>OY720314.1:5669566-10669566 GCA_963082785.1 Philonthus spinipes
GTAAAAAATTAATTGCTTAACATGAATATTGATTAAGAAAATTATATGAGTTTTATCTTCTTGTGTTTTTATTGCAGTATATAATCAATTAATGATTTTTAATTAATCGATGGTTCAGGATTTTTCTTGATGAAGCTCCAAATTCACTATTTAATTAATTAATTAATTCTTTATTTACGGAAAATCACCTTTTTACAATTAATGACAATCTGTAATTACAAAATACAGCAATATATTCAATTGATTCGATAAAATTTAGACTAATAACTCCTTGATCAAGTATAACCATTGAGTTTTCCAATCAGAACCCATAAACACAATAACAATAATAATGCGCACCGTGAATAAATATATAAGTAAATCAAATACACATAAAATATTTTACAAAAAAAAAATTGTTACAAACTGCAAAAATTGAATTAAAATTTGTAAATAAGATAATATTTTTTTAAAAAATTTCATAAAATGTATTGCAGAAACACTGTTAGAATTGTTTCGCCTATGATTTTTTGTAAAAATTATTTGCAAAGCTTGATAGTAAAACGGATAAATAAACTGAATATACAAAATGGCTAGAATTTAAATTTTTATTGATCATTGCCAGAAATTTTTATGGCATGGAGATAGCAGCATGGATGAAATTCGCAGACGAATATAATTGTCTGCGCCTAGAGCAATTTAGGAAACGCATAACTAAATATATATATATATATATATATAAATAAATATTAAACTGATCAGGCAGTGCCTACTAAAGACTGTATTTAGTCGAATTCGTTTCGGTATTGCAGAGCGATAAATAATATTCATAATTTCTAATAGATCTTCATCGTCCGTCACATCATGTAAAAGGTCTGTTCACATCATGATAAAAATGTCAACTATTTTTGGTAATTAAAATAAAGACGTTATATTATAAACAAACTATTTATTAATAAACGTGCATCGTTACAAAAATATATACAAAATTTAAAAATAACAAAAAAATGAATTTATTTATTTTTATTTATTTATTTACGGAAGTCCATTTACAATAATATAATACAGATTATGGCTAGTTAATCTAAAACTAAACTAAAAGTAAATTACATATAATAAATAAAAAAAAACGCAACACAATAAAAAGCACTAACAATCTTTTACATTTAGATGTTGACTGCCCTGACGAAGTAATTTCCTCAGACCAGCGCGGCTAATATTTCCAAAATCAGCGTTGAACTCATTACAGTTATTGGCGATTCTGGTCAAACTATAGTTCCTACAGTACTCGGTTCTACAATATGGAACATGAAAGAGATCGAAGGAGCGCAAAACTTTAGTAGGGACGTTAAATTGAATTTGATTAAGTAAATAAAAACTATTGATTTTCCCGTTAATCAAATCATAGCCTAGCAGTATATCAGTATTTCTCCGTCTCTGTTCCAATGTGTCCATATTTAGAACTTGTAGTACATTCAGGTAAGAGCCGATTAAAGAAAATTTAAATGAAACAAACTTTATAAATTTGGTTTCTCAACCATAAGTATTTCTGATTTGCTATAGGGATTCCAAATTGTGCAACAGTATTCAAGATGGGGGCAGACAAGTGTGACATATAATATTTTAAGGGTATTAATGTTGAAAAAATGTTTACTATTTCTTTTTAGAAAGCCTAGTGCACGACTTGCCTTAGAAGTTATAAGGTGTAAATGCTTGCTGAAGTTCCAATTATATGTTAGTAACACTCCCAAGTCTTTTATTTCGAAGACCCGCGATAATAGAACGTCGGAAATAAAATAGTTTCTTATTGACTTTTCTTTCTTTTTAGTAAATGTTATCGAGTGGCATTTATCTAGGTTAAGATACATACGGTTATCACTGCACCAGATGGAAAATCTATTCAAATCATCTTGTAATTGAATTGAAGAACATTCATCAGAAATTCGTAAATATATTTTTATATCGTCAGCAAATAGTAAACACTGAGCGTGGATGAAACAGTCGACCACATCGTTTATGAAGATATTAAACAACAGAGGGCCCAAGTGAGATCCTTGGGGAACCCCTGAAGTAACCGGAATTTTTGAAGATAAAACACTGCCAATACGCACGGTCTGTGATCTACCAGACAAATACGAATTAATGAATGAAAAGAATTAAGAAAATAACTTAAGTTTAAAACTACAATCAACAAGATAAATATATTTTATTTATTTATTTAGTCTTATATAACATCGTTATATGTACTTCTCAGTGTGAAGTGAAGATAAATATATAAAAAAAAGAGTATTCATTCTCTTGGTCACAGTTATTTAAATAAATAAAATGAAAATTATTTGAAAATAATTAATAAATTATTTCCACATTTAAATCTGTGACATTTTGACTTACGTTACGTAAGTACATTAAAACAACTACTTTCCGGGCAAATACCCCGCCTAACATTGAAATACATAATTTACATCTGCTGTCGCATATCAATAAAATATTGCATCATGCAACATATTTTTGATCCGAGAAAAATTCAATGTAAAAAAAAAACAACAAAAAGAACGTTACTTAATATAAGGCCATCTGTAAAAATTCTTTACGTTGAGAAAAAATGAAGAGATTTTATTCACCAATTCATAGACAGATTCAATAGGGTTTCGAGAAATACACATTTTATGATTATATGAATTATTTGTAAACTTTCTACAAAAAAAAATAATCTTCTCTGCACCGTCCTAATTTTAGTAAATATACCACCGAAGCGCATAAAATTATATTCACTGTTTTTTTCTTTCTTAATCTTACCCTGTTTTACCCGTATTGGGTGTCGAGGTTACTGTTTTTTTCTTTAAATTTAATTTATATTCACAATTAAATCGATAAACTAGTGTTTTTTTTTAAATTTTGAAATCGAACACGTTTTACAATAAATACCGCTAACTGAATTGTCCGATTAAATACTCCATTGATTAAACATAATCCGTTTCAGCAACTGCGCAATTTAATTATTTCCACCTCACAAGCAGCGGTTTACGCTGAATTGCCGTCGAATTGCTCCTTGTTGGAAATAAATTAACGGGATATACAAGGAATTAAATTGGCACGTCTTTGTTACGAACATTACGGAATATGAAATTAAAATAAATAAAAAAAATGTTCATTGATGCAATTTGTAATATTTACATAAATCTTTATTGCCATATATACATAAATATCTTAATTTCTGAGATTGGAATATACAATTGCCATATTTACAGTTACTTTAAGTTTTCAGAACTTTATATATTTTTTTAAATATTCTATGGTTGTGGCTGTTACTTGGTGAAACTCGATAACTTAATATTCCTTATAATTATATTTTTTTTATTTGCAAGATCGACCAGTGATCTTTCAGTCGGGAGTCCTTTATCTCGTCTATCATTTAGTCATTTATGTGTGATGATAAGAATTCATGAATGGTGGATTGAGGATGTTTGAATTTTGCAAGGATTCTGGTAATGCAGAAGAGGTTTAAAAGTTTCAGGGTGAGGGGTTTTCTGGTGATTTTTGGGATAGAAGGGTAAGTCGTTGGGATACGCGGATAACATCGATTTATTTGCGTAAAGGAGTTTATTGAATGGGAAGAAAATTATAGTTTTATCTTCTTCTGTTTTTATTGCAGTATATAATAATTTAATGAATTTTAAATAATTGATGGTTGAGACTTTTACTTGATGAATCTGGTTGGTTCTATAATTTTAGTTTTCAGTGTTATTACTTCCGATTTTTCGCACGCCTTTTTCTCATACATTTACAAATATAATAAAGGCTAAATGAAAGCAAAAAAACAATCTTTGGTATTTTAGTCTGTTTAATTCAAACCATTCATATTTATTTGTTGTTGGCTTTCATTAATATTCATGAATAGCGACAAAAAAAAAAGAAACCAACACACTGATCTCATTAATTAGAATTATTAATATTTACTCTTGAAAAGAACCTTAAGTCGTAAATAATTCAAGGTATTTTGCGCTGTAAATTCCGATTAATATTACACTGCGCGTAATAATTACTATCAGATCAGGAATTAATATACAAATAGGCATTTAATGGTGGAATTAGCAGAATTCAATTTAAAATTCTTTCATTCGGAAAAATAAAAAAATTTTTTTCACCATTCACATATGGGCAATGGTTTTATCTTTAACCCAGTAACCTTTGTAAATTTGTAATTTCAAATTGGGGGACAATCACACCATTCATACAACGACCAGCCTACTCCCGGAATCGAACCGGGGACCTCTGGAAAATAAAACATTTTTATTCATAATAATCGAATATTTTTATTTTATCTTCGATAAAAATAAAATATTAACAATGCTTTATCAAGTTAAAGTTTTTCAATTCGGCTCAGTGGATTGAGATGAAGTTCTTCACATCCCATCTATACCGGGTAACAGTTAATAATAATTCTTTATTGAACGGACCAGCCATTTACAATTTAACTAAAAATATAAAAAAAATATTTGTTGGGTTGTCTAGTAGTTCGTGCTTTTATTATTATCATTATTTTACATCGGTACAAATTTATCATTTTTGTATTTATTTATTTATTTATTTATTTATTAACGGTGGTCTACCATAGAATTATACGACAATTGGATTTGATGAAAGATTAATTACCAAATTAATAATATACAAATGAATATATTAGAAGGAATATCTTAAGGGTGCGGTTTAGAAGAAAGAGATAGCTATACAAATATGGGCAATCACTAATTTGAGTTAGATTGTTGTTGTGATCAATGAACAATATTGTATTATATATTAAAATAATCTTAAAATAAGCAGGAATTTCATCAGATGAATTAAAAATTATTTTAATGTTTAGTTTCTGTGAAAAATAATTATGAAAAACAATGAAAATTTATAGCAAATTTTAAATTAAATTTTTGCTAATAAAAACTTGTGCAATGAAAATTTAAAGGATTTCACTAAATTCTGCATTCAAATAACTTAGCAGACATGACCTATTAATTTCATTATATCTTACAATTTTCTTTTCTAACTTGAACTAGTAAATTGACGTAATACACGAAAATTAACGATTTATTTTTTATTTAGACTGATACTTTATATTTCGTAGATAAAAAAATGTAAATACATATTCATATTATGAAATCCAAAAGAATAGCTCTATTTTCAAACGATTATTTCCATTTTACAATATAGCTATCTCTTTCCAATAAACCGCAACCTTAATATGAAAATCATCTGCTAAATGGCGATCAATTCGAGGTTTTTCATCCTTATTATTATATTTGCAATAACATAATTAAATAATAGTAAAACATCTGCATATTTCCATTATCCTTGACGTGAATAATTTTAGATCTTTTTTAATTAATAACTTTTATTAGCGAGTTATTGCGCTGTAATGGCGTCATAAATCTCGCCGTTCTGAAAACGCATGACATTTGCATTGCTACTGTTGAATGATTTAGACGTAGATTGTATTTTTTCTTTGTGCAATGACAATTCTGATTCATTCCGATTGCGAAAGAATGAATTTTAGTTTCTATTGCGGTCAGATATTTTTTTATTTGAGAACAACAATAATAATATAAATATATTGCAACTATAAACAACAATAGTAATCAAATAATACAGGCTATTTAAAAGTTATCTGTATTTTCTATAAGAAATTTCTGAAAGTTGAATATTGTGCACGATTTAAAATACTCGTTTATTTGAAATTCAATTTCTTTACACTTTGTTCACTTTTGCGTCTGACACAAAATACTTACAGACTTCTAAACCATTTTTTAAGGCTTTAAATGTTGAATAAACGTAATATTTAGAATTTGTATCTTTTATAAATCACAAATACCATGTTTTCTTTTTAAAAAAAAAAACAATTACACATTAGATTAATTTACTTTCAAGTAAATTTCTATAAATATGTTAATTTGTAAATTAAATTCACTTGGTTTTGTTTCACTTATTTGTATTTTATTTTCTACTAGTTTCGGCTTGATGCCATTATCAAGAATGAGAATAGCCGAAACTAGTAGAAAATAAAATACAAATAAGTGAAACAAAACCAAGTGAATTTAATTTACAAATTAATATTTTTAAAAAATGTTTTACCAAGTGATTAATGAGAAAAAAGTGTCCGATATAAGTTTCTATATTTGTTTTGTTCAAATTTTAAGGTCTCTCCATTAAAATTTTACACTTCATTTGACGAACAAATTTAATAAAATGTTCAACCACCATTCATCTAGCGTATGGATAACGCTAACGTTTTTTTTTTATTTTTACTCCTATTCCGAAAGATATTCTCAATCAAGTTGATTGTTTCCACTTTTGTCTCTTTTTACCTGAACCACTTCGGACTTCTCTTAAATTAATTTCTCACTTAACCCATGGTGAAACATTTTTGAATTCATTCAGGAAACATTAAAACACTTGATTTGTTTCACTTATTTATATTTTCTCCAATTAGTTTCGACCATTGGTCATCTTCAGGGAGGAATGTGCAATGTATGGATAACTATTGATGGTAAGAACGATTCTTGTTTGTTTACATTGCAGACTCGAATCGTTGACGTTGCCACATGAAATTAGGCAAAAGGTGGCGCTTGCGTCGTCTTCCATTTATTATGATTTAACAAACAAATTCTATTCAATTTTTACCCTTACATTAAGTCGATTATATATATATAAATCTTTATTAGCAGATTATTTTTAACAAAGTAATAGTAATAAATAAATACAATAAATAACTAACATAAAAATAAATTCTTCTACCAATTGGCTATCGACCGTTGGTCTTTCCGCCTAGTCGATTATATTTTTCTTAATTTTTCATTTATTAATTTCCAGAATATTGTTTGAAAATATATTTTGTTCTTACTTATACTCATACACTTTCTGCATTGATAGCAAGTTCAATTCAATTTAGTGTAGAATAAACGAACAGATCCATCGATTCACAATTACTGATTGATCAAAATTAAAATAGTATTCGATATTTATTCTGCTACTTTCTTGATATATATTCATCATCTTTATTCCTTACAAGTTTATTTTATTTAATTTAATATTTAATTTTATTTAAGTGTGGTTTAACATTTTTTTTATATTTTTGACAATTTATTTAAACTTTAAACGATGTTCTTGTAGGAATTGGCTATCGGGCGAAAGTCTTTCAGCCTACTTTCTTGGTGGAACCAAATTTTCATATTTGGTTACTTACGTTCTTGATGGAAACAATTTTTCATATTTGGTTCCATCAAGAACGTATTTCGATCCTTAATTCGTGTAATTTTACATGCTTAACTATTATTTTGAGCCCTAAATTTGATCAAATCACTGCTATTGCTTTTACATTGTGTGATCTAAACTGTTTCATAATTTTTGTGCTCGTATTATTGACGAATGTTATTGATGCCATCTTCTGTTTTCGCAGCCCTGATTGTACAGGAGATGTATTTTTTTATTATTTTCTTCTGTATTTTAAAGATCTTGAAGGCTGTATAAAACCTCATAATATCCGTTGTTGTCGGCATATTGTAGTATTCTGAGGCAGAAAGACCCTTATATGGGAATATTTTATTACTAAATGTGACTTATTAATGAATTATTCTTATGTTTTAAAATGTTTAATGTTTTGAAAAGATTAATTAAAACCGAGACTCGCGTAGTTTAAGCGCCTCGACATGCATTATTCTGTAAGAGAGGACATTGAGCAAGTCTCCCACGCCGAATTATATGCTAATTACTTCCAAGAAAGTACACGTCATGTCACGCACAGCGTCTTTCAATTCTCGCTTGCTGTTATTTGTGTAAACAATTTTTTAACCGACCAATTCTTTAAACATAATTTTTGTAATTAGAGAGAGAATGAGAGAGAGAGAGATAGAGAGAGAGAGAGGGAGAGAGAGAGAGAGAAAGAGAGAGAGAGAGAATAGATACAATATATTTAATAACAGAACATTAATAAATTAAATAAAAATGATTTGAAAATAATTAATAAATTATTTCCACATTTAGCTGCGACTTTTGATTTACATTATGTAAGTACGTTGATTTACGTTACGTAAGTACGTTAATGCACATTAAAACAACTACTTCCCGTAACGTACTTACGTAACGTAAGTCAAAAATCACAGAGCTAAATGTGGAAATAATTTATTAATTATTTTCAAATGATTTTTATTTAATTTATTTAAATAACTGTGACCAAGTTAGGAAATACTCTTTTCTATTTATAGAACATTAATAATTGCAGTGTATAATATTTATTTAAAATAGCTGCGAACTCGTTGATAAATCCTTTTTTATAGTTAATTTTTATTTAACATATTTATAATACATTGAAAGTATCCACACACAACTTATATAAGACTCAGCAGATGCAACTATTACAAAAAAAATGTACAGAAAACATAAGATGACATATAATATTAAATCTAAGAAATTGTGTAAATTTTTCGAAGAAGGATTAATAATTTCATAAATAAAGTACCATGTAATTTGTCGGTATAGACGTTTTTATTTATTTATTTATATATTTTTGATCGGTTAAGAGGGATAGGTGAAGGTCGCTTGGAAAATGTCATAAAATGTAAATATTAAAGTAAAAGTTTAGTGAAATCCATATAGATTTCATGCAGCGGCGGACTCTCCGCGAAGGCACCTTGACCCCAAAATTGAAAATTTCACTTTCTTCCGCCTGCAATCGATATAAATCACACATACATATATGAAAAGAAACATGAAAGAAATTATTACTAACAATAATTAAAATGTAGTGATATTAAATTGTGCTTATCAGTACAATTTGATATTCGATTGTATCAAAATTAAAGAAGAAATTGAAAATAATAATAATAATAATAATAAGACTGTAGGGACATAAAAAGATTAACAGACAAAAAAACATGGAGAGAAAAACATAGAAACAGATAATAAACTCTTTTTAACTTTTTTTAATTCGAGCCCATTTTGTTGAAAATGGCCAAAATTAATGGGATCGTGCAGGGGTTGTTGGCTACAGCAGGTACAAACAATTGACATTAACTAATCAATTGGAGTCTATTAAAGGGATCCAAGTAATTAAATCAGCCCTGCAACAGTTTTTTGAATTTATATAATTTTTTTTAATTCGAGCCCATTTTGTTGAAAATAACCAAAATTAAGGGGGACGTGCAGGGGTTGCTGGTTGTAGCAGGTACAAACAATTGACATTAACTAATCAATTGGAGTCTATTTAAGGGATTCAAGTAGTTAAATCATCCCTGCAACAGTTTTTTGAATTTATATGATTTTTATTAATTCGAGCCCATTTTGTTGAAAATAGCCAAAATTAAGGGGGTCGTCCAGGGGTTGTTGGTTGCAGCAAGTACAAACAATTAACATTATCTAATCAATTAGAGTCTAATTAAGGTATCCAAGTAGTTAAATCATCCCTGCAACAGTTTTTTGAATTTCAATAATTTTTTTTAATTCGAGCCCATTTTGTTGAAAATAGCCAAAATTAAGGGGGTTGTGCAGGGGTTGTTGGCTGCAGCAGGTACAAACAATTGACATTATCTAATCAATTGGAGTCTATTTAAGGGATCCAAGTAGTTAAATCAGCCCTGCAACAGTTTTTTGAATTTATATGATTTTTTTAATTAGAGCCCATTTTGTTGAAAATAGCCAAAATTAAGGGGGTTGTGCAGGGGTTGTTGGCTGCAGCAGGTACAAACAATTGACATTATCTAATCAATTGGAGACTATTTAAGGGATCCAAGTAGTTAAATCAGCCCTGCAACAGTTTTTTTAAATTAATATGATTTTTTTAATTCGAGACCATTTTGTTGAAAATAGCCAACATTAAGGGGGTCGTGCAGGGGTTGTTGGCTGCAGCAGGTACAAACAATTGACATTATCTAATCAATTTGAGTCTATTGAAGGGATCCAAGTAGTTAAATCAGCCCTGAAAAAGTTTTTTGAATTTATATGATTTTTTTAATTCGAGCCCATTTTGTTGAAAATAACCAAAATTAAGGGGGTCGTGCAGGGGTTGTTGGCTGCAGCAGGTACAAACAATTGACATTATCTAATCAATTGGAGTCCATTTAAGGGATCCAAGTAGTTAAATCATCCCTGCAACAGTTTTTTGAATTTATATGATTTTTTTTTAATTCGAGCCCATTTTGTTGAAAATAACCAAAATTAAGGGGGTCGTGCAGGGGTTGTTGGCTGCAGCAGGTACAAACAATTGACATTATCTAATCAATTGGAGTCCATTTAAGGGATCCAAGTAGTTAAATCATCCCTGCAACAGTTTTTTGAATTTATATGATTTTTTTTTAATTCGAGCCCATTTTGTTGAAAATAACCAAAATTAAGGGGGTCGTGCAGGGGTTGTTGGCTTCAGCAGGTACAAACAATTCACATTATCTAATCAATTAGAGTCTATTTAAGAGATTCAAGTAGTTAAATCAGCCCTGCAAAAGTTTTTTGAATTTATATGATTTTTTTAATTCGAGCCCATTTTGTTCAAAATAGCCAAAATTAAGGAGGTCGTGCAGGGGTTGTTGGCTGCAGCAGGTACAAAAAATTGACATTAATTAATCACTTTGAGTCTGTTTAAGGGATCCAAGTAGTTAAATCAGCCCTGCAACAGTTTTTTAATTTATATGATTTTTTTAATTCGAGCCCATTTTGTCGAAAATAGCCAAAATTAAGGGGGTCGTGCAGGGGTTGTTGGCTGCAGCAGGTACAAAAAATTGACATTGTCTAATCAATTGGAGTCTATTTAAGGGATCCAAGTAGTTAAATCAGCCCTGCAACAGTTTTTTGAATTTATATGATTTTTTTAATTCGAGCCCATTTTGTCGAAAATAGCCAAAATTAAGGGGGTCTTGCAGGGGTTGTTGGCTGCAGCAGGTACAAAAAGTTGACATAATCTAATCAATTGGAGTCTAATTAAGGGAAATTAAGGGATTCAAGTAGTTAAATCATCTCTGCGACAGTTTTTTGAATTTATATGATTTTTTTAATTGGAGCCAATTTTGTTGAAAATATCCAAAATTAAGGGGGTCGTGCAGGGGTTGTTGGCTGCAGCAGGTACAAAAAATTGACATTAACTAATCAACTGGAGTCTAGTTAAGGGATTCAAGTAGTTAAATCATCCCTGCAAAAGTTTTATGAATTTATATGATTTTTTTAATTCGAGCCCATTTTGTTGAAAATAGCCAAAATTAAGGGGGTCGTGCAGGGGTTGTTGGCTGCAGCAACTACAAACAATTAACATAATCTAATCAATTAGAGTCTAATTAAGGGATCCAAGTAGTTAAATCAGCCCTGCAACAGTTTTTTGAATTTATATGATTTTTTTTTAATTCGAGCCCATTTTGTTAAAAATAACCAAAATTAAGGGGGTCGTGCAGGGGTTGTTGGCTGCAGCAACTACAAACAATTAACATTATATAATCAATTGGTGTCTAAAAAGACTTTATTACTTCTTCAATAAAATCAACACTTAAAAGGCTGAAAAATTACAGGTTGGTAGCCAATTGGTAGATTAATTAGTATAAAATTTAATGTATATAATATAATCATATATATTTATGTTTTATGTGCAATCTAACAATAAAGATTCTCTCTCTCTCTCTCTCTCTCTCTCTCTCGTCACTTAAATTTAATTCTAAAAATATTAGTGAATTTAAATTTGCCCGATTCGCCCGTTCTTGATTAATATGGGGGGAAGTTGGATGGCTGCGACGGCCAGAGGAGACATTCCTGAAAGCGGTCGTGTCTCTTTTACATAAGGAGGTAATTATGTAAACGGAATAACGAGCCGCTGAGAATAGGAGAGGATATTGAAAAATCGGTGGGTGAATGTTGAAGACAATGAGTTTTGTAAAAGAAGATGTCCTTCGGGTTTTTTTTTCTTTCTTTCATTCTGTGTTTGTTACTCTTTTTGCCCGCCGCATTTTTCACCGCAATTACCGCTCGACTCGATTTCCTGTAATTTATTTTTAACGACGAAAACAAAATTATGCTTGAATACTCTTTTATAACATTCAAATAACAAATCAATTCACAATTTTTTACACTTAACGGTAGAAAGGAAAAAGATTTAAAAAAAAAATTACACATATACGTAACCAGATGGTCATACAATGTGACTATTCAGTTATAGCTTGGTTAAATAATAAATTATTTTTGTATTAAATACGTTATTATTAAAAAAAATACACATATACGTAACTAGATGGTCATACAATGTGACTATTCAGTTATAGCTTGATTAAATAATAAATTATTTTTGTATTAAATACGTTTAAAGAAACAATGTAAAACTTCCATTTATTTTGATGTAAAGAAAATGCTTAACTTTTTTATAGCATTTTTATTTTGCTTTAATGACTAGTTTCAATTATACGGTAATCATTATTAAACTAAGTACTTAGTCAAACTAAATAGTTAAGCGTTTTCTTTATATCAAAATAGTGACTTAGTCAAACTAAGTACTTAGTTTGATAATGATTACCGTATAATTGAAACTACTCACTAAAGTAAAATAAAAGTGGTATAAAAAAGTTAAGTGTTTTCTTTATATCAAAATTAAAAATGTACCACGAATTAAAAATGTACCTCCAAGATCCAAGACTTTCCTTTATTGTTACAACAGGTTTTTATTAAAGAGTTATAACAATGAAGGAAAGTTTTACGTATAGTTTACAGTCATAAGTATTTCCAGTGTTTTTACTTGAAAGTACCATGATGGATGCATCACCATTTTTTTATATAATAATAATCTTTATTTGCAATTCATTCTATAGAATGGTGAAAATCGTGAAATACGACAGAAATTGATGAATAAAAATCTATGTGGTTATTTGTAATTCTCAAAGTACATAAAAATTCAATATAAATATAAAGCGTTAATGATAAAACAAATGTTGCGCTATTGTTTTATTATTAAAGCTTTATATTTTTATTGAATTTTTATGTACTGTAAATAAATACAAAAAAAAACATATTTGTAACAATTCTATGGTTGTGGCTGTTACTTGATGAAATTCCATTACAGCTGATTTTACAAGTAAAACACAGGGTTTTGTTTTTAAAGTTTCAAAAACCCTGTGTTTTATTTGTAAAATATTTATAAAAATCATAACTGTTTTGTTTTGTAGGCGTTCATTTTGTGGTACATTTTAAATACACTTGTAAATAAAATAATATCAACGTTTTTATTTACAAACAATCATAACGTTGATATTTTCATTGTGAAAAACTACGTGCGTTGCATGCACATCACACACTTTTCCATTTTCTAAACGGGCAAAGCTCCAGAAACAGTGCGTCGTAGTTGAGGAAAAAAAGTCCAGTGGCAATGAACCTGACCGTGAAAGCGCGGCCATTTGAGGCACTGAAAAGAGTTTCTTTTGTGTGCGTCTAATTGGTATTTACAAGGCGTCCTCGTCAATAAAAACCGTTCTTTGTATGTAAGACACGGATTGATCAAATCCCCGCTATTTCTTTATTAAAAAAATGATCGGCGCATTTCTACGAAACGCCGGCGATTTTCAGTTCGAAATGTCAGCACGGCCTTCGCGCCGAGATGGAATTTTTGTTTATTTATATAAAGAATTTTTCCACGCGGAGATTCATGGTTCAATAGTAATGGATGTATGTGAATTAAATAAAAATATATTTGAAAGTAATCCATTCAAAAGCACACAATCTAAAAAGCAGTGGTTGAAATGATTCTAAGGATCATGCAAAATGGCTTACAATTGGAACAATTTAAATAATTATAAATAACTACTAGTGATTTTTTGTACTTATCTCGTTAAAGTTTCATTTATAAAATACATATTATATATTCAATGATCCTTTCTACCCTTATGGGTGTAGGGTTAATAAAATATTATCAAATTTTAAAATATTAAGTTGTTACTCTATCTAAAGATGTTAAGATCCAAAATGGCTACCATAAGAAAAAATACGTACTATCTATCAACTGAAACTTTAATGATTCTTTAATTGTTTTTCAAAGCATTCGTTTATCCAAATTTATGTGCACTCGTTGTCCACTTTCCAATTCCAGATGACCATCATCAACTAAAAAATAATTAACTTTAAGGAAGCTCTTTCCATGGATAAGTCGATGTTATCCCGCACGCTATGAATTAAGAACTTCATTAATTTCATTATTTGTAATAATCAGTATATAGAGAAATATTTATTGAAATAAAATCCTGATTGTATACATCATTGTTGTACACAGAAAATTCTTTCTATTTAATAGATTTAATGATTAATTAATGATTTTCATTAATTAAGAATAAAAATAATATTATAAACTTTATTTGTAGTAAGAAGATACATTATACAGGATATTTGTAAATTGGTATGAACGATTTTAATTGGTGATTTTTCAACATAAATTAAAGGGAGTCTTATATATATTTCTCGTCATAACCCCTTCCTCTCTAAGTTAAAGCCCTCTAAAATTAAGGGAAAACATGTTTTTATTTCATAGATCTACTATAGGACAATTTAGATGAATGAAATTTAACATATAATTGTTCATCATAAAATGGCACTTTTTGACGATTTTTGTAACCCTCAAATATTATTACAAGGAGGTGAAAAATCGACACCTATAATAAGTTTGCATAATAACTTTTTTTATGCGCCTACATTTTTCTGTTTAAAAATTTTATGTAAATGGATGGATTTAATCTGCAACTGTTTCTTGATATTTTCTCCTAAAATTGTTAGTTTAATCACAAACAATAATATATTAAAAAATTCTAATGCAAACTATTACAGGGGTCGATTCTTTCACCCCCTTGCAATAATATTTTAGGGTTACAAAAATGGCCAAATATCCATTTTATGAGAAACAGTTGTATGCTAAACTTTATTCTTCTGAATTGTTCGATACTATATATATATATATATATATATATATATATATATATTTTAAACTAGCAGTACGTTTATTTAAATATCCAAATATCCACAGCAGAACGCTTATGTTTTTTTTTTAACAGATTTGTGCGTGGTCAAGCAAGTATGCAGTAGATAACAACTTCAACAATTTCGACGTGTAATATTTTTGTTTGTTTGAAGACGTATAAAAATATCCTATGTATTAAAAAAAGTGTAAAAAGGGTAAAACACGGTACAATTTTAAAAAGGAAACGAATAACATTTACGAATCACGCTGATCGAAGAAATAATGTTTTGCGTGAAGAACACACCGTACGGTAATATATAATTTAATGTCTCGTTTACAAAACTTATTTGTCCTTGTTTGAAATAAAAACATTTATTTTTCCTTAACTTTAGAGGGCTGTAAATTGAAGAGGAATTGGATTTGAAGAAATGAAAAAAAAAATGTGAAAGAACCCCCTTAATATTTGCTGAAAAACCCTTTAAAATCTTTCGCATTAATTTAGAAACATCCTGTATATATTATAACCATTTACGAGATACTTTGTAGAGTAATGCGGAATTAAATTTGAGAAATAAATTAATTTATTAAATAATTTGCTTATTATTAATTATATATTTTTTTAGTGATATTGACTTATTTAAACAAAGCTTAAATTACAACGAAAATTGATAATCTGGAACTATGCAGCTATAAATTTCATAAAAATTATGAATTTGTGAAAATCCAATATGGCTAAAAAAGTTGAATATTGTAACTCGAAATATAGAGAAATCAATACAGAGGATTTAAAAATATGCAGTTGTCAAGTTTGATGAAGTTCTATTTTATCATGTATGTATGTTACTGTATACAATGGCCCCCGTTGATTAAATAAATTCACAAATTTGTCAGGGAAGATATTTTTTTGTTTCTAAAATCACAATTTTCAGTTCTTTTGCTATAAATCAGGAACCTATTAAAATATTTTTTTTTCAGATCCTCAATCGCCATTAAAATGAGCTACTTTTCTCTAACATATCCTATTAAAATATTTTTTTTAAATCCTCAATCGCAGATCCTCAATCGAGCTACTTTTCTCTAATATATTTTATCGTTTTCGATCGCCATCAGTCCTCCCTTAACTTTTGCCTCCAAATTTCTCTGCACATGGCAACCCTTTTCCAGTTTCTGGTCCTGAGTATTTCCTTGGCATCCTTGTTCCAATTGGCAGATTATTAGTATAAAATTTAATGTATATAATATATTCATATGTATTTATGTTTTTATGTGCAATCTGACAACAAAGATTCTCTCTCTCTCACCACTTAAATATTAGTGAATTTAATTTTGTTTTTGGTCTTCCTTTGACAAATTTCTTCTGGATGGCCTCGACCATCAAATAATATTTTGCGTAGTATGGATCCCAAACGCAACAGGCATATTCAAGTTTAGATCTTACAAACGAATAGTATAGTATTTTAATGGCATCGATGTTTTTAAAAGGTTTAGTGTTTCGTATTATGAAGCCTAACGAGCGATTTGCGGTCGATACTACTTTCATGACATGACTATTAAAAGATAGTTTCTTGTCAAATAACATTCCCAAGTCTTTGAAAGTCTCAACATAGGATAATACAGAGCCATTAATCATATAATCGAACGTTATTTGTGACTTATTCCTAGTAAAAGACAGTGTCTTACATTTTAAAACGTTTAAAGTGATGCTGTTGTTCTTGCACCACGTTACTATAAGGTCGAGATTATGCCGAAGGTACACACAATCGTCTAAGGTATTTATAGGATGGTAAATTTTCAAATCGTCTACGAACATTTATATGTTATGATTAACTTCATCAGCAATTTCATTTATAAAGCAATTAAACAGTACCGGTCCGAGGTTGGAGCCTTGGGGAACACCCAAAGAAGCAATAAATTGATGAGACTTAAATCCTTTGTATTCTACAAATAACAATCTGTTGGTAAGGTAATTGTAAAGCAAATTACAAAGGTTTGTTGAGAGCCCAAATAGGGTAAGCTTATTTACAAGTATACCATGATCGATTCTATCAAACGCTTTTGAAAAGCTTTTTATATAATATTCTTGCTAAAAAGCTATCGACCATCGGTCTTTCAGCAAGGAGTCCATGTCTTTATGTCATATCAGTTGTTGATGAGTAATGTTATGGATGAATAAATAGCGGATTTTTTAAGAGGGCTCATAGTAATTAAATACATTTCTGCATTATTTATTTATTTAACGGTGGGCCATTACATAATAAAATAATAAACAGTTTTAAACAAATAGAAATAATAATAAAAACAATCATACTACATACTACTTTCAAGCGCATTTTTACAATCACGCTTGAAACATTGCAATCTCACGCCAAAAACATCTATGCATTTACAGTATTTATTAATATTATCAATCAATGTATTTCTAGAGCTGTTGGATGCATAATTTGTTGCATGATACTTGCTAGCAAGAAGTTGTTGATGCCTAGTTAAGCGAGTCGGTACATGTAATGAAATTGATGAAAGTATAACAGAACAATTTATTTTGCCATTTAATATGCGGTACGCAAAACACAAAGAAAAGTACACTCTTCGTTGAATTAATGGAAGAAGTCCAAGATATTTAAGTGTCATATTATAGTCATGATAAAATAAGTGACAGCGAAAACAAATTAATTTTTTCATTTTTCGTTGCACATTTTCTAAACGATCTACATGACATTTATAATGAGGTGACCATATAATTGCGCAGTAATCTATAGTAGTCCTTACAATAGATATAAAAGTTCTAATAGAATTAAAATGTGAACTAAACCTACGTATAAAACCAAACAGCTGTAAAGCTTTTGCAGAGATTTTATTGATGTGATTATTAAACTGCAGTTTAGCAACAAACAAAACACCCAAATCATTAATTAAATCAACTCTCTCAAGAATACGATTGTTTAATATATAATCAAAAGGTAATATAGAATC
Organism: Philonthus spinipes; assembly: GCA_963082785.1. Taxonomy (NCBI): domain Eukaryota; kingdom Metazoa; phylum Arthropoda; class Insecta; order Coleoptera; family Staphylinidae; genus Philonthus; species Philonthus spinipes. The sequence continues at coordinate 5,687,460 of OY720314.1, forward strand.
TTTTTTTACGTGAAAATCGCATGGACTTGCATTTATTTATATTTAAATAGATTATTATCATTACACCAAACCATAATCTCATTTAAATCATTTTGAAGGGTATTACAGTCGTGTATGGACTTTATATTCCGAAATACTTTCATATCATCTGCATATAGACGAATATTGGAAACAAGATGTTTACCGATATCATTCACAAATATAAGAAAAAGTAACGGTACTAAGTGAGAGCCCTGTGGTACCCCTGAGGTTGCATCAATTGTGATATCAGATGTGATGTTATTTACTCTGACCAACAATTTCCTATTACAAATAAAAGACCGTAGCCATTCAAGCATGAGTCTCGAAACGCCATATGAGCAAATTTCATACAAGAGCCTCGTATGATTAACCCTGTCGAAGGCTTTGGAGAAGTCGGTGTAGATAGAATCAACAACCGAGCCTTCTTCCAAAGTATCCGATATAAAGTTTGAATAAATAAATAGATTCGATTCTGTAGATCTTGATGGAAAGAATCCGTGTTGTTGATCAATGATTGTAGATGAAAAGTGCAGCATCATATATTTATATACAATCTTGTCAAACAGTTTCCGAATACAAGATTAAATGACTATAGGGCGATAATTTTGAACATCATTTTGGATACCCGATTTAAAAACAGGAACGACTTAGCAACGTTTTCAAATAGTAGGAAACTTACCCTCTTGAAGAGATTTGTTAACAGCAAGGTTAGAGGATGGCATAACACATTGGAACATACTTTAATTATTATAATTTAACCTTCGTTTGATGTTCTACATGATCTTAATTTGCAAATTGTTTGAATTAAGCAAATGCCCTAATTAAAAATACACTTGGTTGCAGTACCTGTTTTTTTTTATTTAAATAGAGTTGATTTGAATTTCACACTTGCGAAAATGCAAAATAATATAAAAGTATCCACTCACACCAACAGCCAACTGAAGACAATTCACTTTTGTGCTGCACAGTTCCGTAATTATCATTGATGCAATTATCAAGGTTTCTGAATTAGCAATTATTCATCAATTATAATTTCATGCATGGAGTGTTATTGGAAAATTTACCGAACATCGCCACAAAGCTTGGCTTCGATTTATTAATGTGAATTTTCTATTGGTTTAAATTAGAAATTGAACAATTAAATTAATATTTATATACAGTGGAGCTCAAAAGTAATGAAACATCCAGAAAGGAAAATGTTTTAAATGTTCTTGTATTACGATGCAGTTTCGTCCAAGCGCGGATACCTAAGGGATACCTCCCGGCGAGAAACACAGTAAATTTTATTCAAATCGAATAGAACATTCGATTTTTATCAATAAAATATTTTTTTATAATTAATGGTTTTAATATTTAGACATTGGTAGTTCATATTGTATGAAATAAATATGAATAAATTATTAAAAATCAACCAATAAAACACAGATTAGATTGAATAACTTTAAATTCTCTACTAGTTTCGGGTTATTAGCCCATTTTCAAGAGAATTTAAAATTTGTTTTTTTTTAAATCTCTTGAAAATGGGCTAATAACCCGAAACTAGTCGAGAATTTAAAGTTATTCAATCTAATTTGTGTTTTATTGGTTGATTTTTAATAATTTATTCATATTTATTTCATAAAATATTTTTTTATTAATTTTTGTATTCATATTTTGTTTTCAGCAACCTAAGGTTAAGCCATTTCCAAAAATTAGCAGGACATTCTTTATGTAATTGTTTTGTTTCACCAAAATATGATTATTTTTGTTTTGTTTCACCAAAATATGATTATTTTCTCCGACAAGTTTCATTTTTCGTTGAAATTATCCTTTATATTTAATTTATTAACTGTTTAATTTTCTTTTCTATTTAAGAATGTAATAAAGTACTTTTTAAACCAAATAATGTATTTCTACCACCATTTATTAATTTTATTGTGACTACCAAAATTCGAGTCGTAATAATATTAGAAATCATCACTATTTCTAATAAACATATTAAATAAAAATGTTTATAATGAGTTACCATACGATCAACCCCGAGCTGAATTTTAATTAATCTTATTTGAGTATTTTATTTTCAATTATTTTCAATCAATGTGAATCAGCTGATCAATTGCGACGTAGAGATTTCTTTCCCTTATGTCTGTATCTGTACGTCTCTATACAATTGCAATAAAGTTTTAATTATTTATAACAAAAATAAATTATTTTTAAAGAAAATATGTATTATTCTTCTTAATATAAACGAAGATGAATTAATTAATCAAATAGACAAATAAATAACCTTCGAAAAAAAAGTGTTTGTAATCATTGTGTCGATTCGAGAAGGAATTTAGCACCTGTTTTCTGTAAACTGATGATGCATTAGAAATTGTTAGGAAAAGTTCGCTTTTACGGCATCACTTTCTAACGTAAATCTGCTTGTTGATCTTCAATTTAGCAATTACTGGAAATTCAGCCGTAATTTTTCCACGTCGAACAAGTTGTGTGCCAGTTTTTTTTTCTATTCAGTTTCTTTTTAATTGATTTATTGGCAGAATTTAATAACTTTCTTGCTCGATTGAGTTACAGATAGATTAACACATAATTAGATTGTATATAAATGCTATTGTAACTGTCTGAATATAGATGTTTGTTTGTATATAATAGAAATATTTAAAAATAATTGTAGACAGTGAGTCGAAAATACTTTGCCTTAGTCGAAAATCATTTGCTTCAACAAGAGAAATAGTATATCATATTTAAATATTTGTTTTTTTTGTGTTTTTTCTTCTTTAAATGTATAAAACGCATTTTTGAGACCGTACTTTGATAGTCATTTGACTCAATTAATATTATGGTAAATCAAGCACACGTGTAAATATCTTTTATTTATTTCACCATAAATCACCATAAATTCATACAAGGCAGAGAAACCTATTGTCGATAGCCCATGACAGACTACTAACACAACTGTAGATATTGTCATTATAAATTTTGTAAATTTTTATTATCATATTGTCTGAATAAAGATATTTGTATATATAATAATCTTTCTGCCTGAATTTTTATACAACTTCTCTTTAATACGTATTCACAGTAAAATTTCAAGACGATAACAGTACAAAAAAATAATAAATCCATAAAAAATAAACGACAGCAAAAATTTCCAATTAAATAATCAATATTAATTAAATAAATTGCTCATTTCTGTTTATAAATAATCAATCTGCATGAAAATGGCAACAAAAATAATAGCATTGTTTTTATTAAGGAAGCCTTTTTATAAAAAAAAGAACAGGCACTACTGAGTTGAAGAAGTTCTACAGGGAATAGGATAGGGGACGGAATTGAAATGGGGAGAAGGCTTAATATTAATTTATATTTAATTTTTCTTTCCTTTTCTGTCTATATTAATGAATTTACTGTCTATTTATGCCACGACCACCGTTGTCTGTTTAAGGAATAATTTAATTTACAATTATTTGTGTACATTGAATTATTGATTACTAAATAATAAAAATTATACAACAAAAGAAAGCAATTAAACGAATAAAATTTCAACAATGGGCGCGCGCATTTCAAACACAATTGCATGAATGTAAGGAGATTATTACCCAACGATTTTAAAATCCTATTTAATTTTAATTCATGCTAAATATTTATGAACACACACACACGCACACACATATAAAAGAGTAAAAGTGTTATTATTCACCGCTAAATGGATTTTGCAAGAGGATTGATTATTGATTCAGAGAATACATTATGGAAGGCACGTTAACGTGACTCCGTTGTTTTTCTTCTTCTCCTCATTCTCACTTACACTCGTGTGTTGGAATTCGTAACCCTTTTGAGCCTCAGCGGTGTTGTTTCTTTTATTTCATTTTTCTTTGCTGTACTGGAGGAGTATTTGCATATGTTGGGGAATGCTGCTGGAACCTGATTCTATTTCTCGCAAAAAGGTAAAAATGGATGTTGGGGCCTTATTTGTGCCACCAGGACGGTTCAAGGCGGTTGTCGTTGGTGGTTGGTGTTTGTTTTTTCTCTTGTTCTTCGGCTTAGTTTTGCGGGGGCGAGCGAAACTCGCTTTTGCAAGTGTTAGCTTTTAGCTTAATGAAAAAAAAAGGTGTATTTATTTTCAAGTCGTATGCAAAATCTATTGGTTAACACAGTATTTTATATATTTTTTTTAAATAAGTTCCAATTAAGAGAATAAACTCTTTTGTATTTTATAATCCTCTTTGGCAAATTCACTAGCGAATTAGCGTGATATGATAATTGTAATCGATGATTACATTTTAAGTTACGTGAAGAGTATAATCAAAATAATCAACACTGTTGTATCTTTATTTTCTAAATAAATAAAACACAGATTAAAAAAATATAATTGAACCAAGGTCCAATTAAATACAATTCTCAAAACAATTAACATTGTTGTATCCTTTCTTCACACTTTATTTTCTAATGCTTATATATTTCGAGAGCTATGGACTCATTGTTGTTATTGACATTGTTGTATCCTTTCTTCGCACTTTATTTATTTCTTCACACTTCATTTTCTAAATAAATAAAAACACAGATTGAAAAAATTACAATTGAACCAAGGTCCAATTAAATACAATTCTCAAAATAATTAACATTGTTGAATCCTTTCTTCGCACTTTATTTTCTAATGCTTAGATATATATTTCGAGTGCTATACACTCATTGTTGTTATTGACAATGAGTGCATAGCACTTAGAAATATACAATGATATATATTTCGAGTGCTATGTATTAATTGTTTTTATTGACAATGAGCACTCGAAATATATATGTCTAAGCATTAGAAAATAAAGTTTGAAGAAAGCATACAACGAGTGCTATGACTCATTGTTAATAACAACTATGAGTACATAGCACTTAAAATATATATTTAAGCATTAGAAAATAAAGTGCAAAGAAAGGATGTAATAGTGTTAATTATTTTGAGAATTGTATTTAATTGGATCTTGGTCCAATTGTATTTTTTTTAATCTGTGTTTTTATTTATTTTATTCGTGTTTTTTTAATAATCCATTCATATTTATTACAACAATATGAACTACCAATGTTTCAATATTATAAATATTGAAATATATTATTTATTTCTTCTGTTTTTTTTTTTTTTTTTGGAGGTGATCATCGATGGATGCATATTAAAAATCGGTTACGAAACGGCGCTTAAAATATGAAAACTTACAAAATCACCTTCTTTCTCCTACTCTCTCCGTCTCTCTCTATCTAGGCAAGCCGGTGAAGATGGCCGCCGCGCCATGTGAAATGTCAGCGCGGTTTCGAAAGAAATTTTAGCAATCTAACCTTTTGCATTGTGTTTATTCCACCCAAAAAAATAACCGTTTTCGTCGCTTGATTTATCATTTCGAAAGTGATTAATCGATGCAATCTCTTTCTTTTCTTACCGTTAAAAAAAAAATGTTGATAATTTTATTTTACTATAATAAAAACAGCAGAAAAAAGAGTGTAAGGAATTTTTATTCTGGATGTTTCAATAAATTGATTCAAGAATACAAAATGTTAAAAAAATAATTTTGTAGAATATAAACAATTTATAATTTTTAATAATCTAAACTTGAATATAATAGCATAATCTGGTCTCCTATTTATACCTATCAGTCGCTCATGCTGGTTAGAGTTCATAGAAAGTTTTTAAAGTTTCTTTCATTAAAAATTTGATCAATCATACCCGGAGGTTGGAATTTCCCAGGAAGAGCTGCTTCTACGACATGACTTTGACTCCCTTGCTCACAGAAGAGACCTTCGTTGTGCGAAATTTACTTGGAACCTGTTGCATGGTATAATTGACTGCTCTGAAATTTTAGCTAAAATGCCAATTAATGTTCCTCAAAGGATTACCAGGCTCTCCACTACTGTTAGGATCCCTAAGGCCAACTCGAATATCTTGCATCGTTCTCCGGTGTTCATGTGCAACTGCTGAGACAAATTTTTCAGTGATATCTTTTTATAGTACAATAATTCATTTTCTCATTGATTTTATATTTTTTTAGTATTACATCTATTAATATTTAATAATTTCCTCTGTTGTATTTTTATATATATATATTTGTTTGTTTGTATGAATTTACATTCTAATTTTATTTGTTCTGTAATTGGGTTAACCTGTTGAACAATAAAGATATTATTACTATAATTATTATTATTATTATTAAAAAACATTGATTATGTAATTGGGTGTTGGAACATCATCAAATCGACCACGATTTTTCAAAGAAAATCATTTTCTCCGACGAAGCCTATTTCCATCTGAATGGGTATGTCAAGAAGCAAAACTGCCATATTTGGGGCTTGGAAAATCCCAGGGCAGTCCAAGAATTTCCAATGCATCCACAACGGTACACTGTTTGGTGTGGATTTTGGTCTGGAGGTGTTATTGGGCCATTTTTCTTTCAAAATGAGATTGGAGACGGCGGTTCCAGTCTCATTTTGAAAGAGTCATCCCATGTCAATGGGATGAGATATCGCGACATTTCTATATATACAAATATCTTTATTCAGATAATAACATTTTTATAAACATAAATTATATATATTGATATGATTGTTTATCTGTCATGGGCTATTGACCGGAGGTCTTTCCGCCCTGTCTTGAATAGATTTTTATATGCAATAAAAATGTCTGTGCTACCTAGCTGAACCGTCTTGAAGTATATTTACGAATTTCTTTCGTCCAGAAATTGATAATATGGATTTCGAAGATATGTGGATCCAACAGGACGGTGCCACTTGTCACACAGCCAACGAAACAATGGAGTTATTGCACACCAGATTCGAAGGACAAGTTATTTCGTGCCTAGGTGATGTGCATTTGCGATTTGACACCCTTGGACTTCTTTTTTGGGGGGGTTTTCTCAAAGGAAAGGTCTATGCCAATAAGCCTCGAACGATTGCGGAATTTTAAACAATAGAAATTAAATAAATAAAAATAATTCACTTTTGCAGCAATAAAATAAAATTAAGTGAAGTATGATATTACCTGAGTATGATTTATACAATAATACAGTTAGTATTCTCATATTTTTTTATTCAATTATAAAAATATGTTATTATATTCATGCGAATTTAATAATTCACACGACAACACACACACACCTTACAACACGTGGCTTAGGCGAGGAAATGAAATCATTACCTTAGGAATTTTGTAGTATTCGTATGCTAATCGCAATCTATGAATTAAACAATGCGAAAAGACAAAAAAAATAGCGTGGAATGTCATATGACTTGCTTCGCTTAACTCGAGATTATTATCCTCATTATTAAGTAAATATATTATAATTAGGACAAAAAAAAACTGATTGTATTTGACTTAGTTTAATTGATTTATTTTAACATCTTTAAATTATGTAAGGCATAGCTGTACTGACGAGGGATAGATCCCAAAACACGTGTCTGCAGATGGCCTTATATTAAGTAACGTTCCTTTTGTTGTTTTTACATTACATTTTTCTCGGATCAAAATCTTGTTGCATTATGCAATATTTTATTGATATGCAGCAGCAAGTGTACATTATGTAATTCAATGTCCGGCGTGGGTATTTGCCCGGGAAGTACTTGTTTCAATAGATGTTTGTAAAACTTACAGTGTAAGTATTTTTTGCAGTTGGAAAAAGGGTTTGATCGAATTTTATTGATCATTGCCAGAAATTTTCCTTGTTTAATTTCATTGTAAAACTTTCTTCAATATGTCTTACATCATCCTCAGACACACGCGGTTGACCTGTACTAATGGATGTTCTAGTTGGTGGTTCAATATAGATTTTTATCTAGTTGATGATTCAATACCGAATTTTGTACGAAATGCCAGCTGCACTACAGTTTGCGACTCACTTTTTGTGACCTCAACCACACAGAAATCTTTTTGCTCCACAAAGATTGTCAATTTTGGATTTGTAGTTTAATAAATTAAAAAATGGTCAATCATTTATAATAATCCTGTATTTTGAATTAACTTCTCACTTAACCCGTGGTGAAACATACCAAGTGTTTTAATCAAATTCTAATAATCCTTTATTTTCATTCAATTTTAATGATGAATTTTTTTAGTATTAGTAAACAAATTCTTCTGGTTGGTGGCGTATTTTTTATTTGTTTGTAAGTTGTTTGTGATTTTTTATATTTTACGTATGCAGACGCAAACGAAATAAAGAAATCGCATTGAAATGCGTGGGGCAACAATTCAATAACAATTTCCTTGCATGACTGGATATCTAGGAAAGCGGGTTTATAAAATACACGACACACAGGCAAACAGGCAATGCACGTTCGGGATCAATTCAATATATCGAATTTACACACGCATGTAAAAAAAAGAAACAAAAGTCAGTTGTCGCAGCTCTCTCTGAATCTTCTGTTCATTTTCCGTTTAGATGTTATCAGCCTTCAGTTCTGTGTACATATTTTTTTTTAATTTTGTCAAGTTCGCGCTGTATCTTGAAAAGTTTGACAGATTATTGTCGTAAATAGATATTAATTAATTAAATACATATTCGAAATTTATTATTGATTTCTAAAAATTATAAGTAAATAGATATTAATTAGTCAAATACATATTCGAAATTTATTATTGATTCTAAAAATAATAAGTAAGTAGATATTAATTAGTCAAATACATATTCGAAATTTATTATTGATTCTAAAAATAGTTTGAAAGATATTTAATCAAGAAATTTGAAAAAAAATAATTTACTCAATTGAATAATTAATTGATCATTAATTTAATCACATGAAATTATTTATTTATTAATTTATTTACGGACTTATTTGTTCAATAAGATACAAATGGATATTATATATACAATTGTTAACATACATTATATTAAACAACAATATTTATATGTTTAATTAATTTCTCACTTAACTCGTGGTGAAAAATTTTTGAATTAATTCAGGATGATTTAATTGAAATTAAAACACTTGGTTTGTTTCAATTATTTATATTTTCTCCAACTAGGTCGAAACTAGTTAGAGAAAATATAAATAATATAAATTGGTCATCTTCAGGGAGGAATGTGTTTGAGAAAATATAAATAAGTGAAAACAACCGAAGTGTTTTAATTTCAATTAAATCATCCTGAATTAACAATATTTATAAAAAAAAGTACAAAGTTGTGATTAAAAATGTACAGAATATAATTAAAAATTAAGGTAATATATCGTGCGAATGGATCTAGGATTTAATTAATTAAGAAAGCTTTATTACTTTGAATGCAATTAAAAAAGACTATGAATTATTAAATATTAACTGACTAGTTAAATAAGTTTTAATAAATAACTAATCAAAAAATAAAAAAAGGAAGGATTTTTTTTAATATCGTGTATAAAAAAGCTCAAATGAAAAGAGATAATTCATTAATTAATTTCAAATAATTCGATATTTAATTATTTTATATTTATTTCCTAAATAAATTAAACAAATTTCCAAATCTTAATTGATTAAACGTATTCTTACTCAATTAAAACAAGTAAACTAGAATCGCGTGGCCTACTATTCTTTAAGTTTTGGAAAAGACAACATAATTGCATATTAATTAGTTTATACATAAAAAATGTAACTATTTCAAGGATAACGGAGAGCTTACAATTTTAACATTCCATTTTTGTTGTAATATTCTTACCATCTTTCTCGCTCTCATTAGTTTTCCCATCAAACACGTTTAAGAGAATTGTGAATTTATTCAAATGTAAAAATAATTCAAACGCTTCTCCCGAAAGAGTGCGTGAGAGAAATTGCGTACAAGAAAAACAGCATTTTTAAAGATGATATGATTAAAATCAGTAATTACTGCGGAATTTTTATTGTTTAACATTTGTGTTTATAATTTATTATTAAATATTATATTAACAAATTATATACATCAAATTATTATTCAATTGAGTGAATTAATTGTTTTCATTGTTTTTTCTATATATATTAGTAATTTATTATAATAATATTTATTTATGGAAAATTCACCATTTTAGTAAATCAATTTCATTAATCAACTATATACACGATTCAAAATTCTAATATTATTTAATATGTTACTTTTTGGGTAATGTTTATATACTATTTTGTTAAATGGTAAATTTACGTTTATTATTATTAAATTATTTTGTCTTTTCTTTTTATATTTACAATATTTAAATGCGTAATCACGAAATAGCAATTTTCAAGGAAGTACAGTTGCATTGATTGTCCGTTGTGAATTACTATTTCGTGATAGAAATGTATATTTGCACATTAAAAATAAAGTAGCCAAGAAATATTCGAGTGTGTATTATTTAAAAATTTTATAAATAGAGAATTATTGTAACAGTACTTTTGGTCCACCTTGTATATTATATATAATATTTATTTCTTATTAAACATATTGTAAATCTAATCCAATCAATCTGAATCCATTCAAATGAATCAAATCAAAACACAATTCGAGCAAAAAAAAGTCAAAGCGAAAAAAAAAAAACATATTGTAAATCTAATCCATCCAAATGAATCAAATCAAAACACAATTTGAGCAACAACAAAAAAAAGTCAAAGCGAAAAAAGAAAAAGAAGCATAAATATCTATACTGGTCGTGTACGGGAATGGAAAGGGAAAGTTCGAAAATGCGAGTGTGTAAATTAGTGAACGTATTTACCATCCTGTTCACGGCTCTTGAGGAGAAACTAAAAATTCTTGTCCGGACGTGCACAATTGTAAAACGGCCGTTTTACACACAAAATAACACAACAAAAAAAATCAACCGATCCTAATCGGTCATTAAGTATCAATTACGAATAACGATGATTTAAGCCCTGGCTTTCTAAAAACCGAAAAGTACATTGTCGGCATCTCGTTAAAATGCAATAACGTTTGGAGCGGAACGAAGACGGAAATTAAATATGAATTTATGGATAATGGGAATTCGTGAGGTTATTTTAATATTTGTATTAATGAATACAATTAATTAATAGAAATAATTGCTTGCATTTTTGTATTTTTCGTAAGAAATTCAGAAATTGTTACATAAATAGTTTGTTTTGTTTGCTTGAATATCTGTTGAGTTTGAATAGATTGATATTAATAGTTTGAAATATACACTTGATTTGTTTCACTAATTGTTTTACTTCCTCCGACTAGTTTCGACTCACGTCATTCTCAAGGAGTGTGATTCATCAAGTGATTAATGAGAACCAAATCAAAGATTGAATAGATTGTTTTTTTTTAATGTATAATTTTTAAATGCTATAAATTTATGATATCTCGATACCGTTGGGCTACCGTTTAAGAATATTTATTGTTCCACAATAAAATAAGTAAAAAAGTTGGATACCGTCGGGCTGTCTTTTAAGAACATTCATTGTTCCACAATAAAATAAGTAATTATTGCAGCTCAAATGTTTTTTTAGTAAGCATAAAGTCATTAGTATAGCATATTCGAATAATATATTATAATAAAACACTTTTTTTAACTTTGTTTGTATAACAATTCTGTTATACAAAGTTAAAAAAAAGTGTTTTATTATAATCTTACACAATGTATAACGAAGTAGAATTCTCAGTGATCAGTAATTCGAATAATATATTACAATATAACAATTCTGTTATACAAAGAAAGTTAAAAAAAGTGTTTTATTATAATCTTACACAATGTATAACGAAGTAGAAGCCTCAGTGATCAGTAATTCGAATAATATATATATTAATCATCTTTATTATTGTTTTGATAAAATGTTTATGCAATAATACAAAACAATGGATTTTAAAATTAAATAAATCAGCAATTGGCTAACGGCCAGAAGCCTTCCTGCTATGGTTTAATAAATAACATAAGTGTAAATAGTCAAAAGACAAATGTGCTTTTATATAAAATCCAAAATAAAAAATATAGAAACTATCACTCTTGATGATGAAGTTATCGGAGTCGCTGAAATTTTTAGGTGTAGTCATTCAAAACAAATGAAACTAAGTAAAACTGCCAAAAATTAAATGGGGTATTGTACTCCTTTAAAGAACTTTCAAAATATTCCAGCAAGTCAAAATAATAAAAATCGCTTTTAATGAAAATTTTGAGAGTATCATACGCTATTATATTCTGGAGTAATAAATCGAATGTTACAGAAAGATTAAAAGAAATGCTCTTTAATATACGGTAACATAACTTTTCGACAAGTTTTTCGGAAAAACAATCTTCTGACTTTTTATGATATATAATGGAGATGATTTTATTCTACAAGCATATCAAAGGAAGAAGCAAAAAAACAAATTTATATTTCCCACATCACAACAGGAAAAGTCCAGAAGATGGAATTCGATACGCGGCAATTAAACTATTCAATGGGCTGCAAGATGATTTAAAACAACTAAAGAAAAACAACAGTAAAACTGGCACTATCAGGATATTTTATAAAAATTTAACATTATTATATTCAAGAACTCCTTAATGAAGTAATTAGGAATTAGACTGTAATTTTGCAATTGTAAATAATTAATTAGTGATATTAAGTTATATCTAGTGTAGATATTGATTGGCGCCATTTTTTGTAACATGTTGATACCCTGAAAATCTTTTTTTCTCTCTTTTTGCCCCATCACCTCCATCACATCAATGTATGTGAGGGTGCGCGCCCTTTCAATCATACCTTCCTTATATATTATTATTAATATTTTAATACGAAGTACAATAATTGGTTATAATTTAATTTAATTTAATTTAATGATAGGACAGCACTTACATTTAAGTATATTTATCGCTAAGACGAAGGTTTGTCAGCCTTGTTTGTTGCTTATTATTGCATTTGTCAGATATCACTATTATTTTAGGAGAATACAAGTTTAATTATATTCAAGAATTATTTTAAGTTTTGACTTTATTTAATTCACTTATGTTTTTAAAGTTTTTTTATGTCAGCTGCCAGCTCATTTATTATTTTGGTCAAGTAGTTAATTGTGCATCGTTCCCCGTATTTGTTGTTGCTTATTGCTCGGTACGCAGTTCCTTTGGTTTTATTTCTTGTGGAGTAAGAGTGGTCTATTTGTTTTAAATTATTTATTTATTTATTTAACGGATTTACCTTTTTACAAATCTACAATATAATTAATAATATTTAATTATGAGAAGTTGTGCATAATGTATTTGTATTTGAGGAGGCTATCAAACTTCATGATTTTTTGTGTCTTGAATACGTCAGTGTTATGATCATACGGAGTATTATTTATACGTTTTACTATATGTTTTTGAACTGCTATCTTTTTATTTAAGTGGTTTCATGCCAGCCCCTATACTGTTATTCCGTTGTTGATTATGGATTACACTATTGCATAATATATGGATGGAAGAACAGTGAGCGTAAGCTTAAGTGAATCCCACCTAATGATTCACTTGTTTTGTTGTGTATTTCCTCCTCATAATAATATGTATTAAATTTGTAATGATAAAGATTATTATTATTATATAGTAAAAGTAATAATAACCTCGACACCCAATACGAGTAAAAGAGGATAAGATTAAGAAAGAAAAGTAATAATAATAATTATTATTAATGTTACAATTTAGTATTTATAGACTCAACCAAAAACTATTAAAGGCTAAAGAAACATAAAAAGTTACACCATCAACTGAAATCCAAGATTCTTGTTGTGATGATTATTGCATATTCTTAAAATTCTACTACCTGAAATTGGTTTCTGAGGACTATACAAATAAGGCAAATGGTTCTCAGAAACCACATTCAGGTAGTAGAAATTATATAGACAAAAATCTATTACACTTTAAAAATATTTAGATTGGGGCAGAGAAATTCAGTTCAAGAGAACCTTTAGTTCTGCTCCAATCTACAGCTGAGCTTCTATGGTAATTAACATATTTTAGGAAAAAATGCATACCACGGAAATTGGTTGGTTGTCTGGTTCAGATGAATCAGTAGATTCACACACAAATGGTGAATCACTTGAAAGCAATCTAGGCAAAGACGATGCAAAGTTTAAATTGGTTTCAATTGTGATGCATCACAATTAATAATAATATTTATTGCCTAACAGGAAAACAGTTATCAATTATAAGAAAATTACATAAATACAAAAAGCTTAGATACATTTCAATAGTGTCTGCAGCAGTGTGTGCTCTTGCTCCGTCTTGATAGCAATATCCATATCTCAATTCTTTCATCATCAAGTTGTTCGATAAAGGGGTTAGAATTTCTTCTCTATACCGTTCACCTGTTAGGGTACCGTTAAAAAATGGGTACAATTACGCGTCTGCGACTTATGGCGCACCAAACGCCAATTTTTGGGGGATGTAGAGGTTCTTCGACATAAAAATCCTCGGGCTTTGCAGCACTCCACATCCTCATATTTTGCGAATTAACGTACCCGCTAAAATAAAACCATCCCTCATTTGTGAAAAATGTTTTGTCAAGGAGATCGTCATCAAAGTTTTGAAGGAACCATCGGCAAAATGTAACTCTTCTAGGATAATCAATTCTATGTAGTTCTTGTACGCACGTTAATCGATAAGGGAGCAAATGCATATCCTACTTCAAAATTTTCTGGCAGGTACCAATTGATACTTCAGTTAATTGTGAAAGCACACGAAGTGAAGTTTTAGGTGAATATTCTATTATTTGTCGCACATTTTCAATTAACTCTAGAGTACGTTTTGTTGCCAATCCAGTGCCTTCCTTCCTACCAACACTTCCAGTGTCACGAAAGACTTCTACAGCACGCTGAAGAGTACATCGAAAACAGTTACCATCAACGGCAAGATTGGGTAATTGATTTCGAAATTCCTCCAAACAATTAGGAACAGAATACTGACACTCTCCACCAACGTTTCGCCCATTACGAAAATAATATTCAATCATAAACGTTTTATGTACCTTAGAAAACACGTCTATTAAGGGTTATTGACAACTGACTTGTCAACATGACAAGAAGTATCTTTACGCGTGCGCGTGTGATTTTAGTTCAGACATGACTTTAGATTTCCAATGACAACTCGTCGTCGATTTTTGTTATACGCTCGATATATATAAACATCTGTATTCCCAAAAGTAACAAACATATTCATATTTTATACAGCATATTTAAAAACAACAATATTTATATAAATATATATACCATGTACTTCAGAGAAACGGCTATCGACCAAAGGTCTTTCAGCACACTTGATATATTTAATATAAATAACGTTCATTGTTTCTTCAATAGAATATTAAGTTTATTTCAGCAGATATAATATTTTATTAAGTAGTTTTAAGCAATGTTGTTTGTTGTGTTTGTATTTGCAATTTCAATTAGTATAAAACCAATTATTAAAAAATGTGTAATATTTTTTTCTAATTGTATTACAAGAAATAATTAAATAATAAATAAATAAGGTAAATACATACAAGTAGTTATAAAAATATCCGAGTTTTTTTTAAGCAGCATAATAAGCCTAATCAGTTGTCGATCCCGTCATAATCTGTGGTATGTATGTAATCTTTATTTATAAACATTAAATATATTTACAATACCTATATTTAAATATAACTTAAATATAACTTTAAAAAAGAAAGAAAAAATATTCAATTATATAATTATGTTTGACATCATAATAAATTAAAGACGACGAAAGCGCCACCTTTTGCCTGATTTCAAGTGGCATCGTCAACGATTTGGGTCTCCAATTTAGACGACCGAGAATCATTGTTTCGTCCACTAAAGGAAGGCGAACTTGTCCTGTTTAAGCAAACAACATGACATGTTCAGAAATCTGCTATCAACCGCCTATTATTACTATTATTTTACTATGTAGAGAACATTGCAAAAAGTAAAATAACAACAATAACTGTATTTTCATTTAATTCGTTATTAGCAGTAATTTGTAATTGAGATTATGCACTTGGGTGTGTTATTGAGTGAATCCCGCGGAGGAGATGTTGGGAAACAACGGCCGTTTCTCCTCTTCTCGACCATTTCGAACCCGTGGCGTCGCCTTTCTTCAATGCTGTGAGCGGCCCGTTCTTTCCTTAAAAGGTCGTCCCTCCGCGCCATTGTTTCGCAGACATTCTGCAAGTGTCAAGTGTCGGCTTGCATAACGCATCATATCGCTTTTCGTGGGTTGCTTCATTGATGAATCCGAATATTAAATACGAATCCTCTATCAATCATCAATTTTACGATTACGTATAATCCAGCAAGAAAAAATAAATGAAAATGTTAATAACAAAAAGATTAAATAAATTTGTTACCATAGAAAAGCTTGGGGAAATTATTTACGATTATATATAATCAAGCAAGAAAATAAAATGAAAATGTTAATAACAAGAAGGTTGAAAAAATTTACTACCATAGAAAAACTTGGGAAAAAAATTGAAAATGTTAATAACAAGAACATTAAATAAATTTGCTACAATAGAAAAGCTTGGGGAAAATTATTTAGTAAAAAAAAACTTTTATTGGCATCACAAACAAAAAATATTCCTTTCATAATACAAAATAAAAATTCTATCCAAATAATCCATATACAAAATAAAAGCAGATAAACAAAAGCATAATAATTTTTTAATAATAATTAAATATAGGGTGACGGTTAAACCCTATATTTAATTATTATTAAAAAAAATATATATTTATTGTTAGTATTAGTTTATTAACGGAATCACTTTTTTCTTACAAAATTGTTAAAAACAGTATTACAAATTAAAAATTCAAGTATATAAAAAGAAAAAAAAAGTAATTATGCAGTAGAAGAGTAGACTCATTAAAAATATTAATAAATTAATAGTGATTCGTGGAAATTTAATTTAAATTTAATTGCTTGATAAAAAAGAATCATTATTAAAACAAATTAATTCAAGATTGAAATATATATAAAGAAAATCTTTATTTCTTAGAAAAAAAAAAAAAAAAGAAAGAGAAAGAAAAAAAAACTGCTGAAAAGCATTAGTAACATTATTTAAAATGGTAATGGATCAATTCAGGATGATTTAATTGAAATTAAAACACTTGGTTTGTTTCACTTATTTATATTTATTTATAAATAAATAAATTTCAATTAAATCATCCTGAATTGATCCATTACTTATTTATAAATAAATATAAATAAGTGAAACAAACCAAGTGTTTTAATTTCAATTAAATCCTTTCAATTAAATCATCCAGAATTAATTCTAAAATGTTTCACCACGGGTTAAGTGAGAAATTAATTAAACATATGGTAATGGATCTTTTATTTGTAATTTCTATTTTATCTCTATTTTTAAATACTTAAGAAATCCTATCCATTTCCATACTTCAAATGGATGGTATTCAAACTATGTCTAAATAATATGATGAAAGATGGCATAAAAGCACACAGTTTTTTTTTTATCAAACTGTGCCATCAGTGGCTGAGGAGACATCGAGGATGTCGCCTTTCGTCAAGAGGAGTCACTGAAGATGTCGAGCGCTGTTATCAGCGAAACGTTTAGATGAAACTCAAACAGACACGTCCCAATAGCCAGGAAATAAACTTTTTTAATACAGTTCCTCACAAGATATCTTTGAATTTGATTCATCTCCAGCTGTTGTTGAGTTTTTTTTGTTTGGATCAAACTCGAATGTAGTCTATTTGAGTTTGATCCAATAGCCAATAGCCAGGAAATCTGCAATTGTATTTAAATACATATTTTATATTTATTTATCTATATTTATCTATGGCTTAATTTAGTTCGCTCTATACTTTGCATGTTATTTAATTCATAACATGAAGTGGAACCATTTAGGGTATTATTATTTATATATTTATTTATTATTTTTTACCTATTATTTGAAAAAAAGGGAATGATCGAATTTTATTGATCATTACCAGAAATTTTCCTTGTTTAATTTCATTGTAATTTAAATAACTGCAAATGTGTGAATCATCTTTGTTTCATTTTATTTAATTATTTGATAATTGATAATTATTATATAATGTTTCTTTTTCCTCTATCTTGTAATTGGTTTTCATTTAATTTATAAGTTGGTATTTTGCATGCTCAATATACACATATTTTGAATGTAGAAATGGTGAATCCGTAAATAAATGAAATTTAAAAAAATCAACTCTGTAAATACAGTTTCTTACCAGATATCTTGGAATTTGATCATATCCAGCTGTTGTTGAGTTTCATTTCGATTTTGTTTTTAAATAAAATTTTAATTTGTGTATTTCTTATATATATATATATATATAACATATTTATTGAGGCTTTGATACAATTTAGTTATACTACAATATTTACAAAGATCTTTTTTCGAGGGACTTTTACATTATATTAAGTACAGTATTGTATAGTATAATACGGTATATAATTTGAGGTTGTCCTTTTATAGACTATCGACCCGAGGTCTTTCTGTCAATAATACAATATTTAACTTAATACGAATATATGTGGTTGTACTTGTTTAAATCCTTATCCTTGTTAGAAGTTATTGTCGGAAATTCAGGAAGAGTTAGGTTGGCTAGACTAGGGACTTGATATATTTTTATTACGCGGAAAATATAGGGAATATATACATCTCTATTCAACATAAATAATTACAATACATGTGGGTTAGTTTGTCTAGATTGTCTTTGTGTTCTAAGTAATTTCTATTTTACGGAAAGCTCAAGACTTCCTGTAAAGATAAAATAATCGTAATTAG
This sequence comes from Philonthus spinipes, assembly GCA_963082785.1. Taxonomy (NCBI): domain Eukaryota; kingdom Metazoa; phylum Arthropoda; class Insecta; order Coleoptera; family Staphylinidae; genus Philonthus; species Philonthus spinipes. The sequence continues at coordinate 5,706,116 of OY720314.1, forward strand.
TATAAACAACAAATCCGGCAAGAATAAAGTGTAAAGAAGAATTTTTATTAACATCTTACAGTTCGACAAATAAATTATTGTAACACGTTTGTGAATTATCAAACATGAAAATTTTTCGTGTTGCGAAGCCCGGACTTAAAATTGACCACTCATAAACATTTAAAACCATTGGTCTTTCAGCCGTAAGTCCTTGTCTTTATATCATGTCAGTCGTTGATGAGTGATGGGATATATGAATATATTGTGGATTTGGGATATTGAAATTTAAGAGGAATGTTTGGGTTTCGTTTGCTACAAAGTAGGTTTAATAATTTTTGGAATGTTTGTGTATTTATTATTTGTGATGATTTATATAAATGCTTATCATTTTGTCTAAAGGAGATTTCCGTAAAATAAAATAAATTCCGAATCATTAATAATTTAAAAATTATCTTAATGGAACGGGGATATCCAATCTTCCGTCATTCATTTCCGAAGTATTTGCCTCTCTGTTTCAATTATACATTTAATTAAATCAAATTAACGAGACACAAGCACCTACTCGATAATCCGTCTTTTCCGTACACGATGAAAGTTATCCTTCTGCTGTCCGCCCCTCTTCCCCGCTCTGAAATTCGTACTTGTCTTGTTTACTTCCGACCTTGCTGGCGGAATTATGTCAGACCTCGGTGTTTTAATTAATTTTCGCTCGATATCGAATTCTCGACGGACGGCGGACCGAAATGATGTATGGCCCGTCGAAATTGGAAATTTCCTTCGTTTCGTAATTTTCTCGCAAATGAATGGCCGGACGAAATGCAAAAAAGCGGGAAAACTCGCGGAGTCCGATAAACAGGGAATGTCGTCGCGAAATGGAATTTCTTTACGTGGAGAATATATTCACTGGGAGGTAATTTTAGAGAATGTACATATATAGGCCTTATGATGATTTTCCATAGATCTCTGATTTTTAGCTATTATTTTTTTAAATTTATTATTCACTATTAAATAAAAATGATTTGAAAATAATTAATAAATTATTTCCACATTTAATGGTGGAAATAATTTATTTATATATGGAAATAATTTATTAATTACTTTCAAATCTTTTTTTTTAGAAGTATAAACATTTAAATGTGGTAATAATTTATTTATATATGGAAATAATTTATTAATTATTTTCAAATCTTTTTTTTTAGAAGCATAAACGCAAATTTATTAATGAAAAATTTTACAATAAACTCCTAATCATAAGGAACTTGGGCTACAATAAAATGTGTACATGAAATAAATAAAAGAAACATTAAACAGCTTGTCTTTACAGTATTTAACATTTTATAAATAGAGAAAGCAGATTAAACAAAGTAAGAAATACACAAAGTCCAGCCAGTAGTCAAAAATGTGAATTGTGTATTAACAATTGAAAGTGAATACAAAATATTTATTTAATATATTTAAATAACTGTGACCAAGTGAATGAATACTCTTTTCTATTTATATTATTATTTACTTCTTTTGTTTATTGCTTCCTTCCATGTATCATAATTATTTCAAATTGTAGCCATAATTACTTGAAATTTAGTAGAAATTGAGATGCGCCACGAATAGAAATATTGTGCAGATAAAAATTAAAATTTAACAAAGATAACCAAAGCAGGAGAGGTGATATTACCGTGTATTAGTTTGTGAAAAGAACATACTCTTGCAATTTTATGACGACGACTAATTGATTTAAGATTTACCATTATATTGAATTTGCAAGAAGAAAACTTAACAAAATTATTTCAAATTTTCTCAACTTTATGTGAATTTTGTAAATTGGTAACCAAAGTAATGACACATACTCAAGGTAAGAACGCTCAAATGAATTGTACAAAATTAGTAAAGTACTGATATTAAAAGTGAAGGACTTACTTGTTACATTTGTTCAGACTGTATCTTTTCTTTTCAAAAATAGCTCTTATGATATAGCAAGGAATAACTCAATTTTTCCGCATGTTTACTTAACATCCTGTGTAATAATTCATTCTCGAACATTACCGACAAAGACTTCTGACATAGACAGTTAAAAATAACTACACCTCTTTCACGACAAAGACATAAATATGAAAAATCAGGCGGAAAGACGATTGGTCGATAGCCAATTAACAGACATAAAATATACATTTTATAAATAGAAAAGAGTATTCATTCTGTTGGTCACAGTCACAGCTGTACTGACGAGGAATAGATCCCGAAACACGTGTCTGCAGATGGCCTTATATTAAGTAACGTTCCTTTTGTTGTTTTTAGATAAAATTTTTCTCGGATCAAAATTTGTTGCATTGTGCAATATTTTATTGATATGCAACAGCAGGTGTACATTATGTAATTCAATGTCCGGCGTGGGTATTTGCCCGGGAAGTAGTTGTTTTGATGCGCATATGTTTAACGTACTTACGTAACATAAGTCACAGAGCTAAATGTGGAAATAATTTATTAATTATTTTCAAATCATTTTTTATTTAATATATATACATTTTTTTAAAATATTCATTTAGCATTTTTTCTTGTTGTATATATCTGTTAATAAAGATTATTATTATTATTAATTCCTTCGCAAACAACAAAATAAAACAGAAAAACAAATCCGATTCATTACAACTTTTTTGCATGGTTTTAAATAATGCAGCAAATCAATCCATCACATAAAACAATAAAAAACAAGTTAACATAGTTGAGGAAAAAATAACTGTTGCATTTACAAGGTTAATGGAATTCGTCTTACACATTTCTTTCACGAAAGACAAGGCCAGCGAGTTTCGTCTTGAAAACGAAAACGCGAAAACAAGTTATATTAAACATTTGCTTCTTGAGCAGAATGAATAATAATAAATTATAACGAACGTTAAAGTTGAGGAAAAGACGTTTTCTTAAACAAGATTCTCCTTATACATAAAATGTGTACACAATTGAAAGATTTAGAATTAACTGGAGTTACATAAAATAAAAATCATGTTATACGAATCACCCATTCGAAATACATTTCTAATTTTAATCCATAAAAAACTGTAATAGTAGAAGAAATTATTTTTTTTTTCATTTTCCAGTTTATATGTGCTAAAATATTAAAGATACAGAAATTCCTAAAAGCTAGTACTAAGATAAAGGCTTCTCCACAGAAACAGCTGTGCATATTTATAACTAAAATTACACGCTCACGCGTTTCGCTGTTTAACCGCTATCAGCATTTTACGCGTGTGATCTTAGTACAGACATGACTCGAGACTTCCAACGCTAACTTCGTCGTTAATTTTTGTTATACGTTCGATATATGTAATAAAGGAAGAACTTTTCTGTACAAAATAAGACATCCTTAGCCAAATTTGTTTTAATGACTTAAGATTCTCCCTGCAAAAAAAAATAAATAGAATATTATGTAAAAAATAAATTCTATTTTATTTTATATGTCTACAATTTCGACAAATTTAACTTGCCATTATCAAACACAAAACAATTTTAAAACTCCTCGTTTTTTTTTTTTGTTATTTTAACTAATTCGCAATTAAAACATGATTAATCAGTGTCCCAATTTGAGCAAGCCTGATACGATTAACGTATTCTTAATTGATTTTCACCGGAATGCTTCGTGTCTGCAATAAATAAATAGAGAAATAATTCGCAGCATAAAACCCATACGCATTACTTGCAAAAATTGAAGTGAAGTGCCTGTTGAGATATGCATGGAGTAACCCGACCGAATTTCACTTCTTCTCGCAGTAGAACGTGCTTATTAGGCCATTACACCTTTTTTTATGTTCACCGAGTTTGTTGTTTACATGCCGGATTATTTACTGATCGCTATCTGGATGAAATATTTATTTATATATTTCAAACAGGAAAAAAAATAACATATGTTGTTATTAGAATTTATGAATAAATTATTTTATGGAAAATTAATGATTAATTTATTTATTTTTCCTTGGAAATAAATTTATTATTATTTATTTTATTTTTTCTTATTAAGTATTTTTTTTTCTTTCTTAATCTTATCCTCTTTTGCCCTTACATTTTTTAAGGTGTTTTAATTGTATTAAGGTTCGAATAGAAATTCGAATCTTAATTATTAAAATAGAATTCAAAAACTATAGCAGCTCTGTACACAATCCGGAATTACGTACAGGAAAACACGAGACAATAAATTTATCACGCCTTGTTTACTTGAAAAACTAAGTACCTATTTCATATATGGGGAAACACAACGAAACAAAATATAAATAAACTATAAACTCAACAAAACAAAATACTAAAGACTCTATTCAAAATGAAACATAGAACTAGCACTAAGGAACTCGAAACATTGCCGATGCTTACGCGATGCACATACAATTTAATTTAAAACAGAATCCGGGTGATCTTTGGAAATTCATTTATAGTAAACGAACCACCGGTCGTAGGTGGCGATTCTCAGTATTTTAACGATCCACATGATATTGCCAATAATTTTGCTGATGTATTTAATGTAATTCAAATGGAACAATATTTCGGGATGTTGTTCATCCACCATTTAAAATAAATAGAGTTACTGAGTCTGAATTGATTGCTATCATATCCTCTTTTAAAAATAAGCTCACCGCTGGTGATGACGAAATTCCAAGCTTTTTAATTCGTGACTGTAGATTTATTTTGGCAAAACCGCTAAGCATTATTATAAATCATTTTATCAATTTTCCCTACTTTGTGGAAGCACGCTAGGCTTTGTCCAGTACACAAAAAGGGCAATAAATCACTATTTAAAAATTATCGCCCAATTTCTATATTGTCAAATGTTGCTAAAGTATATGAGATTGTATTACACAGAAATATATTTCATGGCGTGCGCAGCTTTATTTCTCTGTTAGTGTGGCTTTATGCCCAAAAGGTCTACCACGACGAATTTAGCAACAATAACTCAGTATATAGCGGAGACTCTTGATTCTCGTGGCCAACTAGATGTGATATATATAGATTTCTCACGCGCATTTGATGTTATTAATCATGAGATTCTGATTTATCAACTTGGGGTCTTCGGTGCGGTACCATTTGTCACCAATCTTATTCGCTCGTACTTATCCCAGCATATCTGTTACGTTTTCTATAACGGATTTAACTCTTACGAATTTAATCCAACCTCTGGTGTACCCCAAGGTTCATGTCTCGGCCTGGAACCTGATGCATGGCATAATTTACTGCCCCGAAATATTAGCTAATATATCAATTAATGTTCCACAAAGGATTATCAGGCACTCCACTACTTTTAGGATCCCAAAAGCCAACTCTAATATAATGCGACGTTCTCCGGTAATTTAATTTGTTCTGTAATTGGGTTAACTTGTTGAACAATAAAGATATTATTATTATTATTATTACACAAAAACCAGTGAACTAAACATACAGAAACTGATAAAACTAAATAACATACTATTATTACACAAAATAAAAAACAACACTATAAAAACCAACATATCTCTCATAAAAAAAACAAGGATATACACAACTATAAAACACGAAGAAAATCAAACATTAGAACAGAAGTTTTTAAATCAAAATAATTTGCATACTAACCACAGAGACGATACAACAATACAATAAGATAGACAAACATATACAGATGCTAACACATCCAGCATTTAACTAAAAATCAAAAACAAAATATAAAACAATGTAAGAAGAACCATAAAACTAAAGACGGACCACTCTTCTTACCACAAAATATATTTATTTACTGTTGTAAATTTATAAATGTGGAAATAAATTAACATTTAATAAATAATCGAATTATTTGAATTTGTTTGCAAATGATAATCAATAAAAAATAAATAGGAGAATAGAATAAATACAATTTATAGCAACTAAAAACACCTTAAAGAATTTAATTTTACATTTGAATCAAAAACAAAATATAAAACAATATAAGAAGAACCATAAAACTAAAGACGGACCACTCCTCTCACCACAAAATATATTTATTTACTGTTGTAAATTTATAAATGTGGAAATAAATTAACATTTAATATATAATCGAATTATTTGAATTTGTTTGCAAAGTAAATAAAAGTTATAGCAACTAAAAACACCTTAAAGAATTAAATTTTACATTTGAATACAATTAGCTTCGTGATATTTTGACTTACTTTATGTAAGTACCTTAAAACAACTACTTCTCGGACTAAAACCCCGCCAGACATTGAATTACATAACGTACACACACCTGCTGTTGTATTTCAATAAAATTTGCATCATTTAACAATTTTTCATCTGAGAAAAATTCAATGTAAAAAAACAAAAAAGAACGTTAATACAAAGCCATCTGCAGACACGTGTTTCGGGATCTATCCCTCGTCAGTACAGCTCAGCCTTACATAATTTAAAGATGTTAAATTAAATTAAATCAGTCAAATTAATAATTTATATTTATACAAACATCATTATTCAGACTATACAGATACTTTTAAGAATATAACATAAATAATTACAATACATGTAGGTGTTATTTTTTCTGCTCTTTCATGAATTTATGATGGAGTTAATGAAAAATCTATGCTAGCTAGCTGAACTGACGATTTACGCAAATGACTTATATATAATGAATGGTGATGGTAGAATGATTGTATTTAGGAAGGATATTGGGGTTGCGGGGAATGCAGAATTTTGTAAGAAGGGGTAGGTTATCAGAATTATTAGTATTTTTTTTACTTAAGTATAATATACGCTGGGATATGTGGGTTAATATTTATTTATTTATTTATTTATGTATTTATTTCCCAACAGAAAATACATCCAATTACAGGGAAAAGTTATAAAAAATATATATATTTTACTAACAATGCGCAATGTTAACTAAGATTAATAATAATGAATTATGAACAACTAATATAAAAAATTAAATTAAATTATATATGTATATATATGTATATTAATATAGATGTTTGTATATATATATATATATATATATATATACAAACATCTTTATTCAGACATCATTACATAAGCTTATACATACATTTATATTTACTTAACAAGAATAAATATTGTGTTGGTCTGTCCGGGCTATCGACCTGGGGTCTTTTTGTCCTGGGTTAATAATTTGTTAATTATATTTAAATCATTTTTATTTAATTTATTTAAAAAAACTGTGACCAAGTGAATAAATAATATTTATACGTTTATAAATACGTAACAAGAGTAAATTCAGAATATGACAATTCAAAAAGTATTTCTGTACGTATGTAATAACTGAAATATATTTTTAATATATGAAAATGCAATCCATACTATTTTAAATAAGTTTTTCGTTGTTTAAATATGTGAATTATGTAAATGCAAATGATGCTTCTTCTTCCTCGACGTTGAAATCGTGACATTTCGCGGAGATATCACGACTTTTATCAAACGCCGCATTAATGGTACACATATATAAATGTTCTAACCTTTAATTTTCACTTGTTGGAACAACGCAAAGACCTTATGACACGTTTTATGGGTGTCTTCATTTATTTATGTTCCTGTTAACAAATGTCGAGGTCGGCGCCGATATTGTCTTTTAACGAAATTCATTTGCGAACAACCCGTTTCTGTATATTCACACATATTTATTCAGACTATACAAATAATAATAAAAAAAATATACAATAAATAATTATAATACATGCAAGTGTTGGTCAGTTTGGGCTATGTTTTTGCACCCACGTTTGTATTAATGTAAAATTGAATACAAAAAATGTATTCTTTAGATTGTTTCGTACAAATAAAAAAAAAAATACAACATAAAAAATGATTGAAAAATACAGAAGATGAGGACAGAAAGACCTTTGGTTGTTCTACCAGAATAGACTAACATTATCATGTATTGTTTATATTATATTTATATATTGTAAAATGTTTATTAATTTTTTATTTAATTTAATAAACATTTTACAATATATAAATATAATATAAACAATACATGAAATATGAAAAGATATGAAAATAATCAGTGAATTAATAACGACGTAAGTCAAAAGTCAGAGAGCTAAATTAATTCACTGATTATTTTCATATCTTTTCATATATCATGTATTGTTTATATTATATTTATATATTGTAAAATGTTTATTAAATTTTTATTTAATTTAATAAACATTTTACAATATATAAATATAATATAAACAATACATGATATATTAAAAGATATGAAAATAACCAGTGAATTAATTTAGCTCAGTGACTTTTGACTTACATCGTTTGACTTATGTCCATCATTTCATCATTTCTTAAGGTTGCGGTTTAGTAGAAAGAGATAGCTATATAGTAAAATGGAAATAATCGTTTGGAAAAAGAGCTATTCTTTTGGATTTAATAATATTAATATGTATTTACATGTTTTCTACCATTCTATTAAGTATAAGTCTAAATAAAAAATATATCTTTAATTTTCGTGTATTACGTCAATTTACTAGTTCAAGTTAGAAAAGAAAATTGTAAGATGTAATGAAATTATTAGGTCATGTCTGCTAAGTTATTTGAATGCAGAATTTAGTGAAATCCTTTAAATTTTCATTGCACAAGTTTTTATTAGCAAAAATATAATTTGAAATTTGCTATAAATTTGATCAATTTTCATTGTTTTTCATAATTGATTTTCACACAAACTAAACATTAAAATAAATATCCTTTCAATCATCCTTCCTTAACAAACACGATTATTAAAAACGAGAGTGTTACTAACATTACATTAACAGTATTTTTAGTTTCAAGTCAGCGTTAATGCCGTGTGCATCGTTGTTATTAAACTCACCCTAATAAACTTGTTTTGCTACTTTAACTGACCTTTTTGAAGATTAATTACCTTGCAAATCTTCTTGTTTCTAATTTATATTATCGTATCAAATGAATTAAATGTTACTTTAATGGGTTTCTTAGTATTATGTTTATTGTTACCACATAAAAACACTAGCCTGGAGTTGGTCCATCATTTCACGAAGTATATTTATTATGTAAGTGTTACCTTCATTTTTATCGGTTTTAACAGCATAATTCGTTTTTGTTATACTTCGATACATATACAAAAAATTTCACGAATAATAAAATGCTTGTGAATTTGACATTAATTATTAATAATTTAATTAATAATTACTATTACCATTCCGTTGCAAAAACGAATTAATTAATTATAAACAAATCGAACTGCTGAAATGAATTGAAAATTATTAAAATTAATATAATTTTTATTTAGCCTTATATAGCATCGTTATATATAAATTAATTTAATTAAAGAATTGTTTATATATATATATTCACCTTCATTACATCCTTTCAAGACATAGACAGTTAAATTGACCCTGATAGATTCAATAGACAGTTTAACAATGACGACTAACGACAGAAAAAAAAATGCAAAAGAAGATAAAGACAATTAATTAAAAGACAGGCTGATAGCTGATAGCCGATTAACAAGAAACCTTTACATTTTCAAAATATTTTATATTGTTATTAGTATTATTGTAAACTCATAAAACTTGTCAATAAAAATGTGTAACTAACCATTTTCACCTCACACTGAGAAGTAGAGGCTTCTCTATTTCAGGTGAAAATATATATAAACATTTTTTTTAATTAAATTAATTTATTTAAAAATTACAAATAATTTAAATGCTTAAATAATTACAATTAAAACACTTTTTATTCCTTACTTCACTTTTATTAAATAAAATAAAAGTGAAGTAAGGAATAAAAAGTGTTTTAATTGTGATTAACTAACTTCACATAACTCAAATTTAAACAATTAATGCTTAATTAATTTCTCACTTAACCCGTGGTGAAACATTTTTGATCTAATTCAGGATATTTAAATATATAAATATCCTGAATTACAAATAATTTATTAAAAAAAAACTGCAAATAATTAATTTATATAATTATTTATAATCGTTTCAACTTAAAAAAAAGTATTTAATTTAAATCATTCCATTGCCTTTTCGCGTATAATTCCATTCCGCCCGGAGCCGTTCTTCATCCAACCTTAAAACCCGAATTAATTCATTCCATCGACACATGACAATTTAATTCCGTTCATTCACGCGACCTTAGAATGCACAAAAAAAAGCGGTCGCCAAGGATCTCGCGACGAGAATTTACTCCAATTTTACTACCACCCGGCTAAGAGCAGAAAAAAAAAAGCGGCAGTAGTGGAATAATGATTAGCCTGTTTCTATTTACAAATAAGCCGAAAACATTTTGTAACGTCGGTTTGGAAAACGGAATTGTGAAATTTTAATTATGCGTATCGCGCCCGGTTCAATTAATTAATCAATCCGTGTTAATTGATTTATCGGGTTGCTTTTATTTTTATTATTATTAAATCAAATAGAGTTGTTATGCTGCATTTTTTTTTAATTCGTTAAATTATTTCTTCAAGTGTATAAAAATGCAACAGTTCAACATAGATATAATTCGTTAAACTTAACCCACATTACAAGTGGCAAAATGAACGTTGTTTCTGAACACGGCTTGCCATTTTAAACATGGCTTGTATAAGACTAAATTAATTTATTGCCACATCAAATTAGGCTATCTATAAAAGATGGCGCTTTGTGCGATCTTTCCAATATATGATTCGCTACACATTGTTTAATGATGACATCGATATCTTCGTGACAATCCGTGCTGAACCTCTCCAAAATGTTAAGACCATCGTAGCGCTCAGCTCGAACCACTTCCCAGTCCTAGCGGAATGGGGGTGCTCCCCCTCTCAGAAACCAAGCCCCCCCCCTCCCCCGAGAATCCAGTGGGCAAAATTCAAAGAGTTTTGCAACAACATAGCTCCAGAAATAACAGTGATAAAGAGAGACCAAATCGAAGAAGAGGCCTGCCGACTATCCCAGAACATCCAGGATGCAATAGCCGTCAGCCAAACTACGAGATCCCTCAAAAATAAAATCGGCCTAGATGAGTCACAAAAAGAACTCATCAGAAAAAAGAACCAGCTTAAGAAGAAGTGGACCAAATATAGATTTCTGGCCGATAGACAGGAGTACAGAAGACTTCAACGGAAAGTCGCCGAGATGTTGAAGGAAAAAAAGGAGGAGAATTGGCAGCCAAGAATTGCAGAGGCCAATGAAGACAAGAAGGAATTCTGGTAGATCCTGAGGTGGTGCAACAGAAGGAGCCAACCAAACGCGCCTGTGCTTCATAAGGGTGAGGTGATATACGAGGACAGCCGCAAAGCCGAAGCCATCGTTGAAGTGCTAGCTGCACAATTCAGTAACGAGCTACAAAGTGACAGGACAACCGAAACCGCAGTCACCATAACCCTAAGAAGAATAAGGGAAGCCGGCTTCCGCAGGCCAACACCGATCACCCAGGAGAAGGTGGCGGAGATAATTAAGAAGTTAGCTGCTAAGAAAGCCCCAGGTCCGGATGGTATTCCACAATGGTATTGCACAACATGCAACCTTCCCGGAGATCTGGAAAGAAGCCACGATCGTCACCATACCCAAACAGGGCAAGGACCCCACAGAGATAGCTAACTCCATGATATCTGCGTTAGCAAAGGTGGTGGAAATTGTTCTGAAAGACGACATAGAAGAAGTAACAGCTAAGAAAGGAATTATCCCGCCTAACCCTGCGGTTTCAGTGTTTACTATGTACTATATAAAAAATGTATTTACGAATTTCTGGCAAATGTTCTTCAATTTGATTACCAAATGATTTGAATTGAGTTTCCATCTGGTGCAAGGATAACCGTATGAATCTTAATTTAGATAAATGTCGCTAGATAACTTTTACAAAAAATTAGAAATTACTTTATTTTCAACGTTACATAATCGTGGGCTTTCGATATAGAAGTCTTGAGAATGTTACTGACATATAATTGGAACTTCAGCAAAGACTTACATTTTGTAACTTCTAAGACTTGCCGTTTTCTAAAAAGTAATAATTTTTTCAACATCAATACTTTTAAAATATTATATATCACACTTGTCCGCCCCCATCTTGAATATAGTTGTACTATTTGGAATCCTTATAGTAAAACAAATTTGTCAACTACGTAATTGGTGTTTGCATAGTTTTAAACTTAATTCATGAGGTAATTCAATTGCAAATTCGCAATGCTTAAAAATATTCATAAACCAATTAACAAACTATTTCACAAGATTAAAAGATTATTCATTGCACATTACGAACGTCAATTCATGAATAAATGCAAAAGTTAATCGATGTATTGCTTCATGGATGAACACATAATTTGCAACGGAAAGGTAATAGTAAGTTAATCCGTAAAGGCATTTCAGAAAGAAATTTTGAAAAAAAAAAAATTGACACTTTCTATTATAAAATACAATTCATGAGACAATCCAGACGATGCATCACAAAATCCACATTTTTATAGTTAAAAAGCTAGTCTGTCTATTTTTTTAACTATGAAAAAGCATTTCGCAAGTGAATACGGAAGTAATTTTAACAGTCAGTTAACAACATAATCCATAAAATCATTTGAAAGACTATTTAATACACGATTCAAAAGCTAATACACACGCCAATTGAAAGACTAATTCGCAATTCATTTCGTAAGGCTGTAAACTAGACAATTCATAATTTAATTTGGGTTATGAATTATATTGTGGATTGTTAATTTCAGAATTCAGAAGTTGATTAAAAAATTATTTCATGGTTGAATCCACAAGTTGCTATAATAACTTAGAAGAAGCTAATCAACAAGATAATCCATTAGGCAAATCAAAAATCAATTCATAAATTGTTATTCAAATCAATCCGTATGGCAATTCAATGGATAATTTAGAAGAAGCTAATCTACAAGATAATCCATCAGGCAAATCAAAAATCAATGCATAAATTGTTATTCAAATCAATCCATATGGCAATTCAATGGATAATTTAGAAGAAGCTAATCTACAAGATAATCCATTAGGCAAATCAAAAATCAATTCATAAATTGTTATTCAAATCAATCAGTATGGCCATTCAATGGATAATTTAGAAGAAGCTAATCTACAAGATAATTCATTAGGCAAATCAAAAATCAATGCATAAATTGTTATTTAAATCAATCCGTATGGCAATTCAATGGATAATTTAGAAGAAGCTAATCTACAAGATAATCCATCAGGCAAATCAAAAATCAATGCATAAATTGTTATTCAAATCAATCCATATGGCAATTCAATGGATAATTTAGAAGAAGCTAATCTACAAGATAATCCATTAGGCAAATCAAAAATCAATTCATAAATTGTTATTTAAATCAATCCATATGGCAATTCAATGGATAATTTAGAAGAAGCTAATCTACAAGATAATTCATTAGGCAAATCGAAAAACAAATCATTAATTGTTTTTCAAATCAATTCATGTGGCAATTCAATGGACAATTTAGAAGAAGCTAATCTACAAGATAATCCATTAGGCAAATCGAAAAACAATTCATAAATTGTTATTAAAATCAATCCATATGGCCATTCAATGGACAATTTAGAAGCTAATCTACAATAGCTAAGTCAAAAATCAATTCATAAATTGTTATTCAAATCAATCCAAATGGCAATTCAATGGACAATTTAGAAGAAGCGAATCTACAAGATAATCGATTAGGCAAATCAAAAATCAATTCATAAATTGTTATTCAAATCAATCCATATGGCCATTCAATGGACAATTTAGAAGAAGCTAATCTACAAGATAATCCATTAGGCAAATCAAAAATCAATTCATAAATTGTTATTTAAATCAATCAATATGGCAATTCAATGGACAATTTAGAAGAAGCTAATCTACAAGATAATCCGTTAGGCAAATCAAAAATCAATGCATAAATTGTTATTCAAATCAATCCATATGGCAATTCAATGGATAATTTAGAAGAAGCTAATCTACAAGATAATCAAAAATCAATTCATAAATTGTTATTTAAATCAATCCATATGGCAATTCAGTGGATAATTTAGAAGAAGCTAATCTACAAGATAATCCATTAGGCAAATCAAAAATCAATTCATAAATTGTTATTCAAATCAATCCATATGGCAATTCAATGGACAATTTAGAAGAAGCTAATCCAACAAATTCATCGCCAAGTTGAGATGCTGGTTTCCACAACAATTTACAAGCTAAGCCATTTATCTTTCCAGAAATTTTGTAGGCTCCCAGTAGTTAAATTTCTATCAATTCCAACATATGAAATTGAATCGATCGAATCGATATTAAATCGCGAACCTTCGAAAAATTTCACCGCGGTAGCAATTAAACTGGGCGTGGCGAATTTCACCGCGTTTTCAAACCGACGTCCGTCCTGCCGTTATCGATTCAAGGTCCGAACAACGCGCGGCGGTTACCCTTGCTTGAATTTCATTCCTTCTTCATCTTACACTCGCATGAATTATTCAATCCGACGCGAACCTTGATTTTATATCACTCCCCGATTAATTGCCTTTGTTGTTTGCGTTCGCGTTTGCGTTTCGCCTTCCGCGATTTAATAATTTATTACCCAACGGTCATTATATAAATTACAGAAAAATTACAAATGGTAAGCAAGCCGAAGAGAAATACTGATGGAGTGAGGGAGGAGGAGGAGGGGGCGGAAAAAAATGAACTATTTAGATCGGGTGTGATGTAATCTCGGTCGATTTGCATTGCATAAAAAGGAAAACGCCTCGCTGGCGAAGTCCCCGGCAATTGTTATTTGTTTTTAGTTAATTTCGACGATCTAATGGAGACGAAAATATGAAAATCAGCTGCGAGAGACGCAAGCTTTCTCTCTTTGCATGCGTCGCGGACTTTCTCTTTTCTCTGAATGCCAATAGTGTGCGACTCACAGGATGATTGTCACTGAGGAAATTGATTATTAAAATTTTGTAATTTTTAATAATGTTATACAATAAGGCGGAAAGACCATTGCTTGAGAGCCATTTGTTAAGTACCAGGTGAATTTATCTATAGTGCTACATACCATATGAACGAAAATTGTTGTCTTATAAAGTGCTATGATTTCGTTATTTTTTTCACTATATCTTTTTTATTTTTTAAAAAATTAACTAGTTCGATCAAGCGATCATTTTCAAAGTTATTACAAGAACAAAATTACAGAAGGGTCGGTGTGTGTTTTAAATCTATTTATTGGAGACATTTGTTGATGATTTTCAAAGGTTTCATTTAAAAGGGTCGAGATTAATTTTTTAAATCAAGTTATAAATGTTCAGCCAGCATTCATCTAGCGTATGGATAACTATTGATGGCCATGTTGGTTTTTTGAACCTCATCAGCCTAAACATTTTGAATATTGTTATTATTCTGTATAAAGGTGATTTACCGTAAATAAATGAATTGAATTGAATTGAATCAGACTACTCTGTTCCATGTGCAATGCCTTGATGAACAGATCTTGCATTGTGGTTATATACCTGATATTAATCGTAATACATGAAAGACGAAACAACGATTCTCGGTTGACTACCTTGTATTGTTGACGATGCCACATGAAATTAGGCGATAGATGGCGCTTGCGTTGTCTTTCATCTATTATGATTAAATTCAGTGTTTTAGAAAATATTTCACCTAGTATGAGATGGGTCTACAATTAAAAGTTTGATAAGTGAGAATTGCATTCGAGGCAAAAATGTAATGATTTTACCAGCAAAGAGAACAAATTGTACAATTTGTGCTCTTTGCACAGCATTGAAACATGTCAAAGATAGCTTTGTGGCAGTAGAGTTTTTCTGATTTTGATCCAATATTTCTACCTGAGAAAATCGTCATTCATTTTTATATCAAATATAACAATTCATAGGTTAAGTGGAAGAGCAGTAACAGATAATGCTGACTGAACTTCGCCTATACTTTAATACATTTGCTCTTTGTGAAACTATTCTTTAACTTAATAAAGACGTTTATTATTATTATTATTACTAATGTAAGTTTAAATGTCACATAGCTAAATGTAGAAATAATTTATTAATTATTTTCAAAAAAATTAATAAAAATAAATTACAAGCTATATACAAATATGTAAATTATTGTATAATGTAATCAATTATAATGGAGAATTTCGTAAAATAAAGTTAAAGTTAAAAATAAATTATTCCGAAATTATAGATTAAAAAATAAATTCTTGGATTTTGGAGGCGTGGTATATTTTAAATTTTGATGTAAAGAAAACACTTAAAAAAATTACAAATTAAACTACTTTTCGAACAATCCAATAACAATTTATTTTTTAATGTGTAATTGAAAATAGTCACTAAAGTAAAATAATTACCACTTTTATTTTACTCTTTAATGACTAATTCCAACTACACAGTAAAAAATAAATTGTTATTGGATTGTTCGAAACGTATTTTTTTAATTGTTTTCTTTGCATCAAAATATACCACGCCTCCAAAATCCAAGAATTTATTTTTTTCGGAATAATTTATTCGTCTGCGTATTCAATCAAACATAATTCAATGCTGTTCTCGTGCGTTTCGTCAAGAAATCCCAACAAACGCGCCACTCAATCGATTTTAATTGGTAATTCAAAGTCGAAGGCTCTTCCGGACTTTCCTCAACTGCGCCGGTTGAATCAACCAATCCATAGTTTTACATTTACAAGCGCTGCTAACCTTTTTCGGTATGATAATGTATTCCCCGTGAATTGGCAAAAAAGAAGAATCAAAGTGTCGAGAGGCTCTAATGTTTTATTAAGCAAACGGCGCGAATGATCATTTTATTTATAAATTTGCTTTGAATTATCGGTACTGGATTGTCTAGTACAGTGGGCAAAAGCTGGCTTGATCCAATGTGAAGCAAAAAAGAAGAATCTAAGTGTTGAGAGGCTCTAATGTTTTATTAAGCAAACGGCGCTAATTATCATTTTATTTATGAATTTGCTTTGAATTATCGGTACTGGATTGTCTAGTACAGTGGGCAAAAGCTGGCTTGATCCAATGTGAAGCAATAAAGATGAATCTAAGTGTTGAGAGGCTGTAAAGTTTTATTAAGCAAACGGCGCGGATGATTATTTTATTTATGAATTTGCTTTGAATTATCGGTACTGGATTCTCTAGTACAGTGAGCAAAAGCTGGCTAGATCCAATGTGAAGCAAAAAAGAAGAATCTAAGTGTTGAGAGGCTCTAATGTTTTATTAAGCAAACGGCGCGAATGACCATTTTATTTATGAATTTGCTTTGAATTATCAGTAATGGATTCTCTAGTACAGATGTGGGCAAAAGCTGGCTTGATCCAATGTGATCAGTGTTTTCATCCGACCCAACTTCTTTCCATCCAGAGTATGTCTTAAATTAAATTTACAAATTAAGCCATAAGTCATATTATCAGAATTTTTTGTTTTCATGAAATAACCATCGCGGTCTGTTTCTACTCCGTGAACTGCGTCTCTTTCACTCTCTCTCGTAGGTTAATTCGCTTGTCCGTTGTCGACTTGACGGAACTGCATTTTATTGTGAATTAACTGACTTAAAACCACCTTGGAATCACCCTAGCTCTGCTTAACGAATTAGCTACTGATTTTTTTAATTAATTTACTCTGTATTCTGCAATGAATAGTTTATTAAATATTATTTTGGAGTAGCTTATAAATATTATTAAAACTATTAAAATTTTTGCAATTGTGTATTGCTTTATTAATTAACTTTCAACCTTCCTTGAAAATTGTGGTTTTACTTATCAATTGGTTTAGGAATTAACTTCTAAAATTGCTCATGAATTTAATTCATGTTGTATTGAATAGTGAAGAGTTTCGTAAGGCTGTAAACTAAACAATTCGAAACTTAATTTGTGTTATGCATTAAATTGTGGATTGTCAATTTCAGAATTCAGAAGTTGATTCAAAAATTATTTCATGGTTGAATCCACAAGTTGCTATAATAATTTAGAAGAAGCTAATCTACAAGATAATCCATTAGACAAATCAAAAATCAATTCATAAACCTTCAACCTTCCTTGAAAATTATGGATTTACTAATCCATTGGTTTAGGAATTGACTTTTAAAATTGCTCATGAATTTAATTCATTTTGTATTAAATAGTGAAGAGTCTTTTAAGTAATATTGCTTGTTATAATTTTCTTGTGAATTGAAATGGCTTTATATTGTGCAATGCAATATTAAAACTATTATTTTTTTGCAATTGTGTATTGCCTTATTAATTGGCTTTCAACCTTCCTTGAAAATTATGGATTTACCCATCCATTGGAATTAATTTCTAAAATTGCTCATGAATTTAATTCATTTTGTATTAAGTAGTGAATAGTCTTTTAAGTAATATTGCCAATTAGCTTATAAATTGGCTTAGAAATTTGCTTCGTAATTTCCTTAGGAATTATCCTTATGGATTGGCTTGTAAAAGAGCTTATTTTCTTGAGAATTGAAATGGCTTTGCATTGTGCAATGCAATATTAAAACTATTAAATTTGTCGCAATTGTGTATTGCCTTATTAATTGGCTTTCAACCATCCTTGAAAATTATGAATTTACCAATCCATTGGAATCAACTTCTAAAATTGCTCATGAATTTAATTTATTTTGTATTAAGTAGTGAATAGTCTTTTAAGTAATATTGCCAATTACCTTATAAATTGGCTTAGAAATTTGCTTCGTAATTTCCTTAGGAATTATCCTCATGGATTGGCTTTTATAAGAGCTTATTATAATTTTCTTGTGAATTGAAATGGCTTTACATTGTACAATGAATAGTCTCTTAAATGATATTGTGCATTACCTTTTGAATTGGCTGCTGAATTTCCTTCTAAATTTTCTTATTAATTACCTTATAGATTAACTTTATAACAATTTCCATGGTGAAAGCGGCTTCTATCAAGGCATTGCACATGGAACACACTTCTCTGATGAGGTTAGAAAAACCGAAATGGCCATCAATAGTTATCCATACGCTAGATGAATGGTTTCATTAGATGCTATAATTTACGAATAAACTTCTTGCTTCTAAATTTCCTTGTCAATTGCTTCATGGATTAGCTTTAAATTAGCTTTAAATTATATTTCCCTTTCAAACTGTGTGTTCACCCATGCATTCATAAATTTAATTTTGTATGTTAAGGTATTTGTGTTAGTGTGATTGAGGAAGTCCATCGTCAAATTCCCAACAATCGTTGAGTGTCCTTTTCCTGTTCCTGTGGTTCTATCGAGTGCATATCAAAAATCGACGATGAAGTTGGCATTGGAAATCTAAAGTCATGTCTGAACTAAAATCACACGCGCACGCGTAAAGTACTCGTCATGTTGATAAGTCACGCGTGTGATCTTAGTACAGACATGACTCGAGACTTCCAACGCCAACTTCATCGTCGATTTTTGTTATACGCTCGATATAGACTGTGTATGGCTGGCACCCTCTCAAAAATTCAGAATATACTTTAAACTTCCTTTATTTATAGAGCAAACTATCCAAATTCATTTGTTAATCAATTTCATCGGCTTTCTTTTCAAACATTTCCCTTAAATCACTGATCTCCTCTTCCCCACAGGCAATCTCGAATTTCTTAGCCTTGATTTTCTTGAACAGACTTTCGTTCTCATTTTCAACTTGTTGAATTTTATTCTTCACATCGTCCATCTTCTCGTGGAAATTCAGACGCATTTTCTGGAAGCTGGACGTGAAGGGTACGCCCTTCACGTGAGACTCGACTCTGTAAATCCTGCAAGAACTCACTGACATAATAGAACGCTGGTTTGCCAAGCGGAGAATTTTAGAGGTAAACCCAATTTTCTATTTCATCCTTTCATTGATTAATGACTGACGCTTGACAAAAATGACAAACCTTGCTAGAATGACCTCTGGTCAATAGCCAGCTGACAGTGACGCTTGATTCCATTACGTGGTTCTGATATTTCCTCTCTGTTTTTTTTTTTTTTAATTTATGTTATTTATCCGAGAATTTCCTGTTGATTTGTAGAAGAGCATCAATTAGAAATTAAATAAAAACGTCCTAACAGCTTCATTTAATTACATTGCTTCTGTTCGTTTTCTCTGTTATTTTTTTTTCTTCAACCGAGAATTTCTTGTTTGATTTTTCAAATAAACTTCAATTTGACATTAAATAAACGCTACATACCATTATGTAGGTTGTTATATTTCTTTCATGCTTTTTTTTGAATTTCTGTTATTCTTCCTAGAATTTGTGGATCTATAGAACTAAAACCAACTAGAAATTATTTATTTATTATTTATATATTTATTATTATAAAATAGATTAGCAACAGCTTAATTCAAATATATAACTACTATAAATAAAAAACAGTATTCATTCACTTGGTCACAGTTATTTATTTAATATATAACTACTGTTGGTTTTCTCTGTTTTTTTTATTAATTTATTCCACCGAGAATTTTTTGAATTTTTCATTTCTGTCCATTTTCTTCAAATTTATTTTATTCCAGCGAGATTTTTTTACGGGATTTTGAGAAGAGTTTCATCAATAATATTTGTTAGGATTTTTTGTTTGTAGGATCCATTTTATTAATTAGTGAATTTCTCACATTAAATGAAAATATCATAAAAGTTTCATTTAATTAGATAGATTCTAATATTTACACTCTGTTTTATTTTTTTGTTACTCCTCTAAGAATTTTTTTTAATTTCTTTTGTTCAACTGAGAAGTTTTTCTAGAATTTTTAGGTAAGATTCGTGACAAATTGATTTCGATACATTTTTTTTACGTTTTCTTCAAATTTACTTTATTCCGTCGTAAATGTCTCATGGGATTAGGAGAAGAGTTTCATCAATGATATTTTTTTATATATTTTTTTTGTGGTATTCATTTTATTAATCCCTGAATTTCTTACGGGATTTGTAGAAGTTTCATGAATGATATTTGTTGGATTTTTTAAGGGATTCATTTCATTAATCCGTGATTTCTCGTTTCTGTCCACTCTTTTCAAAATCTCGTAAAATAATCTCGGTGGATTATTTTACGGGATTTTGAGAAGAGTTTTTTTATAAATAAAATGTTTGTGGGATTAATTTTGTTAGTCCGTGAATTTTTCAATTCTCTCCATTTCCTTCAAATTTATTTTATTCCGTCGAGAATTTCTTATGGGATTTGGAGAAGAGTTTCATTAATGATATTTGTGGGATTTTTTTAAGGGATTAATTTCATTAATCCGTGATTTCTCATTTCTGTCCACTCTTTTCAAAATGCCGTAAAATAATCTCGGTGGAATAAAATAAATTTAAAGATATTTATTTTATTCCACCGAGATTATTTTACGGGATATTGAGAAGAGTTTTTTATAAATAAAATTTTTGTGGGATTAATTTTATTAGTCCGTGAATTTTTCATTTCTGTCCATTTTCTTCAAATTTATTTTATTCCGGATAATTGATTCCATTTTCTTCAAATTTATATTATTCCGTCGAGATTTTTTACGGGATTTTGAGAAGAGTTTCATCAATAATATTTGGTAGGATTTTTTGTTCGTAGGATCCATTTTATTAATTAGTTAATTTTTCATTTCTCTCTATTTTCTTTAAAGAAATTTTTTATTACACCGAAAATTTCTTACGTGATTTGGAGACGAATTTCGTCAATTATATTTTGTAGGATATTTTTTTTGTGGGATAAATTTTATTATTCCGTGAATTTCTCATGGGATTTAGGGAAGGTTTTCAAAAAGGTGTATACAAAAAAATGTAAATATTTTTTTTGTAATTTGTTTTTATTCAAATTTTTACAAACATAATAATTTTACATAATCGACCTAACTTAAGGTCTTTCTAATTAACTCTATATATTACATAGTTTCTCGAGATTGGAAAATCTCCGTTTGTTCATTTTTTTCCGGTTTGATTTATTTGCTCAAATTGCTTGTTGTTTATTCTGAAAGGATGGCAGTCGAAAGTTGTAATTTTTTTATTTTTATTTTTATTAATTAAAGAAACGTTTATTACAAAAAAAAAACTATATAAACAACGAATTATAAAATCACGTGCTTTGCAGTCGATGAAATTAAATAAATATTAAGATGGATAGTTAGGATCACTATATCATTTTATTTCCCCCACGTTTCAGGGTAGGCAAGGGTGTAAACACTAAACAAGTCCCTCTCACTATTTACGCGCGCGTTAACTTTCTCTTTTTTGTGACTTAGAAGAAACCGTCGCCGGTTGGGTCGTTCAACCATGGGTAGTTGTTGGGGCAACGGACGCAGGTTTGGAGGTTGATGGTCTCGCCGGGGACCTCCTTGGAGGTGAGCTTGCAGGAGTGTGGGACCCAGCAGGCGGGGTTGCCCTCGACGTTGCACTTCTCCCTCCACGGTTCGAAGTTCTTCGATTCGGAGATCGTCCTCGGGTTTTGGATCCATTGGATGACTTGGGTCATGGTGACGAAGTACACGTCGTTGTGGCTGGAGAGGATCTCGTCGATCCAGTAGAGGAAGGCGTCGAGGAATTCGGGGTTGTTCTTCAACCAGGCGGCGTGGAAGTAGAGACCCATCGGGGCGCGGTTTTCTTCGTAGTGGCGGTCGAAATTGTGGTTGAGGAAGTTGTAGAATTGATCTCCTGTCAGGATGTTGGAGCAGGAGTCGACCATAGCGCAACCGGGGACGGTTTCGTCGTTGGTTGGGTCTTCCCTACGATCGAGCTCGTTGAGGACCATTTCCCAAACGGCGTGAGAGCGGGTCGGGCAGCTTTGGAGATTACCGTGGCAGCGATGCGGCATCCTGAAGTACATAGTGTAAGGCCAGAGTGGGGGATTGCTCAACGGAGCGGTGATCGTGGAATCGTAAAGGAAAGCTTGTTCTTCCATCATGGTGAACTGGTTGTTACCTCCAACACGCAAATAAGGAGCGCGCACACCGACAACACTGTTATCAGTCAAGTTAGCGTATTTCTCAGCAATGATCCTCATACCGGCCATCTCTTTAGCCCAATCATCAACAGTAGCATTACTCCAGAAACGCTCGTCGTCATTATGCCTGCAATCACACAAAAACACAACAAAACAAATTAAAACCATTACAAAATCTCAACTAATAAAACAATCGACTTACGTGATTGAATGCACGGCGATTTCGTGTCCTTTGCGGTGCATTTCCTGCATGGCCGAGTAGTTGGTGTACTTGTGCGAGACGAAGAAGGTGGCTTTGATGTCGCAACCGTTGGGGTTCTTGCGCTTGCCGTTGAACATTTCCTTGTAGAGTTTGATGTTGTTGTTGTTGATGGCATCGTCGAAGGTGATTGTGATCATCTGGGGCACGTCCTTGGCGGGCAGATCGCCGGGGATGGTGGTGCCGTCTTCTGAGCAGAAACAGTCGGGGAGTGTGCACACCGTCGGGTCGCATGGTGGAGCGCGGTTTGGATCGTTGTCAATATCTGAAACATACAAAAAAATAACAAAATATATAAATATATTTTAATTGTGATATTTTTTTAATCGTTTGCCAAATCAATAATAATTTTTTTAATAATATTGGTAAAATTGTTTTATAAAAATTTAAAATTATTCTAAATTCATGATTTTTATAAGGCTAGGAGGAGTTTGAATAGATTCCTGAAGTATCAAAAAATCGCGAATGTTTAAATTTTTTTATATATACAGACATCTTTATTCAGACAACATCATTACATAATCGTATATATGCATTTATATTTAAATAAGAAAACAAATATTGTCTTAGTCTGTCCGGGCTATCGACCTGGGGTCTTTCTGCCCTAATTTTTTTATTTAAAATTATATTAAAATAAAAAAAAAACATTTCGAATACTGCTTTTAAAAGTTCTTAGCATATTAATAATATGAATATATAATATGGTCTTACGGTTTTAGTAATTTATTTATTAATGGAATATTCTTTTTACATACAAACAATAAAATAATAGAAATTGTGGAAACTTTGAATATATTTACATTAAATTTGATTTATTTTCGGCTAAGTTTTTTAAAAATTAATGGAAATTATAAATGAAACATTAATAATCCATGAACTGAATAAATAAATAATTTCTACGCCTTTCCCAAAATGACATGCATGAAAATCTTCGACGGATTTGTTGTTATCTTTAAGAAATTTTATTCATCAATTTTCGTTAAAATATAAAATTTTGAAAATCAAAATTAATGGTGAATATTTTTTTTAAGATAGGCGAAAAATAGAATTGACTTGACAATATTAAATTCTTCGTTTAATATTCTAAAATAGTCAAAATATTTTTGATATTAGATTCCAATTTTGTTGATTTAATTTTTGTATTATCATTTGTATAAGAACGAATTTACAAATTTATATAAATAACAATGATATTTATATAAATTATAACTATAGAGAAGAAAGCTAGAAAGAAAATCAACAGAAAAAAATTTTCATTCACTTAGTTACAGTTATTTAAATAAATTAATTAAAAAGAATTTGAAAATAATTAATAAATTATTTCCTCGTTTTAGTCTGTGACAATTTTTGACTTATGTTACGTAAGTACTTTAATACTAATTAAATAGAACTATTTCTCGGGCAAATGCCCAAATAATGGACACTTTTTGTTGCATATCAATAACACATTGCAACTTTTTTTATATAATTTTAAAAGAAGGAAATTTCATTAATGAAAATCATCAAACAATAAAACATTTAAACGATAAGTGAGACTGCTTCTTTCAATGAGGCTATATTTTATCTTTTAAAAATAAAAAAAAGTGTTGTTTTTTTTTAAATAAAATACTAAGCTAAAGAAATAATGATCCTTGCAATAAATCTCTGAAATGCCTGTTTTATATTTTATAATAAAATTATACAATGAAAAATTGTAGGCAATGGTCTATATTTTTTTTCTTGTTTAATTTTATTGTAATTCAAATAACCACAAACGAGTGAATCACTTCTGTTATATTTTTGTTTTACTATTTATTTATTTATCCTTTATTTATTTTCTATTTTATTTATTTATCTGTTTTATTTTATTTATTTATTTCTTATTATTTTATTATTTACTTTATATTTTTATTCGTTTAAATTTTATTTTTACATTTTCTTAGGTAAATTATTGTTTCCATTATGTAATTAAATACCCGTAGATGTTAGTGAAGTCATAAGCAACACTGAATCAATTCTTTGAACCGTTTGGGAATGCACTTATCTTACTTATTAATTATTAATAGTTTAGGAATACTTACTTAATTATATACAAATATGTAAATTATTGTATAATGTAATCAATTATAATGGAGAATTCCGTAAAATAAAGTTAAAGTTTATTATTAATTTATTTATATTTTTGTTGGGTAATAAAAATTATTTTTATGAAACCTATACATTCCTTCAATATTTCATCGAAATAACTGTAAATTCTTTGAATTAATTTCTCATTTCGCAGTTGGTGAAACATTACACTATGTAAAGTAATTCAAAGGAAAGACAATCCAGCAAAGGAAATAATGTACTGAGGTTTAAATAAGTAAAGTAAGGAACAATCTGAGTTCTAAATAAGTGTAGTAAAGAATAAACTAAATACAAAACAAATGTAGGATTAAACTGAGCTCTAAACAAGTCAAGTAAGAAAGAAATTAAATTCCAATCGAGTAAATGAAATAATTTTCTGAGTTTTGAATTAATTTCTCACTTAACCCGTGGTGAAACATATTTAATTAATAAACTTTGAATAAAACACTTGGTTTGTTTCACTGATTTTTTATTTTATTTTTATACCTAAGGTCGAAACTAGTCGTAGTAAAAATAAAAAATCAGTGAAACAAACGAAGTGTTTTAATCAAAGTTTATTAATATTCTAAGTTTTAAATAATTAAATTGAGGAATGGCCTGAGTTATAAACAAGAGTAAAGAATTGATTTAATTCAAAACAACTAACGTAAGGAATAAACTGAGTTCTAAAGAAGTCAAGTGAGGAAGAAATTCAATTTCAATCAATTAAAGGAAATAATATTATGATTTTCAAATAAGTAAAATAAGGAATAACCTGAGTTCCAAATAAATGAAGTAAAGAATAAACTAAATTCAGAATAACTGAAGTAAGGAATAAACCGAGTTCCAAATAAGCGAAGTAATAAATTAAATAAAGATGATTTGAAAATAATTGATAAATTATTTCCACATTTGTGACATTGAATTGAATTGTCTTCTCAATTTTATTAATTAATATTCATGATTTTGATTTTTTATGTTAATCAGTGTTTCTTTTTGGAGTTTTTTTTTTTTTTTCGTGTAAAATTATTTTCCCATTTTCCCTGTGAGTCTCCCTCCAGAACTAAATAATCTTAAAGAAGCATTGATTTTAATTAGAAGATAGATGGTATAAAATAGGACTGAATAAAATTACAGGATTCCCAAAAAATAATGGAGTGTAATAAAAAGAAAAAAGTTGATGTATTTATCAACCATGATTGTAAATATTAAATGTAAAAATTCTATGCACAACTGTATAAATAAAGATGTATATATATATATATATATATATATAATAAAAAGAAGGTAGAAAGACTTAAAGTCAGTAGCCACTTAAAAATGAATTAATTTTTCTGTGATATACTTCCTCAATTATAGATATTATGTTCTTATAAACATAATTGTTAATCAAGATTGTTATATACACAAAATAATTGTGTCACCTCACACTGAGAAGTAGAGAGGAACATATAACGATGTTATATAAGAGTAAATAAATAAATAATTGTCTACTTGAAGCAATGACTTTGGCAATCAATAAAAATGAAATGTCTTCCTTTAAAAAACTTTACGGTTGAATCTCCAAGTGATGGCTGGAATTACAGAAATTGACCTTGAATTTCAACAACCTGACATAATTCAATGTCTTAATTGTTTAGAATTATGTTTAATCCTCATATTTCTCGTGCATTCCACAATACGCTTGAGTTACCGAAATGTGCCGACTGTTAAATAAAATACGATTACTTTGCGAAGATCGTAATTATATAAAAATAATATATATATATGAAAAAAAAAAAAAAAAAACAAGAATAAGAATAATACAAAGGTCAGCAATACGAAGATAAATGAAAAAGGATTCATAATAAAAGATAACCGAGTATTTGTTTTCATTAATTAAATTTATCTAAACATTTTGAATATTGTTATTATTCTGTATAAAGGTGATTTACCGTAAATAAATGAATTGAATTGAATTCAAATTGAATAAAAATAATTAATACATTATTTAGCCACTGCCACTACAGCCACCGAAAAAAAAAAATCACTCGCAGTTGTTTTTTTTTTATGAAAATAATTAATTATTTAGATTCATTAGTCCCTCTTTAGCTACTGTGACATTTTGATTTACGTTACGCAAGTACGTAAAAGAAATGTACACTTACATGGAATAGCGAGTGTCCATTATGTAAGTGTACATTTCTTTTATAGTACTTACGTAACGTAAGTCAAAATGTCGCAGTAGTTAAAGAGGCAATAATGAATCTAAATAATTAATTATTGTCATTTTTTTAAATAACTGCGAGTGAATTCTTTTTTCGGTTATTTCATGCATTAGTTTTCTTCTCGTAAATCTTCTTCCAGAAGAACTATATGATGGTGAAAAAAATGGGAAAACCGTAACAATAAGATGAATGACAAGATTTAGAGAAATAAAAATGGCAAGTCATTCGAGTAGTCGAATAACAAGAATAAGAAACAAAAAAAAAAATAAAAGGGTACAAAATTCAGAAGGAATCGACTATTTAAATCAATTGTCTATTCTTTCTAAAATTTGTACCCTTGTATTTTTTTTGTTTGTTTAAGAATAAGAAGGAAATATGAGAATAATTATATAAAGATGGAAAAATGTGAAGTACATCAGGTCGTAAAATGATGAACAACAGGAAAATATAGAAGATAAAGACACATAATTCAAGCAGATGTATAATAATAAGAAGAAGTGGGCAGAAAGACCTATGGTTGATAGCCTATGACAGACTACTAACACAACTGTACATATAGTTATTATATGAAGACAAAAAATAATTCACCCAAATTTCTTCAAGAAAGTCTGGAGTGGAAGAAACAAAGAAATATAATAAGAAGAACTATGTGAAGATAAAAAAGTATGAAGAATAAGAAGAAGATAAACAACAAGAAGGTAATTAAGGTTAATTGCTCTTTCCACTTTTGTCACTTTTCACCCAAATTTCTTCAAGAAAGTCCGGAGTTGAAGAAACAAAAAAAAAATATAACATGAAGAACTATGAAGATGAAAAAGTATGAAGAATAAGAAGAAGATAAATAACAAGAAGGTAATTAAGGTTGCCTTTTTTCTAAATTTGTCACGTTTCACCCAAAACACTTCAGAATAGTCCGGAGCGGAAGAAACAAAAAAAAAATAACGAGAAGAACTACATGAAGATGGGAAAGTATGAAGAATAAGAAGACGATAAACAACAAGAAGGTAATTAAGGTTGATTGTTCTTTCCAGTTTTGTCACTTTTCACCTAAATTTCTCCAAGAAAGTCTGGAGTGGAAGATAGAAAAAAATATAACATAAAGAACTTCTTTCTTTCTTAATCTTATCCTCTTTTACCCGTATTGGGTGTCGAGGTACATAAAGAACTATGGAGATGAAAAAGCATGAAGAATTGGTGAAAAATAAAGATCGGCAAGATTGTTCAGAAGAAATAATTTATTTAAGTAAAATAATAACACGAAGAAGGGAAAAATAAAATAAATGAGAACTATATGAATATGGAGAAACATTAAGAATAACAGAAGAGTTATTACAAGAATATAATTCAGAATGGGAGAAGAAATAATCTCTATAAAAGCCTGAAAAGCCACAGTGTGGTCAAACAATTGTAGCGATATTACAATAGACATTGAAAGACTAAATAGTGTTATTTAATATAAGTAAGAAAAAGAAGAAACCTCGACACCCAATACGGGTAAAAGAGGATAAGATTAAGAAAGAAAGAAAAAGAAGAAACATCCAAACGGGGAGAAGAACTATGTGAAGCTGGTTCAATATGAAAAATAATAATAAAAAAACATTAAGGTTTCCATATTAATCACTACCTCGGACATTCATGAAAAATTTCTGGTAAGAAGAGACAGAAATGGAAATAATCAATCTTGATTGGAACTACAAGCAAAATGAGAATATCTTTCGGGATATGAGGTAAAAATATAAGATGATTTATGTAGAAGAATAACCAGGAATAGAAAGAAAAAATAAACGAGAATGGGAAATATATAAAGATGAAACTGCGCGAAGAACAATTTAAGAAGAAACGACACAAAAATTTAGAGGAGAAAATTATAAGTAATAATAAGAAGAATGACAAAAAATAAATAATGAGGAAGAGAAATACATAATGATGAAAAACACGAAGACGAACAGAAAGACACAAAATAAGAAGATTTAGAATAAGATAGTTCTTCATATTTTTCATCTTAATGCAATTCTTCTCTCCGTTTGTGTTTTATTCTGCGCGAAGAACAACTTAAATTTAGAGGAGGAATTTGCAAGTAATAATAAGAAGAATGACAAAATATAAATAATGAGGAAGAGAAATACATAATGATGAAAAACACGAAGACGAATAGAAAGACACAAAATAAGAAGATTTAGAATAAGATAGTTCTTCATATTTTTCATCTTCATGCAATTCTTCTCTCCGTTTGTGTTTTGTGTCTTCTTATTATATACGATAAGAAGACTTTAAAAAGAGAAGAACTGTATGAATATTAAAAATATGAAGAAATATATAATTTATTTTCTTCCTTTGAATATTCTTGTCTTATATATGCTATAAGAAAGAAAAACAAATGAAGAGAAGAACTGCATGAAATATAATGAAAAATATGAAAAATAATTTCTTATATACAATAAGAATAAAGAATAATAAAAAAACGAAAAGAAGGAGATATATGAAGATAAAATAATCAGGAAAAGAATGAAAAAAAAAAAAAAAACGTCGAGTGGAAAACATAAAGATGAAAAAGTGTGAAGATCAACTTTAGAATAGTCGACACAGAGATTTAGAAGATGAAATTGCAATCCAAGTAATAATAAGAAGAATGATAAAATAAATGAAGAAGAGAAATCTATGATGACGAAAAACACTCTTCTTCGTAAAAAAAAACAAGAAAAGAAGATTTAGAAATTGAAAATGAATGAGATAATTCCTCAAATTTTTCATCTTCATATAATTTTTCTCTTCGTTTTTTTTCCTTCTTATTATATACTATAAGAAGAAAAATGAATCAGATAATTCTTCATATAATTCTTCTCTTCGTTTTTCTTCTTCTTTTTATTATATACTATAAGAAGACTATACGAAGATACAAAACGATTTAAATGATGAAAATAAATCAGATATTTCTTCATACTTTTAATCTTCCTATAGTTCTTATAGGAAGATTAAAAGTATGAAGAAATATCTGATTTATTTTCATCCTTTAAATATTTTTGTATCTTCGTATAGTTTTCTTATAGTATATAATAAAAAGAAAAAAAAAAACGAAGAGAAGAATTATATATTTCTTCATACTTTTAATCTTCCTATAAGAACTATAGGAAGATTAAAAGTATGAAGAAATATTTGATTTATTTTCATCCTTTAAATCTTTTTGTATCTTCGTATAGTTTTCTTATAGTATATAATAATAAGAAAAAAAAAACGAAGAGAAGAAATATCTGATTTATTTTCTTCCTTTAAATTATTTTGTCTTATATATACTATAAGAAGAAAGGAAACGAAATGCAGAGAAGAACTGCATAAAGATGAAAAATTATTTAGTATATACAATAAGAAGAAAGAAAAAAGAAACGAAAATAAGAAGATAAATAAAGATGAAATAAATTGAGATTTATGTGATGTTTAAAAATAGGAGTAGAACTCTATATTTTTTTAAAATTGTGATTGATCTAACATTTGGTAAAAATTGATTAAATTATTAGTGTTACTCCAGTGAATTAAGAACAGCTAAATGATGAAGATTTTGTTGTTTTTTGTAATTGAAACATGTTTTTCATAATTTCCGCTTTTTTTGCATTTTTTTTTGAATAGCAAATTTTTCTCCATTTCTATCGATTCGAACGGTACGAAATTGACCGATCATTTTAATTACAAGTAAAAGTGAGAGTCTGTTGACTTTCCCTCGCGCTCCAAGAGTAAAAGACGACCATTCTAAGCGCGAGCGAGCGAGAGAGAGAGAGAGAGAAAAAAACTTTTAGATACGCAATTAGCATACTGGAGATGCCTAGTAAAAAGTGAAACGTGTTTTGTAAAGGTTGTGAGCAAAGGGTGATTATGACGTAACGCCGAGATGTTTGATAGTTTTCGAGCCGGGGCACCTACATTCTTCAGGTTGGAAAGTGGGCCGAACGGACGAAAGAACGCGGCGGCGCCGCGCCCGCAGCCGTAACAACCTGAAGGACAACGAAAGTTATTTCCCAACTCGGCGGCGGCGGCGACTTTCGCGTTAAAATTTAACCTCGCAAGGTCTTCATCGGCGGTTGTTCTGGAATATTCCGGGGGTACTCACCGCAGGTGTTCTCGTCGGAGCCGTCGGCGCAGTCCTTTTCGCCGTTGCAGAAGAGCCCGCGCTCGATGCAGTTGCCGTCACCGCAGGCGAGGAACCCGTCCTGGCAGAGGGGCTCGTCGGTGAAGAGGAGAGGCTTCACCTTGCGCTCCTTGTTCTTCAGTTTGCAGTTCTTCACCGAGTCTTTCCAATCGCATGTCTGCTTGTCGATGTCGAAATACAAACCGGCCGGACACCTAATAGCTTGCAATCCCTATTTAGAAACAAACAAAACAAAAAAACACACAAAATAAGTAAACATGAACAAGATTGCCATTTAAAATTTCTAATGCGAAACATTATTGGAAACTCTTCTTTCAAAATAATAATAATAATATATTATCAAAAGGCGATATTCCTTAAAACTTGCAACATCGTGAGAGTATTTAATATATTACTAAATAATAATAATACGTTTTTCTTGTAAAATTATATGTATATCACATTTGTATATTAAATTTTGTTTACATGTTTATTTATTTATTTGTCAATTTTACATAAAACTATTGAAAAAGAGCACGTTGTGCTTGAAATGTACATATAGTGATAAAAATAAAAAAGTGAACAAAGGAATAAAATATTACTACATTGTATACTACTGCTTGAGTAACAAATAACAACTGCCGAAACAATGTTAACTAGAAAGAAGAGAGTACACAAAAACAAAGATTGAAATGATTAGAAGCCAGGATAATGAAAAATAATGCTAGAATGGATAAATTTGAAGAAGTTAAGAAAGAAAACGAACGCATTATACAAAAAAAGAAAAACAAGGGAGAATCAATGAACAGACACTTAAATGATAGTGAAAATGACGGACGCACAAATCCTCTCAAAAAAATTAATAAATTGCTGTATCACCATTCTTCTACCATATGGATAATTAGTGATGTCTACCTTGTAGACCCAAATCTCTGAAGATGCCACATGAAACTAGTCAAAAGATGGCGCTTGCGTCGTCTTTCATTTATTATTATTCTACAGAATAATAAACTGCCTGAATACTAAGACCAAAACAAGAGGAATAAAAGATAAGAATGGAACGTTAGAAAATGCCCCCCGTATAAATGGGAAATATCTGGAAGGATTAGTATAAAGAAATGCTAAATGAAACAGAAACACACGAAATAAACATAATAACAGGATAAGAACAGGAAGTGGAGTGAGACCGTCCAATACCAGATACGAGAATAGTTAAAGAGGTTATGAAACGGGAAAGCACGAAATAGAGGGAGAATCATTAAAGTATGCGGAGCATGAAATGTACAAACACATACATAATAGAATATATATTGAAAATCTTTATTTCTGAGTATTACATTATATAATTTTATAATACAATCATATACACATTGTTAGACCTCAGAAAATGGCTATCGACCGTCGGTCTTTCTGCCTCATAATAGAATAAAATTGGGGAAAACACAAAATACCAGATGAATGAAACACAGGACTAATAACACCAATCCATAAGGAAAGAAACAACGAAAATTGCAAGAACTACAGAGTAATCACAGTATTACAAACTGCAATACACAAATTCTAAAAATTCACCACATTTAAATATGTAGGTGCAGTTTGCAAAAGAATAAATACAAGGAAGAAACTTAAAAAGGTACGACACATATGGGAGAAATAAAAAAAGCTATTAAAAAGCAAAGAAATTAACATACCAACAAAAATAAAAATATATAAGACCTTGAAGGCAGAAAGCCTCAGGTCGATAACTCATGACAAACCAACACCTTCATGCATATTGTAAAGTAGAGCTGTATATAAAATTTAATCTATTTGTCTAAATGAAGATGTTTGTTTATAAGACTTTAATTAATTATGAAATGTAAACCATAGTGATGAGCAGAAGAAGAGGAATATCTGAAGATCCGAGAAAGGAAAATATTGAGAATAATATTAAGGCCACATAGGAGAAAACACGAATGAAGATAAATAAAGAAGCATACAAGACAAACTGAGAGGAGAAAACATAATAAGACACATAAAGACACAACGATTGAAGTGAAACACGAATGAAGATAAATAAAGAGGAATATAAGACAAACTGACAGAAGAAAACGTAATAAGACACAATGACTGAAGTGATCAGGCCACATAATGAGAAGAAATGAAATGGGCTTCATTGCGTTATTCGTTTAATCAAAAAAAAAAAAAAAGAAGAGGAAGACTAAGGAAAAGCTGACAGAAGGATATAGAAGAAGAGGCACGGGCAATGGGAATTATATATTATTATTTTTTAGTTTTGAATATTTGCTTCAATATTTTTATTTTAGTTAATTTTTGGGATTTCATAAAAGAGACATTTTAGATGGAAGAACTGTATGAGTGAAATTTAGAACTCGGAACTTTATGATTTGTAATGTAAAAGAATTAAATTGTTTATTTTTTTTACTACTACAATATCTTTATTCAAAGTTATTTGTTTTACATATATTTACAATATATTATGGTATATTTGTTTCTTTCTTGCTTGCTTGAACAGGCTATCGAACTATGGTCTTTCCGCCAATATTTTTTTTTTTAGATTTTTTTTATTATGTATGGAATTATAAATAAAGCGGTTTATTATTTACATTAAATTGATAATCCTTCTTATCACTAGTTATCCATACGCTAGATGAATCGTGGCTGAACATTTCTTTAAATGTGAATTCCTTTTTAAATTATATTTATATCAATGAATTGTAGAAATTTTGAGGTATAATTTAAATTAATTAAATATAAAGGGAAAAGAAACATCTCTGATGGGATTTGAACCCATTTCAGTGGTGTAGTTGGTAGCGCTCGACCGGCAATCGGGAGACATAAGTTCAAATCCCATCAGAGATGTTTGTTTTCCATTTCATATTTAATTAATTTAAATTATTCCTCAATTTTGTACGTTTACTATTTTTAATAGTATCCGCTTTCTATAGATTCACAGATATCCTGATTGTAACTGTTATTTTTTTTTTCGAATCCAGTGTATAAACTGAGGAATAAATAAATAATAATAATAATAATAAACATGAATTGTAGAAATTTAAACGTACAAAATTGAGGAATAATTTAAATTAATTAAATATGAAGGGAAAAGAAACATCTCTGATGGGATTTGAACCCATTTCAGTGGTGTAGTTGGTAGCGCTCGACCGGCAATCGGGGGACATGGGTTCAAAACCCATCAGAGATGTTTGTTTTCTATTTTATATTTAATTAATTTAAATAATTCCTCAATTTTGTACATTTAAATTTCTACAATTCATGTTTATTATTATTATTATTTATTTATTCATCAGTTTATACACTGGATTGTTCTAGCGTTACAAGAATTGTGGCTTTTTGTTTTGTATTGTGTATTTGCACGGGCAAATTTAATATTATTATTATTATTATATACCGGAAATAATCATGCAGAAACAGAAAAGAATGAAAGGAAATAAAAAACGCAGCCAAAACACAAGTAAACCTGGGAAAAAAAGAATGAGAAGTAACAGTCCACTTGAGAAATAGGATTAAAAAAATGCATAGACATAATGTATTAATCGAGGTGGCTGATAGTTGCTGAAAGTTCATATTTATCACTTTAACGTAAACACGTTTGTTATAACTTTCAAAATTTGTTTATTTTGTATTTCACTAGAATTGTTTCACTTATTCTTCACCGAAGAAGCCACAAGGTATTTATTAATAAAACAAACCAAGTGAATTTCAATTAAATACCTATTTTGAAATCATTCGATTAATCGATTCTGATAAAATAAAATCAAGATTTGATTATCATAATCTATGACGCGTGTGCTCCATAGAAGTATTCTTAATACCCCTGAAAACTCTTCTTATTATTGATAATCGCGTATCATTTAAAAATCACTTAGTATAAAGCTTCGAAATTCTAGGGATTTGTTTCGCATAGAACAAATGATTCAAATGTATATTCTATTTTATTTTAAACGGATTCGATTTTGTATATTCTCTTAAACTTAGTATTAATAATTAACTTCTCACTTAACCCGTGGTTAAACTAATTAAGGTATATTTTAATTAAAACACTTAGTATGTATCTAAATTATGCATCCTCTGTTTGATCACCATACATAATCGTTTAATATCAACGATTATTCGTAGTGACCACGCATTCATATAATTTATTTTTAATTTTATTTTTTTATGTCAACTTCACTTAATAATTGAGTGAAGTTGAAATACACTATTTAATAAAAGATTAAGTTTTATTTTTTTGTTTGACATTGACATTGAAAATGGTCACGTGACAGAAATGTACATTAGCAATTAATGAATTCTGTGAAGAAAGGAAAGTCAATATTTCCTTAAATAAGGTACGCATACTCTAGAATGCTTCTAAGCTGACAATAATATAAAATATCGAGCGTATAATAAAAATCGACGACGAAATGGAAATCTAAAGTCATGTCTGAACTAAAATCACACGCGCACGCGTAAAGTACTGATTGTCATGTTGACAAGACACGCTGTGACCTTAGTACAGACATGACGCGAGACTTCCAACGCCAACTTCGTCGTCGATTTTTGTTATACACTCGATATAATAAAATGTTCAACCGCCACATTTTCTTATATCGAGCGTATAACAAAAATCGACGACAAAGTTGGCGTTCGAAGTCTCGAGTCATGTCAATACTACGATCACACGCGTGACGTGATATAATAAAATGTGGCGATTTGAACATTTTATTATATCGATCGTATAACAAAAATCGGCGACAAAGTTGGCGTTGGAAGTCTCGAATCATGTCTAGACTCGATCATTTAGTATTAAATGAATTTCGTTTCATGTTCTCATAAACAGATTAGCATTCCTTTAGTAGACGAAACAGCGATTTGGGTCTACAATGTCGAACCTAAATCGTTGACAATGCCACATGAAATTATAGAGACACAAGCGCCATCCGATTTATCCCAATTATTATGGTATAATATAAATGTTTAAGTGAATATACATTTATATAATTAGTTGTGTGCAAAATAAATCCCCAGAATCTTATGGCTTATATATGGTGACTAAACAGTCGACGCATATTCAACAATGTTTCAAAATAGACTGCTTTATAGAAGTTTAACACATAATTCAGATTTGAATCTAATAAAAAAATGTTAAGATGTGCGGACTTCAAAATTGGTTTGAATCATCATTTTCTATTTATATTGGTTTGAATCACTTCCGGAGTTGCTGTAATAATATTATGAATTTATTAAACAGCCCACCTCTTAAACAAATGTGGAAAAATGTAACATCTAAATTTACTGCATGATTTCCATAATACTTATATTATGTGTCCTGCTTTATTCATAATAAAGACGACGCAAGCGCCACCTTTTGTTATATGAATGGTGACTGAACGTTTCATTAAATGTGAATTCCTGCTTTATTATATTATAGACAATGCAATTACAATTGTCTATTCATTTGATAATGATCATTTTGTGATCGAAATGTACAGGGTGGTCCAAAATGTTTTTTTATTATAAAAAATCTCGGTTATTAGAACAGAAAAATTCGATGGTACATCCTCGAGTTCTTTTTTGACACAAACTTAATGCCGCAAAAAATTAGCTATTGTCTTTCGTTTTCAAGTAATAGCCAAAATCAATCAATATTTTTCATTTTTGATTTTGATTAATATCTCAGTCATTTATAATTTTATCAAGATATGAATTGCATGGTACTTTTTCGAGGAGAATCGAATGAAATTTACAGATTATTTCTATTTTCATTAATAAAAGACATACAGAACTGAGTCATATAATCTTAAATAGAAGTCATAGTTGGCTATCCTATTAATAAATTGATTACTTTTATTGATTTATTTTATTATTTTGATATCCTTTTTATTGATATGAAGGTGTAATATTGAAATTTATTAAAATATTCTATATTTTTTATTAAATTTTAAATATTTCTCATTAAAGGTATACTAAATTATTTTGATTGTTCTTACATTCTATTAGAATATGATAATAATTTACAATTATTTCGCAATAAAAAACAATTAAATTAAAATAAATGGATACTTTTTATAAATATATGTCTTTTTATTAAATTCGTTTCGTTTGTTTTTATATATTGATCAATCAGTCTACTGTTTGTCATATGATGACATTGATATATGAATGCCATTTTGATATCTATTAATTATTTGACGAAAACCTGTTTCGCTACAAAATTAATCTTTATCATAATGATAATTGCGACTTTTTCCTTCAAAATAAATTTGAGGTTATGTTTACAAATGGTTACCATGTGCTTAGGTAACTATTTGTAAACATAACCTCAAATTTATTTTGAAGGAAAAAGTCACAATTAAAATAAATTTGAGGTTATGTATACAAATGGTTACCACGTGCTTAAGTAACCATTTGTAAACATAACCTCAAATTTATTTTGATGGAAAAAGTCACAATTATCATGTTACCATGTGCTTAGGTAACCATTTGTAAACATAACCTCAAATTTATTTTGAAGGAAAAAGTCACAATTATCATGTTACCATATGCTTATGTAACCATTTGTAAACATAACCTTAAATTTATTTTGAAGGAAAAAGTAACAATTAAAATAAATTTGAGGTTATGTTTACAAATTGTTACCATGTGCTTAGGTAACCATTGTATACATAACCTTAAATTAATTTTGAAGGAAAAGGTCACAATTATCATGTTACCATGTGCTTAGGTAACCATTTGTAAACATAACCTCAAATTTATTTTGAAGGAAAAAATCACAATTAAAATAAATTTGAGGTTATGTATACAAATGGTTACCATGAGCTTAGGTAACCATTTGTAAACATAACCTCAAAATTATTAAAGCAATAATTTTCAAAGAAAAAAAAATATATATGTTGATTATATAGGTCGGTGTTTTGTTGCAGTTCACTCGCAAATTATTTTTAATTAAAACAAAGAAAATAAAAAAATGAATTAACTAACCATCTTTATTCAAATGTGTATATGTATGTACAATAATATACAAAAATTAGAATTATATTCTGTAGATGATGAATCGGCTATCGACCGGAGGTCTTTCAGCCAAAATGAATTATTTAATAACATTTTCTATTAAAATTCATCCAGCTTATAGATAACTAGTTTATATGAAAAATGCATTAGATCAAAATTAAGGTTATTATCACAAGCTGAAAAACTGTTAGTCAATTTCAAATTTGTAAATTGTATATCATTATTTATCACCCACAGATTTTTCACAATAATGACAAATATATATACTAAAGAAGAATTAACGTATTATCGTCAAAGTACGGACGAAATAGCTCACATTTTTTTGTAAACAAAATTATGAAATCGCATTTAGACCCAGTTGTAAATTATCCAACATACTATTTATTTAAAAAATACAATTTACCCCTTAAAGAAGTCTGGTGTTTATGAAATATCTTGTTCCGAATGCAATAATGTATATATTTTTTCCTTGAAAATAAATTTGAGGTTATGTTTACAAATGGTTACCATGAGCTTAGGTAACCATTTGTAAACATAACCTCAAATTTATTTTCAAGGAAAAAGTCACAATTATCATGTTATCATGTGCTTAGGTAACCATTTGTAAACATAACCTCAAATTAATTTTGAAGGAAAAAGTCACAATTAAAATAAATTTGAGGTTATGTTTACAAATGGTTACCATGAGCTTAGGTAACCATTTGTAAACATAACCTCAAATTTATTTTCAAGGAAAACGTCACAATTATCACGTTACCATGTGCTTAGGTAACCATTTGTAAACATAACCTCAAATTTTTTGAAGGAAAAACTCACAATTAAAATAAATTTGACGTTATGTTTACAAATGGTTACCATATGCTTAGGTAAATATTTGTAAATATAACCTCAAAATTATTTTGAAGGAAAAAGTAATAATTATCTAATCTGGTTGGCCAATAAAAAAAGATTATACAAAAGTTTAGCAGAAAAATTACAATAAATGCTCAAATTGATTGCCATTGTTCAAAATGCATGAGTCACATCATCATTTTATTCACAAGCCGAATGCGTTTAATGATAAATAAAAATATAATATATCTCAATAAATTGCAAAACAACATCAACATATATATTAATGAAAAGAGAAAAAAATAAACAATTTATTAATAATACAACTAACTATGACTTATAATAATATAAAAAAATAGTCCTATATCTCTTTTATTAATGAAGATAGAAAAAATCTGTAAATTGTATTAAATTCTCCTGGAAAAGTTACATGCAGTTGTTATCTTGATAAAATAATAAATCTTCTTTATGTTGGTTGTTGGTTGTGGAGACTTTAATTATTTAAATAAAAATACTTGTCCTTCCTCCTACTTATTTTTTATTTTACTAGATATATTTCGGAAACATAGTTTTATTTAAATAAAATAATAAATGACTGAGAAATTAATAAAATTCGAAAATGGAAAATATTGAATTTTTTAAAATTCTATGGTAGAGGCTGTTACTTGATGAAATATTAAAATTGATCTATTACATCAGTTGCCTGATGATGGTACTGTAAATCGAAACTACTGTAGTAGTGTTTTCTACAATAAAACTGAGTAACTTAAAAACAAATCCGTGTATTTTACGAGTAAATAAATTGATTTTTTGGTTATAACTTGAAAACAAAAGACTATAGCTCTATATTCAGAATTGGGTTTATTTTGAAAAAAGTGGTCGAGAATTTTTTCTACCTAAAAGTGATGGAACAAAATTCTCGACCACTTTTTTGACCGAGATTTATAGTCTATAGTGATTAATAGTTATTTATAGTGACATCCAATTTGGGCCACCCTGTAAATCTCGTTTCCAGATTAATGCACTCAGCAAATTGCTTGATTTCTTCACCCTATTTCGACCTTTCCGCAAATAAACACTTATTGGAGAAAAAAATACGGTGTTTTATTTAACTGAACTTTTTAGTCCGCTTAAATAAGTGAAAAAAAAGCAATGAAATGAATTAGTTTCATTTGTTTACAACGTATTATTTCAACATATTTCGACCTTTTCGCAAATAATAATATTAATAATAATAATTTATTTATTTACGGAAAATTCACCATTTCACAAAAATTGTAACATTTTTTTACTATAAGTAGTAAATAGGCTATTACATATAAATAAACAATAACTAAAAATACAAATTAACAAATAAATTAATCAATTATTATCCCAAGTGGTTTTACGAGTTGTTGGGTTAACAGAATAAATATAAATAATTCAAACAATAATGTATAAATACATAAATAAGACAGCATGTACAAGTAATGACAATATTTGATAAAGTTTAAAGATTGCAAAAAAAAATACGGTGTTTTATTTAACTGAAATTTTTAGTCCGGATAAATAAGTGAAAACAGCAGTTAAATGAATTAGTTTCTATAATATTTGTTTATAACGTATTCTTTCAACAAATTTTTCCATTATTTATTCGACATTCCTGAACAGTTCCTAATTAAATTCACTTTGCGTTTCAAATTGAACGAACATTCCAGCAAAAAACGCGCGCGTGCTCTCGAGAAGAATAAGAGAGCCTCGGAGAAGAATTTGTGTCAAGCCTTTAAAGAAAAGTTGCATGGCGTCGATTTCAAAACACCGTAAGAACTCGAGAAGCGTCAAACGTGTGCAATGTTAGTGTTAATTTCTTATAGCGGATCTAAATACAAAAAAATACTTTTCTTCATACTTGATTTTATTATTTTTGCAAGTTACTTGTTGCAATGAAGTAAATTTTAATAACTGTATTATAGAATAGATTATACTTGATTTTATTATTTTTGCAATCCTTTCTTGTTCCAATGAAGTAAATTTTAATAACTGTATTATAAAATAGATTATACTTGATTTTATTATTTTTGCAATCCTTTCTTGTTGCAATGAAGTAAATTTTAATAACTGTATTATAAAATAGATTTCATAAAATACATTCGTGAAAATACCACTATTAAATCTTTATTATTTGAGAATAAAAAAATACATTGTATTTATAGTAAATATATATTTCCATAATATATTTCTAAATAACTGTATTATCTATCTTTGTTAAATATTGTATTCAAAAAGGCTTGGCCGTTAATAAATAAATAAATAATAAATAAAGGCTATTGATAATAGTTTTTTCATTGTTCTTGTTATATTCTTCTTTTTGTTTTTTAGTTTTTATGGTGATCAGGATTTAGGGGTAGGAGTGTGTCCTCCTATCATTTAGGGGAGACACACTCCTACCCCTAAATCCTGATAAATCAGTAAGTATATATATTCAAATAAAGTGGTGGTTGAGTTTTTGAATTTAGAATGGATGTCGAAACTTCTGCCGGTAAAAATGTGGAATGCTTCACGATTTTGCTTTTCATCTTTGCGTAGGAGCCATTCCAA
Organism: Philonthus spinipes; assembly: GCA_963082785.1. NCBI lineage: Eukaryota > Metazoa > Arthropoda > Insecta > Coleoptera > Staphylinidae > Philonthus > Philonthus spinipes. The sequence continues at coordinate 5,748,000 of OY720314.1, forward strand.
CCAATTTTAGTGGATGTACCGCCGAAGCGAGTACTGTGAAAATAATTAATGAAAAATAATTAATAATACAAAAAGTATTTATTCACTTTCAACCCATTACTTGGTTTAAATAATAATAAATAGCTTAAATAAATCTGGTCGATAGCCAATTTCAGAACAAGGTAATTATTTTAAGTATAATAACATAATCATATAATCTAAATAATTCTGTTACTTTCTTGTTATAAACAGGACAAGTTCGCATTCTTTTAGTGGACGAAACAACGATTCTCGATCGTCTACTTTGTAGACCCAAATCGTTGACGATGCCACTTGAAATTAGGCAAAAGGTGGCGCTTGCGTCTTCTTTAATTTATTATGAATTCTGTTACTTGTTTGGAACAAAGATACATTGTTATTAAAATGAATTTTGCAAAAAAAATTATTCACACATTTGAATAATTTATTTAATTAATTAATTGGAAATTGTTAACTTTAATATTTAAAAAAAAGAAGCAGAAAGACTTATGGTCGATACCCATTTAAAAAAATAATTATTTATAATTTTTATTTTTTTGTGTTATTAAGTATATCATATAAAAATTAATTATTTTTTTTTTTTAAATTATTGTTATATTCTTGTAATAAAATACCTACATGCAGACATTAGAAATCATGACCCCAGTTTAGCAATCAGACAGAGACATCCAATTACATAATACAGTAGAGAGGATGATGGATTATTAAATAAATCTAATAAAATTGTTATAAGAGGGCAGAAAGATCTCCGAGCGATAGCACAGGACAGATAACAACTTTCATTTTATTGTCTATACTTATGTTATTGTTTATAAAAATGTGTGTAATTCTGTGAATAATATATATATATATATAATAAAGTAACAGTTAATCTGTTTTTTATGGTTAATTGAATTTAACGCTATAGTTTCGCAATTAGTTTTGTTTTGGTTTATTTTCACGCAATCGTTTATTTCTTCCATTTTTTTAGCTGCAATTAATTTAATTTTGCTTTTTTTTTGGTTTGTTCTTATTTTAAGTACGTTCAATGTTGTAACATTTCCATCAATCCAAAGTGTAATTGGATTTACGTGTTTTTTTTTTCCTCTCCACTCGATTGCGTCCGCGCCGTAGACGAAAGAAGAGTTTCGCAATTTGATATTTCGCCTTATGAATAAATATTAATACGAAACGAAATAAAAAAATGGCTAATTACCGAAGAAGTACACTGAATGACGTCACGGCAATTATCGCCTTCGCCAGCTACCAGCCTGAACCACTCTCCCGCATCTTTATCCTTGCACAATTCCGCCTCGAAACTGTCTTCCTTCTTCACCTCGACCGGCTCCTGACGCTTCACTCTCGCTGCTTCAGCTGCAACGAAGACGGTTGCGTAATTATTAAAAGCGCTTTCTAATCAAGGGGGATCGAAGGAGGATGGTGATGATAAGGCGGTCGGGTTTAGCGTGCATCCTTTTTGAAATCCCGGAGAAAGTCGCGAGGCTGTTATCAGCGATAATTCGCAATCACTTTATATAATCGCGCTTTCTAAAATTGATATGTTTCTCCACGATTTTTTTTCCACTGCTTCTCTCTCTTTCTGCTTCTTTCTATGCACGTTTTTTTTATAGAAAGAAGTTGTGAATGTTCTGAATTACGCAGTAACGCGCTTATGCAATTAAAACGCGAGATTTATTGCGTAAGTCCGTTGTGCGCGCGCAGGTTTTATCTAAATCCAAGTTTGTTCTTTTGTTACATTCCACAAAATAATAATAAAATAAATTACACAGGGGAACGATTTTTTTTGTGTAAATACATCTTTTGTTTAATTCCATAAAATTATGCAGGGGAAAGAAAATATTTTTTTTGTGTAAAGCAAAGTTTTTTTTTTGTTAAATTCCATAAAATAATATAAAAGAATACGTGGGGGGAATATTTTTTTGTTTGCGTAAATTCAAGTTTGTTAAATTTCGCAAACAAATTAAATTGATTGATTGAGTTACGTGAAGATCAAATTAATTCGACGAATAAAGCAAATAAAAGTGTGAAGAAAGGTTATTCGTCGAATTCGCAAACAAATTTTGAATGAGAGAGAAAATGTTATTTTATTTAAATCCACGTTTGTAGTTTTGTTAAATTCCAATAAATATTACGCGCGGGGAAGAAAATATTATTTTGTGTAATGTTTAATAATTCACATGATTTTTTTTATAATTTAGTGTTATCGCTGTAAAAACCTTTCACTAACGCGTTAAAATCGTGAAGAAAAATATTAATCTTAAATGTGTTCAATTAAAAATAATTACACTTCGAAAAAACGGAAAACTCTTATTGTACACCTTTGCGTAAAAAAAAGGAAATTAATTTCCACGAAATGTTCGAATTTGTGTATCACATTTACGAATGGTACGCGATTTTTAAATCGACTTTCACTTCACGCGTTTAAATCGTAGGAAAAAAAGGAAAAATTAATTGCGAAAGGAAATACATTTTTTTTCTTCTTTGGAGTAACGTTATCTGACTTACCGGCGAAGGCAGCAATCGCAAGAACTAAGAGCGCACCTGTTATGCGCGCCATCACTAAAAGCACTAACACTGCTCAGCACCTGACAGACCCTCCGCACCGTGGCTGTCCGCTTTTATACTCGGCCTACATCCACGGCCACCATTGGCCGACGTCACTGCACCTAGAGTCCGGCCAACATTGGCCATCCCGCCGTCTGACACTTGCTTTTCTTCTCGGCGGATTTCGGACGCTGTGTTTTTGCTCTTTTGCCCGACGGGACTCCTCCGCGCCGTGCCATGTCTTCGGCTTTATCGGTTTTTCTTTCCCTGATCCAGTTCAGTTTCTTCTCTGATAACTGGCGATTTGGAACAATGGGCATTCCGATCGGTCGAGCGCGCCCACTCGCCCAGCGCCCAATTTGCATATTCCATACATCTTCACAATACGATTTTGCTTTCTAATATCCGATGCTGGTAAACAATCGCTTCATCTTCTTCGATCCCAAATCTTAAAATCCTCTCATTAATAAGAAATATTGCAGCCCATCAATCGTGACTACTAAAAAATCCTTGTAACCTCGAATTAAAAAAAATCATCTTACTTTTCATTAATTATTTTCAAAATTCTGTTTCTTTTAAATTTAATTACAATTAGTAAGAAGTTTTGATTCTTAATTTAATCAATTTATTTTTTTATAAATGAAATCACTCTATCTTTTATATTCAATTATGTATAACGAAGCAAAAGCCTCCATAGTCAGTGATTTTTTTTTTTTTAATAGACATTGATCTTTCTTGAAGGTCGCAACTCACTAACGCCATCTATTCTAAAATTGTAAAAGGCAACCTAGGTAAGGTTTTGGATTATGGAGATTTTAGATGATTTCGTTGGGAATCATATTAAGTTACTTCGTAAAAAAAGTAAATTCATCAAATTATGTAAGGAATTCGGTTTGTTAGAGGTCTACGGGCCGACTTACATCTTTCTTTTTATAGTCAATGAATCGAGATGGTAAGAAATTAATTTCTTATAATGTCTTATGTTAGTTAACACAGAATTTGTATGAAGTTTTGATTTTTAATTTAATTATTTTTTTTTGTCTTTTATAGACTCCTTCTTGAAGGCTAAACATTGTTGTTTGAAAATTCATGATCAATTTTTGTAGCTTCTGTGGATAGAAACGATTGTTTTAATAATAATAATAATTCTTTATTGAACGGACCAACCATTTACAATTTGACTAAAAACATAAAACATAAATTACACAAATATGCATATATACAGAGAGGTTTTTTATCAGTATACATTAGGGGAAATGTATACCTGCAAACAACGCGAGTCAAACGCATTGAACCGATTAATGTGTGTATGTTTAGTTGCTTATTTGGCATATGTGTATTCAATTGCGTGTTATAGGCAACTAAACATACATACATTAATGCATTTGACTCGCGTATTTTGCATGTATACATAGGGGAAATGTATACTGATAGAAAAAGCTCTCTGTATATGTATGTGGGCAAGCTAACATTTAGTGTACAATATCCTCGAAACTCCTCCTAATTAACCTAATCGACGTGTTTAAGAAATCAATTCTGCCACAAATGTTATCAGCCGTGCGCGTTAAACAAGCCATAGAACAGTTCAGACCGCAAGTCGTCCTACAAAATGCATTATGCAGTATGATGTGGCTACGCGCATGTCTAGGTGGTACATGATACTCAATCATACTGACAATATAGTTTGAATCTATTTTGCAGTTTATAATTTTATAAAGAAAACACATATCTAATTCCATGCCACGATGCTGCAATGTTGTAAGTCCTAAGTAGGCCAATGTTTCCTCGGATGTTAAGTGAATACCTTTTTTTCAAGTAACTTCTAAAATCTTTCTGACACATCATTTAATTAGTTATTAATCATGATTCCTAAAAATGTTCAATGAACTATTAGGATTATCACACCTTTTCTGACCATCGTGTATAAATATTGTCTTTTTAGCCTAGATCATTTTTAAGGAATTTATTAAATCATGTTATTAATTATCTTGAAAATTATATACTTAATTCTTTTAATGTGACTTGTTAATGAAATAAACCATTATTATAATGTCAGTGTGGTTGGTTTAACGATAGATGGGATGAATCAATCGCAGTGGAAACTATTTTGAACAGAGCAGAATTATTTAACGCAAAATAATCATTAAAATAAATACTGCCCCATTGCTAATCATCCTATCCATCGTTTACCAATCAGTAAAAGCAATATTAATAGATGAAGTAACAATGGCTACCTTTAAAAAGTATTTTTTAATTTGATATTAGAAAAAAAGCTTCTACTTAATATAGATTAATTAATCCAAGTTGATTTAAAATAATGTTAATTTTTGTAAATGAGATCATTTGCAACAAATTGTATTTGTGACATTCATTTATATAGATAAAAACAAGGATTATTCAATATTCTTCATATTAAATAAAATGTTCAGCCACCATTTATTTAGCTAGATATGAATAACTGGTGATGGCCATTTCGGTCTTTCGAATCTTGCAAGACCAGTGTGTTTCGTGTGTAATACCTTGATGAAGCCGGCTGAACAGAACTTTTGTTGTGATTAAATAACCCGATGTGAGCCATGATAATCGGAAGGACAGCAAGACCCAAATTGAAAAAGACCAGTTGATATTAGGAAATAGATGGTGCTTGCTCAATTTTTCCGATTATTCTTCACATTTATTAGGAAATAACTAACTGTTACAAACGAAATTTTTTAAACTTATTTTTATTGTAATAAATTTAATTTTTAAATTTTTTTCAAAACGTATTTATATTGTAATGAATTTATTGAACTGTATAAAATATCGCTTTATATAGTGCAAAAAAAAAACACGAATTATTACAAAAATAAATATCAGGATATAATTTCAATTTCAATTTACTTTATTAACGGAATCTGCATTTCCTAACTACAATTATAATTACATATTAAAAATTTTATAAGAAAAGTGTGACGCTCTAAAAAGATTACAAAACATATGTATAAAAAAAAGGCAAATTACCAATCACAAATTACGACAAAATAAAAATAATACGCATCAAAATATTTATTTATCAATCCCAAACAGTTCATTGTGAAAACAAAATGCAACCGGCTTATTCCTATCTTCAAGTGATGATAAATTAATGTAGATAAAAAAATTATGTAATATGAATGAGATGGGAAATATCCATGCGGCGTAAATGGGCTGTGAAAACTGCAAATGAAGAAGTGAAGAGCACAAAGTTAGAATTGGTAGACAAATCGTTCGCATACCTCATCATACGAATAGGGTTATACATACCATATTTTGTGGTGTGAAAATTAATTACATGCTTAAAATTTAATATTTTAAAATTAATTTAACTTTGCTTGTAAAAGAGGAATTTAAATTTATAAATTACTATGATTTTTACAATTTATTTACTCCGGCTTTATTAAAGTAAATTAAAATTGTAAAAAAGAAAACGTGAAGAGTTTCAGTTTCACTTCAATTTCTTCAATTCTAATTCATAAATAATCTACGATTCTATTATTTTTCTATGTTAATCCTTATATACAAGGTGTACAAAAAATGAGTGAAAAGCTTTAGGTAGCGTGACTCTTTGACTAATTTTTAGATAAAAATATTAACGAAAATAAGTCACACGGTCCTTCCTTAATCCTCACGGGCCACTTAAAAGAACTATACATTTGGCAACGCTGGATCAAACAAGTGTGTATTTATCCTGTTTATAACTGCTACATCATCCGCTGGAGGTGTTGCATACACCTTTTCTTTTACAAACGAGCGTGCGTCGTTGCCAGATCTATTTTCATTAAAAGAATGCTTCTGATGAAGTTATAAAATTGTAAAAATATCCGATTTATTAATCATTTACATCAATGGAATTATACACGTGTCTAATTGATTGTTAATGCTATTGATTTTTTACAAAATATTTAAAAAAACAATACTAATTTATAGTCACATATTTAAAATTCCGAAGATCTCGTGAGCCTCAATGAAGAACCATACAACATTTTTTTATTTGGATTTTCTATTAAAAAATAATTAATGAATTGAGTTACCTGAAGGTTTTCACTCATTTTCTGTACACCTTGTATATACACATCTTTATTCAGACAATACAGATAATACAAAACAATATTACTTCAATAATTACAATATATGTAGGTGTTTGTCTGGGCTATCGACCAGAGGTCTTTCTGCCTTGCTAATACTATTTTTTTTTAAATTTCATTTTAAAGCAATAAAATACAAACAGTAAATCTTAGAGAAGGCTTACAGAAAAAAAAACAATAAAAAAAAGAAAAACTGATTACATGAACCCCCGTTGTTGTCGACATCTATTAATATTGATTTACGTTTATTCATTGACGCATATCCAACAGTTTTTTTTTTCTCTTCCAACCGGCAGGAGTGTTTAATAAATCCGAATGGAATGCCAGTGGACATTCCACGCATAAGTGCAAGTCGCGCGCGCGAAACCGAAATTAAAATTTCTACAGATTTTTCTGCCTCTGGACGTAAACTCGTAATAATAATATTCGTGTGTGCATGCGAGGAACAGAAACTGCGTCCTTGCCGTTTTATTTTATTTTTTCTTCGCTTCTCGTAAGGACGAAATTTCAATATCAAACGTTTGGTATTTATTATCAGTGATTTGAGAGGGAATTCATTATGAAATAAAATAATAAGGAAAATGACAAAACGACATAAATGATTAAAAGGAAAAGTGTTTTTTTTTTTTTTATATAGAAGGCCGTTAGATTTATTTAAAAACAGCTATATAAAGTTTTTATAATATTAAAAAAAGTAAATTTAAAGATTTTAAAGTAAATAAAATAAAACAAATTTTGATAAAAACACTTAGAATCCTTCCTTCACTGCTATATCTGTTACCAGATGTACGTTTTGGATTCAAAGTGACTATTATCAATGGTTGATACTCAGTATCAGTATTATTTCTTATACAAAGTGGCCATTATCAATGGTTGATACTCAGTATTAGTATCAACTATTCATAATGCCATTATCAATGGTTGATACTGAGTATTAGTATCAACTATTGATAATGCTCACTTTGTGTAAGAAATGATACTGATACTGAGTATCAACCATTGATAATGGCCACTTTGAATCCAAAACGTACATCTGGTAACAAATATAGCAGTAAAGGAAGGATTCTAAGTGTTTTTATTGTGTGTAGATACCAAATGTATAACTAATAAAGTAGTGAAGAAAGGATTCTAAGTGTGTTAATTCAAGTTATTATCATCTTCACGTAACTCACTCAATGTAAAAATGAAACAAAGATGAATCACACATTTTATGTTATTTAAATTATAATGAAATTAAACTAGGAAAATTTTTGACGGTAGTACAGCTATGCAACAAACAAATATCTATTGTGTAATCCAATGTCCGACGAAGTAAATGCTCGGGAAGTAGTTGTTTCAATAGATGTTTGTAAAACTTACAGTGTAAGTAATTTTTGCAGTTGAAAAAAAGGGATTGATTGAATTTTATTGATCATAGCCAAACATTTTCCTTGTTTAATTTCATTGTAATAATTTTAATTTAAATTACAGTAAAAGTGTGAATCATCTCCATGTATAGTTTATTTTAATACTACTAAATCTTTATTATCTGAGAAAAAAATACATTGTATAAAATTTATTATTTTATGTTTTACTTTTATATTGTTTATATTAATTTATGTTTGTTATATAATTGTCATGTAATTGGGAAAATGTTTCCTTGCCCCACAGGAAACATTTTCCCAATTACATGACAATTATATAACAAACATAAATTAATACAAACAATATAAATATTATTATTATTATTATAAAATCTCTTGATAGTGCTGTAAAAGTCGAAACTAGTTGAGTCAATATATATTTTTTTGTGATTTTAATTTTAGATTATTTACGTTTTAATATTCAAAATGTTTCACCAAGTGATAAGTGAGAAAGTTATTCAAGAAATAAAATCTAATATAATATTATAAATAAGCTAGCTAGCATAGATTTTTCTTTAACTTCATCATAAATTCACGACAGGGCAGAAAGACCTCTCGTCGATAGCCCAGACAGACTAACACCTACATGTATTGTTATTATTTATATTGTTATATTGTTAAAATTATCTATATAGTCTGAATAAAGATATATATGTATGTATTATAAATAAATAATGTCATAATATATTCTTAAATAAGGGCTATCGATCATAGCTCCTTCTACCCTTGTTTTTTTATTTTTGTTTGTTTTCTATATTTATGGTAATTGGGATTTAGGTAGGGGAAGGAGGATGTAGTATATATTCATAAAAAGTGGTGATTGAGCTTTTGAATTTAGGAGTGATCTCGCGTTTCTGGGGATGCACAATTGCTTGAGTAATTATTATCATTGATAGCGAATCGCTCAGCAAGGAAGAGAAAAGTCTATCATAGATTGGTAATATTTTTTATATTTTTTGTTTGTTTGATAGATAAGAATATTATTATTATAATCTTTATTTACGGAATTCACCTATTTTACAAATGTTAGAAAAAACAATTAGCTATACATAAACATATTGGCGTTAGAAAGTGGCAGGATAAAACAAAGGACAGGAAAAAATGGAGAGAGATTAGCAAAAAAGTTTAAAAGGACGAAAGGGGAATGATCAGCCCCGTAAATAATGATCTAGAAAGCTCTAGCAGGAGCGGCGTAACCCCTACAAGGGGTAATAGCCACTATATATATATAAATATATATACATAAACATATGTAGCTCATGCTCATTATTGGAAGGATTACGGAGGGGATTTTTGCCGAAGTTTTGTCAGAGTGAACTTCCTCCGTAATTTGAAAATAAATCAAAGAATTAAATTTATTTTCAAGTACACACCAACAAATATCTTCGAGTTTACATTAATTTGTTCCTTTCATTATGAACGCATTTTATGATTTAAATTCAATTCATTTATTTACGGTAAATCACCTTTATACAGAATAATAACAATATTCAAAATGTTTAGATAAATAGCATGACTGTAAATCACATATAAACAGAATAATACAATTTTATATATATAACATATTTTAATATCAGTAGCGGAAGCTACAAAATAAAAATTAACTCATGATGTATAAAATATTCATATACAAGGTGTACAGAAAATGAGTGAAAATCTTCAGGTAACTCAATTCATTAATTAATTTTCAATAGAAAATCCAAATAAAATAATGTTGTATGGTTCTTCATTGAGGATCACGAGGTCTTCGTAATTTTAAATATGTGACTATAAATTAGTATTGTTTTTTAAATATTTTGTAAAAAAAACAAAAGCATTAACAATCAATTAGACACGTGTATAATTCCATTGATGTAAATGATTAATAAATCGGATATTTTTACAATTTTATAACTTCATCAGAAGCATTCTTTTAATGAAAATAGATCTGGCAACGACGCACGCTCGTTTGTAAAAGAAAAGGTGTATGCAACACCTCCAGCGGATGATGTAGCAGTTATAAACAGGATAAATGCACACTTGTTTGATCCAGCGTTGCCAAATGTATAGTTCTTTTAAGTGGCCCGAGAGGCTTAAGGAAGGACCGCGTGACTTATTTTCGTTAATATTTTTATCTAAAAATTAGTCAAAGAGTCACGCTACCTAAAGCTTTTCACTCATTTTCTGTACACCTTGTATATATTCAGTGACCCTTTCTACCCTTTTATACTGTATTTAATCACGCTATATAATGGTTATAAAAGTTAATTTGTATGTATATTTAAAATGTACTACAAAATGAACCCCAACAATATAAAATACATTGTTTTTGTATCAAATTTATCTCTTTTTTTTTCAAGGTTTATCGAGCGTAAGCTGCTTCAACATATTTTTTTTTTTCAGTTTATTTCTACATAATTTTTCATTATTCTGCTTTTTTTAATTTTTATCTTCTCACTTAACTTTTTGTTATTTTTACTAATTTACGATCAATTAAAGATATAAGAAACGGAAAATATCTAGAATTACAAAAAATAAATAAATAAATCATCAGATAATCTTTTCCATATTTATAGCTTATTCAGTGTGCACATGATAAGGGAGCCCGGATAAGGGATGATCGTATCACGTTAGAATTTATTAGGTTCCATTATCAGCTTTTCAGCGGGCCGATGTAAAAGTGTGAAATTGTGAATTTCCATAAACAGGACGTGTAGCGGTTATCTAACAAAGGGCGGCGCATCGATTTATGGATTTATTTTCATACAATGTCGTGCGAATGGACGACGCAAAAGAAGCACTCGTGGAAAAGAAAATTCGGTAATAGAAACATCAACAGGTTGTGCAGGATTTGTTTGCGAGAGAGAAAAAATAATTTTTATAAAGTTTATTAAACAATATTATGTACTGTTATTATTATATTAATGGAGCTACTAACAGAGAAAATCAATTTCTAGACTAGATAGAGAGAACATACTTAGAGTATCATTTATTCAACAAGGATACGAATACAGGTCTCTTTTAAGTATATTTAACATGCCCTCTCTGGAGTCCAGGCGTATAATTGCACAAATTATATTCATTTTCAAACTTATTCATGGTTATATAATTGATTCGGACTTAATAAATCAAATTCATTTTCTTGTACCTCGTATTATGTCTAGAAATACAAAATTGTTTTATATCCCCAATTATAAGACAAATCACAGATCTTCATCAACTTTACTTTCATCTTGTAATTTCTTTAATATGTATTGTTCAAATATTGATATTTTTAATATATCATTACGTCAATTTTTTGGACAGCTAAGACGGCAAATATAATAATAATTGTGTGACTATGTTATCATCTACATTGTATTATTTTTTGTATGTTTAATATTATCCTGTAAGAAGTGTTTTTAACTGTTGGATAATAAAGTGCTATTATTATTATTGGTAAAACTATATCGCAAAGTCTTAAATGGTTACTGAGATATTGATACTAATAACATAAAATTATACTTTTTATGAGGACATCATATAAGCAAGTTGCTTTCAGTATTTCTTCACAACTTTTACTATTAATAATAATTGCTTAGCATCCGAAATGTACATTTAGTAAATCTAAATAAAAAGTGAAGAAATAGTGAATAAAACGTGTTTTTATTTGTATTTATCATCTTCAAGTAACTCAACCAATACTAGTGTAAGGACATCATAGTCGGCTATGCAGGCCGACAATGACAACCTGTCTTATTGTTTTCCAAAGCCAACTTTGTTAAAATTTTAAAGACGCAACAAAACCTTATATCTTGAATAAATTTTCCATTTAATACTTTCTGAAAGATATTGGGTACTTATTTTGTCCCATTTTTTTTTATTTTCAGTTGCCTGTCATATTTCGATCCGTTAGGATCAGACAGCAGAATTACAATTCTTTACAAATATTTATATTTACAATATATATTGATGGGTTAGTAGTCCATCATGGGCTATCGACCGGATGTCTTTCTGCCCAAGTATTAAAAGGAAAATCTATCCTTTTAATACTTTCTGAAAGATATTGGGTATTTGTTTTGTCCAATTTTTTTTTTTTATTTTCAGTTGCCTGAAATTTGTATTTATCATCTTCAAGTAACTCAACCAAAATTGGCTTTGGAAAACAACAAGACAGGTTGTCATTGTCGACTATGGCCTACATAGCTGACTATGATGTCCCTAGTGTAAGGACATCATAGTCAGCTATGTAGGATTTATGGATTTATTTTCCTTACACTAGGGACATCATAGTCAGCTATGTAGGCCATAGTCGACAATGACAACCTGTCTTGTTTTCCAAAGCCAACTTTGTTAAAATTTTAAAGACGTAACACAACCTTATATCTTGAATAGATTTTCCACTTAATACTTTCTGAAAGATATTGGGTACTTATTTTGTCCCATTTTTTTTTTATTTTCAGTTGCCTGTCATATTTCGATCCGTTACGATCAGACAGCAGAATTTCAATTCTTTAGAAATATTTATATTTACAATACATATTGATGGGTTAGCAGTCTGTTATGGGCTATCGACCGGAGGTCTTTCTGCCCACCGTTACGATCATTTTCAAAGATAGAAATTATTTTGAATTTGAAAATAGTTTTGTATAATTGATTGATAAAGCACTAATAACCTTTCTTCACACTTTATTTGTTTTACCAAATGTACATTTCGGACACAAAGTGACCATTATCAATGGATTTGACACTAAATACAAAACAAAATATGACATGATATATAGACAGGCGGATTATAATATAACGGAGGTGGGAGTAAAAATACGGAAAAATGTGAATTAAGAATAGGTCAAACACAAATTAAGGTAATACAATTAAATCTAACAGGGTGTTTTGAAGCGGACTTAAATTGAAATTCATAAGATTATTTACGTGTTTTTTTTTTTCATTTGAATGGCTTCCAGCATATTTAATTGATAATTTGATGATTGTTTTAATAATTTTATATTATTGATTGTTATTTTGTGACCGGTTTCTAATAAATGGTTGGCTACTGCAGATTTTTCGTGGTTTAAATGTTTGGCATGTGCTAAATGTTCTTTAAATCTGACGTTAAGGTTTCTCTGCGTTTTGTATAAGAATAAATAAAGAAATCATGAAACAAATCAAGTCCTCTTTATTTATATTTATATATCAAAGTAAACAAAACCTTTTCTTCCTCACGATTTCTCATTCCTTCTTCCAATAAGTAAATAAATGCCAATAAATTAAAGTAATTGCATTTTGTTTCGAGCAATAGAAATTTACTGGAAACCGTTTGATTCTTTCACCGAATTTTATTAGCGGTATTCGCATAAATAATGCATGCCCGTCCTGTTAATTAAATTCAGAGATCGTCCGCTTCGTCTTTTCATTACACACACAAAAAAAACGAACGAAAGAAAGAAAGAATCCGACTTTCGTGCGATTTCTACGTTGGAAACACAATTAATTCGATGAGGATTTTCGATAGGCTTTAATATTCTGCATAAATAATCACGGACGGAATTTATAAATATAAAATAATAATTACAATTTCCAGTAGTAAATCTTTATTAATAAGCTCATTTCGTTAAGACTGCTAAAATTTTAATAAAAAATCAAAATAATAATCAGTAGGCTAGATTATTATTTTTTTTTATTTTTTATTTGTTTCGTCAAGACTGCTAAAATTTTAATTAAAAATCAAAAAATAATAACCTAGCCTACTGATTATTATTTTGATTTTTAATTAAAATTTTAGACTATTAAAATTTTAATTAAAAATCAGAAAATAATAATCTTGCCTACTGATTATTATTTTGATTTTTAATTAAAATTTTAATAGTCTAAAATTTTAATTAAAAATCAGAAAATAATAATCTTGCCTACTGATTATTATTTTGATTTTTAATTAAAATTTTAATAGTCTAAAATTTTAATTAAAAATCAGAAAATAATAATCTTGCCTACTGATTATTATTTTGATTTTTAATTAAAATTTTAATAGTTTTTACAATTAAATTTTAATTTTAATTAAAAATCGGAAAATAATAATCTTGCCTACTGATTATTATTCTGATTTTTAATTAAAATTTTAGTAGTCTAAAATTTTAATTAAAAATCAGAAAATAATAATCTTGCCTACTGATTATTATTTTGATTTTTAATTAAAATTTTAATAGTCTAAAATTTTAATTAAAAATCAGAAAATAATAATCTTGCCTACTGATTATTATTTTGATTTTTAATTAAAATTTTAATAGTTTTTACAATTAAATTTTAATTTTAATTAAAAATCGGAAAATAATAATCTTGCCTACTGATTATTATTTTGATTTTTAATTAAAATTTTAGTAGTCTAAAATTTTAATTAAAAATCAGAAAATTATAATCTTGCCTACTGATTATTATTTTGATTTTTAATTAAAATTTTAGACTATTAAAATTTTAATTAAAATCAGAAAATAATAATCTAGCCTACTGATTATTATTTTGATTTTTAATTAAAATTTTAATAGTCTAAAATTTTAATTAAAATCAGAAAATAATAATCCAGCCTACTGATTATTATTTTGATTTTTAATTAAAATTTTAATAGTCTAAAATTTTAATTAAAATCAGAAAATAATAATCCAGCCTACTGATTATTATTTTGATTTTTAATTAAAATTTTAGACTATTAAAATTTTAATTAAAATCAGAAAATAATAATCTAGCCTACTGATTATTATTTTGATTTTTAATTAAAATGTTAGCAGTCTTGAAGAAACGAGCCAATTAACGAATTAATAACGATATACTACTGGAAATTGTAATTATTATTTTATATTCATTTGAGATTCAGGCACAAAGCCAAATTAAGATTGTATTATATCGGTCGGTGATGCAACATTATTTCTACAAGAATATTTATCTTTTGTAGTAAATAAAATTTTAATCAAATGTAGTTCTGTAAATAAACCAAAAACCACTTATCTTGCTATAACATGTTGTTTTTTTTTTAAATTACTTCTTGAACACGATGTCAAAGTTTTGTACACCTATTATAAAGCACCCTGTATATGCTATCATGTTTATTGGGATATATATATACAAATATCTTTATTCAGACAATTACATTTTTACAAACATTGAGTATACACATTAAAATAAAGGTTTGTCGGTCCTGGGGTATCGACCGGAGGTCTTTCTGCCCTTGGTGGTGATATTATATTAAATTATTATTTTTCTGTCCTGTCTTGAATTAATGGTCATGTGCAATAAAAATGTCTGCTGCTAGCTGAACTGTCTTCAAGCCTCTTGATGAATTCATGAATTGTGAGAGTAGGGTGGATATTTTTTTTTTTTTTTTTTTGGGGGGGGGGTATGTTTGGATTTCGGGTTTATTGGGATATTTATATATCTCTACTTTAAAGTAAACACATGTGTTATAATTAATGGTTTCAATATTTAGATATTGGTTTTCATATTGTATGAAATAAATATGAATAGATTATTAAAAATCAACAAATAAATCACAGATTAGATTGAATAGCTTGAAATTCTAGACTAGTTTCAGGTTATTAGCAGATTTTCAAAAGAAACAAATTTTAAATTCTCTTGAAAATGGGCCAATAACCCGAAACTAGTCGAGAAATTAAAGTTATTCAATCTAATCTGAGTTTTATTGGTTGATTTTTAATAATCTATTCATATTTATTTCATACATTTTTTATAACTTTCAAATTATGTTTAGTTTTGTATTTCACTACAAATGTTTCGCCATACTGTGGCTTTTCAGGTGAAGAACAAGTGATTAACTTAACCTAATTTACAATATATATATATATGTATATATATATATTGTAAATTATATATATATATATATATATATATATATATATATATATAGGGATATCAATTAAGTAGGAAGTTTGTGGTTTACATGTTTTAAATTAAGTAATGGGGAGTTATTTAAATCTGTTTTGTGTAAAATACAAATAATTTTTTAATTTTATTAATACTGAAATGGCCATCGTCCATCGGTCTTTCAGTCGTTATTGTTATTTTTTTTTTCAGCTTACCAACTTTTTCTAAACTAATTAAACAGTTTTTTTTTTTCATCGTTGACCTGAATCCTCCTTACAAAAATATTTAAACAATTTTGCTTAGCACTCAACGTCGAAAAATATAATTAACCCACCAAATAATTAGCAAAACTCAATTGAAAAATCGTTAGAAATAGAAACGGCTTCGGCGGTGGCCTTCGCGAGCCAGACAAGGGATATAATGGAACGCTTAATGAAGAGATAAGGGATCTTCGAAGCACTTTGTAAAATTCAATTAAGGACACGCGTACCTTGTTGTATTGCCTTGCGTTTTTCACACCGTACGAAATTTTTAATAGTCATGCAAGACAATTAAAAGGAAGAAAGAAAGAAATTAATCGCTGCGAAAATAGAATCGATGGAGACATTACTTGCACTCAAAAACTCAAAACTAGATGATGAATTGAAAACCATAATGATTCGATCTTTTTGTTAAATCGTATTCTATGTTTGTATCTGATCTCAAGCACATAAATGTTTGTTATTCTTTCTAACTTGCCTTATTTGTAGACATGTGTATATTTATATTTATATTTATATTTATATTGATATTTATATTTATATTTATATTTATATTTATATTTATATTTATATTTATATTTATATTTATATTTATATTTATATTTATATTTATATTTATATTTATATTTATATTTATATTTATATTTATATTTATATTTATATTTATATTTATATTTATATTTATATTTATATTTATATTTATATTTATATTTATATTTATATTTATATTTATATTTATATTTATATTTATATTTATATTTATATTTATATTTATATTTATATTTATATTTATATTTATATTTATATTTATATTTATATTTATATTTATATATATTATATTTAGTATAATAAGTCTATGATTGTATTGCTATGTATTATGTAAAATGGATATTTTTCGTCAATAAAGTTATTATTATTATTATTATTATTATTGAATAATAAAATTAGATAGTGTTTTTATGTTTGAAATATATCGATTTCATAAAAATGAAATAACAAATTATTTCCACATTTGGCTCCGTTCCTTTTGCTTTTTTTTTTCGTATTAAATTTTTCTCGGATCAAAAATTTGTTGCATTATTCAATATTTTATTGATTCTATTAATCTCTAATGGTTATTTCTTTATTTTTGTTCTACAATCCACTATATATAAATATTATTAATTATATTGTAGATTTTTAAAAAGGTAAATCCGTTAAATAAATAAAATAAAATAAAAATATGGAACAGCAGGTGTACATTATGTAATTCAATGCCCGGCGGGGTATTCACCCGGGAAGTAGTTGTTTTAATGTGCATTTGTTTGGCGTAATTGCGTGGGTCAGGGGTCACGGAGCTAAATATGAAAATAATGTGTTAATTGTTTCGAAATCATTTTTATTTAATTTATTTATATAACTTTGATCAAGAGAATGAATACTCTTTTCTATATATATATATATATATATATATATATATATAAACATCTTTATTCGCAAAAGTAACCAACAAATTTATATTTTTATACAGAATATTTAAAAACAACAATTTATATATACATACAATGTACTTTAGGGAAACGGCTATCGACCGGAGGTCTTTCAACCTACTATTTTCTACTTATATCGATTTCAATTTTCTTAAGAAAATTTAAATTAAATTAAGTTAAAAATTCTGTAATTTAATATTATTATAATTGATAGCCTTTTTTATATCAACTTTTAAATTTCAATTATATGTACATATCGTTACTAATTAAGGGGAAAAAATAATAAATTACAGTAAAATATTGTCAATTAAATATTCACTAGGCGGAAAGACAACCTTTCGATAGCCAA
Source organism: Philonthus spinipes (assembly GCA_963082785.1). NCBI lineage: Eukaryota > Metazoa > Arthropoda > Insecta > Coleoptera > Staphylinidae > Philonthus > Philonthus spinipes. Next base: position 5,765,973 of record OY720314.1, read on the forward strand.
TTAATGGATATAAATTATACAATTGATTTTGTTTATTGTTTATTGTTTATTAACGGTAAGTCCATTTAAATACATATTGCTTTATACTAACTATACATTAAAAGATAAAGGAGGGTTGCAATATAAGTATAATTATAAAATTTTGTAATTTCTATTATTTATTTTGTATATTTTTTTTTCTATACATCTATAAATAAAAATTATTATTATTATAAATATTCACGAATTTCTGATGAAGTCAAAGAAAAAATCTAGGCTAGCTAGCCGAACCGGCCTGATTATTCGCACACATGAATTTATGAATAGTAATAGGGGGATGTTTGTATTTAGCAAGGATATTAGGGTTACGCGAAATTTTGGAAGAAGGTTATCAGGATTATTGGCACTTTTTTTGCTTATGGGTAGGATGAATAACCTATTTTTGTATTAATAAAAATTATTCTGTTTTTTTAAATAAACATTTCTCATATTCTCGTAAATAAATTATTATTATCAATACTTGTACTTATATAAGACTGACTAAAAATAAATAAGAATAAAATTAAGAACGTCGTGTATGAACGTTCTTAATTTATTAATAACATTTTATCTTCACTCTCTTTATTTATTTTTTTTTTCTTATTTGTATAAGAGTTGAGTGAAAATAGCAAATATAACGATAATATGAAATAAAGGCTGAAAGACCTCCGGTCGATAGCCGATTCATCATCTACAGAATATAATTCTAATTTTTGTATATTATTGTACATACATATACACATTTTAATAAAGATGGTTAGTTAGTTATGAAATAAATATGAATAAATTATTTAAAATCAATCAATAAAACACAGATTAGATTGAATAACTTTAAATTCTCCACTAGTTTCGAGTTATTAGCCCATTTTGAATTTAAAATTTGTTTTATTAAAATTTCTATGGATATTTACATTAATGGATATATTGATTTTTTTAATTTTTATTTTAATAAATATCCATTAATGTAAATATCCATAGAAATTTTAATAAAACAAATTTTAAATTCTCTTGAAAATGGGCTAATAACCCGAAACTAGTCGAGAATTTAAAGTTATTCAATCTAATCTGGGTTTTATTGGTTGATTTTTAATCATTTATTCATATTTAATTCATATTATCATTATATTTGCTATTTTCACTTAACTCTTGGTTGATTTTTAATAATTTATTCATATTTATTTCATACAATATGAAATACCAATGTCTAAATATTAAAACCATTAATAACGATAATAACTTTATTACGGTAATCACTTTTTTACAAGTTTTACAATTATTTAAATATAAGTTTATAAATTCTTTTCTTTCCTTTTAATCTTATCCTCTTTTACCCGTATTGGGTGTCGAGTATAAATACTTTTAACAAGTGTAAATACGGAATATCACAATGTAAAACGTATATATGTAAACCCATAAAATAATAAATGCTTTAATAAAACAAAAATCGTGTTCACTCGATTATATAGAAATTGATGCAGATAATAAAATTAATCATAATCTCCCAGCAATATTCTTAAATAGTATACATAAAAAATAAATATTTGAGAGTGCATAAATAAAGTGGTAAATAAACAAATAAAATTGTTTGTATTGGTGGTATATAACGATAATATCAACACAGACAATTCTTTAAATTTCAACAATAATAATAATCAGTGGGTCATAAAGTTCAATAAACCAGACGATTAATATTCATAAAGTGCGCTTCAAACGCCAACAATATATCCGCACTCAATTTCCTCCTTCGAACGCAACAAATTCAATTTATTATCTTGTAGTCTCAAACACGATGGAAATCCAATCAATTAATTGAAAGCCGTTGAAGTTTAGTCGATTAATTTCAACATTTGTAAATACCAAAATTACGTAAAATAAAAGAATCACTCTCCGGTCGATAGCCGATTCATCATCTACAGAATATAATTCTAATTTTTGTATATTATTGTACACAAAATATGTTTTCACCATTATATAATTTTCATAACTAACCATCTTTATTCAAATGTTACATATACACATTTGAATAAAGATGATTAGTTAGTTAAAAGAATCAATATTTCTTTTTGTTTGGTTAATTAATTGAACTATTTTGTATATCTTTTAATTGTTATTCTATATAATCAGTATCTTTTAGGGTAATTAGTTGCTTCTCATATTAGTTAAATCGATAATTTAAACCTACTCGACCTACTCTATAATCCCTCAAATGCCGTTTTATATGACTGTATCAATATAACCTTTATCACTGACAGAATCCACAAAATCGCAAAGATTTTTTCCCTAACCCAATCGAATTATAATATCCTAACAGAATTTTGCATTCATAGACATCCTAACATTGATCCAAAAATCCGAAATTAGAGGCTTTCGGATTTTTGGATTCAATTCATAAAAAATCATCACCACACATAATGATATGTGCGATGATAATTCTATAAGGGCCGTTTTACACACACAAGAATTCTCGCAGAAAGTTGTGCGAGAAGACCTTCATTTAATTGATCTCTTTTCACTTTATTTAAATTATCCGCAATACGATGCCGTGTTTTATTTGTAACAAACACACGTGTTCGCCATGCGGCTACAAGTTGAGAATTTGTTATTGTCAGCTGTGCCAACAAAATATGTTGGTGAATTACCAACAAGAACTATGATAAGACATAAGTTTAATAATTGATTCAATAAAATCAAACATCTCAATGCAGATGAAGAAAAGAACTTTTTTTCACAGTTGGTAAATTAATATAATAATAATTTTTATTTCAAATACCATTTAGTTACATGCATTTTTACACAAAAGATAATAATCAAGTATTTGGAATCTATGATGTGGAAATTATTTTACGAAACTAGTTTTTTTTTATTAAATATGCTTTTATAAGTGTTTCATTTACTAAAAACAAATAAATAAATTCATAAATAACAAATCATTCTTCCATTAACGTCCGTTAAACACATTATTACTTGCGAAACCGACTTTTACAGTTCTTTTGTTCCAAGCATTAACAATTCCAATTTTATTATCACGACAATCATCATTATTTCGCAGATATCAAACGCGGTGAAATTTGTCTAATTGAACGCCGCCGCGTAGGTGCACGGTTTGCTGGAGCCGCTAATTCGCAAATATTTATCATCATTACGTTCGGTATTGGGCGCACAATGGGAAAATCGTGATGTAAAACATGTAAATGCATCCAAGGATTGAGCAACAAACAAACAAACAAAAATCGACGATAATAACGAAGAATATAATAAAACGAATTTCGTTTGTTTGTGTTTAATAACTTGGATAATCATGTGAAAGTTTCATTGAGCTTCCTGGATAATTTTAATATCATTGATGAAACGTAAAGATTCAGATGGATATAAAAATTCTGGATAGGGAGAGGGATATCAAGAAGAGTGTAATGATGCAGAGAATAGTTTAATAAAAATATTAATTTTGGAGATTAATGATAGGGGTTTCCTTTTCTCTTAATCTTTACTTATGTTTAATTCTCCTACTATAGATAGATTCCTTCATCCAAGCATTGCACATGGAACACACTAGTTTGATGGCCATCACTAGTTATCCACACGCTAGATGAATGCTGGTTGAACATTTTATTAAATATTTTAACCATTATTTAAATTACAAATTATAAATACATTCCTGAATTTCCCTTGGAATACACACAATTATCTTCTTTATGCTGGTTGTTGGTTGTGGAGACTTTAATAAATAAAAAAGATATAAATAGGAGAAAGGACAACTATTTATTTAAATACATACAATTATAGTCGAATTTAAAATTCATCTGCACTTAATTAAAGACGACGCAAGCGCCACCTTTTGCCTAATTTCAAGTGGCATCGTCAACGATTTGGGTCTACAAAGTAGACGACTGAGAATCATTGTTTCGTCCACTAAAGGAAGGCGAACTTGTCCTGTTTAAGCACTTATTGATTATTACATAAAGCTATTGAAAAAGAGCACGTTGTGCTTGAAATGTACATATAGTGATAAAAATAAAAAAAGTGAAGAAAGGAACAAAAAAATATTATTACATTATATTATTATGATTATTCATATACGGAAATTTCAAAACATTCCCATAATAATATCAATCATGTGAGACTTTTCATAATTTCATCAATCTGCTCGACGTAGAGTGAAACGTATCATTAGCTTGATATATGAAATTTATTGTAATTAATGGCATTTGTGATGGATGCACTCGACTCAACTGCTAAATGGATAAAGACGGATATTACGGAACCTTCGATAAATATGCCGATCACGATTTGTTAATGCATTTGTGGAATATGCACCGGATGCGAAGACGCTTTTAACAAACACACCATAAACGATTCACAATTAAAAAGAAAATGCTAACTTTTAACGGTTCAAGGATTATAACGTATGAGTTAAAAAGAAATGGTTCCTTACAAAAAAAAATTGAGTTAAGAACAGTAATTTTTCCTTACTTAATTTTATTATGTTTTTACTTTTTTCAATACAAATATTATAAACATAATCTTCTTTATGTTGGTTGTTGGTCGTGGAGACTTTAATTATTTAAATAAAAATACTTATCCTTTCTCCTACTTATTTTTTTTTATTTTACTAGATGGAAACATAGTTTCCGAAATATATCTAGTAAAATAAAAAAAATAAGTAGGAGAAAGGACAAGTATTTTTATTTAAATATTATAAACATAATGAAAGTATTGACATTGTAGTAACAAACTGCAACGGTACAAAAACGAACCATCACGATATCGAATCCGGGCTCGTCGTAAAAGTATTTACTTCCTAATTGAGCTAAATATAGACAGAGGCACGATTTTTATTGCTGAAATTAGTCACGAGACGGTGTTTTTTTTTTTTCGTTAATTTTGTTCCTTGTTCGCCCAAACGAGCTTTAAAACGCTCGGAGAAATGTAAAGTGCGGGACATTCCAAATCGCCGTGACGGTCATTTCCAAACCCCGGGACGGTCTTTCGCGTTAAATTCGTCGGACCTTGAATGGGCGGCCATTACGTTTTATTAAGCAACTTAGAATTTTACGAGAGACATCGAACGGCACATTTGAATGCTCTCTCCCATATTGAGATGGTGTTTTTATTTTTTTCTCTATCTCTTTAATATCTTCTGCAAGGTGATTTCACAATGATAGAGAAAAGGAGTAACTAAATTTATTATTTTAATTGTAATTGTGTTATTATTCAATTTAACAGGTTCAAAATTTTTTGTATATCGTATTTCATTATAATGAAAATTACAATGACGATTGAATAAAACGAAAAGAACTGGACAGAGACAGGCAGAAAGACCGATGGTCGATAGCCATTTTTTGAGGCTTGCAATCATTTACGACTAGTTGCAAATGATTGTAATGTTGTAAACATTGTGATGTAATTTGTAGTATCTCTCAAAAATAAAGATTTTATATACAGAGAGATTTTTTTATCAGTATACATTAGGGGAAGTGTATATCTGCAAAAAACGCAAGTCAAACGCTATGAACCGATTAATGTGTGTATGTTTGGTTGACTATTTGGCATGTGTGTTCAGTTGCGTGTTATAGGCAACTAAACACACATACATTAATGAGTTTGACTCGCGTATTTTGGAGGTATATATAGGGGAAATGTATACTGATAAAAGAAGCTCTCTGTATATGAAAATGTTATTAAAGTCAAAGTGACTTTGTATAACTAAATATATAATAAATAATAAATCATAATGTATACATTCAAATACATTCAGTATTATTATATGATTTTGATATATTCAACAAATTGATACAAATCATAATAATTGGAAAGATAGCACAAGCGCCATCTATTGCCTAATTTCAACTGGAATCAACAACAATATGGGTCGACAAGATAGACGATCGAGAATCGCTGTTTAATCCACTAAAGGAAAGCGAACTTGTTCTGACCGAAATAGCCATCACCAGTTTTCTATACGCCAGATGAATGGTTGAATATTTTATTAATTTGATACAAAATTGAACAATAGCAATTCTTAAAATTCCATTACTTTCTGCAATTCGGAGATATTCCATTTGTACCATAAACAGGGAGCCCGCACAAAAGCTTAGAACCGCTATGCTGCGGGGTCTACCGTGCTCTCATACATGGATGTCTGAAAGGGGTAGATACCCAAGTCGGAATTGCAGGCCTTCCCGTAGCACCCCCGAGTCCCCATCTTGGATAAGGATAATTTAAATAAAGTGAAAAGAGATCAATTAAGTGAAGGTTGAAAATATTTCCTCCTGTTTAGTATGGTAAAAAAATAAACACTGAAAACTTGGGAGTACAGTGATGGTGTATAAACCGAAAAAAAGGCTAAAATGATAAAAATCAGAAAGAAATAATTCTTGTAGAATATAGAGAAAATGTGAAAGGATACAGAATTTATGATTTTCACAAAAATAACAAGTGAAGGTGTTGTAATAAAGGCAGATGTTGAGGAAAAGGTCCTCCTTATGATACATGATAAAAATAATACACAAGAATTTGCAGATTCAATCGAGGAAATATCAGAAATAAAAAATTCCGAAACAGAAAAACAATGAAGCAGTAACTCAAGAGTTCATAAAGAAATTGAATCTAAGAATGATGAAAGTGATAATGTTCAAGAAGAAGAAGAAGACGAAAATGAAGTTAAAAATGTTGGGATAAGAAGATCAACCAGGAAAGGAAAACCTAAGAAGTTTGTAGCAAATGTTGGGATAAGAAGATCGACCAGGAAAGGAAAACCTAAGAAGTTTGTAGCAAATGTTGGGATAAGAAGATCAACCAGGAAAGGAAAACCCAAGAAGATTGTAGAATACATCACTTATGCGTGCATACAGAATACAAGTATTGACCTAGCAATGCCAAGATCCGACAAGAAAGAATGGACGGTAGCGATGACCGAGGAAAAGTTGCAAAAATTCTGAAAAATAGTTTGGAAGAACCTTGATGGTAGTAGAAAGAACGTTGGCTATTTATTTTTTTAAATAAATAACTATTTTCAGACATGTTATCCATGAAAATAATCCCTGGAAGGGTGGTAAAGTCAATGCGAGTTTTTTTTTTAAACAGAAAAGTCGGTAATGTCACAGGAAACACACTTGCGAGTTTTTAATTGAAGTCTTGAAGATGGTTTAAGAAAAAAAATAAATTTTAAGCCATTTCTGGTCATTTCAATAAACAGAAAAATACGCAATCGAAATGAATTTATAGCCACTGCAAGGACAGTAACATTACCAAAAATACACCTGCAAATTTTGATTTAATGAATTAATAAACAAATTGCAAAAATATTCTGGGCCATTTCAATCTACATAAAAACGCACTATCGAAATGAACGTATCCATGAAAATAACCACTGCAACGACGGTAATGTCACAAGAAACACATCAGCGAAATTTTATTTGAAAGTTTGAAAAAATATTGTATTTATTATATAACATCGTTATATGTTCCTCTCTACTTCTCAGTGTGAGGTGTGGAAAAAATATAATAAAATTAATAATTAGAGATTAGTTAATCGTAATTACTGGTTAAAAATTGAACCGCATACCACACAGGATTTTTATTGGGTATAAACACATAAAGCCATTGTATTTATACGCAAGAAAATCTTGAATGGTATAAGTTCAGTTTTATTTATAATCACGAAAATGTCCTTCTGTACGTTGCAAAATATAAAACCACTTTTTAAAAAAAAATCTTGTAACGAAACGTACACTTTACTAGAAATAAAGTCGTTACGGAGTTTAAATGAAACGAGTAAATAACCGCATCAAAAGAATTCCCTTCATTTTATTACTTGTTTAACTCAATCTTCATTTCACACGAAAATTCCAACAATAAATTGAAATCTGTAAATTTAACTCATTGCGAAAATTCCAACAATAAATTGAAAATTGCAAATTTAACTTATTGCTTTATAAAAACGTTTTTAACAACGCGAAATGCTATTAATTTATTTTAAAACGTATGCAAATTTGTGATTGCCAATGAAATTTTTATTAATTCCGAATAACGAAGAAATTTTATACTATGAATTGAGTAGGAAGAAACTTTTTCGCCAGTTGTCTCCAACATTCAAGATTATTAATCGCATTATCTGTTCGATTAGGTCTAACTATTGCACATTAAGACGATAGTACTGTTTTTTTTAATAGAACTGTAGATGATAATGTTTTTATGAATATTCCTGAAGACTTGAAGATAGCTGATAAAAATAAAAAGGTTCTTAAATTAAAAAATAAAAGGTGGATAAGTCATTAAACTGTTGAGATTATAAAGAATCAATAAGTAAACCTAATTATTAAAAGAAAACGTAACACGTTAACCGTTAGTGCTCTATATGTTGATTTTTGTTTTGTTTTTTCTAATGATGAATCAGAAAGAAATTTTGTGAAAAATTGAAAATCAAAGAATTAGGTCGGATTGAACGATGTTTAGATATAAAAAAGAAGTATATTAAATAAACATGATTTGAAAATAATTAATAAATTATTTCCAGATTTAGCTCTGTGACTTTTGACTTACGCTTCTATTTATATAAAAAAGAAGGTTGAAATATGCTGATGTAGTGGGGTTGTTAAAAATACATCTGTATATTATGTTGGCCCGACTCGCAATAACAAGTTCTCAAGTTGTAGCCAAACACGTGTGTTTGTTATGTGTCAATAAATCTAAGTTTAGTAAAAAGCAGTGTTTGTCTTACAATTTAATTTAATACTTAAAACAGCTCTAAGGAATTAAATTTTTATTCCTTTTGAAGGATATTTGTACCTATGAATTGTAGAAATTTTCAATGTTCTATAGTGCCCAATATGTAGAAGATCGTTTGATCTTAAAGCTCGGCCCGGGACATTGATTTTGATCATGTTTAGCAGATGTTCACAGCTAACCATCCCATTAGGTAATTTGTACATAAATGAGATATCCATTAACTTTCTGCGACTATGCAGTTCCACAAGTCCAACATATTGACATGATTGCTGGGGAGTAAGATATATACCAAAAATTCTTAATTTATATGCCAAGACCTTAGAAAATTTGTGTTGTACAGACTCCAACCTGTCCACATAAGTTTTATAGAGTGGTAACCATATAAGGCAGCAGTATTCCAGGTGTGATCTGACTAGTGCATTGTATAAAATGACTAGAGCACGTATGTTACTAAAATCTGCTGTATATCGTTTTATAAACTTTATTTGCCTTGTTTACAATAAGATCAATATGTAACTTGTAGGACAGTTTAGAGTTCAACAACACCCCAAGGTCCCAAATATTATTTACTCTACAAAGAGGAATATCATTCAATATGTAATTGTAATATGTTGGCACTTTACAGCGTGAAAATGGCATTTACTTATATTCAATGACATACCATTAGACGTGCACCAGTCCTGAATTAACAACAGATTATGTTGTAGAATACAGCAATCATGCATGTTGTTGATTTGAAGGAGGCAAGTGAGTGCATTAAATAAATCATTTATAAATATCGAAAACAGAAGTGGTCCAAGGTGAGAACCCTGAGGAACCCCTGATGATACCAATATTATGTTAGACATGAATCCATTAATCTTTACAAATTGAACTCTCTTGGTTAAATAAGATCTTAACCATTTCAGTAAGGGATCAGCTATACCATATGAAGTTTATGCAATAATATTGAGTGATTGAGTGAATCGAATGCTTTGCTGAAGTCCGTATATATTGAATGGACTTCAGCTCCATTTTCGAAAGCACGTTTAAATATTTAGATTTATTTCATTGTAAAGTTATCATCAAATTAGGTATATAATAATTTATTTTACACAATACAAGTGAAAGTACAATAAATAAATTCCACAATTACTTATAAAAAATATTAAAATAAGATATTGTATTTATATTTGAATTGTATTTGTATTCATATTTTATTTTAGATTTAAGATATGTTTATATCTACTTAAATGGACATCCGTTAAATAAATAAATAAATAAATATTTATTAGGAATATCCGTCATAGAAAATGTCTTCTGCTACTAAATGCACTTATTGTAGTATTTTTTTATAAATGAAAACTAACAAGGTTAAAATATTTAAATCAATTTAATTAATTGTAACGTTAACGTTAAACTAAGATTATATACTTACATTTAACTAACTAAACTAAGATTATATACTTAGTTTAACGTTAACTTTACAATCAATTAAATTGATTTAAATATTTTAACCTTGTTAGTTTTCATTTATAAAAAAATACTATAATTAGTGCATTTGGTAGCACAATTTATTTTAGAAATTACAACTCGAAAAGATCACAGATGAATTCCACAATTACTTATTAGAAATTATTAAACAATATACTCTGTAAATCAGTAAATAATAAAAAATTGTGCGAGTAATAATCTCGTAGCTAATCATACTAGTATCTCTACTAATTGTTACACATTATTACATAAACAAATACATTTATAGATAACGAAATTATGAATAATATTTAGATTTGCATTATCGGTAACACGCATTTTTTGTTAAATAAATGAGTAATTGAGCCATTTGTGGAGACTCTTTAATTATATAAATAAAAGCCATTTTCTGAGGTCTAACAATGTGTAAATGATTGTATGTATATGTATTATAAAATTATATAATGTAATACTCAGAAATAAAGATTTTCAATATATATAAATAAAATTATAGAGAGAAGGAAAAAGGGCAATAATTTTATTTAAATATATTAATGAAAAATAAATAATAATAAATTATTTCCTCTTTTGCTACTGTGATAATTTAACTAATGTTATTTTACTTATATAATTATGAAACAAACAAAAAATTGAATCAAAGGAATCTTATTAGTTTTTTATAAAACAATCACACATTTACAATTCATAACAGTGATTTTTTTTACTTTTAATTCTACATTTAACATGGACTAATTAATTTTTTTTATTAGTTGGCCAATTAAACAAAATAACAACGAGTTACATTGCTGATTGTACAAATGGGCGTAAAATAAAAATTAATACATACTTTCGCGAAAGAATAATAGTGCGCTAATTGCTTATGTAATTTTTTAATTGGTCCTCATGTGAGTCAATTTTTTTCATACCATGCTCTAATAATATTGTAATAATCGTGGGTAATTTTAATGGCAATCCATCCAGGTAGACGATAATCGGGCTCAAAATTACGACCGTGTAGAGAATGCACTTTTAGCGCCGATTACTGCGATGACGCGTAAAGAATGGTGTGAGTTTTATGAATGAACTAAATTGCAATCTTTATATTATCTTCATAAATATGAACTAATTTTTAAAGTCGAAGATATTTGTTGGTGAGTACGTGAGGTTTCTTGATATAATGTAATAATATTTTTTTTTATTCCTTTCTTCATTTTTTTATTTTGATCACTATATGTACTTTTTAAGCTCAACGTGCTGTTTTTCAATAGCTTTATGTAAAATTGACAAATAAATAAATAAACATGTAAACAAAATTTAATATACAAATGTGATGTGTTATTAAAAAAAAAACAGATAAAGGTAATTTATTGAATTTAATCAATTAATTTTAATAAATTGTTATTTAACGGAGTTAAGTCATAATTCGATTTTACATAAAGGTATTGAAAAAGAGCACGTTGTGCTTGAAATGTACATATAGTGATAAAAATAAAAAAGTTAAGAAAGGAATAACAAAATATATTATATTTTTAAAAATCTGTTATTTTAAAAGTATTTTAATTTTTTCGCGTAGATTTACCAAGATCTTCCTTTATCATGTTCAACCGTTCAATGTAAAATCGTTTAGCTTGCAATGAATTGCCAAAAATTTGCAAGTCCATGCATAAAATGCTTTTCAGTCATCTCAGCGTTCGTATAGTGAATCATAATATAGGATTTCACCAATTATTAAAGACAAACGGACAAATGTCGTTCAATTTAAACAAATGCGACTGATATAGGTGATGACCAAGGACGATTAATTCCACTTGTTAAAATTGATTAAACTGCCGTTCCAAGTTATCACGATCGAAAAAATAAAAAAACATTTGCAATTTCCGAAATATATCTAGTTCAATAAAAGAAAATAAGCAGGAAAAACGACGACCATTTTTATTTAAATAAAGAAATTATGATTATTAAAAACATTATTTTATGAAAATATTAATAATACTGCACATAGAATCATTCATATACAACATCATTCAAAAGGCAATCATTCTCAAAACCTGCAGTATTACACGGAAATTCTTACGATAAATCACTTGCGCGACTTGGTATATCCCGTCAGGATTTAAGGATTTAACTCCGTGACTAACAATTTACCCCCATACATAGGCTTGGTATAACTTTCGTTTTCACGATAAACGGAATTGGAAGGAAGATTTTCTGGACCATGTCGGACTCCCAAGGAAGATAAAGCTGATTAATCACAATGATAAGAAAAAAAAAAAAATAATAATAACCAGCAATATGCAAAAATGTGAAATTCCATGTAAATCCCCATCCATGTTTGACATTGAGACCAGACAGTATATTTTATATATAAATTAATTAAATACGTTTCGAAATTTTCTGCAAATGTTCAACAGTGGTGATTCATTAATAAATACGTGAGGAAACATAAAAATATTCCTCGTATTTGGAGACATTGTAATCGCGTGCCCACGATTGGCTCGCGTGGTGAAAGGATCCATACCGGGAATGAATTGAAACGAAATTGAGAATTCTTCGAAACGCCCAAAAATACATAAAAGCGTGAGTTATTAACAAGCTCAGGATAATTACAGCGTATAATTTATTTTGTTTCAATTAAATATTTTATAACAGTAAAAGAACATTCAGGAAATATGAGTGTGAATTACATTCATATTTCTTGATGGGAAAGGTATATTAAAAAAATTAAATAAAATATAACTCAACTATACAATCCTTATAGTACTTTCCTTTATCAGAAAAATCAAAGAGCGCCTTGAGATTCTTTCCCTTCAGTTTGCCACAAACCTCCAAATATCTTCAATATAATCATACATCTCTAGAAATGTTCCTCCAAATATAAACACGCTCCATCAACAATTTATAATTTCATCTCATCAAATAATACAGACTTCGACAATGACGTTAGCAATCATGACAATTAAATACACAATGACAAGAACTGGATATAGACAGGCGGAAATACCTTCGTATACATTCATACATAATTTGAATAATTATTTACAAAGTATTTGTAGATTTCACGTGAAAATGGCTAACGATTTTCATGTGAAATCTACAAATACTTTGTAAATAATTATTCAAACTATGTATGAATGTTATATGAATAAAGATACAGTTAAAATATAACTTTTTAACTTTATCATAATAAAATAAATTCGGGGCTATTCCGTATGGGAAATATTAAGTTTAATGTCTAAGTTATTTTTTATAATTACAGTCTATGCAGATTTAATAATATATTTATTTATTTATTATCCAACAGTTTACAGGAAACTAATTACAGGATAAATTAAAATTAAATTGACTTACCGTTAAATTTAAATGGACTTACCGTTAATAAACAATAAACAATAAAATCGCGCTACATAAGATAGTGTAATATAATAACTTATATATAATATTAAATAAGTATATATTGCCAAAACATATCTATAAAAAAATAATCTGTAATAAGGAAACATAACAAAAATTATAAATGTGAGTTCAAATGGCACAGGAGACTTGGAAGATCTACATTGAAAATATCAATGTCATTGGAAATCGAGTTTATAGTATTGCACATTGACATGATGGGAGAATTAAGGTGATGAGTAGAATTTGTCCTATCACAATAGAAAGTTTATTTGTGTCTGATTGCTTTCCTAGGAACATAGAAATTTAATTTTGATAAGATGTAGGGGTCACGTAAATCGTTATGTATAACCTTATATACAGAGAGCTTTTTTTATCAGTATACATTTCCCCTATGTATACCTGCAAAATACGCGAGTTAATTGCATGAATGTATGTGTGTTTAGTTGCATACCTCACGCAGCTGAACACACATATGCCAAATAGTCAACTAAACATACACATTTAATCAGTTCAATGCGTTTGACTCGCGTTTTTTGAAGGTATACACTTCCCCTAATGTATACTGATAAAAAAACCTCTCTGTATAAACACACTTTCAGCTATTCTACGTCTTTGAGCAACAGAAGGAATATTAAATTCTTTTTGTAGTTCATCCGTCGGGTAACCTTGTACGGGGTAATAATTATGTTGCTTGTAATATAGTGCCTTCAAAAACTTCCTTTAAATATTCTCTATTTCGCAAATGTGTACATGATAATAGGGCTTCAAAATTATGGAGTAATATTCAAGTTTACTTCGAATAAAAGCATTATAAGTGGATCTACACTTGTAAATTGTTTACCGTTTCTTAAGAAAAAACCCAAAGGGCAGTAGCTCGATTTGCACAGATATGAGATGTGATGATTGAAATTCAATTTATTATCGAAAAATATTCCCAAGTCCTTAAATGTTGTTACAACTTCTAGAAGTTTGGAATCAATATAGTGAATGAGATTAAGCTTGCGAAAAAATGACATTGATTTACATTTAGTAATATTTAAATTTAAGGCGTTATTTATGCTCCACTTGTGAAGATTAGTCAAATCACGCTGTAAATTCAAACAATCGTATCAATTTTTTTAAATAACTTTAAGTCATCCGCGTACAGTAGACAATTTGACTTTAAACTGATAACTATGTCGTTGATAAAAAGTAAGAATAGTAAAGGCGCTAGATTTGAGCCCTGGGGAACACCGCTTGAACAAATAAGCTTTTGAGATTTCACTGACCGGTACTCTACATATGCTACTCGATTATGCAAATAACTTTTAATTAGTTCTACTAAATTATTGTCGAAATCAAAGTTGTGTAGTTTTTTAATAAGTTGTCTATGATTTACTTTATCAAAGGCTTTTGTGAAATGTGTATAAATCACATCAACTTGAGAACGTTTATCGAGAGCACTAGATACAAAATCAGTGAAAGTACACAAGTTTGTTGTTGTTGATTTATATTTTACAAAATCATGTTGATTTGGGATGATATGTAAGCTACAGTGATTATATATGGCATTGTATAATATTATTTCAAATATCTTAGCAAAGTTGCAAATCAGTGTAGTTGGTAATTTTGTCGATTTCCTTTCCTTTGTGAATAGGAATAATTTTTGATATTTTCCACATATCGGGAAACACATTTGATTTTAATATTAAATTGAAAATATGCAAAAGCGGTTCGGCCAAGATACTTCCACAATCGCGAACAATAACTGCAGGAATTTTATCAGGACCCATTTATAAGATTTGCTCTGATTTTTTTGATAGCTTTCGCGTAATCATCTAGGGTGAAGGATTTAATACTGAACATATTGCATTCAGTGAAGCTGGTTTGATCAATAGATGATGAGGCATGAGGTGTATATACAGATGTATACCGTACAACAATTTATTCACGCAACATAGCAAAATCCATAGTACAATAGGATTTTCTGAAGTGAGAGAAAGATAAAATATATAGCAGACGAATCGTAATAGTTGTTGTTACCATGACTATGTATTCGAAAATAAATATTATCCTGTTTATCAAATTTTGCTTCAAATTTGGAAATGTCAAGTGCCGCGATGTCTTATAATCTGGAAGAGAGAATACAAATTATTAAATGGGTATACGGTGGCAATTCGATGAGGGATACTGTTCATTTATTTGTGGCAAATTTTAAGAACCGTCCCGCTTCCTCCTATGGTTTGTGTAAGTAATACTCTCCAACACATAAAAGCTATGTTGCGAGAATTTATTGTAGATCGGTATATATTTATATAATGTGAATTTAATTAACATTTTTCACATTAAAATTAAAATAGTCCCGATTATCACCTCATTATCAAACTAGCTCTAGTTTGATAACGACCTGTTAATGTCATCGAAACTATAGTCACTAATATCAATTTACAAGCAATGAAAAAGCGTTTTATTATTAGAAATATTAATCATTTCAATTATATTAAACAGCAATAAATAATCGCATTTACTAAACAAGTTTTCCGTTTGGCAATAAAACTATATTTATCTCAAAAACAAACCCACGTGAAAACATCCATAATTAATTCTCAGAAATTATCCATTGTCGAAAACATGCACGGCCGAAAATACACACACACACGACCGTCCATCCATCTTTCCCTATTTAGAGCTCGGTATTGATTTTGCCCAGCTGCATGAGCGTGTTTTAAAATTCAAATGAGCCTTTGTAGTTAAATTCGGCGTGAATATAATAAATCTTAATATGGAAATTTGAGACAATATCATTCCGACGCCTTCTCCGCGTTTTCGGGGGGCGGCTGCTCCGGCCACAAAGACCTTATTCGCGAGCGCGCTTTCACGCGGGATGTCATTAAAATCGGTTCGTAAATTAGACACGAGTCAGTTTTGATTATTCAGTGGAGGTTCGAAAGAAATTCAAGAAGAACCATGACAGATTTATCAAACATTCATAATCATGTTGATAAAGTCTTTGCCACAGGAGTGGCTGTGGTGTGAAACGTGGTTCGATGATGGTAGTAAGAAATACGCGAAAAAAATAGATTTGTGTAATAATCCAATGACAAAAGAAGCGAAGTTAACAGCAGCTATGCGGATATTGCCAGAATGGAAAGGTTATGATGAGGAAATTAAGAACTTGCAGAGGAAAATAGATAAAGGTGAATTAGAATCAGATGAGGAACCATAGCCAACACATGATTCACAAAAATTGACTGATATCCATACTGAATTATGATGGGATAGTGGTTAAGTGCTTGTTAGGTCAATGTATACAGAACTTTTTTTATATAATTTAAAATCATTTTGAAGGAGTGAAGACAAACAATGAGGAACTGTGAATTATGGTTGTTGCTGTTTTTTTTTGTTTTGTTTTCAATATACGTAACATTGAGTGAAACAACTTTATTCGCGTGGAGAAAAACAACAATATCGAAATAAAATAAAATAATTGTGTTACTGTATTATATTTTGGGGAGGCAAAACTAGCAAATATAATCTTCATTTCGAATAATATTCTGTTTAAGTTATCGTCAATTATGCCTCGGCCACTTTAACAATAATAACATTTTATGACCTTCAAAATGCACTCTTTAAAGTCACTATTCCAGACCGTAATGAATGGAATGGCTTTAAAGAAATATCCACAAACAAGGCATGATTTAGTATACGGGCGGTTCCAAATCAGACATAGGAATATGCAATGAAGACATATTATTTATATTATTTCGAAAAATATTACAACTTAACGAATATAAAATTATATTAAATAAAAATGATTTGAAAATAATTAATAAATTATTTTCACATTTAGCTCTGTGACTATTGACTTACCTACGTAAGTACGTTAAACAAATATACATTAAAACAACTACTTATTACGTAGGTAAGTCAATAGTCACAGAGCTAAATGTGAAAATAATTTATTAATTATTTTCAAATCATTTTTATTTAATATATTTAAATAACTGTAACCAATTGATAGATAAAGCACTAATAACCTTTCTTCACACTTTATTTGTTTTACCAAATGTACATTTCGGACACAAAGTGACCAATTTAATTTAACTGTAACCAAGTGAATGAATAATACTCTTTTCTGAATATAAAATTAATTTGTGTATTTAAAAAAAAATCATATCTAAACATTATAAAAGCGCCATTCCGTAATCCGCAGTGGATATGCAAAACTAATTAATACCGTTTATTATTGTATGAAAACTGATCTTGATATAAGGTCATAACAGCAGACAACTTTTACCGATATTTCCTTATACTTATCTTGAAAGTTGCTTTGATGCCACCTTCCGCGAAAGGACAACCAATGACACTGATCTAATTTTCGTCAATTATGTACAAAAAAAATAAACGTATTCAACGGACATGAAAATAAAATTTTACAGAAAAAAAAAGTGCGCAAAAATGAAATTGTATTAAAACGAATTAATCGGTAGCGCGAAACCAAAGTTCAAGTTCAAATTATTAATTCTTGAATAGCAAAAGAAGGACTTCGCGTTTATGTTAATTAAGCATCCGGTTTGTAGTAGTTTTTTTTTTGTGTATTCTCGTTTTCCTGCTTGTGGATGGGATTGTTGTAAGGATTCATTTGAATAATAAAAAAAGTTGATTTAGTACGACTAACCTACTGATGAAGTTGAATGGTGATTAATAAAATTAATTATTACGTTTCAAAATTACTCGAATGAAAATTGTGTTAATAAAATATTATTTTGAATAATTCACAAAAATATAATAATACGACCCCTCCAACCCTCTCCTTTACGAACTAACAAAAGTTACCCATATCGAAACCCGCCTATCCCGTTTAGCCGAAAAATTTTCCTCAAACCCTATCAATTACAATCTCCTACACCTTTTGTGCATTCCCCGAAACCAAAATATCACTCCCAAACGTAAACGTTTCACCATCACCATTCATGATTTCATTTCATCATTTCATGACTTTAGTGATCACGACGAGCACATTCATTTCACAAGACAATGTATCGTCCATTGTCTTGTGAAATGAATGTTAGCGATCAAAACCTTTTTGACACAGCAACTGACAAGGACAGACGCCTACAAAATCAGGCGGAAAGACCAACGGTCGATAGCCAATTGGCAGAAGAATTTACTTTTATGTTAGTTATTTATTGTATTTATTTATTATTATTACTTTGTTAAAAATAATCTGCCAATAAAGATTTATATATATATAATAATACGAAAGAAAAATTCACTTGCTTTCAGTTAAATTAAGAAATTTTTGATAAAATGTTCAACCACCAGCATAAAGCGTTTGGATAACTGGTGATGGTTATTTCAGTTTTCCGAACCTCGTCAGATCAGAGTGTTCTATTTGAAATGCCTTGATTAAAGTGGTTGAACGGATATTATGTTGTGTTTAAATAATATCGTCGTTAATTTCGTTATATCGAATTTTCCTTCATCCTTACCAAAGCATCCCCAATATAAACAAACAAGACAGCTTTCCTATTTTAAGTCTAACTACATTTTTTTCCTTCGCTTTCCTTTAGTAGATGAAACGATTCTTGGTTGTGTTATATTTGACTCGAATCGTTGACGATGCCACATTAAAAAAGATGACAAAAGATGGCGCTTGAGTATGTCTTGTTTATTTATACCATTTAATAATAATAATAATAATAAATTTATTACCCAACAGGAAACAATAGCCCAATTACAGGATAATACAAAATAAATTTACATTGTAATAATAGCAAGACAAACAAGAATATAAATATAAATATAAATATAAATATAAATATAAATATAAATATAAATATAAATATAAATATAAATATAAATATAAATATAAATATAAATATAAATATAAATATAAATATAAATATAAATATAAATATAAATATAAATATAAATATAAATATAAATATAAATATAAATATAAATATAAATATAAATATAAATATAAATATAAATATAAATAAATACCAGTACAAATATCGATACTACAACTTTAACACCACTTTATGAACAAAATTCAAGTAAAAATTATGCAAAAATTTTAATTGTAATAAATGAAACACTTTTTTACTTTGTTTGTATAACTCGGATTGATTTTATTGTTGACTATAGTTTCGACAACCTTAACGTGTCATAATCAAAACAAAAGTATTTCAAAAATTACAAATCCAGGTATTTAAATAAATTACATAATTGCTTTAAAGATGGGAGAATATATTAGATCTTATGAGCTGGGGAGTTGATAAAGGTCTTATAGGTAGGTTTTCTTTGTGTATTTTTAATAGTCCATATAATCGGGGGCAATTAATAAAATCTAGCACACAGCATTTATTATCCCCCTTTCAGATATTGAACTTTATAAAGAAATTAAAGTAATAAAGAATATAGCTCGCTCAAATGGTTATCCAACTTCAACAATAGACAAATTATTAAACAAATTTCATATTAAACAATTTCAAAAATATATATATATGCAGGAAAAGCTCAAAAAAGTACAATATATAAACCCTTAACATTTTACGGAAATATTTCATTTCAAATAAAATCAATTTTAGAAAAACACAATCTAACAATAGCCCTTAAACCATTCACTAAAATTAAAACACACATTTTTAACCCAAAAACTAAAATATATATACTCAACAGATCGGGGATATACAAATTAACATGCAATGATTGTAAGGGAGTATATATTGGACAATCTGGTCGTAATTTTAATACCAGACTCCAGGAACATATACGCTCTTTTCGACATAATTCACCTGATAAGTCATCCTTCGCTAAACATGTAATTGAAAACAATCACACTTTTGACGAGGATGTACAGTCGGTATTACATTTTGCCGAAAAGGGTCGTAAGATGGACCTCCTGGAGTCACTGGAAATTTACAAAGCGCACGCTAATCCGGACATTCCCGTAATTAACGACCAGCTTGATCTAATATATTCTCCCATCTTTAAAGCAATTATGTAATGTATTTAAATACCTGGATTTGTAATTTTTAAAATACTTTTGTTTTGATAATGACACGTTAAGGTTGTCGAAACTATGGTCAACAATAAAATCAATCCGAGTTATACAAACAAAGTAAAAAAGTGTTTCATTTATTACAACTGAATTACAATGTATAACAAAGTAGAAGCCTCAACAATTAACAAGTTCAAAAATTTTATATAATCCATCTATAAATTTCAAATTAAATAATATTTTTAAAAAATTCAATTTAATACCTGCACCATATTCAAACATAAAATTAAAAATGTTATTAGGCAAAACCTTTTTGAAAAATAATCCTTTAGAAAATTCTGGTATTTATTCAATAAAATGTAGCAATTGTACAAAATTATATGTAGGTCAAACTACTAGAAGTGTTTTAACTAGATTTAAAGAACATAATTACCATATTAAAAACTTTAATTCTGAAAAATCTGCTGTAGCTTTTCATTCAATAAATACGGGATATAAATTTTCGATTGAAAATGTTAAACTTCTTAAATTTTCACGTGAATCAAAATTAAACATGTTGGAGTCTATTGAAATGAAAAAAACACATAGGTAATCTTTTAAATTTCGATACTAGTTCATTAAATAATCCCCTTTTAGATCTTATTAATTCATAAATTTTAGCACATTATATATAATTATATTTAGATTAGTTTATAGTTAACATGATTTTTTAAATATTTTAATTTTATCAATATTGCGTTGTATACCATAACAACATATTTATATTTATAAAACTTCAACTACTGAAGATGGAAACATAGTTTCCGAAATATATCTAGTAAAATAAAAATAAGTAGGAGAAAGGACAAGAATTTTTATTTAAACAATTTCTCCACGACCAACAACCAACATAAAGAAGATTGATCTCCATTTGTTTAATTTCATATGTAATTAATCATAATTAATTAAAGACGACGCAAGCGCCACTTTTTGCCTAATTTCAAGTGGCATCGTCAACGATTTGGGTCTACAAGGTAGACGACAGAGAATCATTGTTTCGTCCACTAAAGGAAGGCGAACTTGTCCTGTTTAAGCAAACAATTAATTATTTAACGATTCTGTTATTGATGAAATTAGTTTAATTTATCAATAAATCTATCAATTTATTTTGGTAAAATTCCAACATAAGTAGTATTCGAATTTAATTTCGTAATGTTTGTAATATTACATGGCGTATTAAAACACACATTCTACGCATATCTAAATTATTAAATAAATACATAATTTAACCTGTTGCTTTGTTTGTCGCATGCTATGTTCCGGAACGAACATATCACACACACATACACACACACACACACACACACACACACAAAGGCACATATATGTATCAATCGATATTACATACAAGTAGATCCATCTTTTTTACTCCACAACACGCTACGACGCGTTTTGTATGCAACATTTTTTTATCGCTAATTCGTGCTAACTACTAATAAGTCATTTGAACGTAGAACAAAAAAAACAAGGTGTACATTCCGAAAGGAAGGTTTGTGAATCTAAATGGAATCTGCAATAAAAATAAACGAGACAACGCCTCGGTGAATAATACAAAAGGAATTGTTGCACACTTTGAGAAGGATGACAATTGAATCCTTGGGTAATCCAAAAGTGGCGATTTGTAAATTGTCGCTGGGTTTATTAATTATTCGGTATTCCGTATGGGTTTAGCTGGCCGCGGAATGCGGCTATATGTCAAGAGCACCTGTGAACTAGAACATTCTGGGCGCTTTGGAAGTATCAATGGGGAATTAATTTTGTAATTGGTTTTATGTTGCGCTTTTTTTTTTAATTGGCCGGGAAAGGTAATTTATGCGTGAAATTGCAGCGATTTTCGTGTTTTAATAATGCGTTGGATTTACTTTGATTCCGGCAATTGGATTTATTCCGTTTTTAACTTAATGTAAAATAATTTGTATTTCTTTACTTTAATTAATATATTTTATGTATAAAGTATATATTTTTAATTAAAAAAAAATAAAAAAAAATTAAAAATTATAATTATTAAACTAGTAGTTTTAATATTTAAACATTGGTGCTTTATATTGTATATAATAAATATAAATATATATTATTAGTGATGGGCAAGATCGATCAAAAAAGATCGACTGCTCGATCTCTATGAACAGCTCGTTCTTTTTTATTTGCCCGAGCGGCTCGATCTTTTTGATCGGTTCGATCTCTTTGACCGGCTTAATCTTTTCGGACTAAATTCCAGATTGGATTGATCATGTTATGTAGCTCGGCTCGAGCAGGTAAGGTCGATCATTGAATCAAACCATTTTTTTAAGTTATTTTGTTTTATGCAAACAGTTTTTATTAATTTATAATTTACTAAATACATTCTTAATTTAACAATAATAAATACATGAAGTCATGTATACCACTTTACGTCACTATTATTGCCAAAAATTGTAATTCATAGTCACTATTTTCATTAGAAATTGACTTTACAATCATTTATAATCATTATTTTTACTAGAAATTTAGTTTAAAGTCACTTTACTTCACTATAATTGTCAAAAATATATTTAAAGTCATTAAAAGCCACTATTTTCACTATAAATTGACTTTAAAATCATTTATAGTCATTTGCTAGAAATTAACTTTAAAATCATTTAAATTTAATATAATTGTCAACAGTTAACTCTAAGATTATTGAAAGTCACTATTTTCACTAGAAATTTACTTTGTAGTAACTATTTTCGCTAGAAATTGACTTAAAAATAATTTATAGTCACTGTTATTGTCAAAATTTGATTTAAAAGTCATTTATGATCATTATTTTTTCTTGAAATTGACTTTAAAATCACTTTACTTCACTATTATTGTCAAAAATTGACATTACAGTCATTGATTTGTCATTCACAGACACTATTTTCATTATAAATTGTCTTTAAAGTTATTGACAGTCACTATTTTCACCATAAATTGACTCTAAAGTAATTTTTCGTCACTATTTTTAGTAGAAATTGACTTTAAAATCACTTTACATCACCATTATAGTAAAAAATTGACATTACAATCACTGGTAGTCACTATTATTGTTAAAAATTGACTTTAAAGTCATTGATAATTTCTATTATGGTCAAAAAATAACTTTAAAGTCATAATCACCATTTTCACTATGAATTTAAACACTTTAAAGTCATTATTATTGTCAAAAGTTGACTTTAAAGTCATTAATAGTCATTATTTATATTAAAAATTGTCATTGAAGTCATTTATATTCACTATTTTTGCTATAAATTGACTTTAAAATCATTTATAGTCACTATTTTCACTAAAAAATGTCTTTAATGTTATGTATAGTCACTATTTTCACTATAAATTGTCTTTAAAGTCATTGATAGTCAATATTTTCACTAGAAATTGACTCTTAGAGTCACTTATCGTCACCATTTTTGGTAGAAAGTCACAATTTCTATTTTGTAATTGGTTTTCTTTTAATTTATAAATTGATATTTTGTATGCTCAATATATGTAAACATATTTTGAATGTAGAAATGGTGAATCCGTAAATAAATGATTAAAAAAAAATATGTCACCATTATAGTCAAAAATTGACTAAAGTCATTGTCACAGTTATCACTAGAAATTGACTCTAAAGTCACCACTATTATCAAAAATCGACTCGTCAAATATTTTTGTCAAAAATTGACTTTAATGTCATTCATAGTCACTATTATTATTAAAAATTGACTTTAAAGTCATTGATAGTCTCTATAATGGTAAAAAGTTAACTTTAAAGTCATTCATAAACACTATTTTCACCATGAATTTAAACACTTTAAAGTAACTGTATGTCACATTTATGTCGCCTTGCAGATTTTGTTTCTTTTTAAGATATGTTTTAATATGAATAACAGGTAAATTTTAGTTGGAGGGTGTTTTTACAGGTGTCTGTTTGATCCCTCTGATCAGTGCCATTGGATCGATCTTCCTGATCGGCTCAATCTTTACGATCGACTCGATCTTTCTAAACAGCTCGAGCGGCTCGATATTTCAACTGATCGATCTTGCCCATCATTATATATTATTAAAAATATACCAATAAAATAAATAAAACACAGATTTAATTGAATAACTTTAAATATTCTCGACTAGTTTCGCGCATTGTGAAGAGAATTCAAAATTAAGTTTAATTTAAATAGAAAAGAGTATTCATTCACTTGGTCACAGTTATTTAAATATATTAAATAAAAATGATTTGAAAATAATTAATAAATTATTTCCACATTTAGCTCTGTGACTTTTGACTTACGCTACGTAAGTACGTTAAACAAGTGCACGGAAAGTAGTTGTTTTAATGTGCATTTGTTTAACGTAAGTCAAAAGTCACAGAGCTAAATATGGAAATAATTTATTAATTATTTTCAAATCATTTCTATTTGATTTAAATTTTATTAATTTTGAATTCTCGTATTGTATAAACAAAAAATATGGCTTTACCATTGAATTTAATAATAAAATAAAAAAATTCTAAGTTTTACTTGTGTTGTGTAAACAAAACAAAAATATGGATTAATCATAGATTCTTTCCAGAAAACAATCTAATTTCACAATTCTCTCCCAACTTTGCATCCCCAGAGACGATAAAATAATTCCTCAATTCTAAAACCCTTCACAAACCCTATTTCAATTCATCACTTCCCTTAACCGGCAATAAGACACACCCAAAAAATGCGCGAACTTTGGCAGAAAAGCTGTTGGTCGATAGCCGATTGTCGGTAAATAAAATAATAATATTTATTGTTAATTTCTTTCACATTTATATGCATATTGTATTGACAATAAAGATTCTTTATATATATAATAGATTAAACAAATATTTGTATGTTTTATAAATAGTTTTTTTTTTATTAATGTGATTCAACATTTATAACAAAGCAGAAACCTTCACATTTCTTAATTTACCGTTATATTTATTTTAATACTACAAAATTTAAAAGTTTCAATCATGTCATTCAATATTTACAAAAAACTAGATAGAAGGCTTCACATTTGCCAATTTTTCATTATCATTAAACTCAAGTGTATCATTTATGTAATTGAACAATCCTTCGCAGTTTCCAACTCCCAACTATTAATATTTTCTGTTTTGCGATGGTTCGCTTGGTACGTTCGTAATGCACACGAAATGAAAGTAAATTCGTCGAAGGCAAGTTCAAGATCATATTCTTGGGCAACCGCCGCCATTAAGTGACGCACTGATTTCCAGCCCGACGAGAGGAGCGTGCAACAAACATGTTTACTTAGAAAAAGCCCCCCCGTGTAAAGCGTGAATTTGGGTTAGTGGAATGGACGGGCCTCTTTATTCGGAATTCCAAATCCTGTCAATGGTTGTTACGAATCAAGAACGTATATGAATGCATTAGCCGTGTTGAATAATGGGTATAACGAGTTGAGTCATAATCACGCAACGATTTTTATTATCAAATGGGGGGCTTTGGTGTGGATGTGTGATAATGGAAAATGTTGTTTTATGTAACCCTTTGAAGGCAAACCACGTTTTCAAAAGTGTTTATATTAGTCGGGGAATTTCCAAAAAAGAAAAACATTTAACATAAAATATTCGGTTCAAACAGGGCAGATTTTTATCTTGTTAATTGTTGAGGCTTCTACTTTGTTATACATTGTAATTCAATTTTAATAAATGAAACACCCTTTGAATTTATTTGATTTTATTGTTGACTATAGTGATATTCTTACAAAATCACCAGAATTAAAAATAAATGCTCTTAACCTCTGTTGTATTATATTTCTTGCTGGACTTTGTTTCACAAGGGCTTCGAGTCTTTTAAACCCATTTCCACTCGCACAGTTACTCTCCATTCTACATTTAACTTTATCTTAAGTTTTCCCTGCAATCCCTTGCTTTCGCTTATCCAATACTGCCATATGTTTTGTAAGAGTGAGAATGATGACTCTTACAAAGCACACATTTCATATACTCATCCCACTCCATGTCTTTCCTGGGAATGCCACTCTTGAACCGTGAAAATAGCCCTGCTTCTTCTTTGGACAATCTCGCAAAATAGTGCAGAAGTCTATAAAATACTTACACTTTTTTGTTTTTGGGGCTAGAATTTCTGTTATCTGTTCTTATTTGTCGCAGCTGTAATTCGACATCTTTAGCTATCGTCGCATGCTCTAGCTCAAGCCTTTCTCAAAACGGTAACTTTCGATCCACCAATCGGCATAACCAATACACTTTCTTATACAACCTCTCTCTCTTTCTCTTTCATTAATCCTGAGTCCCTTAGTCTTCATTTGCTTAATTTTTATATTTTTAATCAAATAAAAAAATCACATTCCTTCTTTAATTTTTTTTAAGTACGAAACAGCAGAAGTTAAACAAGCAGGACGATGATAATAAAAAAAAGAGGAAGCGAATGCAAACAGCAGCGCGCCCGCACATTTATAAAACGATATGCAAATGAAACCCTGGCGAGATTTCAGCCACGCGTTCGGCAATAAACGGAACCGTGGCGCGCACCATAAACCGGAATTAAAACCGAAATTATTTAACGCGAAACTGCCCTCATCGTCCAGATCGCGCAGATTGTGTGCTCGTTTATTTATTTTTACTCTTTTCGTGTCGATTAATCCACCAAAGTGATTTTTTTTATCGGATTATGAAAATAATCTATAATTAAGTTGATAATCAATAGAAAACAGTAGAGCAACATCAGGTTTACATCATGTAATTCAAATTCCGGCGGGGTATTTTCCCGATAAGTAGTTGTTTTAATATGAATTTGTCTAAAGTACTTACGTAACATAAGTCAAAATATCACAGAGCTAAATGTGGAAATATTATTATTATTCAACATCTTTATTAACACACAGATATATACATATATACTTATTGTTATTATAATATTTAATCTTAGGCTAGGTCGACAGCCAATTAACAGATATAAATTATACATTTGAGTTTGTTAATGATTATTAATTATTTTGTATACTTTCTGTATATATCTGTTAATAAAGATTATTATTATTATTTAATCTTATAAAAAAGAAAGCATGAAATAAGGTAATGTAACTATTACTGTCAAATGACTATCGACCAGAGGTCTTTCCGCCAAGGTTTGTCATTTCTATCTAGCGTCAGTCATCAATGAGTGAAAGGATGTAAGGATAAAATATATTTAAAAAAAAATTCGTTTGGCGTGGTTTTGTATTTCGGAGGAATTTCGGGGTTTCTGTGCAAACAAAATAGGAATAAGACCCTGTAATTAAAAGCATTTTTTGAGAATTTTTCCGAGAGGAATTGAAGGCATTCTTTTATGGGAATAACAAAGGTAGCGTCGTATAGAAATATATATGTAAAATAATTTCCTTTAAAAATGGTCTAATAAACCGAAACTAGTCGGAATAAGTCTAATTTGTGAAACAATACCAAGTGTTTTTTCTTTAAATTATTTTACATAGTGTAATATGTTTCACCAAGTGCCAGATGAGAAATTAATTCAAGAAATTATATTTTTTTAATTATGTTCAAATAATTTTTATTTCATTTACGTTTATAATCGTGTAGGACATAAAGGATTACATCCTGCAAGACTGAATAATGTTGAGCGACCACTTCTGAACATGTTTTGTTTATCGTAACAGGCATCCAGCAGCATCTATGGCAAACTCCAGTCTGCTTCTCAGCAGTATTTCATATAGTTTTTTTTAGCTGTGTTGAATATACAGAAAGGTCGAAAAGAAATAGGTCCGCTCTTTCCCTTATTTTTTTAGCACTAATCGAGCTTGTTTACAACTGTTAGGGAATATTGCTTCTTGAATGCAGGTGCTAAGAAGTACTTCATTACTTGATCCTGCTATTATTTCTTCCTCTTCTGAACCAGTGTTGTTTATCGGAGAAGCCTCCAGCAACATCTATGGCACACTTCAGTCTGCTTCTTAGTAAAATCTCATACAGCTTTCCAGCTGTGTTTAATATACAGAAAGGTCGAAAAGATGAAGAAGAATTAAATCCGCTCTTTCCAGTATTTATTAACGCAAGTCGTGCTTGTTTTCAATTCGTGTGGAATATTTATTCTCGAATAAAGGTGATGGACATTAAAAAAAAAAACATTTCAGGACTTGATCCTGCGTTTTTTGTCATAGGATTTTTCTCTAATCGAAATCTAGAGGATTAACATTCAATTCAATTTATTTATTTCCAAATAGAATAATACATTCATTCTGTTCTATTCCATTCTAAATAATGCCATTGATTCTGTTAGTATATTTATTTAAAAATAAATAAATTCGGCGAAAATCGCCAAATAACTTCATATTATACCAAAAGGTAAAAGAGGCAGAAGACATATTGTAAGACTTTCGACAATATGTCTTCTGCCTCTTTTATTTTTGTATAATATGAAGTTATTTGGCGATTTTTCTCTAATCGAAATCTAGAGGATTAACATTCAATTCAATTTATTTATTTCCAAATAGAATAATGCTTTCATTCTGTTCTATTCCATTCTAAATAATACTATTAATTCTGTTAGTATATTTAATTTTTCCATTAGAATCTGATCAGATTCAGGTGATTTGGCGTTTTTTTCATAGCTGAAGCTACTTTGATATCCGTTACATTAAATAATGGTATGTCTGCTATTTCGACTTGGTTTTCTTTGCGTCGATGTAGCGTAAGTGTTAGGAAGAGTATGTCCATTATTTATTTCGTTTCAGTAGAGTTTTTTAATGCGTGGAAATTCGAATGTGCTCGTAGCTTTCTCATTAATTACTATTTTGGAAGCAATGCATAAAGCCGTAGTACTACAAACTTGCGGTATAATTAAACGCGTGTTGTATTAATCAGAAACAATGCCATACCGTTAGTAGAAATACCCCGGTATGTGCAGACAAAACACCCTGAGAGATTCAGTTGAAAGACTGAAGAAATTAATAATACAAAATTTAGTTTTAACTTCCATTGGAATCCAGACGCTTTGCCGTTTTTTACTTCCAACTATAAAACTAAGAAGCGTTAAGTGTTTTATTATTTATAATGAAAACCATCTGAACTACTTCACATAATTTAAATTTCGAAGAACGTGGAACGTATAAAGCAGACTATGCAGCCGATTTTGCATTCTGTAACACTACGAATGTCCGACACTTCAGTACGGTGAATTCTCTACGATTTGTGCATCAGTTGTTGTAATTCTTCACATTTTGCTTTTTTCTACTAATTTATTCCCATTTTTTGTTTTAGGTCTCTTCGCGCCGTTTTGTACTCTCCCATGCTTCTATCGGTTAGATCTTATTTGCCTCTCCGTATTCGTGTAAGTTTTCTTCTTGTTTTTGAATATGTTTTAAGTAGGTTTGCGATTCATTGTTTGCACGAGCAAGCAAATTTTCTCTATATTAAATAAAAATGATTTGAAAATAATCAATAAATTATTTTCTATTCAAATTTTCTCTACTTGCTTCTTCTTTTAGACATTAACACGTTCCATACCATGTGAATCGATGACATGGTAGCATTTACTATGGCTTCAGTCGTGCCATGTTTTGGAATTTTTGCCATATTTGTAGTAGGTATGATTGTTTCTATCTTCAGCTTCCTTGTGTTCCACCCTTGGCCGTACGAGCTTATGAGATATGTTAGCCTCTCTTGAATTGCGACTCTACAAGACATTAGATCTGCCCTTACATAATCACTTCCCAAACAGTCTCGCGTCCTCTATGGACCTGATGAATTTCTTGTTGCTCACCTTTTCGTAGAACAAATGGTCTCCGCCGAAGTATGAAAGACATTTGTGGACAAGAGTTGGTCGTTTTATTTTCCAAGTCACAAAACCTGCAGTTTACACTTTTGTATTTTCCCATTTTCCACAAATGGTACCGGAAGGCACAATGCCATGTCATGAGTCCTTCTTGTTGCTCGCCTCTTCGTTGGACAAACGGTTCCTGCCGAAGTGTGAAAGATATTTGTGGATAATCGTGTTACAAAGGTCGGTCGTTTTATTTTCCAAGTCACAAAACATGCAGTTTACACTTTTGTATTTTCCCATTTTCCAAAAATTGTACCGGAGGGCAGAATGTTCTATCATGAGTCCCGTGAATGTTCCTAGCTCGCCCTTTGTGAGTCCAAGCATGTTATGGCTGTAATCCAGTCTGATCAGCCCTTTTTTATTCACGTAGACCTTGGATGTTGTTTCTGTACTGACGCCTTCTGTCCTGTTTTCATTTTTGCACCATCTCTCTTCGGTGCGCCATGGGTTTTAATATTTAGATATTGGTAGTTCATATTGTATGAAATAAATATGAACCACAAAACTGGCCCAATGGGAGTGGCATCTGCACCTTTTTTGGCGAGTTCGTCTGTAGGGCTACGTAGTGATTTCATGCAAAGTTTTTCGATTTTCGAAGGAAATTTTAATTATTAACAACATAAAAATTGGTCTCGTCACTCATTACCAAAGTCGTATTAACCTCACTGAATAAAACACTTACTATGTTTTTACCACAAAATTTTGTGGTAAAAACATAGTGTTTTATTAATTGCAACTCTATAAGACATTAGATCTGCCCTTACCCAATCACTTCCCAAACAATCTCGCGTCATCAATGGACCTGATGAATTTCTTTCACAAAATTTTGTGGTAAAAACATAGTAAGTGTTTTATTCAGTGATTATGAATTACCACGTAGTTACGGTCGCAACCATCATTATGATCGTATTAACCTCATCTTCCAAAAAATATTGCTTCAGCAATATTTTTAATTAGAAAATTTCAAATCAATTATTTTATGAACAAAAATATTATAACAGTAAGAATTATATTCTCCAGTACATGTATTTGTTAATATCAACAATAATTAATACACGTATAAGGAAATGGCGCGTTTTATTGCTAAAGTCACATTCATTCAGCATTTATCTTCCAATTTGTGTCTTAAAAAAAATACGCACACGCAACCTTGGTCGGCACCGTAATTAAATTGTTAATATTAGCAAACAATTATTACACTATTATTACGACGAAGAATTAAAAGGTGAACAACTTAATTATTAATGAATCACATTTACGAGAATCGATCGTGTAAAATAACATGACGAACAGGTCTTTCATATCTTTAACAATGATTTACATAAACAAATCAAATTGAATTTTAATTTGTATTAAAATTATGATTGAATTTATTTAAAAATAAATAAATTCGACGAAAATCGCGAAATAACTTCATATTATACCAAAAGGTAAAAGAGGCAGAAGACATATTGTAAGACTTTCGACAATATGTCTTCTGCCTCTTTTACTGTGACTAACTGAATAAGTCCTTTTTTCTATAATACTTTATACTGTATTTATTATTCTTTAGCTACTGAGACATTTAAGTCAAAAAAAAGAATAATAAATACAGAATAAAGTTACATAAGTACTTAAAATAAATGTTCAATAATGGATACTTGCTGTTGCATAACAACTTAATTAAGATAAGTCAAAATGTTGGAATATCTAAAGAGGGAATACTTTAAATAAATTATTTGATTGTGTTACGTGAAGATCAAATTAAATTGATAAATAAACACTAATATTAGTGCGTAATTTAATTTAATTTAAGGTTATTAGTGCTTTATTTATCAAGGGAATACTTTATTAATTATTTTCGATTTTTTTAAATTTTAATTTAAAGTTAATTATATTACGAACTGAAATTTAAAATAAAACTAATTAAAATAAAACTTCCTTTTAAAAAACAATATTTACATTATTTAATTCAGCTCATGATAATTTCAAATGCGTTGTTAGTTCTTGACGTCGCAGTTTCATTACATCCGCATACAATATTCATGTGCATTGTCTTCCTCAGCCACCTCTCCGGCGTTTCAATTGGAGGCAACAGTTTTCGTTTCGACAAGGCAGTAAAACGTATCATATTTCCGTTGCGGAATTACCCGCGGCAACTTTAACAATAAATTTCCCCGGAGAATCGATCCCGAAAAGGTGAAAGGTGTAAAGGTAAAAGTGCCGTGTGTCTTCCATGACCATTGTTTCGAAACAGTTTTTGTGATGTGTATATACAGGGTGGTCTGTTTATAATTGCACAGTCAAATATTTACAATAAAAGGGTGGAATATTATAAATAAGAAAAATTATTTAAATTATTATCACTTGAAGATAGGAATAAGCCGGTTGCATTTTGTTTTCACAATGAACTGTTTGGGATTGATAAATAAATATTTTGATGCGTATTATTTTTATTTTGTCGTAATTTGTGATTGGTAATTTGCCTTTTTTTATACATGTTTTGTAATTTTTTTTAGAGCGTCACACTTTTCTTATAAAATTTTTAATATTTAAATATAATTGTAATTTGAAAATGGAGTTTCCGTTAATAAAGTAAATTGAAATTGAAATAGTTTTGGAAATAATTATTTAAAGTTTATTAATAATTTTCAAAAAAACAAAACGAAATATTAAAAATTTTATAATTTATATAATATTATCCTAATAATTGAAAGACGACGCAAGCGCCATCTTTCATGTGGCATCGTTTACGATTCGAGTCTATAAGGCAGATAACCGAGAATCGTTTCGTCCACTAAAAAAAAAGGCGAACTTGTCGTATTTATGAGAACAGGAAACGAAATTCATTTAATGAAATGTTCAGCTAGCATTCATCTAGCGTATGGATGGTCATTTCGGTTTTTTGAACTTCATCAGACTAAATAGAGCGTACGTAGCGTAAGTGAAAAGTCACAGAGCTAAATGTGGAAATAATTTATTAATTATTTTCAAATCATTTTTATTTAATATATTCATCAGACTAGTGTGTTCCATGTGCACTGCCTTGATGAAGGCAGTTGAATGGATCTTGCATTGTGGTTATATACCTGATATTAATCGAAATATATGAAAGACGACGCAATTAAATTTTTAATTTATTTTATAAAGAAGATTTTCCTTCACTTTCCATTATTAAAAAAAAATATATTTCTTTTTTCAAAACCCAACAAAAAAAACA
Source organism: Philonthus spinipes (assembly GCA_963082785.1). Classification (NCBI taxonomy): domain Eukaryota; kingdom Metazoa; phylum Arthropoda; class Insecta; order Coleoptera; family Staphylinidae; genus Philonthus; species Philonthus spinipes. The sequence continues at coordinate 5,799,574 of OY720314.1, forward strand.
CCTGCACTTTTTTTTATTTCATTATCCTTCCCATCAAAGGAAATGCGGGCTACCCCTTTCAGACGTTCAATCTCCCGCTGGAGCTCGCGTAATAAATTATAACGCGACGATTGACCTTTTCATACACGAAAGCCCGCGCTCCCTCATCTCGCACAATTTAAATTGAATCCGGAGCTTTCAAAACAAGGTAGCGAGCTCACGAAAGGATCTCGCCGAGCAAATACACTTCCTTCGCGAGTTTCAACACGAACTGTGAACAAATAATGTTTTACGCGGGGGGAGGGTGAGTGAATGGGGTTCACTCTATTTCCAAATAAAAGGAATTATGTGCGAGGGTGTATTATTCGTTGGATTAACACGTTAGGTTTGTTCTGCAGCATGTTGAAGTTTTGCAGCAACTTCAAACACATTAGGTTTGTTCTGCAGCATGTTGAAGTTTTGCACTAACTTCAAAATGCTGCAGAACAAATCTAATGTGTTAATCTGTTAACATTTAATGAAACGTTCAGTCACCATTCATCTAGCGTATGGATAACTAGTGATGGCCATTTCGGTTTTTCGAACCTCATCAGACTAGTGTGTTCCATGTGCAATGTTAACGTTATAGTAATGAAAGTGGATTGTAAAAAAAATAATAATGTAAGAAAAGTTCATGCAATCAACAAATTGATTTATTCATATTTAATGAAACGTTCAGCCAGCATTCATCTAGCGTATGGATAACTAGTGATGGCCATTTGTTATTATTATTATTATGTTTTATTCATGTTTGTATAATTAAAAAAGAAATTATAATGGAAAATATTTTATTCGCATCCGCATTAATTACTGTCAAGTTTTTTCCACATAAAAAACATCATGCCAATACAATTTATGAAAAATAATTTCAAAGTATAAACTACACGAATATCATGTTTTCTTCTATTTATTTCATTTATCTCAGCCGTTGTTATGTTAACTGTTTTTGTAACATAAAAGAAGTTCAGTTTATTAAAAGCCTCAGTTCTTCCTTCGTACTGCTGTTTTCATTCCATGTCTCAACTTAAACCATCACAATTACTAATAATAAATATGAATCCAACGTAATAAAAATATAAACCCCAAATCTAAATTCCCCACTATAACTCTTCGTGAATTCATTGCATCACTTCTCCACATTAATGATGGTTAAATTACGAATTACCAACCGACAATGACAATTAGATATCACCATACTTTTTTCATGATAAGAATATAAACACGAAAAAACAGGACAGAATATAAATTATACATTTGATTATGTAAAGTTTAATTATTTATTTTGTTTTGTTATATCTGCTAATAAAGTTTATTACTTTTATTTTATTTTATTTCTTTTTTTTTTGGCTGTGGATGGGGAATATAAAGTTTATTATTATTATCCATAATATGTTTATTTATTAAATGTTTATTATTATTAATAAAATTGAAAACGGGCTGATAACCCGAAACTAGTGGAGAATTTATTCAATCTGTCTTTTTTTTGGGCTGTGGAAGGGGAATATAAAGTTTATTATCATTATTCATAATATGTTTATTCATTAAATGTTTATTATTATTAATAAAAATAAAAACGGGCTGATAACCCGAAACTAGTCGAGAATTTATTCAATCTGTGTTTTATTTATTTTATTGCTAGATTTTTAATAATATATTCATATTTATTATTACATTATTATTACTAATATTAAGGTTGCGGTTTAGTAGAAAGAGATAGCTATGTAGTAAAATGGAAATAATCGTTTGAAAAAGAGCATTTCTTTTGAATTTAATAACATGAATATGTATTTACATTTTTTATCTACAAAGTATAAGTATTAATCCAAATAAAAAAATAAATCGTTAATATTCGTGTATTACGTCAATTTAGTAGTTCAAGTTAGAAAAGAAAATTGTAAGATATAATGAAATTAATAGGTCATGTCTGTTAAGTTATTTGAATGCAGAATTTAGTGAATTTTTTTAAATGCGGTTTAGTAGAAAGAGATAGCTATATAGTAAAATGGAAATAATCGTTTGAATAAGAGCAATTCTTTTGGATTTAATAACATGAATATGTATTTACATTTTTTATGTACAAAGTATAAGTATTAATCTAAATAAAAAAATAAATCGTTAATTTTCGTGAATTACGTCAATTTAGTAGTTCAAGCTAGAAAAGAAAATTAAGATATAATGAAATTAATAGGTCATGTCTGCTAAGTTATTTGAATGCAGAATTTAGTGAAATCCTTTAAATTTTCATAGCATAAGTTTTTATTAGCAAAAATATAATTTGACAGGGAGAAAGACCGATGGTCGATAGCTGTTTTCTAAGGACAACGTATAACGTATTATAAGAATTATATTGTTAATTTATTGTATATAAAATTGTCTGCAGAAATAAAGATGTTATATATAAATATAATTTGAAATTTGCTATAAATTTGATCAATTTTCATTGTTTTTCATAATTATTTTTCACACAAACTAAACATTAAAATAATTTTTAATTAATCTGATGGAATTCCTGCTTATTTTAAGATTACTTTAATGTATAAAACAATATTTTTCATTGATCACAACAGCGATCTAACTGGAATTAGTGATTACCAATATTTGTATAGCTAACTCTTTCGTATAAACCGCACCCTTAAAAATATTAGTAACATTAAAATTAATTAATTTTTAATTTAATTTACATTTCTCTATACATATTTAACGAGGTAAAAGTCTGGGCCATTAAAAATGTAATTATTATTTTCATCATTTCATTAACCGACAAAATTTTGATGAATATGCGTCCTTTAATACCATGAATAATTTTTTGAAATCATTGATTTCACAACGATTTATCAACATTTCTCAACCCGGCTGGATGGACCGTTTTGTTAATCCCGCCGGAGCGACATTATAAATAATTTTCCAGATGTAACATTTTCGAGGAGGTGTTGTTTATGACTTTTGACGCCGGCTCATTTGCATGTTACGCATTCGCGGAATCCAAAGAAATTTTCGTCAATGTGCATGTATGTAAATATTTATATACAAGCGAGCGCGCGCGTGTGTGTGAATTAGAGGGGGAATGTGGAAGTAATTGAATTAATACAATATTAAATGTCAAATGTAAATTTCAGATTATATATATAAAAAACGTAATAAACGGAGAAGAATACGCGGAGTGAAGAAAAGGCGGATGAAATTTAGAAAGCGCATTATGAGACGAATTTTGCTTGTTTGGCATTTCGGCATTCGCATAAATTCGAAAAGAAGAATGAGCCTCGTGATTCGGAGATTTAGTGTATATTTTTTTTAATATCTCCTGTCATAAAAAAAAGTAACGCAAAATTAAAATTCAGTTGCTTAAGGCTGCGATTCCAATATGTTTCCGTTTTAAGGGATTAACAATGTTATACAGTCATACAAAAAATAAACATTAAATACAGGCATATAGCTATTTACTGATGAACGTCATCAGATAATTTTAATTTTTTTTAAACCAAAAAAAGTTAACAAAATATTTTTTCAAAAATTAATTTAATTTACAAAAATACATTTAATCTATATTAAATATATCTGATAATACGTGGAAAGTTTTCCTCTTAATATCCATATTTAATACAATCATAATATTATTATTTGCATATTCCTTAATCTTATAATATAGTCAATGAGAACAAATGCTCGGGAAGTAGTTGTTTCAATAGATGTTTGTAAAACTTACAGTGTAAGTATTTTTTTGCAGTTGGAAAAAAGGGATTGATCGAATTTTATTGATCATTGCCAGAAATTTTCCTTGTTTAATTTCATTGTAAGAACAAATTTAGTTCGATGCCATAATTTTTATTTGGAACAGCTATCTATATATATTGATAGGTTGAAAAATTAAAGTTGGAATAAAATAAACACACACATTTTGTAAAAACTCTGTCGTTAATCGTACCGTTTTCTTTTAATTAATTATTTTCCGTATGAATTGTTAATTTTTGTCAAAAAATATTTACATGAAAACTTGTATCCTATTTTGGTGTAAAAATATTTAAAAAATAACCTGTTAAGATGTCTTAACTAATAGCAAATAAGTCAAATACAAATAACTAAAGTTTTTTCCACATAAATAATACAATTTATGAAAAACTTTTTATTCAGAAAAACAATTTATTCAGAATAAAATCGTAAATAATTAATTAATTAATTATTTTCTCATGTTTAATGCAAAAAAAAACAAGAATAAAAAATAAAAGTTACGTAATATAAGGCTATCTTCAGACACGTGTTTCGGGATTTGATCCCTCATCAGTACAGCTGTGCAGTATAAAATCGTAAATAATAGTTTCTGTAAATTAAATAAAAGAATTTGAAAATAATTAATTAATAAATTATTTTCTCATGTTTAATGCAAAAAAACAAGAATAAAAAATAAAAGTTACGTAATATAAGGCTATCTGCAGACACGTGTTTCGGGATTTGATTCCTCATCAGTACAGCTGTGCAGTATAAAATCGTAAATAACAGTTTCCGTAAATTAAATAAAAGAATTTGAAAATAATTAATTAATAAATTATTTTCTCATGTTTAATGCAAAAAAAACAAGAATAAAAAATAAAAGTTACGTAATATAAGGCTATCTACAGACACGTGGTTCGGGATTTGATTCCTCATCAGTACAGCTGTGCAGTATAAAATCGTAAATAATAGTTTCTGTAAATTAAATAAAAGAATTTGAAAATAATTAATTAATATTTTATTTTCTCATGTTTAATGCAAAAAAAAACAAGAATAAAAAATAAAATTTACGTAATATAAGGCTATCTGCAGACACGTGTTTCGGGATTTGATCCCTCATCAGTACAGCTGTGCAGTAAAAAATTGTAAATAACAGTTTCCGTAAATTAAATAAAAGAATTTGAAAATAATTAATTAATAAATTATTTTCTCATGTTTAATTAAAAAAAAAATAAAAGTTACGTAATATAAGGCTATCTGCAGACACGTGTTTCGAGATTTCATCCCTCGTCAGTACAGCTGTGCTTTACGTAATTACAAAGTTCTTAATTAAATTAATTAAAAAATAAAACAAAAATAATTCATTAAAAGCGTACCGTCACCTCTGAGATTCTTGATGTAAGTGAACGTGGAGGTCATATCTGGACAGTTTCTGTCTTTATCAAGATACAAAAAAGATACATTTTGTGCATATTATATAAGTTTTTCCTACGCAGTCCATGTATTTCCATCTGTGTCGATCTGTCTCCTGCTAATATGGAAATTGATTAAGACCATCATCCCGAATACATTCTAGGGGGATTCCTTTTGTTTTTTATCTACCAAGTATAAAGTATCAGTCTAGTTCAAGTTAGAAAAGAAAAGAAAATTGTAAGATATAATGAAATTAACGGGTCATGTCTGCTAAGTTATTTGAATGCAGAATTTAGTGATATCCTTGAAATTTTCATTGCACAAGATTATGACCATCCTCACGAATATATTCTGGGGGGATTTCTTTTTTTTTTGGTCCTTTTTTTTCTTCTACTCTCATACATCTGCTGAATACTTTCACGTGACAACCTTCCCACTGTCTGGCTGATTTTCCAGCTTTGCAAGGAACATCTGCTATTGCCAGTTTTGTATCCAATTTCTTAGCTCGTTTGTCCAACAACAAACAATTGACCACAGTCATATTAATAAAATGGAAAAATATGCACAAGCAATATTTTTTTAGACCTGATTTTTATGGGGTAAAATCCTAACATAAAGTCAAATTAATAATGATATTAATTTGCATTTTAATACTTATAAGTGTAAGATTATATCATTCTCAAGAAAGAAATTTAGCGTCATATTTTTTTATATATATTTATTTACGGTATATCCTTTTTACAAAACATATGCAACAAAAATCAATATTACAACTAAATATATAAATGTGTGTAAATGATAATCAAACTGAAATATAATTATAAACTGACAGTGAATAATACTAAAATTTTGACTATTCAATAAATGGATATATACTTAAGAGAATATTACAATTTAAAGATCTAGGTATTTTATTTTATAACAACTTGACTTTTAAAGCACATATAGATCATATTGTATCATCTGTCAACCGTTTTCTAGGTTTAATTTTCCGAAAAACAATTTATGCATTCAGAAACAATTCTCTCCTTATACTTTGCTTTTATAAGATCCCGTTTGGAATATGGCTGCTGTATTTGGAATCCTTACTACACATCATATTCTAATCAAATTGAAAACGTAGAAAAGAAACTGCTTAAATACTTGTATTTTAAAGAGACTGGTTCCTATCCCGATTATTCCATAACATATGACAATCTTCTCGATAGATCAGATTACATTCACTTGAAAAGCTTATTTTATTACCACATTATTTAAAATTTGTAACAATTTAATTGACTGTAGTGATACACTCGCTCAATTAAATATTCCTGTTCCCCAAGTCTCAAGACAAACCCGATTTTTTCAACTTGACATTCCCAAATCTAATTTACTGCTTAAATCGCCTTTATTTGCAATGTGCTCTTTATATAATGACCTGCTTTGCGCGATCAAACCCTTGATTTATTTTACATATCTACACCTAAATAGATGTATATTCTTAACATCTTGCACGGTTCTTAGATTTATTTTGTGTATTGAATTTTCAATTTTATATTAATTTTAGTCTTACACTTACAATTATAAGCCATGTTATTGATTTGTATTGAAATTTTTGATATTTATGATTTTGAATTATTATTTTTGTATTTTGTAATTGTGAATTTTGTAATTTATGTAATCCTTAATCTGGCCTTAGGGCTGTTGGGTTATTAAATAAATAAATGAAGATCCTATCCTAATATATAATATGTAATTAAGGAAGGCGTAAATTCCATGTAATTATTATATGTTAATTATTAATTCAGGATGATTTAATTCAAAAATGTTTCACCACGGGTTAAGTGACAAATTAATTAAACATATTAATTATTATGTATTAGGACACTGTTGGGGCAAGGTATAAATTTTTATAGGCAGTTTCCTTTTTAAAGATTTTATTTTTCTCCTTCTGGTTCACTTCCAGAATATGTTGACATGACATCCGCATCTATGTTGTTATTTTCTATACCATATGACTTCTGCCCCTTTTCTTCATTACTGGCTCCGTCAGCATTGCCGCACCTGAAACACAATTCAGTCTTACTGTTCCCAAAGGCAGAATATTCATCATGAGGGCAATTAAAATTATCAAAAAATAACTTGTAATAATAATTTTTATGTATGGTATCCTTAATTTCACAACCACATTACTAACTGTATATTTTCGAGTTTACGTGAAGTGATTGATCACAAAATAGAAGGACTATTATTCCTTTCTTCACTGAAGTAAGGAATAACAGTCTTTCTATTTTGTGACCACATTACTACTCATACTAAGATTTGGTGCTCCTGTTATTACAGAATTTTTTTTCCTCTTTATTGAACAATAGGATATACATGATACTTATAGTATCAAATTGCTCTAACAATGTGTTGATAATCCTTGTAGTATTAAAATTGACAAACGAGCTTGTTTCTGTTAGATTAGTCATTTTGTGCAGTCCCACAGATCTGCAAAAAATCATCCATATTGTATATTGTTTCAAGATTTGCTGTTTTTTTTGTTTGAATACAGTTGATTCCAGTTTTGCGGGCAATGCGTTACATAATTTTATTGCGTTGTTCGATGGTCACTTTTTTTTGGTTTTGGGATCCTGCATAAAAATCAAAATCATAGCTGAATCGAGAAATATCGCTAAGATCCCCATTTATGTAGCTTTTTTGGGTTATACTGCTTTAGCTGACTTCAAGCTTTTGTTGGTATTATCTGTTCATAAAAACTAAGCTTATGTTAATTTTTTTCTTACATGGCGAAGAATTGAATAATTTGTCATATCCAGATTGACCCTTTTCAATTACGTGATAATTACTATTGAACTGTAAAAAAAACGTTTTATTTTTTCAAACCTATTACAGATAATCACTTACTACTGGATAACCAATATTGATATTCCAATAATATTTTGCAGTAGGAAGCTGAATTGTTAAATTTCGCGTCTTTGTATGTTGGCTGATTTGTTTGAAACGTTGTTGCACTGAGTAAAAGTTTATTCTATAATATGCTCAGAGAAGAGAAACTTGAAGAATTGGACTGAAGTTTGTAATTCTAAAATAATAGGCTTTATATATTTATTCTTAGTATGTGATCTCCCATTTATAGTATCGTCTATTTATTTATCATTTATCATCAGTGTATGTGTTTATATATATATTTTTGTTTATTATTATACGATCTAAGTCTATGATATTAGTTATAAGCACATATTAGAAAGTATCCATATGCTGTAATAAAAACGATACGCAGCTAATGACCGTAGTGGTCGATGCTGCATAAGGGAAAAAAATAGGCTTTATTCAATTTGCAAATATGAAATACAAATCTTCGCAACCAGTAAATTGACTTTCATTTGCAGCTATTCCCATCTACCCAGTTATGGCCGTTATTAGGTTGTTCTACGAAGTTCTGCTTGAATTTTAGATATCATCTGATGAATCGGTTGCAGAAAGCACAAGTTCCTCGTCATAATTTTGCAAGTCATCCTTCTAGATGTCACTAACCGGTGCCAATATTATTGCATGCAAGAACAATACAAATGAGTCAATAACTCATTTTATGATTTTTCTCGATGTAACCGTTATTTATTCGTTATTTATTGTTGTGTCCTTGTGTATGTTGGCAGGTTGGGACATTTGTATGTTGCTACAGATAATTTTATTTCCTGGGAAGTGTGTATCCAGCATCATTTGAAAAGTTTCAGTCTCAAATGAATGTGAATATATAACCTCCTTCCATCCTTAAATTAAAACTAACAGCAAAATATATAAAATAATATAGATTTTTATGCCGTCTCCTTTTTTTATTATACCAAGGTAATGTGAATCCTTGGATAATACCTTCTTCTGTGGTGGATTCTATATAATCGCAGTATTGTCATCCTATTTTTTTTTCTTCCTTATTTTTGCTTTGTAGCTCCGTAGGTGCTCTTTGTATGCATTCCATAGCCTTATTAAATAATCTGTTGGCTGTTTTCTTCATTCTTTCTAAGCTTTTTTTGCCACCACGATGTCTGACTTCCTCTTTTAGATCGGGTATGATTCGTGGCAGGCCTCCAGAATTGCTTTGGTAAGTTCCATTGTGGCCCCGTTTTTGTCAGTTTTGTGTTCTATAAGTCCTGTCCAACTTATTTGCTGCTGATAATTTTATATATATATATATACAAACATCTTTATTTGTGAAATTGAAACAGTATATACACAATACGGTGGAAAACCATTACATTACTATATTATACATAATAAATTTCACAAATTGGCTATCGACCAGTGGTCTTTCAGCCTGTCTCTGTCCAGTCTATGTCATTTCTTTAAATGTTATGATCTGAAACGTCATTGTCAATGTCCGGGTGATTGGATGCAATGAATTGATAGATGGTTGATTCTGGAGTTTTATGATAATTTTATTTCCTGGAAAGTGTGTTTCCAGCATTATTTGAAGGGAGCAGCGACTGAAAAAAATAAACAAAGACATCAAATTATTAACCATACAATATATAACCGAAATAAGGCGCTGTAAGTAAACTAAACGAAATCAAAGACCTATAGGACAGAAATACAAAGAAATAAGTAAATAGAGGAATTCGTTAGACAAGTCTGGGTGGACTTCTTTTTATTGATACCAGCTGTATTTTATCCAACAACAAAATATTTACAGGGTATATTAAAAATACTCAAGTCTGGCTTATATGAACATTTTCATCGTTACTGGTCACTCGTACGAGGCATTTGCCACCATACAAAAAAAAATCGAAACCGTGGACATTTGAAGTGAGCATTTCACGGATAGTTAAGCCTCCCCGTATGTTTTTGTTTGTTTCCAACAAAAGGGCCCCGAATTAATCAGGTCGCTTCGGCTGCCCATCTCCGTCCCCCTCTCACCTGCTCGCTCTTTATCAGGCTATTAATCAAACAAAATAATTAATATAAAATACTTTAGATATAAATATAATCATCGGTAACAGTAACAAGAATATTTTTCATAAAGTAATTATCTTAAATATCCATTAAAAATTCTTATTATTATAAAATACTTGAGACATACACATATCATCGGTAACAGTAGCAACAATGTCGGAAGAAAGCCGTTAATCGCGAGCATTGCGAAATTGTAGATCAGCCAAGTTCGCCAAACTCCGGACATAGTTTGTAATCTCGGAGGAAACTTTCTCCCCTATCGCCTCGGATCTGTTAATTGCCGACAATAACGGTCATTGTCTCGCGCGTTTCTATAAACAATAAGGAAGCTGTAATATCCTACGGAGCTGCTTAATTATTATAATTTCGAGCTGTTTGCGAAACGAAATGTACAATCGGGAAAAATTACGAAACGATCAGGGAGCATTATTTCATTATGTATGTGAATCAGAATGTTTCAATTCGGTCAATATTGATACAGCAATTAAGAATTGATTATAATTATGATGAATTAATTGATTTATACTGAAAACACTGGCAAACTCTATTTTTTAAAATATATAGATAATTCTTGGATCTTGGAGGCGTTCACTTCGTGGTACATTTTCAATTTTGATATAAAGAAAACACTTAACTTTTTTATACCACTTTTATTTCACTTTAGTGACTAATTTCAATTACACGGTAATCATTATCAAACTAAGTTTGATAATGAAAAGTGGCATAAAAAAGTTAAGTGTTTTCTTTATATCAAAATATATAGATAAATTTATTTAGACTATAGAAATAATACCAAAGAATATAACATAAATATTTTCAATACATAGTCTTTCTGTGTTTTTCAGAATATTTGCTTACATTTTCAAGCAAGACTGCACATACATCAGCGGTGTTATATGTTCCTACCATACTAAATACGAGTTAAGTATAAGCAAATAAGACATTTTTGCAGAACGTTTTGCATGCAATAACAACAATTTTGAATTGCTTAAAAAAATGTGCATCCTGAGAAATCCCGACATAACTCCCAAATTTAAAAACTCGCCCATCACCCTATTTGAATATATATCCTCCTTCCATCCTTAAATTAAAACTAACGGCAAAATATATAAAATAATATAGATTTTTATAAAGGGCAGAAAGAATTTTGGTCGATAGACCTTACTTAAGTAAAGTAAAGTTTGTACATCATATCATAAGTTGTATATAATATAATTACATGTAAATTCTTAAGTAATAAAGATTTGTTAGTAGTGGTAAGACATTTTTGATAATCGCAGAACCACGCAATCTGATTGGAAAATTAATAGCTGATGGCTGGTTATCGAAAATGACTTTTACGATTAAGATGAGTATAATGACAGGCAACGGAGGATCCCTGATTTGAATTTTTGTCAGATTTGTGTTCTATAAGTCTTGTCTGACCTCCTCTTTTAGTCGGGTATGATTCGTGGCAGGCCCCCAGAATTGTTTTCGTAAGTTCCACTGTGGCTTCTTCAATTTCAGCCCTGCTTTTGTCAGTTTTATGTTCTATAAGTCTTGTGCAACTTATTTGCTGCTGATAATATTTGGAAATTTATTCGGTTGTTGAGATCTCCTGGTTCTGAGATCCAACCGATGGTTCATAGAAGTGGAGATTGAAATAAAATATATTTAACACTAATACTTCTATTAACTCCAACAAACACAATATTTACAGATACTATACAGTCTAAACTTTACAAAATGCGTGTTTCTTCTTCGAATGATCGTAAGTAAGTGATTCTAAATTATTGTTTAAGATAACATTTCCACTGCAACTATGTGGGGGTGTGTGCTGCGCATGTTACAGGACGCGTCGCAGGTAACAAAAATGGTTTAGGGGAGAAAATATGCAGATTAGGGTGACCGTTTTCGTGCACGTCCGAGTGCATCCCAGATGTTCGGTTTCACCGCGATTTCACGAATTCCCAAAAAAACGGTCGTTTTATTGCCGTATTTGTGGAATTCGAGGAAGTTTTTTCTTCAATCTTATGAGAAAAGATAAATGACAATGACGAAATAATATAATAAAATACCTTTGTTAAAAATCACGTCGAGTCCTGAACAATATTATTTCCTGGGAATTGTGTCTCCAGCATTATATTGAAGGATTTGAGTCTCACTCGAAGTGTTTAGCAATAAGTCCATTTCACCTTATTAATTTTTATTCTGGATCCAGATATTGTACCAATTAAAAAAAATGACATAAATATTATTGTAGTCCCACTAGAAGCTGCAGAAGATAGAAATAATAAAATTTCTCATTAGGACAATTCAGGTAGCTAGCATAAATTCTTTCTTCGGTATTATTCATGATACTTTAACTTTAACTTTATTTTACGGAATTCTCCATTATAATTGATTACATTATACAATAATTTACATATTTGTATATAATCAGGTAAGTATTCCTAAACTATTAATAATCAATAAGTAAGATAAGTGCATTCCCAAACGGTTCAAAAAATTGATTCAGTGTTGCTTATGACTTCACAAACTAACATCTACGGGTACAGTACACAGTCATGAATAATATAAAAGATTGTCCAGATGGACTAACATCTACATGTATATTAAATTATTAATAACTGAGGCTTCGATTTTGTTATACATTGTTTATCAAGTGAATAAAACACTTTAAAGTGTTGTACTCAATTGACTTAATACATGTAGGTCATAAATATTTAGGTTATATTGTTTTATTTTTTTCAAAATGAATTGTAATCGTCAAATTATCAAAAAATTATATTCGCAAAATTTTACGAATATATTTTTTATTTTTTTTTAATATTGCATTTTATAGAAACATGTTAAATGCTGCAATAAATTTTTACAATATAATTAATTGTAGATTTAAAAAATATAAAAAATTAATTTATAAAAACGCAAGATTGATTACAAAATTTTGTTAATAAATCGTTTAATTTATTAACAAAATTGTTTAATTTATTAACAAAATTTTGTAATCAATTTTGCGTTTATATAAATTAATTTTTTTATATTTTTTTAAATCTACAATTTTTTTAATTTTTTTTAACATTGCATTTTATAGAAACAAGTTAAATGCTGCGATAAATTTTTACAATATAATTAATTGTAGATTTAAAAATTAAATAAAATTAATTTATAAAAACGCAAGATTGATTACAAAATTTTGTTAATAAATCGTTTAATTTATTAACAAAATCGTTTAATTTATTAACAAAATTTTGTAATCAATTTTGCGTTTATATAAATTAATTTTTTTATATTTTTTTAAATCTACAATTTTTTTAATTTTTTTTTAACATTGCATTTTATAGAAACAAGTTAAATGCTGTGATAAATTTTTACAATATAATTAATTGTAGATTTAAAAAATATAAAAAATTAATTTATAAAAACGCAAGATTGATTACAAAATTTTGTTAATAAACCGTTTAATTTATTAACAAAATCGTTTAATTTATTAACAAAATTTTGTAATCAATCTTGCGTTTTTATAAATTAATTTTTTATATTTTTTAAATCTACAATTAATTATATTGTAAAAATTTAAATTTATTTTTAAAATATATAGTGCAGAAATATTCCTTTCAACATTACAATTACTCTATTCCGGTTCAAACGATATTTGGAAATAACTAACCATCTTTATTCGAATGTGTATATGTATGTGCAATAATATATAAAATTAGAATTATATCGTGTAGATGAATCGGCTATCGACCGGAGGTCTTTCAGCCTATTTGGGAATATTTGATCGCTTTGTCTAAAAAAATGTAATAAAATTATTACATCGTAAATATTACTACAATATCTTTATTCAAAGTTATTTGTTTTACATATATTTACAATATATTATGGTATATTTGTTCCTTTCTTGCTTGCTTAAACAATCGACCTATGATCTTTCCGCCAATCATCGTAAATATTATTAAACGATAGCTTGTTTATTACCGAAGAATTTTTATTTAAAACATTTTTCATTTTGTACTGTCAGCAATTATTTAGGTGTTCCAGTAATTTTAACTTTTCACTTAATTATTTGAAGAATGAATTTATTAAAAAATTATTAAACAGACAAAAAGACTGTACTCTGGTAGATAGCCTAGAAGAGACAAATACTTTCACTAAACTATGCATACTTAATTTAATGTTGTAAAAATATGTTCGTACACTTTTATTAATAATAAATTAACATGCAAATTGCTTATCATTAAATATTTAATGTAGAACTATATAATGCAATTACAAATATACATGGGCTATCGACCTGAAGTCGAAATAAATAAATAAATAAATAATTATATATACAAATATCTTTATTGACCTGAAGTCTTTCTGTCCACAAATTGCTTATTTTGTTTTTAAATAATTATATATACAAATATCTTTATCTACCTGAAGTTCTGTCCACAAATTGCTTATTTTGTTTTTAAATAATTATCTAATTACACACAAATATCTTCATTTAGATAACTTCATACATTTTTATAAGAATTACAATTAAATATACTTAATGCAATGAAAAAAGTATTTGCTTATTTTGGGATCGCCTAGAATACAGTGTTCCTGTCTTTATAATAATATTTTTTCATAAATTTATTCTTCAAATAATTAAGTTAAGAGTCAGCAACAAAACAAATAAAAAGAATTGTGTTTGCTCTCTAAACGTCTGGATCGAAAATAACAAAATAAATAACAGAAGGCCTATTGCAAAAAATAAAGTAATACCACAGGAGACATCCAATAAAATGTAATTACATTAAGTTCTGTATAACAACAAGAAGTGTATGTTCTATTTATACTCACAATATGAACATTTGTTTTAATATTACTGTTATTGGGTATTATTATTATTATTGATCATTTAAGAATCTTTATTAAAAATTAAGTTTACAATAACGTAACAAACATTGATTACGTATATCATACGAAAATTAATTAATTGTTAAATTTATTTATTTATTTAAAAAAAATAATAAATGGCTATAGTATTATTATTATTGTTGTATAAAATAATTAATTATATATATTTGGAAATTAATAATAATTATTTTTTTTTTTAACAAATCACCGTCAAACTTTTAAAAATTAAGAACAAACGTTTTTTGCGAAATGTTTTAGTTAGTATAAAATAATTTAAAAATACAATGATTTATAATGTTGTTTTTAATTAAAATTACAAAAATATGGCCTCTCCTATTAATAGCATAAAAGAAGTTAAAGGTATCAACAGTACTACTACTACTACAATATCTTTATTCAAAGTTATTTGTTTTACATATATTTACAATATATTATGGTATATTTGTTTCTTTCTTGCTTGCTTGAACAGGCTATCGACCTATGGTCTTTCCGCCAAATATCAATAGTATTATAAGTAAAATCATAGAAATCCTTTTAAATAGAAAGGATTTATTGTAATATATAACTGAAACGAACATTATTTTGTATAATTCGGAATAAAACATTCCTTGCAGAGTGTAAAAATCACTTTTGGCGTAAAATGGAATTAGTTGTGATACACAGTTTTGTCTTTTCTCTATGCTTCGTTGTTACAAATCATATTTGTTGTTCTTTCGGAATTTATATCATTAAAATAATTTATTTATTCGTTAGGTAAAATCACAATAAATAAAACTTTCGTGGACAGAAAGACATCCAGTCGATAACCCATGACAGACTACTAACCCATCAATATGTATTGTAAATATAAATATTTGCAAAGAATTGTAATTCTGCTATCAAAACTGAATAAGTTTTGTCTTTTCTCTGTGCTTCGTTGTCGTTACAAATATAAAAAACTTTCGTAGAAGAAATTATATTATAAAATAATGTATGTTCTATACGTTTCATATTTATAGGATATTGCAAAACATAATTGTTGTTCTTACTGGATTTATATCATTAAAATAATTTATTTATTCGTTACGTAAAATCTCAATCAATAAAACTTTCGTGGGCAGAAAGACCTGCGGTGGATAACCCATAACAGACTACTAACCTATCAATATGTATTGTAAATATAAATATTTGCAAAGAATTGTAATTCTGCTGTCAAAACTGAATAAGTTTTGTCTTTTCTCTGTGCTTCGTTGTCATTACAAACATAAAAAAACTTTCGTAGAAGAAATTATATTATAAAATAATGTATGTTCTATATGTTTCATATTTATAGGACATTACAAAACATAATTGTTGTTCTTTCGGAATTTATATCATTAAAATAATTTATTTATTCGTTAGGTTAAATCTCAATAAATAAAACTTTCGTGGGCAGAAAGACCTCCGGTCGATAATCCATGACAGGCTACTAACCCATCAATATGTATTGTAAATATAAATATTTGTAAAGGGCAGAAAGACCTCTGGTCGATAACCATTTAACATTTTTTGTATGATATACATAATCAATCTTTGTTACCTTATTGTAAACAATTTGTAAAGAATTGTAATTCTGCTGTCTGAATAAATATGATTGTATAAAACTTTCGTATAAGAAATTCGATTATATATTTTTTTTAACTTTAACGAATAAATAAATTATTTTAAAAAATATAAATTCACAATAGTAAAAATATTTTTGTAATGTCCTTTAAATATGAAACGTATGCTTATTTTAGCACATGTTTGTTCTTTTTTATTTTATTATATTTCTTCTACGAATGGTTTTTTTCATTGATATTTTACCGAACGAATACATAAATTATTTAAAAAATATAAATTCTGTGGGCAGAAAGACCTTTGCTCGATAGCCCTTACTTAAGTAAAGTATACATATTATAAGTTGTATATAAAATAATTACATGTAAATTCTTAAGTAATAAAGATTTGTTAGTAGTATAAATTCTGTAAGAACAAATATGTTTTTGTATGTCCTGTAAATATGACGCTGACCTATAATGAGTTAATTAAGCTAAGCCACAGCTTAAACTTTGAAAATAATCTGTAAAGAACGAAACACGTGTCAGGAAACTGAAAATAAAATAATGGAGAATAACATGTGTAATTCTTCGCCAAATTTTAATAAATAATAATAATAATAATATATTTATTTACGGTATTTCCTTTTTACAAAACATATGCTACAAAAATCAATATTACAACTAAATATATAAATGTATGTAAATGATAATCAAACTGAAATATAATTATAAACTGACAGTGAATTTCAATTTCAAAATGTATTACCTTTGAATTATTTTAGTGTGATCAATAATTAAAATGAACAAGCGATTTAGGATACGAAATAAAACCTTACAGAAAAGGTTGCCCAAAAAAAAAAAAAGTAGAGACGAATTTGCATAACCGGTAAATCTTCTTCGAAACGGAGACGCGTGTTATACTTTAATTATTAAGTGGAATCGTCGCGGTGTATTTCCATAATTTAAACCGCGATGACATTTTCGATTCCCGATTTAATAAATATGCGCGAAATCACGCTAATCGGTTTCGTTTTCTGAAGGACGACCAGAAAATCCCCAACCGAAATATTTCGTTAGTATAAAGAAAGAAAGGAAAAGAAAAAACACGCATAGCTGGAATGGATCTTCATTCCAGTTCAAGGTTGAGTTTAGTGTGTCTTATTTATACAAGAGAAAACGAGAAATGAAACAGACAAAAATAAAACATTTTTTTACACTTTCTGCACTTACAGATTTAATCCTCATGGGCGACGTCACAAACTTGCAACTTAGTATATGTTATATAATTGATTGTTGAAGCCATTACTTTGTGATACATGTTTATTATTAATTTGTCATTTTCATATTATTAATATACGAAATAAAACCTTACAGAAAAGGTTGCCCTAAAAAAAAGTAGATATGAATTTGTTATGTTCTTTTTTTTTAATTTAAACATTTTGTTTTATTTCTTAGTAACGTTTCCGAATGGTGTCACGGGATATATAAAATTTTTAAAACGGAATCTTGGGTAAACGTGCGTGAAATGAACGAATCCGAAGGCAAAATCTGTAGGAAACTTACCGTTTAGTCACATTTCGCATTTAAAGTCCCAATTTTGAGGTTATAATTGATTCGATTTTCGACTAAATAAGCACATTGCGAGTATAAATCGTACACATGATGAAATAATCTTCTAATTTATGACGAAAGTTAAAAAAATTGTTGCGATTTTTTCATTTACTCGGCCAAAATTACGATTTTAATTTTCATTTTACAGAAAGTGACGTTTATGAAAAAAAATCAATATATATTTTAGATCCATTTGTAAATAATAGATATTTTAATTTACGATATCAAACATCCGCTCTACTAAACCGAATGTATTTTGTACAATATAATAAAAAATAATGGAGAATTATTCATCGATTATTATAAATAATACATACATATTTAATTAATGATTTTTTAATGAAAATATTGGATAGATTGGTACAACTTACGATCGTTTGCACGTTTTATTTATTTATTTAACGGATAACACCTTTTTTATAAAATAATAACAAATTATAAATTGGATAATAAAAAAAATATAAGAAAACATACATATAACTTATTCTAACTTAAATAATTTATCGGAATACTTTCCAAACATGTTTGCACACTCACCTAAACTAACCTAATCTAAACCAACCTAAACTAACCCAAACTAACCTAAATTAACATAACCTAAATTAACCTAACCTCATCTAACCCAAACTAACCTAAACTAACCTAACCTAAACTAACCTAACATAACCTAAACTAATTCAAACTAAACTAACCTAACCTAACCAAAACTGACCTAACATAACCTAAACTAACCCAAACTAAACTAACCTAACCTAACCTAAACTATCGCAAACTAAACTAACCTAACCTAACCTAAACTAACCTAACCTAAACTGACCTAACATAACCTAAACTAACCCAAACTAAACTAACCTAACCTAACCTAACCTAAGTCGACATTATTAAAACTTCGTGGTGCATTTTCAATTTTGATATAAAGAAAACACTTAACTTTTTTATACCACTTTTATTTATAAATAAAAGTGTTATAAAAAATTAATGGTTTTAATATTTAGACAATGGTAGTTCATATTGTTTGAAATAAATATGAATAACTTTAAATTCGAGAATTTAAAGTTATTCAATCTAATCTGTGTTTTATTCGTTGATTTTTAATAATTTATTCATATTTATTTCGTGTTATAAAAAAGTTAAGCGTTTTCTTTATATCATTATTAAAATATCCCAAAAACTCACTTTAACAACTGTATTATTTTTATTTCGATTTTTATCCGAAAATCCATCAAGCTGCACACTTAATCCAATTGCGAATTCAAAAGTGATACGCTAATAATTAAAACGCGTATGTTAATTGCACACAGGGAATAATTAATAACGCGCACTCGCAAATAATTAATATCCGTTCTCTTTTTTACAAATATTGCTTTTCTATTATGTAAATTCGGGCTTTATATGAATATATTTTTTATGTATCTCTCTCTCTTTCGCACACTCTTTCTATCCTAATGTACAGGACATTAATTACACAATCTGTTTATGTCAACACGTTCATATTTTAATGGCTGTGCGGCTGCTGCGGCGTCGGCGTTGGGTAACTTTTGTATTTTCCATCGGATTGTTGGATAATTGAAAGTGTCAATATCAATAAATGATTTCTAATATTCAATAAATAAAATTAATAATAATTGAAAAGAATACTGTCATTAGTCATGAAATCATTAATTTGATTCAAGATTGTTCAGCTTGCTAGTGCAAATATTTTCTATTGTACATCACCATATATTATATATACATATATATATTATATATATATATATTTGTATATATATATATATATTTAAAGATGGGCAATGTCGATCTTTTCGATCATTTTTGTCACTGCAAAATTAAGTTTATGATAATTTTCTTAATGTTATTTATTTTATTAATGTTGGGAAGTGTCATCTATTTATTAATAAACTCCAATTTATTAATATTCATTAAATTTAGCTACTAAAAATTGCTTATTCAGAAATACTCGATTACTAAATTCACTCGATTTTGCCCAACACTATTTTTTTTCAACAAAATTCTTGTATAATGCAATATGGTATTGATATGCAGCAGCAGGTGTGCATTATGTAATTCAATTTCTGGCGGAGTATTTGCCCGATAAGTAATTGTTTAAAGTACCTACGTAACGTAAGTCAAAATGTCACAGGGCTAAATGTGGAAATAATTTATTAATTATTTTGAAATCACTTTTATTTAAGGCTGCGATCGCCAATACGTTTCCGTTTTAAGGGATTAACAATTTTTTACAATCATAAAAAAATAAACATTAAATACAGTTAGATAGCTTATTTTGGGATGAACAACATCAGATAATTTTTATTTTTTGTAAACAAAAAAGTGAACAAAATATTTATATTAAATAAAAATGATTTGAAAATAATTAATAAATTTAGCTCTGTGACTTTTGACTTACGTTACGTAAGTATGTTAAACAAATGCACATTAAAACAACTACTTCCCGGGCAAATACCCACGCCGGACATTGAATTACATAATGTACACCTGCTGTTGCACATCAATAAAATATTCTATAATGCAACAAATTTTGATCCGAGATTTTTTTTCAAAAATTAATTTAATTTACAAAAATACAATAGTAAGAAAAAATAGAATATACAAAAAAAAGGCAGAAAGACCAATGGTCGATAGCAATTTTCTAAAGACAACTAATAATATAGTATAAGAATTATATTGTTTATTTATTGTATATAAAATTGTCTGCAGAAATAAATATATACAGGGTGTTTCAAAAGTAACGGATAAATTCTATAAAATCGTAAATAAACATATTTTAGAAAAATGCTCCGACACGTCGATGTTTATTTTTAAAATACTATCCTGATATACATTTTTCAGCCCCCCACCCCTTCGCCCCTAAGAGGTGGCAACCCCAACTTTTAAAATTCAAACAAAGCACCCCTTGCGATACCTCAAATGATAATTTTTTTTATTCTGAATTCAACGAAACATCAAAGTTATCATAAAATAAATCGTTGGATGAATTTACTCCACAGAATAAAATCAAAACAATTCAGAAAGACTCCTGCTCGATGATATGTCTAGGATATATCATTTTATTGTGTATGGACTTAATGTTTATAAAAAATAATTAAGGAAGTAAACAGAATAAATAAGTAATGGTTTTAATATTTAGACATTGGTAGTTCATATTGTATGAAATAAATATTAATAAATTATTAAAAATCAACCAATAAAACACAGATTAGATTGAATAACTTTAAATTCTCGACTAGTTTCGGGTTAAAATTTGTTTTTATTTTAAATTCTCTTGAAAATAGGCTAATAACCCGAAACTAGACGAGAATTTAAAGTTATTCAATATAATCTGTGTTTTATTGGTTGATTTTTAATAATTTATTCATATTTATTTCATAGAATAAATAAGGTCAATATATCTATGATATAGAAATATAATCAAAGTAATATTCAGGAGTGGTTATACAAGATTCAAAACGAAAAGATGAAGACTTAAATAAGATAATAAACAAAAAAATACATAAAAAGCAAAAAATAAATTAAAAACTAAGGTTAGGTTATACTAAAAAAAACAGACTTTACGTGTATCACCGTTGTGTATAAATTGTAATTCATATATATTTTAAATACGTATATATGTAAATTGCATATGTGTGTGTGTGTGTAAAATATAATCCTCCCCCTATTGCAGTAGATGAATAATTTAAATTCCGAACGTTCGGTACATGAAACACATTTTCATTGCGGCAGCAATTCACGCGTATCAGAAAATCTGCAAATTTCTATAATATTAATATTCATTCCCGCACACGCCGCGCGTAATTTAGTACACGTCCGCACATAAATTTCAAACAATATTTTCAGGATTATTTATACACCCCCCATTTGTTATAAATCAACCATGTGAAGATCTATTTTTTTTTCTGCAACTTCGTTTGTCCACGTGTAATTAATGATGAAAAATATATCGTCATTATCTCAATATTTTCTAAATATTTTCAAGTTATACAGAGGATTATACAAATTCATTTTTTTTTCTTTCTTCTAATTTATTGAAGAAAAAAAATATATCGTCATAATCTCAATTCAAGAGTGGTATTTAAAAATAAATACATAGATTTGTTGCATCGTCTATATATTTTCAAGTCATACAGAGAATAAAATCGTCACAGGTTTGCGAAGTGTTTTAGCTGAAGTAAAATAATATAAAAATACACCTCCTAAATTCTACTACCAAACCACTATTTATCAATCCATCTTATCGCTGGATAACACCCATAATAAAACACCTTCAATTATTTAATTTAAATTCTCTATTAAAAAAATCCTTTATAATTAATTTACACATTCAGTTTCTTTTTGTGTTTTATTTTTATTTATCAATTTTTTTTTTGCGCCACGTATAAATATTCGTAAGTGTGAATTTTTCAGCAGCACTCATGAATAAACATACCGGTCGAGCGGTTGAGGGTTGTGGGAGGGGAAAGGAAGCGATATGAAGGTTTCCGAATGTTAAGGTGGATTTTCGTGTAATATCCTCTCGGTGTATCGATTCGAATGCGGAACACTTGACTGCGTGTAAGTCATTAATCTTGCAAAATGTCGAGGCAGATCTGCATAGTTTATAAATAATATCATCCAACACCAACGAAACTCTCGGGCCCAAATGCATACATGTCAGTATAGTAATACGTATTATTAATAATAATGACGAAAATTTATTTTTATATCGCGATCGTTGATTCAAATAAGTAAATGCAGAAATTCACACGAGTGCACTTTTTTGCAGGTGGATTTTATGTTTGTTTGGTTGGTTAGTTAGTTAGTTCGAGTTGTTATTGATAATGACCACTTTTTTTTACATCTAACGTGTAAAATAAAAATGGTGATGGTCCATCATGGTACTTTCCCCGGTGAATACGGTCAAATAAGTTTCTGATTGAAAATTTAATAGGAAAGCAAAATGATTAATAGAAAAAATTGATTGTTGTCTTTCAAAGTTAAAACCGAGTATTTAGAAGAATATTATAATTAAGTGTGTTATTTCTTACCTTACAATGTGTTGAAATCATTTATCCACACTCTTCTTCATTTTTTTCAAACCATGCGAATGTGCTTTGACGTTTTATTTGTCATTAAAATAATTATTTCAATAATTAAAATCTCTAAGGGAATTTATCAGGTAAACGCTTATAAAATGAAAAGAATAAAAAAGTTTTCATAACAGAAATTATTTATTTTCCAAGATCAAAAACTTTTATTTGAAACATTTTTTTATCCGAATTAAAAAATGAAACCTCAAAACGTGCATATTTGTTGAAATTGGCGGTTCGAAAATTTTCACGATCACAATACTTTTCCTTGGACAGGGGTCCGGGGAAGGTAAAAAGTGAAGTAAGGAAAAAACTCTAGTGTTATTATTGATAGTTCGTTGAAATTTAAAGAGCGCTTAGACATCTTCAGTTATTTGCGCCACAAATTAATAAAGGTAATTTTTTCCGGTAATTTTTTTCGCACTTTGTTATGTAGCAAAAACCACAATGGCCAAAATAAATAATAATAAATTAATAGAAAACATTAGAAACAATTAAATCTCTCCTTTGACAAAAATAATTTAGGTAATATTGAATAGCTTAAGTTTAATTTGGGTTAACAGTTTACATTGAAATCTCCATAAGCGCCCACATACACACAGCTACAGCTATGATGACAGTAATGGAATATGTTGCATTGATAAAACTGGCATGTATTTAATTTTGCTCGATCAAAGAAGATCGAAAAGATCAACTTTGCAAATCTCTAGTATATTTTAATATAAAATAAAGTGCTTTTTCTGTGCAAATTTATATAGAAACGTACTGTATATTAATAGTAACATTTTTATTATTTAAAAAATAAACTAACTTTTACATTAAAATATAAGAGAGGCAGAGAGACGACCGTCGGTCTTTCAGCCTCTCTTTTATTTTATGTATAAAATCTTTATAGCCATTTTCTGAGGTCTAACAATGTGTAAATTATTGTATTTATATGTATTATAAAATTATATAATGCAATACTCAGAAATAAAGATTTTCTAGAGATTATTCACACTTTTGCAGTTATTTAAATTACAATAAAATCGAAAAAGGAGAAATTACTGGAAATGATCAAACAAATTTGTTCATCTCCTTTTTCCAACAGCAAAAATTTGCTTACACTGTAAGTTTTTGACAAACAACCTTATATAATAGATATTTGTTTGTTGCATACCAGTACTACAGTGAATTGCAATTATTTGCGTCGAAAATATTTAATGAATGGTACCTATAAATCCTAATTACTGTAGACCCATATTTCGGGATTCATCCCTCATCAGTACAGCTCTGCCTTGTAAGCAATTATTTGTGCTGGTATGCAACAAATAAATATTTATTATGTAAGGATATTTGTCAAAAACTTTACTTTTTGCATTTGGAAAATGGCAATAATCAAATTTTATATTAACTTAGTGAAAGTAATTTGTTGTTGATTAATTTTATTGTAACTGTAACATTGTTTAATAATTACTTCGGTATTAATTAATTATAATAATTAATACAGCCGCTATTCAAAATATATTGTAAATTATCTTATATATATATATATACATAATCTTTATTGACAAACGTACTACAACACTTACATATAACACCAAATATTACAATACATGCTGTAAGAGTTTTCCAATTGGCTATCGACCAGTGGTCTTTCCGCCTGGAAATTATCTTATTATATATACAATCATCTTTATTGTGGTATTTACATATACATATATTATACAAAATATTTGATCTAAACTTATAAATGGCTATCGACCTTAGGTCTTTCAGCCAATATCTTATTATTATACAATAATATTTTATATCAAAATGAAACGTGTGTATTTATTATAGGCAACTTAAATCTCGCACGCAAAAAATTAAGTACGTAACATTGCATTGAGCCGGTGATAAATGATCGCCGAGCGTGTCGAATTATTCCGCATTGTGCGATGTGGGTTAAAATTCATGAGAATATTGTTTACGGCTTTTTCCCCTCTTCATCCAGTTGACATTGATTATTAGAAAGTCGGATTATGCAATCAATAAAAGAATCGTGATTCCACACAACACACACACACAACAGACATTCACGTACACACACATAAATATATAGATGTGGACACTGAAGTTTCTAGTAAACTAGTTAACGAGATTTTTTTCTGTATTGGTTTAATAAGGTTCGTTAATGAAACACTTGTTAAGCGAGAAAAAAAAATGTTGATGAAATAAATGTTTATTACAACAGCAAACAATTTTTGTAATATAATAAACAAATCTAGCAGAAAAAAAAAAAACTGATGGATAGTCAATTAACAGATATAAGTTATACATTTGATTTTGTATTTTTTCTTTCTTTTATATACATAAATCTTTATTGGCAGATTATTTTTAATAATAAGTAAATACAATAAATTAAACATAAAAATAAATTCTTCTGCCAATTGGCTATCGACCATTGATCTTTCCGTCTGATTTTGTAGGCGTCTGTTCTTGTCAGTTGCTGTTTTTTTTCTTTTCCTGTACATCTTTTAATAAAGATTGTTACTATTATAAAATAACACAGGGCAGAAAGATCTGTGATCGCTAGCCCATCATAGACAAATAATTTAATTTATTGTGTACACTTTGTGTTAATATTTTTAAAATGTATATAATTAATTCACCTCAAATTCCAGAAACCGAAACCTGATCAAAGCCCATGTATCCCATGTAATAAAAATATAAACCCAAAACGCAAATTCCTTACTATAACTCTTCATGAATTCACTTCACAATTGCATTTACATTAGTTCTGCTCGGAACTAGTAACGAATAAATCGAATGTAAATTCCTATTTTCCAAAGACGTTTACCATCTTATAATAAATGGACAACAGTCTAATCGTTCCTCATGTTAATTAGTATATATTTTAATGAGAAATAAATTAAAGAACTTTTTTTTCTATTTCTGATTGTTTTTTTTTTCTTCTTGTTGTTCATAAATTAATTACAAAGCAGAAAACGTCGCGTACGCGCTTAAATTCAGACGCGCCTCCTCCTAATTCGAATGCGTGCCGGAGTGAATGTAATGAGTTTTGTAATTGGATTAACTACATAGTTTAATATTGGATTTGTGTTTTGTACAGCTGCTCCTCAAACTTGTGTAACGACGTTGGGTAATATATTAAAACGCATTTGAGTTTTCACAAAAGAGAGTCACATAGTCAGATTTGTATACAGAACATAGAAAAACTCGAACAAAATTTAATTGTTTTATTTAAGTATGTAAGAAACAGAATTTCTTATTTTACATACATAACATAAAAAAAAACTTAAATGAGCAAATATATAATCGTTTTATTTTCTTTGCTGTTTTTATATTTTGGAAAATTAACTAACTAAACATCTTTATTCATGTAACATTTATGCATACTTTGGATAATTATTTACAATGTTTTTGTAGAGTTATGTTCCCATATAATACATGAAATGGCTAATGATCGAATAACTAAAAGTGAAATGTCACTGCAACTTTTGGCTTACATAATAACCAAAAACAAATGCTCAGTGAAACTACTACATCCCGAACTAACTTCCCACCGGGTATTGAATTGCACAATTAAGCATTTGCCGTTGAATGCCGAAGTTGGTGTGGCAAAGCGAATGTATGTTTATGAATTTAAAAACAGTATTTTGAAAAACAAAATAATTAAGAAGATACGTTTTTTTCATCAGAGGAAAAGTCAGGGTTGTTTTCATATTCAGAGTTTGAATCTTCCGAGTCTCGGGCTTCACTGGTCTGGGGTTCAGTAGGTAGTAGTATTTCAATTGCCTCCTTTGTAAAAGATTGGACCTTTTTCTTTGGACTTTGTTTCATTCCGGTTAAAACTGGGTCAGAAATTAAGAGAAGTCTATTAATTACGTCACGATTACAAGATGTCCTAGAGAATTTTCTTGGAAAAAATAGTCTATATAAGCGAAGCTTGTTGCATGATTCAGCTGCCTCTTCTGATAGTTGTCCTATTGGGAGTATAGCGTGCTCTATTGCAGTGAATTAGAATTTTGTGCATGGTTGGTGTCATTGGATAACATGAATACAATTGTACATATAATTCTGCTGTCTTTTTCGTAAATTGTTCAAATTTTTCAATATTTGTTTTATGTCCGCTGGATTGTATATCCAAGAATAAGCATTCATTAATTCATTTCAATAATTTAAATTTTGAGAACTCAGGCAATGACTTTAGCAATCTTGATGATTATTTAAAACGACAAATGAACAGACAGTCAGAAAGACCGACGGTCGATAGTCATTTTCTTTAAACTTAATTTACAATAAATAGAAAACAGTATGCATTCACTTGGTCACAGTTATTTAAAGGCATAGCTGTACTGACGAGGGATCGATCCCGAAACACGTGTCTGCATATGGCCTTATGTTGAGTAACGTTCTTTTTGTTGTTTTTACATTGAATTTTTCTCGAATCAAAATTTGTTGCATTATGCAATATTATATTGATATGCAACAGCAGGTGTACATTATGTAATTCAATGTCCGGCGTGGGTATTTGCCCGGGAAGTAGTTGTTTTAATGTGCATTTGTTTAACGTACTTACGTAGCGTAACTCAAAAGTTACAGAGCTAAATGTGGAAATAATTTATTAATTATTTTCAAATCATTTTTATTTAATGTATTAATTTACAATTTTTAAATGATTGTATTTATATGTATTATATAATGTAATACTCGGAAATAAAGATTTTCAATATATAGAAACGAAATGAGTGAGAAATTATTATACAAAGCTTATACAGAAATATATTTTTAACCAAAAGCATAAAATATACTAAAAAAAAAAGATGAAGGAACACTAATTATTATTCAACATATTGCAGATCAAAAACTCAAATCATTTCGACCGATCAGACTGGCAGTCTCGTATCATACTTTTTTAAGATCCTACTGGATGGTTACATTATAGAGGAAGTACAAAATATTGACAACTTTACGCTTAACAAAAAAGGTTGAACAACCTGTTCGGTGTGGTCGGGCATGCCTTTAAACACAAAAATAATGCCATAGTAAGGTAGACATAGAAGAAGCATTCATGTGTATACAAACAGGGCATCTCTGTATCTATATGGACAATATAACCTTCACTGGCTGTAACAGAGCAATACGCATTGCTAGAACAGTCACAATCTCCGGATGTGGGGATGCTGTAAGGCTGAGAGCAAGTGAAGTCTGTTTGCAACCCCTTCTTACACACTGCTTCCGTTTGCTCTCAGCCTTACAGTGTACTCACTCTAATGATCTTTGCTTATAGAAGACCAACTTTCAATCCTAGATGCACTTAAAAATAACACGTTAAGTGCATTTAGAAGTGCTTGAAATTTCATTTACAAAGAAGTAGGATGAAAGCCAAGTCTGTCAGAGAATGATAGAAACACTTGACGCGATTTAGAATTGATAGTGAATTTAGTAATTTTAAGCAGTTAATGTTAATAAATAATAATAAATACCTCTGGTCGATAGCCAGTTTGTGAATTTGGCTTGTAACAGACAGTATTATAACATATATTAAAATGTAAACACACACCTCATTGTACAAAATTCATAAATAATGATATATATATATATATATATATATATATATATATATAATAACTTTGAATTTAATATATTTAATAAATAAATATTAATTTTTTAAATAACATAAAGAAAATTGTCATATAATTCATTTTGTAATGACAAAAAAGATCGACTTTGCACATCTCTATTTTTTATTTTTATTTTTATTTTACTGATTGTCAAAAAGATAAGAATTTTGTCTAATATCTATTTTGATAAAACCATTTAAAAATCTTTAATAAAATATTTTCATTACTTAACTAAAATTAAATATACAATGTATTCAAGATTCAAGTTACTAGTAGTTATTAACCAATTTCTAAAGAAGAAGAAAACGCTCGTATTTGTAACTGCCCATTTTTTGCACCTAACATTATATGTATATAATCGTAAAAAGAACTATCATTACAGAGTTATATTTTTCTATATGGAACGCCCTATACATTATTTCATATTTGAATTGTTTATACTATCGCACGTTTTTAATTTGAATTAAATAAAGAATAAATTGAATATTCTTATAGTTTTTGAATATTTAAAGCATTAATTCACGCTTAACTTTTTTTAGGTTTTTTTTTATCAGTATACATTTCCCCTATGCATTCCTGCAAAAAACGCGAGTCAAACGCATTGAACCGATTAATATGTGTATGTTTAGTTGACTATTTGGCATATGTGTGATCAGTTGCGTGTTATAGGCAACTAAACACACATACATTAATGCAGTTGACTCGCGTATTTTGCAGGTATACATACTGATAAAAAACCTCTCTGTATATATGTCCTAATATGTTTCTGTATTATCAGTTTTTCTTGGCATTTGTGATCTGATGTGCTTTAATCAGCTTCGAAATTGTGATGTTATGTTGAATTTAGAGAAAATCTGAGCTTTTCTGTAAGGGAAATTTCAAGTATAACGTGTACGTTATTTTTTTTGTCCTCACAGTCCAAGCATATTTATTAATATAATGTGAATTAATTAATTTATGTACCCGTTAAACGTAACATTTACCATAGGGAATAGCCCCGATTGTAAGATTTTCATCGATTCCTTTTCATGGTAGACGCGTGTAGCGGAGAAAGGAGGTTGTTAATGAGAATGAATGTAAAATTATTAATTTTAAGTTATAAAATAATTATTTGTATAAGTTTTTTGTTCAGTATTACATACATTTTCTGATACAGCAAAAATTATAGTTATTTAATGTCATTGTATATTTGGTGGAGTATAACGTGAAGTAATGTAACTTGAATAAAAACACTTGGTTAATTCCTTACTTTACAATTTTTATTTTTTCGTTAACACTCAAACTATACATCTAACAAAAAAATAAAAATTGTGAAGTAAGGAATTAACCAAGTGTTTTTATTCAAATTTAATGTCATTACTTTCTCGTTTAATTTTATAATTATCATTCAATTTATCAATGATTGCATACGAGAATCAAATTACAAAAGTCTACAAAAAAGACGCATTAAATTCAAAAATATCTCCTCGAAGAACATAAAAGCCAACATCACCGGCACGTTCACAATTTCCCAACGACTCACGATAGAAATCTTCTCTCCCGTGAAGACGATCATCCGCCGTGCACGCAACGCGGCGTCATCGCCTCCTGGTACGGTATTGTCTTTCCGAAAGGTCACAGAGATTGAAGGTCGGAGAAGAGCAACAACGGCAAAAAAAAAACGAGGAGAAGAAGTAGAAGCGGTGCACTCCACTTTCAAATCCATGACGAGTCAATTTCGTAGAGGCACATCGAAATGCCGGCCGCGTCGCCGTAAATGGTAAAATCCCATTCGATTGCGACTCGCGTTGTTAATTAACTGTTTTCGTTTGCGATAGAAAAAGAGAGATTGATGTGGTAATTATAGAAGAGAGATACAAAAAATAAGTGTACTGATTTTAACTTTATATTTAACTGTACTTTGTGTCATCTTGTTAAATGCTTAAAGAAATTTACTTAAACTGAATAAGTTTTATGTTGTTAAATTTAAATTATATTTCCTTGTATTTTTATTTCCCAATTGATCCACTACAAGGAAATTTAAAGTTAAATTTAACAATATATATAATTCAGTTTAGAGGTGAATTATAAGTAAATTTCCCAAAATATCTAACAAGCTGATGCAAGTACAGTTAAATCTACAAAATACTAAAATGTCGTATAAGATCTAACTATTGTATTATTTCATTTAATACAAGTGGTAGTACAAGTTGGAGCTACTTTTATAACATACAGGTCTATTGGGATGGGACTATTTTAAGAAGCTTACTTTAAGATTGTAAAATCGGTTCTTAATGTAATAACAAAATATAACAAGTGATAGGATAAGATGCGCGTACCATGAACCATGAAGTAACTATTACATAGTGCCAACCTACATAAAATATATTCTCGGGATTTCAATGCAGAGGCGTAACTACATTTCGTGCAATCCCCCCACAAAATAATTATTAAGGCCCCAGAGCACTGACTGTCGACTATGACGTTAAGTTTACATAGGTAGCAAGGAAATTTTAATAATTATATATATAGTGGCTTTACCCCTTGTATGGGCTGTGCCGCTTCTTTTGGAGCTTTTCTGGATCAAACTTCTTAAGGCTAATCAAACCCCCTTTTCTCTGTCTATATTCGTGTGCTTGTGTCTTTTCAAGTTTTTCTATTCTTAGTTTTTTCCTGCCAATTTTGTACGCTGCTTCAAGTCTTATGTAACTTCTTATAGCCGTGTTGTTTTGGGTCTCCCTCTTCTTCATTTCCCTCCTGGCCTCCATTCTAGGATTGATCCCGGTCCTGCTCTCCATACGTGTTCCAGCCATTTTATTCTTCTCTCTTTAATTTTGCTCACAATGTCTCTTGCTATTTCCATTTTTAGTTGTTGATTATATCTTATGAGTTTGGTTTCCGACAGCTTTATTGGTCCTAATATTGCCCTTAATATTTTTCGCTCCAATATTCTTAAGTCTTCCTCTTATTATTTATTCATTGTCATTGTTTCAGCTCCATACATCATTGTAGATCTTATTATCGTTTTGTATATTTTTAATTTTGTGTTTTTGCTCCGAATTTTGGATTTTATTAATTTTTTGTTTGCATTAAACACTCTGTTGGCGGTCATAATTTTTTCTTTTATCTTTGTTGTTCTATCGTTATCACTTGTTGTCGTTATTCCCAGGTATTTTACCTTGTTTACATTTTCAAAATATTGATCGCGAATTTTTACTTTGTTATCTGTATTTGCTTTACTGCATGTCATTATTTTTGTTTTTTCCTCGCTTATTCTAAGCCCCATTTTAGTTCCTTCCCCAATTATTTCTCCAAGCATCTTTTCCACATATTTCCTATTTTTCGATACGACTAAGTCATCAGCATAGGCTATTATTTGTCCCCCTCTTGTTCTAAGGCTGGCTTTATCAAAGTTTTTTAACACAAGCTCCAATTCCACATTAAATAAAGTTGTTGATTGGGAATCACCTTGCCTTATTCCCTTATTTAATACGAATTCGTTTGTTTTCCATCTTTTTTTGTTACCCTCAATATTGTTTCCTCTGTCGTCATTTGAATTATTCTTCTTACTTTGGAGCATACTTTTAATTGTTTTACTGCTGCCATCCATCAGTTGTCTTCTATTGATGGAGTCGAATGCTTGTTTAAAATCAATGAATATTAATTCAACATCTATGTTATATTCTGTTATGTAGCTATATATGTACCTTTTACGAATCCGTATTGGTATTCGCTTATTTCCTTAGTTGTCGCTATTATCCTTTTCTGAATCATTGTAGACATGATTTTGTACGCTGTATTTAATACAGTTATGCCTCTGTAGTTGTTGCATTGCTGTCGATCTCCTTTTTTGTATATTGTCACAATATTCCCCAGTTTCCACTCTTCTGGCATCTTCTCTTCTTCCCATATTTTTTTTTATTATCCTGTGGAGTTGGTCTGTTAATTCTTCTCCTCCATATTTTAGTAACTCACTATTTATTCCATCAGTTCCCGGTGATTTTCCATTCCTATTTTTTGTATTATTTCTCTTCTTGTCGGTTTCTATTTGTGTTTCATCTTCGTCTTCCTCTTTTTCATAATTTTCCTCGTTGGGTCTCTCTCGTTTAGTAGTTCTGTAAAGTGATTCCATATCTCTTTAAATTTTTTGTCGTCTTCTACTATAATTCCATTTTTGTCTTTTATTCATATTGTCTTATTGGTATATACGTTGCTTTGTTTATTTATTTTTTGTTATAATATTCTTGAGTTTCGGTTTAAATTTTCTTTCTCAATTTATTTTATTTTGTTGCTTTATTTATCTTGTTGTTTTCTTTGCGTGTTTCCTAGCATTATTGTGGTTTCCTTATCGTCTAATTTGTAAATCTGAATCCTTTTTTTCCAGACTACAATTTCTGTGGATAATCTACATTTCTCGTTATACCATTCATTTCTTTCTCTTTTGTATTTTGTCCACGTGGTTATTTCTGCAACTTTGTTGATTCAGCTCGTTACTTCATTCCAGTTAAGTTCTTTCAATACTTGTACTTACAGAAAAACAATCAAACTTTTGTTGTTTTGCCCACCCCGCACATATGTTCAGGCCGCAAATCTGCATATTTGCGCTGAAGTGTGCAGGACTCGAATGCACATCCTTTATTTGTAATCGTGAGATTTTTTGACTTCTGATTTTTTCCATCATTTATACTCAAACATCTAGACGTCATGCAGCTAAGATTCCAATGTTATTTTGGCTAATTGATATTGATTATCAGAAGCTTCACATAAAAATGTTCTTATAGCAGAACAATTCTGCTGAATGTTTGTTTTCTTTGCGTGTTTCCTGCATTATTGTGATTTCCTTATCCTCTAATTTGTAAATCTGAATCCATTTTTCCCAGGCTACAATTTTATTTTATGTGGATAATCTACATTTCTCGTTATACCATTCATTTCTTTTTCTTTTGTATTTTGTCCACGTGGTTATTTCTGCAGCTTTGTTGATTCAGCTCGTTACTTCATTCCAGTTAAGTTCTTTCAATTCTTGTACTTGCAGAAAAACAAACAAACTATTGTTGTTTTGCCCACCCCGTACATATGTTTAGGCCTCAAATCTGCATATTTGCGCTGAAGTGTGCAAGACTCGAATGCACATCCTTTATTTGTAATCGTGAGATTTTTTTACTTCTGATTTTTTCCATCATTTATACTCAAACATCTAGAAGTCATGCACCCAAGATTCCAATATTATTTTGGCTAATTGATATTGATTATTAGAAGCTTCACATAAAAATGTTCTTATAGCAGAACAATTCTGCTGTAAACACTCCGGACTTTTTCCGTGCATAACGCTTCAAAAAATGCAACCGTTTTTCGAAAAATGTTTGTTTAATAGCAAAACAACTTTTTATCATGAAAATCGACTCCATAAAGTTTTCGATTTCAAAAATTTATCCTTTTCAAAAAAAAAAAAGACTAAAAATACATTTTTTATGTCTGCTATTCATTAAATACTTGATTCTAGTATCTCGTTTCTGATTTTGACGGTAGCAAATTTGTACTCACTTCTACCGCTTGAGCTAATATCTTTTCCAGAATATCAGGATTTTCGTTTGTATACATTTTGACAACATTTTTTGTGCGATAGCCTGAAAAAGTGACGACTCCATTATTCTAGAGGAACATGTTTTCATATAACTATAATAAAAAAATATTTTCAACACAATTTTTAAGAGAATACAGTATTTTTTTCAATAGAATTCTTATACCCAGAAATATTTATCGAAATAAATTTAGATATTTAAATTTATTTCAATGTTTGATTTCAAAATCAGTCTACATCCGCAATCTATTCTACGATTGTGTTTAACAAACAATGAACCCGTACGCATTCATACGATGCGAATCGCACACCCTCTTCACAGCCAAACATGTAAATCACGATCTCTAGTGCTGGACACGTGATGAATTCTAATTCCGCCCGGCGATTCCTCGCGAATAAATGCCGCTGCACAGCTAGCCGAGCAAAACAAAACAAGCGAATAAATCTCGTATTAATCACCAGCACATCAAGATTTTACTGCGCTCCGTTGCGTATTTACGATTCAATTTATGGATACGTCGGTTGTAAATTTAGTTATTCTATCAAATGTTATTGTTTTAGAATATGTATTTTTGGATTTGCGAATGTATGACCAGAAAGATTTTTTTGTTGAGTGTATCGCGGATTTGTTTCTAGTTTGGAAAATATGTAAAAAATAATTTTAAAGTTAATATTAGTGTAGGGAAAAATCGAATAATATTAGTAATCGAGTATTACTAAATGTGTTATTTTAAGTATTTAAAACGATCAAGTGATTTCAAATTTATGTTTATTAATAAATGGGAAGTTATTCTTGATATTTTTATAACAAATAACATTCAAAAAATTATAATATATTTAATTTAGCAGTAATGAAAGATCGACTTTGCCCATCACTAGTTAATATTATACTTGTGTACAGAAAGACCTCTGATTGGTAGCCTAAATAAAGTAACCCCTACAAGTAAATATTTATATCGAGCGTATAACAAAAATCGACGACGATGTTGGCGTTGGAAGTCTCGAGTCATATTTTGGCTTTATACAAAAAATGTGTTTAACTTAATTTTCACTGTATCTTCATTCCCTCGATAATTATCTTTGGCAAATGAAATCGATTCTCATTATTGTCCCTCCCCCACGTTCCGCAAGCGTTAATTTCCAAACGCATTTCATTTCCATTTTGTCATTCCGGTCGCGAGTCCTCTTTTCCACAAAACTCTCTCCTCTTACAAAAAAATACACACACACACACCGATTCCGAAGTTAAAGTTCATTATGAAGCATCGGTTGACGAGATATGAATATGAATGCGCGTTTTGTGCGTCAGGGGGGACTTCCTAAATGGACACCGCGGCCCGTTAATATTATTTTAACGATAGCGGCAGAAAATTCGGAAAAAAAATAAAACAAAAAATTAGGCGTTTTCGAAAAATTTCTCTTTTCACGGCCAAATATTTTAACGAAGTAATTACGATTTTTATTTTATGATGGTTTATTATTATTATTATTGTACATCTTTTTTCTTTCTGTATATTTCTCGGTGTTTCACTTTTCCTTAAGTGCTTCAGTAATTATTGCTACTCGTTAATTATTTTTACATTAGAGTATGAACATGCTTTTGTATTTGTGTCGGTTTCTGAGTTTAAGCAAATTTTACTCCACCTTCTAATTATACATAGAATATTTGTTTACATGGATCATACCAGAGAGAGAGAGAGAGAGAGAGACAGAAAGAGCACATAAATTTGTATTTGTATAATATTACAGCGGTTTTAAACGGTTGTCTGTAATAGGCTATCGAAGAGAGAAATATTTATTTGTAGAAATAATTTATATTATAAAAATATAATTTTTTTTTAATTTATTCATTTTGTAGGAATAATTTATATTATAAAAATACAATTTTTTTTATTAATTTATTAATTTTATTAAATATAAAATACATTTAATATTAGCCAATGGATGTAGTCCAAATCCAGGCAAAAAGCCATATGAATAAAAAAAAATGGGTTATCGGCTATAGGTCCTTCTGCCCTTTTGTTTTTATTGTTATGAAAGGCAATTATGTCATGAATCATGCAAATATATGAATAATATATTTAAGATAAATATCCGTGCTTCCTTCACCTATTTATGATTAATTATCAGAACCAATAATAACCATTAAAAATTGTTAATTAAATGTTATCCTTACTATTTCTCTCGTTCTCTGTTTCTCTTTCTGTATCTGTTTGTACTTTCCTCCACCCCCAAAACACTTTCTGTATGAGTATACCGCGAAAACATTTAATCAAAGTTTATTGTCCTCTCTTATACACTGCCATAAAAACGCGGGGTCCATATTTTATGCATTTAATAATTGAAATGGATATATTTTCCGGATTATCCGAAACGAAATTATGGAAGTACCGCGAATTCATTTGAATTATTCAGGAAATAAAAACGTTCGAAGCAGATTAATTGGAGTAGCGATGAAAACATCTTACATATATGTTATAATAATACTAAAAACATATCATTTCACCTTTTTTTTAATAAATTTAAATAACAGAATTTATTTAAATATCGACTTTGAAATCAATGTATTAGATTTGAGAATACGTGAAGTGTTGTAAATCAATAAATCAAACACTTAGTTAATTCATTGTATAAATTATTTTTGTACATTCTTTATTATACGTTGTTTGTATATTTCTAAATAAATCATGTTATATATATACCACTTCAAATCTGTGAAATTAATTGTAGTACTCTTTGTAAATGGAGATTCTGTTAAATAAATAAGTAAATAAATAAATAAATAATTTCTTTACTTCACATTTTCTACACTACTGTA
Organism: Philonthus spinipes; assembly: GCA_963082785.1. Classification (NCBI taxonomy): domain Eukaryota; kingdom Metazoa; phylum Arthropoda; class Insecta; order Coleoptera; family Staphylinidae; genus Philonthus; species Philonthus spinipes. The sequence goes on from OY720314.1 coordinate 5,836,755, forward strand.
TTTATCTTGTGAAAATTGTATATGTCTTTTGCTTAATAAATAAAAAAAAGTTGTGTTCTAAATGTGCATCTATTTCGAAATATTTTGTACATGTCTTTTGCTCAATAAATAAAAAAAAAGTTGTGTTCGAAATGTGCATCAATTTCGAAATAGATGCACATTTCGAACACAACTTTTTTTTTATTTATTAAGCAAAAGACATGTACAATTTTCACAAGTATTGCATTTGTCATACAAAATTATAAACTATAAAATACATAAAGTTAAAACTAAAAGTAAAAATAATAATTATATAATTATAATACACATTAAAATACAAAAAAGAAAGCTCATTTTATTTCTCATATTTTAATATGAGATACTTTGAAATCAGTTATGTATTAGAGGTAAATGAAATAAAATTAAAAATGTTTAACTAGGTGATAAGTGAGAATGTTATTCATTGAATTATTTTTCAAGTTGTTTTTCTAATTAATTATTTTATTCAGTATATTTTGAAAAGGACGGAAATACAAAATACAGGACGAAAGAAATTTTATCAATAGTCAATTGGCAGTGTGGAAAATATTAAAATGTGTAATACAATTTAATATAATCGATAAATAAATCAGATCATATTTTTTTATATAAAACTTTTTTTTCCGAATAACCTTTCATTCCACTTTTTACGGAATGAATAGGCAAGCAATAATCTTCAATGTTTTCTTCTGAGGTTGTAATGATTCTTAACAATTAATCAAAATAAATACAATTTAATATCTTTGATAATTAATTTGTATATTATTTTTAATTAAAAAATTTGATATCTTCGATAATTAAATTGTATATTTTTTTAATTACAAAATTTGATATCTTCGATAATTAAATTGTATCATCATTTTTGATTAATAATAATAGAATTTTAATTAATAATACAAGAAGATGTGACTTGGTCACAATTATTTAAATAAATGAAATAAAAAAATTTGAAAATAATTAATTAATAAATTTTCTTTATAATAATTTATTATTATAAATATTATAATAGTGGGATGAAAAGTAATTCGCAAAAAAAAGTTTATTTGATTTAATAATCGATGATATTAAATTGTATTACACATTTTAATATTTTCCACACTGCCAATTGACTATTGACAAAATTTCTTTCGTCCTGTATTCTGTATTTTCGTCCTTTTCAAAATATACTGAATAAAATAATTAATTAGAAAAACATCTGGAAAAATAATTAATTTAATAACATTCTCACTTATCTCCTAGTTAAACATTTTGAGTTTTATTTTATTTACCTTTAATACATAACTGATTTCAAAGTATCTCATATTAAAATATAAATTATAATAAATTTTCTTTATAATAATTTATTAATTAATTATTTTCAAATTCTTTTTATTTCATTTATTTAAATAACTGTGACTAAGCGAATAAAATAAATTATTTTCTTTATAATAATTTATTAATTAATTATTTTGAATAATTGCCAGGAGTCACTCCAATCTCAAAAGAAACGATCGAAGATAATTGCTCAGCTATACATTCTGTAAGAAATGGGATGAAAAGGCGATTCGGAATTTTCGATAATTAAATCGTCTCATTTTTTTGTTTGTATGATTAATTCTTAATAACAATTCTAAATCACAGCTCATGAAATATATACAAATAATCACAATAACATATTTATATATAAAGTATGTATAGTGTGCAGTGAGTGAAAGGAAGACGCGTGCTATAAGTGAATAGCGATGTGTGATACTTTCACAGCCCCGGGACTTCGGTTTAAGGTGACGCAACTTCGGAGCCACGATCCGAGCGCCATAACCATACTTGTCCCGGATGCGTATCCAACCAGTCTGCACACACACATACACTCATACAAATAAAGAGAGAGAGAGAGAGATACTACATACACCCAAAAAGAAATTCAAAACAATATCACTCTTACTTTCTTTAAATTCCTCACGTATATATATACACATTCAGAAGTCCAACCTTCTTTGCCCAACGGTAATGACCTTATAATTACCGCTTGAGGATTATTTCGTGTTCATCGTAATTATTGCTCATTATGAGTATATAGTAGATTATGAATATATATATATATATATTTAATGTTTAAAAAAATGTTAATTTAATTAAAAAAATAAAATTCAATATCTCCAGCTAATATAATATATTAATTGTATTAGTTGGAGATATTGAATTTTATTTTTTTTAATTAAATTAACAATGTTTTCACAATGAACTGTTTGGGATTGATAAATAAATATTTTGATGCGTATTATTTTTATTTTGTATTTTGTCGTAATTTGTGATTGGTAATTTGCCTTTTTTTTATACACATGTTTTGTAATCTTTTTAGAGCGTCACACTTTTCTTATAAAATTTTTAATATGTAATTATAATTGTAATTTGGAAATGGATATTCCGTTAATAAAGTAAATTGAATTGAAAAACATTTTTTTAAAAATATTAGCCCATGACAGACTACTAACACAATTGTACATATTGTTATAATAAATTTTGTAAAAATTTGTTGTCATATTGTCTGAATAAAGATGTTTGTATATATTTTCATAATAAATATTAAATATATATATATATACTATATGTAAAAAAAACTAGCATCATCCCAACTTACTTCACTCACTGTTTTCCATCAGAATTTTATAAAACAATAAATTGTAAATTCTTTTGTTACTTAATTTAAAATAATTTTTACTTTGAATTATTAGCCTCCCTTGAATCAAGACTTAAACATATCAGATTACGTCGTTAAACATTAAATCTGGCCAACTTTTCTTGAATACATTGTCTTATGATTACGACATTATCACCCTAACTGAAACATTCCAAAAAAGATGTAATCTTGGATAAAGAACTGTTTTGTTACAAATACAACTTATTTCGCAGTGACAGGCGTATAATAATAAAGTGGCGGAGTTCTTATTGCTGTGAATGAATTTGAACAATGTTGGTCACATAACAACAATAAAAGGCTAAATCATAGAATTCCAGGATGAATACTTAATGGAGATGAAGTATTTGAATCACGTTTGTCAATAGTATTTAGTGAAGTTTATGAGGGAAGGGAATGCGCTCATTCTTGTTGGTTTGTCACAGATAGGTCTGCTAGAATGCCGCAAATCGTCGTAGGAAACTGCAATGGCCAGAAATGCAGCGGCTAATTCATTTGATCATCTTGGTAATTTTTATTCTTTTGGATAGGTAAAGGATGGTTCTTGATGGGAGTAACTTTGGTCCGGTTATAGATTAAGCAGATTAAGTGGGTGTCGGATTTTGGTAAGAGATCTAAGGCACGTTCGCTGACTGCTATATTATGAAGCGTAGGATTGAGAGAAGTCGTGATGTAGCTGTAGTCTGCATTTTATTTTATAAATTTTAGTTGCGTTTTCTATTGAGATGCCTAGATTTCGGTAAGTTTGACTCCGGAAGTGTTTAGGCTCGAGCAGTAATTTTGTTTTTTTTTTATTAAGGAATATTTTTTCAATCTGATTTTTTTATCAAAGGTAATGAAAAGGTGCTTGATATGGAAAGTTCGTAAATACGATTTTGGTTGATGAGAATGCTGATGGAGTTGTTTTTACGGTAGTGTGGAATAATGAGGCGGGATTTGTGAGGTTAATTGTAGCGAACCACACTTCAATGGAGTCTATCAGCTGCTGTAAAGTTTGTAGAGCTTTGGGTAGGGTGGGTTCGTGGGTGGTAATAAGTGAATATATTTCTGTAAATTCATAAATATCTTTTTATTATTATTACTATTCAATTATTAGTAGGATATGTTTATAGTAAACTAATAAACTAATCTACTAATAATCTTCGGCTGAAAGACCGTCGGTCGACAGCCGATTAACAAGCGAAGAATTATATGTTTATATATATAAAAAAAATGTTTTGATATACGTATTGTATTATGTGTCTGTTAATAAAGATTTCTGTATATATATAATAATCTTCATGAAATAAATGGAAAATCTCATATTTCACACGAAAAAAAAAACATGAGGAACTTATATATATATATATATATATATATATATATATATATATATATATTACACCGTTTATCAGCTATTAGCATCGATCGGTTTCTGAAATTATCGAATCTCATAAATGATAACAGGGAGGGAGCCGTGGCATTTCAGCCGTTTCAGGCGTACGCGGGGTCGTCGAATTATTCATCGCCCGAAGTTCCGCAATAAAGCCGCATCGAGAATTCCGTTTTTCATCAAGCGCAGAGAGAAGTAAAAAAAAGCGGGAGAAGCAAAAACGGGACGGAGATAGGAAAAGCGGTGGGTATTTACTACTAAATAGTGGATATTTTCATTGGGGCGGCTTTCTGCGGGGAATTGTAAAGTATTTATGGAGCTCGCTCAGAGGAAATCGTGTGAAGTTCTTTCGCGCTGCAGAGGAAATCGTATTGATTTAAACGGTACGGCTATTTCAGAAATGCAATAATGGATGAATGGAATGATATGAATTAAATAATTTTATGTATACAATAAAATGAAGAAGATATTATAAAATTATTACTACTAATTATTTATTTAAAAAAAATCTATAATAATATTCTAACAAATTGAAGAATAACAATAATGAATTTAATTATATTCGCAAGTACAATTTACTGTAAGTAGAGCTTAAAATCTATAGCAAATGTTGAATGAAGGGATACATCATTGAATGAAATTCAAGGAAAACGAGGACGCCACTTGAAATTAGGCAAAAGGTGGCGCTTGCGTCGTCTTTAATTTATTATGAATACATCATTATTTAAACACAATGCCGTTCTCCATTTAAATTATCAAACGCACTAAATATTCCGGGCCAATAAATTATACGATTTTGGTAATCGAGAGGTCAGAGTTCTTGGACATAACGAAGCTTATACGGAAATTTGTGAAGATATTTTTTTTAAGAATTGTTTGGCAATTCCATATGAAAGGTCTACTTCTTTGGAAATCATTTTTTTTGCGAATGATTTATTCATTCCTCTATGTTTGCGATATTTTCAGCCGTCCTTTTTGTAGATCTGCCATAGCGATGTCTTTTATTTACAACTCGTGTTGCAAAAAATTTTAGAAAAAATATTTTAATAGCAAGCCGTAGGAAACTGCAATGGCGAGAAATGCAGCGCAGAATTCTTCAATGCAGTCTTTACCTCAGCCAGGTGTGCATGCCGCAAATCATCGTAGGAAACTACAATGGCGAGAAATGCAGCGCGGAATTCTTCAATACAGGCTTGGAGGGAAGGGAATGCGCTCATTCTTGTTGGTTTACCACAGCCAGGTCTTCTAGCATGCCGCAAATGGTCGTAGGAAACTGCAATGGCGAGAAATGCAGCGCGGAATTCTTCAATACAGGGTTGGAGGGAAGGGAATGCGCTCATTCATGTTGGTTTGCCACAGCCAGATATTTTAGCATGCCGCAAATCGTCGTAGGAAACTACAATGGCGAGAAATGTAGTGCGGAATTCTTCAATACAGGGTTGCAGAGAAGGTAATGCGCTCATTTCTTGTTGGTTTACCGCAGCCAGGTCTTCTAGCATGCCGCAAATCGTCGTAAGAAACTGAAATGGCGAGAAATGCAGCGCGGAATTCTTCAATACAGGCTTGGAGGGAAGGGAATGCGCTCATTCTTGTTGGTTTGCCACAGCCAGGTCTTCTATCATGCCGCAAATCGTCATAGGAAACTGCAATGGCGAGAAATGCAGCGCGGAATTCTTCAATACAGGCTTGGAGGGAAGGAAATGCGCTCATTCTTCTTGGTTCGCCGCATCCAGGTCTTCTAGCATGCCGAAAATCTTCGTAGGAAATTGCAATAGCGAGAAATGCAGCGCGGAATTTTTCAATACAGGCTTGGAGGGAAGGGAATGAGCTTATTCTCGTTGGTTTGTCACAGCCAGGTCTGCTAGCATGCCGCAAATCGTCGTAGGAAACTACAATGGCGAGAAATGCAGCGCGGAATTCTTCAATACAGGCTTGGAGGGAAGGGAATGCGCTTATTCTTGTTGGTTTACCGCAGCCAGGTCTTCTATCATGCCGCACATCGTCGTAGGAAACTGCAGTGGCGAGAAATGCAGTGCGGAATTCTTCATAACAGATTTGGAGGGAAGGGAATGCGCTCATTCTTGTTGGTTTACCACAGCCAGGTCTTCTAGCATGCCGCAAATCGTCGTAGGAAACTACAATGGCGAGAAATGTAGTGCGGAATTCTTCAATGCAGGGTTGGAGGGAAGGGAAAGCGCTCATTCTTGTTGATTTACCACAACCAGGTCTTTTAGTATGCCGCAAATCGTCGTAGGAAACTGCAATGGCGAGAAATGCAGCGTGGAATTCTTTAATACACAGTTGGAGGAAAAAGAATACGTCCATTCTTGATTTTCTCTCCTTATCCCTGTGGTGTGTTTATATTAAATCTCTTGCTTTCTAGTTCAATTTTGTTGTGATATTTTTTATGTGGTATGCTTTTTTTGTGTGTTATTTTTCTCGGGCCAAGCGGCGCAGTATGGTCTGCGTTGCGGATGCGTCTACGCGCTTATTATTGTATTAATTTAATGAATTTTATCGATTCGAATAAATATTATTTTGTGGGTATAAACAGTGTTTATTGTTTGGATTGTTTTCCTGAAATACGTTTTTATCCGTTTTTTTATTAAAAAAAATCATAGCATTCTAGAGTAGAAAAGTTCTCGATCATATTCTATATTTATTGTCCGCAAACCGTTATTTATTTTAAAATAAATAAAACGAGATGATTTATTTTTATACTGCATTCGTTTTATATTTCTGTTATAAACACCGATACGAAACAACCGCGAAGCGTGCGAATCGAAACCGCCGAACGATAATCGCAAAGTTTCCAGAGCGCTATCATCCCATACCAACCCAACCCAACACAACCCGAGCCGATCTCCTCGTATCGGCATTATAAACAAAACAAAGCAAAACTAAAAAAGCACTCAGTTTGCGAACTTCCCCAGCGCCGGAATTTAAAACGCACCCTTCACGCTACATTTCTTCGCGCGACTCCATCTCCACCCCCCTCCCTGTTTCCCCCGGGGTGCACCCTCTATATATCACCACAGGGTATTAAACGAAATACCACAATGTTGTGAATTAGGCAAAGGTTACACGCTGGATTATATTTTGAAAGTTCATGAATATACATGCACGTATTAATTAGAAGTTTTACAACTGGGTTGTAGGGAGGAGGAGGAGGAGGATTTCGCCACGTGTGCATGCATGTAGTTACTTGATGTGTTTCACCTTTGTGTAGTTCGTATGTTAAATTATCCAGAAAGTTTTTATAATTTAGTAAAAAAAACAAATGATAAGAACTATTATACTACAATAAAATTAAACATGGAAAATGTCTGGCAATAATCAATAAAATTTGATCAAACCTTTTTTTTCAACTGCAAAAATTACGTACACTGTAACTTTTTGACGAACATCTATTGAAACAGCTACTTCCCGAGCTATATTCTACTATACTATTATAATTATATACTCAGACTTTATTTAATCTTTATATATATTATTTATTATTTATATATTATTATTTATATTATAACTCGCGTAGACTGGAAAATTATGTCTTTTTTATAGACATCCTCGAGTACATTTTTTTAAAATATATAAAACAATAAATTTATTATTATTATTATTATTAAAACACCCCCCCCCCCCCAAAAAAAAAACAACAATATTTGGCACCCAGACCGCCGGTACTCAAGACGCGAAGGCTCATAAGGTCGTTTAACAATAGTGTAATTGTAGTTGATGAAAATAACGACACCTCACTCTCATCACTTGACCAATTAAGCTCTTCCCACAACTCCGAGAAAAAGGGCGAAGAAAAATTCGATTTTTTCTCAAGACGCTAAAGAGCAAAGAAGCAAGTGACGATAATTCAACTTGTAAATATTTTTAAAAGTTTAATACACAAGTCAATGTTAATTGCAACTTTATTATATGGCCCTTTGAAAGTATTAATGAATAACACTTTTATTTATATATTATTTTTTCTACATATTTGATTTTTCAGAATTCGTTTTTTTTTAACTTTAAATAGGATAAGTTTCAGTTTTTTTATATCCTCGTTTATGTTCATTAGAATGTTTTTTTTATATATAGAAATATTACTTCGTATGTTTTGCTTTAAAATTTTTATTTCAACTATTTTCGATCACTAGCGCCGTTTTCCAAGTAGTTTTATTTCAATAAGCGCTCCGATAATTATGTTTTCGCGCCGTATCTATTTCCCGCCGAGCCCACGAGGCCTTGATCTAGATGCCACTTAATTTATAACCGTGGACTACCCTCACATGTCCTCCACAGTAATAATAAAATAAGTAATTGCATTGCCGCACACAAACACACACATACTACGATATTCCTACAAACATAAAACGAAGACATGAAGAAAATGTATACTCGCAATTCCACGTTGATATTTATTAAATAATTAGAATTATCTGAAATGTTAATTAAAGTTTCATTATATATTCAGTCCCTTGATTAAATATGGATTTACATTTGCGAAGGATAATGGGGTGCTAATAAAACTCTTTCGAATAATTAAATATTTATTAAAAGGAATAAATCAATGAATAATGGTGGAAGCGCCGGGTAGTGTTTAGGTACCCGGCGCATTCACCATTATTTATTAAAATCTAATAATATTTCTCGAGGCGTTTATGAAATAAAATTTCCATTTAACACACTAATTAATAACGTTTATTATTATTATTATTATTTCAGTATGTTGTTTAATTAAAATTTATTTTAATCCTTTTTAGATGGTTATAAATATTAAAATATCTCAAAAAATAAAATAGGCAGAAAGACCATTAATCGATAGCCAATTGGCTGACTTTTACAAAATATATTATAATATTTTATTTTAAAAATGAGTGTTGCATTACATAAAGATTACGTATACAAGGTGTACAGAAAATGAGAGAAAAGCTTTAGGTAGCGTGATTCTTTGACTAATTTTTAGATAAAAATATTAACGAAAATAAGTCACACGGTCCTTCCTTAAGCCTCACGGGCCACTTAAAAGAACTATACATTTGGCAACGCTGGATCAAACAAGTGTGCATTTATCCTGTTTATAACTGCTACATCATCCTCTGGATGTGTTGCATACACCTTTTCTTTTACAAACGAGCGTGCGTCGTTGCCATATCTATTTTCATTAGAAGAATGCTTCTGATGAAGTTATAAAATTGTAAAAATATCCGATTTATTAATCATTTACATCAATGGAATTATACACGTTTCTAATTGATTGTTAATGCTATTGATTTTTTTACAAAATATTTAAAAAACAATACTAATTTATAGTCACATATTTAAAATTCCGAAGACCTCGTGAGCCTCAATGAAGAACCATACAACATTTTTTTTATTTGGATTTTCTTTTAAAAATTAATTAATGAATTGAGTTACCTGAAGGTTTTCACTCATTTTCTGCACGCCTTGTATATATAAAAAATAAAATAACGCGTTGAGTGTCAATATATTTACCATTCCATACTATCATTGTTTATTTCATTTTGTTCCATTTCTGCGAGCTTCGCAGGAAATTAATTTAAATCCATCTAGAAATCTGCTCTGTCGTTATACGAAAATAAAGTCCCCAAAAAATTATGCGTTCCGTATCAATTCATTTACTTTTTAGATAAAAGATTTTTAATAAGTATGAAATGAACAACCCTTGCACAGCGAAAACGTCTATTTCATTTTGTTCCATTCCTGTGAGCTTCACAGGAAATTAATTTAAATCCATCTAGAAAACCGTTCCATCGTTATGAAAAATTAAAGCAACGAAAAAATAATAATTTTCAATTATAAAAGTAATCGGAGATCCCGTCCGGCGTCCGGTCGCTCAAGTGAAATTGCTCGTTACGAGCGCCGCTGTAAAACCGGCCGGGATTTTCAGCGTAATTTCAGAAATGCGATACGTAAGAACGGAAATACGGAAAATGAAAATTATGCGCTCGCATGTGTGGCGCAATAAATATGTGTGATATGTTTCGGGGCGATTTATATTTTTCGGTATTAATTAAAACGATAATTCAGGCGGAAATTATTTCGCCCGTGAAGTTTTTCGGGCTCTCCCCTTTTGATTTATATTACGTTATTATGAAATTTGTGAATAAATAACGTTTGTTTTAATATTGATTTTTTTTTAACATTATTATTTCAGTATGTTAAATAAATAAATAAATAAATCTTTATTAACGGAATACACCTTTTACAAAAAAATGTAATAATAATAAAGAATTAGTAATATATAATGTAATTAACTACAATTATGTACTATGATCGCATTCCTTTTTTTTAACAATACTTAGGAATTCACAAAATAAAATCGACATTAGTCATTACATTCAAAGCATTGGCTGTCCGCATGAATCGTATAATAGGAGAATAGTAACCATAGTTCGTTTTATGAAAAGGCAAGCTAAAAAGTGTTGAGTTGCGCAATTCACGATGATCAGTGTTAAAGTAAAAACCTATTCGTGAAAGAAGAGTAGGGCATACATCAAATCCATTCAAAATTTTATACAAAAAAGACATGTCTGCATACAATCCTCTACAACACAGAGAATCAATGTTAAATTCATTTTTAATATTACCAGTACTATAACCTAGCTTAAAACCTAAATCAACTACAAATTTATTTTGAACGTGCTCAATAGTTTTAATATATGTCGCTTGATATGGATTCCATACGCAGGACGCATATTCCAAATGCGAACGGACATATGCAAAATAAACAGTTTTAAACGACAACACTGACAGATCTCTGGACACACGTTTAATAAAACCTAACATTTTAATCGCGCGATTACATATATAATTAAAGCTAAGGTTTGACGAAAACCAAACGCCTAGGTCCTTCATCATATTAACCTTAGAGATATAAGTGCCATCGATATGGTATCTAAAGTCACACGTTATTTTCTTACGTGAAAATGTAAGATATTTACATTTATCAATGTTAAAATGAAGACCGTTTAAAATACACCAGCTAGTCAATGAAGTAATATCATTTTGAAGTAGCTGACAATCTTGGGTACTATGAATTTCTCTAAACAGTTTTAAGTCATCGGCAAACAATAAAAAGCTGGAATTTTGTATGGAAGCAGCTATGTCATTAATGAAGATCAGAAATAACAAGGGGCCGGAATGCGAACCCTGAGGTACACCGGAAGGAACCCAAAATACATTCGAGAGGTAGTTTTTAATTTTTACACATTGTGCACGACCTTCCAAAAAGCTTCGAAACCAAGAGACAATTGACTGATTGAACCCTAATGCCTTTAATTTAGTCAACAGAATATTATGAGAGACTTTATCGAAGGCCTTTGAAAAGTCCAAATATTAATCGAACGCCTATTTTCAAGAGCATTGATAATAATATCTTGAAAGCACAAAAGATTGGATGTGGTAGATCTACCGATACGAAAGCCATGTTGTTCCTCAATAATTACTTGTTTAGTCATCCATTCAAGTTTAACCGAAATCAGTTTATCAAAAAGTTTAGGTATACAAGATTGTATCGTAGTGCCTCTATATATTGCTGATTATCTCTTTTGCCCGATTTGAAAATAGGAGTTACGTAGCTTCTTTTCCAAATGTCCGGAAAAGAACTATTATTTAAAGAATAATTAAAAATTATGTGGAGAGGGGTGGTTATGGAATAAATGCAGGATTTAATAAAGATAGATGGAATGCCATCCGGTTCTGAACAAGAATTTATTTTCAGGGTATCAATTGCATTAAATATCTCACTTTTGGTAATAGACCAGGGTATATCCAAAACCTCTTTTTCATGCTCAACAATAAATGTGAATAAATTTGACATGACATCGTAGTTATATACCGAGGAAAAAAAATCTGAAAATAGGTTTACAGTCTCCAAACCAACTCTACTAGATTTATTATCGTAGTGCATTACCTCCGGGTAAAAAGAATCTCTATTAGTTGCACTTACAAAATTCCAGAATTGCTTGGCATTATATGAGATATTAGAATTAACAGAATTAATGTAATTATTATATAAGTTGTTTCTTAAATTATCACAAGCAGTACGTAGTATTTTAAATTGACTATAATTGTAAGAAGTTTGACAGCACTTATATCTCTTGTGCGCTACTTTTTTCTCATAAATAAGGCGTATTAGTTCACTGGAAAACCATAGTGGGTATGACGATTGCTTTAATCGCTTTATAGGTGTAAAAGCATAGAAACAATCTAATATTTTATTGGTTGATTTTTAATATTTTATTCATTTTTATTTCATACTAAAAATAATTATTCTCGAGAGAAATGATAATAATGATTATTTATTTCATCTGTGTTGTGAAAAATAGAGAAGATGAATTAAGAATAATAAAGGAATATGAAGTGGAAAGAACACGGGGACAATCAAAAAAGTCAATATGGAAAGACACAACAGAGGCAGACACAGTAAGCGGGGATAAACAACTGGAAGAAGAAACAAATTTGAAACAATTACGTCGACTATTGCAACAACATTTAAAATAGCCAGAAATAGTCGATTATTCCACGTTAAAAAATTATCAACAATAGTCCAGTTTGGTATTTTTTATAATACCAAACTGGACATGGTATTATAAAAAATACCAAACTGGACATGCTTCGTAGTAACATTCTTATCAAAAATTATTAAAATTGTTTAAAACTCCGTTAGCTCATTAAATCATTATTTTGTATTTTGTCGTAATTTGTGATTGGTAATTTGCCTTTTTTTTATACATATGTTTTATAATCTTTTTAGAGCGTCACACTTTTCTTATAAAATTTGTAATATGTAATTATAATTGTAATTTGGAAATGGAGATTCCGTTAATAAAGTAAATTGAAATTGAAACTTATAATAATTGAATCGAAAATGTTATACCATGGACATTCATTTACATTCCGAAACCCAGCCCTGATTGTGTACCAAACGCCTAAGGAGGTTTATTTATTTTTATTTCTTCTTATTCTTCTTCTTCTGGCACCATCTCCTACCGGAGGTTGGTTATCATCATTGCTTATTTACATGCGCGTACAAAAGTTCTATGAAAATGCATTTAAATGAGTCCCTCAAATTTTGCAAGCGCGAAATTCTCCTTCTATCAATATTCCTTTTTAATTCTATCCTATCCTATATGATTATTAATTACTTAGTGATTTAATCTTCATTATGTTGGTTGTTGGTTCTGGAGACTTTAATTATTTAAATAAAAATTCTTGTCCTTTTTCCTACTTATTTTTTATTTCACTAGATACATTTCGGAAACTATGTTTCCATCTTCGGTGGTTGAAGAAATATATCTAGTGAAATAAAAAATAAGTAGGAGAAAGGACAAGCATTTTTATTTAAATACTTAGTGATTTAATTTTGTTTAACCAAAACAAAATGGTATTGTTCGTTAAATGTGTTCTATAATTGTTTTTATTTTATTTAAATTTGTACATTTTTAGAGGGTGATTTGATTTAATTGTTATTCTTCAAGTTTGAATAACAATTAAATCAAATCACCCTCAAAAAATGTACAAATTTAAATAAAACAAAAACAATTACTGAACACATTTAATGAACAAAACCATAATTGTTATTCAAACATAAAGAATAACAATTAAATCAAATCAACCTCAAAAAATATACAAATTTAAATAAAACAAAAACAATTACTGAACACATTTAACGAAAAAAACCATTTAATATAACAAATAACAAACGATTTTGTCAATACACTTTTTAGTGTTGAGCTATAAAAGGTGTGTGTGTGTATTATTCGGCCTTTCCTTGATACGATATTACGGAAATCGATTTACCACCGCCACAAAGGAATAAAACGACATTGTGTGTGAGTGTGTATTAAATTTATTATCACAAGTTCAAACCGCACGTCAGCAATTCATAAAAGCTATAAGGCCGGGGAAGGAAAAAAATATATATGTATATACACGCGTTCACATTTAAAATTAAGGGAATATGCGTTGCGAGGGGAGGAAAAAACGATATTCAAATTCAACTCTTGTGATATCTCGCTTCGTATTTTATTTATTATACTTTCCAGCGCTTTGTTTTGTGTAGTGTACATAAACGATTTTTTTATGATTTTAATTTTTATATTAATTATTTAATTTTTTTGGTGAAATTTTATTGATAATATAAAGAAAAACTTTGTATGAATGTTATATTAAAATTTAATAATAAATCTATTCATACTTATTATTACATCATGAAATACCAATGTTTAAAATATTAATTACATTAATTAAAATTTAATAATAAATATAAATCTATGGCTGAAAGACCTCCGGTCGATAGCCGATTCATCTACAGAATATAATTCTAATTTTTGTATATTATTGTACATACATATACACATTTGAATAAAGATGGTTAGTTAGTTATAAATCTATTCATTTTTATTATTACTGTTACGGGGTTATGAGAACGTATGGTTTAGTGGCATGAGTTTATAAAATTGGAAACGTTCTCCCCTAACACCTCCGTTAGCTCAGGTTAATAGAAAAAATGTATAAGATAGACTTACCGCAATTATGTCACGTACGCACTTAACAGATTGCCGTTTATTAATGTGGGAATAGTTAGTGACTTTAGTTAAAGAAAAAGTATATGTATATGTACATTTATTTACACTTAGTACAAGGAAAAGTAATGATACGAATGTGTTTTAATTACTTGATAAAAAAAAACTAATGACTGAACAAAGGGAAAACGGCTTACGACTCGCTCTAACGCTCCAACTCGATGATGATGATGATGATCGAATGATGTCTGCGTGATGTTGTTGATTTTCGTTCACTCACTGATGACTGTCTTTTTTGGATGCTGATCACTGACTGTGTTTTTCTGATCTTCCCCGCTTCTTTCCAACCACCGATTCTACCAACCCTCACCATTGGTGAGGGTGGTGGTGGTGGAAATGCGAATGCGCGGATGCCTAATTGCCAGAAAGGGACGGTTTCGCGGATTTACCTGGAACCGCGATCCTTTCTGGCGATGATGGTTGGCAGCCAGATGTCGGGTTTTCTGCCCATCCTGGATTCTCCCCAGTACCCTTTGTCTGGGGATTATGCCGCAGCAGAATTATTCGGGGTGCCGTAACGCTGGAACCTGCCCCTACGCGTCCTAAGGTTTATGGTGGTCATAAACGGTCGTAAGCCGTTGCCTTGTTTATTGGGGGAGGATAACGTATTTACAAATATTTACAAAGGAAAAAATTATACAATAGGACAATAACGTTGGTGCGAACTTGAGTCATTTGGATATTAATGATTATGTAAATGAAATGAGCAAAACAAATTGGAGTCCGATGTTTTCGCGAATGTGAATTAAATAATCTAATGTAGCGGCGTTTCCGGTGAAACGCCGGTAACATTACAATATGAACTACCAATGTTTAAAATATTAATTAAATTAATTAAAATGTATTTTCAAATGGGATGAATCTAGATATTGTAGTCGGGATGACCTCTTCGTGGGGTTGTAAATAGTACGGACTGCATTTGTTTAAAACTTTAATAATCTCTAACAACAATTTCACATTGTGTAACGTAACCTTAATCTTCTAATCATTCTCCATGATTTTTTCAACCTGAACATAGCTCCCCTAAAATCTCATAAGTCTAGCCAACATAAAATACATCTCCTTTCCGCGGCGTTAGATGGCGCGTGCAGGCGGGTAATTCAAAAATAGCGCCTACAATGTATTTAAATTAATAAAAAACGCAACTAGTCATTCATTCTACGCGGACAGAAGAATTAAATCCAGTGTTCCCCCATTAACACTGGATCCGCCACAAGAGAATCAAACATAGCTGGAAGGCTGAATTTGATTAAATATATATACAGGGTGGCGCAAGATTACGATGAAGTCCAATATCTCAGTTATAAAGAAATATACAAAAAAATGTTACTTACATTATTAGTAGCTACTGTCAAAATTCACATTTTAAAATTAGTTTCATATATACAAGGTGTCCAATAATCACGTAACGTATCAAACATATGTTTTTTTAAATGGAATGATATATTTTTTATGAAGATTTTCTATTCTGCGTTTAAAAATAATCATTTTTTATATAAGATTTAATAAATCAATTTTTCATGGTTTAAAAGTTATAAACAAATGAATGTTGAAATCGATAGATGTTTACAGCCTAATATTTCAATAATGAAAAATGATATAAACATTCTGTCAACGCCATACAAATGCAAAAATACTTAATAATAAAAGAAATAGTCTTTTTTTCTCTTAAAACAAATTTTTATATACAAGGTGAAGCAATACGCAAAATGATTTTTTTCTCTTTTTACTTAAATGGGACACCCTATATTTTTATGTTATTTTAATAGAAAATTAATCACTCTTCATTTTTTATATAACATATTAAATAGCTACCGTCCACCGTTTTTGAGATATTTAATCTCAAATACAAATTTGGTATAGAATTTTTAATCAAAGTAGGCCGTGCCAGAACAACTAATTTATTTAGTTGTGAAAGTTACGCGAATACAAATATAAAATAATTTAGTGAAACGAATAATCAAGTGTATTAATTAAAATACATCATAATTCATACATATTTTTTTTACCACGGGATAAATGAGAATTTAATAAAAAAAAGTAAATAAATATTAAGCTGTAATTATTTTAATACACGATAATATTGAAAATACAACAATTTAAATAGGTATGTTCTTGGCTCTGCGCCAGGATCCAGGTACAACGAATCTTCTTATCTCAGGAATGCGTTCTCGGAGTGAGTCGTCGATCGTTTTTTTCTTCTTGATTTGCGATAATTGCGCTCTTGTATTTCGATTCAGTCGTCCGAAAACGCGCAGTGTTCACAATTCCGGTTTAATTTTTAACGTTAGAAATTATTAATAATTAAAAACGCGATTTATTTTTGTTTATGAACAAGTGGTAATTAGTGAGTGGTGGAGGTGAGTTGGTTTTCGATTCACCAGGAATGGGTTGGAAGTTATTTTTTCTATTAAGGTATGTTAATATTAATAATTTATTTTTAAACAGATTTTACGATTCCTATTATTATCATCAATTTATTCTCCAAAATTACATTTGATTAACCAAATATACAATTAAAATTGCGTGAGAGTCCAGTCGCCTGGTGGGACAACGAGGTGAAGAAATACATTAGAAATAAAAAGGCTGCTCTAAGAAAATTACAATGACAATCCACGAAATAAATTTTGATCAACTTTAAAAAAGTGAAAGCAAACTCTAGGAGTTTAGTCGGGGAAAAAGAGAGAATCTTGGGAACAGTATGTGAAAGATCTAAATCCACAGATTCATAACTCTGAACTATTGAGAAAGATACGTGCGATCTATTATACTGGTAAAAACAATTCAATTCCCCACATATTCTTCAATGTCAAAACCATTATTCAAGAAATAACAGAAATATTTGCACACTTTACTGGAATCTCCAGAAATATTAGTTATAGTGATGATTTCCGGAGTAATATGCGGTAACAGAAAATCCCCATCGATTTTTTCCATGGAAGAAACGTGGAACTATAATAATTATTAAATTATTTCAATATTTATTAATTATATATTATACTATACAATCAACATGTAAATATTTTGCTGTAATTTCATAAATAAAGATATTTGTGTATTTAATACATTGATATAATCTAACATAATATAATAAATAAATATTATCATATAATAATATCATAATTAATTAAAGACGACGCAAGCGCCACCTTTTGCCTAATTTCAAGTGGCATAGTTATCCATACGCTAGATGAATGGTGACTGAACGTTTCATTAAATATAATAATATATTCACAAATAAGGGGTATCGGCTATAAGTCTTTGTGTCCTTTTTATGAAATATTTAATTGCATTAAAAAAAAAAAATAATCGCGGTGCAATTGTTAATGGACGCCACTTCCATCCGCATTCGTATTCCTATTCCTGGCGCTCCGTGAAGTATGCGGGATTAGCTCTATTATACATAAGGGCGGCAGAATGTGGTTAAAACGAGAGAGATATCGACCGTATCCGGGTCTCCTCTAACAGGTGGAACTCACGCCAGGATCACATTAACCCAGGGGAGCCCAGGACTCGTCCTTGTTCAACGCGTTCTGTCCAGGACACGCCAACTCCCCCTCCTCCCTCTCGCAACAAGCCCTCGCCGCCCCGGATCCCGTTCGCGCTCTAATTTGTTTTATATTATTTTATAATTAAACCGCACTTTGCGCGAATCGTCGGTGAATGCAAACAATGAGAGAGGCACGGGTTCAATCAAAGTGCCGTTTAATTAAATTGGCCGCGGATGGTAATTGATGAAATAAATCGAGTGTTTTTGGTTTCAAATAATGATGCAGGTGGAATCGCGAAAAGGTCAGTTTCGAAATGCTCGCTTTTATTTGGTAAATTTATATTAAATAAAAATAAATTTAAAGATAATTACGTAGATAAGTCAATAGTCACAGAGCTAAATGTGGAAATAATTTATTAATTATTTTCAAATCATTTTTATTTAATATATTTAAATAACTGTGACCAAGTGGAATGAATACTGTTTTCTATTTAAAGATAATTAATTTACACAATATAATAATGGTTCTGAAAGGCAACGAGCTCATACTGGTGTGATTATTTTTATTAACGATAGCGTCCAATACACGGAAATCCAGCTGAACACGGATGTTTAAGCTGTGGCGGTAAATTTAACTCACCCGATAAAAATATCACTCTGTAATTATAAATTTGCCTGATGGCAATTGGAGAATTTATAACCTAAACGATATCGAAATGCAGCTACCCCGTAATAAACTCATCGTAGAAGATCTTAACTTCCATAGTCCGCAGTGGGGATCCAGAGTACTGGGTAGGAGAGGAAGTATTCTTAGACAGTCCGAACTTATGCGTAATGAACGATGGATACAATACCCATCTCTGTGCAAGAACAAGACAGTTCTCAGCAATTGACTTGTCAATTTGCTCGATCTCACTGGCGCAACGGTTGTATGGAAGATCAGTTTGATTATTTCATTTAATCAAGCTAAATACAATCGTTTTTTAGGGCTAGGTTTTTGTGAATTTTTGGTTGTGTTTTGTTAATTTAAGACGATGCCAATAAAGGTCCTTTTTTACAATCGTTTTGATCAACAATTATAATTTTTGTATATATGTATTTTTTTTATTTTGTTATATTATTTTTAATTTTGTTATCTACTATATTCGTGTTATCTAATGTATTCGTTGATCAATAAATGGTTTATTATTATTATTTGCTTCGAAAACGGTCGACGACTTACACCGTAGCGACCATTTCCCTGTAATAAAAAAAGTTTTACCGATGTAAAACAGCTTCGAGCCCACTCCCTCCACAATGTTGCTGCTTTTTCACACAATTGTAAACTTGCTATTAGCTAGTCATAATTTTCTTGTTAGAATAGTTTTTATGTATATTTATTTATTTATTTTTTCATTTGTAATATTACTTATTTTTTAAGATTTCCCTGTAATTGGATTTTTCTGTTTGGGAACTAAAAAATAAATTAAATCAAGCTGACTGGGTAAGGTTTAGGCACACGTTTTCAGTCCCTGCAGAAAGAGCTGATCCAGAGCAGAAGGCTCATGAGCTGTCGCGCTGCTTGATATCCACAGCAGAGGCAACGATTCCACGAACATGAGGAAAATTATTACGTATATATTCATTAATTACTTTTAGTATAAAATGACAAAGTAATTATTTATAATATTATACTTATACAGGGTTTTCCAATAAGAGTGATATGATTTCTTTAAATAAAAAAACACACGTATTGTTAAGGAAATTCAAATGTTTTTTATTTAATGTGAAGTACAATCGATACAATTAAGTTCTAAATAAATCGTCATTCAAATGGCCTCCACGACTTCTTCTGCAGAAACGAATTCGATGAACCCAATTTTCGAGCACTTTTTCCACTAAATCAAGTCGTATGTCATGAATAGCACGTTCAATATTGACTTGTAAAACTTGAAGAGAGTCTGGTTTATTTCGAAAGACCAATGACTTCAAATAACCCCACAAGAAATAGTCTAATGGTGTTAAATCACAAATTCTTGGAGGCCATTCAATATCACAATTTCTTGAAATAATCGAATCTCCAAACTTTTCTCGCAATAATTCAATTGTTGCATTTGCTGTGTGGCATGTAGCCCCGTCTTGTTGGAACCAAATGTTGTCAAGATCAACTTCTTCCAATTTCGGCCATAAAAAGTTGGTTATCATCGATCTATACCGCTCTCCATTGACAGTAACGGTGTTACCAGCTTCATTTCGAAAGAAGTACGGACCGATGATTCCACCAGATCAAACACCACACCAAACTGTCAATTTAGGTGAATGTAATGGTTTTTCTTGAATAATTTGTGGATTTTCTTCGCACCAGAATCGACAGTTTTGTTTATTTACCACACCACTCAGATGGAAGTGAGCCTCATCGGAGAAGATGATTTTCTTAAAAAAATCGTTATCGTTTTCAACTTGTTCCAAGGCAAAATCAGCAAATTCACGACATTTACGCTGGTCCAATGGCTTCAGTTCTTGAGTGAGAATAATTTTATACGGATGCAAACCCAAATCCTTTTTCAAAATCCGCCAGATTTTGGTTTGAGACAGTCGCAATTGTTGAGAACGTCTTGGAATCGACAAATTGCGGTTTTCAGCAACACTTGCCTGAACGGCAGCAATATTTGCGTTACATCGAGCGATTTTTTATCTTATTGGCACTTTAACATTATGTAAAGAAAATGTACGCTCACAATTTTCGACAATTCGACGAATAGCGAGCACACTTGGACGATTATTACGACCATAAAATGGCAAAAGCGCACGAAAAGTTGCAATTGGAGAACAATTATTTTGACAATAAAACTGAATAATTTGTAAACGTTCTTGTGTACATCTCTCCATGATGAAATTGTAAACACTACTGAATACAATGGAAAATAAATGACAGATCATAACATATTACAAATGGCCGAAACGACACTTCAAAATCATATCATACCTATTGGAAAACCTTGTATAATTAGTTACCAAATATACAATTAAACTTGCGTGGGACTCCAGTCCCCTGGTGGGACAACGAGGTGAAGGAATCCATTAAAAATAAATAGGCTGCTCTAAGAAATTTTCAAAGACAACCCACGAAGGAAATTTTGATCAACTTTAAAAAAGTGAAAGCAAACTCTAGGAGATTAGTTGGGGAAAAAGAGAGAATCTTGGGAACGGTATGTGATACATCTAAATTCACAGATTCATAACTCTGAACTATGGAGAAAGATTCGTGCGATCTATGATAATGGTAAAACCAATCCAATTCCCCACATATTCTCCAACCATTATCCAAGAAATAACAGAAATATTTGCACACTTTACTGGAATCTCCAGAAATATTAGTTATAGTGATGATTTCCTGAGGACTATGCTGTAACAGGAAATGCCCATCGATTTATTCACGGAAGAAACGTGGAACTATAATAATATGGCTTATTCAAGGAAAAAAATGGAGACGACGATTAAATCTATGGGTAGTAGCTCACCTGTACATGACAACATACCGTATGAGCTTATTACAACAAATTCCTGAAGCGGGGATGCAATATCTCTTGGACTTATTCAACGAAATTATACCCGAGGAAGTGAAAGGAGTCAATTGTTATTCCACTTCGCAAGGATGAAAAGGAGTTTTCCTTGGTGCAAAGTTACCGCCACATTTCGTTAACTTGCTGCATGAGTAAATTCCTTGAGAAAATGGTAAACGTTTATATAATGTGGACTTATTTAACGAAATTTGGATAAAGTGCTTACACCCGAGGAAGTGGAAGGAGTCGATTATTATCTCACTTCGCAAGGATTGAAAAGAGTCTTCCTTGATGGAAAGTTACCACGCCATTTCGTTAACTTGCTGCATGAGTAAAGTCCTTTAGAAAATGGTAAACGTTCGGTTAATGACTTATTTAACGAAATTTGGATAAAGGGCTTACACCCAATGAAGCGGAAGGAGTCGATTATTATCCCACTTCGCAAGGATGAAAAGGAGTCTTCCTTGGTGGAAAGTTACCGGCACATTTCGTTAACTTGCTACATGAGTAAAATCCTTGATAAAATGGTAAACGTTCGGTTAATGACTTATTTAACGAAATTTGGATAAAGGGCTTACACCCAATGAAGCGGAAGAAGTCGATTATTATCCCACTTCGCAATGATGAAAAGGAGTCTTCCTTGGTGGAAAGTTACCGGCACATTACGTTAACTTGCAGCATGAGTAAAGTCCTTGAGAGAATGGTAAACGTTCGGTTAATGACTTATTTAACGAAATTTGGATAAAGGGCTTACACCCAATGAAGCGGAAGGAGTCGATTATTATCGCACTTCGCAAGGATTAAAAGGAGTCTTCCTTGGTGGAAAGTTACCGCGCCATTTCGTTAACTTGCTGCATGAGTAAAGTCCTTTAGAAAATGGTAAACGTTCGGTTAATGACTTATTTAACGAAATTTGGATAAAGGGCTTACACCCGAGGTAGCAGAAGGAGTCAATTGTTATTCTACTTCGCAAGGATAAAAATGAGTCTTCTTTGGTGGAAAGTTACCGCCACATTTCGTTAACTTGCTGCATGAGTAAAGTGGATATTAAAAGCTAGGTGGTTGCTATATCCTTTTCAGGCAGGTTTCTCTTCAAATCATTGAACTACTAACCAATCAGTATACATAGAAAATACTATTCTAAATAACTTTGCCAAAAGGGAGTATGAAACGGCCGTTTTCTTTGATCTTGAAAAAGGCTATGATACTACCTGGAAATATGGAATAATTAAAACGCTGTTCGACTGGGGTTTGAGAGGATATCTACCGGCGATCAATAGCTCTTTTCTGAATGATCGTTTAGAGTAAGGGTCGGTAAGAGGTTATCGTCGTCATATGCACAGGGTGGTCCATTTTGGTGATGCCACATATGGAAAACTTTTTGACTCTAATGACCGATACTTGCGGATGCCTGTTTCTTTTAGAGGGTGGTCCATTTTGGTGGTGCCACATATGAAAAACTTTTTTATTTTATCGGATAACCGTTTTGGCGACGCTAGGCCAATTTTTAACGATAGAACAATAGAGATAACGGAATTACAGGCACCATCGAAAAATGACTCGTAATTAAATTCCGCAATTAACTTTTCACAAACGGTTAAAGATAGATCTTTTTTTCTTCGCCATTGTTTTTGTCATTGAAAATTGGCCTAGGATCGCAAAAACGTTTTTTCGATATCTCTTAAAATAAAAAAAAAGTTTTTCAAGTTGCACCACCAAGATGTACCACGCTCTATAAGAAACAGGCATCCCGCAAGGATCGGTCTTTTGCGTCACTCTATTTGGAAGAGCATTAGATAAGATTATGTCCGGTATTCATCACTAGATTAAACGATCCATGTATGTGAATGATATAGCTATATTTTTTAGTGCACCTCTGGGAGCCCCATCTAATACTCTCAATCAGCAAGCCATAAACTGTATATCTTCTAACCCATGCTATCGAGTACAAGTTCTCAAAAATAAAAACAGTTTACGTCGATTTCTGTAGGAAACGCCGATTTTAAATCTTGATGGTGCCATTATAGTTGGCAAAGAGGAGGTTAGATTTCTGGGTTTGATTTTTGACCACCAACTCCGTTGAAACAAGCATATAGAGACCCCGAGAGTCATTATTCAACTAAAACTAAACATGCTGAAATGTTTCATGTTTTCCATCTAATCAAATCAATCAGCATTACAATTCACAACAACCATTGGTACACTTTCTCACTTTCTCATAAAATAATTATATTATTTATTATTATCGAATAAAATTAGGTTTGTTAAATTTGATTCTATACCTATGTCACTGAATAAAATGACCTTCGTTAAGTAAATAATTAAATAAAAGTAGACATTCTTATTTTAATTTCGTCAGTTTTAAAATAATAAAAAAATAAGGTAAAGCCTCGTTAGGTCCCTGATCAACAACACCCACTTATATCCTCGAAAAACAAGGTGGTTAATTAGGAAACAAAAATACAAACTCCTCGTTCTAAAAATACGTAAAAAAAACTTCTAAAAGTAATTACCTTCCAATAAACAACGCCGATAAAGACAACATCAACGGTTACGTATTGATTGCCAGAGAGCCCCCCATTAACTTGTATAATGTATTGTTTTCTATCGTGAGTCTAAATTTGGTCGGAGGCCAGCGCAGCGGCCACTGGCCACGAATTTAACGGCGGAATGGTGGTGGGGGAGGAAGGACTGTCTTCATTCCACTCAAATTATTATTCCCCTGGAAAAGCGTAATTTAATGATGTGTTTCCCTGCAATGGATTAATTCTCGAGTGGTTGTTTGAGAGGTCGAAGAGCTGTTTTTCTATCTTAAAACTGTTATCTTTAATAATTTAAAAAATGAAGGTTTTGAAAATAATTCATTTCGTAATGTTTTACTTATTTATTTTAATAAGGAAAATAATACGAAGTGAATTATTTTGAAAACATTAATTTTTAGTAATATTTTTAGTAATAATTTATTCCGGCCAATGACCCTGGTAGTCGACCTCTTCCACTTTACCTGCTAAAGTGGAAGGGGTTTTTAGTCGGTAGATTGCCGGACAAAATCTGGGAAGAGTCCGACACAACGTCTGTAAATGGATTTTCCTCTTCCACAGCACAAAAAAAAAATAATAATTTATTATTGAGAATGTTTTACAAAGTGATTAATAAGAACAAAGTTAAAGATATACTGTTATATTTCGTTATTTCGTTAATGTTTAGATTTTTTATATTTTTCCAGTTTGTCTTTATAAATTAATATACGGTTTGAAACATAAATTAATAAATTATTTTCATACATTTTTAGCTCTGTGACTTTTGACTTACGTTACGTAAGTACGTTAAACAAATGCACATTAAAGCAACTACTTCCCGGGCAAATACCCACGCCGGACATTGAATTACATAATGTACACCTGCTGTTGCACATCAATAAAATATTGCATAATGCAACAAATTTATTAATTATTTTCAAAACATTTTTATATAATATATTTTAATAATTGTGACCAAGTGAATGAATACTCTTTTCTATTTACAAAAAAAATGTATTTAAATAACTGTGATCAAGTGAATAAATCCTCTTTTTCTATTATTCGCTGTTTATTTCTTCGTGCTTTTTGTTATATCCATTTTATAAATTAATTCAATATATATATTTTTTTAATTTAATTTAATATTTTAATTAATTTTTATAAAAATCATTGTTTAACAAATAACACGAGCTTTATTTATTCACACCTAAAACTAACTTAAACAACAATTGTATTTCATCTAAATCCACATTTAATTACCCTAATTACCCGCGACTAATGTGGACTGAATATTTCGTTTGTAAGAGTTAACCGAGCTGTGATTTCATTAACCTTCCTCTCTCTCTCTCTCTTGCCGGTGTTATTAAAGGCGCAACGGTCAATACTTTCGTCCGAAGGTTAACGTTACCTAATGAATTAATGGAAATCCACATTGGCGAGGGAAAGGACGCAGGGGGAGGGTTTTCTGTGTTATCACGCACCCCGAGATAAACCGTGCAAAGATTAGACATGCGCGCGCCAAATATTATAATTAATTCAGCTCGGGGGAAAACCGTGGAGGTAATTCTTGGATTGTATAAATAAATCGCTTTGATGATTACGGTTAATACAAACAAAATTATATTAGGAACAAAAAATTAAAAGCAAGAAAATACACTGACCGGCAAAATAAAAACAATCATCAAGAAAAAAAATAACTAATATAATTCTTAATAAATTAAAGACGACGCAAGCGCCACCTTTTGCCTAATTTCAAGTGGCATCGTCAACGATTTGGGTCTACAAGGTAGACGGCCGAGAATCATTGTTTCGTCCACTAAAGGAAGGCGAACTTGTCCTGTTTAAGCAAACAAGGAAAACGAAATTCACATTTAATGAAACGTTCAGTTATCCATACGCTAAATGAATGGTGACTGAACGTTTCATTAAATGTGAATATAATTTTTAGTTTAATTTTATTTGATCGAAAAGGAATATTCATTATTGAGTAGAAATTAGACGAAAATAGAATAGAAATTAACGAAAAATGAAATTTAATTAAGAAAAGTATGAAATAGTACAAAATACTATTGTATGGATACTCAATTTATTTTTTATCATAAAACAATTTTGACGCTGCTCCTATTCCATTCAAGTGTTTCATTCTCCATCTCCAATTTCTGGTAACTTACACGGACACGGATTGTATGGATACTCAATTTATTTTTTATTCTAAAATAATTTTGACGATATTTTTGTTTTCCTTAGGCATTGGTAGTTCATATTGTATGAAATAAATATGAATAAATCATCAAAAATCAACCAATAAAACACAGATTAGATTGAATAACTTTACTAGTTCGGGTTATTAGCCCATTTTCAAGAGAATTTATAATTTGTTTTATTAAAATTTCCATAGATATTTACATAAATAATTCAGGATGACTCACTTATTTAAATGAAACAAACCAAGTGTTTTAATTTCAATTAAATCATCCTGAATTAATTCAAAAATGTGTCACCACGGGTTAAGTGAGAAATTAATTAAACATATTTACATAAATAGATATATTGATTTTTTTATTTTAATTCAATTTAATTGTAAGGTAGGCAAAATAATTTCGGTCCCAGCATTTGCTCACTAGGTGGACAAAAAAACACTAAAAATGGTCAAAAAATAGATATATTGGATGCAATCGAAATGTATTTATTGGTTGTTTTTTAATAATTTATTCATATTTATTTCATGAAGTTATTTAATTTTATTCATTTGTTAAATTTCAGTTACAAAAAGTAAAAATTGTTTAATTATGCTAAAAAAATTTAAATTCTCTTGAAAAATGGGCTAATAACCCGAAACTAGTCGAGAATTTAAAGTTATTCAATCTAATCTGTGTTTTATTCGTTGATTTTTAATAATTTATTCATATTTATTTCATACAATATGAACTACCAACGTCTAAATATTAAAACCATTAATTTTTGATCTAATTCAGTCTTTTAATTTTAAATTAAATATCTTGAATTAGTTAAAAAAAGCAACGATTTAATGGTTTTATTTTAGAACTACGAGTTAAACAGCTTTTACTTTGTGTAACTGAAATTTAACAACCAAAAATGGTTAAAAGTAAATCAATTACTTGGATTTACTTTTGGTTATTAAATTTCAGTTACACAAAGTAAAAGCAGTTTAACTCGTAGTTCTAAAATAAAACCATTAAATCGTTGTTTTTTTTTTTAACTAATTCAAGATATTTAATTTAAAATTAAAAGACTGAATTAGATCAAAAATTAATGATTTTAATATTTAGACATTGGTAGTTCATATTGTATGAAATAAATATGAATAAATTATTAAAAATCAACCAATAAAACACAGATTCACTGTGTATTATTACTTGGATTTACTTTTAACTATATTTGGTTGTTAAATTTCAGTTACTCAAAGTAAAAACTGTTTTTTTTTAATCCGATTTATTCGTTTTATTTTAGAACCACGATATTCAATAAACAAGTCTTAAAATTAAGACGCATGACATTTCGTGTTTAAAAATAAATACGCAAATTGAATTTTCTGCTTAGAGCATAAGCCGGCTTTTAAAAATAATATGCAACAAACATTTCTACGGTTGCGTTTCGTTCCTATTATCGTTTTCCGAAAAAAAAAAAAAAAAGAGAAAAACTGGACGTCGCGCTTGTTTCTCGTTCGAATACGCTTTTCTCCTGTTGTTTTATTTTTTCGGGTGGCCAGTTGTGTATTTTCATATGTAAAAGCTACAGCCACAGCATTGATCCCACTCAAATAAAATTATTACGGACTTGGCAGAGTCGAGTGTCTAAAAAAAAGTTCCGTTGCGCGGAAATGAGGTCGATATGAGGCGGGCATTTACATTTATTCCGCGAGGGATAATCTCTATTGATCCAAAAATCTAAAGAAAATACAAAAAAAAGGAAAGAGAGGCGGAATGGATTTGGTTTGCGCTAAATGTTGCTAATGTGTTTGTCATTTATTTGCGAAAATATTCTCGAAGCGATTTGTTGGTTGGATTTAAAATAATGCGTTTTATAAGTTCCAATTGCTTTTGCATTTCTGAATTTACGAATCTACCAGTTATCTTGGACATTAATTCTTTATTTACGGAAAATCACCTTTTTACAATTAATGACAATCTGTAATTACAAAATACAACAATATATTCAATTGATTTGATAAAATTTAGACTAATAACTCTTTGATCAAGTATAACCATTGAGTTTTCCAATCAGAATCCAATTAGAATAAGTATATAAAGGAAATTATGATCTACATTCTTATTATTAAATTATACTTAGTTAGCAAGACTGGTTAAAAAAAACAGCTCCGTGCTGTCAAACAGTTCTCAAATAATATAAAGATGATGCTAGACTCTGGATAATTAAATTTTGTTTCGTTAAATTTAATATTTCTCGTACGGAATGAGCAATGTTAAATTTAACGAACATATTTTTGATTGACATTGTTAAAGCCAGACGGGAATTGAGCTACCGTCGGGGCAATAAACCCCCCACCCAGGTTCTTAGATTAAGGGTAGGTTAGGTAGCAAGTAAGAAATTAGTTTTGTAACAGAGTCGACAGTCGTCAGTAGAATAAACTACAAATGTGCACTTGCTCTTTTATTAATATCTCAAGTAAACATACAGACATTATAACATTCTCCGCATTCTTTTTTGGTTCTGATTTTCATGTTTTAATCAAAATGCCATCTTAACCTAATAATTTTGAATATTCCGTTACTGGTTGAAAAACTATTGCAATGGTACTTATTGGTTGAACCAACCAAATTTTGCAAAACAGAAGCAATATTTACAAAACTGTTCAGAAAATATTAACCAATTAAACGAGCATGTTATTTTTTATCATTACAATTTAAGTGAGTTCTATTTGTGATATGCATGCTTAGATTGCGAATTTATTTGATAAAGTATGCGTTATTTTTTTGTGTTTCTTTTGGAACAGCCCTAATTCAAAGCATGACACAAGGTCGACCTACATGCTCAATTAATTAAATAATAGCTATTTAATATATAATTGGAAAAATATAGCTCAAGCGCCATAATTAACCTAATTTGTATTTGTCTTTCCAATTATATAATTCATATCAGGATATTTAATTACAACACAAGATCCGTTCAAGGCATTGCATATGAAACACACCGGCCTGACGAGGTCCGAAAGTCCGAAATGGTCATTACCTGTTATCCATTCGCTAGATGAACGAATAATTTTTGACTTTAAAAAGAGTGTTAACATTAATGTTAACATTCACTTACCTGAAGAAGCAATAACAAACAATTGTTGTGATAGTAAACACACTCCTTTGAAAGTCAAAAGATGAATGCTGATTAAACATATTATTAAAATATATTAAACATTAAATAATAAATATTTTTTTAATTTATGCTAAAAATGTTTATTTTAAGACAAGAAGCCATTTGTGATCGAAATTTACATCTGGTACAAAAAATTAAAAAAATATGACCCTACACCTGGAAGGGTAAAAATGTTACTAAATATATACAAATAATTATTTGAAGAATATTTGAAAAATTGCATAGATTAATTAATTTCCACATCTGGGTGGCAAAAATAGTAAAAATAAAAAATTGTGGATCCAGATATTTAATAAAAAAATTGCATTAAATTTGTGAAGTTTTATAATTCAAACACTTTTATATTTATTATTTTAGTCGTCCTGTCGCCGAAATTAATGACTTAGATTATTTATTTACGAAATAATTACACTTCGTATCCTAAAGTGTAATTATTTCGTAAATCTTATATTTAAATAACTTATTCAGATTATTAATTTCGGCGACAGGAAGACAAAAATAGTAAAAATGAAACAATCTGGATTTTAAATTTCACAAATTTAATGCAAATTTTTATTAAATTTGTGAATCCACAATGTTTTATTCTTACTATTTTTGTCACCCAGACGTGGAAATTAATTCATATATGATTTTTTGTCAATGTTTGTTAGTTACATTATGTATTTGTATTTCTACACTATTTGTAATTTTGTAATATAATTGTGTTCAAAGGATTATTTTCGTTAATAAAGATTTATTATTATTATTATATGTGACTTAAATTAGTTTTTTGAGTTTTATCAGTATTATTTTTATCACTTTATCGCTGAAATTATATCAGATATGGATCCAGTGTTCTGTCGTTTTATTATTACATCATATTATTATACAAAATATAGCAAAATATCCATCAAAACGCTTCAAGATAGTTCAGCTACCTAACACAGACATTTTTATTGCACATCATCATCAATTCAAGACAGGGCAGAAAGACCTCCGGGTCGATAGCCCACGACAGACTCGATGTTTATAAAAAATGTAATTGTCTGAATAAAGATATTTGTATATATATACAAGGTGTACAGAAACGCATTAGGTAGCGTGACTGACTAATTTTTAGATACAAATATTAACGAAAATAAGTCACACGGTCTTTCCTTAAGCCTCATGAGCCACTTAAAAGAACTATACATTTGGCAACGCTGGATCAAACAAGTGTTATTAAAAATAATCACGCATTTCACATGTCAAATTTGAAGTTTAAGATCAAAATTATAGAAACTGTTCAAACTGGTAGTTTCTAAACAAATCTGGAGCCTCCGAGGAATAGAATTTATTACCCGGAGCAACATATCTTCTGTAATTAATTCAACTGCAACATTTATCTTGTTTATAACTTCTACATCATCCGCTGGAGGTGTTGCATACACCTTTTCTTTTAAAAAGCCCCAAATACAAAAATTGAGTGGATTCATATCCGGTTTACTTGCTGGCCATAGTATTGGTCCATTACGTCCAATCCATCTTTCAGGAAAATGTTCATCCAGCCACTTTTTAGAAATTCGTGCACTGTGAGCAGGTGCTCCATCATGCATGTATAGCATATTGTTCAATAAATTTAATGGAACATTTTCTAGAATTTCTTCTAAAACATTTATATATTCCAATGCTTTTAATCGAGTTGGAAGAAAAATTGGTCCCATAACACGTAAATTTAAAATACCAAGCCAAACATTTACCGAAAATTTTCTTTGATACCCAAATTCTCTGACCATCCATTGATTTTCGTCTGCCCAAAAATGAAAATTATGGCTATTAAATACTCCCTCCCGCGTAAATGTACACTCATCGCTCCAAAGAATTCGAAATAATAAGTTAGGTTCCGTTTGAATTTTGTTTAAAATTGTGTTACAAAACGCTTTTCTATGCACATTGTCATTTTCATACAATGGTTGTACTTTTCGGATATGAAAAGGCCTTAACAGATTTTGTGTTAGCACTTTATACACTGTTGTTTGGCTGGGAACATTTAATTGCCTGGCTATTTGTCTCGTACTGGAAGTAGGATCTTCATGAACAGCATCTAGAATTTGTTCCTCCAACTGAACTGTACAACGCTCCCTAGGTCTACCTCTGTTCACGTAATTTGGAACAAATTTACCAGATTCACGAAGTCTCTCGTCCAATTTGCGAAATGTATTACTACATGGGTGTTGTCGATTTGGATAACGTGTTCGATATTCTTCTCTTGCCATGTTTGCATTTCCGTTGCAAAATCCAAATACCATGTACATATCAGCATATTCGTTAAACGAATACATCGTACAAAAAAACGCGTTGGAAAGTCACTGTTTTCGAATGAACTAATGTCAAATCAATCAAATAAACGTCAACATTATCAAATTTGCAAACGAGTTGCCAGATCTATTTTCATTAAAAGAATGCTTCTGATGAAGTTATAAAATTGTAAAAATATCCGATTTATTAACCATTTACATCAATGGAGTTATACACGTGTCTAACTGATTGTTAATGCTATTGATTTTTTACAAAATATTTAAAAAAACAATACTAATTTATAGTCACATATTTAAAATTCCGAAGACCTCGTGAGCCTCAATGAAGAACCATACAACATTTTTTTATTTGGATTTTCTATTAAAAATTAATTAAAGAATTGAGTTACCTGAAGGTTTTCACTCATTTTCTGTACACCTTGTATATAGAAAAACAAAGTAAATGTCTCAATCATATAATTAAAATAAAACAAAATATTTAAAATATAAACAATAATTTTATTTTAATTCAAAAATTATTATCATAATATAGCCTACTGATTCAAATAAAATATTTGATGATCGATTCTGTAATGTAAACCGAATTAATTGCGCGGGCAAATGAAATGAAATGTTTGCGCGTCAATCGATGTCGATGGTTTTGAAACTGCCGTCGACTCCGAACAGTTCGTTTTTGTTGGCCTCTCCGACCCTCTTGCTCTCGTCGGCGATGACGCCCACCCTCTTCATCAAATAGTCTCTGTTTTCCAGCAGTATTTTTTTGACGTCATCTAAATTAAATTGAACAAATAAACAGTCTGCAAATCATTTTATATTAATGTGAAGTTTTTCGTTGCAATGCGAATTAGTTTAAGCAACGGAAATATTTTTCCCGGAAACTCGAATTATCGAACTAGCCCATAAATACGCATTCATAACGACTAGCAGTGAACCTATAAACCATCTTTACATACAAAGAAACCTTAACACATCCCCCAAATTTAAATTTCCCCATTACACGCTGACTTCATTTCAGAAACACCCACTGACATATAATCACCCTAACCAAACACTATCACACATCTATTCATTCATTATCATCTATTCATAACATACTTTAATCATAACTCATCTTCAAAGCTAAACAATGGCAAAAAGACCTCGGGTCGATAGCCTATGAAAGGACAACCTCAATTTATATACTGTATTATACTATACAATAAGTACAGTATTGTATAGTATAATACGGTATATAAATAGAATAAAGATATTTGTATATATTTTTCCCGAGCTGTGATTTTGTTCTTTATTGTGGATTATTTTTTTAAGATCTTGTTTGGGACCTAGAACTATTCAGAGGTATTTATTATTATTTCACCCCAGGAAAAACAGTTTGTTGGAAAATGAAAACATTTATATCATAATAGTTGTGAAAAAAAATCGATTTTTTTTGGGATTAATTTAATTATCTTTTTGGTGAACGAAATCTCCAGTGAATCGATTAGCGGCTGCGGGGATTTTTGGTGCTTTAGGATGAGTTGGTTAGTAAGAGATTAGAGCGGTGTCATTAGCATATTTTAAGAAATAACAGAGGAAATTGAAGTGGTTAGGGTTGGGATCATAAAGGTCAGCGCAATATAGAGGTATAGGATAGGCGAGAGGGGGGGGGGTGCTGTGGGCTAAATAGGCTGGGGTAAGTGTATTGATTTTTTACAGTTTCTATTGAAAATTATTGAGGATGTGAATTAATAGAAAATTAGCTTACAATATTTTGTAGAATACTAAATCAGCTAACAGCAAAGCTAATTCAGAATATTCATCCAAACTCTGAATTAATTGATGAATGATTTAGAAGCGGATTACTTAATAAAAGTGTTTTGAGTTTTTACTGTTATGGTGTTATGGTTAGAGATAGGCAAAGTCGATCTTTTCGATCTATTTTGTCACTGCAAAATGAAGTTTGTGACAATTTTCTTAATGTTATTTATAATATTAATATTGGAAAGTTTTACCTATTGATTATTAAACTCTATTTTATTGTTATTTAATAACATTAGCTACTTAAAATTGGTTATTCAGAAATACTCGATTACTAAATTCACTCGATTTTGCCCAACACTAGTTATGGTTCCATAGAAAATTGCCGAGGGCGTGAATTAATAGAAAATTAGCTTACAATATTTTGTAAAATAATAAATTAGCTAATAACAAAGCAAATTCAGTTTTTTTTATCCAACCATTAAATTGATTGATGCATCAATACAAGGTGGCCAGAAAAGGTGTGATAATCTTCAGGTAAAGTTGTTTATTGATTGATTTCAAGCAGAAAATTTAATTAAAAAAATATTGTACGGTTCTTTATTAACGCCCACGAGGCCATTGATATAATATAATAAATATGTGACTAGAAATCAGTAATGTTTTTGAAATATTTTGATTAAAATTTGTTTTATTAACAATCAGCTAAACATTGCAAATATTTATTTAATGATAAGTCGATATACGTATACTGAAAGTGCAAAACTCTTGTATTCGACTCATATTTGGAATTCGTAAATTTGACCACATTTCACATAAATTGCCTTAATTAAATTGGTTAAATATGGCTGATAGGACAACTTTACATTGCTATACATTATATTTTAAGATCATACATTTTCGTACTCCACCTTACCTATACAACAGAATTGTATTCCGCACTGATGTACATAATGTAAATGTGAGATTTTGGGGATTAATTTCACCGCCGAAACATAAAACAGCATTCTTTACTAGATCATTTACCTATAACATTTATAAATTATTCAATAGAATACACCTGAAATCCCTCAATTTGAATAAATTCAAATCATCCATACGTACTTTTATATTGTATTCCGAGTTTTAAAGTTACTGACTCGAACCGTTTATAAAATACGACACAAATTGTAATTCGCCCAATATTTCAAAGTTAATTTATTATTATTACTTTTTTTCATTTATAGTAGGTTAAGTGGAAGAACAGCGACGGGCGTTAGCCTGCCTGTACTTCGCCTACTCTTAATTATTTATTATTATTATTAATAGCAATTATACATAAAATGTTAAAAACAAAATCTAGTCACATATGTAGGATATTAATGGCCTCATAAGCTTATTGAATAATTACCCAATATTTTTTTTGTGTTTTATTCAATTTAATTTTTATGTTTTTAATTTAATGTTTTATTTTAAAAGAAAAACTTCTTTTTTTAGTTTTTTTCTACTTAAAATTAATTAACGAACTACTTTAACTGAAGATTATCACACCTTTTCTGGACGCATTGATTATACAATGCGTCCTAAGAGCGGATTATTTAGTGATGATGTTTTGAATTATTACATTTATGGATCTGTTCTATAGAAAATTGTTAAGGATGTGAATGAATAGATAATTAGCTAATCATATTTTGTAAAAAAATAAATTAGCTAAGAAGAAAGCGTATTCAGTATTATCCAACTTGTATCTTGATTGTGAAGATTTATGAATTGATATAATCTATTTTTTTTTATTGAATATCTCATCAACAACAGAGGAATGTTAAAACTGTGAGGCATATACACTTCATTTAGGATCGTACTGACATTTTTTTAATTTTAATTTTATATAATTGAACCAATATAAATAGAAAAGAGTAGTTATATAATAACCAATATTCTCATTTTATATTTACAAAACATACATTATTTCGACGCATTTATGGATTTTCAACTCAGGGTTAATGTATTTTTTTTATAATTACCAAAAATTTCATCACATGACCTCTGTTTCCCTTCTAAATCGCACGGCAGATATTCTTCCGGGACGATGGACTTCAGCGAGTTCAAATCTTTATGCACGGTTACCTGAAATTAAAATAGTAAATTTCAAAAATTACAAAATTATTAAAGAGATGTAAGCGTGTAATCACAAATAAAAAAAAACTGTTATTCCTTACTTCACAATTTATTTTTATGTTAAATGTACATTTCGAGATACAATGTGCTGATTATCAATAACATGTTATTTTATAATGAGCACATTATGTCTCGAAATGTACAACTAACATAAAAATAAATTGTGAAGTAAGGAATAACAGTCTTTTTATTTATGATTACACGCTTCACGTAAACTCAGAAACTATATAGTTATTATCTGTACTCCCCCATTCCAAGAATGTCTCGCCTTTACAACCAATACTCGAACTGTATCGATGTATTTAATATGCCATTTCTTTACTATAAACGCGTTCTTTTAGATTGTCTTAAACCGAATTTATGTACTTTGTTCTCGCCATATAAAATAATTTTGTAAATATTGTAAACCCTGTCAATGGACTAAGTCTGTTGGGTTTGTATAAATAAATAAATCAATGAGGTTTATAACTCAACGTCCTCGTACAAGCAATAAAATAATCTTCTATCAGTTAATTGTGGAAACAGTTTAATCAATTTGAAAAATAAATTTGTATAAATAAATAAATAAATAAATAAATCAAAGAGGTTTATAATTCAACGTCCTTGTACAAGCAATAATAATCTTCTATGAGCTGGTTGTGGAAACAGTTTAATTAATTTGAAAAATAAATTTGTATAAATAAATAAATCAAAGAGGTTTATAACTCAACGTCCTCGTACAAGCAATAATAATCTTCTATCAGCTGGTTGTGGAAACAGTTTAATTAATTTGAAAAATAAATTATTGATTTTGTTCATAATAAAAATATATATTTCGGAAACTATATTTCCAACTAAAGCAGATTGAAGATGGTACCAAATGTAAATATCAAAAAGAACATAAATTCACAGTTATGTCTCCATCTCAGAAATATTTTGTTGCCGTATTTCTGTAGTGGTGACAGGAATAGTTCAATTAAAATGAACGAAAAAAATAAAAACCATATATGTAAATGTAAAATGTTTGTCAAACCACTTTCATCAAGGTAATTAATTAAATTGATATTTATTTTAAAAGTTTAAGCTGACTGAACTTCGCCTACACTCATAACATTTCATTTTGTATTTTTTTCTGTGATAAATAAAGGTATTATTCATTATATCTATGAATTTGAAATTGAGATAATTTAAATTAATTAAATATAAGTAGAAAAGCAACATCACTGATGGGATTTGAACCCATGCCCCTCGATTTCTAGCCGAGTGCGTTACCAACTACACCAGAGAGACAGGTGATATCAAATCTCCATTCAATGCTTCAAGTTCACTTATGTATTGAATTAAAAAACAAGTATTTTAGGTTTCGCAATATTTAATAGTAGATACACTGCTACTATAATTGTGTCGATACACATCAGGTAGTTTATGTAAGGGTTTAACAATATTAGTGGAGGAATATTTATACAAAACCAGGTAGAAAACACTAAAACCCCCTATTAGTGTTTTCTACCCTGGTTTTATACAATTTTTACATGACAGTTAATGAGCGTGAGTACAGTTATACAGAGAGCTTTTTTTTATCAGTATACATTTCCCCTATGTATACCTGCAAAATACGCGAGTCAAATGCATTAATATATGTGTGTTTGGTTGCCTATAACACGTAACTGAACACATATTTGCCAAATAGTCAACTTAACATACACACATTAATTATTCAATGCCGTTGGCTCGCGTTTTTTTCAGGTATACACTTCCACTAATGTATACTTATAAAAAAATCTCTCTGTATATAAAATTTGTAGAGAACTAACAAATGTCTATATTAATAATATAAAAAATATAAT
Organism: Philonthus spinipes; assembly: GCA_963082785.1. Classification (NCBI taxonomy): domain Eukaryota; kingdom Metazoa; phylum Arthropoda; class Insecta; order Coleoptera; family Staphylinidae; genus Philonthus; species Philonthus spinipes. The sequence goes on from OY720314.1 coordinate 5,874,316, forward strand.
AACTTAGGTGAATCAATTAAGGAGTGGTGAATTATTTAGATCCATTTCTTCATTATATTGTGTATAAATTACATACATTCTGAGATGTTTCTTTTTCACTTATATTTAATTAATTTAAATTATATCTCAATGTTGCACATTGAACATTTCTTCAATTCATCAAGGTATCTGGAACATATTGGTCTGATGGACCGAAATGGCCATCATTTAATGAATGGTGGTTAAACGAACTCATTTAGTAAAAAAAAAACATGTATATAGATTTTTAGTCTAAATTTACCTTTCTAAATAATTTTTCCGTAAAGGCTATTTTAATAATATCCAGCAGCGTGTTGAAAATTTGTGGAACGTTTACGAAGTGTATACCGAGAATTCTTCCTGAAAGGCATTCCTGAAATAAATAAATAAATAAATAAATAATACAACAAAAAATAGATAAAACTAAAAATAGGGATTCTTAAAACACTTACTTGATATTGCTTCATATTTTTTATTTTATTTTGACTAGCTTCAGTAAGTTTTCAATGAATAGATTTTCACAGTAAAAAAAAAAGTGAAAAATACTGAAACTAGTTGGAATAAAACAATTTTGTGACGTAATAGCAAGTTTCTTTTCGAAACTATAGATTAGATTTTCATTATTTTTATTATATAAAGAAAATCTTTGATTTCGAGAAATAAATTAAATTACATCACAATATTTACAAATTATTAAAACTCTGAAAATGGCTATCGACTGTCGGTCTTTCTGCCTGTCTCTGTACAATTATTGTTTTTTTATTCAATAGTCATGAGTTTCTAAGTTTTCCAAATTTGATTAGATGAATCGATGACTTGTTAGTGAAGGATGGGTATATTTAAGATTAACATTAGAATTACGGGGGATACAGAAGTGTTGGATAATAAAAGCTTTGTGGGGATTGCTATTGACTAGTTTCAATTATACGGTAATCATTATCAAACTAAGTACTTAGTCAAACTAAGTAGTTAAGCGTTTTCTTTATATCAAAATAGTGACTTGGTCAAACTAAGTACTTAGTTTGATAATGATTACCGTGTAATTGTTTAATAGAGATTGCTATTATTTTCATGTTTAATAGAAATTGCTATTATTAGTGTTCCTTCTTTTTATTTTCTTTGTGGGGATTGCTTTATTTTCTTGTGTAATAGAGATTTCTATTATTAGTCTTCCTTAATAAGTAGAGGTTATTATTTTATGTTGTTTACTAACCTGAATTAAATTTAACATTTTCGCGAGGCTGTTGATGTTATTGAAAGCCCTCACGTGGGCGCTGGTCAGATTAGTGTAATCAGCCACGAACCTCACGCCGATGGAGTAATCATGTTCCAATTCCAGTTCGTAAAAAGCAAAAACCAACAAGAAGTTCTGCACCATCGAGTAATCCTCGTCATTCTTGTTAAAACGATGAACGTAGATTCTTTCGGTGTTGTTCATTAATTTCGGCATAGGCACTAGTTGTCTAAATAACAATAACAATTGAAATGATGTAGTTAATCAACTTCAATGAAATGTAAAATGGTTAATTTATACACTTTATTTTAATAATAGAGATTTTATTCACTTGCTCATAGTTATTTAAATTAAATTTAAATAATTTGAAAATAATTAATTATTTTCCCACTACTGCAACTTTTTTGACTCACGTTATGTTTATTAAAACAACTACTTCTCGGGTATATACCCCTTCGGACATTGAATTACATAATGAACATTTGCTGTTTCATTGCATAGCGTCGCCGAGCTTTATTATTTACACCTAATATGTAATTATAATTGTAATTTGGAAATGGAGATTCCGTTAATAAAGTAAATTGAAATTGATTGCAGCCGGAGGGGTAAACGTACCGTTAATTTAATTTATCAACAAAAAACAACATAAATTGTTGGATTATGCAATGTTATTGCTATGCAACAGCAAAAGTCCATTGTGTAACTTAAAAAAAAGAACAAACATCCATCGTTTAATTGTGGTTAAATTTTTGGCGGAGTATTTGCAAGACAAGTAGTTGTTTGTTCTTTTTTACGTACTTACGTAATGTAAGTCAAAAAGTTGTAGTAGCTGAGAATAATTAATTAATTTATAAATTGTGTAAGTTAATTATTTTCAAATTTGTTTTTATTAAATACATTTTAGAAGTAATTAACATTAAGTAGTTGTTTTAATATGCATTTGTTTAACGTATTTAGGTAACGTAAGTCAAAAGTCACAGAGCTAAATGTGAAAATAATTTATTAATTATTTTCTAATCATTTTTATTTAATATAATTAATATTAATTTAATGCTTTGTTTTAATCACGAAATTATTTTATAAAATGAGCCTCATACGAGTAATTAATGAATTAACTTACGCGGAACTGAGATATTTCTGCATTTTCGGATGTTTCGGATCCATGTTTTTCAGCAAGGCAATATTGAATCCCCTCACCGTGTAGTAATTCTCCAATTTCTGTTTGGTTTGCTCTAAACGGAATTTGTTTCGCAGGAGGAACCGTTCGATGCGTTTTTCACCTGAAACCAAAACAAGTAAAATTAACGTAAATGCGGAGCATACAAATGTAATCAATTATAATGGAGAATTCCGTAAAATAAAGTTAAAGTTAAATTATATACCATTTGACCGAGAACTTTTTCCCTCTACACTGAAAATAATTTTGTATATATTTTCTTTCTTTCTTAATCTTATCCTTTTTTACCCGTATTGGGTGTCGAGGTTGTATATATTTTAATGATATTAATTAATAAAAACTAAATGCCCTTATTTTGAGGCAGTTGTAAAGTTAAGAGGTTGGATTGTTTTTACTTATGATGTGTGCTTCTTAAAGGAAAAAAAAATATTGTCAAAAAAATTATTAAAAATTTATTGTCAAAGTGGATGTCGAGGTATGGGAGAAGGGAGATTCCTTTAGCTCCCTGGATATGTTTTTAATATTCAAATGTATATTTAGGTAATATGTATATTTAATTAATCACCATAATCCACTGGGAGGTGAGTTTGCTTCTTCATCCAGGCTTCAATCAACCAACAATCCCTTCGAATATCCATTTCACTTCTTTCGTAATACAACTTCACTGCCTTCACGTCTTCATCAGTCACTTCGTAGAGTTTTTTAATTAATTCAGACATGATTGATTTTAATTAACACTTAATGTAGGATTCTAATTCGTGCACTTTAATATTTTTTTTAATTAAAAAAAAAAACAGTTATTTATATGAAAGCAAGCGAAATCAATAAGCAGATACTCAGCTAATTTATGTAATTACGAATAATAAAACACTGAATACACCATTATAATTTTTGAATACAATTATAACTATATAAGAGTACAGGGAATGAAATAAAATAAATAAAAAAAAATCAGAAACAAATACAATTGTAATTATTTCGAATTTAGAATGATTTCAACTAAAATTATATCAAACACGATTATAAATACTTCAAAATAAAAATGGGCAAAGTTGATCTTTTTTATTAGTGCAAAATTAAATGTATAATTATATTAATGCAATATATTCTATTAATATCATTATCTGTTCCTTATTTATTGAAAAACATCAATTTATTGTTCTTTATTTATTTGAAAATGCTCATCTAAGAATTGTCGATCATTAATATTACTCAATATATTCTATAAATTTCATTAACTGTTCCTTATTTATTGAAAAATATCAATTTATTGTTCTTTATTTATTTAAAAATGTTCATCTAAGAATTGTCGATCATTAATATTACTCAATATATTCTATTAATATCATTAACTGTTCCCTATTTATTCCTATTTATTGAAAAACATCAATTTATTGTTATTTATTAATTATATTTATTTAAAAATGCTCATCTAGGAATTATCGATCATTAATATTACTCGATTTTGCCCAACACTAATTTTCACTAAATTTGTGTCAAATATGAATGTAATTATTTCATATTAACAATGATTTTGACTGAAATTAAATCAAACAAAAATGTAATTATTTCGAATTTAGAATAATTTCGACTAAAATTATATCAAACGCAAATTTAATTATTTCAGATTGAAAAATAATTTTGACTCAAATTATATCAATTGCGAATATAATTATTTCGAATTGAGAATGATTTCCACCAAAAAAATATAAAACACGAATGTAATTATTTTAGATTAAAATTAATTTAAATATTAGTATTGTTCACTGTTATTTTATAATTATATATCAGTTAGAATATCGTTTATATATATATAATATATATTCGTAATATTTATTTTTATAGCATATGTTTTGTAAAAAGGAAATTCCGTAAATAAATGTATTATTATTATTATTGAATGATTTCGACTAAAGTAATGTCGACTAAAGTAATGGTCGCAAATCCCGTGGCAAAGAAGAAGGGAAGGAAAACCGCCTAATATTTTACAATTTAAATAACCATGTAATATGTAATTATTATTATTGTAAAATAAAAAACACTTGAACCTAAATAAAATACGAAATTTTCACCAATTAAAATTGAGATTTTCTGCCTAAATTTTGTACTACTACAAAAAAAATCTTTATTGTCTGAGAAATAATACGAATACAATTATTTCGGATTAAGAATGATTTCCACTAAAATTTTATCAAACACTAATTACTTCAGATTAAAAAAAAAAATCGACAGAAATTAAATCAAATACAAATGTAAGTATTTCACATTTGGAATGATTTGAATTAAAATTATATTAAATATGATTGTAATTATTTCTTATTATATAATAATTATTTTAGAATAATTTCGACTAAATTTATAATATAATGTAGTAATATTTTATTCCACCCCTACACCACCATTATGGTAGATGGGGATTTTAGATTATATATATATATATATATAATATTTTATTCCTTTCTTCACTTTTTTTACAATAAATACAAATATAAATATTTCGGATTAGCAACAATCTCGTCCAAAATTATATCAAACACAAAATACAATTATTTCGGATTAAGAATGATTCCGACGTTGAAGTAAACGACATGAAACAAATAAATTAAAACACGATTATTATTTTTTTTTTTTTTTCGGACTCTAAATTAACTCAACTAAAATTATGTTTGCTGCACGACATGAAACACACATGCACACACAAAACAACAAATGAAAACACGATTATACTTTACTACATAACGTAATCAGTCACATATTTGTCACGTTCAACATGCTCGTTAGAAATAATGGTAATATATGAAGGAAATTAACGTGAAGTATAGAACGACACGTTTTAATTAATTATATATATATATATATAAATATATTTTTTGAAAATATTTACAAAATTTTATATTACTATTTGACATTTATATATTTAGTTGTTATATTGATTTTTGTTGCATGTTTTGTAAAAAGGAGATACCGTAAATAAATATATAATAATATTTATTACCGTTGAGTTTTCGTTATCAATCTGTCTCAATCTTTTTTTTTAATCCAACTACTTGTCTGAATCCTTCCTGGCTTATTATCGGTTCTAACTTTCTTATTTTCTTAATGGATGCAAAACAAAAGTAGATTGTGACTTTCATTTTGTATCCATTGTCTGATTGAGTTGTTAATAATTCCGTAAAGTATTGCCTTCATCTCCATAGTTTCTTTTATGATGTCAATTTTGTGTCATTCTTGTCCTTTATATGCACTTCTTCGTTTTATTTTTGTTCTGGTTTCCGTTGCCTTGGTTTGCATAGTTAATAAGTGGTAGTCAGTTCCTTTTTCTGTTCGTCTTGTTTTATAAGTAAACAATACTAAAAAGTGTCAGTGAATTATTAAAAAAATATTGAAAATAAAAAAATATACAAAAACATAAAATTTCATATTTGCGTTGCCTAGGTTTGTATAGTTAATAAGTGGTATTTTCTAGTCTTCTTCTTTTATTAGTATTGTGTCTAAACTACTAAGGAGTATATTTGAATTAATTTAATAAAATGAAAAAAAAAAATGGATTTTTTATGAAAATTGAGATTTTCTGCCAAATGTTTGTACTACTAGCACAAAATCTTTATTATCTGAGAAATAACACATTCTATATAATCTAATATAATATAAAAATAGGGCAGAAAGACCTCTGGTCGATAGCCTAAACAGACTAGCACCTACATGTATTGTAATTATTGATATTGTTATATTGTTAAAAATATCTGTATATTCTGAATAAAATCATTTACAGAGAGGTTTCTTTAACAGTATACATTTCTCCTATGTATACCTGGAAAATACGCGAGTGAAACGCATATATACATTTTCGATCAAATATTTCACATATTTTGAAGTTTAGCATGTGTGTTTAGTTGCGTGTTGTAGGCTACTAAACATACACACATTGATCGGTTCAATGCGTTTGACTCACTTTTTCACAGGTATACACTTCTCCCAATGTATACTAATAAAAAAACCTCTCTGTATATATATATATAAAAAATCGGGCAGAAAGACCCCAGGTCGATAGCCCGGACAGACTAATACAATATTTATTATTAAGTAAATATAAATGTATGTATAAGCTCATGTAATGTTGTTGTCTGAATAAAGATATTTTATATATATATATATATATATATATATAAAATAAATATTTTCACAAAAAAAATTTTCAAATATGGGCTATCGACTACTTAAAATTGAAATATATTATTAATTTTAAACTATTTTTTGTTTGTTTGTTAGTATATTATTGATTATTAATTTTTCATTTTTACTAACCATCTCACCATTATTATCAAGCAAATAATTATTATTTGCTCGCAAATAATTTTGCAAGTTTCGTTTCGTTGGCGTTTCTCTAAACATTTCGATTTCCTAAAATAATTTGAAATTAAATAATCATCCACATAGATTATTCACTGAATAAATTAGGTCGAGTAATGTGAAGTGCTGTAAAATAATATAGGTGAAAAATAATAATTCCTTACTTTTTTAAAAATTTTATTAATACACCAGATGAACATTTCTAGTGTTAAGTGCTCATTATCAATAGTAAGTCCGGGGGACTCATTTACCATTGATAATGAGTACTTAGTACTTGAAATGTACATCTGGTGTATTAATACAATTTAAAGTGAAGTAAGGAATTAATATTTTTTACCTATATTATTTTACAACACTTCACACTTCACATTACTGAGTAAACTCACTGAATAACGTAGGTTGAGTGGATGATTTTTATTTTTTACCTATATTATAAATTACTTAATTTAACTTTCTCTTCAATCAAATTGAAAAAAAAAACAATAACTTGTACAAAGAATGACCGCAATCAAATAACCCTGCACGTAAACCTTAAAACACAATCTAGTTTCGCACTGGGCGATGGTTATAATAATAATAATAATAACAGCAGTGAAAAGAGTAATTACGTAAAAACGAAATAAATCCGCGCGACAACGCGGGGAATTATCACGCGCGCACACACCCACATGACTTTACCTGTTGTTCCCCATTTTATCTCGTGAGTTATAAGGGTGCTCCCGACCCTTAATGGTTGGGCCATTATTCTTGCAAATACAAAATACAGTCTGCTCGTGGAAGGGGTTGATGGAGTGGAGGCGGGGGATTGAGCCGGCGTAAATATCCTTGACAAAAATCGATATGCAGACGCGAAACGGCGAAAACCGGGGGGACTCATTAACTAATGGAATCAATTTTGAGCAATGTGTCCCTTTTTGTTTTTTTACGGAATTAATCGCGCCCCGGTCTCGAAAACACCCGCTGCTCTTTTCTCGCTCGAGTTTTATAACATTTGTCATTTTCAATAAAGTTTAAATTTTTTTTATATATAATTTAAAGGAAATAGTGATACAATACGATCGAGAACTTTTCTCCTCTAGAATACTTTGATTTTTTTCTTTATTTTATATTTTCTTAATGGCTTATTCAGTAAGTAATGCAAATACACAAGAATAAAAATTGATTCGCACTAGTGAATACAAATAGATAAATCGTCACATGTGTCATTATTTATGAAAACAGTAAAAATATTTACTACCCTCAATCCTTTCAATTACAATCTCCTCAAAACCTTATGTATCCCTCTCAACCCAAACACCAGATCCACACCTAAAATCCCATCAACATCATTATTTCTGTTCATTTCATCACTTCATGACAAAGACAGAGACACAGACAGTTAAATCAAATACATAAATACGCATAGACATAAGACATAGACAGATATTTACGAAGTCGGGCTGAAAGACCGACGGTCGATAGCCGATTAACAGGCGAAGAATCATATGTTTATGTATATAAAAAAAAATGTTTTTGATAAATAGAAAACAGTATTCATTCCATTTGTGCATTTGTTTAACGTACTTACGTAAGTAAGTCAATAGTCACAGAGCTAAATGTGGAAATAATTTATTAATTATTTTCGAATCATTTTTATTTAATAAATATTTTTTGATTTACGTATTGTATTATGTGTCTGTTAATAAAGATTTCTGTATATATATATATTTACTACCCAAAATAAAGTCTTTCTTATTGAAAGCTACTTCTGAAATGAGACAATGTTAGAAAATAAACAATGGGCTTATTTTCTCCAACCTGTATTGAAGAATTCCGCGCTGGATTTCCCGCCATTGCAGTTTCCTACGACGCTTTACAGTATGGTATTCAAGAATATGTTCTAAAGTTTCGTAAAACAGGAGCTGTAAACAAAAAAACCTTGCGTTGGCAGAACGCTGAAAATACCGCAGAAATAAAGAAATCCACCCGAAGGCTTTCACAGCAAGTATATGTTCCATACATATCAATTCTTAATAAATATATGGAATGGAGAGTGGCGTTGTGTTTAAATAACAAAGCAGAACACTTTCAATATTTGCTGTAGATTTTAAGCTATATTTATTGTAAATTGTATTAACTATTATAATTAAATTCAGGCAGAAAGACCTCCTCGGTAGCCCATGACAGACTACTAACCCACCAATATGTATTGTAAATATTAATATTTGTAAGGAATTGTAATTCTGCTGTCTGAATAAAGATGTTTGTGTATAATTAAATTCATCACTATTTTTCTGCAATTTGCTGGAATAACATAATCTATAGATCATGCATGTCCAACGTACATACACCAAGAGAAGGTCAACCGAATTTGTTCTACATAATATAGTGAGCATGATTGAAATATTATTGGATAAAAAATAATTCACTCAATGCGTTTTTTAAGACATTGAGTGTGCGTTTGATAAAACGACTAATTATAAGACAATAAACGCGCTAATGGAACGCGGATCTAGAATTTATGAGTGAATTGGTAATGTAGCTAATAGAACAGTCAAGGTTGAGGCAACAACCGATTATCTACGTCAACTAAATTGAAAAAAAAACTTTCGAACCAAAGTCAACAAAGCATTTCTGGCAATGGAAAAAACATGGGGTCTAAACCCACGCACGATGATGTGGCTTTGTACAGCTATGTACAGCATGTTTACTTATGGCGCATTTATCAAATCAAATCATTTATTTGTGCAAAATAGTACATACATATATACTTTACACACGTCAGAATAAAATATACAATGTGAAATAAGCAAGACAATAAACACAACGCATTAAAATGAGTAAAAAATAAATAAAATATACAAAACAAAGTCTAACACATTAAAATCAGTAGGTATACAGAACAATATACAACAAATTATAATAAGTTAAATTGTAGAAGGGTAATCAAGAAAATCTGTATTCCATGTATGGCTTAGTTCTAGTTTTCTTTACGTTGGTTGTTGGTCGTGGAGACTTTAATTATTTAAATAAAAATACTTGTCCTTTCTCCTACTTATTTTTTTTTATTTTACTAGATATATTTCGGAAACTTCAACTACTGGAGATGGAAACATAGTTTCCGAAATATATCTAGTAAAATAAAAAAATAAGTAGGAGAAAGGACAAGTATTTTTATTTAAATAATTAGTTCTAGTTGTTAAGCTTAACTTATTATAAAATAATAGACCAAAATAATTGTGACCATTTTCAGTTCTTTTTAGCCTGAGTGAGGTTGAATTAATATCATCCTCGTTTCTAGTTGTGTATGCATGAGAATGGGTGGGATATTTAGTGATATTTTTTTTTGACATGGAGTAAACACTCTAGAATATACAGTGCAGGTAATGTTAGAACACTTAAAGTTTTAAAGCTATCTCTGCAATCATCACGGAATTTTAGACCTGCGACTATTCTGATAGCTTTTCTTTGCAGTGCGAAAATTCTGTGCCTGGAAGCAGAGTGCCCCCATATGAAAATTCCATAGCATAGATGACTTTGACATAGCGCATAATAAGCCATAAGTAGTACATGCAACGAGACTGAATTGTTCAAGTTGCGAAGGCAATAGATGTTTTTTGATAATTTATTTGCCATGTTGTCACCATGCGTATCCCATTTTATGGAGCTATCTAGATATAATCCAAGGAATTTTGTGGATGGTTCCAAATGAACATTGTGTCTATTTAGTGTAAATAACATGGTCGCCGTTTTAGCTTTATTGAGAGACAGTAAGTTACTTGCAAACCAATAGTGGTTGTTATAAGTGCAAAGGACTTTGTGTCACATGCACACAACCCCAACACTGGTGATGAAACTGATACTGTGCTATCGCTGAATCTCCACATGAAAAGGGAGGCCATAGCGGCAATTCTTCGCCTTAGTAGCAATGGCATTTGCAAGAGCAATAGAGTAGGAACAATCAGAAGTCTTATCTGGAGGAATACCACAACTGGAGGCTGGGGAATTTATACAGTCGGATCACTGAAGATAGAAGATTCGAGCCTCTTTACTCGAGAAGCCTAAACATTCAAAAGAAAATATCCATCAGCTATAATTGCTCGATGGTTATCCCTATAACTATCGAGCAATTATAGCTGATGGGCCTAACACACGCGGCTGTAACTAATAAAACCTTACAGAGAGTAGACATGCTCTACAGTCTCTGAGAAGTAACTACACTTGCTCAGAAAATTAAATAATGCCATAATAAAGTCAGGCCGACCTCGACACACAATAGAGTCGAGGTCTCCTGGGTGAAAGGGCACAGTATTGAAATTGGGAACAGAAAAGTCGATGCATTGGTTGGAGCTGCATACCCAGCACACTGATGCATCCGCCTTTAAATTTCCTATGAGAGTCTATGACCGAAAGAAATGTGTTTATTTATTATATTTATTTATTTAACGGATTTATATTTTTTTACAAATCATCTACAATATAATTAATAATATTTATGTATAGTGGATTGTAGAATAAAAGTAACGAAATAATAACAAGAAAACATAAATAATAATTATAAATCGGTGGTTCCACAACTTTAATCAGTGAGGTTTCTATGAGCAGAGTTACTGCCTCGTCTACAAAAGAGGAGGTCATTCTTTTACAAGCAAGAGGGACATCTTAAGGCGGCCCGACTATATCAATTTATTTACTGTTTGCATATTCAAAACTTTTATACAAACTGTATCTTTTCAATCCCCTCTACTTTTCTCTATCTGAGTCTGTATATTAAAACCGTTACTATTTTTGAAAAACCATTAATCACATGCATTAATAATTATCAACCTGATGATGTCACTTTTTTGGTGAAACAATTATAGCATTGTTTCTACAAACGAAACTGTGAAACAAAAAAAAATATTTGTGTTTTTATTGAATAGTATTTTATTTATTACAGACATATTTATTTTGTTGTTCATATTATTTGAGTCTGCCTAATTATCCTGTAAATAAATGAGCCATACATTGAATACATCGATTAACTCCATAAAACAAATAGATGTGAAAAAATGATAAAATAATGTATAATATTTTCGTATAATTGCCTCTGAAAAAAATTTATTTATTATAAAAAAATGAATAAAAAAAGAAGTCTTTTAATGGTGTCAATCTTTATCATTTTTAAAAATTGTTAAATATTAACAGTTATAATTTTAATACTCTCATTTATTATATGTATATATACATAATTTAACATACTTAATTATTATTAACAATAAAAATATATACGATATTGCGAAATAGTCATTTTTTAAACCTGGCGCATCCACCAAAAGTATATTTTAGGTAGGCGAAGTTCGATCAGCTTTATTTGTTACTGTTCTTCCACTTTACCTATTATAATTAGTCTAGTTGAATATACATAATGCAACATATACAGGGTATTATTTATAAAACAAATGATATCTTATTTAAGTTTTTTGTATACAGGGTCCTGCAACAGTGTGTCGGGCTTTCCTAGCGCCATTCCCGTGAAAAAAAAAATGTTTCGTACAAAAAATTATTGATTTAAAAATCTTTATGGCGTAAAATTATTTTCAAACATACAGGGTATCCCAATTTTGCGGTATAACAAAAATATTTGTTTTTTTTTTAATGGAACACCCTGTATTTATTCAACTTTTTTTATTATGTTACAGTGTTGCCAATTTACAATTATTTTCTTCAAGTATCATGCAAAAGCAAGCTCAACTTTAAAAAATCGTAGCGACCTCGTTTTTTGAATGTAAGAATAACTTTTAGGAAATATTTCGGTGTGCTTAATAAGCAACGTTTTATTAATGATAAATTTAAATTTAGTAGTACAGGGTGTTCAGAGAAATATGCCAAACTTTGCAAATTTCAAAGAGGTGTAACCCATTTTTTTTAATGGAATGCTCCCTATTTTTTGTCATTATTCGATAGGTCTTTTTCTTATCTTCAATTTGATGGGGCATATCTTATGTCTAAACCCCATAGTTCTTGAGATATTCAATATTTTTCACAAAAGTATCCACTTAATTACATTTCTATGCACTCTAGTAGGCCATGCTGAGACGAAACAACTGTCAAAATGTAATATAAGTATCAGTGTGACATTTGATTATGTCGAAATTCGAAACGTTAATTTGTGATATGTAAAGTGATTCTTCGTTTCGTGGTAAAAGTTGACAGCATATAATTACGATGAATTTCGAAAAAGACGAACTAGTCGATATGATTTTAGTATTAGGGGAGACTGACAGAAATTGTTTATTGGCGGCTAGAATTTACGCGACACGTTATTCCGACAGAAGACATCCGGAAGAGAAAAGTTTTAGGAACCTGATCAATAGATTTATTGAAATGGGAAGTGTACATTACAGAAAACAAGAAAGAACAAAACCTATCACCAATTAGGAAAACCAATTTTCAGTATTCTTAACAGCAACTGAGCATCCCAACTTGAGCCAAAAAGAAGCAACCAGCATAAGCGAGATGTCAGTACAACGCATTCTGTAGAAAAATCGATATCATGCATATCATATTCAGTTACATCAAGAACTGAGTAATAGTGATTTTCAGTTTCGTTCCGAATTTTGTATCTGGACAAGACTAAAAAATACAGACGTTCCATAACAGCGGATCTGTCAACATGCACAATTTTCATTATATATAAATAAATATTATATATATATATATAATATGTATAGGTATATGTATAGATAAGTTTGGTTAAATCATCATATTGTAGTCCCAGGACCTGAGGTTAAACCATTTCTTAACATTAACGGGACACCCTGTATACTACTTATGATATTTTGTATAATTTAGGACAAAAGTACACGTTTTGCTGATTTGTAAATATTAACGGGACACCTTGTACTTGTGATATTTTGTATAATTTAATACAAAAATTCGATTTTAGCTGTCATGTTAAATAAAAGTGCAGAGATGAGAAACAATCATTGTTTTGATGATAGCCAGAATGCTATAATACTGGATGTATTATTTCACCTGATAAATCAAAATAACACGAGAAATACAAATCGTACGAAATATATGTGAATAACTGGTGATGGCTATTTTGGTCTTTCGGACCTCGTCAAACCAAGACAAGTTTTCCTTGCTTCATTGGACGAAAAAACAATTCTCGATCGTCTACCTTCTAGACCCAAATCATTCACGAAAGCACTTATAAATTAGGCAAAAGATGGCGCTTTGTTGTAATTGGAATGATAGAATTTCAATTATAACATTATCAAATTATTCGGTTTTTTTTTTTTGGATAATTGATCCTGGCATAGGTTTTCACTACAGCCAAAATTGAGAAATATTTCTCTTACTATTTTCTCATTTATCACTTGGTAAAACATTATGAATAATCAAAGTAGTTAAATAATTATCAATTGGTTTTGTTTTACTTAATTGTATATAATGGTTGCCATGATAATGGTTGGCAAACGTGGATAGAGGCGATCATTATTATGTTTTGTTAATTGTATTATTTTATTAACCATTCTCTGAAATAAATATGAATAAATTATTAAAAATGAACCAATAAAACACAGATTAGATTGAATAACTCGAATATTCTCGACTAGTTTCGGGTTGTTAGCCCATTTTCAAGAGAATTTAAAATTTGTCTCACTTTATGATGTTTTATAAATACTACTTTTCACTTTATTCTATTATTAAACCATATATATATATAATCTTTATATTTCTATTAATTTTAACAATCCAACTTATTTATAAATAACTGATTTTGTTTAATTTTAGCAAAATAATTCCATAATGTAACTATTCTCATTTTATTATGTATGTATGTTACTGAATGAAATGGCCTCCGTTAAGTAAATAAATAAATTAGCCAATGCATTTTTCGGTTTTGTTATTTTTTTCGTAATTTCCAAATATTTAACTTGTTAATTGTTGAGGCTTCTACTTATACATTGTAATTCAATTTTAATAAATGAAACACTTTTTCACTTTGTTTGTACAACTCATATTTCCAAACATCTCTACGAATTAATAGTTTCATAAATATTCAATTTTCCTTAAAATAGGACTTTACAAACATCATTTGTTTCACTCGCACCTGCCCAGGTACAACTCAAAGAACGTTTTCCGCAAGTTTCCCCGGTGTATTTGAAGTGCCTAGCAATAAATAAAGTTTTTCGATACTTCCCATCCAGTATTCGCATTCGGTGTAAACTATTAAAGTTTCATGGAGTTTCAACACATCCCATGCATTTCCCCGGATACGAACTTAAACCGCGCGGACAACCCCCCGAATGGCGATTACAGGGGGGCGTGCAGGTTCGAATAAAATGTAGTCACCGTTTGCCGTGCGCGCGTGGAAAATGCAGTAACAACGGCATTAACATTGAACCTTGACCCATTCGGCGTCTCCTTCATCGTCGACGTCGTCGTCGTCGTCGGCGGCGGCACAGCGGAGGGTCATGTGTGAGTGCGCGCGACGCCGCAAGAGCGCCGCGACGCTCAAGCTCGAGACGGACGCTTAGGGTCAGTTGCAACTGTTGCTCCAGCCCGAGACCTAGAGGAGCGCGTCAGAGAGGAAACGCGCGCGCGGACAGTTTTACAGTTGTTTTATTTGTTTCGTTCGCCCGATAACTAAATCTTCTCTGGAATCACGTTCACACACGACAAATCAAAACTTTCAGTGCCTGGAAAAAAATATTAACATCACGAAAGTTAATTAATTGGAATTTTATATAAATTAATAAAGTGAGTTTAATTTAACAATTAGTGCTCCGCATAATTTATTTTAATATAATTGAAACAGGTATCAATTATAAAATTATATCCAGCAAATGGAACATACAAAAATATTTCGATTTAAAAACAAAACTTATATAAAATATATATATATATATATATATATATATATATATATACATATATATATATATATATAATATAATTAAAAACAATACAGTTTTAATTAATTCATAATTATTTTAAATTACGCACTATTTCTTATTAAATATACAAATATATACAAATAAATACATTTTTATAAATATTAAGTATTCACAATAAAATAAAAGTATTGCTCCAAACTAAATATATTATTATAAATTATAAATATATACAACAAAAAATTATGTGTTTGTCCTAGGCTACGGACCAGAGCTCCTTTTGCCCAATTTCCATTTCTTATTTCCAATCTACGTGTAGAGAAACAATTGTAGTGATATCCAATAAATCGGTTTCATTACGTGTAGGGACGTAGATTTTTCAGGCGAAGGAAATTAAGATTGATACTTTTTAACCCTAAGAAATTACAGCGCAGTGAAATAATGTTGGTAAAATGTAATAAAATAAATAAAAAAATGAAAGACCTATGGTCGATAGCCCATGACAGACTAATAACACAATTATACATATTGTTATAATAAATTTTGTGAATTTTTGTTGTTAGATTAAAAAAAATATATTATAAACAATATTTCATTTAAAATTATCACAAATTTTAAAATACAAGTGCCTCGGAAATCAAAAATATTTATAATTACACAAATAGATCTTTATCTAGAGAAATACATTATACATTAAATGTACAGTAAATCATCATTTATTTTAATTTAATTATTTTATAAAACAACATCATAATTACTGACCCAAACTATTGATTAGGTTATCAAAATTGTTGATATTTTCATTGCCGATTTAGTAAGAAAGAGTTCTAAAAAATTATATTGAATATTTTCAATTTATTTTATTATAAAATTAAGATTGATACTTTTTAACCCTAAGAAATTACAGCGCAGTGAAATAATGTTGGCAAAATGTAATAAAATAAATAAAAAAAGAAAGACCTATGGTCGATAGCCCATGACAGACTACTAACAGAATTGTACATATCGTTATAATAAATTTTGTAAATTTTTGTTGTTAGATTTTAAAAAAAATATTATAAACTACATTTCATTTAAAATTATCACAAATTTCAAAATACAAGTGCCTCGGAAATCAAAAATATTTATAATTACACAAATAGATCTTTATCTAGAGAAATACATTATACATTAAATATACAGTAAATCATCATTTAATTTAATTTAATTATTTTATAAAACAATATCATAATTACTGACCCAAACTATTGATTAGATTATCAAAATTGTTGATATTCTCATTGCCGATTTAGTAAGAAAGTGTTCTAAAAAATTATATTGAATGTTTTCAATTTATTCTTCATGGCATTCCTGACTAGGTAATCAGACTTATGAAGCATACTCCAATTAAGAGTAATTAAGAATAATTTTAAATGATGTAGGATTTAAAACGTTTTTAATATAACCCAAAATCTTAGCTAATAAATTGAAAATATTACTCATATACAGGAAATCTCCTCACCAAAATGGACGATCTTTAATTGTTTTTACTTAAGACTATATTGAATGTTTTCAATTTATACTTCATGGCATTCCTGACTAGGCAATCAGACTTGTAAAGCATACTCCAATTAAGAGCGCACAAAAGCAACATAAATAATTTTAAATGATGTAGGATTTAAAGCGTTTCTAATATAACCCAAAATCTTAGCTAATAAATTCCAAATGTTACTCATATACAGGAAATCTCCTCATCAAAATGGACAATCTTTAATTGTTTTAATTTAAGACTATATTGAATGTTTTCAATTTATTCTTCATGGCATTCCTGACTAGGTAGACTTGTAAAGCATACTCCAATTAAGAGCGCAGAAAGCAACATAAATAATTTTAAATGATGTAGGATTTAAAACTTTTTTAATATAATCCAAAATCTTAGCTAATAAATTTCAAATGTTACTCATATACAGGAAATCTCATCATCAAAATGGACGATCTTTAATTGTTTTAACTTAAGACCATATTGAATGTTTTCAATTTATTCTTTATGGCATTCCTGACTAGGCAATCAGACTTGTGAAGCATACTCCAATTAAGAGCGCACAAAAGCAACATAAACAATTTTAAATAATGTAGGATTTAAAACTTTTTTAATATAACCCAAAATCTTAGCTAATAAATTGAAAATTTTACTCATATACAGGAAATCTCCTCATCAAAATGGACGATCTTTAATTGTTTTAACTGAAGACTATATTGAATGTTTTCAATTTATTCTTAATGGCATTCCTGACTAGGTATTCAGACTTGTGAAGCATACTCCAATTAAGAATGCACAAAAGCAACATAAATAATTTTAAATGATGTAGGATTTAAAACTTTTTTAATATAACCCAAAATCTTAGCTAATAAATTGCAAATGTTACTCATATACAGGAAATCTCCTCATCAAAATGGACGATCTTTAATTGTTTTAATTAAAGACAAAGTAATTTCATCAATTTTTATCCTATTTCGATATTCTGCGCTAGGCAGTAATTAATTTTCATTTCTGTGTGCTTAAACACATTTATTTTTTAACACAACACTAAGCATGGATAAAAGACAGATCAGCAATACACACATTAATTAATTTATTTAAATATCTTCGATTATCAGCAAAAATAACAATTTATCAATAAAAATAGTCACAGAGGTCCATAATGAGATCCTTGTGGTACCACTGATGGAACATATACGATTTCCAAACAATGATTCTCAGTTGTCTATTCTGTAGACTTGTAGACTAAACGCCCTCCGCAGTATACTCACCTTTATCACCATCTTATCACCCCATTAAAAATAAAACACTTTGAATTATTTTCTTCACTTGTACGCTATATGTACATTTCGGATACTATGTGTCCATTATCAATAGCTAACAAAGTATCACCCCATGACAACGATAATTAGATAATTAAGGGGGATCATGACCCCAGATGACAGCCAAACAGAGACACCCTGTATACTGGACACAATTACAGAATTTTCCAGAAACAGATTGAAAGACCTCAGGTCGATATTCATTTGGCAGATAATTTTCACACAAGGATATTTCATTAATTTGGTATATCATATTTCGGCAACATTTTGAATTTTGTAATTTAGTATTTTTAATTGCACTTCTTTAATTTTTTTTTTGTTTATTTGAATTTTTAGTATAGATTCAATTGCATGATAATTGAATTACTTTTTTAATGTTGTCCTATATTAGTTCGTCCATTTAGAAAATAAAGACATTGTTATTATTAATATATTTATTTATTTATTTATTTAATAAACGATAAGGATCTGTACGAATTGAAAATTAATCAGTTTTCAGGGAATTGAGTATACATAAAGATATTTTTATATATATCAATACTACAAACACAAATATATATATTTATATATATATATATACATATATATATATATATATATTTATATATATATTGTAAGACTCGGTTATCTCCGAGTCTAATTAAAACTTAACTTACTCAAGTTAATTAACAGTTAGGAAATTCCACTTCCTTATTAGATGTCTGGTAGTACATGTAAAATGAACATGCTTGGCTAAGGCTACGTTCCCAATTAATATCTAAAATATTATATAAATTATGAGCATTTAAACTTAACTGTTATCTACAATGAAGAGTAGAAAAGAGTATTCATTCACTTGGTCACAGTTATTTAAATATATTAAATAAAAATTATTTAAAAATAATTAATAAATTATTTCCACATTTAGCTCTGTGACTTTTGACGTACGTTAAACAAATGCATATTAAAACAACTACTTCCCGGGCAAATACCCACGCCGGACATTGAATCACATAATGTACACCTGCTGTTGCACATCAATAAAATATTGCGTATTGCAACAAATTTTTGATCCGAGAAAAAAATAAATGTGGAAATAATTTATTAATTATTTTCAAATCATTTTTATTTAATATAAAATGAAGATGTTAAAAGCATTATGGATTTAAAAGTTATTTTTATGTTCGACTAAAAGCAAGCTGAAGCTCTGTTAAAAACAATTACATAAACTAGCCGACAAGACGTCAACTTAAACTAAATTAATGATGAATCAAGATCAATGACCAACTCTGCAAAATCTTCTTTATGTTGGTTGTGGAGACTTTAATTATTTAAATAAAAATAGATGTATTTTCTCATATTTATTTTTTATTTCAACTGTTTCCGAAATATATCTAGTGAAGAAAAAAAAATAAGTAGGAGAAAGGACAACTATTTTTATTTAAATAACTTTGCAAAAGCTTGAATTATTATTAACAAAATAAATCAAAGTTTAATGATGGCTGTAAACAATTTGCAGTGTGAATTAATCTAGATAACGGGTTTTTCCTAACATAAGTGGATCGGTGTATTTTTTCTCTAAATAAAACAAGTGATCTCGTAGAAGGTTCTGCCTTTTCATGCCAAAAGTCAAGTTTTCCTAAAAGCTATGGATAGCTAATATGACTGTTTATTATTTTGTACAAAAAGCACATGTCAAAATAATTTCTACGAAACAGTAACGTTGTAGTGTCTAGATTTATTCTAAGCAAATTATAATTTAATTGTGGATTCAATATATTCGTCCTCTATGCTTTCTTTTCTACCATCTCCAAAGAATCAATTAAGTGGAACTGATATGGATCCCATATTGCCATATTGTTGCCCCGTATTCTAAAATATCTGTAGCTAAGAAGTGTAAATCCATATATTAAATCAGATTTAGTATTATTTCTGAAAAACATTTTTAATATTCCGATTATCAATTAATAATTTCTAATAACATTTCATCCATTAAATATATATATATATATATATATATATATACATATATATACATATATATATATATATTGTTAAAGCGCATGCGCCACCCCTGACGCCAATTCATTGTGTAAGGTGGTTGAGGGGGGGTGTACCTCGAGCATCGGCACTAGCTACTCGACTAGTATTGTATAAGTTGAAATAAAACGTGTTATTGTTACTCTTCTGTACTTCTTGAGAACCATCCCCGTGAGCTCACCACCATCAGTGTTCACATATATATTGTGAAATAGTTTTTCATATTTTGTACAAATTATTACTATATAGCCAGAAAGATCGACGATAGATTGCCATTTTCTGATGTATTTATCAACCATGATTGTAAATATTCATTATTATTATTATAATTATTATTAATTTAAAATTCTATGTACAATTTCAATGGAATTAAACAAGGAAAATTCCTGGCAATGATCAATAAAATTCGATCAATCCCTTTTTCCAACTACAAAAAAAGAGATTGATCGAATTTTATTAATCATTGCCAGAAATTGTCCTTGCTTAATTTCATTGTAATTTAAATAAATGCAAATGCGTGAATCATCTTTGTTTCATTTGATTTAATTCTATGCACAACTTCAGAAATAAAGATGTATGTATGAAATAATAAAAAAAAACGAATTAAATTTATTTTAAATGTTTCATAATTAAAAATAACTATTTATTTTTACTGTTATTAAAAATGGTCAATCGCTAACCCAGATTGACTAACACTTACATGATAAAATAAAGCTTGCGTCGTCTTTAATTTATTATGATTAATATCGGGTATATAACCCCAACACAATTTTCGTTCAGTCGCCTTCATCAAGGTATTGCACATGGAACACACTGGTCTGATGAGGTTCGAAAAACCGAAATGGCCATCAGGAGTTATCCATACGCTAGATGAATGGTGGCTGAACGTTTCATTAAATGTGAACACTTACATGTCTTGTAATTATTATTGTTATTCTGTTTTGTATTATTTGTGCAGTCTGAAAAAAGGTTTGTGAATACATCAATACGAAAACATATTATATCCTCAATATTAATTAAATCATATATTACGATTTAATCAATACCAAGAATATATCATGTTTTGATAATTACATTAAACCAATCTATATGTAACACAACTAGGGCATAATACGCAGTTAATTATTTGGCCCTTAATAAGAGCGTTCATCATTTCGAATAATACCCGAGGGCTAATTGCTTTGATTACAATTAACATCAAAAGCAATCTCGAACTGTAACGTCAATCCGTTGCTACTCACAATTTACGCAATATTACAACGCTTCAATGAAAATTAACACTATTATGTGCACCGTGCCATTCCACAGATGCATTTACATCGATCGAATCGGTAATTGAATATTATAGATCTTCAAAATGTGTGCAAGGATATTAGTCTGTAGTTAATTTGAATCTGAAAGTAATCCTGAATTAGAATCACCCATAAACGGATGTGTAATGTTTGGGTTTATAAATTAAATAAAAATGATTTGAAAATAACTTGCTTCTACTTTGTTATACATTGTAATTCAATTTTAATAAATGAAACACTTTTTTACTTTGTTTGTATAATTCGGATTGATTTTATTGTTGACTATAGTTTCGACAACCTTAACGTGTCATTATCAAAACAAAAGAATTTTGTTTTTTTGTAAAAAAGTGTTTTATTCATTAAAATTGATTTGAAAATAATTAATAAATTATTTCCTGAACCACGTCGAATTTATGTAATTATTTGAAGTATGGTAAGGGATTTTTTTTTTGTAAAACGTACATTTTATTTATCCAACTAGTTTCGACTTGTCATTCTCAAGAATTTATGCACAGAAAATTATTTTACATCTTTATATATACATTTCCAATTAGGTAGTATTGGAAGTGAGAATGGGGGAGTGCTAGGATATGAATAAAAAGTGTAGTGAAACAAAACCAAGTGTTTAATTTGAAAAGTCTAAAAATGTTACTTTTAGGGTAATATTTAATATCACAATTAATGAAATTAAATGTGATATATATTTATGTTCTCATAAACGGGACAAGTTCGCCTTCCTTTAGTGGACGAAACAATGATACTCGATCGTCTACCTTCTAGACTCAAATTGTTGACGATGCCACTTGAAATTAGGCAAAAGATGGCGCTTGCGTCGTCTTTAATTTATTATGAACAATTTAATTTATTACGAACAGTAATAATATTTCTTTTTTAAATACGTGACGATGTCATTAACATCAAAATGCAATCAAATTAAATCCATCTCGGTTTTTGTATTCCCCCTTTTTTTTTCACACAATTTAAAACCGCGTCGGATATTAACGGCGACGTCACAATCAAAATTAAATTTATGCGCCACTAAAAGGTGATAATAGTTGCCGTAAAATTCAGCCCCCGCCGCGGCGTGTGTATCGATTTAGCCATAAATTTTCATTAAATTAAAGGTGGGTGATTAATCCGGTTCATTAGTTGTTGCCTTTTTTCGGGGGGGCTGCTGCTTGTATAAAGGCGAGCATAAACAAGGGCTCATTATTCAGTCTCGGTATCCGGCGAGTTTGCGCTGCATTATTGTCGAGTGTAATTAGTATTAATTATGTGAAATTCTCACAACAAAAAGGATATCGTGATAAAATTAAAAAAAGGAAATAAATGAAAATAAAGCAAGGCTAATCCCAGCGTTTTGTAAATTAATTCTGAAATTAATCTTTTAAATAATAAAAATTAAAAAAGCTATTAAATCTCTGTTTCAAAATTTATTTTTATCTTTTACCTGATTTATATACAGGGTGTTTCAGCGTGCGCGCCGAGTAGCTTTACGGCTAAATGGTTTATTTTTTTCAAAATCGGTTTTCGCAGGCGTATGTAGGTCTATTAGGACCACATTTTAAAATTAGTTTCAAATATACAGGGTGTCCCATAAAAGCATGGCGTATCATAGTTATATTTTTTCTAATGGAATGACCTATATTTTATACTTTTTTCAGATTCTACATCAAAAATAAAGTTAACTTTTATAATATATTTATATGCCTAAACCTAACAATTTTGGAAATATTTAAATATTTTTGGAAAAATTGACGTTTCGAAAAAAAATCATAACTCTCAAACGGATGAATGAAAACAGATGAAATTTTGTACCAGTATATTAGACTAATGGGTAAATATTTTAGGCCATTTACAGGAATTTAAAATCTTAAGATGTTTTGATAATTTAACGTAACTCCAGAAACACATTCAAGGTCAAATTTCATGCTTATTTTAAAATGGCACACCCTATATCTAATAGCCCTATCTTGTAGGAAATCGTATTGTCTTTCAAAAAGTATAAAGATATTTTTTACCTAAACCTAATAGTTTTCAAGATATATGCATTTTCGTTAACTTTTGACATAATATTTATTATTCATAACATGGAAAGTCGATACAAAGCGCCATCTATTGTTCAATATAATATTTATTATTATTATTATTCCATAAAGGCAAGAGTTTAGTTATTGTTTATAAATAAAGTCAGTTGACCCAACAAATGATTTTCGA
Source organism: Philonthus spinipes (assembly GCA_963082785.1). Lineage (NCBI taxonomy): Eukaryota > Metazoa > Arthropoda > Insecta > Coleoptera > Staphylinidae > Philonthus > Philonthus spinipes. The sequence continues at coordinate 5,898,328 of OY720314.1, forward strand.
GATATTTCCTAAATTAATACACTGATTTTATTAATTGTGAATATATAATTGCATTATTTATTTACACATGTGTAAATTATTTGATAAAAACTTGTTAGAATTGTAAAACAAATATAACGAAATACATCAAATAAATTGACGAAATAGAATTAAAAGTAATTTATAATAAGTTATCAAAAATACTACCATCGAATACATAATTCAATTTCATTTTAAATGATATTTTGACATTTCTCAGGATATTAGGTATAATTGATCTAAATGTATTATTAATTCTGCTTTCCATGTATTCTTCCAATTCTTTGCTTATTAAACCACCTTTTTTGACCAATATTAAATGGAATTAAACTTGTAATTGTGTCTCCTCATTATTAGTTACTGTATTCAAGGTAGTTTTTTTTTCAAATACTTCATACTGCCTACAGTTTTCAATGTATTTAAAACTTCCTCTACAGTCTTCTTATTAGGATGTCTTCCATCAGAAAACATTATGTACACTAAGACAATCTTAATAACATTACATTATTATTAGAATCATGTTAATTCTTTCATTTAAAGGAACATTATTTTTTCAATTGTTAGTAATAATACGAATGTGTCAATTAAATTTGCTTATAAACAAAAGCCTATTAGAATAACTGGCAATAATAATTATTAAATTAAGCAATAGATGGCGCTTTATGTTACATTGTCATATTAAAATAATAATGATAATGACGAAAATTAACAAAAATGGATATATCTTGAAAACTATTAGGTTTATGTATAGAATACCTTTATACTTTCTGAAAGACAATACAATTTCCTACAAGATAGGCCTATTAGATATAGGGTGTGCCATTTAAAATAAGCACGAAATTTAACCTTGAATGTGCTTCTGGAGATATGTTGAATTATCAAAACATCTTAAGATTTTAAATTCCTCTTAATAGTCTGAAATATTCACCCATTAGTCAGATATACTGACACAAAATTTCATTTGTTTTCATACATCCATTTGAAAGTTATGATTTTTTTTCGAAACGTCAATTTTTCCAAAAATATTTAAATATTTCAAAAGTTATTAGGTTTGGGCATATGAACATATTATGAAAGTTAACTTTATTTTTGATGTAGAATCTGAAAAAAATATAAAATATGGGTCATTCCATTAGAAAAAATATAACTATGATACCCCATGCTTTTATGGGACACCCTGTATATTTGATACTAATTTTAAAATGTGGTCCTAATAGACCTACATACGCCTGCGAAAGCCGATTTTGAAAAAAATAAACCATTTAGCTGTAAAGCTACTCGTCGCGCACGCTGAGACACCCTGTATACAGGGTGTTTCAAATTCAAGTCTCACCATGGGGATCTCGCTTATTATAAGAGATAGAGGGTAGGTCTAAAGAAAAAATAGAGGATTTTAATCTGATGAAAAACCAATATGGCGCCCATAAGAAATAAGAAAGTTGAAACGAAATATGCTATTAGTAAAATTAGTACGCCATCGATTAGATCATAAAAAAGTGCTATGTCTTCATTGTTTTGAATTATTGCTTCAAATAACGAAGATATGAATACAAAAAATCGCATTATTCATTTTTTTTCTTCATTTTTCTTGAAAATAGAGAAACTTAGCCCAGTTTTCTCATTATTAATCGGCATGAAATTCTGCAAAAGTGCCTAATTTAAACCTACCCCTTATCTCTTATAATAATCGAGATCCCCATAGACAGACTCGAATTTGAAATATCCTGTATATACAGGGTGGGCCACGAATAATGATCAATAAAACATTCTTTTTTTAAAACTTTCGTTCTGAATCCATATTGTAGCAAGACTTGACTCGTACCGAAACTATTATAATAATATACAGAGAGCTTTTTTTATCAGTATACATTTCCCCTATATATACCTACAAAATAGGCGAGTCAAACGCATTAATGTATGTATGTTTGGTTGCCTATAACACCCAACTGAACACACATATGCCAAATAATCAACTAAACATACATACATTAATCGGTTAAATTTATGGTTTCATTATTATGTAAACAAACATTGAAAAAATCAAATTTATGAAACTAAAATAATTATACGACATAACTCTTTTAGTTTCATATGTAAACCCATCCGGTAAAAATTCCCTGCCCCGCTTTTAAAGTAATTACGTTCAAAAGGTAAAAAATAGCCGCCCCGCCAATAGCCAGCAGTTCTCGTGAGGGGTAATTTTACCCTCCCCGCTTTTAATGTGTTAAAATTATATCCACTAGTCGCTTATTTGTTGCAAAATGATTATACATATTTTTTGATATATGGCGGAAGCGTCGGGTTAATTGAAAAAGGAAGAATATGACATTTCACTATAAATTGGTTTAAGTTTACGTTAAAGTGTTTTACATCAATAAATTAAAACTTGGTTTATTCACGTTTTATTTACACGTTAGATGTACATTTCATTCACAATGTTGACATTATTAAAAACATTTCACCAGCGGAATAGCCCCAATCACAAATTTTAAAATATCAACTTCCTCTAAAAAGCATGTTGAAAAACTCACTGCGCCGTTTTTAATAAAACAACGAAAATTTAAATCCATTCACAATACATTCCCTCTTCCTCTATCGATTCTCTGAATTAAACTTGATTTATATTCGATTGAAATAAACGCTTCGGTGTAAAATCCGTCCAAGAAATCCTTTTTTTTTGTTCGCCGATTCACATTAAAGTTGTAAAACTTAACGGGCGAATCAATCTCTGTCACGGTTCACAACCGACTGAAATAAATCCCGTTCGTTTCAATAAAATTGATCGTCTTTTAAAAGAGTCTTAATTAAACACCAGCCCTTACACTTAAAAACTTCAATGAACAAATCTGTAATAAATCACGGGATTGTTGAATCCGAAAATAAGAAATATCGTGATGTGTTCATTGCGGTGATTTTCGCGTTTAAGAGAGAAAAAGATCTATATTATCAGACTTGTACAGATTATTATAAATTATTTTAATTAAAATAGATTCATAATTATCATAAATATCGAGCGTATGACAAAAATCGACGACGAAGTTGGCGTTGGAAGTCTCGAGTCATGTCTGTACTAAGATCACATGCGTGAAATGCTGCTTGCGGTTAAACATGACAACAAGTACATTAGGTGTGCGCGTGTGATTTTAGTTCAGACATGACTTTAGATTTCCAAAGCCAACTTCGTCGTCGATTTTTGTTATACGCTCGATATTTAGGATCTATTTACATTTATTTACATGTATTTTTTCCATTTTTTTATTATATTCAAATTGTTTTGTTCTGTAATTGGGTTTATCCTGTTGGACAAATAAAGATTATTATTATTATTATTAATATTATTATTATAATTAGGATTTATTTTAATTAAAATACTTGGTTATTCGTTTGACTATAATTTTATTTAAGTTCTCAATAGTTTCGACGAGTTATTTTCTTGAAAATGACCTTTCAAGGAACTAAATAATATCACTATCTATCGATATATATATAGAGAGATGAATGACAATGGCATGTAGTATCAGGTTACGATACTTAACAACATTCAAGAAATTTGGAGCGCACACATCGCGATCGCCCTTGTGATCTAACTCCACTTCATTGTCAATCTTCTCTTTATTAGGTGAGCAACTAAATTCTCGCCTGCACCTACATTAATTGTCTGCCTGGGCCATCAATCAGAAGTGTTTCAGTTCAAGTATGTTTTTTTATTAAAAAAAAACTGAAAATCTAAATATATAAAATAAAAATGATTTGAAAATAATTAATAAATCATTTCCACACTTAGCTCTGTGACTTTTGACTTACGTTACGTAAGTACGTTAAACAAATGCACATTAAAACAACTACTTCCCGGGCAAATACCCACGCCGGACATTGAATTACATAATGTACACCTAAAAAAAATATTGCATAATGCAACAAATTTTGATCCGAGAAAAATTTAATGTAAAAACAACAAAAGGAACGTTACTTAATTTAAGGCCATCTGCAGACACGTGTTTCGGGATCTATCCCTCGTCAGTACAGCTATGCCTTACATAATTTAAAGATGTTAAAATAAATCAATTATATTAAATCAAATTAAACTAAATCAATTTAAATTAAATTTATTAATTAATTATTTTCAAATCATTTTTATTTAATATATTTAAATAACTGTGACCAAGTGAATGAATACTCTTTTCTATTTATACTGAAAATCTAAACTGATTCATTTTGTACTGATTTTCTGTTTATCTTTTCAGATTACGGTTAAATGGAGTATTAAAAATGTGAATTTTTATTGATGGTCCAATTTTTCAACGGTCTCGCGCTAGGAGGAGGGAAAAAAGCGTAACGGAAGGATGGACTTTTAATGCGGGGCGATATTTCATAAGAGGATGGTGCTCCCAAATGGATGTTTTTACGCAGCGCCAAATGGACGCGCACTGAAAAAACTTAAAAATGTGTGTTCACCGTCTAAACGATAGTTAACAGTGTTTCGTGCTGTCCACTCGGAAATAACGAATGTCGGGTCCCGTTCCGCTCGGTGGCTGCTTGTGAAAGAAGGGAATGCCTATGAAAAATGCAGGTTAGTTATAATTTTATTTATTGATTGGTAGAAGTAGATGTGTGTGTATTATTTATTTCAATTAGTGACTCATGCAATCGACAAAATAATTCCCCAACAGACATTAACCAAAAAGTAATCTGTTGTTTTTTTTAATCAATTGTATGCAGTTTAACTTTGATTCAATAGTCATTAATTATTGTAAATTCCAAAATATAAGTGAGCTCCAAATTTCTTGAATTTCAATATAAGTTGGAATTTACAATAATAAAATATAAAAGGAAAGTTAGCCGGTTTCGAGACGGGAAATATTTTATAAACATTTAGGTTCGTCAGTAATGCTGATATAAAAATTCAATCATATCATAAATAATATAACTTACAAATATACTCGCAATTTAATTATAGTTAGTATTCAAACAAATAATAGTATTGATTTTTGGAAGTTAAGAAGATAAGTAATGGAATTTTAAATATCAATAGAAAGTTTATTTTTTATCAGCATTACTTTCAAATAAGTTCTTTTCCAAAAGGGCACGCGACGCGCACTGCTTTAGGAAATTGAACAAACGAAAATTACGCGCCCTCATTATAATTTGATGCGTGAGTTCCGACTATTACTATGGTATAACTAGGAAAGCAATAGATCATCCCGTTTTATGGAAATATTAACAAAACATTATAGCAATTTAGAACAAGTTGCATATAAAATATTAAATATTTATTCCTATTTGTAGGAGAAACTGGCGACGAAGTCGGCAAACCTTGATAAGTCAAGAGGGACACTTACCGATGTAATTCCTCTTTCTTCTCGGTCTGGTCAGACTGAAGTAGACTGTATTTTTTATACACTTGATTATTCTTAATTTCACACACAACTTAATATTTAAACAATAATTTGAAAACGTAAACGTGACTGTCTCGGCTGAAGTTTCGCGCAGAAGTCCGCGTAAAGTATCCCAACAAAAAATAAAAAGGTTTGCCAACATAATTCCGAAATTAACTATATATGGCGCGAAATTTAAACTATTTACGTACTTAAGATTCAATTTACGACACAACAAAATAAGTGATTTTAAATTCCCGAAATTAGATAAATACACAATTTGTGTTGAATAAACAAATAAAATAAATTAATGAATTCTGAACACTATTTGTAAAATAAATAAAAAAGGGATAAAATTCATTGAAATGGAAAGCAGCGTTTTTCTTAATTGAATAAAAATTGTATTATAACGCTACTTTTAAGGTCAGTTCTTATTATTCTTCAGTGACGTTCTTATTGTATTATTTTCAGCCGCCTCTTGTAGAATTTTTATTACATTTCACCTAAATTTCAAATTTTATTAAATTAATTTAATAATATTTATTTAAAAATTAAATGAATTTTATAAAATTCGAGATTTGCGCGAAATGTAACAAAAATTCTACAAGATTAATTCTTGAAGAACGGAAGCTAAAAAATAATACAATAAGAACTTGAGTGGCATAAGAATAATAAGAACTGAGCTTAAGAGTAATGTTCCAATAAAAATATAATTGTACCATCTGGTTAAATTTGTCTTAAATTTAGATGAATTTGACCATGAGATGAAATTCATCTAAAAAGTCTATCTTCTTCAATAATATCAATATATTTTTAGTTTGTACTTTAACTATTTTAACGTTTCCTTAATTACAACAGGAGTAAGATTACAATGAAATTAAAGAATGAAAATTTCTGGCAATGATCAAATAAATTCGATCAATCCCTTTTTCCAACTGCAAAAAATTACTTACTCTGTAAGTTTTACAAACATCGATTGAAGACATTTTCCTTGTTTAATTTCATTGTAATTTAAATGGCTGCAAATGTGTGAATCATCGTTGTTTCATTTTATTTAAGAAGTAAGATTATTGAAATCCGGTTAAACACAGCAAGTGTTGATTTTTTTACATTTGTTTTATTTAGCATAGGATTTTCTCAATGTGTTGAAAATTAACATATATATTTTTTTAATATACGAGTGCAAGATGATTTTTTTTTCCGTCCGATAATTAAAGGCTGTGATTTTCAGTTATTATTATGTTTGTTTTTTTTTACAAAATCCACACACATACAAAAGTTTCACTAACATTAGTGTTTCTTTCCGGAAATGAAATTCTGGCGAAAATATTCATCCAGGGTGAAATTTGAAATTTAAGACAAAATCTAAGATCATTCTACTAAAAAAAGAATGTTTTTGCTGTAAGTAAAAAATTTTTCGTTAGCTTAATATTTCTAAATTGAACAAATATTACTTATTACGTATAACTCAAAAACAATTGAAGATAGATAATATTTGATGAAGTACATGGCATTAGCACTAAAATTGACCTCTAGAAGCATATATTGGTTTTTCTCTATCTCTAATTAATTTCTCAATTTACTAGTTCAAGTTAGAAAAGAACATTGCAAGATATAATGAAATTAATAGGTCGTGTCTGCTAAGTTATTTGAATGCAGAATTTAGTGAAATCCTTTAAATTTTCATTGCACAAGTTTTTATTAGCAAAAATTTGAAATTTGCTATAAATTTGATCAATTTTCATTGTTTTTCAAAATTGTTTTTCACACAAACTAAACATTAAAATAATTTTTAATTCAAATGATGAAATTCCTGCTTGTTTTAAAATTACTTTAATGTATAATACAATATTGTTCCTTAATCACAACAGCAATCTAACTCGAATCAGTGATTGCCAATATTTATATAACTATCTCTTTCGTTTAAACCGCACCCTTAATGGCAATTTACTTGAAGAAACCAGCGAAAATAGGACACCCTACGCATCTAACAAAGTAACATTATTGCGAAGAAAGTTCGAAGTGTAGAGTAAATCTTCACGTGACTCAAACAACTAAATTCTTAAAACACCAATGTTTTTCCTATGAGACATTACATAGGATTTTCCTACCACGGTTTGGATCAAAATTGGTGGATGCGCCGGGTACAATCAATTAAGAATTGTTTATTAAAGTTATAACTGACTTAAACCCCTACACCTACATTATAGTAGATGGGGATTTTAGATTATATATATATATATATATAACTGACTTAAAACTTGATAAATAAAGCACTAATAACCTTTCTTCACACTTTATTTGTTTTACCAAATGTACATTTCGGACACAAAGTGACCATTATCAATGGATTTAGCACTGACAGTGTAAAACAAATAAAGTGTGAAGAAAGGTTATTAGTGCTTTATTTATCAATTCAATTTGATCTTCACGTAACTCAATCAATCAATTGACTTAAAACTTTTTTTAATGACAGTAAATAAATATTATTAATGGTTAAGTTTAGATCAAATATTTTGTATATTATATGTATATGTAAATACCACAATAAAGATGATTGTATATATTATTAATGGATCGCTGATGAGTAGAATCTAATAATTGCAAGAATTAAAAATTGAATAGAATAAAACTAGGGGAGTCCGACCTGGACCACGTCGGACTCCCCTAGTTTTATTCTATTCAATTTTTAATTCTTGCAAATCTTCCTTCCAATTCCCATTATCGTGAAAACACGAAAGTTAATTAGTTTTACTAATTAAAATGTTTTTTGTTTGATTTGTAATTAGCCTAGTTATTTCCATATAACCATCTGATTACACTAATTATTCTCTTTATAATTATTCGTATAATCTGCTTCTCTTTGTTCTTCTATTTTCTCCCATTGTATTTTTTTATTATTATTTAATCTCAAACTTTGCATCTGAATATCTCCATAGGCCATCATTTATCCTCTTTCAGGCCGGGGAAAATGTATGTCTCCGAGGCCTCGCTGGAACTTTTAATGTTTCCGGGGCCGACCGGCTTCTTAAAAGTTGAGCTTTCCAGTAATTAATTTATGCCGGGAGGAAAATTTACTTTGTTTATTCAAAAAAAAAGAAGGATAAAAAAGAGAGAAACAAAATGGAAAATTTTTATACTCAATTTTCCGTTTTGTTTCTCTCTTTTTTATCTTTATTTTTTTTAACAATAGAATAAATTACAACGCAAATTGTTTTGAGCTATTAATGATTTTTTTAAGTATATCCTTTACTCATAACATTTGAAGAATATTCAATTTTTTAGTTATTAAAAATAATGATTTATTTTGTTTCAATCGAATCTTATTATATTTCGATTAATATTTTAAATACTTAAACATTTATAGTTCATATAAAAACATTTTAAATACTTAAACATTTGTAGTTCATATAAAAACATTTTAATTAGTGAAACTAATTAGTTTTATTCTATTCAGTTTTTAATTCTTGCAATGATTAGTTTATACACATCAGCGATCCATTAATAATATTTATTTACTGTCATTAAGAAAAGTGTTAAGTAAGTCACAACTTCAATAAACAATTCTTAATTGATTGCACCCGGCGAATCCACCATAGCTGTTCATATAATTTTGATTCAATGCAAAATTATATGAACAGCTATGGTGGATGCGCCGGGTGCAATCAATTCTCGGATCAAAAAATTTGTTGCATGATTCAATATTTTATTGATATGCCTGCTGTTGCATATCATTATGTACATTATATAGCTCAATGCCCAGCGGGGTATTTGCCCCACGGATAATTATTAACTGCCTCTGCAAGAGTTTTTGGTATAGTTTGTTCTCTTAAATGGCATATTAAAATATTTTTTATTGCGCAATAATCTGAACAGTAACCGTATACCAATTAGAAATACTCGACTTTTTATTTTAAAAATGTAGAAAACAGATCCGTTGTACGCATTTCTAAAAAAGATGGAATTTTGTATTATTTTGATTTATTTTCGCTCGACAATCGATTGTTCGTTCGTTTCTGCTGTGGGATTATGAAAATTTAAAATAAAAGATCAGGACTATCAATTTGGCCGTGGAGAAATTTAAAAGCCAGAAGGATTTCAGCATCAGATGCATCTGTTTTCGAGATTTTTTATGTTAAGAATCTTCAAAAAAGTCTCGTTTGATTCGCATATATTACTATGAATAAATTGATATTAAAAATTTACTTTATTGTTTCATCCCTTTGTTTTTGTTATAACAAATAGTTGAAAAAAATGTTGTGAAACAAATGAACTGAATCGTATTCACCTATAAATAATTGAAAAAAAAAATCTTGTGAAACAAATGAATTGAATCGTATTCACCTATAAATAATTGAAAAAAAAAAATCTTGTGAAACAAATTAACTGAATCGTATTCACCTATAAATAATATCTATGTATATTTTACAAATATAACATTTCGAGTATACTATTTAGAGTGCAGATAAATTTCGAATGAAAAATGTAAAGCCGTCTCAATGGCAAACGTTCGTCCGAAGCACGCGATTTGTTTAAAAATAATGCGCACAGCAAATAAATGTTGCGATTTTATTGGCGGTATTTTCAGTGTTCTCCATGTATGTATTCCCCGCGATAAACCACTTTTATGACGTTAACTTGCATAAAACTGTCGCCCGCGCGAATTTATCCCGTTCTCAGGATACATAAACTCAAAATTCAGACAAGAGAAAAGTGCATAAACGGCGAAAAACATTGCGCACAAAAAAAAATCAAGATACTATAAAATTATCGTTAATTACTTTGAGTTTTATAATAGAAAATACTTTGTTATCAATCGGTTACAGTTATTTATAATAATTCAATTTTATTAATAATTTTCAAAATTAGTTTCTTTTCACTTCCAATTTGTTTTTGTAAATAACAATCAACAGTCTCAGATTTTTTTTCTAAAAAAAATGGAAATACCTAGGAACTTTCATTTTTTTATCATTTATATATATAAAGAATCTTTATTGTCAGTACATTATACACATAAATATGAAAAAAATTAACAATAAATATTATTATTTTATTTACCGACAATCGGCCTTTCTGCCAATGTTCGTGCATTTTATGGGGGTCTTATTGCTGGTTAAGGGAAGCGATGAATTGGAATAAGGTTTTTTTTATCATTTTAATTTATATTCATATTCTCCCGGAGATTCCGCCATTATTCGTGATTTCAACAAAATGATAACTGAAATTGTATAGAAATAATAATAATACAGTTTAGACACAATTAATAATTTTAACTCTCCTTTAATTAAATTTTATTCTCGTCGCAATAGGTTTTGTTAAGATTTTCCTATTTTTCTAAAGATTTTTGGGAATTTTGTTCATGTCGATAAAAATAGGAGACTAGTTGTTTTTTAATTATGAAAAGTAGGTGAAATTTATAAAAATAATAACAATTAAAGGACTGCCTGAGATTTTTTTCTACGAGAATGGAAATACCTAAAAACTTCCAGTATTTATCTTTCTAATTGTTTTTTTTTTTCAATCTTTCTCTCTATTTTTTTTTTCTCTAATCTTTCTTTTGGAAATTCGTGAAATATATATACAAACATATTTTATTCCCAAAGAATAGATACATATTTAATTTAATATACAATACATGAAACTATTTAAAACAAAACGATTTAAATTTAAATAATAATTATATATAACAAAAAGACTTCCATTTTTTTGCAATTATTTCATTGACTACTTTTGATTATAATTATTTATATATACAAGGTGTCCCTGAAATGTCTGTACAAAATGATACCACATATTCCCGGTACCAAAATAATGCGATTTAACCAAATTTACTTCTATACCAAAATGCACGGTTACGGAGATATCGTCTTTCAAAAATGATTTTTTTTATTGAATTTTTTTAAATATCTCCCGATTGTCCTTTGGCAGCAAAGTGAAATTTGGCACACTTATTGGTATTAAGAAGGACAATCTTTTGGACCTTCTTTTGTTTTCCTAGATGCTACACAAGTGGTAAAAAGTTGATCCTCAACTTATAAATCACTTCATAACTTTTCAACAGGTTGACCAATTTTTATTTTTTTCAATTCAAAATATAGGTATTTTTCTTTTAAAGTTTTTTTGTCTCTTGTTTCATTTTGGTATTTATCATGGTTTTACCAGAAAATTGATTTTAAAGTAAGTACATAGCATAGCTAGTGTTGATTAACAGTATTAATCAAGTATGTAATAAATGCCATATTAATGTCAGTTAATTTTCAAATTAAAAAAAAAACAGTTATTGAAAGTTTTTAATCGATACAATGGAATAGTTATCATTTTATGAATTAACTAACATAGTTCTGGTTTATTATTTTAATTTTTATTTATTCAAAATGTAGGTATTTTTGTTTTAATGTTTTTTTTTCTGTTTCATTTTATTATTTATCATGGTTTTCCCAGAAAATTGATATTAAAGTAAGTACCTACCATTCCTGGGACCAAAATTCGATTTAAGATAATTTACCTCTAAGGTTAGGATATCTTATACCAAAATGCACGGTTATGGAGATATCGGCCTCCAAAAATAGATTTTTTTATTGAAACAAATATTAATAATTATCAATAAAAAAAAACAAGAATAAAATAAACAACATATGTTACAATAAATGCTCAAAAAGATTTCCATTTTTTCTGATACATTTCCCGAAGACGTTTCTCCACTGCAGCAAACGTTTGGTGGTTTGGTATGCGTCGATTTGGAAATCTTTGTCTGTATTGTCTAACACTTGCTCTTCCATTTCCACTACCAAATCCATAAACCAGAACCATGTCAGTTAATTCATTAAATGAAAATTCTTTCATTTTATCGATTAAAAACTTTAATAACCTTGCTTATTTTTATTTGAAATGTTAACTGACATTAATATGACATTTATTACATACTGTTAATCAACACTAGCTATGCTGTGTACTTACTTTAAAATCAATTTTCTGGTAAAACCATGACAAATATCAAAATAAAACAAGAGACAGAAAAACTTTAAAATAAAATTACCTATATTTTTAATAAAAAAAATTAAAATTGGTCGATCTGTTAAAAAGTTATGAAGTTTTTTGTAAGTTGAGGATCAACTTTTTACTACTTCTGTAGCATTTAGAAAAACCAAAGAAGGTCAATAAGATAGTCCTTCCTAGCATCAATAAGTATGCCAAATTTCATTTTGCTACCTAAAGCCCATCAGAAGATATTTAACAAATTTTAATAACAAAAATGATTTTTGAAGACCGATATCTCCATAACCGTTGATTTTGGTATAGAGGTAAATTTGGTTAAATCGCATTATTTTAGACCCAGGAATATGTGGTAACATTTTGTACAGACATTTCAGGGACACCTTGTATATATGTATATAAAATTGTTATAATTTAAACCGAACTCATCCACATTAATATAACACATAATATATAGACCTTTCGTTGATAGCATCTTTGTAAATTACTCATCAATTATGTATATATATATATATATATATATACACAAAGGTTTTTTTATCAGTATACATTAGAGGAAGTGGATACCTGCGAAAAACGCGAGTCAAACGCATTGAAACGATTAATGTGTGTATATTTAGTTGACAATTTGGCATACGTGTTTTCAGTTGCGTGTTATAGGCAACTAAACACACATACACTAGGTATACATAGGGGAAATGTATACTGATAAAAATGCTCTCTGATATATATATATACGTCTTTATTTTTAAATAAAATAAATTCACAGAATTATATTTACACATAATTGGTGAGTAATTTTCAAAGATGCTATCAACGGAAGGTCTTTCGCTGCATTTATTTATTTTATAATGAATATTTTTTTATATTCGTATTCGAGAGATAATTTTAATATACAATATTATATGTTATTATATAATATACAAACAATATTCAGTATCAAAATCATCGCATATTAATCCACAATATTTTTTTAATTAAATTAAATCAAACCTTCTACAAATCCAACCACCGAATCAAAGCTTTCAATAAATCACGTTATAAATCTCCAGACGTCCGAAAATCCAATGAATGGAAATACATATACAGCAACACGATTCCCCATTCAACTGTATCTCTTTGTTGCACAAAAGGCCGGATGTATGGAATCGGACTGATTGCGTGAAAAATGACGGCCGTTTCCCCTTTATTTATTTTTTTCGATATTTATTATTTCTGCCGCGATCTCCAGGACTGCAACTCGAAATCCCCGCATCGCCATCAATTCTTATTGGAGGACGAGGAGCGGCGGTGATAAATCAAGAGGGGGGATTTTTATGGGTGTAAAAACCGGCGGATTTAATCACTTCTAAAGGGAAGTTACGACGCGAAAACAGAAGTTCGGGAATTTGAAAAGTGTGAAGGTTAAAAAGAAAGACGCGAGTGTTTTTAATCGTTGGCTCTATCTGAAATTAATATTTGTTCAATTGTTTCCGATAAAAGTTGTATGAAGTGATATAAATCAAGGTTTTCGCACAAATAAGTGCTAGAGACTATAGGTCTTTTTGCTCTTTATTTTCATTATATTCTCATTTTCTTGTGATATTATTATTCAAAATATAACACAATGTTTTTGCTCCTGTAATCCATTATTTACATTCCACAGTTTAAGAGGCCAGTGTGTATGTATCGGTATATGGAGAAATAATTTAAAATGGTATATATATGGTAATAATTTCGTGTGGAGAATATTTAATATATGGAGAAATAATTTAAAATGGTAAACATTATTTCTCCATATATTAAATATTCTCCACATTATATTATTAAAAAAATACATTTTGCTTTCACAAAATTATTTTCTTTATTACTTATTATGTCGTGTACTATATAAAAATTATGACAATTAAATTTTCACAAAGATTGAGTATATACATTAAAATATAGGTTTGTCTGTCCTGGACTATCGACCGGAAGTCTTTCTCTCCAAGTCGTGTACTATTTTATTTAATTTTTATATCAATAAAACAAAAAAAATAGCTAATCAAAATTTAAAAATATCTACGTAAATGTCACTGTCCTAATTTAAAATCGATAACGTTGCAAAAAAATGTACGATCAAAAACATATTTAATACACCGCATACGTAAAGGGTCAATAAATAAAACCACAAATTTTCTTTTCTTTTCGTCAATGTTTAGCTCTTTTAGAATGCTTAAAAATATTGTTTTTTTGTACCACTTTTTCTGACGTGTAAGAGTCAAATATTATTTCGTGATGGACGAAAATATATCAGATCTTCTCTTTTTCGCCACGTTACTGATCAATATGTTATGAACCTCTCACAATTTGACTTGTTAATTGTTAAGGCTTCCACTTGGTTGTACATGGTTTATTATAACTTAATAAAACACTTTCAACTTTGTTTGCACAACTATTTTTTATTATTTAGTGACAAAATTTGTTTCAGTCCGATATACACAGGACTCTTTAAATTTTATTACATTTCAGTTCTTTGTTTTTAAATATGAGCTATATATTTTTATGTAAAGCTAATTGTATTTCCTAACATTTATAAAATAGATGAATACCGTAAAAAAGATAATAATAATAATAACATGAAAAAAGGGGAAAATAAAAAGTTCGTATCGATTTAATAATATTTTTAATAATATATCACAAGAAATTAGGATAGAATGAAAATAAAGGGAGAAAGACCTTAACCGTGTGTAATATTTTTAATAATTATTAATTATTATTATTATTATCGCTCAACACCCCTAAGAGTACAAGGGTTTTTGATAATATATATAATAATAATAATAATAATTTTGTTAGGGAATCACCTTTTTACAAAAGCAATACAATATATATATATATATATATATATGTATATATATATATATACCAGTGTTACAATCAATCAATGTATATGCAAGTACAAAAAAAGTACAAAATCAAAGTATTTTTTTAAGTTGACGCTTAAATGTAATGAACGAACTCCCAAATATATCAAATTTAATATCACAGTATATACATATATATAAATATTATACAAACGGTTTTTTTTTCTCCTGTAATCCATAATTCACATTTCACAGTTTAAAATTTTATTACATTTCAGTTCCTTGTTTTTAAACATGGAAAAAAGTGGGGAAAAATAAAAACTCCACGTCGATTTGTTTTTGGTGTATGTTTCGGTAAAGTGCGCGTTTCGCTGGAAGGAAATAAAGCGGGCTGAAACAGTGAGACGCGCCCTTTGCTTTATTTTCCACCCCGCGTCCCCGTGGCGCATTGCGCTAACCCTGCAGCTGAAAATATTTACAGTTAATTTAGCGTTAACCGAACCGGGCCCGTAATACACGTTGTGCGGCCCTAACGAATATTCATGGACCTCTTTATTCATATTCTCCCGGAGATTCCGGCATTGTTCGTGATTTATGGCAGGCGACGATTTCAACAAAATGATAACTGAAATTGTATAGAAATGATAATAATGCGGTTTAGACACAATTAATAATTTTAATTCTGCTTTGTTTATATTTTTTTTCTCGTTGTTAAATTAAATAAAAATGATTTAAAAATAATTAATAAATTATTTCCACATTTAGCTCTGTGACTTTTAACTTACTTTACGTAAGTACCAAATGCGCATTAAAACAACAATTTGTTAAGATTACTTTTTTGTGTGTTAAAAATGTTACTAGCGAAATGTCATTGCTTTTTAGTTATGTCTAGAGAAATGTTACATTTTATGTATTCTCTCATTTTCATGATAAAATATTACTGCCATATTTGTTAAGCATGAATGGAATGCTTATTGCGGTGATTCCATAAAGTCGAGATTGACAAAAATAACACTTTATTTACAAAAATACACGTTTAGGTACAGTAGTATCAAGTCAACATTTACAATCTCGGCGTACGACTCACCCCTGGACCCAAACTAGTGTCAGGGCGGTGTTTCGCGCGCAAGCGCTAACAATATTTTTTGACGTTTTATTAATATTATAATTTGAATTATGTTGCTTCCATTAACACTATCAAAAATACACAATAACAATATAAAGAGGTAGAAAAAAAACTAACTGCAGAAAGGTAGAAAAATATGAACATATTTTATTAATTTTCAAAATATAGTCTGGTCTTAAATTAATCAATTAAACAAGTGAAAATAAATAAAGGATGAAAGTTGTGAGGCAAATCTATAAAGTTTTGTTCTGAAACAGTTCGGTGGCCACCACGCGTTGGAATACTGAGGAATGTACAATGGGGGCCGACGAAATGTGAACGGTATTTTGTTGTCATAGAGAAATTATCTAATTTTGTACAGATTTATCAGAACTCTTAACAGTGACTTAACTTAGGTTTTAAAGGACTATTATTCAATTGCTAATTACAATGTTAAACATATTTATTCTTAATACAAGTAGAAATTAATATTTTGTAGGACCACCATTTGCTGTGATAACTTATGCCAAACGTGTACTCATGGATGAAACTAGATTCCTCATATTGTAGTTGTCAGCCAAATCCTCCCATGCATTTTCAACAATTTCGTGAAGTTCATCTGCGTTCCTAGGTCTAAAATCTCTTGAGTAAATCTTTTTTTATAGGTATCCCCAAACATTCTCAATTGGATTGAGATCAGGGCTCTTCGCAGGCCAAGGCAATACTTGGATGCGGTGGTCATTTAGCACAATTCTTGCTGTATGGATAGGACCATTGTCCTGTTGAAATATAAAATTTTCCGGAAATGTTTGTATTACTGAAGGCAACATTACATATTCTAAAATATCCCTGTATTTAATAGCATTTAAATGGCCATCTATTTTCCAAATTATTCCGGGTCCGTTTACACTGACCCAAGCTCAAAAATTAACAGAAAAACGACCACTATTTGTTATTGGACGGGTGAATCCTTCTTCATACCTTTGGTTTATTGGTCTATAAACTCATAGGCTCCCATTACTATATGATTGAATTACTTTTTCGTCAGAAAAGACGACCGAGTTCCAAAAATCATCCCCGCGATACACAAATCCGTTGACAAACTCCAATCTTCGTTGTTTATTGTTTTCTGAGAGAAAAACGTTCTTGGCTGCTTGAAAATTTTGTAGACCTGCAGCTTTAATACGTCTCCGAGCAGTTCTAGTAGACCCCGCAAAACCCGTTACTTCTCGAGCATCTAAGGCACTATCAAATGGATTTTCTCTGAGATGATTCACCAATGCAACATCCTGTTCTTCATTAGATACCCTTCCTATTGCAATTCGGGGTGGCCTTCTTAAATCTTGCCTTATTTCAAATCGCCTTTTCAAATTATGTATGCAGGTTTTGCTTACATTCAAATCAGCAGCCACTCGGCTAAGAGACCAGTTTTCTTCTAGTTTAGCTATTGCCCTGCTCTTCTCGTCTAAAGATTGATGTCTAGGCATATTTTTGGATGACTTTTATAAATCTGTCATACAAATGTCTGTTTTCGCACAAACGCGACAGCTAATAAACATCGTTCACATTTCGGCGGCCGCCATTGTACTTTTGCTGTTGAGGCCCAACTTTGGTGCGGATATTATCTTATCAAAAAATCAATATATCTATTCATATAATATGTAAATAACCATAGAAATTTAAATAAACTAAATTTTAAATTCTCTTAAAAATGGGCTAATAATCCGAAACTATTCAAGAATTTAAAGTCATTCAATCTAATCCGTGGTTTATTTTTTTTATTGGTTGATTTTTAATAATCTATTCATATTTATTTTATATAA
The DNA here is from genome assembly GCA_963082785.1 of Philonthus spinipes. Classification (NCBI taxonomy): domain Eukaryota; kingdom Metazoa; phylum Arthropoda; class Insecta; order Coleoptera; family Staphylinidae; genus Philonthus; species Philonthus spinipes. The sequence goes on from OY720314.1 coordinate 5,916,467, forward strand.
TATGAACCACCAATGTTTAAATATTAAAACTATTCGTAATGGTTTAATTTAGTCCTTTTGGTGCCTGTCCCAGACTAGAAATCAATTGCTACGAAGAACTGTAGTCTCGAACTGGATTAACTTTAGGAGTCAGAATTTTAATGGTTATCATGACGTTCTGCGCGCCAACATGCGTCTTTCCTTGGACTTTCCGATCGTTCTTCGAGGACAATTATTCATGATGATCTTCCTTTCCATCTTTGTGCTGAAACTTTCTGAATGTGACTTCAATTCTTACATGAACACGTTTGATATTCTTCTCAAAGTTGTTCCTGAGGACGCTATTGTTTGTATTTTTAATAATGAAGTTCACTTTAATTTTTGTGGATCCGTTAACAAATAAAACATGCACTACAGTTCTGAAACCAATGGCGATGGAAGTGATGCTGTGTCTTCCACCACAGGATTTCCACGTAAAAAGGGAGGCCATAGCGGCCATACTTCGCCTTAGCAGCAGTAGTTTCTGGGAGAGCAATAAAGTAGGGGAAATCAGAAGTCACCTTTGGAGGAACATCTGCAAAGATATACCTCAACTAGAGGCTGGCACTGATTCCAGTGCACCTACCTATGTGGCGAGCACACCCTACGATATTACCACCGAAACTACAAAATACATGAGGGAATCTGCTATAAGGAGAGAATTGCATCAAATAAGTTAGCATTTACCTAATGTCACGGTGTCGTTCGGTTGGAATTATTGGTCCCTGGGCTTTGACGAAAATTTAGTCGCAGTGACAATGAATCCGTACCAGCGTGTGAACATGTTCTGGAAATTTTGTATTTCACGACTAGATAAGTCAGACTTATGTCATTTGGTTCCAATAAGACACATACTTTAAAAGCATCGATGGCTATTCTGAGGAAACACTTTTAAAATAAATTATTAAAAAAAAATGCGGTGGCACAATACACAAATTCAAAATGTGGAATACTTTTCAGTAAAACATTCAGCAAAAGTAATTTTATGGAAAAAATACCGAATTTATTCGGTTAAATTAATTATTATTATTGTGTTTATGGATTCTGCTTGGAAAACTCAATGGTTATATTTAATCAAGGAGTTACATACATAAACATCTTTATTTCTGAGATTGGAATATACAATTACAATACAATATCTAACAATACATTAACGTTCACAATATATTTCCAACTCTGAAACTGGCTATCGACCAGTTGTCTTTCAGCCTGTCTTTGTCCAGTCTATGTCTCCTTTTAAAATTGTGATCGCTAACGTCATTGTCAAGGTTGATGTAATGAGATGAATCAAGGAGTTATTAGTCTAAATTTCATCAAATCAATTCAATATATAGTTGTATTTTGTAATTACAGATTGTCATTAATTGTAAAAAGGTGATTTTCCGTAAATAAAGAATTAATTAATAAAAATAATAAATAATCATTTTCATGCATATTATTTTTATTATGTATTTTGTCGTAATTTGTGATTGGTAATTTACCTTTTTTATACATATGTTTTGTAATGTTTCTAGTGCGTCACACTTTTCTTGTAAAATTTTTATGTATGTAATTATAAATGTAATTTGGAAATGGAGATTCCGTTAATAAAGTGAAATTGAAATATTGTAACTGTGAAAAAATATATATCGGCCAAACAACCCGTAATTTAAAAATTAGATTCAAGGAACACAGTTACCACATTAAAAACCAAAATCCAGAAAAGTCTGCAATAGCACACCATAATTTTACAACAGGGCATAAATTTAACATCAACAATATGAAACTGCTGAAAGAGTACATCAATTGAATATGCTGGAAGCAGTTGAAATGCGTAAAAATAAAAATAATTTATTGAACTTCGATTTGAGTTGCTTAAGTAACCAGCTTTTAAATTTGTTACCGTCATAAATAGTACTCCAATAAAAATTGTGAACCCACCCTTATCGCAGTTTTTCCCTTCACTCGCTGTAGATATAATTAAGCCGCACAGCAGTTGTTAGAATTAGTTGTTATTGATAATGATTGCTTAGTACTTTATATATCTAAATATTAAAAAGTAAAGTGTGAAGAAAGCACACAGCAGTGTTAATTATTCATTTTCAATAGATTAGGGGCGATTTAGAGTGGCTGGCCCTCTCTCCCGACTTGTGATTTTTTCTATGTTTTTTTTTTTTTTGAAATTTCGTGTTTATGTGAACCGTACAAGGACTCTACATGATTTGGAGATCAACATCCAGGAAGAAATTGCCAACATAACATCTGCTATGCTGGCAAGAGTCATGACAAACGCCAGAAATCGGTTTACTCGGTGTATGGAAAATAGGAGACGTCGCCCATCTGATTTGATCTTCTGAACTATGTAAAATAAAACTTTAAGCATGCGTTTATATCATAAAAAACAAATGAACATTGTTCGAATTCATAGAATGGGTTTTATTATTTTTTAAAAAAGGAAGTCATGCTGTCGCACTCTCTATAACAAATATTTTAAACAACTAGATTCGTAAAATTTTTTTGTTAATTTTAAATAATTATATTTGTTTAGAATTTTAGTTATACTTTAGATCTTTGTTTACTTTCACTTGTTTATTTGTTCAATGTAAGACCAATTTCATCTGAATGGAATTCGAATAAAGGTACATTTAGCACTACATTTTAAAAGAATATAAAAATGGACAAACACGTTTTTTTACGTTAAAAATCAAAATATTATGAAAACAGCAAACTGTTTTGTTTACCTCAACTCCTGCATTTGAATCATATGTTATAAATTTCAATTAATGGAAAGTTTATTTTTTAATATTCGCTACAACGGTTCCAATTTTGTTGATATTCCATGTGGTAGGTTAAAAAATTAAACATTTTTTATATTTAATTTTATTTGTTTCAAAGTGTAGTTTATGAATCGTATCTTATATCCACAGAACTAATGTTGGTAACAAAATTATTAGATAATAGTAATGAAATTAAAAATTATGTAATACGCTCTGAATTTTCACACTCCTAAAATATAATACTCACCTGTCTGTTACACAGGTGACAGAATCCCCTGACGTAATTGCTCTTAAAAGTACCTATCCTGCTCAAAAGACTAAAATACTATGAATTGGTTTGAGTTTACGTGAAGTGTTTTATATCAATAAATTAAAACTTGGTTTATTTCTTTCTGCACTTTTTAAAAGTATAAACCAAGTTTTAATTTATTGATATCTATAAAATAGACTTAAAAGATGAAGTATTTAATTAAATGATGGCGATGTTTTTATTTTTTTAAGTCGTGCGAAAAAATTGACCTAATATACATTGAGTGTAAACAGATTTAAATTAAACAATGTTGTTTTAGTTATTAAATATAGTATGAATATCGACATATAATTACCCAGTAGTAAACATTTTATTGCAAGTAAGATTGGTTTCTTGAAATTTAAAATTTCGAAGTTTTTTTAGGATTTCTAAGAACCTAACACAATATTGATATTGTGTTAGGTTCTTTGAAGTTCTAAAATTCAATTTCAAGAAACCATTATTGTGAAAAAATGCTTATTGTCGGGTAATTAAATGTCAATATCCATATTTTTTTCGACATAAATATAATGGAATAGGCGGAAAGACCTTCGGTCGTTAGCCATTTCATGTAAAATATGTGAATATAAATCTACAAATACATTATAAATAATTATCCAAACTATGTATAAATGTTACATGAATAAAGATGTTTATTAGTAGTAGTATAATGGAATACTGTTGAGAAACGTATGATAATCTGTCTTGAAATAATTATTTTTCTTTATAGTGGCTGCGCTGGGCTAAAATAAGCTTTCAAATAAAAAAATATTAATAAAAGACAAAATGCTGGAAATAATTTTTAAGTTCGTAACTCTTCCGGTAATGAACAGTCGAAAAGTATTACTTCGATTATCTCAAAAACAGTTCTAATAAAAGTATCATAAAACTACACTCTTTGGAAACCGTGATGAGTTCATGAAACAAAAATATTATTACCTTTTCTGTCTTACTCTTGAAATAAAAAAAAGGTGGGCGAAGGTCCGATTTATAGCGAGCATATGCAAAATAACTCTTAATGATTTTAATGTTATTCGAAAGAACTTATCAAGGTGATTAAAATTATTGTCAACAATTATAAAAATAAGTAATTCCAAATTTTGGGAAAGAAATAAAAAAAAACTGAATTCTAAACTTAATAAAATAGTCTGCATTCTTCATTTAAATACCATTCGTTTTTTTTGCGTGCAATTTCCACCAATCTCGAATAAATGATGGAGTAGATAGAAAATTTAAGGGGGAAGGGAGAAGGAGGCAAAAGATTACGTTACGGATTTTATGCGAGCGGGTCCGGGATCGATTCGGGACGTGTGTATCGGTTTTCCCGGAGCTTTCAAATTAGCATTCTTGGCGGTTAATGGAACGTGTATAAATCTAAACATGATACTCCGGCTCTCGCGTATCTCCCGCAAATCGTCGAAGGAAAGGGAAAAAACGAAAAAGAAAAAAATAACGACATCAGCCTTGACACATATTTGAAATTTTGACGGTTGCAATAAGAAACGTAAAGAATTCCGACCGAGACACGGAATTTGCATTAAGGGAAGCTTTCTACAGGCAGCAGATGAATAATATGAAAAATCGAATATTCAATATTAATTTCTTTACATTTTAATATTATTTTCTCTGGCAATTTTAGATAAATAAAACATAATCTAAAAAAATCTGGTTATAATCGTATTATTTATGTATTTATAATAAAATAATAATTGATCCCAAATTTACATTTTAAACTCTTTCCGCGATCCTGAAACCTTAATCCAAAAAAGAGTGACAATTTTTAAAGTCTAACATTTAAAAACAAGGCTGACATTAAGTGTTTAAGAGTCGGGGATATTTTTTTTGTTCGAAAAATTTATTACCCGAGATTTATCAGCCGTATAATGTTTTAAATTTTTCGTGATACCTTATGATATATTATATATTAACAAAATAAATTTACAAATCAAGAAACGAACATTAATTTTAATAACAAAATTAAACTAATAAATACAATTCACAGGGCAGAAAGACCTATTATCGATAGCCCATGACAGACTACTACTAACACAATTGTACATATTGTTATAATAAATTTTGCAAAATTTTGTTGTATTGTCTGAATAAAGATGTTTGTATATATAAAATACATTATAATTATGATGTAAATTAAAAAGGTGAAAATAAAGAACTATATATAAAAAAAACAGATAAAGAAAAGTGAAAGTAAAAAAAAAATACAGACGAGGAGCGAATTTCTTTAAATTAACGAACGGGGATATTTTTTTGTTCGAAAAATTTATTACTTGAGATTTATCGGCCGTATAATGTTTTATATTTTTTCGTGATACCTTATGATATATTATATATTAATTATATTTATTAGTTTAATTTTAATAACAAAATTAAACTAATAAATACAATTCACAGGGCAGAAAGACCTATATTCGATAGCCCATGACAGACTACTAACACAATTGTACATATTGTTATAATAAATATTGCAAAATTTTGTTATATTGTCTGAATAAAGATGTTTGTATATATAAAATACATTGTAATTATGATGTAAATTAAAAAGGTGAAAATAAAGAACTATATATATAAAAAAAACAGATAAAGAAAAGTGAAAGTAAAAAAAATGCAGTCGAGGAGCGAATTTCTTTAAATTAACGAACGCATTGTAATTCCGTTGGATTTTCAACCGGGGTGATTTATGGGATAATAAATTCCGGTTTTGAGCGGTGAAATTTATTTGTTTAATTAATTTGATGTTGCGCGAGAATTCGGAAATGATTTATGTGCATCGATTAGACTCTCGAAATAAATATTCATAAATCATCATTCGGGAGATTATCGCGGCGATAGACATTGTTAGAATTATTATTGTATTAGAACGTGATAATCTTACAATGTTTCAATGGTCCACATGAATAAACGTTTTAAATTACACCTTCAACATGATTTATATTTATAAAACTCGCCGCTAATGGTATTTTATGCTAAAAGAATAAATCATAATTTAAAAATACGCTTCCTAAAATTAGTTTTCAATTTTAAATGTTTTTTTAAAACACTTTCTAAATAATCTATACTTTCCAATATGGATTATTTAGGAAGTGTTTTAAAAAACATTTAAAATTGAAAACTAATTTTAGGAAGCGTATTTTTAAATTATGATTTATTCTTATTTATTGTATGGATTATTTAGTTAAGAAATTTAAATCTCCTCATACATTTTTAGAATTTTCTATTATTTATCAATTCATTTTATGCGAAGTTTTAAAATGGTAAATATAAGCTGTTGAATAGCCAATTTCAGAAAAATATATTCAGATTTTATGTATAATAGTAATTTTACAAATAATAAAATAAATTGGGCTGAAAGACCAACGGTCGATAGCCAATTGGCAGAAGAATTTATTTTAATGTTAGTTATTTCTTGTATTTATTTATTATTATTACTTTGTTAAAAATAATCTGCCAATAAAGATTTATATATATATATATATATATAAAATAAGTTGTATTGTATTTAATCATTTATTTATTTTAACAATTCCGTTAGTTTTTAAAATAAAGCTATTTATTAATTAATTAACACTGATTATGTAAAGCCTATGTTTATATAATAATAATAACAGTTTAATTAACTTCAAATGTAAATTAATTTGTTTAGAATTCATATATTTTTTTGTATTTCTTGTTATTTAATGTTATTGTTGTTGATGGAATTGTCGGGCGGAATTACGTTCCTAAGTGAGCTCGTCTTCATTATGTACGCCGCATTAAGATTAATTCTCCGGTGCTCCAATAAAACTCACCCGGAACGGAGTTCAGGAATTCTGCAGTCACTTAGTATTCCCGTCGGGGGCGTTAAAGATTTCCATATAATTCTCTGAGCCGCTTCCCGTGCTCCCGAATGCGCCAACGAAAACCTCTTGGATTTCAGAAATATTCATTTATTCACGTATGTCCTCGCATTGTCGAAATGCAGAAAGAAACAATAAATAATAACATTTTTAAATATAGATCGAATGAGTTACTTGAAAATGATTTGTTGATTGTTAAGGCTTTCTCTTAGTTATACATTTTGGGTTTATTAAATAAAACACTTTTTAACATTGTTTGTAGAACTTATTAAAAATTATTATTTATTATTTATAATAAATTAAAGACGACGCAAGCGTCACCTTTTGCCTAATTTCAAGTGGCATCGTCAACGATTTGGGTCTATAAGGGAGACGACCGAGAATCATTGTTTCGTCCACTAAATGGTGGCTGAACGTTTCATTAAATATTTATTATTTAATAAATGGTAGTAATTTGTAATCTTGAAACTTCAATCCATTTTTTGCAGTAGTTAGTTCTAAATACCAAAACACTTTTTAACATTGTTTGTAGAACTTATTAAAAATTATTATTTATTATTTATAATAAATTAAAGACGACGCAAGCGCCACCTTTTGCCTAATCTCAAGTGGCATCGTCAACTATTTGGGTCTATAAGGGAGACGATCGAGAATCATTGTTTTGTCCACTAAATGGTGGCTGAACGTTTCATTAAATATTTATTATTTAATAAATGGTAGTAATTTGTAATCTTGAAACTTCAATCCATTTTTTGCAGTAGTTAGTTCTAAATACCAAACATTGAAATACACAATGAACATTTTCTGTTGCGTAAAAAAAATAATTGTATAACGCAACAACATTTGATTAAATACTCTTTATTTATTATTAAAAAAAAAGTAAGAGGTAGTATGAATGAATCGCCCATCGACAAACAAAAAAGGCCCTTTAATTATTTTTATATTAAAATAAAAAAAAATGTATAATTTAAGAACACTGTTTTCTTTTTAAAGAATTTTGTTTCGGCAGTAATAAATCACACCCCCTTTTTTATACAAACATAAATAATAAAAAAAAAACATCCAACCCGTCAAATCCAGACATAATCGATCACACGTTTACATTTGCGGAATAAGTGAATTAAATAACACTTTATTAGCCGGTGGCTGCATTTCGGCCGGATCGAAACGGGAATATAATTTTTCATTTCCCCGGGTTATTAATCACCGTTGAATTTTCTCTTTTGCGGCATAAAAATAAAAAAATAAAAACGAGAGGGAAGTGCAGGCAGGGAAACATATGCGGTGCGCTGTGGGAGATTTAAATATTTCACTGGACGGCGTCGGGCTCAACTGGACGCCTGATATATGGGAGGAAATAACCATGACCTGCGATTTTTTTTGTTCGTTTTGCGATTCGAAATGTGAAATATTGTTTGAGTGCAGTTTGAAATCGGAAGCAAATATTTTTTAACTTTTTCGATGTATGAATGGGTCCAGTAAAATGTTTCTATCGTCATGCACGTTATTTAATCCTTATACATTGTATATATTGTATAAGGATATACATTGTATATATAATCATAACTCGCGTAAAAATTCAAGTAGGATGAAAATTTCTGTCTGTTTTTGTTGTTATCCACGGGTTACAATTTTTTAAATTTTTGTAACTACCAGAGCATAATACGTTTTGAAGATAGGAGACGCATCGCATTCTGGTCGCGATTTGACAAAGATAATTATTTAAAAAAAAACGAAACATCGTTTGAAAAACGGTTAGCGGCTGCTAGTTATTCAAATAAAATTATTACCCTTTTTCCTGTGATAGGAATGAGTGTTGATATTAATTATAAATGTTTGACATTATTTATAAACATAATAAACATACGCGTGAATTTATTGATTAAAAATAGTAAGCAAAACAAGCAGTTCCGACGTAGTAAACAATAATGCATAGTGATGATACAGCAACGTGCTCGTTCAAGGAGAAAGCAAACGCATCTCTCAAAATGTAACTATAACCTGTCTTCGTGTAATAAAGGAATAATAAACGACCACATGATAGTAGTCATGTAGCCAGATCCACCAAGGGCCATTATACTCCTACTCCTTATATATTTATATATAGAGAAAGAGAGATATTTATTAACCGACAATAATTTTACATATATTAATTATGCAATTTACAATTGTGTGTTAGTCAGTCATGGGCTATCGACGGGAGGTCTTTCTGCCCTACTCGTTTTATTTTACTAAATACATATTTCTGAAACCATGTATCCATTTTCAATAGTGTGCATTGAAGTTTGAATAAATGCGTTGAAATAGATGCATTTATAATCTAGACTCAAGAAAATCACGGAGCCTCCTCCTCAAATATTGATTTAGTACATCGACTATGTATTTTTTATGATAATTCTAAAACTTATTGAATTGAAAGAACGGGGTGAATTGATTTAGCACACGAACTATGTGATTTCTTCAAATTAATTCTAAAACATGAATTAAATTCAATTCTATCGCTCGTTAACTTGAGACTGACCTTTACCAGTCAGTAGCCCTTTTTAAACTTCGTTTTCGATCGCAAACCCGATACTAAGCAGTACCAGTCCAAGGCAATTATTAAGCTCGCTCTCGCTCGAAAATCTAGCACTAAACTTACTACTACAGGTCCCTTATATAGCTCGCAAACTTGATACTAATCTTAAACATCTAGCGGGCTTTATAACGGCTATGCTGGATATGCTGGATTTTGAACTAGAATTTGTTCAATATCCAGCATAGTATCGAATCGAGTCGATTGTGTGTGTTAGCCAAAGCGTAATCTAGTTGATATTGAGCTCAACTAGATATAATATGGATCTATTGAGGCTATTTCACCAGACGCCGCATTTTTAATTCAGCCCTTCAAAAGTTTCGAGTAATATTGCTTGTAAAATATCATTTTTCGGCCAAACTATTTGAAAATATCAATGCAGTAATGTTTTTTTTTTAATAAGACAGTAATGGTGCTTTATTACAAAAAATATACTGCATTGAATTTTTTAAAAGGTAATTTCGACCAAACTTTTTAAAAATTTCAATGCAGTATTTTTTTTTGTAATAATTACTGTCTAATTTAAAAATCGCAAACTTTAGAATTACATTCACCATTCCAAAGCTCTTATTACACTTTCCGTCTAATTACAGTCTTATTAAAAAAAAAACTCGCAAACTTTAGAATTACATTCACCTTTCCAGAGCTCTTATTACGCTTTCTGTCTAATTACTGTCTTATTTAAAAAAAAATACTCGCAAACTTTAGAATTACATTCACCATTCCAGAGCTCTTATTACGCTTTCTGTCTAATTACTGTCTTATTTAAAAAAAAAAAAAACTCGCAAACTTTAGAATTACATTCATCATTCCAGAGCTCTTATTACGCTTTCCGTCTAATTACAGTCTTATTAAAAAAAAAACTCGCAAACTTTAGAATTACATTCACCATTCCAGAGCTCTTATTACGCTTTCTGTCTAATTACTGTCTTATTTTAAAAAAAAAACTAGCAAACTTTAGAATTACATTCACCATTTCAGAGTTCTTTTACGCTTTCTGTCTAATTACTGTCTTATTTCAAAAAAAAAAAATCTCGCAAACTTTAGAATTACATTCACCATTCCAGAGCCCTTATTACGCTTTCTGTCTAATTACAGTCTTATTAAAAAAAACTCGCAAACTTTAGAATTACATTCACCATTCCAGAGCCCTTATTACGCTTTCCGTCTAATTACAGTCTTATTAAAAAAAAAAAATCTCGCAAACTTTAGAATTACATTCACCATTCCAGAGCTCTTATTACGCTTTCTGTCTAATTACTGTGTTATTAAAAAAAAAACTCGCAAACTTTAGAATTACATTCACCATTCCAGAGCTTTTATTACGCTTTCTGTCTAATTACTGTCTTATTTAAAAAAAAACTCACAAACTTTAGAATTACATTCACCATTCCAGAGCTCTTATTACGCTTTCCGTCTAATTACAGTCTTATTTAAAAAAAACTCGCAAACTTTAGAATTACATTCACCATTCCAGAGTTCTTTTACGCTTTCTGTCTAATTACTGTCTTATTTAAAAAAAAAACTCGCAAACTTTAGAATTACATTCACCATTCCAGAGCTCTTATTACGCTTTCTGTCTAATTACTGTCTTATTTCAAAAAAAATCTCGCAAACTTTAGAATTACATTCACCATTCCAGAGCTCTTATTACGCTTTCTGTAAATTACTTGATATTGGGCTTTACCAGTCCAGAGCCCTTATAAAGCTCGCTGAGGTTTGAAAAGTTGACACTAGTCTTTGTCAGTCCAGAATCCTTATTAAGCTCGTTATCGTTAGAAAACTTGACATTTACCAATTAAAAGCCCATAATTAGCTTTCTCTCGCTCACCAGCTTGACAATAAGTTGTGCTGTCCAGGGCTTTTATAAAGCTTGCTATCGCTCGTAAACTTTGCAAATCCAGAGCCCTTATAAAACTCGATGTCCTTTGTAAACTTGACCACAGATATTGTCAGTGCAAGTCCTTATTAAGCTCTGATACTAGACTTTGCCAGTGCAGAGCCCTTATTAAGTTCTCTTTTACACGAAAACATGACACTTACCTTTGCAAATTCAGAGCCATTATTAGCTTTTTGTCGCTCGCAAATTTGTCAATAAGTTCTGCCAGTCCAGAGAATTTACAAAGCTCGCTATTGCTGGCAAACTTGATAATAGGCTTTGCCGGTTCGGACCTCTTATAAAGCTTGCTATTGCTCGCAAACTTAACACTAGATTTTACCAGTGCAAAGTCCTTATAAAGCTCGCTATCGGTCGTAAACTTGACACTAGGCTTTGTCAGTCCAGAGCCTTAACGAAGCTCGCTATCGCTCGCTTGGCGTTCCAGAACTAGTCGCTCGCAAACTTGATACTAGACTCTGCCAGTCCAGACTGAAAGATTAAGCCGACTATCTTTTACAAACTGAACACTAAATTTTGTCAATTCTGTAAAGCTCATTAATGTTCACACATTTGATATTAGGCTTTGCCTTTATACAGCTCTCTATTGCTCACAAACTTGACAATTAGCTTTGTCAATTCAGAGTGCTTTTTAAGCTCGTTATCGCTCTAAATCTTGATACTAGGCTTTGTTAGTCTAGAGCCCTTATATCCGAAAAACTCGACACCAGCATTTACTAGTTCAGAGCCCTTAAAAAGCTTGCTTGACTCTAGGCTTTATCAGCCTAATCCAGAGCCTTTGTAAAGCTCGCTATCGCTCGCAAACTTGACACTAGACTTTGCCAATCCAGAATTCTTAATAAGCTTGCTGTCGCTCGAAGACTTATCACTAAGCTATGCCTAGCCAGCGCCCATATAAAGCTCACTATTGCTCGCAAACTTGACACTTAGATTTGTCAATTCAGAGTGCTTTTTAAGCTCGTTATCACTATAAATTTTGATACTAGGCTTTGTCAGTCTAGAGCCCTTATATCCCAAAAACTTGACACGAGCATTTACTACTTCAGAGCCCTTATTAAGCTTGCTTGACTCTAGGCTTTATCAGCCTAGTCCAGAGCCTTTGTAAAGCTCGCTCGGAAACTTGACAATAGACTATGCCAATCCAGAATTCTTAATAAGCTTGCTGTCGCTCGAAGACTTATCACTAAGCTTCGCCTATCCAGCGCCCATATAAAGCTCGCTATCGCTCGCAAACTTGACACTAGGTTTTGCCAATCCAGAGACCTTATAAAGCTCGCCATCGCTAGCAAATTTGACATTAGGCTTTGCCAATTCAGAGCCCTTATAAAGCTCGCTACCTCTCACAAACTTGACACTAAGCGTTACCAGTTCAGGATCCTAATTTGGCTCGCTATCATTAACAGACTTAATACTAAGCTTTTCCAGTTCAGAATCCTTATTTAGCTCGTTATCGCTCGCTACCGCTCGCAAAATTGACACTAAGTTTTGTCAGTCCAGCGCCCTTATTAAAATCGCTATCGCTTGCAAATTTGATACTAGGCTTTGCCAATTCAGAGCCCTTATAAAGCTCGCTACCGCTCACAAACTTGACACTAAGCTTTGCTAATCCATGGCCCTTATAAAGCTCGCCACCGATCGCAAACTTGACACTAAATTTTGTTAGTCCAGGGCATTATTAAGCTCGCTATAGCTCGCAAACTTGATACTAACTTTTGCCAATCGAGAGCCGTTATAAAGCTCGCAACCGTTCGTAAACTTGACACTATACTTAGCCGGCCAATAACTCTTATAAAGCTCGCTATCGCTCGCAAAGTTTTAATTAGCTTTGCCAGTTCAGAGCCTTTATAATGCTCGAACCGCTCACAAACTTGACACAAAGCTTTGCCAGTCCAAAATCCTTATTTAGCTCGTTATCACTCGCAAACTTGACACTAATCTTTGCCAATCCATGGTCCTTATAAAGCTAGCCACCGCTTGCAAACTTGACACTAATTTTTGTCAGTCCAGGGCATTATTAAGCTTGCTATAGCTCGCAAACTTGATACTAACTTTTGCCAATCGAGAGCCGTTATAATGCTCGCAATCGCTCGCAAACTTGACACTATACTTAGCCGGCCAATAACTCTTATAAAGCTCGCTATCGCTCGCAAACTTTTTACTAAGCTTTTCCAGTTCAGAGCCTTTATAAAGCTCGCTATCGCACACAAACTTGATGCTTAGCTTTGCCAGCTCGGGCGGTTATAAAGTTCACTAGAGCAAGAATATTCCTTAATTAATTAAACGCTCCCCACAACCGGCTAACAAAAGAATATATATAATTTCATATTTATTTATTTATTTAACGGAATATACCATTGTTACAAATATAAGACATACATGTTTAATGCAATAAATTTATATGTATTACTAACTAATTTTAAATACAATAGTAAATATTGAATAATCAAACAAATGAAAAGACGTATTTTCAATTCTATAAAAAAAGACAGAAACATTAAAAACCCCTCGCAACCATTCAACAACTCACCAAACGCTTTTCCTAGTGCGACAAATAAAATAATGGCCCGCCATTAAACCGAAACGCGCTATTCTTTCTTGTTCGCACACAGCGAAACTTTACAGACGCATACATTCTCGCAGAAAGTTTGACAATGAAATTGCGCTTAAATAACAGAAGAAAAGAAAAGAGGAAAGGAAAGGAAGAGTGAAAGCGGCGAGATAAGAACTCGGGTGATTAAAGTCCGGCTAAAAAGCCGATCGCTATCAGAAAAGGGCGGGCGGTGGGGTTGCGGTGAAAATGTACGAAACGGAAATTAGGGCGTCAAGTGTAATTTGCCCTCGATACGGAAAGGAGGGGAAAAACGTCTGATGGGATTATAATGGGCGTTCGTTAATTTGTGAATTTTACAGAATTCGATTAATAAAGAAAAAAATATATTGTAAAAAAAATATGCTTTGGCTCATTCAAATTAATAAATTAATTAATGATTAATTAATATCTAAAAGATATATATACTAACATATTTATTCAGACAGCACAATTAAAATTCTTTACTAACCTTTATATTTACAATACATTTAGATGGGTTATTAATTTGTCATGGGCTATCGACCAGAGGTCTTTCTGCCTTGTCGTGATTTATGATGATTTGCAAATAAAAACTCTTCTAGTTTCTAAAAGATATTCTTGTATTTTTCAATAAAATAATAATAACAAAATTAAATTAGACAATAGATGGCGCTTACGTTATCTTTCCAATTCATTGCTTCGATATAAACCAAATTTCATTATTTTTTTTAATTATTGACTGAAGAAAGAATAGAAGCAATAGAACTTATGTTAGAAAACAGCATCATATTTTTTTTTGTTCATACTCGCTTTTACTTAAAACTCACACAAAAGATAATCCATTACTGACGCAAACCGCACGAATTCCCGTAATGATACAATTAACTGGAGCTCATTAGGCCAGCGAGCGCGCAATAGCGCAAAAACTTTCAGGCCGCCCCTCTTTTTTCGCCCCGCCATCTTGTTCCCTTTGAACCCTCGGTCTCCCCGCATACAATTCCCTCGCCCCCCATTCATACCATCTGACAGCCTAATATATTCCACTTATCTCCTCCGCCCGAGCTTTTTAACACAATTACTCATACTAACTGATGGTTGTTGTAGGTGATAACCCTTACGTCGCAACGACGAGCGCAGGTACATTCACTGATAATAAGTATTAAGTAAATTTAACTTAATTTCGTTTTAATTTGTGTTGTTTGCATGGAGATATTTATGATGCCGAAAGGCGTACTTTGAATTAGTTTTAATGTTGTTTATTAGGAGTTTATGCATGTAGTTTTAATTGAATCGATTAAAATTAATTAACATTGATTAATTAATAATTCAACCATCAACATCTTATCGTTGGATAATTGGATTAGTAATTATTTTTGATAGAATTTCTTTATGTACTTGTTTAAAGAAAAAAAAAATCAATAAGAAGAAATAAGCAGAACAATTAAATTCTCTTACTTTCTTCTCATTAATCACTTGGTAAAACATTATAAATAATTAGTTTAAAATTAGAAATAATATTCACTTGTTTTTTTTACTTATATTAAATAATATTAAATAAAAATCAATAAATAAAAAAAAATTATTCATAAATTATTTCCACATTTAGCTCTGTGACTTTTGACTTACGTTACGTAAGTACGTTAAACAAATGCTCATTAAAAAAACTACTTCCCCGGCAAATACGCACGCCGGACATTGAATTACATAATGTACACCTGCTGTTGCATATCAATAAAATATTGCAGAATGCAACAAATGAATACTCTTTTCTATTTGTTTTACTTAATATATTTACCAGTAAAAAAAAAACAAGTGAATATTATTTCTAATTTAAAACTAATTAAATTCTATGCAAATCTCTAGGTATAATTAACATTTAATTCATTTTTTTAATAAAAACGCTGATTCACTTTGTTTGTATAATTTTAATGACTATAGTCACTAAACTAAAGTTTAGTTATACCAACAAAGTGAATCAGCGTTTTTATTAAAACAATGTATAACGAAGTAGAAGCCTCTATTATCAATAATTTTATTTAATTCATTTATTGCATGTTTTGTTATTACTATTGTTATTAATACAAGTAATAATTGAATAGATTTTATCTAGTTTAAGAGAGCTTATTTTTTTATATTTATTCATATTACGGTGATTTGTCTTGCTGTGTTAGATTTCCATCGTGATTCAGAAATTATATATTCGCGTCTATTTTTATTCGGAGAAGATACGAGCGCGTAAACGCTAAAGAAAATTACCGTGACATGTTTGTTTGAAATTTATTGTGGTAATCAAAATATTATGAAGATTTCGTTTATGCCCCGGCTCGATTGATGAAATTTGATGTTTGGTAAATCATATATCTAATTTTATGTAATCAATCAGTTTTTAATATACAATGAGTTATAATAAAATAAAATTAAATTGTAAACTACTTATCTTCTGGGACTAAATTATTGCTTAAACATTGAAAAAAGACTACACTTGGTTATTTGGTGGTTCAACGTCAAATGAAATGCGTGTTTGTCACCAGAATTTAAAAAAAAATGAAAGTTAATCTAATAAAACAAAATACAATTTCAATAGATTTAATTAGATTTTTTTAATAAAAATTGTAATATTTTTTTATGGATTATTTAAAATTAATCAAAAAAAAAAAAAAAATATTACACTTTTATTGAAGAGTGGATAAAATATTTTTTTTACACTTTCAATAAAAAATCATTAGATTTTTTTTAAATAAAAATCATTAGATTTTTTTTAAATAAAAATTGTAATATTTTTTTTTATGGATAAAAAAATAAATAATCCAAAAAAAAAAATATTACACTTTTATTCAAGAGTGGATAAAATATTGTTTTTGCACTTTTTGACACAGCAACTGACAAGGACAGACGCCTACAAAATCAGGCGGAAAGACCAACGGTCGATAGCCAATTGGCAGAAGAATTTTTTTTTATGTTAGTTATTTATTGTATTCATTTATTATTATCACTTTGTTAAAAATAATCTGCCAATAAAGATTTATATATATATATATATATTACACTTTTATTGAAGAGTGGATAAAATATTTTTTTGCACTTTCAATAAAAAAATCATTAGATTTTTTTTTTAATAAAAATTGTAATACTTTTTTTATGGATTATTTAAAATTAATCAAAAAAAATTACACTTTTATTGAAGATTGGATAAAATATTTTTTTTTTTTTGCACTTTCAATAAAAAATCATTAGATTTTTTTAATAAAAATTGTAATATTTTTTTTTATGGATTATTTAAAATTAACCAAAAAAAAATATTACACTTTTATTGAAGAGTGGATAAAATATTATTTTTTTTGCACTTTCAATAAAAAATCATTAGATTTTTTCTAATGAAAATTGTAATATTTTTTTAAGGATTATTTTAAATTAATAAAAAAAATATTATACTTTTATTGAAGAGTGGATAAAAAATTTTATTTGCACTTTCAATAAAAAGTCATTAGATTTTTTTAATCAAAATTTTAATACTTTTTTTATGGATTATTTAAAATTAATAAAAAAAAAATTACACTTTTATTGAAGAAGAGTGGATAAAATATTTTTTTTTTTTTTGCACTTTCAATAAAAAATCATTAGATTTTTTTAATCAAAATTTTAATACTTTTTTTATGGATTATTTAAAATTAATCAAAAAAAAATATTACACTTTTATTGAAGAGGATAATTTTTTTTTTACACTTTCAATAAAAAATCATTAGATTTTTTTTAAATAAAAATTGTAATATTTTTTTAAGGATTATTTAAAATTAATCAAAAAAAAATATTATACTTTTATTGAAGAGTGGATAAAATATTTTTTTTGCACTTTCAATAAAAAGTCATTAGATTTTTTTAATCCAAATTGTAATACTTTTTCTATGGATTATTTAAAATTAATCAAAAAAAAAAATTACACTTTTATTGAAGAAGAGTGGATAAAATATTTTTTTTTTTGCACTTTCAATAAAAAATCATTAGATTTTTTCTAATGAAAATTGTAATATTTTTTATGGATTATTTAAAATTAATCAAAAAATATATTAC
Organism: Philonthus spinipes; assembly: GCA_963082785.1. Taxonomy (NCBI): domain Eukaryota; kingdom Metazoa; phylum Arthropoda; class Insecta; order Coleoptera; family Staphylinidae; genus Philonthus; species Philonthus spinipes. The sequence continues at coordinate 5,934,490 of OY720314.1, forward strand.
ACTTTTATTGAAGAGTGGATAAAATATTTTTTTTTGCACTTTCAATAAAAAATCATTAGATTTTTTCTAATGAAAATTGTAATATTTTTTTAAGGATTATTTCAAATTAATCAAAAAAAAAAATATTATACTTTTATTGAAGAGTGGATAAAATATTGTTTTTGCACTTTCAATAAAAAATCATTAAATTTTTTTTTGTTAATAAAAATTGTTATATTTTTTTATGGATTATTTAAAATTAATAAAAAAAAATATTACACTTTTATTGAAGAGTGAATAAAATATTTTTTTTTGCACTTTCAATAAAAAATCATTAGATTTTTTTAATCAAAATTGTAATATTTTTTTATGGATTATTTCAAATTAATCAAAAAAATATTACACTTTTATTGAAGAGTGGATAAAATATTTTTTTTTTACACTTTCAATAAAAAATCATTAGATTTTTTTTAAATGAAAATTGTAATATTTTTTTATGGATTATTTAAAATTAATCAAAAAATTATTACACTTTTATTGAAGAGTGGATAAAATATTTTTTTTTGCACTTTCAATAAAAAATCATTAGATTTTTTTTAATCAAAATTGTAATATTTTTTTAAGGATTATTTCAAATTAATAAAAAAATATTATACTTTTATTGAAGAGTAGATAAAATATTTTTTTGCACTTTCAATAAAAAAATCATTAGATTTTTTTTAATAAAAATTGTAATAATTTTTTTTATGGATTATTTAAAATTAATCAAAAAAAATATTACACTTTTATTGAAGAGTGGATAAAATATTTTTTTTACACTTTCAATAAAAAATCATTAGATTTTTTTAATAAAAAGTGTAATATTTTTTTGGATTATTTAAAATTAATCAAAAAAAAAAATATATTACATTTTTATTGAAGAGTGAAATAATTTGTCCATATTATATCGTTTGACTAAAATTCATAAGCCAGATAATACATTATGGCCTGAATGTATTATCTGGTTTATGAATTTTAATCAAACAATATAATTTCAAAACATTAAGGACTCGGATTGAAATTTAACTATTGTTTACCAAGATAAACTAAAAAATTACCATTTATGAATATAAAATTAAGCAATCAAATTTATACCTTTATCAATTTTATTTTCAACAATTATAATTGAATTGAATTGAATTATAAAGGTATTTTGTTCAATGAATTTTAATTTGGATAACAAAAATCAAGTTTACATTTTGTTAGCGCAAATAAAGTTAATTACACAAAATTTCTAAAACTAAATTATTAATTAAAATACACACAAGTTAAACTATTTGAACACTGGATAATTCGTTTTTTTTTATTTGTTTGGAGTGGAAAGGCCTGCCGCAATAAATTTTCTATTAACACAACAGGTCGATAGCGTTAATTTATTCATAAAACAGTCGACGAGTTAATTGCAGCGCTGCTCGATTATACCGAGTATTTTGGTATTTATGCGCGTTCTACGTATACTCGTTATATAAATTAACTATAAATACACCCTCGCATTACTTCTCTACATGTCTGCCAGTATTTCAATTAAACACGCTCATTTATAGAGCTAGTGCAATAATTAATTATTGATGTTTCCGTAGTTGCGATTATTTCCAATTGTATATTTCAATTAAATCAGAATGTTGTGTTTGTTTTATATATATATATATATATATATATATAATCATTCATAATAAATTAAAGACGACGCAAGCGCCACCTTTTGCCTAATTTTATTAAATGTGTATATATAATCATCTTTATTGTAGAATTTACATTAAGTATAATACATTTTATATAATATTCTTACTAAATTCGATAGCCATTTAATCTTTCAGCCAAGAGTCCATGTCTTTATGTCATATCAGTCTATTAGTCGTTGATGAGTGATTTGATGAATCAATGAATAGTAGTTTTAGGATGGCTATGTTTGGATTACGTTTAAGGTTAGTTAGTTTAATAGGAATAGAAAACAGTATTCATCATGGAATTGATGGAGATCCTCCATTTGATTAACGTACTTACGTAAGTAAGTCAATAGTCACAGAGCTAAATGTGGAAATAATTTATTAATTATTTTAAAATCATTTTTATTTAATAGTTTAATAGGTCTTGGTTTATGGGATTTATAGCGAATTTATGGAATAATTGGATAAGTCTTAGGGATATTGGCATTATACCTGTATTGTCGTAAGGGAGAGTGTTGGAAGGGTTATGAAGAGGATTGTTTGGGTGACGTATTTTAGTTAACATGCGAAGGGCTGAACGTTCAGCTACTTCTATGTTATTAAGGGTTGGGGGGCGTTGGTTATGGATTGCACCGTTGTCCAAAAGGGGACGACAGATCATTTTATATATATGCATCGCGGTTTTAGTGGAGATGCCTTTATTTGCATGTATGAGTGATCTGAAATGTCATGCCCTGTTTTGAACCTTGGTTTTAATTTCCAGGGAATGAGGTTAAAAGGTTAGTTTGGGGTCAAATATAATACCAAGGTATTTATATGAGGAGGATAGGGAGATATATTAATCTTAAAATGGGGAAATGAGTGAATTGTGGCAGGGAATATAAAGTTGGGATTTATTGGAATTAATGGAGATTCTCCATTTGATGAATCTACAAGAACTCATCGACTTCCAATCGATGAGTCCTTGTGGGGCAGAAACAGCTTTGGGAAGAATATATTGATGGACTATTGATGCTCCGCAAATTGAAGGAAATAGGCGAATGAGTTTATGTATTGAGGATCGGAATTGTAAATGTCATGTACGTAGAAATTGTAAAGGAGTGGATAGATCGGGGAACCTTGCGGGACGACACATAAATTTGATTTTAGAAAAAAGGCTATCGAAAAAACGGCTTTCAATTCGCCATAAATTTAAATGATTACGAAGGCGTTCTTTTTTACTACGAATTATCATGTTAAGAAAGAGTTCGTAACAAAAAATTGAGTGGGAATTTTTAGTGATCATGTTGAAACGACCAACGAAAAAACCAATGTATGGCCTTTGCTGACGATATAGCTAAACTAACGAGAGGAAAACGCAAAATGATACTAGCAATACAGCGGCCAGAAAGAGCAGCACAGAATGTGGAGCTAGTAATTAATGAAAACAAAACGAAGTACATGACATGGAACATGTACCTCGTTTGTTTTCATTAATTACTAACTCCATATTCAGTGCTGCTTAAAATATAGAATTAATAACGGAGACAAGAAAAATATACAATTTTGAAGAAATGGAACTCCTCTACTTGCCTGGATCAGTCATCTGTAGAGAACCTGACATAAAAGAGGAACTAAAGGAAAGACTGATAGCAAGAAACAGATGTACATACGCATTAAATAGAATACTAACTAACAAAGGCATCTCCAGAGCACTGAAGCTCAAAATATACAAAACTATAATTAGACCAGTAATAACATTCGGCTGTGAGGTATGGACCATACGCTAGGCAAATCAGATCTGAAGATGCTGGAAGTGTTTGAGAGAAAGATACTCCGAAAAATCTTCTGAAGAAAAAGAGTAGTAGATGACAATTGGAAAGAGTAGTAGATGATAATTTATTTATTTATTTATTTAACGGATTTACCTTTTTACAAATCTACAATATAATTAATAATATTTATGTATAGTGGATTATAGAACAAAAATAAAGAAATAACTATAACAGATTAAATTAAAATTGTTGAAATATATATATATATATATATATATATATATATATATATATAGATAATATATATATATATATTATATATTATGTCTGTCTATAAGGTTCACCTTATAGACAGACATAATAATAACACATTAAAATGGTCTTAAATAATAGAGGCAAATAACACTGACAATTTGCAAAACAAATCACAGATTGAAGTGTTCAGAAATAATGTAAATACACAGGACTGTAATTACTACACAAACCGACTAAATAACAGATTAAAATTATTAACAATCATATAAAAGAAAACACGTCAATCATACAATTTATCAATGATATCAGACAAATCAATTCTAAGCAAATGTATTTTAAATCTCGAAAGAGAGGGCTGGAACAATAAAAAGTTGTATTTGCTGATCATAAGATCAGAGATTCGCATCATTCTACAAATAGGCTCAAACTTACCATAATTGGTAGTGTGTACCCGAATGTAGAACAGTGTTTTTTCCCCTGTACATACCTTTGTGAGGCACATAGAAATCTAACTTTCCGATAAGAAATGGACAATCAATTTGCCCATTTAATAATTTAAACAAAAAAAAAATAAGTCATTAATAATTCTCTTAATTGGAAGCGAAGAACAAAGGGAGAGAGCTGTATGGAAAACGGGGCATCATCGCTGTAATAAAGGCACAAAGAATTAGATGGATGGGCCATATGCAACAAATACCAGAATGGAGGGTGCCAAAAGCTGTGACAGCACACCATTTAGGAGGCAAACAGAGAAGAGGAAGGTCAAGAGAAAGATGGAAAACGGAAGTGGAAGAGGTTCTCAAAAGGATATGTGCCACCGGATGGAAGGAAAAAAATAGAAAAGAATAGAAGAAAATAGTAAGAAAAAGTAGAAAATAGTCCATGGCTTGGACCTACTAGGCTCATATTTCTAAATATATATAATGTTGAAACGGTTTTCAATTCGTTAAAATTAGGACAATTAATTAAGGAATGTATTAAAAAGATCGTGAAGTAGACTAAGAGGAAGTCTTATGTTCGTTAGCACTCTAAAAGAACTAAAATATTATCCAAGGGCTGAGGATTGGAATTTTGGGGTAGGATTGCGATATATTCTAACTGATGGCTACAAACCACTTTGTGGATGTTGAAAACAGTATTGATCGTAACACTATCTTTATTTGTTTATTCATATATTTATTTAATAAAGTTCAAAATACATTCAGGATAAATCCATTTATATCATGCCCATAATATATATATATATATATATATATATGTTGACGCATTTAGTCGGGTTTGATCCCGCGTATTTCTTTGGAACTGGTCCATTAAATTTTCTGATCGACGTTTCCATGACGTCGCAGTCATCTTCTTCAGGAATAAACTATTTAATTATATTGCTCTAGCAACCACTTGTTAGATTTCTACGCATTGCTACTAGATATTCGTATTTCTTGTTTGGCTTCTGGTGATTCTTCTGTTTTCTGATCCTGAAGACGTGTTTGTGCCCTCTGTTTCAATTTCGACATTATTATCTGAAGAGAATTTGTTTTGAATTTCTTGATTATCTGAAGATAGTGAATTTTGACTGTAATTTAAACATGTTTTCCAAATTGGTGGTAGTCTTTTGGCATCATCCCTTTTGTTTAAACTATTTGGCCTCTTTTCAATTTCAATTGCTTCTCTAATTATCCTTGTATGGAAGAAATCAGTTTTTTTATAATCTTGTTTTTTTTTCGAAATTAATTGTTTGATTTGAAATTTTGACAAGTTGAAATAAAGATGATTGTGGATCGGATTTTTTAATTGCCAGAATGTGTTCGTCTCGACGTGTGCTGATTTTGTTCGGTTTGTTTGTTCTATATAGCTTTTCTCACACACACACATATATATATATACATAATCGTTATTGACAAACGTACTACAACACCTACATATAACTTAAAATATTACAATACATGCTGTAAGAGTTTGCTAATTGGCTATCGACCAGTGGTCTTTCCGCCCATAATAAATATTTTATAACATTTATAAATAATTAATTCAATAACAGACAGTTTAAACATTATATAACTTAATCATTAATTACACATACAGCTTCTTGAAATCGATTTAATCGAAAATATTCACGTCGAACCTGATAAGATAATAAACTATATAACTTTTTTTTTTATATATCTTCATCTCTCTTTCGCTCTCCGACTCTCAACGGTTTGGAATTATGGACGCGATTTGCATTTCAAATGTAGTCTGCGGGAGGGAGGATTATGAATATCTATTGAAATGGGTCAACAGGTAATCTCCGCTTTTTCGCATGTTTGGATACACGAACTCTTCTCCATTCCCATCAACACCCCCACTCCGCCCACGAACTTTTCGATATCGAGCCTTTTTTTTTCTAAAATCAAATTTATGTGTGTTTGGGTTTGATGTTAGGTTTCTTTCCTATAGTCTATCTATTCAGGGGATTTATTTAAGTAGTAACAAAATTTAAGCAAAAAATTCTTTTTTATTTTGTAAAAAGAAAATGTTTTTATGAATGAATTCGATTCAATATATAAAAAAGAATATGTATAAAAGTACAATTACATATATTTTACAATTAAGCTATATTTACATATTTTCTACTAAACTGGCTAACGACCTGTGGTCTTGTCGTATGTTCGATTCAATGTTGAAATTGTAGAATGTTTAAAGGAGAATTTTATTTTTGATTTTAAAAAAATACATTTATTTGAGGTGGCCGGAAAAGGTGTGATAATGTTTAATAAAAAGGGACCTAAATTAGATCCTTGTGGAGAATTTTATTTTTGATTAAAAAAATGCAGTTTTTTAAGGCGGCCTGAAAAGGTGTGATAATCTTTAGATAGTGTAGTCTTGTCGTATGTTCGATTCAATATTTTTACGGGGAATACAGAATTTTGTAAGAATGAGCTAATTAATAAAAATAATTTTAATTTCTTTAAGGAGGCATTTACTTAATCTCGGTTCAAAAATGTTTTTTTTTTAATCGATTCTAAATAGTCTGTAGAATATTCCTTTACAAGGATTTCGTGGCAATCCAAGTCCTTATGCAGATTTCTTATCATTTAGCTTAACTCGTTCGCAGGCCTTTTATCATCGATTTGAAGCAGCTGAGCGCTTGAAATATTTTATAGTTATAGTTCGACTATCTATCTCATTTTTATTTGAAAAAATTCACAAATGTTCTTCAAATGTGAATAAATATAATAAAAAAAACAGTTCAAAGAATTTTTATGCTTTCTTAAAAAAATCGAAAAAAAAATATTAATTTGAAATTCTTTTTTTTAATCTCCATTTATTTTGCAATCTGTCGTATTTACAATTGTAGATATTCAGCAAAAATGTTTGGCAGGTGGAGTAAGGTCGTGTGAAGATGATCATTCATTAACAATTATTTCTACTTTTTTCATATTAATTTCTTGTCAACTTGGTGATGTAAAATCTGTGTATTTTTTCTATTATGAAAAATACTCCTTTTTGAAAGAGATTAAGCGATTGCCAGCATAATCGAAATTATTTAATAAAAATGAGACAACTGTTTTTATTTAAATAATTAAAGTCTCAAAAACCAACATAAAAAAAGATTATAATTTTAAATTCTCTTGAAAATGGGCCAATAACCCGAAACTAGTCGAGAATTTAAAGTTATTCAATCTAATCTGTGTTTTATTGATTGATTTTTAATAATTTATTCATATTTATTTCATATAATCGAAATTATTTGAAATTACTAAACATTGGAATTTGATTTAATGATGAAAATTAAATTTATAATGGAACAGTTGGGTAGGAAGTTAAATAGCAATTATTGAGCTAGATACTCTTAGTGATGTGTTTCAGGATCATTTTTCTTTTTAGAGAAAGGGAATTTCGTGAATTAAAATAAAATTGAATTTAATTTGAAACTGTATTAACAAAAAAATTATATACAAACAGAAAATTCAGCCATAAATCATTTTTTCCTAAAAAAAACCGAATCACAGTAAATATCTAGAATTTCTTTCCTGGTTCCTCCTTTTGTGGGTGAGCCGCGATCCAGTCCAAAGCCCTCTGGATGTAATGAGGGATTTCAGGGGCGACTGGCAAATGGTCTCCTTGGGGTTGGAAGCCGTTCTCGTTGGCGACGTAGTGGACGGAGAATTTGTGTCCCTCCTCGTCGGTGTATTCGAAATGTCCGGTCACTTCCTGGGCGCCCTCATCCTTGCCCAAGCTCTTGAAGACGGCTTGTTCCTCGTGCTTGATTCCGTTGGAGGTTTCGAAGCTGTGTTGGTAGGAGCCGTCGGGGAGGATGTCGGAGGACTGGCGGAGGATTTCGTAGTCGGCCGGGGAGGCGGCGTAGGCGATGGCCAGGAAAGTCACGAAAATGAACTGTGAATTAAATTGATTGTTTATAAAAACGTCGAGGGGTTTAATGTATTTATGCTTGGAATAATAGTTAGGAATTCATTCAAAATTGAGTATTAATTCTTAGAATGAATCAGAAATAATTCTTACAATCAGAATTCATTCTTAGAATAAATCAGAATTAATTCTTAGAATGGATCAGAATGAATTCTTAAGATAAATTAGAATTAATTCTTAGAATCAATTAGAAGTAATTCTTAAAATGAATTAGTATTAATTCTTAGAATGAATCAGAATCAATTCTTACAATGAATTAGAATTCATTCTTAGAATAAATCAGAATTAATTTTTAAAATGAATTACAATTAATTCTTAGAATGAATCAGAATCAATTCTTAAAATGAATTAGAATTCATTCTTAGAATAAATCAGAATTAATTTTTAAAATGAATTATAATTAATTCTTACAATAAATCGGAATTAATTCTTATAATGAATCAGAATTAATTCTTAAAATGAATTACAATTAATTCTTAGAATAAATCAGAAATAATTCTTAAAATGAATTGCAATTAATTCTTAGAATAAATCAAAATTAATTCTTAAAATGAATTACAATTAATTCTTGGAATGAATCAGAGTCAATTCTTACAATGAATTAGAATTCATTCTTAGAATGAATCAGAATGAATTATTAAGATAAATTAGAATTAATTCTTAGAATAAATCAGAAATAATTCTTAAAATGAATTACAATTAATTCTTAGAATAAATCAGAAATAATTCTTAAAATGAATTACAATTAATTCTTCGAATGAATCAGAATCAATTCTTGCAATGAATTAAAATTCATCCTTTGAATAAATCAGAATAAATTCTCAAAATAAATCAGAATTAGCTTTTTAAAATAAATTAGAATTAACACTTAGAATGAATTAAAATTACTTTTTAGAATTCTTTAAATTCAAAATGTATAGAATAAAATTTCTCAAAAGGTACAAAACCCGATGAACAATTATACACAGATAATAAAAGTAACACTAAGAAGTTACATCTGTATTAATTACTAATTTAATTTATTGTAAATTCCACAGTTGATTACTTACGGATTTCATTGTTGGTTTGTTTGGTGTGCAGGTCTTGAAGACTGTGATGATGTTTCGGAAGATGGTCGGGGATTTTATAGGCGCGATGATCGAACATGACGAACGAAAAAAAAAAAAAAACCGTCCGACAAAAATCAAATAAACGAATACATTAATTCAAAGAGCGAATATTCAATTAACGAGACGTTGAGCGAAGAAGAATGTTCCAGTCGCGGGTGTCATCCTAAAGGTTTCGGTGTAATTTAGGAATATTTCATTTTGTCTCGCCGCTGCGGCCTTGTAATTATAATTGATAATGAATCGGAGATTCCGGTTTAAAAATAAGAGTCGTTAACGAATTTCTAGCAACAACAAAAAATAACACAGGGAAAAAATAAGAATGATTTATTGATAGAAATAATTATATTTAGTGTTGGGCAAAATCGAATAATATTAGTAATCGAGTATTACTAAATGTGTCATTTTAAGTATTTAAAACGAAAAAGTAACTTCAAATTTATGTTTATTAATTAATGGCAAGTTATTTCTGATATATTTATAATAAGTAACATTCATAAAATTATAATATACTGAATTTAGAAATAATAAAAGATCGACTTTGCCCATCACTAATTATATTTATTAAAATCATATCAGAAACTAATTAAACTACAAGGATTTATTTCATATTTCGTTTAATACAATTATTTAAAAAATGCGTTGACTACTCACAAGAAATACATTGCATTTCGTATTTTGTGGTGACCAAATAACAGAAAAATTTCAGTGTACTATAGAAGGTGGCCACAAAAGGTGTGATAATATTTAGGTAAAGTGGTTCATTGATTAATTTCAAGTTGGTAATTTAAGTAAAAAAATATTCTATGGTTCACGAGGCCATTGATATAATAAATATGTGACTAGAAGTCAGTAATATGTTTGAAATATCTTGATTAAAATTAGTTCTATTTACATCCAGTCGATTATTAATAGCAATAATTATACATAAAATGTTATAAACAAGTTCTAGTGATATATTTAGGATATTAATGGCCTCATTAAATAATTACCAAATATTTAAATAAAAATATACGTGCTTTCTCCTACTCATTTTTTATTTAAATAAATATAATTTCTTGAATTAGTTTCTCATCTGGCACTTGGTGCAACATATTACACTATGTAAAATAATTTAAAGAAAAGACACTTGGTATTGTTTCAAAGGAATTCCTTTAAAATGGTCTAATAAATCGAAATTATTCAGAATAAGTCTAAATTTATAAAACAATACCAAGTGTCTTTTCTTTAAATTATTTTACATAACTAAATATATTTCGGAAATTAAATTATTTATTAATTAAAGTTTCCACAACCAACAACCATCATAAAGAAAATTACCAAATATTTTTTTGTGTTTTATTTTATTTAATTTTTTATTTTTTAATTTAATTTTTTATTTTAAAAACTTTTTTAGTTTTTTTCTACTTAAAATTGATTATCGAACTAAAGGTTGAAGATTATCACACATTTTCTAGCCACCATGTATATAAATGTATTGAAGAGCTCTTTTTATTTTTAAAAAAAGCACTCTAAATAATATGATGAATTGTAATTAGTTATAAATTTTAATTCATTTCTAATAAACGAAACACTTTTAATAAATCAATTAAAAAGAATTTGAAAATAATTAATAACCTACCTACAGAGACTTCTACTTCGTTATACATTGTTGGGTATAAATGAAAGAACTGTCCATTATTTTATATAACAATGAATTTATTTGGGGACTATAAAAACATATCATAAAAAAATCAATTCTAATGCAAATAAATCAAATTATACTCGAGCAATAAATTCTTCACAAAATAAAATTGGGAAGTCTCGTGACTAGTTTCTGAAATTGTCGAAAAATATATTTTAAAATATAATTTCAATCATCCTTTGAATCGAATCGGTGCGCTTTGGCCGTATACTAATAAAATTTGGAAGTCTCGTGATTAGTTTCTGATATTGTCGAAAAATATATTTTAAAATATAATTTCAATCATCTTTCGAATTTGAACACATGTTGGGTACCTTCTGCTACCACATCGATAATATTTTCGATTGATTTCTTTAATTCATCATTGGTTTTCTTTCCGGTAAATCTTTTGTAATAATATTGGACTCGCGTATTTTTTGCTCTCGTACTTCAGCTAAAACATAATCGGTCAATAAAAAAAATAAATAAAACGAGAGATCATCTCTCGTAAATAATTATTTTAATGAAACGTTACTTTTCCAACCACTAATTTATATTCTTTAATTCCCTCTTTAATTTCCTAATCATTCATTTGTGTCTAAAGTTATTTAATGATCGTTTTAAGACCTCTGCTAAAATATCACCGGTCACATCATCTCTAGTAAATAATTTATTTACTGACCACAATTTTTCTAACCACTGATTTATATTCAAAGTTGTTTTGAAAGCAGAAGAAATATCAGACGAGGAATAAGAAGCACAAGTCCACTTTAAACTTCTCTTTGGCCTGATTTTAGCGCTAATTTTATTCTCGATAAAATTTAATTAAAAATGCGTGTATTTAATTAGAAGTGATATTTATTGGTTAAGTATTTTTCATTATTTAATCATTGCTAAATACAGATTTTGAATACTATCAAAAATACATCTTTTTTAATATATAATAATAATAATATATTTATTTACGGTATCTCCTCTTTACAAAACATATGCAACAAAAATCAATATTACAACTAAATATATTAATGTAGGCTGAAAGACCACTGGTCGATAGCCAGTTTCAGAGTTGGAATTATGCTGTGAACGTTAGTGTATTGTTAAATATTGTATTGTAACTGTATATTCCAATCTCAGAAATAAAGATGTTTATGTGTGTATATTAATGTATGTAAATGAAAACATTTATTTTTTTATTTACAATTAATTTCATAACACGAAATATTACTTAAATTACATACATATATTTTTTGTTTGTTTTCGGTGACATTTAATCAAATTATCATAAAGGTTACCACCTGAGAGGAGGATACAAAACGTACCCGCAGAGAAAGCAAGAGTTCACCTCAAGGTTTTTGCTCGGAATGAAATATCAATCAATTTAAATAATGATACAATCTTCAAAACGATTATTTTTTATTTTTGATTAAAAAATTCACTTATTTGAGACGAACAGAAAAGGTGTGATAATGTTTAATAACAGGGAGCTAAATTAGATGCTTGTGGAATGTTTAAATAATTTTATTTTTAAATACAAAAATACACTTATTTGAGGTGGACAGAAAAAGTGTGATAATGTTGAATAAAAGGGAGCTAAATTAGATCCTTGTGGAATGTTTAAATAATTTTATTTTTAAATAAAAAAAATACACTTATTTGAGACGGACAGAAAAGGTGTGATAATGTTGAATAAAAGGGATCCACAAGGATCTAATTGTGGAATGTTTAAATAATTTTATTTTTAATTAAAAAAAATGTGTTATAATTTTTAATAAAAATGGGACCTAAATTAGATCCTGGTGGAACATTTAAAGGAGAATTTAATTTTTGATTAAAAATATACACTTATTTGAGGCGGCCAGAAAAAAATGTATTAATGTTTAATAAAATGTAACTAAAATAAAACCGTTGTGAAACGTCTAAAGGATAATTTTATTTTTGTTTTAAAAAAATACGCTTATTTGAGGCGGCCAAAAAAGGTGCGATAATGTTTAATAAAAATTGGACCTAAATTAGATTCTGGTGGAACATCTAAAAGAGAATTTTATTTTTGATTAAAAATATACATTTATTTGAGGCGGCCAGAAAAAGTATGATAATGTATAATAAAAAGTGACTAAAATAGGATCCATGTGGAACGTCTAAAGGATAATTTTATTTTTGATTCAAAAAATACATTTATTTGAGGCGGCCAGAAAAGGTGTGATATTGTTTAATAAAAAGGGCTCTAAATTAGATCCTGGTGGAACATCTAAAGGAGAATTTTATTTTTGATTAAAAATATACATTTATTTGAGACAATTAATTGTCTTTATCTTCTTTTGTTAAATTGTCTATTGAATCTATCCGGGTCAATTTAACTGTCTATATCTTGAAAGGTTATTATTTTATTATAATCTAGTAATATCGTATTTTAATTTTGCAATGGAATTATTTAGCTATCCTGTAACTAGCCTTCTTGACTCTTGGGTTCAATAAATAAATATATAGTTTCATTAAACTTTTCTGGCTAATTTCCCCGACTTTGTAAAATTAGTAAATTATACTAATTTTACAAAATTTTAATTTTACATAAATTAGTAAATTATACTAATTTTACAAAACCTGGGTAATTAACTCGAAATACTCAATTAAACCGTATACTATTTATTTATTTTATATATTTTTTAAATCAGTCAGACAATTTTAACTCATTTGCAATAGGAGTTTGTCAAAATACTTAAAACTGACGTTGTTTCCGACCGCCGACCGCTTTTCAATTTCTCCAAACTAAATCCGATGAAATAATAAAGTCGATGCAAATGCGGTGAAATGGCTGAAAGCCGACTTTCCGAACTTCCCTCGAATTTCCAGCACTTTCTGTTTTACCTGAAGATCCTTCTATAGAAAATTGAATCGTTCTCGGGAATATCCCTTCGCACTCTCAATGCACATGCAATATTTGTTTTGGTATTTCTCTTTTCTTTTTTTATTCATTAATTTGCTATCGACCAGAGGTCTTTCTCTCTAGCTTCTATTATGTATATATATATATATATATAAATATATATATATATATACAAACATCTATATTTGTGAAATTTAAACAATATACAAACATAAGATATTTTTGGTGAGTACGTGAAGTTTCTTGATATAATGTAGTAATATTTTATTCCTTTAAATAAATTAAATAAAAAAGTGAAGAAAGGAATAAAATATTACTACATTATAATATACAAACAATACATTAGAAAATCATTATATTACTACATATACATAATAAATTCCACATATTGGCTATCTTACAGCCTCGTTTTTATTATTTTACTTGTATTTCAAAATAACAAGAAACATTTTAAGATTACATAAAAAATAATTCAGACTTTACATTCCTTTCTTCACGATGATAAATACTCAAATTTTACTATTTAGAAATTTAAAAAAAAATCGAAACAAAAAGGATTTATTCACTTGGTCGCAGCTATTTAAATAAATTAAACAAAAATAATTCGAAAATCATGAATAAATATATAAAAGACAGAGCTGGATGGAAATTCCGTGTCTGTAGACGGTCTTATATTACGTAACTTTTATTTATAAATGAAATAACTAACTAACCATATTTATTCAAATGTGTATATGTATGTACAATAATATACAAAAATTACAATTATATTCTGTAGATAGACAGGCTGACAGACCTCCGGTCGATAGGAAGGTCTGTCAGCCTGTCTATGTCTCGTTTTTGTCGTTGTCTATCTAATCGTCATGATCGCTAACGTTATTATTAAAGTCCGCATTGTTGGATAAATGAAATATTTTCGAATACAAAAAAATTGTTGCTGTATACAATGTTATTGTTATGCAACAGAAATTGTCCATCATTGAAAATTTATTTTAAGTACTTATGTAACAAAAGTCAAAATGTCGCAGTAGCTAAACAGGGAATAATTTATTAATTATTTTCGAATTCTTTTTATTTAACTTCAAAAAAAAAAAAAACTTTACATTCGTCCAGAATTTGTTGAATAATAGATTAGCTTCCACTAAAACACAGAACTTCGCAATTTAACTTAACCCGGCGCAAACGAGGAAATTAATAACATAAAAGAAACACTAGACATTACTCGAAACGAAGCAAAAATAGGGAGAGGACGGCTGAAAGTGCGCCGCGGTAATGCATCCGCCGTTGTAGAGAACGGCATTTATTTTTAATAATCATCCGGGGCGCCGCTCTGGAAAGAATCACCCTGTAAATTTTTAACATTTCAATTTATATGGAAAGTGCCGCGCTCGCGATCCGGTTGTACAAAGCGGGCGTAAAGCACTCGCGATTTATTTCATCTGTCCGATTTGCGAAATGGCTCCATTAAAACAAAAAATATAAACATGAAATAATGATAATAAAAAAAAACGGGGAATAATAATTGAAGCTATTTCCATTCGAATTCGCATTCGTTTTAATTGCAAACGGGGAAATCGATAGACAATTTATGTTTGAATAAATTCGCCGGTGGTTTAGGTAAACATTTCCATGTTTTCGCGAATTCGGTTTTGAATTGTTTTAATTTAATATCGGAAATATTGTGCGTGTTAATACAGTTTTTAAAAAAAAACTGAAATCAATACAATATTTTATTGATTCGAAAAAAGTATTGGGGGACCGGAAATTAATATCGTTTTTTTTTAATATTCAAACAACAAAATTATTATGGATATTTTAATTTAATCAATAATATAATCAACGGGCAGAAAGACCTCTGGTCGATATTCCAGACAGACTAACACCTACATGTTTCAATTTCAATTTACTTTATTAACGGAATCTCCATTTCAAAATTACAATTATATTATTGTACATGTATTGTAATTATTTATATTGTTATATTGTTTTCAATCCTGGATCGGTAAAAATCACCAGGTTTCTCATAGAAATATTTGTAGATGGTATTTTCAACCTCTTCAATTTTTTTATTTTTTTTTTCCACCTAAAAAATATTGTAGCGATCAAAACAAGTGGAAATCAGATTGCGCAATATCAGGCGAGTATGCTGGATGCGGCAATAGTTTCCATCCTAGTGCATTAATTTTTCTAATTTCAATTTTTTTTGCGCAGTGCGGTCGTGTTGCAAAATTACACCTTTACTGTCATGTAGAGCTGAGATGTTTTCAATTAAAGATTGATGTACTCTATCCAATTGTTTACAATAAAGGTCTGCATTAACAGTTTGGCCAGATTTTTGCACTTCAAAATGAACAACCCCAGGAGTATTCCACCAAACATAGAAAAGCGTCTTTTTGGAGTATAAACTTGATTTTGTTGTGGCTCTTGGCACGTCATTTGGAAAGCGCCACTGCCTTTTGCGTTTTGGGTTATCATAAATGTGCCATTTTTCATCTCCGGTAATCAGTCTATAAAAAACGCTTCTGTGTTATTCCGCTAAAGCAATAAGTTGCAAGTATTAGAACGATTAGACTTGTTTTCCTCGGATAGATTGTGCGGGATCCAAACATTTGCTCTGCTTACTTTTCCATTCTGCTTCAAATATTCCTGAATGGTTGACCAAGGTACGGTCGAAAGTTCCTCAAAGGTTTGACATGAATTTGCATCAAATTCCGCTCTTAAAATGTCATTATCCAGAGTTGTTGGTTTTCATGATCGATTAGAGTCGGAAAAGCTGAAATAACCTGATTTAAACTTAGACTTTTGGCATTTATGAACGTCTAAAGCATTCGGATAAAGATCGGAAATGCTTTTGGTAGCAACCGTTCACTATCCTTATGAAATTCAAAAGGCATGCGATGCCGGATATGTATCTCTTCTTGTCTTTGACTTACCTTTTTACCAGAAATAGTAAAATAACTTGAACATTTTTTTTAAATTTATTTATTTATTTGAACGGCGTGCCATTTACATGAATAATACAATATGCAACACAAATACATAATAGATACAAACACTGAACTTGAAACTAAACAATACAATAATATTACATTTCTTTTAAAAGGCGCTTTAACAATGAAAAACTTCCATTAAAAAAGTCAAACTTTTTTTGTAACTTACAAGAAAACAAGTCAATTACATAATAAATTAAAGACGACGCGAGCGCCACCTTTTGCATAATGGCCATCATTAGTTATCCATACGCTAGATGAATGGTGGCTAAACATTTCATTTCAATTCAATTCAATTCAATTTATTTATTTCCAAATAGAATAATACATTCATGGGTGGGTCATATTTGGTAAGATGCAAATGTATAGCAAAAATAATAAAATAATAAATAAACATAATATATTTGCATTAAATGTGAAGTCATTAGATTTTTACAAAAATTGAGTGTTGGTTAAATTAATGAGTTTTTAGTTTACGTCAAGCGTTAATATCAATATTAACACAAGAGTTTTTTTTTTCCTTACTTCACCTTTTATAAGTATGAAGTAAGAAAAAAAAATCTTGTATTATTATTGAGTGTTAGTTGCTGATTGCGGATACTTAAATTATTGAACAATATTTATGGTTGACAGTCATTTTTATTTAAATAATTGAGTAAATACACTAAAATAAAGGTTTGGCTGTCCTGGTCAATCGACTGGAGGTCTTTCTGCCCATATAAATAATTATTTTCATTAATTATGAATTAATGAAAATAATTATTTTATAGTTATATTTATCTACTGGAGGTCTTTCTGCCCATATAAATAATTATTTTCATTAATTATGAATTAATGAAAATTTTCATTAATTATGAATTAATGAAAATAATTATTTATATGGGCAGAAAGACCTCCAGTAGATTGACCAGGAATTAATTTATGAAATTACACTCTCGTTTTCTCTTGAAAATGAGCTAATAACCCGAAACTAGTCGAGAATTTAAAGTTATTCAATTTTATCTGTGTTTTGTTGGTTGATTTTTAATAATTTATTCATATTTATTTCATAACATTATGTATTATAAAATTACGCACGCACACTAATTTAATTAATCCCGACCTAATTAACACCCCCCCATTTAAACCGATTAAATCGCGCACATCTTGGGACTCGCGCCTCCTTCGCGGTGTTTAACTTTGCGATTTCCGACCAGGAATATTGAATATTCATGGAAAAATCGCAAACGTTTCCAGCCCGGCTTAATAGTTACGGCTGGTACTTTTTCGCCTCTTTTACACTCTCCGCTTCTTTGTGCCGCCTTCAAAGACGGCTGCGGGAATATTGAATGCCTTTTAGTGGTAAATATTAAACGCGCGTTCCTCCCGGCGCGAAATTCCCAACATATTTTACGAAACGCGAGGAGGGAAAAGAGGCAAGGATGGCAGGATGCAAGGCGGCGGATGTATGTCAGGATCTTATTCACGTCGGCTTTTCAGGTTTTATAAGGGGGGTCTGAGTAAAATTAAATAACTTTTTAATGTTTAATGTCAATACTAAATATGACGAATATATTTTTTTATTCAATATAATTTTCTAATAATTTGTTATTATTATTTTTGCGTAACACAAAGAGAGATCTGATTGTGTAAATGTATAACACAGGTTACAGTTATTAAACTAAACTTATTAATTCAGAAGTGCCGAATAAAATTCATGTAAGTTATGCTATCGGGTAGGGTACTTCGGCCTTTAATTTGTTAAAAAAGAAAAATTAAGTGTCGAATGTAACCAACCGAATAACTTCAGACTTAGTAAAAATTATTTATTTAAATTAGAATCACTTTTAGTGGCATGAGTGGAAAGAATAAATAACTTTGAAAAGTTTAACAAATATATATATATACTAAATAAAATGTTTTGAAGATACGAGATAGCTCTCATGGAGCCGAATTATGTGGTGTGGTTTTTATAAATTCATTGTTTAAAGTACATGCCGAAAATAGCCAAAGCAAAATATTCAGAATTTTAAATATAATTTGCCGAAGACATTTTTCATTATTAAAATTATCTACAAAATTTCATTGACAAAACAAGGCAAAAAACGAATTTATAGTGCGGACAACTCTCTGATTTTCAACTGTGAAAAAAACTATCTTCGTTAAGAATCCATGGCTGGCGAAAAAAAAAATCATAAAAAAATAAATTGACGAGTTCTCTCAAAACTGTTAATTGTTTATGAATTAGTAAGCTATTAGCAATATAATAATGCAAAATGAACGAATCTAATGTGCGGGAAACTCTCTCATTTTCAACTTTGAAAAAAACTGTCTTTATTTAGAATCCGTGGCTGGCGAAAAAATCATAAAAAAATAAATTGACGAGTTCTCTCAAAACTGTTATTTGTTTATGAATTAGTAAGCTATTAGCAATATAATAATGCATAAAGAGCGATTCTAAAGTGCGGGCAACTCTCTCATTTTCAACTTTGAAAAAAACTGTCTTTATTTAGAATCCGTGGCTGGCGAAAAAAATCATAAAAAAATAAATTGACGAGTTCTCTCAAAACTGTTATTTGTTTATGAATTAGTAAGCTATTAGCAATATAATAATGCAAAATGAACGAATCTAATGTGCGGGCAACTTTATCATTTTCAACTTTGAATAAAAAAAACTGTCTTCGTTTAGAATAAGTGGCTGGCGAAAAAAAAAAAAATCATAAAAAAATAAATTGACGAGTTCTCTCAAAACTGTTAATTGTTTATGAATTAGTGAGCTATTAGCAACATAATAATGCAAAAAGAACGAATCTAAAGTGCGGGCAACTTTATGATTTTCAACTTTGAAACATTACACTTTAATGTGTACAAATACTAATTAATAAAACGGGAATATTTAACGATGTCATAAATAAAATTGCTAATAC
This sequence comes from Philonthus spinipes, assembly GCA_963082785.1. Taxonomy (NCBI): domain Eukaryota; kingdom Metazoa; phylum Arthropoda; class Insecta; order Coleoptera; family Staphylinidae; genus Philonthus; species Philonthus spinipes. The sequence goes on from OY720314.1 coordinate 5,954,140, forward strand.
GTTGCAAGTTAAATCATTAAATCTTTGCTGTTGATCGTGGAATATATTAAATAATTAAAATTCACTTGGTCATGGTGAATGCGCCGGGAAAATCCGTGGATGGAATATCCGTGGCCATCTTCACATCGGTGTAACAGTCCTTCTTAGATTTTTCTAGCCTATGCTTTGAAAGAGTGCATTTCAGTCCATGTCTGGTGTCACACTGAAAAATAAAAAAAAAACTATCTGTAAATTTTTGTTTGTATTTATGTCATCATTCTTAATCTTTAATTAATCTTCCTACTAATATTTTATAATGAAAAAAATATGATTATAAGTCTTGAATACAATTTATTAGTCAAGTAATAAATTATTTAAATAAAAATACTTGTCCTTTCTCCTACTTATTTTTTATTTTACTAGATATATTTCGGAAACTATGTTTCCATCTTCAGTAGTTTCCGAAATATATCTAGTAAAATAAAAAATGAGTAGGAGAAAGGACAAGTATTTTTATTTAAATAATTAAAGTCTCCACGACCAACAACCAACATAAAGAAGATTAGAAGTAATAAATTGTTCAATTATTAGAGTTGTCATAAGGAGGTTATAAAATAAAAATCTGCTATATCTCAAAGAGAGCAGACGGGTCTTAACGAGTCTAAGAAATAATTACACCATCTCAGGGATAATAAAAAAAAAATAATGAGACAATTATTTACACAGGTAGATTGGCAATACAAAAGATACAAGAGAATCAAGTTTTTATCAGGTAGTGTACAGATAGCGGGAATCGAAAAGCTGAAACACTGGCCTGAGATGAGTTGATTAATATCGCCATGATGCATGTCCATTTTAATAAGATTAGTAGTTTAAAAGACCAATATTTTTTTCTAATAGATCATGTATGAGATTGGTCATGTCATCTACTACTCTTATTAAAATAATATTATTAGATGAGGTCTCATGACTTATTAGTAGATGTTCTCATACATGATCAAATCAATCAAAAAATGCTTCTGTGTTATACCGCTGAAGCAATAAGTATTATTGCTTCAGCTTGTATTGGAACAAATATGAATATAATATTAAAAATCAACCAATAAAACACAGATTAGATTGAATAACTTTAAATTTAAATTCAATCTAATCCATGTTTTATTGGCTGATTTTTAATATTATATTCATATTTATTTCATACAATATGAACTGCCAATGTCTAAATATTAAAACCATTAATTGTATTGGAACGTTTGTATTGGAACGATTATATTTGTTTTCCTCGGATATATTGTGCGGAACACAAACTCTGCTTACTTTCCCAATCTGCTTAAAATGTTTCTGAATGGTAGACCAATGTGCATTAAGATTATTCTAAAGTTCTGCAATGGTTTGACATGAATTTGCTTCCACTTCCACCCTTAAAATATCATTATCCAGTGTTGGTCTTCCTGATCGAAGAGAGTCGGAAAGGCTGAAATCACAGGATTTGAACTTGGAAAACCACTTTTGGCATTTACGAACATCTAAATCATTCGGATAAACATTGGGAATGTTTTTGGTTGCATTATTATTATTATTATTATTATTATTATTATTATTATTATTTGACTTGTAGGTCTCTGGTGGCACTTCGACCACTTAATTTGCTACCTCACAGGATATACCTATCCTTTTTAATTACCATAAAAGGTTTTTAATCTTGAAATATCTCTGTAATATTCAACTTGAGGGGATGTTTTGAATAATAACACTAAGATGTTTACTCGTTGACGTCTGTTGCTTGACTCTCCTTATTTCCTACAAACTACTTAACACTAAACTAAATATAAGAAACCCCGGGTGGGGCTTTATGGCCCAACGTCCACTAAAGGTGGGCGTGGCGCCAACAATCTCAGTTCATCAAGAGTGGGGAAGTAGTTCCCCAAGAACCTTTGTCTTGCACGAGCTAAAGACTTTTGGTTGCATTACTACCCTTATTAAATTCAAAAAGCATACAATGCTTCTGGTTTTTGACAGACCCTTTCATCAAACATTTTAAAAAAGCTTTAAAATTTTATTTAATTTGCATTTTTCAATATGTTTCCATAAGAGAAACAAAAGACGAGCGTTTAAAAACCAATAAGAAATTGTTTTCATTTTTTTTAAATGTTCATTCGATAGGTCTTAAAAAGTTGCCTTAAGAAAATAACCATAGAATTTCAATCAAATAAAAAAAATTAATGGGTTATGGGCGATTTTTTTTAAATCGTAGTTTTCAGTTTTTTTTGCAAATATTTACGAAATAATTGAAGATATTTCAAAATTTGAAAGTAGATTATTAATAAGCATTGAAATACCCAACTTTGAGACAAATAAACCGACTCTTTATCTCTTCAAATAACGGAAATCCCTTTACATTCAGTCAAAATACGAACATATATATATATACAGAGAGCTTTTTATATCCGTATACATTTCCTCTATGTATACCTACAAAATACGTGAGTCAAATGCATTAATGCATGTGTGTTTAGTTGCATATAACACGCAACTAAACACACATATGCCAAATAGTCAACTAAACATACACACATTAATCGGTTCAATGCGTTTGACTCGCGTTTTTTTGTGGGTATATACTTCTCCTAATGTATACTCATAAAAACTCTCTCTCTCTCTATATATATATATATATATATATATATATATATAGGATGATTCTTGATTAATACGCATAATTACGACTAATATAAAATATAAACAAATATAAACCTTTTGAAATATGGAATAAAAACAAATCCTCTTATTTTTTCACGTTTCTATTTTCCGAAGTCTTAATTACGCCCCACACTTAATATTCATTATTCCCTACCCCCTCGCTATTTCCACTTCCACTTTTTTCCCCTGTTGCGACGGCATAGCGTGTTACGATAAAAAATATGATATACGCGACGAGAACAAAGGATATGTTTTAATTATGCACAAGTTTTTCGAGAGGCGCGATGAAGCCGAAACGCCCCGCTCGGATTAAAACCGGCTGGGAGGCAAAGGGGTGAGCTCGGTGGGGTAAATACAAGGGTAAATTGCAAGAGACTGCAGCAGAGGGATTAAAATTAAACGTCTGGCGGAGATGAGAGTGAAACGGAGGAGAAGCGAGCGAGCCGAGGAGGAGCGCTTGGAAATTAATTGTTTAGCCGCATGGTGTTTTGTTTTAAGAAAATGGATGCCGCGGCGATGCGCGAAGTTTAAGTAAATACAATTGTTAAATTGAATGTAAATAATGTTTGATAATTTATACTCGAGATGTTTCGCGAAATTCGAAACTAACTACTTTTTTTAATTAGAAATGAGAATATATAAATTAAATTTAAAAGAATTTAAAAATAATTAATATCTTCTTCCATAAGAATCCTCAACAAACTCAAACATTCCAGCAATCCTTCCAATGAATATCTTTATGAATCCACTCATATCCCAGCGTATATCAGCCTTAATTAAAAAAAAAAAATGCCAATAATTCTGATAGGGGTAGTTTATCAGAATTATTGGCTTTTTTTTTCCTTAATACAAATATCCTACTTAAAAACGATTTGAATAATTAATCATATAATCAAAAATTAACATCATTAACCCAACATCAAATGGAGTAACGTACAAATTCCCAGCGTGCCGAACGTCACGTCACGGGAAAGTTTCAGCATTGATTCGCGATAACTGGGGGGATGGGGTTTTTGATGCGCGCTCCCCGGGGATGCTTTGTCGGGAGCGCGAGGAGGGAGCAGGTGGATGATAAACTCACCTTTTCGGAAACACAGATAACGAGATTACGCTTCGCGCGGAAGGGCGTTTCATTAAATTTTCGCCTTCCTCGAACAATGTGTGCTCACTTGTTGAGCAAAGTTTACACTTTGAAAAATAATATATGGAGAAAAGAAGGAGAGAAAAAAAGGAGGAATATCTGCAGAGATTTTAATTTATGCAGGATTTTGTTGAATTAATGTATAAAAGAAAAAGAACAAAAAAGCAAATTTAATAGGGTGTTTTTTTGCAAAACATTTTCGCGTTGGGGTATTTGAATATTTTTTATTTATATACTCGTTCGGAACTTATTACACAAAACAAAGGAAAAATTAATCGTTTGAAAATTTTACTTGTTAATTTATTTTTAGAATGGAATTTATGCTCAATATTATAATATATTTTGAAGCAATATTTTAATTTATTAATTAAAATTCTCCTTTTGGATTTTAGTAAATCAAATTTAAAAAAAAGAATGTGGTAAAGTAATTTTAATTTAATTTAAATAAAAATAGTTGTCCTTTCTCCTACTTATATTTTATAAAACTAGATCCATCCATTTACATCTTCAGTAGTTGAAATTATATATTTATCAAAACTTCAACTACTGAAGATGGAGACATAGTTTCCGAAATATATCTAGTTTGATAAAAAAAATAAGTAGGAGAAAGAACAACTATTTTATATAAATTATTAAAGTCTCCACAATCAACAACAAACATAAAAAAGATTAGAAATAATATTGGTAATTACATTTTTAATTTAAAATATTGTTTTTGTTCAAAATAATTTATTTATTTATTTAACAGAATATACCATTTTTACAAATATAAGACATACATGTAAATTGATATTCCTTTTAAATTATATTTATATCTATGGATCTGTATAAATTCCATACAGGTCAACTTGAAGCACTGAATGGAGATTTGATATCACATGCTTCTGTGGTGTAGTTGGTAACGCATACGGCTAGAAATCGAGAGATACGGTTTCAAATCCCATCAGAAATAGTTTTTCCACTTATATTTAATGAATTTAAATTATATCTCAAATTTGTACATTGATTTTCCTTCAATTCATAATAGTATTTAATTATTTTTTATAGATATTGCTGGATTGACCCACATTAATCACTTGTTGAAATTTAGTTTAATTTAAACATTATAATTACTTATTCAGCGCAAACAGCTTTTTAATTTGCAAAAAAATTACAACTCTGACGTATTTAAAACTGCGTGTGTGTTCGCGTTAAGCGGACGAACTGCGCAAACAGAAACGAAAAGGGGGGATCTTTTGTTTGCAAACCCGACCCTTTCCCGTCATACATCCACCTGTAGTGAAACGAATGAATCTCTCTCAGTGTATTTAACTCCCACTCTATTTGTGATAGAAAAAGAGAGAATTAGCGAGTAAATTCGATAATGATCGAAATTATTGTTGTGTTTCATGTTTTGATATACGTAGATCGTTTATTTTTTATGCCTTTAATTGAGTAATTAAAAAATAATTTTAATATAAAAATACTAACAAATAAATAAAACAATCGTATCGAGATTACAATAGACATTGAAAGACTATGTAGTGATATTTAATATAAATAATTTATTAATTATTTTCAAATCATTTTTAATTCAAGTGTAGCAATGTCAAGATGATGGTCTAGGAACAGAGAATTTAATACTATTATAATAAAAATATTACAAACGCGCTATAAGCAAAGTTGAAATAATATTTTTACTGTAAAAATATTTTTTTTTAACTTTGTTTATAGCATAATAACTGGAATACGACGCAAGCTCTATCTATTGTCTAATTTCTCTTCCATTTATTATGATTCATGCAGGGTATTTAATCGCAAAACAATATGCCTCCATCAAGGCATTACACATGGAACGCACCAGTCTGATGAGGTTCGAAAAACCGAAATAGCCATCACTAGTTATCTATGAACTTTGAACTTTTTTTAAATTTATTAAATTTGTTTATAGCGTTTGTAGTGTTTTTATTATAATCTTACAAATATAACGAAATAGAAGCCTCAGTAATTAATAAAAAGTTCACTCTTTCATCACTCACTTTCTTTGAATTGAGAGATAACATTCTAACGCAGGATCTCTTTTCAATACTCTCCCTCCCCCCTCTCTCTCTCTTTCTTTTTTTTATGGGTGTTGCCTATCCATTTTTTTACTATCTCCCTCTTTAAGTGGGAAATTTAAAGCGGGAGAGAGTGAAAGAGAATTCCTCTCTAATTCACCGGTGAATATTTTAATGAACCTCCTTTGGGGCGTTCAGGAATCTGGGTCACTTTTTCGGATATCGAAAAATGCGCGCTCGGACTTAATTAACAGTTATTTAAAGCGTCAGCAGCGAGAGGGATCCATTACGGTGTGATGAGATTAAAAGGTAATAAAAAATATATTCGGAAATAATAGAGTGAAAACTGTGTGGGAAATCAGGCGCTGGCGCTGACGGATTTTAGATTAATATTTCCTTTTTTTAGTTTCAAATTTGAAGTGATTGTGATAAATCATCTCGTGGAAAGTTTTTTTTATAATAAGTTGCTGTAAAAAATTTAATCTATAATATTTAAATTTTCGCGCGGAAAGAAAATTTGCTCATAAAATCGCAAGAAAACAGTATTTGCAGTTTTCTTGGGATTTTATGAGCAATTTTTCTTTCCGCGCGAAAATTTAAATATTATAGATTAATTTTTTTACAGCAACTTATTACTTCTTATTACTCTTATTTTATTTTTCTTTCCCTGCTCAACTAAGCATTGCACGATAACAACTAGATATGAATTTTAATTATATACAAATTTTTATTCAGACAATTACATATATATGTAATTCAATGTCTGGCGTGGGTATTTGCCCGGAAAGTAGTTGTTTTAATGTGCATTTGTTTAACGTACTAACGTAGGTAAGTCAATAGTCACAGAGCTAAATGTGGAAATAATTTATTAATTATTTTCAAATCACTTTTATTTAATACAATTACATACATTTCGACAACTAAAATCGCAGTAGCTAAAGAGCAAACAATATATTGATCCATAGTGTATTTTTTTTTTTTGTAATTCAATTGCATATATTAATATTAAATATACTTAACAAACACGTGTCTGCAGATAGCCTTATATTACGTAACTTTTATTTTATTTATTTTTATTTTTTTCAGAGCGAGCTATAGATCTAGAGAAAATTGTTATTGTTATGCAACAGCAAATGTATTTACTTATGTAACATAAGTCATAATGTTACAGTAGCAAAAGAGAAAATAATTTATTAATTAATTATTTTCAAATCCTTTTATTTAATTTATACTTAATAAAATTAATATGTTTGTTTGTCCTGGGCTATAGAAAACTCGAAGTGAAGTTAAACTTTGGATTAAAATTTTTAAAAAGATACGCCCGGCGCATTCACCAAAAGTAACATCGGGTAGACTTTATGTAACTTTTGGTGAATGCGCCTGGCACACTGTTATTGAAAATTAATATAAAACGTATGCAATGTAAAATTAAGCAATGTTAACAATTTTCTCTTTAACTCCATATCCTTGCTAACCTAAATCTTAACTACTATAAATACAGAAAAAAATAAAAAAAAAACAATGGCAGTAAGATTAATGGTCTATTTAATTATTTATTTAGAATAAGTACTTGGTACTCGAAATGTACATTTGGTTTAATAAGGAATATAGGTAAAGTACGGAATTTTATTCAATTTATCCAATTACATAACACTTCACATTACTCAACCCAATGAATCTAATAAAAATAATAATTTATTTATTTACGGAAAATTCACCATTTTACAAGAATTGTAACAATTTTTTACTATAAGTAGTAAATAGGATATTACATATAAATAAACAATAACTAAAAATACAAATTAACAAATAAATTAATCAATTATTATCCCAAGTGGTTTTACGAGTTGTTGGGTTAACAGAATAAATATAAATAATTCAAACAATAATGTATAAATACATAAATCTTGCGAACTTTATATGAATTGTTATTATTAAATTAAAATAACTGTGACCAAATAAATACATAATCATTTCAATTTTCAATTTACTTTATTAACGGAATCTCCATTTCCAAATTACAATTATAATTACATATTTAAAATTTTATAAGAAAAGTGTGACGCTCTAAAAAGATTATAAAACATATGTATAAAAAAAGGCAAATTACCAATCACAAATTACGACAAAATACAAAATAATTGTAATTATTTAGAAATATATATTTGTTCCAACAATTACATACATTACTACAGAAATACTTGCAATAGCTAAAGAGAAAATATTCAATCGTTTAAATTAATTTCTTTTAAATTTTCGTTAATTTAATTATTAGAAACATTAAGTACCCAAAAGGAAAGAAAGTCTTTGTTTGTCCTGGGGTAAAGATCCCCTTATTTTCTCTCTTTAAAGCAATTGAGATTTAGATCAGTGAGGATATATATTCAAATATAAAATTGTTATATATTAAAAATCTTTATTTCTGAGTATTACATTTTATAATTTTATAATACATATACATACAATCATTTACACATTGTTAGACCTCAGAAAATGGCTATCGACCGTCAGTCTTCCTGCCTGTCTCTGTCCAGTTCTTGTCGTTTTAGTTAATCGTCATGATTGCTAACGTCATTGTCTAAGTTGTCAAACTTAAGTGAGATGAATTGATGAATTGTTAATGAGGGATGGGTATATCTAGGATTAATATTCGGATTAAGTGAGATGCAGAGGTGATTGATAATGGAAGCTAGGTAGGGATTTATAGCGAATTTTAAGGAAAGGGTTTCTAGTCTCTGTTTAATAGGAGTAATTTTACACATTTCGTAGAGGGATACATTCGACGGGTTGTTAGGGTGTCTAATTTTTGTAAGCTCTCTAAGAGCTGTGCGTTCGCTGACTTCGAGATTTCTTAGGACATTAGGGCGAGGATTGTGGTGTAGGATAGCTGCGTATTCAAGCGGGGGTCGACATATCATTTTATAAATGTGGACTGCTGTTTCTAAAATTGTTAATATTGTTTAATTTTACTTTAAATTCGTTTCATATTAATTTTCAATAATACCGTGCCCGGCGCATTCACCAAAAGTGTAGAATTTATTCAAATTATGGTGAATGCGCCCGGTACGGTATTGAAAATTATATAAAACGAATTTAAAGTAAAATTAAACAATATTAACAATTTTTCATTTGAATATATATCCTCACTGACCAAAATCTCAATTGCCATAAATAGAGAAATTAGAAGAAGAAATCAAGAGGTATATGTCCTAATTTCTGACCAATAATCGATAGTCCTTATTTCGGAATATATTATGACGTAACAATATTTTTTAATTATATTATATTATGTTATATTATATTATATTATATTATATTATATTATATTATATTATATTATATTATATTATATTATATTATATTATATTATATTATATTATATTATATTATATTATATTATATTATATTATATTATATTATATTATATTATATTATATTATATTATATTATATTATATTAAATTATATTATATTATATTATATTATATTATATTATATTATATGCAATGTTTTTTTTTTTTTTGAGATAATAAATATTAAGTAGTAGTAATAATTTTCCCAAAACGAATTAATGAGTTGAGTATACTTTCTTCACAAGATTTAAAGATTTATTAAAAGCAAATATACATTTCGGTCACGATGGGGCCAATGCGGGCTTTTTTCGCAAAATGTACATTTGCTTTTAATAAATTTTGTGAGGCAGAAAGACCGATGGTCGATAGCAATTTTCCAATTTTCTGAGGCTTAACTAGAAATTTATGTTTGTAATGTTGTAAATATTGTAATGAAATTTAATGTATCTCTCAGAAATAAAGATTTTCTATATATATATATATAAATCTTGTGAAGAAATGATACTCAATGTTACATTAAATAGTATAATCCATGTTCACGTAATTCAACATCATTAAAGTCCTAAACAAATCCCAATAATTTTTGTTATATAAGGCTTATGAATTGAATGAAAGGTTATTTAAAGTCTATTTTTTTATATATACAAACATCTTTATTCAGACAGCAGAATTACAAATATTTATATTTACAATACATATTAATGGGTTACTAGTCTGTTATGGGCTATCGACCGGAGGTCTTTCTGCCCTAATTTTTTTTATTGCGACCAGATTTAATGTATGATTGCTGTGAAGAGTTGTGCGACTCTTTCAGCAGCAGGGGACATTTATCTTCGACTTTTTTTAGATGAAATCAATTTACTGACTATTATACGTATAAATTAAAATTTGTAGTCATATCCAAGTTTTTAACTTGTTTATTATGTTAAGACCAGTTTGGCATTTACGACAACAATACTCTTTTCTATTATTATGTTATAATAAAAAAGTTTATTGTAGCATTATACAATACGATATTTCCATCAACAGCAATTGTACATTATTTAATTCAATACTTGGTGGAGTATATACCCGAGACGTAGTTTTTTAATGTATATTTGTTTTAAAGTAACGAAAGTAAAAAAAGTTGCAGTCTGATTAATTATTATATTTGTAAGGAGATCAATAAGACGAGTTATAATTCAAAACTTGTGTTGTATTTTTACTTCTCAAAAGAATGGCTGATTTTTACATTTCTATGGCGACGTTAGTTTCCTAAAAACGTAGCCCATTATATTAAAATATTTAATTATTAATAATTTTTTTTTTATTTAAAACCATTTACGTTAGACAATAAATTATTGTTTTTTTTTTTAATTAAACGGATCATCCACTTTTACAACAGCAACGAAAACTAAAACTACGACTTTTAAGAAGTATTCCAAAACATTGTCGCTAATCGAATCTATTCACACGCTGGTGTAGGGTTAATTCCGCTTCATAACAACTTTTTCATGTTCAACAATCTCATAGATTTATTCGATCATGGAAAAATATAGTTGCTGACAAGATATGCCGATCACACCATACTTGAGATTGAGAAAATCGGGGAGTTGCTGTTTGTACGTGCTAAGGAGAGGTTTTATTTAGAATGTTTGTACCCCTTTTCTATCACGCTACTCCCACGTGACTAAATCTTGAAAAATCTGTTACTTTAACTTCAACTTTCAAATTTAGTTAGCGATATTCAGTAAGAGAAATAATTTCTTGGATTAATTTCTCATCTGGCACTTGGTGAAACATATTACACTATGTAAAATAATTTAAAGAAAAGACAATTCGTATTGTTTCACAAATTTGTGTCTTTTCTTTAAATTATTTTACATAGTGTAATATGTTTCACCAAGTGCCAGCGTAAACGTAGACGTAGCGTAGACGTAAATTTTAACATTTCTCTTGTTAAAATTTACGTCCCCTTTATTTTAAATCATCACAATCTATTAATATATACGTTAAATTTAACATTCGTATTGGAGAATAACCCTTGATACAATTTGAGAGGTTGTGATACAAAAATATTAAATATTTCTTAAATGACTTTCTTATTTATCACTTGGTGAAACATATTGAACTATTATTGATGAAGGTTTTTTTAAAATTAAATTAAACTTGGTAAAAATTGTGAAACAAATCAAGTGTAATTTAATTTTAAAAACCTTCATCAATAAACTATTAAAATTTATCATTACAATTTGAAAAATGGTGTTTAAAGTAAAGGATTTTATAAGATATTTTGCAATCTTTTCATAACCACTACACTCACCACGTCTGTTTTAAAACCGCAATATATTTCTCGGGCTTAATTTTATTTGACAGTAGTTGCATCTTTCGCAACATTTTACAACCATCCAGATGATTAGGTATATTTTATTATTATTACTATTATTTTACGACCCCTTACGTTGTTTTCCGCGCGTCGTTATGCGTCTCCATTTATCAAGAAAATTAATATCCTCAAGATGACGCGGATATGAATTTTTCGCCGGAGGCCTTTTTGCGCGCTTCTCTATTCCGTTCTTTCTCATTTCGCAAAGTGGAGTGAATGAAAATGTACCGTAACGCAACGGGAGATCGAGTCTATTACGAAAGACACAGAAATGCACGAAAAGTGAGAAAACGAGAGCTTGAACAATGTATACAATGTGGCTCGATTTAATTCATCCAGTAAAATATTTCAGCAGCCTTAACATTACTACTAAATACTCATATTCTTCATTAACCATTCATCAATTCATATCAATAAATTCGCAGACATAGACAAAGACGTTAACAATCATGATCTTTAGATAACATGACAAGAACTGGACAAGGACCGGCAGAAAGACCGATGGTCGATAGCCGTTTTCTAAGGACAACTTACGATATAGTGTAAGAATTATATTGTTAATTTATTGTAAATAAAATTATCTGCAGAAATAAAAATGTTATATTTATTTATTTAATTAATTAACGGAAGCCATTACATGCAGTAACATACATACATGATAAAATGAATAGTTACAATAATAAAATAATAATAATATATATTTTGACAAATTCATTTTTTTTTTTTGGAATTATTAATAATTTTATATGAGACAAACCTGATAAATCAAAATAAACTAAAAATACGCCTCGTACGTAAAGACGTTTCGAAACCAAAAAATAATATAATTAATATTAAGATATTGGTAGTTCATATTGTATGAAATAAATATGAATAAATTATTAAAAATCAACCAATAAAACACAGATTAAATTGAATGACTTTAAATTCTCGACTAGTTCGGGTTATTAGCCCATTTTCAAGAGAATTTAAAATTTGTTTTATTAAAATTTCTATGGATATTAAATATTAATAATTAAATTAAAATAAAAATTAAAAAATCAATATATCCATTAATGTAAATATCCATAGAAATTTTAATAAAACAAATTTTAAATTCTCTTGAAAAGGGGCTAATAACCCGAAACTAGTCGAGACTTGAAAGTTATTCAATTTAATCTGTGTTTTATTGGTTGATTTTTAATAATTTATTCATATTTATTCCAAGAAATAATGTTTCCTAAGGGGACACCATTATCTTCTAAATTCAGTACCCAGATGCACCCTCAGTGAATGGGACGGGGATCAACTTTGGAATTATATAATATTGTTAATTTTACTTTAAATTCGTTTCATATTAATTTTCAATGATACACTGCCCGGCGCATTCACCAAAAGTGTAGATTTTATTTAAATTATGGTGAATGCGCCTGGTACAGTATAATTGAAAGTTATATAAAACGAATTTAAAGTAAAATTAAACAATATTAACAATTTTCTTTTTGAATATATATCCTCACTGACCAAAATCTAAATTGCCATAAAAAGAGAAATTAGAGGCAGGGGGTTTATGCCCTAATTTCTGATCAATAATTGATAATCCTTATTTTGGAATATATTATGTTTCCTAAGGGGACACCATTATCTTCTAAATTCAGCACCCTGATGCACCCTCGGTGGATGGGACGGGGATCAACTTTGGAATTCTAAAATAGAACTCGCTTATTCAAGAATCGGAGTCTAGTGATAAAAATACATAATAAATTAAATTAAAAAAATATTTAATTTTTTTAAATAACTAAATTTTAATAGCATTTTGTTTTCACAATGAACTGTTTGGGATTGATAAATAAATATTTTGGGGCGTATTATTTTTATTTTGTATTTTGTCGTAATTTGTGATTGGTAATTTGCCTTTTTTTAAACATATGTTTTATAATCTTTTTAGAGCGTCACACTTTTCTTATAAAATTTTTAATATGTAATTATAATTGTAATTTGGAAATGGAGATTCCGTTAATAAAGTAAATTGAAATTGAAACTGTGACCAAGTGAATAAATCGTTTTTTCTTTTAAAAATGTATTTTAAAAGAAAAAAGGATTTATTCATAAAATAAATGGCCATCACTAATTATTTTATATTTTGAAACAATATTTTTATTTTTTTATACAGCGCTGTAATCGCAAAAATTAAATTTACCATGAATAACACGTCATTGGCATCTCTCCTATATAAAAAAATAAATTCTCAAAATGAGGTCCTTCAATATGAATGCACTTTTTGACTTGTGCATGTGTATCTCATAAGCACATCTGGTGTAATTGTGATTTCCCTTATTCGTTGCATCATGTTTTCCTGAGTAGTCGATATTTCTTTGTAAACCCCTTTTTTTTTAAAGTAACCCCCAAGAAAAAAAAAACTGTGGAGGTCTGGCTAGCCATCAAATATTCACCATTTCGCAGTCACTATATTCATTGATTTGAACCACACCTTACTTACTTACTTACTTCAAGACTTGATTAACTTCAACAAATATGAATTCCGTTTTATTACGAACGAAACGGAGTTCTCCATTCGTTGCCAATTTCGCGAGTTTATAAAACAAAACTCCGTCTCCGTTCGAATGGAAAATTGTATTTGGGGGAAATCAGTCAGGACTTTTTCGTGCACGGGCGTTTCTGAAAGAGAGGCTGCCCGTCGGAAAACCGGTCGCTAAGCAGGTGGAAAATTGATAGACGGCATCGAATATTCCGACCGAAACGAACATCTATATGATTTATATTATTAAGGAAAAGATTGGATAAAATATTTGACAGGCTGATTCTAATAGAAAATATTATAATCTTATGTAAGTTGTTTGTAGAGACTTTTAATTATTTATATAAAAAATATTGTTTTTTCTAATAGACTGAGAGAGTGGATAAAAAACAGAAATTAGTGGAAAAAATCAAACAAATGGCGATTGCCACATATAAGTCAAAGGCTTGGTGGCACATTAAAAAAAAAACATTTCCAAGAAATTATATTTATTTTATATTATTTCTAAGAATATTGTATTTTTATTGAGATTAATAATAAGAATAATAATAAGGATAATAACAATTATATAAGCGAGACATATATTAGAAGGGTAGCAAGTATGCCGCGCTAACATAGATGCCTCTGTCCTATTGTAGTACCTTCTATTCAAGTGGCTAAGCCCAGGCGGCCAGCCTGGCTATTTCCTCTATTTGGTCGTGGGTTAATCTTCACTTGGAACCTTCACGATTTTGGGGCTTCTTCCTGCTTATGGAATTCCATATGCTTCACAGCGCTGGGCATTCGCAAAATATATAATTCTTTCTTCGTTGCATCCTCTATATAGATCATTCCCTCCAATGCCCATTCTTAGGAGGTGCTTATAAAAGTCGTAGTGGTCGATAATATTACCATGTATATACCCGGATAAAATTCTGATGTGCTTTCTGGAGTGCCTAAGAAGTTTCTTGGTCTCCTTAAGGTCGTGTTAATGTCTGACCGAACGTTGATTGTTTCCTCCCTCTTCCTACTTCTTGGAGATAATTGTCTTTATTAGAGCTCTGGGCGTCAGCTCTATTTTTATCTTTTTTGCATCTAGTATTCTTGATGCCTTCCTTACTAAGTCCTCCGATTAAAAATGTTGAAAAAACGTCTCTTTAACTTTTTATGTGCTGATGAATTTTATAGAATCGAAGAATATCTGCTTATTTAATTTATTAATTCTTATCTGCATTTCACGAATTCCTTTTTCTTTATCTCACTTTCCTCTTTTATACATTTATTTTGTTGTTGTGTATTAATATTAAGATGGAAATAAAGAACTTATTTATTAATGGTGTCGCCTGCATTTCCTGCACTGTGGCTCTTAGTCCACTTCAGGGTTTCCTTTCGCAGCCTCATTCAGCCTCTTTGTACATCCGTGCAGTAGAGGTGAGACTAATTTAGGTTTGCTTAGTGCCTCTAGCGTCGCTTTACTACCTGTGGTAGATCTATTCTTTAATTAAAATGATATTCCTTTTAAATTATATTTATACCCATGAATTGAAGACATTTTTCAATATAAAACATTGAGATATAATTCTCCATGGTGTAGTTGGTTAGAAATCGAGGGGTATGGGTTCAAATCTCATCGAGGATGTTTCTTTTCCACTTATATTTAATTAATTCCAGTTTTTTTATTGATAATGAGCACTTCGTGTCTCGAAATGTACATCTAACATAAAAATAAAAAGTGAAGTAAGGAATTACAGTCTTTCTATTTTGTGTTTAATTAATTCAATTAATATCTCAATATTGTACATTGAAAATTTCATTGATATATTCGTGTTTACTCTAAATTTATAATTGAAGTTAAATGAAAGTCTTCAGATCTAGTGTGCTCATCAAAGTTAGTGATATTTAGTAAGAGAAATGTTAAAGTTTACATCCCCTTTATTTTAAATCATCACAATCTATTAATATATACGTTAAATTTAAATTTTAAGTTGGGCTCCAAGTCAGGATTTTGCATGTGTATTTTTTTAGTCTTGACCCAGGTGTTCTTGGCTCTTTCCGCTGTCTGCCTTACCACTTCTTTGATCTGAAGATCAATGGGAGGCTGAGAGAGTAATATTTCTATTGCAGCTGTAAGCGTTGTCCTGAATGCCCCTGTTGTGCACATGCAGGCAAGCCTTTGTATATGATCGAATTTTGCCTTTGCTGCCTTTTTGTCTATCCTGGGCCACCATACAGCAGCCCAGTATTCCAACATCCGTCTTATTATTCCGGTATAGATTCACAGTACTATTCTGGAGGAAATTCCCCATGTTTTCTATGGCTCTCTTGCACTGTCAGAAGTTTCAGCGTGCTTTATCCCTTTTGTGCTTCCCAGCTTAGCTTAGAGTCCAGCAGGATTTAGACGTATGTTACCTCTTTCTCTAAGGTCAATCTGGTGTTAAATAATCTGAGTAGTATCATTACTCATTACATCGGTTATGTGTTTTCTTGTGAATACTACCACCTTTATTTTCGTAGGATTAACTGCAAGTGCGTTGTGTTTACACCAGTCCTCCACTATGGTCAGTGCTTCCTTCATTGAAATTATTTAAATTTATAACTTCAAAAATGATTTTCTTAATACTTGTAACCTACTTACCTAAGTTCATGTGGCATTGCACATGGAACACACTATTCTAATCAGGTTGGAAAAACCGAAATGGCCATCATTAATTTTCCATACGCTAAATGAATACTGGTTGATTATTTTATTAAGTGATTTTCTGATTAAATAAAAATGATGAATGTTGGCTGAACATTTCATTAAATGTGAATTTCGTTTTCCTTGTTTTTATAAACAGGACAAGTTCGCCTTCCTTTAGTGGACGAAACCGTGATTCTCGGTCGTCTACTTTGTAGACCAAAATCGTTAACGATGCCACTTAAAATTAGGCAAAACGTGGCGCTTGCGTCGTCTTTAATTTATTGTAAATAAAAATGATTTGAAATTAGGCAAAAGGTGGCGCTTGCGTCGTTTTTAATTTATTATAAATAAAAATAATTTGAAAAATAAATTATTTCCACATTTTCCTTGTTTGATATTTGTTGAAACATACTGTACTGAATAAAATAAGCTTATTAAGGAAAAATAACTTTTTGTAGCATACGAAATATTTTCATAAATAACCTTACCTCATTTAATATTCATAATAAAAATATTAAGTCAGTATTTTTTTATTGTATATTATTTTCGTATAACTTTTTTATATTTATTACACATTTTAAAGCTTTCACATAAATCTCCGTTTAGGGTCAAAGACACGACCGCCGAAATGCGTCTTCGCTGTACGCGCTTTCTTTCTGGCCCTTTTTCTTTTTTTTTTTTTCGGTAGCGCGACGGCGGAATGCGACAGACTGCGCAACTAATAAAAGCTCGCATGGGAAATGAGCTTAAACGTGATACGTCGAATGTAATGAAAAAAAAAAGTGTATGGTAAAATAAAAGTAAATGGAGTACACTCCTTTTCATCGCTGCCTCGGGGGATTTAATAAAACGGGTTTATTTTTAGATGGACGCATGGGACGATTGCGATAATTTATCAGCGGGGAAATGGCTGATGAAATGTTTAATAGTAAAGATACGAATTTATGAGAGAATTGTATTGTGAGATTTTTTTAATAATTTATTTATTTCACGCTTGCGTCGTCTTTAATTTATTATGATTTATTTATTTACTGATTTCTTCTTTGCTTATTAAAATTTACATGACTCTGTAGTCAGTGAGCGTAAGAATTCTTTAAAGCATGTTTAAAATCACAAGATTATTCAATTACATAACACTTCAAAATTATTTATTTATCCTTTCGTATCTATTCTTCTACCCTTCATTTACTAAAGAATTGTAAACTATTTGTTATAGAAAGAAATATACTGTTTAAGTAAATATATAAAAAAAATAATTCTTCTGTTCAATTATAAGACCATATTAGATTCAAGAAATGCAGCAGATTTATAATTTTTCTCAAGCAATTAGATTTGTTAATAATAAAAATGTATACAACGATGGTTTCTGGAGAAAGGACAACAATTTTTATTTAAATAATTGAAATCTCTACAACAAACAATCAAAAGAGAAGTTTTTTTTTAATTTTTAACATTTTTAGCAAAAACTAAAAGTTACACAAACATTAATAATAGAACATTAAACTGTTACAAATTTTTTTTAATAAAAATTTACCTTTATTGACATTTCTTTTATTTTACACAAATATATACCATTAAACAACTTAAGGTTGCGGTTTAGCAGAAAGAGTTTGCAATACATTAAAGTGAAAATAATCATTCGTAAAAAGGATCGGGCTCAAGAAATAATAACGTGAATATGTAATTATATTTTTAAGAAAATATCGACCTGATTAAAAAAAAACAATCATTTATTACATGATACAAAAATTCATTAGTTCTTGTTAGAATAAAAAGTTGGAAGATATAATTAAATTAATAGGTAATGAGTGTAAAGCTTAATTAATGAAGAATTTAGTGAAATCATTAAAATTGTCATTAAGCACGTTTTTGTTGCGAAAACCATACATTAAAAATTGGAATAAAACTGACAGATTTTCATTATTTCTTTCATAATTGTTTTCTATAAAATGTAATTAAAATAATGCATTTTGATTTATCTGGTGAAAATTCTACATACTTTAAGATTAATTTAATGTATAATACAATATTCTTCATAAATTCTGCATACTTTAAGATTACTTTAATGTATAATAAAATATTGTTCATTGATCATAACGGCAATGTAGCTCGAATTACTAACTGCAAATAATTATATAGCCATCTCTTTCTGCTAAACCGCACCCTTAAACTTTTCTTCTTCTCTCATTCGCCCATTACAATTTTTACATCTTTTCCATCCTTTCTTATCTATTCTTCTATCCTTAATTTACTAAAGAATTGTAAACTACTTGTAATAGAAAGAAATATACTGTTTAAGTGAATATATAAAAAAAAATAATTCTTCCGTTCAATTATAAGACCATATTAGATTCGAGAAATGCAGACGTTTATGAGCAGATTTATAATTTTTCTCAAGCAATAAGATTTGTTTTCAAATTTTATATGTTTAATTAGTTCATATTTGCACTACATGTTATTAAACAATAATTTACTCTTCCTTTTATTTTATAAGTTACGTTTAACAGATTTGTTTTTTTTTTCTAATTAATTTACTTTTGTCAAACTTACATACTTTTATAATTAATTTCTTTACTTTTTGTATTTATACTGACTATTGTAATTTGTCCTGTTTTGGTTTTTCCGTTGGACAATAAAGAATTATTATTATTATTATTAATAAAAATGTATATAAAGATGATTGTTGGAGAATTTTATTTAAATAACTGAAATATCTACAACAAACAATCAACATAAACAAGATTATAAAAATATAGATTAAGTTAGCTAGAAAAATACTATGGTTTTATCTTTTGTGCTCATCCTTGTGTACCGAGGCTTAGTTTTGTGTTTTCTCTAAGATCCCTATTGTTTATTCTCGTGAGGTCTTAGGATTAGTTTTAAGTATAGGAGAAGTATTTAATTATAAGAATACATTTTTTTTTAATAACTTTATTGACGGAAAATATCCATTTTACACAAATCAATAGCAATACAATCATAGACCTATTATAAAACAAATGTTATGCTAGCTAATGGATATATTGCCACGTGGGGTTGAGCCTGGTGTGGTTAAATGAAGGAAAAGGGGTATTTTCATTCTAACAAAAACGTCTCCTTAGCATCTCCGGACACACACTGCTCGTTCCACTGCTTTCCTGGACTTATTCGATCTCCCTTCATCAGCAATAAAAAATTTTCCAATCGAGTAAATCCTGGATACTTAATGATATTTATGTTATATTCTTTGGTATTATTTCTATAGTCTAAATAAATTTATGTATATATGGGTTGATCTATTTCGCGGCAATATTCTAAAGCCAGTTAAAAGCCATAAGTAATATAATAAAAAAATATATGTTTTTAATAATTTTATTCTTTTCAAGTATTTTTAAACAGATCACAAAAATAATTCAATACTTCATTATCATTAAATATATTTTTATAAGATTTGTCTAACATTCATAAATGTTAATATTTATTATTTGTATAATTTCTTACTTTCTTCTTCTCGTATCCTTATACCAGTTCAGGTGTCGGATGAGGCTTCTGATTGTAATTTCTTTTGTACTCATTCTTCCATTTTTTTCCTGTCTTGCTATTATTTTCATTAAATACATTTTTATAAGAAAATTGTTTAACGTTCTTAAATATTAATATTTATTATTTGTATAATTTCCAACTTTCTTCTTCAAGAATCCTTTTACCATTTCAAGTATCGGATGGGGCTTCTGATTGTAATTTCTTTTGTAACTAACCTTCCATTTTTTTTTGTCTCTTATCATTATTTTCATTCCTTCTAGTGTTATTTCCTTCTTTATCCCTATTTCTTGAAATTGGCCAATCTTCCTTTCTATAGCATAAAAACATATATAAATTTCAAGCAGTTAGGATTAATAATTTCATATCTTAAACTATTCAGGTAACATCCGGTGTGCCCCAGGGCTCACATATCGGTCCGGTATTATTTCTTATTTTTATTGATGATATCTGCAGCTGTCTTCTGCACTCTAGTTATCTGTTATTTGCTGATGATCTCAAAGTGTCCTCCTGTATTAATGATATATCGAATTGTTTCAATTTGCAAATAGACCTGAACAATTTATATGATTGGTGTGTACAAAATCAGCTGTTTCTCAACACTAAGAAATGTAAATCCATTACATTTTCTAAACGAATAAGCACGATAGAATTCACATACAACATCAATCATTACAATCTGGAAAAAGTGTCGGTTATTCGTGATTTGGGTGTCTTAATGAATTCTAAACTGTCATTTGCAGCGCACATCTCCCAAATATGTAATAAAGCCATCAAACTACTGGGATTTTTATTAAGACATTGTAAACATTTTAATTTGGAAACATTGAGAGCAATTTATTGTGGATTGGTCAGATCTAATTTGGAATATTGTACTTCAATAATGTCACCTTACTATAAAAAATATTCATACCAGGTTGAATCTGTCCAAAAGAAATTTTGTAGATATATTTCATTCAAACTCAATTTGCCATTTACGAATTATGAATTGGTATGTAGCTATTTAAATATAGAACAATTGGAGGTACGTAGAAAAAAGTTGTTGTTGCATAACATAATATCCGATCATACTTCAACAGATCTGCTTCAATATTTACATTTTCACATTCCCACTAGATCATCAAGACAATAAACCATTTTCAGAATACAGACCGCGTCTTCGATTTATAAATACCACAGTCCTATATACCGCTGCATGAGATTGGCTAATCAAATGAATAATCAGGATTAATTTGATTTATTTGGAACGTCATATTGTACATTTAAGAATATTGTAAATAAAATCACAGGCAGTACATTGAATAATTCTAATTGATTATTTATATTTAGGTTTATTTAGTTTAAGTTAGAATAAGTTATATGTATGTTTTCTTATATATTTTTTTTATTATCCAATTTATAATTTGTTATTATTTTGTAAAAAAGGTGTTATCCGTTAAATAAATAAATAAATAATCAAATTTAATACAAAAATAGGCACCCACATTAATTCACAAATCCACACCCACACTATCCAAGAGAACCCCTCTTGAACTATTCATTCACCGAACATTGTTAATAAATGGAGCGAGTTTTCGACAGTTACAAATAAGATAATTAATTATGAATATTTTATACTAGGGGAGCGCGCGGGGGGAGGGGGGGGGATGTGCTCGCGCGTAACTAATTACGGATTTATAAATGGCGAGCTGAATTATCGAGCTGTTAATTAACGGGGCCGCTTTCGGCGCACACCGACGCACAAACACATCGACAACGAGATCTCCCATCGGGATTAAATGTTTGTTGAAATTATTATGTTCCGTTGCGTGGTAATTTTACAAACGGTGCCCGCTTTGTAAATATTTGACGGGAGGGGGATTTCCGAAGAGAAGGGTTTTGCTAAATTGTAATTATAATTGAGTAATTGTGGGATTTAATGTTGTAGTTCATAGATTAAATAAAAATAACTCGAAAATAATTAATTAATAAATCATTTCCTCTTTAGCTACTGTGGTATTTTGACTTATATTACATTGTATCATTGTATCATGTAAGTATGTTACTGTATTTAATGGCCTCCGTTAATTGAATAAATAAATAAATAAATAAGTACTTTCAGTAATGGACATTTATTATTGTAGTTCATTATGTAGGCAGGACTTTTTCTTTGGGACAAAAACATAACAATGAAAACAAATTACTTGCAATTTCATTTACTCTTATTAAAAAAAGATAGTATATTTTTTACAATGCTTTTTTATAACTTTCTAATATTTTAAAACTGAATGAAAATCTAAAACCAAATTATCAAGAATTTTTTTATATATACAAGGTGTACAGAAAATGAGTGAAAAGGTTTAGGTAGCGTGACTCTTTGACTAATTTTTAGATATAAATATTAACGAAAATAAGTCACACGGTCCTTCCTTAAGCCTCACGGGCCACTTAAAAGAACTATACATTTGGCAACGCTGGATCAAACAAGTGTGCATTTATCCTGTTTATAACTGCTACATCATCCGCTGGAGGTGTTGCATACACCTTTTCTTTTACAAACGAGCGTGCGTCGTTGCCAGATCTATTTTCATTAAAAGAATGCTTCTGATGAAGTTATAAAATTGTAAAAATATCAGATTTATTAATCATTTACATCAATGGAATTATACACGTGTCTAATTGATTGTTAATGCTATTGATTTTTTATAAAATATTTAAAAAACAATACTAATTTATAGTCACATATTTAAAATTCCGAAGACATCGTGAGTCTCAATGAAGAACAATACAACATTTTTTTATTTGGATTTTCTATTAAAAATTAATTAATGAATTGAGTTACCTGAAGGTTTTCACTCATTTTTTGTACACCTTGTATATGAACAAATTCACAAAAAAATGAAGAATTATTAATATTGAATCAGAGATTATTTTTTCTAATTCATATATATTCATTTTATTATGAAAGAAAAATAAATATATTGTGAATGGATAAATTCATAATTATTCAAATGGCCAAATTCACGTGAAGAAAAAAATTAGTGATGTATCCATCATTGTATTTTCCCCGGTGAATTCGATGAAATAAGTTTTTGATTGAAAATTTAATAGGAAAGGAAAAATTATTAACTGTAAAATGGATTTTTTCTTTTCAAATTAAAGCCAAGTATTTTGAAAAATATTACAAGAAATAACAAACTATTTTTTTTTTAACTTACAATGGCTTCAAAACATATATCCACATCCACACTCTTTTTCATTTTTTGAAGCTGGATGTTAATCTCTTAACTATGACGCCACTTTGACGTTTTATTTATCAAAAATAATTATTTCTTTAACTAAAATCTCCACAGCCAATATAAAAAAGATTATAAAAATATGGTGGTGTGTCCATCATGGTATTTTCCGAATTCGGTCAAATGCGTTTTTAAATGAGCATTTAATAGTAAATGATAATTATTAATTTGAAAAAATGGATTGTGTTTGTTATTTCTTACCGTATGATGGCTTGATAAAAATTCCATACACTGTATATAATTTCTTTACTATTTATATTCATTGGCGCAACATATTCAGTGTTGTTGGAATATGAAATGATTTTGTCGTTTTATTTGTGATTAAAATAATTATTTAAATAATTAATGGTTCTACAACCAACATAAAAAACTTTTAAAAAATAATTATTTATTTCTTAGGGAATTTATCAAGTAGACGAAATTTGTTGAAGGTCTTACAATAAAAGTTTTATAACAAAAAATATTTATTTTTCAAGATCTTCAACTTTTATTTGAAACATTTTTCTATTCGAATTAAATAATTAAAAATCACTTGGTTAAACTTTTTATTAAATAAAAATGGTGATGTGTCCATCATGGCACTTTCCCCGGTGAATACGGTCAAATAAGTTTCTGATAGAAAATTTAATAGGGAAGCAAAATGATTAGTAGAAAAAATTGATTGTTATCTTTTAAAGTTAAAGCCGAGTATTTAGAAGAATATTGTAATTAAGTGTGTTATTTCTTACCTTACAATAGGTTAAAATCATTCCTCCACACTCTTCTTCATTTTTGCAAACTGGAGGCGTTTGCGAATGATAAGTTGAATTTGACGGCACTTTGACGTTTTATTTGTCATTAAAATAATTATTTCAACAATTAAAATCTCTAAGGGAATTTATCAGATAAATGCTTATAAAATGAAAACCGGAGGTCTTACAATAAAAGTTTTATAACAGAAATTATTTATTTTCCAAGATCTAAAACTTTTATTTGAAACATTTTTCGATCCGAATTAATAAATGAAAAATTGCTAAGAGTAAAGTTGCACTTAATGAGTTTTGATTCTAACCAAAAGCTTTTCAGATCATTCCACTGTTATATAAAGCTTAGATATAAAGTTTGGTCTTAATCCATTTAGCCCTTTAGGCGCTATCGCGGAAACACACAGACACACACACAGACATTTTTCAAAACTCGATGGAATGGACTCAGGGGACCTCAAAACGTGCATATTCATTGAAATTAGCGATTCGAAAATTTTTACGATCACAATACTTTCCCCTGGTCAGGGATCCGGGAAAAGTAAAAAGGGAAATATTGATGTTCGATGAAAGTTTTCTGAATGCAATTTAGACCGTAACGCTTTCATCCCCTCTTGCCCTCCTCGTTCCTTCTTTGCAAAAAGGGACTGCGTGTGGAAAAGGAAACTACGTGACTGGAGGTATCCAATTCGACAAACGTGCATTACTGATCGATTACACGAGCCCTTTTCTGACACTAACGTGTGACGATTTTTTATTGGATTTCCCTTGCTGGCGTTCCCTTTTCCAACTCGATTCGCTTGTACGGGGAATTTAATTACTGTTTGAAATGGAATTACTAGGAAAATAATTTTTCAATTACCATGTAAAAAAAAATATAGCGAAATTAATGTGAATAATATGTGTTCCTTTTTAATTTTAAATTATAATTTGTTTCAATAAATTAAATAAAAATTATTTGAAAATAATTAATAAATTATTCTCAGATTTAGCTCTGCGACTTTTGACTATTTTACGCACGTTAAACAAATGCTCATTAAAACAACTACTTCCCGGGCAAATTCCTACGCTGGATATTATTATTAATTATTTTCAAATCATTTTTATTTAATTTATTTAAATAACTGTGACCAAGTGAATAAATACACTTTTCAATTTATAATAATGTATTTCATTTTCTTAAATAGTTATGGCTTTCTTGCTTGAAAATGTTTGATAATTACCCAATAAACAATTTTCGGAATAATTCTTTTTTTCAGCCTAAACATTTATTCCACGTTCGTACTCACGCGGAAAATGGTGTTCCCTCACTCGAATTGTAAATAATTGTTGTATAATTTTACAATACTTGTAAACCCTCATCTTTAATGGTCTACCGACCATAGGTCTTTCTGTTCTTTTGTTTTTGTTGTTTTGAAAAGCAACTATATTAAAGAACTGGGTTCAATAATAATAATAATAATCTTTATTGCAATAAATAAATAGTAAAACAATACAAATAACAATTACAAGATGAAATGGAAACATTCAATATGCGGTAGTATGTTTGTTAATATGATCGTATTAACAAACATAATAAAATGGAAACATGCAGTATGCGGTAGTTAGTTTGTTAATATGATTATATTAACAAACATAATGCGGCATAATTCATGTTTCCATTTTATATTGTAATATCGTCAAAACTGGCTGGAATTAAATTCGTAACAAAAAAATTCTCTAAATTGAAAAGAGTATTATTCATTCACTTGGTCACAGTTATTTAAATATATTAAATAAAAATGATTTGAAAATAATTAATTAATTATTTTCACATTTGAATGATTTATTAATTATTTTCAAATCTTTTTATTTAATATATTTAAATAACTGTGACCAAGTTAATGAATTATACTCTTCACATTCAAATGTGAAAATAATTTATTAATTATTTTCAAATCATTTTTATTTAATATAGAAAAATTCTTCTAAAGTATACGGTTCAATTTTCCGCATTATACCGATTACATATTTTTATATCTCACCAGATTTAATTCATTAATTAATTTTCACAGACAATGGTAATTTATTGTAAAGCCGTAGACACGAGTAAGTAGTTTTTTTTTTCTCTGTTATTGAAAATTTATGTTGAGGGTAGACAAGTGTACATTTATTTCTTGTTGTATAGCAATGTTCGTTAATATTTGACTTAAAATAATAGAGTAAGGTAATTAAATATTGTTCGGGGAGGAGGGGAATTTTAATTTAGGGGGAATGTTAGGGTTTCTTGAAAAGCATTTTTTTAATATTTTTGATATTCACATTTAATGAAATGTTCAGCCAACATTCATCTAGCGTATGGATAACTAGTGATGACCATTTCTTACCAGACTAGTGTGTTCCATGTGCAATGCCTTAATGAAGGCGGCTGAACGGAAATTGTGTTGGGGTTATATACCCGACATTATTCATAATAAATTAAAGACGTTGGCGCTTGCGTCGTGTTTAATTTATTATTTTTGAAATTGTTGAAAAGTTTTGAAAATTGCTTTAATATTGATCTGTGTATTTTATCGTGTTCATACGCAGTATTTTTTGCGTTTTTAATTAATTTCATATAAGTGGAGTCGTCAAATTTGTCGTTAGGTGGATATGGAGGAGGAGACGTGGGTCTGTGTCTGTCTTAAAACTATGTGTTTATCATATTTAGTGTGTATCTATCAAATGTGGCGTTTTAAAGCCTGTCATTATCAAACTGAAAGTCAGTGTGACATATATTATATATTATATTATATAATATAATATATATTAATAATATATTATTATATTATTATTAATATATATATATATATATATTAATATATATTATTATTTATATTTTGATAATGTAAAATGTTGGCGAAACTACAATCACTAAACAAAATATCAGTTGTACAAACCAAGTTAAAGCGTTTTATTAATTTATCATTATTTTCTTTTTGTGATTATATATTTCTTAATATTATTAAACAACTAAAGACTTTACATGTACACATTTTTATTGTGAAACAAAAATTATAGTCAATAATTTTAAAAATTGCAGCTGAATCGTTCAATGAATTATAATTATAATAATCTTCGTATGAAATAAATGTCAACCCGGGGGGAATTAATGTAAATCGCTGCGCATCCCAACTAATATTGGATTAATTCCAAACATGGGAAACGTATCCTCGTCGCAGGAACCGCCATAGCTATCAAATAAATTGGGTTTGGATTGGAAATTTATATCAATAATAAACCGGAATTAACATAAATACTCAGCCCAGCGATAAATTTTATTAATTACAATTTATGATCATTATTATTATTATTATTACGTAAGGACTTTTCTTATATCCGTTCGCCTCGACTTAAAAGTTTCTTCAGTTAAGGTTTATTTTTAAAGTTATATTTTTAAACAGATCACAAAAATAATTCAATACTTTATTCGGCCTTATTCCCCATCGAAAACGCTATGTTTGACAGCACGCTATTCTTCAAGGTTACGTTATATGGCTGTTTCGTATTCCGTATCGCGCTAAACCGTTATCTCAGTCAACGCTCAGCGCCATGACAGCAGGTAAAATCGTTGAAAATAGCAGACACCGAAATAGGTCAAGTTATCATAGCGATTAGCCGCTTTTCGGTTTTTTTTCAATTAAAATTGTTTTTTAGCTTAATAGTTTAATAAATATTATTGTATTTTCAGATTATTCTCTTGTAAAATTGAATTTAAACTATCAAAAAAGAACATTTTTATACTTCACTCCTTCAGGAATCGATAGAATGTGCATAAAATTGAGGAGCGTGTGTGCCTTTTTATAAATTTTCCCATAATACAAAACAAGGATTTTTTTTATATTAAAGATGTAATATTTCATGTATTTTTTTTAATGAGGGCACTATGGGGGTTCAGAAAACATAGTAATTATTGTTTTAGGTAGAAAAAAGTCAAACCCCTTTACTAATGATGTGAACAGTAAAATTTACATATAAAATCGACTCAACAGTGCAATAAAACATTACTGCAATTTAATACAATCATATAACAATTTATAAACTTTAAATCAGAGAAAACCAAAGCACAAATTGATTCTTTTATGATCGCCTTATGAACATTTCAACTCCACACGGAAACACAAGTAATTTGCATTTTACAGATGCTTTGAGAACGTTTTTTTTTTTAATAAACGACAAAATCGCACTGTTTATGGATGTTTGATGCACTTTGGTTTTCTTCGATTGCATAGTTTACACAAACACATTTTGCTAGGTTAGAATTCAACCATACAACAGCCATTCGATGAGCACAACGTTGAAATTTATCGGCCTTGTCTTACTAATTCGACATGTAATAACCTCTCTCTTTCTACCTACACATCAAAACTATATTCTTTTTTAACACTGCAGGAATAACATGGCACTCGATACGGAATACGGAATTATCCAGAAACGTTGTTGCACACGCTATCGTATACTGCTATCCCAATGTAACTGCCAACCTTTATGTTTAGCATGAAATAAATATGAATAAATTATTAAAAATCAACCAATAAAACACAGATTAGATTGAATAACTTTAAATTCTCGACTAGTTTCGGGTTATTAGTCGAGAATTTAAAGTTATTCAATCTAATCTGTGTTTTATTGGTTGATTTTTAATAATTTATTCATATTTATTTCATACAATATGAACTACCAATGTCTAAATATTAAAACCATTAATTATTTATGTTTAGCATTTTCGATAGGGAATAAGGCCGATTATATATTTTTATAAGAACATTTTCTAAAGTTCATACATGTTAATTTTTATTATTTGTATAATTTCATACTTACTTCTTCTCGAATCCTTATACCCTTTCAGGTGTCGTTTGCTTCGACTTCAAGGTCTCTTGAGTTAAGGTTTTTTTTAAGCTAAAGAAAGAATAGTGGCGATTTGGATTGCACCGCTCATTTTACTTTAATCCTGTAGTTAAGGGTGTTCAATTTTCTTTACGCTCCCTATCCTCTGACCGGTGAGGAACAGGATAGGAAAATATTTTTTTCCCTATCCCATTCCTCGCCGGTCGAGTCGTTGAAAAATAAATAAGGAAAGTATTCCTCCATTCTTTCCTTATTATTAAAATATTTTAAAAATCCGTTTTAATATATCTTTGGTTAAGGCTTTTATTAACAGTTCAAATCTGCCTTTAGTTATGGGCGTTCATTTTTTTTTTCTATCTATCCTCTTCCTCGCCGGTCAGAGGATAGAGAGAGAGAAATTATAGTCATTAAAAAATTGAAATAAAGGGGGAAGAACCGCGTATATTAAAAAATCCGTTTGCTTCGACTTTAAGGTCTCTTTAGTTAAGGTTTTTCCTGAAAAGTTAAAGAAAAAATGGTGGCCATTTGGATTCCACCGCTCATTTAAAATCTCATCTTAGTTAAGGACGTTCATTTTTTTCTCACTGTCCTCTGACCGGCGAGGAAGAGGAAGAAAGAGTTCTTAAAAAAAAACAATAAGGAAATAATGGAGATAGAACCGCGAATATTAAAAAAAACCGTTTCCTCCGACTTTAAGGTTTTCTTAGTTAAGGTTTTTCTTAAAAGTTAAAGAAAGAATAATGGAGAATGGATTTCGCCGCTCATTTAAAATTTGCCTTTATTTCATTTATTTTCTCTCTATCCTTTTCCTTGACGGTTAGAGGATATGGAGAGAGAAACTGCAGTTCTTAAAAAAAATAATAAAGAAATAATGGGGAAAGAACCGCGAATATTAAAAAAACCGTTTCCTCCGACTTTAAAGTTTCCTTAGTTAAGGTTTTTCTTAAAAGTTAAAGAAAGAATAATGGAGAATGGATTTCACCGCTCATTTAAAATTTGCCTTTGGTTCATTTATTTTCTCTCTATCCTTTTCCTTGACGGTTAGAGGATATGGAGAGAGAAACTGCAGTTCTTAAAAAAAAAAAATAAAGAAATAATGGGGAAAGAACCGCGAATATTAAAAAAACTGTTTCCTCCGACTTTAAGGTTTCCTTAGTTAAGATTTTTCTTAAAAGTTAAAGAAAGAATAATGGAGATTGGATTTCACAGCTCATTTAAAATTTGCATTTAGTTAAGCTCGTTCAATATTTTTTTTCTTCCTGTCCTTTTCCTTGCCGGTCAGAGGAGAGGGAAAAAAACTATAGTCCTTGCAAAAAAAAATAAGGAAATAATTTGAGAAGAACCGCGTATATTAAAAATCGACACTCTGGAAGAGGATAGGAAAAATAAACTACAATCCTTGCAAACAATAAGGAAATAATGGAGGAAGAACCTCCTTTATTAAAAAATCCGTTTGTTCCAACTTTAAGGTCTCTTTGGTTAAAGATTTTCTTAAAAGTTAAAGAAGGAATAATGGCGATTAGATATCGCCGCTCATTTAAAATCTTTCTTTAGTTAAGGACGTTCCTTTTTTTTTCTCCCTACCCTTTTCCTTGCTGGTCAGAAGATAGGGATAAAAAACTATAGTCCTTGCAAAGAAAGGAAATAATGGGAGAACCCCGTATGTTAAAAAATGGACGCTCTGGAAGAGGATGAGGAAAAGAAACTATAGTCCTTGCAAAAAAGTATTTATCATCCATGATTGTAAATATTAAATGTAGAAATTCTATCTATAACTTGAGAAATTAAGATGTATATATACAGGGTGTTTCAAATTAGAGTCTCACCATGGGGATCTTGCTTATTATAATAGTTAAGTTGCTATAAATTGCTTCTTTAGTGTTAATGCAGAAAAATTACAAAAATGAACATAACTAATTACAATAAAAGTATAATATATTATATCATTGTAATCAGAAAAAATATAGGATTTTAATATGATAAAAAAAAAACAATAAGGAAATAATGGAGGAAGAACCGTTTTTATTAAAAAATCCGTTTGTTCCAAATTTAAGGTCTCTTTGGTTAAGGATTTTTTTTTAAATAAAAAAAGAATAATGACTATTGGATTTCACTAATCATTTAAAATCTGCCCTTAGTTAAGGGAATTCAATTTTTCTCCCTATCCTTTTTCTCGACAGTCAGAGAACAGGGAGAAAATAAAAACCGTGGTCTTCGCAAAAATAAAGAAATAATGGGAGAAGAATTGCGTATTTAAAAAAAAATGGATGCTCTGCAAGAAGATAAGGAAAATAAACTATAGTCCTTGCAAAAAAATAATAAGGAAATAATGGGAGAAGAAAACGCGTATTTAAAATAAAATATTCTCCGTACGTAACACATTTTTATTTTCATTTTTATCATTGTTACGAAAACAGCTAAAGGGTGTCTCAAAATGATTTGACATTTTAA
The DNA here is from genome assembly GCA_963082785.1 of Philonthus spinipes. Lineage (NCBI taxonomy): Eukaryota > Metazoa > Arthropoda > Insecta > Coleoptera > Staphylinidae > Philonthus > Philonthus spinipes. Next base: position 5,985,744 of record OY720314.1, read on the forward strand.
TTTATTATTAAAACATTATATATTGGAAAAGTGCGAATGTTTTTATTTTAATATAAGGAGCAAACATGGAGGTTATGTGTGGAATACAATATCCGATCAATGGGAGTCTCGACTTTGATTGCAAACGGACATTCTTTTGACATTTTTTTAATGACATTTTGGAATAATTGCAGAATAATTCCATTAATGGTGCGTCTAATTTCTTCCATGAGCTTCGGAATGGCCTGTGGATCATTGGCATACATTTTTCCTTTCATAGAACCCCAAAGAAAGAACTATAATGGCGTCTAATCACACAATCTTGGTGGCCAATTCACATCGCCACGGTACGAAATTACACGACAAAGGATCTTTGTCTCTAATAACTACATTGTTTCGTTCGAAGTGTGGCAGGTTGCACCATATTGTTGAAAGAATATGTCTTCCAAGTTCACAGAGCATCTTGAAACGTTCAATTTCTGAGTATGATGGCAAATCGAGGTGGAAAGACTATCGTCAACACTCGCACCCCTTGCGACTATGTTTTCAATCGACCGACCAGTACGAGAACGGCCACGGCTTTTCGCGGCTGGAATAGAACCATTAACATCAATTTCTTTATTAAATGAACCACAGTGTTGCGTGATTTTGCGACCAAAAGACTTGCGGACCTTTTGAACCGTCTTTGCAAAATTTTCACTATTTCTGTATTGAATTTTCACAATTTCTAGGCGGTGCTCGATCTACACGATCATAACTAAATATCAATTCTTCCCGATGCCAGTTGTTCAAGATTAGTACTCTATGTTCGTCACAAAAAAAGTAACGCTCAATTTATAATATCAGATCATTTTAAGACACTCTTTATATTTCAATATATTAAATAAAAATGATTTGAAAATAATTAATAAATTATTTCCACATTTCTGTGTAAGTTTCTGTACAGTTTTCCGCAACATTTTCTAAAAACCGATCGATAACTAATCGCAGTCGAAAATAAATCACTTACCTAAATAAATATTTGATTATAATTGATTAATGTCGATTTTTCTTTCCGCAGGGCGCCGCCGCGTTAAATATAGCGAAGGCCGTCCATCACGCCCGATTTTCCCCCCTTTGTACCGCAACGGCTAGTTCAATATTTATTTTAATGATTCCACTTTATTAGTTTCGGATGAAACGCTGTTGTTGTAATTTTTTGCTGCGTGTAATATTTTGTTTCCATCAAAGTCGATTTGTTTAGGCCGGCCGCTGTATTTTCACTTATTAATATTCATGAGTCCGGGGGGTTTATTAATGGTGAAATTTCAATAATGAATAAAACACAATCAGAACAAATGAAGAACAATCTCCATATTTCATCACTTGTTTTTGTTCATATCTCCTAATTATTATTTTTTTAATTGAATTTTTAAATAATAGATGAGCAGTATTAATCGGATCTATTCCGTACAGAAAATGTTAAGTTTAACGTGGACGTTATTAATTAATTTTACATTCTATGAATACAAAAACTACTTAGACTGTTATGATAAAAAATAATGTATCACTTTACTACAACAAGAAGCTTTTTTTTACACTACATTAGACTTTTGTTAAGTTAAAACGACGATTAATTAAGAAATCAGCGAATATATTTTTCTCAAAAAAAAAATCGTAATTCATTCAGGGAAATGCGTGATTGTTTCTTTTTGTTTTCATCTGCGGATGGTACATTGGTTCTCAATACTGATGATGGATAACGAAGGATAAGTACAGTGTCCTACATATCATTTTCTTCTTTCATTCATTCAATTTGAACTTTTGAGTAAATCAACTTCTTTCTAATGAAAAAATCCTTTTTTCTTTCATTTAATCCATGCAAAACCTATACATCTCCTAACCTAATTGTATACATTTTTTAAGGGAATATTATATCATTTTATCCATGCAAAACTTAGATAGCGCTTAACCTAATAACTTCTTTGTAACGGATATATTTCGTACAACCAAAAAATTAGCGCCATCTTGTGGTTGAACTTTATATTGTACATGCTGTACATCTTTTCGTAAAGCGTTAAGTTTGAGTGAGTAACTTCACGCTGGAAAACTGGGTGTTGTTCTAGACTTTAACCGCTTCGTTTTCTTTTAATCCATTTTCCTGTAGTCTGTAACATACATTTAATACAAAATATTTATATTGCTTTGTCGAAACTGTTACGTTTTCTTTCAATCGAGTTCCCTGTGTGGCAAACGTTTCTAATTTCAAAATATTAATTTGTAAAATAAATTCACTTAGTTTTGTTTCACTTATTTGTATTTTATTTCGGCTTGATGCCATTATCAAGAATATATATGGCATCAAGCCGAAACTAGTAGAAAATAAAATACAAATAAGTGAAAAAAAAACAAGTGAATTTAATTTGCAAATTAATATTTTTAAAAAATGTTTTACCAAGTGATTAATGAGAAAAAAGTGTACGATATGTTTCTAATTTCATCTATTCATGCCGAATTTATATTTTTATTGTCTTTATCCTGTAGCAAATTTAGTAATTAAAATTGTAATGCGATCCTTATCAGAGGCTTTAAATTTTATTCCGGCGCTCAGAGTGCTGGGCTTGTTAGTTAATTAGCGAAAAAAAAAAAAGAGAGAAGGGTGGGAAAGGGATTATTTCACATTCGCCTTGAACATTTTCCGCAAATCCGTTGCTGACCTCTTTTTCTCTTATAATGGATTGCATGACATTTATTTTATTATAAATAAAGAGGACTAATTTTACTTTTTTGATTTAATAATTACTGAAAAAAAAGGTAGTGCAAACAGAAAGTTTATTAAAACGAATTTTAATGAAATTAATCTCTTATTATGTTCCATAATTATATAATAATACATTTATTTCAATCATAGATTATTTTTAAAGTCAAAACTAAACAAAATAAAAATACGTAACCCTTCGGTCACAATTCATTAACTCATGCATACATGACAGTTCAGCTAGCTAGCATAGTTTTGATTTGTAAATCACCATAAATTCATACAGGGCAGAAAGACCTGTGGTCGATAGCCCATGACAGACTACTAACACAATTGTACATATTGTTATAATTAATTTTGTAATATTTTGTTGTCATATAGTCTGAATAAATATGTTTGTATATACAGAGAGGTTTTTTTATCAGTATACATTTCCCCTATGTATACCTGCAAAATACGCGAGTCAAATGCATTAGTGTATGTGTGTTTAGTTGCCTATAACACGCAACTAAACACACATATGCCAAATAGTCAACTAAACATACACACATTAATCGCGTTTTTTTTTTTGCAGGTATACACTTGCCCTAATGTATACTGATAAAAAAAAAAACCTCTCTGTATATATAAAAATACGTATAATATACAACGCGGGCAGAAAGACCTCTGGTCGATAGCCCAGACAGACTAACACCTACATGTATTGTTATTATTTATATTGTTATATTGTTAAAATTATCTATATAGTCTGAATAAAGATATATATATATATATATATATACAACGCGTCCACGTAAGTATGCAACATTTGGGAAACTGTTTTAGTATTTATTTATCAGAAAATATTATTCTTATTAAAAGTTAGTGTTTGATCTTTAACACAAAGAAACAAAACAAATAATTACGTTTTTTAAAACTAACTACTTTAACAAAATTATTAATTAAATAACAATCCCTCGCTGTGCTCCCCTTCCCTCGCAATATATATAATTTGTTCTTCTGTTAAAATCTCTGATTACATTTTAAAGAATATTGGGACGATTATTTCAATACCTTACACCATTTCTAATTTTATTTGCCAAATCCTATAAATTTCCAAAAGGCCTCTCAGAATAAACTCATTTTTTTTTCACGACCCCCATAAAAAGTAATCAAGTGGATTTAGATTTAGAGCGAGCGAGCAGGCCATGGAAATCTTGAACGTTTATCAATCCATTTCTGATTAAATTGTTCATTTAAATATTCAATTACGACACGAACTCTATGCACAGCTGCCCCTTCTTGAATAAAACTAAGAGAATTTCTTGTTTCATATTTAAAAATTCTAAATATCTTTCTGAATTTTAACTCGTGCCGAAATAATGGGCACTATAAATTTTCTGTTCAAAATTCCACACCAAATATTTTTTAAAAATATTGATCTTTGCAGATAATTCGGAATTTACCACCAACGACAGTTTTGTGATGAAACTACACCAATTGTGGTAAATGTAGCTTCAGGATCTTCTTAGGAAATTTCCTATAAATTTCTATTTCCCTTTGTACGATGAAAGAAAATTTAAAAGCTCGTAAAGGAAAGTGTGAAAATTTCTTGGTATACTTATTAATTATTAATAGTTTAGGAATACTTACCTGATTATATACAAATATGTAAATTATTGTATAATGTAATCAATTATAATGGAGAATTCCGTAAAATAAAGTTAAAGTTAAAGTTAAATGCTTTAAATTAATTCCTAACTAGTTTAAAGCATTTTAACCAAGATAATAATAATGATAAATGTCTTTATTTACTTTTTAGATATTTACATAAAAATTATGGCGCAAACGTAGGCGAAGTTCAGTTAATTTTGCAACTCACTGCTCTTCCATTTAACCTAAAAGTAAATGAAAATATAAAAAAAGATTTTCAAACTTTCCTTAACAAGGTTTTGTACTTTTGATTTTCCCAATCTTAAACTTCTGGCGCATTTTCTAAGAGATATTTAAGGATTTTCAACCACGCTTTGCAAGATATCCAACGAAATCTTCAGATTTCTCACTGGTTTAGTACGTTCTTTTTTTGAATGCAATTTCAATTTTCCTGTCCTTTTAAATTGCTTTAAAATTCTCGTCACTTGTGAATAACTGATTCTCTTTTCGGGGTCGTTAAAAATTTCAGCTGCTTCTTTACACGTTATACAAGGTGCCCCTGAAATGTCTGTACAAAATGATACCACATATTCCTAGTACCAAAATAATGCGATTTAACCAAATTTACTTTTATACCAAAATGCACGGTTACGGAGATATCGTCCTTCAAAAATTAACACCAACTCTGCTCTATCTTCTCCATACATTAAATTATATAAATTCCGAATTTTATTTGAATCCCAAATTATTTGGGTCATCCCAATTGTAATTTTCTGCATTAAAAAAAAAAAACAATAACAAATTTCTAATTTTATTTTAATTAAACTAATAATTAAATTTCATTTCACTTTCAAATAAAATTTATTTAATTATAACTTACTGAAAACTTTTTTTTAGTGGTAAAAAATCTTCTTCACAGCGACTATTTATATGTTTATTAAAATTCCCTTCATGTTGTTATCCTCTCCAATATCATAAGTCTTTTTATTCAATTTTCGTTTCAAGCAAGCGGAAAGATCCTTTTTACTGTTTCCTCTCAAAGAGAATACTTTTCGAACAGCCCGTCGAAAGATAAACATGTATTCGTTACTCGCAACCTCCCCTCCCTCCGACCCCCTCATCCTTTTTAACCTCGGGGGATTCGCGAGTAATTGGGACAAAAAAAAGATGCGTCGGGATTTTACGTGTTGGTGTAACAATAATTGGATGTAAATAAATATAAAAAAAAACATATATTTGGTATTTATATCATTAATAATTATATAATGTTGTTATTATATATATACAGGGTGTTTCGAAAGTAACGGATGAATTCTATAACATCGTAAATAAACATATTTTAGAAAAAATGCTCTGACACGTCGATTTTTATTTTTTAAAATGCTATCCTGATATACATTTTTCAGCCCCCTACCCCTTCGCCCCTAAGGCGTGGCAACACCAACTTTAAAAATTTAAATAGTAAAGCACCCCTTGCGATACCTCAAATAATAGATTTTTTATTCTGAATTCAACGAAACATAAATTACGAAAAAAAAAATCAAAATGTATTCAAAGAAGAGCGTCAATATTCGAGTAAGCACTGTTGAAGCGGCCATAGCAATATCATTAAAACAATTGCAAATTGTTTTTACTTATGTCAAACACAATTCAGAGTTTTTTGTGATTGAAGTAATATTAGCAAAATGAGACTTACTGAAACCGAAAGAATCGAAGTTTTAATGAAATACAGAGTGTTTAAAAACAACAATATATATATTCAATGTACTTCAGGGAAACAGCTATCGACCGGAGGTCATTCAGCCTGTTGTTATTATTAATATTGTTTTTACAATAAATCTTATCGATGTTGATACGGTTTCCATATTATTTAGGCGAGGTTTGTCTCACCAGTTGTTTTTTATTCAATCACTGATGCAAATCACTATGACGAGTAATATGGTTTTGCAGTACATAAATGACAATACTTTTTGTGCAACCGTACGCGATCTCATGAACGACTGTAAAAATAAATTTGAAGACAGAGTTACTTTCCGGACGCGGAGCCCTTATTCCTGAAATTGATCGCACATTTCGGTCGTACACAACTGTCAAATTCACATTTAAATTCCAATCTAAATGACAGATTTCAGGAATACGGTCCCAGTACGCCAATTAATGCAAATATTACACATTACCATGTCAATACTAGTTTATTATTAGTGTCAGTTTAAGTCCAATTTACAAAAAATTACCGATTTCGATGGTAATTGCGCTTGTACTCCACCAGAAATAAAAGTAATTGCGGATGCTGCAACACAAAATTTAATACTTTAAAAATCCAAGCGGCAATACGAAAAGGCTTATGAATAATTTAAAGCCTGGTGTCGTGGAAGAAAGGTAAGAAAATTATCAAAAATGTGTTGATGTTCCATCTTTAATTGCTAAATATCTGAAATTAACGAACAGAAAAACTTACACGGGACATTGTCATAGAAAAAGTTCAGCCACTTTGGTTGCGGATAGCGGAGCATTACAACGACACGGTGGGTCGAGTTCGGCTAATGCAGCAGAAGACAACATTGCAAAATAAAATTAAAATATAACATAAAATATTTCGAGGACCTTCTGCGTCCACTTTAAATGCTGTTATAAGTATTGAAGAAACAAATACTATATAATAATAATAAATTCCTTTATTTGCTAAATAGTAACACAACATAAGGTTAATATAAGTAAGCAATACAAACAAAAAATATTACTATCTAACAATATTAATTGTTTAGATGTTTTGGCAACAGCTTCTGCGTTTTCTGTAAATGTAAAAATTTAAACAAATAATTCAAATTGTTATATAACCATGAATGTTAACCCTAAGTATATATTCATTCGTTAATATGTATATTCTCTAAATTACATAAAAAAAGTTTTGATAACAATCCTTTGTATTTAATTTCAAATTACGTATCTTCAAATCTTGTTATTACAACTAGTATAATTAATAATAATAATTATGCCAGTTGCACAAAAAGCGATGTGTAAACCAGCGCCGTGAAATACTTTAATATCCTCGAAGTAATATTGCCTCTGCCGCAAGCATCCAGCGCTATCGTTTTGCAGCATCGACGAACACTTACAATACACACTGCTTTATATAAAACGTATCCACAGCTACGAAACTGTAAGCGATATCCATGACTATAAAACAAGATTAAGTCATAATTTGTGGATCCTTTACAATCCTTACAGTATCAATTATTTATTTATTTATTTATTTATTTAATATACGGCAGACTATTTATAATTTAGCTTAAAACTAAGAAAACAGACATTTTATTTAAATATATACATTACGAATAATAAAAAAAATAACATTAAAAATTAAAATTATAATACACAATTAAGAAATACACAAAATTATAGCATACGTTATAACAATAAAACAAATCATTGGCTTCGCAAACAGGTTTTGAGGGATGTATACTTCCCTGCAAATAAATCAAAGTTGACCATATTAGCGTGGCGCAGAATAAGCACCGCAGCCAATTTTTTCCCATAATTCGTACTTCTGAAGGGTACACGAAACGTGTCATCATTACGCAGCATTCTAGCTGGAACGCGAATGCCAATATTTTCAAGTAAATCCGGACAATCTATAAGCCCGTGTAAAGTAGTAATACATCCGCGTCAATGTGTCTCTGCACCAAGCTTTTAAGTGTAAGTACATGCAGTAAATTTGTATATGACTCCTGCATGTCAAATTTAAATGAAACGTATTTTAAAAGCTTCCTCTGGACCTGCTCAATTTTGTTAATACTGCATTGAGTGTAAGGTGACCGCAGGGAGGAGCAATACTCTAAATACTCAAGGAATTATATAGCAGCAACAAAGTCTTTTCATTAGAAAAATCCTTGTTGTTTCGCTTAATGAAACCAATTAATTAGTAGGCTTTGGAAACACTATTAGAAATATGGTTAGAAAAGTTCCAACTGCTGCTTACTATAACTCCAAGATCTTTCATAGAAGTCACACGCTCTACATCAATGTTATTTAAAGTGTACATTGAAGTAGCACGCCTTGAAAACGTTATGGTTTTGCATTTATCCACATTTAGGTTAAGCTTTTTTTTCCCCAATTACAAAACGAATTCAAATCCAACTGAAGATTGATTATATCATCCAATGATTTTATAATTAAAAGTATCTTCATATCATCCGCGAATAATAAATATTGAGCATGTGAGAAACAGTTAGTAACATCATTAATAAACAAATTAAATAACAGAGGCCCAAGGCTAATGAGAAACAGTTAATAACATCATTAATAAACAAATTTAATAACAAAAGCCCAAGGTGGGAGCCCTGAGGTATCCCTGATATAACATTTATGGCTCTTGACATAGATTGGACTATTTTAATAAACTGCATACGGCAGGTAAGGTATGATTCAATCCAAGATAAGAGTTTTCCAGAAATTCCAACACTTGCTATTTTGTACAATAGGATGCAATGATCCACAGTGTCGAATGCTTTGGAGAAGTCCGTGTATATGGAATCAACTTGAAAACCACTCCCCAAAGCATCGAGAATGTAGGAATCATACACTAATAGATTAGAGGTAGTTGAAGCCCCAGCACGAAATCCATGCTTAGATATTGAGGATCGAAGAGCATTTGTTAAAAATGATGCTACTAACTTTTCAAACACCTTTGGAGTTGCTGATATAATTGAGATTTGTCGATAATTATTAGGGAATAAAACTATTTAATCATCTTCCAAGAGAGAATTAAATATTCTTAAATTTAAAACTCATATTAAAACTATTATAATAGACAGATGCCCTTTCCAAACCGATGTATTTTTTAAATACGCATTTTGATCCCATATTAAACATATCTTATTGACGAGTATAAATATTTATGTAAATATGTAACACAATTAACTTATTATTGGAAAAAATGCGCCGTTTCGGAAATTTGACATTTTGAAAATCGCCGTCTGATGTTGGAAATACGACCCAGCAATGAATTTGTTTATAGACAAACTATGAACGAGCACGCATTTTTTATGGTATCAATTGCATCTAAAACTATTTTTTAAACAATTCTTAAAAGAAAATTGAAAAAAAAGTGCACCGTTTAGGAAATATTTTTTATAAAAAAATTACTATTTTTCGATTTTTATTGCATATGTTTTATGAATATTTTAGAATTTATAACAATAAATTTGATTCTGTTGTATTAAATTGTCCTTGATATCACTTATTATTATAAATAAACGGTTAAACAAGCGTTGTTTTCCTTTAAATCAATATTTTTGAAAAAAAAGTCTGAGTGCGAAGGCGCCGGGTTCTTTGCTGGATTCATTACCAGCTTCACTCACATGAAAATAAATTGCTCCCATTTTACGCAACGTCCCTTCAAACTTGTTTCTTCAACACTTTGATGAAGATTCCACTTCATCTCTTTTCTCGTTTTTATATCGTGCCTCGAGAAATTTTATTATTGGCAAACAAATAATCATTACTACGAAAATACGTTTTTTTTTTTGCATCGATGCACAATTATATTACGAAAATAAGTAGTTGCTCCCATTTTATGTAATATTCCTTCAAAGTTGATTCTTCAACATTTATTAAATAAAACACTTTTTTAACTGTGTTTGTATAACTTGAAACGAGTTATAGAAACTCTAAATGTATAACCAAGTGAAAGCCTTAACAATTAACAAATTTTCAGCATTTGCGTGAATATTCCGCTTCGTCTTTAATAACGGGCCTCGGAAAATGTTGTGCAATTGTGAGTACCGGAGGAAATTGCACCTCAATTAAGGTATAAAGCCACTAGCAGCAGGTATCGAGAAGTACCAGGATAAACAATCAAGCGTTTATATTTCGATTACTAAATATTATTCAGGTAAAAAGAGACAAAAGTGGAAACAATCAACCTGATTGGGACAACAAACAAATGAGAATACTAAATATTATTCAATATTTCCTTTCTTTTTATAATTAATAGAATCAACTAGGCAGACAGAAAGATAAACCGTCGGTAGTTATTTTCTTAGGCTTAACAAGTTGTAAATGATTGTAAATACTGTCACGTAATTTAATTTAACTCTCAGAAATAAAGACAGAATCAACTACAACCTAAATTACTCCCAAAACTCTAATTTTGCATTGTTGATCATCGTTTAATTATATTTACAACGCGCAACAATTTCGAATTCTATTTGCTTCTTCATAAAGCCGTTTATAGCAACAGTAAAATTTTACGGACGCCGTAAACCTAATTGAAGACACCAGTTAATCCTCATTTTATATCCAGCTCGCGTTTGTTTCCGGGACGTGCGTTATAATTGCTGACGGAAACTTTATAATCCGTTTATGCAAGTTTAGTACCGCGATTCGTTAAACGGTTTTATTTTTACTTAAATTATACACAATTGATTCTAACATACGAATTGTAGAAATTTTCAATGTACAACATTGAGGTACAATTTAAATTTAATTAAATATAAATCGGGGGACGTGGGTTCAAATCCCATCAGAGATGTTTCTTTTCAACATTTAATTAAATTTAAATTATACCTCAATGTTGTATGTTGAAAATTTCTACAATTCATAGATATAAATATAATTTAAAGGAATAACAATTTAGTTTATTTGATTCTAACATTCTTAAATCGTGTATCGTCTTATTTTTCACATTGCCACGACCACGATTAGCCGTGAGGAGATAAGAAACCAGGTGATAACCAATTATGAACTATGAACCAAAGGAGAATTTACAGGCCAATTACAAACACTGGTAAATCTGTGTTCTACAACATTCTATTAAATTGCAAAATTAAAAAAAAACTACTTTACATTTTATTTTTATTTTTTTGTAGTTACATGAATAACTCACACTACTTCAGCTGACTTTCTTCAATATCTTATTTTATTCTAACTGAACGTCCTGGGGTTCAACAACCACTATAAGGTGGTTTACCTCACCATTGCCCTATCGACTCAGGTTACAACGCTGTTATTTAGCGGCGTAACTAATTGTCGATTCGCCTTCGACCAAGGATGCATCGACCTGCTGGAAGGTGCAATAATAGCGTCTGATTTATTTTCGATGCGCTTCGTCGCAACCAAAAATACCGAACGGGATAATATTCACCTCACTTTCTTCGTTTGTATTTCTACCTCTCTTCGGAGCGATGTAGTTATGATATGGTTCACCTAATATGAACCCTGAGGAACACCAGAGTATAAACAGAGATGATTTTATTTCATTAAACTTATGAACAAATAAGTGCCGACCAGGGTACCTTATGTGCAGTGATTTGTGTTATCCTGGTTATCCTGACAAGAGCTAAGTGTGAAAGAAGAAAGGCAATGATGAGTGAAGTGTATGGCATGTGAGCTTGGTGTGAAAAGGAAAGGGATACATGGAATATATTACGAAGGAGTGCAAGAAGGTATGCCAGGATTGGATTGGAGAAATTTAATCCTGACATACCTTCTTGCACTCCTTCGTAATATATTCCATGTAGGTATGTCAGGATTAAATTTCTCCAATCCAATCCTGGCATACCTTCTTGCACTCCTTCGCCTTTCCTTTTCACACCAAGCTCACATTCTATACACTTTACTCAAGTAAAATGAGTAGAATAGATGAGAGAGGATGACGCAGGCGTTAAGGTTCTTGAAAATATTGGGATGGGAAAAAAGAAATAAGAAGAAATTATTAAGCTTGTTTGGTTGCGAATGTATCGAGCGTATAAGAAAAATCGACCACGAAGTTGGCTTTGGAAGTATCGAGTCATGTCTACTAATTGTCACCTTCGACCAAGGATGCATCGACCTGCTGGAAGGTGCAACATCAGCGTGTGATTGATTTCCGATGCGCTTCGTCGCTACCGGAAATGCCGAACGTAATAATATTCATCCCTTCATCGTTTGCATCTCTACCTCTCTTCGGGGCGACGTAGTTATGATATGGTTCACCTAATATGAACCCTGAGGAACACCAGAGTATAAACAGAGAATATTTCATTAAACAAAGGTCTATCTTTATGAAAAAATAAGTGCCGACCAGGATACCTTACGTGCAGTGATTTGTGTGAAAGGAGAAAGGTTAAACTTAAAAGAGCTCTTGTCAGTTTAACCTTGTCAGGTGTGGAGGAAGAAAGACATGGTCTTATTAAAATAATTTTCTGTTTATTAAAAAATTCTTCTTACATACTACGATAATTATAAAATGTTATATGATATGATTAATGATAAAAAGAATGCCTGACATAACGAATATAATAATAATTGTTTCGGAGTTTAGCCGAACAGCCATTCACACGTTAATCCCCATCACCCCCCCCCCGACGTGTATTAAATTCCACTTCACCCACCGCGCGTATCACGCCGCAAAGTGATGTAATGCACCCCAAAGTATCGGATCCGTCTGAACAATGTTTTCGTGAATAATCACCGGCTTGGAAATATGCCCCGGCACTCGAACCCGACCCTAATCAATCAAGACCGACATGGAAATGCGTTTTCCCGTTGTCTGAGCCTCCGCCGGATGATATCTGGCGAGGGGGGTTTCACGGTCCACCTGTTATAAATCTCGCAACAGTTACAATTTCGTTCGCTCCGCTCTCCTTTTTTTTGCTGCGCTCCCGGGGAAGAAATCCGGAAAAGCTCAGGTATGTGGGTCAAGTGGCGGACGCGCTTTTCCGATATTAATGCACTCATTCTTATTATTCCGCTTCTTCTCCTTTCTTGCTTTCATATCGCGCCTCGAGAATTTTGATGATTGTGCAATTGCGAGTGCCGCAGATAAATGAATAATGTGTGTTAAATAGTTATGAAAAATTTAGAATTTTAAGTAAGTTAAGTAATTTTGTGTGATTTCTTTTTTATATACAGTATAAAAAATTAAAATTAAAATTAAATAAAATTAAAGATAGTTTTATTTAATAAACACAAAATGTATAACAATCAACAAATTAAATTAATTCATTTAAATTCAATTTATTCATTGTTTAAAATTGTTTTAATTAATATACTTCTTACTTTGTTTGTATAACAGAAAAGGTAACTGTTAAGCGTGGATGGGATGCTTATTGCGGTGATTCCATAAAGTCGAGGTTGACAACACTTTATTTACAAAAATACACGGTTAGCTATCGTGGTACCAATTCAACATTTACAATCGATCTAATGATCTTATAGCTCTCGGAGTACGACTCACCTCTGGAGCCAAACTAGTGCGAGGATAGTGGGGCGCGCGCAAGCGCTAACAGTAACGAATATTTTGATAAGAATAAAATACTGCAACGAAAGTGAAAGCAGCAACAGGAAAGAACACTCTGGAATGTTCCACCGAGCGCATGACGGTAAACGTAGCGTTATGGAAATTTCTGGAAACTTCTAGTAACAAGCACGCTATATAAGCGCGCGTAGCGGCGAGACGAGCAGTCTATCATGAACGTCCAAGTGCTCAACATCTCGTTATAAATAAATAGTGACAGTGTGATGTAAATAAATGTGTTAAGTGTACTCTAAATGAATAAATAGACACTGTTTTATTTATTTCCGAATCTTATTAAACCTGATTTCGTAAAAATACTGTTACACAAACCACTTAAAAAAGACATATTTTAATAACAATAATAATAATAATAATAAATGTCTTTATTATTTCTCAAAAAATACAAGGTGTAATATGTACAACAATATTATGTAGGCGATTATGTTCAGTCGCTTCGATAGTTAGTCAGATCGGCTGCTCTTCCACTTAACCTATATATATTTACTTTTATTTAGTCATACAATGTGATCAAAACTTTGTGTTTTTATTTTAATTTTAAATTAAATGTAAAAATAAATATATGTATATAAATAGAAAACAGTATTCATGTGGAAATAATTTATTAATTATTTTCAAATCATTTTTATTTAATATAAGTATATGTATATATTTTAAAATATCAATCAAAAATTATACAACTTGTTTAAATTTGTATTATTAATCCACGTCTGTGCATCCATCTATCTAGCCGTTAAATAATAGAAGCGAGTGCACACAGCCATTCCGGAGATATTGATTGGGTAAACAACTCGTGTGCAACATATGTGCCTGAAAATGCGGCATTACGTTCAAACCAACGCGATTTGACAGAAACTCGCGAATAATAATTCGCCCATTCCGGAATTGCATTCATAAATTTATATTAAATTTTATTACCAACATCACAAATCAATATATTTATTTATAAATATTATTATAATTGATATCAAACAGTGTGGATAAGGAAAAAATCGTTAGTTTTTAAGTTAGCAATGTTACTTTATTGAATAAAATTATTGATTTTTTTTTAATTTTTAATGAAGAATAAAAGAAAAAAATATATTATGACACTTGCTGTTGCACATCAATATTTTTCTATTTTGTTAAGATAAATTGTTAATGAGGGGTGGGCATGTTTAGAATTGATATTAAGTTTAAGAGGGATACAAGGATACTATATAGGGATTAGTGGCGAATTTTAAGGAAAGGATTTCATGTCTGTGGGGATTTTGAATATTTCGTAGAGGACATTATTAGAAGGTGTCTAATTTTTATAAGCACTCTAACCGTTCCCCGACATCCAAACTTCTTAGGACGTTAGGGGTGTAGAATAGTCGTGTATTCAAACAAGGATCGACATATATTATTTCGAAATGCTTTTACTTTCGCGATTGATCTAAAATGCTGGCTTTAAGTTTTTGTGGATGATTTATAAAGGTTAATTTCTAATTCCAAGGTACTTACAGGTGCGTTATAATTCGTTTTGTATTTCCTATAATATAAAGTTTTATAGGGCAGAAAGACCTCCGGTCGATAGCCCATGACAGACTACTAACCCATCAATATGTATTGTAAATATAAATTTTTGTAAAGAATTGCAATTCTGCTAAAGTTTTATTTTAATTTATTAATTGTTAAAGCTTCTACATTGTTATATATCGTTGTTAAAACTGTTAGTTTGATAATGACGCGTTAATGACGCCAAAACTAGTCACTAAATAATTTTCATTATGAACTGTGGAGGCTTCTACTTCCTTATATATGTTAATTCAATCAAATAAAACACTTTAACTTTGTTTGTATAACACACTATTTTTTTTATTTTTGTGACTGCAGTTTCGGCAACTCAACTTGCCATTATCAAACTCTGTTTGATAATGGCAATCAAACTCTGTTTGATAATGGCAAGTTGAGTTGCCGAAACTGCAGTCACAAAAATAAAAAAAATAGTGTGTTATACAAACAAAGTTAAAGTGTTTTATTTGATTAAATAATTTTCAGTTATACAAAACAAAGTTTGAAACAGTGTTTTCATTGATTGAAGTTTTATTTAATTCCTTTCATTACTACAAAAAAATACATTTTTTTAAATTCAAATTTTCGCGTTAAATAACACTAAAAAAATGTATTCGGTGGAATTAATTTTTATGCGTGATGAATTTGCATAATAAAGCCAGCATGAACTGATATTTAAATTAAAACGGTGTACATTTCATGAATATTAAATCCTGTATGCGATATTACACCCGCTTACATTAAAAATAAGCTTAAGTAAAAAATAACTGAAAGGAAAAAATAGAAAAAAAAAAAGATAATTGTTACAATCATTCGATCAATTTCGAAATATGATGTACATCTGGTTCACATTCAATACAAATATCACTATAAATTTGCATTTAGTGAAACGTTCAGTCACCATTCATCTAGCGTATGGATAACTAGTGATGGCCATTTCGGTTTTTCGAACCTCATCAGACAAGTTCGCCTTCCTTTAGTGGACGAAACAATGATTCTCGGTCGTCTACCTTGTAGACCCAAATCGTTGACGATGCCACTTGAAATTAGGCAAAAGGTGGCGCTTGCGTCGTCTTTAATTTATTATGATTACTATAAATTTGATTTGCGTTTACGTGAAGTGTTTTATATCAATAAATTAAAACTTGGAGGAGTAAACCAAGTTTTAATTTATTAATATAATAATAATTTATTTATATAAATTGTTATGCAATGTCTTAACAATTAACAAATCGTCATTGGACACCAACATGGAACTGTTTTCCACTTTACATCATGTTGGGCCTTTTTTTAAACGCTGTTTAAGTTTTCTGCGTCACCTTCATGTGTTTCACGGAGAATGTCCATTATAAAAGTTTCCATTTTCGACCAGGCTTGTCCTGGAACTCATTTCAAGAAAGTATTTTCCCCGTGAGTTTGTGTTGGTCATACCCCATTCAATTCCTCTTGCGTTGAAATCTCCCGAAACAAATATTTTTCCATTTGTTTGTAGAATTTTACCTTCCAGTGCATCTATTTTTTCTCTGAATGCTTGTATTGGCTCGTTTGGTGTAAAATAACAGCTGAAAATAGTGATGTCTTTACTCCTGACCCATACAAAACCACGTTCACTCCCATGAGATGTTACTAGCATTTTGTTTTGTTCTCTAATTCAAATAGCGTACGTTCCTAATTCTTCTTGATACCAATTTGGAGATTTAAGATTGCGATATTTCTCGCTGATTAGCAATATTTCTATTCTTTCTTTCTCCCGTACAATCTGGTGAAGTAGTTGGTCCGCTACCCAACTCCTATTTAAATTTGCTTGTAGTATATTAGTCATTGTTACGTCTTTAAGGGCTTCCTTGAATACAGGACATCTACTGGATCCAGTTTGATGTTTTGTTAGTTCTTCATTACATCCCTTCTCAGCGCAGAGCATGCAATGTTCAGGATTTCGACACTCTTTTCCTTTGTGTCCTGCTTTTCCACATTTAAAGCAAAGATTTTTCTTATCTATTCCTTTGCAGTTCCTGGCGAAGTGACCGTAATTAAGACATCGGTAGTAACTCTCGGTCTTAGTCTGATTCGACAGTTAACTACTCCGATTAATATCCGTTCATCTTTAATTAATTTTGTCGCTCCTCTTGCGTTAATAGTAACAATGGCCATTTTCTGTTCTTTTTCCAACATTTATGATTGTCACACTTATATCGTTAGCAAGTTTACCTAGATTTTTCTGACTTTCTCTTTAGTTGTCAATCCATCGAGGTCTTTGATTTCTAATGTTTCCTTTTCTTCTAAACAGCATACTTTTGCGCTTTCTTCCAATTTATTAATACAAATATATTTTATGCTGTGTTTATATAAAAGACAGTTCAAAACATTAATTATAGAAGTAGTTAAGTGTAAGCTTAATGGGTGAACGGTTATAGATGTAACAGACCGTAAACCCAAGTAATCATTGTCAACAATTAAATGATACAGAATGAGAATTAATAGCAATAAAAATGTTTTATTTATGGATTGGCCATGTACAGATAATTAATTATACATTTTATACAATACATAACTAACTAAATAAACATCTTTATTCATGTATCATTTATAAATAGTTTGGATAATTATTTACAATGTATTGGTAGAGTTATGTTTACACATGAAATGGCTAACGACCGAATGTCGTTCCACCGCAATACATATTTTTACAGGATATTTAAATAAATAACTTTGTTTGTATACTATAATATATGTACCTCACTATCCTGTTCACATCTAGTTGATTAGTTCTCCAAAACTTCATCTTCCTTCCCCTCCATTCCTTTTCCACATTTCCGCCTTTGAGTCGTCTAACCAGGCCGCTTTTTCGTCTTTCATCTCTTCAAACCCCCTTTCCACCTCCTCCTCTGAAAATTCCTCTTATTGTCTTCTACCGAGCTGCATCTGCTACCCTCAGCTTTCTGTACATATCCCCTTCCAGTCCCGTAGAGATATCTCAGAGCCTACTAAATATACAGGACTGAATATTAGAATTTGGAGTGACTGTGAATATCTCCATCTTCCCTCTCGTTCCACTTTTTTTTTAGACTTTTCCACCTTTCGCTTCTAATGGCTTGATTTATTTTATATTTTATTCAATTATAAAAGCACACCTTGAAAATTTTAGCGGATGATCCCTTTAGTTTATTAATACAACTGCAGTTTAGGTAAATCAGCTTGCCATTATCAAGTATAATGATTTTCAAGCTGATTTGCCGAAACTGCAGTTGTATTAATCAACATACGTTATGTTATTCAAACAAAATTGTTTATTTAAAAATTCTTTAAATTAACATGTACAAGGAAGTAGAAACATCAATAATCAAGAACATTTTATTATTTAATATATTGTGTCACAATTTAACGCTCAGATTTTTTCTGAAGACATTTTTTTTGATATTTGTAAGCTTGGACTAAGGAATAATCATTATTATAAAATATTAGAGATGGGCAAAGTCGACCTTTACGATCTTTTTTGTCACTGTAAAATGAAGTATATGACAATTTTCTTAATGTTATGTATAATATTTGTTAATTCGTCAAATGTGACAGAGTCGTTTGTAACGCGACTGTTTGTTACGGCAAGAAAAAAAATCCGGACTCGGCTAAATAAAATTTCGTACTTTTTGTATTTACTTAACTTTACAATTACAAAGCTGAACAACGAATGATATGAATATATACAAAAATATAAATAATGCGGGGGTTGAAGTTGGGCGGAAGTCACGTGGTATCTGCGCTGACGTTGATGGTCGAAAATTCTGCTGGTGGACCGAAGGGGACCCGGACTGCACGTCGAAAATTAATTTTACCCCGCTCCGCGGTAAAGGGGGTGCAGGTATTCGAGACTCCACCCCTACAAGACATTTTTACACACACACAAACGAGTCTCCCAGCAGCCTGTAACAGATGTTTCATTATCTGCGGTCCGGAGGAGCCGTGACGCGTTTAATTTTTTTGTTAATTGTTACAATGTATTAAAATTAAATAATTATTATTAAACAATTATTAAATAATTATTATAATATATTAAATAAAAATGATTTGAAAATAATTAATAAATTATTTTCACATTTAGCTCTGTGACTTATGACTTACGTTACGTAAGTACGTTAGACAAATGTACATTAAAACAACTACTTCCCGTGCAAATACCCAAAAACAACAAAAAACAATCAGCAAAATTAAATCAATTATATTAAATCAAATTAAACTAAATCAATTTAAATTAAATTAAACCTAATTAATTCAATTTAAATCAAAACCGAATAAAATTAAACGAAATAAATTAAACGGTGTACATTATGTAATTCAATGCCCGGCGTGCGTATTTTCCCGGGAAGTAGTTGTTTTAATCTGCATTTGTTTAACGTACTTACGTAACGTACTCTTTTCTATTTGAATTATTATTATTTTCAAAATTGTATATTTTATTGATAAAAACTGCCTTTCAGAAGACAGTAAAATAATTTATAGCGAAAATAAAATATTTATTTTTAAAATATTTATTATAATTATGAATACTAAATTTATATTTGAGATTAAATATACTTAATATGTATATGAAAATAAAGAGTGCTAAATATTCTATTAAAATATAACTTTTTTATTAACAATTATCTTCTCTAAACTTAAAATTGTGAAATACCTTGGATTTGTAATTATTGCTGCAGCTTCTTCGAAAGATGCAGGAAGTAATGGATGTGTATGTTTTCGAGCTCCTTCCGCATCTTTCGCGGTGTTTTCGAAAAACACGTTTCTCGGACGGGCATTGGTGGAAGAACAATCATTTTTACATTTTCGCATCATCTGGACCGCACCTTTCCCCGGCGCTTTATCTGTCCGTATTTTTCGGAACACGGACAGGAATTTAGGTTCCCCTAAATTCATTGTCTAAGCTGAACAATATTAATATTGAGAAGTTTATTAATAAATAGGTGCATTTATTAATAAACTCCAATTTATTATTATTTATTAACTTTAGCTACTTAAAATTGCTTATTCAGAAATACTCGATTACTAAATTCATTCGATTTTGCCCAACACCATAAAATATTAAATGTTTAAAATATTTCTTCATTTGTTTAATACCATATATATATATATATTTACAACATGGGTGATTTTTTTTGGTCTTTATTTTAAACCATATACGTTTGATTTAATCTCATATAATAATTGTTATTGCATTTCGAATAAATAAATATGATGTAATAACAATTTTATGGCTAAAAGATGGTCGATAGCCATTTACAAGAACATGATATCAAATATATTGTATTATACCTAATGTCAATTTTACAATAAAGATGATTTATTTATTTATTTAACGGATTAATCTTTTTTACAAATCTACAATATATAATTAATAATATTTATGTATAGTGAATTGTAGAACAAAAATAAAGAAATAACTATTACAGATTATATTAAAATTGTTGAAATATACACAAGACTGAACCTTATAGACAGACACAATAATAACACATTAAAATGGTCTTAAATAACAGAGGCAAATAACACTGACAATTTGCAAAATATATCACAGATTGAAGTTTTCAGAAATAATATAAATACACAGGACTGTAATTACTACACAAACCGACTAAATAACAAATTAAAATTATTTACAATCGTATATATTATTATTTCATAATAAAATTATTACTAAAATTTAATTCTCACACTTTAATTTAAATAAGGCCGTGTTATTGACGTCAAAACCATTTAGATATATAAATAATCACTGAATAGTTTTTTGAGTTTAAGTGAAGTGTTTAATCACAAATTGAAAGACTGTTATTCCTTACTTCACAATTTATTTTTATGTTAGATGTACATTTCGAGACACAAAGTGCTCATTATCAATAACAACTTGTTGTTTGTGTCTCGAAATGTACATCTAACATAAAAATAAATTGTGAAGTAAGGAATAACAGTCTTTCAATTTGTGATATAAATAATCAGTTACACAAACAAATTTAAAAAAAAACATATTAATTTTCATAATTTTTCTAAGGATGTATACATAGAAACCTTAATAATTATTTATTACATAACGTTTTTTTTTTATTTAATTTTCTGCGTCATTAATTTCTTCGAATCAAATACGAGATAACGTTTCGTAATCATTCCTTTCATTCGCTGCTGATATTTTCGCGAATCCGGGTCAATATTTCATTTTTTCTTTCCTTTTGTGTATGGAACATCTTTTAATAACATTTCCGAATGTCTCTGCAAATATTTATACATCGCCAAAGCTTTTAGGTTCTCATCCGCGAAACGGCGACGCTCGATTACATCTGAAAGCTTCCAAGTTCCGTTTTATTCAATACGGGTTTCGTGTTGCTTTTTTGTACAAATTATTAAATTTCAAATTAAAAAAATTAAATATGTTGAAATAAAGAAGTAATAATAATAAATTATCTTTATAATATATATTTTTTTAATCAAATTGACTTCCATTTTAACACCCCAAATCGACAAATCAGAAATCCAGCACTGTTTTCCATTCCATTCCATAAATCTAACTATGGTATTAATAGTCCACTTTGTCGGTTCATGCGTAAGTCAAATAAATTATCCCTTAGTCATAATTTCGATCTTTTTGTTAAATCGTATTCTATGTTTGTATCTGATCTTAAGCACATAAATATTTGTTGTTCTTTCTAACTTGCCTTATTTGTAGACATGTGTATATTTATATTTATATATATTATATTTAGTATAATAGGTCTATGATTGTATTGCTATGTATTATGTAAAATGGATATTTTCCGTCAATAAAGTTATTATTATTAAAAATCTTCAAATAAAATAAATAAAAATATACATAGAGGGTATTTCTAATTCGAGATTGGGATCTCACTTATTATAAGAGAGAGAGAGAGAGAGAGTAGGTTTAAATTTGGAACTTTTGCAGAATTTTATGCTGATTAATGAAAAATATATATATATTTCAACTTCGGGCATAATCCCATTGCGTTTTATTTTTAATCGCGCTCGTTTAAGAATGCGTTAAGAAAAATTAACGCCTAATTCTAAACCCTCTTTAATTCCACAAAAGCGCGTTAATTCCGCATGTTTTTATATACGCATAACAATTTTTTTTTTTCACGCAGGGGATGAAAATTTGTGACTCCCCGAGTACACGTACTCTCCCATTAATTCGCCCGGTTTCACATAATAAAAACCGTTTCGGGTGCGATGGTGGGGGGCATATTTGCATAGTTCACAATTTTGCACCCCTGGCTTTTCCCGTAAATAATAAACGCGTAACGTAGGTTTTTAATGATATTAGGTTAAGGGAAATGCGGAGTGCGTTTTAATATGAATGGAATATTCATTAAATTAGCCCTTTTAATTTTTTTTTAAATTAAACGGATTCTGAAGTATGTATAGATTTGCTTGGATATATTTTTATATTATTTTGTTATTAATAAATTTACAATTAAAAATTTGTGCTTATTGTATCTACGTTTTTACGTACAATATAGGAATGGATTATAATAAATGGAAGACTACGCAAGCGTCATCTTTTACCTACTTTAATGTGGCAACGTCGACACAATTTTACCTTTTGATAAATATATTTTTTATTCAATATATTGTGTCATAATTTAAAGCTTTTATTTCTGAAGACATTTTATTATTTTTATTTTTTTAATTAATTAATTAATTCTTTATTTACGGAAAATCACCTTTTTACAATTAATGACAATCTGTAATTACAAAATACAATATTTATTTATTTATTTAACAGAATATACAATTTTTACAAATATAAGACATACATGTAAAATGTAATAAATTTATATGTATTACTAAGTAATTTTAAATACAATAGTAAACATTTTGAACGCAAATATAAACGCAAAAAGAAAAAAAAAACCTTTCTTGATATTTATAAGCTTGGGCTATAGAATAATTATTATTATAAAATGTTAAATGTTTAAAATGTTTCTTCATTTGTTTAATCCCATAAATATATTTACAACATGGGTTATTTTTTTTGTCTTTATTTTAAATCATGTTCGTTTGATTTGATCTCATAATGTAATTGCATTTCGAATAAATAAATTAAAAACAATGATTCTTAAAAAATACTGATTTCAGCTTTTTAAATTATAAGTTAAAAATGCTATTTTTAAAAATGCCTGGATTACACGTAAAACCTTAGACGTTTAAAAATTGAATAGTTTGCACTATCAGAAAGGATGAATTCCTCCAAAGATACAAAAATGCCTGAAAATTATTTTTTTATATTTCTTGATATTTGTAAGCTTGAGCTAAGGAATAATTATTATTATAAAATGTTAAATGTTTAAAGCTTTTCTTCATTTGTTTAATCCCATAAATATATTTACAACATGGGTGATTTTTTTGTCTTTATTTTAAACCATGTACGTTTGATTTGATCTCATAATATAATAATTGTTATTACATTTCGAATAAATAAATTAAAAACAATGCTTCTTAAAAAAAATACTGATTTCAGCTTTTTAAATTATAAGTTAAATATACTATTTTTAAAAATGCCTGGATTACACGTAAAACCTTAGGCGTTTAAAAATTGAATAGTTTGCATTGTCATGAGAAAGGATGAATTCTTCCTTCAAAGATACAAAAATGCCTGAAAATTATTTTTTATATTTCTTGATATTTGTAAGCTTGGGCTAAGGAATAATTATTATTATAAAATGTTAAATGTTTAAAGCTTTTCTTCATTTGTTTAATCCCATAAATATATTTACAACATGGGTGATTTTTTTGTCTTTATTTTAAAGCATGTACGTTTCATTTGATCTCATAATATAATAATTGTTATTGCATTTCGAATAAATAAATTAAAAACAATGCTTCTTAAAAAAATACTGATTTCAGCTTTTTAAATTATAAGTTAAAAATACTATTTTTAAAAATGCCTGGATTACACGTAAAACCTTAGACGTTTAAAAATTGAATAGTTTGTAATGTCATTAGAAAGAATGAATTCTTCCTTCAAAGATACAAAAATGCCTGAAAATTATTTTTTTATATTTCACAATGAATTTTTTTATATTAATATATAAATCAAAGGCTTATGCCGTAAAATCCATTGCGAAATATAAAACAAATAATTCAGAAAGGATGAATTCTTCCTTCAAAGATACAAAAATGCCTGAAAATTATTTTTTTACATTTCACAATGAATTTTTTTATATTAATATATAAATCAAAGGCTTATGCCGTAAAATCCATTGCGAAATATAAAACAAATAATTTTCAGGCATAAAGTTTTACGTGTAATCCAGGCATTTTTAAAAATAGTATTTTTAACTTATAATTTAAAAATCTGAAATCAGTATTCCCATCTTCAATTTTACAGTGTAGATGGCTTACGCTTACCACCAAAATAAAATTTCAAAAATGCAAAGGGACGGAAAAGGCAGGATAATAAAAACATGTGGCATTTAGGGAGGTAGCTAGCGATGCAAGTTCGTTTGGTGACATCTGGTTTATTTCTGACCATTTCGGAGAGTCATAAATCTTTTCTAAATTGAGTGTAAACTATTTATTTTGACATGTCCCCTCGATGTTCTTTTTTTTGCCGGTTTTTCCTTTGAGGCCTGGACCCGGCGGTCGCGGGAATTACCTTTTTTTTAAATAAATGTTGAATTAATTTCTGAAGCAACTCATAGTGAGAAATGTCAACGCATTTCAACATTGCAGTATCGTCGACATGAAATAAAGGATACGAGAAGGGATCGAGGTATTTGGAATCAGAGTTGCGAATGTCTTGGATCCTAGTCTAAGACATTTACAACCAAATTTATTGTAGAGTATATGAGATAGGGGTGATAAAACATACCTAATATTTACATAATTTAAAAAAATAATTGATGTACGTATATGTTATGGTATCATAAAATAATTCACGTTAACTGGCTAACTATTTTCTGTAAATTTTTTTTCTTGATTTTATTAAATGAAAATGATTTGAAAATAATTAATAAATTATTTCCACATTTAGCTCTGTGACTTTTGACTTACGCTGCGTTAAACAAATGCACATTAAAACAACTACTTCCCTGACAAATACCAACGCCGGACACTGAATTACATAATGTACACCTGCTGTTGCACATCAATAAAATATTGCATAATGCAAAAAAAATTGATCCGAGAAAAATTTAATGTAAAAACAACAAAAGGAACGTTACGTAACATAAGGCCATCTGCAGACACGTGTTCCGGGATCTATTCCTCGTCAGTACAGCTATGCCTTACATAATATTTCTTGATTTGTCCCTTTTATTTTTTCGATTCATACCATTGTTTTTTTCACAACACTTAATCCAGTGATCGGCTTTATATTCCAACTTATTAAATACACTTTTTAAATAATTATCATCCGTCTGTTTTACAGCTCTGCATAATTGTCTTTTGGATTTTATGAGTCATTGTATGAATTCTGGAATTGGGTACTTGCAAGGGTTTTTAGAATAAATAACAATGTTTATTTGCATTGTGTCTGAAAGGGTTTTTAAAACCATAACCTCTCTCCTATTTTTTGATATAATTATGATTTTTTTAAAGATATTATTATACTAAAATTCGTTGGTATTGCCAGTTGCTTCTTTATGAAATGGTAGTATAATAGTTTTAATAAATAAAACACTTTTTTACTTTGTTTGTATACCTCGGATTTTTTAATGTTGACTATAAATTATACAAACAAAGTAAAAAAAAAAAGTATTTCATTTATTAAAATTGAATTACAATGTATAACAAAGTAGAAGCCTCAACAATTAACAAGTTAATTCAGAATGATTTAATTGAAATTAAAACACTTGGTTTGTTTCACTTATTTATATTTTCTCCAACTAGTTTCGACCATTGGTCATCTTTCCTCCTTGAAGATGACCAATGGTCGAAACTAGTTGGAGAAAATATAATTCTTTTTATATTTTCTCCAACTATTCTCGACCATTGGTCATCTTTCCTCCCTGAAGATGACCAATGGTCGAAACTAGTTGGAGAAAATATAAATAAGTGAAACAAACCAAGTGTTTTAATTTCAATTAAATCATCATGAATTAATTCAAAAATGTTTCACCACGGGTTAAGTGAGAAATTAATTAAACATTAACAAGTTAGTTTAAGAGTATTCAACATTTTTTATAATCAGAAATATTTTATTTTTAGTTTTATTAAATTGCTATTATAAATTAATAATTGTATTTTCCTTATTACAACAGAATTGTCTATCATTTAATAGCAATTTATTTACCCAACTGAAAATAACAAAAATACAAGTTTGCAACATGTTTTTCAGCACTCATATTGTATTAAACAATCCCATAATGCGCTGAGCAATTTTCAACGGCTTCCATTATTTACAGTGAACGCATGTGAGTTATTTATCGAGGAAACTCGGGCGGTGCTTAAGTAAATAAAGCTGGAATTCGCGCGCCGATGAATTAATTAGGGCGGTTTCCCCAAGAATGTGCGATTATGGCGTTTGTTTGCGAATGGGAATTACAGCGGACGTGTTTATTTTATTACTTTTTTAAAGTTTGAATTGTTATACATTTCACAGATTTATGATTAAATTTAATGATGAAAAAACAGTTTTCATAATTATTACTACATCATTAAATAAAATTAAAGAAATGAAATCGCGTGAAATAGCGAATATTTCAATTAATCCCAATAAATGTTAACTTTTAATTCTGTTTCACAGAACTCGTAATTCTCCTTTATCAATCACAATAAATAACAAATCCATTAAATAAAAAAGATTTGAAAATAATTAATAAATTATTTCCACATTTAGCTCTGTGACTATTGACTTACTTACGTAAGTACGTTAAACAAATGCACATTAAAACAACTACTATCCCTCATCCAATTGTAATTACCCAAATATCTTTTTTTTTAAAAAAAGGATATATTCTATTAGTCACGGTTACTTAAATAAAATAAATAAAACAAAAATTGAAAATAATTAATAAATTATTTCCTCTTTAGCTGCTTGAAAGTTTTTACTGTTTAACTCATTTTTTTTTATTATTTTTTTTAATACAATAAGTGTAAAGTGGTTCATATTATAAAGATTACACATATAAATTTCAGTTAACAATAGAAATAAATGGCGGTAATTTTTGTTGTTTTCAATAATAATAGTGTATTTATTTCTTCGCCCTGCTAGATTTCCGTTGGGCGGGCTTTTTTTGTTCCATTTTCAATATTCCTCCTTTTAGTCTTAGAACAGTATTTTTCTTCGAGGCTGTTTATCATGTTCATGAAAAAAAAAATATTGTGTTGATAGTAGAGAATTATACTTCTTTTCGTTTTGCGTTGTTTAATACGCAAATCCGATTAAACAACGCAAAACGAAAAGAAGTATAATTCTCTACTATCAACACAATAATTTTAATTATTCGTAATTGTTACGAGTCAATTTTGACACGTAACCGTTTTTACTCGTTGCACACAATTAAAAGTGGTTTAGGCAGGTTGAAAGCCATTTTCTGATGTACTTATCAACCATGATTGTAAATATTAAATGTAAAAATTCTATGTATAACTTCAGAAATAAAGATGTATATATATATATATATATATATATATACATCTTTATATTTATTTTTATTTATTTTTTTATTTATTTTATTTTTTATTTATTTATATATATAAGAGTGGTTAATGTATGAGAAAAACAAATTTGCACTTAATATCAGTACATATAATATAGATTCAGTTTTGCGGCAAAGTTGAAAATTCGAGGGAAACTCGCACGGAACGTCCGCAAAAAGGGCGAATAAAACGTCCGGATGTAAATAATACACTCTTATGTTCTCGAGGGTCGCATGCATGTGCGCCTCTTCGTAAGCTTTTATTACTTCGCCAGAAGTTTTATGGCGACTGAAACAAGTTTTTTTTTTGTTCCGTCTCTTTCTTTCTGCTTACTTCATGCGCGATAAAAGTTGTACATAATTAATCAAGTTAATTTATGCATGGGAAAACGATTAATTACGGCGGTGTTTTTCTTGTTTTGTTTCGCTGAAGTGGGAAACTAGTTTTCTGGAAAGATAAGGGAGTGAGAATTTCTTCAACAAATATAAATAAAATACACTAACGCCTACAATACAAAACATGAATAAAATATTATTTACATAATATTATGGAGTTTCGTGAAGTAAAAGCTTCAACCATCGATTAAATATAAATAAACGCATAATGTGTTAAGATTATTGAAATAATACACCGGTCTTAAAATTTAGAACTGTAATTATATTTTTGTTAATTAGGCAATAGTTATTATTTAGTGTATATTCAAATAGAATACAACTAGAGAGAGGAAATTTTGTAAAATAAATTTCTGTGGTTGTATTACAAATAAATAAATAAGATCTAGTCCACAAATTTCCTTACTTAAATTGATAACTCCAATAGAAAGATTTGTGCAAAGTTTTTCCCTGTACATATAATGTATGTATTCAGGATCCTGTACTCCAGCTCTCGTCTTCGGTAGCTCAGTTACTAATTAAGTTATCGAAGACGAGAGCTGGAGTGCAAGACTCTGCTGCTCCGTCACTTCGGCTAATCCGACCATGCTCGAGTCGAACATTTTCCGAGATTTTTTCAGACACGTCTATTTCACCTGCCACAATTTTACACATTTTTTTGCAATGTGTTTAGTTTAGAGAAAAATACAATTATTTTTGATTTCAGATATTTTTTATATATATAACAAATTTATTTTCCGACTCCGTCGCGCAAGTGTTTTTACTTGCTCTTGTCGCTCGTACTTTTGCTCTTCCTTGTTTTTATTTGAATTATATGTACAGTTGTCTGTGTGTGTTTCAAAATGTCAGGAGTGAAAAGTAAACACGTTACTCTTTCATTAAATGAAAAATTAGCAGTGCTACAAAGAGTAGACAAAGGGGAATCACTCCAAAAAAAATGTCAAGAAACTCAATTTAGGCGTTACAACAATAAAATATTGGAGAAGAAATAGGAATGATATTGAATCATATACAGTGATGATATATGGTGAAAACGCTCTTAAGAATCGTCATGTCAGGAGTGAAACGTAAACACGTTACTCTTTCATTAAATGAAAAATTAGCAGTGCTACAAAGAGTAGACAAAGGGGAATCACTCCAAAAAAATTGTCAAGAAACTTCATGTAGGCGTTACCACAATAAAATATTGGAGAAGAAATAGGAATGATATTGAATCATATACAGTGATGATATATGGTGAAAACGCTCTTAAGAATCGTCATGTCAGGAGTGAAACGTAAACACGTTACTCTTTCATTAAATGAAAAATTAGCAGAGCAACAAAGAGTAGACAAAAGAGAATCACTCCAAAAAAATTGTCAAGAAACTCAATGCAGGTGTTACCACAATAAAATATTGGAGAAGAAATAGGAAAGACGTTGAATCATATAAAGTCATAATAGATGGTGAAAACGCTCTTAAGAATCGCTAAACATTGAATAAGCCTAAATTTCAACTAGTTGAATGGTGAAAACGCTCTTAAGAATCGCAAAACTTTGAATAAGCCTAAATTTCAACTGCTTGACAATGCATTGTGGGTGTGGTTCTGCCAAGAAAGAAGGAAAGGAACACCGCACCGCTTTGCACAAACAACTAGAAACCGGAAGTAAGGCTGGATTGATCGCTGATCGTCATGGTTTCCTGTTTGTTACAATTTCTGGTGCAATCTGCTGATGCCGAGGCGGCTAAAAAAAATTCTGTGGAGTTTCAAGAAATTGTCGAAGAATGTCAACTGTTACCTTGCCAAGTCTATAACATAGACGAGACATGACTTAATTATAAAATGCTACCAAACAAAGCGCTCGCTGCATCAAATGAATGCGTGGCAGGAACGAAATAAAGAAAGGCTATCATTTTTTTCCTTGCAGCAATGCTGATTGTACAAATAAGCTTCCTCTATTCGTTATTGGCAAATCTAAGAAGACTAGGGCATTCAAAAACATAAATTTATCTACCTTGCCGGTTTATTATTATATTATTGGAATTAAAAATCTGCTTGGATGGATTGCAATCTTTTAAAATTTTGATTTTTCGACGAGTTCGTTCCATCTATTGAAAAAGATTTGAAACCAAAAAAGGCTCCCTGTTCGTGCTCTATTTCTGTTAGATAACACACCATCACATCCATCTGAGGAGGAATTAGTGAAAGGCTTCCTTCCACCAAATGTCAGATCACTCATCCAACCAATGGATCAGGGAGTTTTAGGATGTTTAAAGAGGCGGTATTGCAGAAAGTGCATCAGCTCAATTTCACAAAAGTCCGAAGAAGGATTTGAAGCTATGAAATCCCTCAACATAGACGAGACATGACTAAATTATAAAATGCTGCCAAACAAAACGCTCGCTGCATCAAATGAAAGCGTGGCAGGAACGAAATAAAGATAGGCTATCATTTTTTTCCTTGCAGCAATGCTGATTGTACAAATAAGCTTCCCCTATTCGTTATTGGCAAATCTAAGAAGCCTATTGCATTCAAAAACATAAATTTATCTGCCTTGCCGGTTTATTATTATATTATTCGAATTAAAAATCTGCTTGGATGGATTGCAATCTTTTAAAATTTTGATATTTTAACGAGTTCGTTCCATCTATTAAAAAGTACTTGAAACAAACACTTTTTCGTGCTCTCTTACTGTTAGATAACGCACCATCACATCCATTTGAGGAGGAATTAGTAAAAGGGACATTAAATCTATCTTCCTTCCACCAAATCTCTTATCCAATCAATGGATCAGGGAGTTATAGAATGGTTAAAAAGGCGGGATCGCAGAAAGTACATCAGCTCAATTTTAGAAAAGTTCGAAGAAGGTTGTAATCTATTTGAAGCTATGAAATCCCTCAATATCATAGATGTTATCTATACACTTGCTGAGTCATAAGATAAACTGAAACCTGAGACACTGCAAAAATCTTGCTGCCAAACAAAACGCTCGATGTATCAAATTAAAGCGTGGCAGGAACGAAATAAAGATGAGCTATCATTTTTTTCCTTGCAGCAATGCTGATTGTACAAATAAGCTTCCCCTATTCGTTATTGACAAATCTAAGAAGCCTATTGCATTCAAAAACATAAATTTATCTGCCTTGCCGGTTTATTATTATATTATTGGAATTAAAAATCTACCTGGATGGATTGCAATCTTTTAAAATTTTGATTTTTCGATGAGTTCGTTCCATCTATTGAAAAATACTTGAAACAAACACTTTTTCGTGCTCTTTTGCTATTAGATAACGCACCATCACATCCATTTTAAAATCTTTTAAAATTTTGATTTTTCGACGAGTTCGTTCCATCTATTGAAAAATACTTGCTGTTAGATAACGCACCATCACATCCATTTGAGGAGGAATTAGTAAAAAGGGACATTAAATCTATCTTCCTTGCACCGAATGTCACATCTCTTATCCAACCAATGGACCAGGGAGTTACAGAATGGTTAAAAAGGCGATATCGCAGAAAGTACATTAGCTCAATTTTAGAAAAGTTCGAAGAAGGTTGAATCTATTTGATGCTATGAAATCCCTCAATATAATAGATGTTATCTATACACTTGCTGAGTCATAAGATGAACTGAAACCTGACATGCTGCAAAAATCTTGGCGTAAGCTTTGGCCGGAAGTTATGACCGAAAGTGACCAAATCAATGATGAGCAAAACAACGACATCCAAAAAATCTTTAAAGATCTCCAAACCGTACAACCAAATATTCCTAGCAGTGAAGTTGAGGAGTGGATTACCCAATTTGACAATGACTGTGAAACCAATGAAGAGCTTATTGACAACCAGATTATTGTCGCTGTTTTAGAAAATAATGGTGAAGAAACTGTGAACGAGGAGGACTCGGACAGTGATGAACCCCTACCCAGATGCCAAGAATGCTTTTGATATTGCCCTTCAGTACATCGCACAGAACTCAACCTCAACACCTATGGATATATTGTGGGTCAAGAAATGGATGAACACTGCAGCAAATTCCAGAATGTCACCGGCTAAACAAAAATCTATAACTGACTTTACATTAGTATATTGTTCAACGAGTGAGAAAGTTGGACATTTCCACGAGGATAATGTTTGCGTAACGAGTCGAAGGCGAGTGGAGCAATTCATCCAAGTGGAAATGGCTATTTCTCACGAGTTTAACACTATACTTTTTCTATTTGTATTAAAGAATCAAATATTAACAACATAAGTATATTTTATTTATTATTAACATACAGATTAAGCGTAACATAGTTATTAATAGTAAACGGAGGCGACGTTATATCTAGAGGAGTATCAATGTTTACGTTTGTCTTGCTGGTTATGTTATTATTCACTGTAGGAATTTGGGCACTGGTGCTGGCTGTTTGAATTGCATTGATGATTTTGCTGGCTGATTTCATCTTGTTATTCATGGAATTGTCGATATAACCTTCCGCTACTGACGTAGACTTCCAGCCCCCGTGTCTTTTTAAAGTTGTTATATCGGCTCCTGAATCTACTAATATTGTAGCCGATGTTCGTCGGAAGCTGTGTCCAGTATACTTCTCAGCTTCCGGTAGTTTTAAATAGTTGGCTATTTCTCGTCCCATGTGAGAAATCTTATTAATATTGATTGATATTTTGAGCAGTACACTTGCCTTTTTGATAGTTTAGGAACAAGTTATTAGTTGTGACATTTAGTGGACGTAAATCAATATATTTTTTAAAAATATCACAAAATTTACCAGTTATGGTAAATTTCCGAACGGTTTTGGTTTTTGTAACAGGGACGGTGACTATCAATATCTTGTTTATGTTGGAAATATCATTTACTTTCATGGCATGAATTTCATTCGTCCTGCAAGCACCCATTATAAGAACGACCTTGAAAATATACATAATTATTTACGCATGAATATTAATAAAAAGGTGAAATATTTATTACCTTTGTTGCAAGATATATGTTATCTGGAGAGTTGCAAAAGAATTCATCAATTTCCTTGGGTGTGAAGGTTTTTGATTTTGTAGCTTGATAGCCCTCAGACTTTCTTTTCAAAAATGCGCGTAATTTTGAATAGGCTTCAATATTTATATTGTTATTCAGAGTGAATCTAAGCATTGAATATTGAGACCATAATGTCGAGGATTTGTAATTCGGAGAAATAAGCCAAGATAACATTTTCGGAGAACGAATTTGTATTCTTTGTAGTGCGCCATCCATAAAAGTTTTGTAATTTAACTCGTATTTCTTTCTCGACTTTTGTGGCAAGAGGTTAAGTGTTATAAGTTTAGCAGTCTCTTGCAGGTCTGGCTTGGTACAATTCTCAATATCATCATCAATTTCCATTATTTTATATTATATGATAACCGATGATAAATCTAAATTACTTTTCGGAAAAATAATAAACAATCATTTAATCGTTATAACAACGATAAATGCCATATTCAGGGTTGTCCAGATTAAATGTAATCCGTGGAGAAAAGTAAAATCTCGTCATATTATTGGATAGTATCCGTGGTGAAATCATTCAATTTTCTCCATAGTTGAAGAATGAGTAACTTTCTCAATTAAAAATGCATTAGAAATATACAAATTCTTTAATATGACTAGAAAAAAGTAATATTTTGATATAATATAGAGATTTTTTCAGACACGTCTGTACCACCTGCCATCATTTTACATTTGATTTTTGCAATGTTTTTAGTATAGAGAAAAATACAATCATTTTTGAATTCAGATATTTTTTTATTTTACTGTAAATTCGTATTTTCCAGAATTTTCCGATAATCCGATCTTTTTTGCGTTCCGACCATACCTCCAGTCCCGTAGGTAACGGATTAGAGGGGTTCTACTATATATACATGTATTACAAAAGCTGTTTAGACTGTGATTATAAAATATAAATAAATATTATCTAATATATACCTATGTTGTGTTATTGTTAAACTGATGTTACCCTTTTATTGGATGTACTGTATCTGTTGGGTAATAAATAAATAACATTTTCCTTATAGAATAACCCCGATATTTTTTATAAGCATAAATGAGCTGCATATTTTATTATTCATCATAAAAAGCGAACTATGTGTGACGCACCATTAATTCCAAATAAATTAAACATTAAAGTCATTCACCTCAATTTCCCCATTTCCTACCGTTCGAGGTTAAAACCCTCCACTTCCACGACAATTGTTTCGTCCAAATGGAGACAGACCGCGGCACTTACGCGCCGCGCCGCGCCGGTTAATTAATTACCTGCGTCAACGCCGGGTTGCGTGCGGTAAAGCCGAAATAATTGCGCGCACGTTTCGAATCGATAACCCGGCAACTTCGCCAGAGACAACAGACAACTTTGTAAATGTATCGGGGGTGTCGCCGGCGACAAATTCCCGAATACCCAAATTCCTAAACCAGCCCCGGCTCCTCCTCGTCCTTTAAGGGCTTACCGGGGTGTATATTAATGAGCTAAACGAGGCTATTCGGATGATGTATTGCCGCAGGATTCGGATTTCGCGTTATTATTGCAAGGAGCGTATTATTCGGTATTTATGGGAGGGGAGGTTTATTCTGGTACACGTAATGCGATTATATAGAAACTCGATTTAAAGGGATACAATTCCAAGTAAAAAAAATTAAATAAAAGAGAATAAATAGGAAACGCAGAAATTGGATTAGGTAATCCTTTCCATTTGTCAGGTGATTTAAACATTTTGCCTTTGAGTAGATTATGATTACAATTATAAATGTGATGCAGTGAAGTTTTTCAATATACGTGGTTTTCCCCTTTAATCCCCCATCTTTATCCTCTTGTATTTATACCGATTTCTGTAAGTTTAAGAATTCAGTTGTATCGCATCTTTCTATCTTATTAGACAATAATTGAATCATAATCATATTCTTACACGATCTTTATTTCATAAGTGTATTTATGATTCATTGATTTCAATTCCGTTGGTTTATTCGTTATACCTGAGTCCATATCTTCTACTGTTTGCGTGCCAATTCTGTATTAATGCAAACACCAAACAAGATAAATGATACATTTTATATTTTAAAATTTAATTATTTTAAAATTAATTAAATATGGTTACATTTTAAATTATCGCGCCATGGAACAGCAGTTTACCAACTAATTTTTTTTTTTATTATACTTATCTGAAAACACGTTGATTCCATATGCCTCTAGAATGATGGAATCGTCACTTTTTCAGGCGACCGCACAGAAAAAGTTTGTTTGTGCGATCATTCCGTGCACTAACCGATTTCCATAGCAATGATGTATTTTTCACTTCTGTGTTTCACTGACGTTTTATTTTCCGTCTGTGAAATTCGTAAATTTGTTCAAATGTACACAGACTTAGAATATACTGATATTGTATTTTGAAATAAAGTGCTTACCAGATCAAATTCCGAAAAACAGGTATTGCATTTAAATTTCTTTAGAATTAGTGTAATTATTCACAAATAATTTAAATATTTAGTTTTATATTGTTGTTTTCAGATAAGTATAATAAAAAATACCGTTCATTACACGTCCAGAAATGGATTTTTCCGTGCTTGCATGACGCGCGTGCGCGCACGGAAAAATCCTTTTTTCTGGACTCCTAATGAAATATACTATTCCGTACGGTTTGTCAAACGTCAAACACGCAATTAAATATATTTCTATCACAGATTACCTTACCTAGATTGATAACTCGAATAGAAAGATTCGTTCAAAGTTTCGGAAACCACAAGTGTCGCTAGTGTCGAATCGAGCAGCGGAATGCGAGGGAGGAGGGAAATCCCGCGTTAATTTAAATTATTTTAATATTTCATATAATATTTCATACTTTGCCAATATTGTTTCACTATTTTTTAATATCAAATCATAAAATATAATCTGATATTATAATAGTGAAACATTGGCAAAGATATTTTCGATTTGTAAGAGAGGATAATCTTAAAACAAATGTCCTGCATTATTGTAATTTCAAAGGAACATGCAAACAGATAAGCAATAATCATATAATTTCACAACAAATAATAATTCTTGCAATAAATTGAGGCAAAACGTCTTAAACATGTGCTTCTAATAATTAAACATTTTTCTCAAAGACTGTTCCTTTTTTTCGTATGAATATGTTAATAGAAACTTTTCTGCAATAGATTATTTCATACAAACACATGTACTAAATATACTAAAGAATCTTAAGTAAACATGCATTTTTATAAACAAGTACAGCAAAACTTGACGATGATTTTGTAATTAGGAAAAATCCTAATACAAAATCAAATGACGCTTCGTCATATTTGTTTGCAAGAAATATTGTTTGTTATTGAATTATATGATTATTGCTTAACTGTTTGTATAATCCTTCAAATTGCAACAACACACGACATTTAATTGAAAATTTTATAACATTATTTTTTGCCCATATTATGAATAAATTCCAAGATAAATCACGAATTGTGAATTTAGATTTTTGTGTTTGTGAATAGACTTTATTTAAGACATTTATTTATATTCTAAGCTGTATAGGTACATTTTGGGGGTTAGGAATGTTTTTTTTTTTTTTTCGTAAATCGATTTTACGCCACATGTGGTCCGAAACGATTCTCTTGATGTTTTCCTAATTATGCAAATGACTTAAAGTTCCGACGGGAATATTGCAGGTAATTCACTTATTCAGGGGTAAACACGCATTATCGGTTAATGAAAATAGAAAATAAATTCAAATTCTATGAAATTATTCTATGAAATAAACTCTATTTTCATTCAATTTTGTTTTACAATTTGGAATTATTTGCTAATAATTGTTTGGTTAATTTCATTATTAAACGAACTACAATTATAGAATTTTAAAATAACGCATTTTAAACGTATAACCTAAAACAGTTAAACAGATATTTAATTTATAATAAGACTCACGAAATCGATATAAAATGTTATATTTGCATTTAGTTTGGTTATTACAGATGTAATATTTTTTAAAAGTATATAATCTTACATGTTAATTGATCTTATAGGAATACAAGATTAGGATTATTTGAATTTCTCGCGCCAATAAACGAAATTACAACGTTGCCGGATCATTTCAGTTGCAAAATGCATGAGTGAGATTGCTCGACTCACCGCGCGCTGAGAATAGGGTCCACGCGATTGCACCGTTTTTTGGTGACATAAATTCGAGTGACATTATGCATCAGTGACTCATTGCACCGATGTTGAGAATAGGCCCCCTGGTTTCTATAATGTCACAATCATCTTAACATACAATCTACGTAAAGGAAACCTATAGATTAAAAACGTCGTCGAGTTTGTTCACTGCACACAAATGTAATATATTTGTATATTCGATTTACAATCTATTGCTTCTTAACTTTTTGTTATTTCCCATTACCTACAGTATCACCCTGAAGAAGGGACAAATTATAGACCCGAAAGCTTGGTTATACAATTAAAGTTTGCAAAGAAATTTAATGCCTCCCCCTTTTTTGGTCGCTTGCTTCGTGAGGAGTCCTATCTCCGATCGTCTTTGTAGTAAAGTGAATACAACCGTCTATATTTTTTCTAGATTATGATGTATTTTCTAAAAATATATGACAGATTTCCGGGTAGTATTAACCATGAAGCAGTACGTGTGAAATTTTCATGACATTCTGACCGTTAGTTTAAAGGTTACAGTTTAGTGAGCATATTTTTTAAAATTTTCAAGACAATGGATTGAAAGAATTTTGTGTGTTTAATAAACACTGTTTTTTGTATATATATAGAGAAAAATATTATTCGAGACAAACAGTGGCTTGATAAGTATTATAAGGACTCTACACCAGGCAAACCAACTATTATTAACTGATACAAGCACCGATGATCCTGCATTTTGCAAAAAAATCCTACTTATAAATTCCATAGAGAAATAATTTCAATTATTGCATAAATGTCCTTCCAGGTGAGAATACGAATAGGCTGATAAAAATCAATCCTAGAGATAAGGAGTATAAGTTTGGAGCAGCTTCAAGGTGTAAACATTACATATAGTTATGATTAAACATTTAATTTGTTTTGGGAAAAAAGTTTGCTCTGCACCATCAATCAATCTGCAATCATTGTTGATCACTCTGTATATCTGTAATAAACACCGCGGGGAACATTAAAATTGAGTAAGCCAATTAATTGACAATCAATAGAACAACCTGTACAAGAAACATTAATCAAGCAGACCCTTCAATCTATATATCGAGCGTATAACAAAAATCGACGACGAAGTTGGCGTTGGAAGTCTCGAGTCATTTAATTAATTTATCATCACTTGAAGATAGGAATAAGTCGGTTGCATTTTGTTTTCACAATGAACTGTTTGGGATTGATAAATAAATATTTTGATGCGTATTATTTTTATTTTGTCGTAATTTGTGATTGGTAATTTGCCTTTTTTTAAAACATATGTTTTGTAATCTTTTTAGAGCGCCACACTGTTCTTTTAAAATTTTTTAATTTGTAATTATAATTGTAATTTGGAAATGGAGATTCCGTTAATAAAGTAAATTGAAATTTATTTTTTGTTGATTGTTAAGGCTTTCACTTGGTTATACATTTTGAGTTTATTAAATAAAACACTTTTTCACTTTGTTTGTATAACTTGTTATTTTATTTTAGTGACTATAGTATAACAAGTTATACAAACAAAGTGAAAAAGTGTTTTATTTAATAGTCTCGAGTCATACTAAGATCACACGCGTGCTTGTCAACATGACAACCAGTACTTTACGCGTGCACGTGTGGTTTTAGTTCAGACATGACTTTAGATTTCCAACGCCAACTTCGTCGTCGATTTTTGTTATACGCTCGATATATTTATCATCTTTATTAACACACAGATACATACATATATACTTATTATTATTATTATTATATTTGAACTTAAAAAAAACATGAAATAAGGTAATGTAACTGTCACTGTCAAATGATAGCTATCGACCAGAGGTCTTTCTGTTACCTTCTATCTATTAAATTAAGAACATTAAAAATTTAAAAAAAAACATGAAATAAGGTAATACAAGGTGTACAGAAAATGAGTGAAAAGCTTTAGGTAGCGTGACTCTTTGACTAATTTTTAGATAAAAATATTAACGAAAATAAGTCACACGGTCCTTCCTTAAGCCTCACGGGCCACTTAAAAGAACTATACATTTGGCAACGCTGGATCAAAAAAGTGTGCATTTATCCTGTTTATAACTGCTACATCATCCGCTGGAGGTGTTGCATACACCTTTTCTTTTACAAACGAGCGTGCGTCGTTGCCAGATCTATTTTCATTAAAAGAATGCTTCTGATGAAGTTATAAAATTGTAAAAATATCCGATTTATTAATCATTTATATCAATGGAATTATACACGTGTCTAATTGATTGTTAATGCTATTGATTTTTTACAAAAAATATAAAAAACAATACTAATTTATAGTCACATATTTAAAATTCCGAAGACCTCGTGAGCCTCAATGAAGAACCATACATTTTTTTATTTGGATTTTCTATTAAAAATTAATTAATGAATTGAGTTACCTGAAGGTTTTCACTCGTTTTCTGTACACCTTGTATAAGGGTTATTGTCAAATGATGGCTATCGACCACAGGTCTTTCCGCTACCTTCTATCTATTAAATTAAGAACATTAAAAATATCGTACCTTTTTATTATGACTAGTTTTGACTGCATGTTAATCATTATCAAACTTAGTTACTTATAAAATACACATGTTTTATTTCTATTTGTTAATTCAACAATAATTTCTTTCATCAAGTTTTCATATTATAAAAAATAATGAATAACCCTCATTAATTTCTTTTTTTACAAGTATCCCTTATATATTTCGTTTTATGTATTTTGTTGTATTATAAAAAGTAATATCGGTTGGATGGTGAAATATCCATGTTCTTTTTCATCTGTATGTGTGAGTGTGTGTGTGTGTGTGTATAGGTTTCAGTGGAAAATTTATTCCCCCAAAAAGGCGCTCCAAGAAACGGACGGGCGAACGCCAGTGCGTGCGTTTCTTGCCAAAACGATGTCAAAACAAACAACTTTATTTTATTGCTCTTCCTCTGTATATCAGATTATGCGTGATATATATTCGAGAGCTATATCTGGACGTATCCGAATCCCTGGTAGTTTTATTTTTTTAACGGATTTCGCTTTAAATCCACCAATGTGTGTTATATCTCAAAGAATTCAATTAATAGCAATAATAAAATATAAAATAAATATAATACAGAAAAATAAGGTAAGTTAGGTAATAGTTCCATTGTTTAATTTATTTTCAATAAATCTAGAAAAATATTTTAAATAAGGCAGAAAGACCTCTGGTGGATAGCCATTTAAAAATTAATTAATTTTTGTGTGATATACATAATCAATGTTTGTTACCTTATTGTAAACTTAACTATTTTAAATATATTTTTCTAGATTTATTGTTAATATTTAAAGGTTGGTAAATAATTATTTAAATATTTTTATCTTAAGTTACTTCAACCTTTATTATAAGGAACAAACGATTGTAAAAATTATTATTGGAAATGAAATCATGTTTTTTTAAATTGAATATTAATAAATGGAAATAAAACACCAATTGCATGTCCATCATTTAAAAAGATGATAATTATATATATATATATAAATTCTGTATTGTGGAGGCTTCTACTTCGTTATACATGTTAATTTCACAATAAAACACTTATTATAGAAACAAAGTAATAAGTGTTTTATTGTGTGTTATGTTTATTGTAGAATTTACATTAAGTATAAT
Organism: Philonthus spinipes; assembly: GCA_963082785.1. Classification (NCBI taxonomy): domain Eukaryota; kingdom Metazoa; phylum Arthropoda; class Insecta; order Coleoptera; family Staphylinidae; genus Philonthus; species Philonthus spinipes. The sequence goes on from OY720314.1 coordinate 6,026,739, forward strand.
ACAAAGGCAGAAAGACCGATGGTCGATAGCCATTTTCTGAGGCTTAACTAGATGTTTATGATTTTAATGTTGTAAATATTGTAATCTAATTTAATGTATCTCTCAGAAATAAAGATTTTCTATATATATATATAATACAATAAAATACATTTTACATAATCTTCTTACTAAATGGCTATCGACCATCGGTCTTTTAGCCCGGTAATTATCTTTTTCTAGAATACTGAATAGATTATTAAAAATGTGTAAACAAATGTGTTTTAGAGTGTTTAAGACAAAGAAATCGAATTTAAAGTGCGCCAAAAGATTTTAAAATTCGTGTATGACAGAAAGAAAATTTTTAAAAATTGTAATAATAATTGTATTCATAGTAATTTTTATTTTAAAAATAGGCTAATGCAAAAAAATGGAAATTAAATTATCCGCATCCATACAGATCCCACTTTCATTATGTCTAATAATCAATCCTCCACACCTGATATCTCCCTGTGTACCAGCAACATCCGCCATCTCGTTCATGACCTAGAACTAATACCCGATCTGGGCTCAGATCATTTATCCATAAAATTCTCCTTATCTTCAACCCCTCCCATAATCACCCCTCCAAAAATCATATATAGACACAAGGAGTGTAATATAGACAAAGCCACTTCAGATATGACAAATTTCATTGAATCCCATCAAAATATTTCCCCTGAATCAATCTCCCTCTTTTTGAAATCTCTCGCCGACTCAATCAAACAAAACACTCCTACCTACTCCAAAGCTCCCTACAAATACCCACTCCCTAAATACATTCTACGACTAATTAAGTACAAACGACAATTATACAGAGACATCAGACTGACAGACGATAGTGACTTAAAAGCAAAACTTAACAGACTTAACAAAGACATACACCAACTTATTAAAGAATACAAAACAGACCACTGGATTAAATCGTGCGACGAAATTAATAGAAAACAGGGAAAAACATTTTGGGACAAAGTTAAAAAACTTAGCAAATATCAAAAGACGGATTATTTACAACAAATGCAAGACCCAACAACACAAACGATCGTTACGGATGACCAGTTAATAGCAGACATATTCGCGGACCATTTTAAAAAGATATTCACGCAGACATAAAATGACGTTTATGACAATTAATTCTACAAGACAATTAATTCATGGTACAGAACCTTCAAACAAATCCCCCCTCCCCATTTATTCTCCGACGACATAAAAGAAGAAGAGTATTACAAAACACTGTATAAAGGTAAAAACACATCGCCTGGTTACGATAATATACCTAGATTAATCCACAAATCCCTTCCCAATCACATTCATGAATACCTAATCCTTATATTTAATTCCATCTACCAATCCCAAACGAATGGAAACAAGGTATAATTTCATGCATACATAAGCCCGGAAACGATGCAACCTTAGTTTCAAGCTACCGCCCAATTACCCTGCTTCCTGTTCTCGGTAAACTGTTTGAATCCTTAATCCAAACAAAAATCACCTCCCACATTAAAGACCGTATCCCTCCTTATCAATTTGGCTTTATTGAACACCGCTCAACTTCCCTTCCCTTAACAATTCTTACCTCGAACTGCCAGACAGCACACCTTGAAGGTAAAAAATCAGCAATACTCTTTCTAGACATACAAAAAGCGTACGATTCGGTCTGGAATCGAGGTGTACTATTTAAGTGCAACTCCTTAGGCATCCCTCTCCACTTAATTAATATCATAGAGAGTTTCCTATTCAACCGATCCCTAAGTGTTAGAATCCGCAATTCCTATTCACAATCATTCGTCCCACGACAAGGTTTACCTCAAGGTTCCCCACTACAATTCAGACCCTCTCTATTTAAACCCTTCTGCATACCCCCTACTATATGCTGATGACACCGCCCTCATAACTCACGCTTCCACTATTCCTAAAGCCCTAAGCACTCTCCAAGGGCTGATTGATAGCATACAAACCTGGTTCGCGAAATGGAGAATCTCCATCAACCCAAATAAAACCCAACTTCTCATTCCCTTCCACCGCCATTTAAACTCCCCATATCACATAACAATCAACAACCATAGTATACCGCCGTCTCCTAACTGCAAATACCAAGGTATTGTCCTATACCCAAAATTAACCTTCATTAACCACACCCGAAACCTCAAAATTAAATTAAAAAGCAGGGCGCGCTATTTTAGATCACTGACATATAAGAGACAAGGTATAACAGTAAATACCGCAGTGCATATTTATAAAACGATATGCCGCCCCCTGCTTGAGTATGCTCCCATTCTTTTCCACAATCCTCGCCCCAACGTTTTGAAAAATATAGAAGTCGCAGAACGATCAGCCCTAAGAGTACTTACGAAAATCAGACACCCCAATAACCACCTACACAACCCTTCCAATATCCTCCTTTATGAAATGTGCAATATCCCCCCTATAAACCAACGCCTGGAATACCTCTCTCTAAAGTTTGCCACAAATCCTAATATCACCACTATTCTTAATCACATGTGTATACCCCGCAACCCTAACACCCAACCCAAATTCAAATACCCCACTTCAACCATTCATCAATTCATCTCATTACATCAACCGGATCTTGACAATGATGTTAGCGATCACAATTTTTAAAAAGCAGACATAGACTGGACAAAGACAGGCTGAAAGACCACTGGTCGATAGCCAGTTTCAAAGTTGGAATTATATTGTGAACGTTAGTGTATTGTTAAATATTGTATTGTAATTGTATATTCCAATCTCAGAAATAAAGATGTTTATGTATGTATGGAAATTAAAATACGTGGATGAACCTACATTACCCGGCGCATTCACCATAATGGAGGCGCTGGGTCATAAACCGTGAATAACTTCACATCGCTCAATATATATGGTTAATATTATTACTACTACTAACAAATCTTTATTACTTAAGAATGTACATGTAATTATATTATATACAACTTATGATATATATGTACAAACTTTACTTAAGTAAGGGCTATCGACCAAAAGCCTTTCTGCCCCAATATTATTATTAAATATTTTTTTTATAATTAATGGTTTTAATATTTAGACATTGGTAGTTCATATTGTATAAAATAAATATGAATAGATTATTTTTTTATTTATTTTACTTATAATTTATGCATCTATACTATTGTATTTAAAATTAGTTAGTAATACATATAAATTTATTGCATTTTACATGTTTGTCTTATATTTGTAAAAATGGTATATTCCGTTAAATAAATAAATAAAATTATATAAAATCTATAAAAATATATTCCTGCAAAAGTACACTGCTAGCTTTCTACAAATATATATATATATATATATATAAAGAGAGAGAGAGAAAGATCTTTATATAAAATATCTGTGTAACCATTATACAATCTCCCAGTTTTCCCAGCTTGTATCCAAGCGGGAGGGACTCGTGCACAAAAAAAAAACACACAAACACAAACACAAACACAGCATTTGGAAAGGTCCCACGGTGCGACACTTTTTTATGCTTATCCACGTCAATATTTACACGCAGCTGTATGTTTTTCCGAAGACGAATTGCGCCACGATGTACGAAAAAAATAATATAGAAACAACACCAGGCGGAAAACCCTGCGGTTTATCGTATGTATGGCACATAAAAGTGGGAAATGTGTGTTGCAGTCTTGCAGCTGCGAGGGTCCATTAAGGGGAGTTTTAGTATCTTTGTAGAATTTATGTACAGCTAAAATGGCGTTATAGGTATTATTAGAAATTAAAAATGACGAAACGTAAGTATTTCAATTTATTTAAATACTTACGTTTCGTCATTTTTAATTTCTAATAATATTTATTTCATTGATGATATAAAAAAAATCGTTTAATTTCATTCATTGCGTATTTTAGCAATATTGCATTGATTTGGAAATAACAGATACACTTTTGTTTAAGGCTGCGATCCCCAATGCGTTTCTGTTTTAAGAGATTAAAAATGTTATACAGTCATAAAAAATAAACATTAAATACAGGTAGATGGCTTATTTACTGATGAACGACATCAGATAATTTTATTTTTTTAAAACAAAAAAGTGAAAAAAATATTTTTTTCAAAAATTAATTTAATTTACAAAGATACATTTAATCTATATTAAATATATCTGATTATACGTGGAAAGTTTTCCTCTTAATATCCATATTTAATAAAATCATAATATTATTATTTGTATACTCCTTAATCCTATAAAATCGTCAATGAGAACAAATTTAGTTCGACTCCATCATTTTTTATTGTGGAACAGTATCTAGTAGTTCAGATGTTTGCCGCTAAGTTGAATAATCGAAATTGGAATAAAATAAACAGATAGGCGGAAAGACCAACGGTCGATAGCCAATTGGCAGAAGAATTTATTTTTATGTTAATTATTTATTGTATTTATTTATTATTATTACTTTGTTAAAAATAATCTGCCAATAAAGATTTATATATATATATATATATATAAACAGATATTTTGTAAAAACCACTGCATGTTCTGTCCTTAATTGCACCGTTTATTAGGCGTAAAATCGCAGCCTTTTGTTTGACACTTGGACAGAATTTCGCTTATCCTGACATACAGTTCCAAATGGCATCGCATTTGGAACTGTAGGTCAGGAAGTTCTAGCATGTCTCGTTTTTTTCTTCAATTAAAAACGCCATTTTGTTATAAATGCATTTAAGTACATTTATAAAAAAATGCCGTTTCCAGAAATGCTTCTTGTGATTCTTTTAAATTATAATTATTTTTAATTTCAGAAGCCACTTCGAGAAGGCGGTCTGAAACGTCTGTGGTCGGCGGTGCGTTCGTCGAACAGCTCGTCGAGCTCGCAGTGCGAACAGGGCCTCAGCGATTCCCCCGTCGAGGACCCGAAACCGGCCCCCAACTGCTCCCTGCCGTTGCTGCAGGTAAGCACCGTCGTCGCCAGCGCACACCCCCTCCGACTCAACCAGAACTTTCTCTCTCAATTTACTCTTTTATTTTTCATCTTTATTTCCGTCCTCCATTCCCCTTTGCTCTCGGAACGATCCCGTATGTGCATTATCCCGGAATAAGTTTTTACGAGGCGACTTTCGCCAACTTCAAGAAATAAAAAGACATACACAAAAAAAAATGAAATGAGTATATAAAGAGCGAACGAGTCCAAGGACTCTCGATATTAGTTTGAATAATTATTGTAAATTTGAAGAAATGTACATACAATAAATAAATGAGGAAATAATCTCGAGTCTCTCACTATGAATAAAATTAATATTAACAAAATATCATCCTCATGCTGAAAAGTAGAGAGGCACATATAAAAAAAAAATAATAAGAAAAAAACAAAATACTAATTGAAACAATGTTATATAAGACGGAAAAAAATTAAAATAATAAAATTAATAGAATTTTATTAATTAAAATTAATAATTAAGAATTACTAATTCATTCAATTAGCAATAAAGAATTATTAATCACAATTATTTAATTTTAATAAATAATAATTTTTGTTAATTAAAATTAATAATAATTTTTAATTAATACTATTATTTAAAATTATTGATAATTTTTAATTAACAATAATTATTATTAATTAAATTATTATTATTATTATAATTATAATAATTATTAATTAATTATAATAATTATTTGTAATTAAATTTAGTCTATTTATTATCATAATTCTTTATTAATTATTAATAATCATTGATTTTCCAGTATAGCTATGTAGAGAAATATCAAGTAAGTTTGCAAGGAAGTGTAGAGATTTTTTGGTTATTGCGAAATACAATATTTTTAAAATAATTTAATATTTATATCATTACATAGATTTACTGCCCATTTTAATACGATTACGTAGCTAGACAATTTTTTTACAATTTTCCCCTTTTTTATACTACTATATATTCTAATCCATAGATTTTTTTACCAACAATAATTTGATTCGAAAAAATTGAATTAATTGAAATCGCTGTAATGTTTCAATTTAAAAGCATTTATGTATATAAATAATTTGAATTTGCTCAATATTTCGAGAGCTCATAAATTAACATGATTATGTATAAATATAAATTTTTATATATATACAAACATCTTTATTTGTGAAATTGAAACAGTATATAAATTTTTATTAATGAATAAATAAATAAATATATCTAAGATTTAGGATTACTTTGAAGCCCTTTTATAAGAGAAATTAATCAAAGAAAACAAATAATTTATTAATAATTGATTGTAATTAATTTATAAATTTCCTAACAATTAATTTATTAATAATAATTATATGCTTAATTAATATCTCACGTAAATATTTTTAAATTAATTCAGGATATTTAATTAAAATTAAAACAACTGGTTTGTTTCGCTGTTTCACTAATGGCCTTACAAATATCGGCATTTTAATCCTGGAATCAATCTAGGATTCATGAATCGCGGAATCGCGATTGTTATTGGTGGATCCACGGATTGTTTTCAATATAATCCAGGATTATGTTGACTACTTTATAAATTTTGACGTAATCCAAGATTTAATACTCAATTCTGGATCAATCCATCAATACATATACTTAATTATTTATTTAATAAAATCAATTATTATTGTTGGTAAAACACGTTTACTTTTTTATGCACAAATGTAAATATTTTCAATTGCTAATGCTTACTGATTCCTCCCCCTCTTTAAATATTTTATTACGCTTTCATATTTGATCCGAGTCTTGCTTGAATTTCACCCTTTTTTTACATTTTCTCTTTTGCCTACCCTTTTCTCTGGTATATTTACATATTTGCATATCCCTCTCGGCGTCCGCTACATTACACACAACCCGAGAAAGGTATATAATGTGTACAGTTTTTTTTATAAATATATCTGTATATACAATAAATAAACATAAATATTCATCTTAATGTAATAAATGTGAATTTTTAAAAATCGTTTTTTTTTTCAATATATTACAAATTTCACATTTCAAGAGTTAAGTGTGTTTAATAAAATATTTTGAAAATAATTAATAAAAATGAATTATTGTAAAATAAATGCAAACTTCTACTACGCGGCAAAGGAAACATGATCCGCAGCTTATAGTAATTTTTAATTTAAAATTATTATAATTAATGGTTTTAATAATTAAAATAAAAATTAAAAAATCAATATATCCATTCATGTAAATATCTATAGAAATTTTAATAAAACAAATTTTAAATTCTCTTGAAAATGGGCTAATTACCCGAAACTAGTCGAGAATTTAAAGTTATTCAATCTAATCTGTGTTTTATTGGTTCATTTTTAATAATCTATTCATATTTATTTTATACTTAAAATTACTATTTCATCTATGGATTGAAGAAATTTTAATTTACATCATTGTGATAATTTTATAATATAATATAATATAATATAATATAATATAATATAATATAATATAATATAATATAATATAATATAATATAATATAATATAATATAATTTAATATAATATAATATAATATAATATAATATATATTAATGAAATATAATTGAAAAATAATCATCTCTGATGGGATTTGAATATCAATTTAATTAATTAATATTTCAATTAATATTTTTATTTTATTTTAATTTCTTGTAAATTTCCTGATTGCACAATTTCTCACATAACACGCGCCGCAAAAAATTAAATAAAGCAACTACTTCTAAACGAGTTTCACCGGGAGCGGCGATTAAACCCCCATCATTTGCGTTATTAATATTTATGCCGCGGCGAAACTTGCGAAGTGATATGCATAATTGCCGCCGAAACAAAAGTTTTTCCTCGGCGCGTAATTATCTCAATTGCGCCGGATTTTTCTGTTGTTTCCACCGAAAGTTTTGCGGCTTTCTTACATTTTTTGGTGGTTTCGTGTGATTAATTAAAATAATTCGAGTTGTTTTACGGTTTACAGAGTTGATTGTATGAATATTCTTGAAATTAAGTAAACAAGAAAAATTAAAAATAAGGCTGAAAGATCTTTGCTCGATGGCAGATTCATACATTTACAGAATTTAATTTTGTAAATGATTGCACATAAATATATATTTTTTTAAGTTATATATATAACTGCACTATAAGTTTTACAAACATAATATAAAATAAATCAATATACAATCAATTTAACTCAACTTAAACCCCGAAACAAGACATTCGCTCCGCACTTAGAATTGCTCTGGAATTTAAAACACCGCCCGGATTTTATTTATTAAAGCTGCAAGGGATGTATCCGTCCCCGTTAATGCCCGCCGGGGATACAGGTGTTCCCTGCAGCCCTCTCCCCCTCGCCCGAGAAAAGTGCGGGGGAAGGTGGATCGCTTTGAATTCCGCTCCCCGAGAGCGAGCGAGAGGAATCGCTCCTATCTGCAAAACTTCCAGGGGATCGAACTCGACAAAATAAGAACGTAATTAAACTTTATTCCGTCGGGGGATGAATTTGAGTTGCGTTGCGTTTTTCTCGTTTCGTTTCTTCCTCTACATGGGAACGAGATTAAGCGTGTACAATATTAAGTGGAGACTAGAAATTCCTACCACTCAAATTTTCTTCTTCAATTATGATTTAAAAAAATTGTAAAAAAAGTGTAAATAATAATTTAATTACGCAAATAAAATATGATATAAAAAAATATATCTTTTTTTAGAAATATCATATTTTATTTGCGTAATTAAATTATTATTTACACTTTTTTTTACAATTTTTTTAAATCATAATTGAAGAAGAAAATTTGAGGAATTACGTTCTTAATTTGTAGAGTACGATTTTCTGAAAGTTTAAATAATAATTTAATTACGCAAATAAAATATGATATAAAAAATATATCTTTTTTTAGAAATATCATATTTTATTTGCATAATTAAATTATTATTTACACTTTCAGAAAATCGTACTCTACAAATTAAGAACGTAATTTATTAATTATTTTCCAGTTCTTTTTATTTAATTTATTTCTAGTCTATTCTTGATATTGTAGAAATTTAATCTCATTCCCACGTAGAGGAAGAATTGAAAAAAAAAGACGCAATGCAACATCAAATTCAACTGTATTCAGTCGGGGGCTAAATGAATACAGTTGAATTTGATGTTGCATTGCGTTTTTTCATTTCATTTCTTCCTCTATGTGGGAATGAGATTAAATTTCTAAAATATTAAGAATAGAATAGAAATAAATTAAATAAAAAGAACTGGAAAATAATAAATTATTTTCTCTTTAGCTACTGTGACAAAGTAAAATATAATATTATAGACTAAAAATTCTTACCACTCCCATTTTATTAATTTAGCATTTTTTTACTGTCAATTAACAACAATACAAGGACGAAATTACTGAGGAAGGCCGAGAAAAACATGGAACTGCAGGATTAGAGAAGTAGAAAAAAATGACATTGACTAGAGGGACATTAAATAATTAACTGAAGACAGCAAAACATGGAGGGAAAAATATAGAAACAGGCATTATGCATTAACAGAACTTACAACTAATGGTAGAAAGGTCAAAAAAGATATTCAAAAAAAAAACAAATTTTAAAATGTCCATATTTTCCTAAATCCGCAATTTATTTTTGTTTTTATTTAATATTTTACTTAAATAGTCAATAAACAATAAATATAAATTGTGTCGCCTATAATGGCTAATTTGTTATCGGACTTATTGCGAGCTCGCCAATTTGTTCAATATAGCCAAAAAAAAAACTCAGTGAATCCACTCTTTTGTTCTGATTTTCTTTCATAATATATTTAAACGAGAATTAAACAACAAATATTAACTGTCAGAAATGTGTCGACAACTATGGTTAAATTGTTATCAGACTTATTGCTAGCTCACGCATTCATTCGGTGTGACGAAAATTAAAAAAAATCATAACTCAGAAAGTCCACTGTTTATTTTTGATTTTCTTTCATAATTTTTTAAAACAACAAATACACAATTAATATCAACCGTCAAATATGTGTCGTCAACAATTGTTTAATTGTTATCAGACTTATTATTGGTGTTCGCATGCATTTAATTTAACGGAGCATTAAAAAAATCATACCTAAGAAAGTCTACATTTTATTTTTGATTTACTTTCATAAAATGTTTAAACAGTCAATAAATAATAAATATCAATTGTCAAAAATGTGTCGTCGAGAATTGTTTAATTATTATTAGACTTATTGCTGGCGTTCGCATGCATTTAATTTAACGGACCAAAAAAAATTCATACCTAAGAAAGTCTACATTTTATTTTTGATTTTCTTTCATAAAATGTTTAAACAATTAATAAACAATAAATACCAACTGTCAAAAATGTATTGTCAAGAATTGTTTAATTATTATTAGACTTATTGCGGTTGCTTGCATACATTTAATTAAACGGACGATTAAAAAATTCGTACCTAGGAAAGTCTACATTTTATTTTTGATTTTCTTTCATAAAATGTTTAAACAATCAATAAACAATAAATATCAACTGTCAAAAATGTATCGTCAAGAATTGTTTAATTATTATTAGACTTATTGCGGGTGCTTGCATGGATTTAATTAAACGGACGATTAAAAAATGCATACCTAGGAAAGTCTACCTTTTATTTTTGATTTTCTTTAATAAAATGTTTAAACAATCAATAAACAATAAATATCAACAGTCAAAAATGTATCGTCAAGAATTGTTTAATTATTATTAGACTTATTGCGGGTGCTTGCATGGATTTAATTAAACGGACGATTAAAAAATGCATACCTAGGAAAGTCTACCTTTTATTTTTGATTTTCTTTAATAAAATGTTTAAACAATCAATAAACAATAAATATCAACAGTCAAAAATGTATCGTCAAGAATTGTTTAATTATTATTAGACTTATTGCGGGTGCTTGCATGGATTTAATTAAACGGACGATTAAAAAATGCATACCTAGGAAAGTCTACCTTTTATTTTTGATTTTCTTTCATGAAATATTTAAACATTCAATAAAAAATGAATATCAACTTTCAACAATATGTCGTCAACAATTATTTAATTATTATTAAATTTATTGCTGGCGCTCGCTTGCATTTAATTGGGTGGACAATAAAAAAAATGCATAACTCGGAAAATCCATCATTTATTGTTGATTTTCTTTCATAAAATATTTATGCAACTAATAAATAATAAATGTGAACTGTAAAAAATGTACCTCGACACCCAATACGGATAAAAGAGGATAAGATTAATAAAGAAAGAAAAAATGTATCGTCAACAATAGTTAATTTGTTATAAACAATTTAATTATAAAAAAAATCATATCTCGAAAAGTCCACTATTTATTTTTAACTTTTCAATAGATAATTTTCGATTAAATATGTTGGAAGCTATCTAAATGCAGAAATATAAAATTAAATTGTTAAATATTTATTTAACCCCTTTGTACAGCCCATTGTTAAATCTTTTAAAAGTAAAAAATAAATACTCACAAAGATAAGCCATTCAGGAGAGTGGGAAATTTATTCAATTGTTCAAAATATTATAATCCTCATAATAGACACTTTTTTAGCTCAATAAATATCTTAATTAATTTAGGGCATAAATGATAGCCCAGGACAGTCAAACTTTTATTTTAATGCATATACTCAATTTAATAAAATGTTCAGCAATCATGACGTTTAAAAAATTGACATGAACAGGACAAAGACAGACTGAAAGACCTCTGGTCGATAGCCAGTTTGTGAATTTTGATTTATTATAACAGACAGTATTATAACATATGTTAAAATGAAAACACACACCTCATTGTACAAAATTCATAAATAAAGATATTTATATATAAAATGTTCAGCCAACATTTATTTAGCGTATGGATAACTAGTGATGGCCATTTTGTTTTTTCGAACCTCATTAGACTAGTGTTCACTTATTATGATTTATATACTCAATGGAAATGGAGACTCCGTTAATAAAGTAAATTGAAATTGAAATGTTTATAAAAATTTAATTGTCTGAAAAAGATATTTGTATATATATATTTTAATTGAATAAAAAGTACAAGTTACTTCTGCTATACTTATTTATCTATAACAGCAGTGTATTGTAAAGTATAGCAGATAGAGGTGATCCTTAAGGTAAGCATTTTTTTTATTATTATTAAAGAAGAGGTAATTTCGAATTCAAACTTCTAGGAATCTGTGTGTGAAGAAACTATCTAGAATATTTATTATGTGTCGAGGAATGCTGAAAAAAGCTTTTAAACAGCATTTGTCGAAGTCAAAACCGAGCCGAAAAGGAAATGTTTATAAAAATGTAATTGTCTGAATAAAGATAATTTTATATACAGGGTGAGTTTTTTTCGATGTTCTCTATGGGGATCTCGGAAACTATAAGAGATAGAAAAACGGTTAAATGGGGAAAGAAGTGTAGTTTTATAAGACGAATAAAATGACACTTTCAAAATATTTGAAAAAGTCAAGGGTGACTAGATATTTTGAAAAAAGTAAAATGTGTCATTTTTTTTAAATCAATATATCTCTATTATTATCATAGATAGAAAAAAACTGTAAAGGACAAAGTTGTAGAAAATTTTACACAAATTAATAACAAAAAATAAAAAAAAATTTTTCGCCCTTATTTTGGGAGATATGACACAAACTTACCTTTTTTTAAATGGAAACAATAGTTGGCTATGACTTTATTAAAAGGGTTATTTTTTTCCCTTTAATCCAATATAACATATGCCATAGTTATTTTTAAAATAAAATAAGTTACAGTCGTTTTTAATTTTACCATACACCAAAAATTAGTTAGCCATGAAAAAGACAAAAGTAAAACAATTGCAGTTGTTTATTCTAAACACACATTAATTCATTTCCATATTTGGTTTGTTTCGATAAGTTTGTTTTGTATATTTTTCGTATTGTAAGTTTTTTAAAGTGATAATGAATTTTTCCAACGAAGAAAAGCGTGATATGCTTGTTTGTTACATTCAGTGTAATAAAAACGCTGCGGATGCTGCAGAACAATATTATAATCAATATATCGATCGTCGGTAGCCATCTTTACCAACATTCAGAAGTATCACCGTTTTAGACTTTTTTCTGTGGGGTTATGTGAAGAACAAAGTGTATGAACAATCATATCAATCTGTGGAGGATCTTAGACTAGCTGTACTTGAAACATTTTATTCTATTGACAGAAGAAAAGTAAAAAAAAACACAAATTCGATTTTAAAAAGATGTACTTTATGCCATAATAATAATGGTGGACTTTTTGAGCATCTTATGTAATATTTAAAATTTTTTTCTATTATTATTTTGATAATTTCGGAATTATTTTACTTTATGTTGCTTTTGACAAATCTAAAGAAAGATAATACATTAAATATTGATTTCGTTGCTATAAACAACCGCAATTGTTTTACTTTTGTCTTTTTCATGGCTAACTAATTTTTAGTGTATGGTAAAATTAAAAACGACTGTAACTTATTTTATTTTAAAAATAACTATGACATATGTTATATCAGATTAAAGGGAAAAAAATAACCCTTTTAATGAAGTTATAGCCAACTACTGTTTCCATTTAAAAAAAGGTAAGTTTGTGTCATATCTCCCAAAATAAGGGCGAAATTTTTTTTTTGATAATTTGTTATTAATCTGTGTAAAATTTTCTACAACGTTGTCCTTTACAGTTTTTTTCTATCTATGATAATAATAGAGATATATTGATTTCAAAAAATTGACACATTTTACTTTTTTCAAAATATCTAGTTACCCTTGACTTTTTCAAATATTTTGAAAGTGTCATTTCATTCGTCTTATAAAACTACACTTCTTTCCCCATTTAACCGTTTTTCTATCTCTTATAGTTTCCGAGATCCCCATAGAGAACATCGAAAAAAACTCACCCTGTATATCTTAATTGAATAAAAAGTACAAATTACTTCTGCTATACTTATTTGTCTATAACAGCAGGATATTGTAAAGTATAGCAGATAGAGCTGATCCTTAAGGTAAGCAGTGTGTAAAGTTTTTTTGTATTATTATTAAAGAGGAGGTAATTTCGAATTCAAACTTCTAGGAATCAGGGTGAGAAGAAACTATCTAGAATATTTATTATATGTCGAGGAATGCTGAAAACATGCTTTTAAACAGCATTTGTTGATGTCAAAACGGAGCCTTTGGCTTTCATAACGTGTAAAAAGAGATTTTCTGCCTTCGAGGTGATCTGCTCAGTAGTTTAATATAAACATTTAATTGTAGAGGCTGTTCTAATTTACACAGATGATAATTAATAGCTTATGGGATCTAATACGATGATTAATGATACCAATAATAACAATAAATATATTATTATTAATATAATTAAACATTAAATCACTGAAAAAAATATTTACGATCATTTTCCTTATACCTTAAAGCGAAAAAATGGTGAATGCGGCGGGTTTTACAACTTTACCTTTACTATATTTGAATTGGCATGTATTTTTCTCTTTCTGCCTTTCTTTATCTTTTCCTGTTTTGTTTTTGTATGTTTTCTCTTTTCTGGTAAATCTAAATCGCAGCAAATATACCACATTAGTACATTTTAAAGTATAAAATTTGAAGTGAAACAAACCAAGTGTTTTAATTTTAATTGAATATTCTGAAATAGATAAAAACAAAAAAATGTATATTTATTTTAAACAGAGGTAGTTTGTTCGGTTGTTGAGATCTCCTGGTTCTGAGATCCAACTGATGATTCATAGATGTGGAGATTGAAATAAAATATATTTAACACTAATACTTCTATTAACTCCAACAAACACAATATTTACAGATACTATACAGTCTAAACTTCACAAAATGCGTGTTTCTTCTTCGAATGATCGTAAGTAAGTGATTCTAAATTATTGTTTAAGATAAAATTTACACTACAACTATGTGGGGGTGTGTGCTGTGCATGTTACAGGACGCGTCGCAGGTAACAAAAATTGTTTAGGGGAGAAAATATGCAGATTAGGGTGACCGTTTTCGTGCACGTCCGAGTGCATCCCAGATGTTCGGTTTCACCGCGATTTCACGAATTCCCCAAAAACGGTCGTTTTATTGCCTTATTTGTGGAATTCGAGGAAGTTCTTCTTCAATCTTATGAGAAAAGATAAATGACAATGACGAAATAATATAATAAAAAACCTTAGTTAAAAATCACGTCGAGTCCTGAACTAACAGTGTTTCGGAAGTTGTGTTTTGTATCAATGGCTTGTCTACTAGGGAATTTAAATATAAAATTATAATTAACAAAATGCGCAGGAGGGTTGAATCCCTGGGTCATTCTCTTTAGTTGCGCCTATTATTAATGTTTCAAAATCACAATTATTTCGTTATTTTAAAAAAACCTAATCATCGATTTTAAAAAATATCGTCTCGGTAATCAACGCTATAAATATTTAGTCAATAGATGGCGCTTGTGTTATCTAATAATTATTATGGCCATAAATATTTGTTGCGTTGATACAAAAAATGAAGCGTTTGTGGAGCATCGTTAGATAAATAAGCGCTCGCGTCGGAGGAAATCGATGGAAAATGAGCCCGAGCTTTTACATTCGCGCAACAATAAACTGTAAAGAGAGCGGCGGTGGCGGCGGCGTGAGCAATCCGCGATGATTTCATCGTGGTTTCCCACGTAGACTCAGCGTTCCTGGAAATCCCTGGCGGATGTAAAGTAGGCTTTGTGCGTAGTTGCGCTTGTCTCGAGGAAAATCGACTGTTTGCGTACAATTGCATCTCAATAAAAAAAAGAAATAAAAAAAATAATTTAATGCTATTGTTTTTAATTAAATAGTTGAGGCTGCTAATTGGTGAAATTTTATATTAAATTTTTGGTAAATATAGTAAATTTATAATGAAGTCATACCAAAGTGTGTTATTTACTGAAGAGCTATAATTTTTATTCATTTATCATCATAAATGAAAGACGATTAATATCAGGTATGTAAGCACAATACAAAATCCGTTCAGTTGCCTTCATCGAAGCATTGCACATGGAACACACTAGTCTGATGAGGTTCGAAAAACCGAATAAAGTGTTCAGCCACCATTCATCTAAGCGCATGGATAACTAGTGATGGCCATACTAGTTATCCATGCGCTTAGATGAATGATGGCTGAACACTTTATTTAACTCCATGACTAACAATTTACCCACCAGAAGCTTGGTATTACATTCGTTTTCACGATAAACGGCATTGGAAGGAAGATTTCCTGGACCTTGTCGGATTCCACTTTATTAAATGTATTCATTTAGATAAAGAGCTATTTTTTTCTATATTAAAAGCCTATATTATTATTGTATTTAATTAGTTTAACTTTATCTACTTTTATAATTTGTTCTCTTGTGGGTTTTCCGTTGGACAATAAAGATCATTAAAGATCATAGTTTTCTTTTTGTTGGTTGTGAAGACTTTAAATTATTTCAATAAAAATTATTGTCACTTCTCCTCCTAAATATATTTTGGAAATATTTCCATCTTCACTCTTCTATTTTTTTTTACTAAATATATTTCGGAAACCACTAAAGAAGAAAGCATAGTTTCCGAAATAAATGTAATTTAATAAAAAAAATATGTAGGACAAAGGACAATCATTTTTATTTAAATAATTATTAACTAACTAACCATCTTTATTCAAATGTGTATATGTATAAATAGAAAACAGTACATTAAATTTTTCTCGGATCAAAATTTGTTGCATTATACAATATTTTATTGATGTGCAACAACAGGTGTACATTATGTAATTCAATGTCCGGCGTGGGTATTTGCCCGGGAAGTAGTTATTTTGATGTGCATTTGTTTAACGTACTTACGTAACGTAAGTCATAAGTCACAGAGCTAAATGTGAAAAAAATTATTAATTATTATCAAATCATTTTTATTTAATATGTGTATATGTATGTACAATAATATACAAAAATTAGAATTATATTCTTTCAGCCAATAATTATTATTTATGTTAATTAATTGAATGAATTGATCAAAAAAAAAAACTTAAAACATATTTTGTTTGGAACATTACAAATTTGAACTAAGATACAGAATCACCAGCAGCTAGAATCACAGTTGAGGGTAACACAGCGTTGAATAGGGTCTTAGTGGAACAATTTCTTGTATACAACGCAGAAATTATGCAGCTACCAGGTGGATGAGGAGATAGAGAAACTCAACCTGGGAACTTCGAATACCTCGTTAAAGAACATAAACAATTAAACTCGTCTATCCTACGATGAACTTAAGCCCCAAGCATATACAAGAGAAACGTATATTGTTTATTCTGTTTTGTCTTACATATTTACACTCGTCAATAAGATATGTTTAATATAAGATCAAATTTTTTTTTTGTAAACTCTTTGAAAGTTTCGAAGGGTTTCGATTTTTTTAGAATCGAATTATTAAAAAAATCGAGGTATTTCATGTTTCACTGTGACTGCATGTGATTTCGTAAGTTTCTTATTTTTTTTAATTTACAATTTGTGTAATGATTATAAGAGCGTGAGTAAATAATATATTTCAATATATTAAATAAAAATGATTTGAAAATAATTAATAAATTATTTTCACATTTAGTTCTGCGACTTTTGACTTACGTTACGTAAGTACGTTAAACAAGTGCACATTAAAACAACTACTTCCCGGGCAAATACCCACGCCGGACATTGAATTACATAATGTACACCTGCTGTTGCACGTCAATAAAATATTGCATAATGCAACAAATTTTGATCCGAGAAAAATTTTTCTAATGCGAAAACAACAAAAGGGATGTTACTTAATTTAAGGCCATCTGCAGACACGTGTTTCGGGATCTATCCCTCGTCAGTACAGCTATGCCTTACATAATTACATAATTTAAATATGTTTAAATAACCATGACCAAGTGAATAAATAATACTCTTTTCTATTTATATTTTATATTGAATGTACTCGATGTAAGTATAAATAATCTTTGAATATTTACAATTTGTATTCGTAATAAATATTTAATACTGAAGAAATTCCGTATGAAAAAAAATCATCTCTGTTTTAATATGAATTTTAAATTTTAGATAATTTAATTCTCAAGATTTTCAAAATTAAGGAGAAATTAAGTTATGTTGTAAAAAATATTTTTTTAACTGAATATTTTAAAAGGGTGTTAGTAATTTTTGGAAACGCATGCTTCAGTCCCATTTTCCTATTTAAGATAAAAAAATATAAAAATATTTAGATTTTGTTTTAAGAAATAATTTTTATTGTCCAACAGGAAAGAAAAGACCAAATTACAGGACAATAACAAATATGAAATCCATCAATACATCCTGCAAATGCATTAATAAACAATAGTAATAATAAATGGTATACAAGGTGTACAGAAATGAGTGAAAAGCTTTAGGTAGCGTGACTCTTTGATTAATTTTTAGATAAAAATATTAACGAAAATAAATCACACGGTCCTTCCTTAAGCCTCACGGGCCACTTAAAAGAACTGTACATTTGGCAACGCTGGATAAAACAAGTGTGCATTTATCCTGTTTATAACTGCTACATCATCCGCTGGAGGTGTTGCATACACCTTTTCTTTTACAAACGAGCGTGCGTCGTTGCCAGATCTATTTTCATTAAAAGAATGCTTCTGATGAAGTTATAAAATTGTAAAAATATCCGATTTATTAATCATTTACATCAATGGAATTATACACGTGTCTAATTGATTGTTAATGCTATTGATTTTTTACAAAATATTTAAAAAACAATACTAATTTATAGTCACATATTTAAAATTCCGAATACCTCGTGAGCCTCAATGAAGAACCATACAACATTTTTTTATTTGGATTTTCTATTAAAAATTAATTAATGAATTGAGTTACCTGAAGGTTTTCACTCATTTTCTGTACACCTTGTATACAAAAAATTGCATTTAGCAACAATTAGTGGAAAGTTATGATAAAATAAATCACATAAATTCAATGGTAAAAATTCAACCTGTGATTTATTTTATGATAAATTTTCGCTAATTGTTGCTAAATGCTATTTTTTTGTAAATCCCATTTATTATTACTATTATTTATTAATGCATTTTCAGGATGTGTTGATGGATTTCAGTCGGTATGCTGCCACATCCTAGGGCTTTATTTTATTTATTAAAGATAAATGTGCACAAATATTAATTTAATTAAAATTAATTATTAAATCATAATAAATTAAAGACGACGCAAGCGCCACCTTTTGCCTAATTTCAAGTGGCATCGTCAACGATTTATTATTATAATTATTAAATAATAATTTTTATTTATGAAAATGTTTAATATTAAATGGTATGATTGTTGTTCATGTTAATTCAACAACTAAAATTATAATTATAGCTTTGTTTATGTTGTGTAATTATTTACGCGGATACGCAAGCAGTCGATTACAATTTCTCGCAAAAAAAAAAAAAAAAATAGAAACAAACTGGCTTTTCCTCCCTTTAGATTTCGACCTACAACCAAAGAAAAAAAAACTTTTTTTTCTTGGCTAATTGAGCAGCCCCGTCTTAATTAAGAATTGGGTGGGGTATCGGCGATCGGGTTTATGTATTATTTATGCTGTGTGCTTTTGATTTAGGTGTGGCCAAGTTCGGATTCTCCGCGAGGAGAAGCCGACGGACAGAGCTTCGTGTTCCCCGCTTGCGCTGAGGACGCGGCCTCGCAGAATTCCGTCTATTGCGAAACGAACCATCATGATTCCGGCATCGAATCCACACAGGTAAACAGCGAAATTTAGATA
The DNA here is from genome assembly GCA_963082785.1 of Philonthus spinipes. NCBI lineage: Eukaryota > Metazoa > Arthropoda > Insecta > Coleoptera > Staphylinidae > Philonthus > Philonthus spinipes. Next base: position 6,046,479 of record OY720314.1, read on the forward strand.
GAGTAAACGATTGCTAAACTCAAGTACAACAAATATATTTTACACAAAAAAAAAATTATTAAAAATTTAAAATTCGTTTTTTCTTTTCTAATTTAAATTTAATTTCTTTTATTTCGTAATATTTAATTATTTATGAGTTATCGTTTCTTAAACCTGATATTCACCACAAAATTATTTTTATTTTAACTAACTAACTAACCATCTTTATTCAAATGTGTATATATATGTACAATAATATACAAAAAATAGAATTATATTCTGTAGATGATGAATCGGCTATCGACCGGAGGTCTTTCAGCCTTTTTATTTTATTTTTATGCATATTTCTATATACAAGGTGGCTGATATTTTTATTGTCAAGCTTAAATCTACTAATATATTAAAGATACATTTTGTATAAATAAAATTATGAATAATTTTTATTTTGTTTATGTTGATAATCCAAATTCTTATAGTATAAATAAAATTATGAATAATTTTTATTTTTTTATGTTGAAAATCCATATTCATTTAGTATAAATAAAATTATGAATAAATTTTCATTTTCAAAGAGTGTGTAAATTTTCACAACAATTGTTTATTGCTTCTTCAGGTGAATGAACGTTAAGGTTGCGATTTAATGGAAAGAGATAGCTATATAGTAAAATGGAAAATAGAGCTATTCTTTTGGATTTCATAATATGAATGTGTATTTACATTTTTTATCTACCAACTATAAAGTATCAGTCTAAATAAAAAATAAATCGTTAATTTTCGTGTATTACGTCCATTTACTAATTTAAGTTAGAAAAGAAAATTGTAAGATATAATGAAATTAATAGGTCATGTCTGCTAAGTTATTTGAATGCAGAATTTAGTGAAATCCTTTAAATTTTCATTGCACAAGTTTTTATTAGCAAAAATTTAATTTAAAATTTTCTATAAATTTTATCAATTTTCATTGTTTTTCATAATTATTTTTCACAGAAACTAAACATTAAAATAATTTTTAATTTATCTGATGAAATTCCTGCTTATTTTAAGATTATTTTAATGTATAATACAATATTGTTCATTGATCACAACAACAATCTAACTCAAATTAGTGATTGCCCATTTCTTCTAAACCGCACCCTTAACATTGATTGTGGTTTTCTAATAGCAGGTGATTCGCATATGTTTAGGTGTCCGCGAATCACCTACTATTAGAAAACCACAGCTTCAACAAGGACTTCCAGATCCTAAACACTGAGAAAAAAGGAAGAAAATTAAATCTACTAGAAAACCTGGAAATCAACAGATACGGAAAAAAACGGGGCTCCTACTCAATGAACAAATCGAACTGTAAAACTACTAAAAACATTCATCCCACCATAGTATCAATTGTGTGCTTATATATATAGTTCTAAGTTTTTTTTTTTTAATTTCAATGTTAACGTTCATTCACCTGAAGAAGCAATAAATTTTCGAAACAATTGTGAAAATATACACACTCTTTGAAAATCAAAATTTATTCATAATTTTATTTATACTAAATGAATTTGGATTTTCAACATCTTAACAATCAATCAACTAAAGATACAAGCGTAATAGCCAATTCCAGAACAAGATTCTCCTTCTTCCATTGGCTCTACAACCCTGGGTGGGTTCTGACCTGCTCTACCATGCACCTCCATCTTCTCTATCTTCCACACGTCTCACATTCGATAATATTCATTATCCGTAAGTCATCCATTACCTCATACTCTCATCTCTTTCTCGGACTTTCTCTAGCCTTAGCATGCACCGGTTTCCATTGTGTCATTTCATATAATATTTCATATATTTCATATAATTAGAATGAAAAAAGGAAGGGAGACTACCTTCCTTTTTTCATTCTAATTATATTACCGAACCATCGAAGCCTTTGAGTCTAGATTAGTCTTACCATGATTTAAATAAGTTGATTGAAGGGGCGGATATTCCCCTTCAATCAACTTATTTAAATCATTGTTGAGGCGTATTCTCCATGTATTGTTTTTGGGAAGGGAAAGAAGAATAATAAGAAAGATATTCGGACCAGTGCAGGAGGATCCCAATATATTTCTCATGGACATTACCAAATAACGAAAATAAACTTAGAAGAGTGGAAAGAAGAATATTGAGAAATATATTGGGATCCTCCAGCACTGGTCTAACGAAAGTGGAAAGAAGAATATCGAGAAATATATTGGGATCCTCCAGCACTGGTCCGAATATCTTTCTCAATATTCTTCTTTCCACTCTCCTAAGTTTATTTTCGTTATTTAGTAATGTCCAGTTCTCATATGCGTATGTTAGCACTGGTATTATTAATGTTCTGTAGATTAATTTTGTTCTACTTAATATTCTAGATGACAGCTTTTTTTGCTGAGTAATTGGCTCTTTCTTCTGTAACGATTCTTCTGTCTATTTCATGAGAGATCTCTTTCGTGGAGATTAGTTTCGATCTCAAGTAGAAGAATGACTACTTGCTCCAATCTATGTTCATTAATATTAATTTGTCTTTCATTTTCCTTTGATGTTCTGTTATTTTTCATATGCTTATTTATCGAAATGTTGAATTTCAGTCCAACCTTTCTCGTTTCCCTATCCAGTTGTTCTATTGCGTCCTTCAAGCTGCTTTTATTCTTAGAGGTGAAGACAATATCGTCCGCATATGCTCCTACTCAAAAAAAAAACGGATAGACAAGGAGATGCATTGCTCACATAATTATTTAACCTCACCCTAGAAACAGCAATTAGAAAGATAAAAACTGCGAAAAGTGTTAGACGTAACATACTAATACTTTTCCCAGTTGTTGTCTCTCTAATTACGGTTTCTAGCATGAGATGTGAAAAAATGCTTCGCGGCAGCGATGCATGTTGGGATTTAGAAGGAAAAAAAAAAGGTTGATTACTTAGGGGAGGGATGGGATGTAATAAGATTAGGAGCGGATAAGTTGTTGCTAGATGGATTGGATCTCGTTAAATTTTTGCAAATTGGTATAACAAACAAAAAAAATAGCATTGCATAAAAATTGTCTCAATATAACTTTAATTTAGTTCCCATTGATCACTTGATGAAACATTTTAACTAATATTGAATTTAAAATTAAAAACACTCGAGTATTTACTTCAATGATCCGTAAGACAATGCATCTCCTTTTCTGGATCCGCTATTTATTTCAAAGCTCTCAGTATCAACGCGAGGGAAGGTACCTTACGCTGATTATCAACGAGCTCAGGTTGATTTAATGAGCAAAAAGACGATGCAACTAACCTTTAAAACAAAATTGGCTTTTAAATAATTTATTGGTCCTCGGACACTAATTGCCGCACGATAATCCGGAGGGGTAATCTTCTAACCTCAGGTCAGGTAAATGTTGACCCGAAGGTTAATCCGCGGCGGCTGGCGAGTAAAGTGCTGGCAAAATACTCATTTTATACGAGACAAATTAAAATACAAAATTTTAATTTTGTTGCTGACGATTAAAATTAATCGCCGGTAACATCGGGTAGCCCAGTTTGTATCGTGATTGCAGCTTTAACTCCTGATGGCGTTAACTTTACCAAATTCACTATATTTCTTGGAATACCCAAAAAAACAGTCGTTCGTACATTTTTTGCCTACGAACACTATCGAATGATTGTTTAAAGTAAATAAAAATTTGTTATATATTCCAATGTATTGGCGGTACTTTTCCATCATTTGTCTCATTGTATGAACTTGGTCAGCAGTTTCTTCTAAATCCACAGATATTCCTTCGGCATAATCAATTATTTTATATTTTTATATTCATTTTATTATATATTATACTGGCCATCACATCGTATGCAACGCATCCACAATAATTTCCGCAGTTCTTTTAATCCTCTTTCTTTTCGACTGAATGATTCCTAATTTCCAGTCTTGAGGCATTCTTTAATTTTTCCAAAAATATTCGCCCATTTTCTTTATAAGTTCCGCGTTTATTGCATCTATTCCTGTGCCTTTGTTATTTTTTAGGTTCCTGATTATTTCTTCTATGTCCTCATATGATGGGTCCTTTACCTCTTAATATGGCGCTTAATATTTCCTCGTTTTCTTCAATTTCCGTGTGCTTTTCGTTGTTCTCCATAAACATTCTCCTGTTTTTTTTTTATAACTTCCGCGTTTATTGTATCTATTCCTGCGCCTTGGTTATTTTTTAGGTTCCTGATTATTTCTTCTACGTCCTCATATGATGGGTCCTTTACCTCTTAATATAGCGCTTAATATTTCCTCGTCTTCTTCAATTTCCGTGTGCTTTTCGTTGTTCTCCATAAACATTCTCCTGCTTTCTTTATAACTTCCGCGTTTATTGCATCTATTCCTGCGCCTTTGTTATTTTCTATGTTCCTGATTATTTCTTCTACGTTCTCATACGATGGGTTCTTTACCTCCAAATATGGCGCATAGTATTTCTCTTCCTCGTCTCCTTCAATTTCCGTGTGCTTTTTGTTATTTCATATTTCCTGGAAGTATTATTTCCATCTCCCCAAAATATCCGCTCTTCAGTTAGCATTTCACCATTCTTATTCCTACCCGCTTGAACACGTTGCTTCGTCTTTATAATTTTTGATAGAACTTTCTGCGTTCTTTACGAGTTATGTGTTCTTCTATTTCTTCTATTCGATTATTTAGAAATTCACGCTTTTTTATTCTACACATTCGAGTTGTTATTCTCAGGGTTTTGTATCTCGCTAAGTTTGTGCGTGTACTTATGCGTTGCAGTTTCTTGGCTTCATTACGATTCTCTATAGCACCTGTCATACCGTTTTTGATTTCTTCTGATTATATATATCTGATTAATAAAAAAAAAATATGTACTAGCATTATAATCCTATAGAACTATATTGGCCATTCCAGTTCATAGGAATGGCCAAAAAAAGCGACACTCATAAAACATTATAATCCTATAGAACTATATTGGCCATTCCAGTTCACAGGAATGGCCAAAAAAAGCGACACTCATAAAACATTATAATCCTATAGAACTATATTGGCCATTCCAGTTCATAGGAATGGCCAAAAAAAGCGACACTCATAAAACATTTTTTTTAAGATTGTATTTAAAATATTTAATAATTATCAATACATGTATGTGAAATTATCATTTTCCCCGGATCCCTATCCGAGGGAAAGTATTGTAATCGTAAAAGCTTTAGAATCGCAAATTTCAACCGATATGAACGTTTTAAGGTTCCATGAATCCATTCTACCGATTTTTGAAAAATGTCTGTGTGTCTATGAATAACAAAATAAATCTTGGCTTTAATAAATGGAAGACAACGCAAGCGCCATATTTTGCCTAATTTCATGTGGCAGCGTCAACAACTTGGCTTTAACTTTAAAAGGCAACACATCTTTTTTTTTTTTCATTTACTAAAAAATTTTCATTAAATTTTTGAACCGAATTCACCGGGGAAAGTACCATTTTTTTATTTTTACTTCATCGTGTTAATACAAAAGTGTCGTCTTATTTATGTTTATTATTATCAAAAATTCTTGATTAAGTCGAAACTAGTTGAAGTTAGAAGAAACGTAAATAAAACTAAACCAAATGTATTTAATTTAAAAATTAAATCTAATATTTCAATTGTAGGTATTCTTGAATTATGAACTGGAGGGTATTCCTTTTTTTTGTTTATTATAAACTGTATGCACCGGCGTCAAACTGAAGGTGTTCCTCAAATTCCTCAGATCTGTACGAGAGGACACCTCTCCAATTTTTTCTTAAATTATAACGAGAAAGGTATTTCTAGCATCCATATATATTTTATATATATATTATATATATTTTCGGCAGTTTTAACTATTAATTCTTCAAGCAATTCCATTCCTTCTCGATATCTTCCTTTTGCGCATTTCCTCTTAGCTGGCTCTCCATTTCTCCTTGGTAATCCTGTGAGTGAGTGTTCTACATTTTTCAATGCCTCAATATTCCATTTGTTTATATTAAATGTGTTGTATAATTTATGTATATGTAAATACCACAATAAAAATGATTGTATATATATATATATATATATATATATTTAATAATTATATATATATATGTATATATAATATATATATATATATTATTAACGCGTCATTATCAAACCAGCAGTGCTAGCTAGTTTGAAAATGACGCGCTAATGTCGTAAAAACTATAATCCCAAAAAACTGCAGTTATGCGAACAAAGTAAGAGTGTTTTATTATAGAGAAATTGTAAAAATTTTCAATGTACAACATTGAGATATAATTTAAATTCAATTTCACATCCCATTTACGTCGCGTGGATATTTCCCATCTCATTCATATTACATATTTTTTTTATCTATATTTATTTATTATCACTTGAAGATAGGAATAAGTTGGTTGCATTTTGTTTTCACAATGAACTGTTTAGGATCGATAAATAAATATTTTAATGCGTATTATTTTTATTTTGTATTTTCTCGTAATTTGCCTTTTTTATACATGTTTTGTAATCTTTTTAGTGCGTTACACTTTTCTTATAAAATTTTTAATATGTAATTATAATTATAATTTGGAAATGGAGATTCTGTTAATAAAGTAAATTGAAATTAAATATAAAGTGGAAAAGAAACATCTCTGATGGGATTTGAACCCATGTCCCCCGATTGCCGGTCGTGTGCACTACCAACTACACCACAAAGACCTGTGATATCAAATCTCATACATTACTTCAAATCCACCTATATTCAATCTATACAGACATTCGTGATTGGCCCGAGGACGAAACACAGCGCTAACCTGTTCCCATTTGAAGTCGAATAATGGACGTGGCTTCAAATCCCATCGAAGATGTTTCTTTTCCACTTCATATTTAATTGAATTTAAATTATACCTCAATGTTGTACATTGAAAATTGTCTACAATTCATAGATATAAATATAATTTAAAAGTTATAACAATTTAGTTTAATTATAGAGAAATTATTTGTCTATCACCGAGAAGTCTTTCTCCGCACATCTTTAATATATTACGAGATATTTTAGCTGGACAATGAATCTCAAGTCACTTTGATATATATCACGATATAAAGAAAAAAAATATATAAAATAAAATTGTAAGCTCGTCCTCGAAGATAATACACACGCCTAAGATCCTTTCAAAGCCCAACAATGGCAACGAAAAGCGTATAATGATGAAAAGCCGGTTTGTTGAAATTTTTAATTGGAACGATTCGTTTTGTTCGTTATTTTATTTAATTCGTTTTTTTTCTTTGGTATTCTGTTTGTTGATATGCGTGCGTTTGTTTGTTATACGCGCTTTCAAACATAAATCCCGTTATGTAACGAAGAATGAATAATTGAATTTTTGTAATTAAAATTTAAATAAATTATTTTAATATTTATTTTTAATTCGATTAAAATAATGTATTAAGGTTGCGGTTTAGTAAAAAGAGATAGCTATATAGTAAAATGGAAATAATCGTTTGAAAAAAGAGCCATTCTTTTGGATTTAATAATATGAATATGTATTTACATTCTTTATGAACCAATTATAAAGTATCAGTTTAAATAAAAAAAAAATATCGTTAATTTTCGTGCATTACGTCAATTTACTAGTTCAAGTTAGAAAAGAAAATTGTAAGATGCAATGAAATTAATAGATCATGTCTGCTAAGTTATTTTAATGCAGAATTTAGTGAAATCCTTTAAATTTTCATTGCACAAGTTTTTATTAGCAAAAATATAATTTGAAATTTGTCATAAATTTTATCAATTTTCATTGTTTTTCATAATTGTTTTTCACACAAACTAAACTTTAAAATAATTTTTAATTCATCTGATGAAATTCCTGCTTATTTTAAGATTACTTTAATGTATAATACAATATTGTTCATTGATCACAACAGCAATCTAACTCGAAGTAGTGATTGCCAATATTTATATAGCTATCTCTTTCGTCTAAACCGCACCCTTAAATGGTATGATATTAAATTGGAAATTTTTAATCAGAAAACAAAGAAAGGGTAATTTGCGTGAAAGAAAAATTAATTAAATAGGAACAAAATTAAATGAACGGTAGGTAGAATACTTATTTTTTTTTTGTTCAATGCTTATTAAAATTATTACTATAATCTTACATATTTTATATAAGCCATTCTTGCAGTCGCAAAAATATATTTTTTTATATAATTGACCATTGAAGCCATTACTTTATAATACATGTTTATTATTAATATGTAGGTAGACAATTAATAAAACACTTTGCTTGCATCACACACTTTGGTTTTTATTCCTTAACTAGTTTCGACTTAGTATAGTCATTATCAACCTGTTAATGATACATTAAATTAACTAACATTAACGTTTTATTAATGGCTGTACTAAGTCGAAACTAGTTAGGGAATAAAAACCAAAGTGTGTGATGCAAGCAAAGTCTTTTATTAATTGTTGTTAATTAAGTGTTTTATTAATTGTCGAAACTAGTTACGGAATAAAAACCAAAGTGTGCGATACAAGCAAAGTGTTTTAATAATTTTCTACCTTCATATTAATATTTTTTATAATCGTAATAAATGGAAGACGACGCAAGCAATAGTTTACACATTTAATGAATGGTTCAGCCAGCATTTATCTAGCGTTTGGATAATTAGTGATGGCCATTTCTGTTTTTCGAACCTAATCAGACTAGGTGTTCCATGTGCAATGCCTTGATTCTCAGTCATCTACCTTGCAGACGCAAATCGTTGACAACGCCACTTGAAATTAGTCGCTTGCGTCGTCTTTAAGTTATCCATACGATAGATGAATAGTGGTTGTACATTAATCTTTTTATAATATTCAAAATTATTTTGCTATTTAATTATTTATAACTGCGATAAAATAAATCAACTCTTTCAGCAATTATTATTATGTGTATTTCTATTGTAGAACACAAACGCCAATATATATATTCTAGGATGCGAGAATATATTGGTAAGGACTACACTTACAAGTTTTTTCTTTTTTAAATCCCCCTTTTATTACTAAAATACACTTATTTACAAATTACCACAATTTTCCAATTCTTAGCAAAAATAACAACATAATATCCCGAATAATACAATGTTACGTTGTATATAACTTAAAAAAATAGAATCACACGAATATTCTTATTAGCCGCACGTAAAATTGCATGTTCAGTAAATGAGAATGTCCCCCGATAATGTTTATTTCTTTTTTACAAAAATAATTCCTAATTATTTCTTTTGTGACATGATGAAAATAATGAAGCTTTCATTTGGATTTCGATTGACGCAATTATAGAATAGTTCGTTTGTTTATAATTTAGTTTCTTATATAAAGTGCACAAGGTATTTTTCGCATGCGTTTCAGGGGGTGATTTATTCTAGAAATAATTTTTTTTCATTGTCGACTCATCAAACAATTGGTGAAACATATTTATCAGTAAATATTTTTAGGCAATAAAAGAAGAAATAAAAGGACAATAAAGTACTATAATCAAGTGTTTTCTTTTATTACCTAAAATATCTAGTACTAGAAAGGATCGTTTAGCAAGCGTTACTTCTGTTTTTAAATAATCAAAAGGATATCGATTATTTTTAGAATGAAACTTATTGCAGTTTTTAAATAATTAATTTCGTATTTATCGCATAGAGAAATGGAATGTAATTATTCAATATAATGAAATATTTAAGTAAAATGTCTGTTTTCTTAGTTTTAAGCTACATCGTAAATGGTCTGCCGTATATATTGAATAAATAAATAAATATCTCGAAAACTACACATCGAATAATAAAAAAAATAATTAAAATTTGTTCGTCTCGGAGGGGGACATCTAATCGGCCCACTACCCTCAACCCACAAGGGAGTAAGGAATGAGAAATAGAAAAGTTAAATATGAACCCCCATTTTTTTGTACGGATTTGAATATTCCGAGAAAAAAATAAGAAACTTTTATTTGAAATATTTTTTGTATTCGTGACTGACGACGCTATAAATTCAATATTGGTAAAAATCGTTGAAAAATGGGGATTTCAAACAAATAATTAAAGAAATAAAAGTACACGAAGGTGTGAGTCTTCATGCCTTTCACACATAATAGTTTTCTAATTAAAGCAAGTGTTCAAAAATTCGATAAAACTTAGATAGTCTACATCATGTTTCATCAACCCATCTATATCTAAATTTCTTTAGAGTATAGGGATGCAATGATTTATGAATCATCCCTATTGTATCTATGGAGGGAACTTAAAGGGGAGCGCATCAGTGTGTCGGGCGTGTGAATGATCATACAAGCCGCAGCTCCAGCCAATGCATCGGCCCTCCTGTTCCCAATATTCAAATTCGTACAAAAAATTGGGGTTCCTATTTAACTTTTATATTTCTCACCCCCTACCCCCTAGGTGGATGAGGGTAATGGGTCGAGTTTCGTATCATCAGATGTCCCCCTCCGAGGCGAACAAATTTTAATTATATTTTTTTATGCGATGTGTAGTTTTCGAGATATTTTAATGTCTTCACTTACATTTAAATTAAACACCCTGTATAATAAAAAAAAGTGTAATATGGTTTCATAACAAGAAGTTAAATACACTTATTGAGTTGTTCGTAAAGTAATTTCGTTTTTCTTTTTATATAAAAATGAAAAGCAATTTTCTTATAGTCAATTAATATTAATATTTAATTCAATATTAATAGTAAATTATGTAGGTTCTTCTAAACCCATATTTTAGTTACGCCTACAGTGAAAAATATTAATAATTTTAATAACCCAATCATAAAAAAATATAAAAAAGAATATAAAATATAAAAAAGAATAAAACCCATTTTTAGAATCGTATCTAAAATAATAATCAGTTAAATTTTAATCCATTTTTTTATTATCAAAATTATCAGTACAGAATGCAAGAAAAATCTCAACCTGTATTACAGTCAATCATAATCGATGGTTGAGGCTTTTACCTGATGAAACTCCATAATACACTCTTTGTAAATAAAACAAACAGTTTTGTGTTGGTGAAACAATTCTAGGAGAGTCTGTACAATAAATTTTGTAAAACTTAAAAGAAACTATTGTTTTAATTACAAATACAGTAAATCATTATAATTGCAAATTTCAGTTCAAAACCAACGCAGTTACGCCTGGGTTAATGAATAATTTAAAGTAGTGGTGGACCTACTCATAATTATTCAATCACTTATTACATAATAAGCTTGATAAACTTGGTTATTTAAATATGATTATCATCACAAAAATATACTACTACAACAATATCTTTATTCAAAGTTATTTTTTTACATACATTTACAATGGTATATTTGTTTTGTTTTTTCTTGCTTGCTAGAACAGGCTATCGACCTATGGTTTTTCCGCCACAAAAATATATTTTTACACACAAACACTTTTTTGCATAATTGTAGACTTGAAAAAAATAAAGAAAGAAAGATAGAACGAAAGGAAGAAACAAAGACGAAATAAAGATAAAGAAACAAAGAAAGAAAAATAAATACATTAACACAAATTTATAAAAAAAAATGTTTAGAAAAAAAAAAACAAGCGCTCTTAAAAAAAATTAAACCGATAATTTTAATAGACTTGAAAAAAGAAAGAAAGATAGAACGAAAGGAAGAAACAAAGACAAAATAAAGATAAAGAAACAAAGAAAGAAAAATAAATACATTAACACAAATTTATAAAAAAAAATATTTAGAAAAAAAAAGCGCTCTTAAAAAAAATTAAACCGATAATTTTAATTAATTTCCAACGAAGTGTAATTTTTTAAAGACTTTCACTAATTTATGATAAAAGAAAAACAAAGCAAAGTTAAACGTTTTATTAAACAGATTAAACTTATTTTTATTTTTTAATCTCTATTTCGATATGTATAAATCTTGAATAATAAATTATTCAAATTATTTGACACAGCAACTGACAAGGACAGACGCCTACAAAATCAGGCGGAAAGACCAACGGTCGATAGCCAATTGGCAGAAGAATTTACTTTTATGTTAGTTATTTATTGTATTTATTTATTATTATTTCCTTACACCTAACGGTAGAAAGGAAAAAGATTAAAAAAAATATTATTATTACTTTGTTAAAAAATAATCTGCCAATAAATATTTATATATATATAAATTATTCATCTCTTTTATAATTATTTTTTTGTTTTAATAACCAACACTAAATGAAATAAATTTATATAAAATGAGAGCGTTTTTTTTTTACAACAGTTAAACATATTTTTATGATCATAAAAAAATATTTAGTACAGTTTCGGAGCGGCCTTGACCGAAATCGAATCCGCCATTAAAATGAATTTCTGCAGGATTCGAGGGCGAGGCGGGGTTTCATTTGCCGAAATTCGTCATGCGGGTATTGAAATTATTTCGCCGGTATGAATTCATCGCGGTAATTAAATTTTAAATAAAATACAAAAAGCAAAGGGAGATTATTATTTTTTATATTAAATAATTTTTGGGGAGAATTAAATAAAAATGGGCACAAAAAAAGGCAAAAGGAAATTAAGTAGCAATGAATTCGGCAACTCCCTTGATATGAATGATGAAGCAAAAAATCTGTAATATTTTAATAATATTTTTCGATTCAAAATACTGCGTACATTTTTTTAATGGGCAGTTAAAGTGATAGCATAAAATGTTTTTGTTTTTGGTATATTATTCATTATTTTATTCATTTTGAAAATCTAAATGTTTTTATTTTTAATAGGTCTTAAATATGTTTTCAACTATTAAATATTAATAATAATATCTTTGTTTAATACAGAATTGCAATATTTACCACTTTACAATGATTAACTAAAATTTGTATATAAATTGGCTAAGGACCGAAGGTCTTTCCGCCTCTATTAATTAGTTTTAATATATTACATAAAGAATATAATAAAAACACTGTCTACTTTTCTTCACTAAATTTATTCTAGTCCAGATAACATTTCAAACACGATGTGTTCACTATTTACTATTTATTTACAATGAGATGTTGAGCACTCGGACTGACTGCCTGCTGCGATTTCAAACACGATGTGTTCACTATTTACTATTTATTTACAATGAGATGTTGAGCACTCGGACGTTCGTGATAGACTGACTGCCTGCTGCGCCACTAGCGCTCGCTTATGTAACGTGCTTGTTTCTCGAACTTTCCGGAACTTTAGATGACGCCGCGTTTACCGTCGCGCACTCTCTGGAACATTCCAGAGTGATCTTTTCCAGTTTTCTTCTTCAACACGTTTATGTCGGTAGCTTCGTCAGCGGATAAATTTTAACAAAGGGCTAATTACACGTTTACTATTGTGTTTGAGATCAAACTAAGACCGTCCTAGTTTGGTCTCAAACACAGCAAAATTCTTACAGAAGATTCGATATTTAGAAATCGCAAAAATATACAAAATAATGAATGCAACGTATGCTACAAACACAAAACAAATTGAAAATATGTGCAAACAAAATTCGCGTTTTTGGCGCGAACACATTTTTTAAATTTCGACCTGCGCCCACTCATTCACCAACCTATCAAAACTTTAGCGGCCGATACCTTTATATAATATAATAATAATACTTAAGACGTATCTACGCAACCTTTATACAACGCCCTCTTATCCGGAATTTCCTAATCCCACTACCTAATGTTTTGTGACTAGTTATATAAAAAAAACCTTTATTGGCATACACTTAACAAAACAACAGAAAAAAATAACCAAATACAAACATAACTTATTTTTCTTCTTCTCCTCTTCTTCTTCTTTCCCACCTCAGTCTCGTCAGGATTTTTAGCCAGCTCCATTCTCTCTCATCAGACTAGTTATATATTATAGTCACAAAACATTAGGTAGTGGGATTAGGGAATTCCAGATAAGTGAGCGTTGTATAAAGGTTGGGTAGATACGTCTTAGGCTAATGACCTAATGACAAAGGTATCTGTATAAAAGATAGCAGAGGCATGGGAGTCCGCCAAGGTACCTCACAAACAGAGATTTGTGCAAATGGAAAAAGGTTACCTTGGAAAGGGTTATGTGTGGAGGAGAGAGGAAGGCAGACATGGATGGGCGAAGTATATGGAAGATGTGTATTTTGTGGGAATGGAAGGGACACATGGAATCATAATGCCGAGGAGTGCGAGGAGGTATTTAAGGACTAAATGGGCGGTAAAAAGATAGTAGAATGGATGAGTAAAGATGGAGCAGGCGTAGATGTTGTAACATTATTTTTCAGAACTGTTGATCGTTGGGTTGCCGACGGTTAATGCCCAAATATTAAAATAATGTTTTTGTGATTTTTTTTTTTTCCACCTGACTGGCCGCGTCTCAGGCAGTTATCCCCAGAGTTCGTCGCTGAGCGCACGGACGCAATAAACAATATTTTTGAGTCGAGTTTAATTCAGTGGCGTTAAGATTTAAGTTATCGGGAGTTTTCTTTAATAGAGGAACCTCTATTGTTGGGCATAATTTTATTAAAAAAAAAGAATGATTTAGTCATTATGTTATTTATATGCCAATAAAGGCTATTCTCTAATAAGTCCGTGGTCTGACATAAATCGAGCGTATAACAAAAGTCGACGACGAAGTTGGTATTGGAAATATAAAGTCATGTCTCGACTAAAATCACACGCGCACGCGTAAAGTACTGGTTGTCATGTTTAACCGCAACCAGCATTTTACTCGTGTGATCTTAGTACAGACATGACTCGAAACTTCCAACGCCAACTTCGTCGTCAATTTTTGTTATACGCTCGATATATGGCAACATTGTTGACAAACCCACGTGAATTCCGGGTAGTATTAAGTTTCAAACAGTACGTGTCAAAATTTCATGATATTTTGATCTTTAATTTGAAAGCTTACAATCGTTACATATACTTATTTTATTTTTTGTCTAATATTGTAATTGTATATCCACTGCTGATCACTTTGTGATAGAAATGTGTATTTATTTATTTATTAATCAATGAAATCTCTTTACCAACACAAAATCAATACAATACAACAAACTAGAACTGAAAATGGAAATACTGAAAAATTACGCAACATTTATCTATAATGGAATAACACTAAACCCAAAAACTTAAATTAAAACTAAAACTACATGAAGGTTAAATCAAGGTTAACCACCACCCCCGCTCTACGAAAGCATTGATAATTAACGGCAAACAAGTTAAGGTAATAAACAATTGACGTTACTTAATATACGGCTATCCACAGACATGTGTTTCGGGATCGATCCCTCGTCAGCACAGCTCTGCCTTAAACAAACGTGCATTTAGTTTAACAATAATAAAAATACACACAAGCTTAAATTAAAGGATAACGGATTGTTTTTAACATATGTGGAGCTTCTTCCTAAATAAAATATTCTGCCTTGTAGAAGGTCCCGATCATTGATGCCAAAAACCTAAATCTCCAAACAAGTAAATTTAGTAATAAATATCCAGTAAAGAAATGTTTTAAGTAAAATGAAACAAAGATGATTCACACGTTTGCAGTTATTTAAATTACAATGAAATTAAACAAGGAAAATTTCTGGCAATGATCAATAAAATTCGATCAAACCCTTTTTCCAACTGCAAAAAATACTTACACTATAAGTTTTACAAACATCTATTGAAACAACTACTTCCCGAGCATTTACCCCGCCGGACATTGGATCACACAATAGATATTTGTTGTTGCATCGCAGCACTGCTGTTTTATTTGATAGAATGTAAAATATTTATGGAAAATATGTAAAACTTTAATAACTGTCACCAAGTGAATGAATACTCTTTTCTATTTATAAAACATGAATCATAATAATTGGAAAGATAACGCAAGCGCCATCTATTGCCTAATTTTATATGGCATCGTCAACAATTTGGGTACAAGGTAGACGATTTAGAATCTTTGTTTCGTCTACTAAAGGAAGGTGAGCTTGTCCTGTTTATGAGAACAGGAAACAAAATGGCAATGAGCTGGTATCTACACGCTAGATTGATGGTAGTTGAACGTATTATCAAAACATGGATAATTAAGTTGATTGTGTTTCTCTTTAGGAAATCTGCTATTCAATTGTAATAAATGAAACACTTTTTTACTTTGTTTGTATAACTCGGATTTATTTTATTGTTGACTATAGTTAAGACAACCTTAACGTGTCATTATCTAAACAAAAGTTTTGTTTGTTTTGATAATGATACGTTAAGGTTGTCGAAATTATAGTCAACAATAAAATCAATCCGAGTTATACAAACAAAGTAAAAAAGTGTTTCATTTATTACAATTTAATTTCAATGTATAACAAAGTAGAAGCCTCAACAATTAACAAATCTGCTATTATTCTTAGGTAAATTGCCAGTCGAGAAAATTATCATTGAAATTGAAGGTTTATTTCGACAAAAGAATTTTTCGTGATAATTTTAATAGAGTAATATTTCTTTTAAAATAATTGCAGTTAAGTTTTCTTTAATAAATCTATGATATATTTTTATAAAGTTACCGTTTTTTGTTTAAGTGATTTTTTTTAGTGAGAGTTGTATACATTTATATCTGTGCAATTTTTTTTAATAATTTAGGTCGATGAAATATGGGCATCCAATTTTATTTGACTGGCTAGTAGTGAGTTATAGATGACAATTATGAAGTTATTAGAATTGTTTTCTTCATTTAAAAGGGAAAAAGTAATAGATTTGTTGTTTTGTTGAAGGTATCGCCTTCACCACTTGCCTGTAACTCAGCGCCAACCCCATCACCGGTGCCCTCGCCAACGCCTAGCATACGAAGACCAAGCAGTGCTTTACTACACCCGGACCACGCTCGGATATTCAGGCTGTACCCATCGTCCTCGCCGGAGCAGACCTCCATCGAGGACATGACTGATTTACACAACGGCCACGCCGCCTCCCCGTCATCCAGCACGACGTCCTCCCTCACCTCCGTAGCGGCGGCCGTGGCCTCGGCCGGCTCCAGAGCCAGCGACCCCTGTGATAGCCGCCGGCGGTCCTCCACCATGACCGCCAGGTACTCCCTCTTCGACGCGCTCGACCTGGAGTACGCCCTGCTGAGGGCGGCGGCGAGGGGTAGCGTCGGCCCTTACTCCCTCAGCGAGAGCCTCCACAAGCTCACCTTCACCCAGAGCCTGGCGTTCCCCGCCCTGGCCCGCGGCCTCGCCAGCAAACGCAGGCGCTCCCAACAGAACACGAACAACCGACCCCTGGATCCCTCCGAAAGCGGCCTGAACGCTTTCGCCAAAGTCGTGACTGCGCTTGTGCTGGTTTTAGTCAGTGTTTTAGTGTTTGCGGTGGTTTACAAGTTCGTGAGGACATGAGGATTGCTTCTCGCCCCTTCGGGGGCGAGAGTTAACAGGGTGACTATTTTGAAGAACGCTACTATAATATTAAGCGGGCACCGGAACCCCGGCGATATCACGTGAGGCTCCCGGAACGAGCGATTCACGTGAAAAGGAATTGATCAATTGTTACGTATCTTATTGTAGGGGGTAGGTTGTATGATGGCTTTAAAAAAAACACAATTTGAAATATATCGGAAGTAAGTATAATGTGTCGTAACAAGAAATCGAAGAAGTTTTTTTTAATCATGTTCATTTTAACAGATTTCGGCCACTTTCATTACCAGAGATACATATAATTTATAAAAATCAGCAACCATGAATTTAAATTCGACATTTTTTATTTCCAAACTCTAAAAATAATCGTAATAAAATTATTACTATTTTACTTCAACAGAAAATCCAATAAAAGAACATTTAATTACGTGCCAGCTTCTTAATTATGCCTTTAAATTAAACTTTGCTTATATGGCGTATATAAGCAATGTTTAATTTAAATTTAAATGTCACTGAAGAAATATGAAAGCGAGTAAAATATATACTAAAATAATACAAAACGAAATATTACTTTGATTCTATTTTAAATTTTAAAATCACTAGTATTAATATTTAAGCGCTTGTGTCGTCTTTAATTTATTAAATTTTGATGTAACGAAAACACTTAACTTTTTAATAACACTTTTATTTTACTTTAGTGACTAGTTTCAACTAGATGGTAATCATAATCAAGCTAAAAGTTAAATAAATGAAATAAAAATAATTTGATAATAATTAATAATTTATTCCATCTTAATATTCTCGAATCAAAAATTGTTACATTATGCAATATGTTATTCTTATGTAACGGCAAGTGTCCATTATTGTACAATTGTTTTTAAAGTACTTACGTAACGTAAGTCAAAATGTCAGAGTAGCTAAAGAGGAAGTAATTTATTAATTATTTTCAAGGTAATAAACAATTGACGTTACTTAATATTAGGCTATCCACAGACACGTGTTTCGGGATCTATCTCTCGTCAGCACAGCTCTGCCTTAAACAAACGTGCATTAAGTTTAACAATAATAAAAATACACACAAGCTTAAATTAAAGGATAACGAATTCTAATTATTTTCAAATTCTATCTATTTCATTTATTTAAATAACTGTGACCAAGTGAATGTATACTCTTTTCTAATGATAAAAGTTTTCATTCAGCTACGAACCATCGCGACGGAAATATCTCCCGTTCACAATCATTTCTTTACCTAATTTGGAATTTCCATGAAGTGAACACCTACAAGATCCAAGAATGACTAGTATTAAATATAATTAAACAAAGTGTTAGTTCGACGTCGTTTATAATAATTCTTCACTGGCACAGAATTTCGTACGATTTTATATACGTTTAGATTTTTGTTTAAATGAAATAAAACGCTTGATGTTTTCTCTTCGGTGCTTCGATTACTACTGATTTCCAAAAAAATATATACAAAGTTTATATACAAGGGTAGGAAGTAACACATTTTTCAAAATACAATAATGTCAGAGTCTGGAAATTATCATTAAACCGGACGTGCTTATACATAAATTTAGGGTAAATTAGTTTGTGCTTAATTGGTACGTTTACAAAATTACAAAAACTAACCCCCGCGGCTAATAGCATCGTCCTGGATTCCCAGATAATTATGGTCACTACCTTGTTTCGGATTACAAATCCCTAACAGACAGTTTAAACCAGAGTTAAAAATATACCCTTCTCTAATAATTGTTTACTAAATATTTCGTTATTTTATTGTAATTAAAAACAATGTTTTTATTTAAATAATTAAAATCTCCACAACCAACAACCAACATAAAGAAGATTACTTGAGTTTTTAGTTAAGCAATGTGTTATTTTGGTGTGATGTTATGTATATCATCATTTAGTGCATTTTAAAGAGATTTTCTCACAATTAAAAACATCATGACTTTGTATGAAGTAAAACTATTATCAATTTACTGATAAGTACGTTGTAGTTGAGTTAGTTACGTTTTTACTATCTTTGGGTAAAGAATACCTCAATGGCAACATAACTTTTCGTATTAATAAGCGATTTTAAAGCATAACTGGATATAGTGAAAATTATATTGATACCTAAAACAGCGAAAAGTTGAAATATGCGAGCCAATTAGTT
Source organism: Philonthus spinipes (assembly GCA_963082785.1). Lineage (NCBI taxonomy): Eukaryota > Metazoa > Arthropoda > Insecta > Coleoptera > Staphylinidae > Philonthus > Philonthus spinipes. The sequence continues at coordinate 6,065,936 of OY720314.1, forward strand.
GCAATATGATGTGATGCCAAGAAGTTAACCTTATTAAGCAGAAGGGAACTATTTTATTGTTAATTAACTTTAACTTTAACTTTATTTTACGGAATTCTCCATTATAATTGATTACATTATACAATAATTTACATATTTGTATATAATCAGGTAAGTATTCCTAAACTATTAATAAGTAAGATAAGTCCATTCCCAAACGGTTCAAAGAATTGATTCAGTGTTGCTTATGACTTCACAAACTAACATCTACGGGTATATAATTACATAATAACATAACTTATGCATAAATATAGGACTAGAAGATTCCCTACGTTTATATAATGAATAAAGGAATTAAATTTTAAAAAATTGATAATAATTTATAGATTGGGGGAATAATCTATAAATTATTATCAATTTTTTAAAATTTAATTCTTTTATATTCATTATATAAGCTTACGTAACGTAAAATAACAGAAGTTTAAGAGGGAATAATTTATTAATAATTTTCAAATTCTTCTTATATTTCATTTATTGATTCATTATGTAAACGTATCGAATTTATTTAATTTACTTAAATTACTTTGGCCAAGTAAATAAATATTTTTTTTCTTCTATTATTAATGAATCAATATAATAGTATCATAATAAAGGGTCGTAGTTTATCCCTCTCTCAGGATAAGATCAATTGATCGCGCTGATAATTAGTAAAATAATTATTAACTCAGACGTCTAAATCATTAAGGAAACTAACTGACTCATTAAGTTTTTACGAGATCGAATTTTAATTAAAAAAAAATATATATATTTGCAATAAATTTGTTTATTTTAAGGTTATATTTGGCACACCAATCGTATATAATATCAAGTTGATTTTACAAATGCCAGCACTTATTTGGATTAAGTTCTGTAACATAATTCTTCAAGTCCTATGTTATTACATATTAATAATTTTTTTAAAAAGTCGTTAATAAGGATGTTAAGCAAACACTCTTCCAGAATAGACTCCATTCTGGAAGAAGCAAACATTCTTCCAAAATAGACTCCATTCTGGAAGAAGCAAACACTCTTCTAGAATAGACTCCATTCCTGAAGAAGCAAACACTCTTCCAGAATAGACTCCATTCTGGAAGAAGCAAACACTCTTCTAGAATAGACTCCATTTTTGAAGAAGCAAACACTCTTCTAAAATAGACTCCATTCTGGAAGAAGCAAACACTCTTCCAAAATAGACTCCATTCTGGAATAAGCAAACACTCTTCCAGAATAGACTCCATTCTGGAAGAAGCAAACACTCTTCTAAAATAGACTCCATTCTGGAAGAAGCAAACACTCTTCTAGAATAGACTCCATTCTGGAAGAAGCAAACACTCTTCTAAAATAGACTCCATTCTGGAAGAAGCAAACACTCTTCCAAAATAGACTCCATTCTGGAATAAGCAAACACTCTTCCAAAATAGACTCCATTCCTGAAGAAGCAAACACTCTTCCAGAATATACTCCATTCTGGAAGAAGCAAACACTCTTCCAGAATAGACTCAATTCTGGAAGAAGCAAACACTCTTCTAGAATAGACTCCATTCTTGAAGAAGCAAACATTCTTCCGGAATAGACTCCATCCTGGAAAAATGTTTGCTTAACATCCTTATTAACGACTTTTCTCAAAATTATTAATATGTAATAACATAGGACTTGAAGAATTGTGGTACACATGAAATTGGCAAAAAAATGTACTAAATCTAAATTTATTGAATACAATATTATATACGAGCTAAAATATAAGAAACACTGAGAGAGGTAGAGGTAATACACTATCTAAAGAATCCAAGCTTGCCCAATAATTAATATGGTTTGTTGAACTCCTTCGATATGTCAGTATTACATCAATTCGGATGTTTCGTGCGCAATGTTGGCCAAATTGATTACAGTCATACGTTTTTTAATAAATCCGTGTTCTTGACGATGCAGATGTGAATGAATATGTAGAACGTATTGTTCGAATATTTTTGCGATTTATGATAGTTTTAGCACAGATAAACATACAGACTGTCCACTGGGATACGTTTCACGGAATCCGGAATATTGTTTAAAAAAATGTCTAAGAGGTGGCACTACTATATCCAATCATTAATTAAATTTGATTTATCCTAATGATAAATATGAACCCCGATAGGTATGCAATGATTTATACACAAGTATATCTATGAAAATCATAAAAAGCATGCGCATCGAAACAAGGCCGGTATTTTTCATCGTTTACCGTCGCGTGTCTAACAACACCCCGCTTGATTTAAATCTCGCAGCAATTTGTGGTGCCATTTTTAGTATGATCGAACGATCGACCGCTCGGATCGATGTCATCTTGAGAAATGAAATATCGTTGCTCTCTCTCTAACAGCAGAGTGACTTTTCGGCGCGGTCATTTTTAACGCGCTTTACCGCTCTATAATGATTGTTAAGTTATCAACAGTACTAAACATCGCGTATGAGTGCGCACTCAAAAGCATCTAGGCTCTAGGCTCTTGACTCCCCACTATAAACAAGGTCTTACTTGTGAAATTCAATCTACTGACGAGTCATCATTCATTTTTATTGATACAGTTAGTTCCCAGAAGAATATGACGGCTGTTTTTATCTGTATCTTGATTTGCGTATATTACACATGCCTTATATTCGGATCCATTTTTCACGTTTCGCCATCTGGCCCTTGGATCTTTTTCTTTACACCAACGTAAGTATTTAGAAATGGGGGGGGATTTTTAATTTTGTAGATTCAATGAATTTAATGGGTAAATTAAATATTATTGCTATTGGATAGAAGTAGTAGAATCGAAGCAGAATCTTTCAATATAAATGCTGACGTATTATCATTGCCAGAAGAGAATGCTGAAAGCATGAGATAAACTTACATACAAGTCATTTCGCTGTATGTTTAACAATACATACTGTTACAGAATAATTAGAACTAGTTCAGTTTCAAATTAGCAGGTGGGGACATCTCGTTTGAAAAAAAAAAAATAGCGTGACGATTTAAATATCCAGTCTTCTAGTTTTGGTCCTGATAATTCTATGATACTATCGTTTGATTTTTCAGTAATTTAAAACGATTGTAAAAGCGAATCTTACAAAAATGTAATTAATTACTCACTCGCCATTTAAGTACAGTTAATCGTCTAAACCGTATCCCTTACAACCGTTATTCACCTTCACAGATTCAGTATTTTAAATTTAGTAGCGCTTTATTCCGACGAATGTCTGTAGTTTAGAACATAGCTAATTAAATCTTTCTTTCGACTACTGCCATTCCACTACTGACAGCTTTTTTCCAAATGACCTTCCCAATTCCTCTGTTTGCATAAGTTTTCAACATACTATTTCATACTTGCAGAATATTAATGGTATGAACGATAAAATTATGGGATATTAGGAGAGAATGTTGACATGGTTTGGCGTGAAGACGATATTACTGTATGCGACTGCCGTTCCAATACTGACAGCTTATTTTCAAATAACCTTCCCAATTCCTCTGTTTGAATTAGTTTTCAACATACTATTTCATATTCCTTTAGTGGACGAAACAATGATTCTCGGTCGTCTACCTTGTAGACCCAAATCATTGACGATGCCACTTGAGATTAGGCAAAAGGTGGCGCTTGCGTCGTCTTTAATTTATTATGAATACTATTTCATACTTGCGGAATATCAATGGCACGAACGAGGAAGTTATGAGATGACATTTTTGGAGAGAATGTTGACGTGATTTGGCGTGAAGACGATATTACTGTATGTGACTGCCGTTCCATAGTTGACAGCTTATTTTCAAATAACCTTCCTAATTCCTCTGTTTGAATTAGTTTTCAACATATTATTTCATACTTGTAGAATATCAATGGCACGAACGAGGAAGTTATGAGATGACATATTTGGAGAGAATGTTGACGTGATTTGGCGTGAAGATGATATTATTGTATGCAACTGCCGTTCCACTACTGACAGCTTATTTTCAAATAACCTTCCCGATTCCTCTGTTTGCACTAGTTTTCAACATATTATTTCATACTTGCAGAATTTCAATGGCATGAACGAGGAGATTATGGGATGACATATTTGAAGAGAATGTTGACATGGTTTGGCGTGAAGATGATATTATTGTATGCAACTGTCGTTCCACTACTGACAGCTTATTTTCAAATAACCTTCCCGATTCCTCTGTTTGCACTAGTTTTCAACATATTATTTCATACTTGCAGAATTTCAATGGCATGAACGAGGAGATTATGGGATGACATATTTGAAGAGAATGTTGACATGATTTGGCGTGAAGATGATATTACTGTATGCGACTGCCGTTCCACTACTGACAGCTTATTTTCAAATAACCTTCCCGATTTCTCTGTTTGAATTAGTTTTCAACATACTATTTCATACTAAATAACCATCCTAATTCCTCTGTTTGAATTAGTTTTCAACATATTATTTCATACTTGCAGAATATCAATGGCACGAACGAGGAAATTATAGGATAACATATTAGGACAGAATGTTGACATGGTTTCGCGTGAAGACGATATTACTGTATGCGACTGCCGTTCCACAGTTGACAGCTTATTTTCAAATAACCTCCCCAATTCCTCTGTTTGAATTAGTTTTCAACATACTATTTCATACTTGCAGAATATCAATGGCATGAACGAGGAAATTATGGGATGACATATTAGGCGAGAATGTTGACATGGTTTGGCGTGAAGACGATATTACTTATTACTGTATTCGACTGCCGTTCCACTACTGACAGCTTATTTCCAAATAACCTGCCCAATTCCTCTGTTTGCACAGATTTATTATATGTTATAAGGTCTTTCTGCCTCATTCTTTTTTATTTATCATAAAACTGTGAAAAATCAACGTTTCAATGGGAAGAGTGATGGTGCAAGAAATTTGAAAGAAAGGTCAGTGAATTAGGGTAGGAAATAATGACGAGAGAGCGTAATTTGTATGTTGTAGACTATGAAAAATATGTGGGAGTTAAATGGATGGTTGAAAAAGAAGGAAAGAATCGAAATGTATGGTGGTCATCGCTAGTGTTGAGAGAATCAATAGGATGGAAGGTAGATTTTGAAGAGAAATGAAGAGGAGTACAACAACAAAAAATACAGTCACTACAGACGAGGGAGGTACATTCACAAAAAATTGTCTAGTGCGGTCAAATCGCACGATCTTCGTGGAAAATTGATTGTGACAAAACATGAGATTATGTGCTCATAAAACTTGCCTCTAATAATAATAATAATTTTATTGCCCAACACCCATTACAGGACAATTACAGGACAAGAAAATAAGAATACAGAATTTGTAAAGTTACTTAGTATCTAAATTGGATTACGGTATCGTGTGCAGTGTGACATGTGCCAACAAGCTACCGTTCGATGATTAAGGACTTTTTTTTTGCTCAAAAAGGAAGAATTGAATTTATTTCATCCTTTACTTTCTTCATCAAGGGATTACACTTGAAACACACCTAAAGAAGTATACATTTATATATTTACTAATTATAATTTTAATATAATTAATTTGATTAAACTAACTTGAATTAATACTCTCTTCTAAGTTTATACTTGAAACACAGTGCTCTGACGAAGTATACATTTACATATTTACTAATGATAATTTTAAAATAATTAATTTGATTTGACTAACTTGATCAAGTGAATAAATACGCTGTTCTAAGAGTATATTAAGTTGGATACATAGATAATTTATCAGATTTAGGTTTGTGGGATTTGAGGTGAATATATAATAATAATAATAGCAATTTATTTACAAAAACAAATCATATACAGAATATATACAAATGTATGATGTAAATACTTCGGATAAAACAAAATAATAGTAATAAAACGAATTAACTCTTAAAGTAGTCACTTAAACAATAAGGTTCCATGTTGACTAAATATTTATGCAATACCTTTTTTCGGTAATTACAATTCTCTATGATTTTTATCTGCATAGGTAAAATATTATATAATTTTAATGCAGTATAAGCACAACTTTGTTCATATTTTTTCAGACAATGCTGAGATAAATTATATATTTGGCCATTCCTTTTTGGATATAAAGTATCGGAAAAGATGTTATTAAAGTAATTATTGTGTTTCCAAAAAATGTATGTTTCAAATACATAAATCAACATATAATTCATTTTAAAAAAACCCTCTACAACTGTTATAGTACTTAAAGTTGAAAAGTATTCGAAGTGCCTTTTTTGGATTAATAATATTTTATTTGAATCGACTGATATTCGCCAAAATATTATGCCATATTTGAGATGGTATTATATGTTTGCAAAGTAAAAGATTTTAAAAATTTCAATCGAAGCCGATTTTCTTAATATTCGTAATCCAAAGCAAGCACCACTTATCTTGACACACAATTTACTTATATGAACTGAAAATGTAAGCGTATCATCTATTGTGATTCCCAGAAAATTCACTGATATTGTCAGGTTGTAATTAGCGTTATTTAAGATTATATGGTTTACTGACATAAGTCAGTATTGTAGTTCAAACTTAAAGATAATGGAAGGTTGGTTCACCAACAATAATTTAGTTTAGAACAAAAATAAACCGTTTTGAGTTTTGTTCAAAACTAATGAGTAACCCTTCATTAGTTTTGAACAAACTTATAGATAATGGAAGTTTGGTTCACCAACAATAATTTAGTTTTGAACAAAAATAAACTGTTTTGAGTTTTGTTCAAAACTAAGGAAGGGTTACTAATTAGTTTTGAACAAAACTCAAAACGGTTTATTTTTGTTCAAAACTTAATTATTATTGGTGAACCGACCTTCCATTTTCTGTAAGTTTGAACTACAATACTGACTTATGTCGGGTAGTGTAAATCTAGTAGATTTGTATCATCTGCAGAGTTAATGAGTTTACAGTCTAGTGATGCGGTGTAAATTATGTCATTTATATATATTATGTAAAGTAAAGGCCCAAGAATACTTTCCTGTGGTATTTCTTTAGTTACATTTAGAGGATTTGAGATTGTAACTAACCCATTTTTATCTTTAAACTTTGTGTATTGATATAATGTAGTAATATTTTATTCATTTCTTCACTTTTTTTTATTTTTATCACTATATGTATATTTCAAGCACAACGTGCTCAATATTGAAAGAGAGCACGTTGAGCTCTGTGACTTTTGACTTACGCTACGTAATTTATTAATTATTTTCAAATCATTTTTATTTAATTTCATATTCCTTTAGTGAACGAAACAATGATTCTCGGTCGTCTACCTTGTAGACCCAAATCATTGACGATGCCACTTGAAATTAGGCAAAAGGTGGCGCTTGCGTCGTCTTTAATTTATTATGAATACTATTTCATACTTGCAGAATATCAATGGCACGAACGAGGAAGTTATGAGATGACATATTTGGAGAAAATGTTGACGTGATTTGGCGTGAAGACGATATTACTGTATTCATTTCTTCACTTTTTTATTTTTATCACTATATGTATATTTCAAGCACAACGTGCTCAATATTGAAAGAGAGCACGTTGTGCTTGAAAAGTGCATATATTGATAAAAATAAAAAAGGGAAGAAAGGAATAAAATATAGCTTTATTATTTCAAGAAACTTCACGTACTCACGAACAAATATCTTTGTGTATTGAACTCTATTTGACAAATATGATTTGAAGCATTCGTAGGCAGTCGCTATTACATCGTATCTATACAATTTATCGAGTGGAATGTCATGGTCTATTGTATCAAATGCTTTAGTTAAATCTAAGAATAGACCACAAGCTATATTAATAAATATTTAACTTATACTTGTAAACATCTTCATCTTCATGTAATTCAACTAAACAGTTGATGAGAAGATGAGAAATATAAAGTAAGATACGTTGTATTCACTATTTCTTCACTCTTTTTTAATATAAACTAAACGCATGACGTAGAGGAGGAGGAGGAGGTTGACGTAGGGTGAGGAGATTAAAATGTACATTTCTAAATAAAGAGTGAAGAAATACTGAATACAACGTGTTTTGCTTTAATATTTAACTTGTTTATATATTTCTTTAGTGACAATACCGTATCTAAACGAAGCTTATGTTAAATTAAAAAAAAAAGAATAATAATTCCTTTTTTATTTAAATTAAAAAAATAAACCATACGAAAACTATTTCCACATAATCTGTATGTATCTCTTGATAATTATTGTGGCCCGAATACGAGTTAATAATAAGAAAAATGAAACCAAACTTCCTGAAAATCGTGGGATCACAAAGGACGTTTTCGTCGCTCGGCGCGAGGAAGAGGAGGCGGAACGCTTAAAATGACCGCGCCGTATTAAACTAAAAAAAATGTAAATACTATGGGAAATAAAAGAAACCGGATATTAAAACATTTGTACGAAAATCAAGGCGGTGAAAGCTTTATGAAAATAATCCTCGGCTTAACGTTTTCTTCTCCCTCAACTGACGTGAAATACGCATACTCGTTCCTTTATTTTTTCGAATCTACAACCTAAAAACCTTGACATAACTTTCACTTAATGTATTATTTAATATTATTATATTTCGTTAAAATTATTTGTTTATTATTATTATGATATTCAGATAATTAAATGGTATAATTATAATAATTACATAAATTTATGAAAATTTTCTATTATGAATTTATGCGAGAATTCTTGCGTGTGTAAAACGGCCCTTAAACCATCTTTAGTGTTATGGATTTTTATTAATGCACTATATACTTAGTGACATAAAAAATGCAATACCAAGTTTTACTCGTCAAAAGTGGTAATTGATTAAAATTTCAAAGAAATTAAACAAAATATAAAAATATATTTCTTTATTAATAAAGTGCTGGACCATCGCAATTTGGTTTACGTTCTCGCACTTTCTGGATATAGATTCCACCAATAGTAGAAATCAACCTACCTGAAATATTGTTACCCAGACAATCTGTAGTTCACGCCGGAGAGCTTATAGTGTTTGTGGAAGATTGGTTAATTGCTTGAGTTTTCTATCCATCGTAATATTTATAATAATAAACTTTATTTTGTCACAGACTACATATTATACAGTATAAATCTTACGTTCTGTTAAAGACAAATAGACGTAATTCAGATGACTCTGATCTTCCATTACACCTTCACATGTTACCGAAATCGATATAATCTCGCAAGAAATAGACCCAATAATTTTAATTGTAACAAAAAGTAAAACGCCGTAATTGCCATGGCTATTGGATTATTTTAAACGAAATTTTGAATCTCTTTGACTTGTTAAATATTTCTACCTAGTTTGGTCGAATAATTCCTAACCCCATTCGGTGTTGAAAATTGAATGAAAATAAGTATAATTTGTATGAAATAAATATGAATATTATTAAAAATCAACCAATAAAACACAGATTAGATTGAATAACTTTAAATTCTTGACTAATTTCGGGTTATTTTCTCTTGAAAATGGGCTCATAACCCGAAACAAGTCAAGAATTTAAAGTTATTCAATCTAATCTGTGTTTTATTGGTTGATTTTTAATAATATTTTCATATTTATTTCATACAATATGAACTACCAATGTTTAAATATTAAAACCAATAATTAAGTTTCATTTGGTTTTCAATGTGCATGAAAACCAAATTAAAATTATTTTCATTAAATCCATAACACTACAGATTTTTTTCTTTTATAATAGTAATAATATACTTTTTTAATTATTCACTGAAGAAAATATCCAAAAACAACATTAAAACAACTTTAAACATTAATGTGAAATTGATGCACGTCTTTTTTATGTTCATTTTGCGTTTACTTCTATTATTTTTTTTATTTTATTTAGTACATACAATTAATTTAAACAAACTTATCAACATATCACTCCAAATATCCCCCCTCTTAATCCCCCCACCTTTGCCCCGCACTTTTTTATCTGTAGAAACTGACTTGCAACGAATTTATGTAATTACCAAAAAAAAATTAACATAATTTCAGCGTACGAGATGAAAAATAAGTGAAAAATATGAATTTATTTTTTTACTAGCCAGAAAGATTTTATAACTTGTGAATAAAAATAATAATAATAATAAAATCTCTCTCTATATATATAGATAAAAATAATAATTCTAATAAACTTGTTGTTAACGATTGGCGGAGGAAACTATTTAAACTGTAAATATAAGACGCTTCGAATTTTTAAGAAATAATACAGAGAATTAATACAATCTTAAAATTAAACTTGATATAATAATTGTCGCCCTTGATTTTTATTGTTTCAGTTTGTTTTCTGTGTAATTGCGCTCCATGTTTCTCTCTTGCGAAAAAAAAAATGTAAAATTTGTGTATTTATTATTATTCGTAGATATTTTTTATGGTTATCTCACTTATCACTTGAATTATTACTCATTAAGGTTTAAATTAAATTACACATTTTTTTCATTACTTACTCGACTACAAACCAAGTGTAATTTAATTTAAACCTTCATCGGTAATTATTCGCAGATATATTTTGAAGAGTTTTTTCGTGTCTATCGTGCTCAGTGGAATTTTTGATGTAAGCCTTCAGTGTGACAAACTGAATCCCATTGAATAAAATATTTACAATTGTTACCCCACTGAGGAGCAAAATGAACATAGAAACGTTGCATAAAAGTAACTTTAACGTCCAATGTTGATTTTATTGTTGACGCAACTTTATTTTTCAAATATTTTGTTCATTGGGATCCCACTGAGCAAAATGTCCATACTTAAAATTGCTTTAACATTAATATAAAATTTATGCGAAGTTTTTTCAGTCAATTTCGCTTAGTGGGATTGTTGATGCAACATTTTCTTGTTCATCTAAACAAAATATTTACAATTATTACCCCACTGATGAACATAAAAACCTTGTTTTAAAGTAACTTTAAGTTCCAATGTTGATTTTATTGTAGATTTAACCTTATTTTGCATTTTTTGGCTCCCCACTGAGAAAAAATGTTTATAATTATTATTACTTCAACATTAATATAACATTTATGCGACGTTTTTCGAATAAATATTGCTTAGTAGGATTGTTGATGCAACCTTTTTTGTCCAACTGAACAAAACATTTACAATTATTATCCCACTGATGAGCAAAATGAACATAAAAACCTTGCTTTAAAGTAACTTTAAGTTTATTATTGATGCAATCTTATTTTGCAATTTTTTTCTCATTGGAGAAAAATGTTCATAATTAGCATTACTTCAATATTAATATAACATTTTTGCGACGTTTTTTGAATAAATTTCGGTTAGTGGGATTGTTGATGCAACCATTTTTGTCCAACTGAACAAAACATTTACAATTATTACCCCACTAAGCAAAATATTTACAATTAACGTTGCATCAATATTAAAATAATTTTAAACATCAATAAATAAATAAATATAACATTGATGCTATGTTTTTGTGTTCCCATTTATTGATGCAACGTTTTGTCCCATTGAACAAAATAATTACAATTATTACGTCACTGAGCAAAATGAACATAAAAACATTGCTTCAACGTTACTCTAACATCTAATCTTGTTTTTATTGTTGATTCAACATTATTTTTGAAATATTTTGTTCATTGGAATCCCATTGAATATTCACAATTAAAATTGCAACAACATAAAAACAACTTTAAACATTAATATAACATGTATGCAACGTTTTTTTGTGTTTATTTTGCTTAGTGGGATTGTTAATGCAATGTTTTTTGGTCAACTGAACAAAGTAACGTTGATGCAACGATTTTATGTTCATTTTTCTCAGTGGAATTATAATAATTCTAAACATTCAATTATTATTCCACTGAGCAAATTGAACATAAAATCTTTGCATCAACGTTACTTTGTTCAGTTGACCAAAAAACTTTGCATTAACAATCCCACTAACGTTGATGCAACGAGTTTATGTTCATTTTGCTCTGTGGAATAATAATTGAATGTTTAGAATTATTATAATTTCACTGAGAAAAATGAACATAAAATCATTGCATCAACGTTACTTTCTTCAGTTGAAAATAAAAAACTTTGCATTAATAATCCCACTAACGTTGATGCAACGATTTTATGTTCATTTTGTTCAGTGGAGTAATAATTGAATGTTTAGAATTCGTCGTTGATGCAACGATTTTTATTCTGTGGAATAATAATTGAATGTTTAGAATTATTATAATTTCACTGAGAAAAATTAACATAAAATCGTTGCATCAACGTTACTTTGTTCAGTTGAAAATAAAAACTTTGCATTAATAATCCCACTAACGTTGATGCAACGATTTTATGTTCATTTTGTTTAGTGGAGTAATAATTCTAAACATTCAATTATTACTCCATTGAGAAAAATGAACATAAAATCGTTGCATCAACGTTACTTTAACGTCAAATGTTGATTTTATTGTTGATGCAGCGTCATTTCGCAAATATTTTGTTCAGTAAGATTCCACCGAGCAAAACGTTCAGAATTAACATTATATCAACATTAAAACAAATTTGCACATAAACATAACTCAATTTAATAAAACACTTTAAACTTGAAACTATAGTCACAATAAATATAATTTAGAGTTAGACAAACAAAGTTTAGTGTTTTATTAAATTGATAAACAAAGTATAACAAAGTTGAAGCCTCAGTTATTAATAACTTAAACATAACATTTATGCGATGTAATAAAGACCTTTATGGGCATCCTTCCTTTAGACTTTTTACAATCTCAATATATTTTGTGTCCATTTTGCTTAGTGGGATTATTGATGCAACGTTTTTGTCCAACAGCATTTTTTTTATAAATATTCCTCCACAGAATAACGCACATTCAATCGTTGCATCAACGTTACTTTAACGTCTAATGTTGATTTTAATGTTAATGCAACATTATGTCTGTTGGGAAATAAATGAATTATTATTGTTATTATTATTATTATTATTTGTAAATATTTTGTTCAGTGAGATTACACTGAGCAAAATGTTCACAATTAATGATGCATCAACATTAAAATAAACATCAATCATTAAAAAACTTTGATGCAACGATTGCTGAATTGATCAGTGAGATTGTTAATGCAACGTTTTTTTGTTTAACTGAACAAAATATTTATAATTATTACCCCACTGAGCAAAATTAACATAAAAACGTTGCATCAAAATTATATATTAACGTTTAATGTTGATTTTAATTTTTAATACAATATTTTTTGCGAAAAAAAAAAATGTTTAGTTGGATTCCACTACACAAAATATTCACAATCAGCGTTGTATCAAAATTAAAATTAACATTTTCATTAATAATCCCACTGAGCGAAATGGTTTAAAAAATCGCTGCACCAATGTTTAAGGTGCAGAGCGATTTTTTAAACCATTTCGCTCAGTGGGATTGTTAATGAAATGTTTCTTGTAAAACTTAACAAAATACTTACAATTATTACCCCACAAAATCGTCATAAAAACGTTGCATAAAAATTAGAATAACGGTGAATTTAATGTTAATGCGACATTATTTGTAAATCCCACTGAGCAAATTTTTCACAAATTACGTTGCTTCAACATTAAAACAACATTGTTATATTTAGAAATATTACAATACTGATCAAAATGGATATAAAAACGTTCACTTTAGACGTGAAAGTAACTGTCAAAGTTTTTATATTTTATTTTATTAAAGTTGTTGCATTAATATCAACATAAAATAAAATATAAAAACATTGACAGTTACTTTCACGTCTAAAGTCAACGTTTTTATATCCATTGTGATCAGTGTAGTAATATATTGTTAATAAATATTTTATCCAGTGGCATCTCTCTAAGAAATATGTTCACAATTAACATTGCATTAACATTCAAATCAACATTAAAGATTAATATAACATTAGTACAACGATTTTCTTCTGCACATTTTTCTCAGTGGGATATTACAACCCCAAACGTTAATGTAATATTAATGCAACGTTTTATATGCATTTATCTCAGTGGAATTTCTCGTTTTTAATTTTCACAGATTTATATTAATAAAAAAACAAATCAGCAAGCTAGCATAGATTTTTCTTTAGCTTCATCATAAATTCACGACAGGGCAGAAAGACCTCTGGTTGATAGCCCAGACAGACTAACACCTACATGTATTGTTATTATTTATATTGTTAAAATTATCTATATAGTCTGAATAAAGATATATATGTATATAAAAAACAAAAAAAATCACAGTTAAGTTGGTAATTTTATTAATTTCAGAATCAGTTGAAAATATGTAAATAATTAATTTATATTAATTATTTATCTTTTCATTATTTAATATATGTATAAATAACATAATTATTTCTGCAGACATTTTTTTACAAAGTACTTTAACAATGAAATTCGTATAATACAGCAACATATGTTTTTTTTTACAAAACAGCTGTCGACTCTCGGTCGTTCTGCCTATTTATTCAATATACAATCATCTTTATTGATATATTTATTTATGTACTGTAAAATACAATCCTTTTTTTATTTTATTAATAACAAAATGGCTATCTACCATCTGTCTTGCTGCCATTTATTTAATAAATAACTAACATCTTTATTTACATACAGAGTTACAATATTTACCACGTAACATATATTTAGAATGGTTAATTAAATTTTGTATGTAATTTGGCTACCCTACACCCATGTGGGTAGAAAGGGGTCATTGAATATATATATATATATATATATATATATATATAATTTGGCAATAGACCGAAGGTCTTTTCGCCATTATTTAATATTTTTCTCAAAATTTACATTTCTTTTTTATTATTTGTTTAGTCTTACATCGTTATATGTGCCTCTCTACTTCTCAATGTGAGGTGTACATTTCTTTTTAATCATCCATTTCAAAAACAAAAATGTTAAAGTATATTTTAAAAACACCACCCTTAAAAATTATGCGCAATATAAAGAGAAACCAATAAATACAATTTCAAAAAAGGAATGTAATTTACAATAACTGTATATTTTCGAGTTTACGTGAAGTGATTGATCACAAAATAGAAAGACTGTTATTCCTTACTTCACTTATTATATAAAAGTGATGTAAGGAATAACAGTCTTTCTATTTTGTAATTTACAATATGCGTGCAATGAAAGTGTTAAACACTGTATGGTTTAAACATCTATTTCTAATAAAGAAATAGATATTGGTTTATATTTTTGCTTTAAAATAAGCTTATTTATTTTAAAATATCTCAAACATAAGAAAGCATAACGACTATTAAAAATAATAGTAATTACTTCTTGTTTTAAATTATGTAGAATATTAAAGGCTTATTTTAAAACTACTATTAAAAATAATACACAAGAAAAATAAAACTCTCTTTTCCTTGTATTATTTTCAATAGTCGTTCTAAAAAAAAGCCTACATTCTACATATTTTAAAACAAGAAGTAATTACTATTATTTTTAATAGTCGTTATGCTTTCTTATGTTTGAGATATTTTAAAATAAGTAAGCTTATTTTAAAGCAACAACTCTTAAAAAATAATTAGCAGGAAAAAGATAAACCTACAATAAAAAAATACAAAAGAAGAATGTAATTTACAATGAACGTGTAATGAAATTGTTAAACACTGTATGGTTTAATCATCCATTTCAAATACAACCTTGTTAACGCTTCTTTCAAAACCACAACACTTAAAAAAGTACATAAAAAAATTATATATATAAAAGGGGAATGTAATTTACAATAAGAGTGTAATGAAAGTGTTGAAAAACTGTATGAAACATGTTTATATTTGTGATTCATCTTTTATGTTCTGTTTCTGTGTAATCCATGAAGTTAATTAATGTACATACATATGTATAACGTTTAAAAAAATTATATATACATAAATATTATATTCTTGTTACATGACAATCAAATTGTATTATACATTATTGTATATTATATATTGCACAATTATGCAGAGATGCTTATAACTGTTTACATTAATAAAATTTTATTTACGTAAGTCTTTTTATTTACAATTGAATGCAACGAATTACAGGAAAGGTAAGGTTGTTGATTGTTTTTAGAAGTAACGAAAATTTGAGTTGATTGCGTTGCTGCCGGTTAACCCAATCAACACAAATATTCGTGATGTGTGTGGCTGTGAAATATTTTCAATTAATGAAATGTTTAACCAGCATTCATCTAGCATATGGATACTTAGTGATGGTCATTTCGGTTTTTTGAACCTCATCAGACTAGTGTGCTCATACGCAATGCCTCGATGAATATTATGAACAATAATAATGAACATATTTTTTGTTTGTAAATCTACAACAAAGCAACTTAATAAATAACAAGTGAATGTATCAAGAAATAAAAAAAATCAAAATCGTGAATTTATTTATTGCTTTATTTCTTTCTCTTGTACCTGCGGATGAGCATTTCGAAAGTTGTTTCTCGATTTTCCGGCTGTCTTCAATTGAGTTCACGCGGATCTCATTTTCACGGTAATTGTTTATTTATTCTCCACATCGCAATTACTAGAACAACACGTTTTGTATACAAAAAATGAACTAATATAAATATTTACGTGAAGTTATGCCTCTGTAGAGATAAAATAAAACGCATAAATGCATAATAAATACATTATTATTAGATTCTTAGAGGCATTCACTTCATGGTACATTTTCAGTTTTGATATAAACTTTTTTATACCACTTTTATTTATAAATAATAAATAAAAAAGTTAAGTGCTTTCTTTATATCATTATTATTAGAGACGGGCAAAGTCGATCTTGTCTATCTATTTTTTACTGCAAAATTAAGTATATGATTTAGCTATCAGTAACTGTTCTTTATTTATTGAAAACATAAATTTATTGTTATATATATAACATCTTTATTTCTGCAGACAATTTTATATACAATAAATTAACAATATAATTCTTATACTATATTATACGTTAGAAAACGGCTATCGACATCGGTCTTTCTGCCTATTTATTGTTATTTATTGACTATACTCATTTAAAATTGCTTATTTAGAAATAATCTATTACTAATATTAATCGATTTTGCCCAACACTAATTGTTATTATATATATATATATATATATATATACAGGGTGGCGCAAGATTCCGATGAAGTCCAATATCTCAGTTATTTAGAAATTTACAAAAAGATATTACTGACATAATTTGTAGCTATTGTAAAACTTCACATTTTAAAATTGGTTTCATATGTATAGGGTGTCCAATAATCACGTGACGTATCAAACATATGTTTTTTTAAATGGAATGCTATATTTTTTATGTCGATTTTAGATTCTACGCTTAAAATTAATCATTTTTTACATAAGGTTTATTAGTTCAGTTTTTAATATTTTAAAAGTTATAAACAATTTAAGGTTGAAATCAATGGAAGATTGGGGCCTTATTATTCAAAAATGAAAAACGATGTAAACTTTCTGTTAAGGCGATTTAATTGAAAAAATGCTTAATAATTTAAGGAATAATCGTTTGTTACCATAAAGCAAATGTTGTGTACAGGGTGAAACAATGCGCAAAATGATTTTTTTCTTTTTTCACTTAAATGGAACACCCTATATTTTTTACACTATTTCGATAGAAAATTGATTGTTCTTTAATTTTTGTATAATAAACTATACACCTATCTGTTACTATTTTTTAACAATTTCAATTCAAAGTACAAAATTATAAGTTTAGCTTATAATCTATAATTTAAGTAGGCTATAATTAAAACAAATGGAATTCATAATCGTTTTCTGCTGTTTAATAACATACTTACTCCCTAACCTAAAAGGATATTCAAATGACAATCGATATTTAAAGGTGCATGCAAAATATAAAGAAAATAGTTGCTCAACGATTATTTAGCGAGTTATAATGGTTATTGGGACAATTTTTAAGAAAAAAATTGTAAAATGTTTGAATGCTATTGAATTAAAAAAAATGTGAAAGTGTGAAATAAATACATAAAAATGTTAACAAAATATAATGATATAAATATTTTATTATTTCACTTAGTATCTATTTTCGGTTTTTCAGTCAACATGAATTGTTTAAATAAATCAATTTAAGAAGCATATAGGAATATTTTAAACATTTTTCGAATAATAACCAAAAAATATAGTTCTTGTTAGTTTTTAACAATTAAATTAATCATTTATTGAAGAAGTATGTTTAACTGCACCAGTGTTACAAAATATAACGTAAAATGTACTTTACTTACTAATTATAATATTAAGCGTAACTTTCACAACTAAATAAATTAGTTGTCCTGGCGCGGCCTACTTTGGTTAAAAATTCTATACCAAATTTGTATTTGAGATTAATTATCTTAAAAACGGTAAATGGTAGCTATTTAATGTTTTATATAAAAAATGAAGGGTGATCAATTTTCTACTAAATTAGCGTAAAAAAATATAGGGTGTCCCATTTAAGTAATTATGGAATAGGATAGAAGCGTATTCGAGCAAGGGACGGCACATCTTCCATTTATTATAACATTTTGTAAGAAAAAAACAAGTGTTAGTTTTTTGGAAAATTTCAAAGATTATTCAAAAATATTTCACCGAGGGTTAAGTGATGAAAATGATCAAAAATTTACGAAAAAAAAATGTTTTCTTTGTTGCAAAATTAATTTATTGTTGAACATAATTTTTGCCATGTGGATGATTTAAAAGAATAGGAATCGCAAAACAAACTAGCAAATCTTCATTAATGAATTTAGAACTAATGTATACCTACTTTAGTCTTGCGAAAATCGCATTTATTTATTGCGAAAGTAATTTATTGATAAATACAATTTTGGAGAATAAATTGATGATAATAATAGGAATCGTAAAATCTGTTTAAAAATAAATTATTAATATTAACATACCTTAATAGAAAAAATAACTTCCAACCCATTCCTGGTGAATCGAAAACCAACTCACCTCCACCACTCACTAATTACCACTTGTTCATAAACAAAAATAAATCGCGTTTTTAATTATTAATAATTTCTAACGTTAAAAATTAAACCGGAATAGTGAACACTGCGCGTTTTCGGACGACTGAATCGAAATACAAGAGCGCAATTATCGCAAATCAAGAAGAAGAAAAAAAAAACGATCGACGACTCACTCCGAGAACGCATTCCTGAGATAAGAAGATTCGTTGTATCTGGATCCTGGCGCACAGCCAAGAACATACCTGTTTAAATTGTTGTATTTTCAATATTATCACGTATTAAAATAATTACAGCTTAATATTTATTTACTTTTTTTATTAAATTCTCATTTATCCCGTGGTAAAAAAAATATGTATGAATTATGATGTATTTTAATTAATACACTTGATTATTCGTTTCACTAAATTATTTTATATTTGTGTTCGCGTAACTTTCACAACTAAATAAATTAGTTGTTCTGGCACGGTCTACTTTGATTTAAAATTCTATACCAAATTTGTATTTGAGATTAAATATCTCAAAAACGGTAAACGGTAGCTATTTAATATGTTATATAAAAAATGAAGAGTGATTAATTTTCTATTAAAATAGCATAAAAAATATAGGGTGTCCCATTTAAGTAAAAAGAGAAAAAAATCATTTTGCGTATTGCTTCACATTGTATATAAAAATTTGTTTTGAGAGAAAAAAAAAAGAGTATTTCTTTTATTATTAAGTATTTTTGCATTTGTATGGCGTTGACAGAATGTTTATTTCATTTTTCATTTTTGAAATATTAGGCTCTAAACATCTATCGATTTCAACATTCATTTGTTTATAACTTTTAAACTATGAAAAATTGACCTATTAAATCTTATATAAAAAATGATTATTTTTAAACGTAGAATCGAAAATCTTCATAAAAAATATATCATTCCATTTAAAAAAACATATGTTTGATACGTTACGTGATTATTGGACACCTTGTATATATGAAACTAATTTTAAAATGTGAATTTTGACAGTAGCTACTAATAATATAAGTAACATTTTTTTGTATATTTCTTTATAACAGAGATATTGGACTTCATCGTAATCTTGCGCCACCCTGTATATATATATATATATAAATCTTCATTCATGTATTTTTTAGCAATTATTATTTATTTACAATACATGTATGTACCATATTCCTAAAAGTTTCAACCAGAGCTCTTTTAGCACCATTAATTTTATTATTTGAGTTTTTAAAGTTTGGTCACATTCATTTTTAAAATGATGAAAGTTGTAATTTAAAAAACTGCAAATATATGAATCATCTTTGTATCATTTCATTTTATTTAATAATACAAGTATAATTGCACAAATTTCAATTAACTTAAAGCAATTCACTTAAGTAACCAATACAATGAAATTAAAAATAAAGTTGGACCCGATATTAATCTAATTATAATGTAAATTTGCACAAACCACCGTCAACACAAAATATGATCAATATATTTATCAGCAAATTGCCATATGACCCATTGGTAGGTAAAAAGTATAATTCAATTATATAAAATTTTGAATTTACATAAAAGTAATATAGACCGACATCCGAAAGGGTATAAATAATAATAATAATAAAAGTAATATAAAAATCTGATATAATGATATAACAAATTTATACCGAAAACCCATCTCTTGCTAATTTTTTTATTTTTTTTATATATAAACCTTGTCGTTAGTTTAAATTAAAAAAAATAGAGGCAACAAATATTCGAAAGCCACCAAACTTTTAATTAACATTTCACGATAATAACTATTACACGATAAGTTGTTATAATTAATGGTTTTAATATTTAGACATTGGTAGTTCATATTGTAAAATAAAAATTAAAAAATCAATATATCCATTAATGTAAATATCCATAGAAATTTTAATAAAACAAATTTTAAATTCTCTTGAAAATGGGCCAATAACCCGAAACTAGTCGAGAATTTAAAGTTATTCAATCTAATCTGTGTCTTATTGGTTGATTTTTAATAATTTATTCATATTTATTTCATGAAAGTTGTTAATTTTTTTGTATCTATAGACAACATTAGCTTTTCTGTAGAATTAAGCGACAGCCCTTTAAATTCTTGTATTAACGTTTGAAAACGGACACACGATATATACAACCCATGTTACAGATAGAACTACATCAAATAAATTGAAAATATATAGCATCAAAATTGTTTTAAATGTAAATAATTATTATCATTTTGTAATTTTAAGGAATCTAAGCACATTTTAAACAATAATTTAAATATGTAAAGTATTACTTGACAAATAAGAAGATATTTATTAAATTAACTTAATTGATTATACCCGATTTGATAATTAAAAAGGGCAAGTATGCGCTTCAAATGAATTTCCGAATGCAATCTAAAATAAAATAACAAGGTTTAAACAATTTATTGTTTTCATGACTTTCCTATTTTCTAAATGAAAAATATTTTCATATAAAATTTTTAATATGTAATTATAATTGTAATTTGGAAATGGAGATTCCGTTAATAAAGTAAATTGAAATTGAAAAATTGAATTTATATTTACAAATTACGCAAATTTGTATTGAAAAACAATAATACTTTCTTATTTCATATTTATTAATAAAACAAAAGGTAAAATATAAACCGCTTCCTTTTTTTTTCTAAAAAAACATGATAAAAACGTTATTTTTGTTTTTTCTTGTAAAATAATTAATTATTAGGCTGAAAGACCTCCTGTCGATAGCAGTTTCCCTGAAGTACATTGTATGTATATATTATTTTTAAATATTCTCTATAAAATTATGAAAGTGTTGGTTACTTTTGGGAATAAAGATGTTTATATATAATTAAGTAGTAGAAAAATCTTTATTATCATACATTTGTACAATAGTTTCAAATAATACAATAAGTAGTACATTTTTATTTTGATAAATGCCTATCGGCCAGTAGCCTTTCTGCCAAAGTTGATAATTTTTATGGGAGTTATGGACGTATTGTGAGGTGTTAGTGTTTTTTAGATGAGCAAAGAGAAATAAAGCGTTAGAAGTGATGGCTAGTCTTGATTATAGTGTGTAATTACCGTAAATAAATATATTATTATTATTATTATTATTATTATAATCAGTAGGAACAGAATTTGTAGGGGATTTTAGAATTTGGGAGTTATTTCGGGGGATGCAGAATTGGGACAGAATTTCGAAATTATGTTCGTTTTGGGTGAATCTTCATTTATTTGACGGATAAACCATTTTACAAATTACAAAACACATTAAAATATACATACACGTGTGCACATTTATACATAAAAGCATAAACAAAACAAACACAATAATTTGAAAAAACATACTAAATTTGAAAAGTTTAAAATACTGATTTCGAATTATACATGGCAAATTACAATTTACAGATATTGATACGCTTTAGCTTAAACATAATTAATTATTTGAAATAATTCAGTTATTATTATCGACCGGCTATCGGTCGATAGCCGATTCATCATCTACAGAATATAATTCTATTTTTTGTATATTATTGTACATACATATACACATTTGAATAAAGATGGTTAGTTAGTTCAATTAAAATTTAATTCAGTAATTGCTTTTAATTTATTCTAAAATATTTTAAATTACGTTATGATCAAGTATTTATTAAATATTACACAATACTAAAACTAAATATGAATATTTAATTTATATTTCTAATTCTCTTAAAAAATGAGCTAATAACTCGAAAATAATCGTGAATTTAAAGTTATTTATTTTAATCTGTATTTTTATTTATCTATTTAGTAGATTTTTAATAATGTATTCATATTTATAAATCTAAAAAATATTCATCATTTTGATCGTTAGTCGATTGCTGTATTATCAGATTTAAAACTCCATCAATTTTGAAAAATTTGATTGTTTTGATAAAATCTTCATTCTATAAAGATTTCTTCGCCTGAAGAAGCCACAGTGTGGTGAAACAATTGTAGCGATATTACAATAGACTTTGAAAGACTAAATAGTGTTATTTAATATAAGTATAAAGATTGTCTTAAAACAGTAATAGAGATGACTAATAATTATATTAATCATGTATTTCTTGTTGAATAATGAAAATCCATCCTTTCTTTAAAATCTCTAATATTTCCAATTATTTATTTCGAAAACATAAATGAATTGCACACATAAAAAAAAAACAATTGAATACATAAATACAAACTCCAGTCAGGTATAAATAATCTTCTTATCTCAGGAATGCGTTCGCAGACCGAGCCATCGATAGTTTTTTTCTCGTTGCTCGTTCGGAATAAATGCGCTCGCAGATTTCAATTTAGTCGGCCCAGAACGCGCGTAGTGTTCAATGTTTAATGTTTGAAATTATTTATAATTAAGTTCCCGATTTATTAGTGATCCTAAGAAGAGATAATTAGTGAGTGGTGGTAGTGAGTTAGTGTTTTAGAGGGATTTGATTCACCCCGAATGGATCTTCCATTGTTTTTTTTTTATTATTTGTGACTGCAAGAAATGATAATTTGTGTCTTCCAGGATTGTTATTCATCAAGCATGGATCTTCTTCTTATTGATTAGCCTTAGCCCCGGAATGGATTTTCAGTTACGGTATGTCAATTGCTTTATATTTTTAAACAGGGCAGCAATGCATTTAGTGGATTCCGAGTTCTGCACCCGAGCATGCTGCGCAAAAATTAAAAAGCAAAACCAGCACGTGGTCGATCCAAATCCTAACCCATTCTTTGTTTTCCTTCCTTTTTGCATTTCCTTTTCCTTTATTTTCCTTCTAAATGTCCTTTTCAAACCGATTTCACGTGTATTTTCCTTTCCTCGGGTTTTTAACATAATTTAATATTATAAAACATTAAAATATTAATTCAATTATTATTATATTATAAAATTAATTTAACTTTAATTTAATATTATAAAACATTAAAATATTATTAATTTAAATATTATAGAAACTTTGTGACTGGTCAAAAGGGCTATATTGCCGAGGCCATTAAATAAAAGGAAGAAGAAGAAGAATGCATTTAGTGTAGGGTTGAAGCCCTGATCCCCTTATCGATGGTTGAGGCTTTTACGTGATGAAACTCGATTATACATTATTTTTAAATAAAACAAGAGTTTTTTAAGCTTCACAGAAATTATTATAGAGACAGTGCTGTAGTTGTTCTGCCAAAAAGTGGCATCATCAGGGAGATGATTAATGACATATTTCATTTTTAAGGCTGCGATCCCCAATACGTTTCCGTTTTAAGTGATTAACAATTTTATACAAAAAATAAACATTAAATACAGGCAGATAGCTTATTTACTGATGAACGACATAAGATAATTTTAATTTTTTTAAAATAAAAAATGTAAAAAAAAATATTTTTTCAAAAATTAATTTAATTTACAAAAATACTTTTAATCTATATTAAATATATCTGATTATACGTGGAAAGTCCTCCTCTTAATATCCATATTTAATACAATCAAATTATTATAATTTCTATACTCCTTAATCCTATAAAATAGTCAATGAAAACAAATTTAGTTCGACGCATTCATTTTTATTGTGGAACTGTATCTAGTAGTTTAGATGTTTGCCGCTAGGTTGAAAAATCGCGTGCTTAACAAAGCTGTCCAAATGGTCACTTGGTGAAAATGTATACTTTTTATTTTCTGTGCATACGTTATGGAAAGAATAGAAAAATCATGGAGATGATTGCTACTCTTGTTCGATGAGTATCATTGGTATAAATACAAAAAACTAGCGAACATTGCCGATTTGTCCTGTTATAAGTGCATAAAAAGTGTATGAAAATAAAATGACGTGTGAATCTGCAATGAGATCAAAGGTTTATTTAATGTGGTAAATTCACTATATGATCGAAATGAATGGCGTTTGTGCATAGATGGTAAACAAAGTACATAATTGGTTTCATAATAATAATCTATCTTTAAATACTGATAAAACAGAATTTATTATTTTTAAAAGCAATAGGCATACAATATTCTCATCAAATATTATAATAAACGGTAATGTCGCTATCAGCGCTTCAATAAAACTTTTAGGAATCCACACTGACGAAAATTTTCAATAGCATGAATATGTAAATATAAAAAATAATCGGAATATGTTACTCAATGAAGAAACTAAAAAATGAATCAACACAAAATTCTAAGTACAGTTTGAAGGCGGCTCTACTCCACATTGAAAATAAAAAAAAACATCCATTCCAATTGTTCACGCTGAATAAACTAAGGAGTGGTAAGACACAAATAGACCCCTAATGCTTCTTCCCTTTAGGGTACCTAAGACCATGTATCAGCACATCTAACCTACCTCATCAAGATAGACTAGCAGTGCCGAAGCAGGCATATCCCTGATTTTCGCCATTCCTCAGCCAGTATGGCTTTTCTACTAGACTTTAACGCTGGGCAATATCCAAGAATATGCTCCGAGGTTTCATCCTCTCAACCTTATTAAGAAATTTGTTAAAGCGCTCAATCACGAAAAACCAGCCCATCAAGTTGTTTCCAAAACTGTCATACGCAAAAATCAAAGAAGGAATATTTACAGTCGTATTCGGTCAACGGTCAACATGCCGATTAATTTACTTAAATCATCTAGATGTGGTAGTGATAACTGTATTCAGTTAGTTACTGAAGGAACAATATGTGCTATTTGCAAAAACGTATTTATTTCACCCTAGGTACTTAAATAAGCACAAGTGCTGTGGAGTGACTAATGCCCATATGAGATTAGTGAAAATTATAGGGAGAATGCATTGTTAAAAATTCTCGTAAGCGAGCTTCAAAGTAAAAGCAGTATTCTGTTGGAACGTGAACTACAAATAGAAAAAAATAAATTTCTTGAAGATGGAGTAGCCTCTCTGCAAAAAGCTCTTGAAACAAACATGAAATATAAAACCCGCGAAATGTCTAATACAAATTCAGCATCGCTCGTTAACCCTGATAAGGAAATACATCATAAAATACGTGAAAATAGAACAATAGCAAAAAATGTCAACATTGCAAACATTGAACCCAATTTTAATTCACAGTCGAAAGTCAAATAAAACAAATCTAAGAATACAATAATTTCTACAAGAATCTATGGAACTGGATGCAACTCTGGACCCCGCTTTTACTGCAGCAATATTTCCGATCATTAAAAAATAATAAAATAAACTAAATAAAATGAAACATAGATGATTCACACATTTGCAGTTATTTAAATTACGATGAAATTAAACAAGGAACATTTCCTGCAATGACGAATAAAATTCGATCAATCTCTTTTCCAACTGCAAAAATTACTTACTCTGTAAGTTTTACAAACATCTACATCTCGGAAAGTAGTTGTTTCAATAGATGTGTGTAAAACTTACAGTGTAAGTGATTTTTTGCAGTTGGAAAGATGTGTGTAAAACTTACAGTGTAAGTGATTTTTTGCAGTTGGAAAAATGGATTGATCGAATTTTATTGATCATTGCCAGAAAATGTTCCTTGTTTAATTTCATTGTAATTTAAATAAATGCAAATGTGTGAATCATCTTTGTTTCATTTTATTTAGTTAATTTTATTGTTTTTTAATGGTCATTGTTTAATTTCATTGTAATAAAATAAACAATTTTACTTCCAAAATCGCTAAGGCGGGAAGTATCCATATTACAAACACTTTCTGTATATTGTGATAAATATAAGCCTGTAAATATTACATATCAAAAGAAATACAAAACCTCCATCATATCTGCTAAGAAAAATTATTACAGCAACAAAATAGAATCATCTATAAATATCTCGAAAGAAATGTCGAGAAGTATAAATCTGGAAAGAAACTTAACAAACTCCTTTAAAACTTCCTACCTTTATAAACAGTAGACCCAAATCGTTGACGATGCCACTTGAAATTAGGCAAAAGGTGGCGCTTGCGTCGTCTTTAATTTAGTACTGAATTAGCTAATAAATATTATTAACAGCCTACAAACCAGTAAAACAAATAAAAATATTAATTTAGTTTCTCCTTAAAATAATGTTACTTTTTTTCTTGTTCCTGTTACCGATACAGAGCTATACAATGTTATCTGTGATATAGAACTTAAAAATAGGTACTGTTCACGTATTTATGGCATCCCAACACACTTAATAAACATGAGCTTTTATTATTTAAAAAATAAATTCATTCACTCACCTATGGAATTTATCAGGATGTGTTGAAAGCTTCTCTCGTTATACCTATTAATAAAAAAAGGGACACAAATGAAATAAACTACTGTCCTATTAGCCTCATATCTTCATTTGCAAAAAATATAATATTAAAACGTTTATTAACCCTATTTTTCAATAATGTAAATTAATCGGTGAACATCAACATGGATTTCTTCCAATCAAAAGCGTATGAAAAGCCTTGTACGACTGCTTAGATAGCATATTATTAACTTTTGAGAAGAAAGAACACGCATGTGGCATATTTGTTGATTTGTCAGAAGCATTCGATTGCATTGACCATGTGATACTCCTTGTAAAGCTAGAGAGATACGGTATAAGAGGTACTGCTCTGAATTGGTTCCAGTCCTACTTAAATAATAGATAACAATTTGTGGAGATAACTGTAGATGGTAACAAAGTACATTCAAAGGCTGATAGAATTACTAGAGGAATTCATTATTTACATAAATGATGTTGTTTATAGCGTTACCGGTAGTAAACACATTATACATACGCTGATGATACTTCTTTGATCATAAGAGCAAACAATATTAACTTTAACTTTATTTTACGGAATTCTCCATTATAATTGATTACATTATACAATAATTTACACATTTGTATATAATCAGGTAAGTATTCCTAAACTATTAATAATTAATAAGTAAGATAAGTGCATTCCCAAACGGTTCAAAGAATTGATTCAGTGTTGCTTATAACTTCACAAACTAACATCTACGGGTATATAATTACATAATGGAATATTGTAGAATTATTTGCAGAATGCGATACATATGTAAAGAAAGTACAAAATTAGTTTCATAATAATAATCTATCTTTAAATACTGATAAAATAGAATTTATAATTTTTAAAAGCAATAGGCACAAAATATTCCCATCAAATAATATAATAAACGGTAATTTTGTTGCAACCAGCGCTTCAATAAAACTTTTAGGAATCCACATTGATGAAACTTTGCAATGGCATGAATATGTAGATATTCTATTAATCGGAAACTTGTTACTCAATGAGGATACTTAAAGATGAATCAACACAAATTTTTCTTAAACTACTGTAAGTCATATTCAGTCATAAGCAACACTGAATCAATTCTTTGAACCGTTTGGGAATGCACTTATCTTACTTATTAATTATTAATAGTTTAGGAATACTTACCTGATTATATACAAATATGTAAATTATTGTATAATGTAATCAATTATAATGGAAAATTCCGTAAAATAAAGTTAAAGTAAAGTAAAGTATAATAATGTATTCCTTGCTTATGTTAGATATGGAATTCGATTTTCTGGGGAAACAGTAAATATTATTCGCATGTTTTTGTGCTCCAGAAACGAATTATTAGATGAAATAAATATGAATAAATTATTAAAAATCAACCAATAAAACACAGATTAGATTGAATAACTTTAAATTCTCGACTAGTTTCGGGTTATTAGCCCATTTTCAAGAGAATTTAAAATTTGTTTTATTAAAATTTCTATGGATATTTACATTAATGGATATATTGATTTTTTAATTTTTATTTGTTGATTTTTAATAATTTATTCATATTTATTTCAGACAATATGAACTACCAATGTCTAAATATTAAAACCACGAATTATTAGAAGTAAGTACGGCCTTACCTCAATTACATCATGTAGAGGTATATTTAAAAAAAACACAACCTACTTACTTTTTATTCAATTTATAGTTTTGAATGTTTAACATTTACTTATAAATGTAAACAGTTTTTCGCTGAAAATGAAATTAATCATATATGTGATACACGCAACAAGGAAAACTATAATGTTCTTTATCACGGATTAACTATTAGAGAAAATTGTTTGCATTATAAGAGTATTATTTTATACAATAAATTGCCTAATAACATAAAATCTTGTAAGGGGTTAAAAATGTTTTAAAAACTTCTCTTTAACTTTTTAGTGCGAATGGATTAATAATAATAAGTTTATTGTTACATTATTGACATAAATATTTACACTCGTCAATGTTATGAATTTTATAATATTGAAGAATGTCTGCTAATTTAATTTATTAATTGTTATCCACATTTTACGAATTTATTTTTTTCTTTGACGCACTTTCCTGTTTTGCACATCTATTTTATGTTATTTATTAATATTTAATTTAATTTAATTTACTTTATTGACGGCTTATCACCATTTTACAATAATACAATATAAGTTTAATTCATGATACTTAATGATATAAAAAACAAATAAAAAATAGATACAAATGAGAGTAGTATTAAAAAAAAATATATAACAATACATTCATAT
The DNA here is from genome assembly GCA_963082785.1 of Philonthus spinipes. Classification (NCBI taxonomy): domain Eukaryota; kingdom Metazoa; phylum Arthropoda; class Insecta; order Coleoptera; family Staphylinidae; genus Philonthus; species Philonthus spinipes. Next base: position 6,095,376 of record OY720314.1, read on the forward strand.
AAGTCTAAGACTAGACTAAAAAAATACAAAACATTATACACAGACATATACATCAGTATTTAATAATGATTTTTTAAATTGATTAAAAGTATTACCAAAAATACAAATGTTACTACTATTGCATATTTTGTTCCAATATCGACACATTCTAGAAAGTGGTTCATTGTTCCCATAATTTAAGATGTAAATAAAGAATTTATTTATTTGTCGGACATGATATTCGAAAACAAATGGCTGATTCAAAGGTTACTAAATTTTAAATGTGTTGTTCACAGCTTTCTCTCTAACCGCAAATCACCGGATTACAAGTAAGTAATCGATAATTTGTAAGAAAATTACCACATTTGAGCTTGAATATCTCTCAAGACAGATCTTGGGCGACGAGCAAGGAGAGTACTAAGATTTAGGGATAATCGAAAGGCGATACCAAGGATTTTCGGACAAATATATATAAAAGGCTCAGTTCAACCTATGCACACTTTTGATTTATACTGTTTAATTAAATAAATGCCGTTAATGGTCTAAAATGGTAAAACAATGAATTTATTGAATATTTCAAAAACATGAACAATTTTTTGTTGTTTAGGTCTAAAACCGTGTGCACTTGTGTGATTCTTTTTATTAATACAGTGAGACAAAATTTTCATTTAAATTTGAATATTTATGGCAATAATGGACTGTTTTGAATATCTTAAGAATCAAACAAGCTTGTTCAAACAACTAGATCCAATCAATCCGTTCCAAAAAGTTGATCTGTTCAAACAACTCGATCTACTCGAACAGTTCGATGCAATCAATTATTACTTTACACCACCGAACTAGTACCTCTAGGTGTAAACGTTTTCTTCCACCATTTTTTTCCCATAAAGTGAGATATCTATACAATGCTACAATCAATGGTGAATACTGAAATCAGTAAAAAGGATTTAGGATGTGTGAAAAGGCAACGAAATAAAACACACATACAAAATTTAATGTATATATATATATATATGGACTGGATTGAATATCTTAAGAATCAAAGAAGCTTGTTCAAACAACTAGATCCAATCAATCCGTTCCAAAAAGTTGATCTATTCAAACAACTCGATCTATTCGTATAGTTCGATGCAGTAAATTATTATCTTATACCACCGAACTGGTACCTTAAGGTGTAAATGTTTTTTTTTTTCATAAAGTGAGAAATCTACACAATGCTACAATCAATGGTGAATACTGAAATCAGTAAAAAAGGATTTAGGATGTGTGAAAAGGCAATCGAAATAAAACACACATACAAAATTTAATGTATATATATATATATATATATATATATATATATATATATATATGGACTGGATTGAATATCTTAAGAATCAAAGAAGCTTGTTCAAACAACTAGATCCAATCAATCTGTTCCAAAAAGTTGATCTATGCAAACAACTCGATCTATTCGAATAGTTCGTGCAGTAAATTATTATTTTACACCACCGAACTAGTACTTCTAGGTGTAAATGTTTTTTTTTTTTTTTTCATAAAGTGAGAAATCTACACAATGCTACAATCAATGGTGAATACTGAAATCAGTAAAAAAGGATTTAGGATGTGTGAAAAGGCAACGAAATAAAACACACATACAAAATTTAATGTATATATATATATATGGACTGGATTGAATATCTTAAGAATCAAAGAAGCTTGTTCAAACAACTAGATCCAATCAATCTGTTCGAAAAGTTGATCTATTCAAACAACTCGATCTATTCGAATAGTTCGATGCAGTAAATTATTATCTTATACCACCGAACTGGTACCTTAAGGTGTAAATGTTTTTTTTTTTTTTTCATAAAGTGAGAAATCTACACAATGCTACAATCAATGGTGAATACTGAAATCAGTAAAAAAAGGATTTAGGATGTGTGAAAAGGCAACGAAATAAAACACACATACAAAATTTAATGTATATATATATATATATATATATATATATATATGGACTGGATTGAATATCTTAAGAATCAAAGAAGCTTGTTCAAACAACTAGATCCAATCAATCCGTTCCAAAAAGTTGATCTATTCAAACAACTCGATCTATTTGAATAGATCGATGCAATCAATACGTTTTCTTCCATCATTTTTTTTTTCCATAAAGTGAGATATCTATGCAATGCTACAATCAATGGTGAATACTGAAATCAGTAAAAAAGGATTTAGGATATGTGAAAAGGCAACGAAATAAAACACACATACAAAATTTAATGTATATATATATATATTTATTTATTCAATTAATTAATCAATAAAAAAAAACAAATAAATACAAGAAAACGCACGTGTCGATTATTTTCTTGAATCACAACTGCTTTCACTTTACTAAATAAAAATCCACGGCTGGAAAAAGGGGAATCTAATAAAAACAACACTCTCCCCTTGTAATCCACATATGCGGGGAGGGAAATTACGAAAAGAAAAAAAATCAGCATGATACAAATCTTGCATGGAGGTTTTCTGGGTGGGGGAAAGGAGAGGGGGAATTGTAAAAAAATACATCTCAACAACAATGACAAAAAAAAAATATAGAAATGATTTAAAATAAAAACAAAGTCGAATCGTGAAATTTCACATAATGTTTATTAACTCTACTATATTCAGAAAAATGGGAGGTTCCAATTAACCTCTGTTTGCATGATCTATCGATCATCATCACATCATTAGTTTATTCTTATATTTAATTTAATAATAAAGAATAATAATATATCAATAATCAAATATTCATGTCCGAACGACACTCCGTGAACAGGGCAACTTGACAAAATGTTTGACTACCTTAACGTGTTTTTAATTGTTTTGGTTTTACTTTTATTAAATAAACGCGCTTTCATATAATAATTTGATGACAAAATGTTTGACTACCTTAACGTATTTTTAATTATTTGTTGTGGTTTTTAGTTTTATTACACGCGCTTTCAGATAATTCTATGTATATAATGTTTTTTTGGTTTATTTTTTCTTCGAAATAAGTTTTGTTTTTCTTTTTTTAATTAATGGGAATGATTATGGCACATTTTTCATTCATCATCTTCTACGAAATAAAATTTGCGCATACTAAAAAAAGGAAATTAGTGATTAATAACAAGGAGGCGGAACAAAAATGTTTCAACGGCAAGGATTATTATCGGCGTTTGTTATTACAAAATTGATTTTCGTTCAACGTTAATGAAAATTAATTCCGCTGTTTTTTTACGTTTGGTTCTATTTCAAGTTTATTAATTATTTTAATAATAATTTTATTATTATTTATTTATATATATATAATCAGTAATCCACCATATGGTGTCGGGTTATTATTATTTGTATATATATAAAAAATTAAGGATTTTAATCGCACACTTTATCAAATTCCTTCACTCTCATGAAAGGTGTGTAATTTTAAAACAAATAATAACAATAAGTACAAACATTAAAAAATATTATATATTTTATCTTTTACACTTTAATCATGCGTAATTAATTACTTTTTAGAGAAGAATAAAACATTATATTTTTTTTAGAGGGTACTCAGAAAAATGTTCAACCTCAACGATTCTTGGTCGTCTATCTTGTAGACCCAAATTTTTGATGATTCCGTATGAAATTAGGCAATAGATGTCGCTTGCGTTATCTTTCCAATTATTATAAAAGTATCGCTCTTTTTGTAGATTTGTAGAGGGACATAAAATTTGCTCCCAGTACAAAAAAAAGAATGACTCAGTTTTTTTGTTTTGTTTTCCCCAAATGTTACATAAAGGAATTCTTTTATTAAGTCTTGGGAGGCACTACAATTGGCCTGAGGTTATGGACTAACTGGGCACGGTACAATTGTTGCCCGTACACCGCTAAATCCTTAATTCTTTAATTTCCATAGCCAATTTAATGGCTATGGAAATTAAAGAATTAAGGAGTTTTTTTTAATTATATTTAATACGTTTCTTTTTATTTCAAATATACTTTTCCATTTAAATTCAGCGACATATGAAAAATATTTAAAATTTGAAACTCATTATTTTCATTTAATAAAAAAATAGAATTGAAAAATTCTGTCTTAAAAAGGGGAAAATTATAATTTATAAGTATGGATCGATAGCCGATTCATATTTTAATTTCACTATATATATATATATATATATATATATATAACGGGCTAATAACGCGAAACTAGTCGAGAATTTAAAGTTATTCAATCTATTCTCTCTTTTATTGGTTGATTTTTAATAATCTATTCATATTTATTTCATTAATAATATATGTTTATCAATTATTATAAATGTTTTATTTTACTCTAAAATTATTTTTTTACTCTAAAATTAAGTGAAGTGAGTGTATTAATATTATTATTATTATTTTTAATATTACACACCTATCAAACATTTATTCAACAATTAGGAGAAAACTCGTTGTTTTATTATTAATTTTTTTGTTCATATAATATCATATAGATAAGTGTTCGTAATTATCATGCATATCCTATATTTAATTTTTATAATTTACACATAGTTTTTTTTTTCTTAATTTTTCTTTAATAATAAATAGTTTAAATATAATCATCATATATATATTTATACACTTTTTTATTTTTATATTTAGTTTTTTTTTCTCGAAAAATAATTTGTTCATTATTATCCATAAAGAAAGTGTTCTCCTAGTTGCTGAATCACCACGCCTTTTAGTCACAGGATTATTGTAAAAATTAATATCCTAAAAGTAAATAAATCATTAGCGATTCCCTCATCTTAAACACGGCTGATTAACATTAATTTTTTTAAAACATTTTTTTTATACATATATAATGAAATATAGTTTTCTTTTTTTATTTAAATCAGACCGTTTCTTTTTTTATTAAATTAAGATGAGGATAACCGTTAACAGCCTTAACAGTTACTGGTGAATATCACAAGTCAATGTAAATATATCCTGACCTTTGTGATGTCCATCAGACAATGCAAACATATCCATTCACAGTGTGTTTGCAAACGTGATGTGACTTAAATAACAATCATTACTAAAAATATCACAAAATTGTTGTTGATAAAATGAAAAAATAATGAGCCCCTATGTATATATACAATCATATCATATCAATTAGATAAATATCATACAACGTACTGCATTATTATCATCATCTTTTTTTTTATTCTCCTTCCTCTTCTTCACTTATTCTTTTTTTATATAGTATTAATTTTAAATATAAGTCCGTTATATTAATCAAAAACGTAACGGAAAGGAAAAAAGGTGGCTCACTTTAGAAATTCACTCTGTCATCGACATATTTTCTTTTTATTATTATTAAATTTTTTCTTCAGGTAATTTCAGATGGTTATTCACTTTTAATTTTTTTACTTCTCTTTTTTAAAAAATATTCAATTATTATTATTTTCTTTCTTTCTCTCTTATTATTTCTCTTTTAATAACAACAACTAGGTTTTTTATTATTTTTATTTACGGGCAGCCTGCTATGGTGACTGGGACGCGCAAGTTTGAAAACTCTCACACAACAATGGTTTACGCAAAAAAAGAGATAATAATAATGTTGGGTTTAAATGAAATATAACCGGGGTGGAGGATAAAATAAATCGCCGGTGCGGTTTTCGGTTGCGCAACAATTGTAATTATTAAAATAAATTGGAAATTCTATTAAAAAAAAAATGTTTATATATAAAGCAGAAAAACTTTACTCTAGTCGTTAGCCCAGGAAAAAAAGACATTTTTTTGTGTGTGTACTTAATGTTTTTAAAAAATAAAAATATTTTTATCCAAGCAATTGTATAGTCTGAATAAAGATATTTTACATACATTTTCTTCTTCGTGAATCCTTATTAGTTTTCAAGTGTTGGATGTTATATATTTATAGGCGTATATTATACGAGTAATTTATTTCATACACGACTTGTATTTAAAAACAGTATTTATATCACTCTTTACTGAATCATTATGATAGCTATAAATCACAAGGAATTTATAATTCGTGTACAACTTCAGGTTCGTTTTCTTCTTTTTTGTTCGTTTTGTTTTGTTTTTTTTTTTTTTTTCTTTCTTTCTTTCTTTCTTTTTTAATCTTAATTCGTGTACAACTTCAGGTTCGTTTTCTTCTTTTTCGTTCGTTTTTTTTTTTTTTTTCTTTCTTTCTTTCTTTCTTTCTTTCTTTTTTAATCGTATCCTCTTTTACCCGTATTGGGTGTCGAGTTTTTTTTTTTAGAAATTAAAATAATAATTATTTTGGTTCGATTGCTTCAAGTAATATTTTAAGATATTTTTTCTACGTTGAAACAATATTCAATAATTGTTTATTGTTTATTGTTTATTAACGGTAAGTCCATTTAAATACATATTGCTTTATAATTCAATAATAATGATCTCAGTTCAATTGCTTCAAGTGGTTTAAAAAAATCCACGTTAAAACGTGAAGTCGAAACATTTTTTTTAATATAATAAGATATTGCCGTTTCTACGTTCTTAAAATATTAAAAATAATTTTTTATTTTCTACGTTTTTACGTAGAATCTTAATATATTGCTTGAGAAAATCGAATTGAATATTATTCTTGAGGCAATTGAAAGGAGATAATTTATTATTTCAATTCATCAAAAACGAAAAAAATACAAGCTTTAATTATAATTATTAGTTGTTTTTTTCTACAAATAGATTATTCAAAACAAAAAAAATGCAATAGCTTTAATTATAATTATTAATTGTATTTTTTTTTGTCTTTGATAAATTAAAATAATAAAATTATCAAGGCAGAAAAGACCTCTGGTCGATAGCCCAGACAGACTAACACCTACATGTATTGTTATTATTTATATTGTTAAAGTTATCTATATAGTCTGAATAAAGATATATATATATATATATATATATATATATAAAATTATCTCCGTTCGATTGCCTCAAGAATGATATTTAAAGATTTTTTTTTTACATTGAAACTGCATTCAACATTTCATTAATCATGATCTCCGTACGGTTGCTTCAAGTAATATATTTTTTTTTTTTTTAGATTAAAAACGAAACGAAAATAAAAATATTTTTTAATATTTCAAGAACGTAGCTTACAATTTAAAAAAAATTTATTTTGTTCGTTTCTACGTTTCAACTTAATATTTTAAGATTTTTCTACGTTGAAGCAGTCGAACTGGGGATAATTATAATTTTAAAAAATGTTATCATTATACTTATAATGACAATAAGAATCTTAAAATATTTCTTGAAGCAATCGTACGGAGATAATTATTATTATTTTAATTCATCAAAACAATATTACAACAGCTTTAAGTAATATTATATTTTTAATGTGTAAATTTGAGTGGATTTAATAATTTCAATTCATCAAAATACATGTATTTTTATAATTTCGCTCCATTATTATCTTAATAGATCCTATTTTTTTATCGAAAATCTAGATCGAACAATAAAATGAGTAAACAGAAAAACAGAGTGAAATCGTGATATTTCAAATAATGATTATTAAATATAAATAGAAAACTTGGTCACGATTATTTAAATAAATTGAACAAGAATGATTTGAAAATTATTAATAAATTATTCTCACATTTAGCTGTGTGGATTTTGGCTTACATTACGTAAGTACGTTAAACAAATTATTATATAACAACATATTTATATTTATAAAACTTCAACTACTGAAGATGGAAACATAGTTTCCGAAATATATCTAGTAAAATAAAAAAATAAGTAGGAGAAAGGACAAGTATTTTTATTTAAATAAATAAATTATTATTAACTCAGAAAATAAACGTAAGGCTTATTAATCCCTTGTTTTATTTTTATCACTAAGATCAAAAAATATTTAAAAAATATTTCATCTCCTTTCAACTACAAAAATATTTAATTTTTTAGATCTTAGGAAATAAAAATCTTAAAATATAACATGAAGTAATTGAAGAGAGTTAAAAATTGTTTTAATTCATCAAAATCTCTGTGTATTTAATGATCGTAATAAATCTCAAATATAGTAAAAAAAAGAACGAAAAGAATAACGATTCCAATTTTTAAAATTTCATAAAACATCAATTAAATCTAAGGTCTACCGCGTAAACCTAAATCATTGACGATGCTACTTTAAATTAGGGAAAAGATGGCGCTTGCGTCGTCTTTAATTTATTATGATTAACTCTAAGATATTCAAAAAATAACTTCAAATTTATTGATTTTGCATAATTTTAATTAACTCTACTATATTCAGAAAATAAACTTCAGATTTATTAATCCCCATTTTTTTTATTTTTGTAAAGTCAAATGTTCAAAACCATGTCAAATTTATTTTAAGAATTATATAAAGTGTGTTTAATAAAATGAAAAATTGATTCGTTCCTTACTTTACTTTTTATTTATGATAGCTAAATGTACCAATCTGGTTTTGGTCATTCGCTATTGATAAGTACGCATTATCAATAGCGAATGACCAAAACCAGATTTGACTTCCTTTTTGAAGAAGACGAAAAAATAAAACGGTGGAATTAATAAAAAAAAAAAGAAAATTCTTAGAATATTACTTAAAGCTTATTTTAAAATTGAGTGTAGTTGATTATTTCAAAAAATATTAATTATTATTAAAATAATATTCACATTTATATTAATAATAATTAATATATCAAGTATTAATATAAAATTAATAAACTTTAATTAATCAAAATTATATTTTCACTCCTATAATCATCGTAATCGATCTCCATTGGCATAATCTGGTAATCGTAACATACGGCCAATTGCTTGTTCCGTTAAATTCATTACACGTTATTGTTATTTATAGCTCTCATAATGCATGAATGTATGATATACTGTTGAATAATTATTTTGTAATTAGAAAAGTTTTTTTATAAATAGATTATGCATGCTGGTTGTTTCTAAAAAAATGGAACTGTACTTAATATTCTAAAAAAAAAATGCACTATATATGAATTCACTCATCTCATTTCAACGACTGACAGACTAACGACATAATACAATGACAGCTAACTGAAAGACCTACAGTCGATAGCCATTTTACCATTAATTAACCATAAATGTAATAAATGTATTACATTGTACCATATATTGAATTAATGTCACAATAAAGATGTTTACATATATATATATATATATATATATATATATATATATATATTTAAATAAATTAAATTAAATTAAAATGGAAAAACTGAAAAACATTGAAATAATTAACACTTTTGTATCCTTTCTTCACACTCACTTAAATAAAACAGACATTGGTCGATTACCAATTTGTGAAACATATAATGTGGAGTGATACTTTTCTGATGTATTGTTTTGCGTTATTTAAATTTCACAATTAATATATATATATATATATATATATATAATCTAAAATCCCCATCTACCATAATGGTGGTGTAGGGGTTTCACAATTAATGATGTTTGTAAATATAAAAGTGGAAATATATTTTTTTTAATTAGAAGTTAAATAAATAAAAATGCATTTCTTATTTGAAAAATAGTTAACTTTTTTATTTATGTCATTCAATATATTTCCAATTTTATTCACTTATCTTTTTTACAAATAAATTATAATGGTTGTTTTGTAAAACAATGAAGAATTTTTTTAATGAATTTGTAATCTGACCCAACCTAATTAATTTTAAGAATTAATAGGTTGGGTTAGATTGAGTAAATACATCTCAGTCAAACCAAACATTTTATTTTCACAGATTAATTAGGTGGGGTCAGATTTCATAATCGATTTTAAAATTTTAATCATTGCTTCATCTCAATCTAACAGAACTAAAGTATTTTTTTAAATTGTTTTCCAGTATTCGTTCTTCCATTTTTCATTATGATTTAAAAGTCCTATTTATTGTTTTAAAATCGTCCTTTTGCAAAATCAAGAAAGCTATTTCTTCAGTTTTAACTGAAATTGATGATTAAAAAAATACTAGTTTTTTTAAAAAAATAACAGAAACTTCTTTACAAATTGTTTACAAAAAGTTCAAGGTGTGTTTTGTACTAACTTGTAATAGAGTTTGCAAATAATCTAGAAAATATATAAAAAAATGTTTTTATGAAATAACATATTCTTTTATTTATTTTCTGATATTAAATTAATATTAAAAAATTGTATTCCTAAAAACATTTTTTTATATATATTTTCTAGATTATTTGTAATATGTTATTTATTTTTTGTCTTCAACTATATTATAATTTAATTGTAACAAATGCTATTTATTTTAAAAATCAGTTTACAAATGGATGTTTTGTTTTGAATAATCTATTTGTAGAAAAAAAAAACTTTTCCATTTACCAATAGATCTGCTCACTTAAGAATATTTTCACAAAGAAAATATATAAAAAAATGTTTTTATGAAATAACACATTCTTTTATTTATTTTCTGATATTAAATTAATATTAAAAAAATTGTATTCCTAAAAACATTTTTTTATATATATTTTCTAGATTATTTGTAATATGTTATTTATTTTTTGTCTTCAACTATATTATAATTTAATTGTAACAAATGCTATTTATTTTAAAAATCAGTTTACAAATGGATGTTTTGTTTTGAATAATCTATTTGTAGAAAAAAAAACTTTTCCATTTACCAATAGATCTGCTCACTTAAGAATATTTTCACAAAGAAAATATATAAAAAAATGTTTTTATGAAATAACACATTCTTTTATTTATTTTCTGATATTAAATTAATATTAAAAAAATTGTATTCCTAAAAACATTTTTTTATATATATTTTCTAGATTATTTGTAATATGTTATTTATTTTTTGTCTTCAACTATATTATAATTTAATTGTAACAAATGCTATTTATTTTAAAAATCAGTTTACAAATGGATGTTTTGTTTTGAATAATCTATTTGTAGAAAAAAAAACTTTTCCATTTACCAATAGATCTGCTCACTTAAGAATATTTTCACAAAGAACGTTACATAAACATTTAAAGAACATTAAACACTAATTTAATAAAGACGCAATGATTTATATGACCATTTTTGTCATTGGTTCATTTTTCATTTGTGTTTACTTTAATTTCTACTGAAAAAAAAAAGGTTCAGAATTAACGATTCATCAACATTAAAAACATCATTAATCGTTAATATATCATTAATCCAATGTTTTTATGTCAAGTTTGTTGAATTAATTATTAAATTATATCATCTATTTGTATTTATTATTAATATTATTATCATTATATTTATAAAAAAAACAATTGCAACCAACCGCACCGCGAAAAATCAACAACAACATAAACACCAAATATACAAAAATAATTAATTATAAAATATACAAAACATTTAAATTCAAAAAAGTTACACTTTAAAATCAACGCAATTAAATTAAAAAAATACAAAAGATTAAATAAAATCAAAAAAACAGGACGATGTTGACTTGACTCGACTCGACTTGACGTTTCTTTCTTTCTCTTATAACTTTCTTTTCTTTCTAGTTTCACTTCCGTCAGCAAAGCACACACAGCGATCCGCGGAACAAAGCGAAAAATAGCACGCGCGCGCGAGGATTAAAGGCGGGATTACACAAAAAAAATAACAACCAATAAATAAAAAAAAACGGACCGAAATTACCCAAAATATCAACAACAATAATCGTTTATGGGGGGAAATTAAATTAAACAAATTTTGAGAGGGCGGCGACGCTTTTTTTGGGGGATTTATTTCATTCAAAAAAAAAAAGAAAAAAACGGTTGTTCATTTTTCTTTTCTTTATACATATATTTTAATGGAAGCCAAATTTTAAATTGTATTTTCTTTCTTTCTTATTCACTCGAGTATTAAAAATATAATCGTCCTAGTCGGCCCTCCGCAATATAATAAATTTTCTGTACATACGCGAAAAATCAATCAAGAAGTTTAAAACTTGTCATGGTGTTTTGTTCTAATTTTAAGTTTAGTTAATTTTAATATTCACAAAGTTTTTCACTTATTTTTATTTTGGTTTCTTCTTTCATCAAGCAGTTGTAGAGAGGGGGGGGGGGATGCTGAAGCAGCTGATTCATTAAGCTCGGCCGGGTTGATTCGTTGTTGGTCGTGTGTGTGGAATAACGGAAGAAATGAATTGATTCGTTAATTTAAAAAAAGTATATATAGAAGAAATTAATTTTGATTGCGATTAATAGCCTATGATTACGATCAATAACCAAATCGTATTGATAACTGGCTATAGAAAAGGAGTTAGCCGCCAGTTAAATTATTGTTTTGAATAATCTATTTCAAAAAAATCTTTTCCATTTACAACAAACAAAATACAAATAATGTTGCATAAACATTTAATCAATACTAAGCGTTAATTTAACATTACTGCAACAATTTTTTAAGTCAATTTTGCTCAATTGATAATTTTCTTATTACTTCTATATCTTTGTTTTGAAAAAATGAATACAATAAATAAACTGAAATAATTTTTTTTTTAAATAAAACCAATAAAAATGTTTAGTTTTTACAGGGGCTATCGACCATAAGCCTTTCTGCCCAATTTTTTTATATATATTTGCTTTTATTCCCAGTTAGTGAAACGTTCATAAATTAAGTTTCTTCAATGATTTAAATAATACACATTATGATTTAAGTGGCAGCTAACTTCTGTCCTGACTTTAGCACTGGAGTTAGCTGCCAGTTAAATCTTTATAATTAACATTACTTTTGAATTGGCAGCTAATTTCTGTTCTGTTTGTAGCACAAGAGTTAGCTGCCGGTTAAATTATTATAATTAACATTACAATTTAACTAGCAACTTCTGTCCTGCCTCTAGCACAGTAGTTAGCTTCAAAATAAATGTTTAACTGGCAGCTAACTACTATTTTGACTGTAGTGCAGAAGTTAGCTGCCAGTAAAATCATTATAATTAACATTACTTTTGAACTGGCACCTAATTTCTGTTCTGGTTGTAGCACAAGCGTTAGCTACCGGTTAAATTATTATAATTAACATTACAATTTAACTAGCAACTTCTGTCCTGCCTCTAGCACAGTAGTTAGCTTCCAGTTAAATGTTTAACTGGCAGCTAACTACTATTCTGACTGTAGCACAGGAGTTAGCTGCCAGTTAAATTATTATAATTAACATTACTTTTGAACTGGCACCTAATTTCTGTCCTGGCAGTAGCATAAGAGTTAGCTGCCTGTTAAATTATTATAATTAACATTACAATTTAACTGGCAACTAACTTCTGTCCTGCATCTAGCACAGTAGTTAGCTGCCAGATAAATCATTATAATTAACTATTTAACTAGCAGCTAACTTCTATCCTGACTGTAGCTCAGGAATTAGCTGCCGGTTAAATTATTAGAATTAACTGGCAGCTGAATTCTATCCTGACTGTAGCACATGAAAAAAAATTGAGTGACTTATAAATAAATAAGCGTTTCTCAAAATGGATTTATTTTTTAACTAATGCTTATTAGATTAAATAGTTTTTGAATGATCTACGATTAAGATCGCAATTCCGGGCATTAAACAATAATGTTTTAAGAGAATTTAAAAATAAATGAAAGGCTTATAATAAATAAGCTTTTCTCGAATAATTTAACTAATAAAACGATATTACTTTCTGACTACTGAGGTTCCCACTTCGTATATTTTAAGTGTTTTATTTATTATACATTTATTAATTTCATCTTTACTTGTATTTCTATTATTCTTAAAATTGCTGAATAATTTCTATATTTTCGAAAATCTAAAAATCTTTGTTTAAAGTTCTGAAAAAAATATTTGTACATTTATTGTTTTCTTCAAATTGTTTAATAATTTTTATATTAAGCTTTTCGGAGATTTGACCTTTTTTCTTTATTTCTTTTTATTCATTTATTAAATAATTTCTGTGCTTTTTATATTATGAATGAATAATAATATAATTATATTTTATGAATGAATAAAAAATCGCTCATTAAAATGCTGAAAATTCTCAGCATTTTAATGAGCGATTTTTTTATATTTTTTGTCTTCATTTATGCAAAATTTTCAAAATACAGAGAAAATTGATTTTAATTAAAATAACCAACAAAAAATTCGAAAAAAATAATTCATTAAAAAAATCACATTTACACTACAGTATTTTTTATACTGTACATATTTTTCACATTTTTTTTTTTTTTTTTTCATTATTTATTCATTTCTTTCATTTTTCAGTTTCAATATAGAAAATTACAACAATTCTAAATTTAAGTAAAAAAAAAGAATTGGTGTTTTTGGAAAACCATTTCTTTGGTGTGTATGTGTTTTTTTAAATCTGAGATAAAATTATAAAGAAATGGCTTAATAACTATTTTATTCCACTTAACTTAAATTGTATAAAAAAGTTACTGCTTTCTTAATTCTCTTATCACAATATTTTAAAAAAGCACACAAGAATTGATGTTTTCGAAATTTCAAATTGAAATTGTAATAATTTTCAATATTGAAACCTAAAATATTTCGTAATATGCGGAAAGGCCATTGGTCGATAGCCAATTAACAGATATAAATTTTATATTTGATTTTGTAATTTTTATTATTCATTTTGCATATTTTCCTCTTATTATTATGTCATAATATTTACAGTACAAAACAAATTGTAATAAAAATATGAATTTTTAATAAATTATTTTTTCATTTTTTAATAATTAATTATGCAAAAAAGTATGAATATACTTTTTTTACATAAGGTTTGATTTAAGAGGGTTGCAGCGCGCTTCGACGGCAAAGGTCATCGAGGGTTTGATTTAATTATGAATACAATTTTGTTTAAGAAAATAATAATTAAAATCATAATAAACTCAAACTTTACTGACTTTTTTTATTTTATTTAATACGTAATGTTTGATTTAATTATGGATTCAATTTTGTTTAAAAAAAAAAAATAATTCAAATCATAATAAACTCAAACTTTACTGACTTTTTTATTTTATTTAACACGTAATGTTTGATTTAATAATGAATTCAATTTCGTTTAATAAAAAAAATAATCTGAACTCAAACTTCACGGATTTGTTGTGTTTCACCAAAGTGCATACATTTTTTTTTTAAATAAATTTCGAATCATTTCATAATTTCCATTATTCCCAGCACGCTTCCACACGAAACCAATCCGCGCCGTTAACAACAATAGAGGGCGAGGGGTATTTAGTTAAACGAAAAGATAACCGAAAAAGAAAACGGGGTGACTTGTTCTTCTCCGATAAAAAACAACAATTTCATGCGTGAAATGAACATACGTCTGCACTAAGGAACGGCTAATCTAATTTTTCCACTATCTTACTGATAGATCCGAATTCATTCTAGGGACATGCAAGAATACATAACGCTATATGTTAGGGAAATTATTCTATATTATCTATGGCCTACAATAATCATAATAATAGCAAGGGTTCTGTCTTTCTGGAGACACTAGGAGTTAAGGTTTAATATTAAAAATGGGTGTTTCGTTCGTGTGTGTAGAAATGTTTGTTTTGTTTTGTGTGAGTGTGTTTGTTTGGTGTTGTGTTAGCGATTAGCAAAAAAATAATTAGAGCCGTAAATTTCTATAAATTAAAATGTATAATCATTAAAAATTAAATTCTTTAAAATTATATGAAAAAATGATTATAAATGAAAATATATCATTTTGGCGGAAAGACCTTCGGTCGTTGGCCATTTCATATATTATATATGAACATAACTCTACAAATACATTTTAAATAATTATCCAAATTATGTATGAATGTTACATGAACGAAAATGTTTAATTGGTTGTATAATTTTTTTATTGACATTTTTTCAATTAAAAAAATGCATACCTTTTTTTGTTGACATTTTTTCAATAAAAAAGTCATACCTTTTTTTTATTGAAAAAATGTCAATAAAAAAATGATATAACCAATTAAACATCTTCATTCATATAACATTCATACATAATAATACACAATCATTTTTTGTTTCCTTTTTTGTTGATTTTTTTTAATAAAAAAAACCTGGCTGAAGGAACTTGTAATTTGTAAATTATAAATTACTTATGTATTATACAATTAATATATATAATATATAATATATATATATATATATGTATATATATATACATATATATTATTAATTGTATATATATATATATTGCTCAAATTCATAAATAAAGATATTTGCATATCTACATAATCATTTTTTCTATTAAAATTTGTTTTTCTGTTTTATATGGAGCAAGTAAAACCATTGAATATAAAATTTTGTATATAATTGTATATATTCAATTATATCACATGAAAATATATTTTATACTGCATCATATTATATGTAAATTAAATACATAATTTCACATTCAATGGTAAAACTAAACAAATTAAGGGTGGCTTTCAAATCTTCCAGTGAAATACAGCAATACAGCACAAATATATTTTACTTATTATCTTTTTTACCAATTCTTCATAATTATCCCTTAAATACTTTTATTTTATTTGTTTTTATAAAATTTTATCAAGTTCTTTACATTTTTTTATTACCTTCAAAAATTTTATATTAACATTTCCCAACACTTAATGTTCAACAATGCCATAATAAGTTATGTAATTAATCCATACTGACTGAGTCTGATTGCGTTTATATTTTCAATCAAAATTATCGAGAAATTAAGTTCAGAAGAATTTATTGAGGTTTTAAAAGATTATTAAGAACAATATTTTTTTAAGAACGACCCACGGCCATATGAAATCATCTTCAAAAATTTTGCAAATAACATTGCATCGACATTAAAAGAAAATAGTTGTTAATTTGACGTAATGTTTATATTATGTGTTTTTTTAATTGTTGTTAAAATTTTTGATGCTTTCGATAAGTACATTCAAAACAATCCTCCATACAACATCTTACTTGAGAAATGTTATTGATGCCTGTCAAATTCTTTAAATTTTTTTTCAAAATTAAATATTCAGCACAATATAAAAAATAATTATTCATAATTATTAAAATTAATTATAATTATTCAAAAGTATTAAAATATTCAACACAAGCAAAAATATTATTTTCTTCACATTTACAAATGCTTTAATAAATTCAATAATTGTTGATAGTGATGTTGATTAAATCTTGTTCATGATTTTTAATTAAATGAGGTGGTTTCAATTCTCAAAATATTTTTCAGAAAATATATATAATCTAAAATCCCCATCTATCATAATGGTGGTGTAGGGGTAAAAATCAGAAAATACAAAATTAATTTACAGATTTTTCTCAGCACATTGAAAAATAATTTAATAAAAAAAAACAAGAAAGATATTTAAAGAAGATCACGATTTAAAATATATAGAAATCAATGATTTTTTTCTCAGAAATTTCTTTTATTTTTGTTTTCTTCGCACTTTTAAATCCTCTGATATATTCAAGAATTTGAAAATGCGAAGAAAGCACCCTTAAAATTTGTAATAAAAATTCTTTGATTGCTATATATTTTTAATCGTGATCTTGATTAAATCACATTCTTGATTAAATCACATTCTTGATTTTTTATTAAATTAATTTTCAAAGTGCTCAGAAAAATCTGTAAAATATTTTCGTTTTTTATGATTTTTGTCTGAAAAATCATTGTCGTTTCAAGTTCTTAATATCGTTCTTTTCTTTCACAAGTTCTTAGTAGATTTCTAAGCAATCAGCAGCATCTCTGCATTTCTATTGTAAAACCTTCACAGATATTCAGCAAAAATAATAAGGTGTATTATGAAGGAACATTTCTTTAATATTTGCATAACCCTGAGAAAAAAAGTCTGTAAGTTCTTGTTATCTTTCAAATTCGTGAATGATTATTGATTCCTCATATTTTAAATGTTCTTGTTATTTTCAAGTTAATCTGTCATTTATAAACGCATGGTATTTATTCTGGTAATCATTAATAAAAAGGCTTTTGAAATTCTCTTTCCACCAATTCAGTAACAGCACATCAATTAGAACATTTTCTTAACATTTTTCGTGATCTTTATTTTTTTTTTTTTTTTTAGTGATTTCTAAACGCATGACCAGAATCATTAGTAAAAAGGCTTTTGAAGTTCTCTTTCCACGAATTCAGTAACAGCACATCAATTAGAACATTTTCTTAACATTTTTCATGATCTTTATTTTTTTTTTCTTTCTTTAAATGAATAATAAAACTTTATAGTTCTTGTTATCTTCAAGTTCTTGATAAATTCTTAATATCTCATGTTTTCTTCAAGTTATTGAATAATTTCTGAATGAATATGTCGTTCAGAAATTATTCAATAACTGACAGAATCTAAGTAATATAGCGTTTTAAATTCTTAATACCTGCTATAAATTTATTATTTATCACTTTGAATAATTTTTTAACATATTTAAAGTTCTTAGTAGATTTTTAAGTAGTCATCAACAGCATTTTTGAACTTCAGTTTCAAGATCTTCACAGATATTCAAATATTAAGTAACAACAAGAGTATTAAAGTTATTGAAGAAAATTTCCATTTTCAACAATGAATAAAAAAATCTGTAAAGTTGTTTTCTATAATTTCTTGAGCAATAAATTTTTACTGTTAGGTATAATTAAACACGTGGTTTGTTTCACAATAAATTTATTGTGAATAAACCACGTGCTTAATAAATCATAAATTTATTGTGAACAAACCACGTGTTTAATAAAACAATAAATTTATTGTGAACAAACCATGTGTTTTTACCTAATTGTAGAAATTTATAACTCAAGAAGTTGAAGAAAACAGCTTTACAGTTTTTTTTATTCATTTAAACCACGTGTTTAATTTTACCTAATTGTTTAAACATGTTTCACCAAGTGTTAAGTGAGAAATTAATTCAAGAGTTAATAAATTTTTAATATCTCTTGTTCTCTTCAAGTTATTGAGTAATTTCTAAACATATGTCCAGAATCATTAGTAAAATGGCTTTTGAAGTTCTTAATATCTTTCAATGAATTCATCATCAGTGCTGGATTTGACAATCAGATTTTTTTCTCAACATTTTTTTAAGTGCATTGGTAAAATATAAGTATTTAAGGGATAAAATAAATTGTTTTAAAGTTTATTTATTAATTATTATTCTGAGATTTTGTTGCAGAAATTTACGGCTCTGTAAAATTAATTAAGAGCTGTGCTTATTTTAAAAAATAATTACAAGAAAAGAATCAACTGAATACTTTAAAAACTGCTTTTAAATGAATGAAATTAAATATATATGTTTCAAGTGAAATAATTCGAAAGCTGCTACTAAATGAAACAATGTGAAATCTGCTTCCAAATGAAATCTTAAAAAAAATAAGAAACCCAATTTAAAACAGTATCTAAATAGGATTTAGACGAACAATTTGAAAACTGCGATTAAATGAAGCAATTTGTGAGAAAAAAACAAGTTTGAGAATAAAATAAGAAACCCAATTTAAAACAGTATCTAAATAGAATTTAGACGAACAATTTGAAAACTACGATTAAATGAAGCAATTTGTGAGAAAAAAAAAAACAAGTTTGAGAATAATATAAGAAACCCAATTTAAAACAGCATCTAAATAGAATTTAGACAACAATTTGAAAACTGCGATTAAATGAAGCAATTTGTGAAAAACAAAACATATTGAGAATTGCATTTAAATAAAACAATTTGTAAACTGTGTTTAAATGAAACAATTTTTGAAAATCAATTTGGGAACTGCTTTTTGGGTGAAACAATTTAAAGAAATAGTTTGTAAATTGTGTTTAAGTCAAACAATTTGACAATTGCATTTAAATTAGGCAATTTAAAGAAAACGTTTGTGAACTGCGTTTAAATGTAATAATTTAAAGAAACAGTTTGAATGTAATAATTTAAAGAAACAATTTGAATATGATGTTCAAATGTAACAATTGAAAGAAACAGTTTGAATGTAATAATTTAAAGAAACAATTTGAACATGACGTTCAAATGTAACAATTGAAAGAAACAGTTTGAATGTAATAATTTAAAGAAACAATTTGAACATGACGTTCAAATGTAACAATTGAAAGAAACAGTTTGAATGTAATAATTTAAAGAAACAATTTGAACATGACGTTCAAATGTAACAATTGAAAGAAACAGTTTGAATGTTATAATTTAAAGAAACAATTTGAACATGATGCTCAAATGTAACAATTGAAAGAAGCAATTTACAGAAATAATTTGTAAACTGTTTTTAAATCAAACAACTATCTAAAAATTGCTTTAAATTGTAGAAATTTATAGAAACAGTTTGTTAACTGTATTTAAATAAAATCAATGTAAAGAAACAGTTTTGAGAGTTGTTTTTAATTTAATTTAATTCTAAGCAAAATAATTGAAAGAAAAACTGATTTTAAATGATATATTTAACGATTGTTTTACAACGAAACAGCTTGAAAACTGTGTTTAAATGAAACAATTTGGAAACTGTTTTTATGAAAAACAATTTTAATAATCGCTTCAAAATAAAACAATTTTGTAAAAACTGTTTAAAAAAAACAATTTCTAATATTTTCCACGAGAAACAAGTTATCACACTATTTCTAAACGAAACATTTATTAAGGTAGAAACAGTTTTAATAATAGCTTCAAGATTAAATATTGTGAAAACTGCGTATAAATGAAACAATTTGAAAATACTCTCTAGAAAAAAATTACCAACTTTTTCTAAATGAAACATTCTTAAAAGTCACTTTTAAGTGAAACAAACAATTGCCTCTAAATGAAACATTGTAGAAACTGCTTTTAAATGAAATAATTTTAAAAGATTTTCTAGGAAAACCATTATTACAAACTATTTCTAAATTAAAAATTCTTTAATATCGATTTTAAGTGAAACAAACTTTTTGCGAGAAACAATTTTACTAACTATTTCTAAATGACACATTCTTATAAGTTGCTTCGAAGTAAAATAAACGGTTTTAGCTATTGCTTCAAAATGAAACATTGTACAAACTGCTTTTAAATGAAACAATTCGAAAACATTTTCTAGGAAAACCATTTTTACAAACTATTTCTAAATTAAACATTCTAAAATGTCGATTTTAAGTGAAACAAACAGTTACAGCAATTGCTTCTAAATGAAACATTGCAGAAACTGCTTATAAATAAAATAATTTTAGTGCACTTTCTATGAGAAACAGATAGTTTTAATAATTGCTTCTAAATGAAATATTGTAGATAGTGTTTTAAGATGAAGTTGTTTTATCTTAAAAAAAAAAACGCTTCCTGCGAATAAAAACAGTTTTACAAACTGCAACTGCAACTTATAAGAATGTTCAATTTCTAAATTAAACTTTCTTATAAGTTGCTTCGAAATGAAACACACAGGTTTAACAATTACTTCAAAACGAAATATTGTATAAACCGCTTTTAAACGAAACAATGTGGAAACATTTTCTATGAGAAAAAATTGTTCATATTATTTCTAAATGAAACGTTTTTAAAATTTGTTTCAAAGTGAAATTCAATCATTGTTTTTTTTACTAATAATTTTTGTTTGAATTTATATTATATTAAACTTTTGTAATTACATTGAAAAAATGGTTTTCCGTTAATAAAAATAAATAATAAATATTCAAATATTCAAAGAAACAGTTTTAGCAATTGCCTGTAAATGGAACATTGTAGAAACTGCCTTTAAATGAAGCAATTTAGAAACGCTTTTTATTAAACAAAATGTACAAACCATTTCTAAATGAAACATTCCGAAAAGTGAAAAAAGTTTTAATAATTGTTTGTAAATGAAGCAATTTTAATAATTGCTTGTGTGAATTAATAAAACATTGTAGAAACTGCTTTAAAATGCAGCAATTCGAACGTTTGTTAAATTATTTTTGCATACACAAAAAAAACTATTTTCCTTATTCTTTATGCATACAAAAAAAGAGTATACAAAAATTATTTTTTATACATAAATAATAAAAGTATAAAATATTTTGTTTGTTCTTACTGTGAATTATTTTTTTTTTTTTTATTTAAAGCACAGCTCTGTAAATTTAAAAAAATAAAATGTTTTGTTTTCAATAAAGTTTTTTTTTGTTTATTATCGTATTTTTATTTATTTCTTATAAAAAAGGCGCAACGTTCTAGGAATTTATTGTTTTAGCGACTTAACCCAAGAGAAGAGCTAAAAACTATTCTGTTTTCTCAGCGGTAGCGTTTGAAGCGAAGCAGAGACCCGTTCTCTGGAAGCTCTCACTCTATCTTGGTATTAAAGGGAAAGACCTGAACAACTTACAATAGTACGTAACAAGTGTGTTATTATTATTATTATTCATATTATTTTATTTTTTTGCTTCATCATTTTTTTTTATTTGTTTATATATTCATATAATTAATTTGTTAGATCCTAATTTTAATTAAAACACTATCATTAGACGAATAAAGTAACTCATTTATGCGAGTTTTGTTCGTTTACAACTTATCATCTATATACATTATGTTTTTGCTTTTTTTGTTTTTTTTTTTGTTTTTTTGTTTAAATTTGAATAACGTGGCGGGCTACGTCGCCAGTATAGAAGACACCATACATACAGACCACCCTATATCACATCCAGAGCCCCATCTAACCCCTTTAATACCAGACTTCAGACGGACCTCTTCTAAATGCTTTTCAGGAACATTATCAGTGCACAGTATTTTTTTTGTTTTTGTTCGTTTTCGTATTACGAAATGTTTCGCCGTGGCGGGGAGATGTTCAGCGTAAATAAACGCGCACAAAAATAAACAAAACAAAAATGATAGGCGGGAGGGGAAATTAACACACGTAAGATTTTGACTAGACTAATTTAGAGCCTGCACTCTTAATTATATCCCTTTCTTCTTCTTAATATATATCTACTTCTTCAGATCTGGCTGCAGACCGCGCTTTATTATTTTTAAAAACTTTCGTTTGCTTTAATTTTAAATTAATTAAAATTGATTTAATCATAATAATAAAAAAAATTTGGAATACATTACATGCCTAACGTTTCGAAAACTACATAAAAAATAATCACAGCAAAAAATAAAGTGTAACAAAACAGGAAATAATCACAAAATATAAGGGCTTTCTGAAATCTCCCTTTTAAAAAAAAAACAAACTATTGGCTTGCCGGTTCGGGACGATCTCTTTAACAAAAAAAACGTTTAGTTTTCTTTTTGTTTCGTTTTAAAACGTGGTAGTTTTTTTAGTAAGCATGATGCTTACTTATACGGGGTGGCTCTGTGTGAGCCCAACATGGGGGCGCTTAATAATTCTCTTTTTCTCTTTTTTAATAATATTATCCATATTATATATAAAACTGGGATACAATACAAAATTATCTTTCATCGTTCCAACTAGGGCTTAGTATCTCACTCTCAGCGCATTTGCTCGCTCCTCACGCATTCGAATCATCTCTAATAGTCTACGCTCTAATGTTTTCTTGTTTTTTTTTTTCTCTTCAAACTAATAATTAATATGTATATAACACAAACATTTTTCGTCATTACATGACCGTTATATAATAATTATATAATAATAAAAAGTCCTATAAGTATATAAACATGACATAAATAAACGGTTCGGTTGTATCTCGTTGTTACTACTGCAGGTAGGAGGCGAGGGCAGCCATGACGGGGGCGGGCGGCAGTGCTACGGGGATGTGGTAGTATTTACAGACGGGGCGCGCGCACTGTCCTTTGGCAGCATCGCGGCACACCGCCACTCGCTGGTCCACCACTTCTACCCCATCTCCTGTAAAAATTTATAAAGTTACACACCAAATTTTGAGAAATAATTCACCTTCAAAACAAATACAATAACTAAAATCCTTCTGGTTTTAATTGTACAAATTGTAGAGAAAACAAACAATTGAACTTCAAGGAAACATCATTTTGCAAAGGAACGCAAACACGAGTGAAATATTCTCTTCTTCTGGTGACTAATGTAGAATAAATCAATTAGAATTGATCTTCAAACAAATGTCATATTCTTTGAAGATCATTTCTAACTACAGACACACTCTATATCTGTAATCAGAAGAAGAGGAAATTCCACTCAATCAGCGCAGTCAGATAATCGTGGAATCTAATTAGAAAGAAGATGACTTTATAATCAGATTCCCCGTCTGTAATCAGAAGATTATCTTGTAATTGACTGATGATTTCGATAAAAAAAAAACTAGAGAGGGTTGGTGATAGCATTTCTTTATAGAATGTACAGACGTATTCTACAAAAGAATTTGATCTTAAAAGAAATACCGTAACAAACATGTTTCTAGTGTTTTCTGGTGTTTTGACTAGAATCATTTATTAATCACAAGATTATCCGATTCCTCCCCTTCTTCTGGTTCTACTTCTGGAATCAGGTGAAGAAGATACTCTTGCGATTTACAGATGATTCTGGTTAAATAACGAAAACTCTTGTTTATGATATTTCTTTATAGAATGTGTCTGTAAACAGAAAAACAGGATAATTTTGGGATTCATTGAGGATTCTTGTCAAAAACCACAAAAAACATTTCTTTTTAGAATAACCAGGCGCATTCTACGAAAGAATTTGATCTTCAAAGAATTACCAACACTTTAAAGTTTTTGACCAGAATTATTTATTGATCACAAGATCATCAGATTCCTCCTCTTCTTGTGGTTACAGATACATTCTGCAAATGTAATCAGAAGATTACAGACACATTCTACAAAAAAATCCGTCAACGAGAATTTTTGTAATTTGACTAGAATTATCAGATTATCAGTTAACTGATAGAATTATCAGATTATCAGTTAATTGATAATTCTGGTCAAATTACCATTAACAAGACAACAAGAGTTTCTGTAATTTGACCAGAATTATCAATTAATTGATAATTCTTTGTAGAATGTGTTTGTAATCAGAAAAATATGATAATTTTGAGATGTAATGATGATTCTGGCAAGAAAAACAGAAAATGTTGGTAATAGTATTTTTATATGTATAATATTTTACAAAGAAAATTGATTTTAAAAGAAATACCATAACTAACACATACTGTTTTTTTTTATCAGAATCTATCATCAATCACTAGATTATCTGATTCCTCCTCTTCTTCTGGTTGCAGACACATTCTACATCTTTAATCAGAAGAAGAGGATACTCCTGTTATTGATCCATGATTCTGGTGAAATAACAAAAACTCTTGTTTATAATATTTCGTTGTAGAATGTATCTGTAATGATAAAAAGGGGATAATATTGTGATCCATAGGCGATTCTAGAAAAAAACAGAAAGGGAATGAAGAATTTGATCTTCAAAGAAATAACAACACTTTCTGTTTTTTTTTTTTTTTTTTTTTTTTCATCACAATCATTTATTATTCACAAGATTATTATATTCCTCCTCCCCTTCTGGTTATAGACACATTCTACACCTACAATCAGAAGATTGATTGCAGATGTAGAACCAGGAGGAGAGGTACTCCTCCTCCTCCTCTCCTCCTCGGATAAACTTGTAATTAACTGATGATTCTCGTCAAAAAAAAAATAGAAATGGTTGGTGATTTTCAAAAAAAAAAATACCACGATCAACTATTTCTTTTTTTGTCAGAATAATTTAGTAATCACAATATTAAAAGATTCCTCCTCTTCTTCAGATTGTACATCTTTAATCAAAGTATCCGCTACTCTTGTTATTGACGATGATTCTGATCAAATAACAGAATCCTCTGTTAATGATATTTCTCTGTGGAATATCTTTGTAATCAGAACAAGAGGATCATTTTGTAATTCATTGATGATTCTGTTTAAAAAAAAAAACAGAGAAGTTTGGTGATATTTTTTTTCCTTTGTAGAATCGATGCATTCTACGAATGAATTTGATTTTAAAAGAAATATCATAACCAACACTTTCTGATTTTTTTACCAGAATCATTTACTAATCGCATGATTATCCGATTCCTCCTTTTCTTCTGATTGCAGACACTCTACATCTGTAATTCGAAGAAGGTCAAATAACTTTTGTTTATCAAATGTCTTTGTATAATATCTCTGTATTCAGAAGAAGAGGATATTCTAGTGGCATTCATGTTTCTGGCCAAAATTAAAGACACACTCTACAACTGTAATCCGAAGAAATGGATACTCTCATGATTGATTCTGGTCAAATAACTCTTGTTTATCAAATGTCTTTGAATAATGTCTCTGTATTCGGAAGAAGAGGATATTCTAGTGGCATTCATGATTCTGGCTAAAAACCAGATAGAATTTGATCTTCAAAGAAATATTATAAAAACACTTTCTGTTTTTTTTTTCAAAATCATTTATTAATACATCTGTAATCCGAAGAAGTGGATACTCTTATGATTGATTCTGGTCAAATAACTCTTGTTTATCAAATGTCTTTGAATAATGTCTCTGTATTCGGAAGAAGAGGATATTCTAGTGGCATTCATGATTCTGGCTAAAAACCAGATAGAATTTGATCTTCAAAGAAATATTATAAATAACACTTCCTATTTTTTTTTTTTTTAGAATCATTTATTAATCACAAGTTTTTCCGATTCTTCCTCTTCTTCTCGCTACAGATACATTCTATATCTGTAATCAAAAAGAAGAGGATACTCTCATCAATCTCTGGACAAAAACAGAAACTCTGGGTTACAGAATTTCTTTGTAGAATGTGCCTATAATCAGAAAAAGATGATAATTATGTGATTCATTGTTGATTCAGGCAAAAAACAGAAAGGATTGGTGATGGAATTTCTTTGTAAAATATGTTTATAATCAGAAAAATAGTAATCTTATGCTATTTAATAAAATATTCAACCAGCATTCATGGTTAACTAGTGGTGGCCATTTCTGTTTTTTCTAACCTCATCAGACTAGTGTGTTTTATGTGCAATGCCTTGATGAAGGCGGTTCAAAAACAAGACAGGGTTTCTTATTACAAACACATTCTACACCTGCAATCAAAAGAAGAGGATAATCTTGTGATGGACTTACACTACACATCTGTCAAAAAATAATGATTCTGGTCAAAAATCAGAAACTCATATTTATGACATATCTTTGTATAATGCGTCTTTAATCAGAAGAATAAGGTACTCGTATGATTCGTTAATGATTTTGAAAAAAAAAAATGATTGGCGATAAACATACATTTTAAGAACTACCTACAACTCAGGAAGCAACATCGAAAATCTCCAGAAAGCAAGAACAATAGTAAAGAGAAGAAAAATGAAGATTTAGAACTACCTACAACTGAGATGGCAAGATGAAAGACTACCAGAAAGCTAGAAATTGAGCGAAGAGAAGAAAAGTAAATTTAAAGATCAACCTACAACTGAGGTGGCAAGATCGAAGATCTCAAAAAAGCTAGAAAAACACCAAAGAGAAGAAAAATGAAGATATAGAACAACCTACAACTGAGGGGGCAAGATCGAAGACCTCCAGAAAGCTTGAAAAGCAGCAAAGAGAAGAAAGATGAAGATATAAAACAACCTATAACTAAGCAGGAAAGATTGAAAATCTCAAAAAAGCAAGAAAAACAGCAAAGAGAAGAAAAATGAAGATATAGAACAACCTACAACTGAGGAGGCAAGATCAAAGACCTCCAGAAAGCGTGAAAAGCAGCAAAGAGAAGAAAGATGATGATATAGAACTACCTACAACTAAGCAGGAAAGATCGAAAATCTCAAAAAAGCAAGAAAAACAGCAAAGAGAAGAAAAATGAAGATATAGAACAACCTACAACTGAGGAAGCAAGATCAAAGACCTCCAGAAAGCGTGCAAAGCAGCAAAGGAAGAAAGATGATGATATAGAACTACCTACAACTAAGCAGGAAAGATCGAAAATCTCAAAAAAGCAAGAAAAACAGCAAAGAGAAGAAAAATGAAGATATAGAACAACCTACAACTGAGGAAGCAAGATCAAAGACCTCCAGAAAGCGTGCAAAGCAGCAAAGAGAAGAAAGATGATGATATAGAACTACCTACAACTAAGCAGGAAAGATCGAAAATCTCAAAAAAGCAAGAAAAACAGCAAGGACAAGAAAAGAGAAGATATAGAACAACCTACAACTGAGGGGGCAGGATCGAAAATCTCCAAAAAGCCGGAAAAACATCAAAGAGAACAAAATTAACATAAAGATCAACCTACAACTAAGGGGGACAAGATCAAAGACTTCCAGAAAGCTAAAGAAGCTAAAATAAAAAAAAATGTAGATAAAGAAGTACCTACAACTGAGTGGACAAAATCAAAAACCTCCAGAAAGCTAGAAAAATGAAGATATAGAACTACTTATGTGACTCGAAATACAAATTTATCAACCTTGACTTAGGCTCAAGCCGATTTATTTTGTAATCTAACTGAAGCTGGAATTGACTTGAAACACATATTTGTCAACCTTGGTTCAGACAATTTATAATGTTAACGAACTTGAGCTGAACTCGACTTGAAATACACATTTTTCAATAATAGCTCAGACTTCAGCCATTTTGTGATGTAATTGAACTTAAGCTAGATTTAAATTAAAATACAAATTTGTTAATTTTGGCTCAAACTCAAGCAGATTTGTAATGCAATCGAAGTTGAGCTGGATTTAACTTAAAATATGCATTTATCAATAACGGCTCAGACTCAAGCCGATTTGTAATCCAATCGAAATTTAACTGGATTTGCAGCACACCAAGGCTTCACAATCTTACTTAAGCCAGAGTAAAATCATAGTCGAGGCATGCAAAAAAAACGTACATGGAAGAGACAAAGATGGAGAAAACATCGTAGCACTGCAAAGAGATAGGTTGACTAAAACTGTAATGGTTGACAGAATAAAAGATTCACAGAAGTAATATAAGCAGATGTGTGAATATTTTGTCAAGAGATACAAATCCTTTTAAATTTAGAAAAAAAATCGAGCTCTGCCGCCTTCGTACCATCTGTTATTGAAGCTGGACTTGAGCAACACCAAAATCAAGAAAGTCAATCGACTAAGTCCTTTAACGGAAAATATTTAAAAATATGTGTTTAATTAATTTCTCATTTAACCCGTGGTGAAACATTTTTAAATTAATTCAGGATGTAAATAAAAATACTTGTCCTTTCTCCTACTTATTTTTTATTTTACTAGATATATTTCGGAAACTATGTTTCCATCTTCAGTAGTTGAAGTTTTATAAATATAAATATGTTGTTTATTATTATTATTATTCACTTATAAGTGAAACAAACCAAGTGTTTTAATTTCAATTAAATCATCCTGAATTTGTAAATATGCTTAAGAAGGAGTACATCAAATGTAGCAAGAAAAAAGTTTTATTCTTCCTGGATTTACTGATTTATTTATTTTTTTAGATTTTTAAATTATTTTCTTTCTCATGTGTGAAAATTCTGCGAAGAAAGAAAAAAACTATTTAATTTCGAGTAAAATTAGGCAGGCTTCGAGTTCTGACGCCTTGGTTTCGGGAAAATCAAGTCAATTTTGTTTTGTATAACACTTTATTTTTATTTATGACTACAGTTTCGGCAAATTCAGCTTGATATTGTAGCCACAAGTAAAAATAAAGTGCAATAAAATTAAACAAGGAAAATCTTTGGCAGTGATCAGTAAAATTCGATCAATCCCTTTTTTGATTCCTTTTGTAATTATATAAAAAAATCTGTTTTGTTTTAAAAATACAGTGTTATGCAAAACAAAGTTTAGAATTAATAGAAAATGGATTTGGTCACAGTTTAGAAGAGTTTTCATTATCATATTTAAACATGCAAATCGTATTAGAAGCTTCCATAATAGAAAAATATAATTTGGTTAAATTCCCTTCATCGAACTTCAGGCTCAATAAATCGAACTTGGTTAAATTATTTTAAATTTTAATTATTTCATACATAAAAATAAACAAATCTATTGTATTAAATTCCTTACATGATACTTTATAAAGTATGAAATAATTTAAATTTAAAATAATTTAACCAATTTCGATTTATTGAGCCTAAACAGTATCTTGAAATTTATATTATTATTAGTGGGAATCAATAAAAAATTGTATTTACCTTCCTGTAGATGCACGAATTTGCAGGCCGGCCGGTTACAGAGGCCACGATTAAAATCTTGGCACACCGGGAGGGTGTCCAGTAACTGAAAACCAAAACAAACAAATAAGCATCCAACATCCGGAAACCGCAACACAAAAACATTAATCATGATAACTGGAATAATAATAATAATAATAATAAATCGGTAATAATAACAATAATTGAAATTCCGGATAATAAAAAACAAAAATAACAAAATAAACAAATTAAAAACGAAAAAATAAAAACTAATAAACCGAAACAGGTGCACATGTATGCAGGCACATATCGTTTACTTTTGTTTCCTCATATTATAGTCAAAAACTAGAACATGTTTTAAGGCATACATAAGCACTAAATTTCTATGTCCAGAAATAAAGCAAAAAATAAAAAACGTAAAATCTTACTTAAATTAATAAAAATGAAAACAATCACAAATTAGACTTCTCGCTTTTTATGTTTTTATTATATGCATGCCAATGTTGTTAAACGAAAAAAATTAATGGACATTTCTGTTTCAACAAATACGTGTTCTCTTTGCTAAGAGGGGGCGGGGGAGGTTATTAACGTATTAGAAGAAGACAATGTTTCCAATCATTCTGCATCATCCGCGCGCTGTTCCCTATTTTTTTTTGGTAAATTACACGGTTTGTTATTAATTACTAAAGCTTAGATACTAAAATACTAATTTATTTAAAATAACAACAACGACAACGAATGAAGGAAGTAAATAAAAATTCAGGTTTCAATAAAAAAAATGTATATATATAAAGGTACATTCACGCTGAGTAAGAACAGCGACGAGGTGATTGTAGTTTCTTTTAATATGCGCAAGTGTTAGGGTGAAGACATAGTGGAGTGTCGAAGCTAGCAGAAAACGCGATAGAGTAAGATAAAACTAAACAAACCGTATTGCATGTGTCGAATAGATTAAGCTGCTAATCGGGGTTATTATTATTTTTTTATTTAATCGGCTGGCAAATGTCTAACGCATCTGTCGTGCGCTTTAACCGCAGGGTTATTCCGTACGTGAAATGTTAAACTTAACGTACACGTTATTATTTACCGTCAGTGACTGAGCGAGTTTCATATTGGATATGTCACTTTAAAATTTCTGTTACGTCAAATTTAAAATTTAACATACTTATTATTTTTTATTATCACAGTCTAAGATTGTGAGGTTACAAAAGTTTAATACATTATTACACAACCTTAGAAATTAAATTTTACTTACACTTTAACCGTTATTGTCACAGTCTAAAATTGTGAGGTTAAAAATTTTAATACGTTACTTTTTAACCTCACAATCTTAGATTTTAAATTTAACATATACTGTAGCATTTATTGTGACAGTCCGAGATTGTGAGATTAGAAAGTTTAATACGTTACTTCTTAACCTCACAATCTTAGAATTTAAATTTAACATTCACGGTAATACTTATTGTGAAAGTCTGAGATTGTGAGGTTAGAAAGTTGTTACGTCAAATTTAAAATTTAACATACTAATTATTTTTTATTGTCGGAGTCTAAGATTATGAGGTTACAAAAGGTTTAATACGTTGCTTTTAAACTCACAATCCTAGATTTTAAATTTAACTAACACGGTAATCTGTATTGTCATAGTCTGAGATTTTGAGGTTAGAAAGTTTAATACGTTACTTCTTAAGCTCACAATCTTAGAATTTAAATTTAATGTACACGTCTTTATTACGATAGTCAAAGATGGGGAGGTTAAAAAATTTAATACGTCACTTTTTTTATCTCACAATCTTAGAATTTAACGTACACGTTAATCTGTATTGTCAGAGTCGAAGATTGAGAAGTTAAAAAGTTTAATACGTCACTATTAAACTTTCTAACCTCACAATATCAGGCTGTCACGATAAAGACTACCGTGTATGTTAAATTTAAAATCTAAGATTGTGAGGTTAAAAATTAACGTATTAAACTTTCTAACCTCACAATCTCAGACTTTCACAATAAATATTACAGTGTATGTTAAATTGTAAATCTAAGATTGTGAGGTTAATAAGTAACGTATTAATATTTTGAACCTAACAGTCTTAGACTGTGACAATAGCGATTAACGTGTACGTAAAATTTAAATTGTAAGATTGTGAGGTTAAGAAGTAACGTATTAAACTTTCTAACCTCACAATTTCGGACTGTCACAATAAATGCTACATTATATGTTAAATTTATAATCTAAGATTGTGAGATTAAAAAGTAACGTATTAAACTTTTAACCTCACAATCTCAGATTTTCACAATAAATATTACCGTGTATGTTAAATTTTAAATCTAAGATTGTGAGGTTATTTAATAACGTAATAATATTTTTAACCTAACAATCTTGGACTGTGACAATAGCGATTAACGTGTAGGTAAAATTTAAATTGTAAGATTGTGAGGTTAATAAGTAACGTATTAATATTTTTAACATAACAATCTTAGACTGTGACAATAGAGATTAACGTGAAGGTAAAATTTAAATTCTAAGATTGTGAGGTTAAGAAGCAACGTATTAAACTTCCTAACCTCACAATCTGGGACTGTCACAATAAATGCTACAGTATATGTTAAATTTAAAATATAAGATTGTGAGATTAAAAAATAACGTATTAAACTTTCTAACCTCACAATCTCAGAGTTTCACAATAAATATTACCGAGTATGTTAAATTGTAAATCTAAGATTGTGAGGTTAATAAGTAACGTATTAATATTTTTAACCTAACAGTCTTAGACTGTGACAATAGCGATTAACGTGTACGTAAAATTTAAATTCTAAGATTGTGAGGTTAAGAAGCAACGTATTAAACTTCCTAACCTCACAATCTGGGACTGTCACAATAAATGCTACAGTATATGTTAAATTTAAAATATAAGATTGTGAGATTAAAAAATAACGTATTAAACTTTCTAACCTCACAATCTCAGAGTTTCACAATAAATATTACCGTGTATGTTAAATTTTAAATCTAAGATTGTGAGGTTAATAAGTAACGTAATAATATTTTTAACCTAACAATCTTGGACTGTGACAATAGGAGTTAACGTGTTTAAATTCTAAGATTGTGAAGTTAAGAAGTAACGTATTAAACTTTCTAACCTCACAATCTCGGACTGTCACAATAAATGCTACAGTATATGTTAAATTTAAAATCTAAGATTATGAGGTTAAAAAGTAACGTATTACAATTTTTAACCTCAGAATTTTAGACTGTGACAATAACGGTTAAAGTGTATGTTAAATTTAAATTCTAAGATTGTGTAATAATGTATTAAACTTTTGTAACCTCACAGTCTTAAGACTATCGTAATAAAGATTAACGTGTACGTTAAATTTAACATTTTATATACAGCAATGTTTAATATTCGATATTTTAACGTTAATACGCTATTGCCTTGCAAATTTTGTTTACATAGATCTTTATGTTAAAAAATAACTTATTAACGTTAACAAATCCAATATGAAACTCGCGTTGATTGAGACGATAAAGAATGACATTTAACATATTTTCGTACGGAATAGCCTCAGTTATTCAGTTTTTTTTATTAATTCGTAGAATAAAGCAGAATTGAATGGTTTGATTACGTTTCGACGCAGCAGTCCGCAAGAGAGGAGTTTAAGTGCGAGTTTTAAATTAGATTTTTGCTCCCACTGAAACCAACCACCTACACACTTCAAGTGCAACTGTTATAATAGATTTAGTATTAATTAATGCTTTTGCAATTACTACGCTAATTATTGCGCAAGCATTTTCGCTCCACTACGCACTAAGATCGCATTCATTTTGAAGCGTCGAGAATCTAGCGTTAAGATTTATGAATTCTCTAAATTCGTGACTTAGAGCCAGAATTTAAGGAACCTAGAATCTAAAAATTCGTAAGTGAAAGTCAAAATATATTCATGAGCGGGATTAAAATTCATGGAACTCGGAGAGTCAAAATTCATGAAATATAGAGTCTTTAAATTTGCAAGTGAGATCCTAGGAATTCAAATTTATGAGAGTAGAACTCAGACTTTAAATTAAAGATTGTGTGTGAAATCCAGGATTTATAGAACCCAAAGTTTTCAAATTTGGAAGTGAGATCCTAATCTTTTAGAACGGAAAGTCCTCAAATTTATGGATAAGATCCAGGACTTGTAAAACTCAGTCTTTAAATTTAATTTTCTGAGTGTGATCCAAGATTTGTAGAACTAAGTCTTCAAACTCAAATTTATGAGATCCAGTAATCATAGAACCCAAAGTTTTCAAACTTATGAGTAAGATCAAAGACCTATGGAACTCAGTTTTCAAATTCAAATTTGTGTGTGAAATCCAGGATTCATAGAATCCAAAGTCTTCAAATTTGGAAGTGAGATCCAAGACATATAGAACCCAGTCTTTGAATTAAAATTTGAGAGAGATCCAAGAATTATAGAACTCAAGTCTTCAAATTCAAATTTTTGAGTAAGATCTAGTAATCATAGAACGCAAAGTTTTTAAAATTGTGATTCAGATTTGTAGAACTCAGTCTTCAAATTCAAATTTTTTTTTTAAGTAAGATCCAGTAATTATAGAACCCAAAGTCTTTAAAATTGTAATTCAGATTTGTAGAACTCAGTCTTCAAATTCAAATTTGTGAGTGAGGTCCAGTAATCATAGAACCCAAAGTCTTCAAATTTGTGAGTGAGATCCAAGACGTATGGAACTTAGTCTTCAAATTCAAATTTTTGTGTGAAATCCAGGATTCATAGAATCCAAAGTCTTCAAATTTGGAAGTGAGATCCAAGACTTATAGAAGTCTTCAAATTTGAGAATGAGATTCAAGACTAATGGTACTCAGTCTTCAAATTCGTGAGTTCTAAGATTTATAGAACCCAAAGTCTTCAAATTTGCGAGTGAGGTCAATAATTCATAGAAGAATACATAAACTCGCGAGTGATAATCAAAATTTCCGGAACACAGTTTCTATAAATTCGTGACTTAAAGCCAAAATTCATGGAACTTAGAAACAACAAATTCATGACTACCAAAATGTATAGTCTATAAATTTATTATGGGGATTAAAGATTCATCGAAGTCAATATCTTTAAATTTGCGAATGAAAGTTAAACTTGATTCTCACTTAGCTATCATAAATTTTGATGCTAGTCTATCGACGCTTCACTATAAACGCAGCCTAACTCTCATGTTGCACAATATTAAAAAAATAACAACAGGCGTCATCGCTTATCTTCCTCAGCGCAAAAGTAACCTAAGAAAGCCGGTTTGTTGTAAAAAAAGAAGCTGAACATTTAAGCTGGGCGACAATTGTAAATAATAATAATAATAGGCCAAAACCAATAAAGCGTGTTTGTTGTTAATCATCCTGTACAAATACAGTGTTTTTTTTTTAATTTTATTTTTTTTAAATTAAATTTTAATAGTATTTTATTTTATGTATGTATAAAGTCATTATAACATGCAGAATGTTTGAAAAATTATCGAAACGAAATGTAAATAAATTAAAAAAAGGAGGCATTAAATTAAAAAATTAGTTACTATATAATTACATAAATGCCATAATTAAAATCAAGTCGTTATTTTTATTAATCCGTACTTAATGATTAAAAAAATGAACTAAAAAAAATTATTAAGAAGCGCTCGAATAAATATGGCATTTAATAAATTCGATTAAATGAAATTCAAATTAAACGAAAAGCGGAAAATTTCAACTACTTTTAGGCGGAATGAATTAAATAAAAAAATAAATAAATAAAAACGAGTAAAATAATTAAACAAATTAAAAACTAATAATTATAAGTATGTAATTCGAAGCATTAAATAAAAAAAAGATAAAGGATTGCAAGCACATTGTTTTAAGTAAATTAAACACAAAAAATAAATCGACAACGACAGTAATAAATTAAAACAGATATTAATTAAGGCTAAGACTACGTTTCTTTGCTATCACAATGTGGTTGCAATTATTTTCGTGTGTAGTAAAGGGGAACAGTGCAGAATATTCGCTTGTTTAAAATAAGTTGTAGTGGTAAATCCGTTTATTCGACACAAAAGGATATCGACTGAGGGTTTACAGTCATGTTTTAAATTAATTATTTTGTTTTATTTAATTTTCTATATTTTTTAATATTACATAAAAATATATATTTTTCAAAATCCTTTTTTATTTCCTTATTATTTAAAATGTTCTGATAATTTGAAGGTCGTTTTTATACTTTTTCTTAAATGGGATTTTTTTAATGTTTGTTTGCTTAAACAGGACAAGTTCGCCTTCCTTTAGTGGACGAAACAATGATTCTCGGTCGTCTACCTTGTAGACCCAAAGCGTTGACGATGCCACTTGAAATTAGGCAAAAGGTGGCGCTTGCGTCGTCTTTAATTTATAATATTAATATCGATAGCCCGGAACAGGCAAACAGGGAATATTGTTTTTCTAATTGTTTTTATTATAAGTTTCGATTTTCAACGGAACTCACTGACAAGACATTTTTGAAGAAGCTACAAGATTTTCATTTCTGTCGTTTTTAATTCCCGAAATTTAAACAAATTCAAAGTCACGATCTTTATTGCTTTCATCTCCTATAGTAGACTTAAACTCCAAAACCATAGGTTTATTAGTTTTACTTTCATCCCGAAAAGTTGACGTAATATCAAATTCTGCAGAACCTCCTTTGAATTCGCTTGCATTCAATACTGTAGGTTTTAAAGCAAATGCAAGAGGATTTCCATTGCTTCTCAGATGCAGATTTTAAAGTTAATGGCATTTAATCGTCATTGCTGTTACTTTCACTTTTATTCATTGTGACTGCAGCTATATCTACAGAAGCCCCATTGATGCTGCATTATTTTTTTTTCCATTGTAACTGAAGCTAAATCTACAGAAACCCCATTAATATTACTTTCACTTCTATTTGGTGTATCTGAAGCTAAATCGACAGAAGCCACAGTAATGTTGCATCCAATTTTATTCATTGTAACTGAAGCTAAATCTACCGAAGCCCCATTAATATTACTTTCACTTCTATTTAGTGTAACTGAAGCTAAATCGACAGAAGCCACAGTAATGTTGCATCTAATTTTATTAATTGTAACTGAAGCCAGATCTGCAGAAGCCCCAATGATGCTGCATTATTATTTTTTTATTGTAACGGAAGTTAATTCTACAGAAGCCCCATTAAT
The DNA here is from genome assembly GCA_963082785.1 of Philonthus spinipes. Classification (NCBI taxonomy): domain Eukaryota; kingdom Metazoa; phylum Arthropoda; class Insecta; order Coleoptera; family Staphylinidae; genus Philonthus; species Philonthus spinipes. Next base: position 6,132,480 of record OY720314.1, read on the forward strand.
ATTACTTTCACTTCTATTTAGTGTAACTGAAGTTAAATCGACAGAAGCCACAGTAATGTTGCATCCAATTTTATTCAATGTAACTGAAGCCAGATCTGCAGAAGCCCCAATGATGCTGCATTAATTTTTTATTGTGACTGAAGCTAATTCTACAGAAGCCCCATTGATATTACTTTCACTTCTATTTATTGTAACTGAAGATAAATCGAAAGAAGCCACAGTAACTGAAGCCAGATCTGCAGAAGCCCTAATGATGCTGCATTATTTTTTTATTGTAACTGAAGCTAATTCTACAGAAGCCCCATTAATATTACTTTCACTTCTATTTAGTGTAACTGAAGCTAAATCGACAGAAGCCACAGTAATGTTGCATCCAATTTTATTCATTGTAACTGAAGCCAGATCTGCAGAAGCCCCAATGATGCTGCATTATTTTTTTTATTGTAACTGGAGCTAATTCTACAGAAGCCCCATTAATGTTACTTTCATTTCTATTTATTTTAACTGAAGCTAATTCGACAGAATCCACCGTAAAGTTGAATCCAATTTTATTCATTGTAACTGAAGCTAAATCTGCGGAAGCCCCAATGATGCTGCATTATTTTTTTTATTGTAACTGAAGCTAATTCTACAGAAGCCCCATTGATATTACTTTCACTTCTATTTATTGTAACTGAAGATAAATCGAAAGAAGCCACAGTAACTGAAGCCAGATCTGCAGAAGCCCTAATGATGCTGCATTATTTTTTTATTGTAACTGAAGCTAATTCTACAGAAGCCCCATTAATATTACTTTCACTTCTATTTAGTGTAATTGAAGCTAAATCGACAGAAGCCACAGTAATGTTGCATCCAATTTTATTCATTGTAACTGAAGCTAAACCTGCAGAAGCCCCATTGATGCTGCATTATTATTATTATTATTATTATTTCATTGTAACTGAAGCTAAATCTACAGAAACCCCATTTATAGTAATTTCACTTCTATTTATTGTAACTGAAGATAAATCGACAAAAGCCACAGTAATGTTGCATCCAATTTTATTCATTATAACTGAAGCTAAATCTGCAGAAGCCCCAATGATGCTGCATTATTTTTTTATTGTAACTGAAGCTAAATCTGCAGAAGCCCCATTGATGCTGATTTTTTTTTTTTTCAATGTAACTGAAGCTAAATCTACAGAAGCCCCATTAATATTACTTTCACTTCTATTTATGTAACTGAAGCTAAATCGACAGAAGCCACAGTAATGTTGCATCCCATTGTATTCATTGTAACTGAAGCTATATCTGCAGAAGCCCCAATTGAAATTACTTTCATTCATCAAGTCAAATGATACAGAAGCTAAAGTGGAAATAATTTATTAATTATTTTCCAAATATTTTATTTAATTTATTTTAAAAACATTAATGGAATGTTACTTTCACTTCTATTTATTGTAACTGAAGCTAAATCTATAGAAGCCCCATTCATGTTACTTTCACTTTTATTCGTTGTAACTGAAACTAAATCTACAGAAGCCCCAATTGAAGTTGCTTTCATTCATCAAGTAAAAATGTCAGAGAAGCTAAAGTGGTAAAATTTCTTAATTATTTTATTTATTTTAAATAACTGTTACCACGTGAATATTTTTTCTATTCTTCAATTATTTAGAATAACATAACGTATAGCGTGTGGTTAATTTTGTTGCCCACATTATTTTTTCAATAAAAAAAATTCAAAGAACTCTTAGAGGAGAAAACTTCTCGATCATGTGATATATATTACTGTGTTTATATAAGTATTCGTTTTCAGGTGGAATTTTAAAAATCATGTAATTTGTAGCAGAAGGGGGTGGGGGATACAATGCTCTACCTGTTCCTCTTGGCTATAATTATTAAATATTATTTAAACTGAATTATCTGTTTCTGTTTTAATTTTTGTTTTCTACAAAATAAATATCCTTTATTTGAAACATTGTTCAATGCCTTTAATATTTTCAAAAAAAAAGTTGCATTTATTAAGTTTTGATTATGACCAAAACAATTATACTTTCCAGCGTTGAAAAAAGAAAATTATCGAATTTTAGCCACCATTTCCAGTAATTATTATTAAAAATTTTATATTATTTTTATTAATAAAATTTTTATTATTATTTAATTTTAAATTAAATTTATTGACTAGAAAGACTTTTGGTCTGTAACCAATATCAGAACATGGAGTCAAACACTATGTAATGGTACTTTTACAAGACATAAATCGTTTATTGAAAACATTCTTCGATGCGATTAATATTTTGCAAAAAAGTTGCACTTAATAACACTATGTAATGGTGATTGACTCCATCTACGATAAAAGTATTGTAAATATATTTAATGTTTGCAAATAAAGATTTTATATATATTAAATTAATTCCCACAAAGAAAAAGTATGTTTAATTTTTCTACAAGACATAAATCTTTTATTGGAAACATTCTTCGATGCGATTAATATTTCCCCCCAAAAAAAAGTTGGACTTAATAACACCATGTAATGATGTTTTACTCCATATACAATACAAGTAGTTTGAATATATTTAATGTTTGGAAATAAAGATTTTATATATATTAAATTAAATTAATTCCCTCAAAGAAAAAGTAAGTTTAATTTTTCTACAAGACATAAATCTTTTCTTTTTTGATTAGAAACTTTCTTCGATGCGATTAATATTTCCCAAAAAAAGTTGGACTTAATAACACTATGTAATGGTGTTTTACTCCATGTACGATACAAGTTTTCTAAATATATTTAATGTTTGGAAAATAAATATTTTATATATATTAAATTAAATTAATTCCCACAAAGAAAAAGTATGTTTAATTTTGCTACAAGACATAAATCTTTTATTAGAAACATTCTTCGATGCGATTAATATTTCCCAAAAAAAAGTTGGACTTAATAACACTATGTACTGGTGCTTTACTCCATGTACGATACAAGTATTCTGAATATATTTAATGTTTGGAAATAAAGATTTTATGTATATTAAATTAAATTAAATTAAATTAATTCCCACAAAGAAAAAGTATGTTCAATTTTTGTTAATTACAATTCATTTCATTATAACTATGAAGATAGAGTTGATAAATTATTATTAATTGAAGATTAATAATAACAATACCACAAATTAAATATTATGCACTGTTCGTTTTAATATACTTGTAAGCTGTACCTACGTTTTTTTAGTTACGATTTTTTTGTCTCTTTGCATTAATAATTAATTATTAAATGAGGTGCTTCTAATTTCGGGACCCATTTCGATCTAGCGAAGTACAGCATACAGGTAAATTAAATTGAAGTGAATACCTGTCCTTGTTCATCAGTGTAGATCACAAAAGGGGCGTTTTGGGGCACAGGCGCACCATTGTCTAGGGCCGGCGACATGCAGAAACCAGCAGTGCAGCAAGCCAATGTCATCGCAGCCAATCAGCATTACGATAACGTTACAGCAATTACGAACCCACCGTACACCATTTTTTTTTATTCATTAATTTTTGTTTTATTAAAGATTGCATATTTAAAAAAAAAATATTTTTTTTAATGGGGTTGTTAATTTAGTCAAGAATAAAATGAATAGTTTTGCATTAATTTGTTATTTAAATACAAAAATTAAATTAATTTACAACAAATTTGAATCAAGCATGAAAAAAATATATATCGTTGTTGTTTATTTATTTTTATCATATAAATATGTTGTTTTTTTTTAATTTATTTCAAAATGATTGCATTTGTTAATTCACAAAACATAGTTTGGAAAGTTAATTAAAGGCGAGGGCGTAAAGGTGTCGGTGGGCGTTCCCAAAACCACAAAATTCACGCACGAAACGTGTGCGAAGTTGAGAGCAGTCAAAATTACCAAGGCGTAAAACGATTCATGTAAAATTAAGTACATTTTTTTGTCAACAAATTAATTATTATTTCATCGGTTGATTCGATTCGGTTCGAGTAGACAAATGAAAAATTAGAAAGAATTAAAATAATAATAATAAAAAAATTAGTCAGTTGTGAGTTTTTGCAGAGTACATGAGGGTCACGTGAAAATAAACGTAAGCATGAAAAAGAAAAAAAAAGCAAGAACGTTAATTTTTTTTTGTAGATAAAAAATTAATAACATTTTCACTTTATGAAGAAATTAAAACGGTAAAATTCATGTGGGTAAGGGTGGTGAAATAATAGTAGAAAAAGCTGTAAATTAGTTCGCTCGTTAATGAAATAATAAGTTAATATTAGTTTTGCCTTTCTCTTTTTTTTGCTACTAGTTAAAGCTACCTAAAACACAAATAATAATAATAAGTTATAATAGATTGATTAAAAATCTCATTTGATTTGCTTAACGAAATATATGACTCATTGTTTTTTTTTTTTCTTTTTTTTTCAGAATTTCCTAAATATTTTGTTTTGGTTTCAAGTATTTTTTTTTGTACTTCAACATTTTTTTGGTGATTGGTTGTAAATTTGGATTCAAGAAAACCATAATATGCGTTCCACTTATTTGGTTTGCTTAAATGAAAACGTACAGTTAATTACTAGAAAATTGTTGAAGTCTATGCCACTAAAAATAAAACAGGAGCAAATTCGAACTACGATTGATAGAGAGAGTGTTGCAACTGCAGGTTGAAAATTGCAATTATTTATATTATATATTACAACTAGTGAAGGGATTCCAAATTAAACTATTTTGCAATTGCAGAAGATTACAGGAAACCGGAATACTTCTAAAACTTGCAACAAGTTTACAGGAGAACGGAGTTCCTCTACAAGCTAGAGTTGCAAAACCGTCTCATTTAGAATCCCTTGACTAGTCATAACTAAAAAAATAATACAATTTGATTTTTCTTTCTGGCTGGTTTTCCTGATTTATTTTTAAATACATGTTTTTATATGTTTTATTTTTAATTGCATGTTTTTCTATGTTTTATTTTTGAGGCAAATCAAATGAAAATTCAATCGCACAAGCGGAAAATAAAATAAAAAAAATTGCAACTATTGTCAACAGAAAAATAAATAAATAATTCTCAAATGTTAAATAAAATCAAATCGTTTTACTTACTACCAACGAAGCTATAAAAAAATTGCACGTAATAAAATATTCAACTAAAAATAAAACAACGGGGAAAGTACGAAAAAAAAATGAAGGGATGGGGAAAAAGCGATTTAATATGGGTAAATAAATAAAAAAAAAATGCCAACTGTAATAAATATCAAGGTACTCCAAAACGCACTAATCGCCGTATGTTAGTCAGTTTCTTTTTGTCTGCTTCTTTGTGTGTTTTTATTTCCAGATTATTTCGTATTCTTTTGTAATGCGTGTGAAACCAAATTAAAATCAAAAGCGTTCTCCTCCCAAAAAAATAAAGAAGAGTCATTTGCGCCCGCAGTAAAAGTAATTTGTGAAATGTGCAATGCATGTATTGTAACACAGAAATAATTACCAACCAAAGAAAGGGAAATGAAAGAAAAGGAGAGAGAGAAGGGGAATTAAAATTGAAAATCAAAGAGATTTTTAATAAAAACAATTAATCTAATTAATGGTTTTAATATTTAGACATTCGCAGTTCATATTGTATGAAATAAATACGAATAAATTATTAAAAATCAACGAATAAAACACTGATTAGATTGAATAACCTTAAATTCTCTAGTTTCGGGTTATTAGCCCATTTTCAAGAGAATTTAAAATTATAAATAGAAAATAAAATGTGAAAATAATTTATTAATTATTTTCAAATCATTTTTATTTAATATAATGAATTTAAAATTTGTTTTATTAAAATTTCAATGGATATTTACATGAATAGATAAATTGATTTTTTAAATTTTAATTTAATTCAATCTATTTTATGTTTTATTCGTTGATTTTTAATAATTTATTCATATTTATTTCATATAATAATTAATGGTTTTTATATTTAAACATTGGTTGTTCATTTTGTAATAATATGAATGAATATATTATTAAATATCTACCAATAAAATAAATATAACACAGATTAACATGAATATAATTTTGTAATATTTTATTCCTTTCTTCACTTTTTTCATTTTTATCACTATATGTACATTTCAAGCACAACGTACTCTTTTTCACGTTGTGTTTGAAATATATAGTGATAAAAATAAAAAAAATGAAGAAAGGAATAAAATATTACTACATTATATCAAGAAACTTCACGTACTCACCAACAAAGTCTTCGATTTTAACATGAATAACTTTAAATTATCGACTAATTTCGGGTTATCAGCCCATCGAGAGAATTCAAAATTGACTTTATTTAAATTTCAATTTGAATTCTCTTTATAATGGATAACCCGAAACTTGTCGAGATTTAAAGTTATTCAATTTAATCTGTGATTTTATTTATTTTATTGGTAGATTTTTAATAATCTATTCATATTTATTGTTACAGAATAATTAATTACTTAAAAAAAACAATTTTTGAACATGTGAATTTCAATACAGAAATTTACTTATATTAAAGTTTTTATGAAGTTGAGTAAAAAAATATTATATTAAACTTTCTCTAGTGAAATTCATCTGTGTCTATCACATTTTTGTATTATCTTTTGTAATTTAATAAAGACATTTCTTATTATTAATACTGTTATTTAAATAGACTCAATATCCAAATGTTTAAATAATAATGGATATTTCCTCGATATAAAAAAAAACATATTACAAATAAAATTACTTTCTTTAGATATTGCTGTTTTTTTTTTAAATAGATTTAGCATGAAAAGATTTAAATACTCAAATTATAATAGAAATGTATTCTCTTATTATTCACATACTTTACAAACAATATGAATGACATAAAAGTGTTGAGAAAATTAATAACTAATTACAAGAAATGTTACCATTTATCAATAAATAAATAATTATTGCAATTCATTGAAAGTCACATTATTATTAAATGAAATTAATAGTTATTCAAATTTATTGAAAAACAAATTACCATTAAAACAAATGAATAATTATATAAATTTAATTAATATCAAATAATTATTAAATCAAAATAATTATTATTCCAATTTATTGAAAATCAAACTATTATTAAATTAAAATTATTAATATGTGAATTAATGATTAATTTCGCCATCCTGAATCCACTATTCATACATTCATCTCATCTTTCATCGAGGACTAAAAGACAGACATGACACATAAGACAAAGATTTTTGGCTGAAAGACCGATGGTCGATAGCCATTTTAGAAATAATAAAATAAACTGTGTTGTATTTAGCAATGTATATAAAAAAACCTCAATAAAGATGATTGTACATATATGATTAATTTAATTGTTAAAAATCTATATTCACTTTTATATAAATCAATAAAAAAATTCTTAAACTAATTTATATACAAAAATGCATTATTATTCATCTGTTCGGAGAAATATTTGCCAAAGAAGTAGTTATTTCAAGACGCACTTGTTTCTGTATTTACATATAAGTAAGTCAATTATTTTAGTAGCATAAAAATACAATTTAGATTATTTAAATCTGTTCATATTTATTAATATAATCCAATAAGGTATGCTTTATTAAGGTTGGGGATTCAAATTATTTATTCTAGTTATTTAAATTGAATTATGCTTTACGAAATCATGTGAAAAAATGTTGCAATAGCAAAAGAACAAATTTGTTTTTAATTAAGTTAAATAATTTAGGCTTTAATAATAATGTAAGAAATGAATTTTAATTATCATTGCAATTATTAAAAATTGAATTAAATTGAAAAATATATATATGACGAATTGTTTAGAATTACAAAAAAAAATATATATGACGAATTGCTTACAGTTTATTATACTACGAAAAATTATAAATAATAATAATGAAAATGAAATGAAAATTAGTTATCATTCGGATTATTCAAATTGAATTAAATTGAAAAAAAAATGTGACAATTTGTTGATTTAACAATAATGGAAGAAATAAGTATGAATAAATTATTAAAAATCAACCAATAAAACTTGAAAATGGGCTAATAACCCGAAACTAGTCGAGAATTTAAAGTTATTTAATCTAATCTGTGTTTTATTGGTTGATATTTAATAATTTATTCATATTTATTTCATACAATATGAACTACCAATGTCTAAATATTAAAACCATTAATTATAATAATGGAAGAAATTAAATTAAATTATCATTGAAATTATTCAATTCAATTTAAATTGAAAAAAAAAATATATGTGACAAATTATTTAAAGTACATTTTACTGTTGAATTATAACCAATAATAATAATAATCTTTATTAACAGATATATACACAAAGTATACAAAATAAGTAATAAACATTAACAAACTCAAATGTATAATTTATATCTGTTAATTGGCTATCGACCAGTAGTCTTTCAGCCTTAAACAATAATAATAATGAAAAAAAATGAAAATTAGTTATCATTGCAATTGCAAATTCATTACAAAAAAATATTTTGTTCAATTTAATTCAATTTGAATATTGAATTAAATAAAACAAATCATTTTTTTACAACTAAAAATTCATATTATTTAAATTTCATTTCTTACATTATAGTTAAAGCCTAAATGAACTATAATGTAAGAAATGAAATTTAATTATGATTGCAAATACTCTAATTAAATTAAATTAAATTGAAAATTAAAATGATGTGAAAATAATCAATGGAAATTAATTGTTCATACTTACTCTGCAAGTCTTTTGATTGCATTAGGAAAAAGAAAAAAATAATTAATTTCCATTGAATGTTTCTACCATTATTTCTACATTAAATTCATTTTTTATAAAATAATTTATTTATTTCGTGAGCTAGGACCAACAATTATATCAATCAATAATCGAGTAATTTTAATATGAAAATCAGGACTATTCCCTACAGAAAATGTACATATTAACGTTTACGCTATTAATTATCTTCATCTTCCATGTATGTGTATGTATTCATTCTGAACTATTATTACTGATGAAGGTTTAATAAATTAAATGACACTTGGTTTGTTTCACTTTTCTTTCTTTTTGAATTTATATAATTATTTATTTACGGATTCATTTCTACATTCAAAATATGTTTACTGAATACTGTTCTATTTTTGTTTGCATACAAAATACCAACTTATAAATTAAAATTATTATACTAGATTAGTTTCGCTTTTTAAGGCATTATTTACAATGGCTTTAAACACGAAACTAGTCGAGTAAATAGAAAAGGAAAAAATGTAAAACAAACCAAATGTAATTTAATTTAAACATTCATCAATAATACATAATTAGTTCTATGAATTGTAGAAACTTTCAATGTACAACATTGAAATTTTTTCTAATAATAATAACTAATTATTTCATTAAATTAAATTGATATTCCTTTTAAATTATATTTATATCTATGAATTGTAGAATGTACAACATTGAAATTGTCTACAATTCATAGATATAAATATAATTTAAAAGGAATATCAATTTAATTTAGTTAAATAATTAGTTATTATTATTATTTTAAGCGGCAGTCTCCCGGATGGGTGAAGCCCTCGGCACTACGCCCGTAAATGAATTTTCCCCTTCCACAACACAAAATAATAAATATAATTAAAGTCATAATTCAAACGAGAGATGCTAATTAACAATTTCTTTGATTTTCATATTTTTACTTAGGTTGGAAAAAAATGGTTTTTGGTTGTTTTCGATTCGAAAGAGCATAGTTCTGCACTTAGAACTTACAATTAGATTGTTTTTAAGATAACCCAAATGAATTAAACGAAGCAAGCGTTTTTATTTTTTTTTTAATTAAATTTTATAAAAAAATGTTAATAATATATTTTATAGAATATGCATTTCTTAGTGAGGATTAATTTTTCAATTTTCAATTTACTTTATTAACGGAATCTCCATTTCCAAATTACAATTATAATTACATATTAAAAATTTTATAAGAACAGTGTGACGCTCTAAAAAGATTACAAAATTTAAATAAAAAAAAAATAATTATTAATTAATTTTTTAATTAATTATTATTTTCTCTTTAGTCAGGGAAAATAATTATTTTAAAATTCTCCAATTTAATTTAAAAAACTCTCAAGATAGCCAATTTCAAAATAAAATAATCGTATTTTATGTATAATATAAAAATCATATAATTGTAAATATTTCTGTTACTTGCGTGGAATAAAGATATATTATTATAATTAACTGTGATCAAGTGAATAAATACTCTTTTCTGTTAGTGAGGAAACTGATTTCCATACTTTTTTTATAAATATGAGTAAAGAACAAATGGTTTGTTTCATAATATTTAATTAACTCCACTATTTTCTTTTTTTTTGGAATTATTAAGCAAAAAAGAGATATTAGTCAGGTCAATAAAATATTATTAAAACTAATTATTAAAATAATTAGTAAAACTTATTTTGGTAGAAGTATAAATGAAGAACACTTTCTTTATTTATACTTTTACCAAAATAAAATTCAATTTTATTGACATATGTACCTATACTGTTCGGTATAAGTATAGTAAAGATCACTTTGTTTGTTTCACACATTAAATATTTCATTATTTATTAATTTATTTTTCACGAAGTAAAATCAACAAATAGAATAAAAAGAATTTTATTGTATCTCATATTACAATAAATAATAATATTTCACCATTTTACAAAAATTGTAACAATTTTTTACTATAAGTAGTAAATAGGCTGTTACATATAAAATGCCAAAATAATAACAAAATTATTTTTATTTTGTATTTTGTCGTAATTTTTGATTGGTAATTTGCCTTTTTTTATACATATATTTTGTAATATTTTTAGAGCGTCACACTTTTCTTATAAAATTTTTAATTTGTAATTATAATTGTAATTTGGAAATGGAGATTCCGTTAATAAAGTAAATTGAAATTCAATCAGAGAAAAAACCAAAACGTATGAATTATTAACTCGAGTATTTTCACTTTTTACGGCATTATCGAGTAAAAAAAAGAGACATGAGTTGGGTCAATAAAATATTTAATTTGTGAAAGAAACGAAGCTGAAAAAATGCGAATCATCTCTGTTTTTATTTTATTTTATGTTATTTTAAAGGAAATGTTCTTTATTTATACTTCTATCAAAATCAAATATATCTTTATTTTTCTTTGTAGCGGTGTTTCTACAATAAAAGTTTTAATAAGTTTCACAACTTTATTGTAGAAATACCGCTACATAAAGTCATGAAATCTATTGAAAACAAATTTTGTTTTACTTCATAAATGTTTATTCTTATATGAAAATAATCAATCTAATAGCTCTCGACAATTAGAGGTCTTTTAGCCTAAATATCTCATCAAGTTTCACCAAATAAGAAAGCAATTCATGATATAGTAAATTCTATATGGCCTTTCGAATCGAATTTTACATCAGGGGAGGAATCATTCTAGGTACCAAACTTAGGAAATAGTATACTTAATGATGGAAATTGTAAATAAGCTATCATTATTTTTTTTTTAATTTTGTTGTTATTTCGTTTGTTTTAAGTGGGAAGAGATGAAACGAGAAAAGCTTTAAAATCACCGCAATTACTACCAAATAAATGAAATACAATGCACATTACACAAGCCTTGGAGGACGTCATCTAAGTGGGATACGATTTAGCCGGAAACCAACTCTAAATTTAATACCACTAAAGCTGTAGCAATATATTATTTATTCATTTTTGTTTTCAGTTATTTTTTTTGTAAATCTAAACCGATAATCGTTTTTCTAAATCCTGATGCAGACATAAGGTTCATTGTAAAAATTAAACGCAATAAAGTTAATATTAACTAACTAACCATCTTTATTTAAATGTGTATATGTATGTACAACAATATACAAAAATTAGAATTATATTCTGTAGATGAATCGGCCATCGACCCGAGGTCTTTCAGCCAGTTAATATTATTTTTGCTATATATTATAAAAAGGTGATTACCGTAATCATATTTGGTGAATGAAATCTATTGCTATGTTCCTTTATATATATATATATATATATATATATATATATAATTATTTTTTAATATAATAAAAGTTTCCATTTATCCAATATGAAATAGTAATGATTACAATTTGTTCATTATGATTGTTTCAACCATTGCTGCGTGTTAATTCATTTAATTACTTTACAATTTGGTTTGATAATATATAGTTTTAGTATAATGATGAAACAAAATTGTAAAAATGAAGTTGAAATTTATTAAATATCTGTAGTTATTGTTTTTTTATTTACAGTCGTACGTTTAACCATTTAGCCACTTCGATATAAGGAAATGTAGTTGTAACATTTTCTTTGCTATTTAATAAAACGTTCAGCCATCATTCATCTAGCGTATGGATAACTAGTGATGGCCATTTCGGTGTTTCGTACCTCATCAGACTAATGTGTTCCATTTTTATTTAATAATTATTGCCATTTTAGGTTCTGCGAATTTGTATACAAATATTTGCATATTATAAATAAATATATAAATATATTTACATAATTATAAATATATTTCACATATTTGCAGTTAAAAAAATATATTGTACTTTATCAATAAATTTAATTTCTTAAAATTTCTGTACTAATTGTACAATTGCAAGTAATTGTTGCAGCTTTTTTTTACCAAAAAATATTTATTTTCAATAAATAATGGCTGACGGATTTAGGTTGGCCAACTTAACGTTTTCAAATTGGAAAATAAAAATTTATTTTGTTAAAACAGACTTAGATTTTTTTTACATTCAACAGAAAATTAATTGGCTGACGACTTTACATTCTAATTTAATCCAACATCGCCAAATTATTATTTATTATTATTTATTAATAACAATTCCTAAATCAAACACAGTTTGATTTTGAGTCTTGGCATTTTTAACAATTTTGTATTGATTATTTACAATTTCATGGCAAGTATGATTTTCAAGACTGCGGTTATTTATCTGAACAGAGAAATTATATGTGGTGTAATTAATTATAGTTACAGTAATTTTTAAAGAAATTTAAAATAAGCAGAAATTTCTAATTCCAAATCCTGTCGTCGTAAATGTTATTTGTAAATATATCTGTTTTTACTGGAAGCACTCAGCTGAACTCCCATATTTGAGTTTAAGGTTGCGGTTTAGTAGAAAGAGATAGCTATATAGTAAAATGGAAATAATCATTTGAAAAAAGAACCATTCCTTTGGATTTAATAATATGAATATGTATTTACATTTTTTTATCTACCAAGTATAATGTATCAATCTAAATAAAAAATAAATCGTTAATTTTCGTGTATTATATCAATTTACTAGTTCAAGTTAGAAAAGAAAATTCTAAGATATAATGAAATTAATTGGTAATGACTGCTAAGTTATTTTAATGCAGAATTTAGTGAAATCCTTGAAATTTTCATTGCACAAGTTTTTATTAGCAAAAATATAATTTAAAATTTGCTATAAATTTGATCAATTTTCATTGCTTTTTTCATAATTATTTTTTTTTTTTAAAAAACAAAACATTAAAATAATTTTTAATTCATCTGATGAAATTCCTGCTTATTTTAAGATTACTTTAATGTATAATACAATATTGTTCATTGGTCACAACAACAATCTAACTCGAATTAGTGATTGCTAGTATTTATATAGCTATCTCTGTCGTCTAAACCGCACCCTTAACTACATTTTTTGTTTCCATTATTTTATATTTATATTTTTGACTTGTCTATTGTTGTTAACTGAACCACTAAGACCAATAAAAATGTCTGCACAATTAAAGATTCTGAATTATGTATTGTACTTTCCACTTTACAGTTCAGGTTAATATTTTTTTCAACAAATTACATCTTTTTACGTTTCCGGGAGCTCCATCAAAGGGGAAGTATTGAAATCGTAAATTTTGTTAATCAGAAATTTCAACATTGACAAATTGTTTCTATAAAAAAAGTAGTAAATGCAATTTGCTGTTGAGATGTTTTCAGTATTTGTAATTTCGCAACAGCTAAAAATCGTTGTAGTTGCGGCTAAATTTCAACAAAAACAGCCGCATTATCGGAAAAATTGCTGAATTAAATGAACTTCATTTATAAATTTACATAGAAACAATTATCAAAAAAATATAATAACTAAAAATTTTCAATTGGAATTGTTTAATTTTTGTTTCAGATTTTTTATGTAGAAACAAAAATTATCAAAAAATAACGAAACACCTTATGTAAGCATCGGGATTGAATAATTAAATAAGCGATTAATTTTTTTCTATTATTAAGCGAAAATTCGTTTACTTTATCTGAATATAAGTCAAATTAAAAGAAAAACAAATCAATTAATTAAAGGCGCGCGTGTACTGATGATGATAATAATAATAATAAACAAGAGATAATAGATTAGGGAAAAATGGATATTGAGGAGACAAGATAAAATAAGCGATATATGTATATATAATGATTAATAAAACAAATATCATGCATTTTCAAGCATTATTATTACAAATAGTGGCTGGTGGATAAATTACATACACCTCAAAAAGGATTAGAACAAGTACAATACAATAAATATTTAAAAGGTAATAAGGTAAATAAAGGCCTCGTCACAATTAACTAATAATAGTGACCCACACACCTAAAAAAAGAGTGACAAATAAATCGACAACGAAAAGAAAAAAACGCGCCTCCAGAAAATGTTCCCGGGTTGAAATTCAGTTTGTTTAATTTTTTTTAAAGGCACTATTAAAAGTTCTTTAATTACAATTTTTATTCAGGAAGGAAGCTTTTATTGAATCGCCCGAGAAGGAGCTGATGGCGCGCTTTTTTTTAGGAGCTGGTGATTAGCTCTACACATCTAGCATGGTACGGCAGGAGCTAATATATATTTTTAGCCTATACAAAATAAACAAAAATAAAAACTATGTACTGATCTCATTTCGTTTTTTTTTTTTTGAATTAAAATAATTATTAATAATAAAACAATTCTCAATAATCCTACCTAAAAATGCAAAATTTACAACAATACATATATGTTCACTTAATCAAGTTTATATTATTAAGGTATATAATATTTTTTTTTAGTTAATATTCCTATACATGCATCACATATTTTAAATCTGAACAACCGTACAAACAAAAATAAATGCTTTTTTATCGTCATTAATTATATTTTTTCCTTGTTAAGTTATATTTTTTTAAATATATATATATCGTTATTAAGACACATTTTGTATGTTACTATTCCTCCATTAATATTTAATTTTCCAAAAAAAAATCGACACTATTCTAAATCTTACTACTCGATTTTTTTTTTTCATATAGTATTTAAATATATTTTTTTAAATATATATACTTTTAATATATTCATACAAAAAAATACAAGACTAACACATGTTTTTTTTTAATTTTCTCTTTTTTTTTCTCAAAAACTTTTGTGCTATCGAGATCAAAAACCCAGGAAGACAGGACAGTTGCTCGAAAGCGCTTAGCCAAAATTAAAATTAATTTAAAAAAAAAATACGGAACAGAAAAATTAAAAAAATAAAATAATTAAATTACGGTAATAATTCAAAATTAATCAAGGAAATTATAACAAGAGACAAACAGCAACTGCACAGGAATAATAATAATATAGTCGATAATAAAAAATAGTAACTCTTCACACACTAATAAAAACTAACATACTTATATAACAAATTTTACATAAGGAACGGAATTACTCGTCGAGCGAAAATACATTGCGGCTGGTATTTCCGGTCGATTCGAAAAGTAATCGAAAGAAAACTCTCGCCCAACCCAAAAAGTTTCGAGACTGTGACCCTCGCTCGTTATTGTTTGTATTTTCTTATTAATTAAATTTTTATTTAAAAAAAAAATATTTATTACAACTCGAATCAAATCAATTGCTCATTTTTGGTTATTGTTTTTTTCTTTTTTATGCACGAGGAAATAATTGAAATAAAGTCTTAATAGAGCTGATTTTTATTATTAAACAATAAACAATTGCTATTCAGCAACTTCTATAAAATCAAAATTTAAACAAAGAAAGAACACTGGATAAAAAATCTTACTATATTTTTTTGTGTTTTTACCTCAAATTTGTGGTAAACTTTATAATATTTTTTTAATATAAATTTATGACAAAACACGTAATAAGTTAATAAAAAGTGTGTGAGTGAATAAAATACTTACTATGTCTTTTTACCACAAATGTGTTCTAAAATGCATAGTAAGTGTGTTTACAACAAATTTATGGTAAAATATATAGTAAGTGAATAAAAAAATGCAATGTGTGTTACCACAAATTAGTGGTAAAACTCATGGTACGTTTTATTTACACACTATTTATTCTAATATTATAGTTCTTTTTTATTTTCGTGAGTTTTTTTTATTACACCACAAATGTGTGCTAAAAAAAACATAGTTTTTTTTATTCACTTACAACTTTGCAGCATAAATTTGTGGTAAAAACATATATCGAGCGTATAACAAAAATCGACGACAAAGTTGGCGTTGGAAGTCTCGAGTGATGTCTGTACTAAGACCAAACGCGTGACTTGTCAACATGACAACCAGTATTTTACTCGTGCGCGTGTGATTTTAGTTCAGACATGATTTTAGATTTCCAATTCCAACTTCGTTGTCGATTTTTGTTATACGCTCGATAGTACATATAATAGATTTTTTATTCATATACACACTTTTTATTCACTCATTATACAATTTTTTTTATAAGAGTTTTTATTACACCACAATTTAGTGCTAAAAAACATAATATAATTTTTTTTGTTCATTTACACTCTTTTTATTCACTCACTATGACTTTTACAACATATTTGTAATACAAAAACAGTAAGTTTTTTTTGTTATTATGATCATGATTGCGACTATGTTCGTAATTAAATGACTCTAATTATGAACTACCACGTAATTACGATCACAGTCGCAACCAGGATTACGATTACAAAAGAACACTAAAAAACTTTCGATTTTTATTCCTGTTGTTTAAATTTTCATTTTATTTGTAACAATAAATTTTGTTTTTTTTTTATTATTAAAGAAAAAACTTCAATTCCTTCCTTAGTTTATTTTCTTTTATTTGAAGCATTTAAATTCTTATACTATTTTTTTTCCTTTTTTATTTTTAAAATCATCAATTCCTTTTATTAGTTTCTTATTAGAAAAAATAATTCAGGTTTACATCCTCGCCTTGCATCTCTGCTTTCTTTATTTGTTTCGTTAGAAATTTTCAGAATCAAATTTTACTGCCTCAATATATTTCGAGTGATTGCATGTATTTTCATTTATTCCGCCCTCAATCCTGCAATTCTTCATATTTTTGTTTTGTTTGTTTGTTATAATTTTTAATACTTAGTAATAATTTTTAATACTTAGTGCTGTGCGCTTTGTTTTGTTAATTATTCATACATTTTTATTTGTTGTTTTTTATACTTATTAAATTTCTGTGCGCTTGGTTTAGTTCTTGTGCTCAATGAGAATCTTCAAGATATATATTTAAATAATTTTGTTGTTCAATTCTTGTTCAATAAACACCCCCCTATCGCCCCGATCATGGGGCTTTTAATTTTTATATTTTTATTTTATTCCCTATTGAAAATGTTGCCGTTGATAATTTTTGTAAATCCATAATTACTTTCTATTAAAAACAAATTTGTTTATCATTTTCAACTTTTTATTCACTACAATTATTTCGCTACGCTGAAGCTTTTTCGGATAAAGAATTTAAACTACCAAAACGTAGTGAAATAATTCTAGTGAAATTAATAAAAATGTTGATAATCATTAACATTTTTTTTATGGAAAGTGAAAATATTACTTTTAACGTGTACAATTTTATTAAATTCACATTCTATATATATATATATATATATATATATACAGAGAGTTGTTTATTAGTATACGTTTTCCCTATGTATACCTGTTAATTATTTTTAGAATCGTCTTAACCGAGGTATTCGAAATATTTAATCGAAAATGGTTAGAAATACAACCATTTTCGATCAAATATTTCACACAATTTGAAGTTTAGGGTTATACATGTGTGTTTAATTGCGAGTTTATAGGCGTTTTTTGCAGGTATACACTTTCCCTAATGTATACTGATAAAAAAAAACCTGTCTGTATATCTATTTATATATATAAATATATATATATATATATATATATATATAAATATATATATTACAAAAATTGTTTAGATTGTGATGATAACAAATAACGTGCACGTTAAACTTAACATTTCACTTACAGAATAGCCACAAATATATTTTTTTTTATTCTTATATATTCAAGACAATTTTCTACATAAAATATGTTGGGACTATTAAAAAATTGTAACATTTCTTTTGTGCATTTGGGTAATACGTTTGTAGACTTTATGTAATGTGAATCTCAAATAATTTTGTTTCTTTTTTTTTTAGTTCTTATTAATGAATAAATCTTTTTTATTCGAAGAATTTCTTACAAGAACTTAAATTCCAAATATTTTTTTTAATTATCGTATATTGTGTATATTATAACTATGAGAGACCAAATAAAATATTATTATTATTATATAAATGTTGTCCCTGATAATTTGTTTTAACTTTTCTTCAAACAAACAAAAAATATCTTCCCTCAATTTTGAAAAAGAAAATTAATAATCTTTGATAAATAATATTAATTCATTAAATAAAATGAAATAAAAAGAATTTGAAATTAATTAATTAATAAATTATTTTCTCTTTATATTATTATTATATTTTCTATTAATATTAATTCAATTTTTGCAGTTTGTAACTATTTTTTGTAAAATATTTTATGAGTATTTGATTTACTTATATATTTATTCACGATGCGCATCATTATTTTTATTATGTATATGGATTCTATTTGGAAAACTCAATGGTTATACTTGATCAAGAAGTTATTAGTCTAAATTTTATCAAATCAATTGAATATATTGTTGTATTTTGTAATTAAATATTGTCATTAATTATAAAAAAGTGATTTTCCGTAAATAAAGAATTAATTAATTAAAAAAAAATACAGTATTAATATTCTTAATATAATTAAACCGCAAACTGAATGTTGAATGAATATATTATGCATCCATTGTATCAACGACAACACAAATATGACAAATTATGATTACTATTTATTTAAATGAAACACAAATTTAGTTTTTAATAAACATAGAGTACAGCTATTGTAACACAGAAAAATGTATAAATTATTATAATTATGTAAATAAATAAATATGTCCCTGATTTTGTTTCAATTTTCAAAAAGAAAAAGTGAGTAACTTAGATCAATACTGCGATTATTTTTAATTTAATTAATACACAAACTGAATTTTGAAAAAAATAAATAAAAATAATGTTGAATTTTTGAGGCCTCTATTTTATTATATATATATATATATATATATATAATCTAAAATCCCCATCTACCATAATGGTGGTGTAGGGGTTCTATTTCATTATACATAATAATAATAATAATAATAATATAGTTTATTTCCATTTGTATGTTTTAAGCAGATAATAAAACATTTTAAATTCATCATTATCAAACACGAAATTTGATAATGACAAGCTAATTGTCAAAACTGCGGTAACATTTATAAATAAACATGTTATAGATGAATAGTGGCTCAACATTTCTTTAAATGTGAATTTCGTTTTCCTTGTTTTCATAAACAGGACAAGTTCGCTTTCCTTTAATGGACGGAACAATGATTCTCGGTCGTCTACTTTGTAGACCCAAATCGTTGATAATGCCACTTGAAATTAGGCAAAAGGTGGCGCTTGCAATGTCTTTAATTTATAATGAATGTTATAAAAACACAGTTTTTTAATAATAATACATTTGTTTACGGAATCACCTTTTTACAAAATAAATGCTACAAAAAATATTCCGAATATTATATATTATTATATATTATATATATATATATATATATATAATATATATAATATTCTAACTGATATATAAATATAAAATAACAGTGAACAATACTAATATTTAAATTAGTCAAAACAGAAATGGATGCTACTTAGTTTAAAGTGTTTAATTATTTAATAATAATAATAATGTTTTATTATTATTATTATTATTCAAAATTTTCAAAAACTTTTTATTATTTTCAATTTTGAAAAATAATAGTGAGATTCTTTTATAAGTACTGTGAATATTCTTAATGTAATTAAAACGTAAACTTTGAATAAACATATTATACATTTATTGTAAGAACGAAGAACAAATAAATTATTATTATTTTGCAAAATTGTCAATTTTTGTGTACTATTTGTGTATTATTTTTTTAAATTCTGAATTTCTATTATAATATATTTATTTATGGAGTCTCCTTTTTACAAAACATATGCAACAAAAATCAATATTACAACTAAATATATAAATGTGTGTAAATGATAATCAAACTGAATTGAATTAATGAAGTTTATTAATAATTCATCAGATAAAACAAACAAAAATGTTTTACCTGATGGTATTGAATTTTTCAACAGTTTTTAAAAACGTAAAAGTAAAAATCTTTCATAAAACTTCTTCATTATTATTGATCATTGATTATTCTTCATTTAATTAAAACGCAAATTGAAATTTAGTGTGACTTTGTATAAAAATTACAATGTTTCATTTTTCCTCAATAATGTGAGAATCCAATAAAAATTCTTAATGTCTGCACGGCAGAAGGACTTCCGGTCGATAGCCCAGTACAGATAAACCTCTATTTTAGTGTATTCAGGTGATTCAGTTTGGTGTTCCACTCCCTTATAACTGTTTTTATTTTGACAGTAAACTATAACAAACCATATATATTTGAAAACGGCAAGAAATTCACAATTTAATGGTATCACCAATTTGTCAATAAGATGACAACTGTTTTATGACAATTTATTTTTTCAAATGACATACATATATATATATAAATATCTTTATTTATGAATTTTGTACAATGAGGTGTGTGTTTACATTTTAACATATGTTATAATACTGTCTGTTATAATAAATCAAAATTCACAAACTGGCTATCGACCAGAGGTCTTTCAGCCTGTCTTTGTCCTGTTCATGTCAATTTTTTAAACGTCATGATTGCTGACATATTTTCGTTCAAATCGGATTTTTCCGCACCCGAATATCCATCACAACTATACGCATAGCTAACAAAAAATGAATAAAATATATAATTTCTTGCCGTTTACAAATATATATGGTTTGGTATAGTTTACTGTCAAAATAAAAAAATAGAAGGGTGTGGATCACCAAACTGAATCACCCTGTATACTCAATGTTTGTAAAAATGTAATTATTTCAATAAAGGTATCTGTGTATATTTTGACAAATAAATTATTATTATGTCAATAACTCGTTCCTGATTTTTTTTTAATTTCCAACAATTTTGAAAAAAAAAGGAAAAGTGAAAACCTCTAAAAAAATCCTGTGATTATTCTTAATTAAACTAGAAAGCAAACTTATTTTTTTAATAATTGTGCATTTACACAAAATTTAAACAAAAATAAATCTCCATGAAATTAATGAAATATACCGTAAAATTCCACGTAAATTTTATGGGAAGGTTGTTTTTACAATTCCAAGCATTCTTGGAAAATTTTCTTTATAATCGATGGTTGAGGCTTTTAATTGATGAAACTCTATAATACACTATTTGCAAATAAAATAGTAGTTTTTTTTTTATTTCATAAACATTTTTATTGCAGAGACACTTCTACAATTAATCATCTGTATGATTTTATTTGTGTATACATCTCCTTTGTCCTTTTATTACTATATTTTAAGTTCTTTTCCATTTTATGTTTGAATTGCTTTTGCATATTTTTTTAATATATGTTCGTATAACTGTATGTAATGGAGAACTATAAACTAAAGAATGTTTATTATTATTATTATTTATTTATTTCTCAGTTTATACACTGGTTTATTTTTTTTAAGAATTAACGGTATAATTACAAGTTTTAATTCTTAATTATTGTAAAAATCTTCTCACTCTAGATAGTGTTTATTATTATTATTATTTATAGCATATTTTTAAAAAAGGAGATTCCGTAAATAAATGTGTTATTATTACTGTTTCTTGTGTTTAAGATTTTTTTTTACTGTATTCTTGTATTCAAACATTCGTTGATACTTTACAAGTTTTTAGTTTCGTTACACATTATTCATGAATTTGTGTTAATATATTTTTTTTAAATATTTATTACTACTACTAAATGTTTATTATCTGTGAAAATAATACATTGCAATAGGACAGAAAGACCTCTGATCGATAGCCCATGACAGACTATATGTATTGTAAATATAAATATTTGTAAAGAATTGTAATTGTGTTGTCTCAATAAAGATGTTTGTTTGTATAATACATTACACATATTCGGTACGAGAAATGTTAAATTTAACAAATATGGATGAGTCTAAGTATACATGACAATTATAAGACACGCTTAGACTGTGATGTTAAAAAATAACGCGTACGTTAAAGATCACATTACTCGCACAGAGTAGCCCCGATAATATTACATAATATAATTGTAATTTGGAAATGGAGATTCCGTTAATAAATTGAAATTGAAATATAATAAATAAATATTTTCATCATATTTGCCTAAATAAGGGCTATCAACCATAAGTCTTCCTGCCCTAATATTTAATGTTTGAACAATTTTATTTATGATATGATATAATAATATTTATTATATATACAAACATCTTTATTCAGACAACAAAATTTTACAAAATTTATTATAACACAATATGTACAATTGTGTTAGTAGTCTGTCATGGGCTATCGACTATAGGTCTTTCTGCCGAAATATTTATTATTTTTCTAAATTGACAAATTTTGTTTTAAGTTATATTTCACGAAAATTAAGCATTACTAACAATAATTTTCTAAAAATTTCAAATATTTATATATATTCTACAAAATTCAATTTGTGTATTGCAATCAATTATAAGTAACAGAATAATATAATATAATTCAATATAGTATATAAAAAAAAACAAAATTACTGTTTTATGCCACTTGTATTTTTTAATAATCGTAACAATTTTCGATTACACGGTATTCATTCTCAAATAATAGTATCCAAAAAAGTAATTTTGTTTTCTTTCTATTCTTTCTTAATCTTATCCTCTTTTACCCGTATTGGGTGTCGAGGTGTTTTCTTTATATACTATATTCAAAATGTACCACCAAGTTAACGCCGACAAAATTAAAGAATTAATATAATTCAGTTTGATTATCATTTACATACATTTATATATTTAGTTGTAATATTGATTTTTGTTGCATATGTTTTTTAAAAAGGTGATACCGTAAATAAATATATTATTATTAATAATAAAAAAATATTGAACTTATAGATGAGTCACATTAATGACTGATAATAATAAATATAATAATAATAATAATAAGTGATTTTTTCTCATGTAATTAATAATACACAAATTTATTATTATTTGTTAAGTTCAAGTAATAAAATTGCTCGTTTAGTAAATACTCAATTACTAAAATTACCCAATTTTGCCCAACTCTAATTATTACATTTTGTTACAATATAAGATTAATTGTTATTAGTTTATTGTAAACAACAAAAATTAAATTTATTTATTATCTTCATTTTATATATTTATTCGATTAAAATCCTTCAATTCCCATAAATCAACACACAAATTCGTGTCATGTTGAACTTTAATAATTGAACACAATTATATTCACAACACAAATTCCTAAATTCCAACAACCATTCTTGCTAAATTAATTAAACATTGTTGAAACAACAAAATTACGGGGGAATCGCAAAAATGTAATATCAAATCAGCATTTATCCAAATTAATCAACTTTATCGCTTTAATTTAAGGTAACACCAAAAACACATCACCCCTTCCAAAAAAGCAGCTACGGCAGAATATTGAGGTATAGAAGCTTATTAACATGCAACCACTCGAAAGTGATGAGAGAGAGAAAAAAAAAACATTAAAATAATACAAAAAATTAAACAAAATAAAAACATTAGTTGTGCTATACATGCGAGATGTTT
Source organism: Philonthus spinipes (assembly GCA_963082785.1). Taxonomy (NCBI): domain Eukaryota; kingdom Metazoa; phylum Arthropoda; class Insecta; order Coleoptera; family Staphylinidae; genus Philonthus; species Philonthus spinipes. Next base: position 6,156,517 of record OY720314.1, read on the forward strand.
GTAAATGTGATTAAAAAGAACGGCGAGACGTAAATAGGAACCATTGTTTTTTTTTATGAAGCGTTAATAGTTTGCTTTTTATTAAAAAATATATATATAAAAACAAATTGTTTCGTAGGAACTATCCTCCCTGCACGCAAGCGGGTAGAAAAATAGTACTGTTTATGCGGGAGGATTTTTTTTTTGTTTTCAATTCGCGTCGCTTTGAGGAATTAAAATAAATTGCGTTTTTTTCTTAATTCCGTTTATTGTTTTGTTTATTGCGTAAAAGCAGCTCTATTATTTAAAATATTATCCGAATAAAAAAAATAGGAACTAGTTAGTGTAAATAACTATGAATTAAACGTATTAACCGAATTTAATTTAAAGATGGTTGTGCGATTTTTGTTTTATGAAAAATTACATTTTGAATTATGACAATTAAAATTTGTTTAAATTCGATGAGTATGAATGTGTTTATATAGTAAATAAGATTAAAATGAACAAAGTCAGACTCTACGAATTTAAAACATTTTGAAATATTATGACAATTAAAAAACAATACACAAAAATTTTATTTAGATTTATTGTGAAACAAACCACGTTTTTAATTTAAACCTAATTGTTTTATGTAGGTATTAAATTAATTTAATAATTAATGAACAATTCTTAAAACAATTTAACCATTATGAAAATTCAGCGCCATCTGTTCATTAGTTTAATTGACAGCACCGTATATTGCTCACTAATTAAATTAACCACACATCTCCTGGACTACGGGCATAAAAAAAGTAACCATTACGTTTAGTTTATATTAATGAATAACAGATGACGCTGTGAATGGTTTTAAAACAAAAATATATGTTTTGAGGTTTACCGAAATTAATTTCTGCTTTCAACACAACCACCTTTTTTTAAAATCATGATACCTACTGGTCATGATCAACGATAAGAACAACGACAAGTTTCTTAGAAACAAACACATTTTTAATTTAATAAAAATCAGGCCATAGATGGCGCTTGCGTTGTCTTCTATTTAACATTTTTTTATTGTTAAACGAATAACGATTTAAGAAAGAAATTAAAAATAAATAGCCTGTGGGCTTCTTTTGGACTACGGGTATCCAATTTCCAGCACGATTCTAATTAATTGTTAAACGAGTAACAATTTCCGAAAGAAAGAAAAAAAAAAATTAATGGCCTGTGGGCTTCTCTTGGACTACGGGCATCCAAGTACTAACCCTATTCTAAATCTCTATTTAACTAATTACAATTCGCGAAAGAAAAAAATCAACAACAACGACAGCAGAGAGAGAAAAAACAGGTCATCGAGTGTCGGGCAACTTTTTGGGCCGGTTACATACTACAATATATATATATATGTATACAAGTACCCTACAGCAAAAAAATGGCACTTTTCTTTATCTAACAAATACAATTACGCTTATAGAGACTCTACTAATCATGCGGTAATTCATATGTTTCACTTGTTTTTTTTTTCTCGTTAGGCTCTTGAAGAGACACAAAGTATGGTACATTTAATAATTGTACGTGGGCTCCGCCACCATGCAAAATAAACTCTAATAAACTATTTCCGTTGTTTGTATTTTTTAATAATTAAAAATAAAAATAAATGTATTTTTTTGTAGAGAGAAACGGATTGAACGGAAAAACAAAACAAAAAAATGTTTTTGTACGTGAAGATTTTTTCTTTTGCATAATATTAAGTAAGGTTGTTTTTTGTAATAGTAAGTAATTGAACACACTTTTATTTGTTTCAAATAATTGATTGGAAAGAAAATTCGTTCGATTTATGTGCAGATTCACAGATGTTTCATGAATCCATTAATTCTTACTGAATTTTTGGAAATTAAGAAAAAAAAGTTCAAATATTAACTAAAGTGCCACAGTAGATGTTTAAAAATTCTTAAAAAATAGCTATTCAGGTTTACTATATATAAAACACACTACTATATTTGCTATAAATATCATAAAAAAAACTTTTGTTGATAACTTTATCGTTTACAATAAATTATATCCAGTGAACTATATATATGCTACTGGACATTCATTCATTTATTTGAAATATAAAAATTGAATTATATTTTGACAATATGAGATTTAATGTTGCATCTCCTATTATGTTGTTTAATGCCTTTATTTGTGTTCTATTTAGTAATTTAATGAGCATGAGCTACATATGTTTATCTATAGCTAATTGTGTTTTCTTACATTTCTTAAATAGATGAATTCCGTAAAAAAAGATAATAATAATTAATGGATTAATTTCTTATTCAGCAATATAAGTTTATTAAAACAACAAATTTCGATTAAAAACTCTATGTTTGAGGCTGTTACTTGGTCAAGCTCCATTTCAAATTGTTTAATTCATTAATTAAACAAAAACAAATATATTGTATACTTTTTTCTCATTTATCACTTGGTAAAACATATTTAATAACCGTTTGTTATAATGAAATCGCTTGGTTTTGTTTTACTTTACGAACGGCCAATAACAAATAATTCAACTCATTTCAACAACAGTTTTGTTCGAGCTAAATTATTTTATAAATTAATGGTTTTAATATTTAGACATTGGTAGTTCATATTGTATGAATTTTAAGTTATTCAATCTAATCTGTGTTTTATTGGTTGATTTTTAATATTTTATTCATATTTATTTGATATTTTATAAATGTTTAATTAAATTTCTAACTTAAAAAAGTGCAGATTAATTAACCCGAAACTAGTTTACAATTTAAATTAATTCAATTTAAAATTTGTTTTTATTCATTTCGTTAGTAAATGTTTAATAATTAATTAATCTTTATTATTATAGATTAATTATTCAATGATGCATTTTTTAATAATAAATGATATAAATGCAATAAAACCGACACAGAAAGGTATAAGATATTTGGAATATAAAAAAAATCTAATAATAGCTCCAACACAATATTTTTTTTTATAGTAATTCATTACAAAAGTTTTTCTCCTTTCTTGCGTTTACTTTTTTTCTTGTGGTTAGTTTTAATTATTCATTTGTTATTTCATAAATTCAATAAAAACAAATAATTTAACACAATCAAATTCCTTTATCTACATAAATAACCCTACACCCATATGGGTAGAAAGGGTCATTGAAAATATATATATATATTCACATAAATTTGTTGGTGTTAAATTATTTAAGTGAATTCTGCACATAAATCAAAATTAAACAGCAAATAGAAAAATAAAAATTGAATATTTTTAATGGGACTCAATATTTAAGACAAATAAATTTGTGTGTATATGTGTGTGTGATTTGCTTTCTCTTTTATTAATTTTTCCACTAATCTAATTAATAGCTATTCACAAATTATCGAGTTGCGCAATGAAAGGTAAATTTAAACACTGATTTAAATTTTGTGAGTAGAACCGGCAATAGCCTGCTTGACATTTACGTTTTTATTAACCTTAAACTTACAACTTCATAACTAAATTTTAGTAAATTTGCCAAACTAAGGGGAAATTAAATGTATTTTAATAAAAAAATAACTCAATAAATATTGATTAACCACCATCAATTAGCGATTTGATGGATGGTTTTGCTAGCGTTTGTCCATCACCATCCATCCAAACTGTTGATGATGGTGGCTGAACTAAATTAATCAATTTCTTATTTTGCATAAACAGGGTTAGCTCGCCTTTCTTTAGTGAACGAAACAACGATTCAGTCGTCTTTCTTATAGGAGATACAACATAAGCGATACTCCATCTGGTGGCAAAATATTGAACTCTCATTCGGTAGATGATGGTGGTTGAACTAAATTAATCAATTTCTTGTTTTGCATAAACGGGGTTAGCTCGCTTTCCTTTAGTGGAAGAAATAACGATTCAGACGTCTGTCTTATAGCGGATACAACATAAGCGATACTCCATCTGGTGGCAAAATATTGAACTCTCATTCGAAAGATGATGGTGGATGAACTAAATTAATCATTTTCTTGTTTTGCATAAACAGGGTTAGCTCGCTTTCCTTTAGTGGACGAAACAACGATTCAGTCGTCTGTCTTATAGGGGATACAACATAAGTGATACTCCATCTGGTGGCAAAATATTGAACTTTCATTCGATAGATGATGGTGGTTGAACTAAATTAATCAATTTCTTGTTTTGCATAAACAGAGTTAGCTCGCCTTCCTTTAGTGGACGAAACAACGATTCAATCGTCTGTCTTATAGGGGATACAACATAAGCGATACTCCATCTGGTGGCAAAATATTGAACTCTCATTCGAAAGATGATGGTGGATGAACTAAATTAATCATTTTTTTTTGTTTTGCATAAACAGGGTTAGCTCGCCTTCCTTTAGTGGACGAAACAACGATTCAGTCGTCTGTCTTATAGGGGATACAGCATAAGCGATACTCCATCTGATGGCAAAATATTGAACTCTCATTCGGTTGATGATGGTGGTTGAACTAAATTAATCAATTTCTTGTGTTACATAAACAGGGTTAGCTCGCCTTCCTTTAGTGGACGAAACGACGATTCAGTCGTCTGTCTTATAGGGGATACAACAGAAGCGATACTCCATCTGGTGGCAAAATATTGAACTCTCATTCGGTAGATGATGGTGGTTGAACTAAATTATTCAATTTCTTGTTTTGCATAAACAGGGTTAGCTCGCCTTCCTTTAATGGACGAAACAACGATTCAGTCGTCTGTCTTATAGGGGATTCAACATAAGCGATACTCCATCTGGTGTCAAAATGCTGAACTCTCATTCGGGCCAAAATCTGCGCGTCTGCATGAATTGTCAACTTATAAACGCACACTTCAGCGCTGCGATTTGAAATTTTATCTCCAATAAGACTCATTTTTTTAAAGATTACTTATAATTTAGCCAAAAAAAAAATGGAATTTTGTGCATTTTTTTTAATATATATAATTCATTACAATGAAATTAAACAAGGAAAATTTCTAGCAATGATCAATAAAATTCGATCAATCCCTTTTTCCAACACAAAAAAAAAAATACTTACACTGTAAGTTTTGCAAACATCTATTGAAACAACTACAGCGTAAGTATTTTTTGCAGTTGAAAAAAGGGATTGATCGAATTTTATTGATCATTGCCAGAAATTTTCCTTGTTTAATTTCATTGTAATTTAAATAACTGCAAATGTGTGAATCATCTTAGTTTCATTTTATTTAATAATTCATTACGATAAATATTGTTTTATTTCATTTTTTAGCCTCTTTCCTTTTTAAATTCAAATAACTAAAATATGAAATTGATTGAAACAATAAAACACGAATTAATGTGCCCGAAACGGGTTCTGAATTTCGACACTTCAGCGCTGCTATCTTAAATTGTATCTCCAATAAGACCCAAATTCACGAAGTCAATTATAATTTAGACAAAAAGTGGCACTTTGTGCAATTCTTTTTCAGTTTAGTTGATTTTTATTCGACACTTTATTTTAATTAAAATTAAATTGATAAATAAAGCACTAAAAACCATTCTCTACACTTTATTTGTTTTACCGAATGTACATTTCAGACACAAAATGACCATTATCAATAGATTTAACACTCAAATTAAAAATTAAATTAAAATTTTTCGATTTGATTGATGCAACAATACAGTTGCGCATACCATGCGGGTTCTAAATTTCGCCACATTAGCGCTGCGATCTTAAACTGTATCTCCAATAAAATTCAAATTACAATAAACGGCACTCATTGTCAATAGAATTCACAATAGTGAACGAATTAGTTGTTGGTACTTGAAATATACATATGGTGTATAAAAATAAAAAAATGAAGTAAGGACTGAATCTTTTTACTTTATTGTATTTAACTTTTTTTTATTTTTTATTTTATCTTGTAATTAGGAAAATATGTATTTCCTGTTGGGCAATAAATATTATTATTCTTATTATTATTAAAACAAATTCACATAACTCAAATTCAAACCTAGTAAATACTCAAATTGTAGACGATGCCGCTTATAATTTAACCAAAACAAAATCCGCTTTTGTCGAAATTATAAACAGTATCAACAAGAATTTAAATTTGTTAATTGTTGAGGCTTTGTTATACATTACAATTCAATTTTAATAATAGTTAACAATAAAAGAATTTAAATCTTTTTGAAGATACATTATGCATTTCCTTTAAAATAAATGATGCATAATATATATTTTTTTTTTCGGCACTTATTTTTAATTCATCAGTGTTTCTTTAATTGAATCAGTGTTTAAATTTTCAATCACTTCAAACTCTCCAAAAATCTTCTAAATATCCTGTATATATCTATTGTAAAACATCAATCTTTGTTAATCTTTAATACAACTATTACTTAATTTTAACTATTTTCATTTGCTTTTGCTTATTTTTTCAAAAACATCTTCATTTGTTATTTTTTTTTGTGTTTGTTTTTCGTTTCTTATATTTTCTCAAAGTAGTGTGACTCAAGAAGGTACAGTTCCAAATATTACGGGGTGTAGGATGTTACAGCGGTGTGCATACAGCGCAGGTGCAAGGATATCACAGAGTCGAGGCACTCGCTTCGTTTTTTTTTTCTCAATTAATTGGGCGGGAGAGTGTGAGTGAAAGAGATAGAGAGAGAGAGAGAGATAGAGGTCGCTCTTCCCCTTAATTCGTTTTTAGTGTTTTTTTTTGTAGTCCTTACGTTTCGTAGTATAATAATAAAATTTTGACTAGAATAAATCAGCCAGGATTTTCTTTTTTTTTTATTTTCGTGTTATTATTATTTTTATTTAATTAAAACAAATTATTTTCGAAACAAAGATGTTGATGAACACAACGTAAACGAAATGTTAATGCTCGTACTGATAGTCGGAGATCGATCCGGAATTGAGGACTAATTTTACATAATGTAATTTTTAATTTTTTCCTCTTGGGGGTATTCCGTTGGACGATAAAAAACATTATTATTATTAAAATGTACAAAATAGGCCACGTTTATAGTGGAGTAAGTTTATGCTACATGCCCCCACCCCCCAAAAAAATTCTGCTACGCGCCTCGTCTCTAGGTATGCAGCTAAACTTGATAGAAACGAGGCGCGTAAGCAGATTTTTTATTTTTATTTATTTATTTTTTTGGGGGGGGAGGTGTCATTATGGATGATGTTATGACACTTCTTACTGTTAACAATGTAATATAAATGAATCAAAAAAATTAAAAAAAATAAATAAACAACCCACTGAGGGCATATTTTGTAGTGTTGGGCAATATCGAATAATATTAGTAATCGAGTATTACTAAATGTGTCATTTTAAGTATTTAAAACAAAAAAGTTACTTCAAATTTATGTTTATTAATAAATGGGAAGTTATTCTTGATATTTTTATAATAAGTATCGTTCATAAAATTATAATATACTTAATTTAGCAGTAATAAAAGATCGACTTTGCCCATTACTAATATTTTGGTAATTTTTAATAAAAAATATTAATTCAATTTACATAACTTCAATTTTTTTTGTGACTATAGTTTCAACAATTTTTTAACTTGACATTATCAAACTAAAAAATCTCTTAGTTGTATAATGACGAGTTACATTATCAAACTAAAAGATTTTCATAGTTTGATAATGTCAAGTTCAAATTAATAATTGAAAATTGTTGAAACTATTTATTTATTAAATTAAATAAAAATGGTTTGAAAATAATTAATACACTGAATACTCTTTTCTATTTATATTTATTTATTATATATATATATATATATATATACAGAGAGCTTTTTTTATCAGTATACATTTCCCCTATGTATACCTGCAAAATACGAGAGTCAAATGCATTAATATATGTGTGTTTGGTTGCCTATAACACGCAACTGAATACATATATGCCAAATAGTCAACTTAACATACAAACATTAATTATTCAATGCGGTTGGCTCGCGTTTTTTTTTTTGCAGGTATACACTTCCACTAATGTATACTTATAAAAAAATCTCTCTATATATAATCGATGTCCCCTTTTACCAATTGGTGTCGGGGTTTTTCTTCATTGTCTATTTCTTAACGACTCTCCTCCAACCGCGGTACTTATAAAAACTAATTCAAGATGTGCGTGCACACCCATTTTAATCTATTTAGAATTTCGTGTGCGCGCGCATTAAATTTAACCTCTTTCGAGATATGATGCAGCTAACAACCAGCATCGTGCTGCTCCACTATAAATGCGGCCATAAGTCGATATAATCCAGGAGGATTATTTTGTAAACAATCCTTGAATCCACTAATAATATTAGTGATTTCAGGAATCAAGCTACGACTATTAGTACGACCATTAGTTTGTGTTACACAAATATATATATTTTTTTAAGAATTTTATAAATTCAATTCCTGACCTGTTAAATTTACAACACGTTACATATAATTTATAATTATTATATATTTACTTTTTAATATTTATAAATCCGTTAACAAATGATAATAAAACGAATTAATAATATTGCAACAAAATTTGGAAAATGTTTAATGATTTCTTTTTTTTTAAGTGGTTTTTGCAAAAGTTATTTTTTGTTGTTTTATTTAAATTTACGTGGTTTTCAATTTTTTGTAAGGGGGTAACACCACGTTGTTATTGTTGTTTTGCGCGGCTGCCGCCGCGATGGGGTTAGAAGCAGCGACGGCGGCAGCGGCTGCGTTTGTTATCGTCGTCGACGCTACAGACACTGGGTACTGGGGTGTAAGCAAGCCGGTAGTCAGAAATTGATTAGCAGCGGTGACTTGAGGGTAGTGCCTCATGTAAGTGTAAGGGTGGATGAGGGTGGGCGGCGGTCGCGCCAGGTTCATCAGGTTGGTCTGGGTTAGGGCGGCGTAAGGATTCGGTAAGCCTATGCCTAAAGCGGGGGTAGCAGAGAGCGTACCTAGGGGGTACCTTTGCAGGTTGGGCGGGGGTATGTTCATAGCCTGCTTGTTCAGCGCCACGCCGGTGTAGTTCAGGGGGTTCAGGTGGCTTAGGGTGCTGTTAGCGGCAAGCGACTGGTTCACGGCGGCCATTTTGACCGCTTTCGCGTAATTCTGCTGAGCGACCTCTTTCGCGATGGTTGCGGGATCGGCGATGTTAGTGGTTAGAGAGGGTATGGTGGCCGTGGTCGAGACGGTGTGCGTCGTGGACTCTTGGTCTTTGGACATTTGGAGGGCGTGCTGGGCCACGGCTAGGGATTGGGAGTCGGTCACTGTTGGCGGGGAGGCGCAGGACGTTGCGGGGGTTGGGGTAGGCGAGGCTGTGTACTCACATGAGACGGGCACGAAAGGCTGTTGCAGCTGCATTAGTTGTTGGTATGTGGTTGCGTTTGGTTGATATACTGGAACTCCTGATTTGTCTGCTGCAGGCCGTTTGTATGGCATCATACCAGGGAAGGCCTAAAATAATAACATATACATTAAACATAAATTAAAAACAACTTCTAAATATTATTTTCTTAGACTCTAACCATCTTCAAAACCCAATCTTCCTTCCATAATTTATTACAATTATAAAACTTTCATGATTATCATTCATTATATCCAAAACTATTGATTATTGCTAAGTATCTTCAAAACCATTTCATCCCTCATTCTTTTGTGTATTCAATTATAAAGCCTTCAAAAGCATCATTCATTATTTACAAAATTATAAGATTTTGCTAAACATCTTTAAAATACACCCAACCTTGATTCAAAATTTACATTTATCTTCAACCCCTTCCAACCGTCCATCAATTTTTATTATTGTGAAGCCTTCCGATAAATAAAACGATGCAAGCGCCACGTTTTGCCTAATTTCAAGTGGCATCGTCAACGATTTGGGTCTACCTGAAATTAGGCAAAAGGTGGCGCTTGCATCGTTTTATTTATCAGAAGGCTTCACAATAATAAAAATTGATGGACGGTTGGAAGGGGTTGAAGATAAGTGTAAACTTTGAATCAAGGTTGGGTGGGTGGCGTCGTCTTTAATTTATTATGATTAAAATCGGGTATATAACCGCAACACAATTTCCGTTCAGTCGCCTTCATCAAGGCATTGCACATGGAACACACTAGTCTGATGAGGTTCGAAAAACCGAAATGGCCATCACTAGTTATCCATACGCTAGATGAATGCTGGCTGAACGTTTCATTAAATGTGAAGCCTTCATGATTATCATTCATTATATCTATTGGATATTGCTAACTTCTCTTCAAACTCTTTCAATCTTCCTTCAGTGTCTACAATTATGAATTCGTCAAAATAATTAATTATTTCAAAAATTATTGGAAATTGCTAACCATTTTCAAAACACTTTTCAACTTTGCTTCAAGGTTTATAATTACAAAGCCGTTAAGATTATCATTAATTATATCCAACTATTGCCAAAATTCATGTGAAAACCTTTCAACATTTTCATTCTTCTTCAGTCTTCATTATCATCACCCAAACTATGAAAGACATTTCAAAACCCTTTCAATTTTACCTTATTATTTTCTAATAATAAAATCAACTTAAGGTAAGTTTAAGAACCAAAAGTGGTTTCTGCAATATTGCTAACCTCAATAGACACTAATTTTAATAAAAAATGTCTTTATTTTTTATCTTGTATCAAGATAAAAAATAAATTAATTTAAAAAAATTAAAAAAAATTCTCTTGCTATAATTTTATAACAAAAACAAAACCTTAAGAAAAATCACGCTTGCTCCTCCTATTTATTTATTTATTTAATTATTTATTTATTTTCCCACAGGCAAAGCCTAATTATAAAGGAAAAATTAACAATAATTGAGGTTATGTTATAAATAACTGAAATATGAAAATCTAAATAATAATGCATAAACACTGTTAATGTTGCTGCAGACATGAATGTAATGATCATACAAATTCTGAATTGTTTAAACAAAATATATCTAAGTCATTTTGAAATACATGGTAACACCTGAACATATGTAGAAGCGGAAAAAATGAATGATGTAGAGTGCATATATGCCAAAAATGCCAAAAGAAAATCTGCAGACCAAATTTACATTTGGTATAAACTATAAACATCCTTTATACCAAATATCACTTTTTTGTTAATATAAGATAAAGAAATAATTTAATTTAGAAAATAATAAAATAAAAGTTAATTTTCTTTCTATTTCAATAACTAACCTAAAGACCTAGCCTATTTGGTTTTATTACCATATAGCAGAAAAGGCCACTAAATTTTTCTTACTATAATCATATGTCTAAAATTATCCTAAAGCACAAATGTAACTTATTTGTTTCTATTTCGTCTTCCAATTTCTAGCAAAGATTATCATTTGCTAGAAAGTAAAAAACTAAAACATGACTTTTTTTATATTATCTCAGACCAATCTACAAACCAGACGTAGATTGTAGATTTCTTTATTTGTTTCTACTTCGACTTCCACTTTCCAGCATAGATTATCTTTTGCTAGAAAGTAAAAAACTAAAACATGACTCTTTTTTTGATATCATCTCAGGCCAATCTACAAACCTGACGTTATGAGCTAATAAATAGCATTTAGATTGTAGATTTCTTTTGTTTTCGATTTACGTGTATCTTCATGCTCTAAATTAAATTCTAAAAAGAAAAGGCGCGTTTCCAAATGTTGGTTTCACAAGCAAAACATATCGGACTTGAGAAGGCATTTCAAAATCTTATTAATTAAATGCTGGTTATCAAAATCGTATCTTCAATATTTAAAAAAAAATCTCAAATGTTGACTAATAATATTACAAGACTGAAAGACCACTGGTCGATAGTCAGTTTCAAAGTTGGAAATATATTGTGAACGTTAGTGTATTGTTAGATATTGTATTGTAATTGTATATTCCAATCTCAGTAATAAAGATGTTTATGTATGTAATATTACAAGAGGGTGGGTGAGTTTTCGTTGGTCATAAAAAGAATGTCTTTGAAAAAAAAAGGCACAAAAAATGTTAATAAAAAAAGAGTATTTATACTATTATTAATATCTCAAGACTGTGAATGAGTAAGAGTTGTTGTGGTTTTTCATATTTAGCAGTAATTTTAAGAAATTTTTTTATTTTATTTTATTTAACGGATTTGAAGGTTACAAACAAATCGAACAATTTAAGCTTTTAAAATATTTCTAACATTTTGAATAATTCAAAGTTTTGATGAAACGTTATCGCTCGAATAATTTTTCATCTCCGAATAATTCCAGAAAAAAAATCTACAACTACAAGTATCAAAATTATAAAAAAAAGTATACTTACAAAGTTTTCATAGTTAAAATATCCAACAGATTTCATGTCCATCTGAAAACGAAAACACAAACAGAACGTTAGCAAACCATCATCAAAACAAAATCCTCTCGAATCTCTCGACTTGATTTCTTTTTTTTTTCTTTTCTCTCAATTATATTATTCAAAGCAGAGATTATTTCAACAGTCATAGTTAAAGTAGCGGACTCATTCAACGCGGGCCGTTCAGGTCCCGGAAATCAATCCGAATTAAGAAGAGAGAAACAACAAAAAAAAAAACACGAACAACATTAAACAAATAAAATTATGAGTAATAAACACAAAAAAAACACAAGTCTGTTAATGATGTAAACATCGATTATACTAAAACGTAACTGTCAGAACAATCTCACACGTGTTGTTAAAATAAAAAGAGTCGATTAGAGTTTTAAAAGAACAACAATTAAAACAAATCAAGAAAGAATAAGTATTTTAAAAGAAAAACGAATTTGTGAATAGTAAGTTTTGCCATGTTTAAGTAAATTCTTTATTAAAAAAATAAATTAAAAAAAACGTATTTTTGTTTTTTAAGTGTATCTGTGTGTGTGAATATAATTAAAATAATTATTATTTTGGTAATAATAAAAAAAATATGACAGAAAGACCTTCTTTCGTTAGACATTTTATGTGTTATAAATGAACATAACTCTATAAATACATTGTAAATAATTATTTAAACTATGTACAAATATTACATGAATAAAGATTAAATAGAAATTATTTGAAAATAATTAATAAATTATTCTCAAATTTAGCTCTGTGACTTCTGACTTACGTTACGTAAGTATGTTAAACAAATGCACGTGTCTGCAGATGGCCTTATATTAAGTAACGTTCCTTTTGTTGTTTTTACATTAAATTTTTCTCGGATCAAAATTTGTAGCATTATGCAATATTTTATTGATATGTAACATCAGGTGTACATTATGTAATTCAATCTCCGGCGTGGGATTTTCCCGGGAAGTAGTTGTTTTAATGTGCATTTGTTTTAACGTACTTACGTTACGTAAATCAAAAGCCACAGAGCTAAATATGGAAATATTTACTGAATGGTTTGTTTTTTAGTTTAAGTGAAGTGTTTAATCACAAATTGAAAGACTGTTATTCCTTACTTCACAATTTATTTTTATGTTAGATGTACATTTCGAGACACAAAGTGCTCATTATCATCTAACATAAAAATAAATTGTGAAGTAAGGAATAACAGTCTTTCAATTTGTGGAAATATTTATTAATCATTTTCAAATCATTTTTATTTAATTTATTTAAATAACTGTGACCAATTGTGACTCTTTTCTATTTACGAATAAAGATGTTTAGTTAGTTAATTAAAAAAAAAAATAGGCAGAAAGACCGACGGTCAATTGCCCTTTTTTTTTACTAAACAATTTTTTTAAATAATAATACATTTATTTACAGAACAATTGAATGTTCAAGAAATAACTATCATTAATTAATCGGTGCCTACAAGAAATGTTATGTTTAACGTATACATTAATTAATTAATTCACATTCTATCAATATATATTATAAAAGTTGCTTAGGCTGTGATGATAAAAATAACGTACACGTTAAACTTAACATTTCACTTACAGAATAGCCCCAAATATACATATTAATTTAAGTTCTTGCAAGTATAATAAAACCGATTTTTATAGTTTTATTACAGTCGAGTCGTTAATCCGAGTCGTGAAGTTTTAATGGTTATTTAGCGCTCTTATGTATTAATAAAAGTGATATATAATTGAGATTGCTTTAAACCCAGCGAGCGAGCTTGCATTTATTTAACTTGTAAGAGAGAGAAAAATAGCTGTTTAACGTTGCTGTGTATTAATGAAAGCAATTAATAAGAAGCATTATTCCTTCGTTTTCAATGTGTTATTTAATTTAGCAAATTACTTGATGGAACTCATAGTTTTATTTTGGCAAGTGTAATATGTTGAAAATGTAATAATTTATTGTTTGTTTTAATTTAACAAGTAATTCTTTTTTACTGTCAGCATTAAAAAATGTTAATGTAAAGTTTTAGTGCATCTAAAAATGTATGATTTTTTTAATATAAATATATACTAAACATAATAAATAATGAAAATGTGAATATAAATATATGTTTAAGTTATTTGTAATAATTATTCTTTTAATGTATAAACTTATTTCTCAATAAAAGCGCTAAAAAATTTTAATGCATATTTTAGTGCATATAAAAATGTATGCTTTTATTTAAATAATAGAAGTAAAAAGGCTGAAAGACCTCTGGTGAATAGTCGATTCATCCACAGAATATAATTCTAATATTATATATTATTTTACATTCATATACACATTTGAATAAAGATCTTTAGTTAGTTAGAAATAAAAATCAATACTATTTATAAAAATTATTCGAATTATTTATTTTTTCGCTAATAGCACTAAAAATATATTAATGCATTATTAATTATGTTTTTATTTAATTTAACAAACATTCTTTTTCACTAAAAGCATTAAAAAAATAATACAAATTTTTAGTGCATATATTTTTTTATACAAATAAATATTTATGTTATAATAATTATTCTTCTCACATTGAAACTTTTCTTCACTAAAAGCAACACAAAAATTAATTAATGCATATTTTTAGGTCATATAAAAATGTATCATTTTTTAAAAATATTCAAGATATTTATAACAATTATTATTTTCAAAATATTTTTTTTTTTAATAAAAGCACTAAAAAACTATTAATGTATATTTTTAGTGCATATAAATATATATAATTATATATAAATATATATAATCGATGTCCCCTTTTACCAATTGGTGTCAGGATTTTTCTTCATTGTCTATTTCTTAATGACTCTCCTCCATATAAAAATATATGATTTTTTAATATAAATAAATACATATTTAAAGTAATTATTCTTTTCATAAATAAACTATTTTTCACTCAAAGCACTAAAAATGTAAATGCATATTTTTAATGCATATAAAAATGTATCGTTTTTAAAATATAAATAAATATTTAAGTTAATCTTTTTTATGTTGGTTGTGGAGATTTAATTATTTAAATAAAAATAGTTATCTTAACAAATAAGTAGTAGAGAGGACAACTATTTTTATTTAAATAAATATTTAAATTATTTATAATAATTATTTTTTTCATATATACACACACACAAATACAAATAAAATAAATATAAAACTTATAAAATGTTCACTACACCTAAAAAATATATGTCTTTTTATTTAAAACAACAATAATCATTAATAATAAGAATAGCAATAAATAACAGTAGTTACAAACAAAATGTATTTATTTTAAATAATTAACTTTCGTAAATAATCATTAATAACGTTTCATAAACAAATTAGATCGCTGTAATTGTAGTTGCTAGAATGTTGCGAGTTAATAAATTGTCCTAAATTCGGAAGAAACTGTAAATTTCAGAATTACAAAATAATATAATAATAGTAATAATAATAAGCCAATTGCTGCTAGATATGTGTAAATAAACGTGTGGTTGTTAATTAATGATCATGCAGAAACATATAATACAAGGTGGATGTAAGCAACAAAGCTTCAGGCCCAATTCACATTAGTAAATAATTTCAGCTGGATTTTAAATTGATTTATTTCCCGCGAGGAAATTATTATCAGTTTTGTAGCTGATTTTAAACTGAATTGATTCTTATGTTTTGATGGAAAATGGTTAAAGTACATTCCTTTTTGTGGGAAGAAAGACACGTTTTGTTTTAATTCAGCTATTCATTTTGTAATGACCACAAATGTTACGTGGTAAATATGAGAACGGTAATTTGTAATTGTGTTAAAATTAAAAGGTTCAAAAATATATATAAAAAATACTCTACTTGTATCACGTATAGTTGCGGTTTAGTAAAAAAAATATTTATTGGCATAATTTAACTTCATCTTCCATACTACGAACCTTTAGAAATGAAAAAAAAATTTTTAGTTCTTATGATTGCATTTCACTGTATAGCTATAACTTTCTACTAAAAAAAATTTTTCTTGCATATAGTCATAATTAAAATTAAACATAGTTTCTGAGTAAAATCAAAAATTAATTTTAATTCTTTTTACATGCAATCATAAGGATTATAAATACTCGAGTTGTAAAATCATAAAATAAATTAGGTGCCACATGAAATTAGGCAAAATATGGTGCTTGCATCGTCTTCCATTTATTACGTACATTTAGTTTAAGTTCTTATAATTACATTTCACTGTCTGTATAGCTATCACTTTCTACTATTCTACTAAAAAAATCTTCTTACATATAGTCATAAGTAGAATTAAACACATATTATTATCTACCATATATAGTCTGAATAAAGATACATATATATCTTTATTCAGACTATATAGATAATTTTAACAATATAACAATATAAATAATTACAATACGTGTAGGTGTTAGTCTGCCTGGGCTATCGACCAGAGGTCTTTCTGCCCTGTCGTGAATTTATGACGAAGTTAAAGAAAAATCTATGCTAGCTAGCTGAACTGTCCTGATAATTTGCGCAAATGAATTGATGAATGGAAATTAAACATGTTTTCTGAGTAAAAGCATAAATTATATTTATTTATTTTTACATATAATCAAGCATTATAAATACTTGAGTTGCAAAATCAAAAAATATTTGTTCTTATGATTGTATATATGAAGATCTAAAATAATTTTGTGATTTTACAACTCAAAAAGTATTTACAATTCTTTAGATTGTATCTAAAAAAGAATATTAAATATATTTTTAATTGTACCACTGACAATATTAAATTATATGCTCAATTCTACTTATGACCGAATGTAAGAAGAATTAAAAAAATTGTAATTATAAAATTTTTAATATGGTGGATAGGCTTAAGTTATGCCAATAAAGTTGTTTTTTTTTAGTAGAAAGAGATTCACTGTATAGCCATCTCGTTCTATTATTAAAATTTTTAATATGGTGGATAGGCTTAAGTTATGCCAATAAAGGTGTTTTTTTTTTTAGTAGAAAGAAAGATTCACTCTATAGCTATCTCTTTCTACTAAAAAAACACCTTTATTGACATAACTTAAGCCTATCCACCATATTAAAAATTTTATAATCATAAGCAATCATAAAAATAATTATTTTTTTTTTGAAATGTAAAGGTTCGTAATATGGTAGATGGAGTTATTATGCCAATAAAAGTTTATTAGTAGAAAGAGATAACTACACCACAAAGTAAATAATATAAACATTCTCCTCTGTAGCTATACAGTCAAATGAAAATTATCGATTAAAAAATGCCTGTCTTTGGTATTTAATAATATGAATGAAAACTCCAACATTTATTTCGATATCTCCAAATATTTTTCAACAATAAATGGAAGACGACGCAAGCGCTTAGAATGTTGAATATAAAGAAAATAATATAACTCTTTTATGCCACAGATTATTTTATTATTCCAATCGGTAGAAAATTAACGCCGACAAAATTAAAGAATTGCTTAGAATGTGATGATAATTCTAAGCAATTCTTTAATTTTGTTGGCGTTAAATTTATACCGATTGGAATAATAATCGGTGGCATTAAAGAGTTATATTATTTTCTTTATATTCGACATTCTAAGCACTTGCGTCGTCTTCCATTTATTTTTGGAAAATAACGTACATGTTAAACTTAACACATCCCTAACAGAATAGCTCCGAACGTATACACTATAATTAAATTTTAAAATGAAATACTTTTTGCTCAGTTTGTATAAATTGGATTGTTAATTGTTGACTATAGTTTAAACAACCTTAGCGACTTTTGTTTTGACAATTACACGCTAAGGTTATCGCAACTATAGTCAACAATAAATAATCCATGTTATACAATAAATTAATAAAACAATTTAATTTTGTTTGCACAACTGATATATAATTTAGTGAACGAAAAAAAAAAATAGTTTGAAGACACGCTAATATTGTCGACACTATAATCAATTCAATTCAATTCAATTCAATTCAATTCAATTCAATTCAATTCAATTCAATTCAATTCAATTCAATTCAATTCAATTCAATTCAATTCAATTCAATTCAATTCAATTCAATTCAATTCAATTCAATTCAATTCAATTCAATTTAATTCAATTCAATTCAATTCAATTCAATTCAATTCAATTCAATTCAATTCAATTCAATTCAATTCAATTCAATTCAATTCAATTCAATGCAATTCAATTCAATTCAATTTAATTTAATTCAATTCAATTCAATTCAATTCAATTCAATTCAATTCAATTCAATTCAATTCAATTCAATTCAATTCAATTCAATTCAATTCAATTCAATTCAATTCAATTCAATTCAATTCAATTCAATTTAATTTAATTCAATTCAATTCAATTCAATTCAATTCAATTCAATTCAATTCAATTCAATTCAATTCAATTCAATTCAATTCAATTCAATTCAATTCAATTCAATTCAATTCAATTCAATTCAATTCAATTTAATTTAATTCAATTCAATTCAATTCAATTCAATTCAATTCAATTCAATTCAATTCAATTCAATTCAATTCAATTCAATTCAATTCAATGCAATTCAATTCATTTATTTACGGTAAATCACCTTTATACAGAATAATAAAAATATTCAAAATGTTTAGATAAATAGCATGACTGTTAATCACATATAAACAGAATAATACAATTTTACATATATAACATATTTTAATATCAGTACAGGAAACTGAAAAATAATATTAATAATCATTAAATAAAATATCAGTTAAAGTGTTTTATTAATTTATAATACACTATACACAATCAAGTGGAAGCCTTAATACTTAAGTTACATAAACTTGTTTTATTTAAAAATAGTGTGGAATTTTATTAAGTAAAAGCCCCAATTACTTGATTAAACTACATAATACACTATTTGTAATTGAAACATGGTTTTTTTTTAAGTCGAAAATTTATATGTATATTTATTGGCACTCACTAATTCGTGTTACATTAATGTCCTAGTCAATGGACAATATTGTATTATACATTAAAGTAATTTTAAAACATATAGAAATTTCTACAGATAAATTAAAAATTATTGCAACAACAAAAAATCAATGGAAAAGCATAATAAAAAAATATTTTTTTTTATATCGTATATAATAAATAAGGATATATTATTAAAAATCTACGAATAAGATAAATAAAACAAATATTAAATTGAATAACTTTAAATTCTCGACTATTTTCTGGTTATCAGCCCATTATATGTCATTCTTTATATTTTTATATACGTCTTATTTAATAGCATGTTATATTAAGTTTGTACTTATTACTCCGTAATTGTTTTTTTTTGCCTGTTGGGTTATTATTATCAAGAGAATTCAAAATTAAGTTTATTTAAATTTCTATGGACATCACTTAATAATTTACAATGAAATTAAACAAGGAAAATTTCTGGTAATGATCAATAAAAGCAAATGTGTGAACCATCATTGTTTCATTTTATTTAACTTAATGATCAATAAAAGAAAATGTGTGATTCATCTTTGTTTCACTTTATTTAACTTAATGATTTATTTCACTGTGACTAGTTTCGACTACACGGTTATTAATTCTTTTCTTTATCCTAATAAAAATGGACCAAGAATTGAACGCCTCAAAGATTCAGGAATTAAAGAATAAAAAATAATAATATTCTTTATAATTGGCTGCAAACAGCCCTTCCACAGCAACCTAGCGGTATATCGTTAAATATTGTATCTTTCAAAAAGGCTTGGCCGTTAATAAATAAATAAATAAATAAATAAATATGTGCGACTTTGCACTCGTTTTTCATATCCATTATTTGTAAGTACCCCCCCATCGTACTGAGAGGGATCATATGGGTAGCATTCAGGTCCAGTACTGTGGACCCCAAATCCAGTTTTCTATAGTTGGACGGTCCACTGGACAGACACAACATCATATTACATTTATTTCATTTTTTATTTTATGCTTTTAGTAACGAAAACGTGTTCAATAAAAACTTCATGGATTTACCTAAATTCTACATTCAAATAACTTCACATTCATTGTCTGTTAATTTCACTAAATATTACATTTTTTCCTAATAAGAATTTACTAGTTCTTAATATTGTACGCAATATTTTAACATTTTATTGTATTTTTTTATTTATAAGTTTTTTTAACATGAAATAGTTTCATTCATTGTTTCAACTTTCAAAAAAAAAACTTACAAATAAAAAATACAATAATAATATTTATTATTCTTATTTCATATTATAGGACATAAAGAAAAAAATAACTGATTAATAATTAATTATTTTCAATAATCCTCTTTAAGTTGGTTGTGAAAATTTTAATTATTTATATTAAAATTACATATGTTTTGTAATCTTTTTAGAGCGTCACACTTTTCTCATAAAATTTTTAATACGTAATTATAATTGTAATTTGGAAATGGAGATTCCGTTTATAAAGTCAATTAAAATTGAAATATAAACTTCAACTACTGAATATGGAAACATAGTATTTTGTATTTACAGTGAGCTTTTTAAAATATATTTAGTTGAATAAAAATAAGCTCGATAGCCCATAACAGACTACTAACGCAATTGTACATATTATTATAATAAATTTTGCAAAATTTTATTGTCATATTGTCTGAATAATGATGTTTATATACATAAAAATAAGCAGGAGAAAAGACAACCATTTTTATTTGAATAATTATTAGTGATGGGCAAAGTCGATCTTTTATTATTTCTAAATTAAGTATATTATAATTTTATGAATGTTACTTATTATAAAAATATCAAAAATAACTTCCCATTTATTAATAAACATAAATTTAAAATTACTTTTTCGTTTTAAATACTTAAAATGACACATTTAGTAACACTCGATTACTAATATTATTCGATTTTGCCCAACACTAATAATTATTACCAAATTAATTTTATTTAATTTGCAGGACATTCTTTTATAATGAATCAATTCTTAATATTTAATCCTATAGTCATAAAAAAATGTTATAACATATTTATATTATTAAATATTTGAGACTGTATCTTTTTTAATCGATTATTTCCATTTGCCTGTCTAGTTACCTTTTTTTTTTCTAAACGGCAACCTTACACTAATTTTCAATTTCTAGGGTGGTCTAACTTTATTAAAATATTATTATTGTTATTAAACTGTAAATAAATTTAATACATTTTTCTTTTTTTAATGCTTCACTTAATATTTCATGAACTTATCTATAGAAAAAAATAAAGAAACACATCCTTTTATTGCATTTAATTATTATAAGATAAACGTTTATTTTTATTGAATCATTATAATAATCATTCAAGAGTATTATCTAATATACTGTATACTAAATTATTATTATTATTCATGTGTATAATTATATTATTTTCATTTAATAAGTAAAATATTTTTGTAAACTGTTTTTGTAAAAAGGGGTTTTCCCGTAAATAAATAAATAAAAAAAAAATTAAAAAATAATGTTTGTAAGGTTTACTTCTATTTACTTGTTTATTTATATGTATTGCTTTTGCGGTGATTTTAATTCAATTTTTGCAGGTTGTAACTATTTTTTTTTTGTAAAATATTTTATGTGTATTTGATTTACTTATATATTTATTCACGGTGCGCATTATTATTGTTATTGTGTTTATGGATTCTGATTAGAAAACTCAATGGTTATACTTGATCAAGGAGTTATTAGTCTAAATTTTATCAAATCAATTGATTATATTGTTGTATTTTGTAATTTCAGATTGTCATTAATTGTAAAAAGGTGATTTTCCGTAAATAAAGAATTAATTAATTATGTAAATAAATTTATATAAATTCATAAATAAAGACATTTGTTAATGGTTTTAATATTTAGACGAGAATTTAAAGTTATTCAATTTAATCTGTGTTTTATTGGTTGATTTTTAATAATTTATTCATATTTATTTGAAAGACATATTTGTATTTACAGTGAGCTTTTTTTATCAGTAAACATTCCCTTATGGGTACAGCAATAAAATAAATTTCATTTTCATTATTGTATCATTTTACATAATCCCTTAATTAAATGTGAGTTTCGTGAAGATTTGAAAGATAATAATTACAATATGCTGTGTAAATGAATTTAATTAAATACAACCAATTTCAATCCACTTAAGGAACATACTTTTTGTACCGTCATCATTTTCCATCAACATATTTCAAATTTAGAAAAGTAAAAATCAACAAAAAAATAATAAGAGCGCCGCCCGAAAACAAAACAAGCGAAACACAAGAAATGTACAACTCCGTATATAATTTCTGGAAAATAATCAAACAATAATAATAGAAGGAAAATTCGAAGCAAAGCCTCTCACAACATGCTAACAACTCTCCGGATAGCACAATTTGCTCTTTTCTTTCATCTGGTTCTTTCTCTACTGCTTACGTCAAAATACAAAAGCTTCAATGGAATATGATTTATTTTAAACGATATTTGCGTTTTTTTTAATAAAAAATAAATGCATATGCGGGGTGTTTGTATAGTAAGTCACACTCGCGCGCGCGCAGGTGGGTTAAAAATAAATTAAACCATTTCCAGTGAGTGTCCATACAGAAAAGCGTAAGGTGTAAAGTTATTGTAGGAAAAAAAAGTGGATTTTTGTGGAAAATCCGAAAACTTGCGGAATGTTTGTTTATTTATGTAAAGAAAAAAAATTGTGTTGGGTTTATTTGAGATCTCTTCTTGATTATTTTTTATTTATTTTATTGATATTATGAAAACAATTTTACGTTTAGTTAGTTACACATCTTTATTGACACGTTTTTTGAGTTTGCAATAATACTAATAACAATATAAAATATTTTGAAAATGTAAAGGTTTCTTGTCAATCTGCTATCGACCATAGGTCTTTCTGCCTTTTTACGTACGGTCTTTATACCTTTTATAATTAAATATAAATAAGTAGTCGATAGCCATTTTGCAATATGTTACGTATGTGTATTATAAATAAATAATTATGTAAAATTACACGAATAAAGTTGTATTTATTTTTATATACATACATATATAAATATATGAATATTTATATTATATATATATTTGCTATGAAAGGAGAGACGGTTAGCACTCCCCTAGACAAGGTTGGAATATATATGTAAAATGTATATAAATAAATACATTACGACTTGAAACAATGTTTTTTTATTTAAAATGAAAATTTAAATAACTATATAAATTAAATAAAAAATAATTCATAAATTATTTCCACATTTAGATCTACGATATTTTGACTTACTATACGTAAGCACTTTAAAACAAATGTACATTAAAACAACCACTTCTCGGGCAAATATCCCGTTAGTATTTTCATGAAAACAATGAAATTCCTAATTGTAGATCACTGTTCGATAAAGATATGGTGTAAATTGTTAAAAATATCATTAAATATAAAATTCTGCTATACATACAAAATGGTTTAATTAAGCATTAACATTCCTGATGTTAAATTTATAATAATAATGTTAATGTAAGGAACCCAAATTTCCACAAGGGTGTTTATATTGCATTAGTATACATGCAATATAAATAAAATGCCTGGCGGGATATTTGCGCGAGAAGTAGTTGTTTTAATGTACATTTATTATTAACGTAAGTCAAAATGTCACAGAGCTAAATGTGAAAATAATTTATTAATTATTTTCAAATCATTTTTATTTAATTTATTTAGTTGAAAACATGCTAAACGTTAAAATAAATTTTCGATTGGCTGAAAGACCTAAGGTCGATAGCCATTTATTAGTTTATATCAAATATATTGTATAATATATGTATATGTAAATACCATAATAAAGATGATTCTATATATAAATATTCGATGATAATAAAGGAGAGATCTTAAATAATCAATAAATAGAGCGAAAAAGGTTTTGGCGGAACAGCAGAAAGCACGATCACAAATACAGAAGCTCTGGTACCTTAACGTAGCAAATAACACCTTGTTTGTATTGTTGAAAATAATCAAAATTTATTCCATCAAAAATTAAAAACAAAAAACAAAGTGAAAAACCCACAACCATTTTTTTTTTACGAATACTGAACAAAAACTAAGTGAAATCTATTTATTGACTTATTTTTTGTTGTGTGTATGGTGATTTTGTAATTATAGTTATCTAATAGTTGTACAGTGTACACTTTAGTAAATTATATTAATTAAAAAAAATAAACAAAAAAAAAACGGAATTAGTAAGTTGATTAATTGAAACAAACAGACACTAAAATTACTTTTGCGCACCCGCAGCGTGCTTAGTTGCACAGCTTCACGGTGCTTCGTTACTACCCCGCCGGATGCTTAGTTATACAACCACACGATGCTTAATCGCGTACCTGCAAGGTGCTTAGTTGCACACTTACAGAATGCTCAGTTACATAAAGGGTGCTTAGAGGGTTCCCAGTTGCACAATTGAAAGATGCTTAGTTGCATACCTGTAGGGTGCTTAGTTGCACACTTCCAGGATGCTTAGTTGCATATATGAAGGATGCTTAGTGGTACATCTGCATGATTCCTAGTTGCACACTTGCAGGATGCTTAGTTGCATACCTGCAGCGTGTTTAATTGCACATTTGGAGGACGCTTAATTGCATACCTGTAGAGTTGCATACTTGCAATATGCTTAATTGAATACCTGCAAGATATTTAGTCGCAGAGTTGTAAAATGCTTAGTTGCATACGTGAAGTTTGCTTAGTTGCATACCTGCACAGTTCCTAATTGCACACTTGCAGGATACTTCGATGTAACTAAGCAGGGTGCTTAGTTGCACATTTGGAGGATGCTTAGTTGCACACATGTATAATGCTTAGTTACATACATGAAGGGTACTTAGTTGCAAGGTAACTAGTTGCACACTTGCAGGATGCTTAGTTGCATACCTGCAGGGTGAAATTGCACGTATAGAGAATGCTTAGTTGCACACTTGCAGAATGCTTGGTTGCATACCTACAAGATGCTTAGTTCTACATTTGTATGCTAAGCATCCTGTGTTTGCGCAATTGCAGGATGCTTAGTTGCATACTTGCAAGGTGATTAGATACACATTTGCAGTCTAAGCATCCCATGTTTGCAAATTTGCAGGATGCCAAGCCTGAAAATGTGCAACTAAGCATAGTGCAAATGTACAATTAAGCATCCTGTAGGTATGCAACTAAGCATCCTGCAAGTGTGCTATAAAGTATCCTTCATGTATAAAAGTAAGCATCCTACAAGTGTACAACTAAACACTTAGCAGGTATGCAACTAAGCATCCTGCAAGTGAACAACTAAACACTCAGCAGGTATGTAACTAAGTATCCTGCAAGTGTGCAACTAAGCACTCAGCAGATATGCAACTAAGCATCCTGCAAGTGTGCAACCTTCATCTATGCAAATAAGCATTCTGCAACTAAGCACTCTGCAGATATGCAACTAGGCATCCTGCAAATGTGCAACGAAGTATTCTGCAAATGTACAAGCACACTGCAGGTATGTAACCAAACATCATGTAAAAGTGCAACGAAGTATTCTGCAATTGTACAACTAAGCACCCTTCATGTATGCAAATAAGCATTCTACAAGAGTGTAACTAATCACCCTGCAGGTATGAAACAAAGCATTATGCAAATGTGGAACCAAGCATCCTGCAGGTATGCAACTAATCATCCTGTAAGTCTGCAACCTTAGCACCTTTTAGGTATGCAAGTAAGCATTCTATTAGAGTGCATCAGTACCCTGCAGGTATGCAACTAATCATCCTGCAAATGTGCAACTAAGCATCCTGTACGAAGTATCCTGTAAGTATGCAACTAAGCACTCATCATGTATGCATATAAGTATTCTGTAAGTATACAACTAAGCACTCTGCAGGTATGCAAGAAAATATCCTGCAAGGATGCAACTAAGCATCCTAGTCTGCAATGAAGTCCTCTTCAAGTATGCAAGTAAGCATTCTGCAAGTGTTCAACTTAGCACCCTGCAGGTATGCAAATAATCATCCTGCAAATCTGCAACTAAACATCATGCAGGTAAGTAGTTGCACACTTACAGAATGCTTACTCGCATACCTGCAGGATGCTTAGTTGAACACTTCTAGGATGCTTAGTTGCATACCTACTTAGTAGTGCAATGCTTAGTTGCATATTTACAGGATGCTTAGTTGCAAATGAGCATTCTGAAAATGTGCAACTAAGCATCCTGCAAGTTAAGCACCCTTCGAGTATGCAAGTAAGCATTCTACAGATGTTCAACTTAGCACACTGTAGGTATACAACTAAGCTTTCTGCAAATGTGAAACTAAGCACCCTGCAGGTAGGCAGTTGCACACTTACAGAATTTGTACTTGCATTCCTGCAGGATACTTAGTTGCACACTTACAGAATACTTAGCTGCATATCTGCAGGGTACTTAATTATGCAACGCTTAGTTGCACACTTGCAGGATGCTTAGTTGCATATCTGCTGAGTGCTTAGTTGCACACTTGCAGGATGTTTAGTTGCATACCTGCATCGTACTTAATTGCGCACCCGGTGGAGCTTTTTTTTAAATTTAATTAAGGGTTAATCAAGCGAAAGCGTTTTCCTCTCAAATCATTCCTTTCCGTAAGGAGCTATTAGTTCAGTTCAGAAACAAACGAAAATTAATTTACAAAAAAAAAATTAAAAACGGGTGTACACTATACAAAAATTAAAACAAAATCAAAATGAAAAAAAGTGTCATGCAAAAGCAGGCGGTACCAGTAATAGATCTGTGTCGGCGGTGCTAGGCTCTCGGGGCCTCTTCTTGCCTATCTCGAGGGCGGCAGCAGTTTGTGGCGCCAGTAAGGGCGATACCGCAGCGGGCTATTAGTAGCACAGCAGCAGAATCAGCAAGACCAAGCGCATCCGGGATAAATAAAACAAAACCAGCACTAAATTAATTCATGATCGAAACTCTCCTCCGCAATAGAGACAGACTGACGTTCTTTCTTTCGACTACTCAAAGAGAAGGAAGGAAAGAGAAAACAAACAAAAATTTGGAAGAAGAAGAAGAGGGGGTGGGGTTGTAATCTGTACAAGTTGCACGGATTTTGCTTTTCTTTGAAAACAACGACGATTCCGGAATTAAGAATTGTATTTTTGCTCCAATACTTTGTATGATTTAGTTTCAATATTCTTTACGTTTGAAAAAAAAATGTACACATAAATCTTGCTCGTTTTCAAATTCGCTATTGTTTTTCATACAATTTCATATGGTTAATATGACCCTACACTCATATGGGTGGAAAAGGTCATTGAATATATATATATTATTTTTTTTAATTTTTTGTTTTGTTTTGTAATTTCCTTTGTAATTAGGCTTCGGCCTGTATTGGAAATAAAATATTATTATTATATATATCATATGGTTAATGGGTACGAATACATACTTTGATCAACAAAATATTCTATATATATACCTATATGTATATATATATATATAAGACCAATATATATATAGAATATTTTATTGGTATTAAGGGATTAAAAAATTGGCGAGGTTCAGATGTATTCGCACTCATTAACCAATACAATTCTGGTGACTTAATAAAGCGCCATCTGTGGCCTAATTTCAAGTGGCATCGTCAACAATTTAGACCCAAATTGTCTAACGTCTACCTTAGGGCATCGTTAAGTCTAAATTGTTAACGATGCCACTTAAAATAAGGCCACAGATGGCGCTTTATGAAATGTTACCATTTTTCGATTGGTTAATGAGTACGAATAACCGAGAATCGTTGTTTCGACTACTATAGGAAGGCAAATGTGTCCTATTTATGAGAGGAAATGTAATTCAATTAAAAACATTGAATATTTTTTATTGAATTATTCTGTATATCAAAAATATTCTGTAAATATTGATATAAATACAATTTTTGTTGATTTCCTGAAAATGATAAAAGACCAAGGAATTCAATGCTAAACAATATTTAAGTCAGAAAATTATTGGTCATTTGGCAAATTAATTAATATCAATGATTGAAAAAAAAAACTATCCGTATACTCATTTTTTTAATCAAGCTCATTATTGGGCTTAACGGAAGATAAAATATTGCAAAGTTGGGAAAATTAAACAAATTCTAATTTTAAAGATAAGTAAAATGTAAAATGATTTGGAACATTTTCATCGCTAACTTCAACCAGCTTCCAAGATGGGAAGTAAATTCCTTCCCATCTTGGAAGCTCATTATTTTATTAAATTTCAAAGATGGGAAGTAAATTCCTTCCCATCTTGGAATCTGGTTGAAGTTGACGATGAAAATCTCGACGATTTAAGGTTGCTGTTTAGCAGAAAGAGATAGCTATATAATAAAATCTAAATAATCGTTTGAAAACAAGAGCTATTCTTTTGGATTTAATAATATGAATATGTATTTACATTTTGTATTTATCAAGTATAAAGTATCAGTCTAAATAAAAGAAAATAAATAAATCGTTAATTTTCGAGTATTACGTCAATTTACTAGTTCAAGTTAGAAAAGATAATTTTAAGATATAATGAAATTAATAAGTCATGTCTGCTAAGTTATTTGAATGCAGAATTTAGTGAAATCCTTTAAATTTTCATTGCACAAGTTTTCATTAGCAAAAATATAATTTGAAATTTTCTATAAATTTGATCAATTTTTATTGTTTTCACGAAAACTAAACATTAAAATAATTTTTAATTCATCTGATGAAATTCCTGCTTATTTTAAGATTACTTTAATGTATAACACAATATCATTCATTGATCACAACAGCAATCTAACTCGAATTAGTGATTGCCAATATTTATATAGCTATATCTTTCGTCTGAACCGCACCCTTAAGGACATAAAGGAATCAAGGAAAGGGTAGAGCTAAGTCGAAATTTACTGATCATTTTGAGAAATTTTCCTTATTTAATTTTATTGTGAGCTAAGATTTGTTTTGTATACGTTCGTTCCTCGGTATTGTTATTTTCAAACGATTCTTAATTATTACATAATAAAACACGCGTATTTAATTAATCAAATAAATTAATTAAACTTTGATAAACCAATTTGGTTAATAATTACTAATATCTTTGATATTTTAGTAACCAAAATATTATTATTCGCGAAACAACGAAAGCAAAATACGTGCGATTTTTTTTATTTTCTTCTTCTTCTTCAAATAAAAAATAACTAAATAAATCACTCACTCTCAGCAGATTCACACATTCGCATCAATTTTTGTTGTTTTGTAGAAGCTTTCTGTGAAAATGTTCGTGCTTGCAGAATATTAAATAAACGTGATATTTGTGAATTGAAAGAAAGGTAAAGAATAAAATTCCATGCATGTGTTTTAAAAAGAACAGTCTTCAAAACGAATTTAATTATTTTAATAAATAAGATTTAGTCAAATAATTACGAACAAGTTCCATGCATGTGTTTTAAAAATATCAGTCTTCAAAACGAATTAATTTTTTTTTAATAAATAAGATTTAGTCAAATAATTTAAAATGAATTACACTTACAAATATAGTAAAGAATTTATTTCATTAAGCATAAGTAAAATACTCATTTTTCTTTTCTTAATAAATAATAAATGTTACAAATTTAATAAAATAATGGAATTTTAGCAGAAAAACCTCAGGTTGATAGCCCATGACAGACTAACACCTTCATACATATTTATAATTGTAATATATAGCTATATATAAAATTGATTGTAATTAATGGTTTTAATATTTAGACGTTGGTAGTTCATATTTTATGAAATAAATATGAATAAATGATTAAAAATCAACCAATAAAACACAGATTAGATTGAATAACTATAAATTCTCTTGAAAATGGGCTAATAACCAGAAACTAGTCGGGAATTTAAAGTTATTCAATCTAATCTGTGTTTTATTGGTTGATTTTTAATAATTTATTCACATTTATTTCATACAAAATTGATTGTAATTGTCTGAATAAAAATATTTGTATATATACTGGGATAAATGGCAGATAGAAGCCAGCCATACCAGATGGTGCGTTTTAATTAATTTAATTTGTAAATATATATAGTGCAGCTGTACTGACGAGGGATGAATCTGATTGTAATGCAACTCTCAGAAGTAAAGATTTTCTATATTTATCAATTATAAAACACGCATAAACTGTGGTTGTAATAAATATATATAGTGCAGTTGTACTGACGAGGGTTGAATCTAATTGTAATTCAACTCGAAGAAGTAAAGATTTTCTATATTTATCAATTATAAAACACCCATAAACTGTGGTTGTAATAAACGTTAAATATTGCATTTCAATTATTTGAATTATGCTTTTATTATAATTTTATTAATGTATGCGTTTGTATAATTAGAGTCATTAAGATTGCACATTCTAAGCTTGTGATTGATTGAAACAGTAAGCTGTAAGTTTGCATACATTTTGAATTCATTTCTCATTTATCCCGTGGTGAAACATTTTAATGGAATATTTAGGATGTATTTTAATTATTCGTTTCACTATTTTTTAAGTTCCGACTAATTTCGTTAAGTCCTCATAATCAAGCACTTATTGTTAATTCCTTGCACTTACTTATTATGTTATTCTTTACTTCTGCCTCACTATAATTCCATATATTTTTTTAACAGAAACAAATTCAGTAGTTACCCATCGTTTCAATTTTCAAAGAAACCATTCACAAAACAGCAAAAACAAAGTCGAAATGCAAAAATCTTCTCATTCACAACGAAATGAAAAAAATATTTAAAACAAAAAAGAAGGGAAAAAATCGCAACGCCCACCACCTAAACAAAACAATAATCACATATGTAATTAGATTAATTCAAGCATGCACCCTGTTGTATAAACACTCAACAATGATAATAATTAGAGAATAATAAAAAAACGACAGAGACAGATAGAGAGATAAAGTGGGAAGGGGGTACACATTAAAAGCACAATTCCGAAATAAACATGTAGAACAAAGATGTAGATATATATAAAACACACGAAAATTATATATGACAGAAAAAACAGAACTTCAATTACAGCTTAGTCAATTGTTGAGAGCAATTAATTAATATTTTATTTATCAATAATGGAGGTGTTGAAATTTTATTTAATGTGAAATTGTTTGTATTCATTTCTCAAATTTAATATACAGAAAATATTTTTTTTTGCATTGATTCTACAAATATATACCTTATGTAGTGTATTCTACATTCTTAAATTATCCGTTAGGAATTTTAATAAATATATGTGTAATGTTTTTTTTTGTATGTTTATAAATGAGCAATAGGAAATTTTATAACAACAACAGCGTTGGTGACTTGATTTTAGTTATTAATAAAATAAGCTAAAAATTTAAATATTTTTAGTAAACTTATTTAATCTTATTTAAATAAAAATACTTGTCCTTTCTCCTACTTATTTTTTATTTCACTAGATATATTATATAAATTATAAAAAAACTTTAATTACTGAAAATAAAAACTTCAACTACTGAAGATGGAAACATAGTTTCCGAAAAATATCTAATGAAATAAAAAATAAGTAGGAGAAAGGACAAGTATTTTTATTTAAATAATTAAAGTCTCCACAACCAACATTAAGAAGATTATTTAATCTTCTTTAAGTTGGCTGTACTTTTAGTTATTTATATAAAAATGTAATAATACATATGAAAAATCTACGAATAAAATAAATAAAAACAAATATTAAATTGAACTAGTTTCGGGCTATCAGCCTATTTAAAAAAAATAATTCTCTCAAAAATGGGCCATTTTCAAGATATTTCTTATGTTTTTATTCTCGACTAGTTTCGGGTGCATTTTCGAGAGAATTCTCTCATATAGTTCATATGATCATACAGTTCATTTGAAACTTTAATGTGTGGCAATGTAAGATTTAATATATTTTATAAAATAAATATGAATAGATTATTAAAAATTAACGAATAAAATAATTAAACACAGATTATATTGAATTTAAAATTTAGTTTTAAATTCTCTTGAAAAATGGGCTAATCTCCCGAAACTACTCGAGAATTTAAAGTTATTCAATCTAATCTGTGTTTAATTGTTTTATTGGTGGATTTTTAATAATCTATTCATATTTATTTTATACAATATTAACCACCAATAATTAAATATTAAAACCATTAATTATATTAAAGTTGCATATTTTGAATTAATTTCTCACTTAACACGTTCTGAAACATATTTAATTAATAGACTTTGATTAAAACACTTGGTTTGTTTCACTGATTGAAACAAACCAAGTGTTTTAATCAAAGTCTATTAAAGTTGCAGATTTAATATATTTATAGGGAGTATTTGTAGGCGCCATAAATTTATTTTGCAATATATTTGATTCGAAACGAAATACACTGTACATTCCGGATTATTCACGCTATACGAAACGGAGTTTTATGGCCAAAGTACACTACTTTTTAAAATTTTGTTCTCAGGGCTGTATAGGTGCCTATAAGGGCTACTTTCTTAAATTATTCGCATGTTATACAGGGTATCCCATATACCACAAAAGTATTAAAGATGTGTTTTATTTTTTTAATGGAACTCTCCGTTCCGTTTAAATAAATACAAATTTGATATTTTTATGGTATATGGGATAGCCTGTATAGCATGCAAATAATTTTTGAAAGTAGCCGTTATATACACCCCACAAATAAGAATTTTAAAATGTGGTGTACTTTGGCCATAACACTCCGTTTCGTATAACGTGAACATTTAATGAATCGATGCAAAAGAAATATTCTATGTATATTAATTTATTTGTGTAGAGAAAGGAATAGAAATAATTTAACATTAAAAATATTTCTCGTTATCCATCACATGAATAATTCTAAATTATTATTTTATTATTGATAATATATCATTACTTCATTATTATGAAGAGAATTATGTTTAATTATTAATATAATATACAAAAATATAAATATATTATATTCAGATATTAGAATATATCTGATACTAAGAAATGTTAAATTTAACGGATACATCATTTTTAACATCACAACCTTAGAATATAATTCAATCAGAAAATCCCCTTAAATTGTGACGATAAATAATAACATGCATGTTAAAATTAACGGTTGAAAATTAACAATTATGGTGATAAATAACAACGGTTACGTTAAAATTATCGGTTGTGTCGATGAATAATAATAATGCACAATAATTTTCGCCATTAAGAAAGGAGTACTTAAAATGTAAATCTGGTTCAATAAATAAAAAAATGAAGTATTAAATAAAAATGATTTGAAAATAATTAATAAATTATTTCCACATTTTGTTTAAGTTATCCAATTAATAGCATGAAGATAAAATTAACGATTGTATATAAAATTCCTTATATTTGATATTTGTCGTCATAATTGCCACAATTTTAACGTACACGTTATTATTCACGTATACGTTAAAATTATGGTAATTATGAACACAAATATCAAATAAAATATTCTTTATTTCAAGGTGTCATAATACTTCATTATTACGAAGTATTAATTGTTAATATAAAAAGTTGAATTGAGTGAAGATTGAGTTGATTAAATATATAAAAACACTTGTAATAGCTTTTCTTCACAAATATTTATTATTACTAAATACGTATTTCGACTACGATGTAGTCATCTTCAATAGTTTAATTCTTGGATCTTGGAGGCGTTCACTTCGTGGTACATTTTCAATTTTGATATAAAGAAAACACTTAACTTTTTTATACCACTTTTATTTTACTTTAGTGACTAGTTTCAATTACACGCTTAGTTTGATAATGATTACCGTGTAATTGAAACTAGACACTAAAGTAAAATAAAAGTGGTATAAAAAAGTTAAGTGTTTTCTTTATATCAAAATTCAATAGTTTACATTACTTCTAAACTATTCGTGATCGAAATACGTATTTATTAATAATAAATATTTATGAAGAAAAGCTTTTACAAGTGTTTGTCTATATTAATTGCTAATTATTGATTGTAACGTGCATGTTATTATTTATTGTCATAATCGTTCATTTTAACGAGCATGTCATTATTTATTGTGCACGTTATTATTTTCCATATAATCGTAAATATTAACCTGCTCGTTATTATTTATCCTCACAATCCAAGCGGGCTATCTAATTAAAATGTATTCTTATTTATATTAAGAAATAACATTTACATTAAATTTAACATTTCTTTGTACAGAATTTCCCGTAATATAAAATATTTATAATTTAATACACAAAAATAATCTCATTAAAATTTTATTTTTCATTTTTTTTGTATAAACTAAATTTTTATATCAATAAATTAACAAAAAAATCCTTTAATTTGTGTTTCCATTTATCATAACGATAATAAATGTAATAATTAAAATTAAAATATATTACTCTATATAAAATATAAAGAAAACAAAAAACAACAATGATTAATTTAATCATTTTGATTCTCGTAATAAGAAGACCTGAAAAGAGTTATTTGTTTATCTTAAAACAAAGACAAGAGTACACAGTTATTAATAAACGCATTCAATTCGAAATAAATAAAAAAATAGGAACATTTAAATAAAATGAGTAAATAACATCGCAAGTAATCATGAAATTCTTGACGCAATGAATGGACATCCTTACCTGTAAACAAGCCTAGTAATAATAAATGCATAAATGCAAATATATATATATGTGCTGTTCTGTTTTTAATAATGTAAATTGTTTTACGTTTGTTAAGGTTCATAATGGAAAATAATTTTATTTTTTGTTGTTATTTTGTTATCGACTACTTTATTTTTTATTTAAACAATGGTAGTTCGTATTTTAATAATAAATATTAATAGATCATTAAAAATCTGTTATGTTGTTTAATTTTAATATTTAAAAACTAATAATTGGGTTAAAGTGAAAAGAATTCTTATTTTAATCAAATTTGATTTATTATTATTTTATTAATTAAAAAAAATGTAATTTTGAAAAAGGAGAAATCCGTAAATAAATAAATAAATAAAAAATTATCTCTTAATTGCGACAGCATTAAGATTTGAAACAACGCTTCAGAATTTAATTTAATTGAAGAATTTTTGCTTCAACAAAAACCTAATGTTATCGCTTTTACAATAACTGGAGTAAAGCATTGACACAATATACCTCTGAGTTAAACCATTGGTAACGGTATTTTGATTTCCCAAAGAAGTGTTATTGTATAACAAGTACATATTTCTAAAAGCAACTTTTAATAAATTATCCAGTTTAAATCAGAAGTAAAAATTATATATTAAATGAATTTTCAATGATTATATATTTATAGTGCTGTATTAAATATTTAATACATACGTTTTGTAATCTTTTTAGAGCGTCACACTTTTCTTATAAAATTTTTAATATGTAATTATAATTGTAATTTGGAAATGGAGATTCCGTTAATGAAGTAAATTGAAATTGAATAAAATAAATTATGCATATTTTATAATTATAGCTTATATTTAAGCCACAATAACTTCGCTTATTAATATTAAAATAAATGAATTCTAAAAAATATTCCAGAATTAATTCAAATTGTAATGCATTCCAAAATAGAAAGACTGTTATTCCTTACTTCACTTAGAAAAAAGTGAAGTAAGGAATAACAGTCTTTCTATTTTGTGAAGAATCACTTCACGTAAACTCGAAAATATACAGTTGTAATGCATTAACATTACCAATAACAAACGTAAAACGGATTACAAATATTAAAACAATAGCAATAATGGTGTGTATTTATATAAATTCACCCCTCCCGTATTATAAACAACAACATAAAACGGTTTACACTTATTACAACCCGCAACAAACAATCCACCTACAATTAATGTAAAATTTGTGTAAAAGAGTGTTAAAATGTCCAGTGTGTATATATATTTTTTAATAAATCTAATTCAAATATACAAAAATAATTGCTGATGCCTTTGCTTGCTTAACTCTAGCTGTTAAGGAGATAACTTGTTTACACATTACTGTCTGCTTTTTTTTTTCTATGACAAACAAAAGGTTTTTGGCAGTTGCTTACGTAGCGGCAGGGGGGAGGTAAATGCAGCCAATTATAAAATATGTAGCTAGAGGTATACACACACACAAAACACACTATGTAATAATAATAATAAAATTGCAAAAAGAGGGGAAGCTATTTTCAAAAAAACAGACTAATAATTCCCATTGAACGAATTTTTTTTTGTGATTACCTAAGGATTTATTTACAAGTTTTTAAGTAATCGTAATACGACATACACACACGCATTCATACATAAAGGAGATTTTTTACAGTATTGAGATTCTTCTTATTCTTATGAATTTGTAAGAATTTTTATTTGGAATTTCACGTAAGAAAAACAAAATGGTAAAGAATTACTGATATCATTAAAACAAGTGAATCCAGTCAAAAACCTATATTTTAGTAAATTAGTTAATCAGACACTTTCACTTTAAAGCGAAACGAATTTTGTAGGCTTGAAGTTTGTAATTCAAATCTTGCCAGGGAATATTTCCCTCCGATCGAGCTTTTGTTTGATAGGAGAAAAAAACAGGGCGATTAACTTCTCTTAATCTGTGCCTACCATTGGCTAGATATTAAGAAATCACTAATAAATCTGTTAAAGTGTGCAAATCTCTCTACCGTGGATACACGCTTATTTATTGCCATTATAAGAACACAATAGTGACAGTTTTCATTGACACAATATACCTCTGAGTTAAACCATTGGTAACGGTATTTTGATTTCCCAAAGAAGTGTTATTGTATAACAAGCGCATATTTCTAAAAGCAACTTTCAATAAATTATTATTCAAACAGCAAATGGTGTTTAGTTTTTTAATCGCTGTGTAAACCATTGTTAATCCATTGGTAACGATATTTCGAAATGGCGTACAATTTGTACACTTATCATTTTTTTTAATTTTTATAGATTTTTTGGAACTTTATGCTGACGAAAAGTGAGAATTCCCTGATTAATCTTAAAGTTCATTTTAATAAAAAAATCGAGGCGGAAAGTCGATAGCCAATTAACAGATATAAATCATACATTCGATTTTGTAATTTTTAATATTTATTTAGTATTTTTGCTGTATATATATATATGTTAATTCATATTATTATTAAAAAAAATCCTTTCAGCTTTGTTTTTACAATGGTTAAGAAAAACATTGGTTAACTATACCTTTGATTCAAACAGTATTTCGAAATGAGGTTTAGTTTATTTTTTATTTAAAAATTATTCTGAAACTTCCGTGCTAACGCAAAGTAAAAAATAATCTATGAATCAAAAATACCATTAATGTTGTTGAAACTTCTATGCTACCAACGAAAAATAAAAGTTCCATCATATTAAATATGCTTCATAAAAATAAAAATTATATTATACAGACTTAAGAAGTGAAAGTATTATTCAGTAGATAAACCTTTTTTTAATTTCTTACACCTGAATTAATTTACACCATGCTCATGGTGTAACTTGGTTTTATACTTAACGAAACGTTACTTCGTAGAATTATTGCATAAGACAGTTAACCATAGAATTTTTTAATCGTTAGGTTAAGCCTGGGTAAATTACAAAAGGTTTGAACTTTTGTAACTTACCAAGGCATTTTATGATCGTAAGGTTAAGCCTTGGTAAATTAGAAAAGGTTTGAAATTTAAAGCTTTGCCAAAGTAAAAATGTTTAAAATATCGATTGTATTAATCTATGAAACACAGCTTTACTTAACGGTTGTAAAAAGCTTCTTGAATTTAGTTTAAAGCTTTGGTAATGTGAAAATGCTTAAAATATCGATTGTATAAATCTATGAAATTTAACACAGCTTTACCTAACGGTTATAAAAAGCTTCTTGAATTTGGTTTAAAGCTTTGGTAATGTGAAAATGCTTAAACTATCGATTGTATAAAGCTATGAAATTTAACACAGCTTTACCTGACGATTGCAAAAAGTTTGTTGAATTACTATCCCAGGTTTAAAGCTTCGGTAATGTAAATATGTTTAAACTATTGATTATATAAAGCAATAAAATTTAACACAGCTTTACCTAACGATTGTAAAAAGCTTCTTGAATTGCTGTCCATGGTTTAAAGCTTTGGTAATGTAAAAAGGCTTAAACTATCGATTGAATAAAGCAATGAAATTTAACACAGCTTTACCTAACGATTGTGAAAAACTTCTTGAATTGCTGTCCCTGATTTAAAGCTTTGGTAATGTACAAAGGCTTAAACTATCGATTGAATAAAGCTATGACATTTAACACAGCTTTACCTAACGATTGTAAAAAGCTTGTTGAATTATCATCCCAGGTTTAAAGTAATGTAAATATGCTTAAACTATTGATTGTATAAAGCTATGAAATTTAACACAGCTTTACTTAACGATTGTAAAAAGCTTCTTGAATTGCTGTCCCTGGTTTAAAGCTTTGGTAATATAAAAAGGCTTAAACTATCGACTGTATAAAGCTATGAAAATTAACACAGCTTTATCAGACGATTGCATAAAGCTTGTTGAATTACTATCCCAGGTTTAAAGTAATGTAAATATGCTTAAACTATTGATAGTATAAAGCAATGAAATTTAACACAGCTTTACCTAACGAGTGTAAAAAGCTTCTTTAATTGCTATCCCTGGTTTAAAGCTTTGGTAATGTAAAAATGCTTAAACTATCAGTTGTATAAAGCAATGAAATTTAACACAGCTTTACCTAACGATTGTAAAAACTTCTTCAATTGCTGTTCCTGGTTTAAAGCTTTGGTAAAGTAATAATGTTTAAACCATCGATTATATAAAGCCATAACAATTTTACACAGCTTTACCTAACAATTGTAAAAAAACTTGTTGAATTACTGTCCGTCGTTTAAACATTTAGTAATATAAATATACTTAAACTACCGATTATAAAAAAAACTGTACCTCGTAATTTTACTGAGCAAGATTTAAGAATTAAGAAACAATCACACAAAAAACGGAAAATATAAATTTAAATCAATAACACAAACAAAATTTCAATTTATGTACATTCTCCTTTTATCTCATTTCGTACTAAAATATACTAAAATTCAATCTCCACAGACACACACAAACACACACGCTATACTATATTCCTTACTAGAGAGAAAAAATACACACAACAAAAAAAAAACTTATAACTTGAAAAGAACACAGGAGGCAGGGGGAAATTACGGATAGAAAAAACCACCACCATCAATTCCTTTCATTATCTATCTCTTTTTTTTTTGTTCTTTCAAAATTCTTAATAGCATTTCACAGAAGAGAAGGCAGAGACAATTCATTGCATCAGGAATCGCAGTTTGCTTGCTTGTAAACTATGGTACCAACTAAATAAAACAAAAGTACTAGTTCCACTAAGTAAGACAGAGAGTACTACGGTATCGAGGTGGACGTTGATTTTTTTTTAGATCCAAACATACTCAAGTAGGATAATTAAGTTAAATTATAAAGTAAATGGAAACAAAAATGGTCCACCTCTCCTAAGGCTACTGAAATTAACTAAGATAAGGATGTAAACACAAAAAGACAACACAGTTTGATTTGTTCAGTTAAACTCTTCTATTTTTTTAGAAAATGTAACATGCATCTAAATGGAATAAAGTGATACTTTTTTCTGATTTATTTTAAATTTAGTTTGAATTAGACAAACAAAAAAAAGTGACGTTTTCTCTTGTTCTGATTTTTTTATGTTATTTGAATTAGATAAATAAAATTTATGTTTCTGATTTTCTTAATATTTTTATTATGGAATTTAAATTAGATACATAAAATAAAGAGATGTTTTCTCATTTTCAATTTTTTTTTTCAATATAAATTAAATTCTTTTGTTTTTATTTTATTACCATTTTATTTATTTCATTAGTAATATAATGAAATAAAAATTTTATTTATTTCATTAGTAATATAATGAAATAAATAAAAACTCGAACAGTGATTTTATTCATTTTATTCGTAGATTGGTTAAATCATTTAAAATACTCGAGTATTGAATAAATAATTTCTAATAATAAAAAAGAGAAAATAATTTATTAA
Organism: Philonthus spinipes; assembly: GCA_963082785.1. Classification (NCBI taxonomy): domain Eukaryota; kingdom Metazoa; phylum Arthropoda; class Insecta; order Coleoptera; family Staphylinidae; genus Philonthus; species Philonthus spinipes. The sequence goes on from OY720314.1 coordinate 6,196,765, forward strand.
TTAATTATTTTCAAATTCTTTTATTTAATTTAAATAATTTCTATCTATTTCTTCAATTTCAATTTTTTTAGTGTAATTTGAATTAGATAAATGGAATACAAAAATGTTTTCATATCCACCATTGAGGAAGTTCACTTTGTGATCGTAATGTACGTCTGGCTTGAATAATATAAAAGTCAAGAAACAAGAAAATCTCTTTCCTCCATTCAATTAATTCAAATTATTCAATTCAAATAATTACAGTCACAAAAAGTGAAATACAATCTCTTTTGCCACGTGAAGATGAAATTATAAATAAGAACTTTTTCAGAAAGTTTACAGATTCTGTTTCACTTTTTTGTGACTGTAATTATTTGAACATTATATTTTTTCTTTGTTGGTGTTGTTGTTTGAATTAATTGAATGGAAGAAAGAGACTTTCCCATTTGTAACTTCAATCATTTCAAAAAGATTTCTTTGATTTGAATTAATCAAAAAAAAAAAACATTTGTAATCTTTTTTATGTTGGTTGTGGAGACTTTAATTATTTAAATAAAAATAGTTGTCCTTTCTCCTACTTAATTTAAAGGAGAAAGGACAACAATTTTTATTTAAATAACAATTGTTGTAATTTGAATTATTCGTTTTCTTTAAATTATAGATTAATATTATTTGATAGGAGAAATTGTTCCTCCTGTTTTGTGATTTTAATTAATTGAATGGAAGAAAGATATATTTTTTAATCTTTTTTAGTGATTTCAATTATTTTAATGGAGACATTTTTAGTAATTTGAATTAATTAAATGGAAGATAAAGATTTTATTTAATAATGATTGAAAATTAAAAGACTTGTTTTATTCATCTCAGATTCAGAATCTGTGAAACATAAAAAAAAATGTTTTAATTTTCTATCATTATTAATTAAAAATGTTTCACTACAGGGAATTTATTCAGAAAAGAGATTTTATTTATTTTTGTTTTGTGGTTTCGATTGATAAATTTGTGCTCAGTTTTTTATGGCTTGAATTAATTGAATGGAATAAAAAGATTTTTGTTGATCCATTTTTTTGTGATTAAAATCAATTAAATGGAAAAACCTTTTTTTTATTAAATTAGAAGAGTTTTCTGAACAAATGGGTTATTTAAAGAAAAATAAAATCAACATAACACACACTAAGAGCTTATTATTAGCTGGCGATAGAAGTAATAAAACGAATCTCCTTGTCAATTCTATAATATTCCATTTGTTTTTGTTGTATAGAAGTGGCTAGGAGTGTTATTTTTGGAAAGAACAAGACAAGTATTTAAGAAAGTAAAAAAATAAATATGAAAATAAGAGAGAAACAAAAATAAAAATTAGCGAGCGTGCGCCCTAAGATTGCGTAGCATACCGCGCTAGCCCGCGACTGTGCGGCCTTGATTTGGGCTTGGAGGTGCAGAGGGGGGTGGAAATAGCGGCAGGGGTCGCGGTTGCAGCGGCCCTTGACTGCATCCATGCAGACAGTGACAGTGCCGTCCTCGTTGGCCGTCACAGAGTCGGCGGGATGCGCAAAGCGGCACTCAGACTCTGCGCGCTTGCACGCCCCGCGTTGGAACTCGCGGCACACCTACAGCAGACACCCGGCTCAAGCCACCGCTGCAATGCACCGGGTACTCCGCACGCGGCCCTTTTTATACCGACACCGAGAGACAGACAGAGAGCGAGCGAGAGAGTGGCGGGGGCAGCAAGAGAGAGGGGCGCGTGCGCAGTACCCGGACTATCACAAGGCCCACCTATCATCACAATCAATCGCTTCGCTTCGCGCGGGCACATTGACACACCGCGGCACAGGCGTTGGACAGACAGTGGTTTATTTTTCTTTCTCTTTAAACCGAGATTTTCGTGCAAGGTTCACTAATCTTTAGGCTTATTTCAAATAAGGATCTGACTCAGTACTAGTGTGGCTATTCGCGGCATGCCAATAAGTGACCATCTCTTCATAAATATTGGAAAACTCAAACATCAAGACCTTCTTAGTACTCCTTCATTACCACATAAACAAATCAATACAAAAAAAAACTCTGATTAATCAAAATAAAATCAATTTTATTAAAAAAACAGTTAAGTGTTGGACACTTGTATTAATAAATATATAATTAATTAGAACAACTAACAATTTTTATTCTTTAATTGATACCAACATAAAAAGGACAAGATCGCCTTCCTTTAATGGACGAAACAATGATTCCCGGTCGTCTACCTTGTAAACCCAATTCATTGACGATTCCACTTGAAATTAGGCAAAAGATGGCGCTTGCGTCGTCTTCAATTTAATATGATTAAAAAAACGTATCCAATAAATTAAATAAAAAGAATTTGAAAATAATTAATAAATTATTTCCTCTTTAGCTACTGTGACAATTTGACTTATGTTACAATTTAATTAGGTTAATTAGGTTAATTTAATTAGGTTAATTAAATTGTAACATAAGTCAAATTGTCACAGTAGCTAAAGAGGAAATAATTTATTAATTATTTTCAAATTATTTTTATTTAATCTAATTAAATTTATTTACAAAATCACAGCACATGAATATTGGAATTAACGAAAAGTTATTAAGAAAAACACTTAATGCAATTTCACAATCAAGGCTTGGAGACAAGGCATTAAATACGAGAAAAACATAGTTAATAATAATGAGGAAATAATAATCAGAAAATCATTGTTGAGATTATATTTCGGAAGCCTAGTTTTCCCATTGATAAGCTAAGTCTTCAGTCGAGTGATACCATTCATCAACCTTCTTATGGTAAGAGTTTGACACTCTCAACTAGTATGATTCTATACGTCTGGCCAAGGGTCTTCGAAGCCAGAGCCATAAATCGCTAACAAGAAGAATATCCTACAAAACTCGGAGAATGTATGAAGTTAGAGTTAGAAGAAATTTGAGGATATTTTAAAATGATACATTTTTTAAGTTCGAGTTTCAAAGAAGAATTTTGAGGGCAATTTTAAAATGGTGAATGTTTGAAGTTCGAGTTGCAAAGAAGAATCTTGCGGACAATTTTAAAATGGTGAATGTTTGAAGTTCGAGTTACAATATGGAAAAGCTTGAGGATATTTTAGAATACGAAGGGAATGCCTTTTTGTTTTTAATTTGAGACAGAATTTGCGCAAATCACCAATGTTCTCCAATTCAATTCAATTGAGATAGAATTCGATTTTAAAATAACCTCATACGAAACATCAGATTATTATTAAATATAAAGAAGTAAACGATGGAAAAATTGAGTAACATTCCACAATCATCCACAATTTCCATTTTGATCACATTATGCATTAAAATCGTTTTAAAGCTCCTACTACAGCGCCAGTTGCCAAAAGAAGTTGTTTTTATTTATAATTTAATTGAATTATCAGCTGCTTTGGAAGTTATTTTTCACATAACGCATGCACAAAGGAGGAATTTGTACAATAATTCTTTGCTGTGTAATACAGGGTAAAATATTTTTATATATAGAATAATAATGAATCTTTTCTATATAATTCTTGCAGAATTGATTGATAGCCGTGGCATTCAGTTGTTGAAAATCTTGCACAACTTTCTGCGAGAATTCTGGTATTTGTAATATATTGCATTTTATATTAAGCAATAGAAATCATTTCGAACGAATTCAAACTTGTAACATGAACTATCTCATAAAAAATTAATGTAATATTGGGTAGCTTCTTCAGTTAGAATTTTTTATGGTCCGACAAATTCTTTAATTCAATAAATTCAATAAATTTAATAATTTAGGCAAATTGAATATGCGTTGTTTTTTTTTTTCATTAAGTTGGAATTTGGACGTAATAAAATAGTCACAGTGGTTCGATGCAAAAAATTGAAGTATTTATTAATTTTATAGTAACAAGCTAAGGATATGAAAAAATAATGTATCCTCAATACTGCTGTTCATAATTATTTATTCCACAAGTATCAGATTCAGAATTTAAAAAGAGGCTACCGATTCGACAATTAAATAAATCATAATAATGGGAAATATAGCGCAAGCGTCATCTATCACCATCATATTATAAAATGATGATTAAAAACCCACGTGGATAAAAACGTGGGTTTTTAATCATCATTTTTTTTGTAATTCACGATTTTCACTATTCCTTAGAAGATTTCCTGGGCCACGTTGGACTCCCCAAGCGCCATCTATTGCCTAATTTCAAGTGGCATCGTCAACAATTTGGGTCTACAAGGTAGACGATCGAGAATCGTTGTTTCGTCCATTAAAGAAAGGCGAACTTGTCATGTTTATGAGAACAGAAAACGAATTATTAAATTAATTTTATAATACAAAGCTGAATCACCATTCATCTAGCGTATGCATAAAAAGAAGGATGAACGCGTAGTGGAGATAACTCCTAGGAATAAGAATGTCTTTTGGGAGATCCACGCAAGAGAATTATTCGAAATAATTCAGGACAATCCTTGAATCGATCAATTTCAAGTGGCATCATCAACAATTTGGGTCTACAAGGTAGACGATCGAGAATTGTTGTTTCGTCCATTAAAGAAAGGCGAACTTGTCATGTTTATGATAACAGAAAACGAATTATTAAATTAATTTTATAATAACAAAATGCTGAATCACCATTCATCTAGCGTATGGATAAAAAGAAAAAGGAAGAACGCGTAGTGGAGACAACTCCTAGGAGTAAGAATGCCTTTTGGAGATTCACGCAAATGAAATATTCGAAATAATTCAGGATAATCCTTGAATTGCTCTATAACATTCACCAATCCAAGATTTATAAAGACTACACAAGAAAAACCCTTACTTTTTAACAAGCCACATGAGGGCCGAGGATGCATTTATTTTTAAGATTTTTGCGAAGAAATTCTGATCTAATTGTAGAGAGTTACAAAAATTAACAAATTAATCATGAAAAAAAAAAAAAAAGAAGCAAGAGCACGCAGTAAGGATTGTGCAGTGGAAACAACTCCTAGGAGTAAGAATATTTTTTGGAGATCCACGCAAGGGAAAGAGTTGTGTCTGTATTTACTAGACTACACTTGAAAAACGTTTACTTTCTAACAAGCCACGTCGGGCTGAAGATACATTTATTTATTTTGGTAAATTCCATACGAAGAAATTAAAAATCTCTTCTAACTGCGGAGAGTAACAGAAATTAACAAAATAATCATGGAAAAAGAAGAACACACAGTAAGAATTTTGCAGTATAGACAACTCTTTGAAGTAAAAATATCTTTTTGAGATCCATGCAAGGGAAAGAGAGTTTTTCCGGACTACAGAATTTTTTTTTTCTTTCCAACAATCCACTTCAGGTAGAGGAAACATTTAGCTTTAAGATCCTTGGAAATTCTATACGAAGAAATTACAAATCTACAGAGAATAACATAAATTGATAAATTAATCATGGAAAACAAGGGGAAGGAACAACACGCAGTCAGTATTGTACAGTGAAGACAACTCCTAGGAGTGAGAATAAGGTTTGGAGATCCAAGCCAGGTAAATAGAAAGAATTTTACCAAACTACACAAGAGAAACATGTACTAGAAAGTATACGTTTCTCTTGTGCCACGTGTGGCAGAGGAAACATTTATTTTTAAGAATTTTGGAAATTCCATACGAAGAAATTATAATTCTCCTCTAATTGCAGAGAGTACCAGAAATTAACAAATTAATTAAATTAATATATACAAATATGTAAATTATTATATAATGTAAATAATTATAATGGAGAATTTCGTAAAGTTAATCATAACAAAGGAAGAATACAGTAGGGATTATACAGTGGAGAGAACTCCTAGAATTACAAATATTTTTTTAGAAATCCCCGCAAGGGAAAGAGTTTTACCAGACTAAACAAAAAAAACTTTTACTTTCTACATAGCCACGTCAGGCCGAAAAAAACGTTTTTATAATTCTTGTAAAATCTATACGAAAAAATAACAAATCCCTAATTGTAAAGAAAAACAGATTAATTTCTGTTTTTCTTTGTTGGACAGCAAGAATATCTAATCCGTACAACATTAAGAACATCCTAATATATGCAGTTAAGATCGATCGAACATTAAGAATATTGTCATATACTTAATTGTATAGTTACAAAAAAATAAAATCGATCGGACATTGAGGATTATTATAAATTTTTGCACAATTACGCAGTTAGAAAATTAAAAATATTTAATATTGCACTTACAAAATGGATTTTACTCATTATGGTAAATAACGACAGTTTAATTTTGTTTATGCGAAATGCTTTTTAAAAATTGAACAAAAAAATATTCTACTTTAAGACAAGGATTTTTCTACTCATTTCTAAATTTCTACATAATGTAAACCTTAAGAACTATTTAACACCAACAATTTCTAATTTTTCAAATAATTATTACTACAGAAGAAAATAAAGCCGATACTAATAACCAGGATTGATCCGGAATTGTGTATTAATTCTAAGATCGAGTAAAAATTTATAAAATATTCTAAACAATTCAGGAATACATTTTAAACAATGTATTTTTGAATACATTTTAAACAATGTATTTTTGAATACATTTTAAACAATGTATTCTTGAATTGTTTCGAATATTTTATAAATAAAAAATCCTTGGATCGACCAATAATATTCGCCAATCCAAAATTTATAAAGATTGATTATTCTAGGATTAACAGCGTAAATATTGAATTATCAATCTTGATGAATCTCGGATGGAATATTTGTAGGAGCATAACTGAATTAAAGAAAGAAATATTGAATATTGAGATTTTAAAATAATAATAATAAAAAAATAAATAGACATTTGTTTTTCCTTTTATATTCAAATTTATTCACAACACAATCGTCCAACGCTTAACTCTCGCCAACAAATTAAAATCTTATCATTATATAATCTATACCTTATATATTTTCTATATTAAATATGTTTTCTATGTAATTTCTACATTTTCAACTCGACATATAGTAATGAAGGACACTAAAAAAATAACAAAAAACCAAAACTAACATTATCTAAGAATTTACTGTTAATAATAATAATAAATCACACTACATCCAAAAAAGTAGAGAGGGCGGGGTGGCATATAATAATAACAATAAAAAACACTACAGAGAGATACCATGTGATGATATGTGACCTCCAATATAATACACTACTACTGAGGGGTGAGGGTCCTTTAAATAATTACTTCAAGAGTATCGGGTGGGTGGTGTGTCTATTATATGTGTACACATACAATTACGGTTGTAAAGAATAAGATAAATGACAATGTGAGAGAGTGAAAGTATAAATACAAAAAAAGGAGAGCACGAGCACAAGTTGGCCGGTTTCGTTCGTAATGCTGTTTATGTGAAACGATGCTCGATCCATTTTTTTTTTTTTCGTATGTGAAAATAAAGGAATATCACTCTGTAATTTTGATACTAAATGTTTAGTAATTAAAAATAAAAACAAATAATATGTATTGTGTATTTTTTATATATACAAAATTAATAACGTACAAATAAATAATTTGGTAAAAAAATAATTTTATATACAAACTTAGTTAAAATTTTAAATGTGCTATATTATTAGTTAAATAGTTATTTCAATTATATACCATAACAACTCATTATTGATATTTATTAAAACTACTGAAGATGGAAACATAGTTACCGAAATATATCTAGTTTAATAAAAAATAAGTAAGGACAAACATTTCTATTTAAATAATTAAATAGTTATTGCTATAGTATTAATTGACATAAAAATAGATTTATTTTCCCAACTATTAAATTTTATACATTTCCTGGACGGTTTGGGTGAAATGGTACCATTCCGTATTAAATTTGCTTAAATATAATATCTCAAAATTTTACATCTTTTTTTTTCAGATTCAAAACTTTTAATTTAGGACATGAACAACTTGCTTCTTAATAATAATAATAAGTGTATTATGTTACATATTTACATAAATATTTACACTTGTCAGTAAGATATATTTAATATTGAATCAAAATGCGTATTTAAAAAATTCATCGATTTAGAAAGGGCATCTATCTGTTAGGATAGATAGGCTTCTTTGATAGTTAGGAAAAAAACTTGTCCAAAACATAATTTTCAGCATCTTTTATCCAAAATATTTTTTCATAACAAATGGGATAAGCTTCATGTTATATTTCATTAACATTTTTATCTTTGACTTTTTATCATCTGAATCAAATGGAGTTTGGTTATAGGAACAATTTTTAAGTTAGTTTAGGTTGGTTTTATCCAAAATATTTTTTCATAACAAATGAGATAAGCTTCATGTTATATGTTGTTAACTTGTTGTTTGACTTTTTATCATCTGGATTAAATGGAGTTTGGTTGTAGGAGCAATTTTTAAGTCAGGTTAGGTTTTCAATTTTACAGTTACGGAAAAGTCGGGTTAGGTCAGGTGGAGTTGGGTTAGGTTGAATAGAATCGAGTTGGGTTAAATTTACCCAAAAATATTAAAGTTACATAGAACATTGTGAAATGTTATCTAGGTCAGGTGGAGTTGGGTTAAGTTGAATAGGAAACCCAACTCGATCCTATTCAACCTAACCCAACTTGGGTTAAATTTACCCAACTCAGCCTTATCAACTTAACCCAACTCCACCCGACCTAAATTTCACAATGTTCTATGTAACTTTTAATATTTTTGTTTCTACAAAAAATCCTTCATTTTTGTAAGGAAAAATTCGCCTGTTTCATAGTTAAGGGCAAATAATTTATTAATTATTTGCAAATTCGTTTTATTTAATTTAAGAAAACATTGTTTAGAGAAACCTTGTGGGTTAGGATCGAGCTGGCTTGGATTAAGAGATTGTTTTAACATTTTTAGGTACCTTTAACCCAACTAGCAGTTTTTTTTAAGATATGGAATAGCCGGGTTAGGTCTAACCCGGCTATTTCATAACTTAAAAAAACTGCTAGTTGGGTTGAAAATACCCAAAAATGTTAAAACTTACATAGAACATTGCTAAACCCATAATGCTGAGTAGCAAATATCCACTTAGCAACAAGAACATTGTGCAATTAATGTAATAAAAATGATTAATTTAAAATCTGTTGTAACCTATCCTCAGAATAGATACGATGTATTCTAAATAATTAAGTTTAATTTGCACCCGTTCCACCAGGCATTACAATGCTATATACGTCAGGCAAAGTTGGGTTAAATTGAATTCGTTAGCCAACTCGATCCTATTCAACCTAACTCAACTTGGGTTAAATTTACTCAACTCGATCCTATTCAGCCTAACCCAATGTGAGTAACATTTACCCAATTCAAGCCTATTCAACCTAACTCAACTCCGCCTGACCTAAATAACATATCACAATTTAAGCTTTAATATTTTTTTGCACAATAAATTCTACAGTTTTGAGACAAACAATTCACTAGTTAAAAGAAAATCGTTTAGGAAATTCTTGTATGATCGATTTGACTTAGGTTAATTAATTGTTTAACCCATTGTTTAGGTAATTCTTGTAGGTTAAATATAATCGAGTTGACTTAGGTTAATTGGGTTAAACAATTAACCTAAGTCAACTCGATCCTATTCACTAGTTACGAAAAAATCGTGTAAGTAATTTTTGTAGATTAAATAGGATCGATTTTTTCTTAACTAGTGAATTGTTTATCTCAAAACTCGATCGTTTTAGTATTTCTTGTAGTTTAAATTGGACCTATTTTTTTGTAACTAGTGAATTGTTTTTCTCAAAACTCGATCCTATTTAATCTACAAGAATTACCGAGATGATTTAGGGTAATTGTTTAACCCAATTAACCTAAGTCAACTCAATCTTATTTAATCTACAAGAATTATCTAAACGATTTTTTCTTAATTAGAATTTATTTAATTATAATTAGAATTGATTTAAATAACATTTCTCAATATACCAAATCACTTTTAATATTATCTTTACATTAACACAAAATACCGCTTGTTTCCAGTGTTAAGAAAAAAAAATAGGTTATATAGGACTGAGTTGACTTAGGTTAAATTATATCAAGTTCTGTTAAATTTGGTTCAGACAATATATATCGATATTTAAAAACACTTTTAATATTTTCTTTGCATTAATAAAAAAACTTGATTCAAAGGCTAAAAAAGGTTATATATAATCGAGTTAAGTTAAATTGGATCAAGTTAAGTTAAATTCGGTTATAATAATATTTCTCGATATTCGAAAGTACTTGTTTCAATAACAAGTAACTTACGTTACGAACCTCCCTTATTTGAAAATGGCACTTTTCGATGGAATTTTCACACTGTTCTTATAAAATTTTTAATATGTAATTATAATTGTAATTTGGAAATGGAGATTCCGTTAATAAAGTAAATTGAAATTGAATTTAAACAATTGTTTTAGTACTAGATTATTCCCAAAGGTGTAATCAATAACACTAAACAATAAAATCAGGGGTATGACAATTGTCAATTTTCTAATGATTTTTAAACACGAGCTATGAATGCATTGGAAATATGCGTCAGATTCAAAGTCGAAAGAAAGCACTGTTTTATGCAATTTTAACTATTGTTTTTAGTACTGATGAAAAATTCCCAAAGGTGTAAACAATGATATTAAACAACAATAAAATCAGAGGTATGTATTATATAATATAATAATAATTAATATATAACTTTTAAAAATAAATATTTTGTTAACCCTATTTAGATGTGTATTAATACTAATAATAATAAATTCCTTTTATTTTTCTATGTACATCCATTACATATACACATATGTGAAAATATATAATATACATGAAAAAGTTGTCAAATTAGTAGATACATAAATCTACAAACTATATATATTTTTGACGTGTATATCAAGAATTTTGTGGGATGTCATTAAATACATCGGATATAAAAAGTACCCCGAACTTAACTCCAATGAAAACCCCTTCCGTGCCAATCAAGTGCTTCCTGATGAAGCGCCTCTGGATGGTGACTGTCAATAAGTACGACTTCATGGGACTGATCGAGATATGCCCCGGGAACACTCTCCACGCAATAAAACCCTACGTCAGCTGTAATTATTAGATTCAAAGTCCAGAATGGAATTCATTGACAAAATTTAAACAATTGTATTTTGTACTAGATTGTTCTAAAAGGTATAAACAATGATATTAAATAATAAAATCAGGGGTATGTCGTATGCATCTTTTAAAAATATTTTTTAAACACCAGCCACGAATGATATGAAGATGTGCGTCAGATTCAAAATCCAAATCGGCACTGATTTATGTAACTTAAACAATTGTTTTTCGCATTAAATTGTTGATATAATGTGTAAACATTATTATAAATGTAAATTTCACTTTTTTTTTTTGGTGAAATTTCAGTGTTTAATTGTTAACATAATTTGCGACTTTTGGTGGATGCGCCGGGCGAACCCGTAAGTGGGAAAAACCCTCGAGAAATTTCACAACAGTGTGAGCGGAAATATTCATTATATTGGAATAATTTAATAAGAAAAATCTCATTAATAAAAAAACGATTTTATCCAAAATATAATAATAATATTTTTATTTTTCCATAACAGAACAAAAATACAGAAACGAAAATATTTATGACAATTCTAAGCGATTCCTAAAAATAATAGTTCTGATACTGAAAAAAAAGATGCAATTCAGATGCGTACCGAGGTACACTCTGATCTTCCATTACACCTTTATTGTTTATTATATAAACTTTTTTATTTATTATTAATTATTCAGTAAGACATCAAAAAAATCTATGATATATTCCGGAAAACATTGTTTTGTTTTAATGAAATTTTTCAAATAAATATTTAATTATTTTCAAATTCGTTTTATTTAATTAATGAATAAATCTTTTTTTAAATATTATGTTTTAGGTGGAAAGATCTCTGATCAATTATAACATAAGTATTGCAAATTATATTGAATAAAAATGATTTGAAAATAATTAATAAATTATTTCCACATTTAGTTCTGTGACTTTAAAAAAAATGTGGAAATAATTTATTAATTATTTTATATTTATTATTATTATTTAAATATTATTTATTATTATTTAAATAACCGTGACCTTTTCAATTTATATTGTAAATGATTTTTAATTTTGTAAATTTAAAGGAATAAAAATGTTATATATATATATATATATATATATATACATAACATTTTATATATATATATTATGTTTTTATAAAATAATGAATAAAGAAGTGAAAGCCTCTGTTATAAATATTAAATATTATGACATATTTATTAATTTGATTGAGCAGAAATAAAACCTGCGACAGGTCGAAATAAGAATATATATTTGTTTAAAATTGTTTCATGTATTGTATATTAAATTAAATATGTATGTATTCTTTGGGAATCAAGATGTTTGTATATATAAAACATGAACAACTGAACCTTTTCGACAATGTGTTAATTCTAACAAAAATCCATCGAACGCATATTTTGAGTTGATATAATATTTTGTAAGGGAAGTCCGAAGTACTTCGGATAAAGAGATACAATTTTGATTCGGACAACAAACAAAAAAGTTAAAAAAGTGTTTCACTACATTAATTTAAAATAATGTATAATGAAATGGAAGCATCAACCATTACATTTTTAAAATGAAAATATTTTGTAATATAACCTACTTTATTAGTTTGAGTGAAATGCAACTGGTAAAAATATATTTAACCTCGACACCCAATACGGGTTAAAGAGGATAAGATTAAAAAGAAAAAAAAATATTTAAGGGGATTATTAATCATCATTATAAATGAATAAATTATAACAATGATAATACAGCACATTTAATTTCTTTTAATTATTTATTTATTACTTATCAATTACATAAAAATTAAACAGATTTTATCTTAAAAAATCTCTTTTTATATATATAAAAAAAAACAACTAATTAATATTTAGTACAAAATATACAGAGTGAAATCATTCAGTGCAAACAATATAATTATAATAATAGTAATAATAAGACTAGCAAAAGTAAATTGTATGTACAGCACAACAGTTAAAGTGTGTAAGAGATAATATTTACAAATATATAATGAACAAGTATATATTTTTTAAAGGGGGGGCTCAGGGGGAGACTACAACTATATAGGCGGTAACGGAGAGCTTATTCAATAAATTAGTGTAATGAGAATGTGGGTGTGTAAGTAAGACAGAGGTAAAGTAAATAATGAATGAATAAAACTAAACAAAACAAAAAAGAGACGAAGAACAAAAATTAAATTGAAGAATTAAAATAAAGAAAACAAAAATTAAATTGAATAATTAAAAAAAATTAACATAAAGAATAACACACAAAAAAAGAGGGGGTATGTGAAGTTTACCTCCTGTGAGTGTGTGAAACAGAAGTGGAAGAAAGCGTATTTTTTTTTAAATCCAATAAAATAGTAAACTAAAACCTAAATAAATAAAAATAATTACTGATTAAAATAAAATTAATTAAAAAGAAATAAAAATTAAATTGAATGAATAAATATGTGATACATGTTAATGTAAACCGTTTAAAACTTAAGTGCTAGTGGTTAAATAAAAGATAGTACGTTAATGTAGTAGGGTAGAAATAAGACTGTACCTCCAATCTATCAGAGCGAGGCATTTTCTGTTGTGCTACGACGGTTTGAGGAACTACACCAAGGGGCGACCCCACCCCGGTGGGGTCAGGTCCCATAATTGTAGGCATTATCGGCCCTGGCGCGAAATATGGACTGTATGTGCTGCCCACCTGGGGCATTCCGGTTAGGTACGGATTCGCAGCCTGAAAGAATACACACATAAAAGAATTACAATTTTGCATTAAAGATTTTTGGATTAAAATTTTAGCATTAAAAGCGCATGCATTTTTACAAATTATATAAAATAAATTAAAAACAAATTAAACAAAAATATTGTTATTCATTGACTAAACACTAATTTTATTTATTTATTACTACTAATACATACAATCAGGAAATGTTATTGAAACTACTAATATATATATTGGTATATTGGTGTCGGGGTACTACTAAAATATAGTGAAGGAAAAATAATTAGCATTTATTTAAATTATTTCATTTTTGTTTTATATATTAAAGGCTCTAAATAAATTAATAAAAAATATTATTGACAATGGTTGTAGCCATTACTTTGTGAAATATTTTTTTAAATAATGTAAGAAGATATAGATTTAACGTGTATGATACGAGCAAGGTATTTAATTTTAAAACCCATCTCTTTTTACATTTCTCAATAATAATTATCTTTATTTTCAAGTGATTAAAAGAATTATTATTCATAGGTCTTCACATTGATCTATGAACTGTAGAAACAATAATCAATCAATCAATATGATCGATCAAATGCAGAACTTTTAGAAGCAATAATCTATCAATAATTAAGCTACATTGATGAAACTAGGAAGTCTGACTTTCAGACTTCAATTTGTTTTTTGTATTTTTATTATTAAAAAAAAACGAAATTTGTTAATTTTTATTTATTATTTAAAAAAAAAATCGAAATTTGTGTCATTTTTCTCCCATGAATATATGTAGTAAGAAAGAAAAAAATAAAATTTCGATTTTTTTTGTATTGAAGTAGCAAACTGCTCAATGTTTTCATCTTATACAAAATCTACATTGACTACAGTTTTCATGCATCATTTGATAAAACGAATTTATTAGTGATAGAACTAGATCTAACTCATCAAATATTATTCGATCATTGTAAGGCCTTTCACTTCTTTGAACTGTTTGATTTTTGCTCGAACCGTTCGAACTACGCGAATTGTTCGAATTATTTTAACGATTCGGTCTGAATGATTAAATCGACCAGGAATAATCGAAAGGCTCGAACTGTCAAAACGTATTTATCAGTGATGGACTAGATCGAATATTGTTCGGTCACGGTTCAAACCTTTACTTCTTTAAACCGTGTAACTTTTACTGGAACTGTTCGAATGAAAATTATTATTATTTCATATTTCGAACCGTTTGATGATCTTGAGGCGATTGAGTTGTTCGAACAGACTGAATCGTTCAAACCTACCTAATAGCACGATTCAACATCATCGAACGGTCCCCGAACTGTCAAATAATAAAAATTTGTATTTTCAAAATGATATTCACATGTTACAGAAAGAAAATGGAATCAGAATAATGATACGATATACTCCTTGTTTTATTTACAAATGCTACGAAAATAAATATTAATCAATAGAAAAATGAAATTAACATCACTTGGTCACATTAAATAAATTAAATAAAATTAAGTTAGAAATAATTAATTGTGTTCTTATTTACAGACATCAATGAGAAGAAAAAATGAAGATTTGGGAAGTTTAAAAACAATAGTCTGAGCGATGATTTTATTTCCCACAAGAAACAGAATGAGAATTCATTTACGTTTACACCAAAATGCAGATAAGTTGATTTCTTGAATTTCCCAGTTTTAAATTCAGCAGCTGTACGTTTCAACCACTAAGTGGACATTGCTCGAATTTCAATTTTCAATTTCAATTTACTTTATTAACGGAATCTCCATTTCCAAATTACAATTATAATTACATATTAAAAATTTTATAAGAAAAGTGTGACGCTCTAAAAAGATTATAAAACATATGTATAAAAAAAGGCAAATTACCAATCACAAATTACGACAAAATACAAAATAAAAATAATACGCATCAAAATATTTATTTATCAATCCCATTGTGAAAACAAAATGCAACCGGCTTATTCCTATCTTCAAGTGATTGATTAATATTTAATTAGACATTTATAAATAAAACAATTCTCACAGTACTATTAATAATAATGTTTGTTTTTTATTACCTCAGAATATATTTATTATCTATACATATAAATATCGTCTAATAAGTTTAATTTATAACATATTTAACTTTAGTCTGAGTGAATTCAGGGCATTCCTTTCTGTAGTTGAATTTATCTTATAAGGTTGTAGATACATTATTATTTAAAACGTTCGTGTCACAATTGTATTCTAATTTTTATTTTATTTTTATTTAAATATGTCATTCTTTATATTCTTACATACGTCTTATTTAATAGCATATTATATTAAGTTTGTACTTATTGCTCTGTAATTGGTTTTTTCGCCTGTTGGGTAATAAGGTTTATTATTATAAAAAAAAATGTAAAAGTATAATTATTATTAATACTAATAGAAAAGAGTATTATTCATTCACCTGGTCACATCTATTTAAATATATTAAATAAAAATGATTTGAAAACAATTAATAAATCATTTTCACATTTAGCTGTGTGACCCTTGACTTACGTTACGTAAGTACGTTTAACAAATTCACATTAAAACAACTACTTCCAGGGCAAATTATTAATATATTATTAATACTTTTGAATTACCATTTCCATGATAAAAAATGTAAAAGTATAATTATTATTAATACTCTTGAATTACCATTTCCATGATTGTGCGCACTAGTTCTAAAAAAAATAACAAAAAACCAAACAAACTAAAAAAGCGTAGCGAAAAGCCTTTAATCAATAAAAGAAAATCACAAATCGATAAGGAGTAAAACAAGCCTGAATCTCATCGCGCTGAAATGTTTACTTCCTTGAGGATTTATGCTTTTGTTTTTATTCTCTACTATTTTGTCATAAAACAGCGGTAATGATGAGTTACCATAAGTGCAAACTGTTCATCTACTGAGATAGAGAGGTGTTGCGGGAAGAGGTTCAGGGGTAGGCACTCGAACTGGGAATCCACCTCCAAATAAATACCCAATTAGTTACAAATAAATAAACAAATAAGAAGACAAACAAAAATTCACCAACACCACAAAAAAAAACAAGAAAAAAAAATGAGGATTAAAAATTAAAAAAAATATTAAAGTCCAATCCGATTATTTTTTTACAGCAATAATTCGTGCATCGGGAGAAAAATTAAATCACCTTGATTGAAAATAGTTAGGATACAAATGCAGAGAGGAATTTCTAACGAGAACTAGTTAATTATAATTTCACATTATAAACACAATAGTAAACTTTATTAAATATAAATTATTATTGCAATTAATAAAGAAAATTAATGATTTTGTAATTGATTGAGGAGTTTTCCGTAAATAAATAAATAAATTCATATTAATAATTATAAAAAGATAAATAGCCAATATTAAAAGATATTGTATACAATGAATAAGGTATAAATAAAATATTTATTTATTTAAATTTAGTATTTTAATACAAAAATTCAGTACTCTAGAGGAGAAAGTTCACGAATATATAGTAGAGTAGTTAGGTAATTAAAAGTTTGAATGCAAATTGTAGTTTTAATACATAATCAGATATCATCACAGATTAAATGAGAACATAATAATTTATTTATTTATTTAATTAACGGAGGCCATTAAATACAGTAACATACATACATGATACAATGAATAGTTACAATAATAAAATAATAGGATTAACAAAAAAAAAACACATTTTTAAAAACGAACATATAGAAATGTAAATTTTCAACTTTTATGGTACTTGAAATTTAACTAATTTTCACTTTCCCCGTGTAATAAAATAACGGGAGTGTAATATAATTTCGAAAAATAATAAAATGAAAGCAACAGATTTTCGGGATTATTCCGAGTGATAAAATGTTAAATTTAAATATTCGTATCAATTATAAACCTAGCTTACACTGTGACAATAAAAAATAATGTTCAATGTTAAAATTAACATTTTATGTAGTGAATTACGTTAGTTACAAGAATGTAATGGTTATTTTTTTGTTTTCTTACATAACAATTGCTGTACGTTCTTATTAATGGCATTATAAATTTCCACTGAGTTCAACTTATTTCAGAACAAACCTATTCTTCAATAGCATTGTCAATATCATGTTCAAAGGATCATGCTTATGTTCAGTGATTTTTTTTTAAATTATTAATATGTGAATTTATTCTTTTCTTTAGAATTTCCTCTCTGCAAATAATTCCGTCGTGCAAACACGTGCATTAATCGGGAAAAAACAATCGAAGTATACTCACTACCGCAGGAACTTGTCCAGGAACAATGGGTTGTCCGGGTGTAAGTCCCATCTGTTGCATTAACGCATTTTTTAATGCCAAGTGATTCCTGCCGTTGATCAGCAGCTGATCCTTCAGATGCTGTGGCGGGTGGAAATACTTGCATGGCGGCTTTTCCCTGTTACACCGACCCTAAAAAAATCAAAAATAAGATTAGCTATAATAACAATCTCATACGAAAATTATTAAATAAAATTAAAAATAATTAAAAGAAAAAAATTCAACAAAAATAATTCCGATTCGATTCTCATTAATCACTCGACGAAAAATATTTATAGCATTGACGGTTAAATAAAATTCACTTGCTTTGTTTCAATACTATTTTTTATTGTCTTCAACTACATAGTGAGCAACGTCAACTTTTCTGAGTTGGCAGTCGAGGCTATTTTGTAAAATAATGTTTATCTTTAACGGAGGGATTTTAAAAAAGTTTCAAATAAATTTAAAATTAATATAAATAGAAATGAACCCTACACCCATTAGGGTAGAAAGGGTCATTATTAATTAATTTAATCAACAACTTTGCAATTATGTAAGGCACAGCTGTACTGACGAGGATCAAACCCCGAAACACGTGTCTGTAGATAGCCTTATATTATGCAATTTTTATTTTATTTTTTTTTTTGTTTTTTTGCATTATATATATATAGAAAGGGTCATTGAATATATATATATATATATATATATATATATATATATATATATTCAATGACCCTTTCTACCCATATGGGTGTAGGGTTTGCATTAAATATATTCGATTTAAAAATTGTTGCGTTATACAATTGTTATTGTTAAACAACAGCAAATGTCTATTATTAAACATTTGTTAAAGTACTCATGTAACATAAGTCATTATGTCACAGTAGCAAAAGAGAAAACAATTTATTAATTAATTATTTTCATATTCATTTATATAATTTATTGTGTTCTGATAACTTTGAATAACCCTGCATAAAAACTTGTGATGAATATTTTATTTGAAAAAATATTAATTAATCGAACAATTGTAAAGTCAGGGCGTTTAATTTATTTACAATTGAGCGACCTGTCATTGCCGTTACGGGAGGGTGTTTGCGAGATCGAAAGGGAAAAAACAGGAACGTTTGCTGACGGCATAATCTGACGTGGCCTGGTTTTATCTGTTCGGATCAATTCCTTCAGATGCGATGGGGCAAATGGAAAAGCGTACTTGATTCCTTTCTTTTTCTTTACTCTTTGTTTTTTTTTTCGTTTCATCTGCGTAGACGTTTTAAGACAAACACACACACACATTGCATTTTCTTGATAATCAGGGGACGTGAATGATATCGAAGGAGGGGAATTAATTGTTGTTATGATTTTGAAATGACAATTTCATTGGAAATAAAAAAAATCTATTGTGCAAGTTGTTTTTCTTTCACATATATAAATTTTGATATTGATTACAATTATACTGTTTTTTTTTTCATCGCACAAGTTTTTATTAGCAAAAATTTAATTTGAAATTTGCTATAAATTTTATCAATTTTCATTGTTTTTCACACAAACTAAACATTAAAATAATTTTTAATTCATCTGATGAAATTCCTGCTTATTTTAAGATTACTTTAATGTATAATACAATATTGTTCATTGATCACAACTACAATCTAACTCGAATTAGTAATTGCCAGCCAATATTTATATAGCTATCTCTTTCGTCTAAACTGCAACCTTAATATTAATAATAAAATTATATATATATATATCTTTATTCAGACTATATAGATAATTTTAACAATATAAATAATAACAATATATGTAGGTGTTAGTCTGTCTGGGCTATCGACCAGAGGTCTTTCTGCCCTGTCGTGAATTTATGATGAAGTTAAAGAAAAATCTATGCTAGCTAGCTGAACTGTCCTGATGATTTGCGCAAATGAATTGATGAATGGTGAAAAATTATATTATTAATCAACATCTATATAATTTTCTTTAACCAATAGTTGAAGTCTTCCATTAATTTCACATGGTGTGAACAGATTATATTGGAGATTGAATTAACACATGGCTGTTATTACATCTAACCCAAGCAGAATTGCGTCATGTGTTTGTGTGTGTTAGCGAGTTCATACATGAGTGTGTGTCTCTGTGTAATATGAGCAGGTGTTTCGCAGTTGCGGATTTAACCGCACACGGAATCCTTTCCTAATTTTCCAGCTGGCTGGAGCGTGCAGTCCCTAAGGTTCGTGCCCGCCGAAACACGATTTTTGTCACGGCAGAGGAGTGCGAAACGCGACGTGTACTCCCGGAATTATTATGTCCGGTCCTGCAGAGGTGCAAAAAAAAAGAAAACCCGCCTGAATCACATTCGCACTTCACCGGCGCGATAAATCAGGACGAGGAGAAAAAAAACCGGGGTGTGATAACACGCGAAGTGTTATTCGGTTGGGAAGCGATATAAAGACCGCAGGCGTTGGGTAGGGGTTCCTAGCAACGGGTTGTGTTTTTTCCAGTGGTTTTGATAATACATTATCATCTTTAATTCTTACTTGTTAATGTATTTAAAGTATAATAAATTAAAGACGACGCAAGCGCCACCTTTTGCCTAATTTCAATTGGCATCGTCAACGATTTGGGTCTACAAGGTAGACGACCGAGAATCATTGTTTCGTGCACTAAAGGAAGGCGAACTTGTCCTGTTTAAGCAAACAAGGAAAACGAAATACACATTAAATGTGTATTTAAAGTATGTCTAAGTTAAATTTGTATTTTATTATGTAACTACATTTATTAAATTAAGAAATATATATACGATCCCTCGAATTTAGTAATAACGTTTATTGTTCAATGGGAAACAAATCTAACTGCAGAACATTTGTATACATCACCGAGTGTACCTTTTATCTGACAAATCAAAATAACTCGAAAAATACGGATTATACGAAAAAACGTTCTTTCTTTATAATGCCTCTCTACCCTTGCAGGTGTAGGGCTGATGAAAAATCGTTACGAAACAAAAAAATAGTGTTTCCTAAGGGTACATCATCTTCGTCTTCAGTAGGTGAGGCGAGGGGCAACTTTGAAATTTCAAATTGGTACCCCCAATTTTAATTCAAGAATCGGAATTATTTGTCAGGTTAAATGGAACATTTTTACAACTGTCCTGTAATTGGGATTTTTGAACTGTTACTGTTTGATTGAAGGACCGTTTAAATGAAATTATTGCTTGATTTAACTCAAACTGTATATTAAATTATATCAATTACAATTAATAGTTTTAATATTTAGACATTGGTAGTTCATATTGTATGAAATAAATATGAATAGATTATTAAAAATCAACTAATAAAACACAGATTAGATTGAATAATAGACTAGTCGAGAATTTAAAGTTATTCAATCTAATCTGTGTTTTATTGGTTGATTTTTAATAATCTATTCATATTTATTTCATATATCAATTACAATTTACAATAATCGTCGCGATGTTGACGGTGTGAAGTCTGGTATTCATCTTTCCCACGGGTGTCACTCGAATCTCCGTTTGTATATTCAAAGCGCATGCGTGGTGTGGCCCAATACGGCCGGCCACGCTTCCCACGATCTCTCCCGTTTCGCGGCAATCCGGCCGACCGTTCCCAGGCCCATCCATTGCAAACGCGCAAACTTATGTTAATGAGGGCTGGGCCACGGCTGAATATCAGGCAAAGCCGCAACATGAGCAATAAATGTTATTATTAATAAATCTGATTCGAGGAACCATTTTTAAGTTTACTACTACTAAAATTATAATACGTGTATATCAACAAGATGCCTCTTCTAATAGTGTTAGTTTTGTAGATATTGAAGGTGCGTTTGATAAAATGATTAATTACAAACGCGCTTTTAAAACGCTGAGTACCATCTAAAATCTGTGACTGGTAATGTATTAGCCAACATGTTTGTTAAGGTTGGCGTAGGTTACCAATCAATTTCCAGCGTGGTCAATAGAGGCTGTCTATTAGGTGGTATGTTATCTCCATTTCCATGGAATTTAGTACTGGACAGTCTTCTCGCAAAACTGCTGACGAGGGTTCTTTTTTTTTCGTAACGGCGTATGCCGGCGTTCTGGTAATCCTAATAAGCGGTAAGCATAAAGGTGTTAAAATCGGTGACTGAACTAGTAATGCTTTAGTCAAGGTTTACCCAGGTTACCAACTAATTATCAGCGTGGTCAATAAAATTGATTTCCAAACAAATCAATAGGCTGTTCACTGGATGGAGTCTTATCTCCACTTCTATGGAATTTGGTACACTGGACTATGCCGACGTTCTCTTTATCCTAGTAATCGGTAAGTATGAAGGTGTTAAAATCGGTGACTGAACTAGTAATGCTTTAGTTAAGGTTTATACAGGTTACCAACTAATTATCAGCGTAGTCAATAGAATTGACTTCCAAACAAATCAATAGGCTGTCCACTGGGTGGAGTCTTATCTCCACTTCTATGGAATTTGGTATACTGGACTATACCGACAATCTGGTTATATGTTGCTTCAACCAACAGAATAGTCAAGGTTTACTCAGGCTACCAACAAATTATCAGCATGGTCAATAAATGCTGTCCACTGGATGTGTTATCTTCACTTTTATGAAAATTTGTACTAGAGAGTCTTCTCGAACAACTGCCTAAGATGATTTTTTTTTGTAACTGCGTATACCGATGATCTGGCTATCCAATAAGTATTACCGCTTACTTACTGAATCACCAGATAGTATGAAGGTGCAATTTGTGATAGAATGCCTTAGTATATTATCCAGGTGGTATGAGGATCACTCTCTGTCGGTTGGGGGTCCTCTTTAGCAGGAAGATAAAGGTGAAGATAAAGAACCAACGTTATTGAACACGATGTTGCAATTTAGCGAGGATGTGAAATATTTGGGAGCCACCCTCAACAAGAAACTAATTTGGAAAAATGCACGGAACTCAAAGTGCACAAAGTTCCTTTTGGAAATATCGGCGTGTCGTGGAGAAGACATGAGGTTAGAAACCACCCACGACGATATGGCTATATAAAGTGGTCCCATGATTACTCGTATGAGTTTTACGACAGCTACTTATAGCCACATCATTACTACGAAACCACTACGCCATATTGTGGTCACCAATCTAGGACTAAAATAGACTCCACCACTAAGATGACTATCACAGGGTCAGACGACTGCCTGTCTTTGCATCATATTGAAGTGATGTTGTACCTCCCACTTTTGGACTCTAAGTGAAAAGTCTCCCTTTTCCCATAGAGTCCAAAAAAAGCTCGCCATCTTAGAAGTAGTAGCGTTTGGAAGAGTAATCAATTTGAGGAAATTATAAATCACCTCCGAAGAACTATCTGTAGAGGTATTCCTCAATATCCGCGGTTATTCTCCGCCTTAGTAGAAGTGGCGTTTGGAAGAGTCATAATAATAATAATAATTATTGCTCAACAGGAAACAAAGAGTCATTAATTAAATCACCTCTGGAAGAATGTCTGCAGCAGGGATATTCCTCCATACTGGATAAGGACTTGCCAGAAGTGGTAAAAATCAGCGCAACAAACGTTATCATTATTAAATCAAGTTTGCGGAACCATGCTTAAGTTCAACAAAAACTAAATTTTTAGTACATATACAACAGACTATTATTTTTTCGAAAAGTATTGCTCATATCTGGTTTGAAAAAAAAACCGTTCAGTAAAAAAATATAATTGATAGTTTTAATATTTAAACATTGATAGTTCATATTGTAATAACAAAAATTAATAGATTATCAAATATCTACGAATGAAATAAATAAAACACTGATTAAATTGAATAACTTTAAAGTTATTCAACGAAGAATGCTCTATAAACTTTGAGAAGACGCACCAGGTGTTTTATTTTTTTATTGCTTGAATTTTGCTAATTTATTCATTTTTATTATTAAAAAATATAAATAATAACAAGGACTGCATGTAGTGTAATATTCAATGAATCGAGCGATGACATTAAAAATTAGATTCTAGGAGGTCTTATTTTTAGTGGAAAATCCGTAATTTTCAATGTTTGTCTCAAAAAATCAAATTGTTGACGATAAAATTAAAATTAAACAATAAATAACGGCGTATCTCATAATAATTAAAAAGTGTATTGTATACTTTTCTGAATAAATATTTGTATTGTATACAATGTCTGTATATATTATACTAGCTTTTTTGTTATTTTATTATAAAATAAACATCATCACTGAAAGCTCTCCTAATTAGGATATTAAAGCTACGAAAGCGAGAGGAAACATACGAATTGCCGTTAATATCGGCATAGAGAGTTGAAAGTAGGGTCCGGTTATTATTTCCCGTAGGTGGACGACAATGATCTTTCCTGTCGTTACACGCAGGACGCCCATCAAAAGCAGGAATGGACACATAGGCCCAATCCTTCGGACTTTATAACGAGCAAATTAACAAACTTATACCGCAAGTTCGGAAACAGTCCCCCCGATGTCGGTTAGATAAACCCTTGACTAACTTCAGCACGACTACCACCGGACAGATTAGACGGCGTAGCGTGGAAAGCCGGCCAACTTTCCGGGCGGGTCCGATATGTAATATAACGTAACGTAACGTAACAGCTGATGCATCATAAGTGTTGAATAGGAGAAGACAAGTTAAGTTAGGCGGCGTACTTTGCTTCCCTTCCTTCTCTCACATCGAAGCACACCGGGTTTGTTTCGCCGTTGATAAGATTTAACCGTTCCCCTCGGTTAAGAACGATAGTGGAGCACGCTGTGTAGCAAACTATCGGTGCAGCAGCAGCAGCAGCAGCCAGTGGGTTAGTGGAGGACGTCATTTCCTGTTTCGTGACCGGCGGAAACCGAACGCGACACGGCACCAGCCACTTCCTTATCA
Source organism: Philonthus spinipes (assembly GCA_963082785.1). Taxonomy (NCBI): domain Eukaryota; kingdom Metazoa; phylum Arthropoda; class Insecta; order Coleoptera; family Staphylinidae; genus Philonthus; species Philonthus spinipes. The sequence continues at coordinate 6,221,652 of OY720314.1, forward strand.
AAACGATTCAGATTACGGGTCGAGTTAATGTCGCCGAAATTCAAACGAAAATATCTCCGCGTCCGATGCCAGAACGAACTGTTAACTGACAATCTAGATTAAACGAGAAACTTCTATTAAACCCTAATTAATACTAATGGTTTCGTACAAAATTACACTCTGAGTGGGTATTAAGTGGGATTTGCAGTAAGACTTCTTTATTCTCGACAAGAAATTTTGATAAAATACGAAATTACCAATTTGGATTAAACATACATAAAACTATTAAATTCTTAAAATGACGGCAATTACAGGCAAAGATAATGTATAAATGTAACAAAATAGAAAGACTGTTATTCCTTACTTCACTTTTTATTTTTATGTTAGATGTACATTTCGAGACACAAAGTGCTCATTATCAATAACAGTCTTTCTATTTTGTGATCAATCACTTCACGTAAACTAGAAAATATACAGTTATGCATAAATGTATCTTTAAAAGCGTATATTGCAAATTTCGTAGAGGATTTTTTGTTATAATTTCCTGTAATTAGATGTATGAGACATACATTGCAAAATTATCATAAAAAATAATGATATAAAATTAAAACACTTGGTTTTTTCAATTAAAAATGTTAAAAAATTATTAATTATTTTCAAATCATTTTATTTAATATATTTAAATAATCTGTGACCAAGTAGAATGAATACTGTTTTCTATTTAAAAATGTTTCACCACGGTCTAAGTGAGAAATTTATTCAGTATATCATAAAAAAATTGTTTTTTAATAATAATAAATGGTAGACGACGCAAGTGCCATATTTTGCCTAATTTCATGTGGCATCGTCAACGATTCGAGTTTAACAAGGTAGACAACCGAGAATCGGCATTGCACATAGACACTAATTTGATAAGGTTCGAAAAATCGAAATGGCCATCACTAGTTATCCATACGCTAGATGAATGCTGGCTGAACATTTTATTAAATTTGTTTTTAATAAAACGTAATTATGGATTTTCAACAATGAAGTGCCTCAGTAATCAACAATATCCTTATTATGATAACTATCGCGCAAATGACCTTTGCCGTCGAAGCGCCCTACAAACCTCTATGATAACTATCACAAACTCAAAAACTATGAATTAGTTATGTTTTAAATTTATGTAATATTTTGGCTCATTTTTTCAATTGTGGCTTTAACTCAAGATTCAGCATTTAAAAAAACAGTGTGTAAATATGTAAAATATTTACTTATAAAATATGAAATTTTATGTCGGTTCTATTTTATATTGTAAAACTATTGCTATACGAAAAATATAACAAAGCAAGCTTATCTGGTTATTTAAAAACCAGACCATGGTGCGTTATTTCGGATATTTAATAAATCGCTATGTAAACAAGATATTACTTTGTTTTTAATATTAATCATACTTTGACACTCTTTCGTAAAAAATAAAACATAAACAATATTTTTTAGGGGGTTTACTACAAATTCGATGGTCCAAGGTAGTATGTAAATTAGAATAGGCACTCTATTTCATTATTGGTTTTAATATTTAGACATTAATAGTTCATATTGTATGAAATAAATATGAATAGATTATTAAAAATCAACCAATAAAACACAGATTAGATTGAATAACTTTAAATTCGAGAATTTAAGAATCTGAAGAAGTCTTTATAAAATTCGAGAATTTAAAGTGATAAATTTTCTCGATTATTAAAAATCAAGCAATAAAACACAGATTACATCGAATTTTATAAAGAAGTCTTCAAAGTCTTAAATTCTCGAATATAATGTTTATGTAAATTTGTGTTGCGTTTTTTTATTTATTATATGTAATTTACTTTTAGTTTAGTTTTAGATTAACTAGCCATAAGTCGAATCTGTATTATATTATTGTAAATGGTCTACCGCAAATAAATAAATAAATAAAGTTATTCGATGTAATCTGTGTTTTATTCGTTGATTTTTAATAATCTATTCATACGTATTTCGTTTTGTATATTTTCTAAAAAAAATTGTAATAAAAATAATTATTATTTCATTTCTGAAACATGTCTGTTTGGTATATGTATCCTTCAGGCGGGGTTTTACCAAGTCTGGGGATATTTTTATTACATTTTGTTGTTCATGAATTTCCTGACTATACTACTAAATATACAGATAGTTTTTTTATCAGTATACATTTCCCCTTATGTATACCTGCAAAATATTCGAGTCAAGCGTATTGATGTATGTGTATTTGGTTGCCTATAACACGTTACTGAACACACATATGCCAAATGATCAACTAAACATACACACACTAGATATTTAGGATAATAAAACACACACTTGATTTTTGTTTTGTGAAACAAAAACCAAGTGTGTGATAAACATGTTTCACAAAGTGTTCGATGAGTCAACAATCAAAAGTATAAACATATACACATTAATCGGTTCAATGCGTTTGACTGGCATTTTTTTCCTCTAATGTAATAAAAAAACCTATCTGTATATATATATATATATATATAATGAAAGCCCTTTTTACCGATAAGTGTTGGGGTCTATACTACTAATACCAGTTATTATATCTTTGTCTTCTTCCCGCAAATTTTGTGTTTTTTTTGCACTGTTTTAAAATTGGGAATTAAATAAACAAAAATATAATTGTATGAAATAAATATGAATAAATTATTATAAATCAACCGATAAAACGCAGATTAGATTCAATAACTTTAAATTCTCGACTGGTTTCGGGTTATTAGCCCATTTTCAAGAGAATTTAAAATTTGTTTTTTTTTTTAAGAAGGATATTTATTTATTTATATTTATTTATTTCATACAATATGAACTACCAATGTCTAAATATTAAAACCATTAAAAATATAATAATTACTTTTAAGGGTGAGACAGTCCACTGAAGCAAGAATATGTTCATACAATAATCCACTCTACAAATTTTTAATAATCCTATATTGCATTTTTTCAAATTGTGCAGAAAACATCTGCTTTGATTAAAATCATTGGATTTACGAAACTTAAGCTGTCAGATTTTGCTAGATAGATCGACAATATTTGGATGACACCATCGCTTGCGTCACTGCGGAGTTAATAAGATGTTTTGTGAACCCCAGCATTAGCTTCACCTCTTTCATTATCCTTATTAACTCGTGACAGAGTATTGAGTATAAATTTTATTTGTATTGTTTTTTAGAGTGGCCTAGTTTTATAAATTTTATACTTGCCGGTAGAGTTAGCCGGTGCGATAATATTACGAAAAAGTGAGTGGAATCCTGTAAATATATCTTTGATTTGGTTCTCATTAATCACTTGATGAAACATGATCACAATATTAATAAAACTGTTAACTGTGGAGGCTTCTACTTCGTTATACATCGTTATTAACATAAATAAAAACACTTAAACTTTGTTTGTATAACTGAGTTTTTTTAATGTGACTATAGTTTCGACAACTTTAACTTGTCATTATCAAACTCTTAGTTATACAAACAAAGTTTAAGTGTTTTTATTTATGACAATATTAATAGTTTGAAATAGAAAATAGTTTGACATCTGGAACTCACCAATTCTTAAGTCCCTTATTACCTGAATAATAAAAAAAAATAAAAAAAAATTGTATATATATTCATGTAAAATTAATTTTCTGTACACTCCTTGAGAATGACGTGAGTCGAAACTAATCGGAGGAAAAAAAAAACAATTAGTGAAACAAATCAAGTGCATTTTTCAAATTATTAATCCTGTAAATATGTTTAATTCTTGCAAATTTTTCAAACGAATGTACAATAAATGCATCAAGGTTATTATTAAAATAATTAACACTATTATATCCTATTTTACCCTACACCCATGTGGGTAGAAAGGGGTCATTGAATATATATATATATTTATCCTATTTCCTTTCTTCATACTTTATTTACTAATATTTAGATATATATTTCGAGTGCTATGCACTAATTATTGTTATATCTAAATGTTAGAAAATAAAATGTGAAGAAAGGATACAACAGTGTTAATTATTTTGATTATACTCTTCACGTAACTCAAAACCAAGCATCGAAGGTTATTATTATTGATTGGTGGCTTCACATCGGTGAAGTTCTGCAATGATTGTCAAAATAATTTTAAGTCCTAGCATTCTGTTTATGGGACAGGCCATATTTTCGTAATTATAATTAAAAAAATACATTTAATGAAATGTTCAGTTACCATTCATCTAGCGTATGGATAACTAGTGGTGGCCATTTCGGTTTTTTGAACCTCATCAGACTAGTGTGTTCCATGTGCAATGCCTTGATAAAGGCGACTGAACGGAAATTGTGTTGGGGTTATATACCCGATATTATTCATAATTTAATTAATTATGAAAAAAAATTCATTTTTGTAAATTTATATTATTTTACTTTTATTATTACTTTTTTCGACGTTTCCATAAAAAACGTTTATTCTTATTTGTTTTAAGTTAGGCGTTAAAAGGTTAATAGAGGAACCCCGGCGCATCCACCATAATAGATGTGCGACTCAAAAGCCGTAATAGAATTTAATATCGATAAAACTTTTTTAAACTCGACTTTTGGTTAGAAATCGAAATTCTGTGATATTTCGCAGACGCCTAAAATTCTCATCATCATGCTAAGTTGAGCGAAATGCCCCCTCCTCTCACAATCTAACCAAGCGAATCATTTGGATGACGATTTGTATGAATTAGCAAAACCTGAAAGCCGCGCTAAAATTAATATACAGAGAGCTTTTTTATCCGTATAAATTTCCTGTATGTATACATGCAAAATGCCCAAGTCAAATGCATTGGTGTATGTGTGTTTGGTTGCTTATAATACGCAACCCAAACAATCGATTCTTTCAATTAGGATAATTAAAAAACAATTAAACACTTTTCTTTTTCTGTTCATGACAATACCGAAATGCGCAATGTGGAAGAATTAAAAAAATCGAATAACTAATAAATGCATTCAACTTAACCCGGATTTTATCGGAAACGCGGTGTATGCTTTTCGCGATCGTTTGAGTTACTGTCGCAATTTCTGGTGGTCATTTCGATCACTTATTGTATTTATTTCAAATTTATTGTTCTTCACTGTTACTTTTCTTTTAAATTGTCTTAATAAAACCTCTTAATATTTTTTACTTGTAATTTCTCCATAAAAATAAGTCACGTGTTTTTTGATAATAAACATAAATTGCTTGTGACGGTAACGCATGCAGTGTTAGTCATGATTTATTTTGTTTCGTGTTTTTTTTTTCATTAGAATAAAGAGAACGAAACATACAACCTACCAAAGAAAATGTTTTAGTTAAATTATTTTCAGAATCATCTTAACCGAGGTATTCGGACACTTTGGATTCATTGAAAACATCCTCTTCTAGTACTGTTGGAATTGTAATATACGCTTGAAATTCGAAGTTTTCTTCATTTGTATACATTTTTTATCAAATATTTCACACAATTTGAAGTTTAGCGTTTGATTTAGTTAGTTGTCTGATATAGGCAACTAAATATACACACATTAATCGGTTCAATGAGTTTGACTTGGTTTTTTTGCAGGTATACAGTTCGCCTAATGTATTCTGATAAAAAAAACCTCTCTTTATGTATTTTATTATTATATTACTCGTTGTTTTGTTTGAGTCTACAAAATATAATTAGTAGTAGGTATATAAATAAATACAAGGAGAAGAAACGCGGTGGGTATTATTTACGTTACTCATGGGGATTTAGTGAACACGCTTCAACAAGATTTGTGCGCCGCCCAAAGTTATTACATTCCATTAATTCAAAGGTGTAAATCTCAATTACCGAAGCCTCATCGAGTATCAAGCCACCCTCTGGTAGAACCCGCCGCCTTATTACTTGCAGTTTCTCCGCGTAATAAGAAAGGAGGGTGGGTGTTAAGTAGTATTAGCCGAAAATGCAGCCAGCTTCGCAGCAAGGGGTTTCAGTTGGTTGCTGCGTTTCGGTAATAAATAAGAGAAGGAGGAAAAAAAAAAGCGCGCGCAACACGAGAATTCCATTATAATCCGTTCAACGCGGGTTATCTTAGTAAAAATATCAATAAGTAACTATGGTTACCCTGACAGGGCCATTATACACCGTCTTGGGTCTTTTCAATGATTACGCGCTTCAACAGGCACGTCCGTAAAGCTCACCTTCAGTCGTGTCGCCACAACTCCTCGAGCGCTTAATAATAACAACCCTAGTGTTTTTTTTGTGTTTTGTTTTGTTCTCCTTCCCCCTTTTTTTTTTGTTTGTTAAATCCCCACATGCGTTTCGCGATAAAGGGAAAGGAAAGGCGGTGGAGAATAATTAATTCAACCCCGTTTATTTTTTTTTATTTTTTTCATTTAATTGCTTTCAGGAAGTTCTTAACTCGGGTGTTGTGACAGGGTGCATATAGTCGCCGGTTATCATCTCCATGGTTACGAGAAGAACACTTTTGTCGCTACTTCTGACAACCTGTTGCCCGTTAAAATTACGTCCTCTCCATCCCACCCACATCATCCGGTTGCGATTGTTGAAGTCAAGGATGGAAAATATTGCGGGGAATTAATAAGTTTCGTGTTTTAACTTATTTTCGTTGATTGAGTGATTAGATGAAATGGCTCGTGATTTACTGCGCTGTCTGTGCAGCTTTAGGTTTTCATGGAAATTCGGTTAGCGTATGTGCGCGGCTCGCGTATACACGATTAAGTACTTTATTAGGTTTAAATTATTGTGTAGCCAAGTTTATAACGAAATTACTCGAAATTATGCCCATTTATTCGGCGAGCGCGACCGCGGAAGCACCTAAGTTTCACAGTGTGCGGTTAATTTCAGCGCCGCGCGGCGGCAATTGCGCGAATTATTGCAGGACAATGCGAGGCATCGCGGTAATGGGGGGCATTTCTCGGAAGGAATGCGTATAAACGGGACTTGATCACGAAATGTCCACCCCCCACAACCCCGCTCCCTCCTCATCCCTTTATGTGTACGGAATCCCACCTGCTCTTCCACAGCAATCTCAAATTCCAGAATCTTGACCCTCCCTCCCGCCTCTCTTCCCCGAAACCCATTCCATTTTCCGCGCAATTTGTTTTTTATGCCCGCCGCCCCCGGTTTTTCCACCCGCGGCTTTATCACTTTCACTTCCGCACGCCTGGCTGCCGCTGCCCTTACTTACTTACACATTAAAGAATTTAAATTTTCTAATCTCCCAAACCAGACGCGCACAAAAAAAAAATGAAAACGAATCGCATTACAACAAACAAAAATTAAGGAAATTGCGAGAGGAGTTAATTAAATTCTGAATTTTAATTAAATTACTAAAAATTATCGAGGCTTCTTCCACCCCCGCCGCGCCGCTCGGATCTATATTAATTTAATTATTCGCCACATCCGAAGCTTGCGTTATTATTTTTTTTTTTTTCTTTTCATTTCTCGCCTAAATTGCGTCGCGATGCGATACTTGACGGGGCAACTGGAGCAAGTGCACACGAGATTGTGCCGCGCGCCGCTTCCGCTTGGTCCACGGGCATTGTCTAAAACCATACACAATTTCCTGTCCGTGATGGAAAATCTAACTTTGTTCCGACGAAGCAAAATCAAAATCAAAGCGTCGCCCTGACCCCACTATACTCTCCGCGAAATATATTAAATAATAAAAAAACGAGGAAGGAAAAATACAGCAATTTCTTAGAAGAATTGTTTTAGACCATAAAGGAAAGTCATGGATATAATGAAGCTGGCGTTTTTAATCATAAATTTCGGAATTAAGACTTTTAATTATTTAAATTGTACATATTAATATATGTAAACATAAACCTGATTAATTCCCCAGTATAACTCTTCATGAATTCATTGAAATCACTTCACCACATTAAGGTTGCGGTTTAGTGGAAAGAGATAGCTATATAGTAAAATGGAAATAATCGTTTGAAAATAGAGCTATTCTTTTGGATTTCATAATATGAATACGCATTTACATTTTTTATCTACCAAGTATAAAGTATCAGTCTAAATAAAAAACAAATCGTTAATTTTCGTGTATTACGTCAATTTAGTAGTTCAAGTTAGAAAAGAAAATTGTAAGATATAATGAAATTAATAGGTCGTGTCTGCTAAGTTATTTGAATGCAGAATTTAGTGAAATCCTTTTAATTTTCATTGCACAAGTTTTTGTTAGCTAAAATAAAATTTGAAATTTGCTATAAATTTGATTATTTTTTATAATTGATTCTTACACAAACCAAGCAATAAAATAATGTTTAATTCATCTGATGAAATTCCTGCTTATTTTAATGTATAATACAATATTGCTCATTGATCACAACAACAATCTAACTCAAATTAGTGATTGCCCATATTTGTATAACTATCTCTTTCTTCTAAACCGCACCCTTAATTACGAACATACCCGACAATGACTTCTGACAAAGACAGATAATATCATACTTCTTTCATGACAATGACATGAACTTAAAAAAACAGGTGGAGAGATTTATTTTCAACATTGATAAAAAAAACCTTACGTGATTGGGCAAAATCAAACTCGGATTTTAATTAAGATTAAAATTATACTAAATCAGATATAAAATCGAAATCTACTTCAGAAAAAAATCATTTTTTTACCTTGTTACTAAACCTAATTCAGGATATTTAATTGAAATTAAAACACTTGGTTTGTTACACTTATTTATATTTTCTGAGACAAGTTCCATCCTAAAGATGAACAATGGCCGAAACTAGCCGGAGAAAATATAAATAAGTGAAACAAATCAAGTGTTTTAATTTTAATTAAAAATCCTGAATTAAATTTAGTAACAGGCTGAAGAAAAATGATTTTTTTTAATTAAATATCAAGAATTAATTCAAAAATGTTTCACCACGGGTTAAGTGAGAAATTAATTAAGCATACTTATTAAACTTATTGTAATAATTGGGACTTCGGAGCATAAAATGTATATTGTCTCTAAGCTAGCCTAAAAATATTAAATTGGATTAAAATAAGGGAATTCGACCATAAACCAACCATTAAAACGTAGTTGAAATTACAGCATTATGAGGCACATTATTGTTCATTGCTTTTTCAATTTCTGCTTTCGAAAAATTTTCAAACCGCAACATTTTCATATAGATTTTATAATTTAAGGCTACGATTTTACTTAATAAACGGTGCGATTAACGACAGAACTTGCAGTGGTTTTTACAGAATGTATGTGTTTATTTTAATACAACTTTGATTTATCAACCCAGCGGCAAACATCTGAACTACTAGATACTATCCCACAACAAAAATGATGGCGTCGTACTAAATTTGTTCTCATTGACTATTTTATAGGATTAAGGAGTATACAAGTAATAATATTATGATTGTATTAAATATGGATATTAAGAGGAAGAGTTTCCACGTATAATCAGATATATTTAATATAGATTAAATGTATTTTTGTAAATTAAATTAATTTTTGAAAAAATATTTTTTTCACTTTTTTTGTTTTTACAAAATAAAAATTATCTGATGTTGTTCATCAGTAAATAAGCTATCTGCTTGTATTTAATGTTTATTTTTTTATGATTGAATAAAATTGTTAATCCCTTAAAACGGAAACGTATTGAGGATCGCAGCCTTAAAAAAATGATTGCAATTTGTCACGGTTGCTAGAAATCCTTTGCGGGCTTCTTTTAAATGTAAAAAAATAATGAATCAATAATTACATCCTCTTTGTATGATAACTTGATTTCTCACATAACCCGTGAATTATATTTAATTAATACACTTTGAACAAACCAAGTGTTTTAATCAAAGTGTATATGAATTACTTTTGTAGTTTTATGTGATGTTTTTCTTTAATGTATTCTGATCATATATCCTGACCTGTGTAAAACTACCGTTAAGAGCCCCAATAAAGTATTATTATTATATACTCTACTTTCTATTAATTATTTTTTCGCCAACATCACAATTGTAAATACAATAAATTTTTTGAAACTTAAAAAAAGCCATGCATTATTTACAAATGGTGTATTATGGAGTTTCATCAAGTAAAAACCTCAACCATCGATTACATACTAAACATGTTGGGTTTATTTTGATCTTGTTTGATCCTCAGTTAGTAAATTTACATTTCCTTTGTTTTTTCAATGGAGGAGTTATAAGCAACAACACTTATTTTTTTTTTCCTTAAAATGTATACTGGATCAGATCATAATACTATAAAGAAAATTAGAAATAATAGGATGATACAATAGACTGCAGACTTTCCAAGGAATCCCTATGGTACTCGAATAAAAGATCAGCCAACCATTACCCGTGGCTGTCCAGAGCAAATTTTAACCAGCTATCTTGACAGCACAGTGCAGCCTTAAAGCACATCTCTGTAGATTAGGGATTACAGAATTGCCAGACTGAAGAGGATGCTGATTGGAGGACAAAACCGCGGAGCATTTCCTTCGATACTGCCCAGCAGAAGAATAATGGCCAGAAGAGGAAAAAAAAATAGGGATCTACAAACCTTGGTTGTGCTGAGAACTGATTTTTGGTTATCGCAAGGGAGGAAGAAATAACAGCCTAACGTGGCCTATGTATGCTTGCGCTTTTGTGCACACTTCCCACTAAACTAAAACCTGAAGATTATGGAACTTTTTTTTTGGCCACCTTATGTGAAGATAGAAACGAAGAAGTGTTAAATGCAAAGAAGCCAGACTGTAGAGGATGCTGATTGGAGGACAAAGCCGCGGAGCATTTCCTTTGATACTTCCCAGCTCTCAAGTCCAGCAAAAGAAGAATGGCCAGAAGTGGCAAAAATTAGGGATCTACAAACCTCGGTTGTGCTCAGAACTGATTTTTTGTTATCGCAAGGGAGGAAGAATTAACAGCCAAACGTGGCCTATGTATGCTTGCGCTTTTGTGTACACTTCCCACTAACCTAAAACCTGAAGATTATGGAACCTTTTTTTTGGCCACCTTATGTGAAGATAGAAACGAAGAAGTGTTAAATGCAAAGAAGCCAGACTGTACAGGATGCTGATTGGAGGACAAAGTCGCGGAGCATATCCTTCGATACTGCCTTTCAAGTCCAGCAGAAGAAGAATGGCCAGAAGTGGTAAAAATTAGGGGTCTACAAAATAATAATATTGCAAAAATTATAGTTATGATAATAACTACAAAAAGCATGTATCTATCGTAGCTATTATTTCTGCAATACTTTTTTTTTTCTTAAATTAATTTAAATTATACCTTTGAATATATTTGTGTTTAACTCGTTGTATTTTGTGCTTTGTAAGAGCACTTGGTTGTTACGACTTTAGAAGTAACAAGATGGAAAGTTTTAATTAGAGCTTCTTTATTTCACAATGGCTGAACAAGTCATCACAAATTTGAGGTTATGATAAACATGTGGAAAAATACAATGTAGGCAACCCAACATGCAAACGCATCCTCGGTCCCGTTGTTCGGCCGCATTTCCAAGAAGATCGTTCCGATGGGCTGCGAACCAACCATTAAAATTTCCCCAAACGAGGAATCGGCACGTAGGCAGTAATTTTTGTTAAAATTACATGCCAAACCCGAACAACCTCAATATTGTACAATTTCTACAATTCATAGATACAAATATAATTTAAAATGAATATCAATTTATTTTAATCGATGAAAATGTTGCAAATTTAGACAGTTCTCGATCTTATGGTATAAAAAAAAATAAGAAATGGAGAATCAACAATTATGAAACTATAGTCCAAATAAAAATTGATTTATTTCAATTTCGATTCACGATAGATGTGTTATTCAGGTAAAAATGCACTTTTGCATATAATAACCCCTAAGCGTGAAATTGCAGTGAGCAGTTGCACTCGACATTAAACATAAACTTACATATGCTGTTTACACTTTTATGAACAAAAACCTAAGCATGAAATTGCTCTGAGCAGTCGCAGTCGGAATTAAACATAAACGTACATACGATGTTTACACTTTTGCGTATGGAAATCTAAGCGTGAAATTGTACTGAGCAGTCGCACAAATGTGTGTTGTATTAGAAACATTTTATTTTTGGAAGTCAATTAAACACGGACTAAAATAGCCAGTTTACTGCTTTATATATTTTTTTGCTCGTTTTGTACAAGAAACATTTTTATTTTTGTAAATGTTTAAGTATAACGATTGAATACCAAATACGTCAGTGCTAATGATTTTTATCCATCATCCGTGAAGTTCTATTAGATCTTCGTTACTATCAGAACCTAATAATTAATTTTATTATTTCAGATTGATGACACCAGTAAATGATATTCGTATTGGTTGGTATTGGTTTACAGCTTTAAGGTAGAAAGAGATAGCTATATAGTAAAATGGAAATACTCGTTTAAAAAAACAGCCATTATTTTTTTAACCATTCACACCTGGGTATCGGTTTAACCATTTCACCCAATCACCATTGTAATTTGTAATTTAAATTTGGGGGAAAATCACACCATTCATACAACGACCAGCCCACTCCCGGAATCGAACCGAGGACCTCTGGCCTGACGCTTAATCTGCGCGCCACCGAGGCAGACAAAAAGAGCCATTCTTTTGGATTTAATAATATGAATATGTATTTAGATTTTACATCTACTAAGTATAAAGTATCAGTCTAAATAAAAAATAAATCGTTAATTTTCGTGTATTACCTCAACTTACTAGTTTAAGTTAGAAAAGAAAATTGTAAGATATAATGAAATTAATAGGTCGTATCTGCTAAGTTATTTGAATGCAGAATTTAGTGAAATCCTTTGTATTTTCATTGCACAAGTTTTTATTAGCTAAAATATAATTTGAAATTTGCTATAAATTTCATCAATTTTCATTATTTTTTCACACAAACTAAACATTAAAATAATTTTTAATTCATCTGATGAAATTCCTGCTTATTTTAAGATTACTTTAATGTATAATACAATGTTTTTCATAAAGTTAAAAATGTTTGATTATCTAAAATTCGAGCAACATCATCATTAAAATTTATCACGACTTTACAAATGTAAGAATAAATTCAGTATGATGCACGAATCGATTTTCATTCTTGATTTTGCATCCCCTTCTAAAAGAAATCATTATTGGAAAGCGCGTTACATAAACTTGGTTAAACAATAGATTACGGCTGTAAAACAAGATAAAATCTCCGGAAATAAAAATGAATGGCGTAATAAACAGGATATTCCCTAATATAGACATCAACACTTTCAATCATTCACGGTTATCAAATCGCCTTATATATATAAAACTCTTGGGCGAGAGTGAAACCCTCCTTTTCCCTTCCCTCGCCGTTCCATTCCCCTTCCCTGGCAAAACGCCGAAATCGAAAAGTGTCTATTCGCTTATGCAAGATCATTCCTTATTTTCCCGGGGTCGGGTCCGGCAGGATAGTCGCAGGATTTCGGAGCAACGCGGAGAGGTCACATGGGGGAACGGCAGTCGAGATATATCGGATTTATGCGGTACAGTCTGACAAATTACCAGCGACTTTCCGCTCCTCTCGCATCCATCACGCACACTATATATACTCTCGTGTTTTTTTTTGTGTTATTTTTATACAAATTTATTATTCCCGAGGAAAAATTCCTGGTTATTAATCGCTGGTAATATTTGTTGCGGGGCATTAATACATCCGGGGGAAGGGGATTAATAACGGTATTGAAAACGGACGAAACACTATTTGCAGTGTTTATCGTCACATTCAATCACACCGGAGTGAGTCTATACGTTAAAACACAAACGCACACATTTCTCTTTTCAAACCAGGTGGGTTAAAACACACACGTGTGTTCCACTCCTCGCGCTTGTTATAAATTAGCCCCTTCGTAACGAGCCGTCAGTGTGATACATCATCCATAACCGTTGGCATTAGACTGATATTTCAATATCAGTTTTCCCACGCGGGATTTTCCATAAATGAAGTTTTATGCACCCGATTAATTTTTTCCCCATTCCTTCCCGTTTTGCTTTTAAAATAATATTTCACGAAGAAAGCGCCGTTTGGGGAACAAGCCAGCAGCGTTTGACCTTATCCAAGTGCAGACTTTCCACTTTCGATCTCCTCTGCGTGACCTTTCGCTCGACTTGTAAAACCCGGCGTGTTATCTACCTAAAAAAAATCGTCGATATGGCATCATGAATAATGTACGCGGGGATTCAAGGGATGGGACTCCGTTTTTAGATAGATATATATTTTCTAGCCGGCGTTCCCATATGAATCTCCGGCATTAACATTCTCTCTGTCTTGTTAGATATCATCTCGTTTTATTTCATTTTTTTACCATTGCGGCTGGCGCGGAGATCGTCTTTTTCGATCGCTATCTACTCGGGCGTGAGTCAGTTCTTTTGGAATTGACTGCACCCACGATGAAGCTTATGCCTTTTAGAACAAAGTGAAAGGAGTATGGAGTTAGTTAGCAAACAGAAAAATGTTAGTCACGAGAAATACTTCCTTTCTTCTTCCACAAGGAATAAAGTAGAAACAAATTTTAATAACAACAAAGTAGGAACATTGAATCAAGTTCCAATACAGCACCTTCTTAATCTTATATACAGAATAAATGTTGAATTCACTCATGGACAAAATAGATTATGTATAAGGTCCATTCATTTGGGTTCTCTAATAGGCAAGAATAATTATATAAAAGTCGATTCATGTGAAAATACAAAAAATTATGAAATTTTAATTAATTTTAAAGTGCCTTCAATAGAAAGAGTAATTATATTGACTAATTTTAAATGCTTTATCATAAATCCCATAATGTATATATATATATATATATATATATATATATATAACAAATTAAATAATATATATATATATATATAGAGAGGTTTTTTTAACAGTATACATTAGGGGAAGTGTATACCTGCAAAAAACGCGAGTCTAACGCAATATGTGTATGTTTAATTGCTTATTTGGCATATGTGTGTTCAATTACGTGTTATAGGCAACTAAACATACATAAATTGAAAGACTGTTATTCCTTACTTCACAATTTATTTTTATGTTAGATGTACATTTCGAGACACAAAGTGCTCATTATCAACAACAACAAAGTGCAAACATACATACATCAATGCGTTTGGCTCGTGTATTTTGCAGGTATACATAGGGGAAAAGTATACTGTTAAAAAAGCTCTCTGTATATTCAATGACCCTTTCTATCCATATAGGTGTAGCGTTATAAATCCTATAAAAACAATTAATAAATGTATCTCGCGAAAACAATTCGTTTTTATTGCCAAAAGCTAAAACAAATATCTTATTAAAAGCGCCAGTATATCATGCCTGTGAACGCTAATTCCAGATATTCAGATATTTTTATATAAAATGTTATTTGCTTTGTATCACTGTTTTTTTTTTTCACATATATTTATTATTTCTGTACTATATTTTGTATGTGTTTTATATTTAAATATCTTGTATGTTTGTCCGATTATGGATTTTCTCTGTGGACAATAAAGGAAATTATTATTATTATTAAAAATAATCGACTACTAGTTATTCAATTTGAGAAATATCAATGGTCAATGATGAACATGAATCCTTATCTCATTTCTTTTAAAAGACCTCAACTAAAACTCATTTATTATGAAAAGAAACACACACACACACACACACGGAGTTTCAATGAATATACAATGCAGCATTTTGAGATTTCATTATGTCTTGGAGTGCAAACGTTTTTACGGCGCTTCGAAACATTGGTCATTTGCGTCTTGGACTGCAGAGCTTTTTAGGATTTACTTGTATTTTAAATGCAGAGCTTGAAGAAAATCATCAAATGCAGAAATTGTTCATCTACTAAATCCACTTTTGGTGAAAAACAATTCGTCTATAAATGTTTAAAGAGTTAACCTAACAATTAATTGTAGATCATTCTTCATGAAACCTAATCTAACCTGACTTAACAATTAATTGAAGGCAAATATGAAAAGCTGCACAGTTTTAATGGTTACAAAAAGTAAGAAAAAAATATTATTTTTACAAATTCTTTACCTCTTGAATTGGATTGTTGATATTTTAACTACAAATTCCACTTTTAGTGAAAATCAATTAAGTTAACCAATCTTTAAATTTAATTCGAGACCATTCGTCATGAAAAGCTGCACAGTTTCAAAAATAAAGAAAAAATGTTACAATTTTAATAAATGAAACACTTTTTTACTTTGTTTGTATAACTCGGATTAACAAGTTACAAAATGTTATTTTTACGATTTCTTCACCTCTTGGATTGAATAAAATGAGGAATCTCTTCAAATAGAGAAATTGATCGTATTTTGTCTAGTAAATCCACTACTAATAAAATTGAATCCATGTCATTTTTTTCTTTAACTGAAACTCATTCATGATGAAAAACTAAACAATTTTAACAATTATACAAAATTAAAAAAAAAACAACTTTTCACGATTTAAATAAAATACAAGGTGTACAGAAAATGAGTGAAAACCTTCAGGTAACTCAATTCATTAATTATTTTTTAATAGAAAATCCAAATAAAAAAATGTTGTATGGTTCTTCATTGAGGCTCACGAGGTCTTCGGAATTTTAAATATGTGACTATAAATTAGTATTGTTTTTTAAATATTTTGTAAAAAATCAATAGCATTAACAATCAATTAGACACGTGTATAATTCCAATGATTAATAAATCGGATATTTTTACAATTTTATAACTTCATCAGAAGCATTCTTTTAAAGAAAATAGAATTGGCAACGACGCACGCTCGTTTGCAAAAGAAAAGGTGTATGCTACACCTCCAGCGGATGATGTAGCAGTTATAAACAGGATAAATGCACACTTGTTTGATCCAGCGTTGCCAAATGTATAGTTATTTTAAGTGGCCCGTGAGGCTTAAGAAAGGACCGTGTAACTTATTTTCGTTAATATTTATATCTAAAAATTAGTCAAAGAATCACGCTACATAAAGCTTTTCACTCATTTTCTGTACACCTTGTATATACGGTAAATTATGGTTTCCATTATTCTACACCTAATTCCAATTAAATTGGTTTGTATTCTTCCGTATGTTGGTTGTTGAGACTTTAATTAATAGTTTCCGAAATATATTTAGTTTAATAAAAAATAACTAGAAGAAAGGACAACTATTTTTATTTAAATAATTGGTTTGTATTATTTAATTAATATGGTTAACATTGCAAGAACGCAGAGCTTAGTTCCGTAGAGTGTTCAAAATTTTACCACCAGGCGGAATCTTGTATGTCCAATTGATCTGAATTATTTAATCCATAAGATTGACATTGCTGTCAGTGCAGAAACGCAGATGTTGGTTCAGAAGAGTGTTCCAAATTTTTCCACCAGACGGAATATCGCTTATCTTGTATGTCCAATTGGTTTGGCCGATTAATGTAATTATTTAAAAATAATTAATAAAATACAATCTTTACCTTTTCTAAATGCAGCGTTTGAAGAATATCTTCTAATGCAGAAGTATTAAAATCAATTTTAGCAAGTCAAAAATAATACTTCCAGGTGATTAAATCCTTGATGACCTTAATTTATATATATATTTTTTTTAATAGGAACAATTAAGCTTATTTCGTTTTTTTTTTAAAGGATAGGCTCGTCATTCTGAAGCACCATTAATTGGCGCCCATTTATAATTATTGAGCCGTGTCCTAATTGTGTAATTACCGTTATTGATGTTTAATGCCGCCCAATGAGGTGTCCTCTATTAATTCGAGGATTCCTCTTAAATTAGTTAGATAAATTCGAAAACAAAAAAAGCACTCGCACAAGCTAGTTGGTAATTAGTTAACGATTGATTAAATTATCCGTGTTTGATTTCTTTGAAGTGTCAATTTGTATGTTTGCTCTCCAACATTGATAGTTTATCGCTACATGAAATGCGAATGAAGTTTTTTAGGCTCTACGACAACATTGGTAATTTGTGATAAAGTTTAAAATAAAAAAGAATATGGCTGAAAGATCGATAGTTGATAGCCATTTAGTAAGAATATTATATAAAATGTATTGTATTATAATGATAATATTCGGAGACTCATTTTTTTTGTTTTGTTTTTTTATAGATCTTTAATGTAAACAAAATGTAATAAATCATTTTGTTTCCTATCATATGGATTTAGATTTAGTTTAGTTTTACAATCTGTTATTGTAATATAATTTCCGTTGATTGTATGAATAAATAAATAAATATAAATTCTACAATAAAGATGATTTATCAATATATATATATATATATATATAAAAGAATATTATTATATTATGAAAAGTGAAAAAAAAAAACAGATTATTATCATGGAATTATTATATTGTATAGTATATTAGGCAATAGATGGCGCTTGTGCTATCTTTCCAATTATTATAGTAAATGTGTTTGCGTCTGCATGGAAACACAGATATTGGTCCTAAAGAGAGTTCCAAATGACTTTCGCTCAAGTTGTATTTTTAATATTTGATAACGTAAAATATATTTGAGATATAGTGAATCTCATTTTACGAATAGTGATGTCCTATTTAAACACTTACTTTGTCACGAATATTAATATTTTTGAATTGTAAAAATTTCAATGTACAATATTGAAATATAATTCAAATTAATTAAATATAAATGGAAAAGCAACATCTCTAATGGGATTTGAACCCAAGTCCCCCGATTTCTAGTCGAGTGCGTTATCAACTATACCACAGAGACTTGGGATATCAAATTTCGATTCACGTCTTCAAGTTCACAATTCATAGATATAAATATGATTAAAAGGAATCAATTTAACATTTAATGAAATGTTCAGCCAGCATTCATCTAGCGCATGGATAACTAGTGATGGCCATTTTGGTTTCTCGAAACTCATCAGACTATTATTATTTATTAGAATCAATTTAATGTAATTAATATTTTTTTATTGCGCCGCATTCCATAGTTCTCTCTTGCAAACGCACAGATTATAGAAAGGTTGAAATACATTATAGAAACAAAAGAGCTAGATATTATAAACAGAGAGTTAGATAATGGAACAAAAGATCTAGATATTAGAGAGGTAAAAGAACACATTGTTATTAGGAAAAGTGAGAAATAGATATTAAAAAAGATAAAGAGAGCCGAAAGAAGGAAAGAGATAGATGTTAGAAAGATATATCGTGAAAGAGGGATGGTGGTGGTAATTATTGTAAAATTTGTGGCTGAGCAATATGAACCGAGATAATTTCGAGCGGCGAAAACTTAATCGGGCCAAATTTATTGCGCCATCCCGGTTGGTTCAGAAGTGGGAAGCGGAAAAGAGGAGAAGCACGTAGTGAATTCCTGGATAAAAACCGACCTCCCTTTCCCCCGCAGAAAAATGAATAATTAAGCACTCGCTCTCTCTTTCTCTTTCTCTTCAGGCTGCTCGGATCGCATTATCAGAATCGGCACGGGCGCGCACAGCCGAACTAAATTTATCAGAAAATTGCGCGCGTCCGTGCGCCATTGTTAAATCGCGCAAGTTATTCGAAACTTTCATTACATTACGAAAGCCGGAGGAGCAGTTTCCTCCATTACCAGATTAAAACTAACCCAGTTCGGGTCGTTAAATATTTATCTGGAGAGTTCCAACTCGCACACTCGTACACACACAACTTCTCATCCTCAGCCGGTGTCTCTGATTGGAAAGGAGTAGGCGGCGGTGGTGGTTAATTACGTTAGAACAGTCCCCTCTCGGAAAAAATACGACCGACCTTTATGGATAATGGGGACGGGAAGGGTGCGGTGGTCGCAATACTGCTTGGCATTTTAATTTTATTCATGGCATTCCCTGGAAATGTCAGTGGGGTAGTGGACTAAGATAAAACTGGGCATGACCTTCCGGTGCCACCCTCCCCCCTCTCTCCACCCTTCCTCATCAACCCCTTGATTAAATCATCACGGCTGACTGTTTGGGGTGTGAAACTCCTCACACATGAAAATTAATGTATGAACTTTAATTCCACCTTGTTTTTAAAATCGAAATATACAAAAAACAATAATTTGGATGTAAATATAAAGGAGTTTACGAACTAACAAAAGTCACCCATAACGAAACCCGCCTATCCCCTTTAGCCGAAAAATTTGCCTCAAACCCTATCAATTACAATCTCCTACACCCTTTGTGCATTCTCCGAATCCAAAATATAACTCCCAAACGTAAACGTTTCACCATCACCATTCATGATTTCATTTTATCATTTCATGACTTTAGTGATCACGACGAGTAAATTCATTTCATAAGACAATGGATGACATTAGCGATCAAAACCTTTTTGACACAGCAACTGACAAGGACAGACGCCTACAAAATCAGGCGGAAAGACCAACGGTCGATGGCCAATTAGCAGAAGAATTTATTTTTATGTTAGTTATTTATATATATATATATATAGAAAAGAGTATTCATTCACTTGGTCACAGTTATTTAATTATATTAAATAAAAATGATTAATAAATTTATTAATTATTTTCAAATCATTTTTTTTTTTTATTTAATTTGGATGTATTTTAATTCAGACACTTTATTCTTCATTTCACTAACAATATTAACACACCTTTCTAAACGTTATGAAATTAGAAAAAAAAAGGATTTATTCACTTTGTTTTTTTTTATATATATAGAACATCTTTATTCAGACAATTACAATTACTTTTATATTATACATTTATATTCAATTGCTTTATAATTATTTTTGTTAGTCTGTCAGGGCTATCGACCAACGGTCTTTCTGCCCTGTCTAAAATTACTAATTGTTATTTAAAAAATAAAAAATAAATCAATAGATTCTTTAACTGTCGGTATGAAACGAGCTAATGAATTGTTGAAGTGTCACTTAAGGGAATTTGTATTTGGAAATTATGTTAGGATTGCGGTGAATGCAGTATTTATTCAAAATTTCAAAAATGTTGGGGTTCGTGGAGAATTTGGTGCCCGTTTCTACTTTTTTCTGACCATTTCGAACATCCATAAATCTAATTAACGGCTGTGTTAAGTGTTTGTTTTGAAGTGGATACACGATCTGCTCTCGGGGTGGTAAAAATTGTGTGGAAGTTTGGTCCTGGTCGCGGTTAAGTATACGCTGGTCTATTGGGGATACTTTTGTGATTTCGTAAAGTAGTTCGTTCGAAGGGTTATGTAGATGATTGTTGGTTTTTTTTTATTGTTATAGAAATCGGCCTTTTTTACTGTTCTGACAGTAAACTATATATTTTTTTAGTCCTTAAAAAAAATTGTACAATTGTTTTCACTTTCAGATCTTTATATATATAAATATTATTAATATTATATATACAATATTAGGTTTTAAT
Organism: Philonthus spinipes; assembly: GCA_963082785.1. Taxonomy (NCBI): domain Eukaryota; kingdom Metazoa; phylum Arthropoda; class Insecta; order Coleoptera; family Staphylinidae; genus Philonthus; species Philonthus spinipes. Next base: position 6,242,949 of record OY720314.1, read on the forward strand.
CTGTCAAACTAAGGTAATATTTCCATGGTATATTTTTTTTTTAGTCCTTGAAAAATGAGTAAAATTATTTTCAGTTTCAGTTTAGCATTATCTTTATAGTCCATATCCGGTTTTAATCTGTTAAATTGAGGTTATGTACAAACCTCAGTTTGACAAATAAAAACCGCATATGGAATATAAATAAAATTGTAAAATTTTCAAAAAGACTGGCAACGTTTGACAGTTCGAGGAATATAATAAATTATTTAATTATCTTTGTAAACAATCAAACATGCAAATGCAGGCATATTTTGTTGCCAACTCCGTGGAGAGTTGAAATTGATCCCTCATTATCTTACAGGAATATTCTGTAATGAATATGCTAACTCTTAGTTTTCACAAGTAAAATATTTACGAGTTTTCAAAGAAAGTCTGTAAACTATAGGTTTGTTTAGTCTTTGAAAAATGTGTAGAATTATTTTCAATATAGGTTTATATCCCGCTTTAATCTCTAAAACTTAGGTTATGTAACATAGAAACATAACCTCAGTTTGATAAATTAAAACGGGATATGGAATATAAATAAAAAAAATAATAAGATTCTAAGTGTTTTAATCAAAAATCTATACATTTATTATTTAATGCTGGCGAGAGTGAACGTTTATTTATTGATTGGTTAACATTTTTATTTATTTATAATTGATAATTTTTGTATTGACTCAACCTTAATAAGATTGCCAACGCCCGACAGTTCGAAAAATATAATAAATTATTGAACCATGATTTGTAAACAATCAAACATGAAAATTTATTAATGTATGAATATTTTTGTTGCCAACTCCGGAGGGAATCATCCATTGTCTTACAGAAAAAAGAATATACTGTAGTGAATTTATTGATTCTTACTTTTTACGAGTAAAATATTTGAGTGTAAGCCTCAAATAGAAGTAGAATTTTTTTAGACAATTGAACGAAACAACGATTCTCGGTTGTCTAGCATGTAGACCCAAATTGTTGACGATGCCATTTGTAAATTAAGCAAAATATGGCACTTCGTGCTATTTTTTTCAATAACACAATTATTTTCAGTTAGAGTATTGGCTTATCTTTATATTCGTAAAAAGAAATAAACTGTTTCCTTTGTTACATAAATACCGTAATCGAATAATCTTACTTTCTTTTTTCTTCCTACTTTCCTTTTTTTGTTCCGTGTATATATATTTACCCCAAGTATATACCGGGGGAAGTCGTGCAGTTAATGGTGACGTTTTTTAGCCGTCGTGCGCGCGCTTTCGAAATAAAAAGTTCCGAGAGCGCAGATTGCCACCGGGACTTTCCTACTTGTTACATATGAGCTTTTATTTCCCGGGGCGGAGTTCCACGTACACTTTTTAAGTAACAAGTTTCAAATAAATATATTTCGCCGTTATCTGATGTCGGTGCAGGGCGCGCGGGATGTGGGAAGCAGCGCACGCCTCGCTTCCTTCACTTATTCCCAATAATAAAAGTTCGCCATTTTTTCCTCGTCCCGGGACAACTTTTTCCCTATCTGGAAAACTCCAGCACAAAGGAATATCTGTGTGTGTGTGTATGTGGGGTATTTTTTTCTTTAGTTTTCGGGTTTGTTGTTGTTGTTGAGGCCCATTAATTTTTCCGTTTATTAGATCGTGATAGATAGCGGATGCGTCGCTATTTGTCCCGCGTAATACAAGCCCGGTCCCGCGGGACAGATATGGTTTCCAATATATGGTTATTGAGTATCTATCGGCCTTTGGGTTGTATAGTACAGTGCGGCACAGCAAATCATCCCTTAATACGCTTGTATTTCGTATCCCTTTAGAGATTATTCCAATTCGATTTTAATTCCTGTGTCAGATTACAATAATTCTATTATTACCCTTATTATTACATGATGTAACTCAAATTATTATTTTTATATGAATTAAAAGAAATATATTTCAAGATGTCATAATAATAATTATTGCTTCTGTGGAATATTCTTAATTCGAAAAACCTTGCTTTATTAACTTTGCTGAGATGAAATGGCATATATTTCTTGTGTAAAATAATTAGTGTTAGTATTCAACAACGTATCGTAAACGTATATCAAGTATTTCCTGTGCAGGCTTGAGTAACCATGTGGAAATAATAAAATAAAAAGAAGTAAAAAAGGCGACTTTTATTCATTGAATTTCGTGAAAGAACGCAAAAGCTATCCCAGCGGAATTTTAATTAAAGGTAGAAATCCCTTTTTGATTGTTCGAGTAGATATTGTCTGGTTTTCTGATGGGATGTGTTAAGTCGATTGGAGGTGATCCGAATCAGGCATTATGTGTGGAACCGAACAGGCAATCCATCTTACCTAATTTGTCCGCCCGGAAACGTGTAATGTAATTGGATCTTTCCGGACTCGGAAACTTGTAACTTTAAATACGTGCCCTACCACCCGCCTTCCTGCATTCTACAACCCGCTACTACTAGCTGCAGCTAGTAAGAACCCATGTTTCAACCCTCGAAAGTGATCTTTTTACATGTACATTCCGGCTGGGGAGGGAGGGAGGAAAAACCGAGTGCATCGCGAAAGTTTCCAGAACGCGTAATTCTCAACTGATCAAAGCGAAAGCGTCCCTCTAGAGGAGAGCGCTCTACGCTTTCCGTGCTGTCGGACCGGAGCCCGAGTTGCTTCCCAATCAGTCGTTGGGCAGGTAAACGGGTCCTCCGGGACCCCACTCCGGGCACCACGTAGCTAACTCACGTCTCCCCAGAGCATATCCTGCGAAACTATCGTCGTCGGGCATAACGATAAATTCAGAGAGCGGTTCGTTCGGTTCGTTCCTTCCTCGGCCACTTCGCTAACGACTTACGCAATGCCATTACATTCATCCCGCCCCTACCAGAAACACGCCAACAACTTGGCAGTTGAATAAATTGTAATCGACTCCGTGGAATTACTCAATAAACGAAAACTACACAGCGATCAGTTAATAATTACTATAACTGACCAAATAAACACAAATATATTAAATTATAATAGATCTTGATGATTATTATTACTTCCATGTATTTACTAATATATGCAACCCAATTTACATTATATGACAACTTTAACTACCCGCTACTACCAAAATTTTTTGGAGATATTGTTGAAACCTTCTCTTTTCAGAATGTCTAAGAAGCAAAAATAACCCCACCGTAGTTTTCGAGTTATTTTAGATTTTATGTGAAAAAACACGAATTTCTGTTTGAATATCTGAGAGGGGTAAAAACAATTCCCTTTTCAGAATATCCATAAAACTAAAATTACCCCATCCCTAGTTTTCGAGTTATTTTCGATTTTATTCGAAAACGCGAATTTCTGTTTGAATATCTGCGAAAGGTAAAAATAAAAAAAAAAACGTAATTTATTTATTTTGCGGGGTGGCTCCGTGAAACTTTCCGGAGATGTTGTTTAAACCTTCCCCTTTCAGAATATCCATAAAACAAAAATTACCCTATCCGTAGTTTTCGGGTTATTTCGATTTTATGCGAAAAACACGAATTTCTGTTGAATGTCTACGAGGGGTAAGAACAAAAAATCGTAATTTATTTATTTTGCGGGGTAGCTCAGTGAAACTTTCTGTAGATATTGTTGAAACCTTCCCTTTTCAGAATATCTATAAAAACTAAAATTACCCCATCCCTAGTTTTCGATTTATTTTCGATTTTATTCGAAAACGCGAATTTCTGTTTGAATATCTGCGAAAGGTAAAAATAAAAAATCGTAATTTATTTATTTTGCGGGGTAGCTCCGTGAAACTTTCTGGAGATGTTGTTGAAACCTTCCCCTTTCAGAATATCCATAAAACTAAAATTACCCCATCCGTAGTTTTCGAGTTATTTTCCATTTTATTCGAAAACGCGAATTTCTGTATGAAAATCTGCGAAAGGTAAAAATAAAAAATCATAATTTATTTATTTTGCAGGGTAGCTCCGTGAAACTTTCTGGAGATGTTGTTGAAACCTTTCCCTTTCAGAATATCCATAAAACTAAAATTACCCCATCCATAGTTTTCGAGTTATTTTAGATTTTATGCGAAAAAACACGAATTTCTGAATGAATTTCTGCGAGGGGTAAAAACAAAAAATCGTAATTTATTTATTTTGCGGGGTAATTCCGTGAAACTTTCTGGAGATGTTATTGAAACCTTTCCCTTTCAGAATATCCATAAAACTAAAATTACCCCATTCCTAGTTTTCGAGTTATTTTCGATTTTATTCGAAAACGCGAATTTCTGTATGAATATCTGCGAAAGGCAAAAATAAAAAATCGTAATTTAATTATTTTGCGGGGTAGTTTCGTGAAACTTTCTGGAGATATTGTTGAAACCTTTCCCTTTCAGAATATCTATAAAAGTAAAATTACCCCATCCGTAGTTTTCGAGTTATTTTAGATTTTATACGAAAAGACACGAATTTCTGTATGAATTTCTGCGAGGGGTAAAAACAAAAAATCGTAATTTATTTATTTTGCAGGGTAGCTCCGTGAAACTTTCTGAAGATATTGTTGAAACCTTCCCCTTTCAGAATATCCATAAAACTAAAATCACACCATCCGTAATTTTCGAGTTATTTTCGATTTTATGCGAAAAACGCGAATTCCTGTTTGAATATCTGCGAAAGGTAAAAATAAAAAATCGTATATTTTTATTTTGCGGGGTAGTTCCGTGAAACTTTCTGGAGATGTTGTTGAAACCTTCCCTTTTCAGAATATCTATAAAAGTAAAATTACCCCATTTCTAGTTTTCGAGTTATTTTCGATTTTATTCGAAAACGCGAATTTCTGTTTGAATATCTGCGAAAGATAAAAACAAAAAATCATAATTTATTTATTTTTCGGGGTACTTCCGCGAAACTTTCTGGAGATATTGTTGAAACCTTCCCTTTTCAGAATATCCATAAAACTAAAATTACCCCATCCGTAGTTTTCGAGTTATTTTAGATTTTATGAGAAAAAACACGAATTTCTGCGAGGGGTAAAAACAAAAAATCGTAATTTATTTATTTTGCGGGGTAGCTCAGTGAAACTTTCTGGAGATATTGTTGAAACCTTCCTTTTTCAGAATATCCATAAAAACTAAAATGATCCCATCCCTAGTTTTCGAGTTATTTTCGATTTTATTCGAAAACGCGAATTTCTGTTTGAATATCTGCGAACGGTAAAACTAAAAAATCGTAATTTATTTATTTTGCGGGGTAGTTCCGTGAAACTTTCTGGATATGTTATTGAAACCTTTCCCTTTCAGAATATATATAAAACTAAAATTACCCCATCGCTAGTTTTCGAGTTATTTTAAATTTTATGAGAAAAAACACGAATTTCGGCGAGGGGTAAAAACAAAAAATCGTAATTTATTTATTTTGCAGGGTAGCTCCGTGAAACTTTCTGGAGATATTGTTGAAACCTTCCTTTTTCAGAATATCCATAAAAACTAAAATTATCCCATCCCTAGTTTTCGAGTTATTTTCGATTTTATTCGAAAACGCGAATTTCTGTTTGAATATCTGCGAAAGGTAAAAATAAAAAATCGTAATTTATTTATTTTGCGGGGTAGCTCCGTGAAACTTTCAGGAGATGTTGTTGAAACCTTTCCCTTTCAATTACAAGTGCATGATGCAAGCAAAATATTTTATTCATTTTTTCACCTTCATTTTAATAATAAACATGTATCACAAAGTAATGACTTCAACAATCAATTATACGATTATTTCGTATTCGATTATTGAAATAATCGATTAACCCATTACTAATTAATACAATTTTTTGTGTTGAATTACAAAAAAACAAAAAAAAAATATATGGTTAAGGCTGTTTTATTTAGATTAACACCTCAGTGCGAAAACAAAGTGCACTATTTACAAGCGCGGAACAAATTATAACGAAAAACGAAACGTTCATCACTCGAGATAATTGTGAATTCAGAAATGCGACGTCGAATGCGCGACAAAGATAATAGATATAAATTTAATGAAGCACGTTTCCGCGCCGGAGAAGCATCATCCACCAGTTTTCGAGCGCACTCCCGTAATTATGTAAGACGTTGCGAGTTATTCAAATACGGTGTCCCGTTGGAAATTTTCTAGTGGCACCGGAATTCGGAATAACAAAGCAATTATTATCACCCGCAAAGCGATTTCTGTATATATTTTTTTCTGTTGGTGTTTCGAGAATTTCGATTGTAAGGGTGCGCGCGCGCGCGGACTAATTTAATTAATTGCTCTCGAAATGTTGCGGAAAATTCAGATCCTTGAATTGATTGGACCACCACGCTCCACTTACTCTACTCTTCCTAAGGCCAGTGGCGAATTTTTCTGGTTTGTCTGATGGTTACGGGGAAACTCACCTGGAACAAAAATAAAACAAAAATTAAAGTAATGAAACAAAAATTATAAAAAAAACAAAAATATATAAGACATTATGGCTAAAAGATTTACGTAATTGAAAATTAATTCCAGCAATTTCTCATGATTTTATTTATTTAATATCCAACAGTTTACAATAGAAACCATTTACAGGAATAATAACTAAAAACAATAATAACAAAAAATAATAATAACTAAAGAAAATTTAATAAACTTTCAAAAATATTCGTTATAAGTACACAATAATTTATCGAGAATATGATTGAATGTTTTCATTTAAAGTCATTCAGCAATTTATTTTTAAAAAAATGTAAGTTTTAACAAAAAGTTCGCGAATGAATATTGTACCAAAAAAAGATTGATTAGTATGGAAATCTCAACAAGGCTATTAATTTTATTTATTTTTCAAGCAATTAAATATTCATTATTCACGATTCCTTAGTGATCCATAACGAATCAACTTCGGCCGAAGTCACGATTTAACTTTGCGCAACTTATCGTTAGAAGAAGAAAAATCGCCGTCCGAGTCGCGGCCATTAGATCTTGGAGTGGATCCAATGAAACGGGAAAACGGCCAATTATTCCTATTCTACATAAGCCTTTCGCGTTTCTGCCTTTCTGCGGAACTGTAATGGCCAGGGGGGAGGAAAAAAAAGAAACACGATTCACTACTCTCCCTCCCTCCCGTCCCTTATTTTTCGTAAGTGGAGCAATGACATAACACAAACCCTCGCCTCGATACGTTTGCAGGAAAATATTTACCGGCGAGCACGTAGTATCGGGAGGCATCCCCCTCTTTTCGATAGATAGATATATAAAGGTCCCTGGGTTATCTCCTCCGTAGACTCGCTTCCGTTCTGTTGATTACTGATGGCTCGATCGAGATTAGTCGCCCAATTTTCGTCCTATATACGCGATCTATTTTACGATTACGCCAACCTTCTTTTCAGAATGTGCAACAACAACACTATTTATGTTCTTAAATAACTCTTCTTAAACTACTTGAGTTTCTAGAAGTAATTTTACTAGTATATAAAAATAGTTTCCTCAATAGAATATAAAGTTTTTTTTCTCTTAATATATAAAAAATAATTAATAAGGGACGTGACATCAATAAAAAATCTCCCCGTATTTTTGTATTTATTTTTTGACTATTTTTTACTATGTATTTAAGAACCAAATAAAATTAAGTAATTTCGAAAATTTAAGACTTATATGAAACAAATTGTATTTCCGGAATATCTAAATGAACCTAGTTGCAAATTTCGACTATTCGCAAATAATACGCATTGCTATCTCAAACAGTCAATACTTCGTAATATTTCCCGTTTGGGCTTACATGGAAGCAAATCGAAACCAAACAAAAAATGGTAATTTGTTACGAGTCCAGCACACTGTCAGCCATTAGAGGTAGGCAGCGCGAATCCGTTCTAAAAATTGGCTTCAGTTAGCGTCAACTCGCGCCGCCTGCCAGCCCAGCCAGCACGCCTGCTTGATATGATAAATATTCCCCGGCGTTTCGGTTTTATTTTCGCATTCTCTCTCGGATACGGTTATACTCGAAAATCCCCCCCGCTGTTGACATTTATAATATGTCAATCATCCGCGATAAATTTTTAAGGCGTCGCGCGTCGTATATTTGTGTGCGTGCAAAAAGTCCCTCTAGCCGTCTAACCGTGACGTCGCGAGCAAATATTCCCTGATTTTTCCCTTCCTCATGTGAAATAAAAAGGAATTTGTTTTATTTCGCGCAAACAGCCCGTTGTTTTGTTTCCTTTTCTTTATATCCCACTTTCATAAAAAAAGGAAGACATTCAAAAGCCGTTTCAATATAAAATATTATTTATTTGTTTAGATTAATACCAAAAAGGATTCCATTGTATATTTTAATAAAATGTTCCACCAGCATTCATCTAACGTATGGATAACTAGTGATGGCCATTTCGGATTTTTTAACCTCATCAGACTAGTGTGTTCCATGTGCAATGCCTTGATGAAGGCGGTTGAACGGATCTTGTGTGCAAAAGATGGCGCTTGCATCGTCTTACATTTATTGTGATCCATACTATCTAATTTTTCAGTATCATATAATAATAATAATAATAATAATAATAATCTTTATTTGTAATTCTCAAAGTACATAAAAATACAATACAAATATAAAGCAATGATAATAAACAAGAGTACAACTCTGAACAACTGCAAACCATAAGGCATGAATCTCGTTTGGCATAAAATATAATTTTTGTTTCATAAAAAACGCTCACTCTGTATAACATTAAATTTAATAATTTTAACTTGGTATTATCAAATTGATTTCGACCGTAGCCACAGGGTTAACAATAACATTCTATATCAATGGGTACAGACCCTTCCATCGCGACTAAACGGTCTATTGTGGCTCATACGAGAGACCTTACACCTCGTTTTTCAGATCCATGATCTTGCTCAGAGGGATCCCGTGGATTGCATTCAGGTTCAAGTCAGTAGACCCAAGAACTAGCTATTAGGTTTGACGCCCCGCTGGGTAGATACATAATACATGCTCTAGTGTCTCGTCATCTTCCATCTTCCAGGTAGGGTTATCCCGTATTCCAATTCTGGTAAGATGATGTTGATGTTTAGGCGACAGCATCCAATTAGTGCGGCCACTGCAGCTCTGAGTCAAAGCACGGTGTCCCGATCTTCATAGTGAACCCTGAGGGTTTTACCTTGTAGGACTAGGTCCTGAACCTAGGCGGAGGATCAGTAGAGCTGATAGAACCAAACGCAGCCCGCTCTTAACCGATCTTCCATAGGAGGTTTGATTCATCCTAAATTACCAAACGCAGATGGTCTACGGTGGCTCCGCTTAAATTACCAACGGCTGCTTCTCTTTACGACTTGGCATGTTTCGAGTTTCCAGTTGTCCCCGAGGCCTGTACCCTCTGCTTTGCTGGCCGTAGGTTTCGAGGAGTTGGCAGAGCACAACTCCTTGAGTAGTTTGGATAGCGTGGTTCTGTGACAGCAGATGGCCTATCCTTCGGGAGTAACCATTCTTAAGCAGATGGTCTACGGCAGCTTCGCTTTAGGACTTGGCAGGTTTCGAGTTTTAAGCCCTACCAATTGTCCTCAAGGCATGTACCTTCGGCTATGCTAGGCGTAGATTCCGAGGAGTCGGCAGAGCACAATTCCTTGAGTAGCGGGTTTTTTTGATAGCCGATGGCCTGTCCATCGGGAGTGATCATTTTTAAGCAGAAGAAGCTTAATCGACTTTTTGGTCATTGTCCACTATCACCACTTCATCAGATGACCTTCTGGTCATTAGCTACTTATTCAGCTTAAGGATGATCACTCCCGATGGACAGGGCATCCTCTGTCACAAAACTCCGCTATCTATACTACTCAAGGAGTAGTGCTCTGCCCAAAGAGGAGGGTTCAGGCGTCGGGAACTACTTATACTACTCCCTTGCCCTGTTTTTGTACTCAGCTTTAACTTAAATCGCCTTGATGGGCGATTTGGCCTTCTTCTGAGTGAATTTTTCAACCCTAGCCCCTTTAGGTTTTTTTTTCTGGAAGGAATTTTTGGTTGGTGACCATCTTAGAGACTGAGGTTCAATTAGCGTTTTCGCTTTTGCACAGCGATTTCTCTTTCTCCTTTGCTCCCTGAAGCTATCCTGGTCTAACTGAGGTGATCTTGAAAAAAAAAACCTTGTTTTCGCCAGCTAACTTCAACAATTCTCGTTGAAGTTATCTGGTGAAATCAATTCTGTTTTTTTTTCCTTTTGATGACACGCACGTACGCGCATGACCTATTGCTAAGTTATTGTTTTTTTTTTGTAAAGACATATTTAGGAGATGATAAAAAAATACAGTCTAAATCTTAATTATGATACATTTCACTGCTATTTGACGAGTTCATACCATTTTTATTTTAGTAAAACAACCCAAATGATTTTGTTAATTTTCTTGAGTAGCGGATTGTGGATGAACAGCAAGATTAATCAATTAAAAAAACTGTAGCCGTTGCTTCACATTTAATTTAACTTAAATATATAAATTATAAATCATTAATCAGCAACGGTTGCAATCGTTCTGTTTTTGTTGATCAGTATGGCCACCCTTATCTTCTCGACCGTACCTTCTTATTCTCATTGAGGATGTCACTTAAAGAGGATAACGCTTTAAAAGTATTATTTAAATATTAAATTATAGTGGGATTTAGACCTCTGGTCGATAGCCCAGGACAGACTAATACCTCCATTACATTGTGTATACTATGTTCAATCACCATTCATCTAGCGACTGAAATGGCCATCACCAGTTATCCATAGGTGATGGCCATTAAGGTCTTTCAGACCTCGTCAGACCAGTATGCCACTTGAAATTAGGCAATAGATGGCGCTTGTGCTGCCTTTCCAATTACTTAATGTTAATATTTGTAAAAATGATTGTAATTGTCTAAATCAGTATTTTCCAAACTATGGGTCGCGAGCGAATATTGAGTGGGACCACGTCACTGTATATATGAATAAAAAAAGTTGTTTTTTTTTATTTCAATAAGAACAAATAAGACAGGCAGAAAGACCTCTAGTCGATACCCCATGACAGACAACTAATCCATCTTTATGTGTTTTAATTATAAATGCTTGTAAAGAATTGTAATTGTGCTTGTGCAATAAATAGTTTCACGACTCACCACTAGGGAATCTTTTGTTAGATGGGTCGGAGATATTATGTAAACATCTTTATTTAGAACAGTGGTTCCCAAAGTTAAGAACCACTGGTTTAAATAAAGATATTACCATAATAGTTTTTGTACAACTGTCGAAGTTTACTTAAAATTTCTTCTGGGTATTATTTAATTATTAAAGATTTTTCTATATTGCGTTTAAAATTTATATTTGATGAAATTTTTATATTCTCGCGAGTCGAGTCTTGAACATTTGCAGGAAGTAGTAGGTAGTAAGTGAGTGACAAATGATGGGAAGGACAGCTTCTTAGACGTTGTTTTGTAGCAACACGAGAGACTAGACATGAATAGACCCTGATGGCCATACATTTAGCGGAGGCCAGTGAGTGATTACCAGACAAGACAAGCCCGTTTCCAACAGTTAATCTATATACCAGCGTAGGTTGTTTCGGGGGAGGGCAACGAAACGAAATCCCCTCTCCTCTCCCCCTTCCTCTCTATTGTATTAAACGTTGCCTTTTTTTGTGTATGTTATTGTTATTACTTTGCATGATTTCGTGGTGCGGTGACACAATGCAATATCAAAGTTCATCAGGCCATGGCGAGTGCGAGGGAGAAAGAGAGAGGGGGTCACATGGTTCGATGGTGATGAGGCGACCGGTTGACGGCTAGGCTCTTTTTCCAATCAATAGGGCGTCGCCATGACGACGACGCCGCTATCATAACCACGCGGACGCCTTCTAAGAACTGGCGCCATCTATCGCGGCGCGGGGTGCGGAAGGGAGGGAGCGAGGGAGGGAGCGCACGCACGCAAACAATTCCGACAATTATATCGCCCCACATTTACATTTCTCCCGTCCTCCGTCCGGAAGGGGAATTAGATCCGAAAGTGATTAAAGATAGAGCTTAAACTTTCTTATTTTCTCTTATTTCTTGTTGTTTTTTTTTATTCGCTCCATTATAACCGCTGTAATGCGTCATGTCGCCGTTTTTCCGATCGCATCCCCGACGATAACATTTCATGGCGCCGCCGATTCGATATCGCCCTTCCTTCGGTCTTTTTTTATGAGTTTTTAATGAACGCCCGGCCATAACGCGGCGCCAACGAGTCTCGATAAACCACCAAGGGATTTCTACTTCCCTTTTTTATTATCATTATTATTATTTCCAATTTACAGCAACCGAATCGTGGTGATCATTACCTTAATTATTTTTAGTACTGTGTAACCGAAAAATAAAATGGCTTACTTTAATTCAAAATATGTCTTAATTCATATATTATATATCGAGCGTATAACAAAAATCGACGACGAGGTTAGCATTGAAAGTCTCGAGTCATGTCTGTACTAACATTTGCGTTTAAACATGACAACCAGTACTTTACGCGTGCGTGTGTGATTTTACTTGAGAGATGACTTTAGATTTCCAATGCCAACTTCGTCGTCGAATTTTGTTATACGCTCGATATATATAATCAGTAATCCCTTTTACCATACCATACCATACCATCACTTTTTTTTTGCGTGCTGTCTTTAATTTGACTGAATTAATTCTCATTGTTTTGGATCTAAATATTTTATGGCAATTCTAGGCTGAAGGATATTTTTGAAACAAAAAATATAACCGATTTTTTTTCTCACTCATGTACTTCTGCGAGTAAGTGTTCCTCAAGGATCAAAACTAGGATGTTTACTTTTTGCAAACTTTATTAACAAACAACTAAACTGCATATATTTAATGCACACAAATATATTCCTTATTTCACTTCCTGTTCTTGCCAGAGCAATAACACACATTCACATTATTTTTTAGTAGAATTGCTGATCATGTATCAAGGATTCTACCGAAAATAATAATAATAATGAATGTGTGTTATTGCGCCAGCAAAAACAGGAAGTGGAATTACTACGAATCGATCGAATGTTATTCCTGTAGATCGTACGTCGATGACAATAGTAATAAAATTTACTTCACCAAGAATAGAAGAAATACCTGCAAGATGAAGGCTAAGCATAGCTAAATCAACAGAAGCTCCACCATGAGCGAGGAGGAGAAGATTCTCCGATTGAGGTCACACCCAAAGGAAGATATAGCTAAGATAGGAGGGGAAATGACAACGGCGGAGTTAACAGAAAGATACAGCGATTGCCCAGAGTGGACATCTGAGAGAGACGCACTGCGATACATCATTGCAGACGTAAACGAGACGACCAGTGTCAAAAAAATGACAAGTGACGAGAAGGCATGGGAAGCAGTGGCAATAAATGGGTGCTCGAATTTTTGATTTGGCTGGCTCGATAAATGCTACACACACAAATTTCGTTGTTGGAGCTAACTGATACAGTGCATATAGTTTAACAAATAAGTTAAATCAAACAACGAGATACATTTGTGTGTCTAGCATTCATCGAGCCAGCCAAATCAAAAATTCGAACTCCCATTTATTCGTAAACCACTTCCAACCGTCTGCGCGTCCACCGGGGCCCCAAAATGCAACAACAGTCACGTGCTATGAAAAATTCAACGCATTTACAGAATTGTCCGGGGCGGTACGCGACAGCTGTCGTTCTGTCCGAGCTGGCTTTTGAACAAGGGAGACGGAAAGACAGAGGCTAAGCCGTAAATAGCACATCCAGTCTGCTTCGCTTGCGCTTGTCCTCTTTCACTCTCTCTCTCGCCCAAGTAGAAGTGTTGCACGCTCGAGAGTACTTAATTATGAGGGTAATTGGGGCCCTTTTGTTATCTCTTACATGGAAGTGTAATACAGGTCGTTAATGTACACTGGTTTTGGGTGAGGGAGGAGGGAAGGGGGTATGAGTTCGAGAGAGCGGAGTTTTTAAGATTTTTTGGTTACTTTCTTTATGGTTATCTTTCGAAATAATCAAGCTTTGCATACTTTCTCTTTGTGTTATCTTTTAAATTATCAGGTATTGTAAATTTTCCTTTTTTGTAATCTACGAAATAATCTGAATTAAAAGAAATTTAAATTTATTTAACGTATTTACCATTTTACAAACCTACAATATTATTGTAGAACAATTAATTAATTTATATATATATATATATATATATATATATATATAATCTAAAATCCCTATCTACCATAATGGTGGTGTAGGGGTAATTAATTTATACAATTGAATTATTATAATTAATATTTAGATAAATTTATAATCTTGATTGTAAAAGGTGGCTTACATATTTTGATCAATCTATAAATTAGAATAATAAAAAAATACTTTTTTTGCATAAAATCATAACAACAACAAAGAACAACTTACATTACATGTATGTAGTTATGAGTGTGGATTGTTTAATTTTATATGAATATAAATTAATATTGTGCCATGTTAGTTTGGTAATTTCTCGTTTTATTTGAAAATTAATAATTATAAAGTTTACGGGGTGGATTGTAGGGAAAGCGCGCGCATGTATTTTAGTGTCTGTCGTGATAATGAGAGACTTGTCGTTAATTGCATATTCTGCTGGATAATAAACATAATCGTTAGCGCGAATCTTCTGGCGTCCTGTTGCCCGGACGGCGGCAGGAAATGCAAAGTGAAATGTCTGTCCGCCGCCCCTCGCTGGGCGAATTTATTAATTATTATATATAATTTAGGGAAAACTGGCGCGAAGTAATTGATAAGAGCGAAACGATATAAACGTTGAATACTAAGTTATTTATGTTCGCTGCTGCACGGGGATGGTATTACGTGTTAAGATCGTAGTATTGTACCCTTGTTTTCCCAGTAAATTACACAAGAGACAGTAATCTCTTCAGACGTGCCTCTTTCTAATTTACCATCAGAAAAGCGCGTTCGTTCTATCTTTCCCCGGTTTGTGTTTTCCCTTCCTCCTTCCAATAATTACATTAACTGCGTAAATAACTCATCCGCTCATCCGTTAGCCGCACTAATTTTTATGTAAGAACAGCGGCTCTTTCACGCCCCACGAAATCCACCCTTTAGCACTAAATTGCCGCCCCATGTCCGAGTGGATTAATTGGCTATAAAACCCCGGCGACAACTTTGCCCTCCTCCAGTTTGACCTCCCGAGCGCCAGAGCAGAACGCAGAAAAGTACCCCCCCTACTTCCTCCTCCTTTGTTTTATTGCCTCTTCTAATGCTATTTTTACCACGAGGGTGCGAATTAACCTCGATGGCCCATAATGGAATAACGGCGTATTCCTATTTATGCGCCCCGGGCGGGCGAAATGGGCGAACGCAAAGCGAAGGAGGGTAAAGGGAGGAAATTCGATAACTTTTGTTTTAAATTCCCGTGGAACATTTATAATCGTTCGCGCGCGCAGTGTATACCGCCCCCGGTAATTCCACCCATAAATCCCCATGTACACCGTAAATTTCTTAAATGCACGATTTCAAGAACGGCTTATATATCCGAATGCGCGCCTCAGCCTCACCTTCGGATGGAAACTTTTATTTTCGCATTGAAATTTATGGCCTCTGAATATAATAAATCGGCCCCCGTATTGTCTCAGCGCGAATCCCACCGAAAAGAAGAAGAAAAAAAAAATAACCCTTGGATGTAGGCCAGAATGGTGATTCTGAACCTCCCCCTAAACACATCCCTTCTTATTATTTTTTTCCTTTATTTATTTCCACACTCACGCAATTGCGTTTCAAACCAGTTGATTGATTAAAATTGTTGATTGCGCCACAACTAGCTCGTGTTCGGATATCTGTTTGTTTCCCCGTGTCGTACAGAATGTGATATGTGATGATAATGACGGCACATTGTGGTGTAAATGTGTTTTATCACCGCGATATATCACGCACCAGGCGGACTATATAATGACCGTAATCCTGCGTTATTCTAAATTATTTTAATGTGTACATTATTCGGCGCCTGTGTTAATATGGAATAAATTATCACCGCTACAAAAAAATTATATAACATTTGAATTAAATTCATATCAATTATGATTTATTTATTTTCCCTCGTCTGTGTGCGTGTTCATAAATTAAGGTAACATATTTTAAATCGTTTATCTTCTATACAAAACAGTCTATTCGTAGAAGTATTATAATAACTATAAATCACCAGTGGTATATTTCATTCACATTATTTTTTCATTTATCGTACAATCGAAAAAAAAACAAATCGAAACGCTGTCTTTTTTTATTATCACCTCATGAACATTTCTAGCCATAAAAAATAAGTGTCTCATTTTTTTAAATGAATATTTTCTAGAATGTATGATTTCCATTTTACAAACGCTTCGAGTCCGTTCCTTTTTTAAAAGGGCGTTTCGCTTCAAACAAACATGTATTAGCTTAGCTACAGTGTTTCTTATGAGCAAGGAATAAAAAATGATGAACTGTTTAATTATAATAAACTGCAAATCCAATCGCTGCAGGAATACATAGACAATTCATCAAAACGCTATTTCACGTAAAACCAACAACAACTATACTCAACGCAAACTACTATTCATCTCTTAATTGTTTAAATTTGAGTTATGTGAAGTTAATCTTCTTTATGTTGGTTGTTGGTCGTGGAGACTTTAATTATTTAAATAAAAATACTTGTCCTTTCTCCTACTTATTTTTTATTTTACTAGATAAATTTATTTAATTTATTGCATTAAATGAACTTCACATAACTCAAATTAAAACCTATTTTTTCAATTAAAACTTGTTTTTTTTTAACAACTTTACCAGCTTGATTATCGGTTTATTTTGTACTAAGTTGAGCTGACTGCAAGTTTATGACGTCGCCCATAAGATTTTCATTGTTGTTAGTGCAAAAAGTTACAGACTTCTTTTCTTCTAGGAACTTTGCTAGCTTGACAACAGGTTTTTTTTTCATAAAGTTGAGCTGACTACAAGTTTATGACGCCACTATAAGGTTTTTCATTGCTGTCAGTGCATAAAGTCTGTATAGTAACTTTGTCTCTACTATTATAATAAATTAAAATTAAAAAAATCAATATATCGATTCATGTAAATATCCATAGAATTTTTTTTAAATCTTTTTCCTTTCTACCGTTAGGTGTAAGGAGTTTTTGTTTAGTGTCTGTTTCTATATTTTTATCTCCATGTCTTTCTGTCCTTGGTTAATTGTTTAATGTCCTTCCAATCTATGTCCTTTTTTTCTGCTTCTTCTCTAATTATGTCATTCCATGTTTTTCTCGGTCTTCCCCGGTAATTTCTTCCTTTCGCTCTTGTTTCATATATTCTTCTTGCTGTTCTATCTTCTTTCATACGGCACACATGTCCGAACCATCTCAGCTGTCCCTCAACAATGGTATTTTATACCATTTGTTTTTAATAAAACAAATTTTAAATTCTCTTGAAAATGGGCTAATATCCCGAAACTAGTCGAGAATTTAAAGTTATTCAATCAAATCTATGTTTTATTGGTTGATTTTTAATATTTTATTCATATTTATTTCATATCAATTAAATGGAATTTACTGTAGCTCAAGATTTTTAAATTTATAAATCTAACAAAGCTTTTCATTTCAAAATTTTTTGTTCTAATAATTTAACTAGCTTGTTCTCCCCTAAAAATGAGCTTTTAGACAGTTTATGACGTCATATACGAGGTTTTCATTGCTATCAGTGCAAAAAGTTCTACGTGCGAGAATCAATGTGAAGTTTGTTAATTGTTATGGCTTTCACTTGGTTATACATTTCGAGTTTATTAAAATTATTTAACTTTCTTGTTGATAATGAAGCTCTATACTTCGAAACTATAGTCACTAAAATAAAATTTTAAATTTTTTAAATTAATTTTTTTAGTGAATAATTTCCATTTAACAATGGAAATTATTCACTGATTCCCAGCCATTGGTTTGCCCGGCTCCTCCACCATAGCTAATGCGCCGGGAAAATAATAATAATAATAATTTTTATATTTTCCAACGGAAGAATCCAACAAGGGAAAATATACAATCAAAATCATAATATAAGAAGAGTACAAGCAAAGTTAGTTAAATTTAAACAGAAAAAAAGAGAACAAAGTATAAATTATAATAATGATAGAAAATTAAAACACTTTAGGCTGAAAGACCACTGGTCGATAGCCAATTAACAGATATAAATTACACATTTGAGTTTGTTAATGTTTATTACTTATTTTGTATACTTTCTGTATATATCTGTTAATAAAGATTATTATTATTATTATTATTAAAACACTTGTATTTTTTATGTTTTTTACAGATTTGCGAAACATAAAAAAACAAGTGTTTTAATTTTCTATAATTATTAATTAAAATGTTTCACCACGGGTTAAGTAAGGAATTCATTTAGAATATAGGGTAAATTATATATATTAAATAAAAATGATTTGAAAATAATTAATAAATTATTTCCACATTTAGCTCTGTGTCACAGATTTATTTAATATATTTAAATAACTGTAATCAAGTGAATAAATACTCTTTTCTATTTATGTAAATTATATATCTTAAACCTTAAAAACAGTTAATAAACGAATGAAAACAACTATGGATGGACAAAGGCGATCTTTTTGATGCAAAATTAAGTATATGATAATTTTATTATTCGGTGTATTGATTGTTACGTAAATTTGTAAATTTATATGTTCTGTAAATAAAGATTGTTTCTATTTTGTATTTACCACCGTAATATAAGGAGGTTCTCTTTTAAATAATATTAATATTGGTTATTGTTTCATTTGGAAATAATCTACAAGCGAAAAGTATAATTTTCTGAAGCTTAATTAAACGAAGCTTAAACCACATCTGGATTTATGTTATTAAATCTACATATAAACGCATTGATTTTCACGAGTTTCGAACTGACGAGATCAATTTATCGATTACGTAAAGAACTTGAATATTTCCGAAACTGCTTATCCCGTGATAAATCGCAAAACCGAGCCGCCGCAATGTTCCTTTTTCCACGGATAACCGACCTCAACTTCGTGATAGCTCAATCCCGCTCTTTTAAAAACTTTCCTATATACGTGGCTAATATGTTCGGGCATCCGCGAACTCATTCCAACTTAAATCCTTCACGCGAGCAAAACAAAAAAAAATACGTTGAACTTAACACATTTCTTTGTTGTGTTTGATCAGATCAAGCGGCGCGTGGAACAATAGTTTTAAACATTAATAAAGAAGGCACGTTTCATTAAAAAGTTATACCCCGGAGAATTCCGTTTCATAAGGAAGTTGCTGAAACAATACGGTGTGTGCACAATGTGTTGCTGGCTGGGTGGATGGAGAAGGGCAGAATGCCTTGATTACCGGACGTGATCTCCACATGTCGCACGGCAAACTTCCAAGATATATAAAGTCGAAACACAATCACAGAACCAATAAAGAACTATTGTATTTGATAAATCAATCTCGGAGCCAGTTAGAGGAGCACAATGGGAACATTTCAGTCTGATTTAACCGTTGACCAGGTAATAAACTCCGCTCCGCTGCATGGACAGCAAATACGCGCTCAAAGAAATTTCTAGGGGGAAGTTCAATTAAGTCAACTCAGCGGAGGTTGTTTAATTGCGCGGATTCACCACGAGGGGAAAACCCGATGAAGAAGCTTATAAATAACAAAAAAATTCGTCGAATAAAAAAAAAAAAACTTATGAATATCCATTCCATTCATTCGGAGAGAAGAGATAAACCTGAGACGGATTTAGGAAGAGTGGAAATTCACGTCTGGCGTACAAATGGGGTTTCGGAACCCGGGGCCGTAAACTTTACACTAGTGCTCATATTTTCTGCAACACCTTGAATATTGAACGCCGGTAAGTTGTGCTCCCTCGAAATACACGTTTGAAATTACATCGAGGTCTAAATAAATCACGCAAGCTGTGTGCAGTCTGTAGTGTGCATCGATGCTGGCTAGAATTTGCATTTAGGCAATCTTCGTATTCAAATGAATTTACTTTTGAAAAAATAAAAAATTGCATAACAAGAATACAATTTGCATTTCAGTAATAAAACACTTGGGATTTTTATTCGTAATTTAATTATTTCTTGACTTTTTACTGCATGCATGAATGTTCGGTTGCATACAATAAAAACAAAGTTTTACACATACAAAGCGAGTTAAAAAAAACTATTGTTAGCTTTTTAGTTCATCTTTAAAATGTCAATGAATATTCGCTTGCGTATACTAAAAATATGTATGTATGTTACAACAGGGGGGGGAGGGTGTCGGATAATATTTGAAATTACTGATCACTGAGGCTTCTACTTCGTTATACATTGTGTAAGATTATAATAAAACACTTTTTTAACTTTTATGTTCTGTTATACAAACAAAGTTAAAAAAGTGTTTTATTATAATATTTGAAATTGTGAAACACGACTATAGTTATCCACTTGAGCACTGGAGGCGCTGAAGTCTCAAGTGGAAAATTTAAAATACTTTATTTTCGGGTTTTTACTATGATTTATTTATTGTTGGTGACTTTTGTCGCTCTATAATGTATATTTCTTAAACATTTATACTTTTAATTAAACATTAAAGGTGTTCTAAATAATGATCAGTTTGCCATATTTCAATTTGATTGATGTAAATCATATGAATTGTTTTTTACAATTATTTTTTGTATTCGTCAGAAGTTTCTTCACTTTTTCTTATAAAACTACAACTGGTAAGTTATCATTTGTAGTTTAAAATACGCGTGCTTATTAATTTCTACCAATTGTATATTTTTGAAAGAATCTACATAACTCAAAATTATGAACCAATCGAGCAATAATTAATTATTAATAAATTTAATTTATTTCCCACATACTCAAAATATTTTTTCAGTTATAAATCTTCATTTTTATTATATAGTTTATGCTTTTTATAATATTTTCTATAAAAAAAAAATGAATTTAACATAGACGTTTTTGAAGTAATATTTATATCCATATTTTTCTAGATTCTTTAAGGAAAGGAGTTCATAAAATTACCCAGCTGAGAGATGAATTTGAATTAATTGATAATTCAAATTATAACTGTTGTTAATATGTTTTAATTAATTTATGAACGTAATAACAAGTTAAATGATACTTTTATAAGTTTAATATATTTTACTTAAAAATATTGTTTTTATATGTTATTTTTTATGTATTTTTTCAGATAATTTTATTAATTGCAATTTCTTATTTGCATGATCTACTGATATTTTTTTTCTGTAAAATAGCATTTTTATAAACAAAAAAAACTTTTATATCAATAATTTGAAGTAAAATAGTGAACAAAAAATTATAAATAGAAAAATGTTCAAAAGTCCCGTCATTAGTTATATTATAGTGTGTATATGAACCTAACCTCAAAAACCTTATAAAGGTTTGAAACTTGGGAAATGGTTGTCCACCACTCGATGGCGTTGCGCGCGTTTCCTGTTAAATACATGGATCTGGCCCTTACTTTATCTCTATGTTTTACATATATAAAGCTAAAAATGTTAATAAATGAAACACTTTTTTTCTGAGCTATACAAAGAAAGTATTCTTTGTATAGCTCAGAAAAAAAGTGTTTCATTTATTAAAAAAAAGTATTCTTTGTATAGCTCAGAAAAAAGTGTTTCATTTATTAACATTTTTAGCTTTATATATGTAAAACATAAAAGAAAGTATTCTTTGTATAGCTCAGATCTTAGTTATACAAAGTGTTTAATTTATTAAAATTTTTAGCTTTGCATATGTAAAACATAGAGATAACGTATAAGAGCGAAACGCGCGCAAGGCCATCCAGTGGTAGACAACCATTTCCCAAGTATCAAACATTTATAAGGTTTTTGAGGTGTTTTGATGTTTAAAACTATATGCATCTTGTTATTAAAATTAAATTACAATATCTAACAAAGACGAAGCCTCAACAATTAAAAAGCTAAGAATAATTACAAAACAAGTCAAAAAAAATATTAGCTTTAATTCATCTTTAATTAATTCTTGACTTTTTAATACGTTCATGAATATTCTGTTGCATATGCTAAAAACAAAATATGTGTTAAACTGTGTTGGAATTTTTAGTCCATCTCTATCGCTATTGTGAAAACATAGAGATAGAGATTAAGAGGGCCAGATCCATGTATTTGGCGGGAAACGCGCGCATCGCCATCCAGTGCTCAAGTGGAGAACTATATCCCAAGTTTCAAACCTTTATATGGTTTTTGAGGTTAGGTTCGTGTACAAACTACGAAATAACTAACGGCGGGATTTTTGAAAACTTTTATATTTATTATTTCTAAATCATACCCGACACCCGAAAGGGTAAATGGGATTTTGATAATATATATATTTTCAAATCATTATTTTTTTTAATAAAACGAGTCATAAACAAAAAAAACTTAATATAGTATTTTAAAATTTAGTAACTAACTAACTAAAATTCATTATTCAAATGTGTATATGTATGTACAATGGCGGCCGACGAAATGTGAACGGTATTTTGTTGTCATAGAGAAATTGTCTAATTTTGTACAGATTTATCAGAACTCTTAACAGTGGCGTAACTTAGGTTTTAAAGGACTATTATTCAATTGCCAATTACAATGCTAAACATATTTAAATTGGTATTAAATTTCTAACCATCTTTATTCAAATGTGTATAAGTATGTACAATAATATATAAAATTAGAATTATATTCTGTAAATGAATCGGCTATCGACCGGAGTTCTTTCACCCCAAAATTTAGTATATATATATTTTCTAGAAAAATATATATATATTGTCATTAGATCATGCAAATAAAAATTTGCAATTAATAATATTATCTAAAAAAAAAAATACACAAAAACATCAATATTATTAAATTGTGTTGGGATTTTTAGTCCATCTGCATATCTATATTTACACCGAGAGATAGAGATTATTAGCTAATATACATGTATTTGGCGGGAAACGCGCGCAACGCCATACAGTGCTCAAGTGGACAACTATATCCCAAGTTTCAAACCTTTATGTTATTAATAACATTATTGTTTCTTTTTGTTTGTTTTTGTAATTATTCTTAGCTTTGTGTATGTAAAACTTTATTTTTTTTTCACTGATTTAAAACCAAGTGTTTTAATCAGTCTATTAATTAAATTAACCCCGGGTTAAGTGAGAAATTAATTCAAAATACAGGTTAAATGAGAAATTAATTCAAAATATTTATTTTTAGTATATACAACCGAATACATTTTTGACATTTTAATATGTCAAAAAATAATTAAAGATGGAATAAAAGTGCACATATTTTTTTTTTTCTTCAAATGAAAATTCTTGTGTTCATTAAACTAAATTGTTATTTCTTTTAAATTATATTTATATCTATGAATTGTAGAAATTTTCAATATAGAACATTATATTTAATTAAATTTAAATTATACCTCAATGCTGTATATTGAAAAGTACAATTCATAGATATTCTTGAGTTCGCCCGAACTGTACAACTAAAATATTGTGGAAAATAATGTTTAAATTTTATAAAAAAAAAAAATACTTAACAATGCATTAAGCAATGTAATCTTAATTTTATTACACATAAGCGTGCCTAATAATTCTTATAAAAATTGGGAAACGCAAGTTATTTTCCGTTATAAAAGACATAATGTAACAAGCGACACAACTTCATTGGGTTCTATAAAAGAATTAACAACAAAGCGAAACACAATGGAAATTTGAAAGTTAAGGCTGTTCTAAATAAGTTACGGATATCATTCGCGAGCCCGAGAAAATAATTTAAGTGTATAATGGGTTTAGCGAAGCATGAATGCATATATCCTTGAAAGATTTAAATCGTCCGGCCGGGAATGCGGTCTCTTACGGCCGAACCGAACCGCCGAGGCTGCCAGGCAGTATCGCGGGGTCTCCTTTTATAGTGATCCGGAGACTGAGTGGTACCATAAATCCGGTCGAATGCAGATATGTGCAGCGGCAGCATACATCAAGGCGCGCCCTACTGCTCCTTATCAAACAAAACTCAACGTATGAAAATAAAAATGAGAGAGAGAATAATAAAAATAAAACAGGAGGATAAGAAAATAATAATAAAAAACCTGTTGGATTAATGACGTACGTACACGAGAACTTGAGTTTCTGCATAAGGATTTTTGTGGCGTGTATCCCCCGAAGTGGAAAATCTGGTAGAGCAAACAATTTAAATAGAAGAGGATGTTGCGAGAGGAACACAGACGATATATGAAAGATGTTGGGAGCGCGATAAGAGCGTCAAATACAGAAAAGAAAATATCGACGGGGAAAACTCACACCAGCGAAAACACACACACACACAAATTTATATGCACACACGCATATACAAAAATTATATATGTGTATTCACACACACACATATACATACACACATTTATATATATATATATATATATATATATGTGTGCATTCACACACACACACAAACCCACACATTCATAAATTTATTTGCCTGAATATTCACACATACACAGCCAAAAATGTATACACGTGTGATCGCACACAGACACAAACACAATTTTATATGTGTATATTCACACACATACACTCATGCATTTATCTACGAGTGTATTCTCATGCACACACACACACAAATTTATATATGTGTGTATCCTCACACAGGCACACACAGAAAGAAGGAAAATTGTCAAGTTATATTTGAACCGAAACGAGCGAGACGAGCTATAAACAAGAAGAACGCAGCCCCGAGGAGTGGAACCCGGCCAGATAAAATTCACAAGATACGGAACGAAAATGAATAATAGAAAAGATTATATTGCAGACGATGAAGCAACACAATAAAGAAAGATGCAAAATAAAATATGGATAGACGTTGTTGGGGTCCGCGTTCTGTACGCGTGAAATGTATGTGTGAGCGTGCATAAAATATACACACGTATAGAACACAGGACGACAAAAAAACAGCGAGAAAAAAAAACACATAAGGGGAAGGGAATATAAAAACACCCCCGCGAAATAACAAAATAAATTAAAAATACTTTACTTCACAAAATTGTCCGTTGTAAAAGAAAGAAAGGGACGATTGAGTCAGGGCTGTTGAAAAGAACGCATTGGCTATCAAAAATTGGAATAAAAGAAAGCTAAAACTATAAATGTAAACAATTTTCTTTTTTTATATCTTAGAACGCTTAACATTTTACAATAGCCGATCACGCGCAGCTGTTTCATTCTATCTTAGAGTTTCTTTAATTTTATAATTATACAATGAGTGAAAACGCGGGTCCATCCAGTGAAGTAATTAAAAATCCGCATGGAAAAAATATTGAAATTTAAATCCCGCGCGGTGTGTTATAATCCACTAGATTTGAATTTCGCGCCAATAGATTCACCTATTTTAATAGTATAAGTCTTCTGGTTATTTTAATCTTTGTAAAAATAGAGTATAGCTTGTAGTCGAAACTGAAATATATTCCAATAGTTTCCATTCTCGCGGCAAATAAATATTCTAGCCGTTTCCATTCTCGCGGCGAAAAAATATTTCAATCGTTCCCATTTTCGCGCAGATATCATGTTATGGTAATACTTAGTTAATAATTATATTACGTTAATATTGTAATACATATAGCGCGAGAATGGAATAGATTGAAACATGTTTCCATTCTCTCGACGCAAACATATTCCAGTCGTACAACTGGATTCCATTCTCGCACTGGTAGCGTGTTTTATTCAAATTCTATTCTCGCGGCGGAAACATGTTCCACTTGCTTCCATTCTTGTGGTGGAAACATTTTATAGTAATACTTAATTAATTGAATGATGTTAATATTGTAAATACATACAGCGCGAGAATGAAATAGATTGGAACGCGTTTCCATTCTCTTGGCGGAATCATATTCCAGTCATAGAACAGGAAATATTTTTTAATCAGTTTCTACTCTCGTGGCGAAAACATGTTCAAGTTGCTTAGATTCTTGTGCTGGAAACATTTTATAACGAGCGTATAATAAAAATCGACGACGAAGTTGGCGTTGGAAGTCTCGAGTTATGTCTGTACTAAGATCACACGTGTGACTTGTCAACATGACAACCAGTACTTTACGCGTACGCGTGTGATTTTAGTTCAGACATGACTTTAGATTTCCAATGCCAACTTCGTCGTCGATTTTTGTTATACGCTCAATACTAATACCTAGTTAATTAAATTATGTTAATATTGTGATACATGTAGCGCGAGAATGGAATAGATAGGAAGGCGTTTCCATTCTCTCGGCGCAAACATATTCCAGTCGTAGCACTGGATTCTATTCTATATCCTTGCGGAGGATACATGTTCCAGTTGCTGGCAAATTAGTTTTTGTAAAACTTAGTTGATTGACGTTAATATAGCGGGAAAAAGGGAATAGATTGGAACGCGTTTCCATTCTCTTGGAGGAAACATGTTCCAGTTGCTTCCATGCTTGCGCAAGAAACATGTTATAGTAATAGTTAATTGAAGTACATTAACATTTTAATACATATAGCGCGAGAACGGAATAGTTTGAAACGCGTTTCCATTCTCTCGGTGGAAATATATTTCAGTCGTTTCCATTCTCTCGGCTGAAAAATATCCCAGTTCAACCACCGGATAACTGGTGATGGCCATTTCGGTCTTTCAGACCTCGTCAAACCAGTGCGTTCCATGTCAATGACTTGATGAAAGCAGTTATAGTTTCCGTCTAATTAAAAAGTTGGTGAAATATCTGTCCTTAAGGAAAGCTACCGTTTACCGCGGTGTTCACCAATGTCAAGTTACCCACGGTATTCCAGCCACGGTTTCTTTGACCCGGCTCGGAGGTGGGTAAGATGGGTCTTAAGACAGTAACAATCTAAGACAAATTAGTCAAATTTAAAGTGCGCCAAAATCGGCCGTTTTGGACATTGAAGTTTGATCGATTTTGTGTTGAAAACCGCAGATGACAATAAATAAAATAGAAAATAGTTATAATGAAAAAATAAGCTATTTTATTTACTTATATGGTTCTTAAGACATCTAGTAATAATTTAAGACAAATAAGTCGAAGGCGCTAAAATCAGCCTTTTTTGGACTTTTAAGGAAGATCGATTTTGTGTTGAAAACCGTTGATGCAAAAAAAAAAAATAAAAAAAATTGTAATATAAAAAACTTAACTTTTTTATAGGTTGAGATGGTTCTTAAGGCATCTAGCAACAATTTAAGACAAATGAGTTGAATTTAAAGTGCGCCGAAATCAGCCGTTTTGACCATTGAGCTTTGATCGATTTTGTCTTAAAAACCGTTGATGCAAAAAAAAATATGAATAGTTGTAATAAAAAATTACAACTTCTTTTATCGGCTGAGATGGTTCTTAAGACATATAGAAACAACCTACGACAAAGAAATCGAATTGAAAGTGCGCCAAAGTCAGCAGTTTTGGATTTTGAAATTTGATAGATTTTATATTGAACGAACGGTTGAACGAATCTTGAGTTGTGATTATATAACCTGATATGAATCATAATAATTGGAAATACAGTGCAAGCGCCATTTATTGCCACTTTAAATTAGGCAATAGATGGCGCTTGCGCTGCGTTTCCAATTATTATGATTGTAATAATCAGTAAATTTTTTTTTTCATTGAAAACAATAATTGTTTTGAATAATTGAAATAATTTCACAAGAGGATTATTTTCATACAATATGCATGCAGAATTCAATGTTAGCAAGAGTGTTTTTTTTTGTTTGTTTGTAGATTACAACTGTGTGGAAAGAATCGACGAAAATCAATTTTCGCGCACCCTTTTAAAGGAAACAGGATTACAAATAGAAGAAGTTCTAGTTTGGAAACGAGAGCGTGATTTACTCCAGTGATTGAATATCAACTGTTGAGTGGAGAAGGGAGGGTGTGTGTCATATTAAGGCAGTCGAAAACATTCGAAGAACGTACACCGCATAAAGTATTATTAGAAAGTTGGAAAGGACTTATCGTCCTCGAAGACTACAACATAATGTGCCCCATAAAAGCCATTTTAAAGTTTCGAAAGGAAATCAATGGGGAAAATGTGGATCGTAAAATCTCCACCGATAAATCCTACCGGCACGGCGGAGTAGGGTGGGTTTTGGGCGACTACGCAACGGAGGGTGGCGCACCTCTCCCGGCCCCCTCCCTAGCGAGCGCAAGGAGGCCACCGCTACTACAAACTACCGCAAAACTGATACCCATCCGGTATTTAATTGCGCGATTAATCATTCCCTGTAATAACCCGAGATCCCGACACGTTCCCTTCTCATAATTAAGAGACTACTACATTATAATTATATAGTTACCTTGGCGCTCCACAACACACACACACACACACCCGCACACATAGGTTAGGGCCACAGCTGCGAGATATTTTCAAATTTCGACGTAATAACTTGCCGAGGAGCAGTTCCAGCCGAAAACCTGAAGTTGGAATCCGACAATTAAACGCACTCGAAAAGACAATATCCTTTGGATTATATTGGATAATACATTTTACTCTGAGGAATTCTGTAATTTTAGCGAGACGGGAAATGAGGGTTGCGCGCGGGGGAACCCCGAGCCGAATCGAAACTCATTCGAATTAACGTGTTCACCCTTCCAACATTTATACAGTTAAACAAAAAGGATAATATTAAATATTCCGTTCTCTATCCAATGAAAATTCAACCGGGTTTGAGTGTGTGTGTGTGTGTGTGTGGATTCATGTTCTGGCAATTTGAGGGTGTGGATCCTTCTTTGCAGAGGGATTTAAACTTGGAGCACTTAAAATTCACCTCGACTTCATAGAGCACCGGGAAAGTGTCAAACTACTTCGACAAGTCCTCACGATGGGAATCTAAGCGACTATAACATTATTGGAATTCTGTGGGGATAAAGAAACTTTCTTTACATACACAATTATACCAGCACGTACGGATTTTTTTTTTGTACTCCGTCAAGATTTAAGTTCAATGCTTCCTTGTTTGTTTGTTTTCATTTTATCCACATGAAATCTATTTTTATTTGTGATTTGACGTTTTATAGCTCTAAACTATAATGCCCGTCTTTCTTGCACGCAAAATCAGTCCATATAAAATCGATTGTTATTTACGATTTGCTGTTTTATAGCTACACTGCAGTGTCAGCTGCAGGAATGCAAATAAAATTCTCTTAATTTTATACTCTTTTTCGATTGAGCCAAACTGATTTGTAATTATAATTACAATTTAATTATTCTATTCTTACACACAAAATTTAATTTTAGTGTTTCCATTTTCAATCACTTTCTCATTTAACCCGTGCTGAAACATTTTTTAGTAATCTTTTAAATTTTCAAAAAATACACTTTTTTCCACGAGAAATTGTTTATTTTCCAACTCAATGACGAAACTAGTCAGAAAATAAGCATTTTCTGAAAAAAATCTACTGTGTAGTTTTTTAAATAGTGTTTCCATGTATTGTTGTTTTCACTTTCTCCATATTATTTTTATTTTATTTAGTCTTATATAACTTCGTTATATGTTAATCTCTACTTCTCAGTGAGGTTTCTCCATATTAAATTTTTTATTATTTACGATTTGCAGTTTTAACGCTGAAGAGATGCCAATCGATTGAAACTGATATGTAATTACGATTGCGATTTAATTATTATATTAATTCAAATAAAAAGGATTTGAAGATAATTTACTCAATTGAATAAATAATAAATTATTTTTGCTTTAACTACTGCAACTTTTTTTAACTTACGTTACGTAAGTACTTTAAAAACAAATATCCATTAAAATAACTACTCCTCGGACAAAACCTCCTCCAGTCATTGAATTACATAAAGAAAGTCCGAAGTGGTTCAGGCAAAAAGAGACAACCTGATTGGGACAACAAACAAAAATGAGAATATCTTTCGGGATAGGATTAAATAAAAATAAAATAATGGACCTTTTGTTGCATAACCCGTAAATTAAACAGGTATAATCGAAAAGGTTAAATAACATGCATTATTTAGCCTTTTTAAATCTACCTGTTTAGATTTCTTCATTGTAAATTTTCCGTGCAAATACCTGGGATACCCCGTAACGGGACACCCTCGGAAGGGGTTTATTATGTTTGGCCCGTGGCGGGCACGCGCCTTCATCGCGCACAAACCGCACTCCCTTCTTATTGTCACGCCTCACCCTCTTCATCCCCGTACGGGACGGTTTCGCTCCACCTGGTGCGACAAGTGCGGAAGGACAAGTGCTTCCTTTCATGAACGCGTGCTTTCAAACCCTCATTGTAATCGCTACTTGAATGAACCCAAAATAGGGGATAATAAAAAAAAGTAAGGGGTGGTTAAGAAAATAAAAACTGAAGTTATGGTAAGCCATAAAATAAAATAACATATTTCTTTCTTTCTTTTTCTCATAGCGTAAGTAAAAATAGTCGCAGCAACTACAGGGAAATTAAAAAAATAATGATTTGAAAATAATTAATAAAATATTCTCACATTTAGCTTACGTTACGTAAGTATACACATTAAAAGAACTACTTCCCGGGTAAATACCCACGCCGGACATTGAATTACATAATGTACACCTGCTGTTGCATATCAATAATTTAAAATAATTACTTTCTTAGTGGTAAGAAATTGACATCAAGAGAAGATTGTGAAAATCAATTAGTATTAAATAAATGATTACTATGATTTAGTTTTTTTTTTTTTCATTCAAAACAATAATTGTTTTGAATAATTGAAATAATTTCACAAGAGGATTGTTTTTATGTAATATGCATGCTGTATTCAAGCTTAGCAAGAGTGTTTTTTTTTGTTTGTTTGTAGATTACAACTATGTGGAAAGAATCAATTTTCGCGCACCCTTTTAAAGGAAACAGGATTACAAATAGAAGAAGTTCTAGTTTGAAGATTAAAAGAACTACTTCCCGGCCAAATACCCACGCCGGATGTTGAATTAGATAAGGTACACCTGCTGTTGTATATCAATAATTTAAAGTAATTACTTTCTTAGTGATAAGAAATTGACATCAAGAGAAGATTCTGAAAATCAATTAGTATTAAATAAAAAGAATATGAAAATGATTAATAAATTAACTCCTCTTTAGCTACTGTAACATTCTCACTTATGCTACATAGGTACTTCAAAACAAATGTCCAACAATGGACATAGCTGTTGTATAACATTAACATATTGTATAATGCAACAATTTTTGAATCGAAAATATTTAATGCAAAAAACAAACAAAAAATAAGAAAATTAAAAAATAAAATAAAAGTTACGTAATAGAAGGCTTTCTGCAGACACGTGTTTCGGAATTTCATCCCTCGTCAGTATAGCTATGCCTTACATAATTGCAAAGTTGTTAATTAAATTAATTAAAATGTTGCATTATACAATTGTTATTGTTATGCAACAGCAAATGTCTATTATTAGATAGACACTTATGTAACATAAGTCATTATGTCAAAGTAGCAGAAGAAAAAATAATTTATTAATTATTCTTTTTATTTAATTTATTTAAATAACCGTGATCAAGTGAATAAATCATTTTTCTATTATTAAGAATAAAAGTAGGTAATTCGTACATAAATTTCATTATTATTATTATTATTATTCATTCCTTTCTGCGTGAATTGCGGCCGAATGAAAGTATTTTCACTTTGATTGGTCGTTCAACTCTGGCGTGCACGTATATGGGCATCTAACGACGTTTTTAATTCCTCAATTAGGCCGCACTGCGGCTTTAGATTTATTCTGAATTACACGTTTCCAACATGTGGCGGAGTGGCCGACACGAGCACGGTCTCCTTTTTTTTGTACATAGAGAGAGAGAGGCGTGCACACGTACTAAAATTATCCTCGTGTTAACTACACACAGTGTATTCAAATTTATATGTGTGGCTATATGGTCTTTTCCGTAGATAATTCGGTAGTTTTATTGGGCTAATTAACTCCACCACACCAGCAGATGTTAATTTAGGGAATTTTATGTTTTAGGGGGTGTTTGTATGTGTGTGTGCACCTTGTGTTAGAGGGGGTTTGAATTATGACTGGAAGAACAATAAGCGGGAAGAGGGGGTCGATTTATGCGGCGTTCGGTTTGAAATTAATATTTCGAGATTAATCCAGCGGAAAGTAAAAGTTAATAGGTCGCATAAATCAGAATAGAAAGTTAACGGTAAATGAATCCAAGTAGTCTACTTTTGACAGATTTCCTCGACTTTGATTAATGCAGTTGGCTTGCGGACTAGCGTGTTTCGGTGGATAAGCACGCGAGCGGGCGGGGGTTTCAAAAAAATATTGACCCAGTTTTTCGCACCTTCCGAGGGGTTTCATTTACGACTTCCCCGTTTTAATTTTTCATTATTGGAAAGCCCAAACCTAGAAATTACACGCAGATATATTTTCATTCCACACGCGGGAAAATTCATTTGTTTTTATTATTATTACGCGGGGGAAGTAGGTCGGTGTTGTGGGTTGAAACACGCGAATTTGTTATCGATTGGGTAAAAGTTGCCGGGTGTGTGGGGGATTACGATTTCGTTTCCAAGTGCATGCTTAAATATTGTTGACGGAAGATATGCATCATTGTCAGTCCCCTTGTAGTTGAATTTGAAACTAATGTTTCACTTGGAAGCACAGAATAGCAATTAACCGACCCCACCTCCCCTTCCTTCCACTCCCGATGATAGGGTTGTGTAAATATACGCAAGTGCTTCGAAAATGCAATAAACTGCCCGCACTGTAGTGTCACATTGGAACATCGTGGATGTATCTGTAATGGTTTCTAGATTATCTCCGGATTGCCTTCGTTCGCATTATTCTTGTCAGACTCGTAATAAATCGACGCATTCCCTTCTTTTGTACGTCCGACCAGAGGATTCCTGAAAGTCGGCGAGCCGGGCCCACCCTCGCTGACTTATAATGGCCCCGCGTTATTATATGCACATAATCCCTCCCCCATGTTTTATGGCTACATAAAAATTCCCAATAATTTCATGACCCCCTCGTTGTATAAACATAATTAATCTACTTGTCCCCCGAAAAATGGGAAAACTTGCTGTAGTTACGTAATTTAGTTGATGGGAATAAACTACTGCAGGGTGTTTCGCTTAACTTCCTTCTATTGGATACCCCCCCAATGTATAAACAAACAATAATTAAAAGTTACATAATTTATATGAATAATATATTTAATAAATTCGCTTTTTTTTAAGCGAAACCGCCAACAACTTTATTTTACAAAATATACACAACAAATTGAATAAAGATATTTTGCTAGTTAAGTCACATTTTCAAATAAACGTCAAATATTCTTAATATCACACTTAATCTGATATTTTGTTAGTTAAGTCACCTTTCCAAATAAACGTCAAATATTCTTAATATCAAGCTTAATCTGATATTTTGTAAGTTAAGTCACCTTTCCAAATAAACGTCAAATATTCTTAATGTCACGCTTAATTTTATTAGTTAAGCGTGATATTTTGTTAGTTAAGTCATCTTTCCAAATAAACGTCAAATATTCTTAAAATCACGCTTAATCTGATATTTTGTTAGTTAAATCACCTTTCCAAATAAACGTCAAAAATTCTTAATATCACGTTTAATCTGATATTTTGTTAGTTGGACATTTGTTTTGAAGTACTTATGTAACATAAGTCAGAATGTCACAGTAGCTAAAGAGGAAATAATTTATTAATCATTTTCATATTCCTTTTATTTAATACTAATTGATCTTCACAATCTTCTGTTGATGTCAATTTCTTACCACTAAGAAAGTAATTACTTTAAATTATTGATATACAACAGCAGGTGTACATTATCTAATTCAATGTCCGGTGTGGGTATTTGACCGGGAAGTAGTTCTTTTAATCTTCAAACTAGAACTTCTTCTATTTGTAATCCTGTTTCCTTTAAAAGGTTGCGCGAAAATTGATTTTCAGCGATTCTTTCCACACAGTTGTAATCTACAAACAAACAAAAAAAACACTCTTGCTAAGCTTGAATACAGCATGCATATTGCATGAAAACAATCCTCTTGTGAAATTATTTCAATTATTCAAAACAATTATTGTTTTCAATGAAAAAAAAAATACTAAATCACCTTTCAAATATATGTCAAATATTCTTAAAATCACGCTTAATCTGATATACAAATCTTTATTCAAGGGACTTTTACATTATATTAAGTACAGTATTGTATAGTATAATACGGTATATAATTTGAGGTTGTTCTTCCATAGACTATTGACCGAGGTCTTTCTGCCTTTAATCTGATATTTTGTTAGTTAAGTCACCTTTCCAAATAAACGTCAAATATTCTTAATGTCACACTTAATTTTATTAGTTAAGCGTGATATTTTGTTAGTTAAGTCACCTTTCCAAGTAAACGTCAAATAATTTTCACTTTCTAGTCTATTTTGTTGTCTAATATTGATTTTAAAGCTACTTCGATTCGAGATCTTTACTGAAAATAAGCTAAAATAGGCAAAATATCTTATGATTTGAGCCTAAATGGGCTTATCGTCTATTTCCGACTGTAAAAGTACACTTCTGGGCAATAAAATGTTATAGCTTAAAGAAGACATGATAAGTTTCCCAGTTACAAAAAAAGTATGTAAATGTGCCAATTTCTTTAATTTAATTTTATCATTTATTAAAACAGCTGCTAGGCAATTAAAACAGACACGAATTACACAACTAGAATATTGTGAAAAATTGTTGTGCTTAAGAAGAAGTGTACGTTTGTATATTTGCCTGATATTAGACAGTAAAATAGAATTAAATATTAAAAGTCCATTTCGTTGCTTAATATTGATTTTAAAGTTACTTTTTACTTTCCCCGGACCCCTGTTCAAGGGAAAGTATTGTTAAAAATAAACAGAAAAGAGTATTTATTCAGTTGGTCACAATTATTTAAATATATTAAATAAAAATGATTTGAAAATAATAAATTATTTCCACATTTAACGAACTTATGTAGCGTAAGTCAAAAAGTCTAGCTCTGTGTGAAAATAATTTATTAATTATTTTCAAATAATTTATTAATTATTTTCAAATAATTTTTATTTAATATATGAAAGTATTGTTATCGTAAAAATTTTCGAATCGCAAATTTTTAACGAATATGTACATTTTGAGGTCCCTGAAACATTTGAAAAATGCCTGTGTGTGTGTGTGTGTATCTGTGTGTTTCCGCGATAGCGCATAAACTTTTTTTATAAATTAATGTTTTTAATATTTAGACATTGGTAGTTCATATTGTATGAAATAAATATGAATAGATTATTAAAAATCAACCAAAATGTGAGCAAATACTGGGATCGAAATTATTTTGCCTGCCCCACAATTAAATTAAATTAAAATTTAAAAAATCAATAGATCTATTTAGGCAAAATTAGACAAAAGGTGGCGCTTGCGTCGTCTTTAATTTATTAAGATCTATTTATGTAAATATCCATGGAAATTTTAATAAGTATATATATATATATATTCAATGACCCTTTCTACCCTTATGGGTGTAGGGTAATTTTAATAAAACAAATTTTAAATTCTCTTGAAAATAATCTGTGTTTTATTGGTTGATTTTTAATAATCTATTCATTTTTATTTCTTTTATAAAAGTGGAATAATCTGAAAAGTTTTCGGTTAGATTCAAAACTCATTAAGTGCAACTTTACTCTTAGCAATTATTCATTTTTTTAAGCAAGTGAATGAAGAAAATGAAAAGCGCTTCCATTATATATTTAAAAATTATAAAAATATCATTTTTGGAAAGAAATAATGAAAATGTAATTAAGGAATGGAGAATGTTTTGTTTCTATCAATCTCGAGCGAATAATATAAATGATGTTAAATTAGGATTGCGAGATTCTGTGTTATTATTAAATGAATGAGTTTGTTGTTGTATTGTGTACGTTTAAATGTATTCCGCTGTAACGTTTGCGAATATAGGAGGGTAATGTTATTTATCTAGCGAGGTATACAAGTGGTTGGTATCTGCAATTACACGACGACATGCCATTAAGACTAACAAAGCTGCGGGTTCGAGGGAGCACTCTCCACGACTCTTAATACTCCAGTTATTATTAAGCTCTACATATTAGTTCCCGAAATCTAATTATACGAGAAGGGGTGGCCCTTATTAATCGGAACCATCCACCAGCAGCAGCAAACACCGTCCGAGCAGAAGCAGAGCCATGTCTAATGTCCGTTGAAGGCGCGCACGAAAATAACGAAACATCTGGCAAAGGTCAGAACGCATGGGAAAGAATTAAAGGAAGGGTTGCGTGCGAGAGGATGCTGACCGTTATTATAATTTCTTTTAAACGTCCACTCCTCTCTCGTGGTTCATTCCACGGGGAAAGGGGAGGATATCTGAAATGCGGAATGGGTAATGGCCGGGCTGAAATTTTTCCCGAGGAAATTCGCTCGTTTGTTCTGCGCGGCAATTCCGGGCTCATTTCGCCGGTTTCCGCGCTTAAAGAATGAGACACAATTTCGCCGTATTAGCATTTTAATGTTGCCTCGTATACACTGCTAACTACGGGGGGCTTTTTTGAAATTATGTATGGCACTTCTTCCTCTCGCCCTCTTTCTCTTTTACCGTAACACCGTACCGAACAGATGTTACGGCCTTCCCTTTCCACTTATTTTTAAATGCGCTCGCCGTACGACTTTTACGACGAAATTTTATAGTTCGACTAAAGGAGAGAGGAATACGGAGGAAATACTTGGGATACACCTTTGTTTCAGTTATAATAAATAAACAACTAAGGCTTCCCATTTAAATACTACACCATCTTAATATCCATTCAATTACAATTATACATTTATATATATATATATATACATATATTTATATATATACAAGGTGTACAGAAAATGAGTGAAAACCTTCAGGTAACTCAATTTATTAATTAATTTTTAATAGAAAATAAAAAAATGTTGTATGGTTCTTCATTGAGGCTTACGAGGTCTTCGGAATTTTAAATATGTGTCTATAAATTAGTATTGTTTTTTAAATATTTTGTAAAAAATCAATAGTTAATTATTATGGCTTCCACTTCGTTCGATATGGTCTATTATAATTTAATAAAACACTTTAACTTTGTTTGCACATCTATTTCTTTTATTTATTGACTATAGTTTCGACAGCATTAGCGCGTCATTATCAAACTAAGAGTAACTTAACATCAATTTTGCACGGAAATTATACGAACAAGTTTAATTCGAACAAGTTTAAAATATATATATATATATATATATATATAATCGATGTCCCCTTTTAGCAACTGGTGTCAGGTTTTTTTTTTAAATTAAAAATGTAAATAGTTTTCACAAAATTCCTATTCACCCCAAGAAGAAGAATATAATTACGCATTTTACAAAATATCCATCCACCCCAGAAGAAGAAAGCATGAAAAAAGCACGTTGTAATTTATTGAAATAGATTCCGAGCCGAGAGAAACTTGATATGTGAGATAAAAAAAAAATGTATTCAGAAGACGTTAACAACTTCAAAAGCGCATTTCACGAGACGAAATGACCCTTCGCGTATAAAGAGCTCTTCCCCCCATAGAAAAAGCAAAACTTGTTCCGTGCATAATCCCGACAAAGTTGCTTCTTTTTTGTTCGACTCTCTTTAAATTATAATGATAATGATATAAAGAAATTTATTTACATATCTTAAGAGATATTATGATTATTACATTTTTTCTATAATAAAAAAAATAACAACCTGAAATCTTCCACGAGCTGGTTGGAGGATTATGTAAGTTGAATGAAAAGTGATATTGTTTCTGCTTTTTTAAACATTTTTAAATAAATATATTTAGTAGGGCAGAAAAATTTTTGGTCGATAGCCTAGGCAAATTAACACCAACATGTATTGTAATTACTAACTAAACATCTTTATTCATGTAACATTTATACATAGTTTAGATAATTATTTACAATGTATTCGTAGATTTATATTCACATATATTACGTGAAATGGGTAAGGACCGAAGGTCTTTCCGCTATTGTAATTATTTATGTTATTTTTTTTTCAGTGAAATTTTTAAAGAAACACTTTCCTTATACCTTAAATATATTCAGAACAATTTTAACTAATGTTTATAAAATAAGTTAATCATAGGCAGGAATTCCAAGCTCTTCATCTGTCCATTTTGAGGCATCAGGATAATCAGGATATATTGTTTAAATTATCTGCACAATCTGAATAATGATGTATATATACACACACACACACACACACACACATATATATATATATATATATATATCGAAAATAAACGACATCTGTAACCCTGTAATTAATAGAAAAAAAAGTTCGAGTTCTCTTTATTTAATTTATCTTCTTTATGTTGGTTGTGGAGACTTTAATTTAAATAATAATAATATATAAGTAGAAGAAAGGACAAACATTTTTAAATATTTAAATATGTATATCGAAACAGAAGCATCCACAATAAAAAAAATATTGCAATTTATTAATGAAAGAAAATCAATAGTTTACAAATTTTCACTGGATGAGAGTAATTTGAGTTTGACCTTTTTATAACAATATAATAATTTTGGGAATAATGGGGAATCATTCTTAAAAAGGCAGTTAATACGAATTTGTTATATTTGCCTATAAAAAACTATAGGCAAATACAACAAATTTGTATTAAGGATGCGATTTAGATGAAATAGATAGCTATATAAATATTGGCAATCACTACTTCGAGTTAGATTTCTGTTGTGATCAATGAAGAATATTGTATTATACATTAAAGTAATCTTAAAATAAGCAGGAATTTCATCAGATGAATTAAAAATTATTTTAATGTTTAGTTTGTGTGAAAAACAATAATGAAAAACAATGAAAATTGATCAAATTTATAGCAATATTCAAATTATATTTTTGCTAATAAAAACTTGTGTAATGAAAATTTAAAGGATTTCACTAAATTCTGCATTCAAATAACTTAGCAGACATGTCCTATTAATTTCATTATATCTTACAATTTTCTTTTCTAACTTGAACAAGTAAGTTGACGTAATACACGAAAATTAACGAATTATTTTTTTATTTAGATTAATACTTTATACTTTGTAGATAAAAAATGTAAATATTCATATTATTAAATCCAAAAGAATGGCTCTTTTATCAAACGATTATTCCATTTTACTATATAGCTATCTCTTTCTACTAAACCGCAACCTTAACTACTTTTATAACAATGATTAGATTCAGCAAAAAGTGAAAAAAATATAAGAACGGTAACACTGAAGTTGATCTCGTCAAGTCAAAGTCAGAAACGTAATTCCCCGAAGCAATCGCCCTACGACGCTCCGCTAAATTCGCGCGCGCAGCCCTTCTAACATTGTTATGATTTATGAATGTCAAAAAATTTGATGATGTATTTTTCGAAAGGCTCTCACTCTCACGTTTCCCGCCACACTCGCTTCTTCCTTTTTTTTTTTTTTTCGCGAGAATTTAGAGATGACATGGCACATGGCGCATAATTGGTTGGAGCCGAGGAGGGTGCGAAAGAAGAGCGCGGGGTGGGAAGTGAATTTAATAAAAAAAAAATTGCAAATTGCGTTATGACTCGCTCGATAATTCGCTAATACAATGTTGTATCAAGCGGAGATTGTTTGCGTAAACCGGGCACGTATTCAAGTGCAGAGTGCAATCGGTCAGTGGAGGTATTAATATTCAAACTACGCCCCGTTGCGCCCTCACAGTAAATAGTGCGGTAGTTTGGATCGTACGGGGAAGCGCACGTTGTGACAACGTTGATGTGGTGTTAATTGTGCTTTGATTATTCCTGATTTTCAACATATTATTACATTTATTTTAATACACCAATCATATACCAAAGAAACAGCAACAAATAAATAAAAATAGATTACAATGAAATTAAACAAGGAAAATTTCTGGCAATGATCAATAAAATTCGATCAATCCCTTTTTCCAACTGCAAAAAAAATACTTACATTGCCAGAAATTTTCCTTGTTTAATTTCATTGTAATTTAAATAACTGCAAACGTGTGAATCATCTTTGTTTCATTTTATTTAAAAATAGATTAAAAATTCGAAATTAATTAATATATTATGTCCTCTTTAGCTACTGCGATTTTTTTATATACAAATATATTTATTTAAACAATTTCATTTTTACAATCATTAAGTATATATTTAATAAAATTTTCAGCCACCATTCATCTAGCTTATGGATAACAAGTGATCATAACATCAGACCATTGTGTTCGGAGGTCTTTCTGTCATTTTTTTTTTTAAATTTACATTATCTAAGTATTTTATAAAACAAATGTACATTAAAACAACTACTTCTGGGACAAGTAGCCCACCAAACATTTAATTAGGTAATGAACATTTGCCGTTGCATAAGGTTATATAAAATTAACCCATATGCAGACACTTGTTTCGGGATTTATAACTCGTTAGAACAGCTCTGACTTACATAATTTAAAGATGTTAAATTAGTATAATTAATAGTTTTAATATTTAAACATTGGTAGTTCATATTGTATAAAATAAATATGTTTATATTATTAAAAATTAACCAATAAAACAAATAAAACACAGATTAGATTGATTAACTTTAAATTCCCGATTAGTTTCGCCCATTTTCAAGAGAATTTAAAATTTAGTTTCTTTAAATTTCTGTGATTAATTTAGATTAATTAATTAATAATTATTATATGTTTCTTTTTTCTCTATCTTGTAATTGGTTTTCTTTTAATTTATAAGTTGGTATTTTGTATGCTCAATATATGTAAACATATTTTGAATGTAGAAATGGTGAATCGGTGAATAAATGAAAAAAAATGATAGATTGCAAAAAATAAAGTATTTCATTAAACAAAACTAATTAAATTAAATAAATTAAGCGTACCGTCTCGGCTTCGATCTCAAATGAAAGTGATCGAGGTTTGCGAAGGACGCGAACAATGCGAGCGTTTTATCTTAATTACAATAGGAATTGTTAAAAAATAGTTTTAATGCGTACTTAAAAATACACTTTAATAATTTAATAAAATGTTCAATCACCATTCATACAGATGGCGCTTGTGCTGTCTTTCCAATTAGTATGATATAGAAAAATTTATAAGGAAATATTTTAATTCAGACAATTACATTTTTACAAATATTGAGTATTAAAATAAAGGTTTGTCTGTCCTATCGATCGGAGGTCTTTCTGCCCCATGACACTTTGTTAAATATATTTTGTTATATTTATTGCTAATTTAAATATTTCATGTCAATTTACAAAAAATCACATAAAAAGATTCACCTTAAATTAATAATAATCACCGGTAAAGCTGTGACAATGAGATTTAAATCCCGAAACGCGTGTAGAAATATATTTAATTATCGTTGACGATGCCACTTGAAATTAGGCAAAAGGTGGTGCTTGCGTCGTCTTTAATTTATTATGAATATTTAATTATATTGTATTTAAATTACAATAAAATTAAATAAGCAAAAATTACTGACAATGATGAATAAAATTTCCTTTTACAATTTTTGAAATTATGATAATTAAATAAATAATGATTGAAAGACCGATGGTAGATGGCCATTTAGGAAGACACAATAGATTTTATATTATATGGAAGAATATGATATAAAATATCTAATATAAATTTAGAATAATGATTGTATAAATAAATAATAAAGATAAAAAGTGTTTAATTAAAATGATATAAATTAATTGAATCATAATTCGCGAATATAAATTAACACCTAAATATTATAATCTGATATTTCAATTGCGATTGTGTCCTCACCTGTCTTGGTAATCTGACATAATGGCCGCTAAAGTCCCACATTCGAAAACAATAGCAACCATATGTCACATTAAGCTTTTGTCCTGCCCGTTCTGATTACCTGTCTCGTTCATGCCTCGGGGCCCCCGTAATAACACTATCTCTCTCGTTATCCTAAAACGCGCCGGAATCCCAGTTTATCCCGCTGTATTGTTTTATGCATTGTAATCGGATAGCGTCCGTTTGTACCCACAATTCCACCGCCGACTGTTCTCCCTGCTAATGGAACTAGATATCGAACTTTGATTTCTGCGGACCGGCACTAAAATTAATTCCAGCGAAACAATTTCGCAATTTTATACGCGCAGCCCGCACCAATAATGCCGGCGTGTCGCCTCGCTTTTTACATCATCAGTTGTTGCTTTTTTTAGTAGGAACCGAAATATGCGTTTTGAATTAAACCCAAATCCAATATTTTTTCGTGGATAAATTTTTGAGTTGCAACTCTATTTTGGAATTGAGGAGTAAGGTTTAGATGTTAGACCAGTCTAACTGTTAGTTAAATTGAATCTTGCCTTATGATTTGTAATATTAATATTAGTTTAGTATTTACTATTATTGTAAAATTATATTATACATCGCAAATACAGTTATTATAAATAGAACGTACTTACGTAAAGTAAGTCAAAAGTCACAGAGCTAAATGTGAAATAATTAATTTCAAATCATTTTTATTTAAATACAGTTATTATTATTTATCTTAAGTCCTTATACCCTTTCGGGTGTGGGTCCACAAATACAGTTATTATTATTAATTCTTCAATCAGTTATTATTACAAATAATCTCCACACGCTTTGCTGTATTCCCCCTTTTTTTTATTCCTCTTCATTCTTCTTTTTGTTTTCACGTGGAATGTACATCAATCAAAATATGGGCGATCC
The DNA here is from genome assembly GCA_963082785.1 of Philonthus spinipes. NCBI lineage: Eukaryota > Metazoa > Arthropoda > Insecta > Coleoptera > Staphylinidae > Philonthus > Philonthus spinipes. Next base: position 6,285,599 of record OY720314.1, read on the forward strand.
CGCCGAGACACTTGAAGCATGAATTTTATTCCGCCGCGGGCCCAAACTAGATAAACTAATGCAATCGCTTCATGCACATTGAACACGTTTGTTTCCTTTGGCGAGTCCGTCCCGCAACTCCCCTCTCACTTCCCATGCTTTCATTCGAGCACACCTACAAGAAGAGCAGCACCTTTGTGACTTCGCTCGACCTGAAACGATTTCACCAAATCACGCGCGCTTCAACAGACGTCAATAATTTATTTCCCCTGCCAGTGTTTACAGAACGATTTTTATGATTTATAAAAAAAAAAATAAGCGTTGTTAGCTATAAAAAGACACACAAGCAATAGTAGCTATTATTAGTCAATACAACTAAATATTCACACACATCTTAATTCAACCCATACAGATTCTTCTAAATTAAGTGCGTACCATGGCTATCTTTATTATTAATTGAGCTAGAAAGTCGGCTAAATTAGCAAAGTATAAGTAAACAAACTTAAGATTACGAAAAGACAGTTGAGGTAATCGATTAGACTCTACGCTTTGATTTAAAATTAGACTTAACAGAATTACTAAGCACAGAGTGGAATTACGAGAGTTTAAAGTTGATTTAAAAAAATCATCTTTTCATTTTAAGAAATAAATTCTAGAAAATCCTTCAACAAACTTAAGATTACGAAAAGAGGATTTTCTTGGAAAGAATCGTCGTTTGATTCTTTCCAAGAAATTCCTCTTTTTCACTTTAAGAAAAAAATATAAAAAATCACAAACAAATTTAATATTAAGAAAATTTAGTTCGCGAACACAGGTGGTGCTCTTTGACACCCTCCACAGTACCACCAGCTTAACCAAGTTTGACTTAAAGCGGCATCGACTCTTAAAGAAAGGCTCGTTTGGCTTTAAAAAATCACAAAAAATAAGTCTAGCTTAAAGCACGCTCGATGGTTGACTTAAGACGATCCCAAGAAATGCGCTAAGCGTAAGAAAATGATTGTGATTACGCTAAGCGTGGAATTATGTGGACTTAAAGTGGCATTGAGTCCTACAGAAAAGTTCGTTTCGGCTTTAAAATTACACAAAAAAATAAATTTAGCTTAAAACACGCTTAAATCGCACATAATCGACTTAAGACAATTCCAATAAATGCACTTAGCGTGAGAAAGTGATTGTGAATACGCTAAGTGTTGAATTACGTGGACTTAAAGTGGCATCAACTCATAAAGAAAAGTTCGCATCGGCTTTAAAAATTCACAAAAAATAAATCGAACTTAAAATACGCTCAAAACGCACATGAGCTATTTAAGATAATGCCAACAAATGTGTTAAGCTTGATAAAATGGTTTTAAATAGGCTAAGTATGGAATTACGTGGACTTTAAAAATTTCGGACTTTAAAAATTCAGAAAAAATAAATTGAGCTTAAAATAAGCTCAAATCTCACATGAGCGATTTAAGACGACTCCAACAAATGCGCTAAACATAAGAACATGATTGTGAATACGCTAAACGTAGCATTACGTGGACTTAAAGTGGCATCGACTCGTAAAGAAAAGTTTGTTTCGGCTTTAAAGATTCAGAAAAAATAAGTCGAGCTTAAAATAAGCTCAAATCGCACATGAACGAGTAAATACAATACCAACAAGTGTGTTAAGTATGAGAAATTGATTTTAAATAGGCTAAGCGTGGAATTACATGGACTTAACCTGGCATCAACTCGTAAAGAAAATTTCGTTTCGGTTTAAAAAAATCACAAAAAATAAGTCGAGCTTAAAATAAGCTCAAATCGCACAGGAGTGATTTAAGACAATGCCAACAAATCAGTTAAGCGTGAGAAATTGATTATAAATAGTTTAAGCGTGGAATTACATAGACTGTAAAGTGTCTCGTAAAGAAAAGTTCGTTTCGGTTTTAAAAATTCATAAAAATAAGTCCAGCTTAAAATTAATAATTAAAATAAATTACAAAAGACAGTTGATAGCTTGTCAAGCAAACATTACGCTTTGATTGATCTAGACTTAACGGAATTGGTAAGCTTAGAGTGGGGTTACAAGAGCTTATAGTTGAAATGACGATTCTCTCAAAAAAAATCTTCTTTTCAATTTAAGAAAAAAATTACAAAAAATCCCAAACAAATTTAAGATTACGAAAAGACAGTTGAGTTAATCGAGCAGACTTTACGCTTCGATTTAAGACTGGATTTAACAGAATTTCTAAGCTCAGAATGGAGTTACAAGAGCTTAACATTGAAACGATTCTCTTCAAGAAAATCCTCTTTTCGCTTTAAGAAAAAAAAAAAAAAATACAAAAAATCGCAAACAAACTTAAGATTACGAAAATGCAGTTGAGTTAATACAGTAGATTCTACGCTTTTTGTAAGATTAGACTTAACAGAATTGGTAGGCTCAGAGTGGAATTGCGAGAGCTTAAACTTGAAACGACGATTTTTTCCAAGAAAATCCTCTTCTTCACTTTAAGAAAAAAAAAAAATATATATAAAAAATCATTAACAAATTTAAGATTAAGAGAAAACAGTTGAGTTAATCGAGTAGACTCTACGCTTTGATTTAAGACTACACTTAAAAGAATTGCTAAGCTCAGAGTGGAGTTACGAAAGTTTAAAGTTGTAACGACGATTCTCTTAAAAAATCCTCTTTTCACTTTAAGAAAAAAAATATAAAAAATCACAAACAAACTTAAGATTACGAAAAGATAGTTGAGTTAATTGAGTGGATTCTACGCTTTGATTTAAGACTAGAATTAACAGAATTGTTATACTTAGAGTGGAGTTACAAGAGCTTAAAGTTGAAACGACGATTCTTTCCAAGAAAATCCTCTTTTTCACTTTAAGAAAAAATATAAAAAATCGCAAACAAACTTAAGATTACGAAAAGACAGTTGAGTTAATCGAGTAAACTCTACGCTTTGATTTAAGACTAGAATTATCAGAATTGGTAAGCTCAGAGTAAAATTACGAGTAGAAACGACGATTTTCTCAAAGACAACTAATAATCCAAAGCTTGCTTCATGTCGTGATTAAAAATTTGTTGCTAACTTCAACCCGTGACTAAAATGCAAGAACACACGGCTTGTCGAATGTGTAGATCGCTTAATGTCATGGAAACATATGCGATAATTAATTTTCTACTCCTATATTTAAATAGGAGTAGAAAATTAATTTTTAATATACCATGTACAATCAAGTGGAAATTACAAATGTTTTATTGAAATCATTTAAGATATTAAGAATTCTGATAAACGCGTCCTTTGTAAAAAAAAAAAACACCAACAAATGTTTTATTCATATCATTTAAAATATTGACAATTCTGATAAACGCGTTGTAAAAACACCAACAACTTGCCAATAAATACTTTGTATATAAATTGTAACTAAATAAGTTTACTTTCCGAGTATCAGGTGCGTCCAAAATCAACACATTTTTTTTATTCGAAGGGTTTTTTTGAAATTACAAAACACCGAATTTGTTGTTTTCGCAGGGCGCCAGCAAGGTTCGTTACATCGGAATTTGGACGCACGCCTAATCCGAATTTATTTCGGTGTGTACACATCTCTAAGGATATTGAGCATGTACGCGCGGCGGCGTTCGTTATTTGCTTTGGAAAATAATTTTTGGCAAGCGGAGACGGGCGGGGAAGGTGAAATATTGATAATTGCAAGTCTATTTTTACATGGGATACGTCTACAAATAGAAACGGAAACCCACGCGCACTGGATAATCGTTATCGCTGTGAAAATTATTTAGAATCGGAATTCATTCTTATTCATTCTAGTTTGAAATAATTTTCTTCAATTGATGTGTAATAAAAAAAAAAAAACGGCTGAAAGACCTAAGGTCGATAGCCATTTATAAGTTTATATCAAATATTTTGTATAATATATGTATATGTAAATACCACAATAAAGATGATTGTATATATAAAAAAAAAAACATAAATTTTAAATTCTCACATGACCTATGAGCTTCTTTTATTGCGACTGTGATTCCGAAATCTCTCTCCCTCTCTTACTCTCACTCTCTCTTTCTTTCTCTATATCTCTTTCTCTCCCCTTCTCTCTTTTTTTTTTTCTCTCTTATTATTTTCCATTTGCACTTCATGGTTTTCTTTTAAGCATTCAATGGAAATGGATCATTAAAACGAAGCTAATATTTCTTATTGGAATTTCATGGTTTCCCTTCAAATTTTCACTAGATAATAATCCCTATTAGCAAGATGTCATATTATTTTCTCTCCATGATTCCTCTTCAAACTATCACTAGAGATGGATTATTAGCAAGAATTCATATTATTTGCTCTCCATGATTCCTCTTCAAGTCATCACTGCAGATGGATCATTAAAAAGAAGGCAACGGTTCTAATTTACATTTCAAGTTTTCTCGTCGAATCTTTAAAGGAGATCATCAATAAAATAATAGTTCTTATTTGGCACACGAATAATCCTTCATGATTTTCCTCAGAACATGATCGTTCGTTCTCTAATCGTGTTAATTGTTCTCGCTCTGGAGAAGTTTGAAAAAAAAATCAAATTTTCACTGGAGATGGGTTAATGACCCATCTCCAGTAATTAAATTCTTAGTAATAATAGTAATTCTTAGTTTCCCTTCAAATATTTAATGAAAATAGTGGAAATAATAGTTATTGGCATTTCATGGTTTCCCTTCAAACTTTCACTGCAGATGGATAACTAAAATAGAAATGGTGGTTTTAATTTGTATTTCATAGTTTTCCTTCAAACTTTTACTGGAGATGGATCATTAAGAAGAAGATCATGGTTCTAATTTTCACTTCAAGGTTTCCTTTCAAATTGTCAATGGAAATGGATAATTAAAATCAAAATAATGGTTCGTGCTTTCCCTTCAAACTTTTACTTCAGAAGAATCATTATTAAATGGTTCGTACTTTCCCTTCAAACTTTAACTTCAGAAGAATCATTATTAAATGATTCTAATTTAGATTTCCTTGTTACCCTTTAAACCTTCATTGGAGATGGATCATTAAAAAAGAAGAAAATGGCTCCAATTAGCATTTCATGGTTCTTCTTCAAAGACAGTTGATTTCCTTTTTGTTAGGAATTAATCATTAATGTTGAAGCGGGGTTGTAAACATGTATACTACGGTGTTATCAAAATATTATTTGAGGCAGACGTTGATAACCATGGCAATCCGAGAACCCTCACGGTGGGTGTTATTTTATTTACTCCTCATATATCATGAAAGATAATTAAAGATAATTGGGATATAAATATAATATGCTGATAATTAATCGTACAAATTGGTCCAGATTGCGAGAAGACACCTGGGTGTAGTGGCGATAACTAGCGTCCTTCAAGCCTCCCGCATAGCACGGATATTCTTAGTAATGAGGCCCTAATACATGACTCCCCAGCCGAGTATCGCGTGTATAATATACGACCCCACCCCCCACAACCCCATTGCTTAATAAGCAGTTACCCCATGTCTCTGGGAATATATACACGTACACGAATTTCCATTGCGGCGGTTTTCTTTCCCCGTTCCCCCGTTTCCGTTGCCTCCCCTCTTATTTTCGCTTATTTCGTACATTTCCTTTTCTCTAATTTCCACCGCTACTTGTTATTCAGCGCACCTTTTTCACCGGTACAACGCGGGCCGGTCCCGGTGGTGGGCTTTTATTATTTTCCGCATCTATCAATTCCTTGTTAGCATCTATTCTGATCTTTACAAAGACCCACGCAAATTGGCATTTTTATTTACGTGAGGGAAATTTCAATATTTAGCGGGGGGCGGTGGCATCGCGCTTATTCGGAGTGAATGCGGGAAGTTGATGCGATTTGTCATGAAAAATGGGGAAACGAAAAGTATATATATAAAAAAAAAGAATAGGAAGAATCAGTATTGATTGGAGCAATTGATGCTTTGTGCATAAAAATAAAATTGCGCTCACTAACATTTATTGCCTAGCAGGAAACCAGTTCGCAATTACAAAACAACGCATTTTAAGCAAATTGGATAATAGAAGATGCTGAATGCTATTATTCCAATTAATAAAAATATTAGATGAATAAAAAAAACATTGGATACAAAATATATTTACAGATGGCTGAAAGGCTTCCGGCCCATAGCCAATTCATATTTAAAGTTTAATTAAATTGTCAAAAATGTAAAAAAAAGTTAAACCACACTTGTAAGGAATAAAGATGATGAATATATAATCATCTTTATGTTGGTTGTTGGTTGTGGAGACTTTAATAAGTAGGAGAAAGGACAACTATTTTTATTTAAATAATATATAATCAATTCAATATTGATTCATGCACTTTGAAGCATAGCGTCAAACAATTTGAAGTATCAACTACTTGATGCTACGCCTCAAAATACATTAATTAAGATGGAATGGTGGCATTGCATCAAATAATCGTCAAGATGGAATGAACTAAAAAATCATAATATGCAAATGATATATTTTTTAGCAGAAGTTCCACACTGGGAAAAGAATGGCCAGAAATGGCGACAATTAAGGATCTACCAACGTCGACGAGTTGGGCGGATGGCAGTGCGGCTGATATTTGGTTATCCCAAAGGGATATAACAAGACAGAGTTAAATACGTTTCCTTTCTCTCTCCGACAATCCGAAAGAAAGGTTAACTCACTTTTTCTTAGCCATCCTTGAAGATTATCTAAAAAGATTGTTCTATAAAAAAAATCTGATAATCCGAGAGAGAGGTCAACTCACTCTCTCTCTCCGACAATCCGAAAGAGAGGTTAACTCACTTTCTCTTAGCCATCCTTGAAGATTATCTAAAAAGATTGTTCTATAAAAAATCTGATAATCCGAGAGAGAGGTCAACTCACTCTCTCTCTGTCTCTCTCGGGGAACCTTGTAGATCAAAAAAGAAGATTATTCTATAAAAAAAAATAACAACCCGAGAGAGAGAGGTAAACATTTTCTCTCATGGATATAACTATTCAGGCCTGTGCGTTTGTGAACCTTCCACTAAACCGATGATATTTTGTGGAAGCAACAGTTCTCTGAGAAATGAGAAGTATTTTCATTTGAAGATAAATTTTGCTTAATATTTGGGGAGCATCAACACAAATTCATGCATTTTGAGGTATAACATTAAATAGTTGGTACTTTAACGTATTTGATGCTATCTCTCGAAATGCATGAATCAAGAAGGAATGGATTTAATGAAAATATTATAAGCAAATGATATTTTATAGATGTAATTAATTTGTGTGAAATGAATAGTATTTTCATTTAGAGATAAATTGAGCTTAATATCCGAAGAGAAGACATCAAATCCACCGAAACACCCACACATGTTTATCTAAAAGTGAATTATTTTCTTTTTAGCGCACATTCCATACAAAATCCACTACACAAGTTGTTACATCTCATACATAAAGGACAAAGTTGCTTTGTGCTCGAATGCGCTGGTGTATGTGTGTGTGTGTGGGGGTAGTTATTGGGAGCCGGTGTTGGGGTTATACACGATGGCCAAATCAGCATAATTTGTATCTCGGGAGCAGTAAAAGGGCTGTTGAAACTCCCCGGCACAGTCGACTCGCACAACTAAATGTGTACAAACTAATTCTCCCGACGCCAATGTGGAAATGTTTACCGCGGCGCGGTACACTTCATTTGGCACACGAATAATCCTTCACGATTTCCCTCGGAACATGATCGTTCGTTCGCTAATCGTGCAGCTTCTCGCTCAGGAGAAGTTCGAAAGAAAAAAAAAGACTAGATTGACGGATAAAGTCCATTTTACACTCTATGAGCACGCTTTGAGTTATTTCGCTGGTGTACGTGTATGTGTGTAAAGACATGCAGTCGTTTTCCCCGTCACATTCATGCACAAGACAGTCGTGATCCCGGGCATAATACATACCCACGTAACTGTTTTCAGCACATAAATCCCACTAAGTCCCTTTCAGACGGGTTTCATATATTCCACTCTTCCCGTGGTCGCCATTGCTGCCTCTGATCCGATCATTCGTAGCGGTACAACCATTGTGCACGTGAATGTTAATTAAAAACTTCCACGTAGAGAATAGAATGTAGTTGTCGATGGCCGGGAAATGGAATATAAAAAAGTAATCACGCCGGGGTTTCGGAGTGGAGAGACGGCCTCCTGCTCAAATATTGGCTGCACCGCTGCTGCTCTTTCCGAAACTTCCCTCCCCGCCCGTAACGCGATACAACACACACAATTCGAACGGTTTTATTGATATAATTCCAGCTGGATAATCTCGCCGCGGTTTGATTCCCTCATTTCGTCCTTCGAGTGTTTCGTTCCGTTGCAATAATATTTCAACAATGTGTATTTTCGCGAAATGTTTGCGGAAATAAATTTCGCGCCGGATAACTTTCAATAAATTACATTTCCCGGCAATAGGGAATAATACCAATTTGCGTTTCAAGACTTCCCTATAATAGCCCATTGATTTCTTTCGTGGTGATTCTGCGAAAAGTAAATGCGCAGATTGCCAAACGTAAATTGAACATCTGCGGTTCTATACAAGCTATATATAGCAGAAGGATCAATTCCTTCAGTTTATAACATAATCAGAACGGCATTCTCTGCTCTGGGTGAAAGCTAAATTTTAAATGAAACATCAGATTATAAGCTTACTCCACAGCCAGAGCTATCGTTTAAAGCAGCATTAAATCAACCAAATATTATTGATCCATAAGTTCCGAGCAATCAAATCCGTAAACAACTCGATTTTGTATTGTTTATTTTATTGTTTATTGTTTATTATTTATTAACGGTAAGTCCATTTAACATTGACAGTTTCACAACCGCTATGGGTTGCTACGACACTGGGGAACCACGTCGGATAAATTTCAACTAACAGTGCTATCCTCTAAGGAAATTGTTGAGTTTAACGTGTACGTTATTTTTAATCATCACAGTCTAAGCAACTTTTATAATAGATATACAAATACATAGAATGTGAAGTTAATTAATAACGTACTAGTAAAACTGTACGGAATAGCCCCGAATATAATAATTTTTTGTTAGCTGGTTGAGAAGTCTATTTTATTATTTAAATAAAATTATGTAAATTATGTAAGGCAGAGCTGTACTGACGAGGCATAGATCCCGAAACTCGTGTCTGTAGCTGGCCTTATATTAAGTAACGTTCTTTTTTTGCATTTGAGATAGAGAGAGTTGAACTCTACCTCGGATTATCATTTTTTTGTGGAATAATCTTTTTAGATGATCTGCAAAGTTCCCCAAAAAGAGAGAGAGAAAAAAAGTGTTGACCCGTCTCTCAGGTAACCATTTTTTTTATGGAACAATCTTTCTAGATGATCAACAAGGTATCCTGAGAGAAAGTGTTTACCTCTCTCTTGGGTTGTCATTTTTTATAGAATAATCTTTTTGGATGATCTAAAAGGTAACTCTCTCTCTCTTTCAGGTAATCATTTTGTCGTAGAACAATCTCTTTAGACGATCCACAGCGATCCCCAAGAGAGAAAGTTGACTTATCTATGGGGTTATCAATTTTTTATGGAGTAATTTTCTTTGATGAGAGAGAGATAAAGAGAAAGTTGACCTCTCTCTCGGGTTGTCATTTTTTTTCCTGAGGGAGAGAGAGAAATTTATTGAATAATCTTTTTAGATGATCTACAAGGTTTCCTGAGAGAGAAAATTATACTTAAATTATAATTATAAACACCAGACTCTCTCTGGGGTTTATAATTTTTTCATAAAAGTCTTCTTTGATGATCTACAAGGTTCCCTGAAAGAGAAAGAGAGAGAGAGAGAGATGGAGAGAGAGAGAGATGGAGAGAGATGGAGAGAGAGAGATGGAGAGAGAGAGAGAGAGAGAGAGTTAACGTCTCTCTGGGATTGTCATTTTTTTATAGAACAACATTTTTAGATGACAAGGATCCCCAAGAGAAAAAGTTGACCTCTCTCTTGAGTTATCATTTTTTATGGAATAATCTTCTTTGATGAGAGAGAGAGAGAGAGAGTTGACCTCACTCTTGAATTATCATTTTTGATGGAATAATCTTCTTTGATGAGAGAGAGAGAGTTGACCTCTCTCCTGAGTTATCATTTTTGATGGAATAATCTTCTTTGATGAGAGAAAGAGAGAGAGAGAGAGAGTTGACCTCTCTCTCAGGTCATCAATTGTTTGTGGAATATTTCTTTTAGATTATCTACAAGATTCTCTGAGAGAGAAACTCCAAGAGAAAGAGTGAGAGAGATAAATGATCTCTCTCTTCTGTTAGCATTTTTTTACGGAATCATCTTTTTAAATAATCTGCAAAGTTTCTCGAGAGAGAAAGAGAGAGAATCTATTGGATTGTCAGTTTTCTATGGAATAATCGTTTTGATGATCTACAAGATTTCACGAGAGAAAAAAGTTAGTGTTGATTTTTAGATGATCTAACCTAAATTGTCATTTTTTGTAGATTATTTTTTTTATTAGTACACTATTTCAAATAATCCTGAAAGAATCATTCACCTCATTGATATTTTCATACAAAAACAACAAATACTCTCCCTGCCAGAATCCTATCTTTTCTGTTTTTGAAAAATACCGTGTGGACAAACCAGGCCAGTCCTGTTAGAGAATTCTCAATGAGATGCTACTACAACTGTGACTCGGAGTTTTCTCTCCATTAATGGAAATAAGGAGTTCAGTTGGCATAAAGTACAAAATATAAATTAATAAATGCGATAAATTATTAAAGTTGCCACATCATCCCCCCCCCCCCATTTTAATAATAGGGGTATGGTTTGTGATTTGGTTAATTTATATATAGAAGAATATTATAAGTAGAAGAGGTAGTTTTTTAATGATTTATTCTTTAATTCGGTATTGCTCCAACTTAATTTTTAGTCGTAATAGATAAGACCCAATCGTTCCGAATCTGAAATGGGCTATCGACCGGAGGTCTTTCTGCCCTCCTGACTGTATTTATTTTATAAAAATTAAATACAAATAAATCGAAATTAATTAATTATTTTCTTTTTTGCTACTGTTATTTGTTATGTTATACCTTTATCAATATGTTTAATTGATTCAATTAATACAATACTAATTGAATTTGCATATTATCCTTAGTTCGGAGTTAATCTGTTGGATAATAAATTATTATTATTGTTATTATTATTATATGTAATATATTATTCTAGATAAAACAAATTGTAGTGTGGATATGCGTTGTCTTGATTCCATCATGACTCTACGGAAATTCATTCTTGATTGCAAACGTGAAATAAAGTTGCTTTGTCTAGATATTTTACCGAAACAAAGCAAGTTGTTTTTGAGTTTCGTGAAGAGTACATCCATGAATAATTAACACTGTTGTATCCTTTCTTCACACTTTATAAAGAGGAGAAGTGTGAAGAAAAGATACAACAGTGTTAATTATTAAAATTGTGGTAGCGATTGGTGTTGTGTTTTTAAAGTTTAAATATTACATGATATACTACGCTATATATTATTTCTTTTAACTTAATTACCAAACATATGTATGAACGAAAAATGAAAATATATTTTATACAACAAAAAAACTCGAATCAATATATAATTTTTTTTGATTATTATTTTTTATTGCAACAATGTTTTTTTAAAACATTAATAAATTACAGTGCACACATGGCGCTCTCGCATGTGTGTGCGTGGGGGGTGGTAAACGGGCCGAAATCGACGCACCGATAGATAAATTTAATAAAACAGTCGCCCGCAATCGGGCAAAGATAAAATTTTGCGAACCGGAAATGAGAATGAACGCACCGAAATCAGAACGGTCTAATCGTACGTAATCTGGGAGGGCAAACAAAACGCGGGGCGCGGGCGGAATTCGTTCCTAATTGATGTTCATTAAAACCGATAAATTCGAATTTGCCTCTTTTCAGAGATTACGCACGTTAAAAGCGCCAGAGTGGGGGATGAGGGAGAATGTGTATGTGTATATAATCCGATTATTTGGATCCTTATGTGTGCGCCGGAATAATAAATCGATGTTTGCCTTTTTTTTTGTAACAATTAACACTTGAAGTTGTAAATTTAAAAAAATAATTAAACAATTTAAAAAAAAATCTGTCTATAATATATTTTTTTTTATATTATAATACATAATATTATTTACAAAAACTATAAATATTTACTGATACAGAAAAAAAATATTTTTTTAAACTAATATAATTAAATTAAATAAAAAGAATTTGAAAATAATTAATTAATATAATTAATGGTTTTAATATTTAGATATTGGTGGTTCATATTGTATGAAATAAATATGAATAGATTATTAAAAATCAACCAATAAAACAGAGATTAGATTGAATAACTTTAAATTCTCGACTAGTTTCGGTTGATTTTTAATAATCTATTCATATTTATTTCATACAATTAATTAATAAGTTATTTTCCCTTTAGCTACTGTGACATTACGACTCGTGTTACATAAGTACTTTAAATAATTGTTCAATAATGGACATTTGCTGTTGCATAACAATAACATATTGTATAATGCAACATTTTTGAATCGGAAATATTTAATGCAAAAAACAAAACAAAAATTATTATGTAATCTATCTGCAGACACGTGTTTCGAAATTTCACTCCTCATCAGTACAGCTTTGCCTTATATAATTCTAAAATATTTTCAAATTCCTTTTATTTAATTTAAATAATTTTAACCAGGCAGAAAGACCTATGGTTGGTAGTACATGACAGACTACTAACACTGTACAATTGTGTTAGTAGCCTGTCATGTGCTACCGATCATTTATTATTATAATAAATTTTGTAAATTTTTATTGTAAAATTGTCTGAATTAAGATGTTTGTATATAACTCTAACCAAGTGAAAAAATCCGTTTTGTATTAATAATAATTCAACGCTACAGGCCTTACAGGCCCTTGGCTATTTTGACAGTCCATTCCTCCCTATTTTTAACCCGTACTTTCCAGTCATTATTTCTTAGTTCTCTCAAGTCACTCAATACGCCATCGTTCCAGTTGTTTCTATGTCTCTCTTCTGCTTCTTCCTTCCGCTTCTCCTTTATACACTGCCTTTGTTACCCTTGAGTTTGGTAGTCTATAAACGTGTCCTAGCCATCTCAATCTGTTTTGGCGTATTGTGGTTGTTATTATTCCTTCATTTTTGTATTAATATAATTAATATTTTTATTAATTAAATATTGGTATTTCATAATATAATAATAAATAAAAATAAATTGTTAAAAAATAAATAAGTATGAATTATTAAAAAAAAACTACCTCTCCTAAGAATAAATAGAAAACAGTAAAACAGCTAAATGTGAAAATAATTTATTAATTATTTTCAAATCATTTTTATTTAATATACTCTCCTAAGAAACTTATAATATTTGTTTCTATAGACTTGGAGATGGTATTCATAGAATCACACTAAACGTCTCCCGAAAGTATTTGCAATTTTAATGATATAGACCAAACATCTCAGATTATAGACTTGTCTTACCAGAATTCCTTGAAATGAAGAGAAGTTTGAAACTCACCTGTAAATAAAAGAAAAAGTATTTTAGTTAAAAATATAAAAACAAAATATATGAATAAAAAAGAGTAGATTGTGTGTTTATAGGTTATGTAAAGTTAAGTGACTGATTAGTCTTCTTCAAAATGTGATGCGGCTAGTATTCATCGCCGTGCTGTCTCACAATAAAAAACGGCTTTATTCATAGATAAATACAATGACATTTAATCGAAGATATTTGTTGGTGACTTAACTCCTTTAAATAACAATTTGTTAAAATTAATTGATTTAATTCAATAAATTGCATTTATCTGATTTTTTTTTAATAACACATCACATTTGTATATTAAATTTTGTTTACATCTTTATTTATTTATTTGTCAATTTTACATAAAACTATTGAAAAAGGACACGTTGTGCTTGAAATGTACATATAGTGATAAAAATAAAAAAGTGAAGAAAGGAATAAAATATTACTACATTATATTATGACATTTCATGTTGACGCAAAAGAATTTTATACATTGGATTAATCCATGACTATTAGTACGAACATTTCATTTAGAATCCAAAGGCCCATGATTCAAAATCAAATGTCCGTTAGTCATGGATTGATCCAACGTATAAAATTCTTTTGCACCAATCCAGGAATTAATACTCAAATTCCTGGATTGAGTCAAAATGTATAAAATAGTCGACCTAATCCTGGATTATATTGAAAACGATCCGATACGAATTCGCGATTGATTCCAGGATTAAACTGCGACTATTGGTACGGCCATAAATACGTAAATCAAAACGTTTCAAGTGTTGAATTAAATGATACATAATTCTAATTATGATTGAAGACTTATTTAAAGAATTGCTATAATAATTTTTGAATTCAACATTATAAGCGAACTTTAATAATAATTACACATAGAACAAAAGCTCGTGAATTACTTCGCGTATGAAACAGGATGGAGGGTGCGATGGGGTCAAACATTAATCTCACGTGTAGGCATTAGCTACAAATTCCCTTACTAGCAGACAACCAGCGCAATTAAGTAAAACACAGCAAATGCATTCTTGGACTCATTAGCGTATATTTTACGGCCGCGGCATAGCAAGATGAAACTACACGGCTTCATTTATTTTGCATGAACATAATACCTGGCGTGCGGGGGAGAGAGCAAAGTTCCGCACGCGGAAAAAGAAGAAGAATAAGAAAAACAGGGGGGGTGGATGGAAGAAGGGGGTTCATTCCGCGGCCTTATCTCTCCGAGTTTTACGAAAATTTGATGAGGACTCGCGCGCCGGGCGAAATGACTCCAGTTTGTACTGCATTTTATATGATTACCGGAGAGCCACTTACGTGATCTCCGTTAAACAGTTTTCCCTTGCGCGACCGCTATCTGCTCCTCCGCGTTCAATTATTTAACTACATTAACAGGCAAATCTACACGGGGTTGCCGCAGCGACCCTCCCGCCACGCAGGCTTCGGCGAAACTGTATAAAACTTTTCCCTTTTACTTCTTTTTTTTTAGGTAATCACGAAACACGATTTTATCGCATTGCTGGATACAAGAATGTACATCGGGATTTTTTTTATAATGGATGTTCGCGTTTTCTTTTCCTGGGGACTTTTTAAAAAAACGCCCTTTCTTATTCCCATTATGAATAAGTAAATTCATTTATAAAAGAAACAAATCTTTAGCTAGCTAGTTTACCCAGGAATATAAATTGAAGTCATTAAAGCCACAACTCAACTGATTAACCAGAAAATATATACACAAATAACTTGCGATTTTCACTGCGACAATAACATA
The DNA here is from genome assembly GCA_963082785.1 of Philonthus spinipes. Taxonomy (NCBI): domain Eukaryota; kingdom Metazoa; phylum Arthropoda; class Insecta; order Coleoptera; family Staphylinidae; genus Philonthus; species Philonthus spinipes. Next base: position 6,300,880 of record OY720314.1, read on the forward strand.
AGTTATGATGTCAGTAGCTAAATCAATTTATTAATTAATTATTTTCATTTATCATTCTTATTTAATTTATTTAATAAATAACTGTGACCAAGTGAACAAATCTTTTTTCTATTATTAAAACGATTAATTTACATAATATTTTGAATTACTTCAGGAAAACTTTCTCCTCTCTAAAATCCATATTATAGAGTTTCTTAATTTGTACCAAAAGAAAAGTTGTACGACGTACAAAAAGCAACAACAACATGAAATTATATTCCATCTCCTGAAGTGAAACTAAAGTAACAATCTCAGTTTCCTCGCCGGCATTAAACCTAAGACGGCCATAACTCCTGGAGTATTAATTTCGGCCCGTGTAAAAGTCTACAAAGTGGCACGGAGCCGGCCCCGTAATTAAGTTAATACGGCCTGTGTTTATGAATATATGAGCGTCGGCGGCGGTGGGGACGGCGACGCAATATGAGAACCCGAAACCGTAATCTTCATATAAATTCCCTCCAAGTCGGCGGCGGCGGCTCGTCCTCTCGAGAGGCGCGCATGCGCTGCAAGGATCCACTTCGCGATAAAAGCAAATAAACAGAGATTAAGTATTGCTTAAGTTAAAATTATTCGCGGCGGCGGCAATTAGCGGATCCGGGGTTTAATTTAATTTCGACCGCGAAAACCAGACGGTGTTTCGTGTTTGACGGGATGGAGAGGTGTTTGCGTTTGAGAGACGCAGCTATCGCGCATTATTAACCTTTTTTATTAGACGCGTAAGATTCGATACGATATTCGGGGTTATTCCGTGCAGAAAATGTTAAGTTTAACGTATCATAGAATTTGAAATTATTTAATAACGTTATTAAATAATTTCACCATCAATGAATACATATATTTATTAAACAGCTGCTTAGACTGTGATGATAAAAACTAACGTATATGTTATACTTAACATTTACTTTGCAAAATAGCGATTTATTTTACCGCTTTCTGTTTATATGTAAAGCGGGAGTAGAAATCCACAGAGAAGTGTTACATTTAGTCCTCGAGTTTGATGCGCACCCGTTGTGATGCAACGGGTGCGCATTATTAACCATTTTTACACTGATAAGACTCGATACGATAATAGACAACAACAAAAAAATCACTTATTGAACAAGCGGGAGCAGAAATCTATTCCTCTTGTGGCAACATTAGAAAAAAAGCCTAACATTTGGTTCACGCGTTTGCGAAACGCAACGGGTGCACATTATTAATCATATTTAGGCATATAAGGCTTAATACGATAATAGTTAATGAAGAAAAAAATACACTGTTTGCACAAACGGGAGCAGAAATCTATTTATCTAACGTCTAAATCAGAAGAAAAGTGTAACATTTGGTCCTCGTGTTTGTGAGACGCAACGGGCGCGCACTATTAACCATATCGACTTATAAAAACTCGATACGATAATAGAAAACAAAAAAATATACTTTTTGAACAAGCGGAAGCAGAAACTATTCCTCTGGTGCCAAAATTAGAAGAGAAGCCTAACATTTGGTTCTCGCGTTGGCGAAACGCAACGGGTGCGCATTATTAATCATATTTAGGCTTATAAGGCTCGTTACGGTAATAATAAATAGAAAACCTAGGCTATTTGTACAAATGGGCGGAGAAATCTATTTCTCTAACGTCTAAATCAGAAGATAAATGTAACATTTGTTCCTCGTGTTTATGAGACGCAACGGGCGCGCACTATAAACTATTTTTAGACTAATAAGACTCGATACGATAATAGAAAACAAAATAAAGTATACTTTTTGAACAAGCGAGAGCAGAAATTTATTCCTCTGGTGTCAAAATTAGAAGAGAAGGCTAAAATTTGGTTCTCGCGTTGGCGAAACGCAACGGGTGCGCATTATTAATCATATTTAGGTGTATAAGGCTTGATACGATAATAGCAAATAAAAAAATACACTGCTTGCACAAACATGAGCAGAAATCTGTTAATCTAACGTCTAAATCAGAAGAGTAACATGTAATCCTCGCGTTTGTGGAACGTAACGAGCGTACATTATTAACCATTGGGGCCGCAAAATGCTTGACACGATGATAGAAAATAAAAACAAATACACTTTTTGAACAGGCAAGAGCAGAAATCTATTCCTCTGGCGTCAAAATTGGCAGAGATGCTTAATATTTAGTGAAACGCAACGGGCGCGCATTATTAATCAGTTTTAGACACATACGGCTTGATACGATAAAATTATATATAAAAATATACACTGTATGCACAAGCGAGAGTAGAAATTTTTTTTTCTGACATCAAAATCGGAAGAAAATTGTAACATTTCATTCTCGCTTTTGCGAAACGCAACCGGTGTGCATTATTGACCATTTTTTGGAACATAAGTCTTGATAAGATAATAGAAAAAATTCACTGTTTGCACAAACTAGAGCAGCAATCTATTTCTCTGACATCAAAATCGGAAGAGAAGAATAACATTTGGTCCTTGCGTTTTTGAGACGCAATGGGCGTGCATTATTAACCATTTGAGATTCACAACGCTCGACACGATAATAGGAAATAAAAACAAATACACTTTTTGATCAAGCGGCACAGGAATCCATTCCTTTGGCGTGAAAATTGGCAGGGAAGCCTAACAGTTGATCCTCCCGTTAGCAAAGCGCAACATGCGCGCATTATTAATCATTTTTAGGCACATAAGTCTTGATACAATAATTATAAATAGAAAAATATAAAATTAGAAAAGAGTATTTATTCACCTGGTCACAGTTATTTAAATATATTAAATAAAAATGATTTGAAAATAATTATTAAATTATTTCCACATTTAGCTTACGTAGCGTAAGTCAAAAGTCACAGAGCTAAATGTGGAAATAATTTATTAATTATTTTCAAATCATTTTTATTTAATATAGAAAAATATACATTGTTTGTACAAGCAGGAGTAGAAATCCATTTTAATCTCGTCAAAATCGGAAGAGAAGTGTATCATCATCAATAGACGCGCATTATTAACCATTTTTGGGTGCATAAAGCTTGATACAATAATAGAAAATTTAAAAATTACCTTTTTCACAAGCAATTTGATCCATATTTTTTTCCTAGGTACTTAAATTTGTTTAAGTACTCCAAGAAGAGAATGTCCGGTGAAAATGCTGGCCAGTCCAAAATAGTAATATCATGTTCAGCAAAGCATGCTTTTATTTACTTTGTCGAATGTATTTTGCAAAAATATCAATTCAGGTAGCCCCACCCCCCTTGATAAATTTTCTGGTGGCGCCGATGATTATTAACCATTTTTGGGCGCGTAAGGCTTGATGCGATAATAGAAATTTTCTCTGGCGTCAAAATCGGAAGAGAAGTGTAACATTTGGTCCTCGCGTTTGCGAAACGCGCATTATTAGCCATTATAGGCACATACGACTTATTCACCCATGAATGTATTATTCTATTTGGAAATAAATAAATTGAATTGATAACATTTGATCTTAGAATGTAGGTTTCGGCGAACATTGATTTTGTTTGGTTTTCATTTTAATTCTTGTGGAATGCTTAATAATGTGCACCCGCTGCATGTAAAAATTACTATAATCAACGCTAATGTAGCGGTAGGTGTACAAAACATTTTTATTTTCATATCATTACTCACATTTTGTACTATTAAAAAATATCACGTTATTAATATTTCGTTGTCGTTGAATAATCATTGAAACGGTAAAATAATGCGAGTTCCACCCTTTTAATTGCCGCAATCAATCGCGGGGGAGATTCCAGCGGCAGGCCGGTCCGCGCAAGTTAAGATTTGCTTGCCGTGACTTGCCAACTATCTTACTGACAGGGTTTAGCCTCTCCTACTAAGGGGATTTTGGTTTAAGCTAATAAGATCAATACCGTGCGATCGGTTCGAGTTAATCGCGTTCGCTGCATCTCTTTCTCCCGTATCGCACATCCACCCCTGTGTTAACACCTCCAGCAATTTGTACCGAGTAATTGTTAAATGTAATGCAAATTGAATATACATTGTTTTAAATTAAAAAAAATGCAATGATAATAATAATAATAATATATCTGGAATATATATATTATACATTTTTTATAGAAACATACAGAACATTCCAGCGAAAGCGCATACTAAAATAATATGGACTTCTATTTAATGTATTGTATTGAAAAAAAAATCTGATAATAAAGATATAGAGTAGCATTTTTCAATAATAGGCCAATTAGCAGCTATAAATGTTTGTAAAAAATGTAATATTAATATTTGCATGAATATATTTGGCTTGTAAACTTTATTAAATTTAACGCTTTAACATCTGCGATGTTTATCCGAGAATGCTCATTCGATGTAAAATAACATTTATGTAATTGCGATTAAATTGTGTGTTTAAACGGAAGTGTGCCAAGGTGGAAATATAACAGTTATGATAATTCATCAAATACAAAGCTTCCCGGGTCTTTAATCCTGAAAATCTCCGCGCCGAGAGTAAGAAAAGTTGGCTCCGGACGGAGAGGGGGAGCCGGCTGAATTCTAAATTACAGTTTGCATCCGCCGCCAGATTAGCAACAAACTCCCTTCCCATGAAGGAGGACGAGGAGGCAGGGGGGAGAGGATAAATTCTTCGTCGGCACTTCGAATTAAACGCCTCGGCGCAGACGAAATTTAACGAAACTCATCCCGTGCGCCGATATTAATTCGGGTCACATAACGCATAAGGCGGAGGATGTAAATTCGCCTCCGCGCTTCTACCTGTCAGGCTGTACGTCGACGCCGCTTTATTTCTGGCATCCCGGCCGTTCGTTCCTACTGGAAGTATTTCTAGAAGTGGGTTAACTCGAGACAGGTGCTAGCGGCGGATTAATAAAGTTTCCAACATCCGGACTTCTTTTATACATTCGCCTTTTATATTGTTAATAAATATAAACTTGATATCAAAACAAATACAATATGCATTTAAACAATTTTAAACAACATAACAACTTAAAACAAAACAAACATTTAATATTAAAGCAAATTATTAAACTATGGAGGCTGTTTTCGTTGACGAAGCTTTGATTATAAGAAATGCGAATTAAAATATATTAATTTACGGATTCACCTTTCTGTTTGAGGGATTTTTCAAAGTAAGTTTATCTGCCGCACCTTGTAGAATGCATTAATTAATGGACCCACCACTATTATTTTCTTGAAAAATAAAGGAAACCTTTTCATCTCTGCCAAAACTGCAAGCTATTCAACATCCTTGAAAATAATTTTTAATTAAAAACAAATTTGTTTATGATTTTCAACTTTTTATTAATTTTACTACAACTGTTTCAATACGCTGTAGCTTCTTCAGGCGAAGAAGTGAAACAATTGTAGTGAAATTAATAAAAAGTTGAAATTCATAAAAAGGTTGTTCTCCGTAGGATCTGTGCTTCCTTTATTACGGAGAAGCCTACCTTCTAAGTTGTGATCTTAGAAGGTTGGCTTCGAACATTAATTTTCGTTTAGTTTTTAATTTTATTCTTGTGGAATGCTTAATAATGTGCACCCGCTGCCTGTTAAAATCACCATAATCAGTGTTATTGTAGAAGTAGGTACACATTATTAAGCATTCCACAAGGACTAAAATTATTTTTTATCAAAAACAAATTTGTTTATGTTTTTCAACTTTTTGTTAGTCAGCGAAACAATTGTAGTGAAATTAATAAAAAGTTGAAATTTATAAAAGACTGACTTCCGTAATATCTGTGCTTCCTTCAGGATGCAGAAGCATACCTTCTAAGTTGTTGTCTTAGAAGGTAGGCTTCGATGAACATTGATTTCGTTTATTTTTCAATTTTATTCTTGTGGAATGCTTAATAATGTGCACCCGCTGCCCGTTAAAATTGCCTTAATCATCGTTATTGTAAAAATAGGTGCACATTATTAAGCATGTCACCAGAATTAAAATTATTTTTTATTAATAACAATTTTTGTTATGTTTTTCAACTTTTTATTAGTTGCGAAACAATTGTAGTGAAATTAATAAAAAGTTGAAATTTATAAAAGATTGACTTCCGTAATATCTGTGCTTCCTTTAGGACGCAGAAGCATACCTTCTAAATTGTGTTCTTAGAAGGTAGGCTTCGAACATTAATTTTCATTTAGTTTTCAATTTTATTCTTGTTTTATGCTTAATAATGTGCACCCGCTGCCTGTTAAAATTATTATAATAAACGTTATTGTAGAGATTAGGTGCACATTATTAAACATTCGACAAGGATTAAAATATTTTTTTATTGAAAACAAATTTTTATTAGTTTCACTACAACTATTTCGCTACACTGTAGCTTCTTCAGGTGAAGAAACGAAACAATTGTGAAATGGCCATCACTAGTTATCCATACGCTAGATGAATGCTGGATGAACATTTCATTAAATGTGAATTGTGGTGAAATTAATAAACAGTTGAAAATCATACAAATTTGTTTTTAATAAAAAATAATTATGGATTTTCAAAAATTATGTGCGTCAGTAATCAACGATCCTTGGAAATATTTTTAAAAAACAATGTTTTTTAATACCAGAGGAAATTAAATTTTCTTCCTGCACATGGAAAATTTCACCAGATTTATATTAAGGTAGTGATTTAGTAGAAAGAGATAGCTATATATGAAAGTGGAAATAATCGTTTAAAAAAAAGAGCCATTCTTTTGAATTTTAATATTAATATTAATAAATTTATTACCCAACAGGAAACAGTTGCCCAATTACAGGATAATACAAAATAATTTTACATTACAATAATAGCAAGACAAACATGAATATAAATATAAATAAATACCAGAACAAATATCGATACGAAAACAATAAAATATACAAATAAAGATTACAAATTGTAAGAAGAATTAGAAGCGTAATAATATTGATGAAAGCGTATCACAGAATATATTACAATCATAAAACCGTTCGTTAAAAATTCTACACATTGTGCTAATATGAGAACGTAAACCAGACATATTTCGACTGAAGTGAACATAGAATGTTGGTTTATGTCGCCCGTTGAATACTGGAGCATGAAACTTGATCTGGAATTTAATAATATGTATTTACATTTTTTATCTACCAAGAAAAAAATATCAGCATAAAATAAAAAAAATATAGCGGAAATAATTTCTTAATTATTTTCAAATAATTTTTATTTAATTTATTAAATAACTGTGATCAAGTGAATGAATACTCTTTTATATTTATAAAAACAGCCAATTTTCACATATTACGCCAATTTACTAGTTCATGTTAGAAAAGAAAATTGTAAGATATAATGAAACCAATATATAATGACTGCGAAGTAATTTGAATGTAGAATTTAGGTAAGTCCTTAAAATTTTCATTGTATAAGTTTTTATTAGCAAAAATATAATTTAAAATTCGCCATTAATTTGATCAATTTTCATAGCTTTTTCAATTTTATTTTTTACACAAACTAAACATTAGAAATATTTTTTTAATTCATCTGATGAAATTCCTGCTTATTTTAAGATTACTTTAATGTATAATACAATATTGTCCATTGACCAGAACATCAATGTAACACGAATTTGTGATTGCCAATATCTCTTTCGTCTATGCCGCATCCTTAAGCATCCAAAGATGAGATATTAAAACAAATGCGCAAAGTTTGTGTGTGTGTGTGTGTATGCATACATCTTAAAAGAAAATCATGTAATATATCCCATCATCCTTTTTAATATCATGTCGGAAAGTTCCCCTTTTGAATTCGAAAAGTTTTTAGAGATTCGAGAGAGAATTTGACTTCGAAGTTGGCGCTCGCCGTGCAGATCCTTTAATACTTCTTCGACGGCATAGCCGCACCGCATCAATATTTGATGGTCTCTCGGAATACATAATATACCCCTACGTATATGTGTGTGTGTGTGTGTGTGTGTGTGGGGAGGAACGGGTGCATTTCTTAAGAGTATGTTGTATTTTAATTTCGTTTCCCCGGCTCAGTTTCATCTTGTTCCCTTTGAATTCTTTATTTGCAGCTTGGCCAGGCCCGGCGTAATGTGTCCCGGCGGCGCTCTGCAATCCCAAGCACGTCCCATCTCCACCCCCCCGAAAGTCCCGCAACGCAACCCCCCACCCGCTCCTCCGTTTTTCCCCGGCGCATTCCCCCTTTACACCTCTCAGCGACTCCCGTTCATTGCCTAGCGTCTTGTCACCGCCATTATCTGACGCCCCCTACATAAAATATAATAAGGCCAGAACTATTATTTTCTGTGTGCCTTACTCCATAACACTCCACAAACTGCGGGGTGAAATGTCTTTCTGTCTCCCAGATATGGCTCGCAATTACGTCGTTCACCCTCGACGTATTGCTTTTTCACGCGATAATTACGCCCCGAATATTTTACACATGCCTACACGTACCTACTTGCCATTATCATAATTTCCAGCTTTCCTAACAGCAAACAATTTTTTTCATAATACTATAAACATCTTTATAATTAAAGGTTGAAACCATTATTTTGGATTCCTCAGCGATCACAATCTTGTGACAATTCTTCAACAACGTGTCTCGATAACATTCTGATAAGGGCAAGGGCTCCGTTTATCCACATTTACTCAGTGTCACAATAAATACATATTCAAGTTGAAGCAATTGAAGAAAGATATTTTAGAATTTAAGAGCGCTATTATGAATATTTTGTAGATGTAGCTAAAAAGAAACATTTTCTGGTTCTGCTGTTATTTATATTTTCAAAACCTATGATTGTTCAGGAATTTCACAAAATTCTAGATAGTTTGAAGCCTTATTTTTTTCCAATGCCATATATGGATACGACGGGGTTGTTCCGATCTTGGATTCTTTTTTCCACTGGGTTTTCCTTCTAGTTCCTTGGATTTTCGGTCTTCCTTCCTTTCTGGTTCCCCCCTGTTCTGTAGCCCATAGCCTGCTTGGTATCCTTTCTTGGTCTATTCTTGCTAAATATCAGAACCATCTTATCCTTTCCTCTTTTACTACATCTAGCAAAAGCCCATAGCCTGCTTAGTATAGCAGGCTATGGGCCTGCTTAGTATAGCAGGCTATGGGCTTCAGAACAGGGGGGAACCAGAAAGAAAGGAAGACCGAAAACCCAATGAACAAAAAAATAAATAATAATAATAATCAAAGACCTGAATACGACGAAAACGTCGGGGTTTTTATGCCGAATTTGGTCAGTGGTTCAGTTCAGGATCAGTTTTTAGTAATTTTAGAACGAGATTAAACTCTACTTTCATTACAGACAAGTCGAAAGCACCGCCAAGTCTGCCATATACGGTAAAGTAAAAGATGATGGCACAAGCAATACGAAATCTCATTATCTGAAAATTAAAAAAAAAACATCTACCATATGTATAGTTTAATTGAAAACTCACAGAATTAGAAAAGGATTTGAAAATTATTATCACCAGTTATCTAAACACGATGAATAGTGGTTGAACATTTTATTAAGATGAATGGTGGTTGAACAAACTCATTAGTGAATTTTTATAAAAAAAATATACACAATAAAATTAAAGTGTTTTTCTATGTTGGACTACCGACCAGCAGTCTTTCTCTCCATTAAAATCATATTTTTCTACCTAAAAACACAATAAAAATAGAGTGTTTGTCTGTGCTGGGCTATCGAGAGGTGTTTCTACCTTGTGTTGGATTTATGGTAATTTATAATAAAAACGACTGTGCTGGATAGCTAAACAATGTTGAAGCGTATTGATTATTTAAGTAATAATAAAAGTTGAGGGGTGTTTGGATTGCGGCGAGGTGAATAGATTTTGCCAATAGAATGTTTTTGTAATATTCTCAGCTGTATTAAACGTAGTATAATTGGAAGTTACTGATGCATTTAAGATTTTTTTATTGCTTCTTAGTTGTACAATTTTTATGTTTTTTAAAGTGTAGAAATTTTATTAGTTGTACAATCTTAATGTTCTGAATGAAATGAATGAAATCTGTATTTTAATGAAATATTTCTAATTAATTAATAATTTTTTAATAAGTGTGGAATGTTTTGCGTAATCCCCGTTTGAAATTGAATTTCATTTCATGATGTCTGAGTGTAATATGAATTAGCCGGAATATAAATATGCATCAGGCCGGAAAGTGAGGGAGGCAGGGAGAGACGAAGGCGCGCGGCGGGGTCACGTAATTTATTAATTGAATAAAAAACAGGAATAGGGAATGTACGTGTTGAGTGACGGGAAACCTGTGCAGTGCCACCAGTTAGAACAATAGCGTTAATTCACAAACGAGGGACCACCGCACACAGAAAGAAATCCAATTAAACGACGAGCGGCGCGGCAAAAAGACGGGTTCATCGGAAAAGAGACGCTCGCCTCGCCGGCGGTGGCCAGGGGAGGCACGGAATGAGATGGGGGAGGAGGGCGAGGGGCCGGGGTGGCGTTACTGATGGGAATACAAATGTCCCAGCACTGCTGTAATGCTGCAGTGCACCACTTTTCCTCCTGCCGGATCTGATTGACAATTGGACAGTCCATACGGACTCCACTCGTCTCGTCTCGAGTCTCTTATTCCGTTCCATTCTATCCCCAGCGTGCATCCCTAATATATGCACCGTCTTAAAATTGCAAAGGACCCGGTAGAATGCGTTTCCAGCAGCAGGCGCGCAATTAATTAAGCCCTCCATAAATCATACGGTGCTTTACAGGCGAAATTAAAAATTCCTTCATATTTCAGCCATTAGAACGCGCCTCCCGTTACGGGACATACACACATCCACAACTATAACTCTTAACATTCTTATCACGAAGCGATGACTTAATTGCCGCAGTGGAGCAAGGCGAGGCAAGGCAAGGAAAGGAAAAGCCGGATGAAATATACCCCCTCGTTTATATAAAAAAAGGGATCTTAACGAATAACGGCGACTGTTAACCGATGTCCATAAGTTTAGAGCAGAGACAAATGACTACGGAAAGTCGCTCGAGGAGCTTCAGAAATCGATAAAGTTCCTCACACCCTTCTTAGTTTTCCGTTTTTCGAACGCGCTTCACTGAATTCCTCCACACTTGCGGTGTTACGTGGCATCGGATTCAGTTACGTGTAACCAATTTCACTAATTATCAACGACTGCCAGACTGACTATACTTTGATACAAGATAAAATAGGTATAGTTGAATTCACGAAACCTGATATTTTTGTATTTCCTTAACCTTACACTTAAAAAATGGGTCAACTTTGTTTTTTTTTCCTCGAAGTCGAATGAATAGTTTGAAATCATTCGATTTCGAGAAAAAAATCCTAAAGTTGATCCATTTTTCAAAAATCAGGTCCTCCTCTTAATATAATCAGATTTAGATTTTTCTAGATATGCCTGATTAGAATTGAGCGGATTCGGTCTGTTATGGTTGCACCGGATTTAGTTCATTTATCCGCGGGGGTATGAATTTTGGGATCGTGCAATTACTCTTTAGTCAGCTGAATCCATCGTTGCCTTTACTTCGCCGAGGTTTTCGTTTTGGTATGCTTTCAATCAATCTAACACGGTTTTCTTCTTTTTATTGCCTGATACTTGACTTTTCTTCCTCTGCAATAAATTTTGCGAAACTTAAAAAAAATGTTATTTTATTTACAAATAGTGTAAAACCTATGTTGTAAAAACTGTAACCATAAATTTAGAAATATTTAAAAAAAAACGAACAGAATTTTATACGTATACACAACTAAAATCAAATTCCTGTTGTTGCCACGGTTCGAATAATTTTTCGTTGTTGTTATTAAGGTATTAAATTACACTCGAATCCGGTGCTCCTATTTCAATCTGCTTCACCGAAACGTGTGCGCGCGTTTGCTCGTGTGTGTTTATATGCTGTACGCGGAAGTGTGAAATTAGGAGAGTGGCATTGACTGATTGACAGTGGCTTCAGTGGAGCTAAGAGTCGTCTTGTTTACATGGGTGAGCGCGAGGGGCGCTTTTGATTAATGCCTTCCTCAATATACACGTACGTAGAGACCTCATGCAAAATACATTTGGCTTTTGTGTATACGTAATGCTTTCGAACCTAACGATACTTAACGAATTTTATTATTATTATGTGGTGAATTCTCAGGGATTGTTTTCCCGGTTTGGTAAGATAACCCGGTGAATGCCGTTTCTGTTCTAACGAGGTCCGAAATGGTTATCAATATTATGAGACACAATTCATCTAGCGTGTTATTTATTAAATAAATTACAAAAAAAAAAAATCCAGAAAAATATATCGAGCGCATAACAAAAATCGACGACGAAGTTGGCGTTGGAAATCTCGAGTCATGTCTGTACTAAGATCACACGCGTGAAATGCTGGTTACGGTTAAACAGTGTCAGTGTTAAATAGTACTTTACGCGTGCGCGTGTGATTTTAGTTCAGACATCACTTTAGATTTCCAATGCCAACTTCGTCGTCGATTTTTGTTATACGCTCGATGCATCCCACAACATATTTGTCTTGTACTTGTTAGCGATATCACAACTGGAATATACTGGCTTTTTCCTACTTATATAACGGTGAAAATTACAGTTTTTCTGAAAAGCTACCTAGAGGGGCAACATGTTATATACTGGAAAGGTATTCAAAAGATACGACGAACGGTGAAAGCGGCAGAAAGACCTCTGGTCGATAGCCATTTAACAATTAATTAATTTTTGTGTGATATACATAATCAATGTTTATTACCTTATTATAAACGGTGAAAGCCGGAAGTTAAAAGCTAGAATTGTTCTCGAGTTACATTCGATTAAATATTTTTGGAATGTTTTTTTTTTTTTTTTTAATTGAGCTCCGGACTTGGATCAAAATTAAAAAAATCTTTCCCAACAAAATTTAAGTTTTGGACCAACGTTTAATTTGAGATTTTCAAATACAAAATCGGTATGCGTGCGGACCTGAAAATTATTTTAAAATTGCCCAATTTTGGGTGTTTTCGAAATTGAAAATTTTTAAATTTTCCGCGCTGGAAAGACGAAAAATGGCTACAAGGGCAATATGTAAAATAGCAGAAAATTATTTGAAAGATACAACGAATGGTGAAAGCCGGAAATCGATAGCTGAAATTGTTCTCGAGTTACGGTGGTCGATTATGAGTTTTGGTAGCGTTTTTTTTAATCGAGCTCCGGTCCTGGATTGAAATTCAAAAAATCTTTTCCAACAAAATTTAAGTTTTGAACCTATGTTTAATTTGAGCCTTCCAAATCCGAAATCGGTTGCGTATACGGACCTAGAAATCGTTTTAAAAATTCCCATTTTTGGGTGTTTTCGAAATTGAATATTTTCGATTTTTCCATTCCTGTCGTTTCTACGGCAATAAGTTATTTAACTCGCCTTATTTATTTCATCTCGCGGAGCTGTAATAAACAGTAAATACCAGATATATCTGTTCTCGAATTATGGGTGATTGCAAAAAAATAAAAATTTCCAAAATTGTCAATTCCGGGCATGGATTGAAATTTAAAAAAAAAATATGTCTGTAGGAGATGTCCACAATTGATCAGATTTTGATTTAAGCCGGTTGTTGTATTTTCATCTGGCGATCCTTCGAAAAAAAAAAAAATGTAGAAGTTTTATTTAAAAAAAAAACTAGGGGTATGTGTGTGAATTCGATGCATGCCAACTACCTTCGAACGACCGTCGATTACACCTAACTGCAGAATCGGTCGCATTGCAGACCTCCTTTCACGGCGTGTCGGGTAATGTCATGCCGAACTATTCCGAAAGTTCACTTATTTCATATCGTGATAAGAATTCAAAGCGCGGCGAGGGTTACTTTTTTTTTTTCGCTTGGGCGAAATTGCTTTGGGCCGAAAAATATCAGTCGATAACGACGTGTGATAAGTTTAAGACCGCTTTAAAAAGAGGGCGTAGTCTGGGAACGGGGACACCAGGACGACTTGTTCCCTTATAGCTGGCGGAGAGGCACATAATGGAATGTACGAACGATAAAGCATGCGGCTTTTACGTCACTTCGAGAAGTTATTATTGTCGCGTAAACGTTAAGGTCGCGGATTTATTGTTATACTTCCGAAGGGTTCGTCGTCGGTGCTTGACACGGAGTGTTACCATGTGCTTAAATCCAGTTAATTACGTTCAATGGCGCGACTATTGATTTATAGTTAAAGGGAAACGTAGAGGGGGGATAATGGAATAAACTCCCCTTTTATTCAATGTTTGAGTATGTAGATCTATATAGGAGCTAATATCTGCGATGCGAAAATAAGGCAACGGTTTTGGGTTGGGAGTTTCAAACCGATCTGTACGGAAAAGAGAGGCACTAAAGCATATCCTCTTAGTTCTCGATACGGAGGATAATGCAATTTGATTCCTGCTACACTATTCAGGTTTTCGGAAAGGAAAGGCTCTAACGCAAGTGATTCGAGGACGGTTTTCCAGGAATTCTCACAAGACACATATTAGTTGCTTACGAATAACACGCGTGGAAAAATCCCGCTGCGTATTTTACTTTTTTACTTTGTGCGATTATCTGGGTGTTGGGGAAGGGGAGGAGACAGGTATTATCAATTTTATATACGGCCTGCCTTCCTCGCGATATCGGATAAGAAAGCCGTACATCAACCGGTCTTATCTCCTCCTCGGATACCTAGAGCCCCTCCACCCTTCACCTTAAATCTATCCCCATCAACGCTACATTTTATCAATATGTACATAAAATGTACAATCCACACATATAGAACCAAAAAAAAAAAAAGAGGAAAGGAAAAGAGAGAAGGGGAGAAAACCCTAATTGCGGCCATCTACGTGTTTGCATCGTGAAAACTAAACAATATAACACGACCCTCCGCTCCATCGGATCGATAAGTTGGCATGTTCGGAGGCAATGGTATATATGGGGTTGAAGGCGACAAGCGTCTAGACTTGTGGACGCCAGGGCGGAGCGCCGTGCTGTACACACCACCACTATGCCACTGGGTCATCAAATCCAACCCCGCCCTGTGTAATCCTATTTTTACAATCTAATTACAGATAAAACCCGGGCGCCAATAATTCTATCTTCCGTCTCAAAACTTCCTGCCGCTACGTATGCATTAACTTCGTCCAAATTTATGATTTCGCCAGGAAAATGTTACTCGTTGCAAATCCAGCTTAAGATTATCCGCCAATTTTATATCACCCATTATGTTATATGCTTACATTTTGTTATTTGGATAAAAAACAGCCTTAACGACAGATTAATTGGATGTTACATCTTTGGTTATTCACGCTCTTAACATCAAGATTTCATGATTTGTTAATGTATGAAACATGAAAAATATAAAAAACTCTTTCCAAATTAGCAACACTGTGCAATGGAGTGTTAGGCAGAAATGTGGCTTTTGAGACAAAAAAAGGGAAATATAGTTTTAATACCCCATACAATTTATATTTGTACTTAAAAAATCAATCGTAAACGTAATTTTTCTTGCTATTAGAGGATTAAACGGAAATATGTTTAACTCTCTATTGCATACTATTGCTAATTGGACTAACTGTTTCTCAGTTTATCAGCAGTATGCAATAGCTGGTTAAGCAGAAATGTACTAGCTGATAAAACAGTGTTTTTATTAGCAACAGTATGTAACGGAAGGTTAAGCAGAAATATGAAATGTATGGGATATTAAAACTACATTCCCAACAATATGTAATAGAAGATTTAGCAGAAGTATGAAATTCTGCAATATATCCATAGTAAAAGCCATCCAAGATGAAATATCAAGTCCTGAAATCAAATTGAAGGACTTACACAGGACATTCTTTACCATCTTTATCATTTATTAGGAACATTTTGGTAAAAATTGAAATTATTCTAAGAGTTTCGATTTTTTCCACTAAAATCCATTTTTTCCAAGGGGTTTGAAGATATTCACATTTTGATAATTATTTTTTCTTCCCACAAAATCTGAAAAAAAAAAAAAACGCAAGTACTCTTGAAGATGTTAGAAAGAACGTGGGATATTTATTTTTTTATAAAAATTGCATTTTCGGTTGATTTGAATTTATGAATTCAAATCTTTACTGCGTAGAATCGATTTCTAATAAATTTATGTTGTAATGCTCGTCAATGTCTATATATATCGAATATTTGTTAATATTAAGTTTAAGTTTTTTCAATATTTTTGTAAAAAAATTGTCTCCGTTGAATAAATAAATAAATAAATTTTAGTTTCATTGACTCTTATGGGAGCGGTCAAAGCGAGAAGCGTCGATCGAAAATTTTCATGAGGGCGTTGATTAAATTAAGATAACTTTTTTTCACAGATACGACAGAATCTTCGAATTTAAATAATTTGATTCATAAAGAATTTTTCTACATTTCACCCCAAAAATCATTAAAGAGGTGTTGTGCTTGTTTAAAAAAAATCGCAAATTTGGAGAATAATTTCGCTCATTTTTCAAAGGCCCAGTTTACACGCTTACTGTACAAAAAGTATTTATTTCAAGTTGCTCAAATTTATACAATTGATGCTACCGCTTATTAGGAACATTTTGATATAATTTGAAATTATTTCACGAGTTTCGAATCTTTCACCAAAATCCTTTGAAAATATTCAGATTTCGTTGAAAATGTTTTGTTCCGCAAAAATCTAAAAAAAATCTGAAAATCTCGTGATGATATAAGTTGAATATTTACATTTCCAGATTGGAAATGATTATTTTCTGACAAAATAAATATTCAACTTTCCTTCTAATATCATCACGAGATTTTCAGAATTATTTCAGATTTTTTCGGAACAAAAAATTTTCATCGAAATCATTTACATGGAGCCTTATGGGAACGGTTTAAGCGAGACGCGCCGATCGGCGCTTTTGGACGCGACGTTGATTAAACTAAGATAACTTTCTTCATGGATGCAATAGAATATTGGAACTTGAAGTATGAGATTCAGGAAGGATTTATCTACATTCCACTTAAAAAATCAGTGAATTTGAAGTTTTTCACTCGTCTACTAAAATTAGTAAATTTGAACGACTTTTTTGCAATTTTTTCAAAAGCCCAATTCACACACCTACTGCGCGAAAACTACTGATTGCACATTTCTTAAATTTATACAGTTGATGCACCAATTCATTAGTAATATTTTGGTATAATTTGAAGTTAATCAGAGAGTTTCGAATTTTTGACAATAATCCACTTTTTTCATTTGAAAATATTCAAATTTCGATGAAATTTTTGTTCTTCGGGAAAAATCTGGAAAAAATCTCGAAGATTCTTGATGATATTAGAAAAAGCTTTTTGACTAGAAGGATAAAAATCAGCTGATGCGATTAATGAAAAAACTGTAAAAAGTATATAGGTATATAACAAGTGATTAATAAGACCATTGTAAAAATTAATATAAACAAATCTGATCTGATTTAATTTCCAACAAATTCCATCCAAATTAAACATACCATCAGAAGCAGACAACCGAAACACAAACTCACCAATAAAACCCGAACAGACACGGGCGCTAATTCAATTCAATAATCAATTTCGAGCGTAATCGAAAAAGAAAATATCCTCCTCGCGTCTAGCTCTCTCCCATTACCCGGCGTATAAACTTTTGTTTAGTGGCTCCCGTACATTTCCGCGTATCCACGCGGTTTTACTGCGCGCACTTTACGATCATCAAGATCACCTTTTATTACGAGGCGACATTGCGGAGACAATATCAATTCAATTTCGCACTGTCTTCATGCGCGCTACATGTCTAATCAATGCGTCTGCACACTTAGATAAGGGTTTTTTTTGTTGTTGTCGTTTTGTTTTGGTCTTCGGCGTTTGCTGGGCGGGAGAGAGGGAAATGGGGGAAATGAGGGGGGAGTTTGAGGGCGCAATAAAATTGGTCGTAAAAGTTGCGGAGTTACAGAGGAACGAATAGGTAAATAATTATTTATTTGTTGGGGTGTAATTGAATGTTGATTTATTGAATGTAAGAAAGTCGTAAAATTTTCTTGATAAATTATTTATTATTTAAATAAAAATGGCTGTTATTAAATAACTAAAGTCTTCACAATCAACATTAAGAAGATTAAATTATTTATTGTTTTATAATCAATAAAAGAGTGGGAGAAAGGATAATCATTTAAATATTAATTGTTTATTGACTTTTATTTGAAACAAGGAAACATTACCATGAAAACAAGGAAAATTTCTGGCAATGATCAATAAAATTCGATCAATCCCTTTTCCAACTGCAAAAAATTACTTACACTATAAGTTTTACAAACATCTATTGAAACAAATACTTCCCGAGCATTCCATATTGGATTACACAATAGATATTTGTTTGTTGCATAGCAGTACTACTGCGAATTGCGACGGTTTGAGTCGAAAATATTTGCTGGAGCTCATTCTGGAGCCTACTTAATATACAGGCAGGAATTTTGGAGTGGGGACTCCAAGATACCTATACCAGGCTTTGAAGCGCCTGCTCGTCTTGCGCACTGCTCAAATGTAGAAGGTTAAATTGTAACAATTATTTTTGCATGTAATTGTAACCATAAATATTTAAATTTATTAAAAAAAAACGAATCCTAAGATTACTTCTCATACAGGAAAACAAGATGCAATTCAGATGTGTACCAAGGTACACCCTGATCTTCTATTGCACCTTATTGTGATAAATTTAATCAAATAATGATATAGATGGCACAGAAATAAAAAAGAATTGTATAAATAAGAAGTGGTTACAAAACAAAAAATATATATATCTTTACATTTATAAAGAAAAAAAAATAATTGTAAGATTAACTAATCGATCCAAACTATATAATTTTTTTTACTTAATCGGCCGACAAATGTCTAGCGCGTCTCTCGAGTGCCTTAGCCGCGGATATTCCACGCTCAATCTCTTTCCATAAGTATGCGATCTTTTACAAGCTCAGCGACGGAAACAATTCACAACATATAGATAGGACCGAAAACTACCAAATTTCTACCATTTGGTAGTTTTTGATGGATATTCCTTGTTAATTCATGAATCTTGGAGTAGTTCATTTCGTGGTACATTTTAATTTTTCCTTCTAATTTTTTCTTTTGATTTTTTTATGTGGCAGTAGTGTTTTTTTTTATCAGAAAGTCAATTTTTTATCCGAATCCCGTGGTGTAAGATATTTTTAACGCAACTATAAAATGTGGCTTTCAACCCTTGGCAACAAGGGCCGAAAAAGCGCATGATATATGCATAGGTACGGATCCCACAATCATTCCGCTTATCGTAAATAAGAAATATCGCAATGAATAACGCAGCGGAGAGAAAAGGAGAGGGGGAGATGAGAAGGCAGAAACGCCGCAAATCATTCGTGGCCCCGGGTTGTTTTTTTTTATATACGGGTTTATAAAATACCCTCCAAAAAAAAAGAGAGAGAAGAGGAAAAAGCTGGAGAGTGCGAGTGAGATTATTAATTTGGGCCCCGGCGTGTGTTAACCCGTAAAATCGGCCCGCGTATAAAAAGCATGTGTATCGATCATTTGTCTGGAGGAGGGAGGAAGGGGGGAGGCTGGGGAGGGCGTTAAAAAGCTCACGGGATGAAACCGCGTACGGCTTTTCAATTTCGCCCGTAATGTCAGAACTCTTGAGAACTCTGGAGGCGCAACTTTAATTAAAACGGGCGGCGGGCCGTTGGGTATGCAAGTTCGAAGACAGTCACCTCTCCTCGGAGCGTTTTGCTTGGTTTTTGAACAAAACGCAATCGTGCTGGTTTGCGTTTGTACAAGTATTCATTATTTCAATATGTATTTTACTAATCCTCTAAGTAATAGTAAGTGTACTTTTATTTTACTGTACAACGAGCGCTACTCCCACAAAACCGTAAAGGAAATGCTGACAAATACAAAGACATGGGAGGTCATGATTTAAATATTGACTTTTATTTGAAACAAGGAAATATTACTGAAAATGATCAATAAAATAATCATTGTAGAGCCTGTAGTGTTTGTATTAGTCAATATGTAGTTTTAAATTGGAGTTATTGTAAATGACAAATACAAAGACATAGGAGGTAGGTCTTTGTATTTCTTTCAAATTAGAGTTTGTTTTAATTTTCTATTTTAGACTTTCAAAATTATATAAAAATGTTATGAATTGTTAAGTTTCACTTGCTTTGTTTTACACGCGTTTTTTGCGTGTAAAACAAACCAATTTACTTAACAATTCCTAATATTACTAAAAAGTTTTACCAAGTGATTAATGAGACTTAAATTGAAAATATATATGAAAATTACAATGAAATTAAACAAGGAAAATTTCTGGCAATGATCAATAAAATTCGATCAAACCCTTTTTCCAACTGTAAAAAATACACTGTAAGTTTTACAAACATCTATTGAAACAACTACTTCCCGAGCATTTACCCCGCCGGACATTGGATTACACATTTCATTTTATTTAATATATGAAAATGTTTTGGTGAAATTACATATTGACGAATTAAATAAAAACACAACTTGGGATCGATGGAACACAGTATTGACAATCGAGCACAAATTTTATGAAAGAAAAAACAATTATATTTACTTTAAATAAATTTGAGTTAGTAATGTACATTATAATAAATAAGAAAAAGCCAGTTGTTTTTTATTTTATTTTAAATACATTTTATTTTCCAATTTCTTTCTAAATTCTAAACACCCCTTTGAAACACCCCTTCCCCCTTTTAAACTACGACCACGCCGGGTTTCTCAAATTGGAAAACGTCGGCTTTCCGGCCGCGTCCCCGCAACACTCACTATAACGTGATATGAATACAGATGAAGAAGCGCGCCTTGATTTTTATGTGAAACAGTTTTTCTTTTTACTGCGGAAGGGAAGCAGCTGCGCGCTCGCGGGGTGAATTTATATTTAATGATTCGGATAATTTCATTTTAAAATTCCCAATTAAGAAGGGCACTCCTTTTCGCCCCCTTCTCCTTCTTTCTTTTTTTTTTCATTCCGCGAGGAGGAGACGGATGCGTGCGTTCGGGTCGTTCAGGTGAGAGAGGTTCCCAAAGGAATCGGTTGCTCGCTCGGATGGGAAGACCGGGGAGTAAACGAACGAGCCAGGAGCAGCGGAGCATCGGCGGGGGTGTATAAGATATACGGTTATTGCAATTGCAAATATATTCGCGGGGCCTTTTTGTCGGAACGAGTTTTGAATAAATTGACATTTGGATGAATGTTTTAAGGTGGCGCGCGGGCCGGCTCTTTTTAATTTATCACTTTGCGCAGCGCGTATCTGCAGCAGCTTGAATAACTACCTAAATATCTTAAACTTCTATTTTAAATTTAAAAAAAAAACAATTCAAATAATACAAAATAATTTAGTCCACCTTAGACTTTTTTTATGAAATTAAAATATGGTTAATTGCAAATGCTTCCATTATTGTGAATCATGAATCAACATCATAATTCACGGATTTTGTGATTCATGATATATAACAACATCTTAATTCACGATTATTGTGATTTATGATGCATAATAACATAATTATTGTAAATCATGATGTATAACAACATCATACTTCATAGATATTGTGATTCATGATGCATAACAATATCATAATTTAGTTATTTTGATTCATGCTGCATAATAACATCATATTTCATTGTTATTGTGGATCATGACGAGTAACACAATCATAATTAACGGTAATTGTGATTCGTGATATATAATAATATCATAACTCAGAGTTTATTAATTTATAATGCATAGAGGCATCATAATTCACGATTATTGTATGTATATGATGTATAACAACATCATAATTCATGGATATTGTGATTTATGATGTATAACAATATCATAATTCACAATTATTTTGATTCATGACGTATAAAAACATCATATTTCATTGTTGTTGTGGATCATGATGAATAACACAATCATAATTAACAGTGATTCGTGATGCATAATAATATCATAATTCAGATTTTTTAATTTATGATGTATGGAGGCATCGTAGTTCACAATTATTGTGACTTTTGATGTATAAAGGCATCATAATTCAATTCAGGGTAATTTAGTTAAAATTAAAATACTTGATTTGTTTCACAAAATTCCAGTCACGAATCCCGAACCTCCGCCATGTGAAAAAATATGACTTAGGCGCCCTTTAGTGACGATTTTTTATGCAGGATTGATTCTTTGTACCTTAGTTAATAGAATTAAACAATTTCCAGAGTAAAATTTTGTTTCTATTTTTTTTTAATAATTTATTTTCATCACGAGGATTTCTCGACATAAGGAATTTTCAAAAATCGAAAAATATAACTTGGGAGTCCTTTAGGGACAATTTTTTATGCATGATCTATTCTTTGTACCCTAATTGATAGAACAAAACAATTTCCAGAGTACCATTTTATATTGTGATTCATGATGTATAACAATATCATAATTCATTGTTATTGTGGATCATTTTGAGTAACATAATCATAATTAACGATAATTATGATTCGTGATGTATAATAATATCGTAATTCAGAATTATTATGATTCATAATGTATAACTGCATCATATTTCGCTACTATTATGAATCACGATGAGTAACACAATCATAATTAACGGTAATTGTAATTCGTGATGCATAATTATGTCAAAATTCAGAGTTTTTGTAATTTATGATGAATAGAGGCATCATAATTCTAGATTATTGTCGATCGTGATGTATAACAACATCATAATTCATAGATATTGTGTTATGATTTATAACAATATCATAATTCACAATTATTGTGATTCATGATGAGTAACACAATCATAGTTCATGATTATTGTGGATCATGATGTATAACAATAACATAATTTAGTTATGCTGATCCATGATACATAACAACATCATATTTCATTGGTATTGTAGATCATTTTGAGTAACATAATCATAATTAACCATAATTGTGATTCGTGATGTATAACAAAATCATAATTTACAATTATAGTGATTCATGATGTACAACATCATATTTCGCTGTTATTGTGGATCATGATGGTAACACAATCATAATTCACGATTATTGGGGATCATAATGTATAAAAACATCTTAATTCATGGATATTATGATTCATGATGTAAAACAATATCATAATTTATAGTTATTTTGATTCATGATGCATAAAAACATCATATTTCATTGTTATTGTGGATCATGATGAATAACACAATCATAATTAACAGTGATTCGTGATGCATAATAATATCATAATTCAGATTTTTTAATTTATGATGTATGGAGGCATCGTAGTTCACAATTATTGTGACTTTTGATGTATAAAGGCATCATAATTCAATTCAGGGTAATTTAGTTAAAATTAAAATACTTCATTTGTTTCACTTAACAGCATAATTCATGGATAAGTGAAACAAACCAAATATTTCACTTAACATCATAATTCATGGGTAAGTGAAACAAACCAAATGTTTTAATTTTAATTAACTTATCCTGAATTAATTACAAAAAAATGTTTACCACGGTTTAAGTGAGAAATTAATTAAGCATATTATAATTCAATTTTATTGTGATTCATAATGTATAACATCATAATTTACGGATATTGTGATTCATAATTTATATCAACATCATAATTGACGGTAATTATGATTCGTCATGTATAATGGCATCATTCACGGTTATTGTGGATAGTGACAGTTTCGATTAAGTCTGCTGATTTAGTAATATCAAAACTTCCACATCAACTCGAAACCCCGCCGTGAAGATTTGTAATCACTAAGTACAAGACACGAACCAACTGCTTACCTCACTTGAGAGTTGGGTTACATAAATATAGTAAACATAAATTGTTTACTTTATTGGTATAACTCCTCCCAGAGAAACTTCAGTTATAGAAACAAAATAAAAGTGCATGCTTAATTAATTTCTCACTTAACCCGTTGTAAACGCTGATGGTGGGTTTACGGGGGTGGTTCCCAAGAAGTCCAGAAGAGTACATTACACCAATATACTCGATACGAAATATCCCCGAATATATGTGTAAAAGTAACTTTTAATTTACAATAGAAAGTGAAAGTATTTTTTTTTTCTTCATTTTTTTATTCTTATTGTGGTAAATTAATAACCAATTAATAATCCACTTATATCCCCGAACGAGATAGTTTTGTGTTTGTGGAAATTCCGCGCGCGGATCTGGAGGAGTCGTTTAATATCCCGGTCCCATTGTGCTCGGCGGTGGGAAGTTCGCAGCGGAGGATGACTCCTCGAGGAGGAGACCCTCGAAAAGCGGGAGGGAAACTTCAAAATAACGCGGTTTATTCAGAGGGGCTCGCGGAGGGTGGCGAGGATTAGGCATTGAAGTGAAAGCGATGCGTTTGGCGTTAATGATTGAGATAATTTTGAAAGATGTCGAGGACAATTGTAATTCGGTTCAAGTGGATTCAGCAACAACTGGGATATTCAAAAATAAACTTTGAAATATGTTCAATTAATTCAATATTCAATTCATTTATTATTTACGGTAAATCACCTTTATACAGAATAATAACAATATTCAAAATGTTTAGATTAAATTACTAATTTAATTTCAATTTGGTTCTCAATGATCACTTGGTGAAATATTTTAAGTAATAGAAATAGAGTATTCATTCATAATAAGAAAAGGATTTATTCACTTGGTCACAGTTATTTAAATAAATTAAATAAAAATTATTTGAAAATAATTAATAAATTATTCTAACATTTAGTATAATGCAATATTTTATTGATACGCAACAGCAAAAATCAAGTTCGAAGATATTTGTTGGTGAGTAGGTAAAGTTTCTTGATGTAATATAATAATATTGTTTTTCTTTTTTCACTTTTGTATTTTTAAACACTAAATGTACATTTCGAGCAGAATGTGCTCTTTATCGATAGTTTTTTTTATATATAATTTCAAGTTACATAAAAAAAAAAATTTCTGTTGTATTCAATAAATTGACTGGTTTTCATAAATAAGTCTTTCTCGAAGAGCGTTAATCTTTAACTAGTGAAACATTTTGGTCCTTCGAACCGGATTAACGCGACTGTAATCCATTCAAAAATTAACACGGAAAGAAATCATCTCACATATATTCATTTAGCTTATATTATGTTTATTTTAAGTTAATTTTCAATGTGTTATATATTTTTTACAAAGGAGATTTTCGTTTATAAATAAATAATTGCCAATTAAATAACAATTATTTGAAAATAATTAATAAATTATTTCCACATTTAGCTCTGTGCAAGTAATTGTATACATAAAAAAATTATTTATTTAAGGGGGAGTCCGACGTGGTCCAGTAAATCTTCTATTGAATGGTGAAAATTGAGAAATGTGACAGAGAATGATTAATAAAAATCCATGTGGTGTATTTAATAGCTCCATTTTTTTCTTGATGAAATATTAAAAAAAAAAAAAACATTATTTGAAATAATATAAGAAAACACTTAATTTTTTTATGCCACTTATACAAATAAAAGTGGTATAAAAAAGTTAAGTGTTTTCTTTATATCAAAATTGAAAATGTACCACGATGTGAACGCCTCCAAGATCCAAGAAATAATATAAGAGTATGCATACACTTGATCAGTCATTTAAATAAATTAAATTTCATTTTTTTATTTATTTTATTTGAATGAAAGACCCGCTATTTTACAAAAGCATCGAATTAAAAAAAAAACATTATTCGAAAATTCGTTTTTTTTTTCTTTCTCTTTGCATGTTGATAAAATGGCCCAATAGATTAGTCAACGTTTCACACGGTAATTCCCACCAGTCGGTAAACTTCTAGCAGGCCATTAAAATGGTCGTGGCGTAGCAGCCAGGCAACCAGCGTGTGTGTGTATCGATCATTCCGGGGCCCCCGATTCAAAAGCTCGACATTTGGATTCCTTTGGGAGAGTCCGGCTCGGCCAACGCAATTAGACAGAATTTGTACATTGTTGGCGGGATATGTGCGCTCACAAAATAGACAGATAAAAACCAACGAGCTTTTCCCAGCTATTATATTTTCCTATCCGTATCCCCGAGTTAGCCACACACACACATATATTTGAAATCGCGCAAACTGAATTGATTCGTAATATTTGCCCAGCCTCATAGTTCCAAGTATTCCAAAAAAATAATGCAAAACGAAAAAAAGCGAGGATTTAAATAAATTCCGGGTCCGTGATCCCGTATTAATAGCAGAAAGCTCTTGTGTTTTACGAGGGTTATATGTGTTTGAACTTTGTCGGGGAAACTGATAATGCACTTCATCGTCGCCTCGCAGCCAGCTCAACGTTGACGGGTTCCGTAATAAAGGTTCCAACTACTTGACATGCAGATTTGGTCTGGTTGTCACATAGATGCAAGGTATATAATGCAGGATAATATATCTCATAACGTGACACCTATCCTCGCCCAGATGAAGACACAGTGCGGTTACAGAGGGGGGCATATATTAAAGCCGCATTAATTTATATTATTTATAACAAGCGTAATTCTTTAACCTGTCATCGTGGGGGGTGGATTTTAAATAAAATATCAACCTCAGCTCCCTCTACAAGCAAAAAGGAGTTAATTGCCTAATTTTAAATCATCACCCCGAAAGCTCGTGCTGAAACAAAAACAATCCGGGGAAAAACTTACGTGAGAAAGTTCGTGCTGTGTTTTATTCATGTAACACACTGGAAAGCTCATTTCTCCTGAAATGCCTGGAAAGTATATCGAAGGTCCACGGATGGCTGTTTGTTATACTTTTGTGCAGCGCGGCGACACGTCGTTATGTCGCGGTCGCCATTGTCCAGTATCGCCTTCGCAAGTTCACACTTGGCGGAGTTTTCACGGTAGTTCAAATATAGCGGACCTGCTCGATTGTATCGACGTGCCAAACTGTATTACCAGCGCTCCCTGTGTTGGCCGATTGGATATTACAGCCATCGAATGTGCAATAGCAATACAAAGGTGGCCCCTCCATCCCCGTATCAACATTTCATTGTGCACTTCTTGGGCGTTCTACTGTGTTTAGATGGTCGCGTTTAATCGCCGAGAAAGGGGAATTTCACAATAGTTCGCATCGATGGATCAGAAAACACCCTCTCAATGATATATATCATATATATATATAGTTTTAGAAACATACCGAAACAATATTGATATTTGAATTTTATTTTTTAAACCTATTAAATTAATTTATCACTTAACACTTGGTGAAACATATTTAAACATTACGTAACAATTAAACACGTGGTTTATTGTGAAGCAAACTTCGTGTTTAATTTTTACATAATTGTTGTAATTGGAAAGTTAACGCAAGCGCCATCTTTTGTCTAAATTCATGTGGCATTATTCAGTAAGGCATTGCACATAGGACACACTAGTCTGATGTGGTCCGAATGACCGAAATTTTGACAAACATTGAATATAATAAAATAAAGGTTTGTCTTTCAACCGGAGGTCTTTCCATCCTTTAAGTGTGTATTTAACTAATTTTAAACTAAAACGGTGATGTTAATGTGTTTTAATAAAAATAGAAGAATAAAGCGTGCTTACGTTTGGGACATTTCGATTAAATTAATATTAGCAATGCTCAAGCATGCACGGTTTCATCTTGAAACTCCCTCTTCTGTATATAGCGTGAATGTTCGGGGTGGATATATTAAAAGCGAGTATGTGAAACATGTAGCGTATAATTATTTGGTGAAGTTTGTTCATTGAAAACCGCGAGGAATCCCGTGACTCGGATCCGCTCAGCGGTCCCCAAACAGCCAACCGAAAATTTCAACGCCCCGCAGTATATATTTAGGCCATTCGATTACATGCAAATGATGATTAGAGGATTAGGCGACAGGTAATGGTCCTTCGATCCGGATAGCGCTGCTGCAGCCCCCTCCCTCGCTTCCGTTAACGGCACCCGCAGCGGCGGCGTTTCGCTCTATATTCCGGTTGACTGTCTCATCCTTTTCCATTAAAGAGATTCCTTTCTTTTCCGTTTTTGTTTTGTTGGCGCCATTATACACCCCTTCCCTCTCTCACCTCTTGCGCCCTCTCCTTCCCGGCAACGCGATCCTCTTGGGAAATTCGCGGCCGCCGGCAGCAGAGGAAAAAAAATCGAATTAAAATGCTCTCTCTACCCGGTGTCAGAATTACACCCCGAAACGGAAATTCTCCTTTTATTCCGCCCCCGTAATGTTTCTGTCCCATGAAATTGCATTAAATAAAACGTATTCCTATTTAAATAAAAAAATAAAAGAGTAGCGCTAAGGGGGAATAGCGCAAGGATAGGAGAATCCATCCTGGCCCGAAGGAGCTAATTGCGTAATGGTATTTCACGCGCATCGTCCGCATCGGAAATTAATTATCAGGCGTGATTCGGGTTTCCTGTGTTTCATCAGCGTGGAATCAGTACTGTACTTTTAGAATACAAAATATATCTTGAGATCCATGCAAGGCTTATTCTATTGGGCATAGTAATAAATTGTAATCGTTAAGTTATAGATGAAAATAAGGGTGCGTAGAATGGCTGGAGGTTAACTAATCACGCCATGAATGGTGAAACATTTCAATTAAGTAGGGAAAAAAAAGTTTCAAAATTAATCGCATGATTTATTGAGCATATTCGATTGCCTCTCATTTTTTTTTATTCAATACATAAACATTGAACATTATATAACGCATGATAATTCGTTCAAAGAAAAGGGAGCAGCTTTGCTTTGAACGAATTATCATGCGTTATATAATGTTGAATGTTTATGTATTGAATTGCTGAGGCTTTTATTTGTTGAAACTCCATGTTTGTATAAATAGAATAAAACACTAACATGTATAGTTTAAAAAAAAGTGTTTAGTGTTTTATTACAATTAAATAAGGAAAATTTCTGGCAATGATCAATAAAATTCGATCAATCTCTTTTTCCAATTGATTTTTTTTCCTTATTTAATCTCATTGTAATTTACATAAATGCAAATGTGTGAATCATCCTTGTTTCATTTGATTTAATTTAGTGTTTTATTCTATCTATTTAATGTTTATACTTTACAGGAAAAGAATAATTATTATTATTTTTTATTAAATATTTTATTTTAATGAAAAAATGCGCACTTAAAGATACTAATCGGCCTGTCTGAGCTTTTTTTTTTTTCTTGAAACTAATCACCAATAGTTTAAATGAATTTGTTCCTTTCACCGCGAACGCGTTGTATAAACATTGCAAATTATATACAGCATGATAATTCGTTTAAAGCAAAGGGAACAGATACGAAAATTGTCAGTAAGTTTGATATATTCCAAATTTCTGTATGTGTGTGTTATTATTGCGATTGTGTGCTCGTTCCGCGGCACCCGAAATAATTATTCCCGGAAAATATGAAAACACCGTCCCGGGTGTGTATAAATAAGGGATAAACTTGAACAGTTAAGGAGAACGGAAAAGGGGGAGCCTTTCCGGCTTTCGCTAATATATATAAACGTGTGCGGGCCCGCGCGCCGCTATTCCCGGGGAAAAGAGCAATTTTCCGAATACATTTCGCAATTAAGGTAAAGTTGAGAATTTATACGTCGCAATTGGAGCTGTCGGATATATCCTATCCGGTAAGGGGGGAAGGAGCGGGGCAGGCGAATTTCTGAATTTCGCGAGAACGGCGTACACTCTTCTACGCGCGACGCAACATCTGCATGCCCTTAGGGTTTTCAAGGCGTGGAGTGGAGTGTGGAGGAGACCCACTTAGACTCTAAGTTAACGGAATCTGCGAATGTTACGATGAAACATCCGTTTTGCTTCACTAAATAAATTGTGTTTTATGAATCTAAATATGCAAACACCAGAATAATATAAATTTGAGCTTAGTATATTAACAATAAACTAATCATAATAAATTAAAGACGACGCAAGCGCCACCTTTTGCCTAATTTCAAGTGGAATCGTCAGCGATTTGGGTCTACAAGGTAGACGACCGAGAATCATTGTTTCGTCCACTAAAGGAAGGCGAACTTGTCCTGTTAATGAATAAACTAATTATTAGTGCTGGGCAAGATCAATGATCGATCAGTTGAAGTATCGAGCCGCTCGAAATGATCGATCAATTGAAGTATCTAGCCGTTCGAAATGATCGATCAATTGAAGTATCGAGCCGTTCGAAATGATCGATCAATTGATGTATCGAGCCGTTCGAAATCATCGATCCGATCAAATAAAAATCGTAAAAATGGAATTTTGTCGAAAATTAAAAAAATCTCTAAATAACTTCATTGTATACTGAAATGTAGCTAAATCATGAAGGTATAATCTGTGAATTTATTTAAGCATTGATAAGTATTTAAATTTCGGCCAAAGTAAACCTTCGCAAATTGGGCGAAAAAGTTTTATTGAAGTTTGCGATTTTTTCCTGGCGGTTTGAAACGATACAAAGACGTTAATTTGGCCATGAATGTAGCTGAATTCTTTAAGAATCAAATGCTGAAAATCCTGTTTTTCTAATTTATCTGCGAGTTTAGCAATTTTGAGCCGAATACGGAAACGTCCGGAACGGCCAATCGACGGATCTCCAATGAGGTTAAATTCGTGGAACTATTGAAATGGCTAGTAATGATTAAAAACGATTATTTCGGGTTAAACTAAATACTCAATGTTGTTAGTAGTATAACCAGGTGTCTTCGAAAATTTTTTAGAGAAAAAAAAAATGTTCAGCGAAAATTAAAAAAAATCGCAAGGCTATATATATTATAGAAAAAAGTTAATTTTTTGTGAAAATCCGAAAATCAACAAATGACCTCATATTATACCAAAATGTACCTAAGTAATAGGAGAATGACCTGTGAAAATTTTAGCCTTGTCAAGTAATTAATTTTCCGCCAAACTGCTCGGAAAATTGACTTTCTCAAATTGGGTGAAAATTTTATTAAAGTTTGCGATTTTTTCCTGGCGGTTTCAAGCGGTACAAAAACATTAAATTGAGTGGGAATACAGCTGAATTCTTTAGGAAACGAATGCTGAAAACCGCGTCTTTCTATACTCTATGTGAATTTTGTAATTTAGCCCCAACTGCGGACGCGTCTGAAACGGCCAATAAACGGGTTTCCATTAAACCGTTCCCATAAGGCTCCAAGTTAATTCCATGAAGCCAATTGAAATGGCATGAAATGATTGAAAATAAATATTTTTTTCGAAATTAAACAGTCAATATTGTTGAATAACCAAGGGATTTCGAGATTTTTTTTGCTAGATCAGACATTAATAAATGCTGTCTCGCTTTGCATAAAACAGGATAACTTAAAGAAATAGTGTGATTCAATGATCGATCTTACCTAGGCCGTCCGATCCGATCGAATATATAATTGCTCGAGCCGAACCGCAAAACATGATCAATACACCCGAAAAAAAAAAAACAGTCCGACAGATCCGATCAAGCGGTTTGAAATGGAGCCGTTCAAAAATATCGAGACGCTCGAATCAATCAAAAAGATCGAGTCAATCAAAAAGATCACTAGCAAAGATCAAGCAGTCGATCTTATTTTATCGATCTTGCCCATCACCACTAATTATACAGAAAATATAATTTTAATATCTTTTTAATTTATATTAAAGCTCAAATTTACTTTTAATAAATTAATGGTTATTCAATCTAATCTGTGCTTTATTGGTTGATTTTTAGTAATCTTCTTTATGTTGGTTGTGGAGACTTTAATTATTTAAAATATTTTTAAATATTTAAATGATTTTTAGTAATTTATTCATTTTTATTTCATACTTTTAATAATGAGTTAATTTATTAAAAGTATGAAATAAAAATAATTTGAAAGTAATTAATAAATTATTTCCACATTCAGTGAAATCAGTGAACGAATACTCTTTTCTATTTATTTTAATAAATTGTTTAACCATGGTGCATTTAGAGTTTGGATCGCCATTTCGGTTGTTCGGACGTCGATTGTTATGCAATATTATCATTCCATTTATATAAATTAAATTTACTTCCCAAAGTACATTTGCTGTTATAGTAACTTTATTTATGTCACTTGATGTATATTCAGTTGCCTACATTAACTTTAACTTTATTTTACGGGATTCTCCATTATAATTGATTACATTATACAATAATTTACATATTTGTATATAATCAGGTAAGTATTCCTAAACTATTAATAATTAATAAGTAAGATAAGTGCATTCCCAAACGGTTCAAAGAATTGATTCAGTGTTGCTTATGACTTCACAAACTAACATCTACGGGTATATAATTACATAATGGAAACAATAATTTACCTAAGAGAATGTAAAAATAAAATTTAAACAAATAAAAATATAAAATAAATAATAAACGTCAAATATTTCATTATTACAGATTTTTAAAGTTGTGCAACCAATAATTTTCGCTTTGAAATAAATACGTTTGTTATAACTTTCAAAATATGATTATTTTGTATTTCACTACAATTGTTTCGCCACTTTGTGGCTTCTTCAGGTGAAGAACAAGTGATTAGTTTAACCTAATTGACAAATAATCATATTTGTAAATCGGTAACTCGTTTCCTCTAATGCCAGAATAAGCAGGCATAATCATATTTGTAAATTTTCGGTAAGAAGAGAACAACGAATCATTTATAATTCCGTGATTTCGAAAATCCTTTTAAAATGAATCATTTTGATTGCTTTACAGCGATTCACACACACAGAGAGAAAGCGTACTCGCTTCACATGCAAAACCCGAGTGGATATCCCTTTATGATTATAATAATGCATCAAAGCGGGGGGAGTCCTTGAAACGCATTCCTTTTTGTTGGGAAAAGCATAAGTCACTGTCAGATAAGAGTAGTGTTTATACTGAATCGAAGGCGGCCATTAATCAAATATTACCCGAGAGTTGTGCAGTTAAATAACATCCTCTCTCACTCTCACTCCCACTCCCCAATCTCTCCGCATCTCTTTTGATTCGCAAAAGGGGATGTATTTACGCGGATTATGAATATGGCGAAAGTGGCCGTCCACCGTGAGCGCTTTTGTGTCTTACCCGAAAGCCGTAACGCAAATATTTGCTCCGGCGGATGTGTATAAATGCATATTTGCAGCGCGCGTCTGAACTTGCCGACATCGGGTTTAATACTTGCGCATAGTTTTCTCTGCGTCTATTAAGATTGTTTGATTAAAATAAGGGGGGTTTTAGGAAGAGGGATTTCTCAATGTTCGATTAAATTGAATTGGAACTATGTATGAAGCAGACGATTAATTTATATTTCTTGACAGCTTATTTTATTTATTTTTCAATTAACATCAAACGAAACGCTATCAGAGATTAAATAATTGTGTTTTTATTTAATTTGTTCGGTGTTAAGTTGGTGGTACATTTTCAATTTTTATATAAATAAAACAATTTATAACTTTCAAATATATTGTAAACTCGCTACAATTGTTTTCAATATCGTATATAAAGAAAACAAAATTACTTTTTTATACCACTTGGATTTTTATTAATCGTGACTAGTTTCGATTACACGGTAATCATTCTTAAATAATTTCGTTTTTTCTTTTCGGCCTCGTGCACATATTTTAAGAGTAGATCCATCAGTTGTTCAACTCTTCTTCTTCTTTCTGTGGGTTTTATGGCCCCAGCCTTTCAGCACTGTGGACCAGCTTCTTTTAGTTAGTATTTTTTTCTGTGATAAAGGTGTTATTATATTAACAATGGAATTTTCAAAATTACAAATTTGTAATAATAATAATAATAATAATAAATTTATTACCCAACAGGAAACAGTAGCCCAATTACAGGATAATACAAAATAATTTTACATTATAATAATAGCAAGACAAACATGAATATAAATAAATTCCAGTACAAATATCGATACGAAAAACAATAAAATATACAAATAAAGATTACAAATTGTAAAAAGAATTAGTAGCGTAATAATATTGATGAAAGCGTAATATTAAATATGTCTTTTAATATATATTCGGAGGGGTAGGGGGTGTATTTAAGAGTATGACAAAGGACAATAACTTTTATTTAATTAAAGTGATAATATATTGAATGACATAATGGAAAAAATAACTAAAAATATTTTGAAGGAATTTCAAGGAGCATAATTCCGAACATCTGCTCATCACATTTCGTTGTTTCTCCCGTCCCTCACTTTATTCATATATATATTTTTTATATTTCGCGTGCGTTAAGTTTCAGCATTTATTTAAAGCAGCGACACTAAAACAACCGCAGAATTTTATTATTTAAGATGGCGCATTTGAAGCGGCGACCGCGCCGCCGCGTATGTATAAATAAGCACAAAGGAAAGACACACACACATTTGCTGGCACGAACGAAAAAATAAATAAAATAACTGGAAAATAAAAGAAGCGGGTCACGTATTCGTAACAACTTTATGCGCCGAGATCGGCACGCAAGCCATGTATATGCAAATAGCGCCGCGGCGAAATTTGAAGTTATGTGTCATAAGGTGTGTGCAGATCAAATTTCCTCATCGTCTTAGCGCCGAGACGCGTTCGCTAAACGAAAGGGATCTTTTGTATATCCGTAGATTGAGTGGTGTTAAAGATGTAAGTGAGTAATAAAGTTCGTTTTAGATATAGTTTTATAGATGTTTAAATTGAAGCCCTAAGAGGCAACATGGGATAGCAGAAAAAGAAGAAATTGAAGCATCGAGACTCGATGCAAAATAATTTTGTTTTCTATTGATTGGCTACGAACTCGTTATAAATAATTTTTAAAGTTTTGTTTTTTTCTCCTCTAATCACTTCCAGCTCTACAAGCTATGAGATTGGCTTTTGATAGAACCGGAGAAGATAGAACCGAGAAGATTCTCGAGGAAAATACTAGACTTTTCGACTACAGGCAAAAAGTCTAGTATTTTCTTTCCTCCCTTATTCCTGCGTTTGGCCTGGATTTATATAATTGGAAAAATTCCACAAAGCGCCATCTTTTACTTTATTTATAAGTTGCATCGTCGACAATAGTTGCATCGTTGATAGAACCCGATAAGATAGAACCGAGAAGATTCTCGGGGAAAATACTAGACTTTTCGACTACAGGCAAAAAGTCTAGTATTTTCTTTCCTCCATTATTCCTGCGTTTGGCCTGGATTTATATAATTGGAAAGATTCCACAAAGCGCCATCTTTTACTTAATTTATAAGTTGCATCGTCGGCAATTTGGATCTTGTCCTATTTATGAGGCCAGGAAACGAAATTAATGTAAGTCTTTGATTTGGTTGGCGTTAACTTTGATAAAATAATATTAAAAACACTTAACTTTATTTTACCACTTTTTTTATTTAAATAAAAGTGGTAAAACAAAGTGAAATTAATTTAATTTGTTGTGAAGGGATTTTTACGGATGGGTCTTTGTTTGGGGCACGTGGAAAACATAATGTGTGTAGATCACGAGTAGCTGGATTTACACC
Organism: Philonthus spinipes; assembly: GCA_963082785.1. Lineage (NCBI taxonomy): Eukaryota > Metazoa > Arthropoda > Insecta > Coleoptera > Staphylinidae > Philonthus > Philonthus spinipes. The sequence continues at coordinate 6,336,198 of OY720314.1, forward strand.
TAATTTTTTGGAGAGGATAATAATACGGAAGGATTTTTGTTTGTTCAACCACCTTTCATCTAGCGTCTGGCCAAGGAATTGGCTGACTCGTTTCCTCTAATGCCAGAATGAGCAGGCATTCACATCAAGCTGGTCTGGTTTCTTTGTACTAGTTTGCAGAGTGTTTTTTTTTTGTATGCTTCAAGAGTGTATGGGCGATTGCAGTGATTTCATAGCTGTCTGATTGGCAGGCTGGTGGATCAATTAAAATATACGCAGATTGCTTCAACATCCAAGAAGAAATATATAGGCGATTGCAGTATTTTCACTCATCCTTCAAAAGTGATCGTTTGGAAAATTTTGGCATTCTTACCAGGGATGTAGTAAAGTTCATTCTTTAGTTTGGTACCGACAAACATGGCTCCTGTGTCTGAAGGTAACTTTGAGCCATTAGTGTACCAAAAACCTGTATTGTGATGATTTTGGATAACATTTACTATTAAATAAAAATGATTTGAAAATAATTAATACATTATTTTCACATTTAGCTCTGTGACTTTTGAATTACGTTACGTAAGTACGTTAAACAAATGCTCATTAAAACAACTACTTCCCGGGCAAATACCCACGCCGGACATTGAATTACACTCTTTTATATTTATATAACATTTACTAATTAAACATAATCTTATACACTTTCTTCAATTACATAGACATATACAACATTCAAAATACTCAAAAAATATTCAAACATCCAGGATATATTCTCTTGATATCAGAAAAAGTTTCCTTTTTAGGCCCAATTTTACAATCCCCAAGTAAGTAATGTATTCGTGAAATAAAAGTTCGGTCGGCAGCACTGTCTAATTGATAATCAAACTATACCTTTGGTCAAACCTTATGAAACAATTCGAACCTAATTAAAGCAAAATACACAGTGAATACAACACAGTTAACGAACTTATTAAATTAAATAAATATAAAAAAATAAGGCAGATTGTCGATAGCCATTTTCTGAGGCTTAACTAGATGTTTATGATTGTAATGTTGTAAATATTGTAATGTAATTTAATGTATCTCTCAGAAATAAAGATTTTCTATTTATAAAAAATAAGTAAGTGGTACTTGTTTTATTATTGTAAATGGATTTATTTTGAATGGTACAATTTATTTTAAATTACAGAATAGTAGAAAAAAAATCAATACGCATATATTTGTTTAAAAGTACGTTTGTATTTGAAAGTCTGCGAGTGTATATAATAATATAACACGGGCATTGAGAGAGTAATGGTTCGATTAAACTGATAAAGTGGTGTTTCAACGAGGGGAGCCATTAGCCGGGCCCCGGTGATACCGGGAATAATGCCACTTCGGTTTGGCAATCTGCTGCAATAATTAAACAAATAAATGAGTGCCCCGATACGATTCCAATCAAATTCCGTAATTACCCCGAAGCATTAGCGCACGTTCGCAAAAGTCGGGGAGCTCACTACAATATTGCTTGCTGTTGATATATCAGTTGAATCCAGTGGAGTTCAGCACTGCCAAATCGCATATTAGATGCAAGATTCTGACGGGTAATCGATAGCATTTCCACACGGGATGTTGCTGCCGCTGTCGTCAGGCGGATCCACTTCGATTTCGATTGGCGGTGAAGAATATTTCTGTTCAATTAGCGTGTCCACAGTGTGGTTATTGTAAATATTTAACGCAATTGCCTTTAATTCACAGCTCGTTATGTATTCAAAATGGTTTAAATTTACACGAGCGCTGGCGCCGAGGATAATTCGTTTAAAATCATTAGTCCGCGGTTCGGAGCAATTAATTCCGCAATCATAATCTTATCTATTAGTGTCAGCAAGGATTTTTATTCGAAGAATCCCCCTCCCCCACCCCGCACACTTTCTAAGTCTTCCTCCCGTTCATCCACGTGTGATTAATTATTTAACTAACTGGATTATCTCAATCAATCCGGATTGACGCTGGCTGGGGAAAGGACAATTCACAAAGGACCGTATAACGCGTTCATTATTAAAACCTCTATCCCAACATGCAGGCACAACTGAATCATCGACGGGACGCGGGGAGAGGAGGGAAGGAACCCTGACAAAGTGAAATTCCCCAAATCCGATTTTCAGCTGCTGCGTCCGACGCAAAATTCGCCTCCTCGCTGCGAAATTTCCGCGGAGGTGTAATTATGAACATTCCCTAGAAACGGCGGCTCGCTCCCTCCCTCCTAATAATGCGCGCACGGTGCCGCTGCTATGATAAAGATAGTCGTTCCGTAATGACGATATCTCTCGTTAAATTGGCCCATTCTTGTAAGGTAAACACATTAACTCGGGAATAACTCCAGCAATTACCATTATGTCGGACTGATAATATCGAGAGGGTGGGGGTGGGTTTTGGTTGTAACGCTGCTTGTATTGTGAAATGAAAATAACTGCGCACTTTAAATGGGGGTATTACGAAAAAGAGATGCGCATTTGAAAAAAAAAAGGGAGAAGATTAACATGCAAATCTAAAATCGTCTGTATTTGCAAATTAATCTCACCTTTTTTTTCAAATACGCATCTCTTGAAAACTTCTAGGTTTTTGACGCACCTATAAAATCAGATTAGGCTCAAGTTTCGCGAATCCGACTATATAATAAAATTTATAATTGATTTTCTGTAAAAAAACGAAATGAGTTTTTTTTTTCTTGATTATCAAGCCTCATTAATATCCATAACGTCATTTTATATATAACCGAAAATGGGGTGTCGGAATTAAAGTGGAGGAGATTAAAAAGCGGCGCGCGGAAGCCGGCCGAGTGCGAGCTCACCCGCTCAGCTAGCTCATTCTCTCGAGGAGCAAAAACGCAATTGAACATAAAATTCAAACATCGGCGAGAAAATCCGAGCGCGCCGCGCGAACCGCATCCATTCAAGAAAGCCCCCGTTAAGAGTTTTAATATAACCGAGCTCGTGCGAAACAAATTAGGAGCACTTAATCGGCCATTGTGGAAAATTGGCGAAATTTAGCTTTAATAAATTCGGGGCTTTACCTTATCTTAACTCCCCGCAACGAGTCCCATCAGACAAAAACCTCTATTAAAGATCGCGGGAGTTGAGAGTCGAGGGTTGGTTCGGAGAAGAGCACTCACCTAGAACAAAAAAAGAAACGAATTTAAGAATGTAAAAAAATAAAATAATAAAAAAAGAAAGTCATTTAATAAAATATTTAACCAATACACTCCTCTGTGGAATTTGCAATATTCATACCATAACTAATCGCCTCCATTAAGTTTGCCTCGAATCCTTATAACACAGAAATTCTCAATTTTGTATTGCCCGTAATCCCACCATTAACCTTAATTATAAATTATACCTTTTTCGTCAGTTCATCGCTTCATTAGCAGAACAATGTCAACGACGTTAGCGATCATGAAATTTAAACAATGACCTAGACTGGACAAGGACCGGCGGAAAGACCTTTGGTCGAAAGACCGTAAAGTGCTAGTTGTCATGTTGACAAGTCACACGTGTGATCTTATTTGGAAGTTGGCGTTGAAAGTCTCGAGTTATGTCTGTGACTCGAGACTTCCAACGCCAACTTCGTCGTCGATTTTTGTTATACGCTCGATATATGTATTGTAAATATATCTATTGTTTGAAAATAAAGATTGTTTATATACATTGTTTCTAAAAAGTAACGGATAAATTCTGTAAAATCGTAAATAAAAATATTTTAGAAAAAAAATGATAGATTTTTTCATTCTGAAAATAACGAAAAAATAAAAATAAATCGATTAATAAATAACGGCAATATTTACCAAAATGTTTTCAAAAAAGAGCGTCAATATTCATACGTCCGGCTTCTATCCCAAAAGCCAATCATCATTAAAACTTCGATTCTTTCAGCAAGTCTAATTTTGCTACTATTTCTTCAATAACGAAAAACTATGAATTGTATTAAATTAAATGAAACAAAGATGATTCACACATTTGCAGTTATTTAAATTAGAATGAAATTAAAGGAAGGACAATTACTGGCAGGAAAAAGGGATTGATCGAATTTTATTGATAAAATTTTCCTTGTTAAATTTCATTGTAACTCTGAATTGTGTTTGAAAAAATTAAGACAATAGATGGCGCTTGCGTTAATCCCCAATAATTATGATTCAAAAAAAGAAAGTGTTTAAAATGCACGATTTTTTTGTTGCCGGATAGAGCGGATACATTATGAGAAATTTCAGCATTATCAGTGCGGGAATGGAATTAGTAGCTGAATAAAAACGAGCTGGCCATGAGCAGCTCACGTACGGCGTCTATCCGGGGCCGCAATTAACGCGGATAAATCACTTTTTACGTTAATACGATTATCAGCGCTTTATGTAAATCGCCCCCGCTATTTCTTCCCCGGGACAAAAACGAAAGCCGCCCCTCCGTGTAATTACACATCGGGGCACGTCAGAATAAATGCAATATTGTATCTGGCCGGGGAGCTCATTCTTATTCCGGCGATGTTTCGCCGGGAGTCGTTTCGCCCAGCCTGCGAGCTTATACTTCTAGAGATCTGCCGTGATAGATGCTCGACGCTGTGTGCTGGAAATTGCTAAAACGCATAGCTCAGCACTCGTTCGCATTAGGGCCCTGCGCCGCTGGCAGAATCATCGGCCACATATTAAAACTTTAATAGTGTGTGGTTTTTCCGCCTTTCCCCCCCTTGCACACACAGACACATATTCTCTTTGTTTCTTTAAAGCGTTATTGATGAAAATATATCCGGAGCTTCCTTCAGGGGGATCCAATTGTCTTCTAAAATAAATAGCGCTGGTGGAGTTATTGGGGCGGAAAAAATGAGCAATAACTTCTCCCTGATATGAATTATGGAAGTTTTAGGACGGAATGAATCAGAATATGTTGGAACTTATATAGATGCTTGATTTATCCTTCAAATAAAACAAATAGTAACATAAAATAATCGTTACATAACAAATATTTTATATTTACTTAAATTAATTGCTCTCTTTAGCTACTGCAACTTTTTGACTTACATAATGTAAGTACTTACAAAGAAACTAACATTCATTGAAATAACTATTACGTGAAATAGTTATTTCAACCAATTTGTAGATTAAATTAATTACGTGAAATAGTTATTTCAATGAATGTTTCAACAATCAGTACTTACCTTATGTAAGTCAAAATGTTGCAGTAGCTAAAGAGACAGCAATTAATATGTAAATTAAATTAAATAAAAAGCAATTTGAAATTACTGAATATTGTGTAAATTAATTGTTTTCAAATTGCTTTTTATTTAATTTAATCTACAAATTGGTAATAACAGGACCTACTCCTCGCGTCCGCAAGTCGGCTCAGCCAGATGTGATCGGTGCGACGGAAGGATTTATGACCTGTTTATGTTTGTTTACCCCAAAACCAGTGTCCGATTCTTCGGGGGATGCGCCTTTGCTGAGCCGACTTGTGGACGCGAGGAGTACATCGCGTAATAACTGGAAAGAATTAATTCAACATTCCCTGATAAAGATTTCTGCTTATTCTTGAGTGAAGAAATATGATCCAATCATATCATATTATTACGTTACAACGTAAATTGAAAATCACAAAGTGAAGAGTTTAGTCCACAAAAGAAAATGTCCTAATGTGTATTTTCCATTAACACTAAAATGGCAGATATTCTTTCATTATTAATCTACTTTTGTAATTAGCCATCAAGTTAGATTATTATAATTAAATTCTGTATGTATTTGATCTTGAAGCACATGAATACGCCTTCGATTAAACCAGTAATAGTTGCTAAAGAACGGAAGTATAAGAGAGGTTTGGAAACTTTTACAGAATGGCTGATGGAGAAAAGATTTCCGAACCTCTTTAATCAACAATCGAAAGATGAAAAGGTTCACCTTTATGTTGCAGTAAATGTTCCTGTGCTTCCCTCATCAACAAATTAAAAGAAGGGAACAGTTCAGAAACATCCCTCATCAATAATGGAAAGATGAGAAAACTTCAAAAACCTTTACAGTACTGATGATGGTGGAGTAAAGATTTCTGAACCTCCCTCATCAACAATAGAAAGAAGAGATAAGTTCAGAAACCTTTACAGAATAGCTCATGGTAGAGTAAATGTTTCTGAACCTCCCTCATCAACAATGGACAGATAAAAGAGGTTCAGAAACCTTTACAGAATAGATCCACCATCCACCAGAAAATTTCAGAAACCATTACAGAATAACTGTAAAGGTTTCTGAACCTCTCTCACCTTTCCATTCGTTAGCAAGAGAAAAAAGGGTCTTCAACGATTTTACGCTTTGTTTATGTTACCAAAAATTATGGAACTATGGAAGCAACTGGGCCATATGTACATACCTTGAACCTTTCTACAAAGGATAATAAATGTTTTTAAATTGGCCTCTAGTCAGCTGTTATATATATGTTATTGAACGTCTCCAATGTTTCCACTACTTAACTACTATGGAAGTTGCTGAGATCATATGTAACATACCTTCTGGCTTTCTACAACAGGATAATGATTTTATAAAAAGGGCTGATCTACAAAAACTACTGAACTTCTTCAATCTCTCCATTACTTAGTACCTATGGAAGTAATTGGGCTCATATGTAACATGCTTTTAGTTTTTCAACAAAAGATAGAGAGCTTAAAATCCTCCAGATAGGGGCTCTACAAAATCTATTTGACTTCTTCCATACGTTCATTGGTTAGTAATTATGAAAGTAATTGGAGCTTTATGCAATAAATATTAAGCATTTACAGAAAGAATGATACAATTATGAAATGGCTTCCAATTAATTGCCTAACTTATTGTTATGCATGGTCTTCTAAAATTACTGAACAATAGAAATGTTCTACAAACAGAGCTGAATTGTGTTTGTAGTACTACTGAACTTCTTCCCATTTTAATCAGTTGTTCTGGGGAAATTTAGTTGTGTTTGCAGAACTACTGAACTTCTTCTCATTTCCATCAGTTGTTCTAGGGGAATTGAGTTGTGTTTGTAGAACAACTGAACTTCTCCCCATTTCCATCAGTTGTTCTGGGGGAACTCAGTTGGATTTGCAGAACAACTGAACTTCTCCCCACTTTTGCATTGTTCAGTATTTATAACATTAAGTTAGGCTTTCAAGAGTGGATAGTAAACCTAAAAAAATGGTCTACAGTCTACAAAATCTACTGAAGATCTTCAATCTTTTCATTGCTCATTGGGCCATATGCATTTTTTTAGAATTTTTAAGCTTTAAAAATTTCTACATAAGAAACGAATAGATAAAAATTGCTCTGCAACAAAATTTTAGCATCTCTGCAAAGGATTACGCACATATAAAAAAAAATGCTTCAAATTACAACCATTACTTATAGCAACCATAATTATGGTTGGAACTAAAACCATATTGATGATCTGTTTTCTAAGGCTGCTAGATCTTTCAAATCATTCCGTAATTTAGCTACAATAAAGATATTTGGTGCTATTTGCCGTTCTACAAAGGTAATTTTAATTTCCAGTTCTTATGGAATCCTAGCGAAAATAGAGCAAGATGAAGATCCCGAAAAAGATGGAAGGACGATGTCATTATAATTATTAATATATACTAAAAGCAAAAGAGGCGGGATGGGGGGGGGATGTAAGATGGGTGTGGCTTTGTATAAGTTCAGTTTGAGAGAGTGAGGTGGTTGAAATTTTTGGGGTTCATCTTTTGATCCGTTGCCGAATCCGAATCGAAAAAAAAGACAAAATTTTTCAAACTTATTGGACGATGGACGCGAGCTAAAAATTGAACGATAGGCTTAAAACTTTGATTCATTATGATCAGAGAGATTATTTAATTTCCATCCAGGGCTGGATTTAAGTATTTTTGAAATTTTTTATTGAAGAAGCACAGTTAAAGACAGGGAGGAATGCTATAGAGCAGGCCAACGCCCACCAAGAACTGTAGTGCCAAGAGAGAGGAAAATGTTTATTAACCAATTATTTTATTTATATAATAATAATAAGTATTTATTAATTAAATTGATATTGCTTTTTTAATTATATTTATATCTATGAATTGAAGAATATAGTATTGCACATTGAAATTTCTTCAATTCATTCAAGTATGAATATTGTATGCATTTTATTAAGCAAACTCAGTTTGCGAATTGTTGCTGTGTAGTCGAAATTAGTCACATAACAAAAGTTATAAAGTTTTCTCTTTATCCCATTTACAAATTGTTAAGCCTTAGAAAATGGCTGTTGAACATCGATCTTTTTACCGAGTTTTAATGATTAGGTTTATTTTTCGTTTGTTTTATAAAAGTATATAAATAGAATGATAGTCCCTAGACAGCAAACGTAAGCAAATCAATGAAATAAGAAAAGGCAATAGCCTCGAATCCGGGAGGACAGAAAACGTGGAGTTGTCGGGGGGCAAAAAGTGTAGGTCCTAAAGTTACATTTAGTGAAGCTATACAATCGTCCCCAGCAATTCAGCCGAGTGTGGCGGCGGTTATCGTTCGCCATTCCAACTGCAAATTTCGGGCTTTATTCAACAAAAACTAAACCCTCCCCGCAACTCGGAGTAGCACAAATCCACCCCTTCGGCCATCTATTTTTGTCCCGTCTCACGTCGACAGCTAAGAAGACGTTTTATCTGGATCGCGCATATTCTCGAGATTGTTTTCATAAGCGGTATGAAAACGTTTCCTCTCCTTTCCCTTATTACTCAAAAAAGCTGAAGATTTTAAATTGATAGGAGAGCAAAAGTTTCCTGGATATAAATCAATGTCATCCCTTTCCGTTCGCTGGATATAACAAAGTTTCAATTTCCCGAATCGAACAGACATTAAGATTTGATTCGGGCCCTGAATTCCGCGCGGCGCACAGATAACGTCTCTTCCACCAAAACCCTCCCCTTTCCCTTCCATTCCCTTCTCCCCCGAAACCCCGTCTCGTCCGTCCGGTGTGCGCGGTTTTATACTTCAGCAAAACAGGAACACGACTGCTGCGAGAAGAATAAGAAGCGAAGAGAGGAAAAAAAATATATGGAGGAGCGCGGAGTGAAACAGTGAATCACCCACCCCGCGTAGCCCCTCCTGTTTCGGAAACCCCGAGGAGAGCGTCTTCCTCCTTTTTCAATCAATCCCCTGCTCGCTATACCGTGAAACTCGGTCATAACTTGTAGTGCGGTAATAATATCAAAATGAATACTAGCCACTTTTCTCCTGCAACGAAAAAAAAAAAAATCTCATCGATTTCTTTGTATACACCCACAAGATCTTTTGTGCTTGCTCGTAATTTATAAGGCGACTAAATGACTTATATAGAACTTCTTCTTCTCGAATTCTTATACCCTTTCAGGTGTCGGAATATTTAATATCAGAATTAGTCTATGAATTAAATCATAATTTATTTGCATACACATTTCCTCATTCACAAAAATGCCACGCTAAGAAAGTCATCTTTTCTGAGCGTGACATTTTTTTGTAACAATGAAAATAATCAAAACTTTCAAAAATAACTTCTACGTGTGGGTAGGTTCAACAATTTTTTACGTGATCTAAAAATATGTTAAACCTAACCTACATGTTTTTTTTTAAGGATAGGTGAAAGATAGGATATATTAACCTACATGATTTTTTTAAGGATAGGTGGAAGATAGTTTATTAAGGATGAACAGTAGCCCTTGGCTACTCGGCCATTAAGCCAACATAAAATTTATATATATTTTGACTAATTCCAAGTCGAAGATGACAATCACTAACATCCAAGGCCTCCTGGAAGAGAAATCTTCGTTAGAAAAATCAAGATTACTAACAGATTATGAAAATCCTGTTCGAGAGACCATTTTTGTTACAGAATAGTGAAAACTCGATTTGAAATAAAAAAAAACTCTTAGAAATGGTATTTTTAGTGAGTGAATTAAAATTTGTTTATGAAGCCAAATCTACAGAAGCCCCATTGATGTTGCATTCAATTTTTTTCATTGTAACTGAAGCTAAATCTACAGAAGCCCCATTAATATTATTATTATTTGAACACCTTATATAAGCTAATTTTTGTGCAGTAATGAAAAAAAATTTTTTTTTTATTTCTAAGATCCGGTTTTGAATTAATTTACCACACATGTAATACCGTGAGCATTCGAAGCGTATAGGATGCAGGTAATGACCGGCTTCTTCGGCGAACATTTGGCACACGTGGGCTTCGTAACAATTAACACAAGCAAAGCCCGAAGCGGAAGTGCCGTTCAATGGAGCTTTTCACGAGTTTTAATTAAAATAAAAAAAAAACCTGTTAATACACCCCAACTATTAAAAACACAAAGGTCGAAGTTGAATCCGCGTGATTTATTTTCCCATTGGCTATTGGTTGTGCGTCTCGGCCGCGCCGTATTTTCTTTCTCTCTTTTATCGTCGATTAATTTAAATGGAAACTAATTAAAATACATATGCTAGGGAAGTTCTCAAAGGGAAAAGTTTCCACGCGCCTTGAATCGCATCGCGAAAACAAACCCGGCAAGTTGGTGCAGGGGAACTTACGCCTTAGTACACTTACCCCCGCGCGCGCGGCTTTGTTTAGGAAACAAAACTTTGCAGTTACGGTCCATTTAAATGCGGAGGGGAGGGAGTCAAGGGTTGGTGAGGTGAGGCCAAGCTGCGGTTAAATATTAAGGGTTTTGATAAGGGATTAAATTTGCAAAGATATCAGTAGATGCCGCTAAAATAATAATATTCGTGATTTTATTATTCTGCGTGTAATTGATAAAATTTCCCCCCAGAATAGTCAATGAGTTTGCTTTTTAGCACAGCTAAAATAATAATATTCGCGATTTTTTTATACAATGAGTAATCAATATATTTCCCCTGCTATAGTTAATGCGTTTTCAAGAGAGATCCATGGAATGCACACAAAAAATATTTATTGTCATTTATTAAACAATTTTGTTCAATTAAATTTTACTGAATGCATGAATGGTCCCTCGAACCGGATTTTTTTCCAGCAAATTATTTCTTAATAAAATGCTTCTTATAATTTTTATTATTATTAATTATTTTTGTTATTAGTTATACTTCATTATGTAAATAAAATATTAAATTAAATACATCTCATCACTCAACGACTGACAGACTGACATAACATAAAGACAAAGATTTCCGGCTAAAAGACCAATGGTCGGTAGCCATTTAGTTCGTTTTAAATTAAATATTATATTATAAGTAAATTGAATCAAAGCCTCAATAAAGATGTTATATAAATAAATATATATATTTTCATAACATAAATGTTTATTTTGTACATACCATATTTGCATATTACCTGTTTTGATTAGTTTAATCCCTCATCATTTGAATAGTGAAAGTTTCAGGTGACTGACAAATTCTAAATTCATTAACATCGTGTGCGGGGTTTGCAGGGGCAGAAAGGGCCCGGAATGCAGAGAGAGAGAGAGAGAGAGGGAAATAATTTAATTCCCAGTATGATGTAACTAACTGCAAAGCGGCCCGCTGAGCGAGAGCCCGGCTACAAAGCTTCGAGGATGTCGAGGCAAAACCCCGAGACGCGATGTTTATTGTTGTAAAAATCTAATTGTGCCGCACGATCCGAATAATTAGTCCCCCGTTTCTTAGCGCGGTGATTCCGAGATAAATACAAGTTTAGAAAGTAAAAAAAAGAGAGAGAGGAGGGGATGGAATGGGGAAGGGCTATAAATTAGAATTATAAAGTTACCACGTAGACACAACTATGCTCGTTCGGGCTAATTGAATTACGGGGTAAAGTATGGGTCGCCTCTACAAATTTAGAAATTTTGAAGGGAACTTTGTACAATAATAAATTACACCAGCACCCAGCCCCCGCATAATACCCTCTCCGCGGTGTCTCTTAACAAGATCCATAGTTGCTGCATTTTTAAATATTAATTAAGTGAATTTCCGTGCGGCGCGTAATTTGTCTGAAAGTTTGATGGGGGGATTAAACAAATATACGGAAAGGTTTTGATATCCGTCGGCCGCTTGTCAAATACAAGCCGGCATTTGATGCGATCTAGCCGGATAGGTGACCTGTGCGAGGGTGTGTGTTGTGTGTGTGCCCCGTTCGATATTGACCGCTTTTCGGAGTGACAGGGATGATCCCGTAAAACCCCCGTGATTGGGAAAAGGGGTGCGACCCCCTCGACTACACAATACTGTTTTATTATCAATTAAATTTGTTAATACTTTAATGCTTTATGCCGGACGTACCATCAGTGTTAATGCCTTCGGGGCGAGCTTTATTTCCCCTCCCGTGTTTATTAATGCGGATTTTAAAAGAATCAATCGGCAATTAAACGAGGGAAAACATCACGGGAATTATTTAATAACACGCAGGATGAATATATTTAAATCATACACACGGCAAAAGCAAACATAACTTCTAATTTTAAAACAACGGCTTATTATGAGATATAAAGTTAGAAAATACTTATCTAATAGTTAACATTTAATTAAATAATATCGGTTATGTAATAGTTATTTCTAACTTTATAAAAGTTGAACTCAAAAAACAATCTCAACATCATTTATTTTGAAATTATTGTAATTTTAAATATATATCAAAAGACTTGTGACATTGGTCATCTTCAAGGAGAAATGTACATTCCTCCCTGAAGATGACCAATGGTCGAAACTAGTTGGAGAAAATATAAATAAGTGAAACAAACCAAGTGTTTTAATTTCAATTAAATCAACCTGAATTAATTAAAAAATGTTTTACCACGGGTTAAGTGAGAAATTAATTAGACTTGTTAATTTTTGAGGCTTCCACTTTGTTATACATTGTAATTCAATTTTAATCAATGAAACACTTTTTTACTTTGTCAATCCGAGTTATACAAACAAAGTAAAAAAGTGTTTCATTCATTAAAATTATATCAAAAGACACGATTCACACTTAACGTTACCTTATTTCAGTGTAGAAAATGGATTTTAGTTAAACAAGTATTTTATATTATGCACAAATCACGGTTAAAGTCTTAAACAATGGTTTGGAAGTCTCTCAGAGGTTTGTCTGATAAACAGTCAACACTTTTTTTTTTGAGTGAGCTAAATCTGTAGTAAATATATTACAATTAAATATAGGCTCAATTCACAGCTTATTGATTCAACTTACAGTCATTGTACAACTGAAAATATCCAGTTAAGGTCAATATTAGTTTTATGGAAGTTAAGCTGAAGGAATTAATGACACTGAATACTTTAACTTTATTTTACGGAATTCTCCATTATAATTGATTACATACGTCTATTAGTTTGTTCTGCGCTATCATAGATTCAACTTACAGTTAACCCATCTGTCAACTAGACATACAACTGGCGGAAATATGTAGTTGATGTTACTATTAGTTTATTTTTCATCAAAGTTAAGCACAAGAATGAATGACAATGAATACGTTTGTTGTGAACTAAGTTGAACTCAGCAAATTTGTGATGTCTCTAAGTTTAACATTGCTGTCAGTGAATAATGTGTAAATAGTGCTGTTATTTGTATACAAAAGTGAAAATTATTTAAACTCAACATTGATTCTTGAGTTTAACTTCTGTAAAAACGGGCGTTAATGTTATATTCCATTTATTATTGAAAATATTTTTATTCGCTTAGTCACGATTATTTAAAATTATTTATTTGCGTAATTGCTGATATAAAAAATAAATATAAATAGAAAACAGTATTCATTCTACTTGGTCACAGATTATTTAAATATATTAAATAAAATGATTTGAAAATAATTAATAAATTATTTGTTTAACGTACTTACGTAAGTAAGTCAATAGTCACGGAGCTAAATGAAGAAATAATTTATTAATTATTTTCAAATCATTTTATTTAATATAAAAAATAAATATTTAAAACGAAATCTTCGACCCTCGACCTTTTATGCTTTCAGTAAAATTTATTCAAAAGAAATAATCATGAAAGTGTTCCGCGAAAAAATCCGGTTCGAGGGACCATTTTTGCATTCGGTAAAATTTAGTCAAACAAATTATTGTAAAAATTAAATCATTTTGTAAAATATGAATATTTTTCGAAACGTCAATTTGAAGTTAAAATTTGACAAATAAATTTTTATCTCAAAAACTGCAAGAGTTATGTAGATATAAATGTATATGAGTGGTTAGGCAATTGAACGAGGAATCAAACAAAAAAAAATAGCTAGATAGGTTGTACCATTTAAAATAACAAAGTTGGTAGTAATTTCTACTACAATTGGAAGTGAAAGAAAGTCAAAATATTTTCTAAGATGTGGTGGCATTCAACCGCGCAATGTAGAATTTTTACAAATTTTTCCGTGTTCAGGAACTAAGAATTCTGTTCTTAGTTTTAGTTCATAAAAACTTCATAAAGTGCATACTATTTTCTTCGGCTTCATCATTAATTCAAGACAGAACAGAAAGACTTCGATAGTCTAGACAGTCTGACACCTACATGTAATGTAATTATTAATGTTGTATTGTTTTGTCTGTATAGTCTGAATAAAGATGTGTATATATATATATATATATATATAAACACATCTTTATTCAAACAAAACAATATAATATTAATAATTACAATACATGTAGGTGTTAGGATGTCTGGACTATCGAAGTCTTTCTGCTCTGTCTTGAATTAATGATGAAGTCGAAGAAAATATTATGCATTTTGATGAACTAAAACTAAGAACAGAATTTAACCATATAGACATAGGTAATGATTCAACATAAACTGACATCATATAAATTTATGAATTTTTGATAAAGTGAATGGTTGTTCAACATTTTATTTAATGAATTTAGTGCCGTGGACAAGTTTACCTTTCTTTAGTGGACGAAACAATGATTCTTGCTAGGGTGGAATAAAATATTACCCATTTTATGATGAGTGAAACTAAACTATGATACAGAACTTAACCTGATATACACACATAATAATTCAACTTAAACTGACATGTATAATAATTCAATTTAAACTGACATAGCATAAATTGCTGAAATTTCTGTCGGCCTTCCACTACTTTAAATCGTTTGATATTTCTATTCCTTGGCAAACGGCGGAATTATTGCCTACAATGCCATACTTTTAAGAATAATTTCTCATTTATTTATATAATTAGTATTTGCTCTCCGATAATTATATCTTGTTTTGTAAAAAAAATGGGACTCTGCTGGTTAGGCCATGTACAAAGGATGGACCGAGACAGAGTATAAACAAAAAAAAATAGTACTCACACAGGTATAATATGAGGAAGAAGGAAAAGAGGAATACTAAGGACATTGTGGAAAGGAAAAGTAGAAAAGGATAGAGAAAATAGAAATTACCAGATAGAAACAAAACATAAACAAGAACATAAAGAAAATTGTCAATCAAGCCATGGGCTAGCTAAGTTCGCAGTGATAATATACAGATTGTTCTAAATTAAGTGCAAACCATTGCTAGCTTTGCTATTAGTTGAGCTAGAGAGTCGGTTAAATTAGTAAAGTATAATAAAGATTTAGTAGTAGTAGTAGTATAAGGAATTGGTTGATTTATCGTTTTATTATAAATTAATCTCGTTAAAATTTACTGAATGTATGAAAGGGTCCTTCGAACCGGATCTTCTTTTCCGCTCGCCGCTTTCTGATTAAGTGCTTGTTATTTTCATGAAGTAGGAAGCAAATTAAGTTAGAGCGGGTTGGATTAATTAAAAATGCACGTTGCAAAACAGCGAATAAGAAAAAAGAGTGTTATTTGATGCAAAATCCGAACGGTATCAAAGCAATAGCTGATGTAATAATTATTTTTACGCGCGCGCGGATATAATTCATAATTTTCTTTTAATATGCGGACGCGCTCGTTAGAGCACTTGATTAACAGTCGACAAGTAAATGCAGGGAAAATTCGCTAGGTACACATACGTAGTGAAATTTGCATATTTCTCAATTACAGTTAATGGCCGAGCGCGCGTGTGTGTACACAAGTATAAATATTATGTTTATAATCTTGTTATACGTGAATCATACACGAAAAGGGTTGGTTGTAGTATTATACAAGAGCTTAAATCCGATTCCCCACAAAGACTTTCCCATTTATTAGATTTCCGGTCTCTTTCATGGATTTTCAAATACACCCGCGCGCGCTAATTTCCCCGTGTACACACAGATTTGCGCGTATAATGGTTTCAATTTATACCAAACCGATGGATTGGATACTTTAAGTTATTAACGCAATGAATTACGTGATTAATTGTTGTCGGAATGGATGGGAATGGAGGGAAGTAGGGAAAAAAAGAAGAGATATATCCGCGCGCTGGTTGGGAATTGACTCTTTGCAGCGGTAGTTCTTTTAATTGATGAATGGAGTCAGGCTGGGATCGGGGACGAAATGTTCATTTGTGAGTGAGCGAGCGAATGAGGGAGGATCAAACCGGCGTTCCCGGCTCCCTGGAAAATAGTTATATACCCGGGGCTTTTAATAAAATATGTGGTCGTTTTGATCTGAGAGCGAAAGGGAGTTTGTATTTGATCTATTTTCGGATCAATAATGTATTATTTCGACAAGATTCACTTATAACTCAGTTTTTAGACGAAACTACTAAAACTATCCATCCACGTTATTTTCACTTCTACGCAATATAAATTTTGACTCCTTATTTCCATTACTATCAGAAACCTTCCCCCATTTAATATAAGAAAAACACTTGTAAAAACTTTTTTTCACAAATAAATACGTATTTAGTAATAATAAATATTTGTGAAGAAAAGTTTTTACAAGTGTTTTTCTTATATTAATCATTCACACAACTCATTTATAACTTCCCCTATTTATTAAAAAAACTTCAATTAATTGTGATTTATTGACTTCATTTATTTAAAATTGCTAAGATAGTACTCGATTACTAATATTACTGGATTTTGTCCAACAATAATAGAAAGTAAACCGCGTTTCCATATAGAATTGCAAGATTTTGTGTCCGTTTCGTCTTCAATATATATATTTTTAATTCCATGGAGTTGTAGGTTGTTCCCTGAGTAACGCTCATTCTTCTTCCTTTTTTTTATTCATTTATTTATCCTCACATACACACACGCTCGCGCTTAATTTACAGATTGTATTATGCCGGGTTCGCGTGGGAGGTGGGAAACGAATAAAACTGCTCCCACCATATGGCGAGGGACATTAAGGAGAATTAAAGATATTTATACGATGCGAAATATGTCGGCGTACGTGCGCCGACAGTTAATACTCACTATATAACAAACAAAGAATTCACATTCTGGACCGCATTTCAGCGAGCGCTCGAAATCCCCCCCTTTTCCTCCCCAACCCCCTTTCAATTGATCCCCATTTTTCCCCGTCCGGCTATCAAAGAAACGAAAGCGAGGATTATTCCATCTCGCTTTAATAAGAAAACGGGTGATAAGGAAAAAATAACACTCGGTGAGGAAAAAACGGCGAGACGAGCGAAACCGGTGGGAGGAGGAGGAGGGAAAAGGATGGAGGGAGTAATGAAATGAGCTGCAAGCGGATAATAGAATTGGCTTCATTACATTGTCTAGTGATGATGCTTGAACGGTTTCATGGATGCAGTCCTGTCGTAAATTCATTTCCAGAAATAAAAAAAATCGACGCCGAAAAAAAATTAGCAATTTTCGCGAGGCATAATCCGGCTCTCGCACACCGGCGCAGCGCGTTTGATTTCGGGAAATGTTCCGATTTACGGCTTAATCCTATTAATCGGAAGCCATCGGAAATTTCAAAATGGCTGGCGTTGGTGGTTTCGGTGTATTCGATTAACTGACATCGAACAAAATTATACAGAATTTATTAAATTAAATTACAAAAATCAAATATATTAAAAAAATAATAATAATATTGGATAAATTAAATAAAAATGATTTGAAAATAATTTTAAAAAAAATGATAAATTTATACATTTCGACGAAAACTTCATAGTGCTTCACAGAGAAGAAAAAGGCCGGAAACTCAACATCTTGGAGAGCATGGAAATTAATAAAAGAAAATACACAGGACAACTTTTGAACGACCAATTAGATTTAACAAACTCACCACTACTAAATTTAAATTTCGCTGAAACCCCCCCCCCCCCAAAAAAAAAACATTGTATATATACCTGTACTGACAAATGTAATTTATCATTTCTTCGCCTGAAGAAGCCACAGCGTGGCGAAACAATTGTAGCGAGTTTACAATATATTTGAAAGTTATTAATTGTTTTATTTATATAAAAATTTAGACATTTGTTTTCTAACATATTTTTACTTTCAATTGCCTGAAACATGAAGAGAGGATCAATAGGTGGGTTCTGGCAGGAGTGATAGAAAATGCCATAAATCGTTCTCTGCATAATTACCAATTCTGCTGGCGTTTACTTTATCGATGCCATTTTCTTAACTTAAGAGAAAAATAATTATGATTCGAATAACAACACAAAGCGTCATCTGCTGGCTTTATCAAGCTACATAGAACACGCTAGTCTGATGAAGTTCGATAGACCGAAATGGCCATCATCAGTTATTCAAAGGATAGGTGGATGATGATTGGACAATTCATCCTTATCTTTATCTTTATATAAATCGAGCGTATAACAAAAATCGACTTAGCTTTGTAAGTCGAGTCATGTCTGTACTAAGATCACACGATTTAGTAGAAAGAGATGGTTATATAGTAAAATGGAAATAATCGTTTGAAAAAAGAGCTATTCTTTTGGATTTAATAATATGAATATGTATTTAAATTTTTTATCTACCAAGTATAAAGTATAAGTTTAAATAAAAAATAAATCGTTAATTTTCGTGTATTACGTCAATTTACTAGTTCAAGTTAGGAAAGAAAATTCTAAGAAATTGAAATCATGACTGCTAAGTTATTTGAATGCAGAATTTAGTGAAATGCTTGAAATTTTCATTGCACAAGTTTTTATTAGTAAAAATATAATTTTAAATTTGCTATAAATTTGATCAATTTTCTTTGTTTTTCATAATTGATTTTCAAACAAACTAAACATTAAAATAATTTTTAATTCATCTCATGAAGTTCCTGCTTATTTTAAGATAGCTTTAATGTAAAATACAATATTGTTCATTGATCGCAACAGCAATCTAACTTGAATTAGTGATTGCCAATATTTATATGGCTATCTTTTTTCGTCTAAACCGCACCCTTAATGAACTACTAAATATGATACAAACGCGGAACCAAGGATTTTCCTGCATTACAACTTTTTTGGGTCCTTGAATATAGAATAAATTACTACTATAATTTAATAAATAATTACAATTAGTGAATTGTCCATCGATCGTAGTTGTTTTTCCGCCATTCGTTAATATTTAACTCTATCTTCCAATAAAAAATGAAAATAAATAATATATTGTAACTTTGAACACAATATTTCTTTGGGTAAGTTTTTCGAGGTAAGATATTTTCTGAATTAATTCCTCATTTAACCCGTGGTGAAACATTTTTTATTAATAATGATAAAAAAATAAAACACTTGTTTTGTGAAATTACGAACTTACAAAGGTTACTGGGTTGCATGGTTAAAGATAAACCAATGCCCATGTGTGAGTGAAAAAAAAAACACTTGTTTTTTTAGGCTAGTTTCGGATAGTGATCATTATCAAGGAGTAATATACAAAACAACAAAAATAACTCGAGTCGTAATTTCATCGCTGAAAACGCAATTAACTCATAAGATGAAGTACTCCGTAAATTTAATCAGACTTTTTAAAATTTCTTAAATAAGGGTGTCATGATTAACTAGTCAGATAATAAAGTGAAATCTGTCAAACATTAAAAAACCAAGTGTTTTAATGTTCTATCATTATTAAGATATTTTCAGTTAATATATATATATGACATCTTTATTTCTGCAGACAATTTTATATACAATAAATTAACAATACAATTCTTATAATATGTTATACGTTGTCCTTAGAAAACGGCTATCGACCATCGGTCTTTCTACATGTTTTCAGTTAATTTTTTTAACGTTTGGTAATTTAGATTTGCAAACAATTTTTAAACTTTCAAAAATATCAATAAATAGCAATAACATTTAATGCAATATATTTGCATAAGGAAATATTTAAACGCAGAAACGTGTCTTGTCCGATTGGAAATAATTGCGAAAGCTTCAAAAATGTCAACACTCACAGTAGAGAAGAAGTGTGTGTATTGTAAATGCTGCATTAGTTTAAAATTAGAAATAATATTCACTTGAGGCAGAAAGACCAATGGTCGATAGCCGTTTTCTAAGGACAACGTATAACATATTATAAGATTTATATTGTTAATTTATTGTATATAAAATTGTCTGCAGAAATAAAGATGTTATATATATATATATATATATATTCACTTGTTTTTGTTTTACTTAATATACTTTTTTGTTTAAACTAGTTTCAACTTGATTCCATTATCAAGAATAAAAAAAAAATTCTGATTTGTAATACACACTGTGTGTGTGTGTGTGTGTAATGAATTTAAATTTTATTATTTTTTTTTATCATTTTTATTTAATTTATTTAAATAACTGTGACAAAGTGAATGAATATTCCATTTAAATTTGAATAAGTTTCGCGAGGAAAGATACTTTCATTTAATTTCTGATCGTTTTCACTTTTGAAAATTATAAAAATTTGATTAGATATAATTACGAAACCTTCAAAAATGTCAACACAAATAACCAGTAATAGCATTTAGTGCAAAGTAATTGTATACGGAAATATTTAAACACAGAAAACCTTGTGTATTAAACACACACACGTTTCGTATTTGTATGTGTGACATCCGTTATACGATATCAGACTTGAAGGCTTTTGAGATAATCTTCCTTCGGAATTATTTAATAACTGGTTCATATTTTACGAAGGCACGCATCTCGTCCGCCGGTTAGCCTAGTAACATAGAAGTAAATATCGGAGCCTGAATGTATATGTGTTGTTAGCTAGATGCATTTAGCGCTGGCCTTCGACTGGGTCTCGGATGTCCGCACAGCCTGGAGCCCTCTTTGAGGACGTAAGAACCGGTCTGGTAAGGTCAGTCTGGCGATGCACTCTTGCACATTCCTCCTCCGGTGCCAAGCAACCAACCGGCCGAACCTCGTCTGCGAAATCCGCAATGGAAACAACAACCAAAAAAAGGAGAAGCAAGAAGAAGAGTAAAAATAAAAATAAACGATCGATAACTAATTCCAATTAAGGAAAAACTATTGTTTTACGCGGTGGGAGTGTCTGCTGCTGCACGAGAGCTCCGCTCCGGCGTCCATCGATAAGGCTGGAAAAAGGAGAAGGAGAGTGGGTGTTCGCCACAATGCAGATTTATGGCCGGCGATAGCGTCTTCTCATTTCAATTTTTCAACCGCGCTCTGATTTACAAGTCAATAAAAACAATATTCTATTTCCAGTTTGTTTGATTCCCTCTGCATTCGCGCGAATAACGAGTACGACGGGGAATTGCATGGCATAAATAAGCCACGGGGTGTAAAAACTGGTCCCCCGGCCCGGAGGATCATTAACCTTCAGCCTCCCACCTTTATACCTCACACCCATGAATAATCATAAATTACGACTCGAGTCAATATCGTAGGAGTCCTTCATTATTACCATTCGCGTGTTTGCAATAAAAATGAAAACAAAGCTTTTTTGTAATAACAAAAAAAACACACAAACCTGTTCTACTTACGCTGTTTCACCTAAATTTTTACTTTCATTTGTAAATAATGACATATTTTCGAAATAATCAAAATAAAAAATGCCCAAATGTTCTTAAAGATATCGCTAATAACGTAATTAACTCATAAGATAAAGTACTCTGTTAATTTAATCAAACTTTTTTAAAATTCCTTAAATAAGGGTGTCATGATTTTTTATTTAATATAAATAATTTGGATCATATTAATCACCTACGTCAACCATCTTCGAAGGTGTGGAAAGGAATTTAGACATCACGAAGAGAAGAAAGGAAGAAAATTAACATTACTAAAAAAACATGGAAATTAATAAGTATTTCCCATCAGGAAATTTACTTAACGAACAGACCGATCTCTCCAGCTCGCCACTACTACGGATGGAAAACCCCAGACCTTCCACCTCCACTTTTTAAATTTGTATATAAAGATAGTTTTAAGAAATTTGTAAATATTATAAGTTCTTCACCTGAAGAAGCAACAACGTTGCGAAACAATTGTCGTGAAATACACAAAAAATAGTTGAAAATCATTAAGTGTTTTATTTTAAGTAAAATATGAAATTAAGGTGATAAAGGAAAGGAAACAAGGGAAGAGTATACGTGTCGTGATTTAAGCGGTTAAAAGGCCATTTTATTTCATATTGTCTTCGACTTCACCTCGATCACTTTCTTCAAGAGTTTTCATTTGATTGGTTTGAAAACTCTAACTCAAAGTGGAGTCAAAGCCAATGAAATGGACTTTTGACGCCAATGAAATCAATTCTATTCCATTCTGGTATCCCTCAAGGTTCTTTTTTAGAGCCTCTCTTATTTTTGGTACATATTTTTTAGTTATTATTATTATTATTTTTCAAATTAAACCTAGAATAATTAACACTCAAAGTATGAAGAAAGGCTACAATAGTATTAATTATTTTGATTATACTCTTCACTTAACTCAAAACTCTTCACTTAACATTAAACCTAGAATCTTTATATCTGTTTGCTGATGGCACGCAGTTATTCTACTCTTTCCCCGAACAATTGCATTCACTAAGATCATATCAACCATTTCACAATTCATTCTGGTGTACCTCAAGGATCTACTTCGACTCTTTCTCCGAGAAATTTAACTCATTAAAATCATCTTAGCCATTTCTCAATCCATTATGATGTACAGCAAAGACTTACTTCTACTCTTTCCCCGAAAAATTGCATTCACTAAGATCATCTTAACCATTTTACAAATCATTCTGATGTACCTCAAGGATCTATTTTTACTCTTTCCCCGAGCAATTATATCCAATAAGATCAATTTAATCATTTCACAATCCATTCTGGTGTACCTCAAGGATCTATTTCTACACTTTTCCCGAGAAATTGCATTCATTAAAATCATCTTAGCCATTTCTTAAAATTCATCCATTTTAGTGTACATCAGGGACTTATTTCTACTCTTTCCCCGAACAATTACATTCACTAAGATAATCTTAACAATTTCACGAATCATTCTGATGTACCTCAAGGATTTTATTATTGATATACTTTTCAGCTATTATTTCTTTGATATTAAACTTATTTTTTATATTAACTTAGGTTATTTCGTACGTGAGGAGTTAAGAAAAGCTATTTTTAATTGTTTTACAAATAGCTTTTATTAAAATAAACCAGCTAACATATATATTAATTGCAGATCTTTGATTTAAGCGCTGAAGAAATTGTAATGTTAGCCCTTACTGCTCTCTAATTTTAACTATTGGACGATGCCATCTATCATTTTTATCATTTTTTTGGTGAGAAAAAAAAAACGATATGGAATAAAATTATTGATTAATGTTCATTTTTGGAATTTGCAAATTCCATCGTATTACTGATAAATGTAAAAAAATTGCATGGCTTTCAATGAAGGGTTGTATTTTGGAATTGTACTATATTTTCAGGATCTGTAATACTATAACTATTATTATTTTGTAAAATTGTCCTATAAGGGGGTTTTCTGTTAGGAAAAAATATTATTATTATTATATTTTGTCACAAAATAACGCTATTTTACATCAGGATCTTCAGTATCTGACTCCTCGACCTCTGACGAATCACCCTTAATCGCCACAAAGCAGTGTTGAATTTTACCAATATGCGTTTTCAACTCTCTACTGTTAAGGGAGGCCGCCAAGACTGAGAATTTTGATTCACCAAAAATTATATATATATATATTTTATATATATATATATATATATATATATATATTTATATATATATATATATATATATATTAATCATTGACCTTTCTACCATTATGTGGTGTGAAGCACAAAAATTATATAAATCTTATTATTTAAATAATTTCTAGTTGTGATTTTTTCGTTAGTAGCTGATTGGAGAAAATCCTATGCGAAAGAAAAAACACTTATGGTCATTTAAATTACAAAAAATTGTACTATGTAAACATAATATAATATGTTTATAGTATAATATGTTTCACCAAGTGCCAGATGAGAAATTAATCCAAGAAAAAATTGTATAATGAAACCTGAGTTGTCAATAATCCAACATTTATTATCAGTTAAATCTTGATTTTTGTGGAAATTTTTATTCTAAACAATTTTTTTTATAAGCCAAAATAATATTATTCAAAATCATCTGCCCGCCATTGAGCACGATCGAGTGAGTTCTTATCACAAGCCGGGATTCTCGGCGCACTCACGCAGAAACGGAGAGCAAACAACGGAAATAAAGTGTGAAGTAAAAGGGGTAAATCGAACAATACTTCCCTCTTGCAGAGTGTGTGTGTGTGTGTGCGAAACTTGAAAGCGCAGCCCCTATTTGCCTGCCGATTTTCATACTTATTCTCCTTTCTACAAAAAAAAGTGAACAAAAAAAAAAATACAGCCGCTTTGCTGGCTTTCAACAAACCAGCAAAGATAAGAGCTTCCACCCTTTACCGATAATCAAATTAAGATAATTTTAATAACAGAAAGATCTCATTCGTTTGTTTAAAAGATAATTTTGTGCTACGTTTGTGTATTGGGCAATTCTGTTTTTTACATTTTCAGAAAGATGAAGCGAAATTTATTCAGCAAGAAAATTAAATTGAGACAACTAATACCTCTCTAGAAATTGAATTACACAGAGCTGTACTGACGAGGAATAGATCCCCAAAGACGTGTCTGCAGATGGCCTTATATTAAGTAGCGTTGTTTTATGTTTTTTTTTACATTGAATTTTTTTCGGATAAAAAAATGTGTTACATGATGCAATATTTTATAGATATGCAACAGCAGGTGTAAATTATGTAGTTCAATGTCCGGCGGGGAATTTTCCCGGGAAGTAGTTGTTTCAATGTGCATCTGTTTAAACATAAACATAAGTCAAAATGTCACAGAGCTAAATATGAAAATAATTTATTAATTATTTTCAAATAATTTTTATTTATTGAATTAAACTTGTAAATTAAATTCACTTGGTTTTGTTTTATTTATATTTATTTTAATTTCAAGTAGTTTCCGCTTAATCATAAATCTTGATAATGGCATTAAGCCAAAACTAGTTGAAGTTAAAATAAACATAAGTAAAACAAAACCAAGTGAATTTAATTTACAAGTTTAATTCAATATTAACAATGTTTTACCAAGTGATTAATGAAAAAAAAAGTGTCCGATACATTTTTTATTTAATTTATTAAATAGCTGTAACCAAGTGAATGAATACACTTCGATTTACTTCATTATGCATTTGCTGTTGCATAGCAATAAAATATTGTATAATGCAACTTTTTTTATTCCAAAATATTTTTTGCAATTATCAATGAAAAAATATGGATGTAATTTTTACCGATTTGAACAGTAAAATTGCGTGGAGACGCTATTGGTATATTACATAACTAGTATGGGAATTGGAATTTTACATACGAGTGTGTGTGAGGCGGAACCGAATGCGCAGTAATCCGATTGATTTTCGAAACCCAAATAGTAATAGATTATTTTGTTATATGGTTGTATTTAATTACAATTGAAGGAAATTTGAACTAATGCAGCATTTGATGCATTAGATCATTATTTTATAATATCCTTGAATATCGCGTGCTGTATGTATGTAGTAATGCATTGTAGTAATTGAAGAGGAAATTGCGTATTGTGTCAATATCACTGATATTTGCGGGGCAAAGGGAAAGGGAGCAGCAGTGGCGCGGGGAGAAAGCCCTCAAATTATGTTTAGATTGTACTATACCTAGACATGTCCCACGAATATACAGATACACATTCATTCCCGTGACTCGGTGTACCGAGAGTAAATGGAACATTGAAATTATAATCCGTGCGCTGATGACATTACCGAACAATACTTGTCACTGTCAGCCATATTTCCTCCCGTGTATAATTTGATATATCACCAAATTGGAAGCATCAGACTTATTGTTCCGGCGCTTACATTGTGTCTCTTAGATGTCGCTTGTCAATTAGCGATGTGTGTATCGTTTTATTATTCGCGTAATTGCTCCCCATCCAGTTTGTTAATTATATCCGAGTGGCTCTTCTAATTAATAGCGGTTGGATCCGTCTTGGCCGATTCCTGTTTGCTTCCGCGGCGTTTAAATCGGATGAGCTGACTGAATTCAACGACGCCGCGTTACTGATCTCGCATAATTACTTGGCTTTATTAAAAATTCGTGCTACTAATATCAAATTTAGTGGAAACAATTTATGCTAGTTAAATCAATTAAAAATAAAATATAACTTGTTTTATGGGACTTGCAAAGCAATATATATATATTTTATTATTATATTATACATATTAATTCAATACAATAAAAAAACACTTTTAACTTTTAAAATAAGTAGGAGACAGTACAATCATTTTTACATACATAAACATCTTTATTTCTGAGGTTGGAATATACAATGACAATACAATATCTAACAATACACTAACGTTCACAATATATTTCCAACTCTGAAACTGGCTATCGGCCAGTGGTCTTTCAGCCTAATCATTTTTATTTAAATAGCTTTTAACTTTTTAACGTTTTAACTTTTAAAGTGTACAATTTGTAAATAATCATTTTTGTGTACAAATTTAATTTGCTAATTGCTCTGATAATGGGAAGTTGAGTTGCCGAAATTGCAGAATTTATTAAAATGAAGATGCTTTAAGCTCGAGCTTCTCTTGTTTTAACGTGTTTTAGGAAATTGAGCTGAGGATGAGTGATCCATGGGAGGTAGCACAATGAGCCCAAAGAGGCCTAAGTGTAGTGCCTAGCCGCACACTCCCTTTTACCAGATACCATACACACACTACCTGTTATTATTGATGCCGAGGTATGTCACCATGAAGTTCAGCTTGATTATTTTTTACTCTAATTACATTTTTTAAGTTCTGATTAAGAATTTAATGCATATTATTATGAAGAAGAAATATATTAGGAAAATAATTAAACCATTAGGTTACATTAATATGCTTTGCACTATGTTTTGTATTTTTATAGTAAATCAGATTTTAAAATAGATCAAAAAAATTATATATAAACCACCAGCAGTATTCTGCACTGATTATTAAAATAATTTATACCCCGGAGTACATATTGACCGAAAAATCCGCATGTGGATTACATACATGTGCACATATATATATATATATATACAAAAAGAACAGCCCGATAATTTATCTCAATGTCTACATGAGTGTTTTTTGTGCGACCCGGGCACTCATATATAGCGGTATATATTTTCGAGGGTTTAATTAAAATTAAAGTTTTATCGTGTAGAAGCGGAAGCCGGAGGGGCGAGCGAGCGAGCGCCGCGGCGGCCCTGTTTGGTTACGGCCGGAGAGAATTTCCTCCTCAAATATTACACGCCCATCTATTTCTGCGGCCACAACAGTTCAACCCCCCTCGAAACGTTTACACAAACGCAAAAGAATGCGTTTATTTCAAAAAATACATATATACGGATGTGTGTATATACGATGAAACGGCGGAACGAATTTGTTTGAAGGTTTTTAAAACTCAATTGCATGGTGGAAAGAAAGGATCTAAACAAGGTTTCGTGTGTAATCGATAACTGATTCCGATTTATAGGAAATATTGTGGTGGAAAATGTTGCCAGTTTTATTTATTTTATTTGTTTCAATAATTATAACGAGAAACTTCCAAAAATTTAATCTTTGAGCTGCAAATTTCTTTCAAATAAACTTTCTAAAATTAACTCCTTGACCTTGAGCTACGAACTGCCTCCAAATACTATTCCAAAAATCAAGTCTTTGACCTATATATATTTAAAGGCAGTTCGTAGCTCTAGGTCAAAAAGTTAATTTTAGAAAGTTTATTTGAAGGTAGTTTGCAGCTCACCTTCAAATAAACTTCCTAAAATTAACTTTTTGACCTAGAGCTTTAAATTTATTCGCAAAAATCAACCCTTCGACCTTGAGAGGCAAACTACCTTGAAATAAATTTCCTAAAATTAACTTTTTGAGCTAAATGTGGGAATGATTTATTAATTATTTTCAAATCATTTTTATTTAATTTATTAAATAGCTGTGACCAAGTGAATGAATAGATACTCTTTTCTATTTATTGAATTACACAGTAGACATTTGCTCTTGCATAGAAATAAAATGTATAATGCAACTATTTTTTATTCGAAAATATTTTTTGCAATTATCAATGAAAAAATATGTATGTAATTTTTACCGATTTGAACAGTAAAATTGTGTAGGGACGCTATTGGTATATTACATAACTAGTGTGGGAATTGGAATTTTACTGCCTCCAAATATTTTTTTTCCATAAATCAACTATTTGACCTTGAGCTGCAAACTACTTTCAAATACATTTCCTAAAATTAACTTTTTGACCTTGAGCTACGAATAGCTTTGAAATATATTCCCAAAAATCAACTCTTTAACCTTGAGCTGCAAACTACTTTCAAATAAACTTCCTAAAATTAACTTTTTGACCTTGAGCTACGAACAGACTAGAAATATATTTCCAAACATCAACTCTGTAAGCTTGAGCTGCAAACCACTTTCAAATAAACTTCCAAAAAATAACTTTTTGACCTTGAGCTACGAATAGCTTTGAAATATATTACCAAAAATCAACTCTTTAACCTTGAGCTGCAAACTACTTTCAAATAAACTTCCTAAAATTAACTTTTTGACCTTGAGCTACGAACAAACTCGAAATATATTCCCAAACATCAACTCCTTAAGCTTGAGCTGCAAACTATTTTCAAACAAACTTCCTAAAATTAACTTGACCTTGATTTACGAAACTGCCTCCAAAAATTTTTCAAAAATCAACTCTTTAATCTTGAGCTGCAAACTACCTTCAAATAAACTTCCTAAAATTAACTTTTTGACCTTGAGCTACGAATAGCTTCGAAATATATTCCCAAAATCAACTATTTAACCTTGAGCTGAAAACTACTTTCAAATAAACTTCTTAAAATTAACTTTTTAACATTTAGCTGCAAACTGAATCCAAATAAATTTACAAAGATTTACTCCTTGACCTTGAACTACAAATTACCTCCATATAGTTTGCTTAAAAGACAAATTAATGATGATAGTCCATATTAGTACTTACATCGTATGAGAAATGCGATTAATTTAATCTAAAATTAGATGAAAACAAACTTTCTTTCAGATTTCACCTTCACAACAAAGAAACATCAATTTTTCTAATCGCTATTTTTAATTTTAAACCTTTTCACTCCATTATCGCTATTTGCGACATTGGAAATGTCAGGACAAAGACGCAAAAAAACTGCTGAATTTTGTGTCAGCTGCCTCACTTAACCATAGTTGCATACGGACGGTTATTTCCAAAAATATCACACTTGTTAGATTACATGCATGTAATTTTAACTCATATAGTGCTAGAGTTAATGGTAATCCACTATTTAGTTACTAGACTGCAGCGCAAAGGCCTAAGTCAGTACTTGATAATAAAGCTCATATTGTCTTCTTAGGATTATATGAATAAAACCATTGCTACATTTTTATATGCAAACTTAAATCATAACTATCTTAATTTCTTGTGTTTGTAATTATAATAATAAAGCTCGTATTGTTTTCTTAGAATTATAAGTCCGTAGTGGTTCAGGTAAAAAGAGACAAAAGTGGAAACAATCAACCTGATTGGGACAACAAACAAAATGAGAATATGAATAAAAGCATTGCTACATTTTTATATGTAAACTTTAATCATAACCATCTTAATTTCTTGCGTTTGTAATTAATTATGACGTTATTAGGTCACTATCATTGTCATTGTATGTTGCATATAGTAGATGCAATATACAATGACATTTGTTTTAAAATAAGTTAAGGCTGTGATGTTACGCCTAATAGGCATTATCGATGGGCGCCGGTGGTTCTGGAAGGAACAGATATGGGACAACTCCTGTCGTCATAACACCTGACCGACTGAAGCCCACTGAACAAAAAATAGGATGACCATTCCAATGTACGGGAAACATGCGACAATGGCTGCAATTCCCTGAAAGGGGATCTCAAATTTCAAACATCATCTTCATCACCATCATCACCACCACTCTCCGGAGTAGGATAAAGGATGACTCGAACGAATTTGAGTCTGGTCCAGTTCATGTTCGTTGGTCATAGCCTGAGGGCTGATACCATCTAAACAGGGACAAAAAATACGCCTAATAGATGGTGCGATTAATGCCAGAGCGTGAAGTGATTTTTCCAAAATGTGTGTGTTTATTTTGTACAACTTTGATTTTTCAACCCAGCGGCAAATCATTAGATCCTGTTCCATAATAAAAATGATGGCATCGAACTAAATTTGTTGTCATTGACCATTTAATAGGATTAACGAGTTTACAAATAATATATTATGAATGTATTTAATATAGATTATATGTATTTTTGTAAATTAAATTAATTTTTGAAAAAATATTTTTTTCACTTTTTTACTTTTATATATATATATATATATATATATAATCAATGTCCCCTTTTACCAATTGGTGTCGGGGTCTTTTTTATTTTTTAAAAATAAAAATTATCTGATGTTCATCAGTAAATAAGCTGTTTATTTTTTATGACTGTATATCTTTGTTAATCGCTTAAAACACAAACGTATTGGGGATCGCAGCTTTAATTATGATGTTAATAAGATCATAATTAACTTTTATTTCCTAACTTAAACACCATCTTTATAAATAAAAATAATATGAAAATAATTTGTAAATTATTTCCTGTTTTTCTATTTTTATTAAATAGATAAATCTTTTTTTTTCTATTATTGTGTATTATTATTTATATTATTATTAAATGCATAAATCTTTTTTTTTCTATTATTGTAATTAGTAATAATTGAAGAAAAAAAAAGATTTATGCATTTAATAATAATAGAATAATAGAATGTTTGTTTCTTTTTTTTCTATTATTGCAATTAGTAATAATAGAAGGAAAAAAAGATTTATGCATTTAATAATAATAGAAATACTAATACACAACAACAACAAAAAAAGATTTAATAATAATAGAAAAAGAGGAAATAATTTATTAAATATTGTCATATTCCCTTTTATTTAATTTATGCATTTTATAATTTCTTTGGTTGAACCCACTAACCAAATCTAACATATATCAATACTAGTTAGTTTCTATTAAAAGGAAAATTATTACTTTCATCTATTTTTATATAAATATATATACATTGCGATGTTCCTCTGAATGCATCCCTATCTTTTCTTTCATTCCAAGTTTTCTCTTTTTTATTATTTTTTTTATATTTTCAATTCCATTCTTCCCGTTTGGGCGCCAGCGACGACGTCTTAACTCTGTTATTGCTTCAATCTGAGCATGCAACGAAATATGAATAGCGCGGCGGACTTGTTTTTAATCCGGGCGGCATTTGAGAGGCGCGCTCCCCGGATTTTTCCTCCCAGATAAAAGTCGGATGCTGTTTCGTTCGTCCCGCGTGTCTCCTCTATTTGCGAAGGATTTGCGTTTTCATCTCCGTTCCTACTACTGCGATTTTTTTTCTTTTTTCGCCTTGATTCCTCCTCTTTTTTGCTCTCTTTCATGCCTGCCCCTGGTCGGTAGACTCTCGGGAAAAGCCGTTTGCTTAGTTCCACTAGATCCTCGGTTGTTCATTGTCTCGCGTTTATAAGACTAATCATATAAACGCATAGTTTTTGTTGGTTTTGCGTAAACACTTGTGAATCGCAGTCTTAAGAGATATACCATTATTACCATGAAATCATACTATTTCTCGAAAGATTTCAAACCACACTTTAGTTGATAATTAAAAGCATTTTATTTATAGTACATAACCACTGACAGCACGATCTCAATATAAATGTGTTTTAAAGTACTTGCGTAACGTAAGTCAAAATGTCACAGTAACTGAAGAGGGAATAATTTATGAATTATTTTTAAATTCATATTCTTATTAAAATAAATTAAATAATTTATTTTAATATATCTATTTAATCTCTTTTTTCAATGGCTGTGTATATAAACGTATGTCTTAGTAAAATCAAACAATACTGAAATTCCTCGATTTTTGTTCCCCATCGAAACCCTATTGTTCCATTCCCTGGCGGTTTCCACCATTTCCATTTTTCTTTGAGCCTGAACGAAAACATTAGTATTCCGCGTATAATGCAGCGGGTGCATTTGCGTGATGGATACCGACGTCGTCCGTGACATCTTCATGTTGGTGTGTATCAATCGATAGGTGAGGCGCCGCGACGTCCCCGGTGGCACCGCGCCATTAGGAGCGTCGCCTCGCAGCTGTTTCATGAACTGTTTGCGTGGAAATCTAATAACTGCATTCGATTCGATGCCGCCGAACGTTCCCCCCTTTCCCCGCGCCGCGTTTCACATCCGACTGTGATTATACGGCTGAAAATTATGGCAGGCTCGCATGAAAAATGCATTTCCTTTGATTTTAATTTTGATACAATGCCAGCGTTGAAAATGTGGGTTATTTTCGATTCGGATTATACTTTCAATTCAACCTGAATCCAAAGGGAAATGCTAATGTATTTGCTTCATTATGTATATCGCTGCATTTATTCTAATATTATTTTTTTATACATATATTTACATATCTCACAAAGAATTCACTAAGTAAACGAAAATATTGTCGATAGGCTGAAAGACCTCCGGTCGATAGCCGATTCATCATCTACAGAATATAATTCTAATTTTTGTATATTATTGTACATACATATACACATTTGAATAAAGATGGTTAGTTAGTTATTGTCGATACTTTTTTATTTGCTACATGCATGTATTTTATTTTTTTATTAATAATCTTGTGTGTATCGGACTGAAATAAATCGTGAGTGGTTCATAACATATTTGTCAGTCACGTGACGAAAAAAGCGAAGATTTTACGTCTTTGTCTATCACGAAATATTATTTGACTCTTACACGTCAGAAATAAGTGGTATAAAAAGCAATGTTTTTAAGCATTCTAAAAGAGTTAAACAGTGACGAAAAGAAAAGAAATTTTGAGATATTATTCATTGACCCTTTACGTATGCGGTGTATTAAATTTATTTTTGATAGTACATTTATTTGCAATGTTATCGATATGAATATATACAAACATCATTAATCAGACAATATGACAACAAAATTTTACAATATTTATTATAATAATATGTACTCTATCATGGGCTATCGACCATAGGTCTTTCTGTCCCGATATGAATATTATTATAGGTTGCCCTGATTTACTTACACAAATTAATAATAATGTCCTCGTCAATTTAAGAAATAAACGACTTTTTTCAGATGTCACTTCGAAATACAAATATTTTGCTTAAGTCTCCATTATATTCAAAGTGTTCACTATACAATAATTTAGTTACTTGCAATTATTTCCACATTTAGCTCTGTGACATTTTGACTTACGTAACGTAAATACTTTAAACAAATGTAGTTCAATGCCGGCAGGGTATTTCAATTTATTTTATTAACGGAATCTCCATTTCCAAATTACAATTATAATTACATATTTGCCCCGGAAGTAGTTGTTTTAATGTGCATTTGTTTAAAATGCTTACATTACGTAAGTCAAAATGTCACAGAGCTAAATGTGGAAATAATTTATTAATTATTTTCAAATCATTTTTATTTAATTTACTGTTTTTTTTTATTTTATTTTTTTTAGTTTATATTTTGTTTGATTACGAAGCCTTGTTGCAATTAAATTAAAATAAAACTGAACAAAATGTAATTTAAGATATGAAAAAAAAATAATTTGAATTGGAATAGCATCCATTCGTTCAAATTAATTTGAATGGATACTATTAATTTTTTTAATTAATTAATTCTTTATTTACGGAAAATCACCTTTTTACAATTAATGAGAATCTGTAATTACAAAATAAAACAATATATTGAATTGATTAAATTTAGACTAATAACTACTTGATCAAGTATAACCATTGAGTTTTCCAATCAGAATCCATAAACACAATGAATAATAGTAATATGTAATAATAATAAGTACTTTATTTTTTTGTTAATTGTTGAGGCTTTTTAACAAAATAT
Source organism: Philonthus spinipes (assembly GCA_963082785.1). Taxonomy (NCBI): domain Eukaryota; kingdom Metazoa; phylum Arthropoda; class Insecta; order Coleoptera; family Staphylinidae; genus Philonthus; species Philonthus spinipes. Next base: position 6,370,398 of record OY720314.1, read on the forward strand.
TTTGAATTTAAGAAATTTCAGTTCAACAAAAAGTCTCTATTCACATAAACACGCATTGTAATGTAAAATGTGCTGGATGTAAAATTAATTACACAGGTTTCCAGTTTGGGAAAAACATCTTTTAAGACTGGATATAAAACTAATTACATATGCTTAGAGTTTGAGAAAAAATCTTCTACCACTGGATATAAAACTATTTACATATGCTTATAGTTTGGGAAAAAATCTTCTAAAACTGGATATAAAACTAATTACATATGCTTAGAGTTTGAGAAAAAATCTTCTAACAATCAAACACGTAAAGAATCGAAAACCCGAAATAAAGCAGTTTTCGGCAAGAAAAAGGGGTAATTCCGTTTTGTTTCGTTATTTTAAATATTCTTATCGTTCCGAAAAAAAACAAGTTTCCATAACCCGACCCAAGTGAAGGAGAATAAATCAGCATATCTTAAGATCATTACGTAAACAGAAAACAAGATGATTCTGCGGCTGCTGAAACTGGATTAAAGGGGTGAAAAAATCCAGTTTTGGATGGAGTATGGGAAGTTTTCTCCGGAGATAATAACTAGAATTCCATCGACGGAATAAAATTATGAAATAATAAAAAGATTTTTTTTCTAGTTAAATAAATAAAACAAAAATTAAAAACAAAAAAAGTTTGTTATTTATAAAAAAAAACTTTGTATGATTGAATTTTTGCCATTTCAGTGTTAATCCATTAATAATGGTCACTTTGTGACCGAAATGTACATTTGGTAATAAACGTGTGAAGAAAGATTATTAGTGCTTTATTCGTCGAAGTAATAGTACAGATTGTTTGAATTAGCTCTAATTTAAGAAATAAAAAAAACTCAAAAAAATATTTTGATATTATTTATTCAAATATGGGATAATTGAGAATTTAATTAAAAAGAGTGAATAATTGAAAACACAGTAGTAGTTTAATTGTTAATATGCAGTTTCATCAAGTTTTAATATTAAAAAAAACTCATAAATGTTTTTTTTTATATTTATATAAAAAAAAACTTTGTATAATTGAATTTTCTCCATTTTTAGTAGTAATACGGATTGAATACACGATAATTATCTCCAGATTTAAATTTAGTTAAAGAAATTTAAATTTCACTTTATTAACGGAATCTCCATTTCCAAATTACATTTATAATTACATATTAAACATTTAAAAGAAAAGTGCGACAGACTAAAACATAACAAAACATATGAATAAAAAAAATTGAAATTGAATTTTTTTTCAATTTGTATTATCAGTAAGATAATATAAATTGAAGAAAGAAATTTTCGATAAAAAAAACTACGACGCACTGTGAAGTGCAGTTTCAATTTTTTTATTTAATTAAAAAATATATATTTGATATTAAGTAGATTCTTTTGAGAAAACTTACAGTGCGTTACCAACTTTTTATGTACCTTTCTATACTTAACTTTGTATCATCACCGATTCTTTGAGAAAACTTATTTAAATGTTTCTGACTGCACTTCACAGTGAGTCATTTTTTTCTTAAATTCCTTCTCTTAAATTTTTAGTATCAGTAAAACTTCACAGATTCTCTGAGAAAACATTATTTTAGTGTATTCGACTGCATTTAACAGTGCGTCATTTTTTTAATTCCATTCTTTACCTAATTTTGTATTATCAGTCTAACTTCACCGATTCATTGAGAAATCTTTTTTTTTTTTGAAGTTTCCGATTGCACTTCACTGTCCGTTACTTTTTTTGTGAAATTTTCTTTCTTCACTTAACTTTGGATTATCAGCAAAACCTCACCGATTCTTTGAAAAAAAAAAACATTTTTTTAATTTCTGACTGCATTTAAAAAAAACTCTCTTTTTTTCTTAACTTTGTACTATCAAGTAAAACCTCATCGATTCTTTGAGAAATAATAATAATTTCGATTATGAATATAATATTTTCGACTGCACTTCAAATTGCGCATTTTTTCTTGTTTTTAAATTCCCTTCTTTATCTAATTTTGTATTATCAGTAAAACCTCACCGATTCTTTGAGGAAACTTATAATGTTTCTGACTGCACTTCATAGTATGTAATTTTTTATCTTTTCACTTAATTTTGAATTATCAGTAAAACCTCACCGATTGTTTGAGAAAATATTTTTTTATTTTATCCGACAGCAATTCACTGTGCGTCATTTTTTTTTCGATAATGTATTATTTTATAATAAAATTGAGGAAATTTATTGTTAAATTTTTTATTTATAATGTTCTGACTGTACTTCATAGTACATTTTTTTAAATTCTTTTCATCACTTAACTTTGAATTATCAGTAAAATCTCACCGATTGTTTGAGAAAACATTTTTTTACTGTATCCAACAGCAATTAACAATGCGTCATTTTTTCCCACGAATTTTTGCGAAAAAATATTATTTTATATTATAATAAAATTGAGGAAATTTGTTGTTAAATTTTTGATTTATGAATTAATTTATGATTAATATTATTTAAATAATTGAAGACTTACCTTGATACTGTCGTAACAAGCGGTGACGCGGCCGTTTTGCACTTCAACGTTGGCTGGCGGATGTGCGAATTTGCACTCTGTGTCCGGCCTCGAGCACTTGTTCCTTTGAAACTCCCTGCAGACCTCCAGCTGCAACCAGCGGGAATCCTTTCCGTTAAGCAGATTATTCATATTCACCATAGCCATGTTTACAGAACGTGTTATTTTCGTTTTGTGTTTATATTTTATTTATCCAACGGATCGCGCCGTTTAATAACAACAATAATACAACAGAGAGAGAGAGAGAGTATTAATTTCGCGAAACACTGGATCTCACGCGGTGACCACACAAACCGGGGGGAAGGGATGAGAAAAAACAAAACGGAAAAGAGCACACTGACAGACGGATAATCTTGTTGTTGTCGTTTCCAGGGGTGTGTTTGAACTGCTCGGGGAAAAAATCAAGTGCGGTAACTGTTCATATTGCGCACACGAAATTAACAAAACACGTTTCTCGAACTGAATCGCGCACGTTTTATCTCCTTTACTCCTTCTTTTTCTTCTCCCGGATTTTTTCTCAAATATATCTAACCGGTTTTTTTGGTACGTACGTCTGTTTGCTTTTTTCAGGGGTAAGTCAGAGGACTAGAAAAAGAGAGAGAGTAAGGGTCTACTACAGTGGACAATAAATGGGTTCTGATTGACTTGACGCAGTAAGCGGGAAGGCGAAGCGAAGCGGCTGTCGTAGAGAAGCTAGCGCATGTTGGTCGGTACAAAACGGATCAGCAAGCCCTGTGTCTACTGCCGGTGATACTGCTTCAGACTTCGTCGGCGTTCTGCAAAGAAGCCAAACACAACGATTATAGTACTATATCTAAGACACTATTTTTTTTGTAAAAGCTACTAATTATATTACTACTTAATCACTAAATGAAGCCAGGGGAAGCATGAGGATTTTTTTATTTTAGGAAATGGGAATTTCATCATTAATGAGTTTTAAGTGCGCTTAAACGATTTGATCATTTTGAGAATTTTAACAACGAATTACGAAATTTGTTGACTTTTTTTATATTCATAATCGACACTCATTTACACTTGTATCATTATTTATCAAATTAAATTCTTACATTTTTTAGAATAACATAACCTATAATGTTTGTCATAATAAATTAAAGACGACGCAAGCGCCACCTTTTGCCTAATGTTTGTGCCATATCTCACATGTTGTAATTATATTTGTTTCATTTTTGTAGGGTAAGTGGAAGATCAGGCTTAACTTCGCTTACACTCATGAGATTTTATTTTGTATTTTCTTGTTTTTTTTATTATTTCTTGTAATTTATGACAAACATTATAGGTTATGTTATTCTAAAAAATGTAAGAATTTGATTTGATAAATAATGACACAAGCGACGTTTTATTTATTTTTATTCACTGGTGCCAACAAAACGTAAAATAAATAAAAAAATCGAAGAAAAATTTGTAAAAAATTTAAATACTGCATCGCCTAATTTTTCCAACACAACTTTACACTCTTATTTGAAATGATTTTCATAAGCAAATCTCCATTCAATTATTTTTTTGCGATTACCCAAAATCACTCGCTGAATGAAACGTGCAATGAAAAGAAAAGTATACGAAAAGAAAAGAATAACCATTAGAGCGGTTATCAATGTGAAGAGTTTTACATAACTGGCATTTGTGTACTTTGAGAATGAATTTCCAAAATCTATAGGTTTTGTAGTTTAGAAGTAAATTTATGACGAACTGAATTTCCAAAATCTCTTACAATTCACGCTGTAATATTAGTAGAAAATTAAATATAAGTGGAAAAGAAACATCTCTTTTGGGATATAAACCCACGTCCCTCGATTTCTAGCCGAGTGCATTACCAACTACACCATAGACATTTATTTATTTCAACGGCGTGCCATTTACATGAATAATACAATATACAACACAAAAATACATAGTAGATACAAACACTGAATTTAAAACTAAACAATACAATAATATTACATTTCTTTTAAAAGGCGCTTTAACAATGAAAAACTTCCATTAAAAAAAGACATATTTGATATCAAATCTCCATTCAGTGCTTAAAGTTAATTTATATTCAATTTATAGGCGTTTGTGATGAGTCCGAGGACGCGGCTATAAATCGATGGACATGGGTTCAAATCCCATCAGAGATATATTTTTTTTTCAGTTATTTTTGAAGTTAAGCAGATTTTATTTGTACTAAAATAATAAAATATACCCATTGTAAAAAGTGTTTAATTTTCTGCTAAAATTACACAGCGTGAATTATAAGAGATTTTGGAAATTCAGTTCGTCATAAATTTAATATTATAAATTATATCACAATATTTTATATTAAAATTTCTTCCATTCATAGATTACAATATTCGCATGACTTCAAATAAAACAAGCTTACACTGCTCTAGAATTCCACTGAAATCACAAATAAATCAGAGAAGATTTTTTTATTGCAAAATTTGATTGAACCTGATAATAATATAATAACCAAATAAAAAAATTGTGGATTGAGTAAAATTCAAGATGAAATTTGTTGACTATTATTCTGTTATTATAAGTTTCAATCAAATTGTGTAATAAAAAACTTTTATTTATCCAATATCAACATGTGAATTTCGAAGAATAGTCTATTCCAAATATGTTAACTTTTGTTCTTTAAAAAAAAATTGTCATCATATTTTTCGAAAGTATTCTATTAATATAAATGGTCGCATTTGAGCCGTTAATAAATGATAGAATATTTATTTTTAGTCATGATTATTATGCTCTTTACATACATCAATATGTATGGTCATGGTCTTCACTTGCGGACTCCATCCTTGGAATTTTAATAAAACATTTCTCCGCTCGTACGTCCCCCCTTTCCCTCCCACCGGAGATTTATTAGGTGTCTGAATAATGCACGTTCAACACCCGACGATTGCGCAATTCGACTAAATCATGACAATATACCCCCCCTCCTCACCGTCCCTCCCTTCCCACGCATAAATTCGAGTCCATTTCTGGATGTGTGAGCTCGAACAACAAAATAAAAGGAATAAATAAATAAAAAAGCGGCAACAGCGCGCGTCCGGCGAAAATGACACGGTCTGTCTTTTTCTCTAGCACGTTAAAATCTAGTAGGCGTATCTGGAAGATGACTCACTGCGACCTCGGTAATTAAGCTCGCGTTGGGTAATTACAATGCCGTGATTCTAAATGGTTTAATCGTCGTTCACGTAAATGAGTTTTATAGTTAGCAATTGAAACATTGAGGAGGAGATTCTTTAAAAACAAAAAATGACATTAATAAATTCATATATTAATCATAATAAATAAAAGGCGATAGAAGCGCCATCTTTCGGCTAATTTCCAGTGGCTACGTCAACATTTCATCAAGACATTGCGCTAGTCTGATGAGGATCGAAAAACCTAATTAGAATCACTAGTTATCCATACGTGAGATAAATGGTGGCTGAACATTTTATTAAATAAATTTCGTTTCCTGTTCTCATAACAAGACAAGTTCTCGCCTTCCTTTAGTGGGTGAAACAATGATTTCGGCCGTCTACAAGTGGCATCGTCAATGATTTGGGTCTAAATCGTTGACGATACCACATGAAATTAGACCAAAGATGGCGCTTGCGTTGTCTTTCATTTATTATGAGAGATATAATCATTTAAACATTTTTATAAGACACAATTGCTGTATGTTTTGCATAATAAAATCAATATTATATGTAATAATAAATTGATTGGGTGAGTTACGTGAAGATCAAATGTAATTGATAAAAAAGCACTAATGACCTTTCTTCACACTTTTATTTTTAATTCCATATGCACATTCAATGGATTAATCCATTGATAATGGTCACTTAGTGTCCGAAATGTGCATATGGAATTAAAAATAAAAGTGTGAAGAAAGGTTATTAGTACTTTTTTATCAATTATATGTAATAATAATAATATTTATTTAACAAATGATAACAATTGATTTACAATACATTATAAAAAATAAATTAATGTTACATTACATATGCAATGTAATATCTTCTCAAATAATAAAAAGTTAGTATTATTTATAAAATTGACGTTCATTTTGTTTAAGAAAAAAATCAAAAACCAAGAATGTATTCATCAATTTGATTATCGGGTCTATTACGTATGGAAAATTTTAATTATAACGTGAAAGAAGTTAGTTAATTTCACATTCTATAAATATATATCTATTATAAGATCTGCATAGGTTGTGACGATAAAAAAATAATGTACACGTTAAACTTAACATTTCCCATACGGAATAGCCCCGAATTTCTGAAATCTCTATTAAATCAACATTGCTAAATAAACATTCTAATCCAAATTCAAAACATGCACGCAGCAAATGGATAGACAAACAAGTTTTCATTTCACTTAATTGTTAACCGGCAATGCTAAATGTCGCGACCCTGGCGGCCGCTCGGCTCCCAACCAACGCAAAAACCAACGTTAAAGAATCCGAACCTGAACCAACTCCATCTATATTTATTTTCAATTCGCGCGCGCCGTTCCGAATAACGGGAAAGGCTCACCAATCAAAACATTCGTTTCAATTAGCAAAACGCGATGAGGGGGAAAGAGTGTTGGGGAAAAACGGGAATCTAACACGTTTACGCACCGAATAGCCGGAGGTGGTTTTGTATGGAACGCCGGATGTAAACGTGGAGGGAGGGAAATGTGTTTCGGTTTAACTTTTGAAATTTTATTGCGTTCAATGCGCGGAATTAAAATTATAATGTGAGGTGATTTAAACGTGAATTGTTCGTTATTTAATTAAATATATTCCGAAACCCTATATAAATCCCATGGGGGAATTTGATATCTCAAAATAATGAAACACTATTGTTTGTATTAACTGATAAACAGCTCAGTTATTTGATTTTAATACATTTTACTTTATTAAACAATGAAAATTTCTGGCAGTTAGAAAAAGGGATTGATCGAATTTTATTGATCATTGCCAGACATTTTCCTTGTTTAATTTCAATTTTAAAATAGATTTAAAAACAATTTTGTTTATTTGTAAAAAAAATTCTAGCGAATTATTTGCATTTCAATTAGAGATATTTTAATTAATTAGTTTTATGAACTCAAATAAAAATTTATTTAAATCCAGATTTTCAAAAAAATATATATAATAAAATAGAAGCGTCAATAATTAATAAGTTACAATATTGTTTTTGCTAAAACATACACAGATAACTGCAAATAAATTCATAACGTAATTCTAAAGGAACTATTTGTAAATAAAATTTACATTTAATGCTTGCGTCGTCTATAATTTAATATTATTTGTAAATAATATAACAGTTTTTTTTAAGTCTCACAAAATTTATTTTAGAAACACTGCTACAATTGTTTCGCTAACATAATTGCGTCATAAGGCAGATGATTAATGATTTAATTTAATTTTATTTTTTCTCGGCTCAAACGCTTCTTAAAAACGTTTCTTTTTTTTCTGATAAAACACTAAGATAACTACAAATAAAGTTCATTGAATTCAAAACATAATTCTAAAGATATCTGCGAATGAATGAAAGTATGAATCAATTTATGTAAATCGATAAAACCACGTTTCCATGAATGTTAGCATTATTTTTTCTTGCTTATTTTTTTTTAACGAACGTTCAAGCTGCAGCGCAAACTGTTTCAATAATTTTATCTATGTACAATATTTACAATCGACAAATAGAGATATCTATGTAAACGTAATCCTTATCTCTGATGTGTTTATTTTGACGTTTATTATTTATTACACATCGGTTGCTCCTCACTACTTTATTAATATAAAAAGATAATATCAACATTCACAAAAAACCGTGCGAATGTTGATATATTTTTTTTAAACCTGGATTTAAATAAATTTTTATTTGAGTTTATAAAACTAATTAATAAAAATATCTCTAATTGAAATGCAAATTTCCTAGTATTTTTTTTTTTACAAATAAACAAAATTGTTTTTAAATCTGTAAGAATAGATGTGTTTTTATTTTAAATCAAGAATAGATTTAAATAAAATTAAACAAAGATAATTCACACAATTGCAGTTATTTAAATTACAATGAAATTAAACAAGGAAAATTTCTGGCAATGATCAATAAATTTCAATCAATACCTTTTTCCAACTGCCAGACATTTTCCTTGTTTAATTACATTGTAATTTAAATAACTGCAATTGTGTGAATCATCTTTGTTTCATTTTATTTAAATATATTCTTGATTTAAAATAAAAACACAAAAAAACTGGAGATTGTAAATCAGCAGATTGTAGAAGGTGCTGTTTAGAGGACGAAACAGCGGAGCATATCCTTGGATATTGTGCTAAAGTCCATTAGAAAATTTTAATAAATGAAACACTTTTTTACTTTGTATAACTCGGAAAAAAGTGTTTCATTTATTAAAATTGAATTACAATGTATAACAAAGTAGAAGCCTCAACAATTAACAAGTCCACTAGAAAAGCCATACTGGGTGAGGAATGGCCAGAAATGGCGAAAACCAGTGATATAAATATAATAATGTAATATAAATATTTATGATTATAATTACATGCAAAAATAATTTCAACAATTTGAAACGCTTGCATTAGAGCAGTGTGCAAGACGAACAGGTGCTCCAAGGCCAGGTATACGTATGCATCTCGGAGTCTTCCCCACTCCGACCTGTATACTTAGTAGGTACTGGCTCAACCCGTTCCTTCTTACCAAACCGGGGAGAAAATCCCTGAGAAATCACCATACGATAATAATAATATAATGGCCTTTATTTCCCAACATGAATATACATAGACTTTAATTTTTCACTAATAATTCAATTAATTGTTGTTTATACGTATCAATTGTACATCACGAATGTTACGAATCTAACTTAATCTTATTTCTTTTAATGTAACTGTTTTTGTATTATGTATTGTTGTAATTCATCACATTGTTTTTTTATTTATTATTATTTATTTATTTATTAATATACAGAGTGTAATTCTAATTATACAAAATATGCAATAAAATGTTAAAAATATATCTTAACATTTTATTGCATATTTTGTATAATTAGAATTACACTCTGTATATTAATAAATAAATAAATAATAAATAAAAAAGTTTTAAATGACGAGTTAACAGCTTTGTGTATTTATTCCCAGTACTATTAAAATATAGTTACTTCACGATAACATTAAAGTGACGTTATTTACATTGAAAAGTTACTACGTTGTTGCATTTACGAAGGATTGTGATTAATTATCAACCACAAATTTATTTTTCTCTATATCGGACACTTTTTTCTCATTAATCACTTGGCAAAACATTGCTAATATTGAATTAAACTTGCAAATTAAATTTAAGAATTCTAAATAATGGCATTAAGCCGAAACTAGTTGAAGTTAAAATAAACATAAGTAAAACAAAGCCAAACCCCTACACCACCATTATGGTAGATGGGGATTTTAGATTATATATATATATATATATATGTATATAATTCCACCTTGTAGACACAAATATATATACAAAACAAAGCCAAGTGAATTTATTTTTCTCACATTTTCCCTGAAACGTTTATGAGGTGTTTCAACAATGCTGTAAGAAAGAAACCCAAAAGCAAACGCTTTCTCATAACGATCTCAAACACCGCGAGCGGATGACGCTCATCTAATTGGCACGAAAATAGCCATAATTAATCACGACTCCTTGGACTCTCGAGAGTGTGCCGCGCGTGCATATCCTAGATACCGGCCGGAGTAAAAGGTGCACCTTAGCTAAATGTCAATGCTTTAGAAAATGGGCGCCGTTGTTGTTCGCTGTCCGCACCTGCGTCTTAGGATTAATTAAAAGCGCCTTTTGAACGGACCAGAATAGAAAAGAAATGGAGAGTAAAAAAAAAGTGTATTGAGAGCGCGCTCGGAAACGAGCCGGACCGTGACTTAAGTCTGGCTCGGTACGTACGTACAATGCTGATTGTTTCGATTGGTTTTAGTGCTTGTCATGGTTTTCGAACGGGTTTTATCATGAGAGCTTGTGAAACGTTTTCTTGTTGTTTGGACGCGTGTTTTCATTTTATTTTATTTTAAATTAAAGAAGAAAGAAATAACAAGTACCAAGTGCGATCAATAACAAGCTCTGACATCAACGTTTGGTTTGATTTTAGAATTAACAGCTAGATAATAATTAAAATGGAAGTCAAAAATTTTAAATTTTGATATTTAGAGCGTCACACTTTTCTTTCTTATAAAAATTTAATATGTAATTATAATTGTAATTTGGAAATGGAGATTCCGTTAATAAAGTAAATTGAAAATTGAATCATTGGAAACAGGGAGAAAAAGAGCAAACATTCATAGATAAACGAGTTTTTATCATATTGTATACCTTTTTCTCATTTATCACTTGGTAAAACATATTTAATAACCGTTTGTTATAATGAAATCACTTGGTTTTGTTTTACTTTTTATCAACTTACACAAATTATAATAATAAAGGTAAATGGGAGGGGTTTTAGTGGGTAGGCTTCCAATCAACACCAGACTGGAAGGTGTCCCACACTTAGTCCGTAGCTGGATTTCCCCTTCCACAGCAAAAAAAAAAAATAATAATATTTATTAACCGTTTGTTATAATGAAATCACTTGGTTTTGTTTTACTAAAATTTTGTTATATTTTCGACTAGTTTCGGCTAGATGCCATTTTCAAGAAAACCAGTCGAAAATATAACAAAATTTTAGTAAAACAAAACCAAGTGATTTCATTATAACAAACGGTTATTAAATATGTTTTACCAAGGGATAAATGAGAAAAAAGTATACAATAATATTTATTGCCCAAAAGGAAGATTTTCCAATTGCAAGATAATTATTAAAAATAATACATTAAAATACATTATTTTATAAAACAATAATAAAAAACTAATTATTTGATTGACATAAAGCGACTATGGTTTTTAATGATTCACAGAAGATATCGTAAGTTATTGGTAGTTGATTAAAAACAAGATATCTTTAAATGAATGAGAAAGTATGAATCAATTTTCATACTTTCATTCATTTAAAGATATCTCTAGAATTACGTTGTGAATTCAAGGAAATTTATTTATTTAATTAATTTATACATATGTTTTGTAATCTTTTTAGAGCGTCACACTTTTCTTATAAAATTTTTAATATGTAATTATAATTGTAATTTGGAAATGGAGATTCCGTTAATAAAGTAAATTTAAATTGAAATTAATAGCATGAACGCTTGAGAAATAAAGTTTGTACGATTATTTTGCACAAATCCAATAAGAATAATCGATGGTTGAGGCATTTACTTGATGAAACTCCATAATACATTTGTAAATGAGAAACAGTGTCTTTTTTTTAAATTAACAAAATTTATCGTAGAGATTGTAGCAGTGTCTCTTGAATACATTTGTGAACTTAAACAACTGTTGTTTTATTTACAAATAAGGTTTAATCAGTGTAAAAAGTGCTGTACTTGTTTAAACGCAATTTTTGTTTGTTAATGAAACATACAAAGATAACTGCAAATAAATTTCGCTGGATTCAAAACATAATAATAGTGACAGTCCTACATATAGAGAAGTTAATTAACTTGACTTAAGATAGTCGGGATCGAAAACAAAACTTCTTAGGTCGAAAGGCCATCTATGTAGGTCTTTCGACCTAAGAAGTTTTGTTGTCGATCCCGACTATCTTAGGTCAAGTTAATTAACTTCTCTATATGTAGGACTGTCACTATTATTATGTTTTGAATCCAGCGAAATTTATTTGCAGTTATAGATATATATATATAAATAGTCGGGAATCTTAGGTCATAGTAATTAAATATGTCAATGTAGGTCCTACGAATACATAGATAGATTTAATTACTATTTATCATGAAAACGAAAGTAATGCAAACCAATGTGGTTAAATTGTTAGTCACGGAGTTAAATCCTTACTATCTATCTATATAGGTCCTATAACCTAAGAAGTTTAATTATGGATCTCGATTATCTTAAATAAGCTTTATTTTTGCTTATTTTAATTGGTTACATGAATTATAGCATGCGTTTTCTATTTCGGTGCACAATTATTAATAAGCTAAAATTTGCTGTTTGTGCGCCGAATTAGAAACGCGCATGCTCGTATTGAAGCGGACAAAATCCACTGGATGGAATTAAAATAGGCAGGCAGTTTAAAATTAAGTTTTAAATACAGGATGCGACAAAACGGTGCAATTTAAATAAATAGAGTTTATTTTATCTTAATCGTTATATCATGCGGTTTTATGCATTTAGTCCCTCCCAGGTAGGTACCCGCACCACACGGGACTGCACAATCTGTTTTACCGCACCCTGTGGTTATAAAGGATTCTACTTCGTTATACATTGTTGAATATACATAAAAACACTATTACTTTCAATAATAATTAATTTAATTGGTGATTCTCGATCAATCACGTATCAATATGGTTTGATAATTTTTATATTACAGTTGCTTTTTAGGTATATATACCGGGTGTCCCACGAGATAGTGTGCAGACGATATCTCGTGAACGGATAATACTACAAAAATGAAATTTTGAGGATTTTAATGGTTACATATGATGCCTATTTTAGAGTACTTAGACTTTGTTTTTGCCACATAGTTTCCGACAAATTGACATCAACTTCAAAATTTTAAATGAAGCCCTTACAATCCTCTTCTTTGGGTGGATTAGTCCCAGTGATTCTGTGTTACGTGTGTGATTTTGTCCGTTATCTTCCTCCATATGTTCCTGTGTTCCTTTTTTGGCTTCCAGTCATAACATTTATTCCGATACTTCTTAAATCGTCCTCCATCATGATTTCGACCTGCCTCTTTCCCTCTTTTTACGTGCTTTCCATTCCATAATTGATTCAGTCGTAATCACTATATAGTTGATAATCGTTTCTTCTCAGAGTTCTATTTCAATTTCTCTGTTGTAACTCAGACGTATTTTGTTATCGGGTATTCTGACAGGATCTAATATCATCCTCATTAGTTTCCTTTCGAACACTAACAGGGTACTTTGTTGCCATTTTTTGTCATTTTCATTGCTTTTTAGGTAATCTGGATAATTTTTCTTTTTATTGATTAATTTAGTTAGAATTGCTGAGCAAACATAACAAGGCGGAAATGAAAAGTAAAGTAAATGGTTGAATCCAGCTGCTTTGTTCTCTTTTAGTTCTGTTATATTTTCATGTTCCAACTTAATGCAGAAAAAAACGAAAAATTTATTGAATATTATTATTATATATATCTATAACTGTTTTTGTACAACATTTATATAATAATATATAACACTTCAAATTAATGGATTTTGAAATCAAATAAAACAGCAAAGACCTATTGCTTAAACTTATTGATTTTATTGAACCAACCACATTGACAAATTGAAAGACTGTTATTTCTTACTTCACAATTTATTTTTATGTTAGATGTACATTTCGAGACACAAAGTGCTCATTATCAATAACAACCACATTGAAACGAACTTTAATTAAATAATTACTTATCTTTGTTTTACTTTTTCCCTCTATTTTTTGTATATATACAGAGAGCTTTTTTTATCAGTATACATTTCCCCTATGTATACATGCAAAATACCCAAGTCAAACGCATTGAGTTTAGTTGCCTATAATACGCAACCCGAACGATCGATTCCATCAACTAGAATAATTCAAAAAACAATTAAACAATTTTCTTTTTATGACAATGCCGAAATGCACAATGTGGAAGGTATACAGTCCGCCTAATGTATACTGATAAAAAAACCTCTCTGTATATACAATCATATTTATTGAGGTATTTATACATTTTTAAATACAATACAATTTATTTTATTATTTCTAAAATGGCTATCGACTATCGGTCTTTCAGCCATTTCAATTTCATTAAATTCGTTTTGACTGTAAAATCCCGTTCACAGCACAACCACCGCGCTAGCAAGTTCCACTCCCCATATTTCTCCACTATCCCATCGATTTTCGCCCCCGAAAATTTTGTGATATGCACGCCGTGAGAACGTGACTGAAGTATTGATTCTTTTCCCTCAAAAAAAAAGAACGAACGAAAGAAAAACGAAACCTGCAAACACTGCACCACACGAGGATGCGCGCCGGATTTATTTTTGTTTCATTTTTTTTTTTTTCATCCGCGGGATTTTCTTCTTCATTCCCGAATTGTTACATCGGGATGGTTATCAGGAAATTGTGTGCGTTTTTTTTTTGCATTCTTTTCACTTTCAATGTTTTACATTTCTCTCGAGGCGCGCTCATTTGAAATTTCACGTGTCTTTTGTGTGCTCGGTTTTGTTCGCTGAAATGAATATTAAAAAAAAGACGAGACAATTTCTCTCACTTTTTCCTTGTAGTGTTAAAATTAATCTCGCGTTTGGATTGAATGATTTACCTAAAGATGATAGTAACTAGAAACCTGCAAACACTGCACCGCACGAGGGTGTGCGCCGGATTTATTTTTGTTTCATTTTTTTTTAATTCATCCGCGGGATTTTCTTCTTCATTCCCGAATTGTTACATCGGGATGGTTATCAGGAAATTGTGTGCGTTTTTTTTGCGTTCTTTTCACTTTCAGTGTTTTACATTTCTCTCGAGGCGCGCTCATTTGAAATTTCACGTGTCTTTTGTGTGCTCGGTTTTGTTCGTTGAAATGAATATTAAAAAAAAAAAACGAGACAATTTCTCTCACTTTTTCCTTGTAATGTTAAAATTAATCTCGCGTTTGGATTGAATGATTTACCTAAAGATGATAATAACTTGATTAAAATACTTATTGCCATATAAATAGATAAGAGTGTTTATTCACTTGGTCACAGTTATTTAAATAAATGAAATAAAAATCATCATCGACACCCAATACGAGTAAAAGAGGATAAGATTAAGAAAGAAAGAAAAATCAATTTTTAAATGATTTTTCTTTTTCTTGAATGAAGTCCAACAAAATCTTTAAGAAAACGTTTAGTTAAAATTTTTAATTTTAAGATGCTTGCAAATTTAAAAATATAACCATTTTATGGGAGTTTCTACGCCAGGAGATTTTATTTTCATAAATTAATTTATGAGTTGGTATTTTGTATGCTCAATATGTAAACATATTTTAAATGTAGAAATGGTAAATCCGTAAATAAATGAAATTAATATGATCAACCATTTTCTGAGGGTTAAATAGAGGTTTATGATTGTAATGTAAATATTGTAATGTAATTTAATGTATCTCTCAGAAATAAAGATTTTCTATATATAATATGATCAATTGTACCAATATGAAAATATTTTTTTTTTCTTCGTTGATCACACTGTATAGTTTTTATTTATATCTCTCATAATGAAAAGAAAATCTTCTTACTTTAAAATCTAACATTCCACTAAGGCCTAATTTTATAATCCTCAAGTAAGGCGTAAGTAACGTATTCGCGGAAAAAAAGTTCGGTTGGCAGCACTGTCTCATTCATAACCAAACGGAGAGAATCATAGACATCAACTTTTATAAGTTACTTACGCCTTACTTGCACATTGTAAAAGTGGACCTAAGCAAAATACACAACGATATTTGTTCAGTGGGATAAATCCTCCGTAAAATCTTAATTATATATAAAAAAACCTTATCAATCCTGGAATTTTCGGAAACCGATAAGAAACAACAGCGGGCAAAAATGTTCCGACCTCCCGGAACGCGCATTACGAATCCGCAAAGTTTTCCCCTCCCTGCGGGCGTCCCGCGAAAAATAAAAAGCGAAAGAGGAGAGTGAGAGAGCCGCGGACTGAATTATGTTTACATTTAACTTTGCGAAACATAAACTGCGCGGAAATGTGACGTTAAATAATGCGGATTCATTTGTTATCAAAATTACGCCATAAAGTTATTTCCCCAGTCGGAACGGGGCGCGAATATAAAAGAACGTCGCCAAAGAAAAAGAAAAGAGTGAGAGAGAGAGAAGGGGGGTGGTTGTTGAAGAGAAGAAATAAAGGGGGCGACACATAACAAGCACATATAGAGATCGAGAAAGAGAGGGATAGAGTGATAGACAAACAAGAGACAGAGATTTTCTCAAATCTTAATTTAATCTTGCTATTTCACAAAAATTTTGTATTTATTTTATTTAGAAAGAGAGGGATATAAAAAGAGATCCATTGGGTGTATCATTTAACCTGATACATTTTTGCCCATTTAACCGTTTATATCTCGTAGTTTCTAACATCAACATAGATTGTTTTGAATATAATCCAGGACTATCTCGACTATTGTATACATTTTGACGCAATCCAAAAATTATTACTTAATTCTGTATCAATCAATGACTATTTAGAAACAGAACGTTAAAGAGAGATAGGTACAAAATAGAGTTTGCGAGATAAAGAGAAATACATATAATGAAATTATTCAATTTTGCTCATAAACTTCATTATGCCTATGAGAAAAATTGTAAAGAAGAAAAAAATACATTTCTCGTTCATTCTTTATTAATTATGTTATTGAATACTGCTATTTCTCCAAATTTTTATATTCATCTTCGTCTTATTTCTCACTGTTTCCACCGAACAACATTTTTTGTACGCAACGTAGCTTTTATTACACAGCAAGGATTCACCGATGTGAAGTTATCCCCGGGTTTTCGGCCCGGCGCATCCACCATGGCGTATGCGCCGGGACTTTCATGGTTCATCCACGGATTTTATTTCCCATTTATATACATTAGCATATTAATAGTAAACTGAAAGATTGCTTTGAATAACTGTAGCAATATAATTATTACAATTTATAAGTCATCCACGGTTTTCAACAGAAAATCAGTGAAATTTCAAAGTTCAAAACAACCGACTTTGGCGCCTTTAATTTTCGATTTCTGTGTCTTAGATTGTTACTAGATGTCATAAGAACCATATCAAACTATAAAAAAATGTTTTTTTTTATTTTAACTATTTTTAAATTGTTTTTCTTGCCTCCTTGTCATTTCCAGCAGAAAATCAGTAAAATTTCAAAATTCAAAACGACCAACTTTGGCGCCTTTAATTTTCGATGTCTTTATCTTAGTTTGTTGCTGAGGGTCTTAAGAACCACATCAAATAATAAAAAAGTTTATTTTTTGTTGTAACTATTTTTTTCTTATCCACGGTTTTCAACAGAAAAACGATCAAATTTCAAAGTTCAAAACGACCGATTTTGGCGCCGTTCATTTTCGATTTCTTTATCTTAGATTGTTCCTGGGGATCTTAAGAACCACATAAAACAATAAAAAATTATAGTGTTTTATTTTAAGTATTTTTTTAATTTTTTTTTTTTTTTTTTCTTATCCACGGTTTTGAAATTTCACCGATTTTCTGTTCAATCGGTGAAATTTCAAAGTTCATAACGACCGACCTTAGCGCCTTTAATTTTCAATTTCTTTGTCTTAGATTGTTACTAGATGTCTTAAGAACCATATAAAACTGTAAAAAAAAATATTTTTTATTTTAACTATTTTTTATTTTTTTATCCACGGTTTCCAATAGAAAATCGATGAAATTTCAAAGTTCAAAACAACCAACTTTGACGCCTTCAATTTCCCATTTCTTTGTCTTAGATTGTTTCTGGGGGATCTTAAGAACCACATCAAATAATAAAAAATTATATTGTTTTATTTTAAGTATTTTTTTTTCTTATCCACGGTTTTGAAATTTCACCGATTTTCTGTTGAATCGGTGAAATTTCAAAGATCAAAACGACCGACCTTAGCACCTTTAATTTTCAATTTCTTTGTCTTAGATTGTTACTAGATATCTTAAGAACCATATAAAACTATAAAAAAGTTTATTTTTTATTTTATCTATTTTTTCATTTTTTTTCCTTATCCACGGTTTCCAACAGAAAATCGATGAATTTTCAAAGTTCAAAACAGCTGACTTTAGCGCCTTTAATTTTTGATTTCTTTGTCTTAAATTGTTCCTGGGGGTCTTAAGAACCACATCAAACAATAAAATAGTTAAAATTAAAGACTCTTTTTAATCAAGGCTAATTCAATTTAAATAGAAAAGAGTATTCATTCCTTTGATCACAGTTATTTAAATAAATTAAATAAAAATGATTTGAAAATAATTAATAAATTATTCTCACATTTAGCTCTGTGGCTTTTGAATGGTTAACTTAGGTTTTCTCAGTTGAAAACGCCAAGTTCACTTAAAAATTTATGTGGTTGACTAAACAATAACACAAGCCTCCTTATCATTGGCTACATGCAATAGGAGTGGAATAGTCAATGGAATAAAATCCTCTCTGTATGTTTTAGAGTATCTCCAATTTTAGTTTAGTGGAAAACGCGAAGAAAATAAATATAGTCTAAATATTACTAACCCCTACACCACCATTATGGTAGATGGGGATTTTATATATATAAATATTACTATGTTCTAATAGCTACAATATGCTTTTAATAACTCGCTTCGTTCTTTGAAGATCGCTGTAGTGTCTGCCGATGCTCTCTGGAATTAAAACTCGATAAAATAATAATAATAATAAATTAAGTTGGAAGACGTAAGTTCTTCAATTTTCACTAATTAAAAATTATTTCTTCTATATTAAGCATCGTCATTCAGTAATTTCATAAATAATTTAATCAACTACATTATTTATTTTCCTCACTAATATATTCTACATACAAATAATCCACCTTCTGTTGGATTATACAAAATCAAGCATCGATTTTTCATTTACAACGTAATCGTCAATCTACCCTAGATAACACCAGAGATAAGCGCTATATAAGCTAAATCTACAATAATAACATTAAACTACGTATTAATAGGGCGACTGCGCGAAAGAGGGCGAGGGGCGGCTGGAGAGGGTGGACGGGTTTCGTGTTGTCGGGGGGATCCGATATTCAGAATTTGCAACTTGCAGGCCGCCATAGATTTGCGGGGCATTGTTGTGTGAAATTGGATTTTGTCATTTTAATTATAATTTTATCTGTTACGTATGCGATTTTAATTAACTGGATTTCGCATCGATCGCGTTTCTCGAGCGCTCCGACGGATTTTAAAATTTAGAAATAGCTCACGCAGATTTAGTAATTGTTTAGAATGTCTAATTTAAGATATTCTAAATATATTATGTTGTAAATAATCCTTGGATCTAACAATAATATTCGCGAATACGTAATTTATCAATATTGGACTGATACAAGGATTACGCTATTAAAAATGCAGGATTATTTTTAGTGTTGGGCAAAATCGAATAATATTAGTAATCGAGTATTACTAAATGTGTCATTTTAAGTATTTAAAACGAAAAAGTAACTTCAAATTTATGTTTATTAATAAATGGGAAGTTATTTTTGATATTTTTATAATAAGTAACATTCTTAAAATTATAATATACATAATTTAGCAATAATAAAAGATCGACTTTGCCCATCACTAATTATTTTATTGAAGTAATAATAAATAAAATATTTGTTGTTTTAAATTTTTTTATATTTTAATTTCATTACAACTATTTTTTCACTTCAAAAAGATTCAGCATAGTGAAACAATTGTAATGAAAATATAAAAATGTTGAAACGAATATTAATATGGCCACAGCAAAAAATATATGAAATTGAAAAAATATATATAACAATCTTTATTAAGAATTAAGTTTGCAATAACATAACAAACATTCACATTTAATGAATCGTTCAGCCACCACTTGAAATTAGGCAAAAGGTGGCGCTTGCGTCATCTTTAATTTATTATGAATAACATTTCTGCATAACTCAAAATACTGTAACAAAAAATTCGATCAATTAGTTATGAATTTGTTGTTTAATAGGGCAAACAAAATATGAACCACGTGATAATTTTCGATTTCTTTGTCTTAGATTGTTCCTGGGGGTCTTAGGAACCACATCAAACAATAAAAAAGTAATTGTTTTTATTTTAAGTATTTTTAATTTTTTTTTCTTATCCACGGTTTTGAAATTTCACCGATTTTCTGTTGAAATTTTAAAGTTCAAAACGACCGACGTTGGCGCCTTTAATTTTCGATTTCTTTGTCTTAGATTGTTACTAGATGTCTTAAGAACCATATAAAACTATAAAAAAGTTTATTTTTTATTTTAACTATTTTTTTTATTTTTTTATCCACGGTTTTGATAAATTACGTAATTAATTGTCAAATGGCTATCTACCATAGATCTTTCTGCATAACTCGAAATACTTTAACAAAAAATTCGATCAATTAGTTATGAGTTTGTTGTTTAATAGGGCAAACAAAATATGAACCACGTGATAAGTGAAAAACCTATTACACATACAAATGAAAAGAATGTGAAAATAATTAATAAATTAGGCATTAGATGGCGCTTACGTTATCTCCCAATTATAATGGTTCATAACTAATACATCAAATTTTCTGTTTAAAAGTTTTCAAAACAGAAAATTTTGTCTAATGTTTTTTTTTACATTTAAGGCATTGGGCTGAGTAAATCTCACTTTTTTCGAAATCATATTTTTTTTTTAAACATAAATGCCACTTTTTTTCAAACATATTTACAAAATAGAATTAAGCTACGAATATTATTTGGTTCAAAATATTTCCAAATAAATATACATATTTGAAAATATTTTGAACCAAACTAAATTTGATAGAATATTTAAAAAAACCAGGATAGAATGCACAATTAAAATTAAATCTAAAACAATAATTTGTTGAAGATATTGTTTCTTATTGTAAATTGAAAAGAGTGTTTATACACTTAGTTAAAATTTTGCAAATAAATGTTTATGTCAAAAACAGTAAGAGTAATATAGATATAAATCCATATGAGTGAGTGGTTAAGCATTTGAAAAATTAAAATATAGGGTCTTCCATTTAAAATAACAAAGTAATAAATTAGAATTATTCACTGCCAGTTTATAATTATATTTCAGTTTGAATATCATTTACATACATTTATATATTTACTTGTAATATTGATTTTTGTTGCATATGTTTTGTAAAAAGGAGATACCGTAAATAAAAATAAAAAAATATATTATTATTATTATGATGATGATTTATGTAAATGTTTACAGTTTTTGTAGAGGGGAGATTTCCGTAAATAAATGAATTAATTAATTAATTAATTATTGTTGGAAACACATTAAAATATTTTGAAAATAATTAATAAATTATTTCCACATTTAGCTCTGTGATATTTCGTAAGTACTTTAAACAAATGCACAATAAAACAACTACTTCCCGGGCAAATACCTCGCCGGACATTGAATTACATAATGTACTCCTGCTGTTGCATATTTATAAAATATTACATCATGCAACAATTTTTGAGCTAAATGTTGAAATAATTTATTAATAATTTATTATTTATTTTCAAATATTTTTTATTTAATTGTTTCTAATTGTATGAAATGCGGTGTATTATACGTCCTGAATCATTAATCCACGCTGCATATATTTACACAATATATTTATATTTAAAGACATTATTTCTATAGACAAGCTGGTTTTAGCATTACTTCTCATTATATCAACTATGATGCATCATAAATGCGTCCTAAATGGATGACCCTCATTATATTCAACGTGTCCCTCATTGAATACACCCGAACATCCATTTAATTCCTCCGTTTTCTTTCTCGTTTTGAATATGGCACGTCCACAAATGGAAATAACTGGTTTTATTCAGCGGTGTGCGACTTTGAGTGTGTGTGAGTGTATCTAAATATTTATAAGGTTTTGTTTGCCTTGCACTCGGTCGGTCAACAGTGGGCAGAAGAAGAGAAGCGAGGAAACACGAAAACAATATATAAATACGAAAATTTATAGAAATCTGATATTGTCCCAAATTCCCACACCGATATGGCAACCTAGCGACCTCGAAACTCATTTCCAGTTTAGCTATTTTTTGTTGTTGTTGCTTCTGGTTTGAATAATGGAGAGAAAAGAGATAGTTTGATAGTTGGGCGAGCTAGTCGTTAATAGCATGAACCGCTTTATTAATCCATCTTATTTAACAAGAGATTACAATTTTCTTTTTTCTTTCATTATTTTTTTTTCTTTCTTGTCTGGTAGGTGAGAGTTTGTAGTGTGAATCACCTACTTTCGATTGGGATTATTTTTTTAAAATTTAAGCTTCCTCAATTTAAATTATTATTAGAAATTTAACTGCAACGAGTGTATACTCTTTTCAATTTACAATAATAAACAATATCTTCAACAAATTATTGTTTTAGATTTAATTTTAATTGCGCATTCCATCCTCTTTTTTAAAATATTCTATCAAATTTAGTTTGGTTCAAAATATTTTTAAATATGTATATTTATTTGGAAATATTTTGAACCAAATAATATTCGTAGCTTAATTCTTCTACAATATTTTGTAAAATTGTTTGGAAAAAATAATGTTATTTTTTTAAATAAGACATAATGATGACAGATATTTTTTTATTTACTTATTATTACGAAAAGTTCACCATTTTACAAAATTAAAACAACTTTTAATATATGTAATAGTAATAGTAGTACACAAATAAACAATAATTAAAAATATTCTTTATGTTGGTTGTGGAGACTTTAATTATCTAAATAAAAATACATATATTTTTATTTAAATAATAATTAAGAATACTGATTAAATAATAAATTGGGCAGAAAGACCGATGGTCGATAGCCGTTTTCTAAGGACAGTGTATAACATATTATAAGAATTATATTGTTAATTTATTGTATATAAAATTGTCTGCAGAAATAATGATGTTATATATATATATATATATATATAATAAATTAACCAATTATTATAGTAAATGGTTAAAAAAAAATACTAACTTATTTCTATATAATTTCATTTTTATTCATTTTTTTATATATATTTATAGATAGGAGATTCATATCCAAGCAGTTTATCTATGTTTTAGCAAACTAGAAAGACAGGACTCACGATGAATCTTTTTTTTATTTCAGCTATATACATTTTAATTAAATTCCATTTAACTTTTTCAATTGTATGAATTTTAACCATAGGAAGAAAATGTTGAAAATCAACCAATAAAACAAATAAAACACAGATTAGATTGAATAACTTTAAATTCTCGAGTAGTTTCAGGTTATTAGCCCATTTTCAACAGAATTTTAAAATTTTAATTATCTTGTATTTTTCGAGAAGTTATTCAATCTAATCATAATAAATTAAAGACGACGCAAGCGCCACCACTAGTCTGATGAGGTTCGAAAAACTGAAATGGCCATCACTAGTTATCCATACGCTAGATGAATGGTGGCTGATTGAAATATTCAATCTAATCTGTGCTTTATTTGTTTTATTGGTTGATTTTTAATAATCCATTGATAATTATTTTATACAATCTAAATTCGTAATGCAAATAAAACCCAACTTAAAATGCACATGTTTTTTTTTTATTTATTTATGTTTCTTTCATTTTGTTTACAATGTGAACAATTCTTCGCCGAAATAATGAATAATTCAAGCAGCGATGATGCAATCCCTCTTTTATCGGCTTCCATGTTGCCGGCGCAAACTTTAATTCAGTGTGTAATGTTTGTAAATACGGCGCTGAAATAACCTGTGAATCATTTTCAATGCTGACATTACAAACGAGGCAACAATAATGAGCAAAACCCCGTACGCGTTATGACGGACTAAAAATACTCATGAATGGCCGCATCGATCGATCAATCACTCTTTTTTGTTATTTACTACAATGATGGAATAGGGGAAAATATCAACAACATACAACTGGGTGTAATGGTGGAATCGATAAAATACATTTTGTTGATTGTGAAAAAAATGTGTTGGTAATTATTGACTCTTGGATTAATTCCTCACTTAACACTTCGTGAAACATGTTTAAACGATTAGGTAAAAATTAAACTCGTATATAATATTTTATTCTAACTAGTTTTGATTTTTACATTATTTCAAATGAAAATTATGTAAAAATCGAAATTAGCCAGAATAAAAGATTTCAAATAAAAATGAGGTAAAAATGGAAACTAGCCAGAATTAATGATTTTTACATCATTTCAAATGAAAATTATGTAAAAATCGAAATTAGCTAGAATAAATTATTTTACATGATCTCATATGAAAATGAGGTAAAAATCGAAACTAGTCAGAATAAATGATTTTACATGATTTCAAATGAAATTAAGGTAAAAATCGAAACTACCTAGAATAAATGATTTTTAAATCAATTCAAATGAAAATTATTGAAAAGTCTAAACTAATCACAATAAATTATTTTTAAATCATTTCCAATGAAAATTATATAAAAATCGAAATTAGCCAGAATAAATGATTTCAAATAAAAATGAGGTAAAAATCGAAAACAGCCAGAATAAATGATTTTTACATTATTTCAAATGAAAATTATGGAAAAGTCTAAACTAGTCAGAATAAATGATTTTTATATCATTTCCAATGAAAATTTTGTAAAAATTGAAATTAACCAGAATAAATGATTTTATATGATTTCAAATAAAAATGAGGTAAAAATCGAAACTAGCCAAAATAAATGATTTTACATGATTTCAAATGAAATTAAGGTAAAAATCGAAACTACCTAGAATAAATGATTTTTAAATCAATTCAAATGAAAATGATGGAAAAGTCCAAACTAATCAGAATAAATTATTTTTATATCATTTCCAATGAAAATTATGTAAAAATTGGAATTAGCCAGAATAAATGATTTCAAATAAAAATGAGGTAAAAATCGAAAACAGCCAAAATAAATGATTTTTACATTATTTCAAATGAAAGTTATGGAAAAGTCTAAACTAGCCAGAATAAATGATTTTTACATAATTTCAAATGAAAATTATAGAAAACTGTAACTAGTCAGAATAGATTATTTTTACATCATTTCTAATGAAAATTATATAAAAATTGAAATTAGCCAGAATAAAAGATTTTACATAATTTCAAATGAAAATTATATAAAAATCGAAACTAGTCGGAATAAATGATTTTTACATCATTTCAAACGAAAATTATGTAAAAGTCGAAAATTGAAATGAAGTAAAAGTCGAAAGTTGAAATGAAGTAAAAATCGAAACTAGTCAGAATACAGTTTTATTTATTTTAAATGTATTGTGAAACAAGCCGCATGCTTAATTTTAACCTAACTGACAATTATTGTTTCCATTTGTGTAATGATTACTAACAGCATATAGAAATGAATAAATGTTGTCCTAATAAGAAGACAGCATATTTTTCTTCTTCTTTTAGGGCCGGTTTTATAAATTATGTAAGAGAATTTTTCTATTTAATGTGTTCGTTATTAATTAATGTACAGAGTGATCAACAATGATTGCAGACAAATTAAATTTCCCGCCGAAAAATCTGGGGAGTTGTATCGCTCCAAGTTTATGTCAAGAAAAAATTATTAAACAGTAACTACTTTTGATATTAGCAGTAAACGGCTGCCAGTTTCCATTCTGTGAAGTTTTTGTAAAAAAATACCCTACATGCTACTTGGATTATATATTTTAGTAAGGTTTATATGTACAGGGTGTTTCAAATTCGAGTCTCGCCATGGGGATCTCGCTTATTATAAGAGATAGAGGGTAACTGTTTTCTCAACGGGATATTAATCAGCATGAAATTCTGCAAAAGTGCCGAATTTAAACCTACCTAATAATAAGCGATATCCCCACGGTGAGACTCGAATTTGAAACACCCTGTATATATAAGCAGGAGCGATCCTCAGAATATGAAGATCTAAAAATTCAATGGTTGAGGCTGTCACTTGATAAAACTGCAAGGTGTAAATGACATTTTTTTTAAGTTAGATCTTCATATAGGAAATATTAATTTTAACTTAGTATTCTATGTATATACAGTATGTTCACGGATTGAATGCACATAAGGTGTAAATGACATTTTTAAAGTTAGATCTTCATAATTAAATAAAAACCGAATAGTATTTTAGTTTCACTAAATTAAAATACTATTGTGTTTTTATTTGTTTTATTTTTACAATGTAAAATAATTTAAAGAAAAGACACTTGGTATTGTTTCACAAATTAGACTAGTTTCGGTTTATTAGACCATTTTCAAAGGAATGTACAGAAAAAATTATTAATAAGAGAAGTCAGTATTGGGGAATTCCAAATCTCTTCGTTGTCGTTTACGATATTTTTCCCCATTTTTATGGCCCTGTTAATCTCCAATCCTTCCTTTAGATTTAATACGTTTCCCTTATTACCTGAATGCAAAATCTTAAAATTATGTGGATTAAAGAAATTATTGAATGCAATGCAATGCTTGGAAAAAAAACAGTTGTTGGTTTATTATCTAAAATAGATTATTTTTTTTATGTTCTTTCATCCTGGTTTTAAATGATCTGCCTGTTTGTCCAATATAAGTTGCATCGCATTCATCACATTGAATTTCATAAACTCCAGATTTCATTGAATTATTTGTTTTTACAATGAAATTAAACAAGGAAAATTTTTTCTGGCAATGATCAATAAAATTTGATCAATCCCGTTTTCCAACTGCAAAAAATTACTTACACTGTAAGTTTTACAAACATCCATTGAAACAACTACTTCCCGAGCATTTACCCCGCCGGACATTGGATTACACAATAGATATTTGTTGTTGCATAGCAGCCCTACTGCGAATTGCAACGGTTTGAGTCGAAATTATTTAATGAAAGGAAACAACAAATAATAATTGCAAGGCCATCTGTAGACACGTGTTTCGGGATTTCATCCCTCATCAGTACAGCTATGCCCTGCAAGCCCTTAGTTGTTAAACAATTTTTAATTAATTTTTACGTACCGTCTTCAACGAGATCGCGGATGGAAGTGAAGGATTTATTTATTTGTTTTTGTCTTAATATTTATTAACAGTTTGCCTAAATTTAGCGGGTTTGAACATATGATATTAAAATTTTTCCCCTTAAACTGATTGATTATATTATATGATAGGCTATTATTTTTGATTGTGAAGAACACTTTAGTATTTTAGTTTAGTGAAACTAAAATACTATTGGTTTTTTATTTAATTGTTTTATTTTTAATTATGAAGAACGCAATAGTATTTTAGTTTAGTGAAACTGAAATACTATTGGTTTTTTTTATTTAATTATGCAGATCTGACTTATAAAAAGTCATTTACACGTTATGTGCACTCAATCCGTGGACACACTGTATATACATAGAATGTTAAGTTAAACTAAATATTTCCTATACGTAATACGCAATAGATCGAATTTAAAATATTCCCTAACACAACTTTTCACAGCTGCGAAATTACAGCAACCGTTCCATAAAATAAAATAAAAAAACGGGGGCATAATTACACCGTCGATGTACAAATAAAACTAAATTACAATTTAAAATATTTATTGCTCTAATTGGCCCCCGGAGTTCGATCCGGTAATCCCCGAAGGTGCAATTTGCCGCAATTCCCCATAAAGTTCGACCCGAAGAAACGAGAGCTCGATTTCACGCCCACGGTTTTTGGCTAAAAATGCCCAACCCAAGCCAAGGCAAGCCAACGCGACTCAACCTCCCCCCGGCTATGGCGACGACTAACTGGCGAACGTGTATTGATTTATGTTTAATAATAGTCGGGGATCGATAATCGCGAGCTTTCGAGGAGTAATCAGGAAGTCCATTCATCACTAGTTCGTGTTTGGTTCCCTCTGTGTGTTTGTGTGTGTGTAAGTTATAAATATAATTTGTTTGACAGTGTGTCCTGAGTCGAATTACTTATCGCTTTCACTGTCACCATAAAGAATATTTGTTGTGGGTTTTTTTCCCAGCGACTCCCCCTTTCATTAAAGCTTCGGCTCGCATACATCATTTTCCGCGTCATTAAGCTACGAGCAAAAATCCATTACTTTTTCTATAAGTAAATTTTACTAAAATGTTTAAGCAGTATAAAATATACCTTTATATTTTATACTGCTTAAAAATAAAACTATGACACAGCAACTGACAAGGACAGACGCCTACAAAATCAGGCGGAAAGACCAACGGTCGATAGCCAATTGGCAGAAGAATTTATTTTTATGTTAGTTATTCATTGTATTTATTTATTATTATGTCTTTGTTAAAAATAATCTGCCAATAAAGATTTATATATATATATATATATATAAAACTATGGTTTGATACAAGGAATAGAATTTATCAAGGCGTGTATATTTATTTGAAACTATGGTTTCAATATTTATTACACAAAATTTTGTGAAACTTAATTGTTTTAAATAAAAATGATTTGAAAATAATTAATAAATTATTTCCACATTTAGCTCTGCGACTTTTGACTTACGTTACGCAAGTACGTTAAACAAACGTACATTAAAACAACTACTTCCCGGGCAAATACCCCGCCGGACATTGAATTACATAATGTACACCTGCTGCTGCATATCAATAAAATATTGCATAGTGCATCAACTTTTTTTATCCGAGAAAAATTTAATGCAAAAACAACAAAAAGAACGCTACTTAATATAAGGCTATCTGCAGACACGTGTTTCGAGATCTATGCCTCGTCAGTACAGCTCTGCCTTAGATAACTAAAAGATGTTAAAATAATTCTTTTATTTACAAATAGTGTATTATGGAGTGTCATCAAGTAAAAGTAATATTATGTAATCATAATAAATGAAAGACGACGCAAGCGCCATCTTTCGCCTAATTTCATCATCAACGATTCGTGTCTACAAGGTAGAC
This sequence comes from Philonthus spinipes, assembly GCA_963082785.1. Classification (NCBI taxonomy): domain Eukaryota; kingdom Metazoa; phylum Arthropoda; class Insecta; order Coleoptera; family Staphylinidae; genus Philonthus; species Philonthus spinipes. The sequence continues at coordinate 6,399,620 of OY720314.1, forward strand.
AATCGAGCGCAGTGAAGAAAGTACGATATATACTTTCACTGCGCTCTTGATGAAACGAAATTATAATCGGGAATATTCTCTAAGAGAAATGTTAAATTTAACATAAATCATCGATTATTTAAAAAAAATATTTTAAATTCTCTTGAAAATGGGCTACTAACCCGAAACTAGTCGAGAATTTAAAGTTATTCAATCTGTGTTTTATTGGTTGATTTTTAATAATTTATTCATATTTATTTCATACAATTATAATGATCTTTTTTTTCTTTCTCTCTCTCTCCTTTTATGATTCATTTAAATTACAGGTATCGCGTTCACTCTCCCATCGAATATTTAAATGCCGCGGAGCAAATCGGGCTCCATTAAGCGGGGCAAAAAAAACTCGGGGAGGCTTCCGCCCCGCGGGCGGAATTCCTCGACCCTTTTCGGGGTAGGAAGGAGGCGTTTCAGCTTCGGTTTTTTCTTTCCTCTCCTCATACATTTTTTTTTTTTTCATTCTTCTTCTATATGAAATTTGTCGGAAAAAGCGACAGACCCGTTTAAATCCCGAACATCGATAAACGCAAGTTATCGAAGCTTTTTTGTATCAGAACACTTCATAAACTCTCTCTCGTCGGCGCGCGGAGCCGAGGCGTTCTCTCCTTTCTTCCGCCCTTCTCTGTTCCACCCCCGTGTCGGGGAAAACTTTGACAGCTCCGCGCGCTCGTATAAATTTTTAACGGCGGCAATGAAACATTTTTCACTGAAATTTATATTATTACGGAATATTTCTTGAGGTATGAGTGGTATTACTTTGAAAACTTGATTAAATTAAATTTATTTATATTCGCAAAACTTTACACTGAATATATCGAGAACATAATTTTAAAACTTTCATTATTTTTTTTTTAATTTAATTAACTTCTCACTCTAAAATTTCAGTTAAAAAGTAAGTCGCAAATTTTGATGTTTACAAAACTAGTTACACCCTTTGGTTAGTTTCGAGGAATTGAATAATATTAATGATGGGCAAGATCGATCGATCAGTTCACGTATCGAGCTGTTTGAGCTGATCGAGCCTATCGCATAGATGATGATGATCAGAAAGATCGATCCGATGGCGCTGATCAAAAGGACCAATCAGATCGACCCCTACAACATACTGAATTAAAAATACATTTTTTTTTAATTATTATTTCATAGATTTAATAATTAATAGTAATAAAGATCCGAGAAGCGTAGCAAATATTATAGCCGTAGCACCCAATGTTTTTAGTAAATAAATTAATAAAGGCTGTCTCACTTTCCATAAAACTAAATAACTTAAAGAAATAGCATGATGATCGATCTTACATAGATCGATGGTTCCGCTCGATTAACTGCAAGGATAGATCAGTCGATCATTTTGATATTCACAAAATTAGTTACATCTTTTGGTTAGTTTCAAGAAATTGAATAATATTAGTGATGGGCAAGATCGATCGATCAGTTCACGTATCAAGCTGCTCGAGCTGATCGGAAAGATCGAGCCTATCGCAAAGATAGAGCCGTTTGAAGTTGTTCAACTTAGTTTTCGTATAACTTTCATTTAACTTTTCATTTAACTTAGGTTGATATGGCTTTAGTTGGAATTAAATCAAGATTAAAACGAACAATTATAGCAATTAAAAAAAACACCATCGCTATGACATAAATTCAAGTAAACCAACTTCTTTTAATAGTACTTTATAATGATAAGATTAGCCTATCGCAAAGATCGTGCTGATCAGAAAGATCGATCCGATGGCGCTGATCAGAAGGATCAAGCATATCAACCCAATTGAGAAAGAAAGGAGAAAGGAGAAATTCAGTATGTTTTAGGAGAAAACTCCTAAAACATACTGAATTAAAAATACAAATATTTTAGTAAATAAATTAATAAAGGCTGTCTCACTTTCCATAAACTGAAATAACTCGAAGAAATAGCGTGATGATCGATCCATCCCTGCAGTTAGGATAGATTAGTCTATCATTTTGATATTCACAAAACTAGTTACACCCTTTGAAAAGATCGAACATATCGCAAAGATAGAGCCGTTTGAAAAGGTCGAGCCGATCGCAAAGATCGTGTTGATCAGAAAGATGGATCCGATGGCGCTGATCAGAAGGATCAAGCAGATCGACCCGACTGAGTTAATGAGGAATTTATATCACGGTAAATATGGTTAACGGAATTACGCTACTTTATATTTTCTTTTCAATTTTTTTTTAATAATGTAATAATTTTAAATTCAAATAACCGTAATTAATAGGAAAAGATAATTTTCTGACAAAATAATTATACCATACTCGTTCAAACGTCATCAAAAGTCTTTGTGATTTTATTCGGGAAAAAGACACACTCATTTTAGTGGAGATTTAAAAAACCACAAAAATTGTGGTTAAAATAGGTTATTCTAAGGAAAAAATAACTTAACCTAACATAACCTTATCTAACATGCCTTAACCCAATTATTTGACGCTATTTTCATTTCGTTATTTTATTTGTAAATATAACACTCTGAAAATAAAGACTTATTCTATTCTAATTCAACTTCGTTTTCGTATAACTTTCATTTAACTTAGGTTGATATGGCTTTAGTTGGAATTAAATCAAAATTAAAACGAACAATTATAGAAATTTAAATAACAACATCGCTATGACATAAATTCAACTAAACCAACTTCTTTTAATAGTACTTTATAATGATATAAGATTAGTGTTTAAATACGACTTTTTTATTTATTTATTTATTTAATCAATAAACGGACAAGGTCCAATTACAGATTGAAATTAAAAAATCCATAATAAAAACAATAATCAATAATAATTGAAACATTGACAATAAAACAAAAATAAGACTGTAAATTGAAATTACAAAGTAAATAAAAGTAAACTAAGAAAGCTTATGAATCAGGATGTTGATATTTTTAATGTTAAATCTGTGAAGGCATGCTTCAACTTGATTTACTGAACAATCAAGTTGAAGAATGCCTTCACAGATTTAACATTAAAAATATCAACATCCTGATTCATCTGTGAAGGCATTCTTCAACTTGATTGTTCAGTAAATCAAGTTGAAGAATGCCTTCACAGATTTAACATTAAAAATATCAACATCCCGATTCATAAGCTGATTATATGTGGAGCACATAGAATATATCGGCGATTTAACCGTTAGTTTTGGGTATTGGAAGCTGAAATAGATGTTTGGATCTTACACTACAGGGCTCTAATATATTTAGTTGCTTCAACAATTTTCGCAGAGAAAGGCAACGACTGGCACAACTGTACTTTTATTGAACAAATTAATTGTTTTTTTGTTAATTAGTGTATTAAATGTAATAATTTTAAATTCAAAATTAATAGGAAAAGATAATTTTCTGACAAAATAATTACGCCATACTCGTTCTTACGTCATCAAAAGTCTTTGTGATTTTATTCGGGAAGAAGGAACACTCATTTTGGGGGGAATTTAAAAAACCGTGTATTAAAGATGATGGAATATATAAAAAATATGTGTGTGGTTAATACACACAAAAAAAAACCGAAGTGAACATGTTTTTTTTTTTTTTAATGAAACTTACGCAACACACGTCGAAGTAATAACATTTCCTAGCTGAAGAGAGCGCGCGTCAAAAGCAATTTATTAAATGTCATTCGATAATGTGCACTTTATATAAACACCGTCGGATTTACTCCGCTCTGAGCTTACACGAAAAGGTTACAGATATTGATCTCCGTTATAGTTATTTCCCCCCATTATCGACTACACACACACATACACACACAACAAGAAAACGAACGAAAGAAGAAAAGAGGAAGTTAACAACGGCCCGACAGAGCGCGCCCTGGAATTGTCAATTTATTTTAACTTACATCGCCCGGTGTTTGGATTACGTTTTCAGAAAAGTTCCCGGCTCCGCTGGTATTTTTACTAATTTAACTTTATGTGTGTGTGTGTGTGTGTGAAAGGGAGAGAGAATGAAAGGGAATTATGGAACTGCTAAATTCAAATCACCATGAAAAGCGCCGCGTGAGGATGTAATATTCAAATGTTGGGCATGCACAAAATTGGAATTTAGAACCGCTGGGGTGTTGTATCGTGATGTGTCTTAATAAATAGATGCAGAAACGAAGCTGAAACATTATATTGCTTTGCCGTTGCTGTTACCGTTTTAGTTAAATTGGTTATGATAATTAAGCTGGTTTCATTAAACAAAGTTTTTACGCGAAACAAACTTTTTAATTAAAACGCATATCTATTTTTACCATAATTAATAATCATCTTAAAAAAATCATAATCCTATGTTCAAATATTTATAACGTTACTTTATTGCTTTTTGAGTCACATTTACCATAATTAATAATAATAATAACATTTTAAAAAAATCATAATCCTATGTTCAAATATTTATAACGTTACGTTGTTACTTTTTGAGTTACGAGACGATAAGTTTGAATTGATACAAAATTTAAAAATATATACTATTCTTACTACAAATTAAATAAAAATGATTTGAAAATAATTTGTTGATTGTTAAGGCTTTCACTTGGTTATACATTTTGAGTTTATTAAATAAAACACTTTTTCACTTTGTTTGTATAACTTGTTATAACAAAGTGAAAAAGTGTTTTATTTGATTTGAAAATATTTAAGGCTGCGATTTTACGCCTAATAGACGGTGCGATTAGCCCCAGAGCGTACAAAATGTGTGTGCTTATTTTATTCCAACTTCGATTTTACAACCTAGCGGCAAACATCTGAACTACTGGATACTGTTCCACATAGTGATGGGCAAAATCGATTATTTCGGTAATCGAATACGAAATAATCGATAATTTTAGATAATCAAATGACAATAAAATCAATTCTATAAGATGTGTGATTAAAAACTTCAATGCAGTTTTTATCATTAATATTGCCATAATTATTTGAGACATTTTTAAATTAAATTTTCTTTATTCTTTGTAGTTCTGAAATAAATCGATTATTTGGATAATCGATTTTGTCCATCGCTAGTTCCACAATAAAAATGATAGCGTCGAACTAAATTTGTTCTCATTGATTATTTTATAAGATTAACGAGTTTACAAATAATATATTATGAATGTATTTAATATGGATATTTAAGAGGGAGATTTTCCACGTGCAATTGAATGTGTTTAATATAGATTAGATGTACTTTTGTAAATTAAATTAATTTTTCAAAAATATATTTTTCACTTTTTTTGTTTTTAAAAAATAAAAATTATCCGATGTCGTTCATGATTAAATAAGCTATCTACCCATATTTAATGTTAATTTTTTTTATGACTGTATAACATTATTAATCCCTTAAAACGGAAACGTATTGGAGATCGCAGCCTTAATAAATTATTTCCACATTCAATTTCTAATTTCCACATTCCATGTATATTCTTACTACTTTATTTTTTATATACAAACATCTTTATTCAGACAGCAGAATTACAATTCTTAACAAATATTTATATTTACAATACATATTGGTGGGTTAGCAGTCTCTCATGGGCTATCGACGGAGGTTTTTCTGCCCTCTATTTTTTATTAAATATTGGACGAATAATTTTACTTTTGTATTTATTATTTTCTAATATTGTTATATTTTAATTAATGGTTTTAATATTTAGACATTGGTAGTTCATATTGTATGAAATAAATATGAATAAAGTATTAAAAATCAACCAATAAAACACAGATTAGATTGAATAACTTTAAATTCTCGACTAGTTTCGGGTTAATAGCCCATTTTCAAGAGAATTTATTTTTTTATTATTTTTTTTTAATTCTCTTGAAAATGGGCTAATAACCCGAAACTAGTCGAGAATTTAAAGTTGTTAAATCTAATCTGTGTTTTATTGGTTGATTTTTAATAATTTATTCATATTTATTGTTATATTTTTTGTTTGTGTGTGTATATTTATAAATGCAATTGAAGGTTTCCACTACTTACATATTTTTGTATTATTATTAATTTCCGTATTATAAATTATTCATTGCATGGAATTATTTTTAATAAACAATTCAAAAATGCGCGTTTTAAATATTTATCAAGTACAATTAATGAGCACGAGTCTGTTGAAATTAATCGATGAATGTGGTGGTATGACGCGGGGGAAGGGGGGCTATTTGCAGTGAAATTATTTCGACGAGCCGTATTGGGTATATTATTATTATAAACGCGTAAATTTGATGGGTTAAAAATATATATTGCGTTATTGTAACGGTGAATTATGTTAATAAAACAAAATCGAAAAACACCGAGAGAAAATAATTATGATATACAGAATGTTGTTACGAATTACGGTTTTATGTTATTCAAATAAATAATTGAATTAATTATTTATGAAACAATTTTAGAAATTATAATAAAATTTCCCTGATTTTGTTAAGGAATTATTGTATAAGTTCTAGTAGTATCGATTAGATGATTTAATAATTATAATTTTAATGGTCTTATCATTAGTTTTTAAAATCAATAAATTTTGAATAGTAATTCTTATAGAAACGATTAAATCAATATTTTATAATTCATAATCGAGTATGAAATAATCGATTATTACTATTCCCTGTCCAAGGGAAAGTATTGTGATCGTAAAAATGTTCGATTCGCAAATTTCAACGAAAACGCACGTTCTGAGGTCCCCTGAGTCCATTCCATCGAGTTTTAAAAACTGTCTGAGTGTGTTTCCGTGATAGCACATAAACGGCTAAACGGATTACCCAAACTTTATATCTAAGATTTTTATTACAATCAAAACTCATTTAGTGCAACTTTACTCTGAGCGATTTTTATTATTAACATAAAAAATGTTTCAAATAAAAGTTGTAGATCTTGATTTTTTTTAATAATCAAATGCCGATTTTATTGTTTCTATGAGAATTACGATTCAAAATTAGTTAATGCAATTATTAAATTATTCGATGGTTGAAATAATCAACCAACTTCAATTATTTATGGTAGATTTCTTAATACATATAGCCAGCTTTCGAATGGTTCTACTCTCCCTTTCATCACCTCGAGATTGTGGATATTACTTCCCTTTGTATTGATGTTTTTGTATTGGTTTCTTTTTTTGTCGTCTGCTCGTGTATTATTATTATTTAAGGTAATTGTTGATTAAGAAATGCTTTATTTTTAAAATCTCCTTCTAGACTCCTTATACCTTTTCAAGTTTCGGATGGCTATTTTTAATATAAAGGACATACAGTTAAGTTTCTTATGTATCTTGGAAATTTATTGTATTGATTAATAGCAGTTGTTAATTTTAAATTTACTAATATTTATTTTTATAATAAAACGTTATTATCAAAGTCTGTACTATTTGATGAAATGAAATGGAAAATAGTAGAATAGTAGAAGTAGAAAATTTGTATTTTGTAGGAATGTTGGGATTGCGGGGTTATTTAAATAAAAATAGTTGTCTTTTCTCCTACTTATTTTTTATTAAACTAGATATATTGCGGAAACTATGTTTCCATCTTCAGTAGTGAAGTTTAAATAAATCATAGGTTGTTATAATATTGCATTGTAAATATTATAACAATATTAATAGTGATAATGTTTCCGAAATATATCTAGTTTAATAAAAAATTAGTATGAAAACTATTTTTAATTAAATAATTAAAGTCTCCACACCCAATATAAAGAATATTGATTTGTTTTTAAATATTTGCACCCTTTCCCCTTTCGAAAAAAAATCCTGACTAAACGCAGCAGGCTATCATTGAATCTTCCGAAATATCATTTTGTATAATCAATGTTTGAAATTTCTTGCCTTGCGATTATACAAACCCGTAAAATCTGAACCCAACTGTAGCATCCATAAAACTTTAACTTCGTTGAAGTTGTCGAGGGCGAGTTCGACCTCCAAGTCCTCGTTACTTATTGATGGAATTATCGGGATGGTCCCGTGGACCTGAGAAAATTTTAGAGGGTTTGTGTATAATTAAAACGCCGACCGGTAATCAGCTTTTAATTGGGTCGCCCAGTTTCGGCCGGCGGTTCTCAATTATTCAGAGAACTCGACTTTTTCTATGTGAAAATAACATTTCACAAAAAAATAGAATAGAAAACTTGAAAATAATGATACTGCAATAACTGGAGTAAAAAAAATAATAATATTGTGATAATATGTTTAATTAATTTCTCACTTAACCCGTGGTGAAACATTTTTGAATTAATTCAGGATGATTTAATTGAAATTAAAAATTAAAATAAGTGAAACAAACCAAGTGTTTTAATTTCAATTAAATCATCCTGAACTAATACTGTGATTAAATAAAATGGAAAAAAGACCACTAGTCAGTATATATTTATACTTCAATAACCTTTTTATATATATTGAAAATCTTTATTTCTGAGTATTACATTATATAATTTTATAATACATATAAATACAATCATTTACACATTGTTAGACCTCAGAAAATGGCTATCGACCGTCGGTCTTTTTTCCTTAACCTTTTTAGTTATATTTAATAATAATAATAATAATAAATAATTACAATAAAACTAAACAAGGAAAATTTCTGGCAAAGAATCAACAAAATTCGATCAATTATTTTATTAAAAAATATCTCATTAATCACTTGCTGAAAAATGATTAAATATATATGTAAGAATATTAATTTAAATAAAATTAATTTGGTTTGTTTTACAAAAAATGAAATGAAACTAGGAATATTTTGTAAAACAGACCAAGTGAATTTTATTTAAATTAACATTCTTACATATACTGTACATTTAAGAATATTGTAAATAAAATCACGGGCAGTACATTGAATAATTCTAATTGATTATTTATATTTAGGTTTATTTAGTTTAAGTTAGAATAAGTTATATGTATGTTTTCTTATATATTTTTTTTATTATCCAATTTATAATTTGTTATTATTTTATAAAAAAGGTGTTATCCGTTAAATAAATAAATAAATATATTATTAAAAAATGTAAATTTATTGTTAAATATTCTGGGCGTATACTTCATAGTACATTTTCAATATCTAATATCAAATATTCGATATCATAATATTGAAATTGCATCATGGAGGGTAAACTTTCTTACTTTTTAAACCACTAACATTTATTGCTTTTTATTTAAACAGTCGAGGCTATTCCATGCCAGGATTGTTAAGTTTACGTTATTAATTTAATTCACATTTTATGTATTTCAATTTCAATTTACTTTATTAACTGAATCTCCATTTCCAAATTACAATTATAATTACATATTAAAAATTTTATAAGAAAAGTGTGACGTTCTAAAAAGATTACAAAGCATATGTATAAAAAAGGTACATTACCAATCTCAAATTACGACAAAATAAAAATAATACGTATCAAAATATTTATTTATCAATCCCAAACAATTCATTGTGAAAACAAAATGCAACCAGCTTATTCCTACCTTCAAGTGATAATAAATATTAAATATCTATTACAAAATCTGCTTTTATCAGTGTTGATAAAAATTAACCTACACGTTAAACTTAACATTTCCCTTACAGAATAGCTCCGAGTGTATCTGTTGAAATTCAGATGACATCATACGTTTCATTAAAAAAATCCAATTCGTCATAATTCAGACGTAAATATATATTTTTTAATGCAACTGGGTGTTCGGAGTGGGCAGAGAGTGTGGGAAGATGAAAATGAAGTAATTGAATCTTAATTTTTAGGACTTTTATTGGAATGATTAATTCGTTTATTAAACGCTCTAAGCGTGCGGTTAATAAAAAAATATTAGACCTTCGGAACGGCTCAGAAATTACGCAAGATTTTAAAATTGGGTACAATTTAGGAATTTTACACAGTTACACAAAATAATAAGCATTATTTTTTTATTTATAGTTGTATTTACATATACAAAAATCTTTATTCAGACAGCAGAATTACAATTTTTTATAAATATTTATATTTACAATACATATGCATGGGTTTGGTTGAATTTTATTGATCACTGGCAGAAATGTTCCTTGTTTAATTTCATTGTAAAATTTTGTTATTATTTTAATCACTTTTTCTTTTTTCTAATAATAATAATAACTTTATTGACGGAAAATATCCATTTTACATAATACATAGCAATACAATCATAGACTTATTATACTAAATATAATATATATAAATAAATAATAATTTATTGATATAATTATATTTTATGAAATAAATATGAATAAATTATTAAAAATCAACCAATAAAACACAGATTAGATTGAATAACTTTAAATTCTCGACTAGTTATTCAATCTAATCTGTGTTTTATTGGTTGATTTTTAATAATTTATTCATATTTATTTCATACAATATGAACTACCAATGTCTAAATATTAAAACCATTAATAATTATATTTTGTTAAATGATGAATTTCCGTTAATAAAGTATATTATTATTATAACCATCCACAAGATGTCAAAAATGATTATAATGAAATAATTATGCAAAAACCACAATTTTTTTCCGCGTCCAAACACAAAATTACAACCAATAACAATTACCTGACGCGAGATGAAATATCGATTAAAGGTGCGTGTCGATCCGCAATTTTTCACAGAGATAAACATTATCGGCCGGGCCCCGCCGCATTTGTTGCATATCAATGGCGCAGGTGGCCGAAAATTTATGCGCTTTTTCGGCGGCCACTATTAGCCGAAAATGTATTATAAATAAAAAATAAAACGAAAGTGGTCCCGGCACATCTGAATATTTATACGCTCGAAATGAAATGAAACGAAACGGACGAAATAAATAAATAAATAAAAAAACATGTGTACATGAAAAACTGGTTCTGAATTGCTCGTCTGAAGTTTATTCGTTTTATTTAATTATTGTGTATGGATTACGTTCAGGTGGGTACGTTTCGGGATATTAATTGCTACGTTTAACAACTTGTTTAAATAATTATAGATGCATACTTAAATAGATTATTAATAATAATGACTTCATTTCAATATATATTTTACATACCATATGATCGAAAACTTTTCTCCTCTAGGGTGCTTTGATTTTTTTCTTTATTTTAAATTTTGTTCGCACCAGAAACAAAAAAAATACATGTAATAAAATGTTGCCCCATGAAATTAGGCGAAAGATAACGCTTGCGTCGTCTTTAATTTATTATGATAAGTAGAAAATATCGCAGTGGCTAAAGAGTTAATAATTTATTAATTATTTTCAATTTTTTATTTAATTTAATAGTTTCATTTATAGTTATAATGAAAGTTCAAACAATTAATGCCTTCACAATCAACAAACAAACAAACATGATTGCAAACAATCATTGTATATATAATTTTAATTGTATATTCAAAGATTGTTTTGTAATAAAAATGTATATTTTTTTTCTCTCATTTATTTTTAAATTTTTAAATAATTAATTTAATAGTTTCATTTATAGTTATAATGAAAGTTCAAACAATTAATGCCTTCACAATCAACAAACAAACAAACATGATTGCAAACAATCATTGTATATATAATTTTAATTGTATATTCAATGATTGTTTTGTAATAAAAAATGTGTATTTTTTTTTTCTCTCATTTATTTTTAAATTTTTAAATAATTAATTTAATAGTTTCATTTATAGTTATAATGAATGTTCAAACAATTAATGCCTTCACAATCAACAACATTACATTCATTGCAAACAATCATTGTATATATAATTTTAATTGTATATTCAATGATTGTTTTGTAATAAAAAATGTGTATTTTTTTTTTCTCTCATTTATTTTTATTTTTTTAAATAATTCCGAACAAAAAGGTGACGGGCTAAAGAGGTACAAGCAGGTTGGAGAAGGGGCGTAATATCTTTTAATGACCGGCCGGCATAAATTGAATATAACCTAGAAATTCAATTCGCGCGTATTAATAATGGAAACACAAGTGGGACGACACATGCACACAGCCATGAATAGCTCCCGTTTCCCGGCAACTTGTGACCTAAAAGCGGACATTTTATTAATACGTTATGAATTAATAAATAATTCAGCGCCGTCCGTCGGGCACGCCAACTGAAATATCCCGTTCGTTTGTTTGATATAAATTGCAGAAAAAAATGTTTTTACCAGCATCGAGCATTAAAAATTAACACTTGGATTATTTTTTGCATATTCAATATATGGAGACAAATCCTCAATTAAAAAATAGTGATGTCCATCATGCACTTTCCCCGGTGAATTCGGAAAAATACATTTTTGAATAAACATTTAATAGTAAAGGAAAAAATATTAATTGAAAAAATGGATTTTTGTGTTTGTTATTTCTTACCTTATAATGGCTTGATAACATTTCCATATAACAAATGTATTAAAAGAATAAAAAAGTAAATAATTAATTGCTTAATCACTTTTTTCCATTTGTGAAACATTACATCAAATGGAAAGAAAGTGATTAAGAAATTAATTATTTTCTTTTTTATTCTTTTAATTTAATTAAACTGCAATGTGAAACATTACCACCATCTCTAACAAATATATATTTTCTTTGCCATTTTTATTCGTTGGCGCAACATATTCAGTGTTATTGAAATATGAAATCATTTGACGTTTTATTTGTCATTAAAACAATCATTTAAATAATTAAAGGCTCCACGGTCAACATAAAAAAAGAAAAATCGGTAAGAGTAAAGTTGCACTTAATGAGTTTTGATTCTAACCAAAAGCTTTTCAGATCATTCCACAATTATAAAAAGCTTATATAAAGTTTGGGTTTAATCCCTATTGCGGAAACACACGGACACACACACAGACATTTTTCAAAACTCGATGGAATGGACTCAGGGGACCTCAAAACGCATATTTGTTGAAATTGGCGGTTCGAAAATTTTCACGATCACAATACTTTCCCGAGGAAAGTAAAAATTGTTAGTTTGATAAATTTGTGATTGTATCACAAATTTATCAAGTTATGAATGAAAATCTAATTAAAGAAATAAAACGTATTTTATCAATAAATTATTTACTTTTATGTTTTTTTTTTTTGCTTTTGACCCAAATTAATGGCAACCGTTTTTTTGTAACCCGTGAGTCGAAATACTTTTAAATCTGTCGGAAGCAATTCTTCATTTAGTGAAAGTGCTCCAGTTTCGCTGAACCCGTAATAGATTAATTATTCCCCGTCGTGCAAGAAATGGTAAAAACTTACAACAATGTCAGACTAAACAAAACAAAAAAACGTATAACAATAATTTGCTAACCCATAAAAATTAACTAGAAAGAAAGATTGTATCTACCTAGGCAATAATTAAAATAGAATTTTTCTTTGATTTTTAAATTTGTTCTTAATAAAAACGCAGACAAAATCAGTTTCCTCATTCCAGTTTTACAAATTATTGGTTCTACGTATTTAACAAAAATTGATTGATTTTTTTGCATAGTATTTTCATCAATGAGCCACTAACGAAAAATGTATAACCAAGTGCCGGATTCTAGTTTAGTCGATAGCGACTCAAAACGAAGATGGAGCGATTTAAACAATGGTTGATAAAGTGAGAACTCGGATTCACTGTCTCAATATCGTTTCATTTAGAATCCCATAGCAAATTTATAAGATTCGCATGGGGTACTCTTCACGCCGAGGGGTAGTTCAAGGCGTCTTTAAAATAAACAGGTATACCACGGGACAAAAATTTAATATAATCACTCAGGGAAAAAGCAAAGGGTAATATTATATTAAATAAAAATGATTTGAAAATAATTAATAAATTATTTTCACATTTAGATCTGTGACTTTTGACTTACGTTACTAAAGTACAAATGCACATTAAAACAACTACTTCCCGGGCAAATACCCACGCCGGACATTGAATTACATAATGTACACCTGCTGTTTTATATTTAGATAACTGTGACCAAGTGAATGAATACTCTTTTCTACGGGTAATATTATTTTTGAAATATTGATACAATATGCAATTTTTTTGAAAATACCATTATCGTCAAGACTTGAGGTAATTTATATTCAAAGGATAATCCCATTTAAAAATATTCAATGAATTATTTAAATAAATAATATTTTGACGCTTCAGCGAGCATTAAGTAAACAGGTGATTCATGTTACCATAAAATCCAAATTCGCATAAAGGATTAGTTTAAATTTTAATGAAGCTAACATGCATGGGACTCAAACATTAATTTTTTTAAGTCGACAAATATTAGCAGCAACAAACTTTGGAGTGTATTCCTTCAAATAACATTAATTTTTTTGGAAGACTATTATGTGTTTGTTTATAATTCATTGTTATGGAGGCACCTTCTTCGTCTTAATTGAAATAAACTTCATGACAATTGAAGTTTCTTGAATTTCATCACAAATTATTTTTGTTTTCAAAAACCAAAACTATTTGAACATATATGTATATATTATCTAAAATCCCCATCTACCATAATGGTGGTGTAAGGGTGACTATTTGAAAATACAAGAAGTGAAATCAGTTTAGCATACGTAAATAAAATATTCTTCTATATATAATAAATCATTTCATTTCGTTTGAGTTCGTGCGCTGCTTTTACAAAATACCGTAAAAGTTGTGAAACGACCGCAGCGTCATATCTCCGAGTGAAGAATTTTGAAAGGTTGCTAAATATATCCGGTGATTCATAAGCGCATTAAATTGCGCGTGTAAGCTTTATAATTGTCAATTTTATACATAACTCCGCGATAATGTTCGCGATTCCACAAAATAAATCGTTCATAATTCCGTTATGGGAAAACGAGTAGCGTTCATTGCTTGTTTCAATAACGAGTTCGCAATAAAATTACAAGTGATTTATTTTTATTAATAATAATTTCTAAAATATACAGGTTTGTTAGTTTGTACTGCACTAATTTGAATTGTATGCACGTTGGTGACGTCACTAATAAGATTACGTTGCTGCCAGTGCAGAAAGTGTAAAAAAAAATGCTGCATTAGTTCATTTAACAATCAGACCAATATTTTTTTTCCAATTTATAAAAAAACAGAACATCGTCGTTTAAACCCCAGTTTCTCTTTTCATTTAATAAATTAGGAAAATGCATTTACGTAATTCTCGCTTGCAATAATTGTACAATTGCTTCTTCAGCTGCCTCAAAAGTTTCTAGTATATTTAGTAGAGATGGGCAAAGTCGATCTTTTCGGTCTTTTTGTCACTGCAAAATTAAGTTTATGACAATTTTCCTAATGTTATTTATTTTATTAATATTGGGAAGTGTCATCTATTTATTAATAAACTTCAATTTATTATTATTCATTAAGTTTAGCTACTAAAAATTGGTTATTCAGAAATATTCGACTACTAAATTCACTCGATTTTGCCGTACACTAATATTTACAGTAATTTTATTCATTTAATAAACAACAAATAATAATTTTATATCGATTCATTAATTTTTATGTTTGTATATATATATATATATATATATCTTTATTCAGACTATATAGATAATTTTAACAATATAACAATATAAATAATTACAATACATGTAGGTGTTAGTCTGTCTGGGCTATCGACCAGAGGTCTTTCTGCCCTGTCGTGAATTTATGATGAAGCTAAAGAAAAATCTATGCTAGCTAGCTGAACTGTCCTGATGATTTGCGCTTTTATGTTTATTTATTCAATATTTATTTAGCACGGCTCTATTATTGCAAGTAACGCTGAGAATATCGTAACATTCTTAATCTTGAACTGTCGAACCACTTAGGATAAAGTTGACTTATTTGTGTATTTATTATTTGTGATGATTTATGTAAATGCTTATCATTTTGTAGAAAAAATATTTCCGTAAAATAAATTAAATGAAATTAAAAAATATAATTATAAACTTTTTACACAAATAAAACACTGTTTTTACTTTATTTGTATAAAACTGTGTTTTATTTAAAAATCTATACGACTTCTACTACGTTAAACATTGGTAATCACAAAAACTAAATAATTATAAACATTTATTTTTCCACACTATTTTTTTTCTTCGTTGGTAAAACAGTATTTTATTTGTAATTAACAATATTTAACGAAGTAAAAGTCGCTATACATTGTTAATCACAAATAAAATAACTTCTTTTACATAAAAGTAAAAATAACCCTCATGCATTTGTGAAGAAAAAACAAACTAAATGTTTATAATTATATTATTTATTAAATTGAGTGAATTTAATTTAGTGTATTAACACTCATCAAACCTTCTCATTTGGAAAGGTTAAGGAACTTTCTCGAGCACGCTACCAGATTATACCCCGCCACGTTCCGAAAATAAATTCTTAGATAATAAGCCACTCAGGTATTTTTGGACCCTTCCATAATTGTGCACCGTTTTTTTAATATATAAAATAAATATTAAAGGTGTAATTTTAATACAATAGACATATTCTTTAAGTTGATTGTTCCAGACTTTAATTATTTAAATAAAAATTGTTGTAGTTTTTCCTACTTATTTTTTTTTATTAAACTAAAAATATTTCGGAAACTATGTTTCCATTTTCAGTAGTGAAGTTTAAACTTCAACATAGTTAATAATAGAAAAACGGGATTTATTCACTTGTCACTGTGATTTAAATAAATAAAATAAAAAGAATTTGAAAATAATTAATAAATTATTTCCTCTTTAGCTACTGTGACAATTTGACTTATGTTATTCAAAAATTATTGCATTATACAATATGTTATTGTTATGCAACAGCAAATGTCTATTATTATACATTTGTTATAGTACTTATGTGACAAATTCAAATTGTCACAGTAGCTAAAGAGGAAATAATTTATTAATTATTTTCAAATTCTTTTTATTTAATTTATTCAACATAATTTCCGAAATATATCTAGTTTAATAAAAAATAAGTAGGTGAAAGTACAAGTATTTTTATTTAAAAAATAGACATGTTTTTAAAAAATGTATGTAATTATCTGAATAAATATATTTGTACACTCATTAAAACTTTGTATAAATGCATTTAATGTATACATTGTACACAATTTCTATCAATATAGAATAATCCCTCTCTCTCTCTCTCCGAAATAAAATACATAATAATCACTCGATGCGAATTAAATAAATTCATTTCATAATATTAGTACAGCGCAACGTTTTATATAAATTAATTGAATGGAGGCAATTAATTGACGGTAAAAGCTGCACGGGCAGAATAAACGAGAGGATTAAAGCTTTGACGTTGTTAAAAACTACTAACGACACTTTAATAGATATTTCCATGTATATGTAATTAGCAAAGTGATTTTCTTAATAAGCATTGATTTGATTTCGGGAATTAATCAGAACGATAATTATTTAAATTGAATCCATTCAGAAGAATATTAACCGATTGGTAATAACGTTCATTAATTTCAAATTTGATGTTTCTAATAAGTAAAGGATATTTCTATAATAATTATAGTTAGGGGAAAAAATATCAATAAAATTCTATTAAACGTTAATAGAAATACGAAATCAAAATTATGTTTAATTTTTTATTTCAAACAATAAATAATACAAAATGGTATATTCCGTTAAATAAATAAATATAAATATAATATTGTTAGTACTTTTATTAAAAAAATAATAATAATATAGCATAATGGGGCTATTCCGTATGTGAAATGTTATTTTTTTGTGTACGTTATTAACTAATTTCGCATTCTATTAATATCTATTACAAAAGCTGCGAAGACTGTGATGATAAGAATTGTACTTTAATTCTTCCGTTAAACTCAACGTTTCTCTTAGAGAATATAGTGCCGATTATTATATTTTATTTTTTTATGCTGTTGCTGTTGCAAAAAAAAATATGATCCGTTTACTTATTTTTTTATAAAAGCAACAAAAACTGAAATAAAAGATTGTATTTATAATAATAATGTACTAAAATTAGATTACAATAATATTAAAAAAACTAAAACTTGATTACAAAAATAATATAATAATGAATAATATCATATAATAATAATAATAATACATAATAATTTTAATTTCTAAGTCACCATAAATTCATACAGGGCAGAAAGACGGTAGATAGCACACTGTACATATTGTTATTATAAATTTTTGTTATCACTTTGTCTGAATATATACAAATATACAAATTACTAAAGCAATCCAAACGAATCGAAAGACGTCATATTATATTTAAAAAAATACCATAAATGTGCAAAAAAAAAGAGAAGAAGAAAACAAGAGCAGAATTATTTGAGAATATATTATGAAAATATATTATATATTCACCTCACACTAAGAAGTAGAGAGGAACATATAACGATGTTATATAAAACTAAATAAATAAATATTATATATTTTTATATTATGTTAGATGTTATTATATACAATGTATTTTTTTAAATATATATTTTCATAATATATTATCAAAGAGAGAACTTGAAAAAAAAGAAGAAGAAAACAAAGGCAGAATTAGCCATTGTTTTCTTCTTCTTTTTTTTCATATTTATGGTAATTATTTAAATATAATATGACGTCTTTCGATTCGTTTGGATTGCTTTAGTAACCTGTTTCTTTTTAGAGATCGAAGTAAATAATATTACGTTGGCCTCTTGAAATGTTCAATTTCACGGCGAATTTAATTTGCCAATTCTTTGGGCGCAAGTGAAAAATATTCGGAGGCCTCTCGAAATAGCCAAATTTATTTTTGTACAGCGGACCAGAAAGTGAGAGAGAGAGAGAATCAGGTGGCAGTGACAAAAGTTTCGAAACACGAAAATAATACCGGATTCAAGTTCTCTCTTTATATATTAAAAAATTAAGAAAAATATTTGCAAATTTAATAATTCTTCTCTATTACTTTTTTTTCCTCAGTTTTTTTTGCTGAATTTTTAGAAACAGTTTCTTTTTCGTGAAGTTTGTTAATGATATTTTCTTCATTATATACAAATATATTATGTTCACAACCTCGACACCCAATACAGGTAAAAGAGGATAAGATTAAGAAAGAAAGATATTATGTTCATATGTATTATAATTTAAAATAATAATAATACGTTACTCTGTTAGCTAATAAGTGTATTTCATTAAATAAACTACATATATATTTATTCAATTACATTTTTACAAAAATTAAGTATATACACTAAAATACAGGTTTTACTGTCCTGGAGCCTTATTCCTGAAATTGATCGTACGTTTCGGTGGTACGAAATCTGTCATTTAGATGCAGATTTACATGTGAATACATGGACTATCGGCTTTTCTTAATTATATTCACTATTTCCCCACTCTTTATTTTTTAAACAAACTTAATTAAATAAATTGAATAAAAATAATTTTAAAATTATTAATTATCACTTTAGCCACTGTGACGTATTTATTTAATTGGGCATTATCACCAAAAATAATTCAGACATAAAAAGAATTTATTATGATTTTTTTTTGTACTTGCATATACATTGATTGATTGTAACACTGATATATATATATATATATATCTATATATAATTTTAAATTCTCTTGAAAATGGGTTATATATATATATATATATATATATATATATATATATATATCTATATATATTGTATTGTATTACGTAATAAAATTATTATTATTAAATATTTTGCAACATAATTAATGATTAAAAAAATATTTGATCATTATTAATAACTGTTTTTTTTAAATTTATTTTCAGTTATTATTCTTTTCCGTTCCCCTATGAAAAAAAAAAAAGTGTCTAGGACGACGTTATCCTCGCTCCCGAAAATAAAATATTTACACGAACACTTTGCGCCGCATTAAAATAAACCGCGCATTGTAAACTGTTTACACAGCGAATTCCATCCTTCGGATAATTTGTTGTTTTTGTTTGTTTTCCGTAAAAAAAAAACCGTCCTGCTTAAAAAAAATCACCACCCGCGTGCGTGTGTGTGTTTTCCGTGGAAACGCCGAGTGAGTGACAAGATTAATTTTATCTCGACTCCTGTCCGACTTTTACATCTGCGGATTTAAAGTTGTCAATCCACGAATTCACACATTGATTTCCTCCCTTCCGCACCCTCGCGCGGGGATTCCTGCAGCGGGGAAAAGGGAGCGGCGAGAAAAGGGGTCGGAATTGAACTGTTGTGATGGAATGTAAAGGAGGTCAGAGATTATCGGAAGTTGATAAATTGTTGTTATCAAAATATGAAAAGGAGGCAAGTAAAGAGTGATTCAAAAAGGGATTCAATTACAGTAGGCTTTGAAAGATTATAATAAAAACAATTTTTTAGTCTACTACTATTTAATATAGATTTTTCTTATTCACACAGCTATGTGAATAAAAAAATCTATATTATAATCTTTTATGGCCTACTCAAATTGAATCTTATTACGACTAACTAAATTTGTTTCCAACCAGTAAAATTATTTATTAGCATTTAGTTAATCGCAATAGACTGTTCATATGGCTCACAGTATATAGCGAAGTAGAAGCCTCAGTTATAAATAATAGGCCAAAAAATTTGATCATAGGGTATGTATTAAACAAAAAAACGTTTTTATTAATAATTTATTTAAGGATTAAATAAGAGCTACAAAATAAATTGTATAAACAAATGTTTACAAAGTAAAATTTAGATAAATAGAAGTCTCTGAGACAGAAAGAATAGCCCAGAATATACAAATCTTTATTTTAATGCATATACTCAATGCTTGTAAAAATGTAATTGTCTGAATAAAGATATTTATTTAATATTTAAAATTTTTATATTGAAAATCTTTATTTCTGATTATATTATATAATTTTATAATACATATAAATACAATCATTTACACATTGTTAGACCTCAGAAAATGGCTATCGACCGTCGGTCTTTCTGCCTTTAAATTTTTATTTTATTTATTTACTATAATTAATGGTTTTAATATTTAGACATTGGTACTTCATATTATATGAAATAAACATGAATAAATTATTAAAAATCAACCAATAGAACACAGATTAGATTGAATAACTTTAAATTCTCGACTAGTTTCGGGTTATTAACCCATTTTCAAGAGAATTTAAAATTTATTTATTTATTTAACGGATTTAACTTTTTACAAA
Source organism: Philonthus spinipes (assembly GCA_963082785.1). NCBI lineage: Eukaryota > Metazoa > Arthropoda > Insecta > Coleoptera > Staphylinidae > Philonthus > Philonthus spinipes. Next base: position 6,420,641 of record OY720314.1, read on the forward strand.
TCTACAATACAATTAATAATATTTATGCATAGTGGATTGTAGATCAAAAATAAAGAAAAAATAACAACAATTTCAACAAATTTGTTTTAAATTCTCTTGAAAATAAACTAATCGAGAATTTAAATTATTCAATCTAATCTGTGTTTTATTGGTTGATTTTTAATAATTTATTCATATTTATTTACTTATTACAACCAACGGAAACATATTGTAAAACCTGAAAACTAAAATTTTATAATACAAAACAGAAACAATTATGAATTTGATATAAAAAATATAAAGGACTCCAAATATAATACTAATCTAACATGTAATTACAGATGTTTTATACAATTTCATTGTTAAACAAAATGATTATTAATATTACTGGTCCTTTATTTATTTTTTTTTTTTTTTTTCAATGGTTATTATTCACTGAACAAACGGGCTTTTCCAAGTCTACACAGAGATACTTTTGTTCCAAGAATTGTAGGTTTTCAACATCATCCCTTTATACATTTGTTAATGTACTGATGAGATTAATTTGAGTTGCTGTAGGTTTCATTGTGTGATACCTGTTATTTATAGTATACAATATTGAGCAAACAGTGCTTTAGCACAACAGAACAATATTGAAATATAATTATACGCTGGCGAAATTAAAAATATCCAGACAATAATTATTTCGTTTTCTTTAGACCCCAGCTTTTATATTTTTAATAAGCATTGCACATTGCGAATTAATGAGAGTTTTTCAATTATTTAAAATAGATCATTCTTTTTTTTTTCTGTAAATACAGGATATAGTAAATCAATTAGGAATGTCTTATTTAACACAAATTGAAACTGTACGAACGTACGTGGGTAGTTTCCGTGGGCGTCGGAGGGCGGCCCGCTAATAAACTCCAACTAATGCCAATGAAACCGTAAAACTGGAGCGAATAAAGCTCCTAACGTGTTTCACAAGGTTCGTGCATATAATTCCGTGTCAAATAAGAACGTGCCCCATGGACATAAAACGTATATCTTGTATGTGCCCGAGTTTTGACACGGGATCTCAATTCCCCCGGAAGGAAATTCCCGTTTCCCTTGCATAAAACGCTCCAACACACACACACACACTTTACTGACACACGTAGACACACTTCATTAGGGACATCCCTTGACTTTATCCAATTCAGGTGTTACAAATTTGAATCAAAAGAAGAGGAAGAATAAAAATGAAAGGAATATATGGCGAAAAATGTTACGTAATACGACTTTTTTTTTTTCAAAAGATTATAGACGGGTTCCTTCATTTGTCGCTCATTAGAATAGCTTAACAATTGAATTGATAAATAAAGCACTAATAACTAGTGTTGGGCAAAATCGAATAATGTTAGTAATCGAGTGTTACTAAATGTGTCATTTTAAGTATTTAAAACGAAAAAGTGATTTCAAATTTAAGTTTATTAATATATAGAAAGTTATTCATGATATTTTTATAATAAGAAACATTCATAAAATTATAATATACTTAATTTAGAAGTAATAAAAGATCCACTTTGCCCATCACTACTAATAACCTTTCTTCACATTTCACACTTAAAGTGTGAGGAAAATTTAGTAGTGCTTTATTTATCAATTTAATTTGATCTTCACGTAACTCAATCAATCAATTTAATTTTATTTAACAATTGAAATTAATTTTATATTTAGTGATTATAGTTTCAGCAATTTATCATTATCAAATTAAAAGTTTGATTGAGTTTGCATGCGCATATATTCCCTCTTATAAAAATAAAGCGTGTTTTTTTTATTAGTAGCTGACTTGACATCAAACGCACGTGTTTTAGTGCCTATTGTTATTCCGTTGTGTTTGTCAACGACTTTTGTCAGTTTCATTGTGAATTTTAACATGGCAGGAAAATTATGTTTATAAAACAGTTTAGTAAACATACATTTATTATAAATAGAAATGAGTGTTTATTCACTAGGTCTCAGTTATTTAAATAAATTAAATAATAATTCAATTTTAATAAATGAAACACTTTTTTAACTTTGTTTGTATAACTCCCAAAGTTAAAAACGTGTTTCATTTATTAAAATTGAATTACAATGTATAACAAAGTAGAAGCCTCAACAATTAAGAAGTTAAATAATAATTAGTGAATTATTTTTGACTTACGTTACGTAAGCACTTTAAAAGAAATGTACATTAAAACAACTACTTCTCAGGCAAATAATTGTTTTAATGCACATTTGTTTTATTTAAAGGGCTTACATAACGTAAATAAAAAATGTCAGGCTGAAAGACCTATGGACATTTCGCAATATGTTACATTTATGTATTATAAATAAATAATAATTATGTAAAATTACACGAATAAAGATGTATTTATATATATATATATATATATATATATAAAAATGTTAGAGTCAAAAGATGAAATAATTTAGTAATTGTTTCAAAATTATTTTAATTTAACACAGTAATAGTTTATTTAAATTTGATATGGCTTATTATATAATAACGGTCTAAACCACAAAGGCTTTATAAATGAAATAATTAAAAAAATAACACAATATCGAAAATGTATTTATTATCCAATAGATGGGGCTTGCGTTATCTTTCCAATTATTATGATTAATATCAAAATGTAATTAAGGCAGAGGCTACATGACTACCAAAAAAATGGAGTCTACGATAGGACAACATTCTTTAGAGACGAGGAAGGGAGAAAGGAAAAAGGAAAGAAGACATGCTATACATTTATTTATTTATTTAACGGAATATACCATTTTTACAAATATAAGACATACATGTAAAATGCAATAAATTTATATGTATTTGTTTTTTTATACGATATATGTTTCAATCTCTATTTTGCTTACATACAAATTTAGAAAATTTTTTTTTTCATTTTATTAATTGATTAAAGAAATTCACGAGTCAAAATTTCTCCCCTCAAAAATTTTGAATTAAAACGTATTTACTATATAAAGAAAACAAAATTACTTTTTTATACCACTTGGATTTTTTTATTCTCAACACCCAATACAGGTAAAAGAGGATAAGATTAAGAAAGAAAGATTTTTTTATTCATCGTGATTAGTTTTGATTACACGGTAATCATTCTCAAACAATAGTATCCAAGTGGTATAAAAAAATAATTTCGTTTTCTTTATATACTCTATTGAAAATGTACCACAAAATTAACGCCGACAAAATTAAAGAATTAAAACGAATTTCTTTTTTTAAGTGCGAACACAACTAAAACAAATAGATCAAGGAGGATAAACCAAACAGGGGCAAAGAACGAAAGAGAAATGTTCGGCCACTTATTATATAAAACCTCCTCTCCCCCTTTCCTCCCAATTAAAGAATACATTTTTTAATTGCGACTTGCTCGGCTGATTCTGGGGAGTTTTAATGCGCTGAAGAACAAAAAAAAACGCGCGAGAGAGATTAAAAGGAGGGACTAAGGGGCGGCATGTGCGCTTAATGGCTCTTCTTCTATAAGAAAAAAAAAGAGAAAGGAAAATTCCAGTTGTAAAATGTAATTCTTTTACGCCGAATTATGGAAATTGTTGTAATTATTATTTTCATTTTTATAATTAATGAATTAAAGTGAATACAACTGTTTAAATTAGTCTATATTGAAAAACTTCACATAACTCCTTTTCCATCGAAAAAGTAAAGATTATTTCATTTATTACAAATTTTCAATTTACTTTATTAACGGAATCTCCATTTCCAAATTACAATTATAATTACATATTTTTATAAGAAAAGTGTGACGCTCTAAAAACAATTATTTTTATATATACAAACATCTTTATTCAGACAACATCATTACATAATTGTATATATACATTTATATTTAAATAAGAAAACAAATATTGTGTTAGTCTGTCCGGGCTATCGACCTGGGGTCTTTCTGCCTCAATTATTTTTATATATACAAACATCTTTATTCAGACAACATCATTACATAATTGTATATATACATTTATATTTAAATAAGAAAACAAATATTGTGTTAGTCTGTCCGGGCTATCGACCTGAGGTCTTTCTGCCTCAATTATTTTTATTTTTCTAATATTTTTTTATATTATATAATTTTTTTTTCTAAAATATAATTTAGTTTTTGTGGAAAATATGTAATAATTTTGATTTTCAATTTGTATCTTCTGATAAACATATTCTTAATATGAAATGCAAGTTACATTATATGAAATACTGTTTAAAATGGTGTAATTCTTTTGCCATAGAAGTATATTTGTCTACTTTTATCTTTATTATATAAAAATATTTTTATTCAAATAATTACATATTTACAAACATTGAGTATATAGTCACAATTAAAAACACTTTTTTTTATTTACTTCACTTTTAATAATTTTAAATGTGATTAAAATCTCTCCACATAACTCAAACTAAACAACTATTGAATGGGTATATCTTGTTGTCACCGAAATAAATAATTAATTCCACAATTAAATTTATTGAGTTTTTTTTTTTCACTCGTTTCAAAAGTGATGAAATCTTTCCGTACAAACAATTTCGCCCAATATTTTCGCGTTCCTGTCAAAACGCTATTTACACCCAACCAAACCCAACGATCAACATTTCATCTCCCACCAAACGCACGCGATCTATAAATGCTTCAATGCTGCCACCAATCAATACCAATTAATTTCCTCCACATGCACATACAAACATTTACGCACGAAACATAAATCCGTTTATATATACATACACACACACATTTAAAGATAACATGTTTAACAAACAAATCGAGCCGCGGTATTTTCAGTTTCACTTTTCTAAATATTAATTTTAGGCGAGTTTTTTTCTTCGGGAAATGTTTAATTTGTTACATGCCAGAACAATTCCGATTTTATGTGTATGATTTTTTTATGAGCCTTCAACAAATTTAGGAAATAATCTACACGTTTCCTAATTTTTATTATAATATTCATCAATGATAGCTTGGCCAATTTTTTTAACAAATAAACTTCACTTTTCCTTAAAAAAATGACCAAGCTTCTTTAACATGTTGAAGGCTCATAAAAAAATCCATATACATAAAATTGGAATTGTTCTGGCTTGTAGCAAATTAAACATTTCCCGAAGAAAAAGAATCTCCCAAAATTAATATGTAGTAAAATGAAACTGAAATAAAATTGGAATTAATAGAAAAAGAGGATTTATTCACTTAGTCGCAGTGGAAAAAAAATATGAAAAATACAATTTTCGTTTTTTATTTATATCTTCGTTATTTGAAGCAATATTTCAATACAATGAAGAAATTCTTGTAGCACTTTTTTATGACCTAATCGATCACGTACTCAGTTGATGATGGTTCAGATGAAATGAAACATGCTATTGAGAAAATGAGTACGCGATCATAAAAAATGAAAAATACGATTTTTTTTCATTTTCTTGAAAACAGAAAATTAGCAGAGTTTTCTCAATGAAATATTAATCAGCATGGAATTCTAAAAAAGTGTCAAATTTAAACCTGCCCCCTATTTCTTCTAATAAGCTAGATCCCCATGGTGAAACTCGAATTTAAAACACCCTGTAAATTGAATAATGTCAAGAATCAGTGGATGTTGTGTGTTCTGTGTAGTGCTCTTTTTTCCAACCCCAATATTTTATTATTATTATGAAAAATATATTTAATCCATTATTCAACTAGCAAGCTCGGTTTGTGTTTCAACTCCATTAATTATCGATGTCACGACAAAGATGGCTGGCGCCCAACCCACACACGCAAACACACAGATACACACACACATACAGGGTGAGAGAATGTGACGTTTAAAAAATGACAGGGTCGCGGACGTTACCAGTTTCGGGCTCAGATTGTAATTAGTCACTTATGCAGTCAGTGAGGGCCCTGATACGCTGCAGATAATGTCGGCGGCGTCCCGTTCGCACTGTTTAAATCACGTAATATATTGCTGTTAACCGACCGCGAGGCTTTCAGATAGGAATATTTACCGCCCTTAAAACGCCACCCTCTCTCTCTCCGGTGCCACTCAAACTTGTCGTCCGTTTAATTCACACTTGATTGCGCTATTATCTCGATTAATCTATCGTGTGCAATTACTGATTTCTCAATGCACACAAGCTGAAATGAATTTTTAGGTTATATTTGTTGCAGTTTAATTAATGACAGAATTATTATAAGAATTGGGGAATGTATTTACATCAGTTCTTATACGAATAAAATATTTCATGTAACTACCAATTTTTCTTTTAAGTTATTTTTTCTTCAATATTCGTAAAACAAAAAATAATTGATAAAATCGACAAAAATCCTGATGAAATGCCTCAATTATTTTTTTTTGTCAGATTTTTTCGAAATAATAAACCACTAAATTAGAAAATCGCATAAAATGAAAAATTGATTCGTTCCTTACTTCACTTTTTATTTATGATAGCTAAATGTACATTTCGAGTACTCGAATAAATAAATAAAAAGGAAAGAACGAATCAACTTTTCATTTTATCAAACTTCACATAACTCATAAAACAAATTTGACATAGAAAATCGCACTTGGTTAATTTTATTTATAATTTTTATTTCTTTCAACTTCTTTCAGTTATGGAAAAAAATGTCTGGTGAATTTTTAATGGAATTAATACGTCAATATTTTTTAATTGTATGATTTTTTTAGGAAAGGCGTTTTATAAAAATGGAAGAAAAATTGAAAGTTTAATACTTTCCCACATCTTATATTTTTTTCAGCGAAATATGTAATTTATATAAGAATCGACTAAAATTGTTAAAAATTGTAATTCTGAATTATTATTTAATTTACAATTTTTAGCCAATAAGGAATTTTTTTTGATAATCCCCTTTTTTTCTCAATAACTTCCGGAAAATCTTGAATTAATATTCCCACAAAATTATGCCAAAAAAACAGAACTTTTTAACATTTTCTGGATAATCAGCAATAAAGATTCCTAATAATTCATAATAATTCTCAAGATTTTCTAACAAATCGGAAACAAAAAGGACTCGTCCAAATTTACGGAAACTCATAAATATTTCTGAGAACGTCAGAAGAATCAAGAATTAAGATTCCTGTATATTTAAGACAATTCTTCTAAATTTGGGAAAGCTAAATAATATTTTCAACAACTTTTGCCAAATCAGGAAATTAGATTCGTCCAATTTTATGAAAACACAAATATGTTTTTTTTTTTATGAAAAAATTAAGAATTAAGATTCCTGCATATTTAAAATAATTCACAAGATTTACAAATAAGTTCCGGCAAATTAAAAAATTAGATTCCTGCCAAAAACGCACCATTTTTAATCGGGATTTAAGATTCCTACAAAATTCGTATATTTAACAAGATTTTCAAACAAAAATCAGCAATTCGAGAAATAATATTGCTGTAAATTTAAAATACATTTTCAATTAAATTCGATAATTTTTTATACATTAATGATTAACTGTTTAACATGTTAGGACTAAACTTAATACATTTGCACAATTTATTTTCAAAGACTTCTTACCTATAAACAAGAATTCTAGCTGTGTCAATTTTCAATATAATTGAAAAAGAAACAATTTCCGGAAACTGAATAATTAATATTCCCATAGAGTTAGGAAAATTCACAAACATTTTTAAGAGCGTCCTACAAAGCAGGAATTAAGGTTCTTGCAATTTTAGATAAACAATATTTTCTAATCTTCTTTATGATGATTGTTGAGACTTTAATTATATAAATAAAAATAGTTTTGTCTCCTACAAAACTATTTTTAAAAGGAAAACTATTTTTATTCATATAATATTTTCTAACTTCAATAAAGAATTAATTCAGATATTTGATCATACTAAATCTGCAGGAATTTTGTTTTATACAGAAAATAAAACAAAATTCATGCAGATTTAGTAAAATTTACATTTTTAACAGCTTTTGACAAAGCGAAAATTAACCCTTTGACCCGTGTTTCAAAATTAATTTTCACGTGTCAGAGACGTCCGCAAAATCGCGTCAGGTTTAAATAATTGATCCTTTAGTCTAGGCATACTTTAAATTTAAAATGTATGTCAATGGGTTAACATTCTTGTAACTTTATGAAAACTCGCAGAATTATCTCACTTCCATTGAGAATTAATTGAGATTAGAATTTTTATGTATAATAATATAATATTAATACTTTTTTATATCATACATATTAAAAAAAAATCACATTTTTATATATATATTTTTTTTTTTTTTTTCATATTTTCAGGATATTAGGAATTAACATTCCTGCAGATTTGGAAAAATTCACAAATATTTTTAGCAACGTACAACTAAATGGGAATTCAGATTCTTGCAACTTTAGAAAATCTCACAGAATTTGCAAACATCCGGAAAATTGGAAATTAACATTCTGCTAAATTAAAGAGACAATTTTTAACAAATTAACAACTTCCGACAAATCAGGAAACAAAAAATCCTTCTGATATAGGAAAATATACAAAATTTTTGAAACAATTTCCGGAGAGTGAAATATTAACATTCCTTCAGATTTAGAAATTCACAACTATTTTTAACAGCCTGTGGCAAAACGGGAATTACGATTCTTGCAAAGTTTATAAAAAAAAAACATTATTTCACAACTTTCGACAAATCATGATTTTTTTTAAATTTCTGCATATTTTAGGAACTCACAAAAATTTCTTCCAAAAACAAGAAACAAATAAAATTCTTGCCGATTTAAGTATATTAACAATAATTGTTAACAATGTCCGGCAAAGTGGGAATTATAATTCTTGCAACTTTAAGAAAACTCACAACAATTTTGAACATCCGGAAAACTGGAAATTTATATTCTGCTGAACTAAAGGAGAACAATTTATTAACAACATAAGGTTAATAAGAATTTAAAATTCTTGTATAATTTGAATAATTCACAACTTCTAATAGATTAGGTTTTTTTTAATTTCTGCATATTTTAAGAAAACTCACAACAATTTCGAACTACTTCCGGAAACAAAAACAAAATCCGGTCAATTTAGGAAAATTCACATGATTTTTAAGAAAGTCCAGCAAAGCGGGAAATAAGATTCTTACAATCGGTGATTAGTTTTGAGTTACGTGAAGAGTATAATCAAAATAATTAACACTGTTGTATCCTTTTTTCACACTTTATTTTCTAATGTTTAGATATCTAAACATTATTTTCTAATGTTTAGATATTAGAAAATAAAGTGTGAAGAAAAGATACAACATTAGAAAATAATGTTGAGAAATCTAAACATTAGGAAATAAAGTGTGAAGAAGGAAAACAAGAGTGTTAATTATTAAGATTCTTACACTTTAAAAAAGCTCATAACATTTTCTAACTTCCGGAAAAAAGTTCTGAATTATTCTAAATTTGCAAGAATTTTAATTTCCGCCATCAATTGTTTAAAAAATGTATCTTCCTTACTTTAACGGAATTGAAAATTAATATTCTGCTAATTTAAGGAAGGAACATTTTTCAACAACTTATGGCTAATCAGAAATTTAGATTCTTTAAAATTTTAGAATGATTCACAACTTATGATAAATCGGAAATTGATATTTCTACATATGTCAGGAAAACACAAAAATTTAGAACTAGTTCCTGAAATAGAAAAAAAATCCTGACGATTTAGGAAGATTTGCAAAATTTTGGAACAATTTCCGGAAACATTCCAGCTGATTTATGAAAACAGTTTTAAAAGCGTCTTGCAAAGCGAGAATTAAGATTCTTGCAACTTTAGAAAAACTCTTAAGATTTTGTAACTTCCGGAAAGTTTGATATTAATATTCCGTTAAAGTAAGGAAGATACATTTTTTAAACAATTGATGGCGGAAATTAAAATTCAGGAAAATTTAGAATAATTCAGAACTTCCGACAAATCAGGAATTGATTTCTGTATATTTCAGGAAAATGCACAAAAAATTGGGAATAGTTCCAGAAATAGAAAATAAATAAAATTCCTGCTGATTTGGGAAAATTCACAACATTTTAGAACAATTTCAGGAAACTGACTTATGCTGAATTTTACAAGAATTACGATTTTGAAGACTTCAATGAAATTAGGAAGAAGGGGCTTTTTGATTCTTGCAAGTGCATTAATTTTTTAAATCTAAAATTAATGGAAATTCATGGCTGATAGTCTTTGCGGTCGATAGCCGATTCATTTACAGAATATAATTCTAATTTTATATATTATTGTACATACTTATACACATTTGAATAAAGATGGTTAAAAATTGATAGATTTATTAATACCACGATTTTCACCATCGCATGGAATACCAATTTAAATGTAATTAAATAAATAGAAAAATCCAAGAAACTGAAGACTTAACAGCGTCCGACAAAGCGGGAATTAAGATTCGTGCAACTCACTTTTTTTAATTCCGGAAAGTTTGAAATTAATATTCTGGTAAACTAAGGAAGACACATTTTTAACAACTTATGGTAAATCGGAAAATCAAATTCTTAATAATTTGAAATAAGCCACAACCTCCGACAAATTTGGAATTGATATTTCCGCATATTTCAGGAAAACTCACAAACTTTTTGAATTGCTTCCGGAAACAGAAAAATGTAAAATTCCTGCAGATTTAGAAAAATTCTAAAACATTTTTGCAACAATTTCCGGAAAGTGAAATTTTCGTAAAGAATTAATTGAGACATTTCATTAGGATTTTTTTATATAAAATAAAACTACAACAGATCCTGCAGATTTGGGGAAAATTCAGCAAGACTTTTGGAAAATTTTTCGGAAACTGACATTTTCGTAAAGAATTAAGTAAGACACTTCATTAGTTTTTTTTTTTGTATAAAATACATCCTTGCAGATTTGGGAAAATTTAATAAGACTTTTGGAAAAAAAAATCGTAAAGTGAAATTTTCATAAAGAATTAATTGAGACTTTTCATTAGGATTATTTTTACATAAAATAAAACTCCTGCAGATTTGGGAAAATTCAACAAGACTTTTGGAAACATTTTCGAATGCTGACATTTTCGTAAAGAACTAATAAATAATAAAACTCTTGCAGATTTGGAAAAATTTTGGACCAATTTCAGGGAACTGACATTTTCGTTAAGAATTGAGACTTTTCATTAGGATTCTTTTTATATATAAAATAAAACTCTTGCAGACCCTGCATATTTGGGAAAATCCAATAATACTTTTGGAAACATTTTCGAACATTCACATTTTCGTAAAGAATTAATAAATAATAAAACTCCTGCAGATTTAGAAAAAAATGGAACAATTTCAGGGAACTTGATATTTTTGTAAAGAATTGAGACTTTTCATTAGGATTTTATATATAAAATAAAACTCCTGCAGATTTAGAAAAAAATTGGAACAATTTCAGGAAACTTGATATTTTTGTAAAGAATTGAGACTTTTCATTAGGATTTTTTTTATATAAAATGAAACTCCTGCAGATCCTGCAGATTTGGGAAAATTCAATAATACTTTTGGAAACATTTTCGACCACTGACATTTTCGTAAAGAATTAATAAATAACAAAACTCCCGCAGATTTAGAAAAAATTGGAACAATTTCAGGAAACTGATATTTTCGTAAAGAATTGAGACTTTTCATTAGGATTTTTTTATATATAAAATAAAACTCTTGCAGACCCTGCAGATTTGGAAAAATTCAATAAGACTTTTGGAAACATTTTCAAACATTCACATTTTCGTAAAGAATTAATAAATAATAAAACTCTTGCAGATTTAGAAATATTTCGGAACAATTTCAGGAAACTGACACTTTCGTAAAGAATTGAGACTTCATTAGAATTTTTTTATATATAAAATAAAACTTCTGCAGATCCTGCAGATTTGGGAAAATTCAATAATACTTTTGGAAATATTTTCGAACACTAACATTTTCGTAAAGAATTAATAAATAATAAAACTCCTGCAGATTTAGAATAAATTCAGGAAACTGACATTTTCGTAAAGAATTGAGACTTTTCATTAGGATTTTTTTATATAAAATGAAACTCCTGCAGATCCTGCAGATTTGGGAAAATTCAATAATACTTTTGGAAACATTTTCGAACACTGACATTTTCGTAAAGAATTAATAAATAATAAAACTCCTGCAGATTTAGAAAAAAAATTGGAACAATTTCAGGAAACTGACATTTTCGTAAAGAATTGAGACTTTTCATTAGGATTTTTTTATATATAAAATAAAACTACTTCAGATCCTGCAGATTTGGGAAAATTCAATAATATTTTTGGAAAAATTTTCGAACACTGACATTTTCGTAAAGAATTAATAAATAATAAAACTCCTGCAGAATTTGAAAAATTTTGGAACAATTTCCGGAAATTGAAAATTAACATTACTGCAGGGGGAATCTTACTTCAACTGAAATTGAGTTTTCTGCATATTTTAGGAAAACCCTAAATATTTTCGACAACTTATAAAAATTTACTTATACATATTGAATATTTGTTTCTATATATTGAGAGAGTTTCTATAATTTTTTTATTTATTTGTAGTTTGTGATTTCGCAAGAAAGTAAAAGGATGTTCGCAAAACAAAAAACTGGAGGAACTTTGCGAAAACCCCACTCGAGACTCGGGGCTAAAACGGAAGCGGAAGCGAGATATTTAATTGAAAACCTTTTCGGCGCGGCGCGTTATTTGTTGTTAATTTTCCGGGGACGCCGGGAAATTGTAAACGCACGCGGGAAACTTTACATCGGTGCGGTTATTCAATTATCGCGGCACTCTCTCGCTTTCTCTCTTCTCGTTTTCTCTTCGCCTCGGCGAGAGATCCGCAGTTTTCCCCCCGGATTGAAACGCGCCGTTCGACGGAATGGAATGGAATACCCGGAGCGGTGTTCCAGTTGAGTCCGCGTGAAATATGAAAATGTACACCATTTGGATATGCATGAGTTCGCCTTTTTTAGTAGTTGTATTTTCGTTGATAACGGGAAAAATAACAGGGGGAGCGTTATCAGCGGACTTATCACCGGCGGTGATAAGTTGTGTTGTGTGTAGACCGGCTTGGGTGTTATGCAATGGAAAGGAAAGTGAGTTAAAAATAAGGGGAATACTAAAAAGAGTGATGAATAATAATAACTTAATAGTAGCACTCACTTTTTTAATTCAAGTCGTGTGGTATTTCCCAAAAATCGAAGCACCAACAAATGTTTATTTATTATTAAGTTCCAATAAACGTTTTAAAAAACCTTTTGTTTGTTTAATGTCCAACTTCAACTTCAACTTCGCACACAAGCGATTTATTTTTAAAGGTAGGTAGAGAGATAGAGGAACGAACGCGCGTTTTCTTCGTTTGTTTTCTTTTTTTATTTAAATCTCGTATTAATTTTCTTTTTGTAAATTCCAAATACTCTGGAAACACACGAGTTGTTTTATTCGAACAAGCTCTCACACCACGAGTAAAAATTTAGAGTGTGTACAAGAGTGTGCACGCCTCGGTATAGAGACACTGACTGGTTCAAGCGGGCAAGCTAAGCGGTCTGGCGGTAGGCAAGGGACTGACGGTGGAATTCGCGCATATCCATACGGACCTCGCGACACCGCGATCCGACCACTGCGGCTGCGCGACGCAGGGGGTTGCTTGCTTGCTCGTGGCTCTCGCTTCCCTCCAGTTGCGCAACGCCACAATACGACCCTTGGCTAATTATGTAAGGACCGAACCAGAAGGAGGAAGAAGTGCGGGGAAAAAAAGGAGACGATAGAAAGAGAAAACCACCGGCGACGGCGACGACTTTCTTTGCGGAAAAAATGAACACTCGTTTTCCGCATCTTCCCTGCCCAACCCTATCCATCCAGAAACACCCCTTCTCTCTTCCTCCGCTCCGCGATGACAAGTTATAAACAATCTTATTACTTACTTAAATTTTAAATTCAGCGTAATACACACGAGTTTCTTTTTCAAACAAAAAATCTTAAACTTATTGAGTGATTTATAAGAAAAATTTTGTGACACGAATAAAAAATCGCGTAAAACGATTCATTTACCTAAAATAAAAAGTGATTTTATACAGTGCATTTTTTTAAATTAAACCTCATAGTGATTTACATTGAAACAAAATTATCTTGTGTTAATGATTTTTTCTGCCAGTTAGATTTTAACTAATTTTAGACCCCTGCGTTGAAAGTATTACATTTCTTGAATGTAAAACTAACTATAAAAAAGGCTTAAATTTTGATGTGTTACAAAATCTTTCACATCTAAATGTAAGCCTTTTTTCTAATTAGTTTTACATTCAATAAATGCAATGTAAAACTATCTAGGAAAAAAGACTTAAATTTTGGTTTGTGAATTTCTTTACAACGACTTTCATGCCAAAATTTAAGCCTGTTTCCTAGTTAGTTTTACATTTAAGAAATACTATGTAAATATAACTAACTAACAAACATCCTACAATCACCATTCATCAATTCATTTGCGCAAATCATCAGGACAGTTCAGCTAGCTAGCATAGAATTTCTTTAACTTCATCATAAATTCACGACAGGGCAGAAAGACCTCTGGTCGATAGCCCAGACAGACTAACACCTACTTGTATTGTAATTACTTTGTATAAATAAAATTCTGAATATTGATTGATATAAATAATTACAATACATAGGTTGATTGATAAGGCGTTGAGGTGTTGAAAATCCATATTCACTTTGTATATATAAAATTCTGAATAACTTTTGGTTTTCAAAAAGTGTGTTTATTTTCACAACAATTGTTTCGCAAATTTATTGCTTCTTCAGGTGAAGAAGATTTGCGAAACAATTGTTGTGAAAATAAACACACTTTTTGAAAATCAAAAGTTATTCAGAATTTTATTTATACAAAGTGAATATGGATTTTCAACACCTCAACGCCTTATCAATCAACCTATGTATTGTAATTATTTATATTGTTAACTAACTAACTAAAAAAACTTAAATTTTGGTGTGTAAATTTCATTACGTATTTCACTCCAAAAAAATATAAGCCCTTTTTCTTGTTAGTTTTACATTTAAGAAAATCAATGTAGAACTGACTACGAAAAAAAAAGGCTTAAATTTTGGTTTGTAAATTTCCTTACATCATTCTTCACGACAAAATTTAAGTCTTTTTTTTAGTTACTTTTACATTCAAGAAATTAGATGTAAAACTAATTACAAAAAATAAATTTTGGTGTGTAAAATTCCTTACATCTTCCACGCCAAAATTAAGCCTTTATTCGTCACGCTTACAATAAGAAATTAAATTTTGGTTTGTAAATTTCCTTACATCATTCTTCACGACATAATTTAAATCTTTTTTCTGGTTAGTTTTACATTCAAGAAATTCAATGTAAATAAACTTACTAACTAAAAAAAAACTTAAATTTTTGTATGTAAATTTCATTACGTTTTTCACTCCAAAATATAAGCCTTTTTTCTTGTTAGTTTTACATTCAAGAAATTAAATATAAAACTAACTAAAAAAAATAATTTTGGTGTGTAAAATTCCTTACATCTTTCACGCCAAAATTAAGCCTTTATTCGTCACGCTTACAATAAGAAATTAAATTTTGTTTTGTTAATTTCCCTACATCATTCTTCACGACAAAATTTAAATCTTTTTTCTGGTTAGTTTTACATTCAAGAAATTCAATGTAGAACTGACTACGAAAAAAGGCTTAAATTTTAGTTTGTAAATTTCCTTACATCATTCTTCATGACAAAATTTAAGTCTTTTTTCTAGTTAGTTTTACATTCAAGAAATTAGATGTAAATAATAATAATAATAATAATAATAATCTTTATTGCCCAACAGGAAATACATATTTTCCTTATTACAAGACAAAATAAAAAATAAAAAAAAAATAAGAAAAAAGTTAAGCTGCAGTTACGATTAATACAAACATAACATAACTGTATACATAAGTAACATAAAACAAATGAACCAACTTAAAGTATCCTCTGTAATTTTTTAATTATTTGGTTAAGTGAATCATAAAATATATCTGTAGAGTCTGATATTTTATTGAAACACGAACACAAAAAAACTAACTAAAAAAAAAATCAATTTTGGTGTGTAAAATTTCTTACAACGTCTTTCACGCAAAAATTAAGTTTATTCGTTACGCTTCCAATAAGAAAAGCATACAATAAAATAATGCTATCAAGACTGGGGTCTAAAATTAGTTAAGAATCGATTGCAAGTTATTACAAAATTACTCGTGTGGATGCAAAAAAATGTATTACAGAGATATAAATATTTACACGATTTATGAATCCTGCACTTAAAACACCATAAAAAAGAACGTTGTTATTAGAATTATTAGGGAAGTCAGGATAAGTGTGTGGCATCATTAGATACAAATCAGCAAAAGTTGATTCTATATTAGAATTAAATTTCGTAAAAAAATATTTGTGAGGGTATGGCGGAGTATTTTTTTTTACGGGCGTGAAGTTAGCAATACATTTCAAAAATTTAATTATAATAAATATCTTAAAAACAAATATTTTATTTTCGCTATAAATAATATTATTGCCTTCCATTTTTAATAAATGAAACACTTTCTTACTTTGTTTGTATAACTCGGAATAATTTTATTGTTGACTATAGTTTCGACAACCTTAACGTGTCATTATCAAAACAAACAAAAAATATATATTATTGCCTTTTAAGAGGCAGTATTATCAATGAAATATACAATTAACAATTCAAAAAAATTAATACCGCTTAAGACAACCATAAACGATTTTGAATATTAAAAAAATGTATCTCCAAAAGGTATTTTTTTAATAATACGTTATTTTGTTCTTAAAGGCAATACATAATATATAAAAATACAAAATTTGGATAATTCGCACATCTTAATCCCCTAATCACACCCTCATGATAAATAATCAAATTAAAATTTCTTCAAAAGTTATTGTTTTTATTAATATGTTAATATGTTTTTAAAGGCACTGCCTAACGCACAAAAAAATAAAATTTGGATAATAAAGTATTTTTTTAAAATAAAAAAATTAAGATATTGTAATTCTAAAATTTTGAATTGGGATTGTGGATTGCCATTAGGGGATGAATATGTTCGAGTTAATAAAATTTTATTTTTTGATATGTTAGTACCTTTAAGAACAAAATAACATATTTTTAAAATATATATAAAAAATGCTTTTGGAGATATTGTAATTCGATAATTTTGTAGAAGGATACCATTATGGGATCAATATTTCCAAGTTATAAAAAAATATTTTTTTTATAACTTCGAATTACAATATCTCCAAAAATATTTTTTAATATTAGGTAGTACCTTTAGAAGGTACCTAACATTTAAAAAAATATTTTTTTTATAACTTAGACGAAATAAGGAAATAATTTGTCATTCACTTAATTCAAATATTGGTGTTATTTCCACTAATTGTAGAAGAAAATTATGTTAAAATATGCAAGGTTTATGAATTCTGCACTAAAAACACATCCTGAAAGAGTGAAACTGTATTTTGATGTAAAAAAAAACATTTCTTTCAACTTTAGGAAAACTCACAAAATATTCTAACTGTCATGCCGAATTAATAGATATATTTAATCAGGATTATGTTATATAAAATAAAAAAAATCCCTGCAGATTTAGGAAAATTCACTTAACTTTTTGGATTTTTTCCGAAACTGAAGAATTAACATTCCTTCAGATGAAAATTCACAAACATTTTGAACTGTATCCAGTAACAAAGCGGGGATTAAAATTCTTGCAACTTTAAGAAAACTCACAACATTTTATGACTATCATAACGAATTAATTGACAAATCATGAAGAAATATCTCATTTAATTCGTCATGATTTTTGTATATAAAATAAATTTCCTGAAAATTAAATAAAAAACATCGCTAAACCTTTTGGAAAACTTTACGGAAAATGAAGAATTAACATTCCTGCAGATTTAACTTAAATAAATTCTAAATGAATGCCATTTTTTATTATAATTGTTTATTTATGTTTTATATTTATTATAGGGCAGAAAGACCTATGGTCGATAGCCCTTATTTCAGAATATTATGAAAATATTCTTTTGCCAGAAAGAACTCTGGTTGATGGCCAGTTCGGGACTGATATGTACTGTATGCTATTTTATAATACTTTTGTATTGTATGCATATTATATGAATCTTTATTCACGACTAATCTGAGAAAAATAAAGAAAATAAAAGAAAATTAAGAAAATAAAGGATAATAATAATAATAATGCTTACAATATGCATACAATACAAAACTATTATATAATTTCATACAGTACATACATTTTGTCTTTCTGACAAAAAATATTTTCATAATATTATCAAATAAGGGCGCTATCGATCATAAGTCTTTCTGCCCCAACATAAATATAAAATATAAGTAAATATAATATAATTAATGGTTTTAATATTTAGACATTGGTAGTTCATATTGTATGAAATAAATATGAATAAATTATTAAAAATCAACCAATAAAACACAGATTAGATTGAATAACTTTAAATTCTCGACTAGTTTCGGGTTATTAGCCCATTTTCAAGAGATTTTAAAAATTTTAAATTCTCTTGAAAAATTTTAAATTCTCTTGAAAATGGGCTAATAACCCGAAACTTGTCGAGAATTTAAAGTTATTCAATCTAATCTGCGTTTTATTGGTTGATTTTTAATAATTTATTCATATTTATTTCATAAAATATAATATATATATCTATATTATTTTTTTATATATATATATATATATATATATCTTTATTCAGACTATATAGATAATTTTAACAATATAACAATATAAATAATTACAATACATGTAGGTGTTAGTCTGTCTGGGCTATCGACCAGAGGTCTTTCTGCCCTGTCGTGAATTTATGATGAAGTTAAAGAAAAATCTATGCTAGCTAGCTGAACTGTCCTGATGATTTGCGCAAATGAATTGATGAATGGTGATTGTAGGATGTTTGTATTTAGGAAGGATATTAGGGTTACGGGGAATACAGAATTTTGTAAGAAGGGGTAGATTATCAGAATTATTGGCAAATTTTTTACTTAGGGCTAATATACGCTGGGCTATGGGTGGGATTTGGGTGGATTCATAAAGGTATTCGTTGGAGGGATTGTGAAGTGGGTATTTTTTTATATTATGTTAGATTATATACAATGTATTATTTTTCTCATATAAGAAAAAAAATAATAAATATATTTTATTGCCCAAAGGAAACAAAATGCTCAATTACAGGACAATATAAATACTACTATATTGTCCTGTATTTGAGCATTTCGTTTCCTTTGGGCAATAAAATATATTTATTTATTTTTACAGGCTTACATGTATGTAGCCTATTTTAAGTTAAATTATTACTACTACAATATCTTTATTCATCAAAGTTATTTGTTTTACATATATTTACAATATATTATAGTATATTTGTTTCTTTCTTGCTTGCTTGAACAGGCTATCGACCTATATCGACCTATGGTCGATAAGTAAGTTATATTATTATATTTCAAAATATATTTCAAATTATTAATTATAATTATTATTTTTATGCATATAAAAAATAAAACCCTTAACAATAAACAAAACATCCAATAATTGAACAATAACACAAACATCACTACACTATACGAGTGCATTTTCATAATTCACTCGATGAATCATCCGTTCATTCATGTTCCCTTTTCAGCATGTAAAAGATAATCGGCCGCAAATATTAGCTCGGTCTGTGTACGCCGAGTGTTGAGAGTTATCATTATAATTGTGCTGAACTGGCTTTGATCTCAAGTTCGAGTTGTCTCATTTAAGCAATTCTGCGGGGTCTCATTAGGGTTACACCGAAGTAGACCACTTTAATTATTACGCAAAAGAAATATACATGTTTTCAATTCTTTGGCAGGATGCTGTTTTTTTTTTCTTCTTCGTTTTTGCTTTCTTTTGATGTAGTGGATTCCCCAGGAGGTACACAAAAAATAAATATAATCATCAAATTTTGTGAGGTCGCATTTCGGTTGACTTTTTATTTATACTAAAATTCATTTTATTGTTTATTAATTTATTTATTCACATTTTACAAAATATGAAATGAAATTTTAAATATGAGGTTCTCTTTCAAATAATGATACTATTACCAGTTATTTCTAAAATAAATAATTGTTTTAAATATAAATAACTAAATAAGGCTGAAAGACCTCCGGTAGATAGCCGATTCATCTGCAGAACATAATTATTTTATATATTATTGTACGTACATATATACATTTGGATAAAGATGTTTAGTTAGTTAACTAAATAAATATATTATTAATATAAATAAATTAAAATTGTTATTTTAATTATAATAATTATTTTTTAATTTAATTTATTTTAAATTACTGTGACAAAGTGAATAAATACTCTTTTCTATTATAATCAAAATAATTTTGTGTTACTGTAGCTTCTACTAAAAAAATCCTTTCATTCGATATCATTCGAGATGTACAACATTCTTCCCCGGCAATTAAAACGAATCCCACTCCAATAAACAATGGCTGCATTTTATGCATATTTAATAACAAACCGTAAACAGATTACTTTCTCGATGAACAAACGCGAGCAGAGCAGAGAGGCTCACAACAAACAGAGCCGAGTCGAGTCATTTCACATCCTTGTGGGAACCGAACGACGAATAAAAACAATCGCGCCAAAAGAGAAACTCGCTCAATTACGCCTCTATTTCAACGATAATTACCTCACTGGGCTAAAAAGAGGATATGCTAAATAACACGAATTGTCGAACTAATGGCGGAATTAATCAAGCGATTGTTGTTAGTTAATCACCTTGACGTGTTAATTTAGGGATTGTGCAGATTTGTGATGTTATGTTGAAATGTTTATTTTAATTAGTAGAATGCATTCTATTACAATAAATATTACAGAAAGGATGGTAAAATTTGTAATAATAAATATGAGGAAAGACCTCTGGGTCGATAGCCATTTCGCAATATCGTTACCTATATATTAAATTAAATAAAAATGATTTGAAAATAATTAATAAATTATTTCCACATTTCGCTCTGTGACATTTTGACTTACGTTACGTAAGTACTTTAAACAAATGAACATTAAAACAATTACTTCTCGGGCAAATACCCCGCCTGACATTGATTTACATAATGTACACCTGCTGTTGCATATCAATAAAATATTGTTTTCTATTGTGGAGGCTTGTACTTCGTTATACATGTTTAAGTGTGATAATCAAAAACATTAAAATTTTGTTTTGTATAACACATTATTTTTACTTGTGACTGCAGTTTCGGCAAATTCAACTTGCCATTATCAAACTTCATGTTTGATCAACAAAACAAAGTTTAGAAGTGTTTTTGATTGTCATAATAAAATATTGCATCATGCAATAAATACTTATGTTACCTATATATATATATATATATATATAGTAAATAATAATTAAGTATATTAAATTATACGAATATACCTCGACACCCAATACGGGTAAAAGAGGATAAGATTAAGAAAGAAAGAAAGAAATTATACGAATAAAAATGTATAATAAATTACTAAAAATCTACCATTATAATAAATAAAGCACAGAACTAGATAGCAAAGTTCTTATTTGAAAATCACCATAAATTAATGCCAGGGCAAAAAAAACCTCCGGTCGATAGCTCATGACAGACTACTAACCCATCGATATGTATTGTAAATATAAATATTTGTAAAGAATTGTAATTCTGCTGTCTGAATAAAGATTTTTGTATATATAAAGCACAGAATTCAATAAATAACTTTACATTAAATCAAATAAAAAGCGTAACAAAAATCCGTCACCCCTTAAATTCCTTATACAATCTTTCGAATCAACTCTTTTGTGATACTATCATCATAATTCCGATGGAGGAACGACTTCAAACCTTAACAGGAGGATTGTGAAAATTTAATTTAAATATCCTCGCATATTTGATTAAAAATTTCACAAAAATATTCAGATTGGTTATTTATTTTTTTCAAACACTCACAAAAAACAAACATCACCTATATTTCAACTCCATTATTACTCGAATCTTCCATTGAGGTTTTATGGTGTAACTCCAGATATCCCCCCTTAGACATCACACATTCAAAAAAAAATACGATGGTAATGTACGCACGTCCCCTATGTTTATTTTTTTATAAACACACACATACAGAATGGTAAGTGAACGATACACACACAAACTCGCATTGAACAATACAGAAAGAGAGAGTGACTAACACACATACCCAAAACTTTTTATGTATAAAACACACACAGGGCGGTAAGTGAACATAAAAAAATAACCCTCCCCTAATTGACGTACTAATGTGCGAGAGCGCCCCCCGGAATCTCACGAAATACGTCCATATCAGTTAATTCCCCGAAAATGTAAATTAATGTCGTCATTATTTAAAGACGTCTTAATGACGCGCTGAGGGGGCGGGGGGAGAGAGCGGGGGCATCGACTTGCTCGCTGGCGAGCTTTACAAAATTGCTCTCACGTTTTTCGGGCGTAATTAATGTACGTTTGAAAATTAGTCGGATGAGACTGCGGAGCGTGTACGTGGAAAATCAATCAAAACAAAAAAAATGAAATAACGATCCGTTGACCTTGCTGTGGCTGAAAGTGATGATTTTTCGACGGGCCGGAATGGAATGGGTCTATATAAGGAGGAACGTTGTTAGGATTATTAATTGATGCAATTAAGCAGCTTCAAGATTTTATTAGGTGTGATTTATAAATGCACCGTATTTTTTTTTGAGTTGATTTTATATTTAGAACAGCAAAAATAGCGGGCATGAGCTCGATGGATAGATATATATTTAATAAAGATAATAAAAAATAATAAAGATGGCGCTTCCGTTGTCTTTCATTTATTATAGATGTATATTTATTTATAAGGTATGTCTATCTACTGATTTGAGCTTTATACTCTTGATGACGTTACTGGTTTCTACGAAATGTAGTGTTGCCAGATATTTTTAGATGCGTAATTATGTTCCTACTGTTTTTCAAGAAGTGGCACAAGAAGTGTCACAATCGACCAGCACTTACTACGCTGGTCGATTGTGACATAATCAAAACATCATGAACCAAGCTTAGACATATGGTAAACAAAAACCGCTTTGACACATTAGTGATTTTATTGTTGGGTCATATACTTTTGGTTGCATGAAAATGTCTGAGTTTGTGCCAAATAATCGTTATTTGCGGGAAGTGTTGCTTTTCTTCTTTCATTCGAAGAAAACGGCGGCTGAAGCGCATCGAGAACTCCAAAAAGTTTACGGAGATGCTGCTCTAAATGAAACAACGTGGCGTTTTTGGTTCCGTCGCTTCAAAGACGGTGATTTCGATGTTGACGACCATTCGCATAAAAGGAAGGCCAAAAACCTTCGAAGACGATGAATTGGAGGCATTGCTCGATGAGGATCCGTACAAAATGCAAAAAGAGCTTGCTTCGGCAAAGTCTAAAACATGAAAAAGTTCCGCCTCGTGTTGCCAAACCCGTTAAAATCCACTTAAAAACGCTTAAATGAAAAATCCTACTCCACCCGCCATATTTCCCAGATATTGCGCCGCCCGATTATTACTTCTTTTGTTAGATGGCATATGGTCTGGTTAATCAGCAGTTACGCTCATATGAAGACATCTCAAAATGGCTTGATTGGTGGATAGCCTCAAAAGACGAACACTTCTACCAGGAAGATAGTAAACATTTGTCGCTAACGATGGGAAATATTTCTAATGATTCATTTCTAACCATTTCTTCACAAGTTGCAGTTTTATCAAAAAAACCGCGTGAACTTAATTGCTCACCTAATATATTGAATAAACAATCTTCTTTGGATATGTAAAAAACATATCCAAAGAAGATTGTTTTCTATATAGATCAAAATATATTTTATAAAATAGAAATATTTTTTTATATTTTTAACACAATTTTGAAGAATTTTTTTTTTTCATTCGTTCATATAAATATGGTATTTTTGTTAAGATGCCAAATATATTGTTCATTTATGATTACCGAAATCTCATGTTGGGAAGGTGAACATATACCAAATAAATAAAAGACAACGCAAGCGCCATCTTTGGCCTAATTTCATGTGGTATCGTCAACGATTTGGGTCTACAAGGTAGATGACCAAGAATCATTGTTTCGTCCACTAAATGAAGGCAAGAACTTGTCCTGTTTTGAGAATAGGAAACGAAATTCATTTAATAAAATGTTCAGCCAACTGTCCATACGCTAGATGAATGGTGGCTGAACATTTTATTATATATCAAATAATTTGATTAATTGGGATTAATTTGGGATTGATAAATAAATATTTTGATGCGTATTATTTTTATTTTGTATTTTGTCGTAATTTGTGATTGGTAATTTGCCTTTTTTTATACATATGTTTTATAATCTTTTTAGAGCGTCACACTTTTCTTATAAAATTTTTAATATGTAATTATAATTGTAATTTGGAAATGGAGATTCCGTTAATAAAGTAAATTGAAATTGAAATTTATGTTTAAAAGTAATCAAATCTTCGTTGCATTTTTCATATTACTTTTGGACACGAAGTTTTGCAGTATTCAAAATAGCTATTTTCTTTTTGTGTTGTAATACTTTCTTCTTTTAACATACGCATTTTAAATAACTAAAATAAAAACAAATTCTTTTTGTAGAACAAAATTTTCATATTTATATAACGAATTCATATTTATATTTACGAATTTTCATATTTATATAACACATTATTAAATATTATTATTATTATTATTTAATAAATATTTTATTTTAAACTTCATTATTTATTGATTGATATTCTAAGAATCACCACATTAAATTGCTCTACAGGAAAAGAACAACTTCATCTCGTGATTTACTTTCTATTTTCATCCCTTAACAAATCATGTCGTTTTTTTTTTTTGTCTGGCATTATTTATTATTAATATCCGGACAGGAATTGATTTTATCTCTTCCTTTGCGGGGACCGTAATTATTTCCATCAAGTTTCCATTATGACGAGACTGCAGAACGGCTCGCCCGTGGAATATGGTGCGTACGTACGTACGTACGAGAGGAGGGGTGGCTTCATTTCAATGCGGGTTGCTCAATTACCCGACAATTCATACGGATGCATAATGTATGTTTGTAATGGACATTATTGTCATTATGTCGGAATTTAAAAAGACGTATTTACATTTATTTGTGCTTGTAATTGCGTCGCCGGCCGGCCGAATGGGGCCGGCTTATTACGTCGCGATGAGTCGGGATTGAAAAGCGGAGGTGATTTGTGAAAAGCTTTATGCTTTGATAATTGCCCAGGGTTATTATAATGAATAATGCTGGAAAAAGAAACTTATATCGCCTGTTAGTTCTCAAATGCGAATTGTCACGGTATTGTCCGCTTTTACTTTTTTCAGAATATATCATGTAAATTCAGGCTGAAAGACTTCAGGTCGATAGCCATTTGGCAAATCATTTTCACATAAGGATATTTCTTGTAGAATGTTAATTTGTTCAAGTACGGTTAAGTTAAACTTCCAACGCCAACTTCGTCGTCTATTTTTGTTATACGCTCGATGTATATATAGAAAATCTTTATTCCTGAGAGATGCATTAAATTACATTGTAAATATTGTACAACATTACAATCATAAACATCTAGTTAAGCCTCAGAAAATGGATATCGACCATCGGTCTTCCTGCCTAATATTTTTAAATTGGTAAAATTTGACTTTTGACGTATAACTCGAAAACAATTGAAGATAGATATTTTTTGTTGGACATTAAACGTTATTTTCATTATTTTAATAACTAAAATGTAAAGGAATTAATATTGAACATTTTTAATTGGGGAGAGAAAAAAATCAAGATTACACTCAATGGATCTATTGTAAGATTTCCAGACTCTGCAACGCAAAAACCTTGTTTGAAGATCCCTATTTTCCTGCAGATGAATCCTCTGTTTGTTATTCGAAGTGGAGGCATGAAGTTGTTAGTTGAATGCGGAAATAATTGTTAATCCGAAGTTATTTGTTAATAGCGTCTCGCACTTTGACATACATCAATAATCTTTGAGTAACTGCTAGATCATAATAAATTAAAGACGACGTAAGCGCCATCTTTTGCCTAATTTTGCTAGATGCTGACGGCTTTGTCAAGCCTTGCAATGAATAGGCAGTTGTTTTTTTTTTCAAGGAGTGCCTTTGGATCCAGCTTTTGATTTATTTAATTTATTATTTCCTTGATTAAAATATGTGTAATTGTAAAATCTAGTCTAATAAAAATATCCATTCTTCATGAATTCATCACTTCATTTCACAACATTCAAGACAGTTAACCCCCATTAGTCGCTTGGTGTTCGTTTGTAGATCAACCTTTTAAAAAATATTACCACTGGAACCATCACCCCTACACCACCATTATGGTAGATGTGGATTTTAGATTTTTCAGTAGCCCTTAATAATACCCCCCTTTTATATTTTATACCAATTCTATACCATGAGTACACAAAAGCCAATATCAATAAACGTAATGTTTCAACTCATATAAAGTACAAGTCGAATCTTGCTATAATAGCGCCAATTAAAAATGGTCTACAGGTGTAGACCGCGCGAAAAATGTGCGCGATTAATGGAGGGTTAAATGACACGGATTTTTAACATTAACTCTTCACTATCTTCATTTTTATCTGTATATTTTTTTAAACCAACGAATATACAATAATTTAGGTCGATAGACAATTGGCAGACCTTTACAATATAAAGGGTGTTAAATTATGAGTGACACAATTTGAATTATTAAGTACAAACATTTTAAAACAACTTGTTGTAATGATAAATTTCAAATATACTATCTATCACAAGTTTTGTTAGATTTGGAGTGCTGGTCGATAGTTCTAAGAATATTTTGTATAGAGAACATTTAAGAAATGCAGTAGTTAACAGTGTACATGAAGTAAATGTTTTTAGTGGATGCCATCGGTCAACTCAAATTACCATTAGATTTTACGTGGTTTCAACAAGACAGTGCAAGGCCTCATGTATCAAATTTATCTATGGAAGTCCTGCAATAGATGTTTCCGGGTCGCCTCAGCCGTGGAATACGCGCTCTTCTGATTTCTTGCCTCCGGATTACTTTTTGTGGGGCCATGTAAAATCAAAAGTGTACCAGAACCGACCTCGAACTCAAGAAGACTTAAAAAATAACATAAGACAAGCTATTGATGAGATTTCGGCTGAAATCTGTCAACGTGTAATTAAATCAAAATTGCACCGCGTGTAGATATGCATCGATAGAAATGGAAGCCATCTGGTTGAATTAAGTATTGAAGTTCAAAATAATTAAGAATAAAGCTTGGAGTGTTCACCTTTAATTTCCATCTTTAATTGAAAAAGAAAAAAATAATTTTGTTGCATATTTATAGTGCCTGTAAATGGGTGACTTATTATTTGACACCCTTTATATTGTAATATTTAAAAATTGGATAGTAGAGGTTTTTACTTGGTGGAAATCCATATTCACATGTAAATAAAACACACTTTACTTGATAATATTCCACAGTTTATTAGAGTTGACACTGCAAGAATTGTTTCGCTGCACAGTAGCTTCATCAGGCAGATGATCAGATGATCACTTATCATCTGCCTGATGAAGCTACATCAGGCGGATGATCAGATGATCGCATATCATCTGCCTGATGAAGCTACTGTGTAGCGAAACAATTGTTGCAGTGCCAACTCTAATAAACTGTGGAATATTAACAAGTAAAGTGTGTTTTATTTACATGTGAATTGTAATATTTTATGTTATATGTAGATATTATGTTGTGTTTATCAATAAAGATTATATATTCATAAAAATATTTTCATAACGCAACACAACACATGGCCCAAAAACCGCGCAGAGCCGACAATCTCTTTCACAATTCCTCCGTTTCGTTGAAATTGCGAACACATAGCGTCATTTCCCTCCGGTCGGTTCGTTCGGTATGAGGAATGAGTCACTGCATCTCATTAAGACTTTCAAAGTCGGTCGTAAAAAGACCAAAAACTAAAATTTTCATTACAAAAGAAACGTGCCGGGGTTCAGCTGCTGTCACGGGCGTTTAGTCCGACGCCTAATTGGAATTTTTACGGTGCGAAACTATGGGCCTTATTGGACGCGACAGCCCAGCCCTTTCAGCCCTCTCTCTCTCTTCCCTTCTTTAAACAAAATGCGTTTGTTTCTGTGGAAAAAGAGGATTCGTGTATAAATCACGGGTTTGTTTACAGTTCTCATACTTCCTACGCTAATTATCTTTAACTATTAATTTTTATAATTGATGATATAATTTAAATTAATATACAGAAATAATGTATTAATTATTTTCAAATCATTTATTTTATTGCTATAGTCACAAAAAATCAATTTAGTTATAAATACTTATGAGTTTATTCTGAATTGACAACACTTTAATTAATTTCGGATTTACCGCTTTGTAAGATTAATATTTGTAGGTAAATTAATTTAATAAAATACAACACAGAGGAACACCGTAACCAGCGAATAATGACATACCATCACATCCCTTCCATTCCCTCAAACTCCATCTCATGACAACAATAATATTTAGATGAGATAATTCGTGGAATACACACAAACAGCACGATAATACGTTTAATTATCGCCCCAGTGTAATATATTAATTAGCTGATTAATGACGGGCGATAAGAACGCCAAGGAATAACGAAGATAGTGGGACAAATGGAAAATTTGCATACAACACGTAGGCCGAAAACGATAAGATTTCCCTCGCGCGCTTAAAAGCTTAAAACGCGAACGGCAAACGGCTGAATAATAAAGAATAATCAAACCGGCGACCGCCATTCCATTGTGTCTAGAAATGATATGGATTAAATAAAACATAAAACAATACAAAAAAGAAAACACAATACGGTTTAATTTATTTCATTTTATTTTTGATATATGCATTTGTTTTGAGTCAGTTGAATACAAAAATAAAACAGTGGGTTTATTTAAATAATTTAATTATTGATGTTTTGTTCTTTTGTGTTATTGAAAATTTTACTGTTGGCGATAAATAAGCGGGGGCGTTTATTTTAATGCGATTGCGAATGAAGTTGCGTTATTACTTCCGAAGTCGGACTGCCTGGCATCCAGATGAAGGCAATAATCATTTACCTTAAGTGCAGTTCGCGCAGTTTTGAACAACTAACCGTAAGTGTCGGTCATTTCAAGCTTGGCTGATTTACTCTTCGTCTCTTTTATACAGGAAATTTTTATGTATTTATAGAAAAATGTTAATTATAACAAATACGTTTTATTACTAAAACAATTTTAAAGGAAATTGTTAATTACTGAAGCTTTAACTTCTTTATACACTGTTTTTCAATTAAATAAAACTGTTATATATATATACGAGTCAAACAATAGTTAGATGGAAACTGATTTTTATTACATGTCGTGTAGAGAATAAGAGAATAAGAGGGACACTTCAGCATAAATTTATTAATTATTTTCAAATAATTTTTACTTAATTTATTTAAATAACTGTGACCAAGTGAATGAATACTCTTTTCTATTTATATAATTATGACTTATTACTTTTACACACCTTACAGTAGCTTAGGTAGCATTATCAACAATAGCACCTGTATCATTGCCTTTAAGGGGTTCAGCTCAGGTCAAAAAAACGCAAAGCCGCCGTGTCCCGTATCGGGATGGGTAAAAAGAAATTCACCTGTGGGGTTCACACCCTTGCGGCAGGTATAATTGTTGCGGTCGCTTGTACGAGCTTTGTAAAGATGAATGGAATGATTGATGTCTACTTAAATTTCAGGGAGCGTACAGGTTGACATAAAAAGTGGATTATTTACAATCGAATTGTTAGATGAAATTGATTATTGTGATTTGTAATATTAATATTAGTTTAGTTTTTAATATTATTGTAAAATTATATTATATATTACAAATAAAGTTATTATTTATTAATTTAATTAACGGAGGTCATTGCATACAGTAACATACATACATGATAAAATAGAATAGTTAATAAAATGAATAAAATACATTTTTTCTTGTTTAATTTCATTGTAATTCAAATAACTGCAAATGTGCGAATCCTCTTTGTTTCATTTTATTTAATCAATTTTATGAAATAAATATGAATAGATTATTAAAAATCAACCAATAAAATACAGATTAGATTGAATAACTTTAAATTCTCGACTAGTTTCGGGTTATTAGCCCGAAACTGTGTTTTATTGGTTGATTTTTAATAATCTATTCATATTTATTTCATACAATATGAACTACCAATGTATAAAAATTAAAACAATTAATTATAATCAATTTTATATTAAATATGTTTTACCAAGTGATAAGTGATAAGAAAGTATACAATATACGAAATTTTGTATTTACAGAGGGCGTGGAAAATCCCAGATCAGTCAAATAATTCGTAAAATACACATGCAATCGAAAAACAAAACAATATATGCGTGTTCAATATTTTTGAAGTAAAAAAAATCGTAAGGAATCGCGTGTTTTGTATCATTTGGTAGATTTTTTAAAAATGTTGAACACGTATTTTTTTGATTTGTATTTTACGAATTATTTGACCGTCTCGGGATTTCCTGTACTTGTAGGTATAAAAAAACGTTCCTTTTTGTGGCACTTTCATAATAAACAAATTTCTGTAAATCGCCTGAGAAAAAAAAATCTTCCATATGATGGAGAACTTTTCTTGCTTTAACAATTAAAGCACTTTATTTTGCGTTTTGTGAATAAAAACAAATTAAACGTCACATGTGTTATTATTCAATTCAATTCATTTATTTAGGTAAATCACCTTTATACAGAATAATAACAATATTCATAATGTTAGATAAATATCATGACTGTAAATCACATACAAACAGAATAATACAATTTTACATATATAACATATTTTAATATCAGTAGTGGAAACTGCAAAACAAAAATTAACTCTAGCGATGAAACAAATAATTGAAATATCAAAAACGGTAATTATTTATGAAATAAAATTCTCACATTTGTTATAATGGTAGTTTTGATGTAATTTGTTTTTAAGTACTTACGTCACATAAATCAAAATGTCAGAGTATCTAAAGGTAAAATTATTGATTACTAATTAATTCTTCTCATATAATAGAAAACTTCCTCATAAAAATAATCCCACGGTGTCCGGACAGCAAAACCTTACAATGCATATTTAAAAAGCGAACCTGTTTCACTTCTCCCTTTATTCTCCAAATTAAATAAAGCTGGACATTCACTTTATTCGATTTGAGGCAAAAAATGGAAGGAAACAGGTCCGAAATTTAAATATTCATATAATTCCATTAAAAAAAGACGTCTTATAGAAATTGAAATAGAAATCACTTGTGTAAAATAAATGCATTCATTATATATTCAGCGCTAGAAAAAAAAATGAAATAAAATATAAAGGGGCGAGGAACAATCCCGAAATGGAGTGAAAGAAAAGGGGAGACTGGTTAATCTTCCATGCGTTCGCAGCATCAATCATGCGGATTTTTTTAAGAACTAGATTTTGAAGCTAGAAAATGCGGGTATGGGAAAATGGGCTGAGGTTTGGTGCATTTATATACTGTGAAATTTTCCTATAAAAAATTTTTAAGAAATATATCGATAAATATTGAATGAGATTATTTAATAAATTAATAAATATATATATATATATATACAGGGTGGCGCAAGATTCCGATCAAGTCCAATATCTCAGTTATTTAGAAATTTACAAAAAGATATTACTGACATAATTTGTAGCTACTGTAAAACTTCACATTTTAAAATTGGTTTCATATATACAGGGTGTCCAATAATCACGTGACGTATCAAACATATGATTTTTTAAATGGAATGCTATATTTTTAATGTCGATTTTAGATTCTACGCTTAAAATTAATCATTTTTGACATAAGGTTTATTAGGTCAGTTTTTAATATTTTAAAAGTTATAAACAATTTAAGGTTGAAATCAATGGAAGATTGGGGCCTTATTTTTCAAAAATGAAAAACGATGTAAACTTTCTGTTAACGCAATTTAATTGAAAAAATGCTTAATAATATAGGGAATAATCGTTTGTTACCATAAAGCAAATGTTGTGTACAGGGTGAAACAATACGCAAAATGATTTTTTTCTTTTTTCACTTAAATGGAACACCCTATATTTTTTACACTATTTCGATAGAAAATTGATTGTTCTTTAATTTTTGTATAATAAACTATACCCCTATCTGTTACCATTTTTTCACAATTTCAATTCAAAGTACAAAATTATAAGTTTCGCTTATAATCTATAATTTAAGTAGGCTATAATTAAAACAAATGCAATTCATAATCGTTTTCTTGTATTTAATAACATACTTACTCCCTAACCTAAAAGGATATTCAAATGACAATCGATATTTAAAGGCGCATGCAAAATATAAAGAAAATAGTTGCTCAACGATTATTTAGCGAGTTATAATGGTTATTGGGATATATTTTTTAAGAAAAAAATTGTAAAATGTTTGAATGCTATTGAATTAAAAAAAAAATGTGAATGTGTGAAATAAATACATAAAAATGTTAACAAAATATAATGATATAAATATTTTATTATTTCACTTAGTATCTATTTTCGGTTTTTCAGTCAACATGAATTGTTTAAATAAATCAATTTAAGAAGCATATAGGAATATTTTAAATATTTTTCGAATAATAATCAAAAAATATAGTTGTTGTTAGTTTTTAACAATTAAATTAATCATTTATTGAAGAAGTATGTTTAATTGCACCAGTGTTACAAAATATAACGTAAAATGTACTTTACTTACTAATTATAATATTAAGCGTAACTTTCACAACTAAATAAATTAGTTGTTCTGGCGCGGCCTACTTTGGTTAAAAATTCTATACCAAATTATTTAATCAAATGCAATTTTGGAGAATAAATTGATGATAATAATAGGAATCGTAAAATCTGTTTAAAAATAAATTATTAATATTAACATACCTTAATAGAAAAAATAACTTCCAACCCATTCCTGGTGAATCGAAAACCAACTCACCTCCACCACACACTAATTACCACTTGTTCATAAACAAAAATAAATCGCGTTTTTAATTATTAATAATTTCTAACGTTAAAAATTAAACCGGAATAGTGAACACTGCGCGTTTTCGGACGACTGAATCGAAATACAAGAGCGCAATTATCGCAAATCAAGAAGAAAAAAACGATCGATGACTCACTCCGAGAACGCATTCCTGAGATAAGAAGATTCGTTGTACCTGGATCCTGGCGCACAGCCAAAAACATACCTATTTAAATTGTTGTATTTTCAATATTATCGCGTATTAAAATAATTAAAGCTTAATATTTATTTACTTTTTTTATTAAATTCTCATTTATCCCGTGGTAAAAAAAATATGTATGAATTATGATGTATTTTCATTAATACACTTGATTATTCGTTTCACTAAATTATTTTATATTTGTGTTCGCGTAACTTTCACAACTAAATAAATTAGTTGTTTTTGCACGGCCTACTTTGATTAAAAATTCTATACCAAATTTGTATTTAAGATTAAATATCTCATAAACGGTAGACGGTAGCTATTTAATATGTTATATAAAAAATGAAGAGTGATCAATTTTCTATTAAAATAGCATAAAAAATATAGGGTGTCCCATTTAAGTAAAAAGAGAAAAAAATCATTTTGCGTATTGCTTCACCTTGTATATAAAAATTTGTTTTAAGAGAAAAAAAAGAGTATTTCTTTTATTATTAAGTATTTTTGCATTTGTATGGCGTTGACAGAATGTTCGATTTCAACATTCATTTGTTTATAACTTTTAAACTATGAAAAATTGACCTATTAAATCTTATATAAAAAATGATTATTTTTAAACGTAGAATCGAAAATCTTCATAAAAAATATATCATTCCATTTAAAAAAAACATATGTTTGATACGTTACGTGATTATTGGACACCTTATATATATGAAACTAATTTTAAAATGTGAATTTTGACAGTAGCTACTAATAATGTAAGTAACACTTTTTTGTATATTTCTTTATAACTGAGATATTGGACTTCATCGTAATTTTGCGCCACCCTGTATATATATATATATATTCAGTGACCCTTTCTACCCAAATGGGTGTAGGGTATAAAAAAACAAATTTTAAATTCTCTTGAAAATGGGCTAATAACCCGAAACCAGCCGAGAATTTAAAGGTATCCAATCTAATCTGTGTTTTATTGGTTGATTTTTAATAATCTATTCATATTTATTTCGTACAATATGAACTACCAATGTCTAAATATTAAAACCATTTGTCGAAAAATGTTTTGTTTTTTTCTACAAAAAAATCATTTTTTTAATTAAATAGAAATTTAAAATCTCCTTAAAACATTATGAATCCCTCTCAATCCAAACACCACATTTACACCGAAAAAACTTTACACATCATTGTTATTTTATTTCATCGCTCCATGATTAAGACAAGGACATAGACAGTTAAATCACATTTCGTATTTCTATAACATACACAGATAAATTAAGTAATAATAAATTGTTTATTTGTATACTCAAATTCAATCCAGAATAATTACAAAATAAAATAAGATTTGAAAATAACTAATGAATTATAAAACAAAATTACTTTTTTTATACAACTTTGATTTTTATTAATCGTGACTAGTTTCGATTAATAAAAATCAAAGTGGTGTTACTGTTTGATTGTAGGGCCGTTTAAATGAAATTATTACTTGATTTAATTCAAACTGTATATTAAATTATATCATATACAATATAGAATAATCGTCGCGATGTTGACTGAGTGAAGTCTCGTGTTCATCTCTCCCACGGGTGTGTTACTCGAATCTCCGTTTGTATATTCAAAGCGCATGCGTGGTATGGCTCAATACGACCGGCCACGCTTCCCACGATCTCTCCCGTTTCTCCGCAATCCGCCCGACCGTTCCCAGGCCTATTGCAAACGCGCAAACGTATGTTAATGTGGGTTGGGCTACGGCTGATCATCAGGTAAAGCCGCAACAAGTGGTATAAAAAAGTAATTTTGTTTTCTTTATATACTATATTGAAAATGTACCACCAAGTTAATTAAAGAATTCATTAATAAATTATTTCCACATTTAGCTCTGTGACTTTTGACTACGTAAGTGAAAAGTCACAGAGCTACGTAAGTACTTTAAACAAATGCACATTAAAACAATTACTTCCCGGGCAAATACCCCGCCTGACATTGAACTACATAATGTACATCTGCTGTTGCATCTGCTGTGATTGAACATATGTAAGGATATTTTAAAGAAAAACACCTGGCACTGTTTCACCATATAACACTTTATTCCTGACTAGTTTCAAAGGAGGAATTGAACATTTTGTCATTCGTGTATATAATTTCTACCCTTTGTAGCTACCCTTTTAATTTTTTTATGTGAACTAAAGCTTTGGAAAAGTAAAAAAAGTTAATATTCATAAAAAAAAAATATTTTAAAAATTGCATTTTTTTATATTGTCTCTAATAAAACATTTTACGTGTCATGTAGTGATAATTTATTTGTTTTTTGTGTTTGTTAAGGCACAGTCATTCGGGGCTATTCTATAAGGGAAATGTTAATTTTAACATCTTTTGTAATAGATATTTTATCATAGAATAATGATATAAAATTAAAACACTTGGATTTTTAACGTTTCACAGATTTATTCTGTGTGGGGAAAGAAGTTCCTCCATAAATCTGCCCATGGCTAAATATGAAAAGATTAGGAAGAATCCGAAAAAAAAAAATGTGTTAATGAATGTGTTAAGTGTAATCTAAATAAATAAATAGGCATTGTTTTACTAATTTTCGAGTCTGATTAAACCCGATTTCGGAACATTTACATATAGCGAATATAACTTATTCTATTTTGTTTAGATTATTTTAAAACTTAAGAATCGCAAGTCTCAGCTTTTTTTTAAATGAAACCCTGTAACACAATTCATCCATAAATTTGATTGTTTTTGAAATGCTGTTCGAAAGGGAAGAGCATTATAGAAAAAAAAGATAATTCTCTAATTACTCTAAAAAAAACTAAATTTAGCTGCAAAATATCATATCATGATATTCAGAATTGTTTATAATAATTTAGTAAATCCAATCAATGATAATGATTTTATAAAAGTATAAGTGGTCCAATGATTGGAATTTTATTGTATTCATTTTCCATCAGCCAAATTTATGCATACAAAATAAATTAATTCTCTTTCAAATGATTCGCAAGAGATTTTTTGTCCTTTCCTCGCCCGAAAATCTGCATATGAAAGAGCGGCGCGTTCTTATCGATTGGGAATGAATGGGCGGATAAGAGGGGACAAACAATAAGATGTAATTAGTCGGGGCCGATATGCTAATGCTAAGCCAACTCATGTTAATTGGACACTTACGTTTATTATTGCGGTGTGACGTTGGTTGGTGTTGTCGTTGCGAGAATTTTTTCCCTTTCCTATTTTGCTTCCACGTTCTTTTTTTTTGTATGATTTTCCCTGCAACAAAAGAAATGGGAAATAATTAAGTTGGGAGTTATGCAAATTGAACATGAAAAAAAAAATCGAGAGAGGGAGAATGGGGAATGCGGTATTAATTGATGGTGATTCATTCAATTGTTATGATGTGTCAAGACCGCGTGATTATTGTGGTGTTTTGTGTAAAATGTGATATGAGTGAGTGAGTAACAAAAGTAATAATAATAAAAACATTTCAAACAATGATTATTTTTAACCTGACTACATTTAAAGTATTTTAATTAGACATAAAATAAATTATAATAATAAATATGAATAGATTATTAAAAATCTACTAATAAAATAAATAAAAATACATGATTAAATTGAATAAATTTAAATTCTCGACTAGTTTCGGGTTATCAGCCCATATTCAATATTATTTAGCTATATAGTAATAATGTTAAAATCAATTCTTTTGATTTTAAATTTTGTTTAATTTCATACTTCACTTTATTAAGTTCTCCTTATCAAATTATACAATTAATGTACTGAAAAATACAAAGTCAACTATCAAAAATATATTATAAGAAAGAATACGTAGGTATTCTCTCCGCTGAATAAAATGTTCACGAAAAACATTGCAGCAAGATTGAATGTTAATACAAGATTTTAGTGTTCATTTTTTCTTCTTCCGCTATTTATCTGTAGCTGCTGTGCTTAATTAAGTAAATAAAACTGAATTTTAAATTTGTGTGAATATTAATATTATATTTTTGTGTTAATAACAAACTTGTAATTACTTCGAATTTCTACAAAAATACATGCATTTTCAAAGAATAGATATTAACATTATTACTAAATAGCCTCACGAAAATAAAGAATTATTATTATTTGGAATCCATTTATTTTCGTTTTATTGTTCCCGGAATGAGGTGAAATGACGAGAGAGGGACATTTATACCATAAAAGCAATCACCCCATAAATCCCCTACAACTCTCAAAATTATTCTATTAACACGACACACATAAACACACCCTCACGTCACCCTCCTTCCTCCATTAAAAACTTCCACCCCATTGACCACCATCAAGGGGAATACCCGCACTCACTCAAACACACACATACACTCGTAAAAAAAAGAAATCATAACACACGAAGGCGAAAATTATTATTGCATTAATTCAAACTCGATTCGTATATGAATAGCGAAACAAACAAAAAATGAAGAGAGGGGAAAAAAGAGCGCGTCTCGGTTTTATCAACCTTATTATATTAGTGTATACACCTGCATGAGTTGAGGGGAATACACCCTTGCCAACAGCCCCCGTCAACACCTCGGGGGATGTATGCACCCCGAAGTATCAAACTTTCACCGCGCACAACACCTTCTATGTGGATGTGTGTGTGTTTTTTTGCCTCGATGCTTTCGGGGGTAAATAGATTTTTTTAAAAGGTGCTCGAGTGAAGTGATTCGTATTGAATTACTTTTGAGACAATATTGATTATGCAATATTTACACGCGGGAAGGGAGGGAAGAAGAGGAAAAAAAACGACGGGGATAGTTTTTCATTCAAAAATAAATAAATAAAGAGATGGAATCGTCATGCTGGATTCATTTTTATTTTCTCCCATATACATTATAAATAGGAAGTATTTAATTTAATTTACAAGTTTAATTTAATAATATCTACATAACTCTGGTAAGCAAAATTAGTATATGTGATGTATTCATGTTGATACTTTATCTACATTATCTAATATATTTCTTGTATTTACTTTAATGTACATTAGTAAAGTGCCAACTTCCTTGGTCAATGCCAATTAGAATTATTTAATAATAGAAAAAAGTTTTATTCACTTGGTCACAGTTATTTGAATAAATTAAATTTATTAACTTCATTGTTTTTAAAAAAAATGAAAAACTTGACATTTGAGTTCAGGATTTCTTATATTGTGATTGCCAATATTTATATCTTTCGTCTAAACCGCACCCTTAAAGACAAATATGTAGTTTAAAAATAATTATTTATTAAGTAAATACGTACAACATAAAATGTATAAATTATATTTATATAATGGAAATAAATAAAATGTTTTGTGAAATATTATATATTTGCCTCGGTGGCATCGCGGAATTGTCATTCATCGCCTTTTGAATAACCGAAGGAAACAGGAAATTGATATTATCCGGGATTGTTTTATTAAAGAAGGAAAGGAGAGAAGGAGGGATTAAATGAGGTATATAAAATTGAGTTATTTGACGTCTGGGGATGTAATACGATAGGAATTCTAAATGCAAACAATAATTCAGCCAGATCATTCGGCCTGACTGGGCGAGAGGGAGGGAGAGAGGGAAAAGTCGCAAAGGGGGAGAAGGAGGGAGAGTATTGATATTTTCAGTCATGCAAAAATTGTAACCGTATTTCAAACGGCTGCGACGACAAGGATTATTTTGTGAAGAAGGAAGGGAGGGGGAATGTATTATTTTTAGAAACCGCCGTTCATTTGGGTATTTACAGGTGATTTGTGCCGTGTAATTGTTTATCGATTTTTTGGAATTTTTGTTTGATTAGATTAGGTAAATCATTCATAACTAATTTTTATTATAACGCATTTGTTGTTTTAAACCATGTATTTAACAATGCTGATTTGGTGAATTATTAAGAGCGATTAAAAATGTAAGCAGAATTTGAAATTTCAGTACAGTTAATTTATACCAACAAAAAATCATGAGTGAAAACTCAAATTAACAGTTTCTTTCGTATCGTGTTTTTGGCTTAACATTTTTATTTGCAAATTATGAATTTGTTTAAATAAAAATAGTTGTCTTTTCTCTAACTTATATATTTATTAAACTAAAAATAAATAAAAAAAAAATAAGTAGGAAAAACAACTATTTTATTTTTATTTAAACTTTAATTATTTAATTATCCTTTCACCTAATAAAATATTCAGCCAGCATTCATCTAGCGTATAAATAACTAGTTACGGCCATTTCGTTTTTCGAACCTCATCAGACTAGTGTGTTCCATGTGCAATGCCTTTTCACCTACATATTTTTTATTTATTTTTATTTTTATTGTTAGTTTAATAAACAAATAAGTGGGAGAAAGGACAACTATTTTTTCCACAACCAACATAAAAAACAATTAAAATATGAATTTTATCATTTTATAAAAAAAAGAATACTAAATAAATATCACTTGGCCGTTGTTACGTTCAAGACGTTTTTTCTTCTCATGTGTACACATATTTTTTCAAAAGCAAAAATAAAATATATATTTGGTTTTTATTTCTTGTTTTATAAAATGAACAAATTCAGTATTTTTTTAATCCAAAATTGTTAGCCAAAAAAACCTTTTACGAAACAAACTGTGTGACTTGTAGAGGGAAAATAATTTATTTATTAATTAATTATTTCGAAATTCTTTTTATTTAATTTAATTAAATATTTTATACATATGTTTTATAATCTTTTTAGAGCGTCACACTTTTCTTATAAAATTTTTAATATGTAATTATAATTGTAATTTGGAAATGGAGATTCCGTTAATAAAGTAAATTGAAATTGAACTGTGATCAAGTGAATAAATCTTTTTCTATTGTATTTGCTAATAATTTTTTTTTTCTGGATCAAAGATGGGCTTCAATTGAAGAAGCCTCTTATATTTAGTACAATAAAAATAAAAAAATAGAAGAAAGAACAATAATAAATTTAAATACTTTTTTTATTTGTTTTTTTTTTGTAAAATGAACAAATTCCACATTTCGCAAATCCATCCATCCACGATCACGGTTCAGAGGGACAAAGGCAATTTCGGCATGTATTTACCCGCCGCCCGTATAACTCTAGTTTACGTAAACGCAAGTTTCGCCAAAACAATTAACCGCCCCAATTAGATAGCTTACACATATCGACAATTAACGAAAAGCAAACAGCAATATCGTTAATTACGCAAACACCGTTTATCTCTCTATCTATCTGGAAACAAACCGGAATTTTGTTGA
The DNA here is from genome assembly GCA_963082785.1 of Philonthus spinipes. NCBI lineage: Eukaryota > Metazoa > Arthropoda > Insecta > Coleoptera > Staphylinidae > Philonthus > Philonthus spinipes. Next base: position 6,461,158 of record OY720314.1, read on the forward strand.
AGCCGGTTACGTAATTCGGACTGGATTAAACGTGTGCATAAGAGAAATAGAGAAATGAATAAAATAAATAAATATTTGAACACTGGCGGCTATTTTTAAAGGAAACTAATTGATTATAGATAACTCTATTTTTAGACACAAACAATTTTTCGTCAATTTACCTGCTTGGTAATCTATCATTTTTCTAAATTTATATTTTGTTTACTTAAATAGAACACAAATATTTATATAATGTAGTAATATTTTATTCCTTTCTTCAATTTTTTATTAGACATTTGTTAAAAAGTGAAGAAAGGAATAAAATATTACTACATTATATCAAGAAACTTCACGTACTCACCAACAAATATCTTACAAATAATTACATTTAATGAAATGTTCAGCCACCATTCATCTAGCGGATGGATAACTAGTGATGGCCATTTCGAAATTAGGCAAAAGGTGGCGCTTGCCTCGTCTTTAATTTATTACAAATATTTACGTTTTTCTATTTGCTTAAATATTTCCTTCTTACTTTATGATATTTTTTTAAACAAAATTTGCTATTGATAATGGCTACTTGGTGGTTTAAATATATTTTTAGCGTACTTTATTTTTTGTGTTGCTGATTGACCGTAATTGTTAATTAACTAATTACATAGTACCATTAAAAATATATATTAGAAAATATAATAACTGGGCAGAAAGACCTCTGGTCGCTAGCCATTTAACAATTAATTAATTTTTGTGTGATATACATAATCAATGTTTGTTACGTTATTGTAAACTTAATTGTTAATAAACATTGTTATATATATACAGGGTGTCTCAGCGTGCGCGCCGAGTAGCTTTACGGTTAAATGGTTTATTTTTTTCAAAATTGGCTTTCGCAGGCCTATGTAGGTCTATTAGGACCACATTTTAAAATTAGTATCAAATATACAGGGTGTCCCATAAAAGCATGGCGTATCATAGTTATATTTTTTCTAATGGAATGACCCATATTTTATATTTTTTTCAGATTCTACATCAAAAATAAAGTTAACTTTCATAATATGTTCATATGCCTAAACCTAATAACTTTTGAAATATTTAAATATTTTTTGAAATATTGACGTTTCGAAAAAAAATCATAACTTTGAAATGGATGAATGAAAACAAATGAAATTTTGTGTCGGTATATCTAACTAATGGGTGAATATTTCAGACTATTAAGAGGAATTTAAAATCTTAAGATGTTTTGATAATTCAACATATCTCCAAAGGCACATTCAAGGTTAAATTTCGTGCTTATTTTAAATGGCACACCCTATATCTAATAGGCCTATCTTGTAGGAAATTGTATTGTCTTTCAGAAAGTATAAAGGTATTCTACACCTAAACCTAATAGTTTTCAAGATATATCCATTTTTGTTAATTTTCGTCATTATCATTATTATTTTAATACGACAATGTAACATAAAGTGCCATCTATTGCTTAATTTAATAATTATTATTGCCAGTTATTCTAATAGGCTTTTGTTTATACGCAAATTTAATTGACACATTCGTATTATTACTAACAATTGAAAAAATAATGTTCCTTTAAATGAAAGAATTAACATGATTCTAATAATAATGTAATGTTATTAAGATTGTCTCTTAGTGTACAAAATGTTCTCTGATGGAAGACATCCTAATAAGAAGACTGTAGAGGAAGTTTTAAATACATTCAAAACTGTATTTGAAAAAAAAACTACCTTGAATACAGTAACTAATAATGAGGAGACACAATTACAAGTTTAATTCCATTGAATATTCGTCAAAAAAGGTGGTTTAATAAGCAATGAAATGGAAGAATACATGGAAAGCAGAATTAATAAATTAATAATACATTTATATCAATTATACCTAATATGCTGAGAAATGTCAAAATATCATTTAAAATAAAATTTAATTATGTATTCGATGGTAGTATTTTTGAAAATTTATTATAAATTACTTTTAATACTATTTTGTCAATTTATTTGATGTATTTCGTTATATTTGTTTTACAATTCTAACAAGTTTTTATCAAATAATTTACACATGTGTAAATAAATAATGCAATCAGTATATTGACTATTTATAAACAATAACTAAACACTTGCCTTTATGGAATAATAAATATTATATTGAACAATAGATGGCGCTTTGTATCGACTTTCCATGTTATGAATAATAAATATTATGTCAAAAGTTAACGAAAATGCATATACCTTGAAAACTATTAGGTTTAGGTAAAAAATATCTTTATACTTTTTGAAAGACAATATAATTTCCTACAAGATAGGGCTATTAGATATAGGGTGTGCCATTTAAAATAAGCATTAAATTTGACCTTGAATGTGTTTCTGGAGTTACGTTAGATTATCAAAACATCTTAAGATTTTAAATTCCTGTAAATAGCCTAAAATATTTACCCATTAGTCTAATATACTGGTACAAAATTTCATCTGTTTTCATTCATCCATTTGAGAGTTATGATTTTTTTTCGAAACGTCAATTTTTCCAAAAATATTTAAATATTTCAAAAATTGTTAGGTTTAGGCATATGAATATATTATAAAAGTTAACTTTATTTTTGATGTAGAATCAGAAAAAAATATAAAATATGGGTCATTCCATTAGAAAAAATATAACTATGATACGCCATGCTTTTATGGGACACCCTGTATATTTGAAACTAATTTTAAAATGTGGTCCTAATAGACCTACATACGCCTGTGAAAGCCGATTTTGCAAAAAATAAACCATTTAGCCGTAAAGCTACCCGGCGCGCACGCTGAGACACCCTGTATATATATAAGTATATATATAAGTGTAATATAAGTAAGTGATATATTTCAACGTATTATATATTTTTAAATCTTCCAGAATTTTTGGCATTCTTCTAAACAGCTGTCTTTTTTTAATAACCCCACAGCCAATAATCCGCTGGGTTTAATTCAGGCGATCTTGCTGGCCAAAGATTTATAAAATGTCTGCTTATTATGAGTAATCTAACCACACCATAAAATTTTGTTCCATCGAGAGGAACCCTATAGAGTTGATCTGAACTCGTAAAACCATTTGGGATAATAATTGATGAATTTTTTTGTTAATTTGTATTTTTAGTTATTGTTTATTTATATGTAATAGCCTATTTACTACTTATAGTAAAAAATTGTTACAATTTTTGTAAAATTGTGAATTTTCCGTAAATAAATTATTATTATTATTAAATTTTTTTTTTTTTAATTTAAGATGATACTTTATTCATATCATATATACAAATATCTTTCTGATAACCCCATATTTGGATTTTATTTTGTTTCAATTTAAACAGCTCGTATTTGTTAATAAGAATAATAGTAATGGTAAATAAAAATAGGTTCCATTATTATTATTAAATATACTAATACTACATTGCTTCATATTACTCAATTTGTTTAAATAATGCTTCATTTTTCTTATGCAATAACTGTATTTATTTATTCGCCACAAATTATATTGGCCTTATCTTAATAACACACAATCCGAAATATTTCAAAGAAACAACAAGACGAACTCTCGTGTGTTGACCAGCTGGTCCTGCAAAGTCCGCACAGCGTCCCTTCATTCTTCACCCTCCTCTAACTCGATTCCGCCAACCCTCAGTACATAACTTGTTGTGTCCGTGGAAAGAAATTATAATTGATTTTCACTTTTCTGGTTCCTTCCTCTCCACTCTTTACACACACACACATACACACACACACACATACACACAAATAGTGCCTACTACGTGATTCTTGCTCGCTCTTCAAGAAACTAGAAAACAAGTGTGTTTCTTTAAGATAAAAACGTGTTTTTCCTGTGGTGGTAATTTTTGTGACGGGTGCTTTTAAACCCCTTTTTCATTTTTCTTAGTGAAAACCTGCATGCGTTCTCACAAGTTGGTGTAAATTATTATATGAATTGTTATTTAAATTAACAATTGAAAAATCAGCCTTATTTCAAATAAAATTACATATTGTAATAATAAATCTGAATAGATTATTAAAAATCTACCAATAAATTAAATAAAAACACAGATTAAAACTTTAAATTCTCGATTTATCATCCTATTTTTTAAAAAAAACTTGTCAAGAATTTAAGGTTAATAATAATAATAATCCTTAGGCAGAAAGACCTCGGGTCGATAGCCTATAAAAGGACAACCTCAAATTATATATCGTATTATACTATACAATACTGTACTTAATATAATGAAAAAGTCCCTTGAATAAAGATATTTGTATATATAATAATCCTTTACTCCTTACACCTAACGGTAGTATTAAAAAAAAATCCTTTATTTTGTAAATATCAGCTCCATTGATTGTTTATTTAAGAATTGATAAGATTACACGATTTATGTTTTCTAAATAATAAAAACGAAGATTTAGTGGGATTTGATGTTAGATTCAATATGCAATTCTTTGAAAGTCGGAATTCACCCATATTTCAGCTTGGCGAAAAGATTGCGGTTGAAATGAAAGGTAAAGTTGGCTATCATCTTCATTCCTCTGACCACGACATAATTGTAATTGTGAGAGTATATTAGATGTATAGATGGAAAATAATAGAGGGCCAAGTACGGAGCCTTGCGGTACCCCTTTATTTATGTCTAAGAAACTTGATTTGCTTTCGTTAAGTCGCACACATTATTTACGTCCACTGACGTAGCTAACTAGTAGTGAGACAGCAGATTTCTCTAGGCCTATGTGCTGAAGTATAGCTTGAGTGTATCAAATGCGACAGTTTCGAAGCCCTTCCAAAAGTAACAATCTGTGTTTTAATCGTGTATTTGATACACCTGATATAAATTTCTTGATTGGCTCTAGTGACTTTTTATTTATTTTATTGCTAAATTTTTGATAATCTATTCATAGTTATTATTACAGAATGAACTACCAATGTTTAAATATTAATTAGATTAAGATAATTACATAGGTACACCCTAATAATTCCCTCCACAGCCCTTAATACTCTATGAAATATGCAAAATTCCCATTATTAAATACAGATTCAGAACAATAGATCTTACAGGTCGCAGTTCACATGAGGCTAACTTACGTCTCACTAGCCCCGTATAAATACAGATTAGAAATTCTTTCCTTAAAATACGCCACCAATCCTCGCATAGCTCCTATTATAAACTATAATAGTTAGTGAAGTATGGGCATGTTTAAAATTAATAATGAATTAAACTTGGAAATTAAATTCACTTGGTTTTGTTTTACTTATGTTTATTTTAACTTCAACAAGTTTCGGCTTAATGCCATTATCAAGATTTCTTAAAGTTAAAATAAACATAAGTAAAACAAAACCAAGTAAATTTAATTTACAAGTTTAATTCAAAATTAACAATGTTTTAACATGTGATTAGTAAGGAAAAAGTGTCTGATATATTTAGAATTAATGTTAGAATTACGAGGAATACATAGCGTATCCTAACATTAATTCTAAACATAACTGAAAATGTTTGAGTTTACGTGAAGTGATTGATCACAAAATAGAAAGACTGTTATTCCTTACTTCACTTTTTATTTTTATGTTAGATGTACATTTCGAGACACGAAGTAGTTTGTTATTGATAATGAGCACTTTGTGTCTCGAAATGTACATCTAACATAAAAATAAAAAGTGAAGTAAGGAATTATAGTCTTTCTACTTTGTGAATTCTAAACATGCCCATATTTCACTAACAATTCATCAATTCACCTCAACAAGTTTTTTATTACTAATTTGTAGAACTTACACAGTGACGTTAGAAATCATGACGATTGAATAAAATTATAAGAACTGGGCAGTTATCACAATATTTACATCATTACAATAATTTACAACTAGTTAAATCTTAGAAAATGGCTATCGACCATCGGTCTTTCTGCTGATCATAGAAAGACCGATGGTCGATAGCCATTTTCTAAGATTTAACTAGTTGTGAATTATTGTAATGATGTAAATTTTGTGAAACATTTCATGTAAATCTCAGGAAAAATGTTCTACATAGCTTTTCAGATAAAACAAAGTGAGATATCAAACATCTAACAATCGCACTTCCAGCTACGATTGATCAATGTGTGAATTGTTATTTATAACAACAGGATAATGGCTGTTTAATTGTGCAGGATCGTTGATTGGTATAAATAAACACTTGCGAAATACGCATGTGTACATCTGTCGTGTGCTTGATTATATATATATGTGTGTGTGTGTGTGAGCGTGTGAGATTGTTGTTTGCGTTCATTCAACATTGTTGTCAACGATCCTTAAACGCTGGTTCAAGGATTATCTTTAATAAGACATGTACCGAAATTATTTCCAAATGTTTTATTGAACGGATCGATTGATGTGAGTTGTTTGAATTGTTTGTTTAATGAATAGAATCAATTGATTATGGTGTTATAATGGAAATTGTTGAAATAGAAAATACGCAACTGAAATAATAACATATTTTTTAAGGGTGCGGCTTAGTAGAAAAATTTACATAGAAAAGAGTATTCATTCACTTGGTCACAGTTATTTAAATATATTAAATAAAAATGATTTGACTTACGTTACGTAAGTCAAAAGTCACCGAGCTAAATGTGAAAATAATTTATTAATTATTTTCAAATCATTAAAATTATATAAGGCAGAGCTGTACTGATAAGAATTTCGTGCCACTTTATACCACTTATTACGTTACGCAAGTCAAAAATCACAGAGCTAAATGTGAAAATAACTTATTAATTATTTTCAAATCATTTTTATTTAATATAGAAAAATATACCTATATGAGGTACGCTTCAATGATTTAATTTAATTAATTTAACATCATTAAAATTATATAAGGCAGAGCTGTACTGATAAGAATTTCGTGCCACTTTATACCACTTATTATTATATTATAATTTAGATTATATTTAATAATTCTATATTTATTTTTAATCTTGCGTTGTACTCGCTTTGTATAAAGGAGTTTTCAGTAAATAAATAAATTAAATAAATATGAATAAATTATTAGAAATCAACCAATAAAACACAGATTAGATTGAATAACTTTAAATTCTCGACTAGTTTCAGGTTATTAGCCCATTTTCAAAAGAATTTAAAATTTGTTTTTAATAATTTATTCATATTTATTTCATACAATATGAACTACCAATGTCTAAATATTAAAACCATTAAATAAAATAAATTAAAAATCATTGTAGTAATTGATTTATATGAAAGTCAATTATGAAAAACAATGATAATAGGTGATATAAACAATAATCGGCGAGAAGGTTCTCTTGCTTCTATTCACCCTTCCATAACCTCTAGAAAAGCGAATCCTCTTTGTATTAATAATCCCTAAAATTAATGCCTCTATTTCACATTCCCAATAAACAACTTTACCCTACAAATTTTCCTAGACTACATACATCCAAATTAATCTATTGATGAAATAATTTTTACGAAAGCCTCGCATTATGATCATGCCATTATAATAGGAGACTTTTACGCCAACAGAAGAAAAAGCCAACATATCCAAAATTTCTGCTCGACTTCTAACTTCATTAAAATTTCTACTCCTCATTCATAATGAATGAAATATAATCCAACACAGCTGATATAAACTTTTTTACATCCAATATCCAACCGCTAATCCATAACATCATCCTAACTCCCCACCTATGTTCTGATCACCTATCCATACAGTATGATATAAAAACTAACTCTTCAATATCAGAATTGACGTTCGAGATTTAACATAAACATATACAACCGACGTCGAGAATTGTTGTCCATTAAAGGAAGGCGAACTTATCCTGTTTGTGAGAACAGGAAATAAAAAACAAAAAAACAACATGGAAGAAAACAAGTGTTTAAATTTATCCAATAAAAATTCTTGGTTCTATCAAGAAAGTAGCAGAACAAGTATCAAATATATTGAAAAACAATAATGCTGTTAAAATAAAGCTTTCAGATAAAGCTCCCTTCCGACCACGGAAATGGACAATTCAATGGAAGATATTTTATCAATTGCAGAGTTATAAATTGGTGAACTACATGTGTATTGTGTCAAGACATTACATAGCATGATATTCATTTCTATAGATATGCATACACGGTGAGGATACAATCGTTTCAAGTTATTATAGGTTGCTATTGATATGTTTTTTTTTATATCTGAAAGAATTGTCAATGGTCGCGTTCAGGGAATTTTTAGAAATGTAGCGCTACAACGCAAAGCGCTTGATGTTCCCTGAACACGCTTTCGATGTTAAGGACGTTCACGAAAATATGGCGGTTTTGTTTACAGCTACACGGCTTAAAAAGCGATCAAGCGGAAAAAATATATGCTTTACCGCTTGATAAAGCGCTACAGCGCCACACATAAAGCGGTACCGTTCAAGGAAACCGCTTTCGTAAAGCGCTTAAGCGCTACAGTTCCCTGAACGCGACCAATAATTACGCCTAGATTTTTAACTTCTGTAACGTAGGAAATATCAGCTCCATTGATTGTCTATTTGAGAATGGATAAGATTACACGATTTATGTTTTCTAAATGTTGGGTATAGTAACTACGGTGATTCCAATAAAACATGGAGGAAAAAGTGGAATAAACCAACTAACTATAGAAACAACCATAAAATAACTGCAAAAACGCATGAACCAAGCCAAGGAATCGTGCATTAACGTCACATTAAAAATAATAATATGCGCGAACCGCAAATAACCTCACTGGAAACTTTTTTAACTAATACCCGAACGCGAACACGTAGCTCCGATTCGGAACTTTTGCAAAAGTGCACTAAAAAGATTTAATCTTCGTTTTATACGAGGCCGACACACGAATATTGGGGGTAATAAAAATTTAAAAATCATTAATTGCGTGTTTACGAAATCGAAAAAAAAAGTACGGATTAATGTAGAAAAGTTTAAATTGGATTATGTAATTGCTTTGTTTGAATTTCACACACTTGTAAGAATTGGTATGTTACAAAATATGAAGGAACTGAGTGTATAATAGTATAGCTATTTTGTCCGATTTGTTATAATTGTGTTACGCAAGGATACCTAAAATCGTCCCGAAAGTAAAGAAATCGTCCAGAAAATCCTACTTTCGGTATGATTTTTGTAAAATTTCGTTTCAATAAATAATAACGATAGTTTTATTTTTCGGTGCGTAAAAGCCACTAAACTTTTATTTATTTTAATGTTTTAATAAAATCTTATGTATTTATATCCCTAGAATCCAATTCTTCAATAAAAATGGGAGTTCCAATTTGAATTTTCAAAGTTGTTCGCCGCCCCGCCCACATAGGGGACAACAGGGGTCTGAATTTAGAACAGAATGATATTACGAAGCATTATTTTTTGGTCTCGCAACATTTTTTCGTACGATGCGATTTTTCAAATTATTTTTATTTGTCAGGTTAAATGCTACACCCGTTATATATCTAAGCATTAGAGAATAAAGTGTGAAGAAAGGATACAACAGTGTTAATTATTTTAATTATACTCTTCACGTAACTCAAAACCAATCATCGAAGGTGAATGTTTTATCGAATTGATCCTATTTTTTTTTATTTTATAAAAAGCAAAAGGAATACGATTCATTAATAAAATATGATTTTTTAATACGCTACGACTATAAATAATTCGAAAAGAAAAAAGACGTTATTTATTAGCTCATACACCATCTGTGATTTGCTCGAGATTGCTTTTCGCAACAAAATTCATTACACTCAACAATAACGCCATTAATTAACTAATCTAAAATTTAATGCAAAACCCAACTTACATAAAAAAGAGAGAGAGAGAGAGATAAATCCTACGTACACAGATACACACAAGTATTTAAAATTCTCTCGGTGTTCCATTAAGGAGCGAGAAAATTGCCAGCGCCAGGCTAAATTGGAAAACGCGGCATTCCTAGCATTCTTCCTTTGCGTCATCTGCTAATGGATGCACCAGTTAACATCGCAGATGATGCAATCGCTGATAATGGAGTCAAGGTCGTTGCATTCTGGCGGCAACGGCGAAGAAGACGGTCCAAAGAAAATTCGCACCGAGAGATGAGGTGCGGAAAGTTATTCAGAGAATTTCTTATTAATTAATTTAGGGATTTAATAAATTTCCTGTTCTAATAAAAACGATAAGTTTGCCTTCTTTTAATGGATGAAACAACAATTCTCGGTCGTCTACTTTGCAGAACCAAATTGTTGAAGATGCCACATGGAATTTGGCAATAGATGGAGTTTGTGTTATCTTTCCAATTATTATAAATAATTGCATAACATTTCTTGAATGACTTTCTCATTTATCACTTGGTGAAACATATTGAACTATTATTGATGAAGGTTTTTAAAATTAAATTACACTTGGTTTGTTTCACAATTTTTGTCTCTATTTACTCGACTAGTTTCGCTCTTTACGGCATTATCAAGAGTGAGAGTGTAATTTAATTTTAAAAACCTTCATAAATAATGAAGGTACGAAAATTATAAAAATCAATCATTTTTTATAATTTATAAATTATAAAAATCAATCATTTTTTATAATTTTCGTACCTCTGAATTTAAATTCCGTGTCATGAAAGATTAGCATCCATTTATAGACTCTTTCTTCCTCTATAATTAGTCGAGCGGGTGGATTCTTATGTTTCAAAATAAAAATAAGAGAATACGAGAGGAGAACTAGAAAAAAAAAGAAGTGTGTAGGAATTGCTGTTTGTGAAAGCGAGCAAAATATGTGGTAACAAGCTGTGAGGATGGCTAAATCTGTCTGATTGGTGTTATATATAGAATTAAGCAAAGATGTTGTTGACATGTGTTTCTGTTTCGTAACGATGAGAATAAAGCAAAAATATTTACAAAGCTGGAAAAATATATTCAATCGGTTGTGTTTGAAATTTCAAGACTTGTAGAAATTGTTGATTTATTTCCATACGGGAAATTATTACGAAACCGAATGAAAAAAAAAAAAACACATATTTAACTAGAAATATACTTAAGATTTCTAGCTAAGTATGTGTTCTAGAAAAAATCTCAAAAAAATTCTTCTTATAATTCACACTGAAATAATTATAGTGAACAAACGAATAACATAATACGAGTTGAGGTACTTCGAGATCAACAACCAGGACGATGATGATGTTGACGAGGATAACGATTAAGTGTGTAAACAAGCTGATTTTTTATATTAAATTTTTAAAAGTTTAATATAAAAAAAAATATAATCACTGTGTTTTTTTTACCATAAATAATTTATTGTATACAGGGTGACCAGAAAAGGTGTAATAATCTTCAGTTAAAGTGGTTCGTTAATCATTTTAAGTAAAAAAAAACTAAAAAAATATTATTTTAAAATATTTTTTTAGTTTTTTTTAGTGTTGGGCAAAATCGAGTGAATTTAGTAATCGAGTATTTCTGAATAACCAATTTTAAGTAGCTAAAGTTATTAAATAACAATAAAATTGTGTTTATTAATCAATAGGTAAAACTTTCCTATATTAATATTATTAATAACACGAAGAAAATTCATTTTGCAGGGACAAAAAAGATCGAAAAGATCGGCTTTGCCCATCTCTAGTTTTTTTTTTTACTTAAAATGATTAACGAACCACTTTAACTGAATATTATTACACCTTTTCTGGTCACCCTGTATACAATAAATTATTTATGGTAAAAAAAACACAGTGATTATAATTTTTTTATATTAAACTTTTAAAAATTTAATAAAAACAATCAGCTTGTTTACACATTTAATCGTTATCAAATTAATTAAATAAAACACAAAAAAATATTGGGTAAATATTCAATAAGCTTTATGAGGCTATTAATATCCTAAACATGTGACTATAATTACATTTAGTGTATAATTATTGCTATTAATAATCGAATTATCATTAAATAAACATTTGCAATGTTTAACTGAATGTTATTATAACTAATTTTAATCAAAATATTTCAAAATTATTACTGATTTCTAGTCACATATTTATAATATCAATGGCCTCGTGAATCGTACAATATTTTTTTACTTAAATTTTCTACTTGAAATTAATCAATAAACTTGAAGATCATCACACCTTTTCTGGCCACCTTGTATATGACACAATATAAATTTTCACGATTTAAGTTTCGACGTTTGACGGTCATTATCAAGTGAAAACAAATTACAGAAACTATTATCATGAATAAAAATAATGATTTGCATATTATCCATTGCACATTCAGCGTAATTGTATTGCCAAATTTCTGGCGAGTATCACTTTCTGGGAATGTCTTTTGGCGCTGCATCCGGCGATAATTTTATCGCTCCCGAGATAATCGCGTTATGGGCTGTTTTGATAAAATGTGGCGGAGGAAGTTGGTTGGTTTCGCGTTATGAAATTACTTTGTGTTTAATGAGTATTACACGTGCATAAGGTGCACACTGCGACGACCGCAAACTCCACATTCTAACGAACAAATGAAGATCGGTATATAATTCTGATAATTAAAACAAAAATAGTCAGATAAATTAAAATTTATGCCATAATATTCGTTATGATTATTTGTTAGTGAGTTATGTCAAGTTCAGTTATAATATAAAATTAAACACTTGGTTTATTTCACCATTGTTTAATTTATCCTTTAAATATTATTATTTAAAGGATAAATTAAACACTTGGTTTGTTTCACCATTGTTTAATTTATCCATTAAATATTATTATTTAAAATGTTTCAGTGAGAATGTTATCCAAGAAATAGAAGTTGAATAATTTGTATATAAGTTAAGGTTTTGAGTATTTCAAGATAATAAACGTAGAGTTAATATTCATATTTTTATTACAAATGTTGAAAATTATGGCCTTAATTTTATAGACAAATGTTAACTCTACCTTTTTTTTTATTTTCAATAAATGTTGGAACTGCTCTGGATTTTTTTAGTATCTATTTTTTAACTGTTGCTTTAAGTTTTTTGAGGGTATCCATTGGATATTTTAAAAATCCAGTGGCAAAATACGATTTACGACGCTGTCAAATTTAGTTACTCTTTAATATTTGTAAGCGAGTTACGTGAAGATAATGTAATTTAAATAAAATACACTCTAAACTTTTCTTCATTGGATAATTACTTGTTCCAAATGAACATTTCGATCACAAAGTGATCATTATCAATGGATGTAAAAGATACCAAAATAATGATTTGCATATTACATGTTATATCCATTTATAATGATCACTTTATGATCGAAATGTTCATTTGGAACAAGTAAATATACAGTGAAGAAAAGTTTACAGTGTTTTTTTATTTAAATTACATCTGAAGATGTTATAATTTAAACTCGCTTACAAATATTAAAAAGTAACTAAATTTGACAGCATCGTAAGTCGTATTTTGCCACTGGATTTTTAAAATATCCAATGCATACCCCCTAAAAAACTTATTTTTTTTTCTTGGCATGAACTGGGAGCGATAAAATTCCCCAGATTTATCGGCGGGCAATTTAACTCGTCTAAAATCTCACTCTGTATAATCTGCTAAAATAAATAATTGTAAAACAATCCAAGTGTGTTTTTTTTAAATTTAGTTAATTCACCACAAGTGATACGTTAATTAAATATATATTTTAAACAGATAAAATTCCGCATTAACAAATATTTAATACAACCCACAGTCAACAAACAAACATAACATAAACAGGTAGTACCACCACAAGAGAGTATATCACTTTGTGGAGCATTGAAACGTTATCACCAGGCAGCCAAGTTGAAACTTCACGGTCCCAACTACGCGAGCGGATCCCCATGAATATTTAATGGCGTTTAATGTATGGACTCGTTACGATCCCGCATTAATATTTATTATTGAAATGCTTTATTTAATTGTTATTTTAAATAACCGGCCGCTGGATGGGCGGCCATTAATACCGCCTAACCGGACTAATTGGGCATTATTAGAGCTGGTATTGCACATAAAAAGTGTATTCAATCCATTCCGTGTTCACGCAGCATAAGCTTATTATACTCGTATTATATTTTATTACAATTATTATGACAATACTCTCGGCCTGCACAAACACAAACACACACACACACATGTTAGGTACCTGATTAATTTAATTTAGCTCGTGATATTGAATAATTTTACCCTGTTTTTTCTTTATTAATTGAAGAACGCCCCGAGTTAATTAGTTGCGTAAAATGTTATTTATCACAGTCTACTGAGTATTATCTCTGTTTTTTTTTCTTCTTTAGATTTATTTTCTTTCTTTCATATGGCTGCTTACATTTATAGAGTAATTGCGCCTCGTGAACTAATTTGTTCGCAATAAACATTCCATTCAGATATACAGTTTATTTTTATTATTGCTTTAAAACAGTTGTTTCTATGCAATTAATTAAGGACTTAATTTCACGTAACATTAAATAATATACATATAATATTAACTTTAACTTTGACTTTATTTTACAGAATTCTCCATTATTGATTATATTATACAATAATTTACATATTTGTATATAATCAGGTAAGAATTCCTAAACAATTAATAATTAATAAGTAAGATAAGTGCATTACCAAACGGTTAAAAGAATTGATTCAGTGTTGCTTATGACTTCACAAACTAACATCTACGGGTATATAATGGAAACAATAATTTACCTAAGAAAATGTAAAAATAAAATTTAAACCAATAAAAATATAAAGTAAATATGTTCTCGAATTAACGAAATGTAATCACTAAATAATTATAATAAATTAAAGACGACGCAAGCGCCATCTTTTGCCTAATTTCAAGTGGCATCGTCAACGATTTGGGTCTACAAGGTAGACGATCGAGAATCATTGTTTCGTCCAGTAAAGGAAGGCGAACTTGTCCTGTTTATGAAAACGGAATTCACATTTAATGAAATGTTCAGCCACCAATTAGCGTATGGAAAAACCGAAACGGCCATCACTAGTTATCCATACGCTAGATGAATGGTGGCTGAACATTTCATTAAATACTAAATAATTAATGAGAATCTAATGAAAAATATATTTATGAAATTTAAACAAGATTATGTAGAATTAGTGTTCCGCTGAATTACCACAAAGATGAAGAATAAAAGGCCGTATTCATTTTGATGAAAATTGAACTTGAAGTTCTAAAAGGTACCCCTTTAATTTTTTATTTTTTTTTAATTCGAACTTTGTATTTTATAAAAAAATATTTCTTTCTAAAAACTTTCTTACAACAGATTCGTATACAGCACAAAGTACTTACGTAAAATAAGTCAAAGTATCACAGAGCTAAAGTGTCTATACAAATGTTTTACTAAAATCAAGTGAAAATTAAATAAACAGAATTTGAAAATAATTAATAAATTATTGCCACTATTAATTATTTTCAAATTCTGTTTATTTAATTTTCACTTGATTTTAGTAAAACATTTGTATACACACTTTTGCATTTGCAAGTAGAAGATAGACAACAAAGGATTAATTTAAAGTCTTAAATTAAACTACGAGAGAAATAATAACTGTAATTTATGTATATTTAATACTCGGGGCTATATTATTTGAGAACAGTAAATGTATATATGTTCCGTGAAAATACATCCTGTATTTAGGTACGTGGATCGTCAACTGTTCCCGACTCTATTGTTTTCGCGTTTTGTGTGGCAAAAACCTTAGACAGACGGACAGAATGGAAAGCGAGAGAAGAGTGGTTGTTGGGAGGACGGGGAGCCTCATTCACCGCGCTGAATTATTGTTTTGCTCTTTTTTTACCTACTCTATGTGTGTGTGTGTGTGGGTAGATGCAACAAGTTATATTCAGCAGAGCCCCGGGTTATGTACCTACTATTTAATCCTCGTCATAAAACCTTAATCCCGGGGAGCACCTACTCCGAAATAATTGAACGGAAATATTTCATTCTCGGCTTCACCACGCCAATTAATTCCGCACAATATGAACGCAATCAATTCGATACGCAGGAACGTCAATTTTCATATCTTATCAAATGGAATACAACGCGCGGAATGGAAATTGTTTGATTCAAACATAATAATTGATTTCGAAAGAAACATTCAAAATAGAAAAGAGGATTCATTCACTTGGTCCCAGTTATGTAAAAAAAATAAAAGTAATTTAAAAATAATTAATAAATTATTCTCACATTTAGCTCTGTGATTTTTAACTTACGTTACGTAAGTACTTTAAACAAATGCACATTAAAACCACCACTTCTCAGGCAAATACCCCGCCAGACATTGAATTACATAATGTACACCTGCTGCTGCATATCAATAACATATTGCATCATATAAAAATTGTATGATCCGAGAAAAATTCAATATAAACAACAAAAAATAACGTTACCTAATATAAGGCCATTTGCAGACACGTGTTTCGGGATCTATCCCTCGTCACTACAGCTCTGGCTCACACAATTTTAAGATGTTAAATTAAATTAATTAAATTAAATTAAATCAATTACATATAAATGGTTGTCAGTTGTGTGAAGATTTAAATGATTAATATAAGAAAAACACTTGTAAAAACTTTTTTCATAAATATTTATTATTTTTAAATACGTATTTCGACTACGATGTAATCATCTTCAATGAAGTCTAAATCAATTACATTAAATAAAATCAAAATAAATCGATTTAAATTAAATCAAACCAAATTAATTCAATTTAAATTAAAATCAAATCAAGAGAAACGTTTTTTTTTATTTACGGTAAATCACCTTTATACAGAATAATAACAATATTCAAAATTTTTAGATAAATAGCATGAATGTAAATCACATATAAACAGAATAATACAATTTTACATATATAACATATTTTAATATCAGTAGAGGAAACTGCAAAATAATTGAATTGAATTAAATTATAATAAATTAAAGACGACGCAAGCGCCATCTTTTGCCTAATTTCAAGAGGCATTCCAGATGGAACACACTAGTCTGATGAGGTTCAAAAAACCGAAATGGCCATCACTAGTTATCCATACGCTAGATGAATGCTGGCTGAACATTTCATTAAATGTGAATTAAATCTTCTTTATGTTGGTTGTTGGTTGTGGAGACTTTAATTATTTAAATAAAAATACTTGTCCTTTCTCCTACTTATTTTTTTTTTTATTTTACTAGATATATTTCGGAAACTATGTTTCCATCTTCTGTAGTTGAAGTTTTATATATATCTAGTAAAATAAAAAAAAAAAAATAAGTAGGAGAAAGGACAAGTATTTTTATTTAAATAGTGAATTAAATCAATTAAAATGAGCGATTTTATAAACATTAAAAAAATGCTTAATAAAATTGTGGCAATCAAAAATTGTTCTACAAATTTAATATGTGTTTCAATTTTATTCATATTCAGTGTAAACACCAACAATATCTAATTATAAAAAAAATATTGTGTTTGATCATAATTCATTTCGAAACAAAAAAAAATGATGCTAAGTCCTGACAACATAAAACATAGTTTTCTTCAACTGGCTCAACGGTGCATTATTATTTCACCTGGCTTTACGAGAATTACATTAAGCTTACTTTTAAAGATTAAAATATTTGAATTAACAATTTATTTGTTAATTATTTATAACTTGGTTACACAATTTCTATAGTATAGAAAGGAATAAAATATACCTTTATTCACTTCTGTATTTTTTAATATTAAAAGTACATTTCGAGCACAGAATGCTCTTTAATTTTTTTATATATAAAATTGGCAAATAAATATACATAATAAAATTTAATATACAAATGTAATTTTATATATAAAAAAAACTAAAGAACACATTGTGCTTGAAATGTACTTTTAGTATTAAAAAATACAGAAGTGAATAAAGGAACATTTTATAAAGACGCTTCAAGACAGTTCAGCGAGGTAGCACAGATATTTTTATTACACATCGCCATTAATTCAAGACAGGGCAGAAAGACCTCCGGTCGATAGCTCAGAATAGACAAATTTTAATTTTAATGTATATACTCAAATAATTTAAATAAAACATATGTAAGTAGGAGAAAGGACATATATTTTTATTTAAATAATTAAAGTCTCCACAACCAACAACCAACATAAAAAAGATTATATACTCAAAGTTTGTAAAATGTATTTGTCTGAATAAACTAATTAAAATATGCAAATGTGATGTGTTTGAAAATCAGATAAAAATAAATAATTAAATCAAATAAAATAATTTTAATAAATTGCTAAATAAAATATATAAAGCCAGAAGGCACAAGGCTCGGATTATTTTTATTTATAAATTACTGCATTATGATATTGAAGATTCTTACCTCTTATAAAAATTAAATTTCTATATCCCCAGAACTAATTCTAGACAGAACTCCACGTTTTATAGCACTAACGCAAACACTTCACACTACTTAAATTCTTCCATAAATTCAATGTGTAAAACGGTGAATAAATTGGCAAGTAATATTGACTTATTTGCCATGAATTTGCATGCATTAAATAAATCCTTAGTGTTCGAATAATAAAACTGCGCTAATTGTATTATGTGAATATCTATATGTGTATGTACGTATAAACATAGTCTGTAAATTGTATTATCCTGTAATAAGTTTTTGTAAACTGTTGGATAATAAATTATTATTGTTATTGTTAAATATTAATATCAAGAAAACTTCACGTACTCATCAACAAATATCTTCAGTGAAGAATTTAAATTTTATAATAAGGTTGTGTTATTTTTAAATTAAAATTAATTGATTTGTTTTACTCTGAGTTTTTTTTTTAATTTTTAACTGGTTTCCATAAAATGCCATCGCTAGGAATTATATACAAAAATGGAGAACAAGAATACATGCACTAATGTTCGATTAAATTCGTTATTATTAAACTATTTAATCGATAGCCCAGAGGCTATTGCTTCAATTAATTTTCATATCCCCCACGCACTTAGACACCATAGATTTTTTTCAATTCCCAAAACGAATATCATTGTTAAATCGCCAATATTTGCTCTGTGTGACATTTACAACAATTTGCAATCTGTCGATCCTTCGCTTGATATTTTTAATATGTCCAATGCGAAATTATGTTTTAACCGTATTATTGAAATAATGCACCGGTCTTAAAATTTAGAACTGTTATTATATTTTTGTTAATTAGGCAATAGTTATTATTTAGTGTATATTTAAATAGCATACAACTAGAGATAGGAAATTTTGTAAAATAAATTTCAGTGGTTGTATTAGAAATAAATAAATAAATTACTAAAAATGTTTTTATTTTTCAAGCAGCATAAAACAGTTCTGTTATACAAAGCTAAAGCGTTTTATTACCTAAAATACACACAAGCACACAATTGGGTTGAGAACGCATCGAACTAACGGTTTCAATTAAAGAAATTAGCCGAATATTTGTCGGGCCGCGTAACGAAATTCGCGGATTCCAGTTTCAGCGTGGCCCGGTGCGTGTGGGTTTAATTATTTGATGTGCTCAGCCCATTTTCGCGAGTCCGCCATAAACGAACTGGAATTGCTCAATCTATTTCAATTTGTGAATAATTACGGGCCACTATTAGGTTACATTGAGAGGAGGAACACGATTCCACCCGAGATGTTTCGTTTCAAAAAATTCCTGGTATCTGTAAATATTACCATGGATTGTTTTTTTTTAATTATAAGCGTAAAAGATATCAGATTTTCTATAGGAAATATTGTTTCTTGATTTTGTTTGTGTTTATCAAAACAGGAAATAAACAACCGGAAATATCACTGCTCACTAGTAGTATAATTAAAAAAAATTATAAGATCATAAACAAAATAAATGTATCTTTATGGTAAGAAAATTGTTTTCATTTCATAATTTTTAGCATGAAGAGAAAAATCGCAAAAAAGAATTTTCGTTACTAACGTAATTAGCGGCTCTCGGGTAATTATCGGACGTGATTAGCGTTTATTAATAACTAACGTTAATAGTTTAATTGGTTATTAGGAATAGAAATAAAGTGCTGCTGAGGTAATTATAACACCAATAAATAAGTATTGCGAGTGTAATTGATTGACAGTAGTTGTATAACTGTAAATTTCAGTGAATGCGAAGAAATTAAATTAATGACTGAAAAAAAAAAAAAAAACGCAAACCATTCGCTAATTCACATAAATCTGAGTTATTTTTCGTAATGAATATTTATATACAATTTTAAATTAAATTGTTTTATGATTTACAACTATCTATTATACTTCAAGTGGAAAGACTACTGGTCGATAGCTAATTAACTGATATAAATGATACTTTTGTGATTTTTATTATTTATTTTATATATATATGTGGAAGCAGATATCAAAAGTATAGGAATTACCAACTGGAAGAAGAAGGCAAAAGACAGGAAGAAATGGAGGGAAATAGCGATGAACATATTTAACACTGAGGCAGCACAATGAGAGAAGAATTACGGGGATTAATCCACCTCAATATAAATGGATTGTCAGGGCTATTTATATTATAGTTCAGTACAATTATTTGACATAACGGCACAATTATAGTGAAATAAAATAAAATATCTTCTTTGGGTGGAAATAATCATGGAATTTCAAAAATTGGACGCCTCAGTAATCAACGATATATCTATAGGGTGTTTTAAATTCGAGTATAAATATGGGAGCTTCGCTTATTACATAGGGATCGATGTTGGCAGGTACTGGCGACCATGTTATTTTTGCAGCGTCTGTCAAATCTATTGTCTGATTTCAGGTCATCATGGTAAGTTACATGACTGAGCAGCACGTCCAAATGATACAACTCTCTTATCAAAAAGATTGTTTATTTGTACAAACGTTTCGTGCGTTGCGCCATTTTAGGGGAAACGTGGTGGCTCTCTGTTTGGTAAACAATCAGCCAACACCCATATGTGAGGTTGGCCGAGAAAATCGCCGCTATCCCTGAAAGTTTGCAGGAGAACCCGAATTAGTCAATTCCTCGCCATGTACAAGAACTCGGCCTTTCGTAAATTTTAAGTTGGCGAATTTTATATTGGTACTTGGGCTTGCACCCATACAAGATCCAACTAACCTAGGAGCTAAAAGTTAATGATCATAGATAACGCGGTTTGTTCGCTAACTGGTCTTTGAAACGTTTGGAAGAGGACCTCAATTTTGGGCGAAAAATCATCTTTAGGCACGAGACGCATTTTTTGATATTAACAAATAAAATTGCCATATATAGGGCAACGCTAATCTACACGAGTTTCACCAGATGGTAATGCATCCACAAAGTTGTGCGGATTTAAAGCCGGCGGCATCGTTGGTTCGTAAGCGTGAGCTTGCAATGTTTCAAGCGTGATTGTAAAAATGCGCTTGAAAGTAGTATGTAGTATGATTGTTTTTGTTATTTCTATTTGTTAAAAACTGTTTATTATATTATTATGTAATGGCCCACCGTTAAATAAATAAATAAAACGACGTTGGCGAAGCCATCTATGCCAATAAGTCGCAATCTATCGGTGCCCTCAAAGTCAACATAACCCAGGAAAACGCTCAAATTCTGCCAGATCTATGCGGCAGAATCATTTAAAATTGGATCCGTGCCACCATGAGAAGTTGCGCCAGACTTTTGGATAATGTATTATTCCATACAAAATGGCATATATGTGCCTTTGAAATAAAAATAAAATTTCGTTAATACCTCACACATAGCTTGTTTCATTCATTTTCAATTTCGACCCGTCTTAATTGGAAAACCCTGTGCAAGAGTGTTTAAATCTGGCACTTTAGTAGAACTTCACGCTGAATTTGAAATACCCTGTAAAAAGTATTAATAAAAGGGTAGATCAAATATAAACCGGACTTTGTGGTTACTACTCGCTAGATAGAGTGAGTGACGTGGCGCTATGATACGTGTTGGGTGGGGATGTCAGGAGGAGGAGAGTCCACCGTCCTGATTCGCAAGAATTGCTTGACTGCCGGTAACATCATGTCGGATCAAGAAGTACTCGCATCCGTTGACAGGTACTGGCGACCAGTTGCGTTGAGCAACGCATTATTATTAAATTTCTGTCTTAGGAGAACGTAAAACTTGCCGAAATTTTGCGTCGACTGACTGCACAGTTTGCCGAAAGAACACTTTCAAGGACCCAAGTCTATTACTGGCACAAACAATTTTCAAGTGGCTGAAAATCAGTGGAAAACCTCGGACAAGCATCACTGAGGCTAACATTCGTGTGATTCATGAGATGATTGACGGTGACCTTACAGTATTGGACATTGTTGCAGAGGTCGGTATAACATACGGGAGTGCTAAAGCAATCATTGCGAGTGACTTAAGTTACCGAAAAGTTTCGGTAAGGTGGGTTCTTCGCTTACTAACGGAAGATCAGAAAGCAAATCGTCTTGCAGTGTGTGAAAAGCACATTGTCACCTATGATGAGACGTGGGTACACCATTATACCCCGGAATCAAAGAAAGCAAGCATGGAGTGGCGACAAGCACCACCTAGGAAAGCCAAGACTAGGCTTTCTGCAGAAAAAGTGCTTGCAACTGTTTTTTGGGATTGTTCGTCGATTTTCTTCATGACCGGCGCACAATAAACAGTGATAACCCCTTGATAACAGGAAACTGGCCTATCGGCAAAAATGCGAGACATGCCTATCCGAAGGGTGATTCTTCTTCATGACAAAGCTCGGCCACACACATCTGCTTTAATCTGAGAAAAATTAGCAAAACTGTATTGGAAAACACTCGAACACCCGCCCTATAGCCCAGATTTGTCACCGTGTGACTACCACATGTTTAGGCCACTCAAGGAATCATTGGGAGAATACCGTTTTGACGACGATCACACTGTGGAATCATTTGGACAAGTCGTTAAAGACACGACCAACTTCATTATTTGATGACGGAATTAAAAAAAAAACTTCTCATCGGGTGGGAAAAATGTATAAATAAACGTGGAGATTATGTAGAAAAATAAGATGTATTCAAAATTGGTTTGACTGTAACAATAATTTTTTATAAACAAAAGTCCGATTTATATTTGATCCACAATTATTTTTATCACAATTATCGGAATGAGTACAAAACAATTTAGAAGTAGATCTAGGGATAACAAAACCAGCCAGTCAACCAAGAAGCATAACAGAGCGTCAAGAATGGCATTTTAGAAGCCCTGTTTCAACGATACGCCAATCTGCGACCAATGGTTCAAACAAGAAGGGAGAGGTTTTTTTTTATTATAGGTTTTGTTGTTTACAAGTAAATGTATTACGGGTTGTCATAAATTTATTTATATTTATTAATAGCGTACTACAGATTGCAAATGTCACCGCTTTGGTCATGTGGGGGAAAACTTTGAGTCGTTTGAGGCTATTATGTAAAGGAAATGAAGTTTAATGTCCACGTTATTGTTTACCATCACAGAATTAGCACACTTTGCAATAGAGATATATACATAAAATGTGGAGTTAATTAATAACGTACACGTTAATCTTAACATTTCCTATACGAAATAGCCCCGACAGAAATGCGATTACTATTTTTTACACATTTTTCTAAATGTGATAAATTTAAAATAATGTGAAAAAATCATTCTTCTGGAAAAGAAGATACCAATCTGCAATAAGATCAAAATAGGGATTATGTCGAGACCAAACTGACTTCCAAGTAAGGAAGTTACAATCAATAAAAATCTGATTTTTCCAAACAATATCTGTTAGGTACAGAAGTCACTGATTCCATAAATATGTCTTACTGAATATTAATAAGTGTAAATACTCAATAATAAACTTTGATTAAGTCTATTAATTAAATATGTTTCACCACGAGTTAAGTGAGAAATTAATTCAAAATATAGTAAATACTCATTCATAATTTATGATAGTTTATTGACTAAGGTAAGTCGACGAACAGTAATAGATAATCAGTCAGCATTATTTGTTACTGTTACTCTTGTTATTCTTTATTTACGTCGACATATGAAATCAACAAAGAATACAATCGAAGTGTTATATATTTAACGTTTTAGTTTACTTCGTCACACACTTGATTACAATTACACTGCGTATATTTTGTAAAAAATATTGCAAATATGAGCATGTATTGTATAAAAGAAATGAATATTCATGTTTGCGCATGCAAATTTCTTCCATTAAACACTCCCATAATATAACCATAAATACGAGTCGTTAATACGTTTCTTTTTCAAAAAAATTACATAATACGCGAAAGCAATGACGATAACGGATTCGTCGAAATGCGAAGCGAAGCGAATCACGAAACAAAAGTTGGCTTGCAACATGAAAGGTCGACGCTGTTCCTACGAGTCAACGGTAACCGATTAGTTACCGACGAAAGGTCACTTCTTTAAGCTTCTCATTAGACTCGGTGAGATCATTGATGGTGTTGAAAAGAGAATTGCAAAAGTGCATAATGATTATTAAAAAAAAAAAAAAAAAAAAAAACGAGAAGCTATATTCTTGTTTGTTTTGATTATTTGATAAAATATGATTAAATAGATATATTTAACTTCATAAAACCATATGATCGAGAAATTTTCTCTTCTGGAGTGCTTTGATTTTTTCTTTTATTTTATATTCAATTGTATACTTTGTTTGTATAACTCCGAGTTATACAAACAAAGTAAAAAAGTGTTTCATTTATTACAATTGAATTACAATGTATAACAAAGTAGAAGCCTCGACAATTAACAAGTTATTTTATATTGTCTTGGCACCAGTGAATAAAAATAAATAAAACGTCACATGTGTCATTATTTATGAAATTAGTAAAAATATTTATTATCGAGCATTCGTCGAAAGCTACTTCCGAAAAGGGACAAAGAAAGAAAATCAAGAATCCAATGGTGTATTGGAGAATTTCGTGCTGTATTTCCCGCCATTGCAGTTTCCTACGACGATTTACGGCATGCTATTCAAAAATGTGTTTTAAAGTTTCGTGAAACAGGAGCTCTAATAGAAAACCTGATGGTAACAAACCAACGAAACGAACGGCTGAAAATGTTGCAAACATAGAGGAACGAATAAATTATTCGCCCAAAAAATCCAACCGAAAGCTTTCACAGCAAGTACACTTTTTATGAAACATGTCAATCAATTCTTAACATTTGCTATAGGAAGTAGTTGTTTTAATGTGCATTTCTTTAACACACTTACGTAACGTAAGTCAAAAGTCACAGAGCTAAATGTGAAAATAATTTATTAATTATTTTCAAATCATTTTTATTTAATTTGCTATAGCTTTTAAGCTCTACTTACTGTATATTATACTTGCTATTAAAATTAAATTCATTATTGTTATTAATCAATTTGTTATATATCAAAAGCACTACACTCCTTGTGAAGTTCTGCTGCTTAATGACGAAGCCCTTACAATCATTTTTGTAGGGTGGATTAATCCCTGCATATAATTGTTTTACACGTGCGATTTTCTATATTTAATTTTCTCCGATTTTGTTCACCATTTTTTTTCTGTGTTTCGATTTCTTCTCCCATTTGGTAATTCCTAGGCTATTTATATCGTCTACAACTTCGTCCTTCCATCTGTTCTTCGGCCTACCTCTTCCTCTTCTACCTGGTTTCCAGTCCATTATAGCCCTAGTTGTACTTTCCTGTCCGGCTCTTCATAAGTCTTGGATAAGACTTAAATGGATAGGACCCATTTAATTCTTATCCATTTTATACAGTTGTAAAGCATTTATACACAATATATTTATGCATTAGTTTGTCTGGGCTATCGACTTAAGGTCTTTCTGGACTGTCTTAAATTTATGGTGATGTGCAATAAAAATATCTATGCTTGCTGGCTCAACTGTCTTAAATGTTTTTAGTAATGAAGTTGGTGAATTGTTAGATAAGGATTCACAATTTTGAGAGGATGGGTTGATTATAGGGATTACTTGCAAAACTTTTGCTTAACAAGTGTTCTTACTTACTTAAATATGCTTAAAAATGTATTTTCACAATGTCGCATCAAGCGGTAAGTAGAAAGTTATCAAATGAATATACAATAATAAATGCATATATTCATTTATTATGATTCATAATAAATGAAAGACGACGCAAGCGCCATCTTTCGCCTAATTTCATGTGGCATCGTCTATTAGAAAATATTATTATTATTAATTTGTTTGTTTTTTTCACTTTTAGAATATTATTCCCATATATTTCGCATGAAAAAACGTAAAAATTTTGAGGTTGAATGTTATTGAATTAACCTTTAAAAATGTTAAATTGAATTGCTTTCAAAATTATTTCCTAAGCATAAATACAATTCCACATTTATTCCAGATTATTTAAGCCGGCCTTTAACCACATCGTTAATACGCAACAATTTTTTTTTCTCGCTTAATTAAATCCCATCGCGCAATTCGAATTGCGCGATGCCGCATAAATCTGGAAAACTGTAACGCGAAGGTTGCCAATAAAATATGCGCTCGCCCAGATTTTCATCTATGGAAATAAATCGAGCGTCTGTATCTGCCGCACACAAACACACATCCGTTGCAACTTTATTAAGGCTGCTGCTCTCGGCGCTCTTTGCTGTAAATATGGTCAGAGGAATTGTGAAAGTGACTTACTTGTATGTGCATGGATGGATGGATGGCTTTTTACAAATTGATACCTTGCGTCATTAAAAAAGGAGAAGAACGAATGGTTCTTTTAACCTCCGTTGACATCCTCTCGCATCTGATTAATCACGAGGTTTCGCAATCAACGTCGTCGCGTTTGTTGAATTGAAAATAAAACGGCTTGGTTTTTGTGTGAAAAGGACTGACAAGCGTGGTGTTGAAATTTTAATTACCTTTATGGAATATTTCATTCTGTTGTTAAAAGTGAAGACTATCCTTACTCAAATTACTGATCACTAAGGTTTCTACTTCTATTTAATATATTTTAATAACTGTGACCAAGTGAATGAATATTCTTTTCTATTTGTTTCTACTTCGTTATACATTATATAAAATTATAATAAAACAATTTTTAACATTATTTGTATAACAGAAAGTTAAAATTTAAAACGTGTTTTATTTTAACTATTCTTATAAAGGGCGTGCAATCACCTACAATTTTCAGTTATTGGAGTTTCGTCTTCAATCTCTGGAAGCAAGACGTAAAGCTACATTTTTTTACAAAATAATCTAACAAACTGTCCATATGCCGCCCAAATTAATTTCCAAATGACTCACAATCTGTTTCTTTAACCTTCCAGTACCTGGGATTAATAATGTCTTAACAGGAAGGTAGCACAGAAGTACTTAAAAGCACGGCCGCTAGATGTTGCTAAAATTGCACTTTTTCGACAGACATTGGTGCAATAAACAAAGATAATTTATTGTCCGCAATAATGTATTTAATACGTTGGCTGTCTTCTCTTTTCTCTAGGTATATATCTTACTGAATTTTAAAAACAAATACTCAGAATGTTAAAAAAATATTCAACCTTTTGGCTGAAAGACCTCCGGTCGATAGCCGATTCATCATCTACAGAATATAATTCTAATTTTTGTATATTATTGTACATACATATACACATTTGAATAAAGATGGTTAGTTAGTTATTCAACCTTCGAAAACAGCTATATACAGAGAGGTTTTTTTATCAGTATACATTAGACGAACTGTATACTTGCAAAAAAACCAAGTCAAACGCATTGAACCGATATGTTTAGTTGCCTATAACACACAACTAAACGTCAAACGCTAAACTTCAAATTGTGTGACATATTTGGGCGAAAATGTATACAAAAGAAGAAAAAGTAGAATTTTTGACAATGTATTACAATTCTAACAGTATAAGAAGAGTAAGGGACATCTTTTCAACCAAGTATCCCAAACGGCCGATTCCTTCAATTCGGACAATTCAAAAAACAATAAAACAATTTTATTCGGAAGGTTGTATCATGCCTTCGCATAAAAATCGCCGCAGAGTAAGTAATGTATTAACTGAGGATATTAAATTAAATATTTTGTGTTTCGTCGAGGAAAATCCAACAACCTCTTCACGAGTAATTGCTAAAAATTTAAAAATATCAAAAAGTTCAGTGCTGAAGACTTTAAAAAAGTTTAAATACAAACCTTACAAATTTGGAAATTATCAACAATTATTCGAAGAAGAAAAAAAGAACAGAGATGTGTGAAACATTATTTAATCTCATCAATAATGAAGAATCAATTTTACAGAAAATATTGTTTACGGATGAATCGACTTTCACTTTAAATGGTGAAGTGAATTCCCAAAATTTCAGGTATTATTCTTATCTATTAAATATTTTATGGTACTAACCTTCTTCCTTATCTCTCCTTAGATATTGGTCACATACTAACCACCATGTACAAAATTTTACTCGTACGCAGTATAAGAACAAAGTTAATGTCTGGATAGGACTGATTGATAGATACATCATCGGTCCGTATTTTATTGATGAGAACCTGACATCCAACATATTCTTAGAAATGCTAAGGACTAAGATTGTTCCAGATCTCGAACGATTGAATATCCAACTACCATGGATACAATTGGATGGGGCCCCTCCGCATTCTACAATTGCTATACGAAACTTTTTAAATGAAAAGTTTCCAGGTCGTTCGATGGGAAGGTACAATCAAGGTATAGGATCACGTTCTCCAGATTTGTCACCCAATGATTTTTTCCTTTGGGGGCATTTAAAATCATCTGTTTATGATAATACTGAAATGCTTAATGTGGAGGAATTAAAACATCGAATTACTAATAAATGCATCCAACTTAACCCCGATTTTATCAGAAACGCGGTGTATGCTTTTCGTGATCGTTTAAGTTACTGTCTTGTAGTGTCTGGCGGTCATTTCGAGCACTTATTGTAATTATTTATTTCAAGTTTATTGTTCTTCACTGTTTTATTTTTTGTTTTAAATTGTCTTAATAAAATTTCTTAATATTTTTTAACCGTAAAATTAATAATAAGTGAGGTATTTTGATAAATAAAAGGAAATTGCTTGTGACGGTAACGCATGCAGTTTTAGTAAGGATTTATTTTGTTGCGTTTTACAATAGAATAAAGAGAACGAAACATACAACATTCTAAAGAAAATATTTTAGTTTAATTATTTTTAAAATCATCCCAATCAAGGTATTTGGCTGCTCTGGATTCATTGAAAACATGTATTATCCTCCTCTAGTACTGTTGGAATTGTAATACACGCTTGAAATTCGACTTTTTCTTCATTTGTATACATTTTCGATCAAATGTTTCACTCAATTTGAAGTTTAGCGTTTGACGTTAGTTGTGTGTTATAGGCAACTAAACATATCGGTTCAATGCGTTTGACTTGGTTTTTTTGCAGGTATACAGTTCGCCTAATGTATACTGATAAAAAAACCTCTCTGTATATATGGACATTTCATAAATACTAGTAAACACTCTGCAATTAAAACGTAGATAAATTTAGGTTTTAATGAAAATTGTTACCCTTCACTACTGTGGTAGGCTGCAAACCAACTGTATTCGGTATTCAATGCTTCATCTTAAAATATACACTGCTAATAATGTGGACTGAGTATAATTATTTTAATAATAATAATAATAATAATTTATTTTCCAGCGAAAGAATCCAACAAGGGAAAATATACAATCAAAATCATAATATAAGAAGAATAATGAAACAAACACATTGAAAGGCAGAGTTTGGAAAAATAAGAATGGGTATTATTTAAAAAATATAAAATACTTTGTTAAATTTCACTAATGTTCTGTTTTTTATTCCAGCTAGTTTCGACTTTGTGACGCAACCTACATTGGTCAAACCGGGACAAATTTCAAAAAACGATTGGAAGAACATAACATATCAATCTTAAATAAAAAATATTGTACTGGTTTAGCCAAACCTTGCATCGACAATAAACAATTATATAACAATCAACATCTAAAAATTCTATACTCGGGCGATGAAGGCCTCACTTAAATTATTGACTGATAGCAATAAAACTGGGTAAACCAATAGTAAATGAAAACGAAGATTTGTGGAGTTCACCCATTATGACAGCCCTTATTGTTTGAGTCATAAAATGTAAATTAACATCTCATCTTGTATATAATGTTTGTAAAACTGTAATTTTCTGTATTTCTTGAGAAGGGACGATGCAGTTTCGTCCAAGCGCTGATACCTATGGGATACCCCCCGGCGAGAAACACAGTAAATTTTATTCAAAACGAATGGAACGTTCGATTGTTATCAATAAAATATTTTTTTATTAATTTTTGTATTCATATTTTGGTCTGAGCAACCTAAGGTTAAGCCATTTCCAAAAATTAACAGGACATTCTTTATATAATTGTTTTGTTTCATCAAAATATTATTATTTTCTCCGACAAGTTTCAACTTTCGTCGAAATTATCATTGATATTGATGAAATAATTAATAAAAAAAAAACACTTAAGGGATGATTTCTTTGAAAAAGCCGTTTGGACGAAATTGTAAGGTCTTCTTGAGAATGACACAAATTCGAAACTAGTTGGAATAAAAAATACAGAACATTAGTGAAAATTAACCAAGTTAAATTATATTATATATTTTTTTAAATAATTGTTAAATATGATAAACCACGTGAAGAATGAGAAACTTATTCAAAAATAATAATGAGTGGCACTTCTTTTGACAAGGGATGGAATATCTATTACCATAGAGTAAGGAATACATAGAGTGGGTTTTTTGCGTTACACACTTTATGTCGCGGAGACTCTATTTATTGAATTTTATTACCACATCACGAGCACTGCTTTGCTCTCACAAGGACGTTTAATATAAACATACACTCACACATAAGCATGTAACATAAAAACAAGTCTGCCAAAAATTCTCATTTACTCTTAGTGTGGTTTGTATTTCATTCAATGTAAGAGTCCTGTGTGTTTTGGACTGAATTGAATCACGTATTTATCAGTTACATCATGGAAAAGCGAATAACCAGCGTGTATAAAAATGTATCTTTGTCTAGCACGAACTAATATTTGACTCTGTCTCTTGCTCTCGTCCATTGGATTAGAACATAGAGTTAGAATAACTAGAGGAAGCATACGCACCGTTTGTTGTCATCCAACATACAGGGGAAAATCGTAAGGGGAATACACAATTTGTAAACACAAAGTAACTTCACAGCTGATTTTGACGCCTAACCCAATACACAAACTTGTTAGTGCTTTATTGAATTACTAGCTCGTATTGGTGTTTTTGACTAAATTTTAATTGACAGTGTTTTATTTGCTCATTTCTGCTTGTGTTTATTGTCTGATTCGTGATTATTGTTATATTGTCATTGTTTATTTCATGAATTCTTTGAACTCATTATTGAAGTCATTGGAAACAATTCATTTACGATTTTCTTTGTGTCTTACGGTTATTATTCTGATGTAAAAATATAAAATTATATTTATTTACAATTTCGAATTACTATCGGGGCTGTTTATGTAATAATAACATAAGAAGTAATAATAAGTCTGCATATTTTTTGGTTAATTAAGATATTAATACCGTGAAATAACAGATATTTCCACGATTCGACGATGCTAAACAATTCCGACCATCATAAACAATGATAAATATTTGTTTGGCATTTTCATAGATTTGAATTTAAGCGGGAAATCGAACAGCTGTGAGGTTCCACTTGTGTTTATGTTTACGTTTGCAGACGCGATATATCGGACTACAAACATTCCCTATCCCCACCACGTCATTACTCGTCTAGTATATTCTACGTCTATGGATTAGAATCATCTGGGTATATCATAATACACATGCGCAACGTAACACAGCTGGTGATCATGGACCAACGTTTGTCGCCCGTCGTTAACTACGCGTCTTGCCTCGCCCCTCACTCCGCGCACGCGTTGGGAATTTCTATACATTCAACAATTTTATTAGTGTTGGGCAAAATCGAATAATATTAGTAATCGAGTATTACTAAATGTGTCATTTTAAGTATTTAAAACGAAAAAGTAACTTCAAATTTATGTTTATTAATAAATGGGAAATTATTTCTGATATACTTATAAGTAACATTTGTAAAATTATAATATACTGAATTTAGAAATAATAATAGATCGACTTTGCCCATCACTAAATTTTATATTATACAACAATTTGTTGTGTCGTTTCCTCTGATGCATGGGCGTCATTAATTTGAATTGTAGTTGATCGGAACAAATACAAACTATTTTACGCAAACTATAAGACAGTTTGATTAATTAATTATAATGTTATTAATTATTAATGCGAACTTTATTTTCTTGGATGTTATTGTTTCTACTCATGTTAGAATTTTTATAATTTGTTAATCTCCATTAAGGTATTATTCCGATTAATACCATCAAGACTAGCAGTTAAGTAGGGACATTTTAATTAATGTAATTACTAATTTCAGCACTAATAATAGTTTTAAATTCCTCGAACGTTCGAGACTCATTCCATAATTAGTAAATTTATTTACAAAAATTAAAAATCTTTAATTATTTTATTACAATAGTAAGTTGTCGCAATTTTATAATTTATTCGAAATTTGAAGCAGTTGTATGCCTATGGACTCTTTAGTACATATAGTAGCACTGAAAACACATAACACCTTAGTGTTTTCACAATTAGTTCTATTGCTAGATTTTAGTTTTATATAGTTTTTTTTTTTAAATTTTGACTTTTTTAATAGAATTGTTAAAGCGCCTTTTAAAAGAAATGTAATATTATTGTATTGTTTAGTTTTAAGTTCAGTGTTTGTATCTATTATGTATTTTTGTGTTGTATATTGTATTATTCATGTAAATGGCACACCGTTGAAATAAATAAATAAATAAATGCACTTCTCGTTATCTCTATTATCGCTTTATTTTTGTTATCCGGGGCCATTCTATACGGGAAATGTTACGTTTACTTTATTAATTAAATTCACATTCTATGCATATATGTTTATTAAAAAAGTTGCTTAGACTGTAGTGATAAAAATAACGTACACCTTAAACTTAACATTACCCTTCTACAATATCCCCGATTTTCTGAGATCCATTAATAGTATTGCTTAAATAAGGATAAAATACATTGTTTTAATGTTTGTATTATTTGGTATTAATATAAATTGGTCAACAATTGCGTTATTTGTACACGCCTACGTTATTTCGAATGTAATTGAAATAACGAGAGCGTTTGTGCTAGCACTAAAAAAAGATATAAAAGACAAACCGGTTCCATTGTTGTTGTTGCTGTTCTTGTTGGGTTAGTGAGGAAACTCGTGTATCGGCGTATTATTGAATGTATCGTAATTTATTCATGTCGGATTTATCGCCTTTGCCGGCGGGATAACTTTCCTTAATTAATTCACAAAGCTGCGAGGAGCTTCTCGCGAATTTTCAGGGTTTATTAATTATTTTACAACAATTATAATAATTACGGAATTATCAATAGGATTTACCTAAATTTTAAGAAGATATAATAATAATTTAATATCATTATCTAAAAATATAATTAATGAAAATTGTGAAAGTAACACCAATTTGCAAAAACTGTTTCAAGAAAAACGCATTTAACGTCATTTTTTCGGAAGAAGATGATGAACCCATATGTCGAGTTTTAAGATTAAAGCTAGCCGTTTAAAATAAAATCGAATTTGATAAATTTAATCTCGAAATACACTTTTCTGTTACTCATTTTATCTTAGGACTTATAATAATAATAATTCTTTATTTACGGAATACTCCATTATATAATTTATAAATTGTTGAGACAATTAATAACAATATTCTTGTAATATTAGATACATACATAAGTGAGAGAGTTAAATAAATATACATACTGCTAGCCTATATAAGATTAAAAATAATAATAATAAAATAAGTATTAATTTAATGGAACAAAAACAGCAATGGTAAAGGTTAAAGAACATTTATGTCTAAATAAAAATGTAGATTTTTTTTGAAATGACATATAAGCGCTTTGGACCTTTTACTAAATTCCTTATTAACATTTTGAACACTCTTTCAAGATATAATTAAAATTTGAAGTGTCTTTATTTTTTTTAAAAAACTTTAAAATGTTAACAAGAATACACTTTAATTGCCTCAACAATTAAGTTAAATTGGTTATTGTATTGTTATAAAGCATCTGATTTTGATTTTTAAGAAAATAAATACCCCGACACCAATTGGTAAGAGGAGACATCGTTTATATATATATATATATATATATATATATATATATATAAGGAAATAAATGATGTTCGATAAATTTCTTCTTTTTCTGCGAAATTAATAGTCCTGGCTTCGAATCCAAACCAATCTCCGATATAATTTGTTTATTGTATCGGACTTCAACCTTTAATTTAATGATAATTTTATATACGATAAAAAATACAGCTACGAAACAAAATTTAATTTGGCGCATATCAATTTGATTTATTTTGTGACGTATTTTTTCCCTTTTACATTTTATTACATTACGATAAACAAAACAATGCAATCTCACAGCGGGCCACGGGCACGCAAACAATCGCCTCGTCGGAGATTGTCACGGGGCGAAACAATGAAGCAATTAGGACATGACTATAAAATTATACAGACACCTTCTGTTGCCATTAAGTCCGCAATCGATCAAGATTTAATTGATACAGTTACTTTTTAATAGAAAACATGTGCATTTAATTAAAGCCGCGTTTCCACACTGGGCATTATTTAAAGCAACAATTACGCAACGCTGGTTATGGACGTTTCGCAACATTAGGAATATAATAATAGAGCGGGCGAAGCCATCACGACGGGGGTTATCTATGTGTGTTTGTTTGTGTGGAAATATTAATTATTTTTATTATAAACTTGAATTATAATTGCAAAATTAGAAAAGATAATCGCTACTTAACATCGGGGGCTACTCCGTATATGAAATGATACATTTAACGTATACGTTATTGTAAATTTCAAAAATGCAAGCTCTACGTAATAATGTCTAATTTTTAACTGATAAAAAAAACGATTCGTTCCTTCAAATATTATCAACATATATATATATATATATATATATTTAAATTAAATAAAAAATGACAAAAATGTAAGGCGTAAGCTGTACTGACGAGGTATAGATCTTGAAACACGTGTCTGCAGATGGTCTTATATTAAATAACGTTATATTTTGTTTTCTTTACATTGAATTTTTTTGGGATAAAAAAAGAATAGATATGCAACAGCAGGTGTACACTTCTGTGCAATAAAATTAAGCACACATTGTTATAGTTTGAGAAGGACATGATAAGTTTCCTAGTTACGAAAAAAAAAAAAAAATGTAAATATGTCGATTTCTTCAATATTTTAAAGTTTAGTATTTAGCTGTACTGACGAGGTATAGATCTTGAAACACGTGTCTGCAGATGGCCTTATATTAAGTAACGTTATATTTTGTTTTCTTTACATTGAATTTTTTTGGGATAAAAAAAGAATAGATATGCAACAGCAGGTGTACACTTCTGTGCAATAAAATTAATCACACAATGTTATAGTTTGAGAAGGATATGAAAAGTTTCCTAGTTACGAAAAAAAAAAATGTAAATATGTCGATTTCTTCAATATTTTAAAGTTTAGTATTTTATCATTGAATTAGACAACTCTAATATTGTGAAAAATTGTTATGAGACTAGTGCTTAATTGCACAGAAGTGTATCTTATGTAATTCAATGTCAGGCGGGGTATTTGCCCGGGAAGTAGTTGTTTTAATGTGTATTTGTTTAAAGTACTTATGTAACGTACAGAGCTAAATGTGGAAATAATTTATTAATTATTTTCAAATAATTTTTATTTAATTTATTTGAATAACTGTGACCAAGTGAATAAATATTTTTTATATATATACAAACATATTTATTCAGACAATATGACAACAAACTTTTACAAAATTTATATATATATATATATATATATATATTGAGGCTTTGATACAATTAGCTATAATACAATATTTGATTTAATACGAACTAAATGGCTATCGACCATTGGTCTTTCAGCCGGAAGTCCTTGTCTTTATGTTATGTCAGTCTGTCAGTCGTTGATGAGTGATGAGATGTATGAATATATTGTGGATTTAGGATGTTGAAATTTAGGAGGAATGTTTGGGTTTCGTTTGCTACTACAAAATTTATTATAACAATATATAACAACGGCTAATGACCATAGTAGTCGAAGCCGGTAAAGTGGGAGGGGTTTTTAGTCGGTAGTTTCCCGGACAAAATTTGGGAAGAGTCCGACACAGCGTCCGTAAATGGATTTTCCCCTTCCACAGTAAAAAAAAAACAATATATACAATTGTGTTATTAGTCTTACTTTTTTATATTTATATATATTTTTTTATTCAGACAAATTTTGATACAATTTTCTTAAAGAAATTATTAATATTTAGTTTTTGCCTGGGCTATCGATCAACAGAGATGTATTTATATTTTTTTCTTATTATTTTTTGTTGTCTTACAAATTTCACAAAAATTAAAACAGATTTACACTCCAGTGTAAAAAAAATCAAGCATGCAACTTATTTCACGCGGAATTTATTCACAACAATGAATTTAATCCGCGTTGCTACACAAAATCGAATTTAATTTCGGAAATTTTACAAAATTTCAACAGTTATCCGAAAAGTGAAATTGAACCTCCGAAGCTGTATCGAAAATCCACATAACGGTGCGTTTGAAATAATAACCCACCGAAATAAAAAAAAAAAAACAACAATTTCGTGTATTTCGCTACACTTTTTTTTCTGCTCTCTCCGGTGTAACCTTTTATTTGGCATTTAGTGTAAATAATTGGATTGCAAAATCCATTCCGTTTCGACGTTTTCGTTTCGTTAATCTGTTTCCTAACCAGCCGTTGCTCTCCGTCCACCCGTCCGTTCGTTTCACAGATTATAAATGGTAAATCATTATCGAATTAAACACGCACGCAGAAGAATGTAACATTTTGTGTATTAATTTGTCCGCGATTTGTACGGAATTAAGCAAAGTGTTCCGTGTGATGAAACGTAATTTTGAGAGAGGAAAAATGTGGAGCATGCGTAACGAATTACAAGTTTGCAGTTTCTAATATTTACGTATTGATGGTACAGTTTCAGCTACCAAAAAAAAAAAAAACACATACAACAAGAATATTGACGCTTTTTAATGGTTTTATCAAGTTTGAAAGAAATACAAAAAATAAGTTTTTAAATATTGAATTCATAATTTTGTAAATAAAACGTCAGGCTAGTAAGCCAGGGGTCCCTGGTTTGATTCCAGGATTGCGCTGTTCGTTGTATGAATGGTGTGATTGTACCATAAATTTGAAATTATAAATATTATTATAAATATTTGTAAATACAAATACAATTAGTATATTATGTATTATTATTGTATAATATAAATAATTATTAAATAATATTGTTATTTATCAAAACTTCAACTACTAAAGATGGAAACATAGTTTCCGAATTATATTTGGTTCAATAAAAAAATAATTAGGAAAAAGGACAACCATTTTAATGAAATCCATTTATTTAATTGTGCATTAATTAATGTGGAATTACACACAAACCTGTGAAATCGACGTTAAATGAAATATAACATACAGACATTTTTTATTCATATTTTTTCATAAATCATTTGATGATTTTTATTGACACTCATGTGTCATGAACACGTTTTCACCCCTATAAATCCAGGCGGGCGGCTAATTTAATTATTATAAAACATTGATTGGATAAAAGTGTAAATTTTGATTTGAAAACGAAATAATAATAAACCGAACAACGGCGAAACAAAAAATATTAAAAAAATTAACAACTGTGTAATTCTATCAGGCGGAAATAATGATTATGGGTTTCAGTTAAATTAAATAACAATTGAATTGTGCGCCGGTGGAAAAAATATATATGCATGCAGCAGCCTCCCTCAAAAAATACATCGAATTTGTTCGGTTTTACATTGTAATGAAGATAGTTAATAAACATTGTAAAAAAACGGGTGCGAATTTTATGTGTTTGAATAATATTTGTGCGCGGCGTGTCAATCAAATGGTTTTAATTAAAATTATCATACGGGAATAATAAAATCGAAATACCGGATAAACGTACGTTTGTGCGGTTTATTGTGTTTAGAATTAACGTGGAAAATAAAGTTGATTGTTTTTTTTTGTGGATTGACATTGTTGTTACTCTTTTTTCAAAATCAATTTTCTTCAGATACAATATTTTTTTTATGAATATACAAGGTGTACAGAAAATGAGTGAAAACCTTCAGGTAACTCAATTCATTAATTAATTTTTAATAGAAAATCCAAATAAAAAAATGTTGTATGGTTCTTCATTGAGGCTCACGAGGTCTTCGGAATTTTAAATATGTGACTATAAATTAGTATTGTTTTTTAAATATTTTGTAAAAAATCAATAGCATTAACAATCAATTAGACACGTGTATAATTCCATTGATGTAAATGATTAATAAATCGGATATTTTTACAATTTTATAACTTCATCAGAAGCATTCTTTCAATGAAAATAGATCTGGCAACGACGCACGCTCGTTTGTAAAAGAAAAGGTGTATGCAACACCTCCAACGGATGATGTAGCAGTTATAAACAGGATAAATGCACACTTGTTTGATCCAGTGTTGCCAAATGTATAGTTCTTTTAAGTGGCCCGTGAGGCTTAAGGAAGGACCGTGTGACTTATTTTCGTTAATACTTTTATCTAAAAATTAGTCAAAGAGTCATGCTACCTAAAGTTTTTCACTCATTTTCTGTACACCTTGTAAATATATATTAAATAACTGTGACCAAGTGGAATGAATACTATTTTCAATTTATATTAATAGCCAGTGAGGCATTTATTCAAATCTGAGCCGAGAGGATTTTTTGTGTGAATTTACGATAACAACAATGCAGGAACGCACGTCCTTCCTTCGCCCGCCATTACTATAATTAATTTAATTGAATTCGTTTTATTTAATTTTATTCGGTTTTGTTTTAGATTGAATAATTTGGTTTAATTTAATTTAAATCGATTTAGTTTAATTTGATTTAATATAATTGATTTAATTTCACTGAGTATAGTTGAATTAATTTAATTCATTTGGTTTAACATCTTTGAATTATGCAAGGCATAGCTGTACTGACGAGGGATAGATCCCGAAACACGTGTCTGCAGATGGCCTTATATTAAGTAACGTTACTTTTTGTTGTTTACATTGAATTTTTCTCGGATCAAACAATTGTTGTATGATGCAATATGTTATTGATATGCAACAGCAGGTGTACATTATGTAATTCAATGTCCGGCGTGGGTATTTGCTAGGGAAGTAGTTGTTTTAATGTATGTATATATACAAGGTGTACAGAAAATGAGTGAAAAGCTTTAGGTAGTGTGACTGACTAATTTTTAGATAAAAATATTAAAAAAACAATACTAATTTATAGTCACATATTTAAAATTCCGAAGACCTCGTGAGCCTCAATGAAGAACCATACATTTTTTATTTTAATTTTCTATTAAAAAATAATTAATGAATTGAGTTACCAGAAGGTTTTCACTCATTTTCTGTACACCTTGTATATATATACCAAGTAGAAAATTCACTTAGATTGTGACGATAAAAAATACCGTGCACGTTAAATTTAACATTTCGCGTACGGAATAATGACTTTCATTTCAAAATTAGCGAAGCCAAGAAATTTAATAGCGTTTCATTCAACACTAAACAAACTACAAAATAGAACAAACCACAACAACAACAAAAAATAACTTTCCTACAATCCTCTCTTCCTCACAATGTTTCTAAAATCAACAAAAGAGAGTGAAACAGACACACATACACACGTCGGGCATTAAAAAACACCGTTGAACTCACTTTTTGCAGCTAGTCTTTATTTCCCTGCTCTCCGTCGTCCGTGTTTACGCGCGGATAAAAAGCAATTCCGCTCACCTGAAACAAAAGAAACGAAAACATTAAACACTCGCCGCATTCAATTAAACGTAATTACATAATTAAATTTTATTCGCCACCTTAAGGCATTAATTAACACCACGATTTATACGTTGGAGGCACAAAGGGAAAGCGAGAGGCTGGGAAAAGGGAGGGCAGGGAGGCGGCGGGGGTGGTTTATTGTGTGTACTCCCTAATCTTCGCGGGGATCTTTGATCTTGTTTTTATTTTGGAAATCTGGAGGATTTGTTATTAAATCAAATAGAGCATAATAATAAATGTAAAAATACAAAAACGTAAATTCAATTCAGTAGCATGTATTTCGAGCTAATCTAGCTCAATTTGAAATAAAAAAAAAACATTTCGTTTGTTTTACAAATATTAGTGATTAATATTAATCACTAACCTGTTCAAGCAAGAAAAGAAACAAATATACTATTATATATTGTAAATACATGTAAAATAAATATATATATATATATAATATATATTATATAAATATATAATATATATATATATATATATATAATCTAAAATCCCCATCTACCATAATGGTGGTGTAGGGGTATGTAAAATAAATAACTTTGAATAAAGATATTGTAGTAGTATTAATCACTGTAAACTTTTCTTCATAGAATTTTTATTTGTTCTAAATGAACTTTTCGATCACAAATTGAAACAAAATATTTTTGTATATCCATTGATAATGATCACTTTATTATCGAAATGTTCATTTAGAACAAATAAATATTCTATTAAATTGAAGAAATTTCAGTATATAACTTTTAATTCAAATTAATTAAATATAAGTGGGAAATAACCATCTGTGGTGAGATTTGAACCCCTGTCTCCCAGGTTTAAAACCGTGTGTGTTACCAACTACACCACAAATACAAGTGATGACAAATCTCCATTCAGTGCTTCAAGTTCACTTATATTCAATTTATATAGGCATTCGTGATAAGTTCGAAGACGATACACTGCGCTAACATATTCCCATGTAAAATCGAATAATGGAAATGCAAATGTCGATTATATCTTAGTATTGTACATTCTTCAAATTTATAGATATAAATTTAATTTAAAAGAAAAATCAATATAATTCATTAAACACCCAATGAAGAAAAGTTTACCGTGTTATATTTCATTCCATCATCTGCACGTAACTAGCTTACAACTATTAAACATTAGTGAAAAAAAAAAACTTGTGTTTTATAACTCTTGAATTAATTTCTCACTTAACACTTGGTGAAACATGTTTAAACAATTAGGTAAAATTAAAAACGTGGTTTGTTTCGCAATAAATTTGAAATAAATAATATTTTATTTTG
The DNA here is from genome assembly GCA_963082785.1 of Philonthus spinipes. NCBI lineage: Eukaryota > Metazoa > Arthropoda > Insecta > Coleoptera > Staphylinidae > Philonthus > Philonthus spinipes. Next base: position 6,502,386 of record OY720314.1, read on the forward strand.
ACTAGTTTAGATTTTTACATCATTTTCAAAGAATAGTACAAAGTACATATACCGAAATCGGGTTAAATCAGGTAAGAAGCTATGCTAATATCGGGGAAGTGTGTTTTATTTTATTTCAAATTGTATTTTAGTTATGTTTCAAGAAGTACATAAAGCTCACTTGATACGTTTATTCAAACTTATTATTATCAATAATAGGTACGTAAGGCACAGCTGTACTGATGGAATTAATTGAATTGATTTGGTTTAACATCTTTGAATTATGTAAGGCATAGCTGTATTGACGAGGGATAGATCCCGAAACACGTGTCTGCAGATATTATGTAAATTTTATTTTATTTTTTTTTTTGTTTTTTGCATTAAATATTTTCGATTAAAAAATGGAATTATACAATTGTTATTTTTATGCAACAGCAAATGTCTATAATTAGATATTTGTTAAAGGTCTTATGTAACATAAGTCATAATGTCACAGTAGCAAAAGAGAAAATAATTTATTAATTAATTATTTTCAAATTCTTTTATTTACCTTATTATTATGTACGAAATGCATATTTTAGTCACAATGTGACTTTTATCAATGGGAATTAAACCATTACGTCATTGATTAGGTCACATTATCATACATTTAACATCGTCTTCAAAGAACTCAACGAATTCAACTGTTTCAACAAGTGATAAAATAAAATAAAATAAAATAAAATAAAATAAAATAAAATAAAATAAAATAAAATAAAATAAAATAAAATAAAATAAAATAAAATAAAATAAAATAAAATAAAATAAAATAAAATAAAATAAAATAAAATAAAATAAAATAAAATAAAATAAAATAAAATAAAATAAAATAAAATAAAATAAAATAAAATAAAATAAAATAAAATAAAATAAAATAAAATAAAATAAAATAAAATAAAATAAAATAAAATAAAATAAAATAACAGTGAAAGATATAATCCAGCTTTCACATCATGCATATACTTGAAATTGAAAATAGTTAAATAAAAAAAATGTTTTTTATTTAATTTATTATATAGCTATGACCATGTGAATAAATCCTTCTATGTGCAGATACTTATTTAAAATTTTTCTGTTTTCCGTTGAACATGAAACTCTTACTGTTACATGTCTACGTGTTGAATTTTCTTTAAACCCAACCATTGACACCGTAAAATTTGTAACGTATAATTCTGTTTGTTGTTACTCGCGTTTCAAGTAATATTCTTTCGGGTAAATATGAGGAAATTCCATGGCTGGAAATAACCCCTTGTCCTTGATCTTACGATAATGAAAAATTGTTGCTGGGAAATAAATTCCTATCGCCCGATGAAAACTAAATAAAACGTTTACCTTCCTGCATTGACGGGGAAACGCCACAACAAACTCGATCGGCGAAAATATGCTCGCGCGATAAAGCCCGCAAATATTTCACCGGTAAACACAATCGACGATTATTTCCCTTCCAGGAAACTTTCACGATTTACATTTATTAAATATTTATCAAGTAAATAAAAATCATAATAAAAAGTTACGCTATCACGTTTATTAATTTTCGTAATTTATTATTAAAGTGAAATTGTAGATGTCACTTTATGACAACAAAGGAGCGACTTATAGAATGTCATTTAATTTTTAGTCGTAAATATTAAATTTATTAAAAAATTTGGCGTACTGGAAACAAGAAAAATGTTGATTCTCTATTACTTTAGCCTTTGTACTGATTATTTTATTGATATCGTAGCCACATAGACTATCAAACCGGGACATCACGCTTACAGAAGAAATGACAGTGAGAGACTGATTTTATTTTTATTTAATTTGTTTCGTTACTATGAAAATACTGGAAATTTTTTAACATGAAAGTATGAATAAATGAAGATTTATTAAATAAAACACCTTTTAACTTTGTTTTGTATTATTATTACTCAATTCGTTCCATAAACAGGACTAGTTCGTCTCCCTTTAGTGGACAAAACAGCGATTCTCGGTCGTCTACTTTGTACACCTAAATCGTTAATGATCCCACATCAATTTGGGCAACAGATGGCGCTTTTCTACCTACCTAGTGCAAATTCATGTAATATAATTGTTTTTTTACCATCATGAGTGGAATAATCAACGTTATTTTGTTGTTATTCAGTTTCGACATTGCTTAGTGCAGAAAAGCACTATTTCGGAGAAAATAACCAACTTACTTTTTGTTTCCAATATCGGTAGTTCCGTCATTTAAGTTTGAAAGAAGATTAATACAGAAAGATTCTATTAAAGTAGCATAAGATAAAATAAATAGAAATTGGAAGTTTTCAAGGTAAAATCAATAGGAGAGAATATTTATTCACTTGGTCACATTTATTTAAATAAATTAAATAAAAAGAATTTGAAAATAATTAATAAATTATTTAATCTTCTTTATGTTTGTTGTTGGCTGTGGAGACTTTAATTATTTAAATAAAAATGATTGTCCTTCATCCTACAACCATTTTTATTTAATTATTAAATTATTTCCTCTAGCTACTGTGACATTACGTAAGTAAATGCGTGGCGAGGTACTTGCCCGAGAAGTAGTTGTTTTTATGTACATTTGTTTAAATTACTTACGTAACGTAATTTAAAATGTCACAATAGCTAAAGAGGAAATAATTTATTATTTTCAAATTCTTTTCATTTAATCAAGAAAATTAATTTATATCGTTCTTCTGGAATCTAGGCTGGAATCTAGGTGTAGAAACAACATGAGTTATGAAGGTTTTTTTTAATAAAATAAAAAAAGTATGTAAATTGTATTAGTCCAAAAAGATAATACAAACAAACAAACAAACAAGCATGTTTGTACTATGTGTGTGCGGTTTTGTAAAGTTGTTGCAGAGGTGAATGTTAGGTTGAAGGATTTACAGATCCTGCGGATCGTACACACAGACGTTTAATTTCTCACCTTAGTCTGGTCGAAACGCCCTAACAATGTAAGCGGACAGGACAGGCGCCCGGACGCCCCAGCGCCGTATAAACAACGCTCAAACCGGACTAACTTATAACCCCCGACGCCTGCCTCTCTGCCTCCGCTCTTCCGGGTGGCGGCGGAGGGTGCTTCACCCCCGGACTTCGCCGCTATTTTGCGCTCGCACAAATCTAAATAAAAACCCGGCCCGCACATAACTTCCCTTGAATTTAACCCCGCCGAGAAACTTTTTCCTCATCGCCGATAATGGAAACGCCGACCATCCATTTTCCTATAACGTACGTACCGCGCTGGCTGTTTCTATCTCTCTGTGCGCTTTCAACTCAAAACAAAACTATTTTAGTCGCATTAGCTTTATTAAAGCCTCTTAACCATTACTACAAATTTCATTAAAATGATGTACCCTTTTCATTAAGTTGAAATTTAACTGCCTGTTTCTCTCGGATCGAGACAAGAATATAGTTACTCATTTAATATAATTTTTGTTGATTGTGAAGGCATTAATTGTTTGAAAATCCATAATAACTTTAAATGAAACCATTAAGTTTAAATAGAAAAGAGTATTCATTCACTTGGTCACAGTTATTTAAATAAAATAAACAAAAATAATTTCAAAATAATTAAAAATTATTTCCATATTTAGCTCTGTGACACTTTAACTTACGTTACGCAAGTATGTTAATATGTAAAAGCATGTGTACATTATGCAATTCAATGTCCAGTGAGGTATATACCCGGGAAGTAGTTATTTTAATGTGCATTAGTTAAACGTACTTACGTAAAATAAGTTAAAAGTTACAGAGCTAAATGTGGAAATAATTTATTAATTATTTTCAAATCATTTTTGTTTAATTTATTAAGTGTTTTATTTTCACTTGTAGTCGGGGATGGCCTCGTCGTGGGGTTGGAAATTATACGGACTGCATTTGTTTAAAACTTTAATAATCGCTAATAACAATTTCACATAACGCAACGTAACCTTAATCTTCCAATCATTAATAAATTAAAGACGACGCAAGCGCCACCTTTTGCCTAATTTCAAGTGGCATCGTTAACGATTTGGATCTACAAAATTGACGACCGAGAATCATTGTTTCATCCACTAACGAAATCCAATCATTCTCTGTGATTTTTAACCTGAACATAGCTCTCCTAAAATCTCATAAGTCTAGACAACATAAAATACATTTCCTTTCTGTGGCGTTAGATGGTGCGCGCAGGCGGGTAATTCAAAAATAGCGCCTACACACTTTAATTTATTCTTCGACACAGTAGCTTCTTCAAGCGAAGAAATATTCGCCTTAAGAAGCTACTATGTAGCGCAACAATTGTCGCGAACAATAAATTAAAGTGAAAACGAAAAACTTAATAGTTTCATTTAAAGCTAATATATTTTTTTCATATCATAGCTAAATTTAGAGGATTTTTATTATAGAAACACATAAATTAAAGTGAAAATGAAAAACTTAATAGTTTCATTTAAAGCTAATATATTTTTTTCATATCATAGCTAAATTTAGAGGATGTTTATTATAGAAACACATGCGGTGTTCTTTCTAAGTGGGACAGTGAGTGTATAGGAGAAATATTTGTAATTGTCAAACGAGTAGATATTTTCTGTTCTTCATTTTTGTTTTGTTTCATAAAATCAGAACAGTCAACGGAAGTAATAAAAGTGTGGGCGTGCTAAGTACGCCATCTCGACTCATTCGGGCCTTCCCAAACAATATTTTAACACAAAACACAATTACTTTTTATTTCGGACTCGACTCATCGCATTTCCCTCTTACGCCAGAGGGAAAGGGAACGCGGGTCGGGGTATGTTTACTTATCAAATGGCAATTTCCCCGCGACGAGATTACCTTTTTATTTTTCACTCCTTTTTTTCCTGTGTGCCGTTGCGGATTTTCCGTGTGTAATGAACGGTTTTATACGAAGGGGAAAACGCATTTGGAAATGAATCGAGAATAACGGCGTGTGCTGGAGAGAGAAGCGAAAAAAAAAAAAACAGGAAAAAAAATCGTGAGAATCGCCGGGGCACGACTTTCACTAAACATGCATGTTTTGTTGAGGATGTATAAAAGAGAAATCTGGATTAGGATTGTTGTTGCTTGTTGTTGTTGTCGGCGTGATTGACCTTTGTTGGGAATTTGATCATGGCTTGAACTCTTCTTGAACGCTTCGTTTGCTTTGCTCCGAAGCACACGCTGAGAAGATATTAATTGGAAGATGGGGAATATTTATTTCATCTTAAATTTATGCTCTTTATTTCTTTGTAACCTTTAATCCCAATAATACTAATATCATTTTCTGAATTATTAATATATATATATGTTGACGCATTTATTCGGGTTTGATCCCGCGTATTTTCTTGGAGCTGGACCATTAAATCTTCTGTTCGACGTTTCGATGACGTCGCAGTCATCTTCGTCAGGAATAAACCATTTAATTTTATTGCTCTAGCAAACCCGAATAAATGCGTCAACATGTTACGCCCGCGAAAATCTACGTTATAACATATATATATACAGGGAGGTTTTTTTTATCAGTATACATTAGGGGAAGTGTATACCTGTAAAAATGCGAGTTAAACGCATTGAACCAATTAATGTGTGTATGTTTAGTTGATTATTTGGCATATGGGTGTTCAGTTGCGTGTTATAGGCAACCAAACATACATACATCAATGCGTTTGACTCGCTTATTTTGTACGTATACATAGGGGAAATGTATACTGATAAAAAAAGCTCTCTGTATATATATATATATATATATATATATATATATCTTTATTCAGACTATACAGATAATTTTAACAATATATCAATATAAATAATTACAATACATGTAGGTGTGGTGTTAGTCTGTCTATCGAGGTCTTTCTGTCCTGTTATGAATTTATGATGAAGTTGAAGAAAAATCTATGTAGCTAGCTGAGATTAATGTTTATTATATTTTATTATTTTTTTATATTCATTTATATATACACACATATTTATTCAGACTATTTACATGTAGGTAAGTCCATTATTATGGAATTACACCTTAACACTTCACAGTTAAATATGAAGTTCACGCATATCTTGCAAAGTTTAACAGCTAGAGTCAATGAATTTGATTTATTTATTTATTTAACGAGATTCCTCTTACATACATAGAAAATTCAATACAATTGACAATAAAAACAACACTTAACAATTAAATTATAGCATATTTATATTTATAAGAAACTCAGTGTGTTTACAAAAAAATAACAACCCTTAACAACTATAATGTAATTATAACATACTAAGTGATTATACTAAAAATAATAACTGAAGTTTATCAACAACCTAAAAGTTGTATCCCGATTAATCATAGCCAAAGCTCTTCTAAACGACAATTAATAGCAAAAAAGTTGAAATTCGTTGAAAAAAGCAAGCATTTGCTGAGTGTATTAATCTGGAGACTGGATTATTACTAATTTTTTTTCAAATATCGTATTGATCTGACAAATAGCTACGAAGATATACAACCGCTTCCATCCCTATTAACCACCCTGTATATTTTTTTTTGTATTATTGGCTATCGACCTTAAGTTTTTTAGCCATTTCACTAATAGTTTACAATAAGGTAACAAACATTGATTATGTATATCACACAAAAATTAATTAATTGTTAAATGGCTATCAACCAGAGGTCTTTCTGCGTTTTCACTAATATTTTCAATTAAAATATTAAGAACGCTATATGAAAAACAAAATATATAAGTATGTCTACTAATACAATAACTTACACTGATGATTATTTCATACGCTAATTAATATTAAAAGCATCTGTTAGTCATTCGCAATTTCTCAAATTTAATTTCATTAAATGGCCCTTACTAGATAATGAACCTCTTTATCCACGTTTATCAACACATATGTTAATAATGAGTTTTGGTTGTGGTGCAAATATATGACAGGATCAATGATAAAAAAACATTAAATTAATATTTACAATATATTATTATTTGCGTTTATAAAACCATTTTTTATATTATGAAAAACATTTATTATTCAGCTCTGAATGTATTTAACACCCACGCTTGTGATTTAATCTCTCTCTCGTGGGTACATAAATTAATAAATTAAAGCGATTTATATATATTTTTTTGTAACAAATCCGACCGATTATTTTAATGACATAAAAGATTAAGTTTCCGAAAATTCAGAAATCCTGTTTAATTTATTATCAATTCTAAAACGCACAATGATTATTATTAAATATACAGAAAGTATAAAAGTATAATAATATATGTATAAGAGTACTTGTAATCCATTGAAAATGATATCACATCATGATCGAAATGTACATTTTATATTAAAAATAAAAATAAAATTAAGAAAAGTGTACAAATGTTTGTTATACAGAAAGGATTTTATTCCACTGAATATTGACCTATGATAAAATTTAGAAAAATTATGTCCTCTTATTTGTGTGTAATAAAAAAGTTAAAGAGTTTTCTTTACATAAAAAATTACAATGAAATTAAATGTGTGAATCATCTTTGTTTTATTTTATTTAACATAAAAAAATGAAAATGTACCACGAAGTGAACGCCTCCCAGTTTCAAGAATTGATCACTTTATGCAAGATTATCGCGATCCTCGATGAGCTAGAACCGTTTATTCAGTCTTGCCATTCTGGAAATCGAAAATAGGATGAAGATTTTCCGTCATAAATTTATTTCCATAACAAAAAAGATAAAAATTGTATTTCTATTTACAGTAAATTTGTGTTTTACTTAAAAATATTCTGTTCTATCCTAATACGAATAAATATCATATTTATAGCCATATATTTTAAAAAATAGGGGTCCATTGAGAAATGTAAGGATTGGCGGAATGCCTCTTTCATCCCAACTTTTCATTCTCAAGTTTGATGAAAGTACGATGACCAATAATGGTATTTTCAACTGGAGTAACAAACATTATTGGGTAACAGAAAATTATCATTTTAAAAAAAGAAGAGCATTAACACCGATTTAGATTTAACATATGGATATAGGTCCTTTAGGAAGAAGAATAAGACGACCCATTATTTATCACAATAATTTAGATTCCGAGCGGTATCTTAACCTGCTGCAGACTGATGAAATGTTTTGTCGTTCCTGTTTCACATTGCAGTTTAATTAAATTAAAAGAATAAAATAGAAAATAATTAATTACTTAATCACTTTTTTTCCATTTGCTCTGTAATTAAGTACTTACAAAGTAAGTATAAAAAAATACAAATATCCATTGAAACAACTACTTCCCGGGCAAATACCTACGCCGAACATTGAATTATACAATGGAAACACGTGTCTTCAGATGGCCTTTTTAACATATTTAGTTTTGTTTGTGTAAAATTTTCTTGATTTGAAAAAAAAAAAAACGTTGTTTTATCAGCTTTGCTGAGATGCAACGGCAAATATCCATTGTATAATTCAATGACCGGCGTGGGTATTTGCCCGGGAAGTAGTTGTTTCAATGGGTATTTGTATTTTTGTATACTTACTTTGCAAGTACTTAATTGCAGAACAAATGGATAGAAAGTGATTAAGTAATTAATCATTTTCTTTCTTATTCTTCTAATACATTGAAATATTAAGTATATTACGAAATATATACAGCGACAACTAAGCATGGTAATATTCAACAATTAGACATCAGAAAGTTTGTGATCCATCTTTTTTTGAGAATACTTTAAATATTTCACTGCCGATTTTATTAAATGCCTCCATATAATCGAAGAAAGCAATCTATGTGTTGTATATTTTTTTGTTTGTTTGATATAGTCTTATATATTTCCGCCTTTTCTGGATCCACTTTGTGATTCGCCTGGCGATTTTCTGTCACTGGTTTTATTTTTTTTGTTCGATAATTTTCATGATAGTGCTCAACAAATTTAGTCCCTGGGAGAAATTACTGATTTTTTTTGTATAATGATAATAATAATAATAATACCTTTATTTATAACAGAAAAAAATACAAAATGAAATGTTATGAGTGTAGGCGAAGTTCAGTCAGCACTTCTCTTCCAAAGTTTCTACTCATCATTTTTTGTTGTAAGTGTTGTTAGCTAGCATATCTACTCCGGTTTGCACCATATTTCATAATATTCTAATAAAAAAAATATAGAGTATTCATCACCTATCTAATTCATAATAAATTAAAGACGACGCAAGCGCCACCTTTTGCCTAATTTCAAGTGGCATGGTCAACGATTTGGGTCTATCTAATTTCCATGATTTTTTAAAGTTCAATTAAAAATAAATTAATAAACTTGTTAAAATTTTATGGTTTTTAAATTAAACACACTTTAAAATAAAATTTCAAAAATCTCCATCACTAGTTTATTTTAGTTACTTAATTGTTGAGGCTGCTAATTTTTGTTACTAAATATTTGTTACAATTTTGAGATTATTAAATTAAAAGCTCTTTAAAACACAACTTAGCCAACAGCCTCAGCAATTAAATTATTCACATTTAATGAAACGTTCAGCCACCATTCATCTAGCCACTTGAAATTAGGCAAAAGGTGGCGCTTGCGTCGTCTTTAATTTATTATAATTAAGTTATTACTGAGCTTTTCCAACATCTGATCAAAGCGGAAAAAATTAAAAATGTTATTATTATTATTATTATTAAATTATTACAAAAACACATTAAAAACCATTTTTTAGGCTTATTATATTTTCAAACAACCGTGATTCACGTGCAGGGAAATCCAACACCCTGCACGAATGTATAAATATGTCTATATGTGTGTGGGTAAACGAATTAGTGTGCGTTGAATTCGAGCACGCTGTGTTTCCGCTTTTTCCTTTAAATTTATATCTACGGTACCTGCCTGTGCCGACGATGCCGACGACTAAAACTAATTCATTTACTTTTACAGCCCGGGTTATCCTTATCATAAAACACACATTAACGTTAAAACACACAAACAAACACACCTCTGTATGCTACACGTATATTACTAAAGGTAAACCATGCGTTTTAAAATTATTAAAAAAAAGAGAGATAGAAACATACTGTAATACACACATATAGTAATATATATATGTAAAGACAGAGACAGAGAGAGAGAGAAATAAAACTACAGACTTGCATGGAGAGTTAGTGCGGATGTATAAATACACATTTATATGCATAAATATATAAATATCCAGTTTCGGGGCGCGGATGAAATTATAAAATTCCATTTATTCGAGATAATTTGCATGTTTTATCTTCCAGACTTGAAAATATTTGCCAACTTCCGCGGCGGGGTTGTTCTTAAATAAAACTTCGCACGCCGGAGTCATGAATATTACACAGCTTCATAATTAAAGAAAACTTTTTAATACAGACTAAATTACCACTTACAAAAAAAATTACGAAGACGAATAGAAAACGGAAAATCGGAGGGGAAGGAAGCGGGCCGTATGGAGCGCCTTAATTTTAAACTTAGACATTGCAGTTATGTTCGAAAAAAAAAAATGTTTAAATGTCCACCAAGGTTTTTTTTATTTATGTTACATTAGTACTTTAATAAATGTCCAATAATGGATATTTGCTGTTGCATAATAGTAACATATTGTATGATGCAACAATTATTGAATCAAAAATATTTAATGCAAAAAAACAAAAAAAAAATATATAAGGCTAGCTGCAGACACGTCTTTGGGGATTTCATCCCTCATCAGTACAGCTGTGCCTTATATAATTACAAAGTTGTTAAGTTAAATCAATCAAACGTACCATCGCGCTATTTTTATTTAGATAATTACAAACATTTTTACAAATCTTAACAAATAAGATGTCAATAAATGAAAGACGACACAAGCGCCATCATTCTCCTAATTTCATGTGGCATGGTCAACAATTCAAACAACAGAGAATCGTTATTTCGTCCACTTTCGTTTATAAGAACAGGAAATGAAAAAAAAAAAAAATAAATAAATAAGCAAAAGATGGCGCTTGCGTCGTCTTTCATTTATTATGATTAATATCAGGTATATTACTACAATACAAGATCCGATCAACCGCTCCTAAAGCCCGCACCATAAAGCCATTAAATCCTCCATCTATCAAATTCATACTGAGTTGGCTTACTATGAGAATGATCTTTTATGGGTTTTTTGGTCAGTAAAAATTTGACACACCCTACCTTAATCCTATTAATTTATTGATTGGATTATGGAAGGGATGCTATGAGCATTTTTTATCTTCCCACTCCCCCCCCCCAAAAAAAAAAAAAAAATAAAAATCGTAGAACACAATAGTCTGATGAGGTTCGAAAAACCGAAATGACCATCATACGCTAGATGAATGGTGGCTCAATATTTTATTAAATAAAATGTTATTATAATCCATTCAGACATATTGAATAAATAAATAAATAATCCATCAGCTATTCTAGAATTAGCGCAACGTTTCATTTCTCCTGATTTTTTCATTACAATATAATTCTAACAAAATATTTCTCCATAATTACAACAAAAAAATCGCGCAACAAACAAACAACTCATGACTTAATTCCATTGCGCGCATTAATATTTCGAACCCCAACAGGAGAATGACGTTGATTCTCAACCCCTTGCGCACTTTCACCCCGAAATATTGTTAATTCACGGACCGCATTAGAATTATTTTATTATCCGCGTAATATTACACTTTCACACAAGGGTAAACAATTAAAAGAGTTTATTACACACGGGGAGGGCGAACAAAAAAAGTTTTATTCGCGTAATTTATTCGCCCGCGGCGGCGGCGGCTTCAGTATGGAGAGTGTTTCCTGAATAACAAAAAAAGGAGAGGAGGCGAATAAAATGAAAACTGCATGCGCGACACAATTATTTCATAAATACACTTCACAAGTGTGAGATTAATGAGGGAGTCGAGTGTGTGTTTTTGAGTTAATTGTTACGGAATTATCTTTAATTGTATTTTAATTTATAGAAGAAAAATGTATGCAGAAATGGAAACACTAATAACCTATCATTGATATTTGATTATTATTTTATTATTTAATAGCAATGATTTTTCTTGTTTTTGTCCTGTAAATGGTTTAATCTGTTTGGTAATAGAGTTTTTTTTTTTTTCCGAAGCGGACACTTTCTCAGTCGAAGCTGGAACAAATTAACCGACCCTATACGTGTGACTTGTTTTCGGCTCAGTGGATGGAGATGATGTTCATCATATACAATTTATAGCGATTATATAATCTGGTATTAGATGTTTTATCCTAGAAAATTTCATGTAATGTGGCAAGTTTGGAGTATAACACTTTTTTGTATAATATTACACAGGTGGTACGGTAATTCGATGCGTTTTATATTTTTTGAAAACAATTTCGTGTAAACTCCACTAACAGAAATGATGAGTGGGTTTATTTCGATAATTTGAAATTTCCAAATGTTTATTTCTTTGTTTATTATTATAATTATTATTATTATACCAACAGATCTGACACATTTGATGTAAATTAATAAGTTTAACATCGACGCAAAAATATTCAGGAATCACTATATATGACATACAAACTTTGTAGAATAGACTAAAATAACTCTCCTATAAATGCTTCTACCTAAAAAACTTACTACGAAACCATACATTAAAAATTATATATTTTTCATTGCAAGTTTTCAATTGTAAGTTATGGAATAACGATCTGAATACTTGCATCGAAACATCTAATGGACAAAATTTATTATTATTATCTTTATTTATGGAATTCACCTATTTTTATTTTTTATTATTTTTATTTTTTTTTTATATGATTTCAGTGATCAGACATTGAGCACTTTAGGTACTAGTTCATCTCCTCCTTTAGAAATGTGTTTCAATTGAATACTGAGAATGATCGTAGATCTTGATCTCATATCGCTGCAGTAGTTTTGATCACTCTCAATTCCTCCCGAGCTACGTTATCAAAGTTCTAATTTCTATACCTGTTGTCTTATAAAATACTAGTGGTTGCTTTAGAAAAACAAATCACACACTATCCATAGCGCCGAATAACATTTTTTTATCTATGCTCAGCTAGCTGAACTGTCCTGATAATTTTCGCAAATGATACATGGTGATTGTAGGATATTGGGGTTAAGGGGAATACAGAATGTTGTAAGCAGTGTCTACGTTTTAATTTTGTAAATAAAAACGCGATTTCCTCTCACATATTCGTTATATTTGATCATTAAAATAAACTGATCGGTGATGATATTGTGTACCGATACAATATATGACTCAACTTCGGGAGTCAGTTAGGAACATATTTTGAAAATCTTCAAAAGCGTACTGACATTCATCACTTTCACCCAATCACACAGTTTTTCAAAAGCGCCTTCTCTTTTGGCATCAGCGCTTGACTGATATTTCGTTGTTGTTGCTCCCTTTTTAGTCCTAATGATCCTGGCTTTGGAAATGTCTGGTAACAATGCTAGTGGTATCTCTCATCAGAACTAGCTGATGATATGAAAGAGCCTCACACTTACCTCATCTCCCCCACTTGTCGTGCTTGTTATTAGCTTCCGTTCGGATGCTTTCAATCAGTTCAAGTTTCTGTACTCAACTCCACTTTTCTTGAGCTGGGTTCCTGCATTTAGATACATCTACACACTTGCGACGACAAATCTTATGTTTTAATGATTCACGGGGAATTTTTGCTAAAGGTTCGTTTTCTTGTTGAGGTCTTGTAATATATAAATAATTTTACTTTTAATAATTTTCATTAAATTGAGAACAAAAATGAACTTGTGTATAATCTTGCTAAAGTAAGCGGTTCTGGAGTTGTGGAGGATATAACTCTGGAACAGATTTTCTTAAATATTTCGAAAACAATGCGAAAGTACTATATAAAAAAATAACTATTTTCATTTAATTGCGAACAAAAATTAATTTGTGTATAATCAATGTGCAACTCTAGAACCGCTTAGTTTAGCAAGATTATACACAAGTCTATTTTTGTTCGCAATTTAATGACAATAGTTATTTTTTATAGAGTACTTTTGTTTTCGAAATATTTAAGAAAATCTGATGAAAGCTACTAATTTACCAACTTCTTAAACAATCCACCCCTCGTGGTATACCTTTTTACCAAACAATATGTGGATTGTATAGAACAATTTGGAGTTGAAGGGAAACTTTTACTTTTCGATGTTGATGTTAGGTCGTTTTTTTTAACTAATAGTCCTGTACTATGAATATTTTTAAGTTTGCGAATTCTTTCAAAAACCCGGGACTGTAATTTAGACGATTCTCTAAAGCTAAATTACTTCGTAACGAAAAAAAAAAAAAAACGCAAGATAGATTAAAATTATATTATCCTTCTCTTGGTTGTGAAATGCGCCAAAACGGGTGTGACGATAAAAACGCAAGATAGCTTCATGTACTCACCAGATATTATTTAAACCCATTGTAAGGTAAGAAATAACACACTTAATTATAATATTTTTCTAAATACTCGGTTTTAATTTTGAAAGACAACAATCAATTTTTTCTATTAATCATTTTGCTTTCCTATTAAATTTTCAATCAGAAACTTATTTGACCGTATTCACTGGGGAAAGTACCATGATGGACACATCAGCATTTTTTAAAATAATTGTCCTGTACTATGAATATTTTTAAGTTTATGAATTCTTTCAAAAACCCTGGACTGTAATTTAGACGACTCTCTAAAGCTAAATTACTTCATAACGAAAAAAAAAAAAAAAGACGCAAGATAGCTTGAAATTATATTACCCTTGGCTTGGTTGTGAAATGCGCCAAAACGGGTGTGAAGAAAAAAAAACGCAAGATAGCTTCATATACTCACCAAAAAATTTCAATATCAATTGTATCGGTACACAATATCATTACCGATCAGTTTATTTTAATGATTAAATATAACAAATATGTGAGAGGAAATCGCATTTATATTTACAAAATTAAAACGTACACCCTTCTTACAAAATTCTGTATTCCCCTTTACCCTAATATCCTTCCTAAATACGAACATCCTACAATCATCATTCATCAATTATTCATTTGCGCAAATCATCAGGACAGTTCAGCTAACTAGCATAGATTTTTCTTTAACTTCATCATAAATTCATGACAGGGAAGAAAGACCTATGGTCGATAGCCCAGACAGACTAACACCTACATGCATTGCAATTATTTATATTGTTAAAATTTTCTGTATAGTCTGAATAAAGATATATATATATTAATTTATAATGAGCCTCACTAAACGGATTTAATATATAACTTAAGTTACTTGTTGAGTGATTTGTGTTTTTAAAAAGGACACAAATCTTTATTGGGTACAAATCACAAATCAACGGCGTGTTTGAATGCAGATTACAGATTGGTTTTGTTATAATTAAACAAACTATTTATACAAAGATAAAATACATGGTCAGCATAAATGACGTTAATCATCTTATTCCATTATTAATTCACATTAAATAAATATAATACACAAATACGTAATTCATAATTAACAAAGACGCTATTATATAGATGAATACATAACAATACATAATTTATATATTACATAGATTTGTCTATAGAGTTTAAATCCATTTAGTGAGGCTCATTATAAATTAATCAAAAATATTATTTCATTATAAAGAAATATTAACAATCTTCTTTATGTTGGTTGTTGGTTGTTGAGACTTTAATTATTTAAATAGAAATAGTTGTGCTTTCTCCTACTTATTTTTTTTTTATTAAACTAGATATATTTCGAAAACTATGTCTCCATCTTCAGTAGTTGACATTTTAATAAATAATTATTAAAATTTCAATTACTGGAGATGGAAACATAGTTTAGTAGGAGAAAATACAACTATTTTTATTTAAATAAATAATTACAATACAATTTGAGAAATAAAAGATACCGCAAATATGAAACGTTCAAATAGCGCAATAACAATCCCTCACGAAGTAATTCCCAACAAAAGTGTTAATACCCCAGTTACGTACAAAACGCTAAATAGAATTATGTTCCACATGCAAGCCACTTGTTTATGAACAACACGGTGCAGCGAGGAGAGTTTGTTTTCGTGCCGGCATTTTTGTTTTCGCCCTTTTTTATTTTATTTTATTTTATTTATTATCATGTTCCTCCTTTTGCCCGGCGAGAGAGCGTCGTTGTTGCATATTTGTTCTATTTTCGAGCGTATAAATGTTTGAAACCTTTCTGGGTGTTTGGAATTCCGTTTTCTCGTCGCTTTTATATTTGTTTTCGTTTCCGTTTATAATAATAATACAAGCTGAATCGTCGCACAGCTTTATACACACATACACACAGAGATACGCGAATACAAAGCGTTCAAGAATTTAAGTATTGCGAAAGTGGATCTGAGTTTTATCCCGTATCAAAAGCAAATTCTGCTAAATGTTTCCTTTAATAAATTAATAAACGTATTAAAATGTAAATAGACAATATATTTATCGATTAAATTAAAAATGAATTACTATTGTATATTAATCTCTGGCTCAATCTTAGTATACGTGCTACACTTCACCTTGAAGTTAGCCGCGTTTCAGCGCTCATATCAGACGTTTCAAATCAAGAACGTACAGCCAGTATAATACAACTTACGACCAAAAGATGGCGATTACGAGTCACCCTAGATTAAATATTATTACTTAATATAATTAATAAATAATATTATGAATTATTCCATAAAAAAGGCGATCTATAGGTTTGGTAAATAAAAGGTTTTGAAGATAGAAAGTGAACATTAAAAAGGGTTATTAATCTATCATTGCATAGATTAAACGAAAAAAGGGGAGGATATTTAACAGTTTAAACTAAATGAGAGAGAAAAATATAGAGCACAAATACGTTGGATGGCCATCTATTGTCTGTGTTGAGAACTAATGTACAAATGCAAACGCAAGTTCACCGTCGAACGTACGCTCAATGAATGACGTGCGGAAGACGTAGTTTTGTGAAAATTAAATTCAATAATTTCCTTAAATGCCGTTTTGACACGATAAAAGCGTACTGAAGTGTAACACTAGTTTAAATAGGTGCGGAAAATAACAACAGAATGGTTTTTATTGTGATGGAAATACGGAAAATCAGTGACATAACCTCCCGACTTTCAAGCTGAATTGTGAAAAAAATACAAGTCTAAACTCCCGAAAACCACCAAAAATCAACTCCTAAGATCATTCATCATAAAAATACCCGTTTGTAGGGCTTTCTTTCGAAAACTACGAAATAATCCAACTTTAACAAGAGGAACCTCTACAGGCTAATTATATAACATAAAATGTATGTCAACCAGGACAGATAAACCTTTATTCTAATGTGTATACTCAATTTTTGTAAAAATTTAATTGTCTTAATAAAGATATTTGTATATCTATAAATATAGTTACTTGAGTT
Source organism: Philonthus spinipes (assembly GCA_963082785.1). NCBI lineage: Eukaryota > Metazoa > Arthropoda > Insecta > Coleoptera > Staphylinidae > Philonthus > Philonthus spinipes. Next base: position 6,519,721 of record OY720314.1, read on the forward strand.
ACGTGAAGGTTTATATCACTTAATTGAAACATAGATATATTCCTTTCTTCACTTTTTATTTTTAATGCTAATGTACATTTAGCCCATTATTAATAGCTAACTGAATCAGTAGTACCCGAAATGTACGTTTTGCATTAAAAATAAAAAGTGAAGAAAGGAATATAACTGTTTCAATTAAGTGTATATCTGAAGATGGTTAATGGCGGAAAATACCCTTTATTCACACTATTGTTGTGCAAACTGTGATGTTTTATAATCTTATTAAGGGTATTTTCAAAATAATCCGACATTTGCGCATTGTTTATAGAAATTAGCATAAAAACATTTAAGAACTGAAATAAATTAAATATTTCAACAAATAAGTCTAAACACTAAGAAATAATGGTTTTAATTGTCTGAAACAAGTTTAAATAAAAAAAAATGAAGGTTAAATTATTAAATAAAAAAATATTATTAGCGTTATTATAATTACTGGTGTTAATATGTGAATAAATCAAATTTCGAAACACCTTTCCCTTTCCATCTGAAGAGGATCCGAGGATGATCGCATGCATTAAACTTAATGAATCGTCGAAATGTCAGTCAGGATCCGAGACAATGGCTTTTGTGCGGCGCGCAATAAAATATGATCAATTAAGGCCACCTCTCGCCACCGCCATCCACCTCAATATAATTGCGCCGAAATGAACTCCGAGGCGAAGGTGAATAACTCAGACGAACCAACTCTGCCTTCTCCCTCGGCTTTGCATCCATCCAGGTGGCAAGGGAGAAACGGCACGGGAAGCGGAGTGAAGGGATGTGCATGTACATCATCCCCGTCCCATTCCGGGAGCGCAGCACCGCGCTGCATTATCTTGCAGCGGGTGTATTTATTGCGGGATTGGTGTTATTGCGGTTTAATATAAACAGACTACACCGCCCCCGGAGGTGTGAATTTCGAGTGATAAATTCTACCGCCGCCGCTTTGGAAAACTCGCAACGAACACAACAATGCGGAGGGATTCGGGCTTAAACTGAACCAACAAAATGAAAGAAGAATAAAAATGAACAGACAAAAAAATAGAAACAGCTTTATAAAGTTACAGTTAAAAAAAAGCATTTACTTTAAATACATCTTGACATATAAATATTAATTAAAGTTTCTTGGATATTTATTTATTACAATGAAATTAAACAAGGAAAATTTCTGGCAATGATCAATAAAATTCGATCAATCCCTTTTTCCAACTGCAAAAAAATACTTAACTGTAAGTTTTATGCAACAACAAATATCTATTGTGTAATCCAATGTCCTGCCGGGTAAATGCTCGGGAAGTAGTTGTTTCAATAGATGTTTGTAAAACTTACAGTGTAAGTATTTTTTTGCAGTTGGAAAAAGGGTTTGATCGAATTTTATTGATCATTGCCAGAAATGTTCCTTGTTTAATTTCATTGTAATTTAAATAACTGCAAACGTGTGAATCATCTTTGTTTCATTTTATTTAATTTATTTATTAGTTCCCAACAGAAAAATCCAATTACAGGGAAATCTTAAAAATAAGATATAATACATATAAAAAGAAGAAGAAGAACAACAACAAAAAAAGAAATACACATAAAAACTATTCTAACAAGAAAATTATGACAGGCTAATAGCAAGTATACAATTGTGTGAAAAAGCAGAGGAAAAATTAGGCTTAAATACATCAACATAATCTTCAACAATGCGATCACAATTCAACACATTAAGCATAGGCGATTGAGAAAAGTGTAGTATTAGGTTTTTTACTATAAAGCGTGAATGAATTACGTATGAGAATTCTAGGAGCGTGAATAAAAAAAGTAAGTTAACAAAAAATGGATTCACATTTAATGAAACGTTCAGCCACCATTCATCTAGCGTATGGATAACTAGTGATAATTAGGCAAAAGGTGGCGCTTGCGTCGTCTTTAATTTATTATAAAAAATGGATTGTCAAAATTGTAGTGAACGTGTTTATACAATATACTTAAATAATTGGACAAACATTCGTTTTCAAATGGAAATTCTTATATATTTTTACTTTTTTTTATTCCGAGGAAAACAAATTCTAAGAATATTTGTTTGTAAAATGTATAATTCTAATGTTTTAAAATAAATAATTAATTTTGCTCCAGATTGAGAGAATCAAAACCACCACCGATTCTAAAAATAGTGCACGTCTATTTTTAGAATCGGTGGTGTTTTTGATTCGCATTGAAAAAAGTGTGGATAATAGAACTAATACTACAATAAATGGAAAACAAAAAATAAATTTAATTGTAGAGGCTGATATTTGATGAAATTACATTTTTAATATTTAATGAAACCCAAGAAGTTTGTAAAATCTTAAAAGTCTTTGTTTTTTATATTTAAATATATTGCATCAAAAAGCGATGATATTTTTCAAAATTGAGGCAAAACCATGGATTTTAGGACAAATTGGTAATATAAAAAAAGTTTTTTTTTTTTTAACTCTAATTTGAAATGTTTTTCGATGAAGTAGATATTAAGGATGCAATTTAGTAGACGTGCACACGGGATCTGTATGAGTATACATAGTTTCAATCTTCTACCATTCTTATGAAAAAAGTTTGAGCGTACGGTATAGATCCACACGCTCCATTTGAAAAGCATTGATAATTCACGTTTAATGTGATTAAATTAATTTAATCGTTGACGATGCCACTTGAAATTAGGCAAAAGGTGGCGCTTGCGTCGTCTTTAATTTATTATGAAGCATTGATAATGTTTTTGTTTATTTATTTTAATAACTAAAATCCGCCATATTCAGCTGAAAATTGATGAATACAAATAAAACATACTACAGTTTAAATAAAAAAGAATTATTTTCTGTTTATAATTATTTTCAAATTCTTTTTATTTATTTTATTGAAAAAACTGTGACCAAGTGAATAAATCAATTTTTCTATACTACAGTTTGATATTTAATAGAGTTTTCATACATATTTTTAATACTTAGTATTATTTGCATTTAGTAAATCCAAACAAATAGTAGATAAATAGTGACTTTAACATGTCTTTTTTTATAAGTACTCGATTGATTTTAATTAATTCTTAATAAAATTAACTTTTTTCAGATAGATTTTACTTGAGGATAAAACAGATTAATGAGCAACAATGAAATGCAATGTAATTTCTCTGTTCTGAAAATAAACACCCAGCATATTATCAGGGAACTGTAGCGCTGCAGCGCTTTACGAAAGCGTTGTCGCTTTATATGTGGCGCTGCAGCGCTTTATCAAGAGGTAAAGCACATATTTTTTTTCCGTTGGATTGCTTTTCAAGCCGTGTTGCTGTAAACAAAACCTCATTATTTTCGTGAACGCCCTTAACATCGAAAGCGTGTTCAGGGAACTTCAAGCGCTTTGCGCTGCAGCGCTACATGTCTAAAATTTCATTAGATTTATTGTTAATTCGAATTTTCAAATTACCAGCAAAATATACTTATTTTTCTTTGTGTGGTTATGTGTGAATATTTATTTATGTGAGGTATTCACACCTAACTACACACACAAGAAGAAAAAAGTTCATTAAAACCACCTCGACTTTCCTTTTTGTATTATTATTATTATTTCCCTCTCCCTTTTTTCCCTCCCTCCTCTCAGAAAACTGCTGGAAACTCCTGTAACTCTTCCGCCTGTCAATTTCCCTCCTCCTTTCTTCGCTGCTACAGTTTTCAGTCACACACTCTCGCCGGAACGGGGCGCGCAAAAAAAGGGGGAAACTTAAAGAATTATGCTCGTTTGCAGTTTCCGCATTTGAAGTGGGGCAATTTCGGGGAGGTTCAGGAGAGGCAGGAGGAGAGTCGAGGCTCTCGGAATAATTAACGAAAACATACTCGGTTTTAATGTGGGGCATTATCTGGCTATAACCGAGTCACCGCTTAATCTAATCTAATGTTTAAAATATTCATTTCCTGTGAAATGCCCGGATTTTGGTCGAAAGTGTTATAATTAATCTATGCTAATTTGATGGAAGTAATGACGTACGGGAAATGGTTAATCTCGAATAGATTTTTTTTAAATATAATACGCTTGTTTACTTTTCTCAATAAATAATTCTAACGTAAGTCAAAATGTTTCAGAGCTAAATGTGGAAATAATTTGTATGTTTTCATGGGATATTAATAATAGAGCAAGTGCATACTTGAAGTTTATTCTAATGACCACTGTTACAAAACTATAATTGCTATAATTAAAAAATATAATTATTATGATAAATCAGAAACAAATAATATTTTGTCAGTTAGTTGTGAAGACCGTTTAATTATTTAAATAAAATTATTGTCCTTTGTCCTACTTGTTTCATTTTACCCAATATTATAAACTGCAGCAGCGATATGAGATCAAGATCTACGACTATTCTCAGTATCCAACAATTCAATTGATAAACATTTCTAAAGGAGGAGATGAACTGGTACCTGAAGTGCTCAATGTCTGATCACTCAAATCATATAGCCTACTTCTAAAAGACAAACACTTTAAAAAAATCAAAGTACGACACAAATTACTAAAAGGAAAAAGAAACAACATGTTACAGTCTAAGATAATTTTTGTCCCATAATAAAATAAACCTTTTGTTAGAATTGTATTAGTTACGCCACGAATATAGTCCTAATTACAGATTAAAAACACATAACGTGTCGGCTTTCGTGTCGTCCCAACAGGAGCTGAACATGTTTTCGTTGTACCATAACAAATTGGTGAGATCTGATGGGAGATAAATCTTAACAGCAGCTCTCTAGTTGTGTATTCCAATCCATTAATCTTTGCATTAATTAATTAATAATTATAATGACATGGACACACATATAAAACGGTATTTTTTTGTATTTTACAATAATAATATGGAAATTTCAGAATTAATGTTAAGCATTTTGATAATTTATATATACTCAATGAAATAAAAAACGCAACACCAAGAAGTTTTTGGGCCAAACTTAAAAGAACGTATGCATCTTGTAGTGCTCCTCACTCCGACATTCCGGCCTGTATATTTAGTAGGCTCTACTCGAATCAATTTATCGCGTAGTTATCATTACGATGATTATTGAAAAGTAGAGAAATTTGCCCAGTACATGTTTATATCGGGGTAGTGCATTTTTAATATTATTTTTTCAAATATCTTGTATTGAAATATTTTGTCTTTTTTTATACAAAATTGTATTTAATAGTATCAATGAATAGAATAGTATTTTGATGTAAAATTGTTGGTACCTTTGATTAGTCGTTATTTCCAAAAAAAAAAAAAAAAATAAATAAATAAATAAATAATGGTGACAGTTTACGAAAATATCGTTATTGTTATATTTTTCGAGAAGGCTAAATGAAATTGTCTATGCTTTAGTAATAGTAGTATGGGCATTTCGATGACTCCCTCAACAACAAATAAATAATCCGATTACTAAATCGTATTATTTATTTATTGATGTTTTTATTATAAGAATTGGGATTGTTTAAATCAATAGACGCTATTCTTTTTGCTCCCGCCAGTCCTGAATAGTTGCACGCAAGTTCGTTCCCGCACCTAATCACTTAAAAAGTTTTAATTAAATTCGAAATGACTTAACAAGATGAGCCGCCGGGGAGATAGTTTTATGGCTCATAGCCGGCGGCAAGTGGGGAAAACGGAAAGAAAAAGCGGCGCCCAATATCGAAGTCTAGTACCAACAACAGCCACGCAGTTATATTCCCCGTCCTTATGTTGTTCATATGTGAATGTTCTATGTATGGGTGAGTGTGCAACTTGGTCCACTTGATTGAATAGGTGTGTTCGTGTGTGTGTGTTTATGTGCTATTAAATCGTATTGGAAAATGTTGTGGAATTGCGGGAATGAATAACGAAACACTGAATAATTACTAAGTGAATTGAAAATTTTACACAAATAAATAATCAAATGCTGTATTATTTGGGAGTTTGTTCATTATATTTAAGCGTCAACTTAAGAATTATACTTTTTTTGTACTTGCATATACATTGATTGATTGTAACACTGGTATATATACAGAGAGCTTTTTTTATCAGTATACATTTCCCCTATGTATTCCTGCAAAAAACGCGAGTCAAACGCATTGAACCGATTAATGTGTGTTTAGTTGACTATTTGGCATATGTGTGTTCAGTTGCGTATTATAGGCAACTAAACACACATACATTAATGCATTTGACTCGCGTATTTTGCAGGTATACATAGGAGAAATGTATACTGATAAAAAAAGCTCTCTGTATATGTATATATTGTATTGTTTTTGTAAAAAGGTGATTCCTTAATAAAATTATTATTATTATTAAAATATTAAACAACTAATTTTAAAAAATTTATGAAGTAATACGAAATTAGCTTTAATAAAGTTCATAACTTATTGTAGAAACACTGCTACAATTGTTTCGGTACATCATCATCAGGCGGATGTGAATAAAAAGAGTAGGTAAAAATAAAGTAGTAGGTACAATATATATTACTGAAATCAGTGGGGTCTATGGGGTACATTCAGGTAAACACTAATGTTCTTTATGTTGGTTGTTGGTTGTGGAAATTTTATCTTATATAAATAAGTCGGAGAAAGGACAACTAATTTCATTTAAATAAACACTAATGGTTAATTGCACTAAAAGTACAGTTATGTGGAAAAATAAAAATTAAATTTATAAATTAAATAAAAAAAATAAAATTTAAATTAAATAAACATAGCTAAATGTGGAAATAATTTATCAATTATTTTCAAATTATTTAAATAACTGTGATCAAGAGAATGAATACTCTTTTCTATTTAAATAAAAAGAATTTGCAAATAATTAATTAATAAATAATTTTCCCTTTAGCTACTGTGATATTATGACTTATACTACATAAGTACTTTAACAAATGTCCAATAATAGACATTTGCTGTTGCATAACAATAACATATTGAATAATGTAATAATTAAAAAAAAAAAGAAAAAAAAAGGGATTGATCGAATTTTATTGATCATTGCCAGAAATTTTCCTTGTTTAATTTCATTGTAATGTAATAATATTTATTAAATTTTAAAGAGAACTATTTACGTCAATTTAATCATTTAAAAGAACATTTTTCTTTCTAAATTTGTTTATTTCATTTTGTTAATGATTAAAATTGGAGTATCACCATGTAACAGCATCCTCAATCGAATTTTCCTAACCGTAGATCACTATGATAATCGATGAAATTCCCTAATACATCACCGTAAAACGGAGTTACTTTGCATTCTGATGAGTATCTTTACACCACTGTTGTAAAAGTATATTTTTATTTAACAATGACCTCTAGTTGATTTAATGGAGACTTCACTTTTTCTGACCATAGACTATACACTATAGTCTAATGAATCATAATAATGTTCAGAAAAATATAGTCTCTTTTAAGTCAACTAGAGGTCAGTGTAAAATTAAAATATACTTTTACAGCAATGGTGTAAATTGAATAAACTGAATTACGAAAAATTACTGAATTATTAAAAAACTATACAATTTTTAATATATATATTCACTTTCATTGTTTTAGCGAATACCGCTGATGTAGAATGCAGTGGTCAGCAATTGTTCGATGTTCTATACGACGCCAGCTCTGATATGACCAATGATTCTTATTAGTGACTAAACAATTGTATTAATTTTAGATTTGTATATTTATTGCACAATTTAAAAAGCAGTTTGAATAATAATATAAGATTCTTAAATTGTTAATAACTGAGGTTTCAACTTTTTTATACAGTGTTTATTAATTGAATAAAAAACAAAAATTGTATTTATTGTGTTATACAAAGTTTAAAGTGTTTTATTCAATTGATAAACACTGTATAACAAAGTTGAAGCCTCAATTATTAACAATTTAAGAATTTTATATTATTATTTAAAATGGCAGCTTTTTTAATTCTGTAATAAATATTGTATATTTATTACAGAATTAAAAATTCTTAAATCTAAAGTTAATAGAATTGTTTAGTCACTCATAAGAATCATTAGTCAAGTAATAAGATTCTTAATTCGGAATCTTGAAAACACTTATGTCCCAATTTTTGTTTTGATCATATGTTTTTGTCCACCATATTAAAAAATAACATCATATTAATAATTAGCGACCTTAAAAATCCTTATGTACCAATTTTTGTTTTAATCAGACTATTTTTAAAGTGTTTAACCATTATTTTGGATTCGCCATTTTGGATTTTTAAAAAAATAATATGAGATTCATATTCGGCGAACTTGAAAACCCTGATAGCTATGAATCAAAATGATATTTGATAATTTTTCCGAGTTTTTTCGTGACATCAATAGTGATGATACCAAAGTAGGGAAATGATTCATATATAATCAGCAATAGGATTTTTAAAATGTTTAACAATTATTTTGGATTCGCCATTTTGGATTTTTAAAAAAATAATATGAGATTCATATTCGGCGAACTTGAAAACCCTGATAGCTTTGAATAAAAATGATATTTGATCATTTTTCCGAGTTTTTTTCGTGACATCGATAGTGCTGATCCCAAAGCAGGGAAATGATCCTTATATAATCAGCAATAGGAGATCCATATTCCTTCTCTCCAATCTCGCCAAGGTGGTGGAAATAATTCTCCAGGAGTTTGCTCCGGACAATCGAACAACCAGTTAGATTTCAGAAAGGAGCTAGCAGCACTCTAGCAGGCTTACAGACTAGTCGACCAAACCAACAAATAGAAGAGCAGACTGAGGTTATGCCATTTCCCTGATGCATTGACTCAAAAATGCTAAAATGCTTTTCTTTTCAGTCAAAATTTAAAGTCGGATCAATAAATTAGGCAAAAGATGGCGCTGTTTCTTCCTAATTATATAAAACATAATTTAATTTTAAAATTGAAATCGTTCGTTCGTTCTCAGCAAGTCGTCATTGGAATGTCGTCAAGAGAGCAGTTACATCGCGCGGCAGCCAAAGGCGGTCTGTCCCGGTGTGCTGTGTGACTTCGGGGTTCGGAGGGCGGCTGCAGGACGGCGTTCGTGGCAGATTTTTCTTCGAGGACATTCGTCGCGCGATTCGCAAAGGTGCGGACCCGGCGGATGTCTGACGGCGGGACATCATCTACGGACGCCGGTGGATCTGGAAAGAAAGGATATGGGAAACAGAAGAGGCCTTAACATCATCATCGTCAAACAACAACTCGACGATTACTGACTGAAAACCCACCAAAATTAAGATAATTTACAACATCGTAAATAAACTCCAAGAAAAGAATGAATGTATCGCACTTCTGTGCGAGGATCGACGGCCGCGATCATCAATTAGGAGTTCTTTCATTTCATTCTTCAACCCCTCGTCAGAGGAGGACCAATGATGCGCCTACTTCGTCCACATGCCGAAGAATGGCAATGTAAAAGATAGATAGTCATAGTCTTTGCCGCTGATACTATCAAATTAAGGGAGAAAAAAAAATCGAAGTCATTGAAGTTTCGAAGGAACATCTCGTCGCGCGGCAGACAAGGTGTCTGTCCTGGGGGTGTGTTGGACTTCGGGGCTTGGAGGGCAGCTGAAGACGGCGACCAAGAAGATTCTTTGCTGAGGGCATCCGTCGCGAGTTCCGTGTTGGAATCGGACCCGGCGGGTGTCCTGGCGATGGAGCATCATCGATGGGAGCCGGCGGTTCTGAAAGGAGCAGATATGGGAAATGGGAAAACACTGGTCGTCTAACACCTACTGACTGGAACCCACTGAACAAAAAGAAGAAAAACAGGATGACTATTCCGATGTAGGGGAAACATGCGGCGAGGGCTGCAATTCCCTGAAAGGGAATCTTATTTCAAACTTTCATCTTCATCATCATTACTTCTTCATCGCCACTCTCCGGAGTAGGAAAAAGGAAGCGCACGACTCTAACGAATTCTAGTCTAGTTCAAGTTCATGTTCATAGCCTGAGGGCTGATACCATCTAAACAGGGAGAAAAAAAAAATAATGAACGTACTAGATAATACACAAATTGCCAAGAAGTCCATATATTCACTTGAGAGCAGGCACCACCCAAAAAACATCTTAAACCAAAACATGGCGGGAAGGAATGAGAAACTAACGAACAGCGTGATCCAAGAGGGCATAGCGTACGCCGAAAGGTGAGGAATGTTGGGGAGCCAGATATGGAACTATTGTCGCTCATTAGAAATGTAGTCAAAGAAATGATGAGCCTGCCATCAGGAATATAACAAGGACATTCGAAAATAACTGCCCAGCGAGACCCATTAAGATACTGACATGAAACGCCAACGGACTAGATGGAAGAATTTGAGGATCCTTCTGCAGAACTTAGACATCTCGGTGGCTATGACGTGTTAACATTCATTCACCTGAAGAAGCAATAAATTTGCGAAATAATTGTTGTGAAAATAAACACACTCTTTTGAAAATCAAAAATTAATCATAATTTTATCTATACTAAGGTCTCCGAGACTCATTTCAAACAAGGGAGCAGGTCACATTTCCCGGGATTAAAGCAGTAAGATACGACAGGATCAACGGCGCAAGGGGTGGAGTTGCCATATATCTCCGCTGAAGATATTGTTATTCGAAGCTGCAGCTAAATCATCCAAAAATCGAAGCCGTAGGGGTTAAAACCTCCCTCCAGAATGTAAAAAGAAGACTCATCGCGGTCTATAACAACCCAGACAGCCAGTGGATGAGGATATCCAAGTGATCACCAGCCTAGACAACACAGTGGTTCGCGGTGATCTAAGCACCATGTGCGAGGCTTGGGGCAGCAGGGTGCAGAATAAGTGCGGTAGGACACTTAAAATATTTATCAACTAAAATTAAGGAGTTCGAGTGTATCGCCCAGAGGACTCAATTTCGATCTCGTCCTGTGTATACCCTGCTGGAATCCGAACGTGAAGCCAGGAGGCTGCGATAAAATATTATTTGCAATCCAAGCTGTATTTTAAGTCAACATCCACCTTACTTTAAAGTTTTACATTGTAAACCACCTACAATGAAATATGTAATATGTAATGAAGGGTTATGTAATAGATCTTTTCATCACGTCCCAGGAGGACCAGTTAACCCAGGTGTTCTTTCTAAGTTCAGACCACTTTCCGGTTGTTGTCGAGTGGGAAAGCAACGATGTTCAGAAAATAAACTGGGAGGTTTTCAAGTCCAGGGGCGAGAGAATGCCCAGAGCGAGAGCCGTCATTAGAAAGCTGGAGATATAATATGCCTACTCTTCTATGAAAAATAATATCAAATTCAGATATAGAAGAGGCCTCTTCAAAGAAATCATAAGAAATGGAAGACGACGCAAGCGCCATCTATTGTCCATATTCATCATCATTCTCTGTGGTATTTCGCGATTTTCACCAATGTACGGATCATGTTACATCGTCAACGATTTGTGTCTACAAGGTGGACTTATATACATATATGTATATATATATAGATATAATCTAAAATCCCCATCTACCATAATCGTGGTGTAAGGGTGGAATTGTATACATATTTTTTTATTCATTTTTTTCCTAAGTTCTAAAATTTGAATAAGACATTGTTTCAGCGATATAAAATAAATACTTTTACAGGTCTAGAATTTCTGCCGAGCCTGACCATAAGCGCACTCACATTTCCCCATTAAAAGTGAGATATCATAGCGGTCTCTAACAACTCCATAACGCGATGCAAAACGCAAATATCGCCCATATAAGCCCCGCAACACTCGCAAACGCGCCTCTATAATTTAATGCAGATTGAGGCGGCGTTATGCGCGCATGTAAAATACAAAAGCTCGAGCTCCTTTCGCGACGAATAAAAGCTCGGAGAACGGGTCTCGTGTTTGGTGATGCACGACCCTCGCGAAAAGTGTCAATGCGAGGAATGTCGCCGCTTTTTTTTATTTTTTTCCCTCTCTTCTCCAACCGGGGCAGATGTTTTAACGAGCCCGCTTGACCTTGAACGTGCCAACATTCGACCTTGGGGAGTGTGTAGTCTTGTGCGAATGCACGCCGTGAATCGCCTACGAATTAGTCGCGCTGTATGAGCCATAGAATTTTAATTCGATTCATAATTCCTCCACTTTGGAATTAATTAGCTCGCGCGCGCACACACCAGACGCAATTAGTGCTTTTAGCCGGGGATAAATACGGAGCGAGCGAGCTGGAAAGAGAGGGAGACAGAAGGGGCGAGTACTGTAATGCACTGCGATATTGCACTTCGTGTTTATTATTTATGTGCCGAAGAAGTGTTTTGCCCACACTGTGTCGAAAACCCTTGTTCGACATGTGATATACAACGCAGCCAATTTGATTTTGCGAAAAAATTACGTCGCTCTGTAAATAAAATATCAGTTCATTTGAATATGGGATATTTTGCCCACGCGTTGTATTCTCTTAAATAAATTCAAACACCAGCGGTCGTATTTTATGTCATTAATGCAATGCATAATTTATGTTCCCTTTGTTGTCCAAATTTAGATTTAATCTTAATTTACACTCAACGCCTTAACACCTGGTGATTATTTTTTTAAAGGATAATTGCATTTTTGAAATAGAAACACGAAAACTTGAATCACTAAATAAAATAATTATATATATATTATCGAAAACACCCTTTATACCCGTAAGATGTAGGGTAAGTTTTACTATTAGCTTATAGTCTATTTTAAATGCACAACTGTCAACTATCTAAAAAAATCTTCAAAAATTGCTTTAGCACAAAAAAATCAAGTCAGCAATTATTGCCCTAATTAATGTAGATACATTTATGGAAGGAAAATTCCATTTTTTGTTTTATTTTTCAAAATAATAAATACATATTTTCACAATATATTCCCTTTCTGCCCTTTTCCTGTTACTACAAACAGTTCTTGCTTTAATTCATATGGTCTATATAAAATATCTATAAGCAAAAATCCTTCCATTTTATTCATGAAGATGTCGAAAAGCTACACGTTCATTACTTTCCCGCTGTTTTATTATTATTATTTTTTGCAATCCAAAACAAGGCTTGTTGTGTTTAATAAAGCGCGATACGCTCTTTGGTTTCAAAAACCGAAGCCAATTATCCGCATCTGTTTTTTTTTAATATTTATTTTATTTATGGATTTCCTCCAATTCACCTCCTTCACGCAGCGCAATATTTTAACATTGGCATTGGACGTCTAACCTTTAGCTCTTGCCGTAATGTCTGTGCGTGTCCGCCTTGTACGATCCGAAACGGGAATGCAGATAAAACAATCCGAGCCCACATGAAACGAAACGGAACGAAACGAACGTTCCACGATGATAATTTTTATCTGCAAAGTCAAATGACATCGGGAGCTATTTTTAAAACCCTGAATCAAACACGCACACACATGTTGACTGACTCTGTGTAATAATCTGCATTTGTGTGTGTTTGAGTGTACGTGTGTGTGCTTCTCTCGAGATTCTGTCTCCGTATTTTTAAAATGCCAGATCCATAAAATTCACATGTCACAGTAAATTCGCTTTGAATAAAAAATAGCCCTGTTTTTACGCGTTGCATAAAATCATAAGACATGCGATGTGCTTGGGCTTGAGCTTCGGTTCGGGTTTGGGCTGCGCGCCGGTATTTTTGTAACGCGAATGTAAATACGGATTTATATTTAAAGCTTTTATCTGCGGAACACTCCGTTGAATTGCCGATCAATTTTCATTTTGAAGCCCGCGCGCGGGATTTATGGCTGTTGATCTTTCGCGCCGCGCAATTAAAATTCTTTCTTTCAACTCTACACTTTTTTTAGAAATACACTTTAACACTACACTTTTAAAAATTATATTATTTAATTCTACCCCGACACCAATTGGTAAAAGGGGATATCGATTATATATATACAAGGTGTACAGAAAATGAGTGAAAAGCTTTAGGTAGCGTGACTCTTTGACTAATTTTTAGATAAAAATATTAACGAAAATAAGTCACACGGTCCTTCCTTAAGCCTCACGGGCCACTTAAAAGAACTATACATTTGGCAACGCTGGATCAAACAAGTATGCATTTATCCTGTTTATAACTGCTACATCATCCGCTGGAGGTGTTGCATACACCTTTTCTTTTACAAACGAGCGTGCGTCGTTGCCAGATCTATTTTCATTAAAAGAATGCTTCTGATGAAGTTATAAAATTGTAAAAATATCCGATTTATTAATCATTTACATCAATGGAATTATACACGTGTCTAATTGATTGTTAATGCGATTGATTTTTTACAAAATATTTAAAAAACAATACTAATTTATAGTCACATATTTAAAATTCCGAAGACCTCGTGAGCCTCAGTGAAGAACCATACAACATTTTTTTATTTGGATTTTCTATTAAAAATTAATTAATGAATTGAGTTACCTGAAGGTTTTCACTCATTTTCTGTACACCTTGTATATAAATATTATTTAATTCTACACTTTTTTAGAAAATATAAAATGTAGAGATGAAATATGTTTCTAAATGAGTGTAAAGTTAACTTTTTTAGAAATATATTTTAACTTTACATTTTTTAAGTAATATACTTTTATAAATAAAAAGAATTTAAAAATAATTAATTATTTCCTATTGTAACATTTTGACTTATGTTACTTTAACAAATGTCCAAACATAAGTCAAAATGTTACAATAGGAAATAAATTAATTATTTTCAAATTCTTTTTATTTAATTTATTTAAATAACTGTGACCAAGTGAATATATCCTTTTTCTATTAATATACTTTAACTCTCCAGTTTTTTTAAAATATACTTAAAAACTCTGCACTTTTCTGAAATGTACTTTTTCCTCTAAAAATACGTACACTCTGGAAAAATGGGCGCTAATAAAATTGAAATATTTTCATGAGATCAATTGGAAAATCCTGCGTTATTCGCGATGCCGTGTTCTCTTTTTGTTTGTTTTCCAGGAAAGAAGATACTCGAGCATTTTGCCAACACACAACGCAGTTTACATAATAAATTATGTTTACACGGAATCCGTTTAAGCATATATGTGTATGTACGTATAATATGGGGGAAGGGATTTTGTGAAAATGTTTGCGTCGGTCATCCACATACAATACAAGGAATGTCTTTTATTTATTTATTTACTTATTTCCCTATTAATACATGTATCTTTTATATATGCGCATCTCAAATTGTTTTATTGAATTCATGACTACACAAACGTTTACATTACATTTCTGTTGTTCATAAAAAAAATTACACGGAATATTTTTCGCTCACGTGAGCCATAAATTTACATTGCAATGTATTCGCTTATCCATTGTCCGAATGAGTGCAGTGAGTGATAGCTTAACGAACATAATCTAAGACTATGTTCGCTACCCGATAATTGTTCGTAAACCGATCATCGATTTACCATAGATATTTTTGTCACCGGCTATATCGATCGTTGGTGCAAGCGGGATGGATAGAACATTTAAGTCATTAGTGGAAGTGAGAGGGAAACCAGTAGGAAGACTCCCCCCTTTGGATTTTAAAAAAAAAAAATATATTTCCAACAAAAATATTTAACGATTCTGCAATCTGGAAAGATTAAAAATTAAATTAGAAGAACAGTACATTTTTATTCCTGGGCATTGTAATACTTGATTGCTTACAACGACCGTTTGTGCTCAGTCGAAACCAACCACATGAAAACACATCAACATTGTTGTCTTTTTGATTAGGTGTTGTTGGATGTTAAAGTTCTTGGACACACAATGCTTTCGATTTAAATTATTGAGGCACTAAAAAAATGCACAAAAAAATGCCGAGCAAAGAAATTCTCATTCCCGATTCGTTTTGCTCAATCTATTACAGATTTCATTGGTTCCAAATATTTTTGTTAGAGTTGTTTTTTTTTTTTTTTTTTCGTTATTTAAAATCAAATGCAGATCGAAGTAAAATAAAACAAATATTATTATTATTTATAATATAAACAGTAAGGATTCTTTGTCTATTCATCAATTTATTTAAAAAAGTAGTGAAATACATAGGTTGCCTTGTACATTTTTACAATTGAAGAAAAATGGTCTCAGTCACTGAATTTATGAATATTTGTTATCAGTGGCAACTTAGTAATTGACCAATAAGGCTGTTGACAGTGAACGTTTAAAAGAAGCACTTGTTTTTTCAGCAAACTTGCTTCTTTTGTTGCGAGAATTGGATTGAACTTATGCAAAAATATGCAGATCTTAAAGGTTGGTGTTAGTGTGGGCTATCAATCAGAATTCTTTCTGTCGAGCAGGATTTACATTCAATACTTTAATTTTCTGCTATTTACATAATTTTATTAAAAAAAAATTCTTGCACTTAATAAATTCCCGTCCGGGTATAATAAAGAAGCTTAAAAGCGATTGTCACTCTCCAGAAGCTCTCTAGATGCAGTTGAACAGTGTCTCAATAATTTAAATCGGAAGAATTGTGTGTCCAAGAACTTTAACATCCCACAGGAACTTGAAAACTTGAAAACCTAATCAAAGGGTCAACAATGCCATTGTATAGAATGTACAGAATTAATCAGAAGTTGGATCAACTGCTTATGATTCCTGCAGATGAATCATCAGTAGTTGATCCAACCTCAAATATCAAAACAGTTGATCTAACTGCTCATATCTAATACACAGGTGTATAAAGAGATTAAACGAGGCTGCGGAAGGAAATTTGCTAACCTTAACATGGACCCAAAATCCACAGTGTAGGTAAGATAGACATTACCTACACTATGGCTTTTGAGTCCATGTTAAGGTTAGCAAATTTCCTTCCGCAGCCTCGTTTAATCTCTATATTACGCATTTACGATGACTTGGCAAAGGAAGCTTCAAAAATATCAAATATCAACAAGACTAAAATAGAGTTGGCGCAATACAATTATTCACCTCCAAGAAACAGGAAGAAAGATGGAGGTAACTAACAACATGTTGCCAGACAAAAAAATATTTTGCCAAACCTAACCCAAAGGAGACTAAAAAACTCCTGACACTCTAGGCAACATACAAGAATCTTAACTGGATACATTACCGGTCACTACGGCTTTGGAAACCACCTCCTAAAAATGGGCATTGAAGGGGACGTCCAATGCAGAGGATGCAACGAAGAAATAGAGACAGAAGAGCATATCCTTCAGGAATGCCCAACACTGTCAAGTATACAATATCCCACGAGCAAGGAGAAGCTCCGTAATCGTGAAGAACCTAAGTGGAGGTTAACCCACGATCAAATGCTGGAAATAGCCAGGCAGGCTGATTTGGTCTAGCCACTACTAAAATGGGACAAAGGTTATGGCCTAAGTGGGCGCTGCGAGCTTGCTACTCTCCACTTCCCTAAATCCTTAATCATTAACTTCTCATCATTCCTGTACATACTTAGCTAAATGAAGATCTTGATACAATCAGTAACACAAGAAAACTTTTATGAAGTAAAAGTAAAATAAGGGAATAAGAGAGGGTTGCGGACTTTTTTTCGAGAAAGCCGAATTGGTAGGGTAGGATGTGTTTCATGATACAGGTGAGGACATAAATCGTTTTTAATAAGTTCCACAAGTTGTGGTTATTTCACGAAATTTTGTTTTACTTAATAAATGTTTAAAATGGAGTTTAGCCAAGTAACAGCCTCCTCAATCGAAACTATGCAAGAAAACCTTTGAAAAAACCTTCGAATCCATCCTGAAAAATAAACTCCTCACCTGTATCACGAAACATGTCCCACCCTACTAATTCGGCTTCCTCAAAAAAGGCTCACAACTCTCCCTTATCTATCCTAATGTCAAACCTTCAAATCTCGGGCCATGAAAACAAAAAAAAAAAAACTCCTTGATACCAAAAGACCGTTAACTCCGTACAAAGGTCGCCAATACTGTAACGAAAATGAAGGAGGAATCTGGAGACATGACTCTAGAATGTTCGGCAGAACGCGCGATGGTAAACGCGGCGTCATAGAAAGTTCCGAAAAGTTCGAGAAACAAGCACGCTATATAAGCGCGCGCGCTAGCGGCGCTGCAGTCAGTCAGTCCGAGGTAGTCTATCACGAAAGTCCGAGTGCCCAACACTGCGTGGTAAATAAATAAAGACAGTATGGCGTAAATAAATGTGTTAAGTGTATTATAAATAAATAGACATTGTTTTACTTATTTCCAAGTTTGATTAAACCCGATTTCGTAACAATATCCTATCAACTACTCCACCTTATTGATAGCTTCTTCAAAAACTGTTCCCTCAATGTAAGAGTACTCATACCTTTTCCCAGCCTTTCATATTCCAACAAGGTATCCCACAAGGTTCGTCCTTTTCCCTTCTCCTGTTCAACAGCTTCGTCCATGACGTTTATAATCCTAATCCACAATACCTAAACTACAAACCAAATAATTCCAAGGCATTTGCAGTTGGGCGAAGAAGAGATCAATGTTTGGTTGGTATTAATTTTGAATGGAGGAGGGGCTTATGGTATGGCATAACCTAAACTACAAACCAAATCAATCGAAAGCATTTGAAAATTTGAATTTTGAAAAACTGACCTTAATATTGAACGGGGTCCAACACCTATTATATCATGTTATTATTAGAAAGCATTGACATTTTTGCACTAATATTCTATCGAAACTGTTGCCAAAACTTTAAACGCATTTTTTCTCGAAATACGATTTTTCAAGACGTTGTACACTCTCATTTGAGTGTGAATGAAAAAAATCTACCTTTCGCCAATCGACAGTAAATCTTTGTCTTGGGAGCATAGACCTATAAAATTAACAAATTGTTTGTATAAACTATTTTTTATGCGCCCCTGAAATGGAAAAAATAGACCGAAAAATCGACCTCAAAGTTTCAGATTGTGCCAAATAGTCTAATTTTTAATTATTTTCAAGTAATTTAGGTCTATGCTGCCGCTAATTTAGTTGACTTTTTGACATTGTTGTCCTTATTTGGTTACATATTGTTCCAGAGACGCTGTCATGTACACCGTGGACCAATTCCGCTCTGACATGGCCCAATTCAAATGGTTATCACAATCGCCATTTTTTTTTATTTTTTTTCTGTAACAAAATTGTTTGACAATATATATCAATGTACTAGTATTCTGAATTCTTAACCAGTTTTTGTCTATGTGCTTTTATCAGTGCAGAAAAAAATCCAAACTTTGTGCATTTAGATGAGAACATCCCCTTAATTTAATAAAGACGATTATTATTAAACAAAACAATGAAAACCTCAATTATCAAAACATGAAAGTTCAATCAACGTTGCTTGCTGTGTCATTAGTGTTTACCTAAATACATTTTCAGAGGATATATTAAACGTCCATTCATCGTACGTAATCATCAATAATGAAATGCATGAATGGGAGGGAAAACGGCTGTTCCATATATTGGGAATCATCAATTAAAAAATCGGGCGCTAATGGGCCGTCAAATGGTGATATTAAATCGAAAACGGGGCGCGCGCTGCAAACAACGCCGACCGACCCACAGACTGTCAGCTTCCAACGTCCGACAGCGTTCGATTTGTTGACGCAACAACAACAAAGATGCACTCGCTAATTATTGAATTCCACCGAAAATGACGAGAGTTAAATTGGTGATTTCAATCAGGAGATTGCCACGGGATGAATGTTTGTTAATTAATAATGTTGATTGAATTGAATTTAGTAAGATTATTTATATTTGCTTACCTTTATTTGTTTTATTTTATTTGTAGAACAGTTATGTATTTTTAAATAATCTATTTTTAAAGAGGAAATATTAATCTCTCGTTGAGAAAACTGGGCAAAGTTTCTTCGTTTTCAAGAAAACTGAAAAAAATGCGATTGTTGTTAATTTTAGAGCAGCTACAGATTTTTAAATAATTTAACATATTGGCTGCTAAGAAGTTTTTTTTTTGTAAAATGTGAAAAATAAATCTTTGTTTTTAAGTTTCATTTTATAAAATGAGTAAGAATATAAATAAGTGATCCTTACCGGTCACGGTCTCATTACAATCTGAGACCGTGGCCTGTAAAGATCGCTCATTTCAATTAATTTAATTCAATTCGTTTCTTTTAATTTGATTCGATTTAAATTGAATTTATTTTGTTTAATTTAATTTAAATCTATTCAGTTTGATTTATTTTAATATAATTCATTCAATTTTATTGAGTAAAATTGATTTAATTTAATTAATTTAACATCTTTAAATTGTGCAAGACGAAAGAGCTGTACTGACGAGGCATAGATCCCGAAACACGTGTCTCCAGAAAGCCTTATTTTGAGTAACGTTCTTTTTTGTTGTTTACATTGAATTTTTCTCTGATAAAAAAAAAATGCATGATGCAATATGTTATTAATATGCAGCAGCAGGTGTTCGTTATGTAATTCAATATCTGGCGGTCTATTTGCCCGTGAGTTAATTGTTTTAATGTGCATTTGTTTAAAGTGCTTACGTAAGTCAAAATGTCATAGAGCTAAATGTTGAAAGAGTAACAAAATGTTTATATAATTAATTTTGATGCGATTTTTAGGTTTAAATTAGGTACTCACTGTCAGTCATCGGTGACTGACAAAGCGGTCAACGTGTTAAATAATCCCAATATTAAACAATAATCGCATCTTTTTTTCATTTATTTTTAAATTGAAATCATATTGAGATTTATTTAAATTACAATACAAATCAACATTGATATTTGCAGATAACAAATATCAATGTTGATTAATTAATTTTATTACTCACATATGATAAAATTTAATTAATTAAACAAATGCAACAAAACAGAAGAAGCAACAACAACTGAACAAAAAAAAACATGATTAACCCCATAATTAACATTTTCGATTAAATCCACGATACTAATTCGCGCAATTAATTATCCCGAAGAGAGATAATGCAGTGAAAACAAGTTGCACAAGTCCATTTTAATCAAGCTCACTCTCCGATAGAAACACACACACAAAGAGATATAGAGCAGGGCTGCCAATTAAAGCCCGGATAAACGGGAATGCACTTGCGCTAATTGCGTTAGTGAAAAATGGCATTTCTTTTTCGACCAGAAAAAAAAAAGACAACATTAAATTATATATAAATGAGACAGTGGCTAGGCGAGGGTTCTCCGATGACGGCGCGTGTGTTATTTTACACAAGGTCAGAACGGCGCCCCGGAGGGTAATATTTCAAAATCCGAAATTACGATTAGGGCGACAGCCGCTGAGATTTTATCATTCAATTTATTATTTTATTGCTCTTTCGCCGGAGACAAATTGATACGGGACCTCGCGGGGGGATTTTCCGTGTAATTAACACTAACCAGTTTTCGGAGATGGTCATCATTAAAAATTGTATCGGGTTACGAGCGGGTAATTTTAATTTACAAGTATTGCATTTTGGAATGAGAAGTTACATTAAAAAGGAAGACTTTTCTAATGTTCATTATATTCATAGAAAGGGAGATGTTGTAAATGTTCGTTGTAATGTTTCGAACATTCACAATTTCTCCCTTGTTGATTGAACAAATATTTCTCGATTAGAATAGACCACCGAATTAAGATCATTTCAACACTGGAAGAAAAGTAATAGGGGAAATCTTTTACTATCACATTTCCCTTCACCAACAAAAAATAAATCAATAATTACAAGGCAAAACTGGAATAATTGTGCCATAACCTAAAATACACAGCTAGTATTACACACATTAAATTCTTGAAACGTCAAATTTGTAAAGGTGAAAAGAAACCAACTATATATAAACAGCTTAATCAAAACAGCTGCTTCCACGATGATAAATTAATTGACTCATGTCTTCTTTGATAATGTAATCAGTCATTATCAAAGAAGACATGAGTCAATAACAATAAGAAATACTTACGTTCGTGATTTGCCTATTCCTGTTAACAAAGTTCTAAATTTATTTCACAAGTTATGATTTATATGTCACATTGGCAATCGATTACCAACACCTCAAACAGTTGGTAATAAAAATCACCGATATGATTCTTAGCCGGTGATTCTGGCTTTTTAATAAAATGTTCAACCACCATTCATCTAGCGCGACGATTCCAACCTGTGGAAGCTGTTCCAGGATATAAAGGAAATAAAAACAGAATGAAACTTGCAAAGAACAACTTGCTGACCATAATGTGGGTCCTAGGCAACGAAGTGTAAAATGTGAAAGTTCAGAAATTAATTCAAGAAATTGGAAGAGTCAATTAAAGCTGAGAAACATGATTTTCTTCTTTGAATTGCTCATTCAAATCACAAAGAAAGGATTACTCTGCTAAAACCAAATATCATTCTGAATTCCTCCATTATAAAATTCGTAACAGCATCTTCTTGATGTCGTCCAAAAAGCTCAGTGGACACATCTGTAAAACCAACATTAATAATTCAGTATAAAAGGGAAAACTACAAGCACCATAAATAATCCAAAGTGTTTACGCATGTTTTGAATCATCCAGGAAGCGGCGCGCGGGCTCCACGCCACACCGTGGAGACGATCGTTTTATTTCTGTTGTACTTGTAAGTTGAAATCGCAGCCAAACGGCTTTAGTGTATTTTGAATCACGCACACCACCGCCACCGGCGCGTCGGGGCAGCACGCAGTAATGGCCGAAATGCCATGTGTTCCGCTATTTCAGTAGTTCTACATTTCGGTCTATTTTTATGGGCGCGAAGAGTAAACTGAATTCCTCATTCTCTTCAAAATACATGAGCGAGATGAAAAAGAAAAAAAAACACGAATGCGCTACACGCGGATGATATAAAAACGTCTTTTAATAGACGTTTCGGTTGATGTCCTTTCGAACGTATGCACATAAACACGCGCGTAATAAAAAAAAAGGAGAGAGAAAATGGATGTTGGTTTAATTAATTAAGAGTCTGTGTCGTCACGGAAATGCGACTTTCTTTCCAGATTGATACACTTTATGATTTTGCTTTACTTTACCTACAAACCCTATACTCAGTCGGTTAATTGATAATTGTTCACATATAATTAAATAGTAGTTAAAAAATGTTAAACAACAAAAATTTACTATATCACTAATAATTAACACCTAACTATTAGCGACATAGCAATGTTTTGTTGATTAAAATTTCTTATCCAAAATTATTAGACAAAACTATCAAAACCAGTAGTTTATCCATCTAGTTCCTCCAGGGAGGTATACGGGCACTGATATTTTGAAACTTACCAACAAAAAAAGACACCTCACACCCTCAGCTATTTTTGAAACTAGCTGTACTTAAGTAGTTTTAATTACTTAGTCTATGCTCAAATTTTGACAACCACCCCCTTGTGAAATTTAAAGATTCACGGAATTTATAGGGGTATTAAGTAGATATACTCTAATCAAACTAATCAAGTTGCTCACGCAGAGGGCTTGATACAAGCTGGGTTTGAAATTGAGTAGAGCTTAACATTTCCAAGACGAATGTTGAATTTGCCTTCATAACTGGCAAAGAACAACTTGCTTACCCACATGTGGGTCCCAGGGCGTGGGGGTATCGTAGGCAACGAAGTGGCAGTTGATCTCGCCAAAAGAGGTGCAGATGCCACTCTCATAGGACCAGAGCCATTTTGCGCAGAAGGCTTGATACAAGCTGGGATTGAAATTGAGTAGAGTCAAATGTTGAATTTACCTTCGCAACTGGCAAAGAAAAACCGACCCTCATGAGTTATACAGGGTGCGGCAGAGAGGACGGACGGTTTTAAAAAAATCATAAAATGGTTAATTTTTACTCAAAAACAAATTTATTGATGGAATCAGGTTAGCAAAGAAATATCTCCCCAAACTAGATCCTAAGGAGACCAAAAAACTACTTAGTCACTCCAGACAACATACAAGAATCCTAACCGGTTGCATAATTGGTCATTATCGCTTTCGGTAGCACCTCCTAAAAATGGGAATTGAAGGGGACGACCTATGCAGAGGATGCTACGAAGAAACAGAGACAGCAGAGCATATATTTCACGAATGCCCAGCGCTGTCTAGCATAAGAAATCCCACGAAGCCTCGCAAGCGTGAAGAACCCAAATGGGGTCTAACCCATGATCAGATGCTTGAAATAGCAAGGCAGGCTGACTGGGTTTAGCCGCTTGGTTGGGAGGTACTACAATGGGCCAGAGGTTATGGCCTAAGTGGGCGCAGTGTGTTTGCTGCCCTCTCTCCCCTAAATCCTTAATCCTTAGCAAAGAAATGGCATTTGGGATAGTTAAGTGTGGAAAATCACATCAGGCATGTAGTAGCCGAAATCGTTCATGCAGTGCTGGAGGCGTTCTTCGAAGTTCGCATAGACTCTCTCAACTTGGGTGACTTCCACGCGAATTGCCTCCTTCAATTCGTCCAGAATTCGGGGCTTGTTCTCGTATACTCTAGCCTTGAAGTGTCCCCATAAGAAAAAATCGCATATGGATAAATCTGGCCGAGGAGGCCAATGAACATCGCCAAACCTGGAAATAAGGTGACCAGGGAAGAGAGGGCAAATAACATCCATTGATGCTCTGGCTGTGTGGACGGTCGCCCCATCCTGCTGGAACCACACAGGTCGGATTGGAACACGTCGCCGTCGTAATTCAGTGAAAAAGAAGTTGGTGATCATTTCGACGTAGCGCTCTGAGTTCACAGTAACAGCACGGCCATTACCGTCTTCGAAGAAGTAATGGCCAATGATGGGAGTTTGCGATACAGCGCACTAAACCGTTACTTTTGGGCTATGCAGCGGTCTTTCGTGTAACTGTTGCGGATTTTCATTATCCCAATAACGGTAATTCTGCTGGCTAACCATGCTGTTTAGGTGAAAGTAGGCTTTGTCACTCATGAACGAAATGAGGTTCGCATTTTGATCGATCAGTGCTTCCATCTCACGTGCGAAGTTCATTTGTTGTGCATAATCTCCGGGCTGTAACTGTTGCACAATGGCCAATTTGTAGGGGTGAAAGCGGAGATCCATACGCAAAATTCGCCTTACCGAACGATCACTGAAGTGCAGCAGCATATT
Organism: Philonthus spinipes; assembly: GCA_963082785.1. Taxonomy (NCBI): domain Eukaryota; kingdom Metazoa; phylum Arthropoda; class Insecta; order Coleoptera; family Staphylinidae; genus Philonthus; species Philonthus spinipes. The sequence goes on from OY720314.1 coordinate 6,544,654, forward strand.
TCCGGGCAAATCGAGCCGGACTGCGAAGTAAGGCTTGTTGAACGCATTCAAAATTTTCAGGAGTTCGCGGAGCTTTTCTTGGTCTTCTGTTGATCAGTTCACCACGCCTGCCAAGTGATTCAACCCAACGAAGGATGGTGTTTCGAGAGGGAACAGATCTATTTCGATGAATGTTGAAGTGGCAACGAAACTCACGCTGTACGACGGTGACTGACTCATTATTTCGGACGAAACTGTTGGAATCCAAGGCTCCATGACGAAAACTGGTAAAACAATGCTAGGAACTCACGAGTCAAACGGCACCCTCCCCAGCTCTCTCGTAGAGCACCCTGTAGATGCCACTCGCATCTCCTATAGGACCAAAGCCCTTTTGCGAACTTCCTATGATGCACCGAAGAGAGGTGGTACAAAAATGGAAAGAGGACAGTAGATGTAAGTATTGAAAGAAGATCCCAGATGTACGTCAATCAAAACAGCTCATCAAACTAGATCACAACTATAAGGTGCTTGGATTCATAAGGGACCAGCTGAAAACATTCACGGGACTCATAACAGGGCACAGTGCCCTCCGATAACATTTATGTAAAATATGAAAAGAGGAAACTGCAGGTTATGTGACTCGGCAAATGAAACGACCGATCATATATTCTGCGCTTATGACGCGATTATCCACAAGCGTCTTTCACACTTCGGCAGGGACAGATTGTCACACGAAGAGGTGAGCAAGATCACTCCCAAGAAAATCATCAGGTCCATAGGGGACGTGGGACTGCTTGGGAAGTGATTGAATAAAGGCAGAACAAAATATCTTATATGTCGTAGTTCAAGAGAAGCTAAGAGATCTCACAATGGCCCTATATAACCTGTAACCTATAAAGTCGAATGCTGTAATGTTGGAGAAACAGTATGTCAAATTATTTTATTGAAAACTATTAGCCGGTAACCGTTTTCTAAACGAAGTTTCGATTTTTATAAATAAATATCGTTGGCAATTCGCAACCAAAATGCGACTAAAAAAGTACTGTACTCTGGTAATTAGAAAAATAAAAAAAAACACCCGTGGATGTCTATAAAAACAGGCAGAATTATCCAGACTATTCGAGTTACGATTATATCGAGCGTATAACAAAAATCGACGACGAAGTTGGCATTGGAAATCTAAAGCCATGTCTGAACTAAAATCTCACGTGCACGCGTAAAGTACTGGTTGTCATTTTTAACCGCAACCAGCATTTCACGCATGTGATCTTAGTAGACATGACTCGAGACTTCCAACGCCAACTTCATCGTCGATTTTTGTTATACGCTTGATATACAGAGCGGTTTTTTTATCAGTATACATTTCCCCTATGTATACCTGCAAAAAAAAAAACGCGAGTCAAACGCATTGAACCGATTAATGTGTGTATATTTAGTTGACTATTTGGCATACGTGTGATCAGTAGCGTATTATAGGCAACTAAACACACATACATTAAAGCATTTGACTCGCGTAATTCGCAGGTATACATAGGGGAAATGTATACGTATACTGATAAAAAAAGCTCTCTGTATATAAGGATAAAGACTAATCGCGTTTATAAAAATACGAAACTTAAAATTATTAACGATTCAAATAAATAAAGAAATCTGCTAATCTCAACTAACTTGGAACTATTACAGATTTTGTTTTTTTTTATAATTATTGTATTCTTTTCATTACAGTCGTCTAAATGTTAATCGTCAGATTGAAAAATGCACGAGTGCGCGGAGAAAAAAGAAGAATAAGGGTCGACGGACATAAAAGTCTCCAGACAGGAGGGCAAAAAAGTAAATAGATGTGTAGGAACGAGAGGAGGCTGCGGCGCGGTTATTTCGCCGCGGAGAGGATTTCAAAGAATAAATACGCGGGGCCGAGCCCCGTGATCTCTTGCATAACTGAATTTAATTTCGGAATTAGCGGCGAAGGAGGCGGCAAAAAGAATACGAGATAATGGCTCCTACCCCCCTCCTGCCTGCACACCGAGACGGGAATCTCTCCCGCGGCTAAATACGTAAGTCCTTAACAAATTTTACATACTAATATAAACATATTAAAAATGAAAGAAATTAAAAAAAAGGAGAGGGAAAAGAAAAAGGAAAATCTTTGCATAATGAAATGTTAAAAATAAAGGAGATTTAATAAAAAAAATGTAACACGCATTTTCACACATTCAATTTTTTATTAATTTGTTTTTCTTAATATTGGATCTTGATACATTTTCAATTTTGATATAAAGAAAATATTTAACTTTTTTATACCACTTATAAACTGAGCTTGATAATGATTACGGTAACATGCTCTATACTTTGCATGTTATTTAATTCATACGATGAAGTGGAACCATTTAGGGTATTATTATTATTATTTATATATTTATTTATTATTTTGTATCTATTATTTGATAATTGATAATTATTATATAATGTTTCTTTTTCCTCTATCTTGTAATTGGTTTTCTTTTTGTATGCTCAATATTTGTAAACATATTTTGAAACGTATTTTGAATGTAGAATGGTGAATCCGTAAATAAATTAAAACGGTGTAATTGAAACTAGTAATTAAAGTAAAATAAAAGTAGTATAAAAAAGTTAAGTGTTTTCTTTACATCAACTAAAAAATATGGTTTAGTATTGTATATTTTGTATTTCATGTATATATGCTATAATTTTTATGTATATCATTTTTGTAAAATTGTACTTATATGATTCTTTTCTAATAAATGTTTTTAATCTGTGGTAGAATATCTCTGTTTAACTGTCAACTGCGTTCATAATCGTTAATGTCTAATTGTATGTGTCATGAAGTAATAGATGAAGTCGAATAACGTATGGGGAGGGTTTTTATATTTTGGGTTAATGTTTGTTGGTACATTTTTAATAATTTATTCATATTTATTATTATATATATATAATAATAAATAATATAATAATAATATTTATTTATTTATTTATAATATTTTTTATAATAATAATATTTATTATTATAATAAATACTGTGAATGTTTGAATATTAAAAAATTTAATATAAAAATCGTTTGTTTCACAACCTAAACAGTTAAAAAAGCAATGTCTTTTATTTATCTTGTGTTTCCTGTTGAATAATAAACGATTTTTTAAATAACATGTTATCAACTATAAAGATACAGTTAAATTCAAGAAAATCAATGTCTAAAAGAAAAAACAACGGTGTGTTAAAACAAAATACAAGCAAATGAATTTATTCAGGTGTTTCCATTCCGTTTTAGCGTTGGCAAAGTGGAAAAAGAGGTTAATGAATTTACGTGTGATAGCCTGATAGCGATGACACGTGTTCTAAATTTGTCTAGAGAATAAGTGATTATTCCGTGCAATCTAGGAATAGCGTTTTGATTAATGCTGCCGCCCGTTTCTTTATTTAACTGCTGTTATTTTTTTGCTCGTTATATACACACAGGTTTATATATAAATGGCTTTGTTTTGACTCAACACTTATGCAAAACACGTCAAGATTTTAGACGCGGCGTTCAAAAAAATGAGCGATACGGTAATGCTTTTTTCTAGACGTGTATAATTAATAAAAGACAGAAGCTTGTAGATTAAAGTGGTTTTATGTTAATGCGTTTACTTCTGAAGATGAATACTTTTGATTTTGTTTTATTAAATTGAATGGAATCTTTATCTAAAGATTTAGTTAATCCATTAGCGCCCAACTTTTAAAAATGAAGAATAACATTGTTTTTTTTTGTGAAACGATTTAGAATTAAATAATATGGAAACAGAAGAATATATATTAATAATTAACTTCTCACTTAACCCGTGGTGAAACATTTTTGAACTAATTAAGGTATATATATCATAATTAACTAATCTGAGAATTTAATCGTAGTCGGTGCAAGTGAGTATTAATCTTGATAAGATAACCTAAAAACGTCGAATATTTAATCAGTCAATTTTGCCCGATTAGCATACAACTTCACGTCGATTGAGGATAATCTTGAAGTTGTTTACAGTTGATAGAGATTATAGAAAGAGATAGTTAGATAGAGATTCGACGGAAATAACCAAGAGTGGAGATAGAATCGACGAAATTTATAATATAGACGTAACGAATCAAATTAATTTTGGTTTTGGTGTTGAAAAAACACGTGTTTCGACTAATTTTAAACGTAGGGGCGTGAAAATTGCTAAAATTACCACAAAAGCAGAAATAAAAATCGCTAGAAAAATGCGAACGATATATTTACTACTCAGTGGACTATCATTAGTTAATCGAGATACGGAGCAACAAAAAACCGCCGCTTAAAGTTAATAATGATTAACTAATCGGAGAATTTAATCGTGCATAAGAGAATGATTAATTAATTATTAACTAATATGTTATCTAATTGCTCTTCAATTAAAGACTAACAAAGTAAGTACAAAGAAAATACAAATATCTATTGAAACAACTGCTTCATAGGCATCATACCCATGCCTGACAAAAAGAGATTATTATTAGAAAAATACTTTTTTTTACATAAGATTTTCTCCAATCAGCCACTAACGAAATATTCGACGATTTATGATTTTTAGTTCTAATTCTAATTTTCAAATCTAAGATGCACACACAAGGAGGATACAACACTCATGGTGTCTAGAACGAGTAATCTCCGAAAGAAGACACTCGAACCGGCATATCCGCAGTGAGCGAATTGCCACGACCAGCGCCTTGAATGAGCACCCCGAATAATTAAGTAATTATCTTCAAATTCTTTTCTTTTAATTGGAAAGACAGTGCAAACGCCATATATTGCCTAATTTCAAGTGGCATCGTCAACAATTTTGATCTACAAAGCAGTCGAGAGAGAATCGTTGTTTCGTCCACTAAAGGAAGACGAACTTGCCCTTGTAGATCTTAAGTATTGACGATGCCACTTGAAATTAGGCAATAGATGGCGTTTGTACTGTCTTTCCAATTAAAAGAAAAGATTTTTAAAATAATTACTTAATTATTCGGGGCAGCGGTGCTATTTGAAATTGCGTAATAGATGGCGCTTACACTGCCTTTCCAATTATTATGATTCATATCTGGTTATTTAATCAAAACACAAAATCCGTTCAATCGCCTTCATCAAGGCATTGAACATGGAACGCACTGGTCTGATCAGGTCCGAAAGAACGAAATGGCCATCAACTGTTATCCATACCTTAGATGAATGCTGGTTGAAAGTTTAATTAAATTATTTTCTTTTAATTCAATTAAAACTGGAATGTGAAACATTTAAAGAATCTTTTTTTAAATTATTTCTTTCTTTCTTAATCTTATCCTCTTTTACCCGTATTGGATGTCGAGGTTTAGTTCTAACGCTTATAAAATTGTATCCACTCGTTTCTATTCGTTGATAGTTTTTTTGCCTGTGCCCATCTCATCCATTTTTGTTTTAGCACTTTATTAATCGTATCATTCCAGGTCTCTTGTGGTCTTCCTCTTGTTCTATTTCCATTTATTCTTGCCTCCCACACTTGCTCAAAACAATTAGGAGGTTATTAATTTGTACTTCTATAAAATTCAAACATGCAAATAAAATTAAGAACATCGCTATTTATATGATCTAAGAATCTACATCTACCCTAAGAGCCGAAATAATGGAACGAATTCTAGTAAGGCGCACAATAAAACATCTCCCATCGAAAGTCATTTAATCAGTACCAAATTCATAGGATTAAGTAAGCAACAGTATTTGATGTTGTAGACGATATATTTCAAGAATATACCAATAGAGAAGGGCTCGAAGATCACAAATGGAGCCAATTATATCAATCATCGCTACACGGCGATGACCAGACTATTGCGCAATAATTTATTGAAACACAAGAATATTTTTCTCTATTAATATCCATAAAATTAGAGCAATAAATTAATTTAGTTTCTACTGAACTCGATCAGACATTATGGGAATAATCCGCATCGGATACTTTCGGAGTATTAGTAATAATGATCAAGATCTACCAAAACTTAAGTGAAATAATATCTCGCAAATTTTATTCAAAGAGCTAGGAACGCCTTGCTGAGATTAATAAACAAACGAAAATGTTTGCAACTGACAGTTTGACTCAAGTTAAGTGAAAATGAGGCATCTCAACGAAGTGGAAGATGTTCGTGTTGTAACATTGGGCGCATTCAGGGAACTGTAGCGCTGCAGCGCTTTACGAAAGCGGTGTCGCTGAAAGGTACCGCTTTATGTGTGACGCTGCAGCGCTTTATCAAGCGGCAGAGCATATATTTTTCCGCTTGATCGCTTTAAAAGCCGCGCAGCTGTAAACAAAACCGCCATATTTTCGTGAGCATCCTTAACTTCGAAAGCGTGTTCAGGGAACATCAAGTACTTTGCGCTGCAGCGCTACATGTCTAAAATTTCCCTGAACGCGCCTATTAATTGAAAATGGCAAACGCCTTTGATAAGTTTCAAGAAACTTTAACGTCAGCTTGTTTGCTATTCAGGGATGGTGGAACAGGTACTTGGATAAATGTCAATATACCAGCAGCGTTGAGTAATGTAGCAAGAGAAAAACAATTCAACATCAAGACCGATTTTTACTGATTTCGAGTCTTCGCCACAGATTTTCTACAACGAAAGACCTTTTAATTTCCATCAGGATGTATGGGGTTACTGTACCACACCAGACAATTAGGAATAGGTTCAGGGAATCACATTTCAGTGCCCATCCAAAAACCCTTTTTTACACGACGGCACAGAATAGCAAGGATGAATATAATAAAACCACTGTAAACTTTTCTTCACAAAATTTATTTTAGTCCAGATAACATTTCGAACACGTTGTGTTCATTCTCAATGGAGTAATTGTGACACCCTGAATGAACGCATGGACTCAACTCAGTGGAGTAACTGTTTCATCATTGAGAATAAACACATCGTGTTCGAAATGTCATCTGGACTAAAATAAATTTTGTGAAGAAAAGTTTACAGTGCTCTTATTAAAATCATTCACGCAACTCACACACAGGTGTGAATTAGCAAGGAAGAATTTTGCTCGTGAAAAAATCGCATGGCAATTTCAACAACGGAAGTCTGTGCTCTTCATGGATGAATCAAAGTTCCGTATTACTCGTTGTGATGACAGAGTTCGTGTTTACAGACGCCCAGGAGAAGACTATGTAGCTGCTACTGTCCAAGAAGTCGAAGTGGTTTAGTTATGGTTTGGGGTGAGATTAGTATCGACAGTAGAACCGACCTGGTTGTAATTCCAGGAAATCTTTACGCTAATCTCTTTGTTGACATTGTGTTAGGAGAACATTTTGTCCCTGTGACATATGGATTAATTCCACATGTTTGATGAGATTGTATTATGGAAACATGTTGCCACTGAATCATATAAAATAGGTCCAAATTTTTGTTAATATTATGTTAGAAGAACATGTTGCTCCTGTAGCATATAGAATAGGACCATTTTTCTTAATGCAGAATAATTTATTAAAAACAAATTATGAAATATTATAGGTTGACACCTTTTCTAACAGATCATTGTGTTAGGAGCATATGGAATAAGTCCTTTTTTCTTAACGCAGGATTATTAAAAACAAATTATGAAATTTTATTGGTTGACACCTTTTCTAACAGATCCCGTCCTTGCCACTAATACCCATGGCGAAAAAAAGCGCGCTTGAATCATTAAAAAACATTTCGAGTTGTCTCGGTCCGGTGAGCCGGTGTGCTCGTTGTATGGTTCGTGGCTGTCGAGCAGAGGAGAGCAGAGAGAATGGCGGCGGTGGCGAAGAGGAAGAGGGGACTGGCAGAGCATATGGCCTCGGGTCGTATTTATGGGTCGGGGTGACGTAAGCCAGAATGTGCGAATTCTCGTGACGACAGACGGACGGAAGAGAGCAGGAAGGATGCGCTTTGTGGTGCATAGCAAAGCGTTTTGATGATTTAATACCTACAGGTTTTGTATTATATTCCCAAGAACACACTGCGTGAATATTTAATATTATCCCATCAAATAAAAAAAAAAACAATAATATAAATAAGTGACAATTGTTGCTCGCATTATTTTTATTAAATAAATACATAATAATTAATGTGAATTGTACTGGCTATTATAATTAAATTAATAATCGTTATTCTTTAATTTATTAGAATTACATTACTATAAAAAACTCTAGTGTGCATTTATTTTTTAATTAAAAAAGAAAATAATGTTGGCAATAAAAATAACCACACGCTATGTGGTTACTTTTATTGCCAACATTGTTTTCTTTTCTAATGAAAAAATAAAAGCACACTAGAGTTTTTTTTATCATATAATATTTCCCCTCAAAGCACAAATTTGATTATTTTATTAAAAAATAAAATAATATTGACAATAAAAGTAACCACACGCTATAGGTTATGTAATTCTAACGAATTAAAGACAAATGATAATGAATTTAATTATAATTGCAGGTACAATTCACAGTAAGTAAAGCTTAAAATTTGTAGCAAATTTTCAAAGTATTCTCCTTCAATATTTATTTTATTCTCTTTTTGTCCCATTTCGGAACTAGACTTTCGACAAAGAAAACTTTATATTCGGTAGTGAATATTTTTACTGATTTAATAAATAATGTGACGTTTGATTTATTTTTATTCACTGCTGCAACTAAAATGTAAAGTAAATAAAAAAATCAAAGCACTCTAAACGAGAAATATTTTCGATCATATGGTATATTGATCGGTTTTATAACATATAATTAATCATAATAAATGAAAGACAACGCCAGCGCCACCTTTCGCCTAATTTGGTGGTGATTTAATTATGTTATAAAACATATAATTAACTTAAACTTGAACTGAACTATTAGTTTAATTGGTAGCACATTCGGCTATTCCCCTTCTAGGATGTCAGAATTATCAGATATTTTACACGAGCGAACAACAACTGAAGCCAGTAGATACAAATATTAGTTGAATTGGTATGATATCCGGATATTTTTTTCTAGGAGGACAACATTATCAGGTGTTTAAACAATTGAACAACAATCAAAGCCTCACGGTGATTTGTTGTGATAACTTTAGATTGTTTCAGAATCTTAATTAAGATTCTGAAACAATCACAACAAATCACCGTGAGGCTTTGGTTGTTGTTCGATTGTTTAAACACCTGATAATGTTGTCCTCCTAGAAAAAAATATCCGGATATCATACCAATTCAACTAATATTATGTGGAAGATGCAGTAAAATGTCTTAAAAAATATTTAGAAGTTATGTCTGTTCATAACTTCTAAATATTTTTTTAGACTTATCTAAGACATTTTACTGCGTCTTATATGGTACCAAATCTCGTTGCCCAACAGTTTGTTCGTGTTGTTAAAAGTCAAATGTTATTTGAATTTTGTACTGATGAGTTTCAGAATCTTAATGTAATTAAGTGGAAGGCGCAGTGAATATATGATTTTAACAACACAAACAAGCTCTTGGGCAACGAGATTTGGTACTATATAAGGTGATCATAAATAATATAAGGTGTTATAATCTTCATAATATAAGGTGTGATTCGTTGATTATTTTTTTTTAATAATCCAAATAAAACTATTTTTCTCTTGAATTCGTACTTCAAAAACATTTGGTGCAGTCCTGCAAACTAACACTAGACATAAATCAATTAAAAAAATTAACGATTCAAACGTCTTAAATACATCTAATAAAATTAATTTGACCCGATAAATTCCATCCTTTTTACGTTTGCGGGTCTCCGTTCAGCGGCGATAAATTACGACGGGACGCCAATTTGTAAATTTAGGTGTGAAAGGTGGACAGAAAGGTATGTTTCCCCGCCCCTTTCGGCAGGTCCTTGGGTCCCCGATCGCCAGGCGAACACCTATTTTATCACCGACCAGGAGATTCATACGCCGCCTCCAAATTATACCGCTGTGTGGGCGCCCGTAAAAGGGACCCACTTATTACACCGCCGCAACTATTCCGGCGTAATATATTAATTGAAATAAAGAGCAAATATATATAAAATTGGAATAATTGTCGAATTACTTATGTTTATTGTTAGTTTTTTACATTGAACTAAAAACTCGACAACTAATTTTACATGTAAAACACTGAATGGTTATTTATGTTTCACAGATTTATTGTAGAAGCACTGCCATAATTTCAAAATAAAACACTTATTACTTTGTATAACACTTGTTTCAATGTGAAATTAACATGTATAACGAAGTAAAAGCTTCCACAATACAGTACTGATATTATTGTTATACACAGTATCATCAGCATGCAGCTGATTATAATGGAGTTTAAAGTAAAAACCTCAACTATATATTTTTCAAGGAACTTTTAATTTAAAAATTTGAAGAAACCTAAATTCTGTTGCACAATACTGGATACAACAGAATTACATTTTTCTTAAGTGATAATTCTATATAACTTACCTTTGAATTTTCGATAACTAGTTAAAAATTACCTGTTTTTCTGAAAACTTGTTATTAGTTACAATTTTAAAAACTTTAATTTTATATTTTTAAGGAATTATATATAGATAGACAATTCTATGTAAGGAATTGTTGACAAATAGAAACTTTCTTGAAGGTAATTATCGATTGGTAGAAAATTCTTTCTAAGGAATTATCGACAGATAGAAACTTTCTTGTAAGGAATTATTGATAGGTAGAAAATTCCTCGCGAGGAATTGATAAAAACTTCATTAATTATCGATAAATATAAAGTTATTTAAAAAACTTATCAGTAGACAGACATTTTCTTGTAAGTAATTATGAGCAGTTAGAATCTTCTTTGTCAGGAATTGTCGATAAATAGAAACATCTTTATGAAGAATTTTCAATAGATAGGATCTATCTGCTAAAGTTATCTGGCCAAGCATGGAACTAATACGAGGATCCTACAACCGCCTATAAAGCTTACATGGCTAAAGCCTAAAATATCATCCACCTTTGCAGTGTGAAGTTAACCGCATTATACCACTTTAACATAACGCTTTACGTATAGACGTACAGCGTACGCCATTCGACTGAAGCAGTAGCGAATTATAATTGGAGTTATTCAGTACAAAAAATGTTAACTTTAACATGTCTGTTAATAATTAAAATCACATTCTATGTATATGTATCTTTTACAAAAACTACTTTGATTGTGACGATAAAAATTACGTACATGTTAAACTTAACATATTACACATAATAGCCAATATATATTAGCTAAAAATATCTTAATTTAATATTAATTACTCAGTACTTCTATATAATTATTAATTTTGCATAGAAGGTAATTAAATTATTTAAATTATTTTCAACGGCTTTAGATCGAAATGTCGGAGGGGTTAGAAAGATAGACGGGATTAAACAATAAATATTAAATAATGTATAATGCGGGTGTCGGGGCTTAATTTCCCGCCGTACAGATGACAGAATTAACGCGAATGTAGACGTAAATCATCGCCGTCATAATCGTAAAACGTCTGCGAGACATGCAATTAAAATATCACTTGATATGGGCGCGGAAACTTTTAATAATAAATTCCAATTAGTTAATTACGAAATAAATTAGCGTTCGTTAGGCAATAACTGAAGACTTTCCGACGCGTGTCTCCTAATTACAAAATTAAAATACAAAGTAAAAAAAATCATAATTAACAACATAAGTTCCTAGCTTCTTAAAATGTTCAATCTATAATCCAAAGAAAATCCATATGGTGTTCATCGTTTGATAAAACGCTTCAGTATTATAAAAAAAACTTGATTGCAGTGATTTAAGTAATTAAATGGGGAAAGAAATTTGAAAATAATTGTAATTTGTTTCCTATTGTTATGGTTTACGATTTTGCGAGAGGTGCGCATGTTGTTTAAAATTCCAAATTGTTTTGTTCTAAGTGCAAGAAGTTTCATGCATTTTATGTATAGTTCTTGTATTAAACTTCAAACTTGAATACAAGTATAAGTGAAAGTTAGAGCTCGTAGTTATTGTTGTCGACTTCATGTTAATGTGACCCGCTAGGTGCTATACATAAATAATAAATAAATAAATACGTTTATTGTCCAAGAAATAAACCAATTCAGGACATAAAGATAAAAAAAAATCTAAATTATAAAAGAGAATATATACAAAAATAATATAATATAATATAATATAATATAATATAATATAATATAATATAATATAATATAATATAATATAATATAATATAATATAATATAATATAATATAATATAATATAATATAATATAATGTAATATAATATAATCAAAATATATAAAAGGTTCCCAAAAACAAAATAAAAGTAACTAAATTAAATAAAATAAACGCATTATTCAAAATAATAATTTAAGCTAATTCAAGAAAGAAGTTATCAAAAACTTTGCGCAAGGATACCATAGCCATTCTTCACCCAATAGGGCTATTCTACTGGACTTTAGCGTAATATCCAAGGAACCTATTTGATTATTGTTATATTGTGCGAATAATTTAATTAAAAAAAAAATATGAACATAGCAAATGGAACAAACAAGAAACTATTAATATTACTTATCAATATGAAAGATATCAAGTTGTGAATAAAGATTTATTACAAAAGATTTAATTTAATCACACGCGATACATTATTACACGTATCCAGTTCTTCCTCCAGGTAGACACACAGCCCGTATAACATTACAAGTTCCGTAATTAGTTTCTTAAATATCGGATTTCGAGCGCGGCTACACGTTACACACCTTCTTTCCGTGCCTCTATATATCCCGAGTTTTATGTCTGAGCGTGTGTTTGTAATATTCCTACACGTACGTGCAACAATGGAGTCTTTTGTTGCTTGTTTATTTATTTATTTCATTTTCGTTTCATTTCGACGTTATGTAAATGGCGTGTCGCCTATGCTGCTTATGAATAAGCGTTATTGTGTGTGCTCGAGTAAATGTGTGTGTGTTTATAAATAGGGATAAATAAGTGGCGGGTTAAGTAAACCAAGGTGACTATCGGTTATAATCGCAAATTTTTGGCTGAACAGTCGTAGAGACATAAAGCATATTTTTAGGAAATTTTAAAATAAACTTTATGTATTTTATATATTTATTTTTGTGTGTATATATATTTTTTTCTGCTTGTTGATGTATGTTCAGTACACTTTCATGTATAGTTTCAGGGATTTTACGTAAAACTATATATTTTCTGAACGAAAGTCATTTAATACATTTTGATTAAATATGTTTCACCACGGGTTAAGGTTAACTAAAAATTCTGGTAGCGTAACAGATTATATTCGTTATCCAATTACCTATAATTAAACAACTGTGAACAAATGATTAAACAATTTTTTATTATGGTTTCAAACAAAATGAGACTTTTCAAAAGGTATATTAAAAAGTAAGAATATAAGAGAAACGGCAATGATGCTGGATCTATCAATATAAGTAATGGGAAAGATCGGTCAAAAAGATCGAGCCGCTTTACTTGTGATTGCTCGAATAGATCTTACTAAATTGCATAATTTATGTTGTGTTTAAAAAAATTATTTCGTCTTGAAAAAAAAAAGAGCTTAAATAAACATTAGAATATTTAGATTATGGTATTTCTAGTTGGGATAATTTGTGATGTAGGTTAGTTGTATTGCGGATGAAATAGTGACACGGGTTCCTCTTTCCTCCCCCTAAACCGACGTTTTCCCCCATATGTCCCAACGGGACGGGGAACACGAGGAGCGCGGGATAACACGTTGCCCCCGCGCGTTCGGTTTAATCTTGTAGTAAATTTTCGGGATAAAACTCCCCATATTATATTCAAACGCGCGCTAACACACCCCCCACACACCTACGCACACACACGTAGGCGGAGAGATCCCGCTGAAACAATCTATATTTTATTAGCGCTGTAGGGTGTTAATTAAAAACAATATTTGATGCCGACAATCTTCCACCGGGGGAGATAAATACTCTCAACTCGACCCGGCTTTTCCGTGGAGAAATTAACGCGCGAGAAAGTTGAGATATCGCAAAAAAATGTAAGGAGAAGATTATTGCTAATCACAGATTTTATTAACAGCAATTACAAAAAAAAAGAAAAAAAAACAATAATTATCAATTATTTTAATTAATTCACTTGGTACGTTATAACAAATGTATATTAAAACAACTACTTCTCGGACCTGTACCCCCGCCAGATATTGAATTACGTAATTGACACTTGCTGTAATAATTTATTAATTATTTTTAATCTAATTTATTTTAAATAACTGTGACCATGTGAATAAATCCTTTTTTGTCTACTATATTTTTAATTAAATTCTCTCTTATCCCGTGGTGAAACATTTTTATGTAATAATTATGAATTATTTTAATTAATACACTTGGTTGTTCGTTTCACTAAATTTTATATTTAAATTCCGACTAGTTTCTTTTCTTTTGATTTTTATTCTTTTTATTACTTTCTCCGGAACCTTGTCCAAGGGAAAGTATTGTGATTGTGAAAATTTTCCAACCGCCAATTTCAACAAATATGCACGTTTTGAGGTTCCCTGAGTCCATTTCATCGAGTTTTGAAAAATGTCTGTGTGTGTGTCTGTGTGTTTCCGCGATAGCGCATAAATGGCTGAATGGATTAAAACCAAACTTTATATCCAAGCTTTTTATAAAAGTGGAATGATCTGAAAAGCTTTTGGTTAGAATCAAAACTCATTAAGTGCAACTTTACTCTTCTTCATTTTTTAATTCGGATAGAAAAATGTTTCAAATAAAAGTTTTAGATCTTGGAAAATAAATAATTTCTGTTATAAAACTTTTATTGTAGGACCTCCGGTTTTCATTTTATAAGCGGAAGAATTTCGTATACCTGATAAATTCCCTTGGAGATTTTAATTATTGAAATAATTATTTTAATGACAAATAAAACGTCAAAGTCCCGTCATATCAGCACATTCGCAAAGTTTGAAAATATGAAGAAGGGTGTGGAGAAATGATTTTAACACATTGTAAAGTAAGAAATAACACACTTAATTATAATATTCTTTTAAATACTCGGTTTTAACTTTGAGAGACAACAATCAATTTTTTCTATTAATCATTTTGCTTTCCTATTAAATTTTCAATCAGAAACTTATTTGACCGTATTCACCGGGGAAAGTACCATGATGGACACATCACCATTTTTTATGTAATAAACTTGTTATTATTATTTTTATATCTTTCACATGTTTAATTATTCCATTATTACAAAATATTTAAATTCAATTAAACAGTAATTCAACAAATATGGCCCGATTAATTGATTTTTTTTGTGTTATTCAATTTAAATATCAATTGAAAATGTTTATGTCATCACCGCCGATATTAAATATTTATGAACACCTTGTACCTTCATGTTACAATGAAACAACCGCCTCAGAACGTTCATTAGCAACAAATTTTGGCGAGAGGCCATCAAACGCGGGAGGAGGAGACCCGAAACGAAATTATATTCTTACGTGCCCGAATGGGAAATTGTTATTCCCTTCGCACTTTAACCAATGGTTTTATGTTTATGGTTGCTTCTTGTTGCTTTTTTTTTCGACTAGTCTTGCTGGTGCAGCTGATTTATTGCCAAACTCCCGGCTATAAATACTCTAATGGTGATCTTTTACACGCTCTGCTCGGGAGGAAAACGGCTTTAAAAGCGCCAAGTTTGTGTTAGCATGTTAAGGAGTGCGGAAATAAAAGTGCTGATAGTTTAGTTAAAAAAAAAAAAAACTTTAGCTAAAATTTGCTTTTATAATTAATTCTTCACAATTTGCAAAGAATAATATTAATTCATCATATTAAAGAATCAAATATAGGTAATAATTCAATAAAAACACTTATGCCCGTTTGCACCGATTTTGCTTTAAGGCCTCCTTAGTTAAGGGTTCCTTAAAAGTTAAGGAAAGAATAGTAGAGATTGGATTGCACCGCTCATATAAAATCTCCGCTTAGTTAAGGTCTCCTTAATTGGGGGAAAATCTAGTGGAAAGTCAGTGCCTAATTTCATGTCGTCTATTATTCTCGCTTGCTAACCTTGAAATCACAGAAAATTATTATTAATTTTAGAAAATCACAATTATTTGGGATAATTATTACCGTTATAAACATTATAGTAATCAAAAGAAATTTTAAACAATATATTTATTTAAGAATGTATACATTTCACCATTTTTTATAACATTATTCGTTCGCTTTCTCTACATTAATGGTTATCTATAAATTTATAATTTATAGGTTAGAATCAGTCGTACGTCAACGCTAAGGAACCCTTAGTGAAGTTAAGCCGCCAACATCGACGGCTTAAATTTAAGGAGACCTTAGACATCGCGCGCGCGCGGTGCAAACCAAATGTCATGAGTTAAGGATTACTTAGCACTAAGGAGTACTTAAACAAGGCGGTGCAAACGGGCATTAGTTTGTTTCACTTAAAAATGTATTTTCTTCAGACTAGTTTCGTCGTCAAGGAATAAGGAAATACAAACGGTTTAAATATTTATTATTTATAACTATTAAAACAAAAAGGATTAAACATTTATATACTATAAACATTTTAACCTTTTATACTGGCTCCTTGGTAATGGCGAGAAGCCGAAACTATTCGAAAGAAAATATTGTTTTAAGTGAAACTATCGCAAGTGTTATTATTAAAATATTACCTATATTTGATATCAAGCAGGTTGCTCTAAATGATAAGTCAGAAATTAATTATATATATTAAAGAATATTTCTCTTTTAGTTTATTTTCGTTATAATCTGTATTATTTTTTATAAGTTGTTTTAATGTTTGTTCATTTTTGTACGAATTCATATTTCTTTTTAGTTTTGTTTATGTTAAAAAAATCTTAACAATTTTGTATTAAATTACAAAATTGTTTTAAAAAAAAATACCCCTACAATGAAATTAAAATGTAGGGGTAATCCTGTATACAAAAATATTATGGAAAAATTGAAACTAGTCAGAATAAAATATTATTTATTTTAAATTTATTGTAAAACAAACCACGTGTTTATTTTTTCCAATATTTTTACTTTGTGTAATTTATTTATAACTATCGTTTATTTATAACTATCGTTTTAATGTCATTAACGTGTCATACTAATAATATTCAGGACTCTGCGCGATTTTTAACAATATATTTTTTTTCTAACTAAAAAAAAACGCACATTGAATGAAACGTTGACGATGCCACTTGAAATTAGGCAAAAGGTGGCGCTTGCGTCGTCTTTAATTTATTATAAAAAAAAACAATTGATTATTGCCGTACATGTGGATTTTGAGGACATTTTTCTTTGAACGTTAAAGAAGAATGGAAAGCTAAAGAGTGAATAGGGTATCACTCTTTAGCTATTCATTCTTCTTTAACGTTCAAAGAAAGATATTCTGAATAAACAATCGTTTTTTTTTTAATTAGAAAAATCGCTGTAAAAACCGAAAATCTGGGATGCACTCAGACGTGCACAAAAATGGTTTCTTTAGTTTGCATATTTTCTTCCCTAAACCATTTTTTTGTTAGCTGCGACGCGTCTTGAAACATGCACATCTTAGGCCTTTCACCTAATTTCATTGTAAATTTCTTTTAACGTTTTCTTATTTACCACTACATCTGTGAGCTCAAAACTCAAAAACTCATTTCCTCAAGTTCGAATTATCGATACTCCATTATCAAGTTGAACTCTCCACACGGAGAGGAACCAAACGTTGAACCAAAGGTTGATTAACCACAATATCCTGGTTCAAAAAATCGAACGAGCTCTAGCCGACCTTAATACTTTTAAAATTATTACCACTAGGTAATTCAACCCGTCTATCATGCTATAAAATCAAAGCTGCAAAACCTCCATTATCGCATAGTTAAATAGGTTCAAATTGCAACCTCCTTAGATTAAGTTTTTAGTTAGTAAAAGAGATTAATCTCAGTTTGGATATATGAATAAAATAGGGATTATGGAAGGGATGTAATGAGCATTTTTTATTTACATGCCTCCCCCCCCCCAAAAAAAAATACTTGCCACTTACTTTTAATCATCCGAAATAGAAACAAATAGATTGTATTTCTTTTTAACTGTATAATATTGTTTAAAAAATTACAATTTTGTCCATATGCAAATGTTGAAGATAATTTTATTCCAGTCTCCACATATATGAAAAATTGGTTGGAACTAAGAACTAAGATATCTCAACAAATGAAAATATAAAAAAATCTCAATAGATAATACTTACAAATTTCTTGTAAAAAATGGTGGATTCGCCGGGAAAGACACCGCAAATGGAGAAAAGTAGCGTTGAGTATACAATGTGTAGAATATTATGATGAAGAAAATACACTTATTATTAATAGTAATGAGTGGTATATATACGGGGTAGTTAGAGGGTTACAATCACCCCCTCCATCAAAAAATTAATGACTTATAAAAAAATAACGTTTTAGCAAGGCTATAACAACATTAAATGCTATATTTTCATGTTGATCAAACATTACAAAAATGTGTGCTCAGTTTATTTGTTTATTTATTTATTTATTTTTTTCATCTGTATTACATTATTAACAATAAGAAGTCATAACCACAACAAACCACCTCTATAAAATAATAGTATAGTAAAAATTTACATAATTATAATTATTTATTTGTCTTGTCGTTGTTACAATTAATGCATAACCTATTTATTTAAAATTCAGTTTGCGTTTTAATTACATTAAGTATATTCAATGTATTTATCAAAGATTCTCATCTTTTATTTAAAAAATTGGGGAATAATAAAACAATATTATTATTAATATAATTAATAGTTTCAATATTTAAACATTGGTAGTTCATATTGTGTAAAATAAATATGAATAGATTATTAAAAATCAACCAATAAAACACTGATTATATTGAATAACTTTAAATTCTCGACTAGTTTCGGGTTATTAGCCCATTTTCAAGAGAATTTAAAATAATATTATTATTGGGCAGAAAGACCTCCGGTCGATAGCCCATGACAGACTACTAACCCATCAATATGTATTGTAAATATAAATATTACAAATATTTATTGTAATTCTGCTGTCTGAATAAAGATGTTTGTATATTATTATTGTTATTCTGAATTCAGTTTGTGTATTAATTAAATTAAAAATAAAGGCAATGATTAGATTATTGCTGTATATAAAAATAAGTAGGAATAAATTTATTGCTGTTTATTTTTTATTAAATAATAAACTTAAAAAAAAGTAATGATAAGCCTATTGCAGTTTTTTTTAAAAACAATATTTTCGGTTTTGCAATAATATTTTAATCTGAAATATTAAAACCGATTCATTTCGAGTGTTTGCAAATGATTAAATAAAATCCGTGCACAATTCCAACAGGTAAACAAATAATGAAATAAAAAATAAATCAAAGAAAAAAAGGAGGGATTAATCTCAGTTTGGATATTTGAATAAAATATACGCGGGATCCATTAAAAAACATTACCTTTGAAGCTTCCCGCAGAGACGTATTAATTTTTATTGTTTGACTTTAAATCCCCCTCTCACAAATAAAAAAATCGGTCTTTTTTAATAAATAAATAACCGACTTATTTTTATTTATTTAAAAAAGCGATTTTTTTATTAGAAAGAGGGGGATTTAAAGTTGTTTTAAATAAATAAAAAAATAATGCCTCCTTTTTAATAAAACAAACAAAAAAAAAATAAATTCTCTCTTTCCAATAAATAAATTTTAAAAAGAGCTGGAATAATAAAAAAAATGCTGCTACAAAAGACGAAATGAAACGATCCCTCTTTGCTTTCGGCGATATATTTTTTTTATTATTTACATTATTGCGCGTTAAAAGGGGTGAACTCGTGAAATCAATCCCGTTATTTACAGCAAGATAAATATTACTAAAAAAAAACAAAAACGAGCTAAAATGTATCCCGTGTAGGATTGTGGAATGCGTGTGCAATTACATCGCGTATTGTTTTAATTCGCGCCGGTTTGAATCCCTCCGTCATTTTTGTTGCCGCGCTCATAATCCTAGGTATTCGGATTAATGCCGGATGTCGACGGATTGTTCTGCAGTTAAATGAACTGACATATATTATTCATAAACCGCCGGTTCGGTTGATATGACAGGCCGTGATGCACAACACAGCACACCAGAGCAGAGGCGCGTTGAATATTATTTTGTTCTCTCGAGTGTGTGTGTGTGTGAGTGTGTGTGTGTGTGAGTGTGTGTGTGTGAGACTTTATGTCGTGTCGTCGCTGTGTTTCTGTCTATATATCATCATTGTAATGAATTTTGCAAAATAAAAAAAAATGTAACGGCAATAAAGTGATATGTTCATTTTTTATATCACTTTATTGCCGTTACATTTTTATTTAATTTTTGTTCAGGTGAATGTTATAGAAAGTAAAAACTTTGGAAAAACGTAAAGTAGTTGCGAATTCAAAAATTCCCGTAATTAGCGACCGTATTATAATCGGATTTATTTTTATCGACTAGGATTTATTTAAATTAATAAATATTCTTTTTCCATAACTTTTTTTCGATTCAAAAAATTCTTGCATTATATGTAAATCTATGTAAATGCCTATCATTTTGTAGAAACGAGATTTCCGTAAAATAAATTAAATTAAATACAATATGTTATATTATATGAAAGAATATTATTGAAAAAATATTGAAAGAAAAAATAATTTATTAATTATTTTCGAGTTATTTTTATTTAATTTGTTACAGAAAAGACAAAGTAAAAATGTTCTTCATTAATGTTTAATTAATTTCTCACTTAACCCATGGTGAAACATTTTTGAATTAATTCAGGATGATTTAATTGAAATTAAAAAAAAAAAATAAGTGAAACAAACCAAGTGTTTTAATTTCAATTAAATCATCCTGTTCTTCATTAATATATATAATATATATAAAGAAATAAATTAGGCAATCGATTGGTGGTCATTCCGCCTCCAAAATTTATTATTTTGATTTTAAAAATAAAAATGATATAATTTCACATTATTTACTGGATGAACAGTGATAAAAAATTCCAATTACGATTATTATCCCATAAACGAACATTCGAGGAACATCATCGAGACAAGATTTTCTCCCATTATATGATTTGTTCGAGCCGAGGAGCAACAACTCTCGGCTCTCGTATTTCTGATAAAACACATGTACCGCACAAATTCCTTCCGGGATGGATTATTATACAACGATGTTAAACTCTCCCATTCTACACCCACGGATAAATCAAACAGCAGTTTTACGGAACAACACCGGGCGCCTAAATTGATATAAACGATAAACGTGTGCCCGGCCCGTGTGATTTATAGCTTTTTAAACATCATCTTATTCGGATGGTGTGTGTTAATAACTGACGCGTAGAAGGAGAAGGATGTTTGTGCGAGTGTAATTATGACGGGATGGGAAGATTTATTGGGTAATATTCGCGGGGAGTGTTAATTATTTATGATGATTGTCTTGAAAGGCGGGGAGATTTTTTTTCAGTTTTAATAACAGTAAGTAATTGCTGATTGTTAAAACTCATAAAAAATATTCGATTGAAATGTACTATTAAACACATTTCATTTGTGTGTTAACTATTGTGTTAAAGTTTTTCATTTCTGTTTAAAAAAAGCAGCCATAAACAAAATTCAACGTGCACTAAATTCTTGTTTAAGGCTGCGATTTTAAGCCAAATAAACGGTACGATTAACGACAGAGTTTCTACAAAATGTGTGTATTTATTTTATTCCAACTTTGATATTTCAACCTAGCGGCAAACATCTGAACTGCTAGATACTGTTCCATAATAAAGATGATGGCGTCGAACTAAATTTGTTCTCATTGACTATTTTATAGCATTAAGAAGTATACAAATAATAATATTATGATTGTATTAAATATTGATATTAAAAGGAAGACTTTCTACGTATATTCAGATATATATAATTTAGATTAAATATATTTTTGTAAATTAAATTAATTTTTGAAAAAATATTTTTTCATTTTTTTTGTTTTTAAAAAATAAAAATTATCTGATGTCGTTCATCAGTAAATAAGCTATCTGCCTGTATTTAATGTTTATTTTTTTATGACTGTATAAAATTGTTAATCCCTTAAAACGGAAACGTATTGGGAATCGCAGCCTTAAGACTAAATTCCATCGAAAATTAGAAAATCCCCAATTGACTTCATAATGTACAAAAATGTAGTTAAATAATGGGAAAATAATCTTTGAGAAGTTGATCATGCCCAACTTCTCACTGATTGTTTCTTTTTTTTTCTCGATAGAGAGACTACACTTATAAATTATTGTGAAAGGTTAAGTAAAAATGTACGATTACGATTTTGTGGGAGGTGCGCAGGCATATATAGCCTTCCTACCTGTAGGGTATGTGACACAATGCCTCAATGGATTTTAAGTTCAAATTTGTAACATTTTTTTGTAATTATAATATTTAATCAAGGCTTGTTATCAACACATCTGAAAACAGTAATTGCAATACCCTCTTCGTAAAATGTTACGGCCAACATTTTAAAGCGAATATAATGCATAATAAATTTCCAGTTGTAAATTCGACGTTAAAATACATTTTTATTCCGAAATCCGCCCGATTTATATTTATAACATTTTCATTGTTTAATCCCATTAGAGGAATAGCGAACACCGTGCATTCTGACACGTCGAAAAATGGAATAACGCAACGGAATCCGGCGCTTTTGGGCGCGCAGCGTTCTCTCCGCTTTCAGTGATGAAATCAATTTTCAAATTCTGCACCGAGCGTCGACGCAAATTGAGAGTATTCAAACCGTTTAAATAAATAATATCTGAAATGGAAATAAATAACGCGTGGCCCATCGTGATGCAATTTATATTTTAATCGTAAAACTGTTTTATATCTCACTCAAAAAAAAAAGAGTGTGTTAGAATGAGTAATTAGTATAAATAGGCAAAGTCGATCATTTCAATCTTTTTTTTATTGCAAAATTAAGTATATGACAATTTTATTAATGCAACATATTATCAGTAACTCTTTCCTAACTAACCATCTTTATTCAAATAAAATAAAACACTTAATGATTTTCAACTATTTTTGTGTATTTCACGACAATTGTTTCGAAACGTTGTTGCTTCTTCAGGTGAAGAACTTATTATATTTACAAATTTCTTAAAACTATCTTTATATACAAATTTAAAAAGTGGAGGTGGAAGGTCTGGGGTTTTCCATCCGTAGTAGTGGCGAGCTGGAGAGATCGGTCTGTTCGTTAAGTAAATTTCCTGATGGGAAATACTATTCAAATATGTGATGCACAATAATATATAAAATTAGAATTATATTCTGTAAATGAATCGGCTATCGACCGGAAGTCTTTCCGCCTCTGTTTCCTATTTATTGAAAAAGATCAATTTATTATTATTTATTCACTCTATATATATATATATATATATATACAAAGAGTTTTATGTAACACCGAACATGCTAGAATGTACTCAATTTAAATTTTCGTATGTTCGATTTTTTTTTAGAAAGGCAGCATTGAGTGCGATGTGATTGGCTACTATTTCTAAAAATGATATAGTCAACCCAAACTACACCCTTCTCCGTCAAAAATGATTTACACTTGTCAGTTATCGCAAGCAAGTGATATTTGCTGTTCTGGCGCTTAAAGCAGACGTAGACGAAGAGTTGGTTAAGTAAAATATCCATAATAAAACATATTGCACTTGACATAATAGTTGACACATATAATTTATTTCTGATGGAAAGAGCGTAAATTGGGTTGACTACATTTTCATTAGAAATAAAAAATACACATCGAACAATTATTGAAAATTTACTTTAAGTACATTCTTAGCATGTTCGGTGTTACATAAAACTCTCTATATATATATATATATATATATATATATATATATATATATATATATATATATATAGAGTGAATATATATATATATACATTTTTATTCAGACTATACAGATAACACAGAACGACATGATTTTTGGTGTTTTGAATTTGATAAGTGTCCTTAGCTACTACGGGTACGTTGATTCTGAATGTGAATTTGGTTAGAGCCTTTCACGGCAATATTTTTCACAATTAAAAAAAAAAAACCTTGTGAGATATTTTGTACTACAGCAAAGAAGTACCTTTATGATATTTCCTAAATTGCGTTAAAATTATTTCTTTAAAATACTTGATACATCGATAGAAAATATTAGCACTTTACACTTTGGCATTCCTTGGGTATGGAGCGAACAAAACAATCATGGAGACGACTGTGCTGTTACTTTTGCTCCTGCGATGTCAAGGGTTTCAATTTGAAAAATAAACATACTATTCAGTATCCTGATTTACCCTTAGCTAAACAACCTACATCTTATGGACCAGGAATTCACAATCCTCCACTTTTTCTTCACACTGTCCAACAGCAATCATCAGATAAAAGTTTAAAAGAAAACAAAATCGATGAAGACGAATTCAAACCTGATATAGATCAACCTCAATCGTTTATCCAAGCTGAACTAAATGACTTAGTGAAAGACTTGGACCTATCGAAGGATGCTAAACAAATCTTCGGATTACGACTGAAAGACAAACATTTGTTTGCTCCAAGAACCACATTTTTAATAGTATGGGCATTATGAAAAATATATAGGTATTTAATTGAAATTCACTTGGTTTGTTTTACTAATAAATTTAGACATTTATTAGTAAAACAAACCAAGTGAATTTCAATTAAATACCTATAAATTAATAGAAATGTTTTACCAAGTGATCAATGAGAAACAATTTAATGATTTTATGAAAAATAGTTCACTGTTTCTCTCAAACGAGTTCACTGGTGTATTGTAATAGTATTCCTGAAGTAGTCATGAAACTGTGAGCTGACAATAGCAATTCCACATCACGGAGATTATTTATTGATTCTTCTAAAAGAAGTCTTAAGAGTGTCTTGTTACACTATGGTAATACTTATGCCTCGATGTCTGTTGCTCACTCCGTGCATTTCAAACAATCTTGAGCTGTTGCTAAATACAATAAAGTATAGCGAATATTGTTGGCAACTCTGCGGAGACCTCAAAATAACATCCATGTTTTTGGGTCAGCAGTCTGGATTCTCATAGTATCCATGTTTTTTTGATACAGTCGAGCACGAAATTTACATTACTTTAAGAAAGAATGGTCATTCAGAGAAAGATTTGTACCGGGACAAAAAAATGTGCTGCGTAATGCATTGGTTGACCCAAAATTAGTTGCCTCCCCTTCACATAAAGTTAGGAATGATAAAGCAATAATGTTTTAAATAACTGTGCGAACAATTTCCTGCACTTTCTGAAGCAAAACTTAATTAAAGAAGGAATTTTTGTAGGCCCTCAAATTCGAACCTTAAAATCGGACATATTTTTCCAGAATACAATGACCCAGGATGAATCTGAAGCATGGAGCTCTTTCGTAGAACTCATAGGCTGTTTCTTTTGAAACAACAAGTCTCCAAACAATAAAGAAATTGTAGCCAACATGTATGTTTTATTAAAAGTAGTTTGGATATTTCTTTATCGCCCTCACTTAATTAATCCACCGAGTATTAAAATGTTATCGACAGCAAATGCCCAATCATTGTAATTTTCACGTTTGCGATATAATTTGCCGTTTATCGAGTATTCTGAGCCCGTAACCTGTTTTAGGTGTTAAATTAAATTGTAAGACAAACACAGTTTTTCACTATAAAGTCTATTTTTGATGCTTAATTTTGTAGTATGAATATAATAATAATATTTTTGTTTCAATGGATGAACCAATACAAAAAAATCAATTAAACGAAAAAAGAGGTAAACTAAATATAATTAATTAAAACAAGTACGTTTATAAACAATTATAATAGTAAACTTAAGATAAATACAATAATTACTAACAATATAAAGAAGAATTTATTCACCTGGTCGCAGACATTTAAATAAATTATATAAAAAGAATTAAAAAATTGTTGCATTATGCAATATGTTATTGAAATGCAACAGCAAGTGTCCTTACATAATTCAATGTTTAGCAGGGGTATATGCCCGAGAAGTAGTTTGTTTTAAAGTATTTACGTATTATAAGTCAAAAGTCACAGAGCTAAATGTGAAAATAATTTATTAATTATTTTGTAATTATCTTTATTTAATTTACAATAATTATTATTATTAAAAACTGAACGGGTAATTTATTTAAGGGTTCAATCATGTGCACCCCATTCCTAATTTGGTTATGATCCAAAACTATTAGAGATACAATTTAAGATTTCAGCGCCAAAACTGTGAAGTTCTGAACACGTTTCTTGTACGCAATTACAAAAAACTTGTAAACAAAATTTGAGTAATGAAGAAGTTGGCACTTTTTATATGAACTATTAACACATTCACCAAGCAAGATAAAATATATGTTTGCTGATTTGAACGCCCTCTCTGTGCTAGTGATGATAAGATTCTCTTATTTAATTGTGGTTAATGTTGATATGCCAATGCCAATTAATTTGAATATCAGTATTTCAAATTTTGTTTCATCATTTAATTTAGTGTAATTCTTTCACTTTAAGATAGCATTAATTAAATATGTGAAACTGATATTGAAATTAATTGGCATATCAAAACATACTTAATTTTTTGAATTCCCACTTTGATTCTTTTCCAATAATTGACAATTTCGCACTCAATTACTAGCATAATCGATTTTGCACATCTCTAATAAGAACATTTGTTATTTGAAAAAATCATCGCTTCGTTAAAACGTGCGAGAATTTTTCTTTTTCCAACACTTCCTCCTTTTCATGGCTTCAAAGATTGTTAATTTTGTATTTGTAGTTTACGAATTTTTAAAAATGGATCCATCAGTATTTCAGTTTTTACTTATTATAGATTTAGTTTAATTCTAGTTGTCACATATGATGATAAAAAATGTAAAGTATTTAAATGCAATAATGAGCATGGGTAAACTAGAAAAAAACATGGTTTGATGTAAATAGATTAAATTTAATCTTAATTTAAACATGCTGTACAGTAAGTAATGCAATTCAAATAAAACGCAGCGCGAGCCATGATTGAACAACCGCTTCCTCCTTAAACAAACTACTTTTATTACCACCAACTAACGAAAATAAAAAGTGCAATGAGCACTAAACAAACACCGTTACTATTCGTATGTAAATACTTGAAATTTCCAGCGAGTTCTTTTTCCTTCCACCCGGAGCAAATGTTTGTCTGAAAACTTCCACTTGCACCCCCCTCCCCATCCACCGGCAAGCAACTTTTTAATTACCATATATTTTCCATAATTGTCCAGAAACTTTAAATCAGCCCGGATTTGTGAACCCTCTCCTCCGCGAGATAAAACTAATCTGGGACTTCGGCGCGCGCGGGAAAAGAAAGAACGAGAAGAAAAAAAAAATACATAAGGCTTTCAGTTAATTTCCCCGAGCACGATACGATCAAAAGCCTCCTCTTTTGCGTGTAGTATACGGCGAAGACGAGTTATGGTGACGTAGGTTGTTGGAAATTATACGTTCGCGAGCTTTTATCTCGCCATCTTCTTTCTCGAGTTGCAAAAAAAATGGGAGTTTCGATGCGAAAAATCAATACCCACGTAAAACTAATAGATGCGAGTTGTTGATAAAAATCATTAATACGGCTTAATCAGTTTGTGCAAGAGGAATGTTCCACCCACGCAATCGGGTTTTAATAAATCTTTGAACCCACGGGATGTTCTTTTAAATAAGGATTTTTATTTAATTGCAAAAACCTTGTATGTATATTTTTTTAAATATTCATTTTTGTGTTTATTGGCTTTGTATATATTTTTCTTCTTTTCATTTCGGTAATCACCGGTGTGGATCAGGGCGTGGACCCATTGTGAGCTCCGCCACAATGAGTACTTAACGTGTTTTCTGTTTTCGTCTTATCACAGCTACTTAATCAAAGTACAAATAACATTTATTTCCATTTACAAAGAGGATGATGGTGGTTATATATCTGCTCGTAAATATGTGTTTGTATCTCTATGTGTGTGTATGTAAATGCGAATGCATGCAGGTAGATCCTGCCTGTTTATCGATCACAAAGCTGCCAGTTTTAGTTTACTTAAGGACGAATTCCTTTCTACAGAAAAACGGCAACAAAGGCAATTTTGATTAAACAAATTGAGAAATACATTTTTAATTAATTTAATAGGAAAATAAAAAAAAGAATTTAAAATCACATGAAATTTGTTATTATATATATTAATAATGGAATTATTTGTGTAAGTTGAAATAAATCTATTTAGCAGATATATTTCAATTGATTACTCATAAATCCCACAGTAATTACTCAACGAATTACGTTTAATATAACCGCACCATTAACAGACATATTACACCGTCTTAAAACAGAGCCGTATATTAAATAATGAAATCGTAAAATTTCCCAGGATCCATTAAACGAGCGTTCCTAATATTTTAGTGCAGTTTAACAACTCTCGATCCGCACATGCAATGAAACACGATCGCAATCATTCGAAAAGTAATAAGGATTAATGCACTTTACGCACAAAACAATACACTACAGCCGTGTATGATGGCTGTGAGTTATACGATCAATTCACACGAGCGCACCTAGCTTTACGGTCCTGGTAATCCATAAATTTCCAGTTGAAAATTACGAAAATCGATCGCAATAATCGCGATTACCCGCCCATGTTGTAGTTTAATACGGGGATATCTTCGATGGGTTTCATTACTAGTCATAATAAATTAAAGACGACGCAAGCGCCACCTTTTGTGAATTTCATTACTAGTGTTGATAAAAGCGTTTAATTCGGAGATGATAATAAATGTGTAAATAAAAATTGTGGATTGTTTTTATTATCGGCGTCGAGATCGAGAAGTCATGCATTGTTTATTGGATATTGTGCGAGTTTAATTGATATTTTTTCAGTAACGTCACGGGAGAATTACACTTAAATAAAAATAAAGAAATTTATAAGCAAGTAAATACTAATCTGTAAATTGGTTCTGGAAATTTTTAACTATTTTTTAGTGTTTAATTCTCTTTATTAGTGGAATCTCCACTTCAAGGCTATTTCTAAAAAAAATACAATAATATACAATCAAATGAATTTATAAACAAATAACATAACTTTGTCGATAATTAGGGGACATTTTTTCTGGCTGTAATATAAATAATATAACATATCATATCAACAAATAAATAAGTCTGATAATGAAACTGCGTATTGAAACAATTGTAGCAGTGTATCTACAATAAATATTGTGAATTTAAAAAGTTTTAATTTTGAAATTGGTAATTCATAATGTAATAATAAATAGACGGCAGAAAGACCTCTGGTCGATAGCCATTTAACAATTAATTAATTTCTGTGTGATATACATAATCAATGTTAGTTACCTTATTGTAAACTTAATTGTTAATAAAGATTGTTATATATATAAATAGATTAATAAAAAAGCTAGCAATTTTTAATTCTCTTGAAAATATGCTATCAACCTGAAACTAGTCGATAATTTAAAAATATTTAATTTGCGTATTTATTTATTTTATTAGTATATATTTAATTGTTTATTCAAATTTATTATTAAAAAAAATGTTGATTATATTTATTCTCATTTCAATTGATTACACACGGTAATAACGAAATATTTCTTTAATATTTCATAAATAACTTAAATAATATATATTTTATTATCCGCTAATTGTAGCTTGCGAGGGTTATTTTATAGCATACGCTTAATGCGATCTTCCATAAATGGTCCGGCTTCCAGATAATTACATAATAACACTATTATTTCGTGGTTAACGGCAAGGATTTAAAAACCCACTACTTCTACACTCATATGAGAAAAAAAAATACGAAATAAAATAATTTAGTATAATTACATTGGTTTTAAATTGTACTATTTAAATATCGAAATTATTCTAATTAAAAACAAATTGCTTATTTTTTTTTTTTTGATACACACATGTGTCTTTAAAATAAATTTTATCTACAGCGATTTTTTTAATTCGGGATATAAACGTTCCAGTTAAGGTAGCTTGAAAACTGAACAAATCTTCCGAAAGATTATTCTTCATAATTGCTCGCTGGAAATTTCTGACTTGATTATTGAGGCAGTTATTTTTTTTAAATCCACAATTACTCTAATGTAATATACAACATTTGAATTTTCAACTTTTATTTTTTTATTCATACAAAAATTATTCTGATAATTATACATATTTAACAGGTTGAGCGCCATGGCTTTAGTTCCGAAACTAAATTTTGGTACAGGCATGTGTGTATTTATCGAAACTATAGTCATTAAAAAATAATAGTCCGTTACACAAACAAACTATAAATCATTGATATAATTAATGGTTTTAATATTTAGACATTGGTAGCTCATATTATATGAAATAAATATGAATAAATTATTAAAAATCAACCAATAAAACACCGATTAGATTGAATAACTTTAAATTCACGACTAGTTTCGGGTTATTAGTCCATTTTCAAGAGAATTTAAAATTGGTTTTGTCAAAATTTCTATGGATATTTACATTAATGGATATATTGATTTTTTAATTTTTTATTTTAATTTAATTTAATTGTGGGGCAGGCAAAATAATTTCGGTCCCAGCATTTGCTCACAAGGTGGAAAAAACCCACTAAAAAACCATCCTCAGGATCATTATGGAATTATTTTGCTAAAATTAAACAAAATTAGTTATTTCTAATTATGTTGGATTGTTAAAATTAATGTAAATATCCATAGAAATTTTAATAAAACAAATTTTAAATTCTCTTGAAAATGGGCTAATAACCCGAAACTAGTCGAGAATTTAAAGTTTTTCAATCTAATCTGTGTTTTATTGGTTGATTTTTAATAATTTATTCATATTTATTTCATATATTGTGTGTGTATGTGTATATATATATATATATATGTATGTGTATATATATATGTGTATACATCTCATGTTTGGTCTTATCTTTTTATCTGTTTTGCCACTTTGTACCACCACTTATATTTATATTTATATTATAGTTTACATTATATTTAATAATTGTATATTTATCTTTAATCTTATTTTGTACACACATGTTATTTGCTTTGTATAAAGGAGTTTTCCGTAAATAAATAAATAAATATAAAGCATTGAAATAATAATTAAAATATGACGTCACATAATAAAATAAACGAATTAATTTACAAAATATCCGCGTGCATGTATTTTAGTGTATCTGTGTGTGCGAGCTTTTGACCACCCCCCAATTAAGCTAATTACATTTCCGTCTCCCTCTGCTGGCGTCTTTATCTTTCGCACGGGCTTCTCGGGGCGTATTTAAGCGCGGGCCCCTTCGAGGTAAATCATAAGCTGTCTAAATAAATCTTGACTTATGAATTATCAAGCGACCTCCTTTGTTGCGTTTTAATATTTCACGGAGGACGAAAATTAATTTATACACTCTAGTAAATCTCCCGAATGTTAACAGCGGAATTAGAATTAATACCGAATTTATTTCGTTGCTCTTATTTAATGTTTCAGGCAAACAAATATATTCGATTGAATTTACGCGTTGAAGGTGTTGTTGAAGAAAAGGGTACAACAAATTAATTTACAGAAACTAAGATTGAATGGTATAATTTAAACGATTAAGTTTACTAGAATGTAATAAGAAAAATTGATTCGGCATATAAGTTTAATAAAAATAATTAATCAACAATCAATTATAATGTAGTAAAATTTTATTCCTTTCTTCTTGAAGAACGGAATAAAATATTACTACATTATATCAAGAAACTTCACGTACTCACCTACAAATATCTTAAACAATCAATTGTTTAATTATTATTTGATTATCGATCAATTATTCTCCCTTTTATCTACTGTATCCAAGTGAATCAATGCTCTTTTCTATTATTGATATAATAGAAAATTATTATTTTGTTAAATATGTATTATGTATGAAATTATAAAATGTATAATTTTCTGTAAATGGCCAGTCCGTATATAAAACATTATTAATATTATGCGATTTAGACTCGCTTTTTACAATGAGTTAAATACCTGACAGGATTTTATCCAATGTATAAGTACGTATATACAGGGTGAGTTTTTTTCGATGTTCTCTATGGGGATCTTGAAAACTATAAGAGATAGAAAACGGTTAAATGGGGAAAGAAGTGTAGTTTTATAAGACGAATAAAATGACACTCAAAATATTTGAAAAAGTCAAGGGTAACTAGATATTTTGAAAAAAGCAAAATGTGTCAATTTTTTGAAATCAATATATCTCTATTATTATCATAGATAGAAAAAAACTCTAAAGGACAAAGTTGTAGAAAATTTTACACATATTAATAACAAAAAATCAAAAAAATATTTTCGCCCATATTTTGGGAGATATGACACAAACTTACCTTTTTTTAAATGGAAACAATAGTTAGCTATGACTGTATTAAAAGGGCTATTTTTTCCCCTTTAATCCGATATAACATATGCCATAGTTATTTTAAAAATAAAATAAGTTATGGTAAAATTAAAAACGACTGTTTTAATTTTACCATACACCAAAAAATAGTAAGCCATGAAAAAAACAAAAGTAAAACAATTGCGGTTGTTTATAGCAACGAAATCAATATTTAACCGTATTTCTATCTCTTATAGTTTCCGAGATTCCCATAGAGAACATCGAAAACAACTCACCCTTTATTTATATTTAGTCATTATTTAGAAATCTTATTATTATATTGCAGATGCTCAGAATGGCAGATTATTATTACAGAAAAAAATAAATATTTGTTTAATTTGTTTAATCGACTATAAGTCGATTTTATCTACTGCAGTAAAACCTAAAATTACATTCTAAATAAAAATAAATGTGTGAATAAATAATTTAAAGAAATAAAGTGCATTGAAGCAAATTAAAACTATTTCATTATCATTATCATAAATGTGTGAAGCTTAAACAGTGTGTATTTATTCATTAAAATTACAATATTATTAATCGTGAATTAATAAATTAATCACCGTGTCAATTTCAATAAAACTCCCCGCGCATTTATTGTTATTGTTTTGTGTCTATTGCGGTTAACTGGCCGTTTTATTTGCGGCTCAAGCCCACGGTGGAACTTGTAATGTGAATTACCATCATTAATAATACCCTATCTACTTTACTGATACACGGGGACTACAACTGGAACTAGTTAATTTACTCGACGAGTTCATTTATAAATCCGAAAATCGTTTATTTGCAACAACGGCAACGGCAACAACATATCGAACGATGAATAGCAAACAATTGGCCCGTGTAAGCCACCCACGTCCGTTCGTGTAATTAATCACTTTTAAATGTTGCACACTGGTCCGGTTCGCATTGTAAAAAGTGGAGGAGATGGATCTCGATATGTCGATTGATTCTATTAAAAAATGAGTTTAACAGTTATTATTATATTTAATTACAAACGCCTACATTTTTTTTCGGTCCAAAATTTTCAGTTCCATGTCATTGCATATCTCCTACAATATTTTTTTTATATCCGAGATGATGTTTTCATAATTCACATGCTATGCATTCTTGTTCTAATAATTTTAGATCTCATTAAACCTTCCAGTTTTTTTCTCCCTATTGAAATGGTATCAGCCGTCAGGCTATGACTATCTAACTTGTATATGGACATACTCGAATAATTTCGAGCGAAACTTCTATCCTACCCCGGAGAGCGGTGATGATGATGATGTGTTTAAAATGGTAGATTTCCTTTCAGGGAATTGAAGCCCTTATTGCATGTTTGCCCCTAGAAATAGTGTTTCAGTGGTCTTAGTCAATAAATGTTAGGTGACGATTTCCCATATCTTTTTTTTCTCAGACCCAGGTAGGCATCGACGGTCCTCCGAAATTGGGGATCCTTGAGGTAGATCTTCACTTGCCGTTCTGATATCGAAGTGTGTTATTAATTCTCACCCTGAATTTCCTCCCTTCCAGCCAGCTATCTATCGTTTTGACTAGCCAGAAGGGGAAATCGGTCACCAGCATCTTATAGAGTAGGCCTTCCCTCCATACCTTATCGTACGCATTCTCCACGTCCAGGAGGGTGACGATTGAAGAAGTCCTCGAATGGTTTCTTTGCTTCATTGCTTCGTCTACAAGCCTGTACACCTGCTGGACCGCCGATAATCCCCCCCCTGAACTCGAATTGATTTGGAGGGTTCACTTTCTTCTCTGTTAGTACTATTTCTATGTCTTCCTTAAGCACTACTTCTGCTACCGTTAGTACTATTTCTATGTCTTCTTTAAGCACTACTTCTGCTACCTTATACCTTAGCAGGAGAAGGTAGTAGGGATATCGGCCTCCTATTTTAAATTATCGTCGGATCTTTGCCTTGTCTGGGGAGGATCCCATGACGAGTGAAGAGTATTTTAATAAATGGAAGAGGACGCAAGCGCCATCTTTTGCCTAATTTCAAGTGGCATCGTCATACCCACTAGATGAATGGTGGTTGAACATTTTAATGAAGAGTATTAGATATGAAATTTTAAAATTTTCAACAGAAATTAATTTAATAACACGAAAATAATTAATAAATTATTCTCTCATTACCTTCATTTTATTTAAATAACTGTAATCAAGTGAATAAATCTTTTTTTTCTGAAATTAATTTGTTATGATTGTTTTATCTGTCTGTTTTGTCCGTAATAATACATTGGCTTTGTAGAGCAGCTAAGCTGTTTTGTAAAGTTTGATTCTCCCCGTATAAACGTAATTAATCCGATGTAAAGGAAAAGGCAAACATTCAAGTGAAATTTTGTATACGTACATCCGCCGTTTCCTTAAGACGGTATTTAGAAACGAAGAAAAAAAAAATGATAATGGACCATCACCCAATTAGACGGAGCCATTACGACGTTCCACTTACTCTCTTTCAATGTTAATCCAGGCTTATATCCAGGCGGTGTTTTCGAATAATTGTTATTCAAGTTCAAGTCGCTAGGCGCTATGCAAACGTATTCCTATTCCTGAGCTTCCGGTGTAGATTGGGAGCAAATGGAGTAGTTAATCCCTTTAAAAGTCTTGCAATAATTATAAGTGATACTGTTTGTATGGTAATCGTGCTCAAAGTTGAATTCGCGTGTTAAAATTACAAATTACACTCCCCGTCTCTCTCGGCGTATAAAGTCTTAGACAATTCCGTCTGGGCTCTAGCGATTCGTAATTCAGCGACCGTCGCCTTCCAAGGCGAAGAAGAAAGGGCTCCTGTTGTCGGGCGAAAGACCGGTTTGGCTGTTTTGTGTTGTCCGAGGATCGGGGACCAGTTTTCCGGTTTGGTCAGCTGTTGTGTTTCTCTCCGCGGCTGGCTGGCCGAAGAGGAGGAGGAGGAGGCGGTGGGTTTCTTCTCGATGGACGATGCGTTTTCTGAATGGGATTAATTTAAATATTCCGGAGGAGGCGATTAATAATAATAATTCTCCATTAATGCCGAGAAGATTTTAAAATGAAGAGACGTCGACGAGTGAACGGCATCAACAGAATTGAATGAATTAATAATAATAAAAAAATAAAAAACACCAGAAGCTAACCAGGTTGATACAATTTCTCTGTTTTAGGAAAACATTTGAAGGAATATTTTAATAAAAATAGTTGTCCTTCCTCCTACTTATTATTCAGTAGTTTTTAGTTTTAATAAATATATATTTATTAAAACTTCAACTACTGAAGATGGAAGCATGGTTTTCGAAATATATTCAGTTTAATAAAAAATCAGTAGGAGAAAGGACAACCAATTTTATTTGAATAATTAAAGTCTCCACAACCAATATAAAGGAGATTAATGTATATAGAAGAAAAAAGAAATGAGCCAACATTGCATCCTAAAACGTCGATTGGGGTCTTGTTTAAACCATTCCCATAAGACTTACATTTAGTACTGGTATGAAATGAATTGAAATGGCTTTAATGAACCGGAAACGATTATTTCTGGCATAATAAATGTTCCCCAGTCTTTCTAAGATTTTGAAGAGTATTTGTAATTTTTTCGGAAGAAACAAAATATTGATGTTTGAATATTTTGTGCAAAATGGTGAAATCCTGAATCTCGCGGAATAACTTCAAATTATACCAAAATAACATAATAAAAGTAAAATAAAATAATAAGGGAAGTCCGAAGTGGTTGAGGTAAAAAGAGACAAAAGTGGAAACAATCAACCTGATTGGAACAACAAACAAAATGAGAATGTCTTTCGGGATAGGAGTAAAAATATACTAAAATAACTGAAAAAAAAAACTATTGTTTAATTTACAAACAGTGTATGAAAATATGTTCATCAAGTGAAAGCCTCAAAAATTAATTCTAATAAAAAAAATCATTAATTGCATTTTTTTCGTAACTCAATAACAAAATTGAAATATTTGAATAATTATTCAAATATTTCATTGTTTTGTTCTTTAGATATTACGATTTTTGGTTGTAAATATTTGAAAAAAGAACAAACATCCATCGAAACAATTAATTCCCGGGCAAATACCGTGAACTACACATTAATCATTTGCTGTTACAAATAAATATATTTTATTATTATTGTTACATAATTTATTATTATACACAAATCTTTAATTCAAAAGCGCAAATTTTATAAGTGGCAATAAAAAACAGACTTTAACACATACGTAAAAATCTTAAATTTGTATTTAATACATCCTCCTCCTTTATTCGTTAGCCTCAAGGAACGACCATAATAAATCCAAATTATAACCCGGCTTCCAGTTTAGACTTTGCGCGAGAGAAAGACTTAATCGGATTGATCAAGATTTATATCTGGACGGAGTTTATTGCGTAATGCTTACCATACACTTTTAAGGCCTCCCTTCACACACACACACACACACACTCGCACAAAAAAGGGGGATAAATTTCAATAAACCCATTATCGATTCGGTTTTTAGTCGATTTGTTAACACCAGCGTTTCCTTTCTGGCTTTCTTGTGCGTGGAATTATCGTTGATTCTTAAATTTAGTGATTACGAAAGGGAATGGAATAAAAAAAATATATTTGTTGATTGATGAGTGTGTCACTGTTTTGGGTTCTACGGCACAAGGAACTCGTAGGTGTAGTTAGGAAATACATACCCCTGATTTTATTGTTTTAAACCGTTAAATAGACCTTTAGCAACTATCTAGTACGAAAATTAGTACCTAAATTGTGACAAATACCTTCGTTTTGGACTTAGGATGGTTTGCTCGTCAGCATAAGCGTAGCATTATTAAGTTTAATATTGGAATACTATGTTTAAATAACTTGATTGATAATACATTAAACTGTATCATTTAACTGTAGGTCGCATACAAAAATGGCGATCCTTTTGCCGTACTTTGCACGTATGCTGCACCCTCGGACCGACATTACGCTACATCCTGATATTCCTAGGCCCATGAGTGAAACAAGGAGATTCAATAAAAAATAAAAGAAATAACAATTTCAAGTGGGTCCAGGTATTTTGAATTACATTTTAATGGAGGCTATTTTAAAAGGTAAATTTTATATTTAGCGTGTACTTTATGTTTTATTATCAGAGTTTAAGCAACTCATTTATTAGATTTGTACCAGATTAATAATTAATTATTTTCTTTTTGTTTTATTAAAATTTTAATACAACAAGACGAGAATTTAAAGTTATTGAATCTAATCTGTTTTTATTGGTTGATTTTTAATAATTTATTCATATTTATTTTCTATTGTTATTTATATAGTGCGTTCAAAAAGTATAGTTATATATCTATGGAACTATTTGTCCGATCAAAATGAAATATTTTTCAATATTTTGATAGAAATAAATACATGTGAAATAGAAAAAAGAATAAGCTGCCAAATGGGCTTAATTTTGAATTTCCGTGCGTTTTAATAATAATAAAAAAAAATTGGTGCTGTATCTTCCAAAATTTGAGAGCTGGATGTTTCAAATTGTCATACATAGATATTAATATATGACCCACATTTTACATTTATCCGACAAATATTTCCGAAGATATTCAATCGGTTCCATACTTATACATAGAATGTGAATTTAATTAATAACGTACGTGATAAATTTAATACGTACAAAGTCGGGGTTTTTCTGTAAGGAAAATGTTAAGTTTAACGTCTACAATATTTTAAGTATCAATCTAAACAACTTTTTAGTAGGTGTATATAAATAGAATGAGAAGTTAATTAATAACGTACATCATTGAGGTATAAATTAAATTTATTATTATTATTTAACTTTATTTTACGGAATTCTCCATTATAATTGATTACATTATACAATAATTTACATATTTGTATATAATCAGGTAAGTATTCCTAAACTATTAATAATTAATAAGTAAGATAAGTGCATTCCCAAACGGTTCAAAGAATTGATTCAGTGTTGCTTATGACTTCACAAACTAACATTTACACAACATTTCACAAACTAACATATACGGGTAGAAAATGTAAAACTAAATTTAAACAAATAAACATATAAAGTAAATAATAAAATAAATAAATAAATAATTTAATTAAATATAAAGTGGAAAAGAAACATCTGTGATGGGATTTGAACCCAAGTCCCCCGATTACCGGTCGGATGCGCTACACCACACCTGTGATATCAAATCTCATACAGTGCTTCAAATCCATCCATGTTAAACTTAACATTTTCCGTACGTAATAGCTCCAAATGACTTTAGACATTTAATTAATGCAAGAACTAATACATTTTTAAATAATTAGTCGAGAAAGGATTGTTGTGACGTCATACCTGTAGATTCCACCTTAAATGTTAATGAGGAAAAAAATGCAACACACTTTTATAGCCGTAATTATATAAAAATTCTACGTATTTATCAACTTTACCTATGTTTAATAATAAAAAAATTTAAGATAGCAAAACAATTTATTATATTTTTCACATTTCAGTGCAGTTTACTTTATTAATAAATTCCACATGAATGAATATGTAATTAAGCGTACTTAGCGAGTTTTCACACTGCAAAATGTAAACACGGCAGTCTCTGACTCACGGATTAATCAATTTTATGCGTGTGGGCGGAATGTATTTCAAATATGCATGACGAACGTGGCGCGGGTGAAAAGGTGACTCAATATTTAAAAAGAGATTAAATTCAATTAAAGTTAATCACTCACGTGTGTTTCGACAGGGCTGGGTTCTCGACTACCAGTGGCACTTATTCGGGATCCGTTATATCTGCAAAAAAATTAATAAATCTAATGTAAAAAAAAGACTTTAAAAAAATGTATAATGAATTAAAACCCTTAACAATAAATAGAACGAATAGTTTTGAATTTTTGGATACGTTTAAATAAACTAACACTTTATGGTTAAGTTTCTATTTGGGATTTGAAGGTTTTCCCTTTTTATTGTAAAATTTGAATTTTTCGTTCATGAATATGATATACATTATTGTTTCATCCCATCTTAAACCATTACACTTTGTATTTGTCAATGGATACAAAAGATTTCAGAGGGTGATTTTTCAGAAAATAAAGCAAAGCCTTTTTTAGTCAAAATCTTCTTGTTTCCAAATTAAAGCCTTTCAAAATTAAGACATAAAATTGAATAATGGATGGTTGAGGTTTTTACTCGGTGAAACTTCACATTACATTATTTTTGATTCCGGGAGTGGGCTGGTCATTGTATGAATGGTGTGATTGTCCCCCAAATTCAAATTACAAATTACAAAGGTGAATGGGTAAAATGGTTAAACCGATACCCAGGTGTAAATGGTGCAAAAAAAAACTATTTTTTTTTATTTCACAAAATGTATTGCAGAGACACTGCTATGATGATTAATCATCTGCGTGATTGTATTGGCGAAACAACTGTAGCATTGTCTCTACAATAAATATTGTGAAACTTAAAATTGTTTTATTTACAAATAGCAAAAATAAAGATATAATTTTCCAGAAAATAAAATATTTGTAATTTGGAATATTGGATTTATCATAGATTAATTCTTAAGCCGCTTTTACATCTTTGGTCACTCGTTTTTATGATTGTAGTTTAATCCAGCTTTTTGTTTTCTAAATAATTCTGATTCCTTTGGAATTACAACAGATTGGTTTTAAAACCGCTTTTATATTTCTGATCATTCTCTTTCATTGACGTAACTCCATTTAATCTTTCATATTTTAAATAATAATGATTTAATAATAGAACAAAAGATTTATTCACTTGGTCACAGTTATTTAAATAAAAAGAATTGTTGCATTATACAATATGTTATTGCTAAGCAACAGCAAATGTCTATTATTAGACATTTGTTAAAGTACTTATGTAAGTCATAATGTCACAGTAGCTAAAGGGAAAATAATTTATTAATTAATTAATTATTTTCAAATCCTTTTTATTTAATTTAAATAATTATTTGGAATATGAAACTCACAATAGATTGGTGCTTTCACATTTCTGATCACTTGGTTTAATGACACAATATAATTCAAGCTTTAATACTCTTGATATACTTGAAATATGGGACTTACGACGGATTAGGCCACTTTGGCATCTTTAATAATTAATTTTGAATTAGTAGCATTAAAATTTCCATTAATAACTTATTTGCCTCAGATGTTGCAATAAAACCAAAGCATCCACCGATTGGTTTCATTTAACGTTTTATTGACATTTTGTGTATTCTTTAATTCTGGATACAACTGAAGGCCAATAAAATATTAAATTTTTCTTGAGTGACAAATGACGCAGAGCCGAACGTGTATAATTAGACTCATTTCGAGATAATCATCGGGAGATGAATTAAATTCTAAACGCCTTTCTCGGAAATATTCTCAACCCCTAACCACCTCCAAAAAAAAAAAAAAAAAAATACATCCCACGATATGTTTCTGTATTTTGTTTTATTTAACTCATATATTTTTCACATTTTCTTCTCGCTTTTTTTCAGTTTTTTGTGCAATTTATATTTTATTTCTAAAAAGAGATTCTATTCTCAACTTTGAAACGTTTTTCGGTCGTTTTCGCGTTAAATCTCTTCCTAAGTTTTTATTCTATATTTGGTTATATTTTTTATAATTTAAGCGATTTATTGACTAAATCATTATTTAATATTACTAGTATCAGTAATTTTGATTAGAAATTATTCAATTAAAACAAAACGAAATAACAATAATTTCCACAATTACTTATTATAAAAGCCCTGTTGATGAAAAATTTATTTCATCCCAGCAATTAACCCAACCGCAATAAATACCATATCAAGGTTCAGTTAATCGATTTGGAGGAGTCGAAAAGTTTCGCACGTGATGGGTTGTTTAGGGAATTTTAATGAATGGACGGACGGACGGCGGAGGATGAGGCTGGGGAGGAGGGCAAAGAGAATGGGCTTATTCAATTGAGAATTCATAATAAATGGCCTTTTATGCGGAATACATCGGCGTTTAAAACTCGTTTTGTTCGGCCAGGTCGATTGGTATGCGAGCGCTCGTGTGTGTGTATGTGTGTGTGTGCTGAGGAAAGTTTCATTTATTCACACAGGGGCCCAGAACAATGTTTGAAAACAACATTAACAACCCTCAAGATAATTAAAATTTAAAATGATTTATTGTTTTGCAATTCACAGTTGAACGAAATAATAATTTTAAAAAATCGACTTGCTTTGTCATTCGGTGTAAATTAAGTTGCATATATTCACTTTAATATCGAAGATATTTGTTAGTGAGGACGTGAAGTTTTCTTGATTAGTAACATTTATATTATATATCATATATTATAAATTGCATTTATTCCAATTACACATCAATAACATTGAAGTAGTTATAAACATTTAATATAATTAATGGTTTTAATATTAAGATATTGGTAGTTCATATTGTATGAAATAAATATGAATAAATTATTAAAAATCAACCAATAAAACACAGATTAGATTGAATAACTTTAAATTCTCGACTAGTTTCGGGTTGAATTGATAAATAAAGCACTAATAACCTTTCTTCACACTTTAACGATTATTAGTGCTTTATTTATCAATTCAATTTGATCTTCACGTAACTCAATCAATCAATTTAGTTTCGGGTTATTAATGGGCTAATAACCCGAAACTAAATTGAAATAAATTCAAGAGAATTTATTTTTTTAATTCTCTTGAAAATGGGCTAATAACCCGAAACTAGTCGAGAATTTAAAGTTATTCAATTTAATCTGTGTTTTATTGGTTGATTTTTAATAATTTATTCATATTTATTTCATATAAACATTTAAATTTATTTAACGAATTTTATTTCAAGACCAAATGCAAGTTATTGAAACATATGTTTCAATAACTTGCATTTGGTCTGTACGTCTGTAAGGCTGATAATCATTTAAAAATAATTTAATATCATCAACTTTATCTTTAATTACAGCGCCATCTGCCACAACCCGAAAAAAGTTTTTCAGACAAAAGTTATTGAATTTCTGATGTACATTTCGAATCGAAAATAAAAAGAAGGGGTTTCTATTTAAAATTTCAAAGTTGTCTCCTACCCAGCTCCCCAGGGGGGTAGGGGGCAAAAATTGTTATAACAGGAAAAATATTGTGGGTTTATTTGCAACATTTTTTGATATAATGCTTTATTCTCTAGATATTTAGCAATCTCAAGTTAAATGAAACACCCTGTATTTCATGTATATTTGAGAGTAACGAGCTGAATTTTTTTGTTAGAAAAAAAAAAACCTTTAATCATTCCAACATTTCCTGAACAATCCCTCCGTTCTGTTTCTTTCCGTCTCCCTTCCGAAAAAGCATATTTATCATTGTGTTAAAGAAAAACTTTCCCGAAAAAGTGCAAGTATGTTAGGTGACAAACAGTGAACTTCCGAAAGGAAAAATTTAATTTAAACCATAGCTACAAGTCGCCCGCCGCGAACGAGGAAACGGAGGACTCGGGGAAAAAGGGGTCGGAGACGCGACGACTTCCAGAAAAGTTGATTTAAATTTAGTTTTTTGAACTTTGTCACTTATTTTAATGCCCCGCCACAATTCCCCGAAACGACACGCGGCGAGGAAAATATAAAGTTCTGTGTTAATTAATTTCATTTGAATAAACTGATTCAGGTCGGCCGGGGCCGAAAGGGAGAGACGACGGCGGACGTGGGGGGGAAAAAGAAAAAACGCACCGCCGAAGGGAATCTTTGGAATCTTCAAGTCGCGAAAGAGAATTAATTTCGTTTGTTCAATTTCTCGTAATGTTATTTTCGCTCGTTCGTTTCGTTTCATCGCGTGGCTTCGCTTTATTCACAACTTGGTGTATATCGGTAAATGAAATCAATTATGTTATATTTGAAATTTAAAGGGCTTCTAAAAAATGACAACCATGCAATACATTTTATTAGTAATTTTTCTATTAATTGAAGTTTAAAAAAATATATCTTTATATAAATAGGGTATTTGCCCGGGAAGTAGTTGTTTTAATGTGCATTTGTTTAACGTACTTACGTAGGTAAGTCAATAGTCACAGAGCTAAATGTGAAAATAATTTATTAATTATTTTCAAATCATTTTTATTTAATATATATCTTTATATTCAGTTTTATCTTATAATTCAATTAAATGTTTCACCACACTCTATTTCCTCTTAAATGAAATTAACGTAATTTTTATACCCTATGATAAGCTTTTACATTAAAAATCAACAATAACTACGGCAGCGATTTGTTCAAATGTATTAATAAAAGAGAATAGCAATCGACCAGTCCAATTATTGTCAGAGTTTAAATAATATTTATTATTGTTTGTTTTCTTGCAATCAAATTAAACCAGGAAAATTTTCTGGCAATGATCAGTAAAATTCAATCAATCCCTTTTTTCCAACTGCAAAAACTAATTATTGCCATCCTTGTTTAATTTCATCGTAATTTAAATAACTGAAAGTGTGTGAATTATCTCAGTTTATTTTATTATTATTTTACTAGATACTTAATCATCTTCTTTGTGATATTGACAGTTACATTCAATTTACAAAACATTAAGGTTGCGGTTTAGTAGAAAGAGATGACTATATAGTAAAATGGAAATAATCGTTTGAAAAAAGAGCCATTTCTTTGGATTTGATAATATAATGTATTTACATTTTTTATCTACGAAGTATAAAGTATCAGTCCGAATAAAAATTAAATCGATCATTTTCGTCTATTACGTCAATTTACTAGTTCAAGTTAGAAAAGAAAATTGTAACATATAATGAAATTAATAAGTCATGCCTGTTAAGTGATTTGAATGCAGAATTTAATGAAATCCTTTAAATTTTCATTGCACAAGTTTTTATTAGCAAAAATATAAT
Organism: Philonthus spinipes; assembly: GCA_963082785.1. Classification (NCBI taxonomy): domain Eukaryota; kingdom Metazoa; phylum Arthropoda; class Insecta; order Coleoptera; family Staphylinidae; genus Philonthus; species Philonthus spinipes. Next base: position 6,588,945 of record OY720314.1, read on the forward strand.
TTGAAATTTGCTATAAATTCGGTCAATTTTCATTGTTTTTCATAATTGATTTTCACACAAACTAAACGTTAAAATAATTTTTAATTCATCTGACGAAATTCCTGCTTATTTTATGATTACTTTAATGTATAATACAATATTATTCATTGATCATAGTAGCAATCTATCTCGAATTCGTGATTGCTAAAATTTATATAGCTATCTCTTTCGTGTAAACGGCACCCTTAACAAGATGGCTATCGACTAGTAATTTTTCCGACAGGCGCTTCTTGTCCGTTGTCTCGTGTGTGAGTTATTCATTTATGTGTGATCATATGAATTCATGAATGGCGAATTGAGGGATGTTGGGAATTCATATTATGCAGAGAAGGTTTAAAAGTTCCTGGGTAAGGATTTTTTCATTATTAAGTAAAAAAAATGTGGGTTTACTTTCAGATAAAATGTCTAAAAGTATACCCTCATTTTTATACTTAATAGTAAAAGTTTTGTGGATTTTTTCGATGAAGTATAAAAAAAATGTGGGTTTACTTTTGAATAAATCTTATTTAAAAGTAAAGCCACATTTTTACTTTCGCCGGACCCCTGTCCAAGTGAAAGTATTGTGATCGTGAAAATTTTCGAAACGCCAATTTCAACAAATATGCATATTTTGAGGTCTCCTGAGTCCATTCCATCGACTTTTAATAATTTTATAATATTCTTCTAAATACTCGGCTTTAACTTTAAAAGACAACAATCAATTTTTTCTATTAAACATTTTGCTTTCCTATTAAATTTTCAATCAGAAACTTATTTGACCGTATTCACCGGGGAAAATATCATGATGGACACATCACCATTTTTTTTATTTTATAGTAAAAAAGAGTCTACCCGGGAATATATTTATTTTAAAATAGATCCACATGAATCATTGCTTCGTATTTTCTTAGATTTTCAAAACCGTGCAACACAGTTATTAATAAATCCCCGGAATTCCAGTTTTATTTTTTCTCCTAACGCTAAATATCTTTCTCTTTCAAATGCCCAACATAAACGCGGCTCATTGTTATAAATATTACCCACACCGAATTATTATTTATATCGATTCGGCACGTACTCGTTATTCACGCACAACGGACCTTGGACGCGAATTGCAAAATCCAAAATAATCGGATAATACCGATTCGGAATCGCCGGCGCGAGGCTGTTTTCGAAATAAATTTGATGAAAAGAAACAGAAAAAATAAATAAAAGGAGCGAGTAGGTAGTTGTGGGTGGTGTACATTCATTCGTTTCTTTTTTTTTTTTTGATACAAACCGCGTGTTTGCGTTGACTAATTGCGGCTTCGCCGCTCTTTTTGGATTGAGACGCATTTTTCTTTTAACACTCGCTTGCTTGTATGTAGAGAGATGTTGTGCGGGTGTTTCGGAATTAATCGCACATTAGAGTTTATAAATATTTATACACAATTACGTGTTTAGTTTGACAGTGTACTATTCAAATTTAATATTAATAGAAAAGAGTTTTATTCACTTGGTCACAGTTATTTAAATAAATTAAATAATTTATTTAAAATTTAGTGGTTTAAAGAATAATATATTTTTTAAATAAAACAATTATATATATATATATATAATCGATGTCCCCTTTTACCAATTGGTGTCGGGGTATTATTTATATATATGACTCAAATAACCTGGTAACCATTTTGTAATTAAGGAAATTAAATTTGGGGGACAATCACAATCATTCAGACTACAATCGGTCCCACCAGGCCTTGAATCGAACTAGGGACCTCTAGAATGCCTGACTTAAGTAAGTGGTTGAGGATTGGTTGTATTGCATGCAAAAATGTATCCACTCGGTTTTATTCGCTGCAAATAATCATAGATGTCAAGTGTAACAACGAAGATATGAGTATTAACGCACTACTCATATTGTTGTTGTTAACTGTAATAAGTCGCATGTCCAAAAAATCCGAAATTTCAGGATCACAAATAAACTACATAGTTACTTTATAAAAAAAACAGCTGGAATCTTGTATTTATTCAGATCAGTTTGCCATTGGGGTAAGATATCAACAAATAAAGAATTTAGAAATAATAGAAAAAAAAAAGAATTCAGACGGAAATACCATTAATCGATTTAATCGATATCCAATTAAAAGATCTTTACAATATATATTGTAATATGTATAATGATATTATGTTTATTAATGAAAACACATTTCAATTCAATTCATTTATTTACGGTAAATCACCTTTATACAGAATAATAACAATATTCAAAATGTTTAGATAAATAGCATGACTGTAAATCACACTTTTCTTTTGTATAAAATTTCTAACTGCAGTTTCGGCAAATTCAGTTTGTCATTATAAAACATGAAACACCGTTAAACATAACAAAGTTTAGAAGAAATCAAGGCATTAGTACTAGAACGAGTACCAAAATATAAAAGATGAGCTATTGCCCTTTCTCCATTACAGTTCTTTTCTATTCATAAATCCAACCATCAAAACTTTAAACAACCTTGAAGTTTGTGGGTGTACGTATCTCAGGTCCCTAACCAGAATTCGCCCTCCTTAGAGTCCCTTGTTAAATCCACCTAACAACCGCCAGAACGATATTAACAAATATACTCCCGTTTACATGTCTAAAGATACAATTTTATGTTTATGTATTTTATGATTGTGTGATTCGGCTCACTGATATGAAGTGAGCCACTGATTTTCCCGGCGCTTTCACCATATTTTTGTTTTGTTTTACATTTTGTTGTATATTTGTTTATATATTTATATATTTTGTAATTTGTATTTCTTTAAATTAAATTGTCCTGTAATTGGTTATTCTGTTGGGCAATAAAGTATATATATTATTATTATTATAGCCAAGATCATTTCAATGATATATATAAATCTTTATTCAGGACTAATGCTTACAATATGCATACAATACAATACAAACCTATTATAAAATATCATACAGTATACACCAGTCCCGAACTGGCTATCGACCAGCGGTTTTTCTGCCAATATCAATAATATTTATTTTGTCATGAGTAAATAGCCGTATTTTAAAACAATTTATTTGTCCTATATTTTATTAACAAAGTAAAGCTTATTCTATAACGAGTCCATTTTTAAAACTTACTGGCCAATAGCCACTTTTGTCAACTTTGGCAAAAGTAACAGAAAAAAATTTAATAATACATTTCGTATAAACAATTACGTAAAATTAAACACGAGGTTTGTTTCACAATAAATATAAAATAAATAATATTTTATTCTGACTAGTTTCGATTTTTACATCATTTTCAAAAAAATACTTCAAATGAAAGCCGACAACAAAGCCTGGATATCCAGAAAGCAATCACCGGAAACATCGTAAATGATAATGAAGATATATGGACTTCCCCGATATTAGCACTTCTCCTTCTTACCTTCAGGTAAGAAGGGGCATCGGATTCAAGTTAAATCTCCGCGAGATTTAACATGAATCCTTTATTACCTGATTTTAATATTTTAAATTTATTAGGGTCAAAGAAATGTTTTTCTGAAAATCAATGTTTAGCAAAACCTGTGGTGTTTTTGTTTTCAATTATGTATTTTTTATGTTACATATAGTATTAAACGAAACTATTGAAGACACGGATATTCAGGCAGAAATTATCACTATTAATAATTTCACTACAGGATGACAAAACTTTAATAAAGTTAAAAGTATTAAAATTCATAAATAATTTTAAAAACAAAATAATTAATAAAACAAAAAAAGTCGATATTGGAATCTGCAACTTTAAAAAATATTAGAAATAAATTGAAAAATAATAAATAAAGCAGATAAAGGTAATATAATAGCAATTTTAAAGAAACAACAATATTCAGAATTTAAGACTGTTTCAGTTTTCTCTATGAAACAGTCTTAAATTCTGAAAAATTTAAAATAATTAAAACATATACAACAAATAAATTCCAACTAGAGTTAAAAAGTATGTTTAAATCAATTAATAACATTATTCAACCTAACGAAAGATTTAAGTTTATAACAATGAATCCTAGAGCTTCTTCTTTGAATGGATTACCAAAACTTCACAAGAAAGATGAACCCATGAGACCTGTTGTTTCGTACATATATGCTCCTGCATATAAATTATGTAAATAAATTCTTCCCGATATTTACTAATTTTAAGTTAAAATATGTAATAAAAAACAAAATAGATCTGGTCACGAAGATGAAAACAGTAGAAATTCCGTTCAATTCAAAATTAATATTGTTTGATATAAAGAGCTTATTGACATCAATACCCACAATCAAATTAAAAATTATTTTACAAGATATTATCAACAACATTGACCATTTAATTTTCCTTGTTTGCTTAAACAGGACAAGTTCGCCTTCCTTTAGTGGATGAAAAAATGATTCTCGGTCGTCTACCTTGTAGACCCAAATCGTTGACGATGCCACTTGAAATTAGGCAAAAGGTGGCGCTTGCGTCGTCTTTAATTTATTAACATTGACCATCCCGACAATTCCAAAACAGAACTTATTAAATTGACAGACCTTTGCCTAAAATAGAATTATTTTGAATTCAATAAAAATATATATACTAAAATTAATAGTTTACCAATGAGCTCTCCACTATCACCACTATTAGCAGAAATTTATATGGCACATTTAGAAAACATAATTTTCAATAGCAGCGATTCTTCAAGGGTTTTGTTTTGGGCGAGATATGTTGATGATATTTTCTGTATTTGGAATGGTACAACAAGACAATTACATTCATTTGAACATTACCTTAATTCAATAGATTCAGATATTCAATCTACGTCCGAACTTGAGCAAAACAATAGCTCAAATTTTCTATATGTAAACTTAGAAAAACAAAAAAAAAAACAACAACAAGCTAACATTTAAAATCTACAGAAAAGGCACATTCACAGATATTATAATCCCCAATGACTCGAATCATCCCAATCAGATAAAACATAGTGCGTTAAACGCTTTTATCAATAGATTAATTAACAGTGTTTCATTCACTTAATTACTTATGTTTTTGTGTTACATGTGTATATTTTTTTTAATATTCATACTTACTTTATAGGAATGTTTACTCATTCTGTGTCTGTATGTAAATAAATAAATAAATAAATTCCAATGAATCCTTGATTATGCACAATATGGATTGAACATTTTAGTTTAGAAACAGTTTATTCATGTATTGTGTTGTGCATCAGCTTTTACTTTGTTAGTTATATGAAGAGAAAATTGACAGTGATATAGCAAATTAATAAAATTATATTTAATAATAATAACACTGAAACGAATATCATTAGTAAAGAAGGCTATCGATTTTTTCCTTCTACAAAAAATACTTAAAGAAGTAACTCGTAAATTTTAAAATATGTTATTAATTTTAATTTTATTTTTGTTGAATATAAACCCTTTCGAATGGAGAGACTGAAATAAAAGAGGAAAGCAATCAGAAAAAAATAACACGGAAAGAATAGTTAGCAAATAAGATCTGGGAGGCGGCCGAACGGGCAAACGACCCCTCTATCCATCCTCCATCCCCCTGTTCTCTTTTCTTTTTCCACCCTCTCGGTTACATTACATAGTCGCACTTGTGCATTACGCCGCGGCAGTAATCTTTTCTAGTAGAGTTGGCGCAGCTGAGCGCCGCGACGCCGACGACGACGCCAGCCATGCAGACGCCGGGCATATGCGTTAAGGATTTATACGCCGCACTCAACTCCTTCGGCGGCGTTCTTTATTAGTGACATTAAGAGGTTTATGTGTACAGGAAATTTTAATAACAACTCCGGGGAATGAGAACAGATAAACTTTATATATCATATAAGTGTGTATTATATACAATATGTATACCGGAAAAGAATGGGAGAAATGTAATGATGAAATGGAGCAGTCTGCAAAAAACAGCTTTTCTTTATTAGAGAAAAAAAATTATAATTTATTAATTCATAAGAATCTACAGGAGAGAGGGAAGAAAGAACGAAAATATGATTGATCTCAAACTCTAAGTTAATCATAACATATGAAAGACAACGCAAGCGCCATCTTTCGCCTAATTTCATGTGGCATCGTCAACGATTTAGTCTACAAGCTAAACAACCGAGAATCGTTGTTTCGTCTAATAAAGAAAAGCGAACTTGTCTTGTTTATGAGAACAGGAAACGAAAATAATTGGTTATCGAAATTCACTAGTTATCCATACGTTAGATGAATTGGTGGCTGAACATTTTATTAAATAAACTCTAAGTTGATGAAGACAAAAACGTATTTATTAAAAAGGTTATATTTACTTGGTTTTGTTTTACTGATGTATTTTATTTTTCGACTAGATTCAAAATATACGAAATTAAAACTTTCAGAGTTTTTCTAAAGGAAACTTAAACCATCATAAATGTTTGTAAAAATTGAATATTCAATTTCATAATGAATGCCTTATAAAACTCAAGAAATAATAATGTCTTAATACTTTGTTCTAGCAAAATGATTCATTTGATTGGCAATCTCTATTAATTAAACACATTTCAGAAAGTCGAAATGTTTCACTTATTTGTAACCATACGAAAATCAAAATGGGATTTTATAGGTTATAGTCGTGCAAAATGAAATAATATCAGTTTTTTCACTACTTATTTTTTTTTTATTACTAGATGTACATTTCAAGTGCAAAGTACACATCGTGTTACCTTCATGTAACTTAGAAAGATGCATCAAGTTGAAAGGTTATAGTGCTTCGAATCTTAGTGTTCAATGTGTATTTTCAAAAATATTTTATTATTAATAATTAACTTCTCATTTAACCCGTGGTGCAACATTTTTGAATTAAGGTATATTTTAATTAATTTTCACTAATTTTTATATATTTGCTCCGACTAGTTTCAACCTGAAATATGAAGGATCATATCTCCCTGAACATAACTAAAGGTCGAAACTAGTCGGAGCAAATATATATATATATAAAAAAAAAAAAACAGTGGAACAAACCAACTGTTTTAATTAAAATATACCTTAATTAAGATTATATTATTTGTAAGGTGTAAATCGTCTAAAATAATGCTTAATAAATTAAATAAAAGTGATTTGAAAATAATTAATAAATTATTTCCACATTTAGCTCTGTGAAATTTTGACTTACGTTACTCATTTCTAAAATAATGCTTAATAAAAATTATTATTTTATTTTTGCTCAGAACTTGTTGAACGTATTAAGCAACTTCACCCCCGCGCCTCCTCCAAAAAACCGCAAAACTACGAAATGAAATTAGTTCTGCATCACACCCGAAAACTAAAACCGAAGAAAACTTTGATATATCTATTATTACACACATACACAGAAAAGAAAGACATAAAACTCATCGTGCGACCACCGACAGAAAAGAAACACAATACTTTCGCCAAGTTCCCGCCGGCTGAATTGGATAAAATCAGTCAGTGGTGCCAATCGGAGGGGGGAAGCGCCCCGTGTTTTGCGGGCGGGTGTCTGTTCCTGCGGGCAGCATGTTGCCGGCCCCTTCCTGTTTCGGCCCAGCGCGGCGCATTTGTTTCGTGGCAATTTCCACCGATATGAAACGGAAAAGGGGGAGAGAGAGGACGATTCCGTGCAACACCTGCGCATAACTTGATCAACTAATTTCGGCATAGGACAGCGACAACAACGAAAGTAAAGCAGATGAGAGAAAGAGAGAGAAATATATGTAATTAAAAAGTTCAGGAGGGATGTTGCAAAAAAATAATAATAAGTTTGCAGATTATGAGATTTAACGTAGCAAACAAAAAAAAAACAACTAAAAGTGTAATATATGAGTGGCTCAAGCCATTTAATTATAATTATACTCTATTTTCTTAATTCAAACTTTAAAATTTAATATTTCAAGAATTTAGTGGAGTGATGAAGATTGAAAAATTCAGGTTAGAAACAGTTTATTCATGTATTGTGTTGTACATTAGCTTTTAATTTGATAGTTGTATGAAGATAATTGATTAATGAGGCTGATAATTGTTGAAAGTTCATAATTACTTATATTAAATAACACTATTATTGAAGAAGCCACAGTGTGGTGAAACAATTGTAGCGATATTACAATAGACTTTGAAAGACTAAATAGTGTTATTTAATATAAGCAATAAAATTATATTTAATAATAATAAAAATTTTGCCTTATCTAAGCAGCTAACTTTTAGCTTTTTACGATCATCTGTTTTTAAGTCGGAAATCTAGCGATGTATTAAGTCTTGCCAGGATGGTGTACATAATACCTTAATATACCGTAGCCCAAGTCCTGGATATAGATGAACCAGATACAAACTGTAGAGCATGTCATAGGATGCTAGAAACAATTATGCATTTGCCATCTTCTTACAGTGCAACAGTTTATATCCACAGGCATTACTCCTGTTGACGATATTACAATAGGTAAGTTATATACCTCTTCTTGTTTCCACATATTCCTAATTTCGTCTGCCAGGGATTTGTATTTATCCATTTTTTCTTGCCAAGTGGCCTGCATATTGTAAGTATTAGGTATGGCGATATCTATAAGGTATGTTATGTCTGTCCGTTTATCAGTGAGGGTGATGTCTGGTCTATTGCAAGGTATGGTCTTATCGGTACTGCTTCGGTTCCAGTATAATTTATGTGTGCCATTTTCGAGGACATTGGCCGGTTGGTACTCGTAATATGGAGATGTTTCAGTAATTAAGGTGTGTAATGTGGCTAGTTTTTGATGTATTATGCCAGCGACCTGGTAGTGCCTTTGAAGGTAGCTTGTGGGTGCCAATATTGCACATGCAGCAGTGATGTGATGGATGGTCTCTGATGCATTCTGACAGCGCCTGCAGCTGTCTGTAACATTAGCCTCCTTTAATATAAATTTGCGGTAGTTCTTGGTAACTATGACTTGGTCTTATATCGCGATCATAAAGCCCTCCGTCTCAATGAACAAATCCGCCTGAGTCAGCCATTTGATCGACAAAGTTATGGCTGAGATCATTTGGGTGTCATCCATGTAGTGCTTTTCCAATCCAAGCTTGCTTTTTCTCCCCTTCATATTCTGCATTCGATTGCAATGGTTGTTTGTTGGTGTGTAATAGGTCCAATTGCGTGTAGTTGTTGTCTAACAGACGGCCAGCTTCATGTAGAGGTGTTTGCTTGCTGAGAAAATAGCACTGTAGATTCGCAATCTGCTTTTTATTCAGTCTATCAACATCAATAAGCCCCGACCTCCTATTCCACGTGGCAAATTAATCCGTTCTATTGCTGCCTTTGGGTGGTGGGTGCGAAATTTAGTTAAAGTTGTTCGTATTTGTATATTTTCAAGGTCAGTTATTGTCCACATAACAGTTCCGAAGGTATACGTTAAGACTGGTACCGCGTATGTGTTAAAGGCTTTATATGTGTTTTTCCCATTAAGTTTCGATTTCAAAATTTCGGCTAGTCGCTTTATGTATTCTTTTGTTACATTTTCTTCAATTTTTTTATGTTGAATACGTGCCGCCTGTAAAACGCCAAGGTACTTGTAGACATCGGTGTTTTCCATTGATTCAATTGTTCCTCCATCCTTTGTTTCAAAACATTTCGAGTTATTTGTCCTTGGTTGATATTAAGAGTTTTACAGTTATCCAGACCAAAAGACATCTGAATATCGCGGGAGAAGTCTTCTGTGATTTTAAGAAGCTCGTTCAATTGCGCTTCATTTGAGGCATATAGTTTGATATCATCCATATAAAGCAGGTGACTAATAACATGCTTGGTTCTCAGTCCCTACCTTATTTGAAATCCATACCATGAGCAGTTGAGTAACGCAGACAATGGGTTCAATGCTAAGCAAAACCATAATGGACTTAGGCTGTCCCCCTGAAATATACCTCTCTTTATTTTTATAGGTTGCAATGTTGTGCCTTTCCCACTTTGGTTGATTTGTAGTACGACATTCCACGTTGACATTATATGTGAGAGGAATGTAGTAATCGTATTATCTACCTTATACAGCTTTAGGACATGCAAAAGCTATGAGTGCGGGACGGAATCAAACGCCTTTTTATAATCTATGAAGGCACTGTATATGTTTCTTCGTTTGTTTGCAGCCTGTTCCATAACAACGGAGTCAATTACAATCTGTTCCTTGCATCCTCCCGACTTTTTAATGCAGGTTTTTTTATTTCTCTGCCAGTATATGGAATGCGCCGAGGTGTAAATAGATTGCTCCGGATATACATGACGTTAGTATTTTATATAGGGTGCATAGGCAGGTTACTTATTGGTCTGTACTGGCTTGGATCAGATAGATTATTTCCTTTTGATAGTATTACTTTCATTTTCACGATAAACGACATTGGAAGTAAATACGTCAGTCCTCTACCTAGGAAACTCGGCATAGTTATTGGGTCATTAAGGAATTGTTCAAAGTATCGTGCGATATAAGGGTGGGTATTATTATTATTTGTACTATTACAGCATAAGCCAGAGCTATCCACTGAACGGATTATTTCAAGATTCAGTTGACATTATGTGTGACTGTTGGTGTGGTGTTGTTTTGTCATCCCCAAGAACTTCCTAACAATGCGGCAAGTGTTGAGTATTACTGCCTTTTGTAATTCTATGTAAGTATACTTTAGCAGGTTTAGTAATTCTAAGCTTTTATGCAAATTTTTAGGAATTACTCCCGTTGTTGATAATATAATTGGTACAATAATTACATTTTCCACCATCCAAAGCTGCTTTACCTCAATTGCTAGTCATATTTTCTGATTTTCTCCGCATGAGTTTGTAAATTATGTGTACTTCGGACCGCAATATCAATTAAACAAACTGATTTGCTTACTTTGTCAATTAATACACAATCAGGTTTGTTGTGGTGTATAGTCTTGTCGGAAATAACCGAACGATTAATATTATTATTATTTTCATTATATTATTGTGTCTCGAGTGGTTATCATCCTGGTTTTGTGAAAATGTAACGGGCTAAGCCAGGTTACCAATTAGGTATTTTCTTGTAATATCCAGTGTTGATAGAATCACAGCTTTTTTGTAGATTTGTGTGTATATAGTCGGGGATGTTCGAAAGCTTTATATTTGTGTAATTCCAGTTTATGATATTATAAATGGCACTATAGTAACTTTTCTTGCTTCTAGATTCTTTTAATTTCAATAGCTAGCGCTTCGTATTTTGCCATTTTTTCTTTAAATTTACTTAATAAATTTTGGTCGCTTAGTACGGCTATACAATCTTGTATAGGAAATGTATTTTTCCGTGATTGTATTATTTAATAATAAATAAATAAATGTCAATAATGTACGTATTATTATTATTATTAGCCACTATGGTTTTCCGAAACATCTTTTAGGCACAGGCATTGACCCATATAGAGGATGCAACGAAAAATGGAAACAGTAGGGCATACACCTCACGAAAGCACCGTTTTTATCCTTGATAAAAAATTCTACGAACGGGGAGAAGCCCCGAAATCGTGAAGATTGAACCACCACCAAATACTGGAAATAAACAGGCTGGCTGAAAGGGTCTAGCCACTTGGATAGGAGGTACTACAATGGACCAAATACAATGGCCTACGTTGTCGCGCTATATTTGCTGCCCACCCACCCCTGAATCCTTAATCATTAGCTCATCACTAGAATTAATGAGATCTTGTAATTATTGATGCTTCTTGTTTATTCTAAATCATAATTTTAAATAGTTTAATTTCCATAGCACTTTATAAAATAATTCATAATTTAATTAAATTGTTTTGTTATAAACTTAAAGTAAAGCGTAAAAATTAAAAATATATAAATACCTATGTTGTCTTCGATCGAAACACGAATTTTCGGTAAAGCAATGCAGAAGCTTCGCGGGCAAGGCACGATTTCACGGAGCGATTTGACGAAAACCTTTCGAACAGACGGGACGGCGAATTTGATTGAAGCTGTCAAAAGATCGCGGCAACCTTGTCAATTCGAATCAAGTTCGAACGTTAATTAAAAAAAAAACGAAATTGTATTTCAACCAATCGATTCAAATTCTTAAACATTATTCTTTTGCAACATCGAAAATTAGTTTTCAAATCATTTTTATTTAATTTATTTAAATAACTGTGACCAAGAGAATGAATACTCTTTTCTATTTATATTTAGATTAATGGTTTTAATTTTTAGACATTGTTAGTTTATATTGTATGAAATAAATATGAATAGATAATTAAAAATCAACCAATAAAACACAGATTAGATTGAATAACTTTGTCGTAATTTGTGATTGGTAATTTGCCTTTTTTTATACATATGTTTTGTAATCTTTTTAGAGCGTCACACTGTTCTTATAAAATTTTTAATATGTAATTATAATTGTAATTTGGAAATGGAGATTCCGTTAATAAAGTAAATTGAAATTGAAACTTTAAATTCTCGACTAGTTTCGGGTTATTAGCCCATTTTCAAGAGAATTTAAAGTTATTCAATCTAATCTGTGTTTTGTTGGTTGATTTTTAATAATATATTTAGATTAACAAATTGAAATTAAAAAATATATAATGATTTTAAGTTTACATTTGAAATTCAATTGATATATTTTTTTAAATTTCAATTTGCTAATCTAACTTTATATTCACATGCCGTTAAATGAATGTCTTATTTTGTAAGATACTTTAAAAAATTGTGTAGTAATATTGAATATTTCCAAAATAAGGATGATAACGGTAAAATCCGGTTTGAGTCAGAAAAAATGTTGTTTAAAAAATATCTATCCGTATGTCTGTGCTTTTTCCGAAGGACTAACGCTGTAATCAATCAGCTTCATATATTAAATAAATTATTTCCACATTTAATATATTTAAATAACTGTGACCAAGTGAATGAATACTGTTTTCTATTTAAATCAGCTTCATATTTCAGAGCTTTACTATTTTCCAAAGAGCTTCCAAACGCGCACAAGATAATAAATTATTTTGTTAATTGTTCAGACTTCTACTTTGTTATACATTATAATTCAATTTTAATAAATGAAACACTTTTTTACTTTGTTTGTATAACTCGGATTATACAAACAAAGTAAAAAAGTGTTTCATTTATTAAAAATAATAAATTATTGTTATTATTTGCAAAATTTATAAAAATTTCACATCAATGATTGAGCTATATAAATAATTACTGTAAACTTGGATTAATTCAAACAATATCCGACCTCGCGTAAAAATTTTAATTGTCCTGTATTCCATCGCGATCCATTAACCTTTCTAATTAGGTGCTAATTGATGATTACGGAAATGGAGATGACGAAAAAAATTAATATTCACAATTGCCATTTTGTTACAAGAAATGCAAATTTCAACATTGCAAATTATTTTCGAACTGCATTAATATGCTTTTAATGAAACGAGGATGCAATAATGTAAATATGTGCGCAGTGTGTAACTTTTTCGCAGCATTACAAAAAAAATATATAATTGAAAAAATACAATACTGAAAACAGTAAAGGCAATATTAGTGTTTGATAAATAAGAGATTAGTTTCTTACTTCATTTAAAAAAATTAAAAAAAAAAACGCACTAGATGTACATTTTGATTACCGTGTACTCAATAGCGAAATTGATAAAAAAATGAAAAAAAAAAAAACATACTAGATGTACATTTCGAGTACCGTGAGAAATTTAGGACAGTCGCGTTTCGAAAGGATATTTGCTGAAAATCCGGATACCGTTGCTTGCTTGCGATGTCAGACGCAAAAAGTTTACGTTACTGGGCGATGGAAAATCCTCAGCAATTGTATATATATATAAAAATAAACTCAATACGTCGTGTCTTGTAGAAAGTTATTAGTACTTATCTATGGATATATTGATAATTGAATCATAAATTTCTTATCACATAATTGTCCAATCTACGTGTCTGTGTTGGTAAAAAAATATTTGTGTTCCGGTATCTGTAAGTACAATATTTATGATAAATTAGAAGTTGAGGTTATACTCGAATCGTATTTATTGCACCGCGAGCACTCATCCGCGCAAAAAACTGGTGTGAATGTTTTAATATCAATTATTTATCTATCCTTCGATTCACCTTTGTTCTCTACTGTGATTCCTTTCCGTGGCCTATTTGTGTTTGTGTTTTAGAAGTCACTGCGACGGGTCGCGCAGTGTGAAGTTTTTGTTTCCCCGTTTTTTCACATAATTTCCTTTCCTAGATATTCGTATATTGCGCAATGGGCATTTTCTGCACCGCTTGTAATACACAATTAATACCCAAAAATCTGTCGTCTGCATTTAAATGCAATGGCACTTGTGGTAAATGGTTCCATATCCAGTGCACTTTATTATCGGAATCGCTGCTAAAATTTTATCGGGAGGAGGGAAACAATGTAAATGGCGAAAAATGGTACTGTAGTACCCAATGTAAAGCCTCGTCTCGTTGTAGTCCGGACCTGGACCATCCTGCTACATCTAATGTTATATCAGGTTCAGCTGACGACTTGAATAAAATAATTTCTGATCATATGCTCGCATTTAGGCAAGAGTTGATTAATATGAAACAGGATATAATTAATACCGTAATGTCAAAATTTTGTGACATTGAAAAGAGAATATTAAAATTAGAACAACTTGAGAACAAAACAACTTCTGATATTAACGAAATAGCTAGTGAAATTGAGGAAAGGCAAAATCGTAAATCAAACGTACTTCTTTTTAATTTAAAAGAATCTGTTGCGTTGGCTACCGAAGAAAAAGTCAAAGATGATTTTAGAGAGCTAGAAAAGATTCTTCAACCGCTTGGTGTTGTTGAAAGGCCCTTAAAAATATTTCGTTTGGGTAAATCGAAAGTAAATGGAAAATGTCGTCCACTAAAACTCATCTTTAAAGATGAGCAATCGGCTAAACTGATTCTTAAAACAAATGCTAACAACAAAAACAAAATGTTACATTTCCGTAGTGACCGAACTGTAATGCAAAGGGAATATTTCAATAAAATAAGAACAGAATATAACAGTCGTGTTGCTAACGGTGAAGAAAATATTATTATAAAATATCGAAACGATTTTCCGTACATAGCAAGTAATAATGAGAAACCTTCAGAAGCTACGAGTTTAACCCACTCAAAAAAGTAAATCTGTATTATCAAAATGTTGGGGGGATGCGAACTAAAATAAAAGAGTTTATGTTAAACGTTAATAATTGCATTTATGATTTAATTGTCATTACTGAGTCGTGGTTATACGAAGATTTTAAAAATAGTCAACTGTCAATACCGAACTACAATATTTACCGTGTGGAGCGGTCATCATTTGGTGAAGTAATGGGAGGTGGTATACTCGTAGCTATTAAGAAGAACTTCAAATCTACCTTAATATGCTCTTCTAATAAAATTGAACATATATTTATCTCTGCAACACTCGGGAGTACACAATTTATTATTGGGGGTGTCTACATTCCTCCGGCATCACCATTAGCTGTTTATGAAGAACATTGCCGTATTGTTGAAGACCTGCGTGACAAGTTTTCTAATTGCAAGTTCTTGATTTTTGGTGACTATAACCTAAACAATATCCAATGGGATGCGGAAGGGAATCCTATTTTACGTCATAGTGCACAAGCACAGGAAATTATTAACTCCTACAATTTCATGAATATGAAACAATTAATAAATATTCCTAATACAAGGAAAGTTTTTCTTGATTTATGTTTCTCCAACGTTGATTTCCATATTACTCTGGCCCGTGACTTATTACTTAATATTTGCGATCATCACTCAGCGTATTCAGGGGAAATCACAACTTCAACCGACTTTAAAATTATTGATACCTGGAAAAAGGTATTTCTCTTCAGATATGCTGACTATGAGGGGCTAAACAGTTTTTTTCACAATATTGATTGGGGGCAGATTTTAAATAATACTGACTTGGATGTTGCAGTTCAAACATTCTACAACTGTGTTCGAAGTGGAATGGATATTTTTATACCCTCGAAATATGTTACGGTTAAGAAAAATAAGTTCCCTAGATGGTACAATAATGAACTAACGGATATGGTATTTCGCAAGAAAATTGCACACACATGCTTTAAAGCATCTGGTCGGTATGAAGACTACTTAACATTCTGCGACCTACGTTCATCTTGTAAAAAAATATCCCAAGATCTGTATAATAAATATTTGCAACGTATTCAAGCTGACATCACTCATAATCCTAGTAATTTCTGGAAATATGCTAGTGACCTGCGACAGGAGGACGGGATTCCTAAACTTATGAAGCTGTATAACGATACTGCTGAAGATGGAATGGATATAGTAAATCTCTTTGCCGATCACTTTTCATCTGTTTATGAACCTGTCACACACGCCAACGTAGCCAACCTGAACACCAACAGTGCCCGATCAGTTCAAGATATGGAATTATCCATCACTTTGGAATGTGTCTTTAATAGTATTGCAAGATTAAAAAATTGCTATTCTACAGGACCTGATGGGGTTCCCTCCAATGTTTTGATTAATTGCGTGTATTCTTTAAGCAAACCAATCCATACTTTATTCACAAGGTCGTTAATGTCGGGATACGTACCTACTATCTGGAAAGAATGTTTTATAACACCTATATTTAAAAGTGGAAATCGTGATGATGTTACTAATTACCGTGGAATCAGCATTCAGTCGGTTATTCCAAAATTAATGGATTCATTAGTAAGTGAGCAATTGGCTTGGTTATCCAAATCAAGTATCTGCGATAATCAGCATGGTTTTCAGCGTGGAAAATCTACGACTACAAATTTGCTGCAGTTTAAACAGTTTCTATCAAACGCGTTAGAGAAGAATCTGCAAGTTGATGCTATATACACGGATTTCTCTAAAGCGTTTGATAAAGTTAATCACGATATTCTGTTGGAAAAATTGCGGCTAATTGGTTTCAAGGATAATACTTTATTATGGCTTAATTCATTTTTAATTGGACGAACCCAAAGAGTTAGAATTCATAACTATGTATCTAATTCAATAACCGTCAGTTCTGGGGTACCCCAAGGGTCACACATCGGACCAATTTTGTTTTCATTGTTTATTGACGATTTAGTTGATGTAATTGATTTTGGCAAGTGCTTACTGTATGCTGATGACATGAAGATTTTCCAAGTTGTTAAATGCATTGAAGACTGCACCCTTTTGCAGCGCGACTTAGATAGGGTTGTGGAATGGTGTAAACTTAACAGATTATCTCTTAATTGTAAAAAATGTGTCTCTATATCATTTTGTAGAGGTAAATATGCTCTTAATGCCGAGTATAAGATAAATTCATGTCCTTTGAGTTGCGTGGAATCTGTAAAAGATTTAGGAGTGATTATAGATAATCGTTTATCATTTAAAAGCCACATTGATAATATATGTAACAAAGCTATGAGATTGTGGGGATTCGTCTGGCATATTTCGAAGGAAATGGAAGTTACTTCTCTTAAACTTTTGTACTGCGCATTAGTCAGAAGCCATTTAGAGTATGCCAGTCCAGTCTGGTCGCCTTATACTGCGATTGATATACATCGCATTGAATCTATTCAAAATAAAATGTTGCGAAATATGGAGTACAAGCTTGGTAGACGGCATATCCAGGGCTGTTATGAGGATATTATGTTATCATTAAATATTCCGTCTCTGGCAGAACGAAGAACAATTTCGGACTTAAGTTTTTTGCATGGCTTACTAAATTCGTATATTATTTGTCCAGCTTTGTTATCTGACATTAAATTTAATGTATGTAATTACTCTCGATCACTCAGAAATGTTAATATATTTTATGTCCAAACACATAAGACCAACCATTCTTATAACAGCCCTGTTAGTCGTATATTAAGGTCGGCTAATAAATTAAATCAGTACGAGTGGTTTAATTTATTTGATTCGTGTAAATATACATTTAAGCGCGTTTTAAAGAAACATGTACTTCTTGTGTAATATAATATTAGACTTAATTTAGAATTTAAGGTAATAAGTAAAATATTTTTGTAAACTGTTTTTGTAAAAAGGGGTTTTCCCGTAAATAAATAAATAAATAAATAAATAAATAAAATTGCATGCACAGTGAAACAGTTTCTGTGAGGTGTGCAGTATCTGCTTTTGGAATTTTTGGGAAGTTCTTTCAGGGAAATGACTTGACTGTTACATCAGAACGTTTCAAGTACAAGTTTAATAGTTTATTCAGTAAATAATGCAAATACACAAGATAATGCACATTATAAAAGAATATTTTCAGAGCCAAAATACAATAATTAATTAGAGCGAAGAAGAAAGAAAAAACATTTCAACAGGTATTGCACGACTTTAAACAACTTCGTAATGTTGATGTGGATATTTGAAGAATATGGTTCCAGCAAGACGGAGCCACTTTTCACACTGCTTGGGAGTCTACGGCAATTCTGTAAAAATGTTTCCTGCTCACGTTACTTCGAAATTTGGGGACCTTAACTAACCTGATTTCTTTTTATGGAGCTACCTAAAGTCAAAAGTGTTTTCTAATGGAAACTTGGGAACAACTGAAACAATCCCAATTGAAATATTGGAGCGGGCCATTCAAAACTTTCCTGCTAGGCTTCAAGAATGCCCACAGCGAGGAGGAGATCAATTGAACTGATGTAATGTCTAAAAAATAAAATTTCCGTGTTACCTCAAGGACTTTTTGTTTCATTCTTGAATACAACATTAATAGAAACGACTATATCAGATAACCAAAGTTTCCCCCATTAGCAAACGGATTCAGATCCTTGCCGAAAGTTTCGCATGCAATAATAACAATTTTAATTTACTTAAAAAAATATGCATCCCCAAAAATTCAACAATCCATCAATCACCTTTTTCTCCTATATATACTCTATGCATTCATCTTAAACCAATAATAGTAATTAATTGGCGAAAAGACCATAGGTCGATAGCCTGTTCAAGCAAGCAAAAAAGAAACAAAGATACCATTATTCACATTTAATAAAATGTTCAGCCAGCATTCATCTAGCGTATGGATAACTAGTGATGGCCATTTCGGTTTTTCGAACCTCATCAGACTAGTGTGTTCCATGTGCAAAGCCTTGATGAAGGCGGCAAAAGGTGGCGCTTGCGTCGGCTTTAATTTATTATGAATGATACCATTATTTATTGTAAATATATGTAAAACAAATAAACTTTGAATAAAGATATTCTAGTATTAGTAAAAACGACTAAATTTAAAATGGACACTTCGTTCTGTCTAACCTTGTAAATAGAATATAAAGTTAATTAATAACATTCACGTTAAACTTAATATTTCACGCACGGAATAACTCCGATTATAACACTTAATATAATTACATAATTAAATAAAATGAAACAAAGATGATTCACGTTTGCAGTTATTTAAATTACAATGAAATTAAACAAGGAAAATTTCTGGCAATGATCAATAAAACTCAAACCGTTGCAATTTCTCAGCAGTGCTGCGATGCAACAACAAATATCTATTGTGTAATCCAATGTCCGGCGGGGTAAATGCTCGGGAAGTAGTTGTTTCAATAGATGTTTGTAAAACTTACAGTGTAAGTATTTTTTGCAGTTTGAAAAAGGGTTTGATCGAATTTTATTGATCATTGCCAGAAATTTTCCTTGTTTAATTTCATTGTAATATAATTACATAATTTTTCGTGCATGTTTTTATGTTAAAAAAATATATTACTCAATTCATGCGTTTGCCCATCAATTTAAATACGTATTAATTACAAAAATAAAATTAGAGAGAAACGGAGAAAGAGAACTAATTAGAAATTTGACGTCTTGAATTAAATCTAAATCAAACCGGGCGTACAGCAGATGCACATTTTTTCGGGCGGCGGCCCCGCAAATGCGCCTTTCCTCTCTTCCCATTCTTAATTGCGATCTTTGCGAGATATAAATCAATGCTGAGCATTAACTTGGCCGACCATTAATTATATTCTAGTGTTGCCGCTCCGGAGGCCAGCCGGGGCAGATGCGGATTTTTGCTTGCCGGAGGAGCGGAACTTTATGTAGCTTCATGTATATAAGTATATAGTATATATATATATATACAGGGTGTGCGCCGCTTGTACTTATTAAACCGCCGTTCGTTATTCAATTAAGTCGGATAATTGATTTTAAAGCCGGATTAGACGTTTATCACCGGCGCCCCGCACCTTAAAACAGGATGATGGATTGATTGTTGAAGTGGAGCGTTTTATTTTATTGTCTGTTGAGTTTTCGTTTTATTTTATTGTCTGTTGTGTAAGAGTTCGTTTTCTTTCTTTTTTTATTTACGACTTAAATTATTGATTAACGTATTTACTTCTAATTTTAATCAGTAAGTAAGTTTGCTAGCACATTTTTTCACTTCTTGCAGTGACAGCAACGTTCAACTTAGTACAAAACAAACGAATAAAACAAATGTTACGTTTCTACAAACATACATAGGAAATAGTGATAGCAAATGAATTTAATTTATGGAAGAAATCATGTACACTCAGATGCAAAAAACGGGTCACTGTTTTTTTTTTAATTTTTAAGTTGTGAAGAAAACTTTTAGTCTTTTAGAATTAAACAGATCATCAGGGTGTAGAAAATACAATGTATAGTTGCACCAACCACAATAAATGATCTTATGAGTGGAAACAACCAAAACAAATTTCTTTTGTTAATATTTTCAATTCATCATTCATAGAAATCTCATGAAAATTCTTGCAAATAAACAGATATTCAGTGTAGAAAATGTTAAGCTTAACGTATACCTTATTAATTATTTTCACATTCTATGAATACATATATTAATTAAACAGCTGCTTAGACTGTGATTATAAAAACTAACGTTGATTATAAAACTTAACTTTATTCTACGAAAATCTACATTATAATTGATTACATTATACAATAATTTACATATTTGTATATAATCAGGTAAGTATTCCTAAACTATTAATAATTAATAAGTAAGATAAGTGCATTCCCAAACGGTTCAAAGAAATGATTCAGTGTTGCTTATGACTTCACAAACTAACATTTACGGGTATATAATTACATAATGGAAACAATAATTTACCTAAGAAAATTTAAAAATAAAATTTAAACAAATAAAAATATAAAGTAAATAATAAAATAAAATAATAAAAGAAATTAAATATATGATCACAGTTTTATCACAAGTATGTTCATATTGAGTATGTGAAAAAAACAACGATGGGAATTTATTTACAATCCCAATATATAATATTTTTAGCTGAAAATAAAATTTCTATCTATAAAAAAAAATATATATATAAGAAAAACATTAAAAGCACTGAATTACCCGCTGCATTAACGCCACTATGAGGAAAATGTTTCACGCAGCCGAGCAAACGCTTTATATCGTCGGGGGCGGGGAGCGCAAAAAGCAATTTCAATACTTAGAAAAGCTTTCTAGCTCTATTAATAAAAAACCCTTATAATTTTTCAGCCCCGCGCCGCAGCATTCCTTTTTTATATGAAGAGTGCGGGGTGCAACCCCCTGATTTTAAGACGGGGCCCGGGTGCATAAATTACGATGCAACGCGCCCATCAATTTTTATTAAAGTCGAATGATGCGGGCTCGACAAAGTAGTTACACGGATTTAATTGGTGTATTGGATGAGAGTAGCGAGAAGAGAGGAGAGGAGAGAAGCCGTCGTAATTCTTCATTAGGATGTTTTAATCGAATGAAATGAACAATGAGAAATGAAAAATGTTTATGAATATACAGGGAAGCAATTATCAAAATTGTCTGTGTTTTTTTTATATATTACCACCCAAATATGACAATTTATTTTCTACACTATTTATATTGTCTTATAAAAGTACAAATAGTGTAGAAAATAAATTGTCATATTATCGAGTGTGCATGAAATATTAACATGGTAGTTTATTTTAAACACTTTGCCCTTATTGTGATATTTAATTTTATTACTAATGTAAAAAGAGATCATGGTACTTTACCAGGTGAAATCTGTCAAATGCCGTTTTGAATGAACATTTAATAGTAAATGAAAAGTTATGGCAGAAAGTCCAATAGCCAATGACAGACTACTAATACAACTGTACATATTGTTATTATATATTTTTTAAATTTGTTGTTATTATGTTGTCTGAAAAGTTATTAAATAAAAATTTCAATTGTTGTCTATTAAAGTTAAAGCCAAATATTTAGAAGTTATTTAGTTATTCCCTACCTCACAATGATTAAACATGCTCCCACACTATATACAATTTCTAAAACGTTTTTTTTTTGAAATATGACAGCATTTTTACATCTAATATGACATAAAAATAATTAAAGTCTCCACAGCCAACACAAAGAAGATTATTTATTTATTTATTTATTAACGGCCAAGCCTTTTTGAATACAATATTTAACAAAAATAGATAATACAATATATAAGTAAAAATAATATAATACAAACACAATACTATTTATACTAAGAAGTACATATAAATTAACGTATAATTTAATAATTTAATACCGCACAAATTGAACACTAGTACATCAAATTAAATTGACTGCGCAAGACGGAACTTATATAAAAATAATTCTTTATTTCTAAGGGAATTTATCAGGTACATGAAATTCTTCCACTTATAAAATGAAAACTGAAGGTCCTACAATAAAAGCTTTAAAAGAAAAATAATTTATTTTTGCAAGATCTACAACTTTTATTTGAAACAGTTTTCTGTTCGAATTAAAAATGAAAAAATGCTAAGAGTAAAGTAGCAGTTAATGAGTTTTGATTCTAACCGCAAGCTTATTAGATCGTTCTGCGATAAAAAGCTTAGATATAAAGTTCAGGTTTAATCCATTTATGCGCTATCGAGGAAACACACAAACATTTTTCAAAACTTGATGGGATGGACAAGTTCCCCTGAGATCTCAAAACGTGCATATTCGTTGATATTGGCGATTCGAAAATTTTTACGATCAGAATACTTTCCCCAAGAAAGGAGTCCGGGGAAATTAAATAAAAAAAAAGAATCAAGGAATAATGAAGAAATTAATCAAAGATATATTTCTTTTAATTGAATTAATTTACTCCTATCCCGAAAGATATTCTCCTTTTGTTTGTTGTCTCAATCAGGTTGATTGTTTCCATTTTTGTCTCTTTTTACCTGAACTACTTCGGACTTCCCTTATTACTTTTTTTTGTATTTACTTCATTTAAAGTAATTAGTGTTATAAATTTAAGGGATTATAAAGTAATCACCGTCACCATAAAATATTTACAGACACATTGATTATTTTCTAATATAAAGTTTAAGAATAAAAACAATGCTTGTACAATTCAATTTAATTATAAAGACTCTTTAAATGCATTTAGAAAAACTGGCTTTTCAGCATACGATTCCTAAATAATTCATCTATCGTTTTGTAGAAAATTAACTTTATAGACCGCCTAGGCTCGCCAAAAAGAAAAGAAACTCGAAAAATTGAGTTAATTATTCGCGCATTTTTCGAAAGCCCATTTCACGGAAGATTTGACGGAAAACTAGTTAAACAATTTTGTTGAAATTCTCATTGCTTACGCCCCTCAGCTATGCTTTGATATAAAATGAAGATTTTTGGCGATTTTCAGATTTTCATCAATTTTGAAAATCAAAAATCCGATGATTTTCAAAATTGATGAAAATCCGATGATTTTCAAAATTGATGAAAATCCGATGATTTTCAAAATTGATGAAAATCCGAAAATCGTCAAAAGGCTTCATTTTATATCAAATCATAGCTGAAGAATTGGGGCGTAAGCAATGAGAATTTCAACAAAATTGATTAACTAGTTTTCCGTCAAATCTTCCGCAAACTGGGCTTCCGAAAAATGCGCGAATAATTAACTCAATTTGACATTTTTTTTTTCATAACAAAAAAATCTGAAAAAATTAGCAAGGCTTTTGATGATACTAGCAATAACCTAAACTATTTAGTTTCCAGAAAATAACAATAATTTCTTGGCGTTTGAGTAACTTCACGAAATTAACAGCCGGGGCCTAATGGGGACGATTTAAGTGAATACCACAGATTTACCTTTTTGAACGCATCTACTAGTAGACGAAAATTGCAAAGCTTAGAGACAACTTAGAAAAACTGGCTTTTCAGCATTTGATTCCTGAAAAATGCAGCTACAGTTTTGTAGAAAATCAACTTTATAAACCGCCTGGCATCGACAGAAATAAACTGAAAAAAATAAATAATTTTCCGCGCATTTTTCGAAAGATCTGACGGAAAACTAATTACTCAATATTGTTAAAATTCTCATAGCTTACGTTCCCATTAATTAGCTACATTTTGGAGTCATTTGTTGATTTTCGGATTTTCATCGAAATTTCACGTTTTTCCATACATACTTATTTTTTTTTAATTTTTTTATTCTTGTCATAATAAATGCAAACAAGGTTTTTCGAATATTTTTAAGAAAAACTCAAATCTTCATGAAATTTGGAATCACTGCGTTCACCTTCCATCCACTACAATTTGAATTGAACGTGGAATAGTCTACTTGGACCTCGCACGCATCTTCCTGCGCTTACTTATGATATTTTCAAATATCTGTGAATAAATAAATAAATAGATAAATAAATAAATAAATTTGGAATCACTGCGTTCATCCACTACAATTTGAATTGAACGTGGAATAGTCTACTAGGACCTCGCACGCATCTTCCTGCGCTTACTTATGATATTTTCAAATATCTGTGAATAAATAAATAAATAGATAAATAAATAAATAAATAAAATCTAGTAAAAATCTAGAACACGCTTAATGATAGTGATATGAATACAGGATATTTAGTTACCCGAAAAATAATTATTTTCAACCGTTTCTGATCACTTAACGGTTCAAGCGAGGCCCACCGATTGGCTGTTTTGAGTGCGATCCAAAATATTAAGTTCATAGATAACTGAGAAGAATGGATTTTGTAGTATTCGATTCTTAAAGAATACAGATAGATTTTGCTCAACAATAATTTTTCCTAAATCGCCTGAAGTCAGCGGAAAATAATTGCAAATTTTAACTCAAAACTTGCATTCGTATTTTTTAACGCGCATGAATTTTTTTTACAAATAGTGCATATTATTTTGAATTAATTTCTCATCTGGCACTTGGTGAAACATATTACACTATTTAAAATAATTTAAAGAAAAGACACTTATGATATTCCTTTGAAAATGGTCTAATAAACCGAAACTAGTCGGAATAAGTCTAATTTGTGAAATAATACCAAGTGTCTTTTCTTTAAATTATTTTACATAGTGAATATTATATAGTGTTATTGAATCATAATAATTGGAAAGATAACGCAAGCGCCATCTATTGCCTAATTTCATGTGGCATCGTCAATAATTTGGTTCTACAAGGTAGATAACCAAGAATCGCTGTTTTGTCCACTAATGGAAGGCGAACTTGTTTTGTTAATGAGAACAGGAAACGAAATTCTTTTAATGGCCATCACTAGTTATCCATTTATCCTTACGCTAGATAAATGGTGGTTGGACATTTTTAAAGTCTTATTAAATTGATTGAGGGCAGAAATCAAGAATAAAAATGTCATGCATTCAATAAATTCACCGAATTTTATAATAAAACTGGGAAAATTAGTTGAAATAGAACGTTTCGTAATAATTTTTTACAACAAAAACGAAAATAATTGTAAAATTTTAAATTTATTCAACTAATAGTCAAATAACACAAGATCACTCATATATTATTAATAGAGATAATGACACGGGTTTTTGTGTCATTATCTCTATTAATAAACTATGTGGATGCGTGCACATTTGTTAGCAAATCCCATAAGAGAGCTTCAAGGCCAATTCGCGACGAACACTCTTAAGAAAATTATTTATTTATTTTCTTAACAGAGGCCATTTCATATAGTAACATACATACAAATTAAAATTAGAGTAGTTACACTAAATAAAATTATACATGAGTCGCGTAAATAAACTAAGAGCTGTTAAGGGCACAGTGTCAGCATGGAGCTGTTTACTAGGAGGGAGGGGGTGGCCCTGGGCCGCCTAAGGGTTGGTCATACCAACATGACCCACTTCCATCTCCTGACAGGTGATCCAGCACTCTCATGCGATACATGTCACTGCCTATTAACAGTAAAACACTTACTAGAGAAATGCATTATATACGCAAACCAGCGGAATAGATTGCAGCTCCCAGACAATGTCGCGACTATCCTATCCCAACGTCTAAGTATTAAAGTTATACAGTTTTTGAAAGCAACTGGTCTCTTAAAAAAATATAGTTTTCAGTTTAGTTTTACTGTTTGTGTGTAAATGTGCTTTATCAGACGTGTTACATCTGATATTTTAACCATTTAATATGTTTATAACTTTTATTTTATGATATGTCGAATTAGTATACGCACGTATAGCACTAGAAGCGTAAATATCCTAAGCATACGATGTGCACTAATGATAATAAAAAATATATTTCACAAAACACATTTTTAAATTTTATTTTATTTAAAAATGTGTTAATAAAGAATGTTAGGAATATGAAAAACCATAAATAGTGAATACTACCTTGTCTTATTCGATTAATTGAGCACACAAATCAAGAAAAATCTGTCTTAAAAAAGGCAAAATTATCGATAGTAAATATTTGATGGCCTGATTCGATTAATTGAGAGCAGTAATCAAGAAAAATCTATTTTAGAATGGACAAAAACATCAATAGTGAATATTACTTGATCTTATTGGATTGATTGTGAGTAGAAATCAAGAAAAATCTATTTTAGGATGGACAAAACGATCAATAGTGAATATTACTTGATCTCATTGGATTGATTGGGAGTAGAAATCAAGAAAAATCTATTTTAGGATGGACAAAACCATCAATAGTGAATATTACTTGATCTTATTGGATTGATTGAGAGTAGAAATCAAGAAAAATCTATTTTAGGATGGACAAAACTATCAATAGTGAATATTACTTGATCTTATTGGATTGATTGTGAGTAGAAATCAAGAAAAATCTATTTTAGGATGGACAAAACCATCAATAGTGAATATTACTTGATCTTATTGTATTGATTGAGAGTAGAAATCAAGAAAAATCTATTTTAGAATGGACAAAACCATCAATAGTGAATATTACTTGATTATATTGGATTGATTGAGAGTAGAAATCAAGAAAAATCTATTTTAGGATGGACAAAACCATCAATAGTGAATATTATTTGATCTTATTGGATTGATTGAGAGTAGAAATCAAGAAAAATCTATTTTAGAATGGACAAAACCATCAATAGTGAATATTACTTGATTATATTGGATTGATTGAGAGTAGAAATCAAGAAAAATCTATTTTAGGATGGACAAAACCATCAATAGTGAATATTACTTGATCTTATTGGATTGATTGAGAGTAGAAATCAAGAAAAATCTATTTTAGGATGGACAAAACGATCAATAGTGAATATTACTTGATTATATTGGATTGATTGAGAGTAGAAATCAAGAAAAATCTATTTTAGAATGGACAAAACCATCAATAGTGAATATTATTTGATCTTATTGGATTGATTGAGAGTAGAAATCAAGAAAAATCTATTTTAGAATGGACAAAACCATCAATAGTGAATATTATTTGATCTTATTGGATTGATTGAGAGTAGAAATCAAGAAAAATCTATTTTAGAATGGACAAAACCATCAATAGTGAATATTACTTGATTATATTGGATTGATTGAGAGTAGAAATCAAGAAAAATCTATTTTAGGATGGACAAAACCATCAATAGTGAATATTATTTGATCTTATTGGATTGATTGAGAGTAGAAATCAAGAAAAATCTATTTTAGAATGGACAAAACCATCAATAGTGAATATTACTTGATTATATTGGATTGATTGAGAGTAGAAATCAAGAAAAATCTATTTTAGGATGGACACAACGATCAATAGTGAATATTACTTGATCTTATTGGATTGATTGAGAGCAGTAATCAAGAAAAATCTATTTTAGGATGGACAAAACCATCAATAGTGAATATTACTTGATCTTATTGGATTGATTGAGAGTAGAAATCAAGAAAAATCTATTTTAGCATGGACAAAACCATCAATAGTGAATATTACTTGATCTTATTGGATTGATTGAGAGTAGAAATCAAGAAAAATCTATTTTAGGATGGACAAAACCATCAATAGTGAATATTACTTGATCTTATTGGATTGATTGAGAGTAGAAATCAAGAAAAATCTATTTTAGCATGGACAAAACCATCAATAGTGAATATTACTTGATCTTATTGGATTGATTGAGAGTAGAAATCAAGAAAAATCTATTTTAGGATGGACACAACGAT
Source organism: Philonthus spinipes (assembly GCA_963082785.1). Taxonomy (NCBI): domain Eukaryota; kingdom Metazoa; phylum Arthropoda; class Insecta; order Coleoptera; family Staphylinidae; genus Philonthus; species Philonthus spinipes. Next base: position 6,617,271 of record OY720314.1, read on the forward strand.
CAATAGTGAATATTACTTGATCTTATTGGATTGATTGAGAGTAGAAATCAAGAAAAATCTATTTTAGGATGGACAAAACCATCAATAGTGAATATTACTTGATCTTATTGGATTGATTGAGAGTAGAAATCAAGAAAAATCTATTTCAGGATGGACAAAACCATCAATAGTGAATATTACTTGATCTTATTGGATTGATTGAGAGTAGAAATCAAGAAAAATCTATTTTAGGATGGACAAAACGATCAATGGTGAATATTACTTGATCTTATTGGATTGATTGAGAGCAGAAATCAAGAAAAATCTATTTTAGGATGGACAAAACGATAAATAGTGAATATTACTTGATATTATTGGATTGATTGAGAGTAGAAATCAAGAAAAATCTATTTTAGGATGGACAAAAAAATCAATAGTGAATATTACTTGATCTTATTGGATTGATTGAGAGTAGAAATCAAGAAAAATCTATTTTAGAATGGACAAACCATCAATAGTGAATATTACTTGATCTTATTGGATTGATTGAGAGTAGAAATCAAGAAAAATCTATTTCAGGATGGACAAAACGATAAATAGTGAATATTACTTGATCTTATTGGATTGATTGTGAGTAGAAATCAAGAAAAATCTATTCTAGGATGGACAAAACCATCAATAGTGAATATTATTTGATCTTATTGGGTTGATTGAGAGTAGAAATCAAGAAAAAGCTATAATAAGAAGGGTAAAACTATCAAAAGTGAATATTACATGGTCTTACTATATTGATTAAATTTCTCCATTTAGGTAATGCACGGTTTTTACTTATTAACAGCATATTTATTAAATCACACAGCAATCGCGTCGATTTTGATTTTAATTAATTTAGATAAATATTAATCGTTCGATTATCGCGATTAGTTTAAATTAGTTTCTGTATTTGGAATGATTTCACGGTTCGGCTATAAATAATTCAGATTATTTACACGGGCCCGGAAATGATCTCCCGGCGCCGGTTAATGAAATGTGTAATTGAAATTCGATATTATTATCCGCGGAATTCCATCAAAACGCTCGCATAAAACAAAACGCTCGGGATTTTGTAAACACTTATATTCAATACCGAAAATTGATTTCGAAGCAACACAAAAATGCTTTCATTCGTTTAATATCGATAACAAAATATATTTAATTAAATTAATTGAAAATATTATGAAATGCATGCATATATATTTAGTATTGTTTGCATTTTAATTTAATTTTTACTAGTGTTGGGCAAAATCGAGTGAATTTAGTATTTGAGTTTTTCTGTATAGCCAATTTCAAGTAACTAAAGTTAATAAATTACAATAAATTGGAGTTTATTAATAAATAGTGTCACCTATTTATTAATAAATATTAATATATATATATATATATATATATATATATATATATATAATATTATTATATATATATATATATATATATAATATTATTATATATATAAATTAACTTTACTGATCCACGATTTGTTTTTTTTTTTAAAGAATTTATTTTATGACAACGACGTTACACGTTCTAACTCTAATATGTATCTAAATTATTACAATGGAAAATACAATTTATACTACAATAAAGTGTGACGAAACATAAGATAATAATTAACAGAGTAATCAATTTACAGAGTATGTATAAATGAACAATTAATTAAACTCTAGGAGTCTATTATACACGTGAAAATAATGTAAAAAAACTCATTTGTTTTCAAGTTATGGCGTAATTAAAAATGTTCATCTAGCTTTCCACTTCTATCTGAATTTTAACATTATCAAAGTATGCCATGTTCGAGGCTTATAAACATTTGATAATTCTGACGTTTTGATGAACTGTCAGTGTACGGTGAACAGTAACTGAACGTTTAAGTTCGAATTAATGTGATTTTTAGTGTTGCAAAATGCCACATACTTATTCAAATTTAGAATATGCAAACATGGTATTTGCATATGGTTTCTGTAATGGAAATGCTACAGCTGCTGTTGAAGAATATCGTGAACGTTTTCCACACCAAAGACATCCTGATAAAAACATATTTATTAGGGTTTTCAATAAATTGTGCGAGACTGGTAAGCTTCCCAGTACATAACATCTGAGCGCGCTACTCGACTAGATTTTGTAGAAGTAGAAAATATTCTGCATCTAGTAGAAGAAGATGCAACTACTAGCTCACGGAGAATTGCCACTCAATTGGCAATTCCACAAAAAAGAGTGATGAACACGCTACACGAGCAAGGCTTATATCCTTATCACGTTCAGAGAGTACAGCACCTACAACCAGGGGATTACGCTAACCTTACGGAATTTTGTCGGTGGATAAATAATAATCATCGTAATGTATCGAGTATACTCTTTACGGATGAAGCTACATTTACCCGTGATGGCATTAACAACACTCGTAACTCTCATGTATAGTCTGATGAAAATCCCCACGCAACAGTCGAAAGCAATTTTCAACATCGGTTTTCTGTAAACGTGTGGTGTGGTATGGTTGACAGTTATTTAATCGGCCCTATCATTTTGGAGAATCGTCTCACAGGAGGCAACTACCTCATTTTTTTACAAAAGGAATTACAAGGCCTGCTAGAAGATGTTCCTATAAATATTAGAATGCAGATGTACTATCAGCACGATGGAGCTCCTGCACATGTCGCTCGTCAAGTCAAGCAACATTTGGACGAACGTTTTCCAGGGCGTTGGATTGGTCGTGGAGGTCCTATTAGTTGGCCTGCAAGATCTCCAGACCTCACACCACTAGATTTTTGTTTATGGGGCTGGATGAAAAATGAAGTCTACAAAATAAAAGTGGACACATCACTAATTAGACGAATTGAGAATACTGCAGCCCATATAAAAGAAGAAAGAAATGAATCAATTGGGAGAGCAACAAACGCTCTTCGTAAACGAAATATCATTGAGGCCTCGTAGATGGCTTAGGAACCATTTTTGGATAGAGATAAGTTTAGTTAAATCGTCTTACTTAAACAAACCAAGTGTTTTAATTTTAATTAAATCATCCTGAAATAATTGTGTAATTAAAATATTTATTAATTTACCAAAACGTTATCGACTGTTTTAAATAAATAAAAATATATTTTTAAAAACCCGCACCAATTACAAATGCAGGAATGTGTTCGTGTATTTACATACATGACATCTGTAACGACAGTTTCAGTATGTAAACACAGTCCCAGTGGCCATTATGCGGAGTTATAACTTATTATACATAGCGCCATGATGCACGTATTACGAAAAACACGCAAGGAAACAATTTCCATGTACACTCGGGCTATTCCCCCCCCCCCCTCTCTACTTTCCTTTCCTTTTCTTTCTATTTTTTCCCAGTGTTCGTTGCTTTTTTTTTTCGTTGTTGTTGTTTCGACCGCCCGAACGAACATAAAGCTCGCGTTATATATTACCGGACAATGCAGTATTTATAAAGCCAGAATTTAGAAGATTACGTACATATGTAGAGAGCAATGAAAATTAAAACAAAAATAAAAAAAAAAATGCAAGAGGAATGGTGGAAAAAATGGGGTTGTACAATGGGAAGGAATCGATTTTTAAAAAGCGTCCAGTGGTTTTTGTGTTGTGATTTTTTGTTTGGTTTATTGTGGGGGTAAACAATATGTGCATTTTCTGAAATTGGAAATAATGATAAAAAAATTCCAGTATGGAATGAAGAATGGAATGAATTCTTTCTTTAATTAATTTGAAAACCCTTACAGTTTTCAAATTAATTAAAAATTAATAAAAGTAATATTTTTAATATATTGTAGATACAGAGAGATTTTTTTATCAGTATACATTTCTCATATGTATACCTGCAAAATATGCGAGACAACGCATTTATGTATGTGTGTTTAGCTGCCTATAACACGCAACTGAACACATATGCCAAATAATCAATTAACCATACACACATTAATCGGTTCAATGCGTTTGACTCGCGTTTTTTGCAGATATACACTTCCTCTAATGTATACCAATAAAAAACCTCTCTGTATATAAATATTGATAATTCTTATTTATTATTACAGTTTTTACAAAACTAAAAATCTAAACAACAAAATACAAAACAACGTAAGAAGAACCACAGAACAGAAAAAAAAACAGGCATCCTCCAATACCGATAGTCCAAGACGGAACAACTCACGGACAACTCTTCTTGAGGCGAAAATAAGGAGGAAGGAATTGCCTACAACACAATATATTTGTGAATTTATAAAGTTGTAAATGTAGAAATACACATTTAATTAAAAAAAGGGAGAATTTATATAAAAATAGACCAGGAAGGCTGAAAGACCTCCGGTCGATAGCCGATTCATCATCTACAGAATATAATTCTAATTTTTGTATATTATTGTACATACATATACACATTTGAATAAAGGTGGTTAGTTAGTTAGACCAGGAATGCATTTATATACAGTACAATAAATAGTTCTGGATATTTCTGGATATAACTCCTTTGGAACTTGTGGAAATTCTCTTCAGTACCGATTGAACTCAACAGAATGAAAATCTGTGTGTTTTATATATGAAAAGTTAGGTGCTATTTTGATTGTTTTTATAGAGAAAACCTATTTCCAGACTAGATAGAGATAAATCGACTTAGGTGTTAGGAGATCGATTTTTTGGGAAACGTTTATCGGTAAAATGGTACATCGCAAAATATTAAAAGGTTGCCCAGATACTGGACGTGTTTCGGACAATGTTCGATCCAACAAAAGAATAGGAATTTTTTTAGCTGTAAATGTTTACAAGTCGATTAATAAATAATACTAATTGTAATACAATCAAGTCAACTAAATCGAGTTAACGAGATTTCCAGGGTCAGTCGATTATCCTGTAACTGGTTAATTCTTAACTATTGGATAATAAATATTATTATTTACTATTTAATAAAATGTTCAGCCAGCATTCATCTAGCGTATGGATAACCAGTGATGGCCATTTCGGTTTTTCGAACCTCATCAGACTAGTGTGTTCCATGTGCAATGCCTTGATGAAGATTCGGTATTGTGATTATTAAAAATCAACCAACAAAACACAGATTAGATTGAATAACTTTAAATTATCGGCTAGTTTATTAAAAATTAAAATAAACTAGTCGAGAATTTAAAGTTATTAAATCTAATCTGTGTTTTGTTGTTTGATTTTTAATAATGTATTCATATTTATTTCATACAATATGAACTACCAATGTCTAAATATTAAAACTATTAATCATAATAAATGAAAGACAACGCCATCTTTCGCCAAATTTCACATGGAATCATCAACGATTCGTTGACTGACTGTTGTTATATTAAATTAATAAAAACTTATAAAATAAAGGGAATAACCTAGCATACAGAGCAATTCTGTATGTGAAATTTTACACTTACCTACATGTTATTTTTTTTTAAACATAATTTAAACGAGTTTTATATTTGATTTGTATACATAGGTTATGATTAACGGGCAAACCGAAGTAGAAGCCTCAACCATCAAGAAAATATTATACAATATTTATTAATTTTCCAATACGTTGTGAACTGTTTGAAATAAATAAAATAAAAACATATTTTTAAAAACCGCAACTACGTTAAAATTCAACATTTCACGCAGACAATAACCCCGATAATTTCCATTCATAAGATCGTACGAAAATGATTATCGCGTTTTATTTTTATTATCATTACTTTTAATAGCTACTCAATACATTACTAAATCGAGCAGACCGAACAACAACGATGACATAAATCTTCGAGACGACGTTTATATTTAGCCGTGTCTCACAGACCGTCGTGACGCACCTCCACTCGCTATTCCACTCGATAATTTGAATATTCTAATCTCTATATGGCCAACGAAAGGCTCCTCCTCGAAACAATTAAGAATTATATAATAACAGTTGTCGGCTGCGGAAATTGTAATTGGTGTTTATTGTGGTGTGGATCTGTAAATGTCAATGTTGATTTAGTGAATGCATACAGAACAGGATAGTCGGCGTTATTCTGTGCAAAAAATGTAAAGTTTATTATTCAACTTCACATGCTAAATTACTTAAAAATTATTTGAAACCTAAACGATTACAGCTCATTTAAGTTAACATTCCCAATCGAAGATTTGGACAAAATAAGAGATCACGAAATATGGGATAAGGGCATACGTTACGAACGTTTTTTTTTCCCATACTTCGGAAGAAACGACAAGAGCTAACATAACAAAAGAATTAAATAATTTAAGATATTTTATGTTAACATACAATCTATACGATATGAAATAAATGAAGTAGAATCTTTTCTTATGGAGTTAAATGAGAAATATGATATAATCATGCTTGCTGAGCGCTGGTCGTCCAATCAAGAAGCTGAACTCTGTCGATTGAATGGAAGTCTCGCTGTATCATTTTATTGTCGAAAAACATCTAAACACGGAGGAGTTATGAATCTAGTGAAAGCAGAATATCACGACAAGGATGAAAAATGGATTTCCGAACTATCCCAGGAAAAAAAAATGTGAATTGTGTGGTACATTTTTATCGACAATTTAATTACTGTATATAGATCACCATCGGGAAACTATAATGTATTTTTTAACATAATAAATTCTGTTTTAGAGGTATTATTTATAAAAAAATGTAACATCACAATGGCAGGAGATTTTAATATAAATGTTTTCTCTAATGATACTAACTCAGCCACTTTACTTGACATAATGCGAAGCTATGGTTTACAACAGCTTGTTACTTTCTCAACCCGTGGGAATAATTGCATTGCTAATATTTTTGGTAATAGTAATCAAATCATTGACATATCTAAGGTCAACACTAGAACACTCACTGACCATAGTGGAATTTCTTGCTCTTTTAAAGTAAGTAAAACAGATGTCATCGAGAAAGTAAAAATTCGACCTATCACAAGGGCAGGTTGTGTATTTTAATTTATTATGCAATTGTGATTGGAGTTTTATAAATTCAATCGAAAATGGTAATAACAAGGCATTGCAGATGGTTGATTTATTGGTATACAATCATCATTTGGCATTTCCTGAGAAGATAGTTAAAAATCGAAACAAAGAATTCACTCGACAATGGTATTCTTCCGACTTGCGAAAAATGAGGGAGACATTAAATCTGATTTCCGAGCCGTGTTCTATAAATCCTACAGGCGAATTAAAATCATTACACAAAAGTCTCAAATTAGAATATAAAAATGCAATTACTAAAAAAAAAATCGAGGCAAATGATAAATACATTCAAAATAGCTCTAATAATATTAGAAGTATGTGGAGGCTAATAAATTCTCAAAAGTCGATTGGAATTCAAAACAAACCAGAAACCAATCTATCTGCTGATGATTTCAATGATTTTTTTTTATTAGTATCATTGATGATATAGTAACAAATATGCCGAAAGATTCTACCAATGCAGTGATACCCATGCCGATTTTGAATAACAAATATTATTTTCAATTTAACGAAGTATCATCAGCTCATGTTAGAGATATATTTGCAATGATCAAAAACAAAAGTAGTTGTGACATATACGGTCTATCAAGTAATGTGATAAAATCTGTTAAAGACATAGTCATTCTGCCACTTACACGGCTAATCAATCAGTGTATAAAAGAACATTGTTTTCCAGACTGTCTGAAAATATCCAAGTGTATTCCTATACTCAAGAAAGGTAATCCATCAGACTTTAATAACTACCGACCAGTGTCCATAATTCCGGTCATTGCAAAGATATTTGAATTGGTGTTATACATTCAAATGACTGAGTATTTTAAGAATAATGGTTTGCTGGCGGAAAATCAGTTTAGCTTCAGACGAGAAAAATCAACAATTCACGCGATTGATAAAGTGCTGAGTGGCCTGGAGGCGAAATCGTTCGCATTGGTAAATTTTATGGATTTATCAAAGGCGTTCGATTGCGTATCCCACCAGTTATTGATTACCAAGCTATATAGCTACAACTTTCTGCCAACTAGTTGTAGAATGATTATGTCATATCTCAGCAACAGGAAACAGATAGTTTCGTATGGATATACTACGTCTAAGGAAGTCCTTGTTACCAATGGTGTACCACAAGGTTCACACCTAGCCCCCCTGCTGTTTCTGATCTATGCTAATGATTTCTCAAACATATTTCTTAATAATGGGATTAAAGTAACACAGTTTGCTGATGACACTTCCATATTTGTGATGAGTCCTAGTATGCAACAGCTACTGCCATGTGATAGTGCTGCTCGAGAACAGCGTAGGCGTTGGTTTGCAGCAAATAACCTTTGCATGAATGATAGTAAGACTATTAGTTTATTATTTACTTTAAGAGAGCACCAAGAAGATGAAGCTTTTGCTCCATCAGCAAAATTTCTTGAGTTGCATATAGATCAAGCTTCAAAGTGGGATGTGCATGTTAGCAACTTGGCAAGTAAGATTACCAAAAATATATATTTATTAAGAAATTTATCTAGATGTGTTTCTCATCATATTATTAGGACAGCATATTTTGCTCTCTGTTACTCGCTTACATCCAATGGACTACTGGCATGGGGTCACTCGAGTGCGGCAAAGCGAATATTTAAATTACAACGCAGAGCTGTTGGAGTTATAGCTGGTGTGGCATACAGAGATGACTGTAGGAACAAATTTATTGAATTAAAAATATTAACCTTGCCTTGTCAATATATATTTTATTGTTTACTGTGGGCTAAAGAGCATGGTCAATATTTTTTTTAATAATCATTACCATGATTATCCTACACGCAGCAATGAGGAATTAAGACCAGTACATAACAGATTAAACCAAGACATTCTAAACCAACTCTGCCTAAAACGAAACTTAAATATCGCTCCAAAATATTCCTATCCTTAATCCTGAATTCATATTTTCATCGAGGACTAAAAGACGGGTATGATACATAAGTCAGTGAGTTTTGGCTGAAAGACACATGGTCGATAATCAGTTTGGAAGTAATAAAATAGATTGTATTGTATTTTAGCATGTATATATACCTCAATAAAGATGATTGTATGTAAATTTATTTTATTGGTAGATTTTTAATAATCAATTCATATTTATTATTACAATATCAAATACTAATGTTTAACAACAATTTTTACAATTTTATTAATTCTTATAATTCTCATCTTATTTCAATCTCGTTTACGTATGTATTTATTTACAACAATTCGCCATAAATCTCGTCCTTGACAAACAAACAACATCCTCGCCGGGCTCGCGCGTTCGTTCCATCATTACCCCAGCGAGCGATAGATATACGATCTCCGATATCCGCCATATTTTCTTTGTAAAACGAACCATAATTAAAGGTCTTCTATTTTTATGAAATAACAGCGTATTATTTCGCCCGAGTTGTAAAGGTAGTTAACAATGAGCGCGCTTTATCGCTCCGATCTATATAAATAAAGGTACAACGAAACGGAATGAACGAAGAATATAAAAAAAATGAACAGCGTTTCTGTCGTGAAATGTACATGACGGGCCTTTCTAATTTTAACAATTACACGTTTTTTTTTATAGGAAAACTTTTGAGAGTTCAAAGTTGAGGTTTTTGAATTGAAACTGCTAACGCACGAAATTGAATTAAGGTTGCGGTTTAGTGGAAAGAGATAGCTATATAGTAAAATGGAAATAATCGTTTGAAAATAGAGCTATTCTTTTGGATTTCATAATATGAATGTGTATTTACATTTTCTACCAAGTATAAAGTATCAGCTCCTTACACCTAACGGTAGAAAGGAAAAAGATTAAAAAAAAAATAAAGTATCAGTCTAAATAAAAAATAAATCGTTAATTTTCGTGTATTACGTCAATTTACTAGTTCAAGTTAGAAAAGAAAATTGTAAGATATAATGAAATTAATAGGTCATGTCTGTTAAGTTATTTGAATGCAGAATTTAGTGAAATCCTTTAAATTTTCATTGCACAAGTTTTTAATAGCAAAAATTTAATTTAAAATTTGCTATAAATTTGATCAATTTTCATTGTTTTTCATAATTATTTTTCACAGAAACTAAACATTAAAATAATTTTTAATTTATCTGATGAAATTCCTGCTTATTTTAAGATTATTTTAATGTATAATACAATATTGTTCATTGATCACAACAACAATCTAACGCAAATTAGTGATTGCCCATATTTGTATAGTTATCTCTTTCTTCTAAACCGCACTCTTAATGTTAATTGTTCGTTTAGTCTCCGCGCATAAAGTGTAAAAACCAATTCATGTGTAGTATTTTTTACACTTTGTGGGCTGAGACTAAAGGGAACGAATCGACTCCAAGAATCAGCTCTTCAACTCACTTATTCAACGAGTTGTTTCTCAAAGCAAAAAAAAAACATTCTTCTTTTTTATATGAATTTAAAACTTTGCATGTTGCTTTAGATTTGCATTTACCACTATTAATAAATTTCCATTAGCATTAATTTCTACTTCTTGGACCACTTCATTCTAACATGATCTCAATTTGTTATTAATTTTATTTAATTTTTACTCGTATTCCAAAGTATATTCTCATTTTGTTCGAGAGTTTCAGCCACAATATGACCACTGTTTGAGTCATGTCATAACAATAAGGATGGAATTTATAATAAAAATTTATTTTATGAAAAATCTAAATATTAAAATAAAAACGACCCAAAATAAAGTACAATTTTTGTGTGTTAAATATTTGAATGTCCAACAAGGGAAGTAATAGAATTAGCAGTGCGCCCACTACGAGAAATAAAGAGTCAAAAAAAATGAACAAGTTCCAGCTGGGAATGTATTTTTTATGTAAAAATATTCATAAGTGACAGGAAAACACAATCATGTCCCTAATAGTGTTTCATGCGAGAGCGCAGACAGGATGCAATTTTTAAGGTGGACTTAATACGCGCGCACAAACACACACACACACACACGTACGTATTCGAGCGTGGGTTAGCTTCATTAAATTTAGCCTATGCCACATTTTAATGTCTTTGACCTCGTTGTGCATTCTACCAAATTGACCAATTTTCTCCGTCGCTCGCCTCCTTCCATTCCATTTTTTCCTCCTCCTCCTCCTCTTCCGAACAACGAAAACGATCGCTTTCTTCGTCGTTCGCCGTGCAAGATTACATAACATTAACGTAATGTACAGTGCACGCCGAAATTATTCACGTACGCGACGTTAAAATGGTCTCAGCATTATGAAGATGCACGTTGATGGTTCTGCAAACGAGTTTTACGCCGCGGCGGGGAGTGAAACGTGCCGTGCCGTGACATGCCGGACCTTTTTCAGTTATATACACGAGAATGTCCGCACATTTATTTTTTTTTTTTTCACGTTTTCGGTCCTCGTATTGATGGTGGGTCGCTTTCATTGATTATTTAATTCCACTGCCGTGGCTTTAAACTCCGCGCATTTATTATTTATAAGTACTTCCCATTAAACTTGGAGTGGATATTGATTACGTTTATGTGCTTTACTCGTCAGATTCAATTAAAATTATTTATAACACTAACTTATAACATTTTTTTTTAATCACGAAGGTCTGCTTTTTCTCAATTGAGGCTTTAAATTAAGCTTTGCTTAAACATGTCAATGCCAATAAAGAAACATATAATCAAGTAAAATTCTAAACCTTTTTGGAATCATGTCAGATCGTAATTCTAAAATTCATGGATGGACTAATTCTAGTGAGCGTAAAGAATGAAATGGAAGGATCGAACTCTTTGCAAAATAATTATGAATATTTGTAGATAAGTATGGATTCTCAATTATACAAGTGGTGGCTATTAAAATGTTTGATTTAATAGCAATCCCTAAAATAATTTATAGTATATAAAGAAAACAAAATTACTTTTTTATGCCACTTGGATCCAAGTGGTATAAAAAAGTAATTTTCTTTTCTTTATATACTATATTGAAAATGTACCACCAAGTTAACGCCGACAAAATTAAAGAATGAATTTGTTACGTTCGTTCTTACTGTGGAATGTGGGGGTGTAATTTATAAGACTAAACCTTAGTGATAACATAAACTTTATTCCTCACTGTTAACTGGTCAAATTCACACTGCCTTGCCTTGCGCATTCCGCAAATGCCGAAACCGAAAATGAGGTACAAAAAAAAAAGAAACATTTGGCGCTACAAATAAAAATGTATTCAAATAAATGGGCGCCAAAATCAAAACAATACAGAAATAATTTATATTCATGTATCGATATTCATATTCTAATCTATGAGCAACAAAAATATTTGATTCAATTTGGTTATCTAAACTCAATTATAATCTTGGCGTACCGGTATTAATGGTGAATTGCTGAAAAGGTAGGATTCTATACTTAACAACAAGTGTTTGTTCTGGGGTTCCTCAGGGGTCCCATCTGTGACCTCTTTTAGACTGGCCCAAAAGTAGGTATACAATCCAGTAATTCTTAAGGATCCACCATCGATGCTCCTCGCTTGGAATTGCAGCAATGGTTTACACTAAAAACAAAAGAAATACCTGTATAACCTGTTTATCTAAAATTATACAGGTATTTTCGAGCGAGGAGCATCGATGGTGGATCCTTGAGACCTTTTGGAAGTGCGAAAATGCAGAGACCGTGCGTAGTATGTGGGAAAATGAATTTCATTTGCTCGAGCAATCACATCTGACGATTTACCGCATCAGAGACAAGTTTCAGGCCACGAGTCCCGTCACCAATGCATCGAAGACCACACGCGATATTGACACCGGAAAATGGGATAAAGGTAGCTCTTATATTCGTAAAGAGTCCGAAGAAGTCCCGCGGGAGCTGGGTATCCCGAGGACATCATTACAACGTCTGATGCACCAGCTGAAACTTAAGCCGTACCGCCCCAGACTGTTGCATGGTCTTCTTGAGGACAATCCTAACCGCAGATTACAGTTCAAAATTATAAAATTTAATTTATTTTTAAATGGCTATTGACCATAGGTCTCTCTGCCTACAATATTATATTATATTATATTATATTATATTATATTATATTATATTATATTATATTATATTATATTATATTATATTATATTATATTATATTATATTATATTATATTATATTATATTATATTATATTATATTATATTATATTTTGTCAATTAGTTAGAATTTATATATACATGTTAATAGAGATATTGTTGTTCTATAAAAAGTGAAATATTCATTAAATTCGTTTTTTTCTTTTAATTCTTTCAGCCTTTTACATTTCGGTGTAGGGTTTTTTAAATGGTACGTTTATAAATGGATATAATTCTCTTATTTTCATTTGGATTTATTGTGTACGATAGTATTGCCTCCATTTCTTTCTATCCTGTGTTAGTTCCTTTATTTCTACCCATGGTCACATCTGCAGAATGAATGAAGAAAGAAACACCAAGAAAATATACGAGGCACGAGCAACATGAAAAAAAAAAACAAAGAGGAAGACCAAGGAAAGATTGGAAAAACACAATAAGAGAAGAGGCACAAAGAAAAGGTACTCCCTTTTTTGCTTCATTCATTCTGCAGATGTGACCAAACCATCTCATCTGCCCTTCCATTATTTTTTTTAATTGATTGGTCTTATTTTTAGGTTATGTCTGTATGTCTCATACCGTATCTTTTCTTTCTATTTTTCTCAGGAACCTCATTTCCATAGCGTTTATCCGAGTTTTGTGTTTTTCTGTCATTGCCAATGTTTAACTTCTGTATGTCCAATGAACTTAAAAACAGAAAGAGTGAAAAAGTCATAAATTTTCACTATTTCTGTTTTTGTGTTCTTCGAAATTTCTTTTCTGTTAAAAAAGGTATTTTTAAGCATGTTCAATAGTTTTGCTGTTTTACCTATTTTATCATCTATTTCTTTATCTACTTTTCCGTTGTTCTCTATTACTGTTCCTAGGTATCTGAAGTGTTCTACTTCTTCTATTTTCTTTCCTTATATCTTTATTTCGTGCTTTTTGTTCTCTTGTGCTATTATCACGGTCTTCGTTTTGTCTAGGTTTATTTTCATGTTGATTTTAGTCAGTTCCTTTGCTAGTATATCCATATTGTGTTGTAGGTCTTCCTCGGTTTCTGCAAATATTGCCATGTCATCTGCAAATAGTAGGTTAGGTTAGGTTCGAGTGGCAGCAGCCCTAGGACTGCTCACTTAGGCCCATTGTGTTACCATCTGCAAATAGTAGCTCTGCTAGTTCTATCATTTCGATTTTCCAGCATCCAATTTTTATTGTTTTCATATGTTTCCTTGCTTCTTTCATCGACTTGTCCAGTACTGTTGTGAATAGCAGAGGGCTCAGTACGCATACTTGTTTGACTCATTTCTTTGTTTTGAATGATTTTGACTCTTCGTTGTTAGTTCTTACTATGTTTTGGTTCTCTCTATACATTTACTTTAATAGATTTATCATTGACTTTTCCGTTCCTCTCTCTTCCAGTTTTTTCCATGTAGCCTCTCTTGTCAATAGTTTTTTTTTTAATCTACAAAACATACGTGTCTGTTATTTTTTATTAGTATCTCGCTTGTTTGTCTTATTATAAATATCAAGTCCTACACACTTCTTCCTCTTCTGAAACCACATTGGTTATCGTCTATTATTGAAAAGTATCTTGCAACCTTTTTTCATTCAAAACAAAGAAATGAAAAGTATCTTGCAACCTTTTTTTATTCAAAACAAAGAAATGAAAAGTATCTTGCAACCTTTTTTCTATAATCCTTGTCAGAATTTTGCTGGGTATGCTCGTTAGTGTAATCCCTCTATAATTTCCACAATGTCTTTTATCTCCTTTCTTGTGCAGTGCAAGTATTATTCCCGAGTTCCATTCTCTTGGCATTTTTCCGGTCTTCATTATTTCATTCAGTAATTCTGTCATTTCCAATATTCCTTGATCTCCCATGCATTTCATTACTTCTGCTTTTATTTCATCTACTCCTGGCGCCTATAGAAACGATGGAGAAGATAAAAGAAGAAGAGGTGAAAGAAAAAAATATACCATTTTGTATTTTTTTCTTTCACCTATTCTTCTTTTATCTTCTCTATCGTTTCTATAGGCGCCAGGAGTAGATGGATATTTTTTTCTTTCACCTCTTCTTCTTTTATCTTCTCCATCGTTTCTATATACACACACGGCTATTGATTTATGTATATTGTCTTGTAATTGGGATGTATATTTCCTGTTGGGCAATAAAGACTTATTATTATTATTATGTGTTTCTTCTTCAGTTCCGTGTCTTTCATTCTCTTCTATTTCTTGTTCGGTCAGTTCTTCGAAATATTGTCGCTATCTTTCCATAATTTTATCTTCATTTGTGATTATTTTCCCGTATTTGTCTTTTATGTTCATCATGTTGTGCTCTTTTTTCTGTCTTAGTTGTTTCAATGTTCCGTAAAACAGTTTTTGGTTTTCTCTGCAGTTGTCATTCATTGTTTTTCCAAATTTTGTCCATGATTCTTGTTTTGCATTTTTTATTAGTCGTTTTGCATCATTTATTTTTCTTTATATTCTTCGTAGTCCTCTATTCTGTTAGTTTGTAGGTATTCCATTTTTCTTTTTCTTCTTTATGTCTTCTGTCCACCATTCTGTTTTACAAGTACGAATTTTTAAAAGGCAAAACTCAAAATTCATTTGTAAATAACCAATAAACGAAAAGTATAAAAGTAAGGCTTAATTAAACCATGTTTTAACTCACAAAATCTAAACGGCAATATATTAAAATCAAACGGACTGACCGAAGTAACATTTGCATTATTCAGTTTAACACCAATCATTATAATTGGAATACTCTGCTCGAAAGTCTTTTGCTTCAGATTCAGACCATGAAGGATTCATGATTGATTATCTGGAGAATAACTTGGAATCACTTCGTTGTTAATATAAACAAACAGAACTTGATTTACAATGAAATTAAACAAGGAAAATTTCTGGCAATGATTAATAAAATTCGATCAATCCATTTTTCCAACTGTAAAAAATTACTTACACTGTAACTTGATTTGTTCTGAAAATTTAATTTGTTAAGGTCATTAATGTTATTCCGTAACTTAATAATTTATTTATTTATTCAACGGAGACACCTTTTTTACAAAAATATTGAAAAAACTTAAACTTAATATTAACAAAGATATATTCGATATATATAGACATTGGCGAGCATTACAACTTAAATTTATTAGAAATCGATTATACGCAGTAAATATTTGAATATATTTATATTTGGAGCGAATAAATCAAAATATACATTATTGTTAAGTGAATTAGCCGTTCGCATCATTCTTACTACAGAGTTATTTTATAATGTAATTATAAATATGACTTGTCTATTGTTGTTAACTTAACCACTAAGACCAATAATTTATTATTATTAACTCTATGTTCAATGAAATAAAATGCTCACTGTATAAATGTATTTTGTTAAAAATCACACAAACCAAAATAACCTCATTCCAGAAACAAAACTAGCTCAATCAATTCAATCCAAAACACCCAGCGAACGGAACGCCACAAATATACCACTATTTGCATAACAATGCCGATTCTCGTTTGTTTCTGTTCTTTTTTATTTATTTCGTATAGGTTTATCCCTCTGTAATAAAGATTTTATCGCCTTCCGAAATTGTTAAATGTAAATCATTTTATTGTGCCGGAATTAAATGATACCTGTGTCCCTGTGTGTCTCTCTTTTTTTTTCAGAATCCCCCTCGCCGCGTAAATCCTATTTGCTTGGATGTAATTAACTTTGCGAGTTTCGAATGAAATCTCATTATGCGTGCTTAATATCAGAAGGCCGAGGGAACGAATAAATGGGATGTTGTTATTCGGCTTGTTTCGGATATTTGAATTAAAAAAAAAAACAGAAATACAAAAAAAAATAATAATAAAGAAATACGAAAAAAGATACATTTCGTGAAGTTATGTTTAATTTAATTCTTTGTTTAATTAAATTTATTAATTAAGGTACATGCAGATAGTTTGTATAATACCTTTGATATCTAATATTTTTTTGTATAGAAAAATCACTTTGATATAGCACGAAAAAATATTTCACCCTAGAACCTTTAAACTTTATCTGCATTACGAGAAATACCACCACGAATTCATATGATCACACATAAATTACTAAAGAGAAGGACTGCTGGTTGAAAGACCAACAGCCAATAATCATAAATATGTATTTTTTGTAAACTCTATATAACTGTAAATATATTAATAAAGATGATTATGTATGTATTATATAACTCTATGTAGTCTTAATTTGTGTGAAACGAGAAATAAATCAATTGACGTAGATAGCAGTCGGTATTAGCTTAACTTATTTATGCATCTCCCGTTGAACGGACCCGACTCGTAAATCTTCGCACGTTACAAGTTTCTTTGCGAGGGTAATTAATCGGACAACCGTTATAAATCCATCGATTTTCCCCGATTAATCCCCCCTTTACCTACACTCTCACCCCGACGTTTAGTTTATAGCGCAACGCAACGCAAGGAGATAAAACACGGGGAATCGGGTTCGGGAAACAAAACTGAAACTACGGGGCCGTTCAGTGTGTCAGCTGCACGCTGTAAATTGGGTTATTTAATTATTTCTGTACAGTTACACAAGTTGGAAAATCAAATTTCAGCCGACGTTACGGGCGGGAGCTCGCAGACCGGGCCAATCATCTAGCAATTTCGAGCGTCTGTTGATATTCTGCGAATTAATTTTTATCGGAAAGTTTTCAATGCCCCTCTCTACTCCATTCGTTCGTTTGCTTTTCACTGTATGTGTGTGTGTGTGTGTATTTGCATGTATGTCGGTTTTCCCTTCTCCAGGGATTCCATTTCGAGGAATGGATGGCTTCTCTACTATAGGAATGTCACTCACGGCTAGTATATTTTAGCTAAAATTATTGTAGATTCCAGGATTCACAGAATTTATTTTTTGCATTATTTTCATTCATTCTACACCAATATGTGGTAGAAAGATATAAGATTATATATATTATTTTCATTTATTCCTTTGCTTTGTTATTATTGAGTGCAAACGGCAATAAGTAAATATGAAATTACATATTTTTCAAATCAACAGTGGAATAAATCGGGGAAAATCGATGGATTTATAACGGTTGTCCGACGATTAATTCGCAAAGAATCTTGCAACGTGCGAAGATTTACGAGTCGGATCCGTTTAGCAGGAGATGCATAAATAATATCGACTGCTATCTACCTCCTTATCCTTAAATTATATTTTCCATTCAAATCATGTAAATTAATAATAATAGAATAATGGAATGGCATCAGTTATTTAAATAAATTAAATATTGTGATATAATTTAATATAACTTTCAGAAATAAAGATTTTCTGTATGTAAAATAGCTTTAATTATAGTAATGTAGAAATTGAAATTTTAGAAATGGTGAATGCGCCGGGCAACGGAGACAATAAGGACATTATATGAAAGTGAATATAATGAAAACTATTAAGGGTCGATAGCCCAGATAGACTTACTCCTACATGTATTGTAATTATTTATGTTATATTCTTAAAATTATCTGTATAGTCTGAATAAAGATGTGTATATATGAAAACCATTAGTTTACTTATATATTAAATAAAAATGATTTGAAAATAATTAATAAATTATTTTCACATTTAGCTCTGTCACTTTTGACTTACGTTACGTAAGTACGTTAAACAAATGCACATTAAAACAACTACTTTCCGGGCAAATACCCACGCCGGACATTGAATTACATAATGCACACCTGTTGTTTTTATTTAATATATTTAAATAACTGTGACCAAGTGAATGAATAAATACTCTTTTCTATTTATAGTTTATTTATGTTTAATTCTTTTGAACGTCAATTAAATAAAGGTCATTCCCTATAAACAAAAGTTATCACACAAATATAGTTTGATATAATGAAATAAATAAAGAAAAGCGAAAATTTAATCATTTCAACAAGGATATTCAAGGATTTAGAAGTAAATTCAGAACTAATGGATTAAGTGATATTAAAGAATAACGATAAAAATTGGAAAGTAATTAAAAAAATATGTAAATATCAAAGTTTTATAATTATAAGCGAATAATGATGAAATAAATAAAATTAAGTGATATAAAGAGATTATTGATGTGCAACAGCAGGTGTACATTATGTAATTCAATGTCCGGCGTGGGTATTTTCCCGGGAAGTAGTTGTTTTAATGTGCATTTGTTTAACGTACTTACGTAGGTAAGTCAACAGTCACAGAGCTAAATGTGAAAATAATTTATTAATTGTTTTCAAATCATTTTTATTTGATATAAAGAAGTTACGTTACTTAAAATCAAGAAAATGTACCACGAAGCTGCTGCCATTAAAATACAAGAATTATTTTATTTCTAATGTAAATTTAAATCGTAACAAACTTAGCTAGAGAAATTATAAGAAACAAACTTTTTTTCACAGTGGAAACGCTCCAATGAAATCGGAATTACGCAAACGATTTATGTTTTCAACCCACCGAAAGCAAAAAAAAAATCCCTCCTCGCATGACATAAATCTATTACAAAACTTTCCTCCACCGAACACCATGCAAAAGGCCGTATTTTATACATACAATATTTTTTTATGTGTGTGTGTGTATTTATTTTATTTCCTTCTTTCGGGGGTTATTGACTCGGGCGATAAATCACGCCTTGAATTATTTGAGTATGAATAAATAAATATAAAAAAAATCGGCGACTGTTTCTAGCCCGACGCCGGTGATTAATTTCTCTCCTGTTACGATGATGACGCAGGCCGGTCAGATTCGAATTTAGAAATAGATTCGGATTTATGGCGCAATGAAATGGAAATTAAATTAGGAAATAGTCGGCGGGGAAAATGCGCGTCGTATAATTGAATACCGCCTCGATAAATGATAGCGATTTTATAGGACTGGAAATAATTAGATAATAAAATGAGGAAACGAAAAAAAAAAAAAAAACGCATATAAAGAAATTGTATGAATGAGAACAGTCGTATTTGAAACTTTTAACGTTCAAATACTAGTGTTCTCATTCATACAATTTCTTTATATGCGATTTTTTTTCATTTCCTCATTTTATCATCTAATTATTTCCATTTGTATAAACAGGAGAAAATGTTGTTGTATATATGTAAAAAAATTTACATATATATATACGGAACTATTCCATACGGAAAATATTAAGCTTAACGTTTATATTATTAAATAACAGTGGTATTTGAACGTTAAAAGTTTCAAATACTACTGTTCTCATTCATACAATTTCTTTATATGCGATTTTTTTTTTCGTTTCCTCATTTTATTATCTAATTATTTCCAGTTGTATAAACAGGAGAAAAATGTTTTGTATATATGTAAAAAATCTTTACATATATATACGGAACTATTCCATACGGAAAATATTAAGCTAATCGTTTATATTATTAAATAACCCCACAAAATAATTCATAGCTTTAGCATCACGATAATGCACCTGCTCATTCATCGTTGCTTGCGAGAGATGTTTTTGCCAAAAACAAAACGACATGCCTCAGCCACCATATTCAACGGATTTGACCCCCTGCGACTTTTTCCTGTTCCCCAAAACTGAAAATGCCTATGATAGAACGGAGATTTGCAACGATTGATGAAATAAAAACTGCATCGTTTGAGGAGCTCAAGGCTATGCCAAATAGTGCTTATGAGAAGTATTTTGAGGACTGAAAAAAGCGTTGGCACAAGTGCATCCGAGAGGAATTACTTTGAAAGGGACAATATAAATGTTTACTCCATGATTAACATTTTAACCACATAGATTTTAAATATATGATGGTTTTGATCGCTACTATGTGGTAATTCATATTACTTGACGTCGAATGAAGGTGTAGTATATTTTTTTATTACGTATATATTTTATAATATATATTAATTGGTACAACTTAAGTTTCGACAGTTTTCATGTCATTTTCAAGTTTTTTGATGTTTACAAACTACTTGTTGGGGTTACAGATTAGAGTAAATTGAACAACGGCGAGTATATGATGTACATTTGTTCATTAAGTAGCTTGACATCTGGATTTGTTGAGTTTTTGTATATTTCGGCTGCTTCCAGGTAGTTTAATATTATTTTTGTAGTACAGTTGTGTACAAGGGTGACGTCCTCTATTTTTGGGAATGTGTGATATTCCTCCCGGCAATGACAGGCAATCGCGCTGTTGCTTTGGTTGAGCCTATATGCTTGATGGTGTTCTTTGAATCGTTTTCCTACATTTAGTGAGATTTGACCAACGTATACACTATTACAATCGAAGCAGCATATTTTATAGACTCCAGACTTTTTAATTTTATTTATCTGGTCTTTTGATTTGAAAAGTAGGGTTGAGAGTTTTTTGTTTGGTTTGAAAGCAACTTTAAATCCTATTTTTTTATAAGAGCAATTTTCTCGGCTTTTTGTTGAAATAAGTTAATGTTATAAAACTCGAGTCTAATTGCGTTTTTAACTTCGGGTATATTAAATTTATTGCTTGTTGGTATTCTTGTTTTTTAATTACATTTGGGAGGGAAATCATTTTTTATGCCTACTTCTATAATTTTGTTTAATTCAACTTGTTTGTTTTTTGATGATAAAGGTATTGTAAAAGCTCTATGGATCATTGAATGGCAGGCTGCAAGTTTATGGGATATGTGATGATTTGAATTGCATGGCTAATGTGTTATTGTGAGTTACGTGCAGAGATTCGAACAATTAAAAATAAAACACTTTGAATTCCTTTCGTCACTTGTTTATTTGTACGCTATATGTGCATTTCGGTCACTATGTGTCCATTATCAATAGCTAACAAAGTATGATCCTAAATCAAACAAATTGTTGTATATATAAAATGCAAAATTATACGTAAAAACCGGGATGTAATTAGTAAATTGGGAATTTAAGACATTAAGGTTTCGGTGGTCTTTTTTCGGGGTGGGTTGACAACAGGATTAACTATGGTGCCGGTAATAGGCTTAATAGAGGATTATTTATCGGGCTCAGGTCGAAGTTTAACAATTTTGATTCTTGTTTTTTTTTTTTTCATTTCTATTGCCTCGTAGAAATTTAAATTATAATTACTGGATTTCCGCAACAACTGTACATCATCTATAGAAAATTTATGGCTGGTGGTTATTGTATGATGTGCCACAGCTGATTTTTCGGAATTGAGATTTTTTATAAATGCACTCTAAATCTAATTTTTACGTTTCTCTTGGTTTGACCTATATAAACTTTGTTGCATATATTGCAATTAACTGCATAAATTCCGGAATTCAGCATTGGCTCGCGTTTTTCATAGGTGTTACCCAATAATGTTTTTAATTTATTTTGTGAATAAAATGGTGGCGTAGATTGAATATCTTATAAATAAATAGTTTCTGAATAAAATTAAATAAAATGAAACAAAGATGATTCACACGTTTGCAATGTCCGGCGGGGTAAATGCTCGGGAAGTAGTTATTTCAATAGATGTTTGTAAAACTTACAGTGTAAGTATTTTTTGCAGTTGGAAAAAGGGTTTGATCGAATTTGTAGTTTCTGAATAGTTTATTCAGTTGATTATTAATTTTGGGCTCATAAATTAACTTTACATATTTTTTATTATTATTTAATGTTTTTTAAACTTGTTATGGAATGGATATATAATTGTCTTTTGTATTTATTAATGATTTTATATATGGTGTTTTTATTATAATTTAATAGTTCTGAAATATTTAGTATAAATTTTAATTCTTTTTCTCTATTTATGCTTGATAAAGGAAGATTGAATGCCCTGAGTATCATGCTATTGAAGGTGGATAACTTGTGTTTATGTGGGCTGTGGGATTGTGCATGTATATAATTAAATGTGTTTGTTGGTTTGCGAAAAATATCAAATTCTAATTTATTATTATTTCTAATGATTAATATGTCTAAGAAAGGAAGTTGACAATTTATTTCCATTTCATAAGTAAAGTTTATGGGGTCGTGTATATTATTTAATTTATTTATAAATTCTTTAATATATAATTCTACGTCTATTTCGGCGAAAATATCATCTATATACCTCATCCATATTGTATGGGATTGTTGAATTAGTGTTGGTTGGTAGGTTTTTTAAATATGTTAAATTCTAATTTATTGTTATTATTGGTAATTGTGAGATCTAGAAAATTTATTATGTGGTTCTCTTCGTTTTCCATTGTAAATGTTATTTTAGGATGGATTTTATGAATTAATACTAAGAAATTCTCTAATTGTCTCGATGTTCCTTGGAAACATGCTAACACATCATCGACATATCTAAACCAAAACCCTATATATTTTTTCATGTTTAATTGAAATATTTTCTCTTCCATGTTTGCCATGAATATTTCGGCAATAGGACTAAGAGGTGAACCCATAGGTAAACTTGATGGTTGGCTGTAAATTATATTATCGAATTGTAGATAATTTTGATTAATGCAGACTTTAAAGTGGTTTTAAATTTCTATTTTAATGATTATGTTAACATTGTTTTTATCTAAAATGTCTTTTACTAATGATAGGCATTTTTCTGTCGGGATATTGGAAAACATGCTTGAGACATCATACGAGATTAATTTTGAGTTATTTATAACATTGACTGACCTTAATTGTTCTGTGAGTTCCATAGAGTTTTTTTTATTGAGAATTTTGATGTAAAATTAGTGTATTTTTTAAATAGTTTATTTAGCTAGATTCCTAGAGGGGCTGTTTATGTATGAAACATCAGGTCTTATGGGTATTTCATTTTTATGGGTTTTAACCAAAACAATAAAACCTCGGGGCATTTGGGTTTTTATTAATTATTTGCATTTGGTCTATTAAAAAAAAAAACGGTATCTTTTAATATGTTTCTTATTTGATTTTAGTATTTGTCAGTAAGGTCTGTTTTTAAAATTATTAGTTTTTCATTGTTTATAAAATTGTTAATTTTTTCTTTGTAATAACTATTGTTATCCTCCTTACACCTAACGGTAGAAAGGAAAAAGATTAAAAAAAACTATTGTTATCGAGAATAACTACCGAGTTAGATTTGTCAGCTTTTGTAATTATAAGTGAATTATCTGTTATTTTCTTTTTAATTGATTTAATTATAGTTGTTTCTGGATTTGACCCTGAAGTCTGTTTTTTTAATGATTTTGGCAATTTTTGCTCTAGCAACCAGTGGTTCGCTAGTATTTTTAAGTGCAATTTCTGATTCTACTATTGACTATGCTATTACTATTTACTATTGACTATTTTTTTCTTTTTTGTCATTTAAATAAGGGCTATAGTTTGGATTTTTTGACTGCAGATCCTGTTCTTCAACAGAAAAAGTTACTTTTGACAAATTTTTAAATTGATTTCTGGATAGTTTTGTTGGTGATTCTGTATTTCTTGAATTTTTTGGTTGTTGTTGTTTTTCTAATTTAACCATCTATAAAAATAATATTAAACTACCTGGAATCAGCCGAAATATACAAAAACTCAACTAATCCAGATGTCAAGCTACTTAATGAACAAATGAACATTCTATACTCGCCGTTGTTCAATTTACTCTAATCTGTTACCCATCAACTAGTTTGTAAACATCAAAAAACTTGAAAATTAGATGAAAACTGTCGAAAATTAAGTCGTACCAATTAATATATATTATGCAATGTATACGTGATAAAAAGTGGTAAAAAACATAGTACAAATAGATTTTATTCACCATTTTTCAAATTTCATGATTTTCACCATTCCGTAAAAGATTTCCTGGACCACGTCGGACTTCCCAAAGAAAGTCGTAGAAGCTGTCACTGGCAGATTGGCTTACAAGGATTGATGAATAAATTAATATACATATATATATATATATATTTCATAAATATACTTTTTGAACAAACCTCGTTATCTATGGCAAAAGCTGCTTAGAATGTGATGATAAAAAAAATAACGTACACGATAAAATTAAAATTTCCTGTACGGAATAGTATTGATAATCTTTATTAACAGATGTATACAAAAAATGATGAATGTTACAAACTTAAATTTCAACTCGAAATACAAGAACGCTTATTTATTTATTGTACAAAAAAACATTATTTGAATCAAAAAAAAAACTTAGGCATCAACGATTCAGAGCGATTCGTTTGTACGGCTGCAATAAATTGACGTTAAAGCGCCGCGGCTGCTCGCCGATGTGTAAAATTGTTTATTCTGCAACAACACGATCCTGGCCATAGCCCAGCTTTCATTATCTTCACACTGGCGGACGGAACGAAAATACTCATCAATGCAATCGGATTAATTAACATGAAAGGTTTGTTTTTTTAGCCTATTTACATTCGGAGATGTATTGATTTTCAATCAAATTCCGGCGGCGGATTAAACACAACAATGACGTTTTATTGGACAAATAAATAATGGATTATTTAGATATCGCGCTGAAAATTGCAATAATAATAACGGGCGGCGAGCGGGTGGCTCGTGATTATTTTATACGATTGGGGTTGCGTCGATGTTGCGTTGAAATTTTCGGGACGAAATAAACAATTCACAATGTTTATATTTAAATAATTTTTATCGTCAGGATCGAATTGACGTGAATTGAATTTAAATTTTAAAAAATAATTAAATCCAAAAATACAATAACTAAACATTTTCTTTTCAACTTCTTCGTTTCTAGCTGGAACGATTAAGGGAAATCAACCACAACATTTTCATCAGTTAGATTGACTGCAACCACGAAACCTGGATTTCCAGAATGCACCCCTTGACTAACATACGTGAAGACAGTCTCATTGGCTACAAGTCAATCCAATTGATGAAAAAGATGTGCTTGATTTCCCCAAAGATACCTTAAGGTTGCGGTTTAGTGGAAAGAGATAGCTATATAGTAAAATGGAAATAATCGTTTGGAAATAGAGCTATTCTTTTGGATTTCATAATATGAATGTGTATTTACATTTTTTATCTACCAAGTATAAAGTATCAGTCTAAATAAAAAATAAATCGTTAATTTTCGTGTATTACGTCAATTTACTAGTTTAGGTTACAAAAGAAAATTGTAATATATAATGAAATTAATAGGTCATGTCTGCTAAGTTATTTGAATGCAGAATTTAGTGAGGTTCTTTAAATTTTCATTGCATAAGTTTTTATTAGCAAAAATTTAATTTAAAATTTGCTATAAATTTGATCAATTTTCATTGTTTTTACACAAACTAAACATTAAAATAATTTTTAATTTATCTAATGAAATTCCTGCTTATTTTAAGATTTTTTTAATGTATAATACAATATTGTTCATTGATCACAATAGCAATCTAACTCGAATTAGTGATTGCCAATATTTATATAGCTATCTCTTTCATCTAAACCGCACCCTTAATGTCAAAATTAGGCAACCAGAATGATATTGAAGTCAAAATCAGGCAATGAAAAAACTTTGAAACGAAAATTACACTACAATGGGAATCTCCAAAATCAAAATAAGGGCATGAGGGTAACTTAAGAATCTAAAAGAGGCAAATATTGAGATAAATACTGATTTTCAAGTTATAATTAGACAATTAGAGTGAGCTTAAAGTTAAAATTATACTATGAAAATGATTTTAATGTTGGGATTAGTCAACAAAAGAAACTTTAAAATAGAATTTCGGCAATTTGAAATAATTTACAGTCTTAAAAGTAAAAATCAGACTATAAAGTGAAACTTTCGTAATAAAAGAGAGGTTAATGTGAAAATCAAGCAATGAAAATAGCTTTGAAGTTAAAATTAGACAACAAATGAATCATAAAATTTATAATTAGGGCATGAGGGTAACTTAAAGATTTAAATTAAGCAAATATTGTGAAAAATACTGATTTGCAAGTTAATATTAGGCAATTAGAGTTAGCGTAAAGTCAAGATTAGATTATGGAAATTATATTAAGGAAATGGAAGGAAAATGAAAGGAATAAAAAAGGAAACTTTAAAATCGAATTTAGGCGATTTGAAGTAACTTACAGTGTCTCAAAATTCAAAATCAGACTTAGAGTGAAAATTTAAAAAATAAAAATAAAATAAAAAAAATATCCGTTAATATCAAAATCAGATATGGTGAATGATATAGAATTCAAAAAGGCAATGAAAATTACTTTGAAGCCAAGGGAAACTTCATAGTCAAAATAAGGGCAAAATTGAGATAAATACTGATTTGCAAGTTAATATTAGCTAATAAGAATTAGTTTAAAGTCAAAATTAGGCCATGACAATTATTTTAATGTTGAAATTAGTCAACAAAAGAAATAATAAAATCTAATTTAGGCAATTTGAATTAATTTTAAAGTCAAAATCAGATTTTAAAGTGAAATGTAGGCAATAAAAGAAATATAATTTCAAAGTCAAGCAAGGAAAATGGTAGTAAAGTCAAACATAGGCTACCATTACTACCATTTTCCTTGCTTGACTTTGAAATTAGTTTTCTTTTATTGCCTACATTTCATATTAAAATAATCTGATTTTGACTTTAAAGTTTATTTATATTGCCTAAATTAATGAGAATAACTTCGAAGTCAAAATTAAAACATATAAGGTATATTCAAAATCATTCTCATTGAATTGAAGATAATTGAAAACAATTAAATAATTATGAAGTATTTTAATTAATACATATCGTTGTTCGTTTCACTAAATTTTATATTGGAGTTCCGACTAGTTTCGACGATTGGTCACTTTCAATGAGCTAATAAAATTAAAAGTACAAACATGCCAATATAAAATTGATTCAAAAATAATTAAATAATTAATTATTCTCTTTATAATTGCTCTAAAATTAAAGACTAAGTAAGTACAAAGAAAATATATATAACTATGGAAACAACTACTTCCCGAGCCTATTTTGATTTTACTATCACTCACGTTATCTGGTATTAACGTTAAATGCCTAAAATTCACTTTATTACTGTCTGAATTTTATTATTTTATTGAAAACTTTCTTGTATTACATTTAATGAAACGTTCAGCCAGCATTCATCTAGTGTACGGACAATTAGTGACCGCCATTTCGGTTTTTCGAACCTCATCAGACTAGTGTGTTCGTCTTTAATTTATTATTTCTTGTATTAGTTAATTTTCACTCTGAAGAGTCTTTTGTTGTCTGCCTGTAACTTACTTGATATTACCTAATTTCAACTTTAAAGTTGCTTCTGTTGTCTGATCTTGACCCTAAACTTTTTTTGGTTATTGAATTTTCACATGCAAATAAGTATTCGTGGCAGAAAAAAGAACCTATGATCAATAGCCATTTAATACATAAATATTTTTTGTGTGATATACTTAATTAATTATTGTTCCAGTAAACTTAATTGTTATATATATATAGGTATTCGTCGCAATATCTATCTGATTTTGACCTTATAACATAACCTCTCATTTTGCCTAATATACGATGCATAACAAAGTGGAAATTTTTACAATTAATAAATAAAGAGAAATAGTCGATTCATTTTATTGCAACTAATAAATACATACCATTCATCCACATAATTAATAATTACGAGATAATTCAATAATTGAAAAGAAAACAAATATGAAATTAATTCTTTCTTTCTTAATATTATCCTCTTTTATCCGTATTGGGTGTCGAGGTTATGAAATTAATTAATAAGATAAAAAGAAAATGATTAATTAGTATTATTTATTAAATAAAACACTTTTTCACTTTGTTTGTATAACAAGTTACACAAACAAAGTGAAATATTATTTATTTCGAAAATGATTTTCCTATTTAAACAACTGCGACTAAATCAACGAACAATTTTCTTTCCTTTCTTTTTTTATTATTTATTTAAATTCAATATCGATTTATATTAGTATCTCTAATCGCCATTCGAATCACGGAGCGTTTATGAAACTTTTATCACCTCTCGAGAGGCGATGCTCTCGGGTCAAAAATTGCGCAATTGCGCCGGCACTTTATTTTTATTCGCCTACGTGAAACTTTCTAAAACGGCAACGTCTCCTCCGATGAAATTGCAAGATGAGGATGGCGGAGAGCGAAAGAAGAAGAAGAAAAAAAAGTACAACGAGGTGTGTATGTTTAACTGCGAGCGCCCGTCGCGATCTTAAGCAAGAACATCATAATTAGCGTCGTTCGCATTCGAACGGCATCTCGCTTTTCCCATACACGGGGTGAGCACCGCACAATTGGGTCTCTTCTCCGGTCGATTGTTAACACCGGGTTTTAATTGGTTTTTACCTTTAGTGAGTGTTTGAGTATACAATTATTGAGGTTAATATGTTACAAGTTTTATTTTTTATATAAAAATATATTCCTTTTGATAAAACTTAGCTAATGAGATCTTGATTTTGAAACTCGTCTATTTAATTCTCTCCAGGTTTTTTTGCCACTTGTTATCATATTTGATTAGTGTGTTTATTAGTTATTATTTTAACCAAATTATTTTAACCAAAACCTAATATTGTTATATTGCTGTGAACTCGTGTAAAGCAGTGTTGATTTTTTTTTAAATTATACATACCCATACAGCGCAGAATATTTCAGCAATGTTGCATTAAATTAATTCGGATGCCTGTTTTGCCTATACATAATGTCATCAATGGCTTCACTTATTACAAAAATATTATAGCTTCTTGTTTTTTTTTTTTTCATTTTCAATTTATATTTTCACATACTCGATAAATAATAATATTTGTATAATTTCCGACCGACCATTCCACCGCGTTTATTGTAATAAGTTTCATTACACGAATTGTGAATTGAATACCAAATAAAACCTCCCTTTATTTCCAGCCCCGCGGCTCGTTATATCATAAAACGTTATTGCGAACAGTTTTAGGTTAATTAGACGCTCGTTAACTGCTCTATAGCGTGAGCCTACATTCAAATTATATAAATTGAACACACACACACACGCACAGACATGCATTTACGCACACGTGTGTTTACCTAAAAATAATGATATTCTATTTATTAATTGCTTATGAAATTTAATCCCGTCCAAAATAAACAATTATTTATATCAAACAATATGGTTCGGTGTTTTAGAGATAAAATTAGTGAGGAAAATATAGTTTCGTTCATACAGAGTAAATGTTGCTATATTTTCATAACTTTTATTAGAGATGAGCAATATTCATCTTTTCCATCTTTGTTATTTTGTTAAATTAAGAATATAATAATGTTGTTAATAACTTTATTAGTCTATTAATATTTAATGAAACGTTCAGTCACAATTTATCTAGCGTATGGATAACTAGTGATGGCCATTTCGGTTTTTCGAACCTCATCAAACTAGTGTGTTCCATGTGCAATGCCTTGATGAAGGCGACTGAATGGAAATTGTGTTGGGGTTATATACCTGATATTATTCATAATAAATTAAAGACGACGCAAGATGAATGGTGACTGAACGTTTCATCAAATGTGAATTTCGTTTTCCTTGTTTGCTTAAACAGGACAAGTTCGCCTTCCTTTAGTGGGCGAAACAATGATTCTCAGTCGTCTACTTTGTAGACCCAAATCGTTGACGATGTCACTTGAAATTAGGCGAAAGATGGCGCTAGCGTCGTTTTTAATTTATTATGAAAAGTCTATTAATATATCAAAAATCATTCATTTATAAACAATTGCGTAAATACTTTTACAGTCTGACTAAAATAGAAAAAAATGGAATAGAATACGTGAATAACCTATCACATAAAAATAAAAAAAGCAGTTAAGGGAAAGAATATTAACATGATTTTGACCAACTCGCTTAATTTAGGGCAACTGATAGTTAGCAATAAATTAAAAACTGTAGACAATAAAACTAAAAACAGTGGAAATTACTGATCACTGAGGCTTCTACTTCGTTATACATTGTGTAAGATTATAATAAAACACTGTGGAGTTTAAGAGTTGAAATTCAATATATATATAGGGAAAACGGGAAGTTATTTTTTTTTAAATTAGACGTGAAGAGCATCGAAATGTTATCATAAATAAAAGACAAACAAAGGGTTTCGCAAAACATTGCAAATAATCGCTTTTTTCAATCGAAATGATTGTAAAATGTTACATTCAGACAATAAGGGATTGATTTTAAATCATCGGGGCGGACTGAAAAATTAGGCGGGAAAAAAACTTAGCCAATGACAACGAGGATATATGCAATTGCCCGATGTTAAAAGCACTTATTGCCTGAAATGCCGACATCTATTAAATATGACCGATTTATTTTGTACATTTTTCTTGAAAATAGCATTAAGCCGAAACTATTGGGTTGTTCGAAAAGTAATTTCGTTTTTTTTTTTTTCGACAGAGGATTCAATTGTATTTTTTTCGCATTTAAGCCGTATAATTTGTATATGCTTTAAGAGCTCACATAGCAAGGCTTGTGTGTGAAAAATTCCAATTAATTCTACGCAGTAGTTTTTGGTTGGTGCCCTTTTAAATATGGAGAGTGATAAGCGGCATTTTCGACATATCTTACTGTTTTACTACAGAAAGGGTAAAAATGCTGTTCAAGCCAGAAATAAATTGACCGATATGAATGAAGAAAGTGTGTTGACAATACGCCAGTGCTAGAACTGGTTCGGTAAATTTCGATCCGGCAATTTTGATGTCGAAGATGCACCACGTTCGGGAAGGCCGGTTGAAGATGATAAAGACGCGATAAAGGCATTAGTTGATGCGAACAACACGTAAGATCGGATTGAGGTTAAATTTATCAAATTCAACAGTTTATGACCACTTGAAAGGCCTGGGATTATCCTCGTAGCTCGATGTATGGGTTCCCCATGTTCTCATAGAGAGAAATCTGTGTCGCCGCATTGACGTCTGCGATTCGCTTCTCAAGCGCTACGAAAATGATCCGTTTTTGAAGCGCATCATCACTGGGAACGAAAAATGGGTTGTATATAACAACGTCAAACGCAAGAGGTCATGTAGTAAAAAAGATGAACCGGCTCAAACCATTTCCAAAGCTGATATTCACCAAAAAAGGTGATGCTGTCTGTTCGGTGGGATTTTAAAGGAATCGTTTTTTAGCTTTTACCGTTAACCCAACAACTTGTAAAACCACTTGGGATAATAATTGATTAATTTATTTGTTAATTTGTATTTTTAGTTATTGTTTATTTATATGTAATAGCCTATTTACTACTTATAGTGAAAAATTGTTACAATTTTTGTAAAATGGTGAATTTTCCGTAAATAAATAAATTATTATTATTATTAACACAAGGATTAATTCGGAAGTCTACTGTCATCAGCTGGACAAACTGAATGATGCATTTGAACAGAAAAGGCCAGAACTAATCAACAGGAAAGATGTAGTGTTTCACCAAGACAACGCCAATCCTCACACAAGTTTGGTGCCAAAAGCTTTTAGAGCTTGAATGGGAAACAATGCCACACCCACCAAATTCTCCAGACCTGGCACAGTCAGTCAGATTATTATTTGTTCCGGTCACTCCAAATTTTTTTAGACGGTAAAACCTTCACCTCAAATGAAGAAGTCATAAATCACCTCGATCAGTTTTTTTTTATATATATAAATCTTTATTGGCAGATTATTTTTAACAAAGTAATAATAATAAATAAATACAATAAATAACTAACATAAAAATAAATTCTTCTGCCAATTGACTATCGACCGTTGGTCTTTCCGCCTGATTTTGTAGGCGTCTGTCCTTGTCAGTTGCTGTGTTTTTTTTTTATTAATTATTATTAATAAAAATTATTATAATTATTTCATTCATGAACATAATATCGAATGAACAAATATTTTCTTATATATATATATATATATATATATATATATAGTGGCTATTACCCCTTGTAGGGGTTACGTCGCTCCTGCTGGAGCTTTCTAGATCATTATTTACGGGGCTGATCATTCCCCTTTCGTCCTTTTAAACTTTTTTGCTAATCTCTCTCCATTTTTTCCTGTCCTTTGTTTTATCCTGCCACTTTCTAACGCCAATATTCTTCAGATCCTCTATTACTTCTTGTATCCATGTCGTTCTTGGGCTGCCTCTTCTCATTTTGCCTCCTGGGTTCCATTGAAGTATTGAGAATATTATATAGCAGTAAATAATAATAAATTACACTTACTAACAATAACAGCAATAATTGTTTTTTTTTATGAGTTTGCCACTTGTTATTAATTGCAATTAGTGTACGGTCAGTATCGTTTCTCATTGGTGTATTTTTATTTTTATTAACACCGTTTTCCGAACTACAAAGCCATCCAATTGCCATTATCAGTGTCATTAACGTCTGAAAGCTTTTAATCTGGCCCCATTTTCTTGGGAAGTTTACGGCCTAACCTTAATTCACTAACGCTCCGAATGTATGAAAATTTAGTTGGCTTTTAATAGAGTTTTATGTGGTTGTGTACATTAGTTCCCCTTTCCACCGCGTAACTCGCTTAACGGAATCTTGGAATAAATGTAAGTAAATGTATATTCGTAATGGGTATAAATATTTATGTATTTATTTACCCAACATATAATTGTAACAGCTTTATTACTGCATCCATTTTTCATGTTGGGTTTCATTGTATACATAATATCGGAATTCATGTATAATGTGTGCAATTAGCCTTAACGCTTTTTTATTTTCTAATTCCTACAAAAATTGCAGTGAACATTTATTAAATCCTCAGTGCAAAATTGTATTATCTTTATAACAAATTTACGCATTCGGATAAAATAAAACCAAATGGGCAAAAAGACCGATGGTTGATAGCCATTTTCTGAGGCTTAACTAGAGGTTTATGATTGTAATGTAAATATTGTAATGTAATTTCTCAGAAATAAAGATTCTCTATATATAAAACCAAATTAACGGTAGCCATTTGGCAAATAAATTAATATTACGAAATATTTTAGTTACAAAATTGCAAATACATTATAAATTTACCAATAAAATTATATTATTATATGAATGAAGAAGGTGTGTTGACACTACGCCAGTGCCAGAAATGGTTATATAATAATATTATATATATTATATATTATTATATAATAATAATAGTTTGTCGTTACGGTTCTTTCATTTAATTTACATTTCCTTTATTTGTTGTCGAAAACGGGATTTGGCCAACTTGGGTGCAATCACAGAGACTCAAATTTAAACGTTTTATTTGAAATTTAATTTGATACATAATAAATTAATTAACAGTTTGAAATATTATTTATAAGTTAAAGATTTAGAATTGACAGTCTCGTTCAACTGACGAAATAAAAGTATTCTTCCCAATAATGAGAACAACTCAATTTCTTTAGTGATAAATAATACACTAAGGCTGAAAGACCTCCGGTCGATAGCCGATTCATCATCTACAGAATATAATTCTAATTTTTTTATATTATTGTACATACATATACACATTTGAATAAAGATGGTTAGTTAGTTAATACACTAATTGCTTGTACCCATAACAAGGAATAAAAAAACAGATTATACTTCTTAAGAATAGATTTGGAATGTGATAAATATTTATTAAAATATTCATATTTATTAAATATTCATAGCGTATGGTGGCCATCGGTTTATCGAACCTCATCAGAATAGTGTGGTCCATGTGCAATCACTAGTTATCCATACGTTAGATGAATGGTGGCTGAACATTTTATTAAATGAATTTCGTTTCCTGTTCTCATAAACACAACAAGTTCGCATCCCTTTAGTGGACGAAACAACGATTCGTTGTTATCTACATTGTAGACTCGAATCGTTGATGATGCCACATGAAATTAGGCGAAAGATGGCGCTTACGACTTCTTTAATTTATTATGATTGATAAATATTTGTTTTGAGAATTATTTACTATTTCCAATATTATATGTATAAAGCGTTAATTACACAATAATGACAATTATATACAGAGTACATAAGTTAGAGATATATTACAAATATATAAATCACCGCAAGAATATTATATAAAAGTCGTGCATCTTTAAGTTTAAAAATTGCTGCTACCTAATTGTTACAGATTATTTATCTAGGTTGCCATTTGTTTATATAATGTACTTTCTGTTTTTGGATTCATTAAAAAAGTAAAAGTGTACGAGAAATATATGAAATGAAAAATTATATCAAATTTACTTAATATTCCCATTAATGAATGACGAAGAAATATTTCTTTCAATGAAAAAATCAAATTAGTTTATTAAATACAGAAATAAAATGTAAATCGATTTCAAAATTTCAATAAAATCCCTCGTTGAAAATAAGTTTTCAATATAAGTGGCTATTCCTTACCAGAAATATCAAGTTTAACGTGTATTTTTTTTTAATAAACCGTGTCCATCTATTACAAAATTTGCTTAGACTGCGATTATAAAAAATACCGTGAAACTTAATATTTCGCTTGCAGAATAGCCCCGACATATTTGATAAAAATCTAGGGATCATTAATTTATTTTTTTTCTGTTTATATGCACGTATGAAGTATATTTAGACCTCTTAATTAATGTTACGCTCGGAATATCAAATACCTTTCATATTTTAAAATAATATTACGTCTTAAAACAAGCGCTAATGGGAAATACTTTGATGTTTATTTTGGTTGCGGTATTTTACAGATATTTATTCGTTTTTCTTTAAAGGAGTCATGAAATATTTATTAGTAATTTGATTTAAAAATACGTTCAATAGCAGAGACAGTTATTTAATTAATCTTTAAAATTTAAGGAATTTACAATAAAACTAGTTACTTCGTTTTTTTTTGGGCTTTAGAATTTTATTGTAAAAAGCACTGAATAATATATTAAATTAAATAAAAATATGAAATAAATATGAATAAATTATTAAAAATCAACCAATAAAACACAGATTAGATTGAATAACTAGTTGAGAATTTAAAGTTATTCAATCTAATCTGTGTTTTATTGGTTGATTTTTAATAATTTATTCATATTTATTTCATACAATATGAACTACCAATGTCTAAATATTAAAACCATTAATTATAAATAAAAATAATTTGAAAATTATAAACACATTATTTTCTCTTTACACCCCTACACCACCATTATGGTAGATGGGGATTTTAGATTATATATATTTCCTCTTTAGCTACTATGACATTTTTGACTTATATTACGTAATTATTTTAAAACAAATGTTCAATTGCCGTTGCCGTTGTATAATGCAACTTTTTTTTTTCATTCGAAAATATTTAATGCAAAGAACAAGAACAAAAACAATCTATAAGGCTATTTGCAGACATGTATTTTTTAATGTTCATCCATCGCCAGTACAGCTTTGCCTTGTATAATTACAAAATTATTAAATTAAATTGATCAATAGACTTTGATTAAAACACTTGGTTTGTTTCACTGATTAAATCAAGTGTTTTAATCAAAGTCTATTAATTAAATATGCTTCACCACGGGTTAAGTGAGAAATTAATTCAAAATATAAATTGATTAAACGTACCGTCCCGGCTGCGATTTCCGATGGAAATGTTCGAGTTGACGACGGATGCGAATGCTACGCATATTCTTTTTTGGCAAAAAAATTGTATGTTTGTTGGCTTTTGCGAAAACCGAACCCAGTTAGATCAATGCAAATGTGTTTTGATTACGTACCTATTTAACGTATATATCAAACGGAAAGTTTATTTAATGCCAATAAATTTTCAATATTTTTTTTTTAATTTCTTGTAATTATTTTGTTCTTTAAGCAAAGAAAAACATTTTTCTATATTCATCAATTTATTATATGCAACTGATAAACGATTACAACTTATTATTAAGACACAAGTCGAAGATAATATTTGTAAACAATTATTTAAATTCTCAATTGATGAAATTATTCTCATAAATTAAATAAAAGTATATTAAATAAAAATGATTACGTAACGTAAGTCAAAAGTCACAGAGCTAAATGTGAAAATAATTTATTAATTATTTTCAAATCATTTTTATTTAATATATTTAAATAACTGTGACCAAGTGGATGAATAAATACTCTTTTCTATTTAAATAAAAGTATTTGAAAATAATTAATTAATAAATTATTTTCTCTTTTGCTACTGTAACATTATGACTTATGTTACATAATACTTTAACAAATTATTCTCGATTGTCTACCTTGTAGACCCAAATCGTCGACGATGCCACATGAAATTAGGCCAAAGATGGCGCTTGCGTTGTCTTTCATTAATTCTGTATGGATGCTTGGTTTTCTAAAGAAACGATTCTACATAATTTGAAATAATATTGGCAACATCGACATAATGTAACAGTGAACGATGGGCAAACGTTAAAAGGTTTTCGTATAATTATAGTCTAATTGATAAAAAAGCACTAATAACCTTTCTTCACACTTTTTAAAAGTTTTCGTATAATTATAGTCTAATTGATAAAAAACTTTCTTCACACTTTTTAAAAGTTTTTTTTTTTAATTGATAAAAAACTTTCTTCGCACTTTTTAAAAGTTTTTATCAATTACATTTGATCTTAACGTAACTCACCCAATCAATTTAATTATAGTCTGTTGTCAAAATTGTATGGTGGTCATTTTATAATTACGAAATGTAGGGCGTTAGCGAAATAATCTGTTTGGTGGCCAGTTTGGAAAATCTAATGAAAGGATGTGCAGAATGCATACAGGAAGCGTTACCCTCTAAATTTCCGATTAGACCATGGCAGAAAGTAAGAATTGATCTGTTTTAGTTTAAAAATTGCTACTACCTAATTGTTACAGATTATTTATCTAGGTTTTCATTTGTTTTTATAATGTACAATTTTCTCTTGTAAATTGTACATTATATAAACAATATTTATATATATATACCACCATAAATTATTTAAAGTTTTTGGACAGCAAGGGACACCAGAAATAGTATTTACCGATGAAAATATCTTTGTTGGCATACCCTTTATATTTAAATATATTCCACATTCTTTTGTTTCCAACATACAATTCCACATTGACAATATCTTTACAATGGATTAGCTACAAATTTATCCGAGTATATGAAAATACACAGTAAATTATTATAAATATTTTGTTGTATGATTACAATTATATATCAAAAATTAGCTCAAACTTTTCTTCTTCTTAATTAAATAAAATTGATTTGAAAAATAATTAATAAATTATTTCCAAATTTAGCTCTGTGAGTTTTGTCTTACGTACGTTATTAAGTTCTTTTTGTTGTTTTTGCATTAAATTTATTTCGGATTAAAAATTTGTCGCATTATGCAATATTTTATTGATATGCAGCAGCAGTTGTACATTATGTAATTCAATTTCCGGCGGGGTATTTGCCCGGGAAGTAGTTGTTTTTAATGTGCATTTGTTTAACGTAAGTTAAAAGTCACGGAGCTAAATGTGGAAATAATTTATTAATTATTTTCAAATCATTTTTATTTAAATAACTGTGACCAAGTGAGTAAATACTGTTTTCTTCTTCTCTCCATCTCGCACTAAACTCTTCACAATGTTTACAGCATCTACATCCTCTCGCATCCATACTTCTACCCTTCAATTCCATCCCGTCCAAATAAAATAATTATGGTTGATATTTTCAAGGATTTTCACTTTCACACTCCTATTCTAATAAAAAAAACTATTGTTTTATGTAAGAAGGTACGACTCTTACATAAAACAATAGTTTTTTTTTAAGTAAGAAGGTACGACTCTTACATAAAACAATAGTTTTTTTTTATTAGAATAGGAGTGTGAAAGTGAAAATCCTTGAAAATATCAACCATAATTATTTTATTTTACATAAACAAGCATGTGATTCTTGCTCATCCGATTTCATTAATTTGAGTAAATTAAAAGACAGATACTTCTCGATGATGGTTTATAGTTTATAGTTTATAGCGTTGCGTTTTCCGTCCGCTTCCGGAATATGGGCGGCGGTTGCGGCGGCGACGAGGAAGCGGGACTTAATATGCATCGGTATCCCGGCCTCAATCCGGGTGTCACACGGAATATGTGACATCGTTTAAGTCGGCTTAAGCTGAATAATAATCGTGGTTGCACGCTAATGGATCGCCGCCTCGCTATTCGGGGTTAGCGCGGGGGTGGATTTTATAAGATGATGTTCAATCATCCAATTCACGTGAAGTTACTGCCACAAGTGTTCACTGACGAAATAAACAATTATAGGAGGATAATATTATTAAAAAAAACATATTATCGAATAACTTTGTTTTAATTTTGAAACAATTTTTATAAAAAAATTAAAAAAATTAAAATTTAAAACAAAAAATCGGCTGAAAGACCAATGGTTGATAACGATTTAGGAATAATAACATATAATATAATTAATTGTTGAAGCCATTACTAAGTAATGCATGTTTATTAATAGTAAAAGGTAATATAATAATAATAATAATAATAATAATAATAATAATAATAATAATAATAATAATATATAAAATTTAATAAAATGTTCAACCACACACAATTCATCTAGCATTTGGATAACCAGCGATGGCCATTTCGGCTCATAACTTTATTGTAGAAACACCGCTAAAATTGTTTCGGTACCAGCATCAGGCTGATTATTGAAAATATCGACTTTATCCATTACTAAAAAAAAACCAACTTTTCGACAAAATAATAAATAATAAACACACTAATTAAGCACGAAAACAAATCATTTGCCTGAGGAGGGTTAATGTGAATGTATTAAATTTGAAGTATCATGCAACGTTGAAGAATAATAATTTCATTATCCATAAAATAATAAGCACCATCAAAACCTACTTATTACCTCAACATAATAAATCACTTTCACTAATCCAAACATGACGCAACTGACTGTCGGATTCTCAAAGTTTCCTTCGCGCCGCAATTCTTATCAGTTCATTGACCACACTTACATTTGCAATTCCAAAATTTGCAGCGGTTTCAAAATTTACTTTAATGTTAATATTAGGATAAAGAAAATACTTAATAACTTTTTTATAACACTTAACGATTCATTTTTTTTAATAATAATTCATTTATTTCCAGTAAAAATATACAAACATTCGTGGGTGGGTCAAATACAGTATTAAAAATTGAAGTGTAGATGAGGACATTACAAACATATTAAAATTGTTTAATTCAAACACATTAAAACTTACATCTATTTAAATTAAAATAATAAATGCAATATTTGTTAAAAATTAAAATACTATTTCACTGAGACTAGTTTCGACAACACGGTAATTATTCTCAAATTGAGTACTTACAATATGGATTAGTACTCAATTTGAGAATGATTGCCGTGTAATTGAAACTAGTTACAGTGAAATAAATCATTAAGTCGTACAAAAAAGTTATTAAGTGTTTACTAATATTAAAAATGTACCACGAAGTAAATGCCTCAAAGCATCGTGAATTAAAATTAAAGATTATTAATTTTCTAAACTCATCACTGGCTAATGCCGATAAATGAGGGTCGATTATAAATATTTAGATATTTTTTTTTTATTTACGGAATTTCCATTATACAAATATTATAAATACAAAATTATTACATATTATTAATTATTATATAAATCCCAAAGTGAATAAATGTACAACACAAAATGAATAAATTACGATTGTAGCAGTAGTTTAACAAATTAAAAAGTAAATAAACAGACAAACAAATAAATTAATAATAATTAATTTCCTTATTGATACAAAATATTGTAATCTTCTTTATGTTGCTTTTGAGATATTGATATTTTAATTATTTAAAATCTATTTTATTTATTTTGAAACTATGTTTCCGAAATATATCTAGTTTAATAAAAAATGAGTTGGAGAAAGGACAAGTATGTTTATTTAAATAACAAAATATTGTAAGGAAAGTGAAAGAGGCAACTGGAGAGAACATTCTGGAATGTTCCACTGAGCGCGCGCCGGTAAATATGGTGTAGTGGAAACTATTCGAGAAGCAAGCTTCTACACGCTATATTAGCGGCGATGCGAGTCTATCAAGAACGTCCGAGTGCTCAACATCTCGTTATAAATAAATAGTGACAGTGTGATGTTCATAAATGTGTTAAGTGTACTGAAAATAAATAAATAGACATTGTTTTATTTATTCCGAGTCTCATTAAACCCGATTTCGTAACAATATCCTATTACAGGGAGAAATTAAATAAGAACATATTATAGTAAATTTAAAAGTATAGTAACTATTTAAGTATTAGAGATGGTGTTTCTTTAAATAATTGTTGGTTGAGTAAAAATTTAACACGATATATATTAAATTGATTGATTGAGTTACGTGAAGATCAAATTGAATTGATATTCACTTAAGTGTGAAGAAAGGTTATTAGTGCTTTATTTATCAATACGATATATATTATATTAAAATATATATCGTGTTATATTTATATATAGATTTTGGTCATAATCTTCTAAAATAAACAGAAACATTTTCAGAAGCTCAAACTCTAAGAATAATTCAATTATAGAGAGTAATAAAGAAAATATATATCAATTCTAAAAGTTTGTATAATAAATTAATAATATAATTTATTATATAAAGTAATTATATTAATATACTGATTTGTATTTGTTTATTTCTGTGCAATCTACATTATTATTTTACTAAATTTATCATAATAAGGTGTAATGGAAGATCAGAGTGTACCTCGGTACGTATTTGAATTGCATCTTTTTTTTCCAGTATCAGAATTATTATTTTTAGGAATCGCTTATAATTGTCATAAATATTTTCGTTTCTGTATTTTTGTTCTGTTATGGAAAAATAAAAATATAATTATTATTATATTGTATATTTTAACACAGTAATAAAAAAATGTTGAAATGAATTTCATTCTTGTTTTGCATATTTTTAACAATCAATTAAAACTAAGCGCTTAATCCCCATCGAAAATACTTCCTTGATATTTACACTGGTATAACGTATCGGTAGATGCCAAAAGCTGTACAGCACCTGTCGACACTAATTCTCGGGAATTATGAGCCTTAGAAAACCGTTGAATGTATTAATAAACCGAGATATTGATATTATTTTCGGGGAAAAATTACGACCGCGTTACGTTCCATATAAATCTCCCGCTTTTTGAGCGTTGGAAAATAGAGCGTTATTAATGACGCCGAAAACTCGATCAGCTGTTTGTAAATTAAATAATTAAAAAAATAATAAAATAAATAAAAATACAAAACAGTTTGTTGTTGTGAGCAAATCTTCATTAATGAATTTAGAACTAATGTATACCTATTTTAGTCTTGCGAAAATCGCATTTGTTTATTGCGAAAGTAATTTATTGATAAATGCAATTTTGGAGAACAAATTGATGATAATAATAGGAATCGTAAAATCTGTTTAAAAATAAATTATTAATATTAACATACCTTAATAGAAAAAATAACTTCCAACCCATTCCTGGTGAATCGAAAACCAACTCATCTCCACCACTCACTAATTGCCACTTGTTCATAAACAAAAATAAATCGCGTTTTTAATTATTAATAATTTCTAACGTTAAAAATTAAACCGGAATGGTGAACACTGCGCGTTTTCGGACGACTGAATCGAAATACAAGAGTGCAATTATCGCAAATCAAGAAGAAAAAAACGATCGACGACTCACTCCGAGAAGGCATTCCTGAGATAAGAAGATTCGTTGTACCTGGATCCTGGCGCACAGCCAAAAATATACCTATTTAAATTGTTGTATTTTCAATATTATCGCGTATTAAAATAATTACAGCTTAATATTTATTTACTTTTTTTTATTAAATTCTCATTTATCCCGTGGTAAAAAAATATGTATGAATTATGATGTACTTTAATTAAAACACTTGATTATTCGTTTCACTAAATTATTTTATATTTGTGTTCGCGTAACTTTCACAACTAAATAAATTAGTTGTTCTGGCACGGCCTACTTTGATTAAAAATTCTATACGAAATTTGTATTTGAGATTAAATATCTCAAAAACGGTAAACGGTAGCTATTTAATATGTTATATAAAAAATGAAGAGTGATTAATTTTCTATTAAAATAGCATAAAAAATATAGGGTGTCCCATTTAAGTAAAAAGAGAAAAAAATCATTTTGCGTATTGTTTCACATTGTATATAAAAATTTGTTTTGAGAGAAAAAAAAGACTATTTCTTTTATTATTAATTATTTTTGCATTTGTATGGCGTTGACAGAATGTTTATTTCATTTTTCATTATTGAAATATTAGGCTCTAAACATCTATCGATTTCAACATTCATTTGTTTATAACTTTTAAACTATGAAAAATTGACCTATTAAATCTTATATAAAAAATGATTATTTTTAAACGTAGAATCGAAAATCTTCATAAAAAATATATCATTACATTTAAAAAAAAAAATATGTTTGATACGTTACGTGATTATTGGACACCTTGTATATATGAAACTAATTTTAAAATGTGAATTTTGACAGTAGCTACTAATAATATAAGTAACATTTTTTGTATATTTCTTTATAACTGAGATATTGGACTTCATCGTAATCTTGCGCCATCCTGTATATACTTCATATTATTTGATAGATTTTTTAATAATATTAGACACGTATTTTTTAATATCGATTGATTGTATATTTTTCAAATTATTTGACTTTCTATACACCCTGTATACAAAGAGCTTTCAATGCCAAATTTAAAGGTTGAATCATATATTTTTTCTTTTTTTTAAAAAAGCTACAGTATGAAATACTCAAACATTTTTCTTTTTTTAATTTGATTAAAAAAAAAACTTTTTATAGGCAAATATAATAAATTAAAGACGACGCAAGCGCCACCTTTTGCCTAATTTCAAGTGGGATCATCAACGATTTCGGCGAATATGTTAGATTATATTTTAAATAAATTTGAAGATAAAATTATCATAACAACAACTTAAAGTATTAATTGTAGAAAAAAGAAATCCATTATTTTTTCCAATGGTTTTAGTTACATGTATTTCGCGTTTTGTGAGTCTAATCTGTGCAAATTTTTGCCAAAAATTATGCTTCTCAATGAAGCGTTTAGGATTATTGTTATGCAACAGCAAATATCCATTATTGAACATTTGTTTTAAAGTAAAGTATTTTATATTTAAGTCAAAATCTCAAAGTAGCTAAAGAGGGATAACTTATTAATTATTCTCAAATTCATTTATTAAATTTATTTAATAAATAACTGTGACCAAGAGAATAAATCCTTTTTTTCTATTATAAGGAATTTATAAATAGAATTTTGTTTTAAATTCACTTAAATTTACGTTAAACCTAAAACCTTTAATTCACAAACGTATTTATTATGATTTTCGTTTTCTATATAAACTTATTTGAGGTTTTATTAATTCTTCTCTTC
The DNA here is from genome assembly GCA_963082785.1 of Philonthus spinipes. NCBI lineage: Eukaryota > Metazoa > Arthropoda > Insecta > Coleoptera > Staphylinidae > Philonthus > Philonthus spinipes. Next base: position 6,661,558 of record OY720314.1, read on the forward strand.
TAGTCTCCAAAATATACATAGGAAGGCTTCTTTGAGAGAGGAATAATCACATTTCTTTAAAATGGCAATAAGTTTGCATGTAAATATCTGTGTTATTGGATAAAGGTTGAATCATATATTTTTTTTTTCTTTTTAAAAAAAAAGCTACAGTATGAAATACTTAAACATTTTTCTTCTTTTAGTTTGATTTAAAGTTTTTTTCTTTCTTCTTCGCGCTAATTATTTATTGCATTTTGGCTCTGACAATATTCTTTTATAATGTGTATTATCTTGTGTATTTGCATTATTTACTGAATAAAGTATTAAACTAAACTAAGTTATAATGATAATAATAATAAGTTTATTTGTCCAACCAATACAGGACAAGTTTCTATAAATTTACACAATACAAGGAATATATTATCGAACAAAACTGCGCATATTTGAACTGAATCGGATCATTCCAACTATGTTAATTAAAGCCTTCAATTTCATGGAAAAAAATAATGCATTTCCTTTTACTACACCTTAAATTTCCTTGTTTTTTAAAAACTTTTTTAATGTAATTTTAATTTCAACACCGAACAAGAACACAACGCCACATAAACGTTATTACCAGCCCGGTAATTTAATACGTGTACAGAGGGAGACCGTGATTCCAATATCCCCCCACTCGTTCCATCGCGAAAAAAGAGACTACAAGCAAAAATTCGCCCGGAGGGGTCCTCCTTAATTTTACGACGTTATAAAATGCATTATAAGATAAAAGAAAATGTAAATTTTTTGAAGCACTCCCCGTTTGGCGCCGGGCCCAAGTTTGCTCTTCTTGTTGCCGTGTAGCTTCTCCTCCTGGCCGAACGAGGAATAAAAGGATTTATTTTACGATTATTATGTGTAATTTTACGAGGGCGCCGCATCTGAGGACTTTTATATATTTTTACATGGATCGCGAGGACGCAATTGTTTCCTGCACATGTTGGAAATGCCCGATAAACGTGCGGAAAGATTCAGTCTTGCTATGCGTTTCGTTGTTGCCGTTTGAATGCAGAATTCATTTAATTTGAGTCCATAATATATACAGGGTGGGCCACGAATAACGCCCATTAAACGTTTTCAGGGTTCCTGGTCGAATTATTAATTCAACCGTGCAATATAGAATTTTTTCCACGGTCTGGAACCCTGAAAACTTTTAATGGCCGTTATTCGTGAACTACCCTGTATACCGGGTGAATACTTCCATGCCGAACATTAAAATTATTGTTTCTTTCTTTCGTAATTGTAGCACCCAATTTCAACAACTCACATGAATTTAAAGACGATTTTATTCCTCATCTAATGATATTAATTTTAATTAATATTCACTTGTATTGCTTTACTAATTTATTGAAAATTCGAGATAAATTTGATTTAAAATATCATTCAAAAATCATGTACTGCCAAAAATAACAGTTCATGATAACTGTTAATAAATTCCCTCTAAAATATATTCTCTTAACGAAAAGATGTTCACCATAAAAAAATCGTTTACAGCAGAAATTATTATCGGAGGGTGCGAGATTTGTTTTCGGTGCAGCTTAATTCTGTCCGTTTAGACAATACAGCAAATAGTTTTTCAATTTCTAAATTGATTGCTTAAATTCAGGTAAATATTATTTACTTCTTATGATAGTTTAAAAAGGATTTCATTATATTTTTTTTTTATTATTAAAACATTGCAACATAAATGGCAATCAGCAGGACAATAGTAATATCAAAGAAAATGTTGTTAGTATCTGGCAATCCTGCTTTACACCACACAGTGATAGAAAATGCAATGATTAAAAAAATCTGGTAATCCTCAGTTAAGTACAAAATCTGTTTATAATAAGAACACTGTAAACTTTTCTTCACTAAATTTATTTTAGTCCAGATGACATTTCGAACACGATGTATTCCTTCTCAATGGAGAAACAATTAACTGTTTCGTGTTCGAAATGTCATCTGGACTAAATAAATTTAGTGAAGAAAAGTTTACAGTGTTCTTATTATATTCATTAATCTTCACGTAACTCACACCAATATATATTACAAAATCTGTTCCTTTAGAATATGCCGAATCACAAAGAACAGACTGCAAAATTTTAAGAAAGTACGGCTATCTTTCTTACAAGAAATTCAATGCCATCAAAAACTATTTCCATTTATTCAAGAACCGGGATAAACCTTTTGTGAAATAATTCAACATAAACAAAGCAATACAACTGAAAATTAATATGTATGTCATTAAACGAGAATTTAATTTTTATCATAATAGAAAAACGGGATTTATCGATATCGCGCATGACATTCGCGCGGCCGCCCGTCCTAAAGACAGCCGTCCTCTAACGATCATTTCCATCGTGGATCTCAGAGGAGACGATGCGTTTTAATTAATATTTAATCAATGTAATTAACAACTTTGCAATTACGTAAGGCACAGCTGTACTGATGAGAGTTGAAATCGCGAAACACGTGTCTGCAGATAACCTTATATTACGTAACTTTTATTTAAAAAAAAACCTCCTATTTTGAAATGGAAAGCTTCAATCTGCGAAAAACTAAATTTTATGATGAGTAACGTCAAGTATTCTATGTTAGAAATAATAAAAAAAATTCCTTATTAAAATAAAAAATAAAAAAAATAACTCTATTAGGTTTATGTTTGTGAACCAAACATAAAAGTCTTTGCTTGATAGGAATTAGTTATTTCGTCGATAATTAAAAAAAAATCGATTCCTCAAAAAAAAAAAAAAAAAAAAATGGTTACTAATAGTGGAAGAAGAAAAAACGTAAAATACGTTTTTTCCCTTCCAGATATAAAACCAGAATCAGAATCAACCATCTATCAATTCCTTGCATCCAATCACCCGGACATTGACAATGACGTTTGAGATCATAACATTTAAAGAAATGATAAAGACTGGACAGAGACAGGCTGAAAGACCTCTGGTCGATAGCCAATTTGTGAAATTTATTATGTATAATATAGTAATGTAATTTTTAATAAAACGTAAAATACGTTTTTTCTGCTTAATAATAATTTTTCTGATTAATAATTTCAAACTTTAATTTCATATTTTGTAAGAAATAATAATATTTCCTTAGAGAAAGAAGGTTACAAGAAAGGTGGACGCGCCAGGTAATAAAACCCATCGCTGGAAATCAGTGACAATTTTCTTATTTTGAAGTAATAATGTTATGTTTATGCGTTATTAATTAAATGAATATTTATTAATAAATAATAATAATAAAATTGTGTAATTTCTTGTTTTTCAAAAATATTTGAGTATGTATTAAATGCCATACTCACAATTTATTTAATAAATTTCATATTTTCACTACTTCTCAACATGGCTTTAGAAAACAAAAATCAGTTATTACGGCGCTGCATAACTACATAAATGAAATAATATACCTTATACCTGATGTTTCTAAAGGTATACCTCAAGGCTGTATATTAGGTCCACTGCTTTATATCGTCTATATCAATGATATAGCTCCTGTAATCAGTAATACTGGTAGTTGCATCGATATATATGCCGATTACGCCAATTTATTAATTCGTTGTCAATGCATCAAACAGGTGGAGAATAAATGTAGTGAGGTTATTTCAGTGTGTATTATTATTAATAATAATAATAATAATAATAATAATAATTTTTATTTTCCAACGGAAGAATCCAACAAGGGAAAATATACAATCAAAATCATAATATAAGAAGAGTACAAGCAAAGTTAGTTAAATTTAAACAGAAAAAAGAGAACAAAGTATAAATTAATATTAGCAAACAAAATTAAACCATTGTATTCAATGGTTGTCCAAACGCATGCTATTCCTCAATAATGATAAAACGGAATTTATATTTTTTGTTAAACAAATCGTTCGAGGATATTATATCCCGATAAAATTACAGTTATAAACAGAATCATAAACCAACCAGGTTTCTTGGAATAGCCTTTGATGACATTCTGAGGGGAGCCTCAAACATAGCAAAAATAGAAAAAGAATTAAGTTTTATGCATTTTAAAGCAGTCTGGAGCAGCTTGTGATGTTTTCAATTTGGTGAATCATTCACTTTTCTATCCCAAACTTCGGTTTGGAATCACATATTATGGGTCTAGTTATCATTTAAACAGATTATTTGCTCTTAAAACAATGGCTGTCAGAAGTATATTTAATTTAAGATACCTAGAATGATGCAGCGGCCATTTTAAATCTAACAACATCTTGACTGTTTATAGTCTGTACTGCACATAGTCACAATTATAATACAAAATTTTATAACAATTATGGACTCCCATCACACCGTTCAACCGTATATGAAAGAGATCCATGCATATATATATATATATAGGGTGTCCCCGAATGGTCTGTACAACGCTCTACCATATATTTTTTGAAACAAATTTTTTTGTAAACAAAATAAGACGATTTAACTAAACTTATCTCTATCCAAAAGTGGTTCCTAAGCCATCTACGAGGCCTCAAAGATACCATGCACTTTTTGCGATATGTTTCTTTATCCTACGTTTAAAGTAAGTGGTCAAACTAGGACCATCGACTTCTTAAGATACCTTTTATTCAACAGGTCAAATCATAAGGAATATTTTTTTTGCAAGATCATTCAATTTTACGTATTTTTTGTCTCTTATAAAAATTTACTATTTTCCCCACAAAAAAATATTTTTATTTGTCAAAAAAAAGTAATAAAATTATGAACAATATTTGGCTTCTCAAAACAATTAACAAAGTAGAAATAAAGATAGGTACCTAACAATAAACATACATTTATTATTTTCACAACAAATGTTCAAACTGATTGCCATTTTCAGCAATACATTTTTTTTGGATTTTCATTTCTTTGTTGTTTTGACAAATAATTTTTTTTTTTTTTTGTGGGGAAAATAGCAAAATTTTATGAGACAAAAAATACCTAAAATTGAATGATCTTGCAGAAAATTAAATGTGCCAAATTAGGTTTTCTTACCTAAGTCCAAAATAAAAATATTTGAAAAATAAAGAAAAAAATAATAATATCTTTGAGGCCTCGTAGATGGCTTAGGAACCACTTTTGGATAGAGATAAGTTTAGTTAAATCGTCTTATTTTGTTTCAGAGAATATGTGGTAGAGCGTTGTACAGACCATTCGGGGACACCCTGTATATATATTGTATTTATTTAACGGAATATACCATTTTTACAAATATAAGACATTCAAGTAAAATGCAATAAAATTATATGTATTACTAACTAATTTTAAATACAATAGTAAACACTTTGTATACATTATAATGCATATTCTATGAGAATAAAGAAAAGGAAAAATAAAGTCTTTATTTTCCAACGGAAAGAGAAGACAGACGTCTTCTAACGATCACTTCCATCGGGGATCTCAGACGAGACGATGCGTTTTAATTAATATTTAATCAATGTAATTAACAACTTAGCAATTACGTAAGTCACAGCTGTACTGATGAGGGATGAAATCCCGACACGTGTCTGCAGATAGCCTTATATTAAAATTATATGTATTACTAACTAATTTTAAATACAATAGTAAACACTTTGTATACATTATAATGCATATTCTATGAGAATAAAGAAAAGGAAAAATAAAGTCTTTATTTTCCAACGGAAGAAGCAATACAGGAAAACTTAAAAAAATAAATACTTGTTAATTGAATCGATACTCAAAATTAAAATACACAATAAAATAAAAGAAGTTCAACAAAAAATACTAAATTACAAAATTTTAAAAAAATAATCCAAACTCTGGATTATAACTTTTATATATATATATCGATCACCTATTAATATATCTCGGAAATGCTCATTCGCATTGCGGCATATATGACGTATAGGCGACCTCCATAAAATTTTACGCTAGTTTTGGAGCGTAAAAGTTTACATTATTTAGAATATAAGGGTAATCGATGATGTTATTAATTAATTTTAACAAAAATTCTGCACTACATACTTCGCGGCGAGACGACAAGGAGCAAACATCATGCCTTAATAACAATTGATGATAATCGGAATTTCTTACTAGTTATATACGATCCATTGTATGTAAAAATATTTTTAAAAACGTCTTTATACATGCTCTAGTTTAAGTTCACAATTCACGTAACATACCGAATAATTTTAAATTCCTCTTAATAGTCTGAAATATTCACCCATTAGTCAGATATACTGACACAAAATTTCATTTGTTTTGATTCATCCATTTGAAAATTATGATTTTTTTTCGAAACGTCAATTTTTCCAAAAATATTTAAATATTTCAAAAGTTATTAGGTTTAGGCATATGAACATATTATGAAAGTTAACTTTATTTTTGATGTAGAATCTGAAAAAAATATAAAATATTGGTCATTCCATTAGAAAAAATATAACTATGATACACCATGCTTTTATGGGACACCCTGTATATTTGAAACTAATTTTAAAATTTGGTCCTAATGGACCTACATACGCCTGCGAAAGCCGATTTTGAAAAAAATAAACCATTTAGCCGTAAAGCTACTCGGCGCGCACGCTAAGACACCCTGTATATATATATATATATATATATATAAAACGAGTATCACAAATGATTACAAATAAAGGAAAATACAAAGTTTTTAAAGCGAAACATTGTTGAAATTTCTAGAGGTGCGGATTATAAAACCTAGTATTTTTATAAAGGATTGGGTGACACTAACAATGGGCGCGTTCAGGGAAATTTTAGACATGTAGCGCTACAGCTCAAAGCGCTTGATATTCCCTGAATACGCTTTCGAGGTTAAAGACTCTCACGAAAATATGGCGGTTTTGTTTACGGCTTGAAAAGCGATCCAGCGGAAAAAAACATACGCTTTACCGCTTGATAAAGCGCTACAGCGCCACACATTAAGCGGTACCGTTCAGCGACACCGCTTTCGTAAAGCGCTGCAGCGCTACATTTCCTTGACTGTACTGTGTTGAACTGTGTTTAATAAAGTTTAGGTTATAGGTTATACGGGGCTAGTGAGACGTAAGTTAGCCTCATGTGAACTGCGACCTGTAAGATCTATTGTTTAATCGGAAATAAAAAGAAACATGAAGATCCTTTTCTTCTTGGAATTGTACAACCATCAATATTGTTACAACATCGGGTTTAATCAGACTCGGAAATAAGTAAAATAATGTGTATTTATTTATTCACAGTACACTTAACACATAAAAAAATCTATATTGACGTTAACATAACTTAAAAATACTCACCGTACAAAAAAAAAACAGATTTAGGTAATAGGTGGGGCGGAGGCAATTTTGAAATTTCAAATTAAAAGCCGCATTTTTTATTCAAGAATCGGATTCTAGCGATAAAATATATACAATTGTAATAACAATTGTATATATTTCTTTTTTTTTTTTTTGAATCTCGTGATATATTTTACTCATTTTTTTATATATACCGGGTTTACTCAGCTCTTGTAATAACAATTGTATATATTTTATCACATTTTATATTTTTTATTTTATTCATAAAAACATTTACATTTAAGTTAAATGTAAAAAGAGATAGGTTTAAAAATCAAACACATTGCTCGTATTTTAATTTGATACGAGCAAAGTTTTTAATTTTTAAACCTATCTCTTTTTACATTTAAATTGAATTTTAAATTAAATTTATTTTTTATGAATAAAAATAACAATCTTATGTATTGTATCCCTAGAATCCGATTCTTGAAGAATATATATATATATATATATATATATATATATATAATCGATGTCCCCTTTTACCAATTGGTGTCGGGTTGAAGAAAAAATGGGGCTTCTAATTTCAAATTTGTCTTCTTATATTGGTTAAAAATGTATAACAAATTAATGGCTTCAACCATAAATTAAATGAATTTAAAAATATATTTTTTGTTCAATTTGTAAATTTAACATAATTGTGAATAACTGGCAAGCTAACTAAGTAAACCCGGTATATATAAAAAATGAGTAAATTATTATTTCATCTTCCCGTCTCCTTACATATTTCATATATATGTGTGTATATATACCATATATATTTATATATTTCTGTTACGATATTTCATAAAAGTGATTGCCAGTGTGCGTATAAATTAATTTTGTATTAATTAGTATATATAATTCACACAATTAAAATGGGTATTTTTTGTACTGCATGCAATACGCAATTAATACCTAAAAATTTATCGTCAGCATTTAAATGTAACGGAGCCTGCGGTAAATGGTTCCATATTCAGTGTACGTTATTATCAGATTCACTTTTAAAGTATTATCGTGAAGAGGGGGCCAATGAAACTGGGGACAGATGGTTCTGTAGCACTCAATGTAAATCTTCATTAGATGTAAACCCTTCTAATTCGAAGAATTCTGACATGCCCGTTACAAGTGCTTCAATTATTTCATTATTTGAAGAACATCTTGGCCCATTTAAAAAACAAATTGAAGAGTTTATATCAAAAATGTCTATTCAAATGGACACCATTTTTACAAGAATTAATTCTCTTGAGCTTGAAAATCAGAAAATTCGTGAGGAGTTAAGTAAAGCCAAATTCAATGTTAATGCTGAAAATATTGTAGATGAAATAAGTGATCGTGAACGTCGCAGCAGGAATGTAATTGTTTACAATTTGCCTGAATCTAAGGCCACTGATCCGCTAGATAAGAAAAATGATGATATTAATATTTTTAAAAATATTTGTTCAGACATTTTCGATGATTCGCCCATAAATGCCATCCGCATTGGAAAACACACAGGCAGACCTAGGCCTTTAAAAATTACGTTATCTAATCGGGATAAAGTATTAACTTTATTAAAAAACAAATCCAAGCTTAAAAGAAATGATGTCAAAATTAAAGCCGATTTGACTGAATTACAACGTAAGGAATTTAAACTGATTTATGATGAATTTGATTTGCGTAAAAATCAAGGTGAAATGGATATATTTATTAAATTTGTTAATAATCGGCCCTCAATTTGCAAAGGTTTACGTCCAAATATTAATCGACAGCGGATGTATTTAAAAAACTAAATACTTACTACCAAAATGTAGGTGGCATGAAAACAAAATTATTTGATATTATGAACATTGTTAACTGTTCTTCTTATGATGCTATTATTCTTACTGAAACTTGGTTGGACGATAATATTCACGATAATGAATTAGGTTTCAATGAATTCAATATATATCGTTTAGATCGTTCATCTTTAACAAGTAATAAACTCCACGGGGGCGGTGTTCTAATCGCGGTTAGAAAGATTATTCGTTCTTATAGACTCGATATAATTGATGATTCTATTGAGCAAATATTTGTGTGTTTAGAATTCCAAGCCTCTAGTATCATAATGGGTTCCGTCTACATTCCTCCTGGTTCTTCAACTGAAACATATGCTAGACATTGCAACGCGATTGAAAATCTTTTTCTTAATTTTAATGATAGTAAATTTATTATATACGGCGATTTTAACTTGCCAGAGTTAGTATGGAAAACGGATAGCTTTATTCCGGAAGGTCGATTCAATGAGAGTAGTGATTTAATTATCAATACTTATAATCTATTAAACCTAAATCAAATCAATACAATTTCCAATTCGAATGGGAGATTTTTGGACTTGGTATTTACTGATTTTAACGAATTTCAAGTGTGTTTAGCTGATGATCCACTTTGTAATATATCAATACATCATAATCCACTTAATGTCATTATTGGCATCAATGACTCATTTTCCAAGTTAAATTTTGTCGAAAAAGTTCCTGATTTTTATAAAGCAGATTACAATGCAATTAATTCATTTTTGGCATCAATCAATTGGGAAAGTATATTTTTACATTGTAGTATTAATGAAATGGTTGAGATATTCTACACATACGTTAATAGAGCCATTCAATTATTTGTTCCTACAAAGAAAAAATTCTCTTCAAAATATCCAGTTTGGTTTAACACACATTTAATACGTTTAATAAAAAACAAAAAATATGCTCATTCTATATTCAAAAGATCCGGGCTACCTGCGGACTACAATAAATTCAAAATTTTACGTGATGAATGTAAAGAAATGAGTGGCCATCTTTATAAAGCATACCTTCAGAAAATTGAATGTGACATATGTTTGAAGCCAAAGTCATTTTGGACTCATATATCTAAATTGAAAAAAACTGATAGTATTCCGAATAGAATGAAACTGGATAACTCGATCCTAGAAGGCGGTGATGAAATTGCATCAGGTTTTGCGTCATATTTTGCAAAAACGTATGACATTTCAAATAATTTGTCTACGTCCAAGTTTTGCTTTAAGAAACAAGTAAATAGTTCTTCATTTTCCATTTCATTACAACAGATTTATTCGGAATTAAGTTCACTCGGCAACAGTTCGTCTCATGGCCCGGATGGTATACCAGCAATATTTCTATCTAAATGCGTGTGTAGTGTATCAAAACCCTTACATATTTTATTTTCAACTTCGCTTAAAGAAGAGGTATTTCCTGATATATGGAAAACGAGCTTTTTGTTGCCTATATACAAATCTGGGAAAAGGGATTGTATATCGAATTATAGAGGGGTCGCAATCCAATCCTTCATTCCAAAATTATTTGACAAGCTAATTTCTAAACAGCTATCTTGGCTTTCCAAGGAAATCATTGATGAAGCTCAACATGGATTCGTTCAAGGGAAATCGACCACAACAAACCTACTGGAATTTAGATCATCCATTTTGTCAACCCTGGAGAAAAATTGTCAACTCGATGTAATTTTTACAGACTTCTCCAAGGCGTTTGACAAAGTTAATCACTTGGTTCTACTTACCAAATTAAGTGCTTACGGCTTTAGTGACAGTGTTGTGAATTGGTTTCGCTCATACTTAATGTCTAGACAACAAATTGTCCGAATTGGGAATTTCATGTCTGAAGGTATAGATGTTTTATCTGGTGTGCCACAGGGTAGCCACTGTGGGCCTATATTATTTCTCATAATGATTAATGATATTACGGATTGTTTAAAATATTCACAGCCCTATCTGTACGCGGATGACATGAAAATCCTATTGGAAATTAATTCATTAAATGATTGTATAAATCTGCAACATGATTTAGATATGATATCCCATTGGTGTAACTTGAACGATTTGCAGTTGAATATCACTAAATGTAAGGTTATGTCATTTAATAGAAAAAGAAACCAATTAAAATTTGACTACAAAATTAATATGACCCCTCTGGAATATGTTCGTAGCATTAAGGATTTGGGTATTCTCTTTGATGATTCATTATCTTTTAAGCATCACTTGGATTTAATAGGCAACAAGGCTATGCGTTCAATGGGTTTCATCTTGCGAAATGGTAAACATTTTAATATACGAGCTTTACTTACTTTATATAACTCATTTGTTCGATCCCATTTTGAATACGGCTCACTGGTCTGGTTCCCATTTTATGACATCCATATAAAAAAACTTGAAAGGATCCAAAATAAATTTGAGAAATTTGTATGTAAGAAATTCAATATTGAGTTAAATTTAATTTCTGTAAATGGACGTCATAAAATAGCTGGACTATGTTTTTGTCACAAACTTCTTAATGGGAATATTAATTCTGCAACTTTATTAGCGCAATTTAATTTCAATTTTTCTCCCCATAATTACCCCTTTCGTAACGCATCCTTGTTTCGGCCTAATTTTCATCGCAGCAATTATGGTTTCAATTCTCCCATCGATATAATTATGAGAAGTATTAATACACTTAATTTATCTTGTAAGTTTGACATTTTCTATAATTCTTTTACATCTTTCAAATCACTTGTTATATCGCATTTTCGTTAAATGTATTAAAATAATTATCTCAGAGTGTTGTTAATATATGCTTAGTTGATAATCATGCGTTGTTAATATTTGTGATATTTGCTACTTAAATCTTATCTCTATCGATTATGTACAATGTTTTGTTTAATTTTAAGTATAATTTTATATTTTTCTGTATTTACATTTTATGTTGTTGTATAAAAAGGTGAATCCGTTAAATAAATAAATAAATAAATAAATAAATAAATAAATAAATAAATAAAATATATCACGAGATTTAAAAAAAAAGAAAGTAATAATTAACTCCTTAATATTAAACAACAACAAAAAAAAATACATAACGTCCGAATTACGTGTAGCATGATTTTAATCACAATTAATCCCCGTAATATCGAAATAGCATGATTTTTGTATATAACGATTTAAATTAAATCAACTTCGGAATTAACGGGGTCGAGCGGGTAATTAGCGCTAATAGTCCAGATCCGAACCGAGGAAGGAACGTGCGCAATCGCCCGTTAATTGGCGTGTAAATTAAGCGCCGATTAAAAGTGGACAAGTCGTAATTCGGATCGAAAAGAGATCATAAACCGACGCGGGGGTTGGGGGGTGGGTGAATGGGTTGGGGGAGGGAAGGGTATTAATTATAATGATGCGAGGTGGGAGTGAAGGGGGTTGTTAATTAAGTGCTATCCTGTGCCAACATTGCGCACCCCCGCTTCCTTTATTAGCCGGCGGTTATTGTATTTAAATCGGCCGTTTGAATTATTATTAAAGGTGAGGGTAAATAGGGGAAAGTAAATTTGCTTACGGGTGTTAGGTGGTGATTGTATGTATGTTGTTTAGGTGTTTTCTCGCCTAAACAACATCGATACAATCGACATCTAACAGCTATGAAAATGAAATTGATTCATATTAACAATAAAAAAAAAATAATAGAAATAAAAATTTATTCACTTAACCACATTTATTTAAAAAAATTAAATAAAAGGAATATATACAAGGCAGAGCTGTACTGATGAGCGATGAAAATCCCGAAACACGTGTCTGCAGATAGCTTGATAGACTTTAATTAAAATACTTGGTTTGTTTCACTGATTTAAATCTTGGTTTGTTTCACTGATTTAAATCAGTGAAACAAACCAAGTATTTTTATTTTTAATCAAAGTCTATTAAATAAATATGTTACATCACGGGTTAAGTGAGAAATTAATTCTAAATGCAGATAGCTTTATATTACGTAATTCTTTAGTATTGTTTTATTTTGCATTCAAAAAAATGTAGCATTATAGAATATTGTTATGCAACAACAAATGTTCATTATTGAACATTAAAGTACTTATGTGACGTAAGTTAGAATTGTCACAGTAGATAAAGAGGAAATAATTTATTATTTTCATTTTCTTTTTATTTAATTAAAAAAAGGATTGATTCGCTTGGTCACAGCTTTTTAAAATAAAAATTGAATATAATTCAATATTATTAAAGAGGAAATAATTTATTATTTTCATTTTCTTTCTATTTAATTAAAAAAAAGATTGATTCGCTTGGTCACAGCTTTTTAAAATAAAAATTGAAAATAATTCTAATATAATCGATTTTTTTATCTTTGACAGTCATAATTTTTGAGTTATGTAAGTATTTTAAAACAAATGCACTTGAAAAGAACTGTTTCTCGGGTTTATACCCCTTCAGACATTAAATTACATAATGGACACTCGCTCTTGTATTATGCAATAAGTTATTGATATGGAATAGCAAGTGCTTTGCTAAAGAATCTGTTGAAGAATTTAAAAAAAATAACAGGTTTCTGTGATTTCAGATTAAAAATAGAGAAAAAATAATTTGAACATAAGCAGAAATGTATGGACCTTAATTTTTCTTAATTCTGCTTAAGGCGGGTTAAATAAATCAGTTAGGCGGAAAGACCTTTGGTTGTTAGCCATTTCATGTAATATATGTGAACATAAATCAACAAATACATTCTAAATAATGATCTAAACTATGTATAAATGTTACATGAATAATTAATTAATTAATTAATTCATTTATTTACGGAAATCTCCTTTCTACAAAAACTGTAAACATTTACATAAATCATCATAAATAATAATACACAAATAAGTCAACTATTCAACATAAACTTTGAACATCTTTATCCCAAGTGATTTTACAATTCAAAATTAAGAGTGGTCAGGTAATCTCAGGGGTACATTACAAAATAGAAAATAAATAAATATTGAATAAATAAACATATATATATATATATATATACAATAATCAAACAATATATTAATAATAATAAAGATGTTTAGTTAGTTAAGCATTCGAGTGATTTTTGTAACAGCAGTCATAATACACAAAAAAAATGTTGTTTGAAAATTATACATTTCATAATGATTCGATTGTATTTTATTAAACAATAACACAAATGGTTGGAATCAAACGCGCGCATCACTAAAACCGTGCAGCATTTGAATAATCTAAAATTCCGGGACCCCGGAACATTAACAGCGTCCCGAGTATGAGGACCTAATGCAACACGCGCTTAATGAATATTAATTAATAGCGGGCTCATATCTTAATAATTTATTCCTACCCCCGTTCCTCGTCGCGGAGAGCGCTCTCATTTCCCCGAGATCCTGCAATGCCCCCCGCACACCCTCGATTCTCCTCCCTTTCACCCTTCGCAACAACAAACATTCCGTCTTTCTTTCGAATCGATAAAACGGGCGGCCAGTAATTGAAATTTAATCGGCACGTTAATTAATCAGGCTTAATACGAATGGAAATTGTCTCCAACTTTTCGCGGCGGGTCGGAGTTTATTTTAACAAAGCCTTAATTAATGTTAAACAATTGCGCTTCATATCCAAATCGTAATTAAACACAACTCTCCCCCTACAATCTTTCGCCCTGCTTCCACGACGGGTTGTTCATGGTTCTAATTTAAATGAATAAACAGTGCTTTTTGGTTTATCTTTTTAATAATTGATCATATTTTCATATGAAAAATATATATATATATATTTTGCAGGGGGAATTATATATATAAAAAAAACCTTAGTGAATAATGTAATTTTTCTTATTCAATTTAGTGAGAATAGTCTTAGTAAATTCTATTGACATTTTATTCACGCCCCAGATTATTTTTTTTCGCGTAATACGGACTAGCCCTTATTATAACCAAATTGCTTGGGAATATATTTTTTAAAAAGTATAATATTCATAATTTTTATAATATACTCTTGGGAAACAATAAATAATTTCTCAAAATTATAATATTCGGGTATCTTTGGAAATTTTGTTGTTACATTTTTGGTGTTAACAAAATGTTTAACAAAAAGTTAAAATAAATAATAAAAGTTACTAATTATTATTTATTTTGAAATAACTAACTAACTATTTTTATTGAAATGTGTATATGTATGTACAATAATATACAAAAATTAGAATTATATTCTGTAGATGATGAATCGGCTATCGACCGGAGGTTTTTCAGCCTATTTTCAAATATTTTGTTTATAAATTTGTTAATAAAAATATATATAAAATAAAACAAATTCTTATTTAATTAAGAAAATTATTCCCGCAATACATTGTCTTCCTTCTCGCTGAAGTGTTTCGTGTTTTTCGTCTATTTACGTACTATTTTCGTTGGCAGCCGTGAGTGCAAGTACACTCTAAATCATAATCTCCGGGTAAAATAAATCGGAAAATAATAGCCCATCTTAAAATACACAGCGCTCCCGTTTGATCCCGCGGATATTTATAAACACAATCCCTCCACAACGGCCATCAATCAATGCTTTCACCAGCTTCGAGATGGAAGTATGTGTGTGTGTAATCTACGCGACAAAAGCTCGCCCCGACCGCCGGCGCGCTTTATGAGTTATTACCGAAGCGAAAATTAACAATAAAAAATAGTGGGTGATTATTGGGGGATTTAAAAAAAAAATAATCGACCGAAAAAAAAAAACATTGCGGTTATTTGATTTTGTAATTTAATTGGAAATAACATTAAGCAAGTCGAACTAAATAATAAAACATTTTTTGATGATTACAGAAGTATAGGTGACGGACATTTGTCTGAATTTGTTTTCATATTATTGTAAGTACCTTTGAGATTATCGTACCATTCTTAATCTTGAACTGTCGAACCACTTGGGACTTATTTGTGTATTTATTATTTGTGATGATTTATGTAAATGCTTATCATTTTGTAGAAAGGAGATTTCCGTAAATTAAATTAAACATTAATACCATTGTATAATCCTTCAAATGAAATAAATAATTTCAACATATCTAATTCAATCATAATAAATTACAGACGACGCAAGCGCCACCTTTTGTCTAATTTTAGTTATCCACCATGAATGGTGGCTGAACATTTCATTAAATGTGAATATCTAATTTAGTTGTTGTTTAAATTGAATTTAAAGGGCGTACTAAAAAAATCACCTTTCAGAATTTTTAAACAAAAATTTGAAGAAAGTACTATAAGTATTATTAACTGGAATGTATCCCACTCTTATAAAAGGGAGCGAAATTTATAATAAGCATCAATTAAACAGCGCTCCAGTTACACCGACGGCAATAATAAAAACGATGGTTGATATAAAAAGCGTGACCGGGGCCACATTTCAATTAAAGCCGAGAACACGAAAACGAGATACATCACGCGTAAACTCTGTCCACGACTTTATTCTAGGTCGCTTTTTTTTTCTTCTCTTCAACTTCTTCCTCCTCACAATACCAAACGGTCGAAACGTAAATGTCGTGCACGAACTTTTATGACTTGCAATGATTAAATTTTCGTGATTTGATCGTTAACGGAAGAATAAAAAAAAAAGAAATAACGGAATCAAAAGAGAAAGCTGGATTTATGTTTTATTAAAAGAAAACAAAAAAAAAAAAACAAGAAAAGGAAGAAAAAACCTATACACTATTTTTTATATCATTAATTAAAACAAATAATAAAAGTACAAATAACGAGGAAGAAAAGGAAGTTGGAACTTATTAACTTCATTAATTAATACAATTAAATAACATTTATTGTTATTTTTGGCTTCTTATTTGTTTCCAATGGTCAACATTTTAAGTACAAGTACTTGATTAACGCGTTTATTTAGTTTTCTAATCTATAAGAATTTATTTAATAAAGAAAAATGTAACTAAAATTAATTGCAATTAATATATTTTCTGTATTAATCATAATAAATGAAATACGATGCAAGCGCCATCTTTCACCTACTTTTATGTAGTTTTATGTGTGTCAAGTATTCGAGTCTACACAGAAAATGTCGTTTTCATAAAATAATAATTCCCCTAATAAATGACCAGAATGTCCTCTTGTATACCCCTCTTTTTGACCTTTTGATCTGATTCTTAATATTTAAGTATATATAAGGAGTTAAATGTTAATTTTAAGTACTGATAATGACTCGCTTACAAATCGAAACTAGCAAAAACCGTAAAAATTATAAAAAAAGGGCAGAAAGACTTTGGTCGATAGCCCTTACTTAAATAAAGCACAGTTTGTATATACATATCATAAGTTGTATATAATATAATTACATGTAATAAAGTGAGGCACAAAGACCGATGGTCGATAGCCATTTTCTGTGGCTTAACTAGATAAGCCAATGTTGGGATGTAATTTAATGTAACTCTCATAAATAAAGATTTTCTATATACAAAGAAAGTGAATACAAAAAAAGTAATTAGTGTTATTAAATTAAATAGTTAAAATGTTACACAAAGAAGACTTTAATTATTAAATATTTAGTGGTGGAGGCGCCACCACTAAATATTTAATAATTAAAGTCTTTTACATAACTGTATTGTTCCGGTATGTTAAGAAAATTTTACACTTTTACAACTTGCGCAAGCCGTGGAGAAATGAAAAATTGCAAAGTACTTAATAAAACTATTTATAAAATTTTATTTCGAGCGTATTCCGCTCTTTCCCAGCCGTTGCAATTGAAACGTGGCGGCGACTCCTATAAATTATAAAGATGCACCGCCAAAAACTATGATATTTCACTCGCCGCGGGCCATTAATCACAATTAGCCCCGTTTTTTTACCGCCCCCCGAAATCCCGTGCACCGCCGCAGCGAAAACAGGCGGTGTTTCGAAAGTGGAAATGCTTGTTGCGATGAAATTAAGACAAATCCGAAATTTAATTGTTACGTATGCGCGACACGGAACGCTTTGACGCGGATTAATCGTCAGCTCTGTGAAAATAGAATATTTGATACTGAAAAAAATTGAAAAGGGAATATAGGAGGGTTTAAACTGGATGATCCTATTTTGTATAAAAAGTTAAATATTAAAAATTTACTATTTTTGCTATACATTTGCATCTTACCAAATATGACCCACTCATGAATGTATTATTCTATTTGAAAATAAATAAATTGAATCGGATTTATATCATCACATTCAACTGTAACTAATCTTGCAATTATTACACAATATTTAAGTGAAGTCTTATATACAGATTTTAATCGAGCCTTTGATTCTGTTGGTCATGATATATTACTTATTAAATTAAATTCATTCGGATTCACCAAAAAATCGTATCTGTAATATTGCGAAAATCATGTTTTCTATAATGGATATAAATCTAATATTTTTGTCTCCACATCTGGTGTACCCCAAGGATACAATTTAGGGTCATTACCTTTCTTTCTATTCATAAATGATTTATTATTTTCGTCAATTTCCCCGGTTTTAGCTTATGCAGATGAATTAAAAATCTTCATTAAAATCGAGTGTTTAAATGACGTCTACGTGTTATAAGATAACCTAAACAAAATTCATAGCTGATGTATATAAAATAACCTACACTTGAATGTTGAGAAATGCTTTGTTGTGATTTATTGCCGGCGATTAGAATGTATTACATATGATCATAAGATTAATAAAGGCATCTTAACACGTAAAACTGAAGTCAGAGATCTAGATGTATTTGATAAACAGCTCACTTTTGTAAATCACACAAATATAATATGTAAATCTGCTTCCAAGACACTGGGATTTGTCTTACGACATTGTAAAAACTTCACTAATACTAACACGGTCAAAATGTTATATTTCCCAACTCATATATTCTACTTCTTAAAGGTTATATTTAAAGAAAATACAAGTATAAAATCTAGAAATATTTAATCAAGATAAAAAATATGAAAAGTTGATGGAATAAAATTTAATTTTTTTTAGACAAATCCAATTTAACGTGATATTCTCTTTGCACATCCTCACTGACGAACCAACAAGGCACTTTAAACATAGGCCACTTACCCAAATATAACTATCGATTTATTTCAAACGTACAATCCGCGACAACTGATTAGACTCAGAAAATAATATGCAATTAAAACAGTTATTTTAGGTATAAAAGCAACTATAGTGTTTTTTTTATAATAAAGTAGGCTTTCAAAACAAGTACATATGAAGTAATTGACAATTTTAAACATTTTTTTAAAAAATTTTACATATGAAATAATTGTCAATTTTGACGGAAATTTAATTTGAGTTGCAAGTTTTTCTGTTACAAAGCAACATCAGACTGCGGCATCGAATTAGCCTCACAAATAAAAAAAAACTTTGCGTTAAACAGTTAAGGTAACTTAAATTAAATAAAGTTATATGTAGTTAAATTACATTCAGTTTAGAACCAAGTGAATTACGAAGGGTCGCGGAAAAAGATTAAGTGCGGAAGAAATAGGAAGAATTAAGGCATTACACGAAGGTTACAGGAATAGAAAAATTGCTGACAGAATCAATAGAAGCTCGCGAGTTGTGAATGGTTTTATAAAAAATATGGAAAACTATGGCAAAAATTGCAGATGTGGCATCCAAAGTGCGACTACCGAGAGAGAATGTAGAAATATCCTACGTGAAGCTTCGAATTCGTCCTGTACTGCTAGTAAATACGCCATTGATAATAGCATCAAGCCGAAACTAGTAGAAAATAAAATACAAATAAGTGAAACAAAACCAAGTGAATTTAATTTACAAACTAATATTTTTAGAAAAATTAAGCAAGCCGTGCAATCTACGGCCAGTCTAAGGACTGTACAAAGAATAATTAAAAATTATATACATCTGGAGAGACGTAGATTACAGAAAAAGCCAGTTTTAACGCAAAGGCATAAAGAAAATAGACTAAGCTTTGCGAGAAATCACATGAATTGGGTTGACCAGTGGCAAGGGGTTATTTTTACGGACGAAAAACGATTCCGCCTGGATGGTCCTGATTGTACTATTTCCACGATGCGCGAAAAGAAGAAAAGTTTGCGGCTCGTTACCATAACAGAGAAGCCGGTTTAATGGTATAGGAGGCTAATTCTTTAAAGGGTGTCGTACACCTAGAAATTTTAAATGGATTTCAAAAACGCATAAAGGTATAAGGACCTACTAACAAGAATAGAACCATGGAAGATTTACCATGGATTTTTCAATATGATCACGCTGCGATTCACATGGCACGGGTTATTGCTACTTGGTTTGAAAACCAAAACATCGAAGTCCTAGGTTGACCCAGCGTATCGCCCGATTTAAATATTATAGAAAATGTGTGTGGATGGCTCACGAGACGAGATTGCGTCCTAGAATTACAGGACGCAATAGAGGCTGCTTGATACAGTTGTTTTGATACAGTTGACCATCACCATATACTCGTCTCGTGAGCTACTTGGAACGCCATATCCCAAACTCTTTATTTAATTCGTTACCAAATCGACTATTTGAAGTTATTCGTAACAATGAAGGCCACACTCACCATTAATGTTGTTAATTTATGTGAAAAAGTTTTCTGTTATCAATTATATGTTACAATAAAACTGTTCGAATGTACAGAATATCCGTATTTCTTGTTTTGATAGAAACGTAATTCAATTTTAACGCGTTAATGAACTTATTATATGATTATAATTGCACATATTATTGATAGTTTTATGCAACAGTACAATAAAGTTAGGATATTAAATAAAAATGTTTTGAAAATAATTAATAAATTATTATCCTAAACATTTGTGTATTATCATATCTTTCTTTCTCAGGCTAATCAGTTGTCGCGGAGTGTATATATTGATAATGTAAGATGTTACAAAAACTAAACCAACAAACGACTTGAAGGAGAAGGTGTTCAAAAATATCATTCGGCGTCCAATTATTTTGAGAAAGTTGATTATCACCCCGTAGGAAAGGGTGAAAAAATTCCTTTACCATTCAAAATCGAAACAATAACTAATGTAACTAATAAATTATGACATATTTCACAGTTTTATTGAGGACTTCATTCTGCATTTAAAGTTCATTGTCACCTCGTAGGAAGGGGTGAACAAAATATTATTTATTTGCCATCAGTTTTCAAAATCGAGACAATCGAGGTTATTCTCTAAGGAAAATGTTAAGTATAACGTGTTTTTTTATATTTTATCACCACTGCCTAAGCAGCTTTTTTAATAGACGTATAAACATAGAATATGAAAATAATTAATAAAATAAGTTAAACTTAAAATTTTCTATATGGAATATCCCCGAATAATTGCTGTAACTACGGCCAAGACTTTCAAATTTGACATTATATTAGATAAGTTTGATTTATAATTAAAATAGTTATGAATTTGGATTTTGAAATTATTATTTGTTTCTGAGCTTCCAGCCTGAAGTCTAGAAACCAACCAATGGCAACAGCCCTAAGACTGTTCACTTAGGCCCATAGGGCCCATTGTTATACCATAGAGATGTAGATCCTCCCTTCTATACAATCCAATTTGAGCACCTAATGAACCTGATCAGGTCATTCACCCTAATAGATGAGAGATCTGTCAGCTCATTTACATAGTGCAAACCGAGGTACTTAATTATTTTCCCCTCGAGAGTCCTAGATATTGGAGTACTTCTTCTTCCTCCTCATCTAGGCATTCTCTGCAAAAATCATTGAATTTGAGACCCATCTTGTGTGCGTGTCTGCCTAGAAGAGCACAAGAAGAATGTGCATAATACTGGGCAAAGGATTAGATAATATAATGATAATGAATATTGACGGAAAATTAGAAAATTTCACAGGAGGAATTAAATGTTTGATGCTCCCAGTAATATCTGCTTTCACTTGTAATTATAAAATAATCATCAACATAATATACACAGAAGAGATTATCAAAAATGTACAATAGGGCAGAAAATAGAAATTATAATGTTAATAATAAAATAAATCGAACTACAATCCAATAACAAAGATAATGGACGGCAAGACACTTCTAAAGCAATGGAAAAGTAAACCGTTCCATGGTAAATATCAAGCAGCGAATACATTGGCACAGTAAGCACGCTAAAATGGATTCAACACGGTAAACTCTTTAAAGAAACAGAGGTGTCACCAATTGCCATCCAAGGCCAAGTGATACCCACGAAGTCCAATAGAAAAAGAATTCTAAAACAGAATACAGACCATTTGTGCCGCGGTTCGAAGTGCTGTTGCTGTTGTTGGTGATAACCAGACAGCCCGTTCGAAATAAAACTAAACAAGCTGGTGTCCTCCTCAAGGAGTAAAAATAGGAAGAGGCACTTCACCGCCCCTTTTCACATCAGGCGCCGTTTGATGTCTGCGCCCCTTTCCAAAGAGCTCAAGCAGAAGTATAATGTTAGGATTATGCCCATCCGTGAAGATGATGAAGCATATTTAGAACGACACAACTGCGTTGCAAAGATAGTCCACCAGGAACTAGTGAAACTACATATACCTAAAAAGATAGACGAAACCCCATACTATCAGTATGAACCCCCTCCTGTAATTGAAAACACATAAGCAAGACTATACTGGGACAGAAAAATAATAACAGATAGACCGATAGCCAATAACATTTCAGATATAGTGTTGCTATTGAAAGAAGAAGAAAAAAAGGCTTACATAAATGACACTTCTTGTGAAAACCTACAAAGAACATATAGGACGAAATTAAACAAATATGGAAGCTAGAGTCCGTCGTCGTCATCCCAGTGATCCTAGGAGCACAACTGGATAAATCTCAGAAACATTGCACGACAGTACAGAAAAACTAAATATATACAAAAATATATATGCAGAAAGCCGTGGTACTACAAACATGCAGTATAATTAGACGCATGTTGTCAGACTAAGGGTATTAATAAAAAATAATGCCATACCGTTAGTAGAAATAACCCGGTATGTGTAGACAAAACACCCTGAGAGATTCAGATGAAAGACAGAAGAAAAAATAATAAAATAAAAGAGACATTAACATAATACAATGAAATTAAACAAGGACTATTTCTGGCAATGATCAATAAAATTCTGATCGAATCCTTTTTTCTAACAGCAAAAAATTACTTAAATTAACATATTAATTTTGAAAAATACACTCGAAGTGTATTTTCCAAACTATTAATATTATGATCATGTTTCATCAAGTGATTAATGAGAAACAAATCAAAGATTTACATTAACATATTACAGTGGTATATTATTTTTATTTTTATAATTAATTCGAAAAAAAAAAAAAAACGTTATTATTACTTTAATTTCTTTACTCTTAGTAGTATATAATTTTGATTTATTACTTCAAACAATCTTCTCTTTTTATTGTGTATTAAAATACTACTATTAAAATAACCAACAGTTAAACACTAAAGCATTAACAGATCCTAAACGTTTTATAAACCGGCTATGAATAATAAAAATCCATATTTTTACACGACAACAAGCATTAAGTGTCCGTTATACTTTAACAGCCTGTTATGTTTAGAGCGTCATTATAATAATTCCCGTAATCCTCGCATAAGTGTTAATAAAATCTTCACACACACAAACTAAAACAAATGATAAGTGATTCTATTTGTGCTTTTTACCGCGCTTGCAGTAACGACTGCCGACCTTCAGTGTATTGAATTTCATATCCACTTTACGACTGCACGCACGTAAAACTGGCTGCAGGGGGTCCATTAATTTTGCACAGGATTTTAATAATAGCTGGGATTTATTATTTTAGATTGATGGAAAAAATAAAAATGTATGTTTGTAGGAAGAATTTTAGTTTGTGGTTTTAATATTTAGACATTGGTAGTTCATATTGTATGAAATAAAAATGAATAAATTATTAAAAATCGACAAATAAAACACAGATTAATTAAGTAATTAATTAATTCTTTATTTACTGAAAATCACCTTTTTACAATTAATGACAATCTGAAATTACAAAATACAATAATATAATCAATTGATTTGATAAAATTTAGACTAATAACTCCTTGATCAAGTATAACTATTGAGTTTTCCAATCAGAATCCATAAACTTGAATAACTTTATATTCTCGTGTTTTATTGGTTGATTTTTAATAATTTATTCATATTTATTTCATACAATTTTAGTTTCCTCAATTTATCATTGAAATCTAATACAAGCTAAAGTTGCTAGAGATTTTTATAAGGTTTTAATTTTTCATATCCTTAAATTCTATACCAAGCATTTTCCATGACAATTTTAACAGGGTTGTAATATTTGTTCATTGAATAAGCTTCAATCGGCGCTATTTCGTAAGAGAAATGTTAAGTTTAACGTGTACGTTATTTTTATCATCGCAGTCTTTCTTTAGTGGACGAAACAATGATTCTCGGTCGTCTACTTTGTAGACCCAAATCGTTGACAATGCCACTTGAAATTAGGCAAAAGGTGGCGCTTGCGTCGTCTTTAATTTATTATGTATTCATAGAATGTGAATTTAATTAACAACGTATTCGTTAAACTTAACATTTCTCGTACGGAATAGCCCCGAATATATCCTTAAAATCTATTGGAAGCAATTTTCGTAACATTTTTTGCAAGATTATAATTTGTTGTTTATTGCTTACAAATAATCCTCAATACATCCTTACAACTTTAATGACAGTTTTTACAAAATAATAAATTTTTATTCACTGAAAAACCCTCAATTTATCTTTTATATCAATTAAAATAATTTTACTGACAAATTTTAGAAGAGTATAATTGTGATAAAACAATTAAATTATTTTTTCGTTGATATTTTGGTGAATACGCCGGGGAATCGATCTTTTCAACGACACGTTGATACAAATAAGATTTTGTTATAATTAACTTCGTGTATCAATAAATCGCGTTACTCCTAAAGGTGTACATACATAATAATCGATCAAAGTGGTTATATGATAAATACTCCCAATTTTTAGAATATACAGGGTGTTTCAAATTCAAGTCTCATCATGGAGATATAGCTTATTATAGTACCAAATATTATAATAATAATAATATAATTTTGCAAAATTTTATGCTGATTAATATCCTGCTGAGAAAAATAGGATACTTTTTTTAAGAAAAAATGAAAAAAAAAAAAAACAACTGAAAAAATGCTATTTTCCTTTTTATTTATATAATAATAATAATATATATTTTTTTCTAATAATAATTATTTGAAGCAATATTTCAATGCAATGAAGACATTCTTATTGCATTTCTTTATCTAATCGATGGCCTACTCATTTTATTAATAGCACGTTTCGTTTATTCTGGAACATCATCTACATTCCTATTTCTTACGGACTCCGTATTGTTTTTTTTTATCATAATAAAATCCTCTATTTTTTTCTGATTACAATCATATAATATATCATACTTTTATTGTAATTAGTTATGTTCATTTTTGTAATTTTTAAGTATTAACACTAAAGAAGCACTCATTTATAGCAACTTAACTCTTATAATAAGCGAGATCAACATGGTGAGACTAATTTGAAACACCCTGTATATATACATCTTAATTTCTGAAGTTATAGATAGAATTTCTACATTTAATATTTACAATCATGGGTGAAATACATCAGAAAATGGCTATCGACCCTCGGTCTTTATGTCTGTCTTTGTCATTTTATTTAATTGTCATAGCAATCATGACAATTAAATAAAATGACAAAGACAGACGTAAAGACCGTCCGTGTCTATATGGTCCGCTAAGATTGATGACATTTTTTTAATAAAATATCATACTTTTTAATAAATATATAATTTAGACATGAATTTAGGTAAATTTAACAATTATTAAAAACAAAAAAAAAAACGCTGGATTTACTTCAAAAATTAAATTTATTATCACTTTAAAGTAAACACATTTGTTTAAAAAATTGTTTATTTTGTATTTCACTACAATTATATTTATTGACTCGACTAGTTTCGCTTTATACATATTTATCAATTCTACTACATATAAGAAAAAATAAAATGAGGCGAGAATTCAGAATTTACGATGCACCATAAATTATTTTCGCATATTATAATAAATTAAAACCAACAATGCGCAATAAAATTCCTTAATTGCATTACTATTTATTTATTTTTTTATTATTAAAACTTATTGGACCGCTAATTTACGCCGGCCGCTATTAAATACGAAGAAAGAGAAAGAGCGATGGAAAAAAAGAACTGTAATAAATTGCATAAGCGCAACCACGGAGCCAGATGCAGAATGTTCTTAATGAACATATTTCCTCCTGCGGTCTATTAATAATCATTGCATGATTTCAGGTAAATTATCTAATCTAAACACCTGTCAAAGAAACGTTATACAAGACGGTGTGTGTGCGCGTGAAGAGGACGATACCTTGGCAGACAACCAATTAAAACAGGCTGAGAGTGCTTTTACTAACCACTCGAGGCGTTTGTAAAATTTAAAATCAATGGTTAATGCAATTACAGAGAGTAAGAAAGTTTTAATAAAATATTTATCAATTTAATAAATAAATTTTAAAATATTAAAAAGTAAATAAAGTATAATTAAAATCACTTGGTTTGTTTCACAAATATTTTTTTTGTGTAAACAAACCAGTAGTTGAACTTAGAGATGGGCAAAGTCGATCTTTTTGATCTTTTTTGTCACTGCAAAATGAAGTTTATGACAATTTTCGTAATGTTATTTATAATATTAATATTGGAAAGTTTTGCCTATTGATTAATAAATTCAATTTTATTGTTATTTAATAACTTTAGCTACTTAAAATTGGTTATTCAGAAATACTCGATTACTAAATTCACTCGATTTTGCCCAACACTAGTTGAACTACATCCACTGATGATGGAAACATAGTTTCCGAAATATATCTATTTTTATAATAATAATAAAAAAATTAGTAGGAGAAAGAACAACTAGTTTTATTCATAAATATCAAGTAAACTTTTTTACATTGTGCACGAAACAATTGCAGTCCCATTATTAATAAGATTTCCTTTTAAAAAGGAAGACGCCGATGATTATCTTTTCCTTTCGCATTGCTAATTTAATTTATCGCCGTATGACAACGTCGCTGAAGGGGTTGCGCGGGGGTTATTAACTCGCCCTCATTATTTATTCTATTTACCTCTTGCTCAATTTCGCCCGTTTAAATATTTCAACGTATCGTTAATTGAAAAACGCTCGTTCGTGACTTTCCACGATGTCTCGTGACTTTCTGTCTCCATTTACCCCGTTTTTTTTAAAACCCCCTTATTTTTGTCTGCTGTACAAAAAATAATAATAAACTATTCGAATCGAGGAAATTAGAAGTGTTGTTATTTACTAAATATCCGTAAGGGAAAAGGAAGTTATAATAATTTAATTTATTAAAATCAGGACGAAAATCTACATTATTTTGTTATTTTCAATGATTCCACTGTCATATTACAAAACTATTAATAAAGCAAGATTTAATAATTGTTGAGTTACGCGAAGATGAATTATACTTTAACTTTATTTTATGGAATTCTCTATTATAATTGATTACATTATACAATGATTTACATATTTGTATATAATCAGGTAAGTATTCCTAAACTATTAATAATTAATAAGTAAGATAAGTGCATTCCCAAACGGTTCAAAGAATTGATTCAGTGTTGCTTATGACTTCACAAACTAACATCTACGGGTATTTACTGAAAAATTGAGTATCCTTTCTTCACAAAATTTACTAAAGAGTAAAGCAAGGTTTAATGTTTATTAGAGATGGGCAAAGTCGATCTTTTCGATCATTTTTGTCACTGCAAAATTTAGTTTATGACAATTTTCCTAATGTTATTTATTTTATTAATATTGGGAAGTGTCATCTATTTATTAATAAACTCAAATTTATTATTATTCGTTAAGTTTACCTACTAAAAATTGATTATTCAGAAATACTCGATTACTAAATTCACTCGATTTCGCCCAACACTAATGTTTACTTCAATTTATTCAAGAAAGTTGTATATAAGATTAAATGTGACTTTCATAATTAAATAATAATTAACAAATAATTAATGTTTAAAATTATAATTTTCCAAGCAACAATAAATGAAACTAACTAAATTGGAGCGTAACAAGTGAACTCAATAAAGTGTTTCAATTAAATTAGTTTTAAAAAAAAAATTCGCTTTCTTCTTATCACTTCATTTAATCGTGTTTATTTATTGTTGGATTTAAATGTGAATTAAAAGATTTGACTTACCAAAAATGTATATTAAAAACACGTATGGAAGCTGAAACATATAAAATTTAAGATATATTAATCAAATGCAGCTTTTACTTGTGGAAGTTTGTTCGGTTGTTGAGAACAACTTGGTTTTCGTTAATCACAATAACGAAACATGATTGCAATATTAATAATTATTCATCTAAATTAAATAAAAATGATTTTTCTCTTATAAAAAATTGTATTGCATGATGCAATATTTTATTGATATGCAACAGCAGGTGTACATTTTTTAATTCAATGTCCGGCGGGGTATTTGCCCGGGAAGTAGTTGTTTTAATGTGCATTTGTTTAAAGTACTTACGTAATGTAAGAGTGATTATTCACTTATTGTTAATAAATTTAATAAAAATATTTTTTAAATAATTAATTTATAAAAATTAAATAA
Organism: Philonthus spinipes; assembly: GCA_963082785.1. Classification (NCBI taxonomy): domain Eukaryota; kingdom Metazoa; phylum Arthropoda; class Insecta; order Coleoptera; family Staphylinidae; genus Philonthus; species Philonthus spinipes. The sequence continues at coordinate 6,690,265 of OY720314.1, forward strand.
TTTAATTTTTATAAATTTATTAATAATAGAAAAAAGGATTTGTTTACTTGGTCAAATAATTTATTATTTTAAAATCATTTTTATTTAATTGATTTATGAATTATTTCCTTTTCATCTATTGCGACTTTTTTTTACTTTACGAAGTTAAGAAATACTCTTTTCCATTATTATTATTACTAATAATTACATTATATTAACCCTTTACACTTCAGCCTAGTAACTAATAATGGGTTACCGATAACAGTATTTTAGTTAAAAGTACATACATGTAATGTAAAAGAAAAATGCGGTCGCTGCAATAATACTAAACATTTATTTCTTGGCAATGTTATAGAAAATATAATCTAAATTATATTATAGAAGAAAGAAAGAAGATTTTAGAACTTAAAATGTGCAGAGGGTTAATAATTATTAAAATTGTATTAATCTTTCGTTTTAAATTTGATTTTGATTTAATTTTGTTCAACCAAATTGAAAAAAAAAACGCTGTGCTTTGTGATATTTATTAAATAAATTATTCGTAAAATTTCACACTTTTTCAATAAAACTTGTTTGATTAAGTTTAATTGAAAAAGTGTGAAATTTTACCAAGTATATTCAATTATTACTAATATTGGTATATTTTTTTATTTATTTATTATCCAACAGTTTACAGGAAACTAATTACAGGATAAATTAAAAAAAATTTAAAAAATATATATTATTTTTATTACATAAATAAAACTTTATTAGTGTAATTTTACACAATTGGAGCAACGCGGATGACACCAGAATATTTTCTGCAATCCGTTGTAATATGTAAATAAATAAATAAATATAATTTACAATACATACATGTAACGATATTGTTAAATGGCTAGGCTATCGACCAGAAGTATTTCAGTATAATCTTATTAGAATAGAAACAAACATTATTTACAGAATATATAAATTTACATATCAATCCATACATAACATAATCAATAATAATAATAATAATAATATAGTTTATTTCCATTTGTAATTACATACATTTCAGTAAATTTTGCTAACGCCTATTCTTATTATTAATTACAAATGTAGTTTTTTCTTTTTTTCTTGAATTGATTATGTGAAAGAAACAATAAATCGGCACAAAACGGAACGGAACTGGCTGTCGGGTTCAAAGAGGTCGAAAATGATCGCGATTATTTACCCGGTTGTTTCGCTTTACGGCCGGCGAGTGGGTCTTCTTTTGTAACGCAATATCTGGAAAGCTTCCAATATCTTAAACCGTATCCAGTGGCAGTTTTAATGCTCATAATAAAACATGAAATACACAGCGAGTCGACAAACGGCCGTTATTTTCGAAAATAAATATCACGCGCGAAACGGAACATATGCGCGGTGTCCATGTCCATGTCCAAGATCGAAATGTAAATCGCGAATGTTGTTGTTCATTGCGAGAGTTGAATAAAGGGATTAATGCGACGATAAAAATTGTTTTATGTAAAGTTTTATTAATGCAGTTTGGCGCAGAAACTGTTTGTTTTGTATGGAATTATTTTGCTTGAGTAGTTAAGTGAATAAATATGTACGATGCTACTTTAGACTGTTAGTTTTGTAAATAATAATGTAAGGAATTTCGATTATTAGAAAAGATAAAAAAAAAACGAATGACGCATCCTCGAGATTTTTTTAAGACAAACTCAAAGGTGACTAAAAAATTAACTATCGTTATCGTGTTTTTAAGTTATTGCCTAAAATTCAATATTTTTAATTTTCTATTTTTATTAATATCTCATTTATTTATTCATTTATCAAAATGAGAATTGGATGTGATTTTCGTATTTTTGTTATTCTTCGAACTTACACTATACTACTGTATATATTCTACACTATTACTAACTATACACTTCTGCAGTTCTTTGTGTTAATATTAAAAATAAAAACTTTAATCACTGTTGGTGCAGTTATTACCTTGTCTCTTTTAATTTCTGTTAGATTTCGTAAATATTGTTTTCCCTCCTTTAACAAACTTTATTTTGTAAGTTTTATTCAATGAAAATAATAATAATAATAATAACCACGCCTTTAGTGGACGAAACAACGATTCTCAGTTGTCTACCTACTAGACCCAAATAATCGACGATGCCACATATTAATTAGGCAATAGATGGGCACTTCGTGCTGTCTTTGCAATTGTAAGCTTTTATTAGTTATATATTCTTTCTTATTTATTTATTTTCTTCTTCTTTCAAACATTCTCTATTTTAATATAATATTCATTATATCTTACCACCTCCTCAAAGAGCACTACTATTTAAGAGAAAAGAGGTTTCCACAAGCCTAGGAGAATTAAACCTTTTGTAGCAACTTGCATCGGGATTCTAGTTCAGTATCGAGCAGCGTATCGTATCGAGTCAACGAAAGCGTATTCTAGTTCGTATCCAGCACAATATCGAGCAACCGATTTCTGTTATATTCGCACGATACCCTGCCAGGTACTGTGAGGGTCTCGAGAAGCGTTCTATCTTCATTAAAACAAATATACATCTTTTTCTTTTGTTGAATTATGACACTTTTAACATAGGTTTCCTATTTAAATAAACATTAATTTATTTCACGCCCTAAAATGACGTGAAATTGTGAAATTTCATATATTTTTTTTTTAATTTCAACAAAATTAAATAGTTACAATTAAGTTATGATAGCGTAAAACCATCCTCTTTATATATTTATCAACTAATTATTTTAAAAGTGGGATATATAAAATTTGCTATCTAAATTTGCTGCTAAAATCTGTTTTTATTTACTTTTTGAAAGTTATTTATGATATATGATCATAATAAATTAAAGACGACGTAAGCGCCAACTTTTTTTGTGATATATGTGCTTTGTGATAACTTGTAACAGTTAGATAAGTTTTTTTTTAGAAAGCGTCATTCCCTTAAATTATATCTCAATTAAATCCCATTAACCACATTTTCGGCTATAACAATAAATAACCCAAATTATGATATTAACATTATTCATCATCGTAAATCCAGCAATAAATAACACACATTTGCAATCAACAGCAAGAAAAAAATCCATAGCGTATAATTAGACAGCAAGTTATTACAATCCGTATAAATATAGGTGCTTAGTGTTTATTTAAAGAAAGCTGTCGATGATAATAGTCACGAGCGCGCATTAATCACTGTCGAGATATACAGAATTTGGGTTAGGTTTTTTTTTATTATTTGTTTATGTTAATCCGGATATAACAATGCGCATTCTGGAACAATAACACCGTACGCAATTCCTGTGTTATTTTAAACTGGTTTATTTTCGGGGGAGAAACATCTGTTCAAAAATCGATTCGAATAAAATGAAAATCAACGAATAACCTTCAATAATACATTGTTGACAATAAGAACGCGCTGTTATTCTTATAGTTAAAAATTTATTATTTAAATTATCGCATTTAAAAATACTATTTAACAATAGAAAACTATTGAATAATTTAGTTTATAAATAAATAATAAAAACGCTAACTTCGTGGACGATCGCCGTCGGATCCATTAAATCCCATCAGAAACTCATTACACAAACGCGACAATCAGACATTTCGTAACTTAATAAATCCGGGAATAATTTAATAAGCGCGTTCGTGTGCAGTTTGCATGTGAATCGCGGGACAAGTTTCCGGATTAGTTCCCGCATTGATGGCGGATGTATCCAGGTTATTGTATTAATTAGCGAGAAGGCGAAATTCACTTGACAAACGCGCGCGCAAATACACAGCGCGATCCGATTAATGGGGCGGAATAATCCGAAAAAGGGTGCTCCGTAAAAAAAAATATAAGCGAATTACATTTTATGTGGAGCTCTCGAAATGGAAAGCAATACGGGGCGAGGTATGTGTGGCGAGTATTGACGTTCCCGCGCGTTTTACGGTATGGAATTGAAATGCTGAGAGCGGTTTAATGCATTTACTAGTAAAGGACAGAATTTATTTAAGCTATTTTGATTCTTAAATTTAATTTTAAATTAATATGAATTATTAATAAATAAATTATAATAAAGATGGTTGGAATATTTCACATTGCAATTTTAATTAAATTAAAAGAAAAAGATTTTAAATTATTCTTTCAATCACAAAAAAAAACGATGCTCTATGAGCATTGCTCAGACGAAAAATATCCATTGTATAATCTCCGCCGTGGGTATTTACCGGGGAAGTAGTTATTTCAATAGATATTTCTTCTTTTATTGCAATTACTTCCTTACTAGTTATTATTATTATTGTTATTAAATTTAATTCGATTATAAATAATTATTAATTTCACGAATATTGTTGTTATTCCATATGAAATTGATATTAAAACATCATTGTATTCTCTTCCTTCTGCAAGTGGTTGTTTCGGTGAATTAAAATTACAAAACGCACAGCCTCCTACGAGTGGTTAATATAATTTAATCTACACGTGATTTCTCTTAATTCAACATTAGAAAAAAGTTATTACGTAAATGCAAAACGGACATTTTTAAATTGTATGGTCCTTTTGTAAATGTTTCTTTTAATATTTACAATCCATATATCAGACTTGTTATAATCTCTCAACAGTTAATAATATTTATAGCGGTAAACTTTAATGAAAGTAGTTTAAATCATGAATAATAATGATAATAATAAAATAAAAACGCGCTAGAAGCAATTTTCCCTAATCGCGGATTTTCCGCCGTAAAAATACCGCGAGTTTATAAGAATTACGGGCGAGCGGTGGATTAATTTGAATGGATGCATATTAGCGCGAGTGAGTTTAAGCCTCCCCTCCGTCCGTCCCTCGGGCTTCCTTCTTTAAATCCATTCCGAGGTTTCATGGCTAATCCCACGGAATAAGTACATGTTCATGCATATGTAAATCGATAAACACGACTACTTACGCAGATCCCCGAGAAATATCGTTTTCATTCGGAGGCAAATTTTTTGAAATACACAAAAAATAACAAAAGAGAAACAAAAAACACTGCATATTATTTAAATATAGGCAGAAAAGCTACTGGCCGATAGCCATTTATCAAAATAAAAATATACTACTTATTGTATTATTTTAAACTATTGTACCGGGTGTCCGAATAAGAAAGGTCACCGGCTATATCTGAGGAACTATTAGTGCTAGAGCTTTCATATAAAAAAAATGTTAATAAAAGTGATCATGAGAAAATGCTGGAAATAAATTTCAAGTTCGTAACTCTTCCGGTAGGGGGCGCCATGAACAGTCGAAAAGTAATATTGCGATAACTTTAAAAAAATGTTTAATAAAGACATCATAAAACTACACTTTTTGAAATCATGATAAGTTCGTGAAACAAAAATGTTGCTGAAATTTTATTATTACTCTTGAAATAAAGCGTGGGGGAAGTTCAGAATTTATAAAGAGCAAATGTCAAATAACTCGTTTGTTTTTTTAACCGATCTTAATGATTTTAATGTTATACGAAAGAACTTATCATGCTGATTAAAATTATTGGCAATAATCATAAAAATAACTAACTTTATCTCCGCTATGTGGCGCCAACTTAAAGTATAGATAATTTTCCCATTTTTCTTAAAAATATAAAATGGAATGATATATTTTTCTTAATGTTAGTATAAAAAGGATTAAAAAGTAAGAAATTTAGTGAAAACCGGAAGTCTATATCTAAATCCTATCGCAAGTTATAATTAAAATAATTTTTAGAATTAAAAATTATTGATGTAAATTTTAAGAATTTTATGTGTTAATTTAAAATAAATGAAATTATAACTAAAATAACAAATTTAAATTATTTTGTCACCGGTAGGGGGCGCTATTTAATTTTATTAATAATTTTCTCATTTTTTTATAAAGAAATATTTCTTATAATAAAGATGAAGAGAGTATTAAAAACAAATGGAAAAACATTTTTAATGACAAATTTATATCAAAATTTTGTCTTTCAAATTATCCAATGACTCCACCGCCATATTTAATACTATCACATAATTTTATACAATTAAATAAGCAGCGACATCCACTCTAGCAATAGCAGTATATCTATTGCTGAAGTTTTTGCATTTCAGATCCAAAAAATTATGTCTTTCCACGTTATAGGCCTGGATTGATAAAAAATATTTTTTTAATTTGCCCCAAAAATAAAAATCTGAACATTCGGCAAATCGTGGTGACCAAAAAAATAAGCATCCCCATCTATTCACCTCTCAAGAAAGAGTATATCCAAATAATTTAGCACGCTTTAGAAAATGCCCCCTGGTGGTGATTTTATTTTTTTTGTTATAAATTTTATTAACCTCAAAATATTTTCCAATGACATTTGAAATTTTTAATTTGAAATTTTCTTTTATATATAACTTGTGATAGAATAAAGGTATTGAGATGCGGTTTTCACTAAATTTCTTACATTTTCACGCACTTTCTATTGATACTAAGAAAAAGATGTCATTCCATTTCAAATTTGTAAGAAAAATGGATGACGTACAAATAGAACAAGTTGCAAAATACAAAAACCTTCGAATAAATACACAAACAAATGGAAAAAATAATTAGAAATAAATAATAGATTAGAGAACACCTTGAAAGTATTCGACGCCATGAAATCGAAATTTTTTATGAACAAGGAAATAAGTAGTAAAGCAAAACTGAAAGTATTCAAATCCATAAAGGGGCCAATATTAACTTTGAACAATGAACAGAGAAATAGGCTACAGGCAATGGAGATGAAATATTTGAGGGCAGTCAAAGGAGTTACGAAAATGAACCGAATGTGAAAGAAAACAATGAGAGAAGAGCTCGAAACGGATGAAGTGATTAAATATATAGAAAAAAGACAAATGAGTTGGTGAGAAAACTTACAAAGAGTGGATGAAACCAGAATCACAAAAGGAATACGACAAGCGCAGAAAAAAAAGAAGAATATACAGACCTAGAATGACATGGGATGAAGTTTTGGAAGAGATGCTAAAAAAAACAGGGAATACATATAGAAGATGCAAGAGTGGAGAATGAGGAAAATAAGAAGAGGCAGACATAGAATGACATGGGATGAAGTTGTGGAAGATATAATAGAAGAACAGGGAATACATATACAAGATGTAAGAGTGGAGAATGAGGAAAGGAAGAAGAAGCAGACCTAGAATGATATGGGATGAAGTTGTGGAAGAGATAATAGAAGAACAGGGAATACATATACAAGAAGTAAGAGTGGATAATGAGGAAAAGAAGAAGAAGCAGACCTAGAATGACATGGGATGAAGTTATGGAAGAGATAATAGAAGAACAGGGAATTCATATACAAGATGTAAGAGTGGAGAATGAGGAAAAGAAGAAGAAGCAGATCTAGAATGACATGGGATGAAGTCATGGAAGAGATAATAGAAGAACAGGGAATACATATAGAAGATGCAAGAGCGGAGAATGAGGAAAAGAAGAAGAAGCATACCTATAATGACATGGGATGAAGTTATGGAAGAGATACTAGAAAAACAGGGAATACATATAGAAGATGCAAGAGTGGAGAATGAGGAAAAGAAGAAGAAGCATACCTATAATGACATGGGATGAAGTTATGGAAGAGATACTAGAAAAACAGGGAATACATATAGAAGATGCAAGAGTGGAGAATGAGGAAAAGAAGAAGAAGCATACCTATAATGACATGGGATGAAGTTATGGAAGAGATACTAGAAGAACAGGGAATACATATAGAAGATGCAAGAGCGGAGAATGAGGAAAAGAAGAAGAAGCATACCTATAATGACATGGGATGAAGTTATGGAAGAGATACTAGAAAAACAGGGAATACATATAGAAGATGCAAGAGTGGAGAATGAGGAAAAGAAGAAGAAGAAGCATACCTATAATGACATGGGATGAAGTTATGGAAGAGATACTAGAAAAACAGGGAATACATATAGAAGATGCAAGAGTGGAGAATGAGGAAAAGAAGAAGGGACAGACCTAGAATGACATGGGATGAGGTTGTGGAAGAGATAATAGAAGAACAGGGAATACATATAGAAGATGCAAGAGTGGAGAATGAGGAAAAGAAGAAGAGACAGACCTAGAATGACATGGGATGAAGTTGTGGAAGAGATACTAGAAAAACAGGGAGTACATATACAAGATGTAAGAGTGGAGAATGAGGAAAAGAAGAAAAGGCAGACATAGAATGACATGGGATGAAGTTGTGGAAGAGATACTAGAAAAACAGGGAATACATATAGAAGATGCAAGACTGGAAAATGAGGAAAAGAAGAAGAGACAGACCTAGAATGACATGGGATGAAGTTGTGGAAGAGATACTGGAAAAAGAGGAAATACAAATACAAAGTGTAAGAGTAGAGAATGAGGAAAGGAAGAAGAGACAGACATAATGACATGGGATGAAGTTGTGGAAGAGATAATAGAAGAACAGGGAATACATATACAAGGTGCAAGAAGGATGGCCAGGAACAAGAAAGAGTGGGCGAACTTAATACGTGGACAGTGAAAAAATGAAAACAGACAAATCTATTATATTACATACCTAACACCCGAAAGGGTACAATGGGAATATTGATTAACTTTGTCGAGTGTTTTTGAATAACTAACTAAACATCTTTATTCAAATGTGTATATGTATGTACAATAATATATAAAATTAGAATTATATTTTGCAGATGAATCGGCTATCGACCGGAGATATTTCAGCCATTCGTGAATATTTATACACATATATTAAATAAAAATGATTTGAAAATAATTAATAAATTATTTCTACATTTAGCTCTGACATTTTGACTTACGTTACGTAAACGAGCTAAATGTGGAAATAATTTATTAATTATTTTCAAATCATTTTTATTTAATATATTTAAATAACTGTGTCCAAGTGAATAAATACTCTTTCCTATTTATATATATATATATATGCATATATAAATGTTGTAACCACAATATCTCTAACGTAAGCACTTCATGAGGGTTCAAGGTTAAAGACAATATTTGGATCACTTCTAAATATTCAGATATTGACAGGAAGGTCGTTAGCTGATTGCTGTTTTATATGATTTCAAAATCTGTTAATATGAAATGTTAGCAATAGAGATATTTAATAAATATTCAGATTTTCTCCGTATTATTTAAAACATCATTCGTAATCATCAAAAGCTAATTAAAGTGCTGCTGAGGTGAAATTTAATAGTGGAATTAGCATATCGCCAATTAGTTTAGATTATATCCGCATAAACAAAAGGTCCTTCTGGGTCCTTTTATCAAAGCAAACAAATTATTTAAATCAAATCCGCGCACTGTTTGTGAAATTAGTACATTATTAAGCTTTGGCACCTTGGACGAGAGGAGGATAATTCGATTCCCGCAGGGTTCAAGATTCTATTCAGGCCCCGAATTCTTGGAATCGGTCGGAGATTTAGCCGGAATTCCAATTCAGAGCGAGCGAGCGAGAGAGAGAGAGAGGAGAATAGTTCCGGGGAACAGCACATATCTGCGAACTTCTTATATTGTTTCCTTGCCAAGCGAGCGGTTTTAATGATGTCACCATTTGCATGTACGCGAGGGCCTGCATATTTTTCGAGCCCGTTGTTACGTATCGATCGTATCGTCCCGAAAGTTGTTTATATAATACGGGATACGCACGAGCCATTTGCCCTTCCTCCTTTTTTTCTTCGCCGAGTGGAGATAAATGACTCGTTGCATGGATTGCAGTGCATGTTCGCCCCAATAACATTTATTTATCTGCGCCCATTTGTCTGAATAATATGTCGCGGACTTTCCTCTCGCTGCTGCTGCTGCATTTCATTTCGTGATGGAGGGAGCGATGGGGGCGAAATGAGTATTTTTCCCAACTTTGGCTTTTAACCGTTTCGCCAATTTATTTTGCACTTTGCGCTCAACGCGAGAGTGATTAATTTCCCGAAATGCAATCGTGATTTATGTTTAATATTCATATACGTGGAAATGTGAAATTTTCAACAGCATTCTAAAGATATCATAATAACAAGGACATCAATATTTGCATGTCTTAAAAAAAATACATTTTTGCAGTATTTTATTAAAAAATCATTATTATTATAAATAAGAGTAAATATGAATAGGTTGGCTAAAAGAACTTTGGTCTTAATTAAATACAATAAAAACCGACCCATATCCCAGCGTATATAAGCCTTAAGTAAAAAATTTGCCAATAATTCTGATAATCTACACCTTCTTACAAAATTCTGTATTCCCCGTAACCCTAATATCCTTCCTAAATACAAACATCCTACAATTACCATTCATAAATTTATTTGCGCAAATCATCAGGACAGTTCAGCTAGCTACCATAGATTTTTCTTTAACTTCATCATAAATTCACGACAGGGCAGAAAGACCTCTGGTCGATAGCCCAGACAGACTAACACCTACATGTATTGTTATTATTTATATTGTTATATTGTTAAAATTATCTATATAGTCTGAATAAAGATATATATATAAAATAAAAATTATTTGAAAATAATTAACAAATTATTTCCACATTTAGTTCTGTGACATGTTCACTTACGTTACGTATGCACTTTAAATAAATGCACATTAAAACAACTACTTCCCTGACAAATACCCCGTCGGACATTGAATTACATAATGTGCACCTACTGCACATTATTAATTATAAAGTAAATTAAAATGATTTGAAAATAATTAATAAAATATCTGCACATTTACGTCGGTGACATTTTGACTTACGTTACATAAGTATTTTAAACAAATGCACATTAAAACAACTACTTCTCGGGAAAATATCCCGCCGAATATTGAACTACATAAAGTACACATGCTGTTGCATATTAATAAAATATTGCATCATGCAACAATTTTTTTATCCGAGAAGAAATGTAATGTTTTCATTATTAATTATATGTTGTATTATATAATCAATATGCAAATATTTTGCTGTAAATTCAGATATAATGATATTTGTATTTGTATGAATAGTTGGTCTCAAGATACAGAATATATATATGGCCCAAAAGAAAAAACAAACGAAAAAAATTGTATTGAAATAAAAATAGTAGGAGAAAGGAAAACTATTTTATTTAAATAATTAAAGTCTCCACAACCAACAAAAATATTATAAAAAATATATTGAAAAAGTGATAGCTTCGACCATTAATTCGTTAAGCCAAATATTTTGTTCCTTCCTTCCTAGTAATTCGCAGTAGAGGCTTCATATATCCGTTATCGAACCATGAATAATCTCCCGGTGAGTTATAACGCCGAACGTAAACTGTCCCCGTTCCTTTTACCGAATTCGCATTCTATTTTCTGCAAGCCTTTGGTTCGTTTCGTCGAGCGCTTGCATAACGATTTCGCGCTTCTAAATATATTCAAATATTCCAGCACCGCACGGACTCCGACTCCGACTCGAACTCCGGCACCGACTCCATTCATCACGATTAAAGAATTTCAAGCCGCGACCCGGGAGTGCACAACAAATATGCACCTCGCGACTTAATTAAACATATAGACGCTTCCGTGACGTGTCCCAGCTGTGCGCACTTCCTTTGTGCATTCAGTTCCGGTTTTGCTTCAATTTTTTTTTGTGCTGCTCGGTGTATAATTCGCGTTCGCATTTGCATTCAACCACGTGCCCGCCGAATCGACTTCCTCGTTTTTATTGCTCTTTATGGCTTTGTCGAGGGCTGATGTCGAAGCCTTAGGCCGGGGGAATAATACAAAACCACGAGTTTGTTGTGTCGCTAAATGACAGGGCTTTCCTTCGCTTCCCCCGTCCCTTCCTCACAGCCTTGCTCGTTTCATGGTAATTCCTAGCCGTTGCTTGTCGCGCCAATGGGATAATTTGTTGGTTGGTTTGTTTGTTAGATTCTAATAAGGAAAGGGAAGAATTTTTACCGTGTATACTTCTTTCAAACATCTAACTATATAGATAATAAAAAATAGTAAATAAATTATAAATATAAATAAATACCAGTACAAATATCGATACGAAAACAATAAAATTAATTATACAAGATAGTCTGAAAATGTATTAAATGTATCTGTTCTGACCACCTTGCATAAAAAAATTACTTAAATATTTACATGACTCTTAAGATCAGAAAACAGAATAATTGATTAGAATTTTAATTTCAAAAAGATGATTGCAGCAAGGTAATATAATCTTAAAAGCATTGAAATTTTTCGCGATCAATATATCAAAACAAAAATGTGTACAACCAATACAATTTTTGCTACAACGTTATCCGTCGAGTGATTTTTTTTTCTGCTACAATTAGCATATTTATGTATATTTAGAATAAAACCACATCTTTCAACTTTGTATTACACATTTCCTAAAGAAAATATAGTAAAGTATAAGAATAATATAAGAATGCCATTTTTTTTTTTATTAATTTTATTGAAAATTTACGTTTTTTTAATCATTATTTTTCAACACATATTTTCAATAAAACAAAGTGTTTTTTGTTATTTTATATTGAAAATCTTTATTTCTGAGTATTATACATACAATCATTTACACATTTACACATTGTTAGACCTCAGAAAATGGCTATCGACCGTCGGTCTTTCTGCCTTGTTATTTTATTATTTTCGAAAATTTGTAAGAAAACATTTTTTTGTATTTGTATTTTTTTGTTTTTCATATATTTTGTTTTTAATTTGATTGATCATTTAATTATTTATATAATAATATGATTGATATATAAGTGAATTTTCTAAAAGAATTAAAGACACAATTGTGTAAAGGTTTTTTAAGTACTGAATCCTTCCAGTGATAGGTATTTTTCTTTCATTGTGATTAAATACTTCCTATAACTTAATTAAATAATTAGTATGTATTCAATGGTTACAAATAATCGCGGCAACAACGCGCGGCGTTCTCCCTCTTCTAAAATATCCGTCGCAAAAGCCGTACGCGATCCACGCTACGCTACGTGTTTATTTACCTCTATGCACTTCACTGGTTGTCACTGGAAATAACACAAAAAATAAATAAAGAAAAATAAGTGTTGTGTGTTTCAATTGTTTATTTGTTCATAACATAATCCTCGCTGATGAGAAATCACCGCTGTAATAGCAAACTGAAGCGAAGCACAGTGTGAATCAAGCTTTTGCTCTAGTGTAACAGCATGCAAGTGCGAACATGACCAGGCAGTGCGCGCGCAGACCGCGCGAGGGAGATGGAAGACGCGCACGTACACGCACAACAATAACAAAAACACAACGGCGGACGCAGGGGAAGGCATGAATAAAGCGGAAAGAACGACGCCGGTTTAACAAGACGATCTAATTTTTTAAAATATTTCTTTCGGGGCGATTGTCAAAGGGTAAGGCATCGCTCGAACGGGGCGTGGCCAGCCAGGGTGCATAACCTCGTGTCCTTCTCTAACCTACACGCCGGAAGGCGGCCACGCAAAGGAGAGGAGAGGACGGTGCTGGTTTTTACCTGTTAGGCTCTCTAGTTCCGAATGCACGCGCTGACAGGCTGGTTTGGATTTGTTTTTTGGTGTTTTTTTTTTTGTTATGTTACACACGGCACACAATTAGCGGGACACATAAACAAATCAAAAAATTGGAAACTAAAGTGTTTACTAAGCAAGCGAAACGTCGCAACGCTGCGAAAGCGAGCAGCTGACAGGAAAACGCGACGGTGCGCATTTTCGCCGGTCGGCGGCGATCGTCGGCGGTCGTTGCGTGGGTGAAAAGAACAAGTGGCCCCGCGGCGCGGAATTCAAACATCCTGAATTATTGATCAAAAAAGGGACCACGGCGCTCCTGAGCGCGTTAATTCTTCTTCATCGTCGCCGGATTGCTTTTCGGATTTGTTGTCCTTTTGCACGGCCTCGATTGTTCCTTTTTCGCAAATTATATTCAGCTTTCTTTTCATAAAACTCCGAGAGCATTAACAGTTTGCGAACGTTGAATATTAACTAATTATGTTCGAACACCCTTCTTGCATCTCTCATGCATACCAAATTAAGGAGTTGATCTTTTGATGAATACTTAATTTTTTTGTTGCGAAAACAAAATAACAAACTTTCAGAATATTTGGAAAGTTTTTCATTTACAATTAGAAATTCGTCAAACAATACAAAGAATCTTTTCACATTAAAAATCCACGATTTATCTATTTGTTACGAAATCATCTTTAACATATAATATTATAGTCTGAGAATTTTTGTAGATGGATATAATAATAAATATTTGACTTTGAAGTCATTATAAATGATTGATAATACATGCTTCTATTTCGTTTTACATTGTTTTAAAGGATGTATTCTTAATCTGCGTTATAACATAAGAAAATTATTTATAAAAATGACTGTAATAGTGAAACATTGACTTTGAAGTTACTTTTGATGCTAGAAATGGTAAAAAAATGATGTTAAGGTCATAATACATGACTTTAAAGGTATAATTTTTAGTTAGGAATTAGTGAAAAGAATTATACAATACAATTTTGACTTTTGAGTCAATATCAATTAATGCAGTAGTAGAATTGATAACAGAAAGGTGAAATCTGGAGCATCAACCTTATTGAAATCAATTGGGAAAAAGTTAAAACAATTATGCAGTAACCTAAATTAATAATAACAAACAGAAATATGGGTTTCTGGCCTTTTTCGGTAAAATATGTTTTAAAATTAAAAATATTTTACAAAAACCAGATATATTTTTAGATTTTAAACAATAAACGAAACTCGGCTATGGAATTTTTAATCCAAAAACAAAATCTTATGCTAATAAAAAAATCCTTTGCTGAAAGACCTTCGGTCGATAGCCATTTTACCATTAATTAACCATAAATGTATTACATTGTACCATATATTGAATTAATATCACAATAAAGATGTTTATATAAAAAAATCCGGTGTATGTAAGTTAATCTATAATATTCGGTGTAAATATAATAATAATCTTTAAAAAACGCCGATTTGATATTTACTTAAATTCTCATTCGAAACAAAAAAAAATGTAAAATATATGTGAAATCGATGGATTTCCATCGGAATCCGTAATATTGAATTATAAGATAATGCTTGTAATCCAATATCCGTTGCGGGAAAACGGCGGAAAGTATAATACGATATTACGGCACGAGGTTCTCTCTTTTTTTCTCTTCTTTTTTTTTCGGCGCGATTTATGATATCATTATGCATTGATGATTCTTTACCGAAGGTCGTGGTGTAGACGGGATATTTTCCCGAAAGCGTTTTACGTGACTTTCGATATTATATCAATAAGAATGTTCAAATAAATATAACCGAGCATAATTCTGTAATAATATCTTCCCTTAGATTTATAACAACATTATAAAAAATATTGTTGTAGGAAATTAATATTTTATTAACTGTAAAAAAAATCATTAATAATTTGTTAAAACTTGATTGAATACATAAAGTTTAAGCTATGCAAAAAAACACATATTTTTTTTATTGATATGCAACAGCAGGTATACATTATGTAATTCTGTCCGGCAAGGTATTTACCCGAGAAGTAGTTGTTTTAATGAGCATTTAATATATCAGTTAGAATATCATTTATATATATAATAATAATAAATTTATTACCCAACAGGAAACAGTAGCCCAATTACATGATAATACAAAAAAAAATTACACTATAATAATAGCAAGACAAACAAGAATATAAATATTATTATTATTATTATATATATAACAATCTTTATTAACAATTAATTTTACAATAACATAACAAACATTGATTTTGTATATCACACAAAAATTAATTAATTGTTAAATGGCTATCGACCAGAGGTATTTCTGCCTATTATTATTACTTACTATATAATATATATTCGTAATATTTATTTTTGTAGCGTATGTTTTGTAACAAGGAAATTCCGCAAATAAATGTATTATTTGTTTAAACGTAAGTCAAAATGTCACAGCTAAATGTAAAATGTAAAATACTTTATTAATTATTTTCAAATCATTTTTATTTAACTCATATTTTTTTGAATGACTTTATCACTAGGTGAAATAATGATAAATATAAAATATTAATAACTTCATTGCCCAACACCCATTAAAGAACAAGAAAATACGAATACAAAATTTATAACTATAAATTCTGTATTCTTATTTTTTTATTTAATTTATAATACTAACTACTAATAACTAATACCAATATTCAAGAATTAATTAGTTTATCATAAATTGCATTTATCACTTGGTCAAACATATCTTCAAAAAATTGTGAAATAAACTAAGTGTAATTTAATTTAAACCTTGAGCAATAATAAAAATAGAAAAAAAAATATTTCAGTAGTGCTATAATGGTAAAAACAATGATTATTTTATAAAAGTTTTCCAATTAGTTGGATTTTTCTTTAATTTTTATGGTATAATTATGTGAAACATGATTGAATATATATATGTATAATTTTTACTATATTTAGTGAAACAAACCAAGTGATTTTTATTAACATCGTATTACTGTTTTAATTAATTACGAAGGTAGTCCTAGAAGTACGTGTCATATAGATGGCGGTAGTTGTTTCAAAATAATGACAATGTTTGTTTAGTATTTGTTTCGCAGCCATTAAAGTTGTGGTTTAGTAGCAAGAGATAGCTATACATTAAAATAAAAATAATCATTGTAAAAAAAGAGTCGAGCTCGAGAATTAATAACTTGAATATGTAATTGCATTTTGTAGATGTTATTAATATATATATATTAAAAAAATGTCAATTATTACATATGAGCCAAATTCGCTAGTTCTTGTTAGAATAAAAATTTGGAAGATATGAAGAATTTAATGGGTAATGAATGTAAAGCAATTTTATTGAAGAATTTAGTGAAATCATTAAAATTTTCATTAAGCATGTTTTTGTTGCTAAAACTATACATTAAAAATGCACATAAATCTGACATATTTTTATTATTTCTTTCACAATTATTTTCCATTAAATCTAATTAAAACAATACATTTTAATAATCTGGTGAAAATCCTGCATGTTTTAAGATTAATTTAATGTATAATACAATATTGTTCACTGATTACAACAGCAATGTAACTCGAATCACTATCTGCCAATAGTTATATAAAACTGTCAATTATTACATATCAGCCAAATTCGCTAGTTCTTGTTAGAATAAAAATTTGGAAGATATGAAGAATTTAATGGGTAATGAATGTAAAGCAATTTTATTGAAGAATTTAGTGAAATCATTAAAATTTTCATTAAACACGTTTTTGTTGCTTAAACTATACATTAAAAATGCACATAAATCTGACATATTTTTATTATTTCTTTCATAATTGTTTTCCATTAAATCTAATTAAAACAATACATTTTAATAATCTGGTGAAAATCCTGCATGTTTTAAGATTAATGTTATATTACAATATTGTTCATTGATTACAACAGCAATGTAACTCGAATCACTATCTGCCAATAGTTATATAGTCATCTCTTTCTACTAAACCGCACCCTTAATAGTGAGCGTTCTCGGTAAATTTTTAAGCATGGAAAAAATGGACATCGTTTTGTTATACAATATTTTCATTTGAAAGAGCTCAATCCAAATTATAAAATCATGTAATTTGAAATCAATTTAATCGGCAAAAGGTGAGAAAGCCAATTAGAGAAGAATTATTTGAATTTTATGAGTTATTTTCGTTAACTACTGGCCAGTTTCCTCAAATAAATCCATTCTAATTTATGTATATGAACTATACAGTAGTTTCCACAAAAAAATGATAAATAAATCGAATAAATATGCATAAATAAAATCGAACGAATAATCAATTATATACATAAATCAGAATAAATGTATCCAATTTAATATCTTTCTCCGTCGTTTCCTTCTCTGTTTAATATTGAATCAAATGCTAACGTCATCCTCTATAACCACTTTAAAATGGAATATCAAAGGACGGGCATTCATCGTCGTCCCTCTTCCCTTAATATCTCGAAGAGATAACGATAACGAAACTGCCGTCGCATCAGTGGTGAGGATCGGAAGCGGAAACTATAAGTCTCCAGCGGCTGTCACGCTGGAATGGCCGAATTTATTTTAGTTTTCAAAAGAAAATGAGAAGAAGAAAAACGGAGGGAAAATATTAGTCGCTGGAAATAGAACGGCACCGTCTTAATTTATGTATCGGGCGCGTGTGTCATTCCGGGAGCGCCGTTCATAATTCGGCCGGCCGATGGTTTAATGCGATTAACTTGTCCGGATTAATCATTTAAGGAGTGAGTGGTTGTGGAAATTCCTTTATTTTTGTTTATTTAATTTGTGCAGAATAAAATATTTCAGCGGATGGTTTAAGCTTCGCTGTATTCTTCGCATAAAATGGTTCGATAGCGTTAATTAAAATTACAAAGCTTGTAGTCTTCACATTCAGGGTGCAACGGTATTCCAGGTCTACGTCAATCAAAGCTGCTTATCAAACTAGATCACAGCCATAAAGTGCTTGAACTCACAACGAGCTATGGAAAGCCACACGTCACCTTATATTACAAAATAACGTTTACGAACACTTCTACCGTTCTACCGACAGTTGTCGCCAGCGATGGGCAATATTTTGAATGAAACAAACCTAGAGTTTTATTTAAATAATATATATATATCGATTTTGAATGATTCATTTGAAACCATGTTTTCATAAAATAATAGCAGTTTCATCAAAAAACAGCGTGAACTTACTTACATCACTTTACTTGATATAATAAAATAAGCTTTATTTTATGTAATAAAGTTGAGTAAGGAATGAAACTTAATTTTGATTTTTTTTATAAATAAAAACTTCTGAATTGGCTCAGTTCTAACATATTAACAATTAATGCTGATAAAACGGTGAAGTATGTTCAATTTAAAATCCCATACTTTCATCTATAAAGTTTATGGGAATAATACATGATTTGAAATTTTATCTGTTGTGAAATAAATATTATTTTTATTGATTCTATAGATTTCAAATATGAATGCCAATAATTATATTTAATAAAATATCCAAGCACCATTTATCTGGTGATTTGATAACCAGTTGTTTTGGATCTCGTTAGAACTGCACTGGTTCCATGCGCAATGCCTTGATGTAGCTAATTGAACCGATATTGTGTTGTTATTAAAAATCCTGATAATACTAATTACCCAATTTGATTTTTAGACTGCCTTTGTAGATTCAATATAAAACTTTATCTAATACTTTATTGAAGAATGTTGATATTAATAGATATAAATTATTTGACCACGAACAAAATCAAGCATCTCTTGCCTTAACGCGTTTATAAATGTGGTTTATTCGTCTTGTTTAGATCTGTAGACATCTAAACAGGACTATAAATGTGGTTTATTCGTCCTGTTTAGATGTCTACAGATCTAAACAGGACGAATAAACCACATTTATAAACGCGTTAAGACAAGAGGTGCTTGATTTGCCCTTAACTACAGCGCACGGCGTGCAATTGATAAAAAAATGGCGTGTACTAGCGGAGTCCTCTATGACGGACCGTCAAAAGACAGCATGGAAGCTGTGAGTAGGGAAATCGCATAGTGCCACGAAAGACAGACTGGGCGCTATAGTCCTAACTTTAGGGGCTCCAATATAACATTGCGACCACAGATATATTAGAACAAGCCTCACTATATTTAAGAGATACCATCGTAACATCCTATGAGGGTAAGATAGATATTGATTGGGTGGCCCCTTGGCCTGTACTGCCGCGACCTTTTCAAATCTATTATGGATCCCATATATCTCAGATGCTCTAACTTCGCCTCCTTGATAAGTCCTACTAACCCTGATAGTGAGCCTTGAGTGTACCTTTCTGGGCTGGGTTATGTGTCCCCTATCTCTAGGTATCCTTAATAGGGTCTCATATTGGTAGAGTATCTGAAGGGTCCTATGAGGAAAGCTGCCCGACAAAGTTGGTAAACTTCTCGAGAAACGTTCCTTGGTGGAATAATGAACTGGATCGACAGGGCCAAGATAATAGACAACTGGTCGGCGTCAACTGAATTCAAGACGCAGCTCAGGAAGTTTAAACGAGATGCTTGGAAGGCCTACTGCGAGAGGATTGGCATGACCACAGTTAATAGACTTCGGAAGGACCTAAAAGGATCATACTAATACGATCGGTATCTTAAAAACAACTAACGGCAGTCACATCAATCTTCAACGAGATAATTTAAAGCTACTCCCGGGATTGAAGATACTGGAGACAATCATAGGTCCCCCACCGCTCCTTCTAGTGGTACAAAATGAGGGACTCTTGGTGGTTCTCCACCAGAGAAAGAAAACTCTGCAGGGAGACTGGACAGGACACTTAGAAGTACTAAAGCAAATCGACCCGGCCATCCTATCTAAACGAACAGATATCATGTCCAGGAGAACCGAGTTCGAATGACCGTTTAAGGTCATCCCAAAACTGCTTCGAAGAAAGACAATGAGTTTTGTCGAGAAATATCAGCTTGGTACACGGATGATGCCAAGAACAACCGGGGCACTGGAATATGCATCTATGGTCCTAACTAAAACGACAGGAATTTCATGGCTCTAGGTAAAACACCTACGATTCCGCAAGCGGAAGCAATTGCAATTGATATGTACGCCAGGGAATGCCTGGGCAGGCACATAAAAGGCGTTCATATATATTGGGTTGGGGAATAAGTCCGTTCGGTTTTTTTCAAAGAGCTTTATTTAAATGATTTGTTTGTTGTTTGGCAAAGTGAATATATTCATTTGATAGCGTTTTTTTCTGCTCTACAAGATTGTGTTTTTAGTTTTTTCTGAAATTTTAATTTTTCATCATTTTTAAGGCTCAGAAATGGAATACCCAGGAGGCAAAAATCAGCATTTTCGACACCTACTTTTCTTCGCATTTCATCGCGGTCAAAAAGCAGCTGAAGCCGCTCGTGACATGTGCAACGTGTATGGAGAAGGTGTCATAAGCGAGCGCGCAGCACAAAAATGGTTTGCGAAGTTCAAAAACGGCGATTTTGACCTCGACGACACGCCTCGCAGCGGACGACCCGCAGAATTCGATGAGGAGCATCTCAAGGCGCTTTTGAAGGAAGATGGTCGCCAAACAAGTCGTGAATTGGCCGGAAAAATGAACTGCGATCATAAGACGATCCTCAACCATCTTCATTCAATGGAATTTGCCGAAAAACTCGGAGCCTGGGTGCCTCACGATCTTAGCGAAATCAACAAAGAAAATCGTCTTCAAATCGCAGCTCAACACCTCGCCCGCCATCGAGGAACACGTGGTCATAAACAGCGCTTTTTGTACCGAATCGTCACAGGGGATGAGAAATGATGCCTGTACGTCAATATGAAGCAAAAGAGTGGGTGGCCCCAGGAGACACGCCGAAGCCTAGAGTCAAGCAGGATCTCCACCCAAAAAAGGCCATGATCTGCGTTTGGTGGGACTGGGAAGGCGTTGTGCACTGGGAAATGCTCGAACGAAACGCCACGGTCAACAAGGAGCTTTACGTTGCGCAGCTGCACCGCGTAAATGAGGCTATTCGACGAAAAAGACCGGATCATCAAGGCCAGGTCATCCTGCTTCATGACAATGCCAGGCCGCATGTTGCACAAGTCGTCAAAACCGCACTCAAAGAGCTCGAATGGGAGGTTCTTCAGCATCCACCGTACTCTCCAGACCTTGCGCCAACCGATTACCACCTTTTCCACTCCATGTCAAACCAAATAAGAGGTGTTACTTTCGATGGCGAAGAGAGCCTCAAAATCTGGCTCAGCAACATCTTCGACACCAAACCGGGCGATTTTTGGCGAAACGGCATCAACAAATTGGTCGAGAGGTGGGAGGAGGTCGTAAACAGTAATGGCGAATATATCATTGATTAATGTATTGTTATAATTATTGTTTTGGAAAGAGCACAGAAAACGTAAGTACTGGAATAACATTCCAGGTCTACGTCAATCAAAACTGCTTATAAAACTAGATCACAACCATAAGATGCTTGAACTCACAAGGAACGAGCTGAGAACATTCACGGGGCAGGGTACTGTGCCCTCCGGTACCATTTATGGAAAATGGGAAAAGAGGAAAGTGGAAACTGCAGGTTATGTAAGGTAAATGAAACTACCTGCGCTTGTGACATGATTGTCACTTTCACACTTCAGCAGGGACCGGTATCCCACGAAGAATTGAGCAATATCACCCCCAAGAAAGTCATCAGGTTCATAGAGGACGTGGAACTAATTGGGAAGTGATTGGGTAAGGGCAGAACATTAGATCTTATAGATCGTAGTTCACGAGAGGCTAACTCACCTCACAGCTTGTAGATTCGTTTTACAGTGTTTTGTTAATTAATGAATACACTCGTATATTTAATGGTAGCAACTCATGTATAGACAATGTTATAACTATTATTATTATTATTAATGGCTCTATATAACCTATAACAAATACTCTACAATAAAGTATTAGATAAAGTTTTATTTTATATATATTTTTATATACAAAGACCGTTTAAAAATCAAAGGGGTGAATTATTATTATTAGTCCTAACTTCTTTGCCCATCAACTCTCTTCAATAAAGTATTTGATAAAGTTATTACTTTAAGGAAATAACCGTAATTAATGGGTATAATACTATGATGGACATATCATCGTTTTTTATAATTACGATATATGATAAAACGAAATACATGTATATCACATTTTACTTATCAATTAAGCCCATTATTTCCGTCCTCTGCGTAACACCCGCGCCCGCGCGTTATTACTTTAAAACAATAACTACCGAAAATAACACAAAACGGCCATTATCGCCATTAAGTGGGATTTGATTGACGAGCCATGTCTATATCAGTTATATTTAATGGCGCAGTCATCAATGGCGGAGGAGCGCCGCTGATGGCTAAGGGTGGCTGGAGCGCGGGCTTTTTCGTTTTCGGCGGCCCCGAGGGGCGCGCTCCGCTTTTCCGGCCCTCAAACGAGGCAATATCGGTGAAAAATCGTTTTAATCGGGCCCGAATCTTTCCTCAATTAGCTCTCGGCGTTATGCACGGTGAAACTGGATGGGTTTCCGGAAACGGGTGAGAATTCACCTTTATTATTAAAATGAAACGGCCAGGAAGTGTGTGATATAGGAATTGTTAAATTCTTTAAGAACATGCAAAAATAGTTTGCTAATAAATTGTTTGAAGACTTACAAATTAGTTTTATTAATACCTTAAGAATTAATTTAATTTTAATCTAAAATAACCATTTTATTAAATAAAAATGATTTGAAAATAATTAATAAATTATTTTCACATTTAGCTCTGTGACTTTTGACTTACGTTACGTAAGTACGTTAAACAAATGCACATTAAAACAACTACTTCCCGGGCAAATACCCCGCCAGACATTGAATTACATAATGTACACCTGCTGTTGCACATCAATAAAATATTGCATAATGCAACAAATTTTGATCCGAGAAAAATTTAATGTAAAAACAACAAAAGGAACGTTACTTAATTTAAGGCCATCTGCAGACACGTGTTTCGGAATCTATCCCTCGTCAGTATAGCTATGCCTTACAAATTTAAAGATGTTAAAATAAATCAATTAAAATAATTCAAATACAATCAGAAAAATTAAATCAAGTTTTAATTTAAAATAATTTGGTTCTGAAAGGATTAATAAAACTTATTTGTAATTTTTCAGACAAATCATTAACAAACTATTTTTTCAGGGAAGCAATTCCTGTATCACACACTTCCTAGCCGTGTATATTAATTATTATAATTATTTCCAAATTCCTTTTATTTGATTTAATTTAAATAACTGCGAACTTGTAAGTAAGTACAATTTTCTATTAAATTAAATAAAAATAATATAAAAATAATTAATAAATTATTTTGTCTTTAGCTACTGTGAGGTTCTGACTTATATAAGTACTTTAAAATAAATATTCAGCAATAACATTTTCTGTTATTGTTATGGAATAACATTATTAAATTAATTAAAAATAATTTGAAAATAATTAATAAATTATTAGAGGTCTTTATATTGTGTTAAAAATTCTGTAATATTTAAAACTGATTCGATACAAACACATTTATATAGAAATAGAGATTCAGCATAATTTTTCCTCGCGCTCAATTAAACGAGAGTACATTAAAAAACAATATTTAACGACCTTTTTAATTGGCTTTACCTTAAACGAAATATAAAGAGCAGTTAAACATATTGGAAATTAATGGCACGTTCGTTTTGAGTCGGTTATTTAATTGCGCGGAAATTTCCATAAAATTTTCTCGAGAGGAAATTAAATCAAGCGTCGCGCGGATTAAATGTTGCATTTCATTTTAACTTATTGATAATGACAATAATAGGCCAGATGTTATAAATAAAGCGTCTTTGTTGGGCCGTTCGCAAATTAAGGCAGCGTTTCAAGATGAGATTGTTTATTGCCGCCGTTTTGTTTGTGCATTTTGGACACGGTTCCAAAATCGGTGAGTTTTTTTGTGTCTGTTTAAGGATAGTTTTTGTTTGATTTGATTTAAATAATTGTGTACTCACATCAAACTGTGAAGCGACGCATTTCGAAGGCAGACAATCCGCCATTTTGTTTATCGATATTAGGGAAGCCTATGATTTAGTGTGGCGTCGATGTATTCTATACATATATTTACATGTATAAGCGTCATTCGCTAGGTTCACTAGGTGTACCTCCATATATTATAAACATCGTAAATAGTTTCCATAAGTACAATACAAAATCTGATTGCCGACCTCCAAACATAATTCGCCAGGTGAAGAATTTCAATTAATCTCAATGAAACTCAGCTCCTTATAAATTAGTGCTTTATGTATGTATAACAAAGTAGAACCCTCAATAAGTACATTTATAACTAACAAAATCTTTCATTTCCAGTGCTACAAACAACGGGTCGTCCCGACCTGGTTTGGTTCCCCTTAGTCAAAGAAAACATCGAGCTCGTTGTAAACACCACGGTTGACATAAGCGTGTGCTTCTCCCTTACCCCCGGCGACAAATCTTTCCAGTACTGCGCAAATGTCGGCACCCAGAACAACCTTAGATCAACAATAACCCGCGGGTCGGACGTCGGGGTTGAAATGATGGGCCGGCATCTTTTACCAGGCAAAGCGACCACCTATAAAGTCAATCTGAATCGCAAGACGGGCGCGATTGAAGTGAGGAGGGGCCTCAGTGAGCCCTTCATGCGCTACAAGGATTCTTACTACATCGAGCCGGCATTCTTCGGAATCGCTTCGTCGCCTGGAGAACCCGCCATTTGGAGTTTCGAGATGGAAGATACTTTCTTGTGTTATTGTAATGTTACTTGTACATGATTCATGTTGGCTTGATGTTTAAATATAGTACATGTTTGAGTTATTTGTATTTTTACATCATTTATTATTAATTGAATCATATGTAGAATTAATTTCTACATATGATTCAATTATTGTTAGGAAATTATTAGGAACATGATAATTGTTAGGAATATGGTCTTGTTCAGGCTACATTGGAGTAAGCAACAATTTGCCTCTTACTATGTTAATTAAATCAATTAAGGAATAGCCACGTAGATATATAAGTCGATATTGATTGGACTGTACCACCACGACCTTTACAGATCTATTGTGGATCCCATATATCTCAGATGACTAGCTCTAACTGCGCCTCCTTGATTAGCTCTACTAACCTTGATAGTGAGCCTTGGGTGTACCATTCTTGGTTACGTTTTATGTCTCCCATCTGCAGGTATCTAATGCTTGATAGGGCCTCACACTGGCACAGTATACGAAGAGGGTCTTCCACCTCCCTCCTCTTCACAGAATCGGCAGATCGTATCTTCTGATAGGTCTAATTTGCACAAATGCTTGTTTAGCCTACAGTGTTCTGTCAGTATACCTACTATTGTTCCATGTAAGAAAATGCATTTTTTAAATGTTAGAATCTTACCAAATATAATACGAACGTTGAGTTTTATAAGCTTCAAGTTAATTTTATTGCATAAACAAAATTAATATTAAATACAAATAATACCAAAAAATAAACAACCATTTATGGAAAATCAATTATGCTTTGATTAGTCTTTCACAACATTTACAAACCTTTCACAATATCAATATTTGATTTTTTGTAATTCCAGCACAAATTGGATGCATAAATTAAATATTATTGTCTGATAATAATTATCTTAAGCAGTTTTGTCTCCTGCGAGATTTTTTACCGTTTGTAAGGTGTTTTTCATCAATTAATGGTTTTAATATTTAGTAATTGGTAGTTCATATTGTATGAAATAAATATGAATAAATTATTAAAAATAAACCTATAAAATACAGATTAGATTGAATAACTTTAAATTCTCGACTAGTTTCGGGTTATTAGCCCATTTTCAAGAGTAAAGTTATTCAATCTAATCTGTGTTTTATTGGTTGTTTTTCATCAGTCATTAGGACCACCCCTTTTGGTACTGACAACTTTCTTAACTCTTTCAAATTCAGCTAATTTGTTTTTTCCATCTAGAGTTTGGATCCTTGTCATGCCGAAATCTATCAAACCAGGGGTCTGCGTGCCTGGTTTAATCATATTGGGTTTAATCATAATAAATGAAAGACGATGCAAGCGCAATCTATCCCCTAATTTCATGTGGCATCATCAACTAGTTGACGATGAAGGCGAACTTGTCCTGTTCCCATAAACAGGACAAGTTGGCCTTCCTTTAGTGGACGAAATAGAGATTCTCGGTTGTCTATCTCGTAGAATCGAATCGTTGACGATGCCACATGAAATTAGGCAAAAGATTCATATTGGGTTTGATGAAATTTACACCAGTAGCTGATATAATTTTATCCGCTTTCTTTCCGTATCTTTTTAAATCTTCAGGTGGTATATTTCGGTAGCTGTGAATCGTTGTAGCTTGGCAACCGGGAAGTGGATATTTCGCAACAGAATGCAAAATCATGGCGATTGCAAGCCCATTATTTTTCGATCTCCCGCAAACAAGAGCGTTCTTTCCTTTCGTTTCGATTTCAGCTATTTTGAATAACTCAAAAACTCCCAAAGCCGTTGCAGGAACGAACGTTTCCATATTCAAGTAAAGCTTCCCGATATTCTTAATATGAAAACCGTCAATATCCTTTCTATCCTTCCTTACATCAACAGAATTGCAAATATTCCTTTCAGAAATATGTTCTGGAAGAGGCAACCACCAAATTTCCATCAATATCTTCATCCTTTTTCAATTCTTCAGTTTTATCAATAAGGTATTTTTGTGTCACGGAAATTTGAACTATAATTGTCTAGCTGTTGATTCCAACGCTTGTGGATGCTTCCATTTTCTTACTCACGTAAGTCTAATAGGCTGTATCTTTCGCGACCAGCAGGGCTGTGACCGGATTTAATCCAACCATCGATTTCGGCTCTTACTTCAGTAAGGATTTCTTCTGATATTTTCTTGCCCTCTATTAAGTTGCATAGATTTTAAAACGAACCATTTTTTGGACAACTAATAGACAAACAGAACAAAAAATTAAAATTCCGATCAGTGAATGTATTTATTGACTTGGTTAGATTTATTTAATTTAACTCTGCTAATGCGTGGATAAATGTCGATTTGTAAGTTTATTATGAAAAATAATCCATCTTCCTAAAAAGAGATATGTGCGACGCATTGCCTGAGTTAAATTAAAAATTGTGAAATTTTAATGTACACCATTGAGATATAATTTAAATTAATTAAATATAAAGTGGAAAAGAAACATCTCTCATGGGATTTGAACCCATGTCCCTCGATTTCTAGCCGAGAGTGTTACCAACAGTACCACAGAAACATATGCTGTCAAATCTTCATTCAGTGCTTCAAGTTCACTTATATTCAATTTATACAGACATAGGTTTCTAATCCCACAAGAGACGTCTCTTTTGTACTTATATACAGGGTGTTTCAAAAGTAATGGATAAATTCTATAAAATCGTAAATAAACATATTTTAGAAAAATGCTCTGAAATGTCGATTTTTATTTTTAAAATGCTACAAAATTGAAATAGTAAAACTCAAGCCCTTGCTCAAAGAAGAGAGTCAATATTCGAGAAGGCACTGTTGAGGGGGTGGGAGCTGAAAAATGTATGTCAGGATAGCATTTTAAAAATAAAAATCGACGTGTCAGAGCATTTTACTAAAATATATTTATTTACGATGTTATAGAATTTATCGACCTAAGGTCTTTCTGCTCCTTTCCACTTATAACCAATTAATTTAAATTATATCTCGACGTTGTACATTAAATTTAATAGATATAAATATATTTTTAAAGGAATATCAATTTAATTAAAAATTGTGACTTAATGAATATAAACATTCACATGATCACATTTTTTTATTTATTTTGTATTTATTTTCTATAAATATAATTTTAAAGGAATATCAATTTAATTAAAAATTGTTACTTAATGAATATAAACATTGACATGATCACATTTTTTTTAATTATTTATTTTGTATTTATTTTCCATTAGCTTATCTATCAGTTGTCCAGAAATGGTTCTTTCAATATCAATAAATACATTTACATGGTCATATTTTAATAAAATTATTTTCCATCAATATTATCAAATTAAAAAATTACAGTACAAATTTATTTATCAATTGCCTAATTTAATTTATCTATTCATTGAGATCGACGCGTTTAAAATTGTTCAGTTTTTGATGCGAACGCGATTGCGTGCATATTGACCGTGAAAAGGTGTATTGTGAATTCAAAATGTTGCTGTCAACGCGAAGGACTTTGTGCTCTATTAACCCACTGTGGGAAACCCGGCCGAGAAGGAAGAAAAGTCCGGATGTCGTAAGCGCGAACGGTCATAAATCTCCAAAAGGTCAATCCGGCTGCCGTTCCAGAGGATGTGTAAAAATTCGTAATCGAAAGTCCGATTGAATGGCCACCGGTGTCACTTTTGCCACCTCGCCGCTTTTGGCGTACAATTTAGAATACAATGTCACGCACGTTGCGTGGAAATTTCGGTGCTTAATGTTTGTATTATAATTCACGAACAAAAAAAAAAAAAGATACACAAAAAAAAGTTAGGCAAATTTTATATTCATAGACAGACAGTTTCATGGACAGACAGTAATAATTTCATAAAATATAAAGAAGGCCTTTTCGGTTACACCAATTTATTATCTTATGCATACATGTAGTTCAGCTAGCTAGCATAATTTTAATAATAACAAAACTTCATTTCATTTTTCAAAAAATGAAAAACTCTTGTGTTATTTAAATAAAAGTACTTGTCCTTTCTTTAGAAGATATGGCTCCCTGGTCAAAAATAAGTAGGAGAAAGGACAAGTATTTTTATTTAAATAATTAAAGTCTCCACGACCAACAACCAACATAAAGAAGATTAAAACTCTTGTGTTATTTAATAAAATGTACAACCGCTATTTATCTAGCGTATGGATAACGAATGACGGCCATTTCGGTTTTTTGAATCTCATCAGACCCGTCTGTTCCATGTGTAATGCCTTGACTGAACGGATTTTGTGTTGTGGCTACATTCGATTCTCTGTTGTCTACATTGCAGACTCGAACCGTTGACGATGACACATGAAATTAAGCGAAAGATGGCGCTTGTGTCGTCTTTCATTTATTATGATTAATATCTTGTGTTATTATTGATATTAACTTTTCATGTGCACTCAAAAATATATTATTAATATAATTATAATTTAAATAAAATGAAACAAAGATGATTTACACATTTCCAGTTATTTAAATTACAATGAAATTAAACAAAGAAAAATTTTTGGCAATGATCAATAAAATTCGATCAATCCCTTTTTCCAACTACAAAAAAATACTTACACTGTAAGTTTTGTTTGTAAAACGCTTACAATGTGAGTATTTTTTTGCAGTTGGAAAAAGGGATAGATTGAATTTTATTGATCATTGCCAAAAATTTTTCTTTGTTTAATTTCATTGTAATTATAATTTGTAAATCACCACAAATTCAGACAGAACAGAAAGATTTATCATAATAAATCAAAGACGACGCAAGCGCCACCTTTTGCCTAATTTCAAGAGGCATCGTCAACGATTTGGGTCTACAAGGTAGACGACCGAGAATCATTGTTTCGTTCGAAAAACCGTTAATCACTAGCTATCCATACCCTAGATGAATGGTGGCTGAACGTTTCATTAAATGAGAAAGATTTATGGTCGATAGACTGCAGACACTACTGTATATATTTTTGTAATCATATTGTCTAAATAAAAAAATGTCTAAATTGTATTTAAGCAAGGCAGGAATTTACAATATTAAATATGAAAACAAATTAATAAAATCAAATCTACATAATCCGTCCTCATCCTCTTACATCAAGTTTTAATCAACAACATATCGTAGACAAACAATAACAATTTACCTCTCTCAACCCAATTATCACGTAAACATAGTTAATGGCAATAATAATCCCCCCACGTTTCCCCTTTCTCCTCCATCCCATCCTATCCCATCCCGTTCGACATATTTATTACAGTCATCAATCTGTGAATTTTCCGCGCAAGCAACGTCGGAACGGGGTGCTAATTCTAATTGCGATTATTACAAAATAATATCGATCAGTCCAATTAAAATACATTACCTGGTAACAGTGGAACTAATATTAATGTGCCACCCGCCACGCCAGCGATGTATTAATTAATTTGCTACGTTTAATCAAATAAACACACATAGAGAAACACGCATAACGCATTATTATTGCAAAGCAGGTGTGATGAGCATTACTTTTTTTGCTCTCTCTTTCTGTTTTACATACAAACATCTTTATTGTGACATAAATTGAATATATGGTACAATGTAATATATTTATGGTTAATTAATGGTTATCGAACGTAGCTTCCTTTTTTATTTTGTATATTTAGTTTGTTCAAAACAGCTAAGATTTATGATACATATAATTTAGAGGATTTTGCACACATTAAGGTTGCGGTTTAGTAGAAAGAGATAGCTATATAGTGAAATGGAAATAATCGTTTGAAAAAAGAGCTATTCTTTGGGATTTAATAATATGAATATGTATTTACATTTTTCGTCTACCAAGTATAAAGTATCAGTCTAAATAAAAAATAAATCATTAATTTTCGTATATTATGTCAATTTACTAGTTCAAGTTAGAAAAGAAAATTGTAAGATATAATGAAATTAATAGGCCATGTCTGCTAAGTTATTTGAATACAGAATTTAGTGAAATCCTTTAAGTTTTCATTGCACAAGTTTTTATTAGCAAAAATATAATTTGAAATTTGCTGTAAATTTGATCAATTTTCATTGTTTTTTCATAATTCTTTTTTTTTACAAACTAAACATTAAAATATTTTTTAATTAATCTGATTATTCCTGCTTATTTTAAGATTACTTTAATGTATAATACAATATTGTTTTTTTATCACAACAGCAATCTAATTCGAATTAGTGATTGTTCATATTTATATAGCTATCTCTTTCGTCCAAACCGCTAATAATTATAATAGCTAAAGTGAGAAAAACCTTTATTAATGTTTTGACGAAATTACATCATAAAAAATGTATCCTCGATATAAGGATAATAGGAGGCAGAAAAAATAACATTAATTTTGAAAATAGGTATACAATATTAAGCATTAAGATCCTTACAGACGGTAGATAGACTCTACAATGTCTGAAAAAGAAATTAAAATATATATGAATTCATTAAAACTAGAAATAATTGATTGACGAGACTAATAATAGTTGAAAGTTTTCATAATTGCTTACATTAAAAAAAATATAGTTAAATAAAATGAAACAAAGATGATTCACATATTTGCAGTTATTTAAATTACAATGAAATTAAACAAGGCAATGATCAATAAAATTCGATCAATCCTTTTTTTATTATTGTCAGAAATTTTCCTTGTTTAAATTCATTGTAATTTAAAAAACTACAAATGTGTGAATCATCTTTGTTTCATTTTATTTCTGGGAGAGATCAATAAAATTCGATCAATCCCTTTTTCCACCTGCAAAAAAATACTTACACTGTAAGTTTTACAAACATCTATTGAAGCAACTACTTCCCGAGCATTTACGCCGCTGAACATTGGATTACACAATAGATATTTGTTGTTGCATAGCAGAAGTATTTTTTTTGCAGTTGGAAAAAGGGATTGATCGAATTTTATTGATCATTGCCAGAAATTTTCCTTGTTTAATTTCATTGCAATAAAATATAGTGTTTTAATGTTTATTGTAATCTCGCTACAATTTCTTCTCCTGAAAAAGCCACAGTGTGGTGAAACAATTGTAGAGATTATAATTAGTGATGGGTAAAGTCGATCTTTTATTACTGCTAAATTAAGTATATTATAATTTTATGAATGGTACGTATAATAAAAATATCAAGAATAAATTATCATTAATTAATAAACATAAATTTGGAGTCACTTTTTGTGTTTTAAATACTGAAATATTTAGTAATACAATTTAAAATTTGTAATCTTTATTTGTATATTTTATTGTTTTTCGTATTGATATTTGTACTGGTATTTATTTATAACTAACTAACCATCTTTATTCAAATGTGTATATGTATGTACAATAATATACAAAAATTAGAATTATATTCTGTAGATGATGAATCGGCTATCGACGGAGGTCTTTCAGCCTATTTATTTGTATTTATATTTATATTTATATTTATATTTATATTTATATTTATATTTATATTTATATTTATATTTATATTTATATTTATATTTATATTTATATTTATATTTATATTTATATTTATATTTATATTTATATTTATATTTATATTTATATTTATATTTATATTTATATTTATATTTATATTTATATTTATATTTATATTTATATTTATATTTATATTTATATTTATATTTATATTTATATTTATATTTATATTTATATTTATATTTATATTTATATTTATATTTATATTTATATTTATATTTATATTCATGTTTGTCTTGCTATTATTATAATGTAAAATTATTTTGTATTATCCTGTAATTGGGCTACTGTTTCCTGTTGGGTAATAAATTTATTATTATTATTATTACTCGATTACTAATATTAATCGTTTTTGCCCATCACTAATTATAATAGACATTGAAAGACTATATAGTGATATTTAATATAAATAATATATATAAATAAACTTTCTTTCTTTCTTAATCTTATCCTCTTTTACCCGTATTGAGTGTCGAGGTTATATATAAATAAACACGAAATATTATTATTTTATAAAATCCACCAATAATAATTCACTAACACTATTCAAACTCCACATTGAATTCCCAACAATTTCTACGATTGTGCATAAAGTGCGTGCATTCGCGTTTCCAAGTTTTAAATTCAAATTGGTATAATTCCATGTAATCATCCGAATGAACACACATACACAAACAGAAAAAAAGGGCAACAGCATGCACCCAGTGTATCGTTCGTGTTTAAATTGCTGTCGATATTAAAAAAAAGCAACAACAGCGGCAGCCCGGCCGTTTTCGCCGTTATCAGTAAATTCGTGTTGCACCACTGCTCTAATAATAGGTTTATAATAATCTAGATGACCCTTTTTTTCGCGAAACTTGATAAAAACCCGTGCGGTCGACAGCGGCAACAACAAAAAATGGTAAATCAACCCCATATCAATAATTGCTATCGCCGCGCGCTGACGTAATAATAATGTAAAAATAAATAAATGTGTAAATAAATTTCATGTAAAAATTAGAACTTATATAATACTATATCAAGGATATAGCGTGGAATGCTTTACTTTTTCCTAAAGTCTGATTTTTTTAAATATAACAAAATGTATACAGTTTGTACTAAACATGAAGGAGAGCCGAAAAAGACACAGTAAGTAAAATTGTGCAAATTTGAAACGCATCACACGAAACGCATCAAAGAATTCCACAGAAGAAGCTGTGCTAAATTAATGAAGGTGAGTTAATGTCTTCCTTACTATATTAAATAAAAATGATTTGAAAATATATTATTTCCACATTTATCTCTGTGACATTTTGACTTAGGTAAATACGTTAAACCCCCGACACCCAATACGGGTAAAAGAGGATAAGATTAAGAAAGAAATACGTTAAACAAATGCACATTGAAACAACTACTTCCCAGACAAATACCCACGCTGGACATTGAATTACATAATGTATACCTGCTGTTGCATATCAATAAAATATTGCATAATGCAACAAATTTTGATCCGAGAAAAATTTAATGTAAATACAACAAAAGGAACGTTATTTAATATAAGGCCATCTGCAGACACGTGTTTCGGGATCTATGCCTCGTCAGTACAGCTATGCCTTACATAATGCAAAGATGTTAAAATAAATCAATTAAATTAATTCAAATATACCCAGCGAAATTAAATCAATTATATTAAATCAAATTAAACTAAATCAATTTAAATTAAATTAAACCAAATTAATTCAATTTAAATCGAAACTGAATAAAATTAAACGAAACGAATTGAATCAAATTAATTAAAAAGAGCGACCCTCACCTGACGCGAGCCGTGATAGTAATGACGGGCAAAGGAAGGACGTGCGTTCTCGTATCGTAAATTCACAAAAAAAACTCCTACTGATTGAACTTGAAATGCTGCAGAATACCTTTAATTTTTCCTGAGTATAACTCATGAATGATGCGTGAGCACCCCCCAGTTTTATGCTGAGTCGGAAAAGCGGATATTCGCCTTCCCCAATAACTCTCGAAAATTATTAATATTATTGCACTATTTGAAGCTGATTTATACAATGCTATTTCTGATGTTATGGTTAATGCTGTGACCCATATAATTGGTACAATTTATGTGAACACTTGAGTCATATAAAATTGCGATTTCCTGTTGAAATAAAATTACCACAATTGAGTAGTTAAATTATGTTCTCTGCTTCGCTACGTGATCAAACCAAAATGTCTACATTACATTTTAATCTTCTTTATATTGGTTGTTTATTACATTAGATTACATTTTATTTATATTCATACTAAGCTCTTACAATTTTTTATTTAATTTCAGTTAATATGGGCCTTGAGTATGAAATTTATAAAATTCACATTCAACGATATGGGTGATCAAACACGACTGAAAAATACTAAGTATAAGAAAGACTTGTTCAATTTTCTTCTTCGTGAAGAAGAGTGTACAAGTGTTTCTTATAATTAAGTCAATCTTAATACAACTCATAATTATATAATATATGAAAAATACTACTTTAGGAACTTACTTTTTTAAAGGCAATAAATTAATTAGACTCAAATCAATAGAAAGTGAAAATTCACAAGAAGGGAATGTTGTACCATAAATTTCAGGTAATTTCGAATAACTTGTAGAAAGAATAGGACAATTTCTTTAGAATCCTATTCTTCCTACGAGGTCTTCGAAATTATCTGAAATTTATGGTCACTAGTTATCCATACGCTAGATGAATGGTGATTCAACGTTCTATTAAATAACAGAATATACTTCATTTTGATTGGCTCGAGTAACAATGTAATCACATCAACTGCAATGTCAAATCGCTGTCGACGGAAGACAATGTAGTGTGTTTGATAGGATAATATTATGAGCTACTAAAACCGTTACTACTGAACACTATCGATAAAAAAATGCTTGATTTGATAAAAATCAATGCGAAAAACGACCAGAGTATTAAAAAGGCATCACAAAAGAATTAAGCGATGATATAAGAATATATTTATTGGATTTTTTATTGTATCCGAGCAAATGCTTCACAATTCCAGTAATTAGGAGAAATTAAATAAAATGAAACAAAGATGAATGACACATTTGCAGTTATTTAAATTGCAATGAAATTAAACAAAGACAAATTCTGGCAATGATCAATAAAATTCTATCAATCCCTATTTCAAACTGCAAAAAATACTTACACTGTAAGTTTTACAAACATCTATTGAAACAACTACTTCCCGAGCATTTACCCCGCCGGACATTGGATTACACAATATACAGTGTAAGTAATTGTTTGCAGTTGGAAAAAGGGATTGATCGAATTTTATTGATCATTGCCAAAAATTTTCCTTGGTTAATTTCATTGTTATTAAGAGAAATTTGAAATTTCAGTATTTGTGGTTTTGTAAATAGCATTCTCTAAAATAACTGATGGCGCTTTTTGGAAATATTGTGTATTATACGGATTAAATTATGGAGGCCATTGACCGTTTGGAAAACTAGTGAAAGCTCGATTTATGTATTGGAAAAATACCAAAGAAACGTTTAATAAGCATGAAAATTATACATATCATAAAAATCTAGTTTTTCTTTCTTTCTTAATCTTATCCTCTTTTACCCGTATTGGGTTTTACGAGCACAAAATCGTCCATAAAAAAATAGCACCAATAAATGTCGCTCAAGACTCGATTCTGAAGCGTCAAATTGAAGAAAATCGATGTAGATTAATTTCGTCTATCATTTTAGCCGCAGACAAGGTATTCCACTAAGGGGACATAAGAATTCTGTTCCATTAAAATTGGAGAAGCTTATTGAAAATAACTGCAATTTTGGAGCACTCTTGCATTTCATCGTGAAATGTAAAGATGAAGTTTTAAAGAACCATTTAGAAATATGATTAAAAAATGCTACAAGTATAAGCTCTAGCATTCAAAATGAAGTAATCTTAATATTACAAAAAGTGATTACGAAAGTTTAACAGATTTAACAGACCAATTCAAAACTAAAAAATTCGCCCAACACTTGACAACGGACACAATAAACACTTACAACAAACTACTCGCAAATATAAAATCATTAAAACTTATTCCATTTAAATTAAAAATAAAACATAAACTAATAACAAACGAAATAGTCCAAATCAGAAGAAGCAACAAGTTTCCTTCGATCCCGATAGCCCGAGATAGGGTCCAACCCAGACATCTCGAGGCGAGGAAAGAAGGAAGGAGAACGTATAGGAGACATACAAGGAACTACCGACATCAACAACAAACGATATATTAAAATGAACAATGTGAACAATCTTGTAATTTCAACAAAATAAATACATTTCAAATTAAAAAAAAAGTAGCGATATAGCTGCCATTGAAGAATTTTCCCTGTGTGTTCATTTTTTCGATGACGAAAGAATTGAAGTAGATTTTTTACTGTGATTACAGGTAGAAGTCTTGCAAATAATTTAATGGACACCCTCATTAATACATTTGCAAGACCTCTACCTGTAATCACACTAAAAAATCTACTTCAACTCTTCGATCGATCACCGTAAAAAATCTACTTTAATTATTTCGTCAAAAATGGCCTCAATTGTAAATTCATGGTTGGTCAGGGATATGATAGAGTTTCTGCAATGAGCAGTAAATTTTATAGTGCATAACAAAATGTCACAGAAAATCATAATTTTGCTATATATGAGCATTGCACATATATTTGCCTTAACCTTGATATTTCCCATGCCTGATGCCACCCATAAGAAATTGCATCGGTTGTCTTGGTAGATTATACACTTTTTTCAACACTCCTAAAAGACAGGCAGCCAATGTGTTAAATTAAACTACACTCGGATTGTTTCACATTTTTCTTTATTTAATAAACCAAGTGCAATTTAATTTAAACCTTAATCAATATTAAGTGATAAACGAGGAAGTCATTCAAGAAATATTACCTTAAAATTAGAAGAATATATAACAATAAATAAAAAAGGAAATAGTAGTAATATATGAATGAAAATAAAACTGTTTTGAGTGAAACACAAATAGCAGGTGGACTTTAATGTCGGGTAATTGACCTGCTGAGTGTAATAACTGTCGAAACAGAGCGGGCTTTTAAATGGAGCCGAACGCGTATAGGCCGGCCGAGTCAATGTGCGTTTAAATCCACCTTGCTGGGGTGCATTTTTGAAAAGTATTAATGTAAATTGGGCCACGAAACGCACACAGAAGTTGTTTGTTATTTATGTTATTCTTTATAATCTAACATAACAGTTTTGTAAAGACAATGGATTATATAGCATAAGAATTCTATTCTTAATTTTATCTAGAATTTAATTTATGTAGAATGTAGTATTTTATGTAGAATAGTTTGCAGTAATAAAACAAATAATTTTGTACCATTACTGCAGACAAATCAAACAAGCTTAAGGGTGCGGTTTAGAAGAAAGAGATAGCTATACAAATATGGGCAATCACTAATTTGAGTTAGATTGTTGTTGTGATCAATGAACAATATTATATTATACATTAAAATAATCTTAAAATAAGCAGGAATTTCATCAGATAAATTAAAAATTATTTTAATGTTTAGTTTCTGTGAAAAATAATTATGAAAAACAATGAAAATTGATCAAATTTATAGCAAATTTTAAATTAAATTTTTGCTAATAAAAACTTGTGCAATGAAAATTTAAAGGATTTCACTAAATTCTGCATTCAAATAGCATAGCAGATATGACCTATTAATTCCATTATATCTTACAATTTCCTTTTCTAACTTGAACTAGTAAATTGACGTAATACACGAAAATTAACAATTTATTTTTTATTTAGACTGATACTTTATACTTGGTAGATAAAAAATGTAAATACACATTCATATTATGAAATCCAAAAGAATATCTCTATTTTCAAACGATTATTTCCATTTTAATATATAGCTATCTCTTTCCACTACACCGCAACCTTAAACGGAACATGTGGAAGCTATGGAACATCATCTTAAAAGAAATCACAAGGAATTTTAGAATTATGTGCGTGATAAATTCCAGTTATTAATTGATGGCACCTTAAAATATGAAACACCATTATTAATGGCTTCGCTGACTACTTCTCGTCAAACATAACGACAAAGGCCGAGTACAACGAAACTGGTATCATCTCCGTTTACGATACATTTAGTGTAAGTAGACATACTTGAATGTATAACTAAACATTGTTTTACTGATTATGGTTTTGACGACATTAACGTATCATTAACAACTTGCAGTCAACTGCTACTTTTTTCGAGTTATACAAAGTAGAAGTACAATAGAATTAAATGAGGAAAAATTAATTTTATTGTAATCTATACAACTGAAAAAACATAATTTTTGAGCGAAGGAATGAAGGATAATGCACCCTCAAAATTGAGGGTTTTTGAAATTCGAAAAAAAAAGCACAAATTGTTAATCTTCAAAAAATGGCTATCGATCATTGATGTTTCTACCTGTCTATGACTAGTTCTTATCATTTTACTTAATCGTAATGATTGCTAACGTCACTATCTAATATCTTTAATTAACTTTGTAATATCTAACTAGGGTGGTCACTTTCATATGATTATTCGAGCATATGTGGGGTGCAGATGTCAGTACGTAATTTCATCTGTATGTCGCTCTGTTCGGATTAATTCTTGTGTGGGTGATTATAATATATTTATATTTTTTGGGGTAATGGAAAAGTCTGTAGGGAGAAACGACATTGAATGTTATAGGGCTGAAGATTTATCTCGCCACACCAACTCATTTAATGTTGCGGATTCCCTAGCATATGTGGAGTGCAGATGTCAATACGTAATTTCATCTGTATGTCAAGGTGTTCAAATTAATTCTTATGTGGGTGATTGCAATTTATAAATATTTTCCAAGAGGTAAATTCAATAAATTTCAAGATGGGCTATTCAGTATATTTTAATACATAAATTCAATAATTAAAAGATAATAATTTCAATAAATTCAAATAGTTAAATAATTGGAAAGAGCTCCCTAGCACAGTCCCACACACAGTTTTTTTGTCGAGTTTAACGAATATGCATATGGCTTATAGAAAATATTTAATAATAAAAAAAAAATAGATTAAAGAGAAGTATATGTTCATTGATTTTATTTTATTGTCATAAATCAATACAATAAACAATGCATATGTTGAACCTAATGTTAGAGTTATTTTTCATGTCCATTCAAATATCCTAACATAAATGAAAGCAAGAACGGTAAGTACTCATAATGCCTATTAACACAAACAACGAACCTGGATAATAAATTAATTACTGAGTTACTTCGAAACACAACGTAAATTTTGTTGAATTTCTTAATTTCTATAATACCGGGGGCCGTTTTATGACAACTTCTCGCTTAAACCGTGGTGAAACATTTTTTGAACAAACTAGATTTTTTTTTAAATAAGAACACACGTTAGGTTAGGAGAAGTTATAATTAATAAATAATTGTGAATCATCTAAACTTTCGAAATTTGAAAAATAATTTGATTAATTGTTACTGAATGCATAATAAACGTTGGAATTCAAAATTTAATATTTAAATATTTCTTAATTTAATTAAATTTATTTATTTATTTATTATCCAACAGATTCATAAGATCTAATTACAGGATAAACTAGAAAAATACAATGATAGCGCATATAAAATAGACACAATTAAATCCAGCATCCTGCACTTAGATGCTGGATTTAATTATTTTTATTTTTTGCAGCATCTTGTGAAACAAAAGCATTCGTATAAATCAAAGTGTGACTGGCGTTTAACACACGATATGATCAACACATATAATTGATGTAGAGCACACAGAGTTTATAATCTGACGCCGTTACAATGGCGTGCTTAATTTGCTATTAAACAAAGTTCGAGACACACGCTTCAATTTTCAGCAGTTCACTAAATAGTTTGCTAATTAGTAACTTGCCGCTGAAATTATTCGATGAATACACACACACAGCTCTACACAGTAATTTTCAACATTATGGGATAAGAAAATAGTTCGGGATTTTCTTTATGCAGATAAGCAAAAAATATATATATAGCAATAGAAAAGAGTATTTATTTAGTTGGTCACAGCTATTTAAATAAATTTAATAAATATGATTTTAAAATTATTAATAACTTATTTCTAGCTAAATGTTAATAAATTATTATTAATTATTTTAAAACCATTTTTTAATAAATATGATTTTAAAATTATTAATAAATTATTTCTAGTTAAATGTGGAAATAATTTATTAATTATTTTAAAATAATTTTTACTTAATTAAAAAAAATGTTTAATTAAAAACGACAGTTTTCTATGAAAGAAGTAGAAATAGAAACGTTTACATATTTTATCAGCAAAAAGTGCAAGTAGTTAATTTAAAAGATGGATTAAAGAATTGCTGATAATAATAATGAAATCTATTTTAGAGGCTGATTCTATTTTAAGCTTTAAATTCCGTTATTAAAAAGTTTTGTAAAGAAATTCATTTATATAAATTTTGAATTAAAGTCTAATTGAGCAAAACAGTATACTTTTTTTGTTTCCTCGTCTTTTTGATTTCAGTGCTTTCGAAATTCAATTCCGACAGCAACAGCATATAAATATTGATTTTTAGATAATTGATATTTATAGAGGTTTTTGCAAATATAATATAGACATAATTGTTATTATCCCTGCAGCAATAATATTGTACTAATCTAAGAAAGTATCTATACAAGGTGTACAGAAAATGAGTGAAAACCTTCAGGTAACTCAATTCATTAATTAATTTTTAATAGAAAATCCAAATAAAAAAATGTTGTATGGTTCTTCATTGAGGCTCACGAGGTCTTCGGAATTTTAAATATGTGACTATAAATTAGTATTGTTTTTTAAATATTTTGTAAAAAATCAATAGCATTAGCAATCAATTAGACACGTGTATAATTCCATTGATGTAAATGATTAATAAATCGGATATTTTTACAATTTTATAACTTCATCAGAAGCATTCTTTTAATGAAAATAGATCTGGCAACGACGCACGCTCGTTTGTAAAAGAAAAGGTGTATGCAACACCTCCAGCGGATGATGTAGCAGTTATAAACAGGATAAATGCACACTTGTTTGATCCAGCGTTGCCAAATGTATAGTTCTTTTAAGTGGCCCGTGAGGCTTAAGGAAGGACCGTGAGACTTATTTTCGTTAATATTTTTATCTAAAAATTAGTCAAAGAGTCACGCTACCTAAAGCTTTTCACTCATTTTCTGTACACCTTGTATAAATCTCGATTATCTGGATCTGGGCCCGTATTCCTGAAATTGTTCGAACGTTTCGGCCGTATGAAATCTGTCATTTAGATAGGAATTTACATGTGAATTTGACAGTCGCGTTCGAACGATTTCGTGGGATCGATTTCAGGAATAAGGCCCCTGTCGTATCCGCCTGCTAGGATTTACTACAGTTAGTTGTTACTGTTTCATTTGCTATTCAATTATAATTTTAATATTAAAGACTCCATAAAACTCTGAAGACTAATTAAACGAATTTCTAGTTTTTCAAGTTGTTTATCCGTCAATAAAGGCTTATTTGTTTTAAAAAAATGTGCGAAACCATTAAATTTTTTGTTTTCTTTTTTCTTTTTATTCTCGTTTTCCGATTATATAATGAAAACCTATGTTTACACTTCTAATTATAAATAGGGATCTCACCGATTTACATTTGGCGGATGTCGGCCACGAAAATAGCGGCAGTAGCGGGCGGAAATAAATCGCCGGTGTATAATTAAATTTTATAAATCAAAACAATCTGAACGTAAGCGAACAAGAATTAATTACCCAATTAGTTAACGTTTTTGTTCGGTTTTTTTTTTGTATACTTAACATTATTTATATGTATCCCAAAAATAAAACATAGTTTGTGTATCATTAGTAAAAAAAAAACATATTGTTATTTATTTGATTCAGTAATAAAAATAAACAAAATGGTATTTAAAATTCAAGTCTAATCATAAACAACACATAATTTTTATTTCTATACGTAATACAATATTTACTTAATAGGCTTTGATGAAAATACTTGGTTTGTTTCACTGATTTTTTATTTTTACTCCCTGAGAATGACCTAAGGTCGAAACTAGTCGGAGTAAAAATAAAAAAATCCGTGAAACAAACCAAGTGTTTTAATCAAAGTCTATTAATTAAATATGTTTCACCACGGTTTAAGTGAGAAATTAATTCAAAATACAATATTTACATTTAACATAAAATATTACAATGTATCTTTAGTTTGGTTCTCATTGATAACATAGTCACTTGATTTGTTTCACTTATTTGAGTGAAACAAACGACTATTTACTTTTAATTTTCTATTAATTTATTTATATCAGAATGTATATTGTAAAAGTCTGCTAATTGGCTATCCAGCAATGTTCCTTCCGCCTGGATTTTGTAACTAACTAACCATCTTTATTCAATTGTGTATATGTAT
Source organism: Philonthus spinipes (assembly GCA_963082785.1). Classification (NCBI taxonomy): domain Eukaryota; kingdom Metazoa; phylum Arthropoda; class Insecta; order Coleoptera; family Staphylinidae; genus Philonthus; species Philonthus spinipes. The sequence goes on from OY720314.1 coordinate 6,733,455, forward strand.
ATACAATAATATACAAAAATTAGAATTATACTCTGTAGATGAATCGGCTATCGACCGGAGGTCTTTCAGCCTGTCTATGTCTCGTTCTTGTCGTTGTCTATCTAATCGTCATGATCGCTAACGTTATTATCAAAGTCCGCATTGTTGGATGAGATGAAATGATAAATGGTAGATGAGGGTGGATTTTGTATTTTCATGCTTAACAAAATATTCGGATAAAATGTGGTAAATACAACAGTAATTGTGTTATCATCTTCTCTGTATTCTTTTTTGTATGTTTAATATTATCCTATAAAAAACTGTTACGTAATAAAGTACTGTTATTATTTTTTTGTGTTGTGGGAGGGGAAAATCCATTTATGGAGGGAGTGTCCGACCCCTTATAGATTTTGCCCTATGATTTCTCTTCAGCATTAAATTCGGTGGAATTTTAAAACTGGTCTAATTACAATACCAACACCTTTTATTAACTAAATAATAAAAATGCGTGTAGATTTTGGTGAATGCGCCGGGTATGCTAAATTTAATTCACCATCACTTTCTCATACACATCTTTATTTGCACTGTATAAATAATACATAAATCAGTTTTCATGTACCTAGGCTTGCGAATAGGACATGTTACACTTTTTCTTACAGGACTCCCCATACTTCTCATCACAGCAACTCTCCTTTATATAAATTATATAAGTCATATCATAGAGTGCAACACAATGCCGATGTTTTTGGTGATTCACTCAGCGCATTTACCAGATAAACGAATGTTTTATTGAATAACTGCGGCTACTTTATTTTTGTTTGCGTTATTATCTTCTTTATCTAATATATACCAATGATTTGTTATTGTTAAACTGATGTTACCCTTTTATTGGATGTACTGTATCTGTTGGGTAATAAATAAATAAATAAGAATAGCACATAAATAATTACAACTACACTTTCTAAATTAAGTGCGCTTCATTGCTAACATTGTTATAAGTTGAGCTAGAGAGTCGATTAAATTAGCAAAGCAGTAGATTATAACGGCGTAATCAGAAAAAAAAAGTTAATCGCGTTTTAAAGTACTTAATGTAGAACTGTCAATAAAGATAATTGTATAACCAGAAAAAAAAAAAGATTATCGCGTTTTAAATTACTTAATGTAGAAGCTTGATTTCGAGATGTGAAATGAATAATCAATTAATTTATAGAAGATACCATAGTTATAAGATATTTTTTCCAAAGATCGATGCTTCAATACATTCAAAAGCTTCAAGGATTGAGAAGTAAATTCTTAATATTACTGTTAAGCTTAAATTGTGTGTTGTTTGATTGAAGTTGTTTTCTGTTAATCTATGCTGTGCTCATGTGACTATTAGGCGGTTAATAAAATCGAAGTATTAAGTAAAGGAATTTGTACAAGGTTAAGGGATTCAATTCCTTTGGGATTTCAAATTATTCCTAGTTCAATTAAGGGTGAAAGTGATTTATGGAAGAATCCTCAAATAATCCTTATATATATAATCATAACTCAGTTGGACTGGAAAATTCTGTCTGTTTTTATAGAAATTCACAGGTTACTTTTTTTTTCATTTTTATTACTGCCAGAGGATAGTATTTTTTAAGTACTAGCGACGCGTTGCATTCTGGTTGCAATTTGACAATGATGCGTATTTAAAAAATTGAAATTTCGTTTAGAAAACGGTTACCGGCTGCTAGTGATAGATATAAATATACTTCTGAGGTAATAAATAGAATTATTCATCATCTAATGCCTACAGTAAATTAATAAGTGTGTAGTCCTTGAAAGATTTGAAAGGCTCCTTCACGTGTGACACCTCGTCATCATTGGTATATAACCAATAAAATAATAATTGTTCTTTTCAATTCAATTCATTTATTTACGGTAAATCACATTTATACAGAATAATAATAAGATTCAAAATGTTTAGATAAATAGCATGACAGTAAATCACATATAAACAGAATAATACAATTTTACATATATTACATATTTTAATATCTGCAAAATAAAAATTAACTCAAGTGGTCGACCCTAGCGATGAAAAAAATAATTGAAATTTCAAAAACGGTAATGTCAGTGACATTAAACAAATAAATTATGCCATAAAAATTGAACTAAATAGATAAATTATAAATAAATATTGATAAAATAAATAATAAAATAAAATTATTACTAAATAAACAAATCAATACCAAAATAAATTAGCAAACAAGTATATATAATGATTTAAACAATAATATATCACAGATGAAATCACAGACCAGGCAAAAGTAAACAAATTATATATCCTAATTTAAAAATTAACAACTTACTATAATAAATAAGTTGTTGTTAAAATAATGAAATAATTTTACTAGTACAAATATAGTAATTGTTACTCCTAAGGCTCCTAACAAAGGTCAAGGTCCAACGTCTACTAAATGTAAGGGATGTTTTTCGTGTCTACGTATTAGTTTTCTTTACTTTTTTAGAGTATAAAAAAACAATTTTTCTGGACTTCCAATGACATATGTTAATATTTTTATAACCGCTTACACGTTATGTTTCTTTATTACATACATAAACATCTTTATTTCTGAGATTGGAATATACGATTACAATACAATATCTAACAATACACTAACGTTCACAATATATTTCCAACTTTGAAACTGGCTATCGACCCGTGGTCTTTCAGCCTGTTTCTTTTTTATTTAAGCAAATAATCAATAATGACCTATCATTACGGAAAAACACAAAGCTAAATATGGAAAAATTATATTAATTATTTTCAAATAATTTTTATTAAATTTATTTAAATAACTGTGACCAAGTGAATGAATACTCTTTTCTATTTAGATTATAGATTTAATTATAATAAGTAAATATCTTAAATATTTATAATATTGGAATACCCGCAGCTAGGGTGCTCGAGAGACGCGCTAGATATTTGTCAGCCGATTAAATAATGAATAAATATCTTAAATAAAAAATCTGAAAGTATTAATTAATCATTTTTCAAATTATTTTTATTTGTTGAAGAAATTAATTAATCATTTTCAAATTATTTTTATTTGTTGAAGAAACTTCAATGTACAACATTCAGGTATAATTTAAATTAATTAGTGGAAAAGAAACATATCAGATGGGATTTCAACCCATGTCCCTCAATTTCTAACCTAGTGTATTACCAACTATACCTCATAGACATGTGATATCAAATCTACTTTCGGTGCTACAAGTTCACTTATATTAAATGTATACAGACATTCGTGATGAGCCCGAGGACGATACACGCATTGAGGGTCATGGGTTCAAATCCCATCAGATATGTTTCTTTTCTACTTATATTTAATTAATTTAAATTATTTCTCAATTACATTGAAATTTCTTCAATTCATAAATAAAATATAAAGGAATTGTGGAATCCATACGTTTAAAAAAATAATCACGTGTTTTATGATTTCAACCGATATTTAATTAATTATAGAAAAATAATTTATTCACATGGTCACGTTATTTAAAATAAATTAAATAAAAAAATATTCCTCTTATATTTTATTTATGAATTGAAGATATTTCAGTGTAATTGAGATATAATTTAAATTAATTTAAAATAAATTAAATAAAAAGATCTCCTTTATATTTTATTTATGAATTGAATAAATTTCAATGTAATTGAGATATAATTTAAATTAATTAAATATAAGCAGAAAAGAAACATATCTGATGGGATTTGAACCCATGACCCTTTTTATTTAATTTATTTTAAATTAATTTAAATTATATCTCGATTACATTGAAATTTCTTCAATTCATAAATAAAATATAAAAGGAATATCTTTTTATTTAATTTATTTTAAATAACGTGACCATGTGAATAAATCATTTTTCTATTATTAATTAAATTCCGGTTGAAATCCTAAAAAAACGTGATTATTTTTTTTTTAAACGTATAGATTCCACAATTCCGATATTCCCGTTTAAAAATAACTCAAGTCATTATTAAAATAATTTATTATTTCGCGAATTTTTACGACAATCGCGTGCAAACGCCCCTAAAATGCATCGTTAATTAACGACGCCCTCGGCGCCGTGAAACGCGTAACGTTTTTTTTTTGTTGTTCTAGCTGTCTTTAATGACCGCATTTACAATCACACCTCGGAATTTTATAAGGCCACAAAAGACCCCGCGATTTTGTAATAATGTCGGGGTTTTCTTTTTTTGCGCGCACGAAAGTGTTTTATGCGCACCGTAAAGCCAGATTTTAGTTGCGTAACACGAATTTAATACAGAAGGATAATTTTGTAAGTTGATTTGTGTAATCGAGTATTACTAAATGTGTCATTTTAAGTATTTAGAACGAAAGACTGATTTCAAATTTATGTTTATTAATAAATGGGAAGTTATTCTGGAAAATTTTATAATAAGTAACATTCATAACATTATAATATACTTAATTTAGCAGTAATAAATATATCGACTTTGCCCATCACTAGTTTAAATATAGTCTAGAATTTTGATGAACATAATACAATTTTTAATTCGATCAAGTTATAGCTTCGACCATGTTGCATATTTAATACTATTGTATTTATTTAATAGCATTAGTTTATTATGAGATCTTTCATTATATGCGTCGCACACTTTAACTTTAACTTTAACTTTATTTTACGGAATTCTCCATTATAATTGATTACATTATACAATAATTTACATATTTGTATATAATCAGGTAAGTATTCCTAAACTATTAATAATTAATAAGTAAGATAAGTGCATTCCCAAACGGTTCAAAGAATTGATTCAGTGTTGCTTATGACTACACAAACTAACATCTACGGGTATATAATTACATAATGGAGACAATAATTTACCTAAGAAAATGTAAAAATAAAATTTAAACAAATAAAAATATAAAGTAAATAATAAAATAAAATAATAAAAGAAATTAAATATATGATCACAGTTTTATCACAAGTATGTTCATATTGAGTATAGGTACGAGCACTGTAACACTTTGCAGAATTTTTGTAAATAAAACAACGTTTATATATAGAAACATCTTTATTCAGACAATATGACAACAAAATTGTATATATATATAATCTTATATCCTTCTACCACATATTGGTGTAGGATAACAAAATTTTACAAAATTTATTATAACAATATGTACAAATGTGTTAGTAGTCTGTCATGGGCTATAGACCATAGGTCTTTCTGCCCAAACAACGTTTATTTTTTTAAGTTTAAGATAATGCAACTGTGTTGGCGTAATAATTATAGCAGAGTTTTTAGTAATGTTGGGCAAAATCGAGTAATATTAGTAATCGAGTGTTTGTAAAGAAGCAATTTTTAATAAATAAGTCAGTAAGTACCAATAAATTAATGTTTTTCAATAAATAATACTAATAGCAATAGAATATAATGTATTTATTTTCCAATGGAAATACCAATACAGGAAAATAATTTTAGAAAAAAAAGTAAGTACATGTTAATTGAACCAATACAAAAAAATCAAATAAACGAGAAAAGAGGTGAATAAAAAGTGTAAAATGGTGTGGACAGAGATTAAGTATGATACATATATTTGAGGAGTGTAGAATTGTGAATGATAGCGATTGATAGTGTAGAATTGTGAATGATGTATCTCGAAGTAATTAAACAAAAAAACATGCCAAATTGGCCATTGAAATTTTAAATATGTTAAACATAAAAATTTAAACAAAATTTGTAATATTGTAGTGTATAAGATGTAATAAAATTTGTGAATTTAGGAAGGTATCTGAGCAGCTAATAACCAAAGTAGTTGATGCCGCAATAAAAAAAATAAATAAGTAAATAAAATAATTACAATAATAACTTTAAGCTTTATACTTCTAAGTATACCGATCGCCTATGAATATATCCCGGAAGTACTTATTTGCATAATGGCACAAATGGCTTATAGGCGACTTCCCAAAAACATTGTTTTTTTTTTGCAAATCGTGACCTGAAAGTGAACGTGTTTCCAAAAGCTACTGTTGGAGCGTAAAAATTTACATTACTTAGCATGTAAGGACAGCCGATGTTGTTATATAAATAATTTAAACAAAAACTCTACACTACATTCTTCGCGAAGAGCTGACAAGAAGCAAATGCTGTGCCTTAATAATAATTGTTGATAGTCGGCATTTCTTTCTGGGTATATACGATCGATTTTGTATGACAAGTATTTCAAAAATATGTTGCATTAATAGTATTGTCACATATTCAATTTTCCAGTAATAAAATAGATCGAAAATATCGACTTAGCTCATCTCTAGTTTCTATAATAAAAAAACGCGAAACTTAAAAAATGCGTTGTTTTATTTACAAATAGTGTATTATAGATTTTCTTGAAGTAAAAGCCACAACAAATTTTATGTGTTGGATTTTTTATAGAAGTCAGTACATATTTAACAGAGAATATATGCCGTAACCATTTCTAAGAAGAAAGAGACAATTGATGAAATAAAACAGAAGAAATCTAATATAATTTGATATATTCAATGGCGGTGGTTGCCAATCAAATACAACTTGTTATTCGGACTTGTCGTATTTTTGTCGTTTGGATTAAAATTCGTTAGATTTGTAAAAAAATATCAATAATGAGCGAACCATTTTTATTATATTAGGATCAACAAGGTGAAGTGTATTACCAGCGCTAAAACTTAATTAATTTGTTACTTCAGATATCTACCAACATACCAACAGAGTCAATAAAGGACTTAGGTGTTTGGGGCAGTCACACGTTTAATTTTCAGCATCACATTATTATATTACTATCTCTGATAATTTACACTGTTTTTTGATTTACAATAAAAAGATACATTATTTATTCCAATTTAATTTAATACTTACTTAAAATTAAATATAAATAAGTTATGAAATAAAAATATATTTTCATTTAATATTATCTCAACCACTTATAAAATATTTTCATCCCACTTCCAGTTTGTTTCGCCAAATATTAGTCTACGTCGATAACGGGATATGTTTTCTCCCTCTTCTATTTTTTTAAAGCAACGTTGCTCAATCGACTTCAAACGAAATATATAAAGTAATATGACCCCTCCCCCGGGAGATGAAGGACTGGCGGGGACGGGGGCCAGCTTTGTTTTAGGTCGGGGACTTTTGTAAACGTCAACCCTAGACGTAAACATATAAACATAATCGCGGCCACAAAAGGAACGGGAAAAAGTCTGAGGAGAAGCAAAAAGGAAGAGGAGAATGTAAACGGGGAATGGGACTTAAAAGGACCGATTTATTTCAGACGCTGATTTTCTTTAACTCGAATATCGCGCAACAATAAAATTATTTATCTATAACAATGTATATATATATTAAAATTTTAAGCCTATCTTTTTTATAAGGTGTATTAATATTTTAATATCAGGCGGAAACACCATTGGTCGATAGCCAATTTACTGATATAAAATATACACATAAAAAAGGATTTATTCACTTGGTCACAGTTATTTAAATAAATTAAATAAAAAGAATTTGAAAATAATTACGTAAGAGGTACAGCTGTACTGATGAGGGATGAAATCCCTAAACACGTGTCTGCAGATGTCTTATATTACGTAACTTTATTTTATTACTACTTCCCGGGCAAATACTAAGTAGTAGTAATTTGCCCGGGAAGTAGTTATTTTAATATGCATTTGTTTAACGTACTTACGTAGCGTAAGTCAAAAGTCACAGAGCTAAATGTGGAAATAATTTATTAATTATTTTCAAATAATTTTTATTTAATATATTTAAATAACTGTGACCAAGTAAGTGAATACTCTTTTCTATTTTTTTTTTTGCATTAAATATTTTCGATTCAAAAACATATATTTGCAACAGCAAATATATATTATTAGACATATGTTAAAGTAATTATGTAACATAAGTTATAATGTTACTGTATTATATATATATATACAGAGGTTTTTTTATCAGTATATATTTCCCCTATGTATACCTGCAAAAAAACGCGAGTCAAACTCATTGAACCGATTAATGTGTGTATGTTTAGTTGACGTGTTATAGGCAACTAAACACACATACGTTAATGCATTTGACTCGTATATTTTGCAGGTATATATAGGGGAAATGTATACTGATAAAAAAAGCTCTCTCTCTCTCTATATATATATATATATATATATATATTTCTATTATCATTTTTGTCTATTATAATAAAAGATTTTTATAAACAACTCGTTTCATTTCCTCTTGATGGATATTAATGTTCTCGAGCTTCATTGAAATTATCGTAAAAATAATAAGAAAAAGTTGGAAGCGAAGACAATACCGAATAAATCGTCTTGATAGCATATAATCATCAATAAATTCTCCTCTCTCGCGGGGTATTAATATAATGAACCCATTAAACCTTTAAGCAATTACTCAACTCACCTATATCGCATTGAAAATGGCGCCCCGCGGCTCCGAAGAACGCTGACCTTTCGCCACAATGTGTATCAATTACGCAACGGCGCGGTAATTCATGTTATTAAAAATAATTATGCAAATATCGGCTGAGTTTATTTGCACGGGTGAAATTGAATTGGCGTTGGAATTGTTACAGGGATAAATGGATATTTTACGTGGAATGAACAAAAAAACTACAACGACATAAATAATAATAATATATTAATGTTACAAATGTACACATCTCAAATTTATCTTACATTTATTCTAATACTAAACTAAAAAGTAAATTACAAATAGTAATAAAAACGGAATAACAATGGTTAAAATGTAAATGATGACTGTCCTAACGAAGTAATTTCTTGAGAGTAGAGCAGATAATATTACCAAAATCAGAGTTGAACGTAATACAGCTTCTGGCGAAGCCATTATTCCTACATTTTCACATTTTTTGTAAATGACACTTTAAAAAAAAAAAAGATTCTTACTTACTTGTACAACATGGAACATGAAAGAGATCTAAAGAGCAAAAAATGTAATAAGGATATTGATATTATCTTGACTAAGTATATAAAAATAATTGAATAGCCCATTATTATATCAGCATTTCTCCGTCCAATATTGAGGGTATTTCACTGGACGCTTTTTTAATTTAGCCCTTTAATAAAATTCGAGTAACATTTTTGATTTTTGTCGAAACCAATTAAATGCAGTATTTTTTTTTAAGCCAGTAATAGAAACATATTCACTTGTCTTAATTTATGCACTACGCATGCCTGCCTGCTGGATATTGCAGGCATACATTGTTGCCTTACTGCACTCGCCCGCTACTCAACTAGAATACCAACTTGCTTCGATATCGAGTAAATCGGCTATCGAGCTCCTCCATATTAGATGATCGTGTAAATTAGAATCCCGGTCATGGTTTTAAGGATTTAAAAATGGTGATTTTGACGACAATGACAAAGAACGGTTTGTGAGACAGAAAAAGTTTTGAATGAACTTATTGGCTCAAACTCTCAACTGACTTGCAGGCAGTTTAACAATCGATTAATCGACTGTTTCCAGAAGTTTACTTGCAATGGAAAAGATAGAAAAGGAGAAAAAATGCTACCAAATAAATTGAATGAGAATGTAATTTCCAACCGATTCATGATCGCGGTTTCTTTGCTGGCCAGACGAAATAAGAATAATTTGCTATGATGTAATTATGAGAAGAATCTAGTACAGCAATTCCAAGTGCAAAACGTGATAGGTTTGTCTAGCAGAGCATCAACATTTTCATGGCCATAAAATCTTGCTGGGTATATATTGGGATCAGCAAGGTGAAGTGTATTACCTGCGCTAAAACTTAATTAATCTGTTACTTCAGATATCTACCAACATACCAACAGAGTTAATAAAGGACTTAGGTGTTTGGGGTAGTCACAAGTTTAACTTTCAACGCCACATTAGGTTTATATGTAACCGCGCCTCAGATACATTAAACAGAAGTCTAGCGATTTGTCTGCCTCTTCTCTAAAACTTGCATTCTTCGCATTCGTTCGCTCACATCTTGAAAATTCGTCTTGCATATGGTCGCCTTACCAACAAGCATATGTTAAGTAAATTGAGACCATTCAAAATAAATTTATTACAGATTTAAGATCTAAACCAGACTTTAATTATAATGCAAGTATTTTGTCAAATGTCAAAAATCTGTACTGCAGGCGTTATTTCGCATATATGTCGTTACTTTTTTTGTATCGCAAATGGCACTATTGACTGTCCCCCGTTGTTTCTTAAAATAAACTTTGCATTTAAGTCCGATGGCCGTACATTCCGTAACCTTCGTACCATCCACCATATCAAATATGGGTTTTACAGTCCCCTCCTGGATTTATGCATACGGCCAACTGTCTTGAATTGCGATCTGTTCCGTGGCGAACAATCAAGAATCATGCGTTTTGTGAAAGGAATAGCGTCATGCCATTGTTGTAAACTTGTTGTTGGTGATAGTTAAAGTTTTTATTTCATTCATTTATTCATTTCGTTTAATTTTATTATTATTTAATTTAATTTAAATTGATTTAGTTTAATTTGATTTCATATAATTGATTTAATTTTGCTGATTGTATTTGAATTAATTGAATTGATTTATTTTAACATCTTTAAATTATGTAAGGCATAGCTGTACTGACGAGGGATAGATCCCGAAACACGTGTCTGCGGATGGCCTTATATTAAGTAACGTTCCTTTTGTTGTTTTAACATTAAATTTTTCTCGGATCAAAATTTGTTGCATTATGCAATATTTTATTGATGTGCAACAGAAGGTGTACATTATGTAATTCAATGTCCGGCGTGGGTATTTACCGGGGAAGTAGTTGTTTTAATGTGCATTTGTTTAACGTACTTACGTAGCGTAAGTCAAAAGTCACAGAGCTAAATGTGGAAATAATTTATTAATTAATTATTTTAAAATGATTTTTATTTAATATATTTAATGTTTTCATTTTAAGCTTACATTTGCGTTTAAAGTGTTGACTGTTGTATTTAAAATAAGTAAGTAATATATATAAATTTATTGTATTTTACGTGTACATCTTATAGTTGTAAGAATGGTCCATTCCGTTAAATAAATAAACATCAATTTAATAAATTAAAAAAAAAACATATGGCCAGTTTCTGGAATTTAAAATTATACAATTTAATTGCTATTTTGATTTATTCGTACATATTTAATATTTTATTCATGTTAAGTTTAATAACCAAAATTATTTAATTGCTAAATAGCTCTCTTATGGCAGAAAGACCTCAGCTCGATAGCCCACGACAGACTAACATCTTCATACATATTTGTAGTTGTAATATATTGCAGTATGTGAAATTTAATGTAATTTTCTGAATAAAGGTATTAGTATATAGCTAACGTCCAGTTATCTTTCATCAAGTTTTAAAGAATATTTTCTTGTGTACAATGTTATAGCAACCAATTATAGTTTAAAATTAGGTCATGTATTGCAACAGTTTTGGTCAGAAATTGTATTTATTATATTTTTAATAATTTGGATTTAATCTTCTTTATGTTGGTTGTTGGTTGTGGAGATTTTAATTATTTAAATAAAAATACTTGTCCTTTCTCCTACTTAAACTACTGAAGATGGAAATATAGTTTCCGAAATATATTTAGTGAAATAAAAAATAAGTATGAGAAAGAACAAGTATTTTTATTTAAATAATTTGGTTTTAATTAATAAAATATAAATGTATATTAATGTAAACTACGAAATTGTATAATTTAATGCAAAATGTGTAACTGTAAATTACATTTCATTTTTAAATAAGCATTTTTTTTTTTAATTTATAATAACTCAAAAATCTATATTTTTACTATTCTAGTCTACTCAGAAAATAAATAATAATTAATTTATGTATAAACCTCCAAAATATAATTAACATTCATCAATCCATTACATCTCATCAGCAGGACAGAGGCAGAGATCACGACGCATGATAATCATGATATCAAAATCATATAATTATGAATAAAGAAAATACTTTTCATTTTTTATATCACGTTTATAAGTGGTATTAAAAAGTAAAAGTGTTTTAATTAAAATAAATTGATTTTACAATGAAATTAAACAAAGGAAAATGTCTGGCAATGATTAATAAAATTCAATCAATCCCTTTTTTCCAACTGCAAAAATTACACTGTAAGTTCATTGAAACAATTGATATTCCTTTTAAATTATATTTACGTCTACGAATTGTAGAAATTTCAATGTAAATTATACCTCAATGTTGTAGATTGAAATTTCTACAATTCATAAAAGTGTTTTCTTTATTCCTAATATTGAAAATGTACCACGAAGTGAATGCCTTTAAGATCTAAGAAATAAAATCATGCAGTGTAAACAATTCTTTTATTATCGTTGATTAATGAGGCGCTTAATTTTTGAAAATCCATGGTTACTTTAATTAATAAAATATTTATGATTTTCAACACTTTTTTATTCGCTACAGCGTAGCGAAACAACGCTGTAGCTTCTTCAGGTGAAGACTTTCTTCTCTTAAAGAAGCTACTAATTCTTTTACTAACACGTTAGTTTGATAACGACGCGTTAATTACGTCGAAACTATATTGAATAAATAAATTTCAGTGATAAAAACAAAATTAAAAAAGTGTTATTATTAATCGAACGATCTATAACAAAGTGGAAGCTTCAACAATTAGTAAATTCTTTTACTTGTATGGAATAAAAATGTATGTTATTATTATTATTATTAAGAAAACTCAATATTTAAAAATAAAACTGGAGTTTTTAATTGACACTAAATAAATAAAAGTCCCATATATTTTCTCCCCGTTTATTTCCTTTACTCTTTTTTAATAATCCCTCTTCTCCCTTTGTTGGAAAATATGAGGTGAGCACTTAAATGGGGCACCGGCAAATTGAAGTTGTCGGAGCAAAAGTTATTTTCCGCAAGGCTGGCCCGGATGGTTTATTCAGCGCGCACGCCACTGGCTTCCATTCGAACGGGAATCACTCGGATAAACTAACGAAGACTAATGGTTATCTATCATATAAATAATTTCAACAACAATCATTAATATGAGAGAGAGAGCACCCAATGCCGGATAATTTATTCGAAAACAAATTTAGTTAATCGTTCACATACATTAAAACAACTACTTCCCGGGCAAATACCCTCGCCGGACATAGAATTACATAATGTATACCTGTATATCAATAAAATATTGCATAATGCAACAAATTTTGATGAAAAATGTAATGCAAAAACAAAGAAAAGGAATGTTACTTAATATAAGGCCATCTGAAGACACTTGTTTCGGGATCTATACCTCGTCAGTGCAGCTATGCCTTACATAATTTAAAGATGTTAAAATAAATTAAATAAATTCAAATACAATCAGCAAAATTAAATCAGTTATATTAAATCAAATTAAACTAAATCAATTTAAATTAAATTAAACCAAATTAATTCAATTAATTCAAACCGAATAAAATTAAACGAAAAGAATTGAATCAAATTAATTTAAAAAGAGCTACCCTCACCTGCCGCCCGTTGTGATACTAATGACGGGCAAAGGAAGGACAGTTCCTGCATTGTTTTTATTATAAATTCACAAAAAACTCCTCTCTGCTCAGATTTGAATAAATGCCTCGCTGGCTATTAATATAAATAGAAAAGAGTATGCATTCTCTTGGTCACGGTTTTCTTTTTTCTATTCATTGACATTAACTTTTATTCCGCGAATGCGTTATCTACGCCTTATTTGCGGATTGTAAAATTGGGCCTTAATACAGAGATTTCCAAAACTAAGCTAATAACTCGAGAGTTGAATTAATCTTATAACGATGATATTGTATTACAATTATAAAAAAAACATTTTCAAAAGCAAACCATTGTGATCTACAAAATTACCTAACTTTTTTTTTCGTTTTCTCCATTTAAAGAAACAATCCGCAATAAATCACGACACGCATTTAATCGCGGCAAACTTGTCGGCGATAAACAACTCCTATAATTGCCACCGTAAATAAATTAATAAATAACAACAATAAATAAGAAAAAGAATAACGGGGGACCATTCGAGAGCACATCTTCCCACGCATGCCGGCCAACAAACAAAACGGGAGAATGGAAGATGTGTAAATAATAATAAAAAAATCGACTTTCGTAATTCGCCGCTGGATTTATTTCATTTCGAGACGATATTGCATTCCGTGCTATTTTAAGAAAAAACATGTGTGCTCAGTTTAATTAAATATTAAATACGTGTGTGTGCAGTACGGCGAATTTATTGTCTGAATAACAGAAGATTTAAATTGGCTTGGAATCAACGACGAGAGAAATGTTTTGTTCTTGATGTTTGGTGGCGTTTATTTCGTGGTATGTTTTCATCTAAGTAATGAAAAGAAAACATTTAATTAATGAAATTTTGTGTTGTTGAGATTTCTACTTCATTAGATATTATTAAATTCATAGCGGTGGCAAAGAGAAATAATAATTATTAAATAATTTATTAAATTTAGAAATTTATAAATACATGTTAAAATTATATTGAGTCAATGGTCGTTACGTCGGAAGGGTATTGACAGAATAGGACCGACCGCACATTACCGGAGTAATGACTGTAAAGGTAATTAGATTTATTCAATGTAACCTGAGCCATTCTAGAGCGGCTACGGTAACATTATGCCGCCGTCTCGATATGACTACGGACATTGTAGCTCTGACACAGGATTGTTAAATCCAGTATCCTTTATGGGGGAAAATTGAACGGTAAATTATTTTATAGGCTAAGCACGAAACCTAGGACTGCTATCTACGCACCTTGACAAATGGGAGCCCACAACTTTCCTGTGATGACATTACTGTGGAGCATGGGCAATGTGAGAGACGCAGTTGTAGCGATGGTCTACCTACCTGGGGACTCCACCCTTCTGTCCCAAAATGGAAGGCCTTGCATAGTACTGCAGAAAGAAAACAACTACCAGTGATCATAGGCTGCGACTCAAATTCACATCATACCTTATGGGGGAGCATCGATTCGGAAAGAAGAGGTAAGTATAATGAATATTTAGTTAGTAATAATTTAGAAAAAATCAATCGTAGAATGATTTTGTAAATTTTGTAAACACGCGTGGCCAGACCGTGATTGACATCACACTGGCTACCACTGATATTTCTAACATTACAGACAAATGGGAGGTTAGTCGGAAAGCGTCCATGTCTGACCACAGAAAAAAAAATGAGTCGAAGCAAACCTTACCGGAATCCGAGACTTACGGATAAGGAAGCAAATCTTGTGCACTTCTGTGAGGGATTGCGGGATATATACAAGCAATACCTTAAGGAATATGCCAGCCTAGACTAGCGGAGGAAATGCGGGAAAAGATACTCAGGGCATATAAACTGTCCTGCCCACTTAAGAGGAGGTAAGCCATCCCATGGTGAGGCCTATTTCTCGACTCCTTAAAAGATGAGGCCAGGAAAACAGTTGATAAAGCACAACGCTCCAAAGAGAGCTCTGGACCATTTATAAAGTCCCCCTTGAAGAGTACAAAAAGCTCATAAGGCAATGTCAAAGGGCGTTATGGCGTGCCTTCTGCGAATGATTTGAAAGTGCACAAGAAGTTACAGACTTAAGAAGGCTCAATCACAGGATAACCAACAACACACAGTTTCACGGCGGTGCAATGGTCACTTCTTATCGGTAAACCCTGCCAAAACGGAGATGGTACTGTTCAATAAGAAAAGGAAGATTACGGAAAACGCATAAACGTTATTGAACACGATGTTGCAGTACAGCGATGAGGTGAAATACCTGGGCAGAATTCTCAATAGGAAATTGAGCTGAAAAAAGTACATTGATAACAAAATAGACAAAGCTTTAAGGGTCTTCTGGCAATGTGGGAAACTCCTGGGGGTTGAAACCGCGTTTTTCCCACATCTTTCCTACACAGGAAACAGGAGAGCTGATGCGCTGGCAAGAAGAGCGGCTCGGATGAACCTATTCTCGCCAGAGCCGCTAATACGAATCGCTCCTGTCTCCCTGTCTAATATATCAATGCCCAGGAGAAATTTAGGAAGCGTTCGGATGTCTGCTTGGCATTTCCTTTATGAATGCCCAGAATTCTGGGAGTCTAGGTGACAAATGGCCTGAAATTGCCATATTATTAGACATTTGTTAAAGTACTTATGTAACATAAGTCATAATGTCACAGTAGCAAAAGAGAAAATAATTTATTAATTAATTATTTTTAAATTATTTTATTTAATTTGGCTTAAATAAGAGATCTACCTAACTCGGTTATACTAGACTACCTAAACAAGGTAGGCTGGCTAAACTGAGATGGGATCTACGGGAGGTATCACAATGAGCCTAATTAGGCCTAAGTGCACTATAAAGCTGCACACTCCCTAATACCAGATACTTCGGGTACAATGGAATTACCAGTTGTGCGTACATCCGAAATTTAACTGAGTCAATTGAGTAATTACTCTTTATGACTTCAAGGATGAGATAAAATCTACGAATCAAATCTTCATTGATTTTTGTAATCTCGGATGTCAAAGCTGAGTTAGCAAAAACTTTCCGTGACGTATTTCCTGTAGTGGATAGTCCATATCCTTGTTGCCAAAAAATCAATTTGAATCCCAAGTTTCTGAGGAAAATCTTGTTGAATTCGTTTTTTTTTTCTTCGTTTCTTTAATTAGGAGTGTATCCTTTATGATTTTCCAATGTTTGAAATTTAAATTCTAGGCAAGGTAAGCAATATCCGTTATTATGATATAATGGCAAACCGTTGCTCATAATTTGAAATAATTCTAAAGTATTTTTCGGTAAATACTTTATAGAAACTATTGAGTAAGGTAGTAAATAATTCAACTTAATATAAGCTTTAGAAATAATTTAATAAGACCTATACTGTGAAATAATTAAGAAAGCCAATATTAGCACATTTAAAATTTTACATGTTAATCGGGGCATAGCGCTTTAAAATTATAAACATACCGACTGAACACGACAGTAAATGCAGATGATATAGGAATATATTTTCTAATACATTATGGATCATAGCCAATGGAGATCAGCTTAAAGAAAAATAACACTTTTTCTATAATCTACTTCGAAATTAGTTTTTCTGCGCGAGAGCTTTGCGGTATTTTTTTGTTTGGAATTATATTAACAATAAAATATTATATAATTCCAAATAAAGCATTTAATTGAATTCGATCGAGTGATGTTTCCTTCACGACGGTCTGCGGTCGACTGAATTCACGCAAATTCGGAGTCTGTAGACTCCGAGTTTTCGAATTTCCCCACTCCAACATTTGGGCACTGATTGGACTCATTTTTAAGTGATAGACCTGTAGTCAGACATGGACGCTTCAATACTAAAGTCCCATTTATCTATAATGTTAGAAATATCAGTGGTAGCCACTGTTTTTAGTAGGCACTGCAACTGTCAAAATTTTAGCTGAATCGGACTTATAGTTTAGTTTTGACAGCGTGTCCTCGGATTTTAGGGAAAAAAAAAGATTTTTTTCTTTTTTTTTTTTCAATATCGTTCGGCGATTCGATTCATGTTTCTGGAAGGGAAATGGGACAGCGAATTCAAAAAGCGCTTTGATGTTGTATACGGTGACCCTTCTCCTTCGATGGTTTAATGAGTTTCAACGTAGTCGGATGTCGGATTTTGATGAGCCACTTCCAGGTGTCCCGAAAACGGCTACCGCGGAGGATTATATGATAAAAATCCACAAACTTGTATTGGCACACTGCCGATTGAAAGTGCGCAAGATAGCTGAGACAGTATGCATTTCAAAAGACCGCATTGGTCATACCCTGCATGGAGAAAGCTATAGGCACGATGGGTGCCGCGTTTGCAACAAGAGCAATCATGAGACTACTCCGGAGCACTGTTTTACGCTCTTTAAGCGCAAACCGAAGAAGTTTCTGGGTCATTTCGGGATCATTGAAGAAATATGGATCCATCGGTACACATCAGAGATAGTCGATACAATGGACTTCACCAGCAGAACGTGCTCCGAATAAGACGAAGACTGTTCTATTGACCGAAAAGGTGATGGCTACTGTTTTTTGGGATTCACAAGGTGTGATCTACATCAACTACGTGGAGAAGGGAAAACGGTCACAGGGCTCTACTATGCTGAGATATTGGGATGATTCGACCGCAGAAAAAAAACTGCCCCATTTTGGTGAAGAAACTCTGCTCTTCCAATATGACAACGCACCGGATCAAACTTCCGCCATCGCCACTGTCAAATTGGTCGAATCAGGCTACGGACTAATGCTCGATCTACCGTATTTTTCAGATTTGGCCTCATGCGACTTCTTCTTGTTTTCAAACTTGAAAAAATCACTCACCGAGCAGAAATTTGAGTCAAATGAGGAGGTCATCGACGCCGCAGAAGGCCACTTTGCAGACCTTGGGATAACGTATATTTCAGATGGGTTAAAAAAAGTTGAAGCATCATAGAGTAAAGTGTATAATAATAATATTAATAAGTTTATTGTGTTACATATTTACATAAATATTTACACTCGTCAATAAAATATATCGAGTAAGAAGGAGATAATGTTGAAATATTTATTTATTTAACGAATTTACCTTTTTACAAATCTACAATATAATTAATATTTATGTATAGTGGATTGTAGAACAAAAAATAAAAAAATAACTATTACAGATTAAATTAAAATTGTTGAAATATATACAAGACTGAACCTTATAGACAGACATAATAATAACACATTAAAATGGTCTTAAATAATAGAAGCAAATAACACTGACGATTTGCAAAACAAATCACAGATTGAAGTTTTCAGAAATAATGTAAATACACAGGACTGTAATTACTACACAAACCGACTAAATAACAGATTAAAATTATTTACAATCATATAAAAGAAAACTTGTCAATCATACAATTTATCAATGATATCAGATAAATCAATTCTAAGCAAATAATAATAATAATAAACGTCTTTATTAAATTAAAGAATAGTTTCACAAAGAGCAAATGTATAAAAGTATAGGCGAAGTTCAGTCAGCATTATCTGTTATTGCTCTTCCACTTAACCTATTATAATTAATCCAGTTTAATATACATATGTAACATGAGTATTTATAACTATATACATAAAACGTTTTGTCTTTGGTTCATATACCTTACCAATCTCAAAGCTCATTATAGGAAAATTAATTTGCGCATCAGTATTTTGAATGCTGGTATTGTCGCGGATTTCAGGTTTGAGGGGATTATATTGTATAACTTATAATATTGTAAGTATAACTTCTAAGAAAGAAGGCTGTCTTATATTTAGGAGGTGATATTAGTCCCCGAAACCTGACGTTTATATTATGAATGTCAGTTCTAAAAACAATTCTGCGGTACAAGTAAGGAGGCTTTTGAAGACTGATTATCTTATGATATAGCGTGTAAGAGTGAATTTTCCTTCGATTAGCCATATTTAACCAATTAAGTTCGGAGCACTTCCTACTGATGTGATCATACTTTCTTATCCCTAAAATTAATGTATTTTAAATCTCGAAAGAGAAGGCTGGAACAATAAAACAATTGTTCATAAAAAAAAACCATACCTGTTAATCGATAACATTAAATGCATCATTTCTTCGTTAAATTAATTCAGCTTGCTTTGAGCGAATTTCTCGGCTAAAGTAGAAAGTTGTATTTGCTGATCATAAGATTAGAGATTCGCATCATTCTACAAATAAACTCAAACTTACCATAATTGGTAGTGTGTATGTGTATTAATGACCACTTTTCCAAAATTTTAGTTTTTCTTTTGTACGCTAAGTACTTATCGGACCGTCCTCGTATATATTTCTCTGTTCAAAATAATAACGATAAGTAATAAATATTGAAAATAGAAAAAAAAAAATTAAAAATGCCAATTCATGCATATTGAACCTGGACTAGATTTTTATTCTCCTTGTCACAGTTATTTAAAATAATTAAATAGCAATAGAAAAGAGTTATTATTCACTTGGTCACAGTTATTTAAATATACTAAATAAACATGATTTGAAAATAATTGGTAAATTATTTCCACATTTAGCTCCGTGACTTTTGACTTACGTTACGTAAGTACGTTAAACAAATGCACATTAAATATGGAAATAATTTATTAATGATTTTCAAATCATTTTTATTTAATTAAACAGCATTTTATTTTTAATAAATAATTGGTACCCCGACATCAATTGGTTTATATATATATATATATATATATATATAAATAATTGGTCAAAAATATTTATTATTTCGCAATAGCAGTGAAACAAGAGATAATAACAAGAAATAATAATTTTAATTAAGCATCATAACAAATTACTTCATTTCGCTAGAAAGGGTTAAGTAAAAAAATGCAATAATAAAAGTGCAAAAAACAATTCGTTTCTCATTTTTTACACATGTTTTCAACGAAGCGAATAATTGCCATTATCAACACATTTAAATAGCAAATACAGATGTAGACTATGTCTAAAAAAACGAAAAGGAAGGAAAAAGTAGAAGGGAGGAGACAGCGGACGTGTTAACGGGGGTTTAATGTTACCTCCTGCAGTCGCGGAGCGTCGAGTTGTGTCTGGCGTTTTTGGCGTCTGCGGGGGAAGCGAGGCTGATGATGAGATGTAGTTAACAACGAAAAGCATCCACGGGCCGTAAACACGGCAAAATTGTCACTTATATTCCTGCGGGGGTGAAGGACGGACGCCCACCACCAAGTCACTGTAATTACGACGGCGGAAAATTCGAGTTATTTTTTTTCTCTCTAATGACATACATTATCATTTAAAACTAAATTAATAGAGGAACAACTACTAATGTTTAAGAAAGCTATTTTTGCGTTTGGCACCGATTTTGATCGAGCAATGCCTCCAATTCGGCGTCTTCGAATGTTCATGGGAACGGCCGTCAACATCCAAATCACTGTCAATACATAATCATAAAGAGTGATTTTTAAAAAAAATATAATTACAATACTCTTTGGAATATAGTTGTAAGGCATAATTTTACAATCTCATGGGATAATTAATTAAAGGTAAGATTTAGGCCCAATTTTTACAATCGGCAAGTAAGGCGTAAGTAACGTATTCACGGTATAAAAGCTCGGTTGCAGCAGTGTCTCATTGATAATCAAATTGAGAGAATCATAGACATTACGTTACTTACGCCTTACTTGCCGATTGTAAAAATTGGGCCTTAATGGTACCTTTAATTAATTATCCCATGCCTAAGGGGAAATTCTCCGTCTGTAAATTTTCTCCTTTTGAAAAAAAAAGCAACACAAATAAAACGCCCATAAACTTCACGCTAATTGTTCGAGGGGCCGTTTTTCTTGTGCAATTTCGTAAATCTTTCCCTCTCGTCCCCCAACCAACCCACACTCACGAATATATACATATATAGAGCGTTTCGATTTTTGTCTTTCTCCTCCGAAGGTGTTCCCTTAACGAATTATTAGGGCGGGTAGGCGTGAAATATTTTTATATCCAGTTTCCGCGCGAACTGCCGGGACCTCCCGGGATCAAATAAAATATGTGAAATTACCATATATTTCACGCCAGAAATTGGCGTCCGAATGTTCTACGCTGGGGAGCACGGCGAGGGGAAGGGGAGAGGGCGGCGGCTTTCTTGTTTCTTTTTACGAGGGCCGTATTTTTAATTGTTATTAGTGTGGCGTGTTGAAATTTTCCACCTAGAGAAAGTTATTTTTTTTATTTTGCGTAAATGGGGCGATAAAAATAATAAAATCTACATTAGTCGTTTATTCCTTTTTTTGTGTGTTTTCGGTTGTTTTTTTTAATTTTATTATTTCTATATACTGAAAAAAATTGGAATGATTTACCTGGTATTACATTTTATGTCACTTATAATGGAATAAACATATCAAAGCAATAAAGTAAAAGTTACAAAATGGTTTCATTATATTTTTTCATAACATTAACAATCATAAAGTTCATCCGCCGAGAGCTGAAAGTGACTCATGCATTTCTGTACTAAGAAAATGCTTTTCATTTTGTATCCATATTTTTCTATCGTGTACGAAACAGTATGAAATAAAAGACGAAACGTGTGTTTGCATGTTAAAGAACCGGGAATCGTAAACGTAGGTCTAAGTTCGCGCTTGTCTGTTACATCGCTTTGGCAGGCGTACGTCACGTTACGTCAAATAAAATAACCGTAAAAACTTTATTTATATTGCGCTTTAGATTATTTTTCGATCGAGTTAATATTTAATTTAATTCATTATGCTCAGAAAAAAAATCGCTAAAAAGTCAACATATGTTGATTAACGTGTTTAATTATTTTGAACGCAAATCGCCAAATGAAATTACTTTGAATACAGAGGTAAGTTTTAAATAGTATTATTAAAGTAACTAAAACATTCTGATATGCTTTATTACATTTAGAGAAGGTTGCAGTGTCAGTGCAAGTACAGTATTGCCGACCAGAAATCGTTTTCGTGCTGCTCAAGCTGCGGGAACTTCAGTTATGCTAACTCCTCAAAAGAAACGACATCGAAAGGAAAACCTCTCAGTTGATGTTCCAGAATACATTAAGGAAACGTGAAATTTATGAAATGCATAGTAAATTATTACCAGTAACAATAAGAAGTTTGCTCGACAAATTGAAAGAAGATGATATCTTCTCTTTTAAAAAAACAAGCCTGCATTCACTACTAACAATTGGATTCAAATTTACAACAGATGATGGGAGAAGGGGACTTTTTGAGCAATCACATATTGCGGCAGCTTGTGCTAAATTTTTAAAGGAATATTTTATAAATAAAAAGAATCAGCTCTATGATCCACTTTTCTTGGACCAGACATGGATTTTTAGTAGAGGTTCCGCGAAACGAAGCTGGAACGATGACAATAAGAAATCTATAAGAAAAAAAAAAAAACAATTGGCGAAGGAAAAAGGTTCATTGTCCTAAGTGCTGGTAACAGTAATGGTTTTGTGGAAGGTGCATCCTTAATATTTGCTTCTAAAAGGGAAACATATGATTATCATCATAACATGGACGCGGATTTATTTAAGATGTGGTTTACAGAAAAGCTCCTCCCTAACCTAGAACAACCGACCTTAATAATTTTAGATAACGCTTCGTACCATTGTCGACTAGTAGAAAAACTCCCAAATGCTAGCTGGAAAAACGATTTATTGATTCAATTTTTAGCAAATAAAAATATACCATATTCGGTAGTTATGTTAAAAGTGGAATTGCTGGAACTGGCAAATCAACATTTGCCTGGAAAAAAAAATGGAAATTGATGAAATGGCACATCAGTTAGGACATATAATTCTGCGCTTGCCTCCTTACCACTGCCAATTCAATCCAATCGAGCTGGTTTGGGCAAATTGTAAAGAACATTAAAATAAAAATATAGGCAGAGATGGGTTTGGAGATTATAAGGCGCAAACGATGTGGAATGAATCCATAATGAAGGTCAATAAGGAATTGTGGCTAAAATGCATTGACAATGCTGAAAAAAAAAAAAATAGAGGACTGGTGGAACATTTTACAAAATTATGATGTGGTACAAGAACCTGCAATCATTAGGATAGGAGAAGACTCGGAGAGTGATGAATGTGACAATCCTTCATCATCAGATTTATCTAATTTTAATAAATGTTAATAGTGGATTTGTTCCTCCCAAAAACTATTTTGGGAGGAATAATTATCTTTTATTATGTAAAAATTACCTTATTTAGGTTGTTAAATAATAAGGTAATATAATGTAAAATTAAATAAAATGAAATACTACACCTACATTTCTAATAAAGCCATGGCCAGGCCAATCATTGTTTCCATTTGAAAACATGTAAGTTTCTTATATATTTACTGATATAATTTTATAATTCAGTGTAAAATTATGTAAAACTTTGCAATTTACGTTTTTTTTTTTTGATCTCAGAAAAATCTTGAGAAAAATCGGCACTTTTTACGGTCATTAGTGTCATTTAACTAGGTTCATTAAACTGTACTACCTTGCCCATTTTTTAGAAATGTGAGGAATGTAAATCCCATGTCTTTCTTAATCTATTGATTTTTATTCATCAATTATAATCTTTTAACAAATTACTTTTTCATAACAAAACTCCCTCAATCAATGCTATATCATTATATTAAATACTTTTTCCATACAATATAAATTCGTGCTAAATATTAGGCGTTTATTAATTTCACTCATAATTGGCTAAATTATACAGTTATTTCACATATAGCTGCTCATTAATTATTAATATAAATAAAATATATAAACAATTCCTCTATTACGTAAACCGGTCTGGAAATTTATAAGGTGGTGCTCGAGAATTTTTGAATATCCCGCCACTGAAAATCAGCGAGGCACCAAATTTTCTTACGGACATACGTTTACTTAAATCTTGATTCATGCGATTTTAAGCGATGAGTCACCGGCAGCTCTCGGCGGGTCGACTATAACCATTGAATTACACCTTCATACTGACTTTTATTAGCATGACCCAATTTTATACATAATAAGATAAAGATAACTCATTTAAAACTAAGGTACAAAGACCTGTGTTCGATAGCCATTTAACAATTATATATATATATATATATTTAATTTGAAAATAATTAATAAATTATTTCCTCTTTGGCTACTGTGATATTTTGACTTACATTACATAAGTACTTATTTAATTTCTGTGAAAAACAATATATCAATGTTTCTTATGCTCTTGCAAATTTAATTGCTAATAAAGATTCTTATATATTAGATCTATCGGAAATTTGTGTCAGTTTCTAAGAAAACAATAAATCGAATTTATTTAATGATGAGATTACTTCATTGTGTTCACAAAAAAATTAAAAGAAAAAAATGAATAATAATAATATACGAATATATCATTATTATTCCTTAAGTGAAAGCCATCGACCGATAATTGATGACCGTATTGTTGCAAACCTCCATCCGCATCCCGCCACGAATGAAGAAAGTCGGAGGAGCAAAGACAAAAAAGAGATATAGAAATAAATAAGCAACTAGTCCGCGTTATTGTAAAATGTGAAAGTGCATGTGAGAAATCCTAATCGATAATCTCTTAAATGGGACAAAACCGAACGCCGACTTACGCAATCGTCGTTTCATCTTTCCTTTTTTTTTTAGATAGAGAGATATTCCGCTTGTGAGGATTAATTTAAATTAATTCCATGTATGTACACCGGGAAGTTGAAATTTAAAGGTTTTCGCGTCTTCTCTTTCTCAGCGGCGTTGCGCAATTGCGCGCACCATATGGTCGGTGCGGTGAAAACGTACGCGGGTTTCGAAAAGGTGATGGAGATTTTTTGGATTTGTTCGTGTTGATTCTTACAATTAGATTTTAAGGAAATTAAAAAGAAATCCTATAAATCGCAATTTCTTTCTAAAAAATGTATAGTAATCGCATTAGAAGAAATAAATCAATTGGTATTCGTGTCATTACACCAATACCAATTATTTTGCTAGAATAAATAAAAGAGGCAAGAAAAATAGATTAGATTTGTAAGTGTAAATCAATAGGAGTGAGTGATATTGTTATTAAATGGCTTGCTAGCTATCTACAAAACAGGACTCAGTACGTTCGTATTGGATCTTGCTGTTCCTTGAAGATAAACGTTACTTCGGGTGTTCCACAGGGCTCTCATTGTGGACGAGTTTTATTCCTGCTTTTTATTAATGATATCTATATGTGTATTATTGCTGGTAGATTTCTTCTGTTTGCCGACGATCTCAAGTTGTTTAAAGCTATAAAGACTATTGCTGATCAAGTACTACTTCAAAGCGACCTTCAAAATGTGGCTGAATGGTGCGACCTGAATAATTTGCCCTTGAATTTGAGTAAATGTTCCCATATTGCTTTTAGTAGAGGCTGGCATGCTAATTTTCCTTATGCTATTATTGGCCATTTGTTAACTGCAGTCTCGGAAGTTAAAGATTTTGGAGTATTAAAATTTACTTCTAATTAATATTAGTATTATTTACTTCTAAATTAAAATTTTAAATTGTAAAAATTTAACAAACATTACAATAAATTTGCAATTCTGCTTTAAGAATGTTAGATTTTGATTGTAGATTTTCCAAAGGTTTTATTGTTGAAACTGTGACAATGTTATACTTGTCTTTAGTTCCACTTCATTTTGAATATGCCTCAGTTGTATGGTTTCCTTACTCAGCAAATGCCATTCAGCGACTTGAATTTCTCCAGAGTAGGGTTCTAAGATTTATTCACTGTAGATTAAGGGAGTTGCACTTCAGCTTTAGTCGTAGTTTTATGCTCGGTCAGCTAGAGTTGAAGTCGTTACAAGATAGAAGAGTGCTGCTTGATTTATGTTTTTTTATACAAGCTGGTCAATCGTGTTATTGATATCTTACTCAATTTTAATATTCCTCGCGGTGTTAATTCTAGACATACTCCCCTTTTTAAATTGTCTTTTCATCATACGAACTATGGCATCTTTAATCCCATTGATTTCACTAATTATGGTATAAGTCGATCAATGGGATATTGATCGACTTATGCGTTTTGCGAATGCGTTGCAGGATAAGTCTAGTATTAATATATTTTCAAACTCATGTACCAGCTTTAAGATTAGTTTACGTTACACCAGCTTGTCAGAAGCAATGCATTTTTTAATATGTATGTGTTTATGTTCGTATTCACACACATTTTTTTTAACTATTTTGTGTATCTATTATTTAAAATCGTGTTAAGGAAGTCATTTTAAGAAAAAAATGTTAAATCAAATAAAATAAATTTGAAAATAATAAAAACATGTAAATACCGCTCCATGCATTGAATTACGTAATGTACATTTGTTGCTGTATATCAATAAAATATTGCACCATGCAACAGTTTTTTATATATACAAACATCTTTATTCAGACAACAGAATTACAATTCTTTACAAATATTTATATTTACAATACATATAGATGGGTTAGTAGTCTGTCATGTGCCGGAGGTCTTTCTGACCTTCATTTTTTTATTATGTTAATTTGATGTGATTCTTTATTAGATTACACGTCTGCTCGCGACCGTGATTACCATCCCAATCCGCCTAAAAAAATCCTTAAGCCAGTGTTCACGATTCATTTTTCCAAAATCTCTATTGCTCAATTCACGCCCGTTCACCAATCCCACATGACTTTCCCAATTTTCTTTAACAATTCCTCTTTCACACCAATTTTTGATTATTATGCAATTTTTCAACCATATTCAGAATTAAGAATACATGATGGCTTCGAATATATGATGGTTTTACATTTTCATTCAACTTCAAAAATTAAAAATGTTTGGTTCTCAATTTTAAATAATTTCACTTATTTCCGCCAGATGTCCGTGTGTTGTGACCAACAAAGTAAATAAAAAGACTCGATTCCTGTTCAACAATGTTATAAAACACCTAACATTGTTGAACAGGATGAACAGGAATCGAGTCTTTTTATTTGCTTTGTTGGTCACAAACATTACCAAATATGGTCATCTGGATTCTCACGCAAGTTTGCATTTTTATTCCTCTTCAATTTTTGCGTAGACCAAACAATCTGGAGTCGAAGACGTACGTGACTTTCTGGTTTCCTTTTGGCCTTTGTCTATTCATTGCTATTTCAATGAATTTATATGCGCAATTAATTTTTACAAAAAAGTTAATAAGCTACCCCAGCGAAATTGCATTGTGTTTATAAAATTCATAATTTAATTTTTAACAATTTTTCTTAAAAAAATAAAATTTGTACATACCCTGGTTGAAACTATTATAGATAAATAAGTGAAACAAACCAAATGTTTTAATTTCAATTAAATCATCCTGAATTAATTCAAAAATGTATCACCACGGGTTAAGTGAGAAATTAATTAAACATATGATATTTTTATATTTCTAACGCTGTATCTGTCAAATTGTTGTTCCTTCTGTTCTGTTAAAGGTTAGGGCATTCAAAAATATGATCAGTGTTCATAGGACTCTATGAGCACGCCTGTCATGAGGTTCGGTGCTTTCCTACGAGGATATAGTCGTGGGTTATGCGTGTATATCCAATTATTAGTCGGATAAGTAAAATTTTATATTTTCTTTAATAGTCAGTTGTTGTTTGGTGCTAGCCTTACCGTTCACTTTTTTTAACAATTTCTGCCATGACAAAATCTTCGAACATCCTTCCTTAGAACTTCCCCTTGCGTTGATGACAATTTTGCATTATTATTATATTTCATGAGAAGAATAACCAGTAATATTTTTTTGGTAAAGTCAAGAAAGCTGAATTATTTCAAACATAATTAATTTAAATTTAAATTAAATAAAGATAGCTAGAGAGGATCTCATTGTTTGATGCTAGCCTTACTTTTCACTTTTTTTAACAATTTCCGCCATGACAAAATCTTCGAACATCCTTCCTTAGAACATCCCCTTGCGTTGATGACAGTTTTGCATTATTATTATATTTCATGATAAGAATAACCAGTAATAATTTTTTTGTAAAGTCAAGAAAACTGAATTATTTCAAACATAATTAATTTAAATTTAAATTAAATAAAGATGGTTAGAGAGGATCTGATTGTTTGGTGCTAGCCTTACTTTTCACTTTTTTTAGCAATTTCTGCCATGACAAAATCTTCGAACATCCTTCCTTAGAACTTCCCTTTGTGTTGATGACAGTTTTGAATTATTATTATATTTCATGATAAGAATAACCTGTAATATATTTTTTTTTTTTGGTAAATTCAAGAAAGCTGAATTAATTTAAACATAATTAATTTAAATTTAAATTAAATAAAGATGGCTAGAGGGGATCTGATTCTTTGGTGCTAGCCTCACTTTTCACTTTTTTAGCAATTTCTGCCATGACAAAATCTCCGAACATCCTTCCTTAAAACTTCCCCTTGCGTTGATGACAATTTTGCATTATTATTATATTTCATGATAAGAATAGCCTGTAATATTTTTTTGGTAAAGTTAAGAAAGCTGAATTATTTCAAACATAATTAATTTAAATTTAAATTAAATAAAGATGGCTAGAGAGGATCTTATTGTTTGGTGCTAGCCTTACTTTTCTCTTTTCTAGCAGTTTCTACCATGACAAAATCTTCGAACATCCTTCCTTAGAACTTCCCTTTGCGTTGATGATAGTTTTACATTATTGTTATATTTCATGATAAGAATAACCAGTAATATGTGTGTAAAGTAAAGAAAACTGAATTATTTAAAACATAATTTAAATTTAAATTAAATAAAGATGGCTAGAGAGGATCTTATTGTTTGGTGCTAGCCTTACTTTTCACTTTTTTGGCAATTTCTGCCATGACAAAATCTCCGAACATCCTTGCTTAGAACTTCCCCTTGCGTTGATGACAATTTTGCATTATTATTATATTTCATGATAAGAATAAGCAGTAATATTTTTTAGATAATGCAAAGAAAGCTGAATTATTTCAAACATAATTAATTTAAATTTAATTTAAATAAAGATGGCTGGAGAGGATCTGATTCTTTGGTGCTAGCCTTATTTGTCACTTTTCTAGCAATTTCTGCCATGACAAAATCTCCGAACATCCTTCCTTAAAACTTCTCCTTGCGTTAATGACAGTTTTGCATTATTATTATATTTCATGATAAGAATAACCAGTGATATTTTTTTTGTAGAGTCAAGAAAACTGAATTATTTCAAACATAATTAATTTAAATTTAAATTAAATAAGGAAAAATCACTGGAAACGTAAATTTTTGAGAAATATCTATTGAAATAATTACTTCCCAGACAAATACCTTACTGGATATTGTATTTCACAATACATGTTTGTTGTTGGAATACGGGGTATTTGCCCGGGATGTAGTTGTTCCAATATATGTTTGTCTAAAACTTAATTTTTGCAGCGTTGCAAAATAAAGGAACGATCTAATTGTAGGAATCATTTAAAGCATATTTCCAAACTTAATTTTAATTAAAGTGACTACTTTTGCCGTTATTTAAATTAATATTAAATATTAGCCTGGACAGACTAACACAATATTTGTTTTCTTATTTAAAAATAAATGTCTATATACGATTATGTAATGATGTTGTCTGAATAAAGATGTTTGTATATATATTTTTCTGAAATATAACATTTTTTTTATTAAATACAAAATTATCCATTATTTCCATTATATTTTAATTCAATTTAACTACGTTAGAAGTTATTCGAATTAAAATTACATCAAAACATTACAGGAAATGACTGCTACAATTTAATCATCACATATTTTATTATAATTAATTTTGCGAAACAAACAAGTACTTAAGGATGCGGTTTAGATGAAAGAGATAGCTATATAAGTATTGGCAATCACTAATTCGAGTTAGATTGCTGTTGTGATCAATAAACAATATTGTATTGCACATTAAAGTAATCTTAAAACAAGCAGGGATTTCGTGAGATGAATTAAAAATTATTTTAAAGTTTAGTTTGTGTGAAAAAAAAAAAAAATGAGAAACAATGAAAATGATCAAATTTATAGCAAATTTCAAATTATATTTTTGCTAATAAAAACTTGTGAAAAGGAAATTTAAATTATTTCACTAAATTCTGCATTCAAATAACTTAGCAGACACGACCTATTAATTTCATTAAATCTTACAATTTTCTTTTCTAACTTGAACTAGTAATTTGACGTAATACACGAAAATTAACGATTTCTTTTTTAATTAAGACTTTATACTTAGTAGATAAAAAATGTAAATACATATTCATATTATTAAATCGAAAAGAATGGCTCTTTTTCAAACGATTATTTCCATTTTACCATATAGCTATCTCTTTCTACTAAACCGCAATCTTACGTGAACTTTATCCCATGTGTTTTCAAAATTAAAACTGCTGATTTCCATTTGAGATGTAAACAATGCACCTTTTTCGTTTTTTTATTTACTTGTTTTCCTATTTAAAAAATACTTTCACAGGTAATAACATTTAAATGGCTCCAATTTGCGAGGAACACACCGTTCTGAATTTTAATAAACGCAAAACGTTCGTTCGGCCGGCGTTTGTGTCCGTCTGTCTCTTGCAGCGTGCGATATGTATCTGTTTTTAGTCGAAACAAAGGAAACGGAACGCACAAAAAATAGTATACGCATTGCTGACAATATCACGAGGGGTTATCGGAATGCGTAATATTTTCAACTGGCGTTGCGTAAACTGAGTTATGTAATTGCACGAATTTGGAAGTGATGTGAAATAAAATGGAAATATAGAAGAATGATTTTGTAGTTATTAAATATTTTCATTCATTTATTTTTTAATAATAATTATATATATATATATATAGAAAATTTTTATTTCTGAGAAATACGTTAAATTACATTACAATATTTACATTACAATCATAAACTTGTAGTTAAGCTTCAGAAAATGGCTAACAATTATATAATTTCAGAAAAATAATTAATGCACTACCTCAATATATCCAAATAATGGAAAAGAACCTATTCATCTCGAATAGGTTCTTTTCCATTATGATAATCTGGAATAAAACTAAATAAATAAAAATATTCTATTTAATAAATTTTGAAATATTTGTTTTATTATTAAGGTAATATTATATTAAGATATAAAATAGAAATTATTTAAGCTAGTGGAAGGATCTGATTTGTGTTAATGAAATAAACCTCAAAACCCCTCCCGTCCCTACTTGCCTCTGCCCATTCCAGCACGTCCGTTTTAATCGTCCGCAAAACGGTCAGGAAGCAATTATAAACTTTTGATTGCGAAAATTTAATGCAACAATTAGCGAAAATAGTTTATGCAAAATAAAATGATCCGATTAATTCAGAGCGCGCGCCGCGCCACGCCGCCGGGAAAAGCGAAATTTCCAATTACACATATTATATACATCCAAACCACCTCCCCCCCCTCATTCCCCCTCGCGCCCCACCGGAAAAGTTTTCATTTAAAATGTGGGCGTGGGGCGAGATTCAATTATTCCGGCACTCAAAATTTCAGTCCCATTACGCTTTCCGCGCAGAGGAGATCGTGACTTCCTATAAAGTGATTGCCGGCGAGGGCTTGATTCTGGTTACCGCTGGGTTAATGTGGATGCCTGCCACCAGAAAAAAAAAAAGAAATGAGCGCAAAAAGTAATGAAAAAGGAAATGCAAGATTTTAGTATGTGCTAATTTCGAGGCTGGAGCGTCGATGTTGAATAATAATGAGGTGAATGAAATTATCGGTGAATTAGAACTGGAACACGGGAAATCCATTCCACAGGAAAAAGTTAGTCCTGAAATCGGCTGTATTAAAAAATTGAAACTTTAATATAACATTTGTTTTATTTTGTGGCAAATATGTAGAACAACCTTACATTTCCTATTCTAAGAAAATGATCGCTGTCGAATTCACAAACTGGATTTAAATTATATTCTTGGTTATGTTTCATCACATTAATATATTTACGGTAACTCTATTAATGAATCAATTAATTTTATTTATTTATTCTAATTATTTTTAGTTTCCTCATTATTATTAATCCATCAATACGGCTGGCCATAACATTTA
Organism: Philonthus spinipes; assembly: GCA_963082785.1. Lineage (NCBI taxonomy): Eukaryota > Metazoa > Arthropoda > Insecta > Coleoptera > Staphylinidae > Philonthus > Philonthus spinipes. Next base: position 6,765,991 of record OY720314.1, read on the forward strand.
ATTCACGTCCGGAATGATGCCAATAATAAAAGAACGAACATGCCCGGCGTGCATGCTTCGGTACTTAGTCCAAATTACATTACGTAAAGCAACCCCATAAAATCTTCATTTCGGGCGGGCGCGCCGATCGAATTCCAACTATGGCGACCCTAAAACGATCAAACACGAGCTCTTTTTGCGTGTGTGTGTGGGTGTGTGTGCGATGGGGTTGTAAAAGTATTCGCCAACGGGGCGGACTTTAATAAGAAACAAAATCTCCGGCCCGGGCGCGGAACTTATACCGAAAGAACTCGAGAGTCTTATTTAAAAGGGTTAAACTCTTAATAAAGTTTTTTTTTTACTCTCGGCGAGTTTCCGATCGGAGGCCGCATCAAAACCTCCCCCAACTCTAATTATTCTCATCCTCAAACGATCTTCACAATTGGTTGGATTAAGTGAGGAAAAGGTTGAATAAATTGCTGTTAACACAATATTTAATTTTGATTCTTATTAAAAATATTTTTTTCATTAAATAAAAAAAAATCATAACTGAGAATATAGACAAGGATAGCCGGCTGAAAGGCACTGGTCATCTTGTAAATAAAAATGTAATGTTTTATAAACTTAATCTAATTTTAAATATCACACTTTGTATATTATCGTGGCTATTATAGAAAAAATCATATCTATAATAAGACTCCAAACTATGATTGGTGATTTTAAGAGAGTGGCAATTTTTTCTTGCCATCGCTAATCAACCATTTGAAATAAATAATAAAACCCTACAAAACCACTGTTTGTATAATTGAACTTATATCAACAATAGTATTAAATTATTGTGAATTGCAATTCACAAACTGAGCTTAAACTTTATATTTATTTATATATTATTTATTTTTATATTTTGCTGTAGCATCGATGAAAAACAATTGATTAAATTCACTATAATAAAAATTATTTTATTTAATTAGTTTTTACTTTTGTCGTGAAATTAATATAAACGTGTTTTATTTGCTTTAAATTGGCATATAAAATACTAAATAGATTAATTAATTAAATACATTTTCCAATAGAAAAAATATTTATTATTTTTTAATTAAATAAACTAAATATTCCCTCATTAAACAAAAACTCCTCAAGTGTTCGATTGATTATATCCCAGAATACCAATTCGGCTTCCTTCGCAAAAGATCCACAATAATTCCCTTATCCATCCTTACTTCCAATATGCAAACTAAACATTTGGAAGGTCAACAATCAGCCGTACTATTTTTGGATGTACAAAAAGCGTTTGATACAGTTTGGCATATTGGACTCCTTTACAATGCTTCCTTCTACACATTCCGCGTCACTTAATTATTCTTATACATAACTTCCTTTCCAACAGATCCTGCCAAGTAAGAATACGACAAACTCTCTCCCATTCATTTCCAATCTTACAAGGTGTCCCTCAAGGTTCTCCTTTATCCCCACTCCTATATAACATATTTTGCTATGATATATACAATCCAGACCCCACATATTTTAACCCATCCCAGTATTCTTTACTTTTCGCTGATGACACAGCTCTCATAACCCATGCTCCCACCCTTCAAGCAGCATAACGATCACTACAAACTTCATTCGACTCGATACAAGCCTGGTGCTCAAAATGGCGCATTAAAATTAATCCTGCTAAATCGAAACTCTTTATCCCATTCCACAAAATTACACCGCAGTCTCCCACAATTTCTATCAATAATACCTTAGTCTCTCCTTCAAATACCTGCAAATACCTAGGCATTCTATTCGACTCCAAACTCTCCTTTAAACCTCATATCCTTTCATCTAAAATTAAAATTCAAAACAGGGCCCGGCATTTCAGATCTCTTACGTACAAGCAACAAGGTATATCCATTAAAACCGCCACTCATATATACAAAGCTATATGCCGGCCCCTGCTTGATTACGGTGCTATCCTCTTCACTCAACTCATTCCTTCCACTATGTATCACCTCCAAGTCGCCGAAAGATCCTCCCGAAGAATCCTTACCAAACTCAGGCATCCCAACAACCCACTTCACAATCCCTCCAACGAATACCTTTATGAATCCACCCAAATCCCACCCATATCCCAGCGTATATTAGCCTTAAGTAAAAAAATTGTCAATAATTCTGATAATCTACCCCTTCTTACAAAATCCTGTAATCCCCGTAACCCTAATATCCTTCCTAAATATAAACATTCTACAATCACCATTCATCAATTCATTTGCGCAAATCATCAGGACAGTTCAGCTAGCTAGCATAGATTTTTCTTTGACTTCATCATAAATTCACGACAGGGCAGAAAGACCTCTGGTCGATAGCCCTGACAGACTTACACCTATATGTATTGTTATTATTTATATTGTTATATTGTTAAAATTATCTATATAGTCTGAATAAAGATATATATATATATATAAACTAAATAATACGAAATTAATAATAATTAATTATCTTCCTTTAGCTGCCCTTTAGCTTACATAATGTAAGTAAAAAAATACGGCAGCTAATGGAAGAATAATTGATTAATAATAGTAAAATTTAAGAAGATCCTAGCTAGCATTGATTCTTTGAGTTCATCATAAATTCATGACAGGGCAGAAAGACCTCTTGTCAATAATTTAATAATTTGAAAAAAAAATGTAGGTGTGGGCTCTACATTTTTTTCAAATTATTTTTATTTTATTAACATATTTCAAATTTATCCTGCAAATAATACTGAACATATTTAACCGACTCCATACTTATTGGGCATTCTCCATAACCAATTTAATTTCTTAAAAATTAATAAGTTAATAATGCATTTTCATTTTCTGTTTTAAGCATGAAAATTTTCCAACAAATATTATACCAACATTGTATTAAATGAATTTTCGTTTCCTGGTCTTATAAACAGGACACGTTTTTCTTCCTTTAATGGACGAAACAATTTCCTACCTTGTAGACATAAATTGTTGACGATGTCACCTATAAATTAGGCAAAATATCAATTTTGTCACAACACTATTGAATTCGAAAATATCTTAAGAACTTGTTTCTTATAGGTACGATCTATAAGAAACAAGTTCTTAAGATATTTTCGAATTCAATAGTGTTGTGACAAAATTGATATTTTAGTGTATGTGTGTTTTTAATATGTACTTTTATTTTTATTTATTATTATTATTTTATTTTTAATGTGTACTATTATTATTATGTTGTTATTTTAGATGTGTACTCTGAATATGTATTTTCAATACGTTTCATGTTTTGTGCTTTAAATTTAATTTTTGTTTGTAAGTGGACCTGGTCTGTTGAAAAATAAATAATAATAATTATTATTATTATTTTGTGCAATTTTTCCAATTATATAATTCTTATACTTAACACCTGCGGATGTAATCAACTACTTAAAATTCATCTTCCGGCAATTATTCCTTAATGTGTTAAACAACAACATTTATCCCCTGTTTCGTTTCGTTTTCTTTTCACCGTCCCTGTTCTTTTCTTCATATTTATTTTTATTGTATTTCATGGCCAGTGAACGCCGCGCAAACAACTTTATATATTTCTTGTTTTATTGCGGCGCGTTAGATATGTTTTGAGGTTTCCCCCCTTTCTCTTTTTTTTTTCTATAAAACGGCAATTTCGATATATAAAATAAATGTGTTCCGCCGAGTGTACAAAAATATTACCATAATACTATCCAGACGTGCATATATTTCATGATATTACTGGATATAAAATAGGAAGGAGTTGTGCTGGAAGAAATAAATAAATATATAAGAGAGGAGCGCATCTGGAGTTAATATTTATTGTTGAAGGGGGTTTGTTAAATAATTTAATAATAATTATTGTTTGAACTTATAACACATTAATTTAATTATTAATATTTTCTATATTTTTTATATTGCAATGAAATTAAACAAGGAAAATTTCTGGCAATGATCAATAAAATTCGATCAATCCCTTTTTCCAACTGCAAAAAATACTTACACTGTAAGTTTTACAAACATCTATTGAAACAACTACTTCCCGAGCATTTACCCCGCCGGACATTGGATTACACAATAGATATTTGTTGTTGCATAGCAGTACTACTGCGAATTGCAACGGTTTGAGTCGAAATTATTTAATGAAAGGATCATTGCCAGAAATTTTCCTTCTTTAATTTCATTGTAATTTAAATAACTGCAAACGTGTGAATCATCTTTGTTTCATTTTATTTAATTTTTTTATATTGGTTATCCTTTTGTTTGGTACATAAATTAATGCGTTTAAGCTTTAGATTGACAACCATGTCCTCTTATCATTTTTTTACCCTATCCTTTATTATGCATTGTAAATTTTCCCATGAGCCCGTCGAGGAAGAAAGAAGCAAATCGTGCACACGTATGTAGAGTGAGCCACGGAGTGTTTCCAGCACGCCCTAAGAGCAGGAACGAGAACAGCACCTGTACAGAGGCTAGATTCCGTCTTTCTTTCGTTTTACCGTCCCAAAAGTTTTCCTTTTTTTTGTCTGTCGGCCGTGATTAAAGTTAGCACGTAAGTAAGTGGCTTACAACCACTGCGTTCGTAGTTCAAGAAACATTTTCCCCCAAACACCTTTATTTTTCCTTAATTAAATTCTTCATGGAAGCAAAAAAATCTTAACAGTGGTGAAAAATAAGAGGATAAAAGAAACGAGTCAATGTTTATCCTCTTATTTTTCACCACTGTTGAGAATTTTTTGCTTCCAAGAAGAATTTAATTAATTATGCTTTATTACATGATTGTCTCATGAAGTGTAAATGGTTTATTGTCACAGATGTTAAGGAAAATCTACAAAACCACGTACGCATGTTGGATCAAATCATCCCCAGCTTTTTGTAAATATTTTGTAAAATTCTTTAATTTTGTCGGCGTTAACTTGATGGTATATTACCGTGTAATCGAAACTAGTCACGATTAATAAAAAATCCAAGTGGCATAAAAAAGTAATTAAAGAAAACAAAAATATATAAAATTTGTAAAATATTTTTTAATATTGAATCAATTCTAATTTTTCTCTCAAAGATAACAGATGTACAGATTTTTTGTAAATACTCAACGTATTTGTTAATAGAGAGCTCAACTCAACGGAACGAGTCCTTAGAACCAAGAGAAAGCTACACTCTCCCCTAACAATAAAAATGTATTATTGAACATACATCTTCTTTTCTCATAATACAAGACTAATTAAAAAAATAATTATATATTTTATATAATATAAAAAAAGACAGACTGCAGCTTACTCCTTATTTTCTTCGAGTTAAGTGCTTTCATTTGCGAGCCAATGGGAGGGAAAAATAAATACAAAAGGAAAAGAGGCGCAAATAGCATTGAGATAGACAACGACAGTGTAATTTTTGGAAAAAGTAAATTAAAAACAAAATCACCAGAGAAAGACAAAATGATGGACGAGCTGTTAAATAAAAGCAATAAAGGGAATGCGATTAGAGATAAAGGAAAGATTTTTACAAAATAATGAGCAGAGCGAAAAGCTGAGAAGAGCGGTAGAGTTAGTCAATAAGGAGTTAGCGCAAATGAAAGTGGAAATTAAAAGAAGGAAAGAGCACTCCTCTTCCCTTCTTTTAATATATATATATATATATATATTAATATGGATATGGAAAAGATGGATTTGTGCAAAAAAAAAAATTAAATATAGAAGTAAAAGAGGAGAAGAGGGAGAAGGAGTAGAGATGTAACAATATTGTTCTAAGAAATGTGATCGTAAATCTCCCCCTTTACGATTACATTTCTTAGAAAAATATTGTTACGCCTCTTCTCCTCTTTTTCTTCTAGTTTAGTATCAAGTAAGTGATATAAGAGAAACTAGATAGATGTTGAAGGGGAAGATGCCTTTGAAATGAAAAAACACCTTAAATACCTTGAAAAATAATAATAATATCTTGAAAAATAATAATTCAAGTCAAAAACTATTTGAGTAGTCGAATTAGCATTTCCAATTCGGAATGTTTCAAAGTAATTTAGAACAATGTGCGGTAATTGCATTAATAATTGAAATAAAAAAAATGATTTATAACAAAATGTTGCCAATGAATGGATGCAACAACAGCGTAAATATAAGCAAAATTGAACAAATAGTTTTTGTAGAGCAGGCGTGTAAATTATGTATATTTATATATCGATAATGTTTTACAACGAGAAAAGATAATGCAGATGGAATTAAAGAAGAAAGAAGAAGAGGAAACGTAGTAAATGTCAGATATGGAAAAATAGATATTAATAATAAATATTTATCATGAAATATGATGTGAAAGAGCAATACAAAGAGATAATTGCAAAAAAAGTAAGAAGAAAGAGGTATAGGGCAGATGGGGGTACCTAAAGAGGGATTTTGAAGACTGGGCAACAGGAAAAGATGCAGTAGAAGTAGTTAAAACCTGGCTGGTAGTGGGAATGACTCAGGGAAAAGCTACTAGCGGGGTTTAAATAGTAAATGAGAGGGCCTACAAATAAGGTAATTCGAAGAAGGACAAAGGGGTGTTATGGAATATGCTATGCTGTGGAATATAAAGGGTGCTAAATTATGAGTAACACCATTTGAATTATTAAGTACAAATGTTCTTAAGTCAAATGTACTGTCATATCTCAAGTTTTGTTAGATATGGAGCGCTGGCCGATTGCTCAAAGAATAATCTGTATAGAGAAGGTTTCAGGAATTAATTCAATTATTCAAACACAGCGACAGTTCCGGCAGAAGTTTAATGTTTAAATGGCTCCTTCTCATAACTAATGCCATTTGTGGTTTCAATAAAACGGTGCAAGGACTCATGTGTCAAATTTATGTATGGAAGTCCTGCGAGTGATGTTTCCGGGTCGTCTGTGGAAATCAACCGTGACCTCCTGATTTCTTGTGTCCGGATTACTTTTTGTGGGGCTATGTAAAATCAAAAATATACCAGAACCTGCCTGAAACTCGGGAAGACTTAAACCCAATGGGTACATTTGACGGCCCACACTCGTCATACGTATGTTTTGGCGTATTTAAAATTGTCGAAACTAGCTCGTCATTTAATTAATTTAAAGCAAGTTTTATGCCTAACCCTTATTATGTATATAACTAAAATAAAAGAATTATTACAGAAAATATATTATCTATAATGCAACAAATTCAGATGTAAAGAAATCTGTTAATAAATCGGTAGCTAAAGGGTTAAAGAATAACATAAGAAAAGCTATTGCTAAGATTCCGACTGAAATATGTCAGCGTGTAATGCGATCTATGTTGCACCGCGCGCCGATATACCTCGATAGAAATGGAAGTCACCTGGTCGATGTAATTTTTAAGTATTGAAGTTCAAAATAATTAGAAACAAAATTCATAGTCTCACCCTGTAATTTATATCTTTAATCGAAAAAAAAAATCAATTTTGTTGCATATTTGTAGTGCCTTAAATAGCTCAGTAAAGAGGATGAAGAGGTGGTATGGATAAAATACCAGCAAATAAGGACACATATGAGAATTGGAACAGTCTACGTGAACAACAATTGGGAAGAAGTGAGAAAAGAAATAGAGGATGAGGCGAATAATGGAAATAGATGAGTAGCGGGTGGGGATTTTAATGCAAGGATTGGAGAGAGATGGGGGAGAGTAAGTGACTAAGGCGAAGTAATACTGAGAAGATCGCAAGACAAACATTATAATAATGAAGAAAGAATCTTGCGAACTGGATTTTGGAGGAAGGGTGTAAGATATTAAATGGATGCTCTGATGATAACTGGGAGGGGAAGAAGACGTATCTAGGACAACAGGGATCATTAGTTATAGACTATATCATCTAAAAAGAATAGAAAGAGTAAACGTTAGGAAAATGAAGACAAAGGAAGTGCTAGGATCGGACCATTGGCCGATGGATACAAAAATATAGGTGGACGAGTATAGGATAAATGTAAAAAAAAAATATCAGATGGAAGAAAAGCATTGGAAAGGATGAAACTTCAACTGAAAAATATTGAACGAAGAGATATTGAGACTATGGAAGATTCTATAGTCGGATGTGGGAGCACAGTTAGAGGAGGAAGTAGAGGACAGAACCCGTGGTTTGATGAAGAGTGCCTTAATGCAAAAAGAGTGGCAAGAAAAGCGGTCAGAGACTGGAGAGTAGGATGAGGTGAATAAATATTGATAATTCAGAAGAGAACGATGCTGCTCCACTGCGAGAAAAAAAAAAACTTGAAATAGTCAAACAAATAAAAATGGAAATGAAGAAATGGCGAAATAAGGAAGAACTATGGTCGATATTAAAAAGAGGAGACGAGATTAAAATGCAGGAGATTTCACTAGCAGAGTGGGTGGAACACTGCGGGAAAATGTGTGGGGAGCCGGCAGGGTTAAGGGATGAAGAAAGTGGCGGGGCAGTAAGACTGAATGGGCTGAAAGCAGATAGGCGATCTGCAAATACCGGAGTCGTGGCGAGTGGGTGTAATGTATCCAGTACATAAAGGGGGGAACAAAAAAGATATAGGAAACTATAGAGGGATATCATTTGTGTGTACCGGATACAAGTCAGTCACGAAGGCAGTTAAAAACCGGCTGGAAGAAGAGGTTGAGATAAAGAGGAAATTATAGGGAACACAAGGTGGATTGAGGAAGGCGAAAGGGATGCGAGATCAAGTCGTTACGCTTGCGAGGGTGGCTGAGAGTATCTGTTAAAGACAGTTTGGACGAGATCCATGAAAGTCACTCTGGGGCTAGACGTGGATTGGAGGAGAGAGGAGGGAAGGTATGGAAACAATATGGCAGGTGTGTGTTGTGAGAGAATGGAAGGAACACGAGGAGTGCAAGGAGGTGCGTAAAACATGAATAAGGGTAATAAAAAGGATAGGTGAATGGATGAGAGAGGATGGGCCAGGTGTGGAGATTGTTGGGATGAGGAAAAAAAAAATGAAGAAAGGGGATTGGAGAGGATCGAAAATTATAAAGTAAAAAAGAAAATGAAATAAGTTGTATTTAAATAAGATATTTGTTGGTGAGTACGTGAAGTTTCTTGATGTAATATAATAATATTTTATTCTTTTCTTCGCGTTTCTTAATTTTATTATTAAATGAACATTTCAAGCACAACGTGCTCTTTATCAATAGCTTTTATGTAAAATTGACAAATAAATAAATAAACATGTAAACAAAATTGAATATACAAATGTGATGTGATTTAATTCAATAAATTACCTTAATATGATTTTTTAATAACACATCACATTTGCATATTCAATTTTGTTTACATGTTTATTTATTTATTTGTCAATTTTACATAAAAGCTATTGATAAAGAGCACGTTGTGCTCGAAATGTACATATAGTAATAATTTTTTTAAAAAAAAGTGAAGAAAGGATTAAAATATTATTATATTATATAAGTTGTATTTATATGCCAATAAAGGTATGTTTAATAAATAAAAAACACACAAGCCTCTATTAAAGTATAATTTGAGCCTACTAAATATACAGGCCGGAATATTGGATTTCTAAATCTCGGAGTCTAGTCGAAGTCCACGTGGGAGAATTCATTCGCTTACAAATTATCGTGATAGAAACATCTCCTGTTCATTCACAATCATTTATTTACGTAATTTGGATTTTTTTATCTAAACAATATAATTTGAATTAATGACCAAAGTTTTTATTTGTTTAATATATAATTTAATGGCAGAAAGGCTGTTGGCCGATAGCCGATTGTCGGTAAATAAAATTATAATATTTATTGTTAATTTCTTTCACATTTATATGTATATTGTACTGAAAATAAAGATTCATTATATATATATATATATATATATAATTTAAATATTTATCATTAAAACTGCATGCAGAAACAATTCTGACAATTTTTGCATTAAATTAATGACCAAGATGCTTATGCCAGGTATACGTATGCATGCCGGAGTCCTCCCCACTCCGACATTCCGGTCTGTATATTTAATAAGCTCTGGTATGCTGCTCCACTGTAAATGCAGCCTTATATTATAAAAGCATGCATTATTCAACGCAAATATTTAATCAATTTATTTTGATATATATATTTTTTATAAATATTTTTTTTAATTAAATAAATATTGTTCTGGGTTTATTCGAATTTTCCATATAATTGGCGCAGGCTTCGAAATAATAATGATAATTCCAGAACTAAAAATTCCAATTATTAATGTAATGAATATTCGGATCCCATTAATTATTTTTCGCATATTTCCGCGCGTGCGGATAGTTCGGATGCGTAAACACAACGGATATTTCCGGAATTTAATTAAACGAAAATAATCGGCGATTTTATAATACGCGGTGGCATCATTATTGTAATCACAACAGTACTCTATTTATGTATGCGCGTAAAAGCTAATTATAAATGAAATATTATGATTTAATTATGTAAAGAATTGTTTGTTAGAATTTGTAATTTGCTTAATCTCTAAAATTAATAATATATACAATCGCATTTATTGTCACGGTCGTCTACCTTGTAGACCCAAATTATTGATGATGCCACTTGAAATTAGACAAAAGATGGCGCTTGCGTCGTCTTTAATTTATTGTGATTTATTGTAAAATTTACATTAATTATAATACAGGGTTATTATAAATGATGGACCCATTTTTAAAAATTCGTATTTATTAAAGTACAAATCCAAAAATAACAATTTTTGTAGCCATGAAAAGAGGAAGTTACAAAGTTTGTTTTTTTAATATACTTTAACTTTATTTTACGGAATTCTCCATTATAATTGATTACATTATACAATAATTTACATATTTGTATATTTGTATTAATACTATAAAAGTTCAATGTGTCCACCGTTTCATGCACGACTAACATTTGTAATTTTTAGCGAAGAAGCAACTTTCTTCGTCGAAAAGTCAATAGACATAATGTTCGCATATTGGGTTTAAAAAATCCATATTCAATATTGCAACATGAAAGAGACTCACCGAAGATAAAGGTGTTTTATTATAAAGCATAAAATTCGGTTCAAAATGTGTGGATGGAACAACTGTTTCCACAAAAAAAAATTGCTGTGGAGTCATTTATTCCTAATTATTGGAAACTTGCAGTCGTTAAGCCAATTGCAAAAAATATTAATCCACTAACTATGGTAACACAAGACTCATTTTTATTCTTTTCACCGTATCTAAGATATTAGAAAAAAATATTAAATTACAATTAACCTAATCTTTATGTTGGTTGTGGAATAGCGTACATGGGCAAGCTGGAACAATGGCTGTTCTCTGAAGTTGAACGTTGAAATTGTATAATGCTTTAAAAAAACTTGGTATCTTCTTATTTTTATGGCTACAAAGATTGTTAATATTGGATTTTTACTTTAATAAATACGAATTTTTAAAAATGTTCCATTCAAATAGGAAAGAATATTCATTCACTTGATCTCAGTTATTTAAATATATTAAATAAAAATGATTTGTTTAAGGTACTTACGCAGCGTAAGTCAAAAGTCACAGAGCTAAATGTGGAAATAATTTATTAATTATTTTCAAATCATTTTTATTTAATATGGTCCAATCATTTATAATAACCCTGTAAAATGAATTTTATATATACAAACATTTTTATTCCCAAAGAACACATACATATTTAATTTAATATACAATACATGAAACAATTTAAAACACATATATATTCTTAAGATAAACAGCTATCGACCGGAGGTCTTTCGGCGTAATGAATTTTATATATGTGTTTGCTGAAAGAAAAATAATAATATTGCATATTAATTGTATAATACATAATTAATATATAATTCACAAATTGGCTATCGATCAAAGGTCTTTCAGCCAAAATATTGATATTAATACACGATGCATTGACAAACAAAAGATATATTCTTATGTAAACGTTGCATTTCTTTTAACACGACGATAATTTGAACCAAATATCAGACTTCCCTATCTCCTTGTGTACGTGCGGGGTGAATAGAATTTAATAGCCAACAGAGTAAAATACTTATTTTATATACATACATCACATTGCTAAATTGAATTAAATAAAAATGTGTGTGCAAGAGAGCGGGATGGCGTACAAAAAAAAAGAGAAACGCAAGCAGAATCTTCCCGCTTATTTCAACTCGGGTACATATTTTAAATATTTTATGATCCCCGCGGGGTCGGCCCCACACGGATATACACGCACAAATAATTTCTTTTAAAGTTGCCTTTATACTTTCACGCGGTGTATTTTTAATTAAACTTTTATTTATTTTTACGACCGCGTACATCTTTCGCTTTGAATAATTGCGGCCGGGCGGGCGGATGCGCCGGGCGGATTTTCTCCCTCGCCCACCTAAATGCGTTTGATGATTTAAATTTATTAGGTAGTTTTAATTTTAACTATTACAGGAATATACTCGCGCTGAAATTACGATTTGTCGCATAAATGTTATTAATAAATTAATATCACTTGAAGATAGGAATAAGCCGGTTGCATTTTGTTTTCACAATGAACTGTTTGGGATTGATAAATAAATATTTCGATGCGTATTATTTTTATTTTGTATTTTGTCAGAATTTGTGATTGGTAATTTGCCTTTTTTATACATGTTTTGTAATCTTTTTATAACGACACACTTTTCTTATAAAAATTTTAATATGTAATTATAATTGTAATTTGGAAATGGAGATTCCGTTAATAAAGTAAATTGAAATTGAAATACTGAATTTCTAACGATAAGGGAGATATCGAAGACGGGTTCTTCTATAACTCGCCCACTATAAATAACATTGAGTTACACATTTAATGAAACGTTCAGTCACCATTCATCTAGCGTATGGATAACTAGTGATGGCCATTTCGGTTTTTCGAACCTCATCAGACGATGCCACTTGAAATTAGGCAAAAGGTGGCGCTTGCGTCGTCTTTAATTAATTAAAATTGAGTTAATTCCTTACATAATTTAATTAAACAAATGACGAGTATATTTATAAAAATTTAAACACTAATACACTCCACCGCTGACTGTCAGTTAATTTAACGAGAGTTTTATATTGTTTCGAGCGTAAAAAAAAGAATGTAATGTTTATTGAGATTTATGTGTGTTTCACTAAGAAGCGCACTAAACGTGTACACGGGTATGAACTTTGTCTAGAATAACGCCAACATCGCCCCGATCTCCAAGGATTGTCGCCGTTAGTTGACAGCGCACTAGTAGCTCCCAGATGCGCGTTTTATCTATGTTAAGTCCGTTTATATGACACTGCAAAACGAACATTTTGCATCCACGGTTTCCTTTGTTCAGGACAAATGGATTAAAAAAATGAAGCCGGATTTAAAATTAAGAAAAACAAAAATTACATAAATTTTCATTAATTTAACAGCGATGAATAACGAAGTAAAAGTGCAATTAATTAATTTTATTAATTATTCATTATTATTTATTATCAGGCAGATGATTAGTCATTAATAATCTACCTGATGATATATATATAATTTTATATATATATAATGTCAGAGAATGTCTTGTCCGAAAGTAGTGTTCATGAAATGTTGTTACATTAAATAAGTAATAGGGTTGTAAATAAAGAAAAATGACTCTGTGTTGGGGAAAAATTGTAATAGAGTTTCCACAATAAATTTTGTGAAACTTAAAAATAACGTTTGTTTTATTTCTTGAATGGGTTTCTCACTAATTACTTGTTGAAACGTTTTAAACTATTACTAATTTAATTTATACCTTCGTCAGTAAAAGTGAAGTAAGGAATAACAGTTTTTCTCTTTTGTGATTAATCACTTCACGTAAACTCGAAACTATACAGTTACTTCATCAGTAACTGTTGTTTTATTTACAAAGAATGTGTTATGAAGTTTCATCAAGTAAAAGCTTGAACTTTCGTTTATGTGAAAATAATTTTACGTTTTGCTTTTCACGTAGACATAATATTAAAATTTTCTAAATTTATATCTACAAAGAAGATATCGAATACGGAAATTTCAATAATTCTTCCTGTACATATCGTTGGAATGTTTTTATAAAATAAATAAAATGATATTTATTTCAACAATTAATTTATAAGAAACACTTTTATAACTTACCATTTTATCTGGAGCACACATCCACTCACTCGCACGTTCGCGTGATTTATTTCCACCTAAAAAAACAACAGATTATTCCATATGAGATTTCAGTCGGTTTCTAAAGGTACGCTGATATTTCAATCATTATCATTTTTATTAAAATCTACTAGAGCAAAAAAAAAAATAGGCTGTCGCTAATAATAATAAAAAACATAAACATGTACCACTGGTATAAAAAAGTTAAATGTTTTCAAACATTTTCTTTAAGTGATAGATAATTATTATTGTAATATGTTTAATAGTTTATTGTTGCCAACGTAAAATTATCGACAAAACATGGCAAAACTTATTCTTTTTTAAAGCAGTATAATTTTATCAATTTTGGTTAAGATTAATTTATATTCGTCTATTTTAAAACAGAAAAATGTTGGCTTTACTATTTCAAACAAATTCCGTCAGTATGAGATGAAATAAGATTCAGTAACGTTCAATGAAGTTTATTAAACAGAAAAAGTGTTGGCTTTACTATTTCAAACCATTTCCATAACTTTTACAAATTCCGTCAGCATGAGATGAAATAATATTCAGTAACGTTCAGTGAATTTTACACACGATAAAATGTAAAATAAGCCTTTTTTCGAGGCAACAAACTTGAAAGGATCCTTAGTTATCCTGTTTTAAATAATTGTGTAAAATAAACGAATCAAATAATAAATTTAATCTTAATGTTTTAAATTAATGTGTAAAATAAACGAATCAAATAATAAATTTAATCTTAATATAGTTACTTGAGTTACGTGAAGGTTTATATCACTTAATTGAAACACAGTTATATTCCTTTCTTCACTTTTTATTTTTAATGCTAAATGTACATTTCGGGTACTAAGATTCACAAACCGGGAAATAAATATAGACCAATAGTCTCAAACATCAATTCACCGACATACAAAATCGCGAAATGGCTAGTTCATGAATTTCAACAGTTAAATATTAACAATGGCTTTTCAGTTAAAAATTCATTATTTGAATTCACAAATAAATTAAATAACATAAATATTCAACCCAAAGATCAATTAATTTCTTTTGATGTAGAGTCACTTTTTCCTAGTATTTTTATTGACATAACGTTAAATATTTTAATTAGTTGAAAATTGCATCCCTACAGATTAAATAAATAATTACATTAAACTCACCGAAATGGTAATGGAAAATAATGCATTTGAATTTAACGGAAAATTCTACAAACATTCGGTACCCCAATGGGTAACCCACTTTCACCATTCTTAGCCAACATTTTCATGAACCATTTAGAAAACCTAGCCAAAACAACTCTAGATTATTTCCCAAGAATTTGGATTAGATATGTAGACGATATTTTTGCCATTATTGAACAAGATTCAGATGTCACTAATTTTATCAATAACCTCAACAACATCAATTTTACTTATAAATTTGAATCAGATGTCAATTCCCCTTCTTAGTCTTATTAATAATCAGAAACAAAAACAAATTAGAATTACTAGCAGTGTTTTGACTAGATTTAAAGAACATACTTACCATATTAGAAACTTTAATTCTGAAAAATCTGCTGTCTTCAATAAATACAGGACATAAATCTTCGATTGAAAATGTTAAACTTCTTAAATTTTCACGTGAATCACAATTAAATATGTCGGAGTTTATTGAAATGAAAAAACACATTGATTATCTTTTAACTTTTGATTATAGTTGCTTAAATAACCCCCTGTTAAATCTTATTAATTCATAAATTTTTGCATGTTAATTATAACAGTATTTATATTAGTTTATAGACATTATGATTTATAAATATTTTAATATAACAACCTATTATTTATTAAAATTTCAATTACCGAAGAAGGAAACATAGTTTCCGAAATATATCTAGTTTAATAAAAAAATAAACCATTCATCAATTCATTTGCGCAAATCGTCAGGACAGTTCATCTAGCTAGCATAGATTTTTCTTTAACTTCATCATAAATTCACGACAGGGCAGAAAGACCTCTGGTCGATAGCCCAGACAGACTAACATTTACATGTATTGTAATTATTTATATTGTTATATATATATATATATATATATATATATATGTATGTATATAGTCTGAATAAAGATATATATTTATAAAAACATAAGTAGGAAAAAGGACAACAATTTTTATTTAAATAATTAAAGTCTCCATAACCAACAACCAATATAAAGAAGATTAGAAATTAAATTGTATAAATAATTAATTTCGTAATTATTTACTATATATACTTTTAAATAATAAAAATTAGTGGAAAAACTGAATCCAATGGGCTTTTCACGAACAAAGTGACAGTACTAAGGTTAATTTTTTCATCACCATAAAATTAATTTTCCCGCACTTCAATATGTCCCCAGGATTTTCAGAAATTTCTGTTTTGTGATTTGAAATAAGGTAAATCGGGATTTATATGTGACCGCGGAGAATTTATCTAATCGCAACATTTATTTTTTAAGGGAATCCCATATGTATTGTTTATTTGTGTTCAATTACAACTAAACAATAAATTAATTAAAGGTACTAAAAATATTATATTGTTGTAAAAATGAATTTAAAGTTATGATAACTTAACTGTGGATGATTGTAAAGGTAGTTTGAAGAAGAATTGAATAGAAAAAATATGTAGAAGGTTTTCCATTTAAAATAACAAAGTTGACAAACACATTTTCTGAATTTATATCGACAAAGGATTGATATCTCATTTGTCAGAAAATTTTGTTTGTCAACTTTGTTATTTTAAATGGAATTTTAATAATTCTTCTTGATAATAATTCTGAAAAAATGTTTGTTTCTCAACTTTGTTGTTTTAAATGGAATTTCAATAATTCTTCCTGATAATAATTCTGCAAAAATGTTACATACAGTATATCTAACAATAATTTTACGTTATATTTTTCAAGTGGGCGAATATATTTTTTTCTAAATAATTCTCCCAAAGAAGAACTTTCAATAAGAGACCAAAGAACACAGAAAAGTAATTAAAAATAAAACAAATTCTACAGGACTAGCTAAACACTGCATAGAAAATAATCATTTTTTCAATAATAATCAAACGAAGATATTGTATACAGGTAACAAGGGTAAAGATTTAAATCAAAGAGAAGGTCTAGAAATAAATAGAGCTATAAAACAAAGAAAAACAATTCTTAACATCGAGGACATTTGGAGCTTCCCCATCGCGACTGCCCTTGTGACCTGATACTACTTATGTCACTGTCAATCTTTTCAATTTTATATCGTCAGTTCCTTGAAAATGATCACTGGTCGTAACTAGTCGTAATTCAAATATTAAATTTAGTGAAAGGAACAACCAAGTGTATTTTTAATTGATACACTTGGCAGTTCCTTGAGAATGGCCACTGGTTGAAACTAGTCAGAATACAAATATAAAATTTAATACAAACAATTAAGTGTAAAATATTTTGCGTTATATTCTCACCAATCCCGCGGTGAAACATTTTTTATGTAGTAATTATGAATTATAGACTTTCGGAACTCAAATATAAAATTTAATAAAACGAACAACAAGTGTATTTTTAATTAATTTACTTGCTTGTTCGTTTAACTAAATTTTATATTTGAGTTTCGAAAGTCTATAATTCATAATTATTACATAAAAAATGTTTCACCACGGGATTAGTGAGAATATAATTCAAAATATTTTACACTTAATTGTTTCTAAAACATTGATAATTTTCAATTTCAATTTACTTTATTAACGGAATCTCCATTTCCAAATTACAATTATAATTACATATTAAAAATTTTATAAGAAAAGTGTGACGCTCTAAAAAGATTATAAATAAATGATCATATGTTAATCGAAATGTACATCTGTTAACAAACAAATAAGTTTATAATAAAACACTTTTTGAATAAATAAGTGAAGAAAAGTGTACAAAGTGTTTTCATATATAATTAAATATATGTTAATTAAATTTTTCTGAATTTAAATCAACAAACGAGATATCGAACACGGAAATATCAATAATTGTTCCTGTATATGGATATGTTGGAATGTTTGTACAAAATATCATTATTATTTTTTAGAATAAATATGACTAGATTATTAAAAATCAACCAATAAAACAATTAAACACAGATTAGATTGAATAACATTAAATTCTCGACTAGTTTCGGGTTATTAGCCCATTTCCAAGAGAATTTAAAATTTAGTTTATTTATTTTCCATGGATAACCCGAAACTTGCTGAGAATTTAAAGTTATTCAATCTAATCTGTGTTTTATTGATTGTTTTTTTTTTAATAACCTAGTCATATTTATTTTATACAATATGAACTACCAATGTGTAAATATTAAAACTATTAATTATAATTTTTTTAGTGATTGATTTATTAGAAACACTTTGATAACTTACCATTTTATCTTCTGGAGCTCTTCTGCACACATCCACTCACTCGCACGTTCGCGTGTTTTATTTCCACCTGAAAAAAAAAAAAACAGATTATTCCATATCAGATTTCAATCGGTTTCCAAAGCAACGCTAATATTTCAATCCTTATCACTTTTATTAATTGGATCAATTCCAACTTCCAGTCGAGCTAAAAAAAAAACGGCGTCTCGGATAATAATAAAAAAAAGAATGAATCATCATGGAAATTTAATTGCGGTTTCGTTTTTCTTTCGAGGCGAGTAAATATTCCGGCAGTCTTAAATCCGTCGTCTTTTTCTCGTTCTCTCTCTGTCTTCTATTCTTTTTCGCGTTGCGTAACGTTATTTTGCAGCATGTGCAGCGTCCATAAATTACCCCCCACCAACCGAGCATAAATCCAGCTGGAGATTACTCAGGGCAACGAAAGCTCATATGTTTTAAAACGCTTAAATTTAGATCAACAACAAGCGGGAAATATTAATGGGATGTACTAAATAACAGTTCATATTGTTTGAAATGAAAGAAATATGATTCTTATATATATACAAACATCTTTATCCAGATAATCGGGGCTATTCCCTTCGGGAAATGTTACGTTGTTAATTAAATTCACATTCTATGAATGCATATCTATTATAAAAGTAGCTTAGGCTGCGATGATAAAAATAACGTTCACGTTAAACATAATTTTTTCTTTACAAAATATCCCTGAATTACAGTATCATATAATAATAATAATTATATTACGGAATCACCTTTTTACAAAAACAATACAATATACAAGGTGGGCCAGAAATAATTACGAATTTGAAAAAATCATTAAAAAAAAACTAAGTACAATTCACATACAAATTTTTATTTCTATAAAAATTTACATCTGGGAAATTCATTTCTTGAAAATAACGTCATCCAGGTGTGCACCATCGCGCTGCAAACATTCTTCGAATCTGAACCTCAAATTGGTAAAAACTCGCTGGCACATTGCACGGGGAATGGCTGCCATTTCTTCCCGGATATTGGTCTTCAACTGGTTAATCGTGGCTGGGTTATTAGAGTAGACTCTACTTTTTAGATATCCCCACAAAAAAAAGTCCAGTGGCGTTAGATCTGGACTTCTAGGAGGCCATGCAATGTCACCTCGGCGCGATATCAGTTTCCCAGCAAACATCTCGTTTACGACCGTCAAAGAGGCATTAGCTGTATGGCATGTCGCGCCATCTTGTTGAAACCATGTCGCACGATTATAGGCTTCAAATTGTTGCAGTTGTGGAAAGAAAAAATCCCTTAACATGGCTATGTATCGGTCAGAATTTACAGTGACAGATTGGCCTTGTCGATTTTCGAAGAAGTATGGTCCGATAATTCCGTGCGCTGACATGGCCGCCCAAACGGTTACTTTTGGCGAATGCAGAGGCTTTTGGTGTTTTGCACGTGGGTTCTCTGCAGCCCAGTAACGGCAATTCTGTTTATTCACATGCCCATTCATGTGAAAATGGGCTTCGTCGGAGAACAGAATATTGTTGACACTCCGAAAGCGTTCCAACATTGTTTGAACAAAGGCTCTTCGTAAAATTGGATCATTTGGCTGTAATTCCTGCACAACTTGAATTTTATACGGGTGCAATTTCAGATCTTTCAACAAAATGCGACGCAAAGATGTTCTGGATACCGCAAGTTCGGCTGAACGCTTTCGAATCGATTTAGCAGGATTACGTTGAACTGAAGATCTAACTTGTTCAATTGCGTCTTCTGTTCTCGTTGACCTTGGACGTCCCGCAGGCTTCTGTTTGAGAGTCGAACCAGTAGCTTCGAACTTTCTGGCCCACGATCGAATCACACTTTCGTTCGGACACTGATTTAGGTCATGTAATCCAAACTCACGCTGAAATAAACGCCGAACAATAACGCACGAATCGCCAATTTTGTAATAATGTTTAACGCAGAATGCACGTTGCGCTCCTGTGAAGTGATCCATCGCGACTAAATTTCCCAGAACCGGGCTACTTAACCCCACCACCCGCGCAGTCCCCTCTCTGAAGCTTCAAACACAAGAGTGTTTTTAAAATCGTACGCCTTTCAGGCCCACCCTGTATATGCCAGTGTTACAATCAATCAACGTATATGCAAGTGCAAAAAAAAGTACAAAATCAAAGTAATTTCTTAAGTTGACGCTTAAATGTAGTGAACGAACTCCCAAATATATCAAATTTAATATCACGGTTGAGTAGGTTAATACATCTTATTATTCTATTTAATGGACTGTTAAGTGAATAATTTTGCTTACAGGGACGTATATTGAAAACCGTCTTGCTTCTACATTTCAACAAATATGGGTTAACATTAAAACTAAACAAACTTAATAATTCCGAACATTGAGTTTCACCTGATATCAATTTATGAAAAAAGCATAAATCCAATTCAACTCGTCTAGATTGCAATGATTTAAGGTTTAACTTGTTAAATGTAATGTTAATATTAAATTCCACAAATGTTATCCCAAGTTTAAATGAAATGAATTTTAAAAATTTGTTTTGTACTCTCTCCAATTATCTATATGTGTAGAATAAAATGGAGACCATATTATACTACTGTATCCTATATACAATATTCGGGTTGGTCTGCCTGGGCTATGGACCAGAGATCTTTCTGCTCTGTTTTGAATATACGGTGATGTGCAATAAATAAATCTAAACTATCTTAATTGTTCGCAGAAATAAATTGGTGAATTATGAGAGAATGTTTATATGTTTAAGGAATGTTTGTATTTCGTGAAGTACAAAATGTTTAGAGGAAGGTGATTTTTTGTATTACTGCAAGTTTTTGTTTTAAATTAACACGTTCAAAAATGATCGAAACTTGGTTTGTTTTACAAATTATTTGTATTTACGAGTCGATTTTCTGCGGATCAAAGGGACCGTCGAGTGGTGGAAAAAAGGAAATAAAAAGCCGCTGAAAGAGTGCGGAAGGTATGCGATTAAAAAAAATAATTAAAGTCCGTAATTCACAATTCGAAATAATTAATTATTTGTAAAACAAACCAAATAAATTCAATTCTACATATTAGTAGAAATATTTTACTAAGTGATCAATGAGAGACAAATTAATCATGATAGAAACATTTGGTTTCTCTAGACCATTAAGTTGTATTTAATTTTTTGTTAAACAATAAAAATTATAAATTAAATAAAAATTTTTTGAAAATAGTTAATAAATTATTCCCTCAATTATTTTATATTTAATTTACTTAAAATAAAACACTGAGTAACACTTATTTCACAATTGCTTTTATTTAACTAAATGAATGACCTAATTGCCAACCTAAATATCCAACGCAGAACAATCAAATTCACAATAGAATAAGAAAAGAATCCATGAACCGCTAGAAACACCTTCATTAGGAAACTCCAATAATCCCTTAATCTAAGAACCACCGCCTTCTTAGAGATAAATACACACTGTTTTGTAAAATTAGTCAGTAAGCTATTGATAATGTACGCTTAGTGTTCGAAATGTGCATTTAGCTAAATAAAAGTAATTGTGAAGTAAGTGTTGCTCAATTTTTTATTTTAATTATAATTCATTAAAACTTCACGTAACTCATCAAACCAAATGATATATTTAATTTTTTGTTAGACAATAAAAATTATAAATTAAATAAAAAGATTTTGAAAATAATTAATGAATTGGGGCAATAATTTGTTTATTTCAAAATCTTTTCATTTAATTTATAACTTTTTTGTCTAACAAAAAATTTAATATAACTTAATTTCCCTATTATTAATATATATATATGACCCTTTCTACCCATATGGGTGTATTATTAATAATTATTATTATTATTAATGTTTAAGTTTTCTACTTCGTTATATATCGTTTCCAATTTGATAAAGATTTCTATTCCAAACAAATATTAGTATTATTGTGATAATGATTTATTTACCACCAACTTTACTTTGAAATGCAAACTAAATATGTCTGTTAATGGAAAAGTAGAAAAGAGTATTTAGCATTTAATTTAAAAATATTTGCCAAAGGGTTAATTAATACAATATTTCATTTTTTTATGCAAAGGAGTATTCATTCAGTTGGTCACAGTTATTTAAATAAATTAAATTGCGATAAAAAACACAATTAATTATTTTCAAATTCCTTATATATATATATATATATATATACAGTACAAATAATTTTAACTATATAACATAAATAATTACAATACATGTAGGTGTTAGTCTGCCTGGGCTATCAACTCTTTTAACGTCAAGTTTTCGGGCAAGGCAATTTCGTCTTCAGAATGCCGCGTGAAATTAAAGAAATCAAGGAATTCCTGCTGAGGGCCAGGAGGAAAGACGCTAAATCTGTAAAGATCAACAACACCAAATTCAAGGTACGTTGCTCTAGGTTCTTGTACACCTTAGTCATCTTCGATAAGGAGAAGGCCGAGAAGTTGAAGCAGTCCTTGCCTCCAGGTCAAGTGAAAGAAACCAAGTAAATCCACATTCTTTTGTTTTCCAACATACAACTTCACATTGACAACATCTTTACAATGGATTAGCTACAAATCTATCCGAGTGTACCTTGAAATGAAAATACACAGTAAATTATTATAAATATTTTGTTGTATGATTACAATTAGACAGTTTTAAAAACTATTGGTCTTTTTGCTCTGTCATGAATTTATGTTGAAGAAAAATCTATGCTAGCCAGGTGAACTGTCCTAATGATTTGCGCGAATGAATTGATGAATAGTGATGGTAGGATGTTTGTATTTAGGAACGATATTAGAGTTACGGGGAATACAGAATTTTGTAAGAAGGGGTATTTAATTAATTTAAATTTGCATTTTCGTCGTGTTATTATATTTATTTTTTTTTTTTTCATTTCTATTAGCTTTTAATATTCGTAATTCACGAATCGCTAAACTTATTTACGCATTCAGTGGGTCAAATTAAACAGAGCAAAACAAAAGGAAATCGACGAAGAAAAAAGGAGAGCCGCTTAAAAATTCTCCAAGACTGCGAATTACGGACTTTAATTAAGTTTTTTAATCGCATACCTTCCGCACTACTTTACCGGAGTTTTATTTCCAATTTTTTTCATTTTTATTTGCTGCCTCCACTCGACGGTCCCTTTGGTCCGCGGATAATCGACTCGTAAATAATTTCGATAAATCAAACGGCGACGGGAAATTAATTAATTGAATTTCGCGTTAATCGAGCGATTCAACCATTGAATTATTTAATTTATTAATATTCATAGATATTTAATTAATTTGTACAATTTAACAATAATATTTTTATTGTAATAATAAATATAAATAGATGACTAGTAGAGAATTTAAAGTCATCCAATGTGTTTTATTTATTTTATAGGTAAATATATAATATAAATAATATATTTAGTCTGGTTTTCGGAAAAGATGCTCTACCGTAGACCATATTGTTGACTTAGATTCAGCCATCAGGGAAGCCTTTGTAGAACGAAAATATCTTACTGCAGTTTTCTTCGATATGACAAAAGCCTATGATACAATTTGGCGAAGAGGAATTATTCCTCAAGTTTAGACAGTTTAGAATAAGAATTGGTAAAACAGTGTCGAAGTAATATCTTACTATTGTATTCTTCGATATGACAAAAGCCTACGATGCAATTTGACAAAGAGGAATAATTATTAATGGCGTATCAAGAGTAACCTAATTAAGATCTTGGATGATTTCCTCAAGTTTAGACAGTTTAGAGTAAGAATTGGCAAAACAGTTTCGAAGTAACATTTTACTATTGAATTCTTAGATATGAAAAAAGCCTACAATACAATTTGGCAAAGAGGAACCATTAAGAAATTGGATCAATGGTATATCAAGGGTAACTTAATTAAGATCTTGGATGATTTCCTCAAGTTTAGATAGTTTAGAGTAAGAATTGGTAAAACAGAATCGAAGTAACATCTTACTGTTGTATTCTTTGATATGACAAAAGCCTACAATACAATTTGGCAAAGAGGAACCGTTAGGAAATTAGATCAATGGCGTATCAAGGGTAATCTAATTAAGATCTTGGATTATTTTCTCAAGTTTCGACAGTTTAGAATGAGAATTGGTAAAACTGTGTCGAAGTAACATCTTACTGTTGTATTCCTCGATATGACAAAAGCCTACAATACAATTTGGCAAAGATGAATCATTAGGAAAGTGAATCAATGGCGCATCAAGGGTAATATAATTAAGATCTTGGATAATTTCCTCAAGTTTAGAGTAAACAATTGGTAAAACAGTATCGAAGTATTTACCCAAGAGGGTCAATTTTAAGTGTAACACTTTTCACCGTAGGAATTAACGGTATTGCATACCAGCTGGATGATCGACTTAATAAGACCTAACAATCACAATACTACAAGAGAATATTAATAAAATCTCGGAAGCAACGCATTAAAGATGTCTGTAGATATCACAGTCCAAAACAACTATCATGCACTTCTGCCGCCTATGATCATCACATGAGTTCCCAACTTTTACTGTAATCCTCATTGTCGAAAACCAGAAATTCCTTGAAATTATCTTCGATAAAAAGCTTAAATACCATCAACACGTCGAGTACCTCAAGCAAACAATTAATTACATCAAAATAATTAACCGTCATACATGGGGAGCCGATAAAGGCATACTAATGTCAGATATTGGCCTTACTAAAGAAGCAAATACAATACCTTGTGACTTTCCCATTGAATAAATCTGCACCTGATTTAAAAAATAATCAGACTTTTACTATCCTACCTATAGGATGGTAAAAGTCTGATTGACAGATAAAAAAAAAACAAATATGAGACAGGAATATAATAATAATAATAATAATAATAATAAATTTATTACCCAACAGGAAACAGTAGCCCAATTACAGGATAATACAAGATAATTTTACATTATAATAATAGCAAGACAAACATGAATATAAATATAAATATAAATAAATACCAGTACAAATACCGATACGAAAACAATAAAATATACAAATAAAGATTACAAATTGTAAAAAGAATTAGTAGCGTAATAATATTGAAGAAAGCGTATCACAGAATATATCACAATCATAAAACCGTTCGTTAAAAATTCTACACATTGTGCTAATAGGAGAACGTAAACCAGACATATTTCGATTGAAGTGAACATAGAATGTTGGTTTATGTCGCCCGTTGAATACTGGAGCATGAAAGTTGATCTGGCTTAATATATCACTGCAGTCAACATGGTTGTGTAAAATCTTAAACAAAAATGAAATACTAGCTGTATGACGTCTATGTTCAAGGGACTCAATGTTGACAATTTTAAGAAGCATAGTGTGATCAAATCCTTGAGGAGGGTAATGCCCAAGTAGTTTAAAATGCAGAAATTTTGCAAATTTTCTTTGAACACTTTCAAGTAGTAAAATTTGTTGTTGAGTGTAAGGGAACCAAATCAAAGAACAATACTCCAGTTTAGATCGGACGTAAGCGTTAAATATTGATTTCAAAGCTATAGGATTTCGCAAGTCCGTAGAATTGCGGTGAATAAAACCTAGAGCCTTAAAAGAGCTGGCCGCCAGTATTTGTACATGGTAATTAAAAGTAAATTTATCATCGAACCACACGCCCAGATCTTTAAAGGTACGCACTTTTTCTAGAATGTTGTTATCGATCGAGTAATTGAATGTAATGTATTGACTTTTTTTGCTAATAGACATATATTTACATTTGTCCGAATTTAACAGTAATTTATTAGATACGCACCAGTCTGAAACAATATTAAGCTGATTTTGTAAGTGTATACAATCTTCAGGCGAACTAATAAACGAATAGATCTTTAGGTCATCAGCATATAGTAGATGTTTGCACTTAATTACACTCGAGAGGTCGTTAATAAAAAGATTGAAGAGAAGAGGCCCTAGGACTGATCCTTGTGGAACCCCCGAACTAGGAAAGAAAGAATCCGATTTAAAGCTATTAAAAGTAACGTAGGTTTCACGATGGGAGAGATACGAGGAAATAAGTAGTTTCGAATTAGAGGAAAACCCGAAGAGTTCCAGTTTGTTAATTAAGAGACTATGGTCCACTCGATCAAAAGCTTTTGACATATCTGTGTAGATCACATCAATTTGCCCCGATGAATCTAAAGACCTAGCAATATCATGTGTAATAATAGCAAGATTTGTTGTTGTGGAACGTCTAGGAACAAAACCATGTTGTTGTTGAGAAATATAAGATGATGCATGATTATAAATTTGATCATAAAGTGATTTTTCAAAGACTTTTGTAATATGAGAGAGTAAAGCAATAGGACGATAATTCTCAAGGTTGTTACGATTGAAAGAGGTTTTAGGGATAGGGCAAATAGAGGTGATCTTTAATTTATCGGGAAATATGCACTTATTAATTGATATGTTAAAAATAATTGAAAGTGGTTGACAGAGAATGGACGCACAGTCTTTAAGTAAAAAGGCAGGTATTTGGTCCCAACCGTAGGAGGTTTTATTAGGAAGATTCTTTAGGTGACCATACACTGTTTCAGGAGAGATAAAAGAGAAGCTGAAATTAGGAATGCTAGTGTAGGAGTACGAGTTATTGATTAGAGGAGATTGTGAACGAGGGAGATACACAGATTGAAAGTATTCTTTAAATCCTTCAGCAATATCAAGAGGCGTATCAAATGTTTTATCGTTTAATGAAAGTTCAGTAGGAAATCCAGAAGGACCTGATTTTTTAGATTTTATGTACGCCCAAAATTGTTTAGGATTATCAGTAAGTTGGTTTTCGACATTGGTGATATAACTTCTATGAGCTGCTCTGATTTTGAATTTAAGTAATGAGCGGCTTTTTCTGAAATTTAGATGTGCAAATCTATTGGAATTCATGTTCCTCCGATAATAATTCTTAACAGAAATGAGTTCAACAATTTCTTTAGAAAACCAAGGAGGATATTTGTTTTTAACGCGAGCAGTTTTGAACGAGTATTTAGGAATATATTGATCAATACCAGTATAAATTATATTATAAAACGCATCAAGTGCAGAGTCAACATCAGAGTAGCCCTGAAGAAATTCCCAGTTAACAGTGGATATATAATGATAAAGTTGTAAATAATTCCCTTTGCGAAAGTTGAGTTTGGTAAGGGTAGTGTTAAAGGGGGACGATAAAGTGTTAATTTGAAAAGCCAGTGTGAAAGCAGGATGAAACGAATCTTCAGGTAGTAACGGATCAGGATCCCTATGTATAATACAATCAATATTCGAAAAAACTAGATCCAGAATATTACCAGTACAATTAGAGATATTATTTAACTGGTGAAGGCCCAAGAAAGAACAAGAGTTAACAATATAACATGCAATTTCAGACATAATTGATTTAGTCAGGGAAGGACAATTAAAATCACCGAGACATATAATTGGACTGTTCTTAAAATTAATTTGCATAAGATATTCAAATAGTAGCTTAATATCAGAAGCAGCAGTATTAGGGGGAATGTATAAAACAATAATAAATACGCTGTGAGAGTGGAAATTTAGTTTACATATTAAGAGATCGATTAACGGTACTTGAGTTTTAAAATCATTAGTAGGGACGATGTCAATGTTTAAAGAATTTTTAGCAGCAAGTAAAACGCCTCCGCCTCTACATCTACCACTTAGATCACGATCACGATCAGTGCGAAATACTGTATATTTGCAACTAATAATTTCACTATCACTGACGCTGGTAGTAAGCCATGATTCGGTAACACAAATTAGGTCGTAATTGTGACTAAGAGCACTATTAAAAAACTCAACTAGTTTAGTGTTGAGTCCTCTCACATTCTGATAGTACGCTGTTAAGTTTCCTGAGGGTGCTGACTTTCAGTCCTGCGATGTGTCCTTTAGATAAGGTATACCATTCCGATGTGCAATTTTGTAGTTGTGTTCACCATTAGCCTTTTTGGCCTCAAGTTCAGCTCTCAACTGGTTGTAGTATGTTAATTGTAGTCTAGTTTTGTCAGCGTGAAAGTAAACGTTATCTACACGAGCGTTTGAATTGCTGCGCAATACTGAAATAGCTGACTCCTTAGAATCAAATATGATTTTAAGGGGCCTGGGTTTAACACCATGTCCACTTTTACCCAGACGAAACACTTTACGAGGTTTGATGGTTATATTTCTACGCTGCAGAATGTTAACAACAGTTTGAACATCGGTGGCGTTATTCTCGGTTGATGGAGAAAGATTCGGTTCAGTAACATTAAAGAGAATAACATTGGTTGCTTTACGTTGCCTTTCCTCAATTTCGCTAACCACCGCTTCGCAAGAAATGACAGATTCCATTTCAGAGTACTTGTTCTCAAGTTGGGATATACGTGACTCAATAGCTTCAAAACGCTCAGAAATAAGGTTCCTTATTTCAATTTTGAACGAGTTAAACTGTTCAGTTATTAGTTTTTGAATCGAAGTGAGAGTTAATTTAGACATAACGGTTGGATAGTTAGATATTAGGAAAAACAACTAGGAGATACTTCTTCACACCCAGGGGCCGATCAGGGTGACTTACACAACACAAGTAGGCCACGGACGGAAATCACAATAGAGTACAAAGGTAAAAAATTGGATATTATAAAAATTGATTTATTCACACAATAAGAACGCTAATAAAATAATTTGCATAAATAAATTACACTTGCGAGGTTCGAACCGGTGTCTACTCACTAATAAGGATTCGTAAGCAAGGACCTAAGACACTGAGCCACGACGGTTTTGTTAAGTGGAGTAGATATAATTACGGGAACACTTATCTTAGTCAGTTGTAATAATGATAACGACCATGTGCTTTCAAAAATTTATAGGTTATCTTCTAGCACAAACAAAAAGTCTTATTTATATGAGAAATCGACACTATTTAACTTTAAAAACACTTACACGTGTGAACTGTAGCACAAATGATACACAGGAATATAAATTAATTATACAGGTATTAATAAATCATTAACAAAACGAACAGCGAAATATTCGAGCTCGCCGAGCCGCGCAGATTAAAATATGAATGGGCAAGTACAAAACTAATATGATAAGATTATACTTTGTACTGATTTTGTACATACCCACTCATATTCCTCTCTCATAACTCTTATAGGGTAGTCAAAGTCTGATTGTTTTTTAATAGCATGTAGGCTGCAGATATATTCAATGCTAAGGTATACCAATTAGTAAATAAACACCATTATGAAAATCTACCTATGTTCTACTATCTATTTAGACCTTGGACTCTAAGAAATATAAATACAACTGTACTCAATAATATAAACTCAGGTCATGATAGATATGAGCAATCATTTAAATACATCGACAACCAATGTCGGGAGTAGCAACATGTATTTACGCATGGTTCTGTTAACAATAGTGGTGAATAATAGATAATATATAATTTTATTCACAACATTACCTGCCAGTACATTGGCTATCGGCCATCGTGTGGAATAAAAAAATAGATTAAATAAAAAATATTTTTTTATTTTTTAATCATTATTTTCAAATTATTTTTAATGTAATTTAAATAACTGTGAATAAATATCTTTTAAAACTACTATCGTATTACATCCTCTTTCCTCTTTCCATGGGTCCACTATACTCTCTTCTCCATTTTGTAAATCCCTTTAGACTCAAAAACTATTTTTCAAAAATTATACCTCAGAAGTAAAAGCAAACATCGTGAAGTGTACAAAACACTTCCGTTGTCTGATGTACAAAAACCAAGGAATAAGTACCAACATCCGTATAAAAAAATACAAAATGATTTATAAATTTTAGACATTTTCAATGTACAACATTGAGGTATAATTTAAATTTAATTAAATATAAAGTGGAAAAGAAACATCTCCGATGGTATTTGAACCTATTTCCCCCGATTGCCGGCCGAGTGCGCTACTAATAACACCACAGAGATCAAATCTCCATACAGTGCTTCAAATCCTTTTATATTCGATTTATACAAAATGATTGGCCGTCCCATCCTAGATTACAGTTACATTTTTTATCAATCCATGAACCGGCTCCATTTACAACCTCTAAGTGGCTGAAAGATCCTCTCTCCGTACCCTCACTAAACTTCGACACCCCCCAAATCCTCTACATAAACCTTCAAATGTACTCCTCTATCAAATAACCCAAATTACCACAATTAAAGATAGAACGATTTGCATGTAACGAGACGAATTACGAACATCTTAAAAAAAATGTGCATTCTTAAAAACCTCAACGTATTCCTAAATGCAAAAACTCACCAATAACCCTTTACGAATACATAATAATAATAACATTTATTTCCCAACAGATACAGAAAACCCTATTACAGGGAAAAAGTATATAAGAACATAAAATAATAATATCAGAATAATAGTTAAAATACATATTCAATATATAGTAAAGAAATAACAGTAATAACAGATAGGATACCAACTAAACAGTGACATAGAACAAAAACAAATATGTAATAAATTATAATGAAAATGACAAGTTTACCAATTATAGCAATTTTAACATAGTCTTAGACTAGAGATCGAGTTCGCGTAGGATGTGATGGAATCATGAAATATATCGAGCGAATGGTGTACTGAGTTGTATAATTTCATCATTAGTAATAATGGTGAGTTAAAATGGGTATTAGTATTTACCCTGAAACACCTAAACAAGTGTGGATTTCTCGATGACATCCTAGGTACATTTAAATTGATACTAGATAAAAGATCTGTGTCGTCAACATATCCATTAATGAGCTTTTAAAAGAACAATAATAAGTGTATTTTGCGTCGTTGTAGAAGAGACTAGATATTGAAGGTATTTGTGAGGCTTCGTAATCAAAGTTACTGTAGTGTGGGTAATTTCCGGCAAGTTTATATTTAATTAAACAAAAAAAACCTTCTTTGCACTCTTTCCAAGGCTTGGACCTGTTTATGATGGACTGGTGACCAAATTATACTGCAATACTCCAATTTACTCCTTACGAAAGCAAAATAAAGCCTGGTGATAGCAGATACATCTTTAAAATCAGTACATGTACGTTTTATAAACCCCAGCAGACTCATACTGGCTGCAAGATCTTATAAATATGGGGGGCAAATGATAACTTGCTGTCAAATAGTATTCCTATCCTCCTTTTACCCTACTGCTGTTTCGATATCAAGGTAGGAGTTTGATATCGAAACAACCGCAGTTCCACATCAAACCCCAGGCAGAAATACTTACGGTCGATAGCGTTTCTGAAAAGGATAAAAATCCTCCCTGAAGATGGTCGAAACTAGTTGGAGAAAATATAAATAAGTGAAACAAACGAAGTGTTTTAATTTCAGTTAAATCATCCTGAATTAATGAAAAAAGTTTATTTGTTTTGTTAAAGAATGTTTTAAGTTTATTCATTCTATTCTTTTTTGCAAAGATATTATAGTAGTATTTTTTTCTGTTTCTATTATAAAAAATTATGTTTCGAAAAAAAAAAATAGCTTTCGATGTTATGGCGCTTCTATATCTTACGTAATTTGCGGAGAAATAATATTGGACGTTTGAATGCAGTTTAACAGTGAAAAAGAATAAACAAAAAAAAAAAACACAGAGAGAGAGAAATTGAATGTTCTATTAAAATGTATACCACGATACGCAAAGGCAGGCGAAACTCTGTTCTGTTTTAAATTCGCCGTAACGCGCGTAAAATTTTCAATACAATTTAGAGGGATCCTCGAGAGACGGACCCCAATCCACCGGTTGTCACTTTCAATTCCAGCTACAAGTAGTTACCCAGTTAAGCCGATAATATGATTTCGTTTTTTGGACGATATTGTAATTTCAAATAAGCGATTCGCTCTAACAAAAAGGACGACTCATAAAAAAAAAAAATAAATAAAACGGCGTACGTTTTCTTCATAAATCAAATACAGTTTAATGAAGAAAATCTGACTTTTTTGATAAATATTATGAGTACTATTAAATGCTTGAGACCGATACAGTTAAGTGCAAATAAATATAATATAAAAAAAACGATTATTAAGTCAAAATGCCACAGAGCTAAATTTGAAAAAAAAAATATCTTCAAATCATTTTTGTTTAATTTAATAATTAATTATTTTTAAATTATTTTCATTTATCAATTACGAATTATTTTAATTAATACACTTGGTTGTTCGTTTCACTAAATGTTATATTTGTGTTCGAACTAGTTTGAAAGAGTGGTATTTTCAAGGAACTAATTAAATTAAAATTAGTCGTCGAAACTAGTCGGAACACAAATATAAAATTTAGTGAAACGAACAATCAAGTGTATTAATTAAAATAATTCATAATTATTACATAAAAATTATTTCGCAACGAGATAAGCGAGAATTTAATTCAAAATATATTTTCATTTAATTCAAGTAATCATTCTAAACAAATTTATTTTCACAAGTGGGATTATTTCCACTTCCTAATTAATGCAAAAGGTTTCGAACGCTAATCGATCCTCACTGTGTGTGTGTGTGTGCTCGCATAAGCAAAACACCTTCCAGCCGAGATTTATTAATTTAACTTTGGCCTAATACGATATGAGAGATTATTTAAGCGCGAACATATGTGCTAAATTAACAAACTTGGCCCCGGCTTAAGAAGTTGGCGCATTTCAGTGTAAAATCGAATGAATTATGTGCCCTCCACCTTTCGGTGTTTATAAGGCCGCGCTTAAAAGCAGTTAAGGCGGGTTCGAGTTAAATAAGTAACTGAGTATGCACTCGATGTGCTCTCTGTTGTGTTCCGCTTGATTATGCAACTTTATGAATTTTATAATATTATTATTTTTATAATATTATTATCCGGTCGATAGCCGATTCATTATCATCTAATATTATTAATGATAATAATAAAACATTTATTTATCACAGAAAAAAAATACAAAAATGAAATGATGTTGTAATTACAAGAAAAAAGTGATTAATTAAATTGATATTCCTTTTAAATTATATTTTTATAAATAGAAAAGAGTATTCATTTACTTATCTTCTTTATGTTGGTTGTTGGTTTTGGAGACTTTAATTATTTAAAGGACAAGTATTTTTATTTAAATAATATTCATTTACTTGATTGCAGTTATTTAATTTATATCTACGAATTGAAGACATTTCAATTTACAACATCGAGATATAATTTAAAATAATCAAAAATAAGTGGAAAAGAAACATATCTTATGGGATTCAAACCTATGTCCCCCGATTGCCAGTCGGACCAACTACACCACATCTCAAACACTCCTTCAAATTCACCTATATTCAATTTATTAAGAAAAATTATTTTACACCCTAGATGACGACACAGAAGAAAAATATTTTGCAAATCTCCACAAAGAAAAAAACACGACTACTGGTTACACTGCACTGTATTAAGGCACTGCACATGGAACACACTGAAATGGCCATCTACAGTTATCTATATGCTAGATGAATGGTTGTTGAATAATTTATTGTATTAAACAACATTCACAGACCTAAAATCCCTTTCTAACAATATCCATAGTAAGTAAGTAAGTAAGTGTTTATTGATGATCATAACAAAATTGTTTTTCACAGGTCAGAGGAAAAATACATGTATGTAAAATAACTGATAACTTTAAGATTAAGTTGATACTTATATCATTCAAATTAATTCCTGCCTTTTTTGGTCGCTTGCCCCTTGAGGAATCCTCTCTCCGATCACCCTTGTATTCAACGTTTAACTTCTTGCTCTAGTAACTTTTTCAATATACATTGAAATATTTTATGTTATATATAGATATTTTATTACATTTGCCAATAAAGATTATGTATATATATATATATATAAAACATGAAATTTTATTGCAATTATCTAATCTATTTTGTTGTTAAATTGATTGGGTGAGTTACGTGAAGATCAAATGTAATTGATAAAATAGCACTAATAACCTTTTTTCACACTTTTATTTTTATTATTAGGTTATTAGTGCTTTTTTATCAATTACTATTTTGTTATAGTTAGGAAACTCGTCACATCACCTTTAAATTATATGTACGCTTAATTTTATTAGAGAGCGTAAATATTATGAATGGAATATAATTATATAAACGTGAGTGTTAATAAATACATAATTAATACATTCTCTAATAATTTATGTAATTAATAATTCGTTCGTGAATGTATTATTAATGAAATATTTAAACAGCCCGAATTCTACGAATATTATAGTGTGCGTGCGTGTATATGTTGGTTTTAAATTGTGTTGGAATGGAATTAGAATTAGAATTTGCGTTATTCCGTAAATTGCTACTAGAATGCGGTCAGCATATGTGACGTTACATAACGTGCATACATCATGTGTGTGATTCGATGTCGGCGGAGCGATTTGTGGGCCGACAATAACAGCGTTAAACGTTAAAACTTCATTCGGATTAACAATAATTGTAATTAATTTCAAGAAAGTCTTTATACAGAACGAAATACGAAACGACAGTTATTAAATAAATCAAATAATCTTTACAAAAGGATTGTATTTTATTTTAAGCTGTGACGAGAATTATAGAGTTTAATAAAAATAAAATTTTTGAAACTTATCGTATATTTTATTTTAATTATTTTTTTATTGTGTTAATGAGAATACCTTGTAGAGTTTAATAAAAATATTTTTTTTGAAATTTATTGTATATTTTATTTTAATTATTTTTTTATTGCTTTGACGAGAACATCTTATAGAGTTTAATAAAAATACAATTTTTGAAACATTGTATATTTTATTTTAATTATTTTTTTAATGCTTTGACGAGATCTTATAGAGTTTAATAAAAATAAAATTTTTGAAACTTATTGTAATTTTTATTTTAATTATTTTTTTATTGCTTTGACGAGAACATCTTATAGAGTTTAATAAAAATAAAATTTTTGAAACTTATTGAATATTTTATTTTAATTATTTTTTTATTGTGTTGATGAGAACACCTTGTAGAGTTTAATAAAAACAAAATTTTTGAAATTTATTGTATATTTCATTTTAATTATTTTTTTATTGTGTTGATGAGAACACTTTGTAGAGTTTAATAAAAATAAATTTTTTGAAACTTATTGTATATTTTATTTTAATTATTTTTTTATTGTGTTTATGAGAACACTTTATAGAGTTTAATAAAAATAAAATTTTTGAATCTTATTGTATATTTTATTTTAATTATTTTATTATTGCTTTGACGAGAACATCTTGTAGAGTTTAATAAAAATAAAAATTTTGAAATTTATTGTATATTTTATTTTAATTATTTTTTTATTGCTTTGACGAGAACATCTTATAGAGTTTAATAAAAATAAAATTTTTGAAACTTATTGAATATTTTATTTTAATTATTTTTTTATTGTGTTGATGAGAACACCTTGTAGAGTTTAATAAAAAATAAAATTTTTGAAATTTATTGTATATTTCATTTTTATTATTTTTTTATTGTGTTAATGAGTATACCTTGTAGAGTTTAATAAAAATAAATTTTTGAAATTTATTGTATATTTTATTTTAATTATATTTTATTGTGTTGATGAGAACACCTTGTAGAGTTTAATAAAAATAAATTTTTTGAGACTTACTGTATATTTTATTTTAATTGTTTTTTTATTGTGTTGATGAGAACACTTTGTAGAGTTTAATAAAAATAAAATTTTTGAAATTGATTGTATATTTCATTTTTAATTATTTTTTTATTGTGCTGATAGAAAAATTTTTAATATATCGATTACTATATATTTTGAAAAATAAGCATTTATTTACAAAATACAGCGAGGTTAACCCTTTAGAGCCCAACTTAAAAAAAAGTTTTCTTATGAGACGTTTTAGTTAGCATTACTGGCGTTTCAACTGAAACGTTGTTAATTGTATTTATTTATTTATTGACGGAATCTCCTTTTATACAGATCTACAAAGACTAATTACACATATAAATATAATAAAATATACAATAAATTAAAAGAACAACCTAAGTCTTATAAGCAAAGCTTGATAGTAAAACAGATAAATAAACTTAATATACAAAACGGCTAGAATTTAAAATGAAAACGAATGGATGAATGAATATAATATAAATATGGAATTAAAACTATATTAATAAATGAAAACATTCCTCGTTAGATTGAAAAGATAAACACCGGACAAATAATAACTTGATAAAAGTTAAAAATTCTAAAATTGACTAGAAGCTGTGATGGGTAGATTTCAAAATAATAATAATATAAAAAAGGTGTAAAAGACAAAAAAAAAACACTTGATAATTGACAAACGAACACAAATTTAAAATTTATAACATTAATTAATTGAAATTTGTAATCTATCAATAAAAATAGTGTTAAATATATATTCATACATACATCCATTGAACAATTGCAATAAATATAATAAACCACGTACAGATATATGATCGTATTGGGATTAAGTTAAGTATTGATGGAGCTGCCGCTTAAATAGACTGAAAGACACAACAAAAAAATTGACTGTTGAACACATATTATTGCACTGATTGGTGAAACTTGCCAAGGGAACTATGCTGCCCATAAATGATTCAAAGATGAATTAGTTGCAAGTTTCTTATAAAAATTATAAATACTATAGATTAATTACGAATATAAATGTAACAAAATATACAATGAAATAACACAACAACTTAAGTTCTAAGCAAAGCTTGATAGTATAACGAATAAATAATAATAATACACCAAACGGCTAGAGTAAAAAATAAAAAAGGAAAGAATGTATGAATGAGTAAAAATATACTAATAAATAAAACTATTCCTCGCTTGATTGAATAGATAAAGATCAGACAATTAATAACTGTATAAAAATTAAAACTATAAATTATTAAAAATGACTAGAAGCTGTAATGTGTAAATTACTTAAAACTATAATATAAAAAAGGTATAAAAGTCGGAATATATTTGATAATTACAAATGAACAAAAATTAAAATTTAATACATTAATTAATTGATATTTGTAAAAAAATGTTAAAAGTGTATTCATACATACATCCATTAAACAATTAAAATAAATGCAATAGGCTACGCACAGATGTGAGTATTAAAATCTCAATATTAGAAATGTTTTTAGCAAATAATAAAAATAATATTGACCCAGAGTGAGTTCCTTGCGGCACCTTCTGAATTAATGAAATCTCAAATGATTATTAAATTAAATGTATTGATTTTTTTTAGATATTTAAACCTTCAATGTTCAGGTAATAAAAACATTATCATTAGCAATTCAATAAAATAATAATCGATATAAATTAATTGAATGAAATTTTTGAAATATATTGTTTACTTTTTGCTCATTTATCACTTGGTAAAACATATTTAATAAGCGTTTCTTATAATGAAATCACTTTGTTTTGTTTTTTGTTAGTCGAGAATATAACAAAAATTTTAGTAAAACAATAATCAAGTTATTTCATTATAACAAACGCTTATGAAATATTTGAATATATAAAACTTAAAATTGTTATATTGTATCGTTTTATAATAAACATAAAATCGTTAAGGTGCTAACGTAAATTTGTGACAATGTTCAACAATGCAATCTTATCATCGCGAGCGCGAGGCGAAAATATTACACACCATACAATATGACCACGTATTTATGATTAGACGTACTTTACTGCTTACAGCAAACACACAGTCTTAAGATAACAAGTAATATTGTCGGAGCATGCGAATTTAATGGGATTCTAACTCGCGTTAACCCCTCCCGCGCCCACCCTTCCATTATGTAATAATAATATAATGCGAAAATATAGGAGGAGTTAACAATGTAACAATTAACTTCATAACTCCGGGTCTATTAAGATACAGCCCCGCTTGGAATCTATTTAATTAAGTAAAGTAAATAGTGCTTGCTTGCTTGTGTTTATGATTGTGAAGCAGTGACGCGGGTTTTGTGATTG
This sequence comes from Philonthus spinipes, assembly GCA_963082785.1. Classification (NCBI taxonomy): domain Eukaryota; kingdom Metazoa; phylum Arthropoda; class Insecta; order Coleoptera; family Staphylinidae; genus Philonthus; species Philonthus spinipes. Next base: position 6,804,407 of record OY720314.1, read on the forward strand.
TAATTAGTTTTAAGTGTGTCTTTAATTCAGACTCGTGTGAAGAAAGGATTTACATAAGAAAATTGTATTAATTAATGTAAAATTAATTGGAATTTCAAATTGTTTTAAATTAAATACTTTTAATATAGTAGAGGCTGATTAGAGAGAATCATTTGCCAAAAATATAATGAAATACTCAAATTTTATTTTCTTGAATTAATGTCTCAACTTGCACTTGGTGAAACGTTTAGAATTTAAAAAAATGATTATTTTTGTTTGCATTTTTGTGTACTTTATAATATATACTTTCGACCCTCTATTCCGCTCTTAAATTAGTGAACTAAGTATACCCAACACTTTTTAGCTGAGCAATAAAAATCGAACTTGAATAATGATTTTATGAACGAAAAATTATATTAGATTTATGCTACCATAAAATCATTATGGAGTTGTGAATTTATATTTTAGATTTTTTTGATACTAATATAAAAAAAATAATTAAATTAAAATTACAATTCAATTTTAGGCGGATATTTAGAGAAAGAATTAAAATCTGGATAATTAATTAAAATTAAAATTAAAACACTTGGTTTATTTCACTAGATTGAAAGTGAAACAAACCAAGTGTTTTAATTTTAATTAATTATCCAGATTGATGTAAAAATGTTTCACCACGGGTTAAGTGAGAAATTAATTAAACATATAAGAATTAAAATATTCGAAATAATAACAAAAAATCAGTAATATAGGTGTTCATAAGGTAATATATATATATATATTATATATATATATATATATATATACAGGGTGTCTCAGCGTGCGCGCCGAGTAGCTTTACGGCTAAATTGTTTATTTTTTTTCAAAATCGGCTTTCGCAAGCGTATGTAGGTCTATTAGGACCACATTTTAAAATTAGTATCAAATATACAGGATGTCCCATAAAAGCATGGCGTATCATACTTATATTTTTTCTAGTGGAATGATCCATATTTTACATTTTTTCAGATTCTACATCAAAAATAAACTTAACTTTCATAATATGTTCATATGTCTAAACCTAATAATTTTTGAAATATTTAAATATTTCTGGAAAAATTGACGTTTAGAAAAAAAATCATAACTTTGAAATGGATGAATGAAAACAAATGAAATTTTGTGTCGGTATATCTGACTAATGGGTGAATATTTCAGACTATTAAGAGGAATTTAAAATCTTAAGATGTTTTGATAATTCAACATATCTCCAGAAGCACATTCAAGGTTAAATTTCGTGCTTATTTTAAATGGCACACCCTATATCTAATAGGCCTATCTTGTAGGAAATTGTATTGTCTTTCAGAAAGTGTAAAGGTATTCTACACCTAAAGCTAATAGTTTTCAAGATATACCCATTTTTGTTAATTTTCGTCATTATCATTATTATTATAATACGACAATGTAACATAAAGCGCCATCTATTGCTTAATTTAATAATTATTATTGCCAGTTATTCTAATAGGCTTTTGTTTATATGCAAATTTAATTTACACATTCGTATTATTACTAACAATTGAAAAAATAATGTTTCCCTTAAATGAAAGAATTAACATGATTCTAATAATAATGTAATGTTATTAAGATTGTCTCTTAGTGTACAAAATGTTCTCTGATGGAAGACATCCTAATAAGAAGACTGTAGAGGAAGTTTTAAATACATTAAAAACTGTAGGCAGTATGAAGTATTTGAAAAAAAAAACTACCTTGAATACAGTAACTAATAATGAGGAGACACAATTACAAGTTTAATTCCATTGAATATTCGTCAAAAAAGATGGTTTAATAAGCAATGAATTGGAAGAATACATGGAAAGCAGAATTAATAAATTAATAATACATTTAGATCAATTAAATAAAACGAAAATCTATTTTGTATCCGATTTTTTTTTATTCATTGAAGCACCGTTTAAAACTTTAACAATTTAAAACATGTTTAAAATGATGTTGCTGTCTCACATACAAAACAGCTGCAACACTTGATAAAAATATACATACATAACCGAGAATATTTTGAATTTTACGACGTTTGGGTGTTTCACACGAAGTATAATGAAGATTTATCTCGATTCAATACAGTTAAAGAAAAACTTTAAAGTGAAAAAGTGTGCGGGATTCAGTCTCTAAAAATATACCGCAAATGAGGAAGGTTATTAAGTACGAGATTTAATAAACAGATGTACTTATGACAAAATTTATAAATTTTAACAATTGATTTTACAAATAAATTTTGCAATACTTCAAACCACCAACTGAAAATGTCGAAATGAATATCCAACTTTAATGTTGTTAAAAAAAGTGATCATAATAAATCATACGTATTTTAAAATTCCTGCTGCATCGAGAACCGCTTGAATTATTTTTCTGTTTAAGTTAAATGTTTAAAGTGGATAATAAAACGCTTGACAAACCCTGGTTTAAAATAACATTTAGTGCTAAAAAAAATTCATGAATAAACTGTAGTTATTTTGAAATATAAAAATATTTTGAAATATGTTACTCCTAACATACATAACACGTAAAGAAATCACGTTAACGTGGTATTTATACAATTTATATGAAAAAATATTGATACACATATTAAATACTAAAATGTGTTTTAGTTTTTTCTTATTTAATGCCTTTTAAATGCTTTTTCCCGTTTTAATCCTTTCTATATGCATTTTCTCTAAGTTTAGCGCTTTTAAGTGTTTTATTTCATATGTTTTACAATTTTTTTTTCCGCTCCCAAGTGATTATAATTTCATTTATTTATTTAACGGAATATACCATTTTTACAAATATAATACATATTTTTTTTATTAATTCTGTTTTTCCTATAGTCATCCCTTTAATCATATAATTGAAATTAATCGTGGTTTTATTACGAGGAAATGTAATGTAATTACATTTCTTCAGATTGAAGTTAAGACCATTGGAATAACACCAATCAGCTACATGACACAAATCATTTTGAAGTAGCAATCATTGATAGTGCGGATTTCTTTAAAAATTTTAAGATCATCTACAAACAATAATAATCGTGAGGCATTGATTGAGATATGTCATTAATAAAAAGAAGGAACAGTAAAGGATCACAGTGGGATCCCTGCGGAACCCCATATGGGACCATAAAAGCATCAGAGAGGTAATTCCTTATTTTAACACATTGGCTGCGATTAGATAGAAAACTTTGTAGCCAAGATATAATAGAGTTGTTAAAGCCGAATGATTTTAATTTAAAAATTATAATCTGATGGCAAACTTTATCAAATGCTTTAGACATATCTAAATAAATAGCATCAACCGCGATGTTTTTCTCAAACTATCTCAATATATAATCCTGGAACAACATTAAGTTAGTAGTGGTCGATCGACCACAACAAAAACCATGCTGCTCATTTATTAAAATACGCTTGGTAGACCAAGCTAATTTAACTGATATCAGCTTATCTAATAGTTTCGGAATTGAGGACTGAATCGCAATACCTCAGTAATTGCTAACATCATCTCTTTTACCTGATTTGTAGATTGGTCTTACATATGTTCTCTTCCATAATTATGGAAAGTTGCTATATTTCAAAGAAGAGTTTAAAAGTAATATCAGTGGCGTCGTGAGAGTGCAGATACATGATTTAATAAAACTATATGGGATACAATCAGGACTGAAAGAGCTACAATATTTCATAGATTGGATACCTTCATAAATTTCACTCTTTGTGACATTCCACGCAATATCACTAACTACTAAAGTTTCATTAACTAACGGCATACTATCAGGAATATAATGTGTGTATACTGACGAAAAAAAATGTGCAAAGAGATTTACACATTCCTGACCATTTCTGCTAGTAATGTCTGTAAGAAGCATGGTTTCAGGGAAAGAGATAATACTATAAAGAAAGATGAAATAAAATTAAGTTTTAACTTATTTATTATTGAAAATCTTTATTTCTGAGTATTACATTATATAATTTTATAATACATGTAAATACAATCATTTACACATTGTTATACCTCAGAAAATGGCTATCGACCGTCGGTCTTTCTGCCTAACATATTTAATATTTCAAAGTTTTATTATTTTTTTCTCTTTTAGAGTGCAGGAAGTAATATTTTTCAGTTGTAATTAATTTCATTGCAGATTTAAAAACAAACTAACCTTAACCTTTTAATCGGCAAGCGATCCACGGCATGACTAATAACAATTGTTTGTTTAAATAAGCGCAATAAATTATTAAAAATAGTGCGATAAATAATAATTACTGTTGTGTTGGTGGGTGCAGCAACCGGTGATATTTAAATGTGGACATCATTAATAAACTCACACACACATACTCATACACAGACAAAAACATTCCAATACACAGAAGGATGATTAATATTGGCATTTATCACTTTCGGTGGATTTTTTTGAATCATGGCAGAACTCTAAGTAATGTGCATATTTTTTTTTGAATGAACTTTTAATATTAATATTTGTGTTTAGGATTCTCTTCAATCAACCACTAATGAAAACTTTGTTAATTAATTAAAAACTTTTCAAATTAAATCCTTGAGAATGGCAGTAAGCCGAAACTAGTTGGATAAATAAAAAAAATATAGTGAAGCAAAATCAAATGTTTGATTTTAAACGTTTAAAATTAGTCAAAATGTTTTGTCAAGTAATAAATGAGGACCAAATTGAAATTTGTAACTTAATCTAGAGGATTCACGCCAATGGCCAGTTCAATGCGACTTTAAAACATACAGGTATACCACGGTTCAATGATAATAAATTAAAGACGATGCAAGCGCCACCTTTTGCCTAATTTCAAGTGGTATCGTCGAACCGCCAATTTCAACAAATATGCACGTTTTGCGGTCTCCTGAGTCCATTCCATCGAGTTTTAAAAAATGTCTGTGTGTATGTGTCTGTGTGTTTCCGCGATAGCGTATAAGCGGTTAAATGGATTAAGCCCAAACTTTATATCTAAGCTTTTTATAAGAGTGGAATGATCTGAAAAGCTTTTGGTTAGAATCAAAACTCATTAAGTGCAACTTTACTCTTAGCAATTTTTCATTTTTTAATTCGGATAGAAAAATGTTTCAAATAAAAGTTTTAGATCTTGGAAAATAAATAATTTCTGTTATAAAACTTTTATTGTAGGACCTCCGGTTTTCATTTTATAAGCATTTATCTGATAAATTCCCTTAGAGATTTTAATTATTGAAATAATTATTTTAATGACAAATAAAACGTCAAAGTGCCGTCAAATTCAACTTATCATTCGCAAACGCCTCCAGTTTGCAAAAATGAAGAAGAGTGTGGAGGAATGATTTTAACCTATTGTAAGGTAAGAAATAACACACTTAATTACAATATTCTTCTAAATACTCGGGTTTAACTTTAAAAGATAACAATCATTTTTTTCTATTAATCATTTTGCTTCCCTATTAAATTTTCTATCAGAAAGTTATTTGACCGTATTCACCGGGGAAAGTGCCATGATGGACACATCACCATTTTTTTTAATTCGGATAGAAAAATGTTTCAAATAAAAGTTTTAGATCTTGGAAAATAAATAATTTCTGTTATAAAATTTTTATTGTAGGACCTTGGGTTTTCATTTTATAAGCGGAAGAATTTCGTTTACCGAATAAATTCCCTTAGAGATTTTAATTATTAAAATAATTATTTTAATGATAAATAAAACGTAAATTCAACACATTGGCAAACGCCTCCAGTTTTAAAAAATGAAGAAGAGTGTGGAGAAATGATTTTAACCCATAGTAAGGTAAGAAATAACACACTTAATTATAATAATCTTCTAAATACTCGGTTTTAACTTTAAAAGACAACAATCAATTTTTTCTATTAATCATTTTGCTTTCCTATTAAATTTTCAATCAGCAACTTATTTGATCGTATTCATCAGGGAAAGTACCATGATGGACACATCACCATTTTTTTTTAATTTGAAGTAGCGTACAGAAATTTACAAGGAACTTCATTGGTAAAAGAAGTGTCTCCGAATTCCATTTACTAGGCGTAAATGGAATTCGGAGACAGAGGCAATAATGCTAATTGAAGTTGTTTATTATTTACCCAATAGCTCTAAATACGATTACCCCGAAGGAAAACAAGGATTTCCATGCGTGTCTAGACGACACGACGACACAGAACGAGAGATAACTAACACATCCACATCCGCATCATCCCCCCCGCGCTACATCCTCCATCCACCATCCTCGTGTAAGTTCACGATTCGTCAGATTAGGAAGACGAAAGACGGAGATTTCGGTTGTTGTAAGTTTTAACAAACCACATGTTGCAGTTTCCGAGAGACGCGACGCTACAAGACTTGACAACACTTGACAGACTTCCCTCTAACGATGCACCCCGGCGCACAGAGAGAGCGAACGAACGAACGAAAACCCACCCCCGCTCCGTCCCTCCCAGCATCTCGCTTGTCTTTCATCCCTTACACGCTGTCATTAAGATTAACTTATGTTACGTTTTGTTTTCAGCGGCGCGTCTGAATAAATATCTTATTATATCACCGCCGGAAATTCAGCGTTTTCATACATTTCGGGATGAATTTATAAACGCGCGTTTACTGAAATGTATATTTCTATTTAATAAATCAATACTTGGGTAATTACATAGAGAAATACTTATTTAAGGGTGCGGTTTAGACGAAAGAGATAGCTATATAAATATTGGCAATCACAATTATTGATGAAGGTTTTTAAAATTAAAAACACTTGGTTTGTTTCACAATTTTTGTCTCTATTTACTCTACTAGTTTCGCTTTTTACGGCATTACAAGAGCAAGTTACAAAAAAATAACATGTTTATATATATAATCAGTTAATAAGAGATTTTAGGATCGGGGAATTCCAAATCTCATCATTGTCGTTCACGAGGTGTTTCCCAGTTTTTATTGCTCTGTTTATTTCTAGGCCCTCTCTGAGATTTTAATTAAGTCCCTTATTACCTGAGTGTAAGATTTTAAAATTATTCGAATCTATAAAATGATTATTAGTTATACAAAGTTTTGCAATTCCAGTACACTGTCTGTTGTTCAATATTGATTTTTTATGTTCTTCAAGTCTCGTATTAAACGATCTTCCTGTTTGTCCGATGTATAATGCATCACATTCACTGCACTTAAGTTCATAAACTCCACACTTTTTTATTTGTCTATAGAGGGTTTATTATTCATCAATAATTTTCCTAGGTTCCTAGGTTATGATGTTAAATTCTTTATCATTAACTATATTTATTATTTTATTTGACAAATCCTTAATATAATTAAGTTTTACCCACTTTGTGTCATTCACTTCCTCAATATAAAAATGTTTCATCAGCTGTTTTTTTCTTTTTCTTTTCTAAAATGTTGTCAACCACTTCACTATTGTATCCATTGTTATGGGCTATTGTTTTTATCGTATTTAGTTCTTTGGTATAATCTTGATTACTTAATGGTATGTTTATTAATCTATTTATGTATGAATTGAAGGTACACATTTGATATGTGTGATTTGATGAGTTAGTGGTTATTGTATCAGCAAATGTATTTTTTTTCTATATATTTTGTATTTTAATTGGTTTTCTCAGCTTGTTCTATTGTTAAGTCTAAAAAGTTTAAGCCATTGTTGATTTCTGTTTCTGAAGTGAATTGAATTTTTGGGTTTAACGAATTTAAATGTTGAACAAATGAATTTAATTGTCGGCTAGTACCTATCCAAATACAAAAAAATATCATCCACATACCTACTCCAGAACAGAATGTTATTTTTACTTTGAAATTCCGAATTACCGAACATTGATTTTTCAAAATTTGACATGAACATTTCTACAAAAAGCGGGGATAAGGGTGACCCCATAGGTAGGCCATCAGTTAGAGTGTATATGGTGTTATTGAACTCAAAGTAATTTTGTTCTAGGCAAATGTTAATCATCATTTCGGTATTTTCCTCATTGTTGTTATTAGATTTATCAATTAGATCTGTTATAATTACTTTCAATTCTGAAGTTGGTACTGAGGTGAATAAACTTTTTACATCGAAAGACACTAACTTCGCGTTATTCGGGATATGTAATGATTTCAATTTTTGTACAAGTTCCACTGAGTTTTTTTATTGCGAATTCTGATTTAAAATTTAAAAATGAAGGCAACCGCTTACTTAAATATTTACATAGTTTGTAAATCAGTACATATATACAGAGAGGTTTTTTTATCAGTATACATTAGGGAAAGTGTATAACTGCAATAAACGCGAGTCAAACGCATTGAACCGATTAATGTGTGTATATTTAGTTGACTATTTGGCATATGTGTGTTCAGTTGCGTGTTATAGGCAACTAAACACACATAGACTAATGCATTTGACTCGCGTATTTTGCAGGTATACATAGGGGAAATGTATACTGATAAAAAAAGCTCTTTGTATATGACACAATTGGTCCCATGTGTATACCTTCCTTATGCAATTTAGGTAACCCATATAGAACTGGTACTTTAGGGTTCATTCTAATAAGGTTATGGTTTGAATTGGAATTATGTAATATTTGAACATGTTTTTAAGGTGTTTTTATATCTGATTGGAATTTACTAGTAGGATCTTTTTTAGTATTTTAAAATCTGATTAAAGTAGTTGTTCCGTTTTTTGTATGTTTTTTTTTTAAATAGTTATCGTATTGCCTTTATCAGCTTTAGTTAGTATTTTATGTTGAATGTTTTTTATTACTTTTAGTTCGAAGTTGTTTCTTCTTTTATGTATTTTATTTTGAGGTTTCTTTTTAAAGTTAGTAAATTTAGTTATTGCAGTTGCGTTTTCAGATTTTAATTTATTACAAATTAATTCTGCATCAATGCCGAAGGTTTCTAACTCTTTATTTGTGTTTAATGTCGGATTGTATTTTAGGCCTTTTTCAAATAGTATGGTTTCGGATGTTTCGGATTTGTCAAATAAAATATTTGTAAGGTTGACAACTATAGGGTTCAAGTTAGATTGCTGTTATGATCAATGAACAATATTATATTATACATTAAAGTAATTCTACAATAAGCAGGAATTTCATCAGATGAATTAAAAATTATTTTAATGTTTAGTTTGTGTGAAAAACAATGAAAATTAATGAAATTTATAGCAAATTTCAAATTATATTTTTGCTAATAAAAACTTTTGAAATGAAAATTTAAAAGATTTCACTAAATTCTGCATTCAAATAGCTTAGCAGACATTCCCTATTAATTTCATTAAATCTTACAATTTTCTTTTCTAACTTGAACTAGTAAGTTGTCGTAATACACGAAAATTAACGATTTATTTAGACTGATACTTTATACTTGGTAGATAAAAAATGTAAATACATATTCATATTATTAAACCCAAATGAATGGCTCTTTTCTGAAACGATTATTTCCATTTTACTATATAGCTATCTCTTTCTATTAAACCGCAACCTTAATTAAAAACCGGGTGTATAAATTTAAGAGTCGAACATAGGAATTTATATCAATAGAAAAGGTTATTTATTCATTTGGTCAGAATTATTGAAATAAATCAAACAAAAATGATTAATAATTCATTAATTATTTTCAAATCATCTTTATTTAATTTATTTAAATAACTGTGACCAAGTGAATGAATACTCTTTTCTATTTAAATTAATGAATTGTTTCCATATTTAGAAATTCTATGATGGAGGCTATTGCTTGATTAAACTTCATTATAACTGATTATATAAGTAAAACACTGGTAATGGTTGAACCATTACATCAGCTACGATGATACTGTGTATCGAAACAATTATAGCAGTGTTTTCGACAATAAATCTGTGAAACATAAAAACAAAACCATGTATTTTACTTATATAATCAGTTCCATATTTAGCTCTGTGATATTTTAACTTACTTTACGTAATTACTTTAAACAAATGCACATTAAAACAACTACTTCTCGGGGAAATACCCCACCAGACATTCAATTACATAGTGTACACCTCTCGGGTATTTGCCCGAGAAGTAGTTGCTTTAATGTGCATTTTTCGTATTACTAACGTAAGTCAAAATGTCACAGAGCTAAATGTGGAAATAATTTATTAATTATTTTTAAGTCATTTTTATTTTATTTATAGAAATTTTTATTAAATTTTCTAATATAATTTTCTGATTTCATGCTTCCATAAAGAGAATTAGAAGATGAATTTCGTTAATAAATACAATATTAAAACGCTTTGATCATTGCAAAACCGTATACAAATATAAATACATTAAACCCGAATTAATTTGTAAATAATAAAGCACGCAAATGTTTATTTAATAACGATAAGGATTCGCGCGCGGAATTACGCGCGGGTTTAATTGAAACGGAAATAATCCGCCGACTTTAATAACCCTCAAAAATTTATTTAAAAAAAAAGTAGCCTCGCCTCATAAAAAACCCTCGCTTGCATCCCGCGGGACGCGAAAGAAAACCCGAATAAATTAGATGATTAACAATCCTCACCACCTCCGAAACACGTAGCAAAGATTTCGCGTCCATTAAATTCAAAACAACCACCCCCGCCTCCCGCCATCTCCTTAATAACGCAATGTTTTTATTATCGCATCTGGAATACAAATGGTCGCGTTTTATTAATTTATTCCCCGGTGTTGCTATTTTTCCCTTATTCCGTTATTTTCTTCTTGTTCTTCGGCTTCTTTTTTTGTTCTTGCTGTTAATAAGGGTCGGACAGGGTTTTTGACGCGAAAATGATATTTAGGAATAAAAATAACTCGCGGCGCCACCGCTCGGACTCCATTTGCATTTTAATGCGGGAAATTTTACGATTTATGCGGATTAATTAAAATGAAGAAGAAAAAAAAGTGCGGCGGACGCTTTTCGAATTCTTAATCAGTCGAATGGTAATAAAAAAGCGGGAAACTAATAAAAAATATATATAACAGCATTTTTTAATATACAAATTTTGAACTAATTTTATTTTTTTTTAAAGTACTTACGTTATGTGAGTAAAAGAAATAATACAATAAATAATTGAATTAAATAATTAATTATTTTCTCTTTAGCTACAAGTTGTAGTAGCTCATTTTCTCTTGAATAGAGCTTCCGTGCACACAAATGTTCGTGCAAAATCTTATGTATGCTGGTCATACAAATGCTTAAACATGTTTTGATTTCCTGATATGTCATATGACGATCTTTAATTAGTTTTTGCACAGCATCGATATTTTCCGGCACAACAATGGATTTTTGAAGACCATCATTAATGAGCGAACTACGTCGACATTTGAAATCCAAAAACCAGCGCTACACAGTAGCTATTGATGGCACTTCATAGCCAAAAGTTGAATTTAGTTAATTGATGCAATGTTCTTGAGATAAACCATTTCAAAAGTCATAATATATTATAGCTCGAAAATTTTCACGAATAATTAATTCCATATTTAGCCGAGAGAAATTTTCAACTTACTGTAAACAACACAAATTGTGTCCCACGTCAAAACGTTCAAAAATGTCAAACTTTACGATGGCAATGTCAGATTTCACCTGGCAATAACAGTGTTGCCAATTTTAAATACATAAATAGTTACCCTCGTATGAGCATGTTTTCCCTAGAAAAAAATATATATACACATATTTTTTTTAATTAAGAGATAATCTGTTAAGTTTACACCGTTTTGTAACGCTATCCAAATCGCGCTGCAAAAGCATGTGATCATCACTGCATTTTACAACTTGGAAAAGCTTCATGTCAAACACGGTTGATAGAGTATACGGTCAAAGCGAAAATATATTTAAGAGGGGAAGTAACGTCACAAATTATGTGCTTGTAAATTACCTAAAGAATTGTTATAATAATAACAATAATGTTAATAAATATATTATTTTAAAATTAGAAGAGAATTATTTAAAGCAACAAAACTTAAATCTAAGGGTTCTTATAATTACTAAAACAAAAATAAGGTAGTAATACTGGAACAAACAAGTCAAACTATTGATTGAATTGTTAAAACTAAGTTGATTGCTTTTAAATGTATTCAGTATAGAGATCAACTTTCTTCTTTAATTTCAAATGTTAGTTGAGCTATTAAATATATTACAGAGTCATCCGTGCAACTATTATTTGTTAGATATATCGAATGTTGGCCCGGCTGACGCAACATAAGAAATTATATGTTAATGTGAACGAAGGTTTCAAATATTGGCTCACCTATTTCAGAGGTAAAATGAATTTATCCTTTTTTAAAGGGAGATTTTGTGGATTTATTAATGTTTTCACTTTTTCTTTAAGTTAATATAATTCGACTAATGAAAACAGTGAGAAATAGGCCATGTTCAAATTGAAAAATTAATGTCTTGGCTCGGTAGGGGTTTCAAGGGATGATTTTTTCGCGGGGTAATTGCATATTCCGTATGTATTTTTAACGCACTTCTGAACTGATATATTAATTGTTCAACTTAATATTAGAACACTTCGATATGTATGTTGTATCCGCCGAGTCAACACCCGGAATACCGCTTGTAGGGATAACAATGTTAAATCTTTATTTTTTTCAGCTACATAAACTCATTTAAGCATAGCCTTTATTATTATTTTTTTGAAATCAGTAATAGAAAATTAATTAGACTTTTGTTGCATACAGTAACAGCAGATCCAAAACATTTCTAATCTTTAATTTTAATTTAAAACTATGATACCATAAAAATAAATTTAGGAAACGACATAAACATAGACAAACGAATAGATTTAAAATCTAGTAAAAATCAGGTTTGCGCCTGATTTTTGCTGTTTAAAAGTCATTGAAAATCAGGCGCAAACCCAAAATTTTTTTATAATTTATAATTTAAATAATTGCGACCAAGTGAATTTATACAATTTTTGAACATCAGTTTCTGAAATTATGACCAAGAAGGACTAGCAAAGAATAAGTTTAATAATAATCAATCTAAATCCATGTCCACAGACTATTTTAAGTGGAAAATATAACCAATACAAAACAAAATTAGCAAATCTCTTCATTTCTTTCCGTTAACTTAAACAGTACATCTCTGCCATTTTGCTGATTTCCTTTTCGGGAAGTCGAGGAGGGAATTTCAGGATTTACGACCCTCCTTGCTCGGTGCAGAAATGCACCATTGAATCATAATTAATGAAACAGCCAGTGATCAACGGAAACATTTTGTAATTCCGTAATTATATTAATTCGGGCGGGCCATAAATTTTCGCGATTATTACGCGGCGCGCCGTCGTTTTCATATCGAAAATGTTTTAATTTGAAATTGCCCCCCATGTGAAAGCTTAAACCGTCACTAATCGCCCGGCTGTTAATTAAACTAATGGCGCTTTAAAATCCGCTAGAATTGCTGTTACCATCAGATGATTGTGGCGATTTTTTGTTTGTTTGTAATAAAATAAATTAAAAATAAAAATTCGAAGATATAATTAAATAATATGTTTTAATATATTTAGTCATGTAATTTTACACGCTTAATTATTATTTACAATACATATCTCTAACGATATTGTGAGTTGGGTAATTTTTATATATATATACAAACATCTTTATTCAGACAGCAGAATTAAAATTCATGTCATGAATTTATAGTGATTTGCAAATAAGAACTATGCTACGGTAATTTTTGATAAACTATTATTGAAAAATATTCATCATTGTATCGCTCAATATAATTAAAAAAAACTGTCTAATATAGTTTTTGAACGGAGTGTACTTTCAAAAACTGCAAAATCACAGTTTGTTTTAGAAGTTAAACCGAATCATATAATTTAATAATTTATATCACTTGAAGATAGGAATAAGCCGGTTGCATTTTGTTTTCACAATGAACTGTTTGGGATTAATAAATAAATATTTTGATGCCTATTATTTTTATTTTGTATTTTGTCGTAATTTGTGATTGGTAATTTGCCTTTTTTTATACATATGTTTTGTAATCTTTTTAGAGCGTCACACTTTTCTTATAAATTTTTTAATATGTAATTATAATTGTAATTTGGAAATGGAGATTCCGTTAATAAAGTAAAGTAAAGTATATGATACGAAGTAGCGACTTAACAATTTATAAGTTTCAACTTACATTAAATTTATTATTTGAAATATGGCTGAATCCAAATCTCAATTATTATTATTATAATTTTTTTATTGTTTTATGTATTTTTGTTTAATGCAAATTGCTTTACCGTTGATATAAACATTCATTTATTAATTAAATAAATATATGTATATACAAGGTGGCCAGAAAAGGTGTGATAATTTGAAGGTTATCACACCTTTTCTGGCCACTTTAATTGAATGCAAAGTGGTTCATTGATTAATTTCAAGTAGAAAATTTAAACACAAAAATATTGTATGGTTCTTCATTAACACTCACGAAACCATTGATATAATAAATATGTGATTATAAATCAGTAATATTTTTGAAATATTTTGATAAAAATTAGTTCTATTAAGGCTGGCGTTTATCGTATGTAAAATGAAGCGATTTTGTACCAATTGAATTCCTCTAACAAACAAACCCTGAATGATGAATTTCATCATATTATATATCAAAATAATCCTAAAACTCCACAGATTTCGAACGAGTTATTGAAAAATTAATCTGATTAATGGTTTAGAAGAAAATTACGTCCAAAGTTAGCACATTTTATGCAAAGAATGTGCTATATTTTTACTTATTAATATAATTATTGAAAGAAAATGAAATATGTCGTAATAATCTACATTGAATGTAGTTATGGTTCAATACATTTTTTCGTCAGAAAACAATGCTGTTTACTGAGGAAGGTCGTTCCGAAAATATCAATTCCCGTGAAATTCGGCCATATTGAATAAAACCGGCAAGTTACATATAGTTTTCTGCATTTGACTATACAAATATTAGTTCATTAAGTCTCATATAGATAGCGGGAAATAGTTTACTATATTTTAATAAATGTTATTTGCGTTTATCACCTTTAAATTATTTATAAAATTAATGTTATGAGTAATAATTTAAATAATTAATACTATGGAAAAACACAAACAAAGATTTTTAATTAATTTTCAAGAGATACTCAATAGATGTTTCTCCCCTCTTCTTGACAATGTTGTGTATGTATGCTTATTGCTGTTTCACATTCAATGAATATGAGAAAGACAAAAATATCTTTTATAGTT
Organism: Philonthus spinipes; assembly: GCA_963082785.1. NCBI lineage: Eukaryota > Metazoa > Arthropoda > Insecta > Coleoptera > Staphylinidae > Philonthus > Philonthus spinipes. Next base: position 6,819,568 of record OY720314.1, read on the forward strand.
ATCTCTGCGCGTCGCGTTTTTAAAACACCGACGATGCACATGCCATTCTAAAATAATAAACATTTTAAATAAAGTTCAGTAAGCAGCATACAAATATGAATGAATCTTTTTTTGCCAATGTTTGCACGGTGAAAAATTATTATTATGGATTTCTTTTTTATTTTATAAAAAAATGTAATGTTTTCAAATAATTTTATTTGAGCCTTAGGAATGTAATAAAAGGCTAATGATCTAAAATAGATCAATATAATTGTAAAATTAAAATTATTATTAAAAATTATTAAATTGTATCAAGTGTTACTTTACTTACTGTTTCATAGGTTCTTTTGAACTGTATGTTCTATTTTTTTTATTTTTGAAGTATACATTTCAAACCAAACACTTATTATGGTGGTAGCAGTTTTCGTCATATTTCACAAAATATATATAAATGTTTGCCTTCATATTTCCCGATAGGCCATTTTTAATTTCACTTTTATTTTATTATATTTACAGATACAAAAAAAATAATAAAAAAATTATAGAATGATTGTAATGAAAGCAGAAATTATACTTTCCAAAAATGTATTTAGTTCTACACTATGTGTAGAATAATAGTTGGGGTTATTCATCCCAAATAAAGAGAATTTTAAATTTTGGTATACTTATGACATATGATTATTAACATTGATGTCAATTTTTTTATAATTACAATTTAAAATAAAATTGAATCCCGGCCAGGGAAGGTTCATTTTTATTTCGGATAGAAAAATGTTTCAAATAAAAGTTGAGGATCTTAAAAAATAAGTAATTTTTGTTACCAAACTTTTATTGTAGGACTTTCAGTTTTCATTTTATAAGCGGAAGAATTTCATCTACCTAATAAATTCCCTTAGAAATAAACAATTATTTTTATAATCTTCTTTGTGTTGGCTGTGGAGATATTAATTATTGAAATAGTTATTTTAATGACAAATAAAACGTCAAAGTTCCCTCATATTCAACATATCATTCACAAACGCCTCCAGTTTGAAAAGAAAAGGGTGTAGAGAAATGTCTTTAATCCATTGTAAGGTAATAAATATCACACTAAATTATAATATCCTTCCAAGTACTCGGCTTTAACTGTAAAAGACAACAATCCATTTTTTTAATTAATCATTTTTGATTTCCTATTAAATTTTCAATCAGAAACTTATTTGACCAAATTCACCGGGGAAAGTACCATGACGGACACATCACCATTTTTTAAAGAAATTTAAAAGAGAATCGGACGTTTGATAATGCTATACAAAAATATTTAGTTATTCAAGTTCTACACTTCTATTTAAAATATTTATCTATCCCAAAAAAGTATAATCCAAGAACCGACAATACTAAAACAAATGGTTAATGAGGGAAAATAAGAAAATTCCTTCAAGATAAATGAGCGAGTAAAGCGCAAATCATATTTTCTTTTTCATATTCTATATAATGTAACATTGGAAAATTTAAAACAAAAAGAAATGCTGCGTTTTTTTATTATATTTTATTTCGACGGAATGTTATTCGCCATTAAGAGTGTTATGTTAATATTCTTTTAATAAACCAATTTATCTATAAAAAAATATCATAACTTTGTAAGGTTTCAACTGTTTTTTTAGTGGAACCTCTGTAGATTTTTATGCAATCAAATTCTCTATCGATTCATATTCGCATTAAAAACGATAAAGATAGATGGATTCGAAATTTAGGTCTGCAGAATTGGCCTGCTAGATTTCCACATCCTTTCCTAAAGAATATTGATGCACGCGTAAATAGAACAGGAATTACTCAATTATGAAAAAAAAAAATGTGAGGAAAGAAATTTAGAAATAACTCAAAAACTACTTGCTCTGGATATATAGATATATAATATTTTTATGTTGCAAATTAATTTGCTAATCGATCTGTGAGATAAAATATTGAACATTCCATTTAAAAAAAATGAATTATGCTGTTTTTAATTGGGCACTGAAATATGGATCTTATGGAAATACCTATTGTCAAAATTGACAAATGTTTTTTTTAATACTAGAAGGATCTATTAGTAAAAATTGAAGACATTTTTCGAAAGATCTATTTGGTGTTAATATTCGAAAAATAAATTTTTAACTCAAAAACTGTAACAATTATGTGGATATAAATTCATATAAGTGGATGGACAATTAAATGGGGAATCCAAAAAATAATAATATGTAGTGTTCTATTTAAAATAACAAAGTTGGTAGCCATTTCCGATATAATCAGTCAAGAACCCCGTAAACTTTTAATGGCCGTTATTAGTGGCCCACCCTGTATACATAATTTTATCCATTTTATTTCACTAAATTACTCCTTTAATTTGATGTATATATTATCTTACTATATTTATTATTTCAAAATGCATTTTATCTCGCGAAATATAATTTGAGGATCAATTCTGCATAAAAGGTAATTTTTATGAATATTCAAATATTAATAAAAACGGTTAGGTATAAGTATAACGACTTTTTGCCGCTTTTTTTAATAACATCACACGAAGAATCCAAACTTACAGTGAAAATGATTTTTTCTTAAAAATGAGAACAAAAATATAATAGCATGCATTGAGTAATTCTTTCGATGATACGACAAAATTCATCAAATATATTTATACACTGTCTAAATAATAAATAACATATTCATTAATAAAAAAATCGATCGCGTCAGCGTCAGTTGTCGAATACACAGACACACACATGGATAAAGAAACCAAACTGCAGTGTTCTACATATTTCTCAAATAGTTCGCTATTAAAATCGAGAGGCCATCACCTCCTTGACTATTGGCAACTATCTCTGTCATCGCATCATTCCTTTTCTAGTAAACGCCAGCCTTAACATCCAGCTAAACATTGCAAATGTTAATTTAATATGATTAATAGCAATAATTATAAACAAAATATTAAAAATAAATTCTAGTCACATATTTAGGATATTAATAATGGCCTCATAAAGCTTATTAAATAATTACCCAATATTTTTTGTGTATTTTATTTTATTTAATTTTTTAACTAACTAACCATCTTCATTCAAATGTGTATATGTATGTACAATAATATTCAAAAATTAGAATTATATTCTGTAGATGATGATGAATCGGCTATCGACCGGAGGTGAAAGACCTCCTTTTAATTTTTTATTTTAAACCCTTTTTTTATTTTTTTTTCTACTTAAAATTAATCAATGAACCACTTTGTCTTCAATTAAAGTGGCCAGAAAAGGTGTGATGATCTTCAAATTATCACACCTTTTCTGGCCACGTTAGTCAATTACTGCAACTGAAGATTATCACACCTTTTCTGGCCACCCTGTATTTAAATTAAATTAATTTCTCATTACAAATCTTCCGATCCTCATCTTCCGAAACTTCTTTTCTCATTACATGCACTGCAACGCTTGTATATTTGTTAGTGGATTCATTTTAAAATCCTTCCCAGTCGGCCATTTATAACGTTCACTTGTAATACTGCACACTTGCACAATTTTCGCGTTAACGATTGCGTCTTGCGCTCCCGGACTTTATTAGAACTGTAAACTGAAAAATTACTTGTTTATTTTATCAACATCCCGCGCTGGATGTGACTAACGGCGCGCCGTTTACTTCAAGTAATGAAACTCTTGTTATTACTGCCGGATGTATGTATGGGGGGCTTGAAATGCAATTTTAACTGACAATTTAAAATAATGCATGCCTCTGGGATTTATTTAATATATTGAAACAAATAATTATAATTGTATAAATCGGAATGAAAGAAAATTTCGTTAATTAATTAATATTAAAATTAACAAATGTTATGTTAATTGTGTTGGCATTTGCAATACACACAAATGTAACGAATAAATTCTACAAAATTGTAGATACAAAATATTTCAGATACGTCGATTTTTATTTTTAAATTACTCTCCTGATATACAATTTCTAATCGTTCAACAAAACGTTGAGATTTATTGGACGAATCATCTTAAACGTCTACCACATTTTTAAACTAAACCATGGTTGACGTGATATACAATTTCTACTCATTCTTGAATATTATAAACAGAAACTTTCGTAATAAATTCACATTAACGAACTTTAAAAGTTGCATATGACATTTATGCTAAGTTGATTTTGTCTTAATTATTTGTGTTATTATTTATAACTTTGAATACAAAAATAAAGTAATCCAATATGTGTATGTCCTCCTAGCAAAGACCCCCAAAAAGATCGTGCTGCGTATGGAGTATTCCGAATGCAAGTTACGCAAACAGATCCCACTGAAGCCCTGCAAGTACTTCAAACTTGGTGGTGACAAAAAACGCAAGGGGCAGATGATTCAGTTCTAGGCTTATTTTGTACAATTTTGTTTAAGTTATCAAAAAAATATATATATAATTCCACAAAAAAGTATATTTCTTTTAATTATGTATTTAAATATTTTGGAATTTAAACAAAAAAAGATTCAATACAGTCTATATGTTCAAATTATTAATATTATTTGTTTAAATTCCAACGTATTTAACACACATTGATCTCGTGAACGTAATCTTGTGGTTTTTATGCCTTCTGCGATATCCACACTTGAAACGTCGATGTATGCTAATGTCCGTTCGATTTAAGTGAAATCCGATACACTCGGCGAATTGGAGATCGCATCTACAGCGCAAATAAATGGGGGGATGGATGTAATTGAACCCAAATTCTCTGTCTGTATTAACATTACCCTATGCATACGAAACTGATCGTATATTTTAGGATAAACGCTAACGGCTCGGGAAAGAATAAACTAAAAGAACGAACGAATACGATTTCAAACAAATTCGATAATTTATTTATTTTATTAATTAAACTATATATTAAATAATGTTAGCGTTAAAGTGTGCTCAGTAGCGTTAAATTGTGAGAAGTAGGAATATAAAGAACGATTTTTATACAGAAAAAGAAAATAGTATTATTTAAATAAAAAATGATTTTAAAATAATTGAAAATTATTTTTATTTAAATAATACAGAAAAAAATTTAAATTATACAGGAAAAGAAAATAGTATTATTTAAATAAAAAATGATTTTAAAATAATTGAAAATTATTTTTATTTAAATAATACAGAAAAAAATTTAAATTATACAGGAAAAGAAAATAGTATTATTTAAATAAAAAATGATTTTAAAATAATTGAAAATTATTTTTTATTTAAATAATACAGAAAAAAATTTAAATTATACAGAAAAAGAAAATAGTATTATTTAAATAAAAAATGATTTGAAAATAATTAATAAATTATTTCCACATTTAGCTCTGTGACATTATTTGCCTGATTCAATTAAATAAAGCAATAAATAAACAGCTATAAATGCAGCTATTATTTGATTTTTAAATTATATGAAATTAGTTTAGTTTAGTTATTTACGGAATCTACATTTTACAATATACATTTCATTTACAAAATCTAATAAATAAAATCGTAAGTCTAATTGGTATATGCAGTTCCAAAATGGTCCAATAAAGCCCTATCAATATTAAGATAAAAATGCTCAACTTTACTATTTAATACAAGGAAAACATACATAATAATCGTACAAAAATGTACATTAAAAAAAAAAAAAATAGTATCGAAAAAAGAATAACCGAAATATATCACTAAGCAATGAATTTGCAAAAGCAAATTATCACAGATGAATGTCATGTAAAATTAAAATAAATAAAATTGAATATATTAAATAAAAATTATTTGAAAATAATTAATAAATTATTTCCACATTTAGCTCTGTGACTCTGTGACTGTGATCAAAAGTCACAGAGCTAAATGTGGAAATAATTTATTAATTACTTTTAAATAATTTTTGTTTAATATATTTAAATAACTGTGACCAAGTGAATGAATACTCTTTTCTATTTAAATAAAATTAAATTATGAAGAAATCTGAATTTCTCAATTTGTTGAAATAAAATATTAAAAATAATTTTAATAAAATTAAATTATGAAAAAATCTGAATTTGTCAATTTGTTGAAATAAAATCGCTGAGCACAACAAATTCTGAGATCAAAGAAACATAACACGAAAATTAAACCATGAATTTAATTTATTTTCTAAAGACGTTAAAATTCTACCGTGAGCCATATTTCATTCGATTTTATCTGGGCGTTTCTGTTTTATTTTTTCTGCTTGAGGATGCGTGGGTGCATAAGAAACTTATCCGAAAGGGTTTGAATTAATGACTAAGCCGAATAATCCGGACGCTAATCCCCAAATCAAGATTCTATTTGGGGCACGCTCTAATTTATCATGTGTAATCCGCGGAAAACATGTTGATGTAGCGCTGGTTTTAATGCGGAAAGTTTGCGCGTTCCATTTTCTTCCCTTCTTTTTCTTCCATTTTATTGTAAAAATGCTCTTGAATTACGTAACCCAAATATATGTTTTTAAATTAATAAAAGTATTTAGTTTTTTTTGTAACTTTTAATTATTACGTAAATATTGTGTGTATCAAAATTTAAACCTAAATCACAATAATTACAATGCATATACAAATACATAACCTAGAATAAATAAACCTAACCTAAAACAAAAAAAATAAGTTTAAAACTTAAACCTAAATCTAACTATTAAATATTCAAAAGGGCATCCATCAATTGTTTCTTCTAACATAATCACGAACACAAGAAACTAAAAATGTTTTAATTTAAAGGATATTTAAACAAATAAATAACTTAGTTTGTATAACACACTGTATATTTATAAATGCAACTGCAGTTTCGGCAAATCAGCTTGTCATTATCAAGTATAATGTTTAAAAAATACAAATGAAGCGATATATATATATAAATCAAGCGGGTCTTCTGAATTTCTAATGACTCTAATAAGTTCATCTTACAGAATGATTTTCTTCCATCAGATGTTTTAGCAAAATTCGATTTATCTTTTTGGTTTAGACGATAGGAACGTTGGTGTTCTTTGAGTCGAGTACCGAAACTACGACCAGATTGACCTATGTATTCACCTTTGCAATCAGGACATGTAATGATTTTTTGTTTTATTATTAAAATATAATTTTCGGTCTTACAAAAAGGTTTGAATATAATGTTAATATTATGCTTATATGATATGTTTCATTACTAATGTTGCAAAAATAAGTAAGGGTTTTAAATGAAGTCGGTTCTTTCGTTTTTATTGCATATATTGTTTTTTGTATTTGTTTGAATGAGTATTTTATAAATAAGCTATCTATAAAATTAATATTGTATATATTATTAAGTGCAATATTTTTAATTGTAGTTAGTTCTTTGTTTAATGATTTTTCAGTTAAAGGAATGCTGAGGGCTCGGTGAATCATTAAGTTGAAAGCAGTGGTTTTATGTTTAAGGGGATTTCTCGAATGGCTATGGATAACTGAATCAGCAAATGTATGTATTACTATTTCTAAAACATACATAATAATCGTACAAAAATGTACATTAAAAAAAACAATAGTATCGAAAAAAGAATAACCGAAATATATCACTAAGCAATGAATTTGTAAAAACAAATTATCACAGATGAATTTTAATATCGATATCGTTATCGATAGGTCTAAGTACTTAATATTAATATTATTAGATTCTATTTCGACAGTGAATTTTATTGTTGGGTGAATATAATTAATAAAATTAATAAATTTTTCTAGTTGTCTTTCAGTGCCTATAAAAATCGTCTACATAACGATGCCATAATTTTATGTATTTGCTAGCCAGAGGTGAATTTAGAATATTGTGTGTGAGGTTATTCATGAATATTTCAGCTAGCAATGGGCTTAGTGGGGAGCCCATAGCTAAGCCTCCTGTTTGTTTAAAAAAAAATGTTATTAAAGGAGAAACAGTTGTTACCTAGAATGAGTTGTAGTAGATTAAGAAATTCTGTTAAATATAAATTTAAGTGATTATGATGTTTTAATTATAATTGAAACTTTGTTAGATTCTTCAGTATCAGACAATGAGCTCGGACTAAGTGACTTTATAGTGTATAGGCGTGATCGTGTTGATAAACGTGGAGGTGGTGTCATAATTGCGATACTGTCTAACCTTCGCAGTAGTTTTCTGAATATATCTCACAACTTTGAAGAATTATCTGTTAAAGTGTGTGATAAGATAATCATTTCAGGAGCTTATGAGTTTAAATCAATTTATGATGAATAGAGTAAGCTTATTGATAAAATCCAGTATCCTAGTTTTCAATATATCTTCTGTGGTGATTTTAATCTACCAAATGCTTCTCGGAGCCATGATAATAAACATGTCTTAACTAAAAATAATAATTGTATAAGCGCCCAAGTATCAAGTGAATCATTAGAATTAAACAACCTTAGACAAATTAATTCTATACCAAACAATCGTGACATCTTTTTAATTTTTTTTCTAACGTTGTTAAAACAATAACTTCCGCATCTGAAGATCCTCTGTTTGATAACTCATTTCACCATGTATTACATTCTCTATCTGTTGACACCAATAATTTTGCTGATTCACTTGGTTACGATGATTTTATTTATGATTTTAAGGCTGCAATATACTGTGAAATAAATAGATTTAGTACGTAAACTGAACGGAATATATGAGTTTATATCTTGGAAGAGTATCTAAATTAAGTAAATGTAAATGATAATGTTGATAAATTTTATGATGTCTGTAGGTATGCTATCCATAAATTTGATCCACTTAAATGATTATATAAAATCATTGTCTTACCCAAAAATGGTTCAACCACAAATTAATACATTTGATTAAATTAAAAAAGAGTGCGCATATTTAATATAAATAGAGGTAAGTAGGGGTAATCATTCATATTACGAACAATTTAAATCATATCGTTCTAAATGTAAAAGTCTCGCTGATCAATTGCACACACAGCACGCAAATGAAATTGAATTGAATATTTCCTTCAACCCAAAATCATTCTGGAATTATGTAAACGAATCTAGAAAAACAGATGGTTATCCCAATTGTATGTATTTAAATGATATAAACAGCAACTCGGGTGACAATAGTGTAATCTATTTGCATAGTTTTTCTCAAGCGTATTTACTGAAAGTCAAATAAATAATAACTAGAACACTGTTACTTCAGATTCAGTCAATTTAACGCAATTCATTATAACTGTTACAGATATTTTTAATGCGATATTCTCTTTGTCGGACTCATGTACTCTAGACCCCGATGATTTAAACAAAAAATGTATTTACTAGTTGCGTAAATACGCATATTTTATTAAATAAAAATGATTTGAAAATAATTAATAAATTACTTACGTAACGTAAGTCATAAGTCACAGAGCAAAATGTGAAAATAATTTATTAATTATTTTCAAATCATTTTTATTTAATATATTTAAATAACTCTGATCAAGTGAATGAATACTCTTTTCTATTTATGCATATTTTATTTAATTCTTCGTTCAAATGCATTTCCTTCTTACTGGAAGCAAAGTTTTATTCGGCCAATTTTTAAAAGCGGTGATAGAAAAAAATGTTTAAAATCACAGAGGAGCTTCAATCCAGTCTATAATACCAAAACTATTCGATAAAATTATTTCAGATAAAATGATGTTTTCTTTTAGGTGTGTGACAATACGGTTTTTGCTATGGCAGGTCTACGGTATCAAATTTACTAGTATACAATGCTTACATTATTACTTCATTTAAAAATAGTTGTCAGGTTGTATACTGACTTCTCTAAAGCGTTCTGTTCTTTTTTAATAGTTTCTCGCTTGTTTGTCTTATTATAAATATCAAGTCCAGCACACTTCTCCCTCTCCTGAAACCGTGTTTCTCATTCTATATTGATAATTAAATTGGAATGTATGGGCTTTGGATCATCGATAACTAAGTAGCTCTATAGTTTTCTGGATGGTAGGATACAATATGTAAAAATTAACAAATTTATCTCGAGAGCTATTAACGTCACTTCGGGGGTTCCTCAAGGATCTCACTGCGGCCCAATCTTGTTCCTGTTATTTATTAATGATTTAAATAAATACATGAAATGTTGTAAATATCTTTTGTAATAATTGTTAATGATTTGAATAAATACAGAAAATGTTGTAAATATCTTTTATTATAATATAATAATAAACATGTCTTAACTGAACATAATAATTGTATAAGCGCCCAGTACTAAGTGAATCATTAGAATTAAACAACCTTAGACATATTAATTCTATGCCAAACAATCGTGGCGTATTTTTAGATTTTTGTAAATATCTTTTATTCGCAGACGAATATCACAGACGACATCGAGGTTGTAAAACGACCCCGATGCCGGAATCTTAAAACAAACAAAAACTTAACCTAATTTCACCGGAGTTGTGAAGGGACTCTGATACAGATTATTAATGAATATTAATATTTAAACATTGGTAGTTCATATTGTATGAAATTAATATGAATAGATTATTAAAAATCAATCAATAAAACAATTAAACGCAGATTAAATTTAAAAACTTTAAATTCTCGACTAGTTTCGGGTTATTAGCCCATTTTTAAAAAAATCTAAAATTTTTAGAATATATATAACAATCTTTATTAACAATTAAGTTTACAATAAGGTAACAAACATTGATTATGTATATCACACAAAAGTTAATTAATTGTTAAATGGCTATCGACCAGAGGTCTTTCTGCCTTTTTAGAATATTAAATTGGACATTAAAAATCGATTTTTTTTTATAGAAATTGTTTGATTTTTCCTTGTTGATTTTTTTTTAATATTTATATTTTATTGTATGATTTTTAATAATCTATTCATATTTATTTTATAAAATAATGACAATAAAAATTACAAAATTCACGAGGGAATGAAATGTGATATAGAAAATCACAGCAACGATAATAATAATAATAATAAAATGCTATTAAAGTTATACGATACGGAAACATTGTTTCATGTTTACTTAGCTAACAGATTCCGTTAATAATATATGGTGGGGTTTATTAGATATAGATGGGAACTGGGGTACTAAATCTAAGGCGAAATGAGTAAACTCCGCCCCGGAGCGAACTATCTGGTTGGCGGAGATTTTATTGACTCTCGGGACAGATTATACGAAATGCTATAAAATTACATGGAAACTCATGATTTGTCGCCATCGATTCGCAACGCGCACACTGCCCGGCCTAACAAGCTCGCACGTCTTTTTTCGGTAAATTGAATCCTTATTAGAGGCCCAACTCGATTTGATATTTGCTTCGAAAAGGGACGAAATAAAAAAAAACAAAATTTAATTAAACATAAAAGAAAATAATTAATATAATACTTCTAGAGACTGATTGGATGGAATCGCAAAACCAAAAATATAATAAAAAAAAAACGTAACGTTTGAAATAAATATGAATAAATTATTATAAATCAACCAATAAAACAGAGATTAGATTGAATTGAATTGAGTTTAATGTTATTGAATCTAATCTGTATTTCATTGGTTGATTTTTAATAATTTATTCATACATATATAAACTACCAATGTATAAATATTAAAACCATTAATTAAACGTAACGTTTTTCATTGTTATCTTAATTAAAAAAAATGAATTAAATAAAATTAAATTTGTTTAAATAACTGTAACCAAGTGAATAAATACCGTTTTTCTATTATTAAAAAATGAAATAATTTTAGCCAAAATGAACCTTTTCCAGTGCAACTCTTCATGAATTCATTGCATCACTTCACCAGATTAATGGCAATTAAATTAAGAACATACCAGGCAATGACTTTTTCGCTTCTAATACGCGAATCTGCTTTGTATATATTTTTTACCATTTCTATTTTTTCGTCAATTGAATACATAATCTGATTTTAAAAGTTCTTTTAACACAGTAGGTAATATTACTTTTACTATTTGATGTCAATAGAGATAATTAAAAATGTCAGTTGTAAGCGCGACGTTATTATTTTTATTTATTTTTTTTAATTGTAATTTTTAAATAATGTGTATCTCGAATTTAGATAATAAATAAATATTTTAAATAGGTGTATTAGACTTATTTTTTTGATCCCCACAAAAAATCTTATGATTTTTTGATAAAATGACGTGGGAAGTAAATAAATGAGAATTTAAAAAAAAATACATTGAAATCCCTATGGTCCGTCGTTCAGTCCGATGCACCACCCGGTATATATTTATATAAAGAACTGTCTAGTTTGTAAGATTAATAAATTGAATTCAAATACAAAAGAAAATATGAAATAAAACTAATTCTGTTCCCTTATGTTTTAATCATATTGTTGCGAAGTTTTCCTTCCCCGTCATGCAGCCCCGCGTAATTCATTTTCCCCGTTCCGCGGGGGCTTGAATTATCGCCAAACAACAACTCGAAGATTTTAAATCTTGACGCCGTCGGGATATTTATGACGCTAATTTGTAACGAGTTATGCACCCGGATTGAAATGAAATGAATTGAAATTCACAAACAAAATCACCATGTTTTATTTAAAAAGTAACTGCTTACGCAGAGAGAGAAGACATATTTAATTCGACTTCTTTCTTTTTATTAATACAAAAATATATACGGTATGAGCATTTCTAAATGCTTCTTGTGTTGAGTTCAAGAAGAGCATTTCTAAATGCTTCTTGTTGATGAGTTCAAGAAGAACATTTCTAAATGCTTCTTGTGATAAGCTCAAGAAGAAGAATTTAGAAATGCATTTAAAAAATCAATTAATTCTATGTATATGGCGGAAAATTCGGTTTCTTTCTTCTTCTGAGGAGCTCATCCTGTTTATTTTTGCATTAGTAAAATGAACAAAGTCGAATTAAATGTTTCTTCTTTTTAACCAATCACTGCCCCAAAACCCGGAAACCAATATGACGAGTCACAGAGTGGGTCTAAATTTTAATTAAATTTGCCTATTTGAATGTTTACATTTTTTATTTAAACATTTACAGATACTGATGTGAAGTTATCCACAGTTTTCCAATCACGTTTTTTTCGACCCGGCGCCTTCGCCATAAATAATATGCCGAAAAATTCATAGTTTATCAATAGAATTTAATTTAAATTTCTTTATATTGGCCTATTGGTAGAAATTCTAAAACTCACTTTCAATATCATTATACTATTACTTTTTGTCATCCACAGAACATAAAATCGAGCAAAATTTCAAAGTCAAAAACGGCTCACTTCGGCGCTCTTTGAATTTAAATTTGATATCTTGTTAACAATTATTATTTATTGGACGGAAAATGATTCCGTTGATTGCATCCAATAAATAAATAAAACGTCAAAATGAACAGTTTAAATAGAAAAGAGTATTTATTCACTTGGTCACAGTTATTTAAATAAAATAAATAAAAATTGACAAGCGCATAAATAAACCTGAAGTAGTGTACGAGTTATAAATCCCTTGTGATTTATAGCTAGCATTATATTAGTTCATAATGTGTAATAAAATGTTGTTTTAAATAGAAGTCATGATTTAAAGCTCGGATAATGCTCGTTTAAAAAGTGAAATAATACTTTTTTTTAAGTTGAAGATACAAATGATTAAATTATCGGCATATTCGCTCTAGAAGTTTCGAAAAGTGGGTTAACTTTGAAATTTAATTCTAAAATAACTTAAAGTGATAAAGAAAAGTGGTTTTTAAATTTCTGCTTCATTTATTTTTGTACATTGGATACAAAAACAAATATATAATAAAGAACATGACGATATTGATCGAATACATCGAGGATTCTTACTCACTTACTCCAGTATGTCAAGTCTCATACTTATTTGATTAAATGAATTTTATGAACCAAATGAATTTCATAGATTCTTTATATAATTTCATGCAAATTGGTTCAAATGATATGAAATAGCGCTCATTTGAAGACAAAAGTTTGATTTTTAATCTGTTTTTTTTTTTTTAGTGTTTGGAACGCAATAAATAATAATAATAATATATTTATTAACGGTATCTCCTTTTTACAAAATAGAAATGTTTACCGTTTGTAATGAAAATGGCTATATAATCCAATACATTTAGTTTAGAGTTCAAAACTTCAAATCCGAAGTCGATTAAATCGTTCAGCTGGAATTTTCGACATAGTTTTAAAAAAAATGATTCGAAAAAATCGCTTTTAATGATTTCCCGGTTTTTACAAAAATAATAATTTTTGTCTATTTAAAGTGGACGAAAATATTAAATTGATGATTTTATTATTGCCTCAAGATTATTTCATAATCATATAATAATAATTATAGTTTCCGTATCTGAAATAATTGTAATGATAATAATAATAAATCTTTATTAACAGAAAAATCCTTTGAACGCAATTATATTACAAATAGTGTAGAAATACAAATACTTAAGTAACTAACAAAGACACAAAATTACAACTCTCGTAGTTTTTAAATTATTTTCAATTTTATGCGCATTTTCTGTGTTTTGCAATTTCAAAAAATCACAACTTGAATTACTTTCGCGGTATTTTGATGAAACTTTGTGAGGATATTCCTGAAATATTACCTTTTAAAGATATATAAAAACTTAAAATAACCCCCTCTGTAGTTTTTGATTTATTTTCAATTTCATGCGAAAAGGGGGATTTTTATGTGAATTTTATTTGTTTTGCGATTTCAAACAATCACAACTTGAATTACTATCATTTTATTTTTATTCGAATTTTGAGTGTTATGCAATTTCAAAAAATCACAACTTGAATTACTTTCGCGGTATTTTGATAAAACTTTGTGGGGATATTCCTGAAATATTACCCTTTAAAAATATATAAAAACTCAAAACTACTCTTTCATAGTTTTTGCGTTATTTTCAATTTTATGCGAAATGGGAGAATTTTTATGCGAATTTTCAGTGTTTTGCAATTTCAAAAAATCACAACCAGAATTATTTTCACGGTATCTTAATGAAACTTTGTGGGGATATTCCTAAAATTCGCCTGTGTAATTTTTACGTTATTTTCAATTTTACGCGAAAAGAGGGATTTTTATTGGAATTTTCAATGTTATGGAATTTAAAAAAATCACAACTTGAATTACTTTCGCGGTATTTTGATAAAACTTTTGAGGGGATATTCCTGAAATATTACCCTTTAAAAATATATAAAATCTCAAAATGACCCCTTCCTTAGTTTTTGCGTTATTTTCAATTTTATGCGAAAGGGGAGGATTTTTATGCGAATTTTCAGTGTTATACAATTTAAAAAAATCACAACTTGAATTACTTTCGCGGTACCTTAATGAAACTTTTTGGTGATATTCCTGAAATCATATCCTTGAAGAATATGTAAAAATCCAAAATTACCCCTCTCATAGTTTTTGAGTTATTTTCAATTTTACGCGAAAGGAGGGATTTTTATGCGAATTTTCAGTGTTTTGCAATTTTAAAAAATCACAACTTGAATTACTTTCTCGGTATCTTAATGAAACTTTTTGGTGATATTGCTGAAATCATACCCTTTAAGAATATGTAAAAAAACAAAAATTACCCCTTTCGTAGTTGTTGAGTTATTTTCAATTTTATGCGAAATGGGAGAATTTTTATGCGAATTTTCAGTATTTTGCAATTTCAAAAAAATCACAACCGGAATTATTTTCGCGGTATCTTAATAAAACTTTGTGGGAATATTCCTGAAATCATACCCTTTAAGGATATGTAAAATCCAAAATTTACCCCTCCCGTAGTTTTTGAGTTATTTTCAATTTTATGCGAAAATGCGAAAAAGGGGATTCTTATGTGAATTTTCTGAGTTTTGCGATTTCAAACAATCACAACTTGAATTACTGTCACGGTATCTTAATGAAACTTTGTAGGGATATTCTTGAAATCACACCCTTTAAGGATATGTAAAAACCAAAAATTACCCCTCCCGTAGTTTTTGCGTTATTTTCAATTTTATGCGAAAGAGGAGGATTTTTATGCGAATTTTCAGTGTTTTGCAATTTCAAGAAATCACAACTTGAATTACTTTCCCGGTATCTTAATGAAAATTTTTGGCGATATTCCTGAAATCATACCCTTTAAGAATATGTAAAAATCTAAAATTACCCCTCTCGTAGTTTTTGAGTTATTTTCAATTTTGTGCGAAAAAGGGAATTTTTATGCGAATTTTCGGTGTACTACGATTTCAAAGAAACACAACTTGAATTACTTTCTCGGTATCTTAATGAAACTTCGTGGGAGACTGTTACAAGATGTATCAAGAACAACCTTAACCAATAAAAGCCTTAGTTTCTTATTTTTACTATAATATTTTTTGTCATCCACAGTTTTCAACATAAAATCCAATAAAATTCAAAGTTCAGAACGGCTCAATTTGGAACACTTTAAATTTGATTTTTTTAAAATTTCATATTGTTACTAGAAGTCTTAAGAACTACCCCAACAAACAAACAAAATATTTTTTTAGTATTACAATTTTTATTCTAATTTTTGTCATCCACGGTTTTCATCATAAAATCGAATACATTTTAAAGTCCAACATTGCTCACTTTAGCGCACTTTAAACTCGATTTCTTTGGCTTAGATTGTTACTAAATGTCTTAAGAACCATTTCCGTCAATAACAATGTTATTTTTTTATTATTACTATTATTACTATTTTTTATTATTTTGCCATCCACGGTTTTCAACATAAAATCAAACAAACCTCAAAGTCCAAAACGGCTCCCTTTGGCGCTCTTTAAATTTGAATTCGTTGTCATAGAGTATTACAAGATGTCTTAAGAACAATCTTAACTAATAAAAAAGTTTAGTTTCTTATTATTACAAATTTTTGTCATCCACGGTTTTCAGCACAAAATCCAATAAACCTCAAAGACCAAAACGGCTCACTTCGGCGCACTTTAAATTTTATTTCTTTATCAATATAAAATTTAAAGTGCGCCGAATTGAGCCGTTTTGGTCTTTGAGATTTTTTACTAGATGTCTTAAGAACACTTTAAAGTGTGAAGAAAGGATACAACAGTATTATTTTTATTTTTCAAGTTATTATACTATTTTCATTATTATTAAAACTATTTGGATTGAGTGAGTTACGTGAAGATGATAATAACTTGAATAAAAAACACTTAGAATCCTTTTTTCACTATTTTTATTTTTCACCAGATGTACATTTCGGACACAAAGTGACCATTATCAATGGTTGAAAAATAAAAATAGTGAAGAAAGGATTCTAAGTGTTTTTTATTCAAGTTATTATTAAAACTAAATAAGAAAAATAAAACTAAATAGAAAAATCTATAAATTAATTATTGACTATTTATCTTTAGCCTAAATGTAGATTTTTTATAAAGTTTAACAAAACGTGCGTTATTTCTATTTAACATTAATAATTATAATTGAGTAATTTGAATGGTGCTCGACACAAAACGTCCCATTATCAGGCTTGAACGTCAGTCAGTCGAGTAGGGCGGAAAGTTGTGCAATTATTATTTCATAACAAAACTCTCGAGTTCGTCCCGGGGTGGAATAGTTATCCAGAAGGACCATCGAGGGTCAACTCCTTTAAACCCTCGACCGGGAAGCGTTTATTCCGCGGTGGCGCCCTTTGGCCCTTCAGCCTTTTTGCTGGCGAAATGTGTGTGTGTGCGCGCTACAAATTACCGGAAGTGGATTTATTCGTGTTTTGTGCGTTTAATTAATTGATTTAATGAGGAATTGTCAAACCGGAATGAGAGTTGAATAAATTTATTAAATTGTTGTTTGATTCATATTGAAATACATTTATTATAAATTTTTATAAATAATAATATTAATATTAATTAATTAATATAAATTCACATTTAATGAAACGTTCACTCACCATTCATCTAGCGTATGGATAACTAGTGATGGCCATTTCGGTTTTTCGAACCTCATCAGACTGGTGTGTTCCATGTGAAATGTCTTGATGAGTCGCCTTCATCAAGACATTGCACATTGCACATGGAATGGAAATTGTGTAGGGGTTATATACCCGATATTATTCATAATAAATTAAAGGCGAAAGGTGGCGCTTGCGTCGTCTTTAATTTATTATGAATTAATATAAACATCAATTTATTTAATCTATACATTCCTTTACCTTTTGGTGTCGAACTAATACACATTATTACATATTTAACATAATTTAAATTTTAATGTTGTCTTCTCCATTCTTGATCTTTCTTTTCAATATTATAATAAAATTTAAAAAAAGTAACAAGAAATGTATAACTTTTCGTTAAATTTCAATACGAATCTAACAACAATTTAATAAATTCAGGTTTGATAATTCGTCATTAATAATTAATATTAACATGTAAACTTTTGTTAATTATTTTTTGTGTGTTCATTTACGGACGATGTGTCGGACTCTTCCCAGATTTATCCGGGAAACTACTGACTAAAACTCCTCCCACTTGGCTAGACATTCCATTAAGATATGCTTATTATTAACAATAATAATATCAATAATACTTTCTTTATCTAAGTGATATCACACCTATTGTGATTACTCCATTACATTATTAAATGAATTATTATTAAAATATTGATATAAATAATATTATTAATAATTAATAAAAGTTTAGGTATTAATATTAATTTCAATTTACTTTATTAACGGAATCTCCATTTCCAAATTACAATTATAATTACATATTATAAAATTTTATAAGAAAAGTGTGACGCTCTAAAAAGATTACAAAACATATGTTTAAAAAAGGCAAATTACGACGAAATAAAAATAATACGCATCAAAATATTTATTTATCAATCCCAAACAGCTCATTGTGAAAACAAATTAATTAATTTGGAAGCTCCATTTTTTTCTTAATTTCAAGTGGTATCCTCAACAATAAGGGTCTACAAGGTAGACGACCGAGAATCATTGTTTCGTCCACTAAAGGGATGCCTTCATCAAGGCCTTGCACACACTGGTCCGAAAAACCGAAATGACCATTATCCATACGATAGATGAATGGTGGTTGAACATTAATTAATTAAACAATAAACAAAGGTTTACATTTTAAAAATTCTGCTTCTACATAATTAATTTAAAATAAGAATGAAAAATATGAAAATTAATGTGTATCTCAATGTACAGAGTAATCAATGTCAACTGTCTTGATTTTTTCTGTAATTTATTAAATAATTAAATCAGTATACTTTAAAAAACAACAATAATCTAAATCCGTCGGAAAATAAATACATTTAATTAGAAAGAATATTTAAGCCCGGTTCCCAACTTTCTTATCCTCGCCTCTTGTATCTTTTACAAAGTAAATAAACGCGCGTGTAGACTTTAAGGGCGCGCTGTAAATGCTCGACCCGCTAAAGCAATTATAGAATCGCCCGGCTTCAATAAAATATTAAACTTTGTTGGGATGAAGGTGGGAAAATTGGCATGAAAATGCCGCTCCTCTTTCTTTTACTGCGCACAGTAAACTCCGGCTCCGCCACAATAAACCTCCCCGACTTATTATTTAATAAATATATGCGCGGATTAAATTTTAATCCTCTCGTTTTTATTAACGCAGCCAGTTAGAGATGCATTTCTGCGGCGTTTGTAAATTGTGTAACTTTGTGTGTTGGGCAATTACATCGATTGATGAATGAAAATATAATTAAAATATATATATATATAAAAAAGAAGAAATAATAGAAAAAATGTATCAATTTTTTTCTATAAATCATTAGTGTAGTCTTAAATTATTTTTATTTATAATAATAATAATAATAAATAATCTTTATTTACAGATATATACAGTAAAATTAGTGATGGGCAAAGTCGATCTTTTATTATTTCTAAATTAAGTATATTATAATTTTATGAATGTTACTTATTATAAAAATATCAAAAATAACTTCCCATTTATTAATAAACATAAATATGAAGTTACTTTTTCGATTTAAATACTTAAAATGACACATTTAGTAATACTCGATTACTAATATTACTCGATTTTGCCCAACACTAAGTAAAATATACAAATATAATGAAAGTTACAATTCTCTTAAATAAAATGTATTTGAAATATACACAGTGACATGTGTGAATTTCAAACATTTTATGCATGGATGGAGGTCGATTTTGAATTAAATTTCTACTTGAATTCATTTATTATGGAGGAATAAACAAAAAAATTATAAAGCGAACAACCCCGAGGAATTTCTAAACACACTGCGCGAAGAAGACGAAAAAAGTCCACCGAAGTCGTAAATCGCATTCCAAACATATACACAAGAATTTTTCATTTTACATCGCGGGGCCAGTCGAATATTTTCACGTTACGCAATCGCTCCCCCCACCCCGGCACCCCTCATCTCATCTGTTCGCGTTCCTCTAGACATTGATTCGGAACGCCCGATAGGAAGAATATATAAAAATCCGACACACATGCACACGCGATATTACGTAATTTCGACGATGCATCAATTTATCTCCCCGCGGGAAAATTGAATTCGCGGGCCGGAGGAAAGAAAAGATGGGGAAAATAAAGGGGAAAAACATGGGCGTGAAGGAATCCCCCCCAGGCGGGCGCGGAGCGTCGTCTTCATTTCCGTTCCGCGTCGAATTATTCATCTCATTGTGATGTGATTTTCGACTTTACGACGAGGGTTAAATCATTACGGAATTAGACGCGTAAAGCCCGCACGCACCGTGATGTATTAAATGCGTAATGTTTAATGAACCACTTTACACACACACACATACATAAAGCCCGCCGGTGAGGATGAATTAACGTGGAAGGTAAGTAAATTGCTTTTATGAAGTGTTAAATTTGTATCTGTTCATCTCTTAATTATATCAGGGGAGATTATTTTATCACCTGAAAATTTGATTAATCGTCTTTAAAATTGTTTTTATTTAAATTATTAGATTGCGTAGTATAAAAAAAATAATCCTTTCAAAATAATTAAAATTTTATTTTGAAAGGATTATATTTTTCTTATAATCTCTTATTTAATATAATGTTCAACCATCACTCATCTATCGTATGGATAACTAGTTATGGCCAGTAGATGATGTTATATGAAGTTTGGCAAAAGATGGCGCTTGCGTCATCTTTCACTTGACGATTGCTGACACATAAAATGAAATTCCAATTATTTTGAAAAGATTATATTATTGCATTTATAAAAAATAATAAAATATAATATTCAAGGGCGGAAAGATCGTTGATCGATAGCCCAGACAGACAGACTAACACTATATATTTACAATCATTTCTAACTATTTTAAAAAAAATTGTATCAAAAATTTTCTGAATATTCAATCTACTGATAAAAACATTTGGCATTTCTTTCACTGATTTTTATTTTCCGAATAATTTAGACTATAAATCTTTATCTAGGAATCATTCCTTGATAATTTTCAATTATTTCCTTTTCGCTTTGCCTAATTTCTGTTATTTCTCCTCCTTACTTACTCCTGCTTCCTCCTCGAAAATGGTTTGTGTCTTGTCGTGTTGAGGGGGCTCATTTAGTCTTAGGCTGTGATTTATTTGGCAGCTAAATACCAACCCCACGTATTTGAGCCATGCGTGGCGACCCGTATAGGCGGATGTAGGAGTCCTGGTGGTTGAGAGGAACATTTCCCACCTTCTGGTGCGTGAAATCAACATACCATTTTGGCCTGGAGTTCGGCTATATGAGCAGTTGAAGGTCACCCAACTCAATCGGCTGTATTGTCCCGTCAGAGGACCTACAGGAGAGACTCATTGGGGCAGCAGGCGCGTAGGGGGATTTAGGCTCGTCGCCCTGGTTGGCAACTGATTTCCTCTCTCATGTCGCAGGCAGCCTTGAGGATCTATATCAAACCGGTAACCCTGGGTGTCAAGTTGATTTTCCCAACTTTGGGCTCCGTGGCGGGTGATAGTCCTAAAGGATGATTGTTTCATCCATATGTAAGCTGAAGATTACATAAATAAATCAGAGGCTGGATCCTCAGGCTCACCACAAAATTTAGTGCTTCAAGCACAGCAAACACCTGCATTTGTAGTGGCCGTACCCATGAGTAGGACCGCTTCACTGGAAGCAAAGAACCCTCACTAGCGAGAACGGGGTGAACTCTTAAGATCACCTCAGTCAAACCAGGATGGTTTTAGAAAGCAACGGAGGAAGAAAACTCGCATCTGTGGCGCCGAAGCTACGAGAATGAAAGCACTGGAGGCTCAGACCTAAACAACATTAGACTCTAAGGCTCAGGCCAAAACAACATTCACTTCTGTGCAATAAAATTAAGCACACAAAATAAGTTATCGATTAATGCGTACATGATGAGTTTCCTACTTACGGAAATATGTGGGTAAAAATCTCAGTTACTTTAATGTCGAAATGCCACGACATTTAGACAACAATTCAAAAAATAAATCAGACCCGAATTACACAACTAGAATCTTATAAAAAATAGAAATTTGACTTGTGCTGTATTTTATTGCACATAAGTGTACTTTAAGATCAAACTAACTGGGATCAGGGTTGAAATATCAACGATCAAATGGCCCAGCAAGAAGAAGGTAGAACTTGGAGGTAGAACTCGAGGGAGCCTAGACTCAAATGTCCTGCAAGGCAAAGGATACAGGCCCCGGCTGAGACCTCGGAATCTGCCATTACCTATAAAGAAGCTACTGAAGGTTACATGCGTTTGGTTATCCGGAATGGATCGAACCCTGTTGGTAAGATCAGTCAGAAGACAAAAACAACCTTAGACTCTAAGGCATGTACCTCCGCCAAGACCAAACTCACTGAGGTCAAAGATGAAATATTTACCCAGAAAACGATCAAATTAAGGTAGAAGTTCTCGGAGCCTACATCCAAACACCCTGGAAGGCAAATGACTGCCGGAACTGAAACCTCGGAACCTGTCATGAAGGTTACATGCTTTTGGTAATCCGAAATGGATCAAACCCTCTTGATAAGATAAGTAAGAATAGGGCTGCCCTAATTAGGGAGGAGGAACCAGTCAGGAGACTAATCCTCTAGTCAGACTCTAGGTTGTTCGCAACCAGTGAAGACCGCCTCTCCAAGTTGTAAAAAAATCACCCTCTGGATCCCCAGAGAGGAATTTGACATTGCCGAAGGGGAGGAAGCGGTCATGTAGCTCAGTGTATAAAATTATGAGCTTATTAAGGATCGACCTGTCTACTAGAATGCTACTGGAGACAGTCCACTTGGATAACTCTTTATCTTTGTTATGGAGCAGGAGGAAAGAATCGTCCTAAAAGAGAGGGTGATCGAATCTATTACAAGTTTTCTGCCTACAGGAACCCCAGCAAAAAGAGTGTGGAGAGTAATCCCGGGGCGGCCAAAATTTCGGACAGCCCCGTGGTTTCTAACTCTCTACTTCTTAGGGAGTACTAAAGGAGCGAGAGGCAGAAGGCAGTGGAACAACAGCAACCAGAGACACCTAACAGGAAAAGACAAATAGTCATAAACGTTACCTTGGAGTCACCACTAACGTCAGAAGAATTAGTCATCTGACTCGGATGAGAGTACGCTCACTGATCTAGAGATGGATTGGTAGAGGAAGGCAGAAGAACAGCCACTTCAGAGACGGTCAACCAGATACAGTATAATTTATACAGGGTAATCTGGGCCATTCGAGGGTAACTACAGCAATACTCTCTAGGCGACATGAACTGGCACCAGATACTATAGCCCTTATACAATAACCCTGGCTCATGTACTGCCGGCCTCCAAGAAAGTCTGTGTATTTTTGCTCAGGACCCATTTCTCTGGTTCTCTGCAGAAAACAAAAGCTACCACGCCAACTGCAAATTAATACTTAACAATATATACAAAACATATAGTAAAGAACATAAAAAAACATTATTTAAGACTCTGTACAGACGAATATGGATGCAATGGCCTAATGAAAATGAATAGAAAATATTTGTATTTGTATCAACTTGGTAAATTCCATACAGTTATGGAAAATAAATTTACCAAGTTGATACAAATACAAATATTTTCTATTCATTTTCATTAGATAAAATAAAATTGTACTGAATTATAGCTTTAATTTTTGTTCGATCTGCGTTTGGGTTTTTACTAATATTGAAAATTAATTGAAAAGCCTTATTTGCACGCCTTTCTCGAAAACCTTTATTTACTTTTAATTACATTTTGTTTTCTCACACTACTTGATAAATTACTCATTTTTTTTTTTTCATTTCCTTTTAAACAATATTCGTATTTCCTATGAGATTATTTGGGGTGAAAACTGTAGGGAAAGATGCGTGTACTTGATAATTATCGAAGTTTAACGGTAATGAAAGCGACGATTAGTTTCGAATATACCAAAGCAAAACTTGACAAACTCCGGCTTATAATTATAAAATACCTTCGGTGTCGGCGGTGCATGTTAGAACGCCTTTGGCCGGGCCTCAGACTCCTCTGAGCCCCAGTTAACTTCCCTTGAAACTCCGCTAAGGACAAAATCAGTTAATTGAAATAATTTCGCAATTTAAAAATATCGAGTTGCGCATTCTTTTAAAGTGAAAATTTGAATTGATTATTTATTTAAACTGGTTTTGTTTATAAGACATTAATAATAATAATTTAATATAAACAAATAAAAAGAAATTATTTTATTAATTATTTTAAAATTCTTTCTATTTGTTTAAATTAAATTATTTTTATTATTATTTTATAAATAAAAACAGTTGAAATAAATAATCAATTCACATTTCGCTTTAATGGTGCGGTTTAGACGAAAGAGATAGCTATATAAATATTGGCAATCACTAATTCGAGTTAGATTGCTGTTGTGATCAATGAACAATATTGTATTATACATTAAAGTAAAATAAGCAGGAATTTCATCAGATGAATTAAAAATTATTTTAATGTTTAGTTTCTGTGAAAAATAATTATGAAAAACAATGAAAATTGATAAAATTTATAGCAAATTTTAAATTAAATAATAAAAACTTGTGCAATGAAAATTTAAAGGATTTCACTAAATTCTGCATTCAAATAACTTACCTGACAAGACCTATTAATTTCATTATATCTTACAATTTTCTTTTCTAACTTGAACTAGTAAATTGACGCAATTCACGAAAATTAACGATTTATTTTTTATTTAGACTGATACTTTAAACTTGGTAGATAAAAAATGTAAATACACATTCATATTATGAAATCCAAAAGAATAGCTCTATTTTCAAACGATTATTTCCATTTTACTATATAGCTATCTCTTTCCACTAAACCGCAACCTTAAGACAAATTCTATACTTTACTCTCTAATATTGTATATTGTAAATACAATAAGATATAATGCATAAAAATGTACGCTTCCAGAATGAAAAATTAAAACGAAGTGTCTTAATAAATACGCGGCGACGCAAAATCTAATTATAATCAACAACCGAATTAACAGCGCGTCGAGCGCGTGGAGCCGATTAGAATTTCGCCCCGCGTATTAACTGCGGCCCCCGATCCGCAGCCCTCCGGGAGAAAATTAATACTCTTAATATATCGGCTCCTCGCGCCCGGCAAGTGTGAACTTTCAGGTGGCGGCTGGCGAAATGGGGGCGATTTCTATGCATGGAACGGCCCCCGTATTCCGCACACGATCATTTTCTTATTACCGCGCTAAACGCTACAACCCTTTTCCCTCCGGGGCGAAACGGCCTCGCGAAGGATTAAACTCGATCGGAAAACCGAATTAAGAAATTGCGGGTAAAAGTAAGTGAAAAAAAAAAGGAGACAGATGGAAAGGAGGAACGCTTGACGTTAAAGTCAAGGCTTCAACGTTTTAAGGAGGGTAATTTGATTAGGTCCTAATGGCGCAGTGAATTATGTATTACGAATTAAAAAATTGAAGGATAAGGACTGGCGGGATGATTTGATTTGAGAAACATGGAATATGAGTTGTATTATAAAAGTATTCGAATCCAGGATATGAACATCAAAGTATTCAATTCCTACTCAACTCTGTTTTTTGTTTTGTTTATTTACTCTCCAAAAAAGCATTTCCTGTAATGTATGGCTTACAATATAGAGAGACATGTCGTGGTTTATTCCGAAACAATAACATTCTCACCTTCTTTTGCATAAATGAAACCATCGTATTTTACCACAAACACGTCAAAGGTGCTGATAATAAGTCTAATAACTATAATACGAGAAAAAAGAAATTATATCTTCTCAAAAAAAAAAGAAAAAATATCCACAGAAGACGGGATTCGGTACTCAGCAATTAATTTGTTTAATTCCTTACCAGACCAAATTAAAAAAAAATAAAAAAACGACATAAAATCACTAAAAATTAACCTAATGAAATATTTAATAGAAAAAGAACCCTATTCGATACAAGAATTTATTTTAAATTAATGTATCAAATTGTAAATACATTTTATATATACATATATATATATATATATATATATATATATATATATATATATATATTTAGCTAAGTTTATTATATTCTACTGTATTGTATTATATTTTATTCTAGATAGCATGTAACCTAAACTGACGTAATTTTCATTTTGTATAATTTTGTGTGACACTTTGAAAATAAAGAAAATTATTATTATAAATATTTTTAAAGTAATTTATTAGATTACAAAAAATATTTATTTAAAAAAAATGGTTGTTCTTTCTCCTACTTATTTTTTATTAACTATGTTTCTTCAACTACTGAATATGGAAAGATGGTTTTCGAAATATGTTAATAAAAAATAAGTAGGAAAAAGGACCACCATTTTTATTTAGATAATTAAAAGATAATTAACATAAAGGATATTACGAAAAATATAATTAGAAAAGAGTATTCATTCAATTGGTCACAATTATTAAATAAATTAAATAAAGAATGATTTCAAAACAATTAATAAATTATTTCCACATTTAGCTATGTGACATTTTGACTTACGTTAAACAAGTGCACATTAAAACAACTACTCCCCGGGACACCGTCGGACAATGAACGTGGGGGTCGACGTGACGGACTTTAGGTGCTTAAATTGAAAAAAAAAATCAATAAAAATAGATTGTATTGTATTTACTCGTTCAACTAAATTGATCCGTTTAAAAGTGAGAAGCTGTGAAACATTTCAACCATCTTAATAAATTATATTTGTAAATACAAAAAAATCCATGAAACAACCCAACTGGGTTGAGAGGGCCGGGAATAATTAATTGAATGCGACTGCTTATTAACACAGTTTTATTTTTTTTGTGTTTTTTTGTGAATGCGCCAACAAATTGTTGCCAAGTGTGAAATTACATTCGCTTTTGTGAAAAATTAACGCGGCGACGAATTAATTTGCGCGCGCCCCGTGCATAATTAAAATCGCCAAGAGCAATGAGTTAAATTATATGCAAATGGATTTAAGTTGAAAATGTGCAGCTTTATTAATAAAATATGTGTCGAGTTGATAAATCCTGCCGGCGAGCCGCGCACAACATGCAATTACACAGGCGTTTGTGCCGTTTTAGATTTCAACAATAAAATGCGAACAATAATTTTACACGATAATTAGTTTAATTTATCATGTTGAGTAATCGTGAGTTATTAATGTTATTATAAGAAGAAATGTATTCACATTAACGCATTTGTAATTTTACATACAAAATATTAATTTATATAAAAAAAATATGAATAGATTTCCTGAAAGACCTCCGGTCGATAGCAGATTCATCTACAAAATATAATTCTAATTTTATATATTATTGTACATACATACAAGGTGTACAGAAAATGAGTGCAAAAGCTTTAGGTCGCGTGACTCTTTGACTAATTTTTAGATAAAAATATTAACAAAAATACGTCACACGGTCCTTCCTTAAGCCTCACGGGCCACTTAAAAGAACTATACATTTGGCAACGCTGGATCAAACAAGTGTGCATTTATCCTGTTTATAACTGCTACATCATCCGCTGGAGGTGTGCATACACCTTTTCTTTTACAAACGAGCGTGCGTCGTTGCCAGATCTATTTTCATTAAAAGAATGCATGCTTCTGATGAAGTTATAAAATTGTAAAAATATCCGATTTATTAATCATTTACATCAATGGAATTATACACGTGTCTAATTGATTGTTAATGCTATTGATTTTTTACAAAATATTTAAAAAACAATACTAATTTATAGTCACATATTTAAAATTCCGAAGAGCTCGTGAGCCTCAATGAAGAACCATACAACATTTTTTTATTGGATTTTCTATTAAAAATTAATTAATGAATTGAGTTACCTGAAGGTTTTCACTCATTTTCTGTACACCTTGTATACACATTTTATATAATGTTGTAGGTATGCTCAATTTTATTTTTAAATTAATAATAATCTTTGGTAATAGATATATACAGAAAAATAATATACAAAATAAATAATAAACATTACAAACTCAAATGTATAATTTATATCTGTTAATTAACAATCGACCAGCCTGTTTTATTTTAATTAATGCAGATTATCGGTTAATTTTTGTTCTAATAAAAACAACGATTATGAGTTTAATTATTATTAACACATACGTTGAATATTTATAAAAAAACTTGTACATCGATTATCCTTGATAACGGAAGAAGAAATCACTTAATACTAAAACATATTTTATGAAATATTTACAAAAATCGCAGGGGTGTTTTACGCCAACATGCGCTTTAACCCACGTGGTCCAATTCCTGGTAGACGGCATTAAATTCAGGCGCATTCGTGAGCTAAATTTGTAATAGTTCAGACAGGGGTCATGTGTAAATTTATAAAATTAAAATAATTATTATAATTTTCAATTAACAATAATTAAAAGAAGAGTTTTAAACTGAAAATGTTAACCCACTTCAATAAAAAACACTTAAAATTCTTTCTTCATCATTTTTATTTTTCACCAGATGTACATTTCGGACACAAAGTGACCATTATCAAAGGTTGATATAAAAAAAAAATAGTCAACATGATTATAGACTATATTGCAAACAATCCTTAGATCAACCAATATATTCTAGAATCCGGGATTCAATCAATCTACTCTTTTAATGTATATATATATATATATATATATATAGAGGTTTTTTTATCAGTATACATTATGGGAAGTGTATAACTTCAAAAAACGCGAGTCAAATGCAATGTGTGTATGTTTAGTTGCTTATTTGGCATATATGTGTTCAATTGCGTGTTATAGGCAACTAAACACACACACATCAATGCGCTTGACTAGCGTATTTTGCAGGTATACATAGGGGAAATGTATACTGTTAAAAAAAAGCTCTCTGTATATATATTTCTATATACCTCGGAAAAATAAATCTGTAATATCACTCTCAACATTACATAACGACAACGAAATGGATCCTGGCCTCAAGTTATACCGGATTACAAGGAAACCAAAGGCGGAGTGGATACATTCGACAAAATGTGTGCCGCTTACTCGGTCTCGAGAATAACAAAGAGATGGTCGCGTCTAGTTTTATGAACTCTAATTAATATAGGCAACATAAATCCTCAATTTTCATACAAGTTTGCCTGTTTAGAAAAGGCTCCAAAACATTGAAGGATTTTCCTAAAAAATTAGTATTGGCCATGGAAAGACCATATTATCGTCACATCGAATATGAAATATTTTTCACAACATATAAATGCTTTTCTCAGAGTGAATTACGGTCGGAAAGTTGAACCGATAACTGAAGAAGAAGAAAACCTTCAAAAACGGGGTATTTATCGGTCAAGAGCACTGAATAAGAAGAGATCCTCAACATCAATGAAGTGTTACCGTCGCCAGTCCTTTACATTCAAGAACCATTCTGCATTTTAGTGGTTTTCAACAATTGTAAGGATGAGAATATTAATTCTGACTAATATGTGATTGGTAATTTGCCTTTTTTTTATATACATATGTTTTGTAATCTTTTTAGAGCGTCACACTTTTCTTATAAAATTTTTAATATGTAATTATAATTGTAATTTGGAAATGGAGATTCCGTTAATAAAGTAAATTGAAATAAATTGAAATATTCAACCAAAAAGTTTCAACAAACAATCATAAAAACACTGAATAGTAACAATTACGTTTTATCAGAAAAAGAAAAATATGTTATATATGTAAAATTGTATTATTCTGTTTATATGTCATTTACAGTCATGCTATTTATCTAAACATTTTGAATATTGTTATTATTCTGTATAAAGGTGATTTACCGTAAATAAATGAATTGAATTGAATAATAGATGGATAAAATATTTTGTTTTGTAATATTATTGTATTTGAAGTGTTCCTTAGTTTTTTTTGTTTAAGAAAGTCCGAAGTTTCAATATTGTAGTTTGAATTTTAATGGGCGGTGGATATCATATGAAAGTGAATTTTCTTAAACCTATTGTAATTTTTCACAACCTTATAGCAATTCTCCAACATTAATATAAAGAAAACACCATTTATATGACGTAAAATTTACGAAATTAAACAGCATGCCGCCGGAATGTTAATTATTACTTTTGTTACGAAATCTGCTTTAATCAGACACGGAAATAAGTAAAACAATATCTATTTATTTATTTAGGGTAAATTTAACACGTTTATCAACATCATACTTTCACTAATTATTTCTAACTAGATGTTGAGCATTCGGACGTTCGTGATTGACTACCATCTTCGCTGATAACGCGCATTTATATAGCGTGCTTGTTTATCGAATTTTCCAGAACTTTCCATGATTCCACGTTTATCGTCGCGCGCCCGGAAACAACATTCCAGATTATTCTTTCCAGTTGATTCTTTTACTTAATAAAGAAATATATTTAAATTTTATGATAAATAATTCAACATATTTTGTATGTAAAACTGTGTATGTGGATAATACGTTTTTTATATAGACTGGAAGCACAAATATGGATATGGTGATAAAATATAACATAAAAACATAATAATAGAAGAAAGGATTTATTCACTTGGTCACAGTTATTTAAATAAATTAAATAAAAATAATTTGAAAATAATTAATTAATAAATTATTTTCCCTTCAGCTACTCTGACAATTTGACTTATGTTACATAAGTACTCCAAGAAATGCCTAATAATAGACATTTGCTGTTGCATAACAATAGCAAAAATTTAAAAATCAAAAAAATTAGAAAATTAAAATAAAAGTTACGTAATATAAGGCTATCTGCAGATACGTGTTTCGGGATTTGATTTTCTTAGTAAATAAAAATATATTCACTTTGCTGAACCTACAATAATATTCTTAATTCGTGGAGTATGTAAAATAATATACTCAATATCAAATAATTTCAATTTATTTCTTCACTAATAAATTTATAATATCGTTTTAAAGCCGCCGCTTCTTTTTTTATTATAAACAACACAAGTTCATTAAATTATTAAGTTTTATATTTGCGCATATAATATCTGGCCATTTTTTATTGTGGAGCGCGGATTTGTTTGTATATGTTGTATTTATCGCGCATGTAAAATTTAAATGTCAAATAATAAAAGTTGCGTATAATATACACAATGGCTTTCAAAATTATCAACAAATAAAAATAATAATAATAGTAGCAGCAACAAAATGTACGCAAATGCAGAAAAAAATAACGTGAAATTTAATACAATTGTAAATTTTATGTGTAAATATTATATATATTATAAAATACCAATATTTAAATGGAGATAAAAATAATAAATGTTAACTTTTAATTGACGTGGATATATTATGAATACATTTATGTTTCTTTCTAAATAAATTATTATTAATAACACACAGAAAAAGGCCGTTAAATTAAGGCCGTTAAATTAAGTAATAATTTCATTTTAAACGGTCCCACAATCAAACAATAACACCGTTATTGATAAACACATGAGTATATTCTTATTAATTGTGAAGGCATTAACTGTTTGAAATCTATCGTAACTTTAAATGAATCTATTAAATAAATATGAATAAATATTTATTTATTATCACTTGAATAAGCCGGTTGAATTTTGTTTTCACAATGAACTGTTTGGGATTGATAAATAAATATTTTGATGCGAATTATTTTTATTTAGTATTTTGTCATAATTTGTGATTGGTAATTTGCCTTTTTTTATACATATGTTTTGTAATCTTTTTAGAGCGTCACACTTTTCTTATAAAATTTTTAATATGTAATTATTGTAATTGTAATTTGGAAATTAAGATTCCTTTAATAATGTAAATTAAAATTGAAATTATTAAAACACAACCAATAAAACACAGATTAGATTGAATAACTTTAAATTCTCTTGAAAATGAATAAAAATAATAATAATAATTCGGTAATATTTAATTTAAAACAATCTAAACATGTTGTACATTTGTCTATAAAAGAGTTATAATAATAATAAATAATAAAATGACAATGGGCTGAAAGACTACTGATTTATAACCAATTAGCATACTTTTATGATATACTTTGTAATATTTTATGTTATATGTAGATATAATATATACAATCATCTTTATTGTGGTATTTACATATAAATATATTATACAATATAATTGATCGAAACTTATAAATGGCTATCGACCTTAAGTCTTTCAGCCACGTAGATATAATATTATTTGTCAATAAAGATTATGTATATGCAGTACCAGCTACTTTTATGTTAATGATTTAATTAAATATACCATAAATATCATATTTGTAGTTTATTATTTTATAAATTAAATAAAAATAATTTCATATTAATTTAATTTATTTTACGGAAATCTCCTTTCTACAAAATGATAAGCAATTACATAAACCTTCACAAATGAAAAATACACAAATATGTCAACTTTATCCTAAGTGGTTCGACAGTTCAAGATTAAGAATGTTACGATCATCTCAGTGGTACTTACAATAATAAAGACGTGCTAAATAAATATTGAATTAATAAACAATGAAACTAATCAATTAAGAAAAGGCGGAAAGACCGACGGTCGATAACCAATTGGCAGAAGAATTTATTTGTATGTTAGTTATTTATTGTATTTATTTATTATTATTACTTTGTTAAAAATAATCTGCCAATAAAGATTTATATATATATATATATATATATATATATTATCTTTATTAATTAATTATTTTTATTTAATTAATTAAAAAAATCTGACCAACTGATTCATTTTATTCCTACAAATATTTGTTAAATATCCAATAAATTATTTAATAGTAATTATTTAAGATATTATTTTGTTTATATTAATTTCAACCATTCGATATTCCACCCCCCGATCGATCAATACCGACATTGCATTCGCATTCCGCATTTCGATATAATCATCTATTAGAAAATAATTGCATTACCATTTAAATGGACTTATAACGCATCCCATCATCGGCCCCGTTAATCTGAATCCATCTCGTACTGGCAAAACACAATCATACCGATGTTAAGGATGATTATAATGACATGCAAAATGCATTATGCATTGTATCGCATCGCAGGTAATGTCTGTTTGGTGTGCACCTTTGAACTCGGCATCATTAAGTGCCTTTAGTGTACGATAAAGCGAATATTCATTTTGCGAGCCAATCATGGATGTTATGTAAATACGGACCGAGGGCGGAATGCATGCAAGGAAAAAAAGAAACGGAAAGAGAGGATTTTAATCAATTGTATTATGCGCGTTTAGTCGTGAAGTTGTTGTTCTGTTGCTTACTTTTATTTTAATTTAATAGCTATTGTTTATAATTACAATGAAATTAAACAAGGAAAATTTCTGGCAATGATCAATAAAATTCGATCAATCCCTTTTTTTTTGTTTCATTTTATTTAATTTATTGTTTATAACTTATCCTATTTAAAATTTTATTGCATCGTGTTATTAATTTTTCTTCTTTTCTAATGTATTATTGATAAATACAGTTACAAAAATAAAATACAGTGACTCTTGAATTAATTTCTCACTTAACACTTGGTGAAACATGTTTAAACAATTAGGTTAAATTAAACACGTGCTTTGTTTCACAATATTATTATTGTGAATTACCTAATTGTTAAAATACAGTGGTTAAACAAAGTTTAAAAAGTGTTTTGTTTACAAGTGTAAAAAAATAATAGTATAAATTAAGAAGTGAATATAATTTATCACAATAGAAAAGAGTATTTTCTACGAAAATCGCTATTTTATGAACAAAGGCAGAAAGACCGATGGTCGATAGCCATTTTCTGAGGCTTAACTAGAGGTTTATGATTGTAATGTAAATATTGTAATGTAATTTAATGTATCTCTCAGAAATAAAGGTTTTCTATATATATGAACAAAATAAAATTAATGAAGTCGAGCAATAAAAAAAAATGAAATTTTAATAAGAAATGAATGTGAAAGCGGAATTTGATCAGTTACAAAAATCTTTGTAACTGTCCCTTCTATATTATCGAACTAATCGTTTCCTTATTTATGAATTTAAAGAAATGAATTTACTTATTAATAAATTATTAAAAATCAACCAATAAAACACAGATTAGATTGAATAACTTTAAATTCTCAACTAGTTTCGGGCTATTAGCCCATTTTCAAGAGTAATATTAAAACCATTAATAACTTATTAATATTACTACAAATAATTAACTTACAATTCACAAATTGGCTAGCGACGAAATGCCTTTCGCTCGTTATTTTATTGTTTAATGCGATTCGCGAGAGACAGGGGGTCGTTTGAGTGTCCGTACGAGGGATGGCGATCATCTTGCGGGACGGACAAATGGATTAATTAATCAGGGTTCCGAAATGCAAACCCTGACGTATGAATTAGGGGGCCATCGGATCGTGTAATTTGCGACCGGGTGTGTTTCAGATGATACTTACGCGCCGGGAAGTTGAAGGGCGCGCCCCACATGAAAATCGAATTTCTTTATCGCCCTACATACAGGGTGTTTTACCGGGGATTAAAACTGCACGGACTTTGAATTAGTTGTATTCATTTTTACGATTTCCTGTAACTATTAGAAAATTGATTAAATTAAATAAAATTTTTACTTTATTGATTTAATCGAAAATATCTGCAGAATTTCCAGAAATATTTTTAATATACCAACGAGGCGTTTAGTGAAGAAGAATTCGTGCTCTATTTGCCCTAATCCTTGTTTCCCACACTTTCATTCTGATTGAGTGTCCATACCACCTCAGCTCTATCTTCCCCATTATCAAACTAATTGGTTCTGCCCTTAGCTATATTCTTATATCTATGTTATAATAATATAAGTTTTCATTATTTTTTACGTTTTGAAATGAATTATCCAGGAGGCTATAATCTGCATTTTCGACACCTGCTTTTTATCGAGGTCAAAAAGCAGCTAATCCACTCGAGACATCGTTGCATATGTCCCGAGCGGATTAGCTGCTTTTGTATGGAAAAGGTATCGCAGGCAAGTGTGCAGTACAAAAATGGTTTGCAAAGTTTAAAAACGGCAACTTTGATCTTGACAACACCCCTTGCAGCGGATGACCTGCAGAATTCGACGAAGAACATCTGAGTCATATGATTTCTGGCGAAGGTGTAATACAGCAGCGAAAATCTGTAAGTGAAAATGCTGGGTTCATTATTTATTGCAACGGCATGTGCTGCCGGCGAATTTATTGTCCTCAGCAGCCCGCCTAGCGCTATCTTCAAGGGACATGATCACCTGATAGCGAGCCTTTTGCCCGAGGTCTTTTAGGCTTCTTTAGGTTTTACTACTGATCAGGATTCAAACTGGCAGGGTATGTATATTAGTGACCCGTTCAATCTCGGCAAAGCAGTTGTGATAATTGCTGTTGATGGTGTTGCCGATATTTGACAGGGTAAGGGGCATCACTTTCCGCTGAAAACTGAGGAAGATGAGAGTTGTTCGGGTTTGGCATGTAATTTTACAAAAATTACTGCCTACGTGCCGATTTGGGGAAATTTTAACGGTTGGTTCGCAGCCCATCGGAACGATCTTCTTGGAAATGCGGCCGGACAACGAGACCGAGGATGCTTGCGCCCTCTAACACGTTTTGCATGTTGGGTTGCCTACGTTTGTATTTTCCACGTGGTTTATCATAACCTTAAAATTGTGATGACTTGCCATGGAAAAATAAAGAAGCTCTAACCAAAAAACTGTCCATCTTGTTATTTTCCAAAGTCGTAACAACTAAGTGCTCTTACAAAGCACAAAATACAACAAGTTAAACACAAATATATTCAAGAGTAATATCTACGATTTGATGGTGAGAAGAATCGAGGATCACCATCCGACAGGAGCTAGCCAATTTGTTAGTGTTGAACTCGATCAAGGATTGTATGATATCGATGGCGTTAAATTATTCAAGGGGATAAAAGATATAAAACCAGCGAAGACTGCTGGAGGATCTCTCAGTTTGGATAACGAGGAAGACAGGGATTTCTAGGAGGAAGTTAATTTATTGAATGCTATTGCTGATAAGATATCATCAATGAAACCTAAATCCGGTTATGAGCCAGATGTCTTCTGCTTCAAAGCAACAGGCCTGCATGCTGTTTGTGATCTCCACGGGGAGAACTCTACTGCTTTCAAGGAAGACCAGCAGATTACCATCGAGCGCCTTAATGAGGCCTTCGGAGCTTACTTCGAGGGTCGTCTCCTCATCAGTGTGATCACCAGTGATGCTAGACATACCAGGAGAATCCGCCGGGATACTGCTGAAGACAAAATCGACTTCAACAAATTGAACTTGTCGAAAACCTACAGCAGTGATTATCCAGTTATTTTTAACATCATGCTCTGGTTCGGTATTGCCATGTTCTTTTCCCCCCTCGCCATCTGCATTTTCATTGCTGACATGGACCCAGGCAGGGATTCGATTATTTATAGAATGACCAGTACTCGTATCAAGAAGGATAATTAAGAAAAAATAATATTTCTTTGGATGAAAGACCTCCGGCCGATAGCCGATTCATCATCATCTACAGAATATAATTCTATTTTTTTAATATTATTGTACATACATATACACATTTGAATAAAGATGGTTAGTTAGTTAATATTTCTTCTTAAAACCCTAAATAATTAAATGGGTTAGAAATCATCATCAGATGAAACAATATAAATTTCCATTTTAAAAGAAAATACAAACAAAAAAAAAACAACAACAGAAAGAATAGAATTCCTCATTTTCAAGCAACGTTTACAATTTTTAATAATTTTCAGCGTCCTATTGAACCTTAAACCTTAATAGTGTTCATATTACTTACTTCTTTCATTACTATTGTTACTATGTTACAGTGTATTATTTTTTGTATGTTCAATATTATCCTGTAAGAAGTGTTTTTAACTGTTGCATAATAAAGTGCTACTATTATTATTATTATTATTATTACAAATGAATTCATTCTAGTTCACTTGATTGTATGTAATGTTGAATGTATATAAATTTAATTCAAAAAAATAACAACATTAAAAGAAAAGAAACTAGTTTCCCTCATTAATTTGTTAGACTAAGGTAAGATTAGTTGTTGCACAGGTGTGTTATAGTTATTGTAATTTTATTGTTAATGTTGTGTTGTGCGGTTTGTGAAAATAAAAAAAAATGGAAGACACTATTGAGGGAAGACGGTTTCCAAAAAAATGCGTGAATTAGCCGAAAAAATGGACTCCAGTGCTATGATAATCTCCCGCCACCTTCAATTAATGGGCTTTATCCAAAAATTCTGAGCTTGAGTGCCTCACGAGCTTAACGAAATCAAAAAAGAAAATCGTCTTCAAATTGCTACTCAACATCTGGGCCGCCATCGAGTAAAACGCGGTCATAAACAGTGTTTTTGGTACCGAATCGTCACGGAAGATGAGAAATGTTGCCCGTGCGTCAATATGAAAAAAAAAAAGTGGGTAAGACAACATCGACGGACACGGTTGAAGTGCTCGCTGCATACCTCCAAATCACCTCTAAATCGGGGAACGAGAAAAGACCTACGAGCTTCAGAAAGGAGGAAAACCCAAGAAGGAGGCGCAGGATGAAGCCCACGACCAGGCAAAATCGATGGGACCAGAACGCAAGCTGGATTCCAACCCTGATACACTGCGTGCGGCCTTGGATTGAGAGAGAATATGGGCAGTTAAATTACAATCTGACCCAGCTCCTGACAGGACATGGTTGTTTTGATACGTTCCAAAATTACCATGTCCTGTTTGCTAGAATAGCAAAGGCGCCATCATAGAGCTGCGGATATTGGATATTGGCTATGGAGGACACGGTTTGCCACACCCTAATGGAATGCGAGGGTTGGGCGGAGGAGAAGGAATTCCTGAGGAACAAGATAGGAAAGGTGGAAGAAGGCAACATTATCGACAAGATGCTGGCAAGTGAGGAAGGGTGATATGCAGTGAGCATCTACGCACAAACCGTGCTGGGCAGAAAGATTGCTGATGGGCTGGAGAATGAGAGAGTAGGCCCCTGAAGCAATGCCACGATGGCGATACTAGGGAAGAAAGGGGGAAGGATTATAGTCGGTACCAGAACACGACACTATCGGCCCTTATCTGCTCGCAGATTTCCCAATCCCCTTTATAAAAAAAGTGGGTGGCTCTAGGAGATACACGCCGAAGCCGAGAGTCAAGCAGAATATCTACCCAAAAAGACCATGATCCGCGTTTTTTAAGACTGGGAAAGCATGGTAAACTGGGAATTGCTCGAAAGGAAGGCCACGGCCAACAAGGAGCTCTATATGGCTCAATTTCACCGCGTAAATTAAGTTATTCGACTAACTCAATCAATCACTCACCATGAAACTCTTAATAAGATTCTAATATCTGAGGAACTAATTCTTGAAGGTATAAATAAGCTCAAAAATTCCACTTCTTTCGGATCTGATAACATTCCCATTTTTTTAATTAAAGATTGTTAATATGTTTTTGTGAAACCATTAACTTTCTTATTTAGGCTGTCGCTTTCCACTAACACCAATTTTTGGAAGCACTAAAATATTTGCCCTATCCTGAAAAAAAGGTGACTCCAGCAATATTAACAACTATCGGCCGATATCAATACTGCCATATTTTTCTAAAATATTTGAGCAAGTTATTTATTTTTCTATCTATCGCCATTTCAGTCAGTATGTAGCACCTCAACAGCATGGTTTTATTAAGGGTCGCTCTACTATAACCAACTTAGCTACTATTACGCAGCATTTATCTGAAACGCTCGACTCTCGGGGTCAAACTGATATTATCTATACCGACTTTAGCCGTGCTTTTGACCACAAATTACTTCTCTCTAAACTAAGCTCTTTTGGACTTACTCAAAACCTTGTCGATTTTTTCTCTTCATATTTGGAAAATAGAACAAACTCTCTATGCTTTAATAGGTTTTGCTCAAAAGAATACATATCGAGCTCTGGGGTTCCCAAAGGGTTAAAGCTAGGTCCTCCCCTTTTCAATATCTACATTAATGATATTATCATGTTCATGTCCTGCAATGTCCTGGCCTATGCTGACGATCTAAAGATATTTGCTCATGTTAATTGTGCCAGTGATTTCACTGCAGTGACGTCATTGCCCAATGGTGTGATATTAATGGACTTAGTTTAAATATCAGCAAATGTTCCGCAGTATCATTTAGTCGTAAAAAATCAATAATAAAGGCTGATTGTGTCATTAACGGATCTTCAATTGGCAGATCCGATATAATTAAAGATCTAGGAGTATTGTTCGACTCACAGCTCAGTTTTCCTGTCATGTCAATGATACTGCTTCTTCAGCAATAAAAATGTTAGGATTCGTCATGCGAGTGTCTGGACAGTTTAGGAACATGGATGTAATAAAGACTCTTTATTGCGCGTATGTACGTAGAAAACTGGAATACGCATCTCCAATATGGTATCCGCATCATATTAATCTTTTCTTGGTCATTCTTGGTCATTGAGAGAGTCCAAAAACGTTTTATTAAATTTCTGACATTTAAAAGCACTGGTAATTACCCCGGGCATGATTACAACTACGCAGATCTATTGAGCCAATATAACTTTGTATCCTTAATTGATCGCAGAAAGGTATGTAGTGCTGAATTTTGTATAAAACTTTTAAATAACGTAATTGATTGTAGCTATTTGCTATCTAAACTAAATTTATTTGTTCCTCGGATATCATTTCGAAATGTTTATACCCTATTTGTTTCTACTTCCAGAACTAATATTCTTATTAAAGCACCTATCACACATATTTCTAGAAATTACAACAGTGTTTATGCGAATGATTTGTTCATTTAGTTATAAGGGTTAAATACATATATTTTTTTTGTATATTACTCAAACTACTTGTCAACTGTGCATCTCTGCGTACTGATGACCCTGCGAACTCCTATACTTACATAGCCAAAAGGTGGCGCTTGCGTCGTCTTTAATTTATTAATGCTTAATTATATCAATGGAACAAAAGTATTCATTCACCTGCTTAAATAAATTATTTTTTCTAGGTCGTTCATTATTACAATAAACAATTTTATTTATTAACATTTCATTTCAAAATTTGTTTTTAAAACTAAAGAAACCTTTCCACTGCTTCTTCTTCTTATTTTTTCTTATGAAATGGAAAGCGACTTGCATCAAGCGGGATGAAATGTGCGGAATGCAAATATAAATCACGGCGCGGCGCTCGTTGATTTCATTCCACGTGACGGTTGAAAATGTTTGCAACAAATTGGAGGAATATGAAAATACACGCGTGGCAAATCTCCAAACAAAATAAATCCCGGGCAATATTAAAAATCCACTGCGCTTATAAAGCTGCTGGTCCCTCGCTCTCTCTTTCTCTGCGTGTATGTTTGGATATTTATTGCGTTGAAAGAGTTTCCGAAATGTGGCTGTGTAAACATAATAAATGAAATGTTTTAATATTTTTAACTAA
Organism: Philonthus spinipes; assembly: GCA_963082785.1. Lineage (NCBI taxonomy): Eukaryota > Metazoa > Arthropoda > Insecta > Coleoptera > Staphylinidae > Philonthus > Philonthus spinipes. The sequence continues at coordinate 6,860,310 of OY720314.1, forward strand.
GAGCCTCTCGTTAAATTCAGAATGGGCGGTGTGATGAAATGGTATTGCCATTTTTTAATGCAGATAATGTGAAAATACATAAAATATAAATATACACTGCTTCAAAAATAACAATGAAGAGCATGGAGATTGTGAAAACGGTAAAATATGAAGGGTGGCTTAAGTTAGGAAAATGTTGTAAGTGCAACTTACAACATTTTCCTAATCGTTTTTTTTTTTCAATTTTCCGAAAATATACAATGTTTCGATTTTTCACGATTTTTCAATTTTTTCAAGTTTTGTATTTAATTTAAAGATAATTAAAAAAAACCAATAGGCTCTATAAAATTCGTTATTTTTCAGGATAAGTAGTCGGAAATTTGTAATTTTTAAAACGGCATCTTATAAAGCCCGAGAAATCACAACCTTGTCCTAATTTAACCAATTTCGCAACTCTTCAAATAACCGAGATCCCTGTAGTTGAGCTCGTAAAACTATCATCCTTTAAACACGTTTTGAAAATCTGCACGATAATTGTTGCTTATTTATCTGCGGATTTTTGTTAGCGTAAGATTGACCTTCATTAATCTAAGAAAGGTGCACTATTATCATATAACGGCGCCAATTATTTGTTTTCTTGTTTTTGTTATTATTGCTTTATTTTTGTTCTACAATGCACTACACATAAATATTATATTGTTGATTTGTAAAAAGGTAAATCCGTTAACTAAATAAATAACAACTCGAAAGTGTATTTATCATGCTCTTGACAACTTAGTTTGTCAAGAGCATTATATATACACGGGTTGTCTTGGGTAAAATTTGTAATTAATCGATGATATATAGAAGAAAAAAAGAGGAACTTATAGGATATGCTAAGAAAATGTGTACAGCAAATTTGAGACAAAATAATCTGCGGAAAATAATATTTCACGCCGAGATTATCTCCATTGCGGCAAACGAGATTCGGCCAAATAAAATTATATCCCAATCATTGAATTTGTAAGCCCGACGCCGGGCGTTAACACAACCTGAATTACCGTCCAGGGCTATTCGAAAGCCAATAATATTAATCCCCGAGAGCGGCGTACGTACGCACAACGGAGGTCCAGGAGGACTCGCAAATCCCATTATTGTCCCCCCGGCGTGACCGCAAAGAAGTTTACTCAATTAGCACGGCATGGAAATTGCCGTATTCTTCCTTCCCCCTCAACTCCTACTTATTATTACTTTTTTTCTCTCCGCCTACTTTTTTTTGTTTCAGGAAGGCAGGACGCCCTCAGCGTCCCGCTTATCCCAGCACATCTGTCAATTTCTTTATAACCGTGCAACGTCATACGTAACGCTCCGGAACGTATTCAAAACGTGACTTCAATTTTAAATCCGCATGAATATTTAGTTTCCCACCCATCCACCCTTATTTTTTTCCCTCAAACTGCGTTCTGTACTTTTTTATATATAATAAATTCTAACACTTAATAAATAGTTTTATTTTATTAAAGAGAGAAAGAGGAAGAACGACGTGGAAGAACAATAAAATAAATTTAAAAAAATATAGTATTGATTTCAATTCATCAGTTCGAATGAAGGCATGAATATTTAGTTTCCTACCCATCCACCCTTATTTTTTTCCCTCAAACTGCGTTCTGTACTTTTTTTATATATAATAAATTCTAACACTTACTAAACAGTTTTATTTTATTAAAGAGAAAAAGAGGAAGAACGACGTGGAAGAACAATGAAATAAATTTAAAAAAAAAATAGTATTGATTTCAATTCATCAGTTCGAATGAAGACATGAATATTTAGTTTCCTACCCATCCACCCTTATTTTTTTTCCCTCAAACTGCGTTCTGTACTTTTTTTTATATATAATAAATTCTGACACTTACTAAACAGTTTTATTTTATTAAAGAGAGAAAGAGGAAGAACGACGTGGAAGAACAATAAAATCAATTTTTAAAAAATGGTATTGATTTCAATTCATCAGTTCGAATGAAGACAGATATTTCTAAATCCACATCACCTTAAATTCATGACAGGGCAGAAAGACCTAAGGTCTCTATGAATATTTGTAATTGTTCGGTACTTATCGTTTATTCTTGCCCATGTCATATTTATCCTAGTTTTCCCTCCTATCAACCCGCTTGGAGCTCACTAGCATGGGAAGAGCAGATGATACTTAAGACGACCTCGCTGCGGCGACATCGCTAAGTCCCATGTTGCACAAGTCGTCAAAGCAGCCATCCATGAGCTCCAATGGGAGGTTCTTCAACAATAAAGCTCATACTGCCTTTAAAAGTAGTGGCAGTTTTGCTGACTATGAAACTTTTAAAAAAACAGAGATTTTCTTGTCGTAATTTAAGTGAAACACTGTATCAATCTTGTATTAGTAAATCTGAAAACAACATAAAACGTAATTCAAAATTGTTTTGGTCGTTTGTTAATAATTGTAAAAATGTAAAGGGTTTTCCGAATAAATTGTTCTTCAATGAAAAGCAATGCAACTCAGGAACTTGCTGTGTGGATTTATTTACTAAGTACTCAGTAAATAAATCCACACAGCAAGTTCCTGAGTTGCATTGCATAGTAGCGTGTATACCGAGGTATAGCAATAAAATAAATTTACGTCATCGATTTTCTCAATTCGGCTAATAAACAATTCGCATAATATAACCTAATTTCATTCCTTATCTATATCCAGCGAAGAAGCGAGAGAGAGATAAAGGAAAAAAAGTAAAGGGGGCCGATTGAAATTGCCGATAAATAAATATTTCAATATTCTACGTGACCCCCCGCCGACTCGAGCCAACAAAAAGATATTTTTTTTTTATCGGACGTCTTATCAATCTAACAACCCTAATCCAGTTATCCGGAACAAGAGCGTTTCCGAGCACACTTGCGGTAACATAATTTTGATGGGTGATGGGCGATGCATCATCGTACGGCTGCCATCATTATTCGTTTCGTTATGGCCAGTCAGCCGATCGAAAGATCCAATAACGGCCCCGGAAAGTAATTCCTCAAATAACATTTTCATTTACTCGCGTTTGTTGTTTATTAAATGTTGTTTCAGATACAATATTATTTTATTTCAAACTAAAAAAAACATGTATTTTTTTTGTAAGATTTTATACAAGATTTAAAATTAATATCCAATAATTATGAACTTTATGAACTATTAAATGTTGTTTCAGATAGAATATTATTTTATTTCAAAGTAAAAAACATGTTTTTTTTAAGATTTTATTCAAGGTTTAAAATTAATTTCCAATAATTATGAACCTTATGAAACGATTACACTTTTTTAGTCAAATTATGAAATTAACGTTTAATATGAAATAAATATGAATAAATTATTAAAAATCAACCAATAAAACACAGATTAGATTGAATAACTTTAAATTCTCAACTAGTTTCGGGTTATCAGCCCATTTTCAAGAGAATTTAAAATTTGTTTTATTAAATTTCTATGGATATTTACATTAATTTTATTTTTAATAATTTATTCATATTTATTTCATACAATATGAACTACCAATGTCTAAATATTAAAACCATTAACGTTTAATAATTATAAGCCCTTATCAAACAGTATTATTTGTTTAAATAAGTAATAAAATTTACTTTTAATATTATAATTTTCATTACACTAAAACAAGATTATTTTCTGTTAATTCCTCGTTAATTAATTTTAATTTTATTTGTCATAATATAATAATTATAATTTCAGTGGCTTTTTATTTATATATAATTAATTTAATATTAATATCTGGTTTCAAAAAATTTTATCACTTACTACATTTTATATTCATTAAATTAAAAGAACTTTATTTATTTAGAAAATATTCGAACGATGTATTTATATTTGCTGTTATGATTGAATTATTATAACCTAATATATTTTATAAATCAATTAAGTTAATTAACGTTTTCACCCGAGCGGTGGGATTTTTAAAAACGTTTTTATTTTATTTTTAATAATTTGTTACACAATGATTTAATTGAAGTAAATTTATTTATAATCCTTTTAATTTTATAATTTACATGATAATAACTTAACTTAAAAGAATACATTTCTAATCTCTCGCCTTCGAGCCTTGAACAGCTATTAATATGTGAAAGAAATGCAATTATTCATTTAATAATAATGCAATAATATGCATATAATATTATAATAGTGTTATTCATAAGTGATAACATAACAAGTTTATGTGATAACTTAATATGAGATCATTAATGGACCATTTTTTTTTTTCAAGAATTTATATAAAACAATTGCTATGATATTGTGGGTTAACTTGAGACATGGCTATCTGAAGACTTTCTATCTGAAAATATATATATTCAGAGATATAAAATTAGCGACAAGAAAGCTAATTCGTGCCTGGAAAATCAATCATCAACAGTGATATTCTTCTACTGACATTACTGTGTTAATTGTTTTCAAAATTCATAAATTTGAAATACTTCATATTATTTTATAAATATTCTATAAAAACATTAAAAAATAATTTTCTACTAAATAATTATGATGTGAGAAAATAATACATTGCATATAACAGATAATCATTAAATAATCGATATTACAATTCAATTCAATTCATTTTTTTACTGTAAATCACTTTTATACAGAATAATAACAAAACTCAAAATGTTTAGATAAATAGCATGACTGTAAATCACATTTAAACAGAATAATATAATTTTACATATATAACATATTTTAATATCAGTAGCGGAAATTGCAAAATAAAAATTAACCCAAGTGGTCAACTCTAGCGATGAAAAAAATAATTGAAATATCAAAAAAGGTAATCTCAGTGACATTAAACAAATAAATTATGCCATAAAAATTGAACTAAATAGATAAATTATAAATAAAAATTGATAAAATAAATGATAAAATAAAATAATTACTAAATAAACAAATCAATACCTAAATAAATTAGCAAACAAGTATATATAATGATTTAAAGAATAATATATCACAGATGAAATCACAGACCAGATAAAAGTAAACAAATCATATAACCTAAACAAAGGAAATTTCTGTCAATGATCAATAAAATTCGATCAATCTTTTTTTCCAATTGCCAGAAATTTAATTTCATTGTAATATAAATAACTGGAAATGTGTGAATCATCTTTGTTTCATTAATTAAAATAGAAAAGTGTATTTATTCTCTTGGTCACAGTTATTTAAATAAATTAAATTTATTTATTTAATTTAATTTAATTTGTTTCATTTTATTTATATAATCGATAGTTGAGGCTTTTACTTAATGAAACTCCATTTACAAATATACACTACTTGTAAATGGAGATAAATATTGTAATTTATTGTAATTAAAAAATCCCTAATAAGGACCATAGATCTTTCTCCCTTTAATAAAAATTATTATTTTTTTAGACGGAAAGACCTCTGGTCGATAGCCAATTCCAAAACAAGCAAATCGTATTTTACGTATAATATCAAAATCATATAATATAAACATTTCTGTTACTTGTCTGGAATAAAAATATATTATTATTATTAAATAAAAATTAAAAAATCAATATATATCTATTCATGTAAATATCTATAGAAATGTTAATAAAACAAATTTTAAATTCTCTTGAAAATGGGCAAATAACCCGAAACTAGTCGAGAATTTAAATTTATTCAATCTAATCTGTGTTTTATTGGTTGATTTTTAATAATTTATTCATATTTATTTCATACAACATGAACTACCAATGTCTAAATATTAAAACCATTAATTATTATTAATTATTCTTAAAACTTTAAGTATATACAAATAACTTAATATAAAGACCATTTTTTTCTTAAATGTTCCTCAAACAATAAATCAATTACCCAGGTAAGCATTTTTTTTCCTTAATCGACGCCGTTACTCCTTAATTGCGTTAATTAAATTAGCCTCTGGGTATTTTTTTCTATCCCTCTTCTTTCCCTTTAAGTCGAGGTATATCTTTGTGTAGCACGTACAAAATTATATTCATGCAGAGGAGAAGGAGGGGGCACGAGGTGAAGGGCGGGAATGTTTGGTGTTCATATAATATTCCTTATTATCCTCAGTCTCTCCACGGTTATTGCTTCCTGTGTAACGGCAGAGAGGATCCCGAACTAGATTAGTTAAGGTTGTTCCGAATTAATATTAAATTACATTTATCTTTTTCGACCCGAACTGTCTCTCTCCCTCTCTTTCACACAGACTGTTGCTTTCTCTCGCTTTTACTTTCGATTGAAGTGAGAATTTAATGAAAATAAAATCAAATATTTCTCATGCAATTAATTTGTAATTGAATATATTAATACGAAAATAAAAAAAAAATATATTGAACTCAGATACAGGTGCAATTATTGTTTTTATTTTAAAACTGTATAAATAATATTCACCAGGCTGAAAGACCTCCGGTCGATTGCCGTTTCTATGAAGTACATTATACAGGGTGAGTTTTTTTCGATGTTCTCTATGGGGATCTCGGAAACTATAAGAGATAGAAAAACAGTTAAATGGGGAAAGAAGTGTAGTTTTATAAGACGAATAAAATGACACTTTCAAAATATTTGAAAAAGTCAAGGGTAACTAGATATTTTGAAAAAAGTAAAATATGTCAATTTTTTGAAATCAATATATCTCTATTATTATCATAGGAAAAAACTGTAAAGGACAAAGTTGTAAAAAATTTTACACAGATTAATAACAAAAAATAAAAAAAATCGGCCATATTTTTGGAGATATGACACAAACTTACCTTTTTTTTAAACGGAAACAATAGTTGACTATGACTTTATTAAAAGGGCTATTTTTTTCCCTTTAATCCGATATAACATATGCCATTTTTAAAATAAAATAAGTTACAGTCGTTTTTAATTTTACCATGCACCAAAAAATAGTTAGCCATGAAAAAGACAAAAAATGGTTATAAAAGTAGTGAAGAGCCTGCCAATCCTTTGAGGAACATTAATTGGAATTTTAGCTAATATTTCCGGGTAGTAAACTTTCCTTTCATTTTGCATAATTACGAAAAGTGAACTTGTGTAAATAAAGATTTTATTTAACAAAGTCATGTTATTGATTTGTATTGAAATTTTTAATATTTATGATTTTGAATTATTGTTTTTATATTTTGTAATTGTGAATTTTGTAATTTATGTAAGCCTTAGATGAATCGTAGTTGAACATTTTATTTATTTATTTATTTAATAATCCAACAGATTATTAAATAAATAAAATGTTCAACTACGATTCATCTAGCCTTGCTTTAGTGGATGACACAACGATTTTCAGCTGTTTATCTTGTAGATTCGAATTGTTGACGATTCCACATGAAATTAAGTAAAAGATGACGCTTGAGTCGTCTTCCAATTATTAAAGATTTGATTTATTAATTCCTCCTTTTTTTACCGTATTAATATGCGTTTGGCCAAGATAACGATTTTTATGAATATCCAAAAAATTAGAAGGTTTTCCTCTTCTTAATATTTTTTTAAGTAAAACTGTGTCTGGATATAATTGTCGAAAATATAATTTATTTATGTAGAAATTAATTTTTATTTGTGGGATAATCGGATGGAAATCTTGTGATAAACATTAAAAAGGTATAGATTTTTAAAAAAAATAGAAATTTAATATTTTAAAGCATTGCAAAGTGTATATTATTTCTAACTTTTATTAATTCTATAGTTTCATAATTATCATATATATATATAATAATTATGAAACTATGGAATATATACAGAGAGCTTTTTTTATCAGTGTACATTTCCCCTATGTATACCTGCAAAATACGCGAGTCAAATGCATTAATATATGTGTGTTTAGTTGCCTATAACACCCAACTGAACACACAAATGCAAAATGCCAAATAGGCAACTAAACATACACATTAATCGGTTCAATGCGTTTGACTCGCTTTTTTGCAGGTATACACTTCCTAATGTATACTGATAAAAAACCTCTCTCTCTATATATATATATATATAAACCTTTATTGGCAAAACTACATCACATTACTATAGTTATTCAACTTAAATTGACTTTCTTTTCTGCTTTTATATATATATATATATATATATATATATATATATATAATCTTATTTCTAAGAGATACATTCAATTACATTACAATCATAAACATCTAGTTAAGCCTCAGAAAATGGCTATCGACAATCGGTCTTTCTACCTATAATTATTATTACAATATAAAATATAAAATATATAGCGTTACAATTTTATCAGTAGACGAATTAATTATTCCCATCTCTGTGGGAATAATTATAGAAAATAACGAACAGTCTGTAATGAGAATCGGTTATTAATTGCGATAAACTCCTTTGAAAAATAAAAAGACTTACTGGGTAATAATTTATTTAGAGTTATTTAATTACTTAAGGGAAATTTCAATGAGAGGGTATTTAATCATAATTACGCTTCGCTGAGACTAACCAAACGGGCGAATGAATTATTTAAAGAAAATCGATGGGAATATTCTCGAAACTAAAAGTTCGCAATTAATATTGACTAACGTGCAGTGTATTTATAGACGATTAGTTAATGCAAATAAAGTCTGTTTTTATTTATTATGACCCATAAAATTTGATACTATGAAACTTTATTATGTGTTATACAAGATTATTCTCGTATTATCTTATAATTCAAGCTTCTAATTTAATTATCATTATTATTATAATAATTATCATTATTATCTAATTTAATTATCATTATTATATCATTATTATTTCATGTACCCTTTAGCGTATTTCTCTTCGTTCTTCAATTCTTTCCTTTATGAATTCATTCCATTCTTTTAATTTTGCTAAGTAATGATTTTGTGCGCCGGTTTGCTCAGGCTCAGGGTTTCGGGAAACGCAGTATTTTTGAGTAAAATTCTGATTTAAACATACAAATGTACTCTGGTTTATTTCTTGATAACAAGTCTAACACCAGGCTGGGTGAATCGTTTCATATCACAAACAATTACTAGTCGCGCCAAAGGTTGCCGACAATTGTTTTAAGAAATTCACGGTTCGCACAAGTGATCACAAAGAACGTAGGGAAGCAAATGGCCGAGCTCTACTAAGAGGTCGATTAAATTAAAAATGCACAAAAAGTAACAAAATAATCTAGCGCGAATATTTAAAAATGTTAAGGAGCAATAATTACGCTACAATTTTTTGCCAGTTTTTTTTTCTTCTTCTGTATAGGTGATCTTTTATATCAGTATCTTGTCGATTACTTGGTACCTTTTTTTGTCCTGACTACTTTTCTTTACCCCATTACTTTAGTTGTCCACATAATGTCCAAATAATTTTGGGTAACTACACACAACAAACTCTCCATCTTGCAGCATGGAAGACAAGACTGCATGGCATTTTCTTTGTGAATATCCAGCACTATCGTCATTAAAAAGAGTCCGTACTGGGTGACAAATAGTCTGAAATGGTTTATATCTCAGCTATACTAGACTGCCTAAACAAGGTAGGCTGGCTGAAATGAAGATGAGCTACGGGAGGTAGCACAATGGGCCCAATGAGGCCTAATTGCAGTGCGGAGCTGCACATTCTCTAGTACCAGACACACACAATAAAAACACAACGTAGGTATAAATCGAATAATAAATTTACAAAATACCGCGGTTCGAACTATTTCAAAATTGAGTATATGCTACTCAATAAATTCCATTGTTTATTTACTTGTTCTGGATCGCAGAAAATTATTTGGTGGTTATATAAAGGAAAATCCACCGATAATGTTGTTCGAGCAAAATGTGGTCTGGTTCAAAGGATTCATTCGTGATTTTATTTCTTTGGTAATATTAACAACAATGTTTTGTTTAACACGTCTATTACCAATTCAAAATATATTACAAAATAAACTTAACAAACTGGATACGACCTTCGCGCTCGAGAGTTAGAATTGATATTGACTTAAAACTAAAATAATATTTACAAATTGTACAAAAAAGAGAGAGAAAGATACGGGTGCATACGCATTCCACGTCCTTAGCTAAGGGTCGATTGATTACCTCAGGTAGATTCTTTGAAATATGGAAATCGGCCACGCACGATTTCTGCGGAAATGTGCAGATGCTTAATGATCAAAAATACCCTTAGTCCGCACTATTGTGTTGCAGATTGGGATGTCTTATAATCCCAAAAAGGGTATTTACAAAATACCACAATATTTATATACTGTTAATAAAATTAGCATAAAAACATTTACAAACTGCAATAAAGTATACAATAGAGGTGAATGAATGAATTGCAGTTCGTTAACCAATGTCATTTGCGCTCATTGACAGTGATTGTCACCGGTCTGATGTTGCCCCTCGCTTCCCCTACGTCAGTCTTCCGTCGGCAACTCTGGGTTGCTCATACGGATAGTTTCTGTGATTGTCGGCGGGTCCGCAGGCTCAACCGGGATCCAGGCCCTACACCGAGGTCTGTTCGGGATTTTGTCCCTTGTCACAGCCTCTATGGCAGCGCCTGGCCAGATATTCCTTACCTTCCCTATGGCTACCTTGAACAGATCAGCGGACCTGTGATCTGCACAAGCCACCAATTTGACGTGGCCCTGGTGCCAACCTGCGTCTCGACACTTGGGGGCAGTGCCTGGGTTTGATGCCAGAACCCCCTCTAGACTTATCTCTACCAGCTACCAGTTCGCTGGCGAAATTGATCCCTCCTTATGGCTCCTGTCGATTACCGCACATACAGTGTGCTCCTTAAGGATGTCACTGTACGTGCGGCCCGGTATGGTTTCGCCTTTTTAGTGCACGGTGGGGTCTCCCCCTGCGATCGCTGCCTCTTGGGTGCTCTTGGGCGTTACGGCCGCAACAGGTTTCTCTCCGTGTTCCCTAATTATTTTCCTGGCCCATTCCAAAGACTCTTTCTCCTGGCTGGAGAGCTCAGTCTCTGGAATGGACTCGAATTTCAGGCGGATTCGGTGGGCCGCTCTTCTGTTTCTGAAAGCCCTTGCGGAGGGTTTCAAGTCCTTATTGTATACTTGTCGCTTCTGGCCAGCCTTTGCCTTAGCCTTCCCCGGAGACTTGTATCCACGTTTTTAATGTCCATTATAGCTTATATGGAAGAAATAGTAAAAATGATCAAAAATAGATGGTTTGAATCCCCCTTTCGGTCCCGATCAGTTCGGATAACTGAGGGGGGACTCAGAAAGAATTGAAGAGTTCGCCAAGAGAGGCAGAATAGGGGTGAAGCGACTCTACGAAGGAGACTGAACAGCACTACCTCCTTGCTGTTCAGTCTCGGAATGATTTGGCTCTATAAAGGAGACCCGCATCTCTGCGCCCTGCTCATTGGCTTACACCCTTCCTTGCCCCCACACCACATTAAGGTACGTTTCTACCATGGGGGTTGATAATAGAAGCTTGGTGGCGAATTTTAATGAAAGGATTTCAAGTCTGTGTTTAATAGTGAGAATTTTGCATCTTTCGTAAAGAAAAATAATGGAAGAGTTGCGACGGGGATTATTAAGGGATGTAATTTTTATAAACGGTTTAATTTCAGTAAAATACTTTTTTAAGTTGTCCCAGTTTAACACAATTAAACAAAATTTAAAAAAAAATAGGCAGAAAGACCGATGGTCGATAGCCGTTTTCTAAGGACAACGTATAATATAGTATAAGAATTATATTATTAATTTATTGTATATAAAATTGTCTGCAGAAATAAAGATGTTATATTAATATAACAAATTATAAACACTTTTTATTCATTTTTTTTAAATACTTTTTATTAAAAACAAATTCATTTATGACTTTCAACTTTTTATTAATTTTACTATAATTTGTTTTTAATAAAAAGTAATTATTGATTTTCAAAAATTAAGTGTCTCAGTAATCAACGAAATTGTAAATGTTAATGGTATGATTTTTTTTATTAAATCATGCTATTGATTGCAAACTTACTTTTTTCTTCTTTATTTCAACCTATTTATAATAAAGACCTGTTATTACCGTAGAAATGTGTGCACATAATAAAAATGTCAATAACAAATTCATTGATGTTGAATTCAATAAAGCCATTAATGGTTGCTCCGGCATTCGGCTACTTGTAGTTGTGCGTTATTATTAATGATAGCCAGACATTTCCCAATTCCCTCCGGCGGAGTTCACTTGAATTAGTTGAAACGGCAAATACAATTACCGTGCCATGATTCCCAGACAAAATGTATAATTCACGTGGATTAGCATTGTCTATCTAATTAATATATTACTGCACGACTTTTCCTTTATTGGCGGTCGACAATTATGTCATTTCAATATTTCCTAATAGCTATAAAGGATTTAATTGTTTTGGTAACATAAATGAAAGATTCGTTTCTTACTTCAATCTTTATTTATAAAAACTAGATGTACATTTCAAGCACCATATACTCACAATAAATAGTGAAATTGTTTAGACATTAGATGTACATTTCGACCACCATGTACTCACAATAAATAGTGAAATCAACCACCATGTACTCATTATCAATGGCGCCATTTCATAGCGAATACGCTATTAATAATCGAAATATACATCTGGTATTTAAAAATAAAAATTTAATTAAGAAACGAATCTTTCATTTATCTTCTAAGCTATTGTTTAGTTTATATCTTATTAAATCAAGTTAAATTATCTTAATATTAATAAGGCTGCAGTGCATCCGGATCCGCAAGGAAGACGCTCCCCACAAGAAAACAAATATATTAATAAGGTTATATTAAGATTAAACACACCAATTAGATTTAGGATTTTACTTATTAATTTTTTGTAAATGAAATGTATATTGTGAAATGGAGATTCGGTAAATAAATAAATACAAAAATTTAATAAACATTTTTAAGGTAATTATTATCATATTCACGTTATTCATTCAATTTTAAAATAAAAGTGTATCCAAGAATGGCATCAGTTATACCAAATATAAATTCACTTCGAAGCAATTATTGTCCCGAATTAATCGCTGACGTAATTAAATGGGAACGTTGAAAGGAATTTTATTTTAAAATAACCAAATAACGAAGTCCCTCCCTCAAATCACATTAAAAACCCTTATTGGGAAATAATTGGATCCAGGGAAAGCAAAAAAAAGGGAAAGAAGGGAAACGAATAAAAAAATAAATAAAACGAGAGAAGCCACAGATGCGCCGGTGTCATCCCAGCGATCTCACTTTCTTTTCTTTTAATGAAGATTACCACTTTCCTTGAACTTTTTAATTAGCGTGATCACTGTTGCCGGCGCGCGAATCTCTACTTAAAAACTTTCCGTAAACGTTCCTGATCAATTCTCTTAATGGGAAGTAATTGGTATTATAATTAAGGAAGAGGCGAGTTTTGTGTGTTTTCTGCTTTTTTCTTTTTCTTCTTCCCTCTTTACTTTTATTTTTGTTCTCCCCCTCCTCCTAGGAATTGCAATTTCACACATAGAGCCGTTTTGAGGATTTATGCCCCGGGGTTTTTATCAGCGGATTGACTTTTAATCTGGGATCTCTTGAAATGTATATACGCGCGCGTGCTATTACATTAAAATACAGGGTGGATAATGCGTAGCGAGGGTGCGGATTACATTTGGTTACACAATCGCGCGCCAGAGATGCGCGCTTTATCCGGTTTCGATCTTTGTTTATTAATATTGCATGAATCGGAAAAAAGGAAACGGATGGATGGAGAGGAAGGTGGTTTTGAAATAAAGAAAATTTAAATAATTGTTATATTCAATGTACTGTTTCTTCATATTAAGCACAGTTTTTTTTTCCTTATACGAACCCCTGTCTAAGGGAAGTATTGTGATCGTAAACATTTTCGAATCGCTAATTTCAACGAATATACACGTTTTGTGATCTCCTGAGTCCATTAAACTTCATTCCATCAATTTAAAAAAAAATGTCTGTGTGTATGTCTGTATGTGTGTGTGTGTTTTTTCTCAATAGCACAAAAAACGGATTGAATCCAAACGTTATATCTATGCTTTTTATTACAGTTGTGAGATCGGAAGCTGCCCATAAATGAATATTGTGTTGCTATCCTGTTTGATTTGCACATTTATGATAGGTATAGATAGTATCTGTAGCTTGAGATTTGCGTGTTTTATGATGGATTGAATCTGAGCAGGAGGTATTAGAATATGGAAATTATTTTGTCTGTATTGGGTGCTTAAAATTTTGGAGAATTGTTGGTAGGTTTCGCTGAGGAAATTATGTGCTGTTTGATAAGCACTAAGGAGATAGATATTTACTTCATTGGAATTGATGGCGGCGTACCATTTTGAAATTTCATTAATTAATTGGATACCTTAGTTTATATTTAAATGAAATTGTTCCAACTTATTTGCCATGTACTGTCTTCTGTACTGTTGAATGTAGCCATGACAGATATCATTAATTTAGCTTGATGTTGTGCTGAGTGGATGAGTTGCTTCTGATTGCAACCAAGGCGGTCGATATCTATGTAAACTTTGCCTTAATTAAAAAAATTGCCAATAATTCTGATAACCTACCCCTTCTAACAAAATTCTTTATTCCTCGTAACCCTAATATCCTCCCTAAATACACATCCTACAATCACCATTCATCAATTCATTTTCGCAAATCATCAGAACAGTTCAACTATCTAGCATTGATTTTTCTTCAACTTCATTATAAATTCATGAATGACAGGGCAGAAAGACCTATGGTCGATAGCCCAGACAAACTAACACCTACATGTAGAGTAATTATTTATATTTATTTATATTGTTAAAATTATCTGTATAGATTCAAACTATATAAAGATATATATATATATATATATTTTCTGTAAATAAAGGTTGTTTCTCTCTCTCTCTATTATTCAAGATACAAATACTTATTATTTCTACATAAACTAAATATTTCATATAAAAAATATCTTTATAGGTCAGCCACAAGCAAAAAACAAGAAGCGTTTAGATTTATCCTCCGGACAGGATTCGGTGAAAGTGATATGGGTCCGGAGCGCCCGGCCCCCGAATTTCACTTGCGGAATTAAAGAACATTTAAGAAGTTGCCCGCGGGCGAAAAGAAAAAAAAACAACCCACGTCAAATTGCCTAACGGGAGTTTACCGCAGATTTATTGGGCATTAGCTCGGCTCCTCCACGAATTACGCATACCTTCCGCGACACGTTAATTTATTTAATGCGCTAAAAGAGAAAGAGACGATTAATTCCACACTTTTTTTTATATATACGTAAATATTTTTTTCATACTATACAGATAATACAAAATAATATAACATAAATAATTATAATACATGTAGGTGTTAGTATGTTTGGGCTATCGACCAGAGTTAAGTTTTTTACCCACATTTTTTTTTTTTTCGTTTAAAATATACGGGGAAAATATTTTGGTAACCGTTTGTTATAATGAAATCGCTTGGTTTTGTTTTACTAAAATTTTGTTATATTTTCGACTAGTTTCGGCTAGATGCTTCTTGAAAATGGCATCTAGTCGAAACTAGTCGAAAATGTAACAAAATTTTAGTAAAATAAAACCAAGTGATTTCATTATAACAAACGGTTATTAAATATGTTTTACCAAGTGATAAATGAGGAAAAAGTATACAATAAATATTTTGGTTATGAAAAAAAAAATATTGTTTTGACTTTTTTTTGAGGTTTCAGTCATTCAGATTTTGTGTTAATATTTATTTTACTAAAAATTATTTTCAACCATCGAATAGGTTGAGGCTTTTACTTGATGAAACCCCATAATATACTCCTTCTAAATTAAACAACAATTTTTTTAAGTTTCACAAAATTTATTGTAGAGACTCTGCTACAATTGTTTCGACAATAGTTGCATCATCAGGAATATCATTAATTATCTGAATCGACATGTAATCGCGATAAGTCGCCAGAATCTAATGATACTTTGCAAGGATATGTAATAATTGTAAAGCATACAATTCTTAAAGATCATTTAACTGCCGGAGCTTAATCCCGACCAAAGCACATATTTTGTTTTCTTTACATACGATAATTTTAGTTCAATAAAATTGTAACCAGCCTCATGATACAAACCGAATTTCTTAACGTAAAGATATTTGACAATTTATTTATTTTGATTAAGCTGCTTAATCCCGACCAATATGTGCTTTGGTCGGGATTAAGCTCCGGCTGTAGTTAGTGGTGAAAGATTAGCCAATCAATACCTGCGGCTGTCTAGAGCAAATTTAAAGCGAATTACCACCATCACTGGAAACTCAGAGCACACTTATATAAACTGGGAAATTGAAAGTGAAAACAGGTATCTGCAAATTGTAGAGGCTTTAAGGATATCCTTGGGCACTACTCAGCTCTCAACTCCAGCAGAAGGGTGAAAAATGGCGAGAAATGGTGACAATTATGGATATATATCAACCTTGGTACTGCTAGCCTACCTCAATGAAGTAAACTAGCTGTGCTGAGGACTGAGTTTTGTTTATTCCAAAGGGAGGAAGCATTAGAGACCTAACGTGATCTACTTGCTTGTGCATTTATGTACACGTTTCATAAACCCGTAACTGGAACCGTAATTGGTTAATGATTTACTTTCATTTATGCTTAATTAATTTCTCACTTAACTCGTGGTGAAACATTTTTCAATTAATTTCGAATTGATTGCTTTTATTTATTCCAAAATGATGATTTTAATTATTTTTTTTAATTAAGTGTATTTATGTATAGACCTAGAAAAAGCGTTTGATAGCATACCATGAGAGGAAGTATGGAAGGGACTAGAGGAATAAGGAGTAGGAGAAGAACTAATACAGGCAATACAGTCAATGTACAAGGAAAAAAGGAACTACATACGAACCGCAAATAGAAAGTCGGGAGAATTCAGGACAAACCACGGGGTAAGCCCACTGCTATTTATATCGTTCATGGACAACATAATAAGTGAAATAAAATCAAGAAGGAAAGAAATTACAATTCGATTAAAAAATATGAGAAAGATAGAAATAAAGGAGTGTGCATTTGCAGATGTCATTGTAATATTCACAGGGACGGAAAAACAACTCAATGAGAATGTAAAATTTTGGCAAGAGGCTCTAAACAAAAGAAAGCTGAAAATAAACAAAGACAAGACTATAGTAATGGCAATATCCAAGGAGAACAAGATAATGAACATACGAGTAAATGGAGAAAAACTGAAACAAGTACAGGAATTTTAATATCTGGGATCAATAATAGACAGCCAGGGAAAGTACGATAGCGATATCAACAACAGAGTGTTGACAGCGGGGAGAATGTATAGTACTCTAAAAAGATCTTTCTTAAATAAGAGAGAAATATCGAAAAAAAAAAACAGAAATGATGGTCTTCAGAAGAATATACATGTCAATACTGACGTACGGAAGCGAAACATGGGTGATGAACACAAGACAAAAGTCCAAGGTACAGGCGTCAGAAATGAAATACCTGGGAAGAGTGGAAGGAGTTACAAAGAGAGACAGAATACGGAATGTAGACATAAGGGAAAATTTAGGAAGCATATCTACACAGAATAAAATAGAAGAAGGACAACTAAGGTGGTTTGGAGACATAAATAGAATGAGCGAGAGGAGACAAGTGAAGGGAGGCAAGAGCAAAGAGAACAAGAGGAAGACCACAAGAGACATGGAATGATACGATCAAGAAAGTGCTAAAACAAAAAGGGATGAGGCAAAGGAACTATCAACGAATAGAAACGAGTGGATACAATTTTATAAGCGATAGAACCAAACCTCGACACCCAATACCGGTAAAAGAGGATGAGATTAAGAAAGAAGAAGAAAGTATTTATGTATTTTGTATTTTTTTGGTATTATATGATACAGAAATGATCCATTTTTGCATTACCAGAGAAAAATATTTAAACGAGAAAATGAAACCATATTTTCGTAAAACAAAAATAAAATAAATCTTGAATCCAATTATATTAATTAGCTTCAGGATTTAAATTATATATTTTTAGAATAATATGGTTTTATTTCTTCGTTTAAATATATTTTTCTGAGCAACCTAGTCCTGCAAAAAAAAAATAGATGATTTTTGGTTCTAGGTATTTTTTTATTACATTTACTAATTTATGGTAGTCCTTATATTTTGGTTAATCTGGATTGCACAGATCCATAATTAGCTCATACATATTGCCCTTGATTGTACATAAAAGAGTATTCGTTTCTTTTTTTGACAAAAAACATATTTTTATTAACTTGTTTGGACTGATAAGGAAATAATGGTTGACATAAATATCTAAATAAAAATGGTTGTCCTTTCTCCTACTTATTTTTTATTAAACTAAATATATTTCGGAAACTATGTTTCCATATTCAGTAGTGAAGTTTAAATAAATACTGAAGATGGATACATAGTTTCCGAAATATATTTAGTTTTCCGCGATTATGGAGTGAACAGGCAGTATTAACAGTATTTACAAATTACAAATATATACATATAAAATATTTATCCGCAAAACGGCTATCGACCTGCGGTCATTCTGTCCGAATTTATTTTTATTTTTCCTTTGCTGTCAATGAATTTACTGTCTGATTGAATAATATTTTAATTCAATTAGAATGTTATTCATGTTATTATTTTTATATCAGCTAAATAAAAATGTCTTTATAACTTTCTCGACACTTTCTCTGTCTCTCTCTCTCTGTACATATAGTTGATACTATGTAAAAACATTAGTCCCTACATAAATAACAAATTATCTTTGAACCAACATGGGTTTATGTCAAATAAATTAACTTTATCTAATATTTTACAAATGTCACGAATACTTTCGAATAATTTAAAAATTCGAATCCAAATCGACGTCATTTACACAGATCAGATATGTCTAAAGCTTTTCATAGAATTGATCATGGTATAATTATAAATAAGCTTAAGACCTTTGGACTCTACTCAAATCTCTGTAATTTACTTTATAATTACCTCTCGAATAGATTGCTATTTGTTGAGTACAAAGGTTTTAATTCTAATATTTTTATTGCATCATTAGGTATCCCACAAGGCTCAAACCTTGGATCGATACTGTTCAATTGATTTATAAGCGATATTGCTGATGTAATTAATCATAATATGTAAATATTTGCAGACGATCTGGAAATTTATCATTGTATTATTACGTTAGATGATTGTGTAAATCTTCAGCATAATCTCGAACAGATAGTGGCGTCGTGTAGAAATAATTGCTTAACTTTAAATGTTTCAAAATATAAAACATTGATAGCCTATGAAAGGACAACTTCAATTTATATACCGTATTATACTATACAATACTGTACTTAATATAATGTAAAAGTCCCTTGAATAAAGATATTTGTATATATATAAAACATTGTCTTAATCTAGGAATAAATCACAAATAACGTACGATTATACTATTAATGGTTATACTATCGCAAGTTGAAACTTTCAAAAACTTCGGAGTGAGATTTAACAACAAACTATCATTCAACAGTCATATTGTGATAGTAATAATGGCCGCTAATCGCTCTCTAGGCTTTATTATACGAAATACTAAACATTTCAGAAATACAGACGCCATTAAGGTACTGTACTATTATTTCGTGAGGCCAAAACTCGAATATAACTGGTGCATCTGGGATCCATATTATATTAAATATTCCTGGATGATATCGAAATTATCCAGAAGAGATTTGTCAAAAATATTTATTTTAAGAAGTTCGGTTTGTATCCTGAGGCTGGTTACAATTATATTGAACTAAAATTATAGTATATAAAGAAAACAAAATTACTTTTTTAAACCACTTGGATCCAAGTTGGATTGATCAACCTTGACACTGCTAGCCTACCTCGATGAAGTGGGCTGGCTGTGCTGAGGACTAAGTTTTTCTTATTCCAAAGGGAGGAAGCATTAGAGACCTAACGTGATCTATACTTGCTTGTGCATTTATGCACATTTTCCATTAAACCGTAACTGTAACCGTAATTGGTTATTGATTTATTTATTCCAATAAATCCAAGTGGTATAAAAAGGAATTTTGTTTTTATATACGATATTGAAAATGTACCACCACAAATTAAAGTATTAAAATTATTTCAGCCGTCATAATAGCTTTGCTTATTATGGCGATTGATTTATTATTACAGATTAATTTGTGAATACTGAATATACTTTCTATAAATAGAGATTGTGTCTCTCTAAAAACAAATAATATTTATAAATATATTTTTATTTTATTTTGTTGCAATGAATATGTTACTCAATTAATAATAATTGTTAAACTTTCAATTGATTGTTTCGTTTCAATTAAAATTATTTCAAACGCCATAATAATCAAAAGTATTATGAAATTTTAACAATTATTATTAATTGAGTAAAATATTCATTGCAAAAAAAAAAATATAAATATAAATCATTTTTTTGTAATCTACATTTACTAAGAAACACAACACAATTTCACTCGTAGCGAACGCAAACATTGTGTCTCTTTCTGTTTTCTTTCCGAGGACGAGGACGAAGGCGACGCCCGCGTAGGTGCAGTTTACGCCCTCCTATTAAAATGATTTATAACGAAATAAATAGCGAAGGCTTTTAGGATGATTGAGGAGGGGTTGCTATTGCCTGTGTTTAAGATAAGACGTATCTGCGAATGCATGTTCGAGGAATTCATATATATTTTATATCAATGGCGAGAGACACTATCGTAAAAATACAGGATCTCTAATAAGACAGCGTTCCGCTCACAGCAACAACAAAATAGAAAGAGATCGCGTTATTTTCGGTTTGATATACGATTTCTGGTGGTTTTTATACGAGCTTTTATATTGCATACGAAATTGCTACAGGAATGAGAATAATTGTGTAAGCGTGTTTTTTTTTTAAGAAATTGTATGTAAATATATGAATTCGATAAAAATAATTTAAAAAAATTAAAATAGTAATAATTAATCATGTCAAAATATTTAATTATTTAAACAAAAATATTTGTCCTTTCTCCTACAAGTATTTTTATTTAAATAATTAAAGTCTCCACAACCAACATAAAGAAGATTATGTCCAAATATCTCAAAAAATCTCGAGGTTGCGGAAAGATCAGCCCTTAGAGCGTTTAAGAAAATCAGACACCTGAATAACTTACGATCTAACTCCCTCCTGCATGAATCCTTTAATATCACACCCATTTCAGATCGATTTCAAACCCTTTCCTTAAAAAAATAATCCCATCATCTAACAGTTCTGCATTCTTCGAAATCCTGACTTCACTCTCAAATTCATCCATCACTCATAAACAATTCATCACATCAAATTTACCAGACCAAGACATATATCACAGTTAGTGATTATTAAGTGACATGGGCAAGACAAAGATAGGTTTAAAGACCTCCGGTCAATAGCCGTTACATTATTTATATTAACTTTTTTTGTTGGTATGTGACAGCAATTTCAACAAATTTGAAATACTTCGACCCCCTATATTTGATCGAAAAATAAATTCTGTATACACCCCAGTTGGAACTATTACAAATTTCAAATCATTATAAAAACATGTAGCCTCCACAATATATAATTAATTATTTAATTGTTATTAATAAATTGGACGTATAAAACTCTTTATTTTTAAATTAACTGTTATTTGAAAATAAAATTATTGAAGCTATAATATTGTGTGAATGAAAACTCTTTTCATTCACCCAATATGATAATACAGTACAGAGTGTAGCACAGATAGTATTAACTTTATAAATTAATTATTTTCAAAGCCATTAAATTCATTTAGATAACTTTTACCAAGTGAATTTACACAATAACAAAACAGAGAATTTATTCTATTAAATATTAATATAAATGTTTATTTCTGAACGTATACGTACAATTTTTACAACCATAAGTAAATAAGTACATCAGAAACAGGCTATCGTCAATCAGTCTTTCTGCCTCCTCTATTTTATTATTGTGTAAATTTATTATTAATAAAAATAAATAAATAATAATGTATATTTACTAATATAATTCTCAAAATAGTTTTTATGTGAATTAATTTGATTTAATTTAATTATGAAATAAGTATCCAAGATAATGTTTCTTAATTTACTAGAAATTATTGAAAATATTTCTTTGTAATTTCAATACTCAATAATAATTTTAATTATTTTAAAAATTATTAATAAACAAAGAGTATCTTTTTTATGTTGTTGTATTTCGGAAACTATGTTTCCATCTTCAGTAGTTGAAGTTTTTATAAAAACATAGTTTCCGAAATATATCTAGTGAAATGAAAAATTAGTAGGAGAAAGGACAAGTATTTTTATTTAAATAAACAAATAGTATAATAAATTGGCAAGTTAAGGGGTGTTAGTAGCTCAAAGAGACATCATTCTTCTGACCGTTAATTAATAATGTTAATAATGGTAAATATTTTAAAATATCTAGCTGTAATTCCATTTTGCCATTATTGATTCAAATTTATATATTATATAGAATGGTGGATTTTTATAGAAAATATTTAAATGTTAATAAAGAATACACAATAAGGCGGAAAGATCTGTGATCAATAGAAGTGACACGCTAATTTTTACATGTATTGTAATTATTTATGTTATATAGATTTATATGAATAATTATATAAATATATAGAAAATATTTTTAATAATAATAGAAAAGAGAATTTATTGATTTGGTCGCAATTATATTTAATTTTCTTTTTTGATAATAAATACTACATATAATTCACAACTTCAGTTTTACCAATAGTAATTTACGAGAAAAAAAAAAGAATATAATTCCTTATGTTTCACAACATTTCGTAACTATACACAGTCGCATCTGTATTAAAAAGAATATTTCATCATCCCATGTGCATTCAATAATGCAAGGCGCGACTAAAGGGAACAACAATAAAGCGCGATAAATCGCCGTTCCCGAGATCAAGCCGAATGTAATAAACTTGACCCTAAATAGTTTATATTTCCTTGTTACCTGCCCGGGGGATCGTCCTCGCCCCCCTCGGCCCCGTTCCCCCGGCCCGGGGTAAATGTGCCGTAACTAGAAAACCATTAACCGCCGGATTTATCGCCGTTATTTATTCCGCAGAGCGGTAATCTCCTTAAAAATTAATGATATATGGTGGAGTTTTGCATCGAAATACTTCAACGCGAGTTTAAGCTTTAATAATAACAATAATAGCAAGAAGAAACAATAAAAGAAGAACGTGATTACCATGCATTTCAGAGAACACAAAAATATCGGAAGATTTGTCGATATTTTGTATCGATGTATAAAATGTATAATTTTTATCTCCTAATAGGTCTTTCCTTGTCATGCATATTTATTTTGTAATATGCATGACACTTATTAGCAGATAAAAATTATACATTTTATTTTGTAAAATTATTATTTATTTTATATATATATAGAATATATGAATATATAATAATATGAAAATTAAAATGTGAAAAAAAAAATTACAAAAACACTTCAAGATGTTAAAAAGAGCGAGGGATATTCGCGTTTTTTTAAACATCTCCAAGAGCTCTCCCATTGGCGTCTGAAAAACGGCTAACGACCTACGTTCTTTCTGTCTGGATTAATATTTAATTTGTTTTTTTTTTCTGTCTATATCAATGAATTTACTGTCTTTTTATTTTATGATCACCATTGTCCGATTAAAATAATCAAACGAATTGGCGTAGGATATTGCTAGGGAAATTGTATTTAGGAGGCATGTTAGGATTCCGTAGGATGCATAACTGGTTGAGTATTTCTTGGTTGAATGGATTGTGAGAGGTATTAGCCACCTTTCACAAAAATGTGCATCCAATAGGTGTTGTACGGATTACATCAGAACACTTGATGAATTATGTATAGAGTTTAAGGGGTGTCTTATTTTGGTTAACCAAAATTAGAAAATTTTTCGCTCATTTTTCAAAGTGCAATTTACACGCCTGCTGTAACAAAACTATTAATTTTATATATCTCAAATTTATACAGATGATTCATTCATTAGTAAAATTATGATATAATTTGAAATTATTTCACAACATTCAGATTTTTTACGAAAATCCACTTTTCCCCTTCGAATATATTCAAATTGATGAAAATTTATTCCTTCTGAAAAAATCTAAAAATAATCTCAAAGACTCCTAAAGATGTTAGAAAGAACGTAAGATATTTATTTGCTTAAAAAATATCATTTCCGGTTTATTAAAGCAAATTGAATTAATTAATCCTATTTACATGGTGTCTTATGGGAACGAATTTAAGCGAGACTCGCCGATCGACACTTTTAGACGCGACTTGGTTTAAACTAAGATAACTTTGTTCACAGATGCGATAGATTGTTGTAGCTTAAAGTATGAAATTCTGTATGAATTTATCTTTGTTTCGTTTAAAAAAATCTTTAAAATTTCCGTTTTGTGCTTGTCTGCAAAAAATTCCAAAATTGAACAATTTTTGATTAATTTTTCAAAGGCCCAATTTACAAGCCTGCTGTACGAAAAATATTTGTTTCATTTTGCTAAAATTTATACAGTTGGCGCTTCCATTCATTAGGAATGTATTGGTATAAATTCAAGTTATTCCGCAAGTTTCGGATTTTTCACGAAAATACAGTTTTAAAAATTTCGATTTTTAAATTTCGATGATTTTTTTTTCTTCTTCGGAAAATATCTGAAAAATATATTGAAGGCTGTTGATGATATTCAAACGAGTGTAGGATATTTATTTTGCTAAAAAAATGCCATTTCCGGTCCATTAAGGCCATTTGAAATGATGAATGTCTCATTAACATGGAGTCTTATGGGAACGGTTTAAGCGAGATCCGCCGATCGACACTTTTAGACGCGATTTGGATTAAAATAAGATAACTTTGTTCACAGATGAAATAAAATATTGGTACTTGAAGTATGAGATTCTGGATGGATTTAACTACGATTAATTTAAAAAATCTTTAAAATGCCGTTTTGTGCTTATCTACAAATATATCCCAAAGTTGAACAATTTTTGTTTTCATTTTTCAAAGGCCCAATTTACAAGCCTGCTGTGTGAAAACTATTTGTTCAAATTTACTAAAATTTATACAGTTGATGTTTCCATTCATTAGGAATATTTTCGTGTAATTTCAAGTTATTCTGAGAGTTTCCGATTTTTCACGAAAATTCACTTTTTCCAAGGATTTTTTTTCTTCTGAAATAATCTGAAAAACAAAATTACAAAAACTTTTGAAGATGTTGTCAATAGCGAGGGATATTTTTTTCACCAATAACATCATTATTAAGGCCATTTCAGTATAAAAATTCCATTCACAAGGACTCTTATGGGAACGGTTTAAACAAAACGCGTCGATCGACGCTTTTAGACGCGATGTTAATTAAACTATGATAACTTTGTTCACAAACACGACAGAATGTTGACACTTAAAGTATGGAATTCAGGAAGGATTTATCTATATTTCACATAAAAATAATTAAAATGGGAGTTTGGTGCTTGCCTACAAAAATTACCAAAATTTTACATTTTTCTCGCTCATTATTTAAAAGCCCAATTTTTACGCCGCACTGTGTTATATCAATGTAACCGCCAAAAATATGTTTGATTTGTTTCTGTTTAAACTAAAAAAATGTGCGCTTCAAAATCTGAAAGAACTAGTTTAATATGATGAAAAATTTACGAACTAAAAATTATCAAATTTATTTAATTTTTAAAGATGTTCAATCTTTAAATTTAGCGAATCTTGCACAGTTCAAATAGGTGCGAGGTCTGGTTCACACCAGAACATATTCACAAGATTCCTCTTTTTCGGAACGAAAGTATTATTTAATCATTGAACCGATCTTTTTAGGAAACTTTTTTGTTGGCAATATTTATTGGGAACATTTTTGTATAATTTGAAGTTATTCCGCGAGTTTCTAATTTTCTATCAAAATCCACTTTTTCCAGTTTGTTATCGGTTTTCTGTGCAATATTATTTCTATTAAAAAATATTATTAATATGATAAGAAAACAATAATAATTACATCAGTAATCCAAAATTATTAACAACTGATCGCTCGGCGACTTGAATGTTCTTCAAAACGGAGGGGTGATGATAATGAAATAGGATATGGTATTTTGTATATTTTCTCTATATTTCTGTTAGTAATAGTATATTGTAGTGAGCAAGTTTGCTATTATTCAAGAAGATAAATTATTGCCGTATGCGAATTTTCGCGATTTGATTCTGGTGCCATTACACGGGAGGTTGGGGCAGGATTACCAATCCGCGACAGACTTTTTAGTTTTGTTTGTTTTCCATGGTAAAGAATAATATAAGATTGTATGCGCGATAAAACGAGGTCCGGTCGGTTAAATGAATACTGAATACTGCCTTTCTCACACACATTATTGTATTTGCATTAAATTATATTATCAAAACGTATTAACAATATTATGAGAAAATATTCAATAATTGGTTTTATTTAAATCAAACCGTTTTATATTTTTCTCGGAATTTCACTGGCAGTAAATTAAGGGTGATATTCTTCGCAGTTGTTTCCACATCCATAATGGTCTCATTCTCAAAGGTCTTACTGTCCTCTTTCACAAAACAGTACTTAATTAGAACCGGTTTGTCGGCATTTGACATTTGAAATTAAATTGTTTGACAGACATTGCTACTGTTTCAAATCATTTTATAAATTAGAAATAAACAGAAATTGTTTAATGATAAATTCGTCATATAATTGGTGGACACTGTGGAATAATAAAAAATGGAATGTGATTGGTTAAAGGTATTGAGTAATGAAATATTAATAAACCATATGAATAATTGACTCCATTTAAAATACTTTATTAATGTATATATTATTTAATATGAAGAGAAAAAGATGATTATTATTATTTATATATTGATCGTATAATACTTTATAATTAAAAAAAAAATGTTATCGATCAAAAGTCCTTCAACCACTAAATAATATTTTTAAGCAATCAATTTTGTAATTAATTTGTTTACCTTAATGTAACAATATCGGTAATAACGTGATGCATATTTAATGGGTATATAATATGCAGGCCGTGCAGACAATAATGCCCAGTTGTGTCACCCTAATAATAACAATGGTCGCGTTTGCCCGTGAAATTCACGGAGATACTTAAAACCGAATTAGCAAGGGAATTAAATAAAAATTGCGCGCGTGATTCGTGCCACAATAAAATTACAAGAGAATTACGAGGAATTATTACGGATTCATTAATCTCTGTATCATTTCACGGTATGCTAATTTTTAGTGGTATTAAAGATTTGAACAAGAAGGAAAAAGAAGTATTTGATTAATGAAATAAAATAAGACTTATTGGCTGAAAGACCTCCGGTCGATAGCCGATTCATCTATAAAATATAATGCTTCATAACGTGAGAAGGAACTTCTATGACAGATTAGGGCACTGTTTAGCGGTGCAAGGATCTGTATTTGAACATTTATTGTAAATTTACTTGTCCATGTATTCATCTGTATTGTTTGTTGGTTCAAAAACCAGTTATTATATAATATGTGAATTTTACTCATGCTAGTTTCGAATGTGCTGTTGAAATCTTGCAATAATTATTTGTAAATTAATTGCAGTAAATCAATTTCTTAAACAATTAATCGAAATGTCAAGATATCCGTCATTCGCAATTAATAGCTGAAAGTATTACAAGTAACCATGGAATCAATTTGTTGTTTATTATCTGTCCCGCTTCCTTCTATTGTTTGTGTAAGTAATACTCTCCAACACATAAAAGCTATGTTGCCAGAATTTTTTGTAGATCAGTATATATATATATAAATATAAATAATTACAATACATGTGGGTGTTAGTCTGCCTGGCCTATCGAGGTCTTCCTGCCCTGTAAATAATTCTTAATAAAATAATTCCGAAATATAATATATTCGATGGCAGAAAGGCCGATGGTCGATATAAATAATAAAATAAATTGTATTGTATTTAACAATGTATACATACCACAATAAAGATGATTGTATGTATATATATATATATATATATATATATGTAATATATTGTAATTTTTTTTAAATCAATTCCTAATTTATGATTTTATATGAAGGGAAATATATTATTTATATATATTACCTGGTTGTGTGAGATGAAAAAAAAAAGACGATACTAAATCCCTTGAATAAATTATGCTAAAGCGTAAAATATGTAGTAACAAAAAATCTACTTAAACGTTCCACGACCCTTATCATAATTTATGTGACCATAAATCCGCCCGAGGAACGTATAAGAAAAAGGGATTGATAGTTCCTCTATTTCATATTAATGGAAGAACAAACGATAAGGCATCTGGGTTAGGATCCAATTAGAAAATTACCCCATTCGCGCGTACAAGGGCGCGCTCCTGATAAATATATAACAAAAAAATATATATAGAAGGGAGAAAT
Organism: Philonthus spinipes; assembly: GCA_963082785.1. Lineage (NCBI taxonomy): Eukaryota > Metazoa > Arthropoda > Insecta > Coleoptera > Staphylinidae > Philonthus > Philonthus spinipes. The sequence goes on from OY720314.1 coordinate 6,888,679, forward strand.
AATAAAAAAGAGGAAGAAGGAGAAATAATCAGGAAAGAGCGGCTTCCACATCCCAGACACGAAACCCAACCCAATCCACGGGAAGGCGACAATTCCGTGTTCCCCGTTCTTATTTCACTATTTGCATTATCTCGACGCCGCCGCCGCCGCCGCCGACGACGACGACGCCCTCCTCCGTAGACGTTCCAGATATTGCATAATGCCGGGTTTGACATATGATGCCACTTTGCAATTTAGCAAAGCCGGTCTAATTAGAAAACTGATTTGTGTTAATTCTCAACAGTAAATTACAGAATCTAATCGCCTTAAGATGTAGAATTCAATGTAAATTACTCGGTGTCGTTTATTTCAGGGCCCCCGGGGAGGAAAGGGGCGACGTTTAGCCTTTGAAAGAGTGGAGGGGGGCTGGAAATCGATACACCGGGGCGACGAATTTTCTTATCTCGGGGAGATAATTCCGACTGGAAATTTATCCAATTAATGATTTCAATATTCATTCCGTTTTTAATTAAATTGTATATCCGCCGCTTTCGCGCTGCGTTTGTGCAATTAAACCGCGTGCTGACATGTTTTAATTAAATTTATATGTAATTACCATCGCGAGCTGTTATAATTATTTTCAATTTTATTAAAAAAAATAAAAAAAACACAAATATATTTAATTTTAAACTATATCAACAAAATTGTAGCCTATCAAAAATAAACGATAATAAATTAACAAAATGAATTTGAAAAATAAATTTTTCTCTCTCTAGCTACTGTGACATTTTGATATACGTTACGTAAGTACTTTAAAACAAATCCAATGGACACTTTCTGTTGCATAACAATAACACATTGTATAATGCAAATAACTGTGACCAAATGAATAAATCTTTTTTCTATTATTGTATAATGCATTTTATTTATTAGAAAATAATTAATGCAAAAAAAAAAATACGTAAGATAAGGCTATCTTCAGATACGTGTTTCGGGATATCATCCCTCGTTAGTACAGCTCTACCTTATATTATAAACGACAATATAAAAAACCATAATTTTTCTAAAAGCCGACATCTATATTGCAATATTTGCATTTCATGAAAGAAAAAATCTATTGTATCGATAACAACAATATAGATAATTATAAATATGTAAATTTCGTAAAGGATAACAGGTGAGAGAGGCAGGAACACACACTTCACACTACAGGGGCTACTGTAGCGACTAAAAAAAAAAAATAGGGCCACGGATAAGATAACAAATATTAAAATGACAATGGTTTTTTAGATTAATTATGAAATATCTTAATTTGGATACAAAATTTCTGTAATTTATTAGCAAACTCTTTCTGTATTTATTTGCGTGGAAAAATGACGTCAATGCACTTAATATACTAAAATCGTATACAGAGAGCTTTTTTTATCATTATACATTTCTCCTATGTATACCTGCAAAATACGCGAGTCAAATGCATTAATATATGTATGTTTAGTTGCCTATAACACGCAACTGAACACACATATGCCAAATAGTCAACTAAACATACACACATCAATAATTCAATGCGGTTGGCTCGCATTTTTTGCAGGTATACTCTTCGCCTAATGTATACTTATAAAAAAATCTCTCTGTATATATATATCGAGCGTATAACAAAAATCAACGACGAAGTTGGCATTGGAAATCTAAAGTCATGTCTAAACTAAAATCACACGCGCACGCTGGTTGTCATGTTGACAAGTCACGCGTGTGATCTTAGTACAGACATGACTCGAGACTTCCAACGCCAGTTTGTTTTTCCATTTCAATAGACACCAACAAGTTCAATTGCGATTCACGTGAAAATTTAAGAAGTTTAACATTTTCAACCGAAAAAAAAAAATCGATTGAAAAACATAGTTTCCGATATATACAGGGTGGCGCAAGATTCCGATGAAGTCCAATTTCTCAGTTATTTAGAAATTTACAAAAAGATATTACTGACATAATTTGTAGCTACTGTAAAACTTCATATTTTAAAATTGGTTTCATATATACAGGGTGTCCAATAATCACGTGGCGTATCAAACATATGATTTTTTAAATGGAATGCTATATTTTTTATGTCGATTTTAGATTCTACGCTTAAAATTAATCAATTTTGACATAAGGTTTATTAGGTCAGTTTTTAATATTTTAAAAGTTATAAACAATTTAAGGTTGAAATCAATGGAAGATTAGGGCCTTATTTTTCAAAAATGAAAAACGATGTAAACTTTCTGTTAACACAATTTAATTGAAAAAATGCTTAATAATTTAAGGAATTATCGTTTGTTACCATAAAGCAAATGTTGTGTACAGGGTGAAACAATACGCAAAATGATTTTTTTCTTTTTTCACTTAAATGGAACACCCTATATTTTTTACATTATTTCGATAGAAAATTGATTGTTCTTTAATTTTTGTATAATAAACTATACCCCTTTCTGTTACCATTTTTAACAATTTCAATTCAAAGTACAAAATTATAAGTTTCGCTTATAATCTATAATTTAAGTAGGCTATAATTAAAACAAATGCAATTCATAATCGTTTTCTGGTATTTAATAACATACTTACTCCCTAACCTAAAAGGATATTTAAATGACAATCGATATTTAAAGGCGCATGCAAAATATGAAGAAAATAGTTGCTCAACGATTATTTAGCGAGTTATAATGGTTATTGGGACATATTTTTTAAGAAAGAAATTGTAAAATGTTTGAATGCTATTGAATTAAAAAAAATGTGAATGTGTGAAATAAAACCATAAAAATGTTAACAAAATATAATGATATAAATATTTTATTATTTCACTTAATATCTATTTTCGGTTTTTCAGTCAACATGAATTGTTTAAATAAATCAATTTAAGAAGCATATAGGAATATTTTAAATATTTTTCGAATAATAACCAAAAAATATAGTTGTTAGTTTTTAACAATTAAATTAATCATTTATTGAAGAAGTATGTTTAACTGCACCAATGTTACAAAATATAACGTAAAATGTACTTTAAATACTAAACATGATGTTAAGAGTAACTTTCACAACTAAATAAATTAGTTGTTCTGGCGCGGCCTACTTTGGTTAAAAATTCTATACCAAATTATTTAATCAAATGCAATTTTGGAGAATAAATTGATGGTAATAATAGGAATCGTAAAATCTGTTTAAAAAATAAATTATTAATATTAACATACCTTAATAGAAAAAATAACTTCCAATCCATTCCTGATGAATCGAAAACCAGCTCACCTCCACCACTCACTAATTACCACTTGTTCATAAACAAAAATAAATCGCGTTTTTAATTATTAATAATTTCTAACGTTAAAAATTAAACCGGAATAGTGAACACTGCGCGTTTTCGGACGACTGAATCGAAATACAAGAGCGCAATTATCGCAAATCAAGAAAAAAAAAATGATCGACGACTCACTCCGAGAACGCATTCCTGAGATAAGAAGATTCGTTGTATCTGGATCCTGGCGCACAGCCAAGAACATACCTGTTTAAATTGTTGTATTTTCAATATTATCACGTATTAAAATAATTACAGATTAATATTTATTTACTTTTTTTTTATTAAATTCTCATTTATCCCGTGGTAACAAAAATATGTATGAATTATGATGTATTTTAATTAATACACTTGATTATTCGTTTCACTAAATTATTTTATATTTGTGTTCGCGTAACTTTCACAACTAAATAAATTAGTTGTTCTGGCACGGCCTACTTTGATTAAAAATTCTATACCATATTTGTATTTGAGATTAAATATCTCAAAAACGGTAGACGGTAGCTATTTAATATGTTATATAAAAAATGAAGAGTGATTAATTTTCTATTAAAATAGCATAAAAAATATAGGGTGTCCCATTTAAGTAAAAAGAGAAAAAAATCATTTTGCGTATTGTTTCACCTTGTATTTAAAAATTTGTTTTTAGAGAAAAAAAGAGTATTTCTTTTATATATACAATCATATTTATTGTGGTATTTACAAATACATATATTATACAAATACATATATTATACAAATCTTTTATTATTAAGTATTTTTGCATTTGTATGGCGTTGACAGAATGTTTATTTCATTTTTCATTATTGAAATATTAGGCTCTAAACATTTCAACATTCATTTGTTTATAACTTTTAAACTATGAAAAATTGACCTATTAAATCTTATATAAAAAATGATTATTTTTAAACGTAGAATCGAAAATCTTCATAAAAAATATCATTTCATTTAAAAAAACATATGTTTGATACGTTACGTGATTATTGGACACCTTGTATATATGAAACTAATTTTAAAATGTGAATTTTGACAGTAGCTACTAATAATGTAAGTAACATTTTTTTGTATATTTCTTTATAACTTAGATATTGGACTTCATCGTAATCTTGCGCCACCCTGTATCTAGTTTAATAAAAAAAGAAAGGACAATTTTTATTTAAATATTTATTGTAATTATTAATTCTTTAATTTTTTGTTTGTTTGTCCATGCATAAATAATTCTTTAAGCGTTGGTGTCAATAATTATTTAGTCCTTGGTGTATTCATAATAATGTTTTTACTGTAGTTGTATTGATCCTTGTTCCAGCATGTGATCCTTGTTGAGGTAGGTTTGGTGATATTTGGGAAGCTTTTTTTCAAACACTGTATTGATAAACTTTGTGATGATCTACTACATCATGATTAAAATATTTAAGACTTCACTATAATCGATTTTAATTAAAACGGATGGAGATTATCGTTGTAATTAATATTTTAAATTATAAACATACTTATTATTTAATCACCTAATTTATATTAATACCACGTACATAATTAAATATCTATAAACTTGCGTTAATTAAACCGCCCTCCCCCTTCCTTTAATTTAACAACAAACTAACACTAATACCCGTGCAATACACATACAGCCACCACCTGTAAATTAAACGGTTATATTTCGTATAATTGCTTGATTGAGCCGGGGTTTCAGCCAGATTTATGCGCTAATAACATACAATGTACGATAGCACATAATACATAATCGATCCAATTATGGCTCGATTTAATTACAACATTAATCGTTTGTAATATACTTTATTGTATGTGTACTGCGGAATTTACTACAAGTCTCAATTGCCACTAAAATAATTCCGGTTAATGCGCCGAGATTTATCGCTTTACTATTGCAATCTCTGGTAGAATTAAGTTGAATTGAAAATTAGTTGTTTAAATTTAGTACACACAATACACAAAATCATCTTGTTTATTTTTTTTATTTTAGGCACTTTAAATCAGATTATTTATTTAGCTACTTAATTTACACTTATTAAAGAAAAATATTGTGTAGCTACCACTGGAAAGATTCAGACAATGTTGCATAATACTGTATTATATAAATATCGGACTGAAAGATCTACGGTTTATGGCCATTTTATTATTAATTAACCATAAATTTATTACATTGTACCATATATTGAATTAATTTTACAATAAAAGATGTAAAGATGTAAAAATGTTTTTTTATATACAAATATCGTGCACAAATACTGTTTTTTTTTTTCATAATTTTTACAATCGCAAAGTTCGTTTTTGTAACGAATTTTAATTAAAATAGAAAAGAGTATTCATTCACTCGGTCAGAGTTATTTAAATAAATTAAATAAAAATGATTTGAAAATAATTAATAAATTATTCTCACATTTAGCTCTGGGACTTTTGACTTACATTACGTAAGTACATTAAATAAATGCACATTAAAACAACTACTTCCCGGGCAAATACCCACGCCGGACATTGAATTATAAATCAATTATATATTATATATGTCAGTTATTATGGTTGATTTTTTCAATTTAGAAAAATTGTTAGAACACAAGGAGTTCTAAAAGTAGCAAAAAATAAAATTCTAAATCCTAATTAATTATTTCCGCTTTGGCTACTGCGATTTTTTTAATAATAATAATAATAAACTTTTTATAAAAATAATGTACACCTGCTGTTGCATATCAATAAAATATTGCATAATGCAACAATGTTTTTTTAATCCGAGAAAAATTTAATGCAAAAACAAGAAAAAGAATGTTACGCAATATAAGGCCATCTGCAGATACGTGTTTCGGGATGTTAATTTATTATACAGAACATAAATATTTAAAAATCACCTGAACTATTTCAACACTGTTTGAATAATATATGATATAAAATAATTACCGATGAATTTAATATTTACATTGATCGCGATTCAAACACGAAATATTCCGAATTAATTTTCATTATCGCGTTTTCGCGCCATTTTTATTGATTCGCGTCGATTTTGTTTAAATAAATAAAATTCTGTTGTGGTCTGCACACATTTTTTGTAACTGGGTGTAATAAAACGAAAATATTTAATCAAATCAATTCCAAACATAACATAAAATGAAAGCGCGTGAAATGCCACACCGAATATTATTTTTTAAATAATAATCATTGAAAAATAAAATTAATATTACTACTACGCTAAAATCTTGATGGAAAATGATATTAGTATTAGGGAATGGCACTTCATTTGAAGCTTAAAAGAAAAACATTATGGAACAAAACAAGTGTCATTCTTCATTTAGCATTGTAAATTATTTAAATATTCCTATTTGAGGGAAGAAAGAGAGTTGGTCCATAGCCATAACAGACTAATACTAAAAATTAATAAGTACTTGTAAATATTTTAACGATAAATTTATCAAAAATTATCAAGATGTTATTATATACATGTAAGGAGATCAATGAGACGAGTTATAATTCAAAACTTATGTTGTATTTTTACTTCTCAAAAGATTGACTGATTTTTTTATTTCTATGGCGACGTTAATTTCCTAAAAAAAACGCAGCCGCCTTATACAGAATGAGTCATCAAAGTGCCTGTATTATAATCACACAGCGGTAAACGGATCGTACGTGGCTGAGTTCCTCCTTAATGATCTCACATATGTTATGGAAAGGGACAGAATACCGAGTTTGAGATCAGATCAAACTCATAAATTCTACACCGAAAGGCGGTTTGGGATACTCTACTAAGATAGAAACCAGTGGATTGGGAATACAAACTGTCCAAGGGATGGGTGCAGCATTCGTCTGCCACAAACCTAGACCTAGTCTGGAAGGTAGTCACAGTTTCGGTGTGTATGCCACCATCCATAAGGCAGAAATATTTTCTATTGATCACTGTTTAGGGGAGTTCGAGAAGAATCTACCGGCACATGGGTCAATAAATATATGCTCTGATGGCAAATATGGTATATCTGCTCTTGTAAATATGCTATATCCAGCGATGTATATCTACCAAAGATGTGGCATTCCTGTATCTTTTAGGAACTTGAGAATTCGTCTAATGAAACGCTGTTTAAAAAATCTCTCGTTCTCATTTGGAAGCATCAGTCTATTTCTGTGGGCTGTATAAAGCAGACATTCCACCAAGGTATGCCTTACAGTTAAGGAGCTGCGACATGTGTTGCATGTAGGTGTTGGATCATCGGCAAGGAGATATGATTGGGTAAACTCATCACTTTGAGGCGAACAAGTGCCACCTCCTCTCTCTCTGTTAGTCGTTCCAATGACCTCCACGCAGTCACAGTCTGCTTAACAACATTCAGCTTGCTCTCAAGTCTCAACCAGTCTCTTTGCCTAGCTCTGCCGACCGCAGATGTGAGAAGATTCTTCAAATCTTCTCGTACAATAAATTAAATAAAATGATATGTTTAATTAATTTCTCGCTTAACCCGTGGTGAAACATTTTTGAATTAATTCATGATGATGACATTGGTCATCTTTAGGGAGAAATGTACATTCTTCCCTGAAGATGACCAATGGTCGAAACTAGTTGGAGAAAATATAAATAAGTGAAACAAACCAAGTGTTTTAATTTCAATTAAATCATCCTGAATTAAATAAAATTAATTTGAAAATAATTCATAAATTTTTACCCTCTTTAGCTACTGTGACATTTTGAAATACGTTACGTAAGTACTTTAAAACAAACCAGTATTTGAGTATTTGTAGTCTACATGAGGATCAATGCTCACGTACGATGGCACCCAGATGACAGAAATGTTTTTGTTTTGCGTTACCAGATGAATATTATTATTGTCTCGCAAAATTTAAATATCCATATAAAACATTTCCATTAACTTACTTCAATTCGTTTCTTTCGTTAATCGCGACAATTTATAATCAATTCATATTTTATTTCAAACATAAATAAGATTAAAAATATAATAAAACTTAAAATGGGACGAAATCATACACGAACTAACAAATTTAAAACAGAGCAGTAACTTGTTAAAATAGTCATAATAATAGCAAGACGACGCAAGCTACATCTTTCGTCTTATATCATTTGGCATCGAAAGATTGCGCTTGCATAGTCTTTCATTTATTATGATTAATATCAGGTATATAACCACAATACAAGATTCGTTCAGCCGCCTTCAGACCGGGCCAGCTCCATAGGAAATTTTTCCGCTAAAATCTGTCACAACTTCATCGTTTCCGTGGTCCAGATGGCGCTAGTTTAAAACGTTGACGCAAATATTACACAATTGCTTTTATACCAAGTTGTTTTTTGGTGAATGTGTTTGACATTCCGTCAAAGTTATTTTGTAAAAAAAATATGTGTTTTTATTGCTACGAGATTTCTTGTATAATTTGTGGCCATGACAAAATTAATTTGTGTACAATCGGGGGGAAGCAGTCCTCGGCGTCTTTCGACTATCGAGTAAACAAATAAATCTATATTGGTAAAATGTAATGTTATTTCTTTAAGAAATACTATAATGTAAGAATGTACTCAATTCATTTAAAATTTATCCATTATGATAATATATATTTCAATGAATTTGTTATACACTATTTTATTTAATTTTATCGTTATAGATGGATTGTGTGTGATTAATTTTATAACTATCACAAAAAGCTGACAATTGTTAATATTTCTTAAGAAAATGATTCATTTTAAACAGAATTGTCAGCTATGTGGAAAATTTCTTGCTATAAAATACAACCTCGCAGTAATAAAAGCATCTCTGACGAGATTAATTATAAGAGAGGAACAGATTCCTGTAAATTATTTTCCATTGTACAGCGCCACCTGGAACGCGGAAACGCTGTTGAGTGAAAGGGAAATAGTTTTGTTTGAGAGAGAAAGAGCTACTTTTAGCGTTCAAAAAAATACACAGAGCTGGCTGTCTGTTATAATCTGTGGCCGCCTTCATCAAGGTTTTGCATATGGAACACACCATTCTGATGAGTTTCAAACAACTAAAATGGCCATTACTAGTTATCCGTACGCTAGATGAATGGTGGCTGAACGTTTTATTGAATTTTTAAAATAAATTGAATTCAATTGTGGCTAGTATATATTTTATTGACAGAATATAATAAAATGAAAATATGAAATTAAATCATTTCGAAAATTATTGAAACGTATATGAAATATTACATCTATATATAACATTAATTTAAACACACAAAAAAACTTAGAAATTGTTATGCAATAATTGTTTTGCCACATTGTAGCTTCTTCAGGCGAAGAACAATGCAATTCTTGATTAATAACAGGTAACAGATTAACGGGGGGTGGGGTGTTTTACATTTATAAAAATTAAGTAGGGGTGAGGTGGTTAATTCTGTTTGGTCATTTAACAGGTCGCCACTGAATTTCCTTTTATTAATTTCTAAGTTTTCCATGATTTTTAGTTATCTACCTTTTATTTCCTGATTTTGAATTCTTGATTGAAGTTTTGGTTCGTTTCTGTTTCTATGAAATATGATACTCTTTTGGCCATAAAGATTCCAAGCCCTTTTTTTGATAGATGGTTTAAAGGACCAGTTATTTTCTAAAAGTTAAAAAAAAGCTAAAAATCTTTTACTTTCATCAGCATTTCCTGGTATAGCATACTTTTGCATTATTTTAACCTTTTACTTCTGATGATATTGGATGTTATAAATATAAAATTTCTTCAAAAAATTACATTTAGTAGGGTATAATATTAATTTTACTTTTTGTAATCTTTTGAAAACTTTAATTACATTTGTATTATGTGTATGGAAATTATTTCCGAAAACAATTAAGTCATCGAGGTAAACAAAAAAAAAATACATAATTAGGACCCCACGTCGCAACTCTCATTACTCTTGAAAAAGCATTTGGACTTATTTTAAGCCCCATCAGCAATCTTGTCATTTGAAATGGACCATGAACTGTAGTAAATTCAGTAATATTTAATTAAGTCATTGTTTTGTTTTTGGTAGATAAGTAAATAGGCTTTCTTCCAACTCAATTTGACAATAACCTTGGTATAAGTCTGGATATGAAAAATATATGGCTCTAGAAAGAGCATCTAAAATCTCTTCTATATAAGGCAATGGAAATTTTTCATCAACTATCTTTTTATTAAGTTGCCTATAATCAACTACGATTCACCATATTTTTTGTTTCCTTTTTTTTTTTTGAACTATTAGCAAAGGGTCATTCCATTCAGAACTAGCCGGTTCAATTATTTGATCATTTAAAATGGTATCAATTTGTTTATTTCGGTTTGGTGATTTTGCGGAACACAATATGGTTTAAGATATACTGGCGTTACGTTATTTTGCAATATAATACGTTGTTTACAAAGATTTTAAACTGAAAAAACTGAAAAACGAATTTTGCACGAAGGTTATTAGTTGCATCTTGCTCTTCCGAATTTAAATTTCTGCGTTAATATTCTGAAATAGTCCGTCCACTCAACTGGCATTTTGTCAAATTTATTAAAATTAAGTAAGTTAAAAGTTAATCATAATTAATTAAAGACGACGCAAGCGCCATCTGTTGTCTAATTTCAAGTGGCATTGGCAACGATTTGGGTCTACTAGGTAGACTCTCGGTCGTCCACTGCGAATCATTGTTTCGTCCGCTAAAGGAAGACGAAATTCACATTTAATGAAATGTTCAGCCAGCATTCATCTAGCGTATGGATAACTAGTATAACTAGTGATGGCCATTTTGGTTTTTCTAACCTCATCACTAGTTATCTACACACTAAATGAATGCTGGCTGAACATTTCATTGAATACTAAAAGTTGATCAATTTTCTGTTCTAGGCTTAAAATTTCATATTTTTATGTCGATATCTGTAACATTTAGTAATTGTATTAGTATTAAATTACCTTTGTTTGGGGTGGCTACTATACCATCGCATTCTTGAGAAAAGACAATTCAGTCTCTTTTACGTCTACTCTAAAATTTTTAATAATTTCACACTCAGTTACTAATTACGTTACAACTTTGAATTTTTGGAGACTTAATTTGGATTATAGGACGTAGGAAAATATTTTTGATTATACAGGATGTCTAAAAAAAAGAGTAATGTCATGATGGTATATTTACTTAAATTTCTTAATATACACTTTACTCAGGAATAAGTAACAGAGACGTCGACCAGTAAATAGGCTTTTTTAATTCATGTTGGACATGAATTCATAGAAGGACAGATGTGATGGTATGGTAACATTTGCAAAATGAAAAAAGAGAGAAACACCTAGAGAATATACGAGGCACGAGCATCAGGAAAACAAAAAACAAAAAAGAATACCAAGAAAAGATTGGAGGAACGGAATAAGTGAAGAGGCACAAAGAAAAGGGATTACAGGGGAAGGAATAAAGGAACTAGTACAAGATAGAATGAAATGAGGAATTCTATCGTAAAGAATAAAGGAACATGAGACCTCTATATTTAATGTATATATGTATTATATATAGCCCAACATCGAAAGGTAAAAATTCATGTAATCAAATTATTGAGACTCGGTTATTCTCAATAATTTGATTACATGAATCAAACTGTTTTTCTCCCTCTTCAGGGTTTAACAATGTTTAAATCTGTTACCAAACCAGTGAGAACGGTTCATCACAGATGCATTCTTCCAAGCATAGCGCGGGGCACATAACCTAACATTTGTCCTTATGCAGCTGTGTTATACCCGGAGAAATAACAGATTCAAACATTGTTAAACCCCGAAGAAGGAGAAAAATAGTCTCCGAAAGCTCGGTCATTCTCAATAAATTGATTACATTAATTAAGAAAACCCATTTACTGATCGATGTCCCAGTTACTAATCCCTGAGTGCACTGAAAATAATCAAACAAGTTGGATTTTCACTTGTGCGATTGTAAAATGATTTTATAATTCAGAAATTGGCTATTTTTTTTTCTTTTTGAATCATTGATACTGGCATAGGTTTGTACCAGAGCCAAAATGCATTATTAATAATGGCTATTGACTAAAAATGATTCAATTTATTTTTCTTATTTATTAAAAAAAAATGATATTGTTTTTCGATTATTAATAAATAGATTTAACCCTCCATAATAAATGGAAGACGACGTAAACGCAATCTTTTTGTCTAAATATAACAGTTTTTTTACATAATAAATTTATTTACAGTCTAATACTATAACTTACTGTAGACGTTCAAAGGTTTGGGAAGAATACCAATTACATCCACTAATACACGACGAACGACAGCACTTTTAGTTTTCTTTCAAGCTAAAGTAGAAGAAAAAAAATGATCGGGATGGGTGAAGTTAACAGTGCGGGCGACGAGGAAAGTAAAGGAAAGCAGTGCGCCCTTTTCCCTGTGAAGTCATTTTAGTATTCATCGCATAGGTGTATCATCATCATAATTCACGAGATGATCAAAGTTCTGAGAGAATTTCCGTATCCTTAAGATGAGATTATCAACCCCGCACAGGTTGAATATAATCCACATTGTCAACACGCCTCAAATTTGATGAGTTTTGTTACAATACGCCCTCACCGGAATACCGAATGATCACACCGCTGCGTCAGACAATTCCACCCCGCTTTTACCACCGCCGGATGGAAATAATAATAATAAAAGCGTCTTTGGTTAAAAATGTAAGGCGCGCTGTTAAATATATTATGAGATAGAGGAGGTGGAGGAGCGTGGGGGTGGGTCGGTTATAACTTATATTTCCACACTTCTTATTTTTCCTCCCGACAATTTGCTTGCGCGCGCTAATTTATTGCGTGTCCTCCGCGCTATAAGGGCGCCGTTTTCCCTTTTGTTTTTTTTTTGCCTCTCGTCTCACAGCCCTTCTTTTCTTTATTTCCAAGGGCTATAAATGGAAATGCGTAAGGAACGAGAAGAAAAAACAACGCTTTTTTTGCGTGAAATAATTGCTGTTTAGTTTACAACAAAGTAAATAACACAAAATATTCGCCAATCAATTCTGTTTATAAAGCTAGTAAACAAAGAATATTCACAAAATTTTGAGCTAATTTTATTCATTTTTAAATGCAAGAGTTATATACATTTTAATGTGTTACCGGCACTTATTATAAGCCCCGTCAACACATACACATTTTCAAATGAGTGACCTTCGCGCCAATACAAGATCATGTTTGTATGGTTGCAGATGAAATCTCACACCCCTCACGTCATGGCGCAGCATCTTGTGGTGAAAAGCGGTACTTTCTCTCAGCTCTGCGAAGTGATTTTTACCTGGCCTGTCTGGGCAAAGAAAAGTATTATCCGTACCACCCGATTTCGGCTACCTGCAAGGGACCGCTCAACGAACGAAGGTCAGCACGAGGGCTGCACGTTTAATCCCGGGTTTTCCGTGACGTCACGTTTAGGACCGAAAACCACGCGGATTAAAGAATAGAAAGCGCCCAGACAGGAAAAACCCCCGAGTTTTTCGCGGTTTAATGAAAAACCGCGAATCCAACGAACAAGAGGAACACACCATCATTTAGCTGAGAGAAAGACCTACACACCGATATACAGCACACCACAAAGATGCTCAAGATGCCTAAGAAAACGAGCAGTCATGACGTGAAAAGCTATTTTCTCGCTTTTCCAACGAGATTTTCATCTGCAACATACACATAACCAATTAAAATATTACGCATTGTGTCTGGATGAATTTTCATCAAACTACGATTCATAAAACGCAAGTTTCTTCATCCAGACACAATGACTTAGGACATCCCCTCATTATAGTTGTTTTTTTTTAACAAATAATAAAACAAACAAATACAACCACATCAAAGCACATATCAATAGAAGCAAAATTCAATTATCGATCTATTGATATGTGACATATCAATGTCGGACTTACTCATTCCGAAACAATTCTATTTTTATTAATTACTCCACCGTTTCGCAAGTGATCAACGTGTGTGATACATGTACATACGCGCATTTCCAATCCACACACGTTGATCTACTTCAAGATTTAATTAGAATAAAAATAATTTGCCTTTTTTTTTTGCTTATATTTTTAATCAACGCGAAACGGTGGGTACCTGAGATGGTCGGCGGGGACGAGGGTTAATCCTCGGGTATAAAAGACGTACCCCTCCGACCACACGAGAGAACGAAAAACGACACCAACCTCGCCGCTACACTAAATGAGTAAGTCCGATATTTCTGCTTTCTTAATTATTTTTTTATATATTATTGTTATTATTTCTTTTTTTTTGCATTTTCTTTGTCATTTTTTTTTTGTATATTTATAATTTTTGTTATTGCTATTTTTTTTTGTGTAAATAAATTCATTCATTTTTTTTTGAGCTAGTTTTCTGGGTAAATTAACGAACGGTTAACCAACCCCCCCGTTAATAAATGCATGATAAAACCGTACTAATATATGGGATAAAATCCAAAACGCCTCCAAGAAAATTTTAATTATGATTTATGTACAATACTGATAGGATAGTATTGTACATAAATTAAATAAAAGAATTTGAAAATAATTGATTAATAAATTATTTTCTCTTTTGCTACTGTGACATTATGACTTATGTTACATAAGTACTTTAAAAAATGTCTAATAATATGGCATTTGCTGTTGCATAACAGTAATATATTGTACATTCCAAAAATATTAATTCAGAAGAATTTATGATCGAATTTAACCAATAGGTTCTTTAATTTATTTTAATATATTTATTAATACACAAATATTATTAAGCATTGTTTTCAATTAAATGAAGTAAAATGCAACAAAGATGATGTCCAAAGTCCCTGTTAGATATGTATCTCACTTAACTGTCTTGAATGTTGTGAAATGAAGTTATGAATTCATTAAGGGTTAAATCTATTTATTAATAAACAAATTAAATACAATTTCAATGAAATTAAACAATGAAAATGATCAATAAAATTCGATCAATCTCTTTTTTTCAACTGCAAAAATTATTTACAAAGTTTTACAAACATCCATTGAAACAACTACTTCCCGAGCGTTTACCCGCCGGACATTGGACCACACAATAGATATTTGTTGTTACATAGCAGTACTACTGCGAATTGCAACGGCTTGTAAATGTTTGTAAAACTTACAGTGTAAGTAATTTTGTGCAGTTGGAAAAAAGGATTGTACGAATTTTATTGATCCTTGTCAGACATTTTCATTGTTTAATTTAATTGCAATATTATTCAATTTGTTTATTAATAAAAAGATTTAACCCTCAATTAATTCATCACTTCATTTCAGAACATTCAAGACAGTTAAATGACATACATATCTGACAGGAACTTTTGACGTAGACTGTTAATGATCATCATATGGGGTTCCATAGTGCTGGCGTCACATATCGCGAGAGTTTTAAAAGTGTGGCGTTTCAAAAATTTAAATAACCCTTATTAGAGATAAATTGCGTGGTAATTATACATATTTAAGAAATAATCTTTATAATCAAGATAAATTAATCTTATATCTACTTAATAAGAGGAAAACTTGAAGAGAAATTCAAGGAACTAGCGTGAAAAAATAAAATTTCGATTTTTATTGAAACGTATGTCGGATCTTAAAAACACGCATATGTCAGAGATCCTGTAACGTAGAGGTAGTATAACTATAGTATGCGTTTGTTGGTATCTAATTTGCTAGGCAAAGAGTAAAGGGAAGACAAAAAATAAAATTTCGATTTTTATTGAAACGTTTGTGGGACCTTAAAAACAAGCATATGTCAGAGAGCCTGTAACGTAGAGGTAGTATAGCTAGAGTATGCGTTTGTAAGAGTAAAGGGAAGACAAATATGTAAACATTATTATGTTCTTAATGACTGTATGCTATATATTGAAGTTTTAGTCATCATATTTTATAATTTTTCAAAATATGTGTATATTTTATCTATGATTTTTATGTAATGGAATTATCAACATTAAAATGATTTCAATAATCGAACAATCTTTTATCTTTTGAGTACTAACCAAAAGGCCTTATTAAAAAAAATAATTAATTTTAATTGATATGAGTGTGACAAAATAATAAATGAAACACTTTTTTACTTTGTTTGTATAACTCGGATTGATTTTATTGTTTAATGTACATCGATTCACCTTTAAATGCAATTATTTAATGATAAATGACGAATCTATCAGTAATATTCAATTATTTATTTGAATACAATTATGAATAAAAAGTTATTAACATAAAATAAATGGTGGAATATTGTAGCGAGATTATTAGATTCACAATTATTGGAAATTAGGTTGACATTCTTTAAGGAGAAACCAGTTTACTGTGAGGATTTTTGTACCTCAAGGATCCAATTTGGGCCCATTATTGTTCTTTCTCTTTGTTAATGATCTAAGCGCTTTTACTGGATTGTAACCATTTTCTGTTTGATGATGATCTTAAAATATGTTCTAATATTGACACAGTTTCTTGTTGTATAAATTTACAAAATATGCTTGATTTAATCAATCAATGGTGTTGTGTTAATCATTTAACTATGAACGTAGGTAAATGTAAAGTAGTTACTTATTTCACGCAAAATTAAACCACACCATTCACATATAATATTGGAAATCAACCTTTAGAAAAACTTAGAATTTTTAAAGACCTTGGAGTCACTTTTGATTCTCACTTTAATTTCAAAAATCACTATAATGCAATAATTTGTAAAGCCAACAGAACTCTCGGGTTTATCATTCGTAACACTAGGTCTTTTGAAAATATTGAAGTTCTATATAATTCGTATGTACGATCTATACTGGAATACGGTTCGATTATCTGGAATCCAATATATCACACTCATAAGCAATCACTTGAGAACCTTCAGCGTAAATTCTACAAGTATTTGTGGTATAAAAAGCATGGAATATATCCTCCGCAGGGTTTTAACAATGACTTGCTTTTGAATGAGTTTGATGCTTTTAAAATTGCAGCCATATGTGACGTCAGCACTATCGGACCCATATAATCCATATATTTTGACAAGAACGAAAATATAACATCCTGACTGAAAGACCACTGGTCGATAACCAATTGGCAAACTCTTGCAGCATGCATTGTAGTAAGCAGCATTGTAAGTTATATGTAGGTGTTGTATTACGTTTGTCAATAAAGATTATATATATATATATATATATATTCAGTGGCCTGAAAAGATAGAAATTTCAGGTGTGGGTTTTATTTTAATAGGAAAAGTATTTATTCACTTGGTCACAGTTATTTAAATAAATTAAATAGGGTTTATTTTATTTAATTTTTTTCTATGACCTAATAAATCCATTCCATGTTTTTCGGTCTTTCGCTAATTTTATTGCTTCTTGTCTTGTGATTTCTCTCTTCTCACATATTTCGTTTATCGTTCCTTCCCATGTTTTTCTTGGTCGGCCTGTTTTTTGTTTCCCTTGTACTCTTGCTTCGCATACTTGTTTCACTTGTTTGTTTTCATCCATTCTTTGTAAATGTCCTAGTTGGCTCTCTTCTATGTATTGTTCTATGTTCTTTATTTATCTTATTGTTTCGTTTCTTATTTTGTCTATTATTGTAACTCCATATACTCTTCGAAGATACTTCATTTCAACTGTTTTTATTGTTGTTCTTTTGTTTTTCATTTAAAGATTATGTATATATAAATAGATTATAATTAGTAACAGAAAAGTATATACATTTTTTTAAATAAAATCCTCCTCTGTGATTATTTCGCAAAATTAGCAATTAACCGAATGCACAATCGTCCCGGAACATTAATTACCGGGGACGTTTACAGCTGCGTTTCAAATTTTATTCCTTGTAGAAAAGAAATTTTCATCCGGCGCTAATTCATTTAAGTGATTAAGTGCATCGCCTTTAAAACGCTGCGCGATGAGTCAGTGCAATTAAATCCGCGCCGTAAAACTCGAGGACTACATAAAATTAATTTACGGACGCCGTTCGTTTTATCGCCGCAACCACCTACGTGCGCGATTAGCGGTTCCGAAAAAAGAAAATTGATTCCGCCGGCGATGGACAAACAACCGAGTAGGATACACACTAATTAATTCAACGCCAATCAGTTTTAAATATCTCACGCAGATTTATACCTCTCTTAAACACTTATTCGTATTATTGATATGTATTTGTTCTTGTAAATCATTCTATTTTGACCCAGATGGAATTGGCAAATTTATTAGTTACAATAATGACAATTCATTTTGAATTGAGTCAAATGAAAAACAAAATAATAACAATAAGCTTACAATACTTTTGTTAGAAATTTAATTACATCCTTGGATCTTGGAGGCGTTCACTTCGTGGTACACTTTCAATTTTGATATAAAGGAAACATTTAACTTTTTTATACCACTTCCAATAAATGTGGTATAAAAAAGTTAAGTGTTTTCTTTATACCAAAATTTGTTTACATATATATAATAACTCTTTCTACCCATATAAGTGTTATTATATACTAAGTGACATAGAAATATGGATGTTCCAGTTTAAATAATTTTATTTTCATAATATTTTGTGCAATTATATGGGAAAACATAGTAAACAAATGAACAAAATTTATCTTTGATTTAACGAACACCACGGTGGGCTACCCTAGGTACCTTAGAGAGTGCACCTAGGTTCGCTTCTAATTGGGTGTTTGATGTCGTCCTGTGATATCTCATTCCAAGTAATTACTAACGCATTTAAAAGTGCTTCTAGAGTTTGGGGAGATGCTGCAAATTAAAGAGTCTTTGACCTAGCATATGCTACACGTGCTCAATTGGAGATAAATCCGGTGACCTCGGTGATCAACAAATTGATTTCTCATTTTAGTTCTTGCAATGTGTGGGCGAGCATTATCCTGCTGAAAAGTTGGATAAGGCAATGTCTGAAGATGCTGAGGGTTCCAGAACAACGCTGTGTGGTTGTTGCCTATAACGAGGATTAGATGTGACCTGGAGCCATAAGCAATGACACCCCATACCATAACACCAACAGTGCGATGAACATGCCTTTCGATTAAACATTGGCAACATTTTTCTCTCTCAACGTCATCATTTGACTTTAACCAGGCCATCATGCTTGCCTAAACAAAATCGAGAATTGTCACTAAACACTATATCATTCCATTTCTGATCCCACATTAATCGTTCTCTACACCACTCGAATCAGTTTCGTCGATGCTCAATGATTAAAGGAAATGAAATGAAAAAAGGCGATTCGGTGATAAACTGTTCGCATTCTAATCGGTTTTCCATGGTTTTCTCTGTGGTTCTTCGATCGTGTATCTATAGCTCTTCGTGTTCGGCTCATTTGATCCTATACCCGACAATATCTTACTATAGTATATAAACTTTTATGCACCCCCTACCTAATTTCTCGAAAATAAAGTCAAGCCTCTTTAAGTTCAACTATCTGCTCTCTATCAAACTAACAAAGTTGATGACAATTTGCGCGTATTTGCACGCTGGATATAGCGTAAGTGTTTTATTAACTTTTCAGTCCAATTTTAAAATGAGTGCTTTAAAAATGTTTGACCAAGTGGTAAATGAGTCTACAATTAAAAGTTCATTTTTTTATATCGGGATAAAAAGTAGAAATAAGAGTAGAATACATTTTAGTATTTTTGTAGGTTATTTTATTACTGTAACTTATGTCAAATGTTGAAAGTCTTTGAAGAATGTATCACTACAATTCATTATTATAATTTGTCGTTTACGAAAAAATCATGAAGTAAATAAAAACACGTCTTTGCGCCCTAGAAATTATAGAAAATAATAACAAAAGCTTAGAATTGCACTCAGTAATATTTACAATGGCAAAAATTACATTTTTTTCCATCTGTCAATCAAATAATAATAATAGAATAAAAATAAAATTTTATCGAAACTAAATAATTAATTTTGAATGTTCGGATTTCTTTGTCAAATAGTATATATTTTTTTTATTATCTCGTTGGAAATTCCTTCTAGGTCTTGCGATTTTGTGTCATTCTTGCAACATCGCTCATAGTAATGCCTCTCGTACTTATTAATCACTTCGTCTCCTGACTTCCACGGTATTCTCCTTTTCAATTTTTTTATATAATTTTGCTTCCTCAGCATTTTTTTTGTCTATTTTCTATGTGATGGCAGTTGCTTTTCTTATATACATTATTCAATACTTTTTATATGTAGCATTTTTCGTGTCACTAGGATGTACTAATCAGGAGTCATTGAAATTGCGAGTTAAAAGGTGTTGTAAGTTTAACTAACACTGGCACAAATCATTAGGAATTAAACCCATAATTGCTTTTGATCGGCGGAGCTTAGGTGTGCGACCGTTAGCGAGCTTTCAAGGATACTTGACTGGCAAATCCTAGAGAGAAGATCGTCGATCGGCGATAGCTTGTAAGGACTGGCAAAACTTAGGTGTTAGGTTTTTCCAATGTCAGCATGCCTACAATCATACTGATAGCTTGTAAGGACTAGCAAAATTTAGGTGTTAGGTTTTTCCAATGTCAGCATGATTGTAGGCATGCTGACTTTGGAAAAACCTTACACCTAAGTTTTGCCAGTCCTTACAAGCTATCGCCGATCGACGATCTTCTCTCTAGGATTTGCCAGTCAATGTCAGCATGCCTACAATCATGCTGACATTGGAAAAACCTAACACCTAAGTTTTGCCAGTCCTTACAAGCTATCGCTCGCTAAGCTTTACCGGTTAAAGTCCCTTTCGTTTAATATTCTGCAAATTTTGACACTAGGCTTTGGAAGTCACTACATTTTCTGAGCTAAAGTCGGTGCTTAGACGTTATATTTTTATACCCACTTTTTTAATTTTTAATTGACTAAGAATTGGATATCTCGCAGATTTATATGAAAGTACCGACGGAATAGACGCTGGGTGATTAGAATAGAATTGCTAATCTTAAAGTAAGCTTCAACCTTGCAAATCAGACCCTAAGATCTACTGGCAAAAATCCCTTTGATTCACACATTTCGTAAACTTTTGCACTTTTTGACAGTAGGCACTACATTTTTCCAGCTAATTGGTACCAAAAATGAAAAATACAGATTAAATCAAAACACTATGGAGAAGAAAAGTTCTCCATCATACGACATATTAATTAATTTGAATATCTGTTTCACAATTCGCTGTATCAACTTTAATTATTGCGTTGTTTTTATTTGTTTCATCAATTGCTTTAGTAATATTTTATTTAAAGTATCATTAATTATATCGTGTTTGTGTTAAATTAATAATTAAATTGTTGTTGGAATTTAATTCCAAGTTGGAAGGAAAGAAAGGTCATGAAAAAATAATTCCTTCTGTTCGATGACACACAATAGTAACATATGAAAACAGTAATTTTGTCAACATTGCATACTATGAATTCAATTGACTATTTGGAGAATTTTGTGTCTCGATTGTTAAGTGGCTACAATGTTGCTAAAACGTATTTATTTATTTTTTAATGAGACATTAATATTTCAGGGGGAGTAGGAGGGTGGCGTATAACCCGTTGTAATGGACGATGGAAATTATAATTAAGAAAGAAACATGGCGAAATTATCTAAGTAGAAGAATATAAGGCAGCTATAATGATTATAAAAGAGAGAGAGTAGAGAGAGAGAATAAAAACAAAGGAAATGATACTGAATTCAAAAAAGGACATGGGAATGATTTGAAAACAAGATGGAAGAAAGTGCAAATTCTACCAGACACTTAAGAAAATAAGAACTGTTAAAACAGACGAATACCTAAAAAAAATTTAAACAGGACTATTAACGACACGAGAAGAAACAATGAAAAGATTGGAGAAAGAAACACTTACACGAACTACTGAACCAAGAAGCAAATGACACAAATAGAGGAGAGATAAAATTTCCACAAGAAGATTTAATAAAAAGAAGAATAAACAAAATAACAGCTATAATATTCACGAATATGGGAATATGGACAAAGAACAAACTGCGAAAACTACTCTACAAAGTGTGAAATAAAGAAATAATTTCAAAAGATGGGGAAATGGAAATTATTAGGCCCATTTATAAATAAATAAGACAAAATATAAATAGGGAATACCAGTAATTGGAACTACAATGAAAATTTACGAGAAAATTATAGAAAAAAAGAAGATAAGGCAAATAGTAGAAAAGAACATTCGGAAGCTCAGAGCGGATTCAGATGAAGAGAAAGCATACACGCTAATGGCAACAATTAACAGAACATTAGGAATACAAAAACAATATTTTACAAATACAAGAGGAAGTGAATATTCCAACTAATTAATTTTATAATGTTGTGTGTATTGATTGCAGTAGTTCAATTTATAGCAGTTGGATTGTGGTTATTATTTTGATTTTCTAGGTTTGTTGTTAAACACGCAATCAACTTATAGTAATTAAATCGAACAAATTTCGCATTGGAGTTAAACAAAATTATCTCTGGAATTAATGAAAAATGGGACTTATTTATTACAAATGAATGTAGCAAAATTTTCAGCGAATTAAAACAATTAAAAAGAATTGATTTACTCAATTGAATAATTAATTATTTTTTCTTTAGCAACTGAAACTTTTTTATTAATTAATTATTTTAAACTTCTATTTATTTGATTTAATTTAAAGAACTATGACTAAGTGAAAAATCTATGATCGTAGAAAATGTTTAATATTCATAATTATTTAATCGAGTGCTTAACGATTAAACTAATAATATTTCATTTAAAAAATTATATCATATTTAATTTTAATTAAAGCGATTAATTATAGCCTTAACGAATTTTTAGAAGATACGAAATAGACGAAAACAAAATTCTTTGTTGCATCTGAATTTACGTATATACCTGACAAATCAAAATAATTCGAAAAATATGCATTGTATGACAAAATGTTACGAGACCAAAAATTATTGTTTGCTAAGGGAAAATCATCTTGATTTGAAATTTAACAGTTGTTCCCCGCTTCGCCCACAGATGGGGCAGCAGGGTTCTGAGTTTAGAACGGGATAATGTCCCATTAGGAAACATTAGTTTTTGGTCCCGTAACATTTTTTCGTGCGATGCGTATTTTTCAAGTTATAATAATTTAACTAATTTTCCGTAATCTCTTTGCTAGGTATAAATTCACCACATATTTTACAATTGAGATGGATATAGAGTTACGTGAAGTTCTTCAATATAGCAAATTAAAAACAGTTGTACTTAGTATCCGAAATGTACATTTAGTGTATAATAAAACCTGTACAGTAAAGTGAATACAACTGTTTTTAATTTTCCATACCACATATTTTATAAACTAGTCAGTAAGCTATTGATAATGTGTAGGTAATATTTGAAATGTTCATCTAATAAAATAAAAAATATTGTAAATAATATGTTAGTGTTTCCATTCCAGTATAGTTCATATATAGTGTTAAAACATTAAATTTATTACTTTTTTTTATTCTTGTTTTTTTAACAAAATATCATACTTTCATGTATTCATAACAAGAAATAATCCCACCTTTTGAGTGAGATAAATATCCATATATTATAAATTTTAATTATTCGCTTTTCAGAGCCTAGAAAGACCTCCTTATACGTTGCGTATTATAAATATTTCATTTGTCCCCCATTGTTGTGTCACGACGAGGATTGGATTACGCTTTCCGAAACACGAATGGAAATTGTTTTAATATCCCAGGGCCGGCAATGAATAATAATTTCCGCATTAACATTCGAATGAAAATATTTATTGCGGAATTCTATGGGAAAGCGTTCTTTTATCTTTTGTGTAAGTGAAAGCTTGAAAATCATGAGTTATTATTCTCCTTTTTTAATTTAAATTTATTAATTCATGTGGATTCAATAATAACAATGTTTCAATCTATATTTATTAAGTATCAATATATTTATTCACTTTTTAAACATTAAAAACAACAGCTTCTTGACTTGCATATTCCAACCTTCAACACTAGATTTAAGACTACATTCAATATTAATTATCATAGAACTAATTTTGGTTTAAAATCGCCTATTAATGCGATCTGCAATATGTTTAATCAATTTCCACCAACTTACGATGTATGTTATCAACCTTTAACATCTTTAATAAATTAAAGACGACGCAAGCGCCACCTTTGCCTAATTTCAAGTGGCATCGTCAACGATTTGGGTCTATACAAGGTAGACGACCGAGTATCATTGTTTCGTCCACTAAAGGAAGGCGAACATCTTTACTAGAATTTTGTTAATTGCAAAATGTAATGTTATTATTTTTAATTGTTACTTTTAATGCATTTTGTTAGTATTAATTGGCTTGTAATTAGGAATTTGTTTACTTTTGGGCAATAAACATTATTATTATTTAAGTTATTTTTTTCAATCTGCCAGACAACTTCGTGATACATTTTCAATATTAAGATATATAAAAAAAACACTCAATATCATCTTTATTCCAATGAAATAATTTTATTTTAAATTAAGAAATAAATAAAAAAAATCTTTAATTAAATCCTCTTTTTCTTCACAAAATAAATTATCTCTCTTTTGAAATGAATTTAAACGATATATATTATAAATAAATATCCACGTCTGATGCTCAGAACAGTCTCGAGTTACACCTAACGGCTCCATCGTTATTAAACTATAAAGTTTTACTAGGAGACACTTAAAATTTATGTTGACTTTTATTCGGCAATTCGCTCCTTTTCCACGTGGAAAATAATTTAACGGGCCTGATGAAAATCTAACGCGCGGAATATAAGTCCCTGAGATGGAGGAATCGACTTTGAAATATAAGTACAAAGAAGAAAAAAATAAGAGGGAGAATGTATGTTTTCACTTGGATGGTTTAATAGAAAAAAAAAGAAAAAATAGAGAGAGACAGAGAAAAAAATAGAGAATTTATTCACTTGATCACAATTATTTAAATTAATTAAAAAACTATCTCAAGAAGAATATAAGTCCCTGAGATGGAAGAATCGACTTTGAAATATATGTACAAAGAAGAAAAAAAAAAGAGGGAGAATGTATGTTTTCACTTGGATGGTTTAATAGAAAAAAAGAAAAAATAGAGAGGGACAGAGAAAAAAAGAGAGAATTTATTCACTTGATCACAATTATTTAAATTAATTAAAAAACTATCTCTAATTAAATCAGTTCTTACACCTATCGATATTAATATTCAAACTGTTAAAATGTTCCAGGTTGGATCGAAGACATATAAATGTAGGACCATCAACCTGATCTTGGACAATATTCAATCTATAAGGCATATAATAACAAAAACTAAGAAATTAAATAAAAATGATTTGAAAATAATTAATAAATTATTTCCACATTCAACTCTGTGATATTTTAACTTATGTTACGTAAGTACTTTAAACAAATGCACATTAAAACAGCTACTTCTCGGGAAAATACCCTGCCGGACATAGCATGCATAATTGCGTGGAAAAAATATTTTTTTCGGAATTAATAAACTTACTGTGCGAGACAGTTGATATTATCGCAAACCTCTTAAAAAAATAATAATACAACATTTATTTATCAGCTGGCTGATTTGCAAATAAAAACTTTGCTAGATAGCTGAACCGTCATGTAAATGAGTGATTAATTGTAACTGAAGGGTGTTTATGCTTGGGAGATTTTTTTTTAAATTTGTTTTATTTAAATTAAAGATGAATTAATAGTGTAATAGATTAAATGTTTTAATTTAAAGTGTGTTGTTTTCGGTTAGGCGGTGGATCCAATTTAAGAGAAATTTGCATTTAAAAGTGGGAAAAGAGAGCTGGCGGGAAGAAGAAGAGGAGGCGAGTAGAAAAAATAAAGGAGGAAGGATTCTTTTAAGAGAAGATAATAGCGTCCCAGCGCCTCCGCCCCGCTCTCCTGGCCCCGGTGAAACTCCCGAAAGAAATACATTTATTTAACGTAAAGGAATGGCGGCGGAGTAAATTTTTGGTCGGCGTTCCAACGAATACAAGGCGGTAATGAATCTTTATCGCCTGCGAAAAACCTAACTATTCTCGTTCCACCCTGAAATTGCTTTCTGGGAAGATTTGTGCAAAGAGCTGAAAACAAAGCTAGGTGTAATTTAGGAAAATTGGAGCGCGCAGCACGGCCGGAGGGTGTGGGGCGCACGGTGGCGGCGGAACGGCGGGGAAGGGGGACGGTTGAAAACGGCGGGGTCTCACTATTACCCTGCCAACCCCTTACACTCTATGATATGCCTTATTAGAACGGGGAATTACTAAATAATTTACACAGATTTATTACGTTCAAGGTGTACGTCTAGATATGCGGTTAATATCTTACTCTTACAACATCCCCCCGCTCTACCCTAATTTGTTGCGCTTAATGCACTCTTAGTTAATTATTTTTATATTTTGAATTAAATTCTCACTTATCCCGTCGAGGAAACATTTTTTATGTAATAATTATGAAGTATTTTCATTAATACCTTCCGTTCGGATTTCGAGGAATACAGAATTTATTGAAAAGGGATTTGTTGTAAGAGTTTTATTTGTTTTTATTCACTGGTGCCAACGAAATGTAATAATAATACTTTATTTAGGGAATTCACCTTTTTACATAATAAAGTACATTAATAATAATAAATAATAACTGTAAACTACTAATTAAAAGCAAAATTTAACGCACAATAATATATAATAATAATACTAAACTTATTCAAATTATAATTATCCCAAGTTAAGTCAATAAAGTTTGTTAACATTCAATTTAATAATAATAATAACGCTATTCACACTAAACACCTTTAAAATAATATACTAATAAGTTTGGAACAAAAAATTATAAAAATGACTACATGACGCAAAAGTACTCAAAAATGCAATTTAACAATATTAGATAAGTACATTCTCAAAATTTATTTGCCTAATACCGCTTTTAAATATGTTAAATGATGTGCCAAATAATTCAAAATGAGGCGATGTACATAGAATATTTGCATACTTGATCATTCGACATATTGGTTTATTTTGACCGTAATTAGATCTATGGAATGTTTCTTTAACTATAGATCTTGTTCACGTAATAGATGGAATACTGAAATTTAATGATGATAATAAATCACAGCAATGAAAAATACCATTAACTATTTTATACAAAAAGCATAAGTCAGCCTCAATTCGTTTATATCTCAGGGGCACTAAGTTAATAGATCTTAACATAGTAGATCTGCTATAATTGGATCTCTCAATACCCATACGAAATGAACACTGTAATAAAAACCTATTTTGCAGACATTCAATCTGTTTAATTTTATTGTCATAAGTTGGTGACCAAATACAGGACGCGTACTCCTGTTGCGGCCTGACAAATGAAATAAGTAGTAGTTTTTGAGTGGTTAAAGAGAAATCCCTTCCAAAACGCTGGATAAAACCCAAGGTCTGATAGGCTTTCGAACAAATATTATTAATATGCATTGAGAAGGACATATTTTTCTCAAATATCACGCCAAGATCTTTCAAATATTGGCCGATAGGAATTTCATTATTATTAATAAAGTATTTATTCCCAGCATCACGATTACGTCCAAAAGAGATTGAAATGCACTTATTATAACACCAACACCGTTGAAGAAATGCCATCTATATCATTTTGTATATAATTGGTGTCAGAATCAGAATTAATTAAACGAAATATCTTAAGATCATCAGCAAATAATAGAAATTTTGATTTTTTTATATACTTATTTATCGACGATATTCATACGTCGATAAATAAGAGGAAAAGCACTGGTCCACAATGAGATCCCTGTGGTACTACTGAGAGAACATTAATTGGTCTTGAAGTAAAATTATTAATTTTAACGATTTGAGTTCTGTCAGTTTAAAAACTATGTAACCATTTTATGACCGAATCGCCAAAACCCATTCTTTGCAATTTATGAACTAAAATTGAATGGGAAACACGATAAAACGCTTTAGAGAAGTCAGTATAAACTGCATCAACTCGAGAATTATTCTCTAAAGCGTCAATGGTATATGATTGATACAACAACAAATTTGATATTGTAGATTTTCCGTTACAAAATCCGTGTTGTTCTCTACATATAATATTTTTACAATTGAATATCAATTATATTAAATAAAAATGATTTGAAATTTGATATGCATTTGTTTAACGTACTTACGTAAGTAAGTCAATGGTCACGGAGCTAAATGTGGAAATAATTTATTAATTATTTTCAAATCAGTTTTATTTAATATATTTAAATAACTGTGACCAGGTGGAATAAGTACTGTTTTCTATGAATATCAATTGTTGGGAAACAATTTTATCCAAAACTGATTGAATAGAAACGCCTCGGTAATTCTCAATATTATTTCGGCAACCACTTTTATGAATAGGCGTTATGAAACCTTTTTTCCAAGCTGAAGGAAATATTCCTATTTTTTAAAAAAGAAGTAAATAATATTTGTAAAGGTGTACGAAGGAAATAAATACATTTTTTTAAAGTAATTTGAAATTTCATCAGGTCTGATAGAGCATGGATTGTTCAGTTCGACAATTGCGTTGAAAATATCTCCTAAATTAATATAAAACCTGATAGACATTAAATTATTATATGAGCTGGTTGATAAAATGGGTGTGAACGTGCTGATGACATCATTAACATAAACCTTTGAAAAATAATCATCATATAATTCCGCATATGTCTCACTAGAATGTGCTGTTTTATTATTGAAAAACATAGTTCTTGGATAGCCAGTAGTTTTCTTTCTATCATTAATATAATTCCAAAACGATTTGGCATTTGAATTAATAGAATTTTCTACATTAGATAAATAGTTGGAATAAAGACTTTCAATAAGAGATTTACATTTTGAACGGTAAAATATAAATTGTTGATAGTCAGACAATTTTTCATCCCGTTTGTACTTTGTATGGGCTATATTATCAAATGTATTAGTTCCTTATTTAACCATTTTTAATGGAACAAATTTGTGTATAATAAATTTACATAATAACATAATAGAACTTGTCCAAATTAATATTAATATCATCATTTTGGTAATCCTCCCAAAAAATTTGAGAAAATAACTTGTTTTTTTTTTCGGGCTGTGGAAGGGGAAATCCAGTTACGGATGGAGTGTGGGACTCCTTTCAGTCTGGTGTTGACTGGAAGCCTACCCACTAAAACCCCTCCCACTTTACCGGCTTCGACAGCTAAAGTCATTAGCCGGTCGCAATTAGAATTGGATGCTCTGATTTATTTAATTTCTCTTACATTTATTGTCATGTCAGGCATTGCCCTGGTATCCTTAACGCTAGTATCACAGAATTAGGACAGTGCCAGGGTTGTAAAAGGACCCTGGCACTGGAGCCGTACAACACACACATGTAAAATAAATACAACAAGAAAAACTTTCCCCCCAGGCTTCCTTCAAAGGCTGCGGGATTTTCATCAACAACCATGTATCCCTCTCCTTTAGAATCCCTAACACTTCCTCTATCCTTACAGCCGAACTTACCGCCATTTTGGAATGTCTTAAGATGGTAAAAGAGCTCCACCTCGTCAATCCTATAATCTTTACTGACTCCAAAGCAGCCTTACTTTCCATATCCAAAGTTGGAATTAGACCTGACAGATCTACTCTTACCAACCATATACGAACTCTAATTTATGACATGCACTCAGACGGATATAGTGTCGAACTCTGCTGGATCCCCAGCCATAGAGGAATAATCGGCAATGAACAAGCCGACTCACTAGCTAAATCAGCAAGGGAGCTTCCCCTCTCTCAGTTTTCCTCCCCTCACCATGACTACCTAAATACCCTCAAAACTAGCTTAAAACGCAAGTGGCAAGCTATTTGGACGGGAACATCCTCGCACCTTAGATACTTTTCCCTCCACCCGACCATTCCACCCAAACCTTGGTTTTATGATCCTAAGGTTCGTGGCAGACGATTCATCACATCAATTATACGCCTTAAAACTGCTCACAATTCGTCCCCAAGCCATCTATATAAAATCAAAGCCATCCGCTGACCTAATTGTTCATGCGGCTCATTTGGCGATGTAGATCACATTTTTTTCTCGTGCCATAATCACTATAGGGAATGTCAAAATTTATACTCCACCCTCATATCTCTTGGACATTCTGCCCCCCTTTCTATGTCTACAATTCTCCCCCTCTGTTCTCTCAACACCTATCTTACCCTCTTCTTATTCCTAGCCAATACTAACACCTTTCTATAACTATATGTGATCGTCCCCAATATTTTTAGCAAATCTCATCCACTAACTACAAACCTACCCCCCATCTCGAAGTCAATTAAATGAAGCAGTGGCTGGTCAACAGAGCTGAAAGGCTGGGGCCATAAAATCCGCAAGAAGAAAAAGAACAACAAGAAAAACATAAACTAAACCTAATATCACAGTAGGGATAGTGACTGGGTTTTAAAAGGCCCACACACTGGAGCCCTACAAAACAAACACAAGTACAATAAATAAAACACGAACACCTAAATTAAAACTAAACCTAACCAAAAAAAATAATTAAACCTACACTAATCTAAACTAAGGTAAAAAAAAGAAATTAAAACTTAACCTAGATGCCCAGAGTTGTAAAGAGACTCTGGGACAATACACACCACGACATATAATAATAAATTAGACGAAGACACACTATGAAACAGAATGATATCGTAATTCGCAGCCTTAAAGTTGTAAATGTGATCGATAAAGCTAAGAAAATCGTTTTCCATGTTTGAGTCAATATATAAGTTGTATGAAATATGGTGTAAGCTATCGTATTCAACAGAACGCGAAACAGATATTCCATGTATATTTTTAAAAATTAAATCAAGAAGCACGCGACGCATATTAGTAATATAGTTAGTTTGCTTCAGACCATTTGACTCCAACGACTCAGAAAGGATTTGAGCATTTATATAATAGTTATCGATTCGTAACTAACATTGGAATTTTTATTCTAAGATGCTTGGGGTAAACTTAAGTCACTACAAAAAAGGAAAAGAAATCCTGGAAATGAATTGCATATGTGATCAATGCTGGAGCAATATTGCAAGTAATATGTTGAATTCATACATGGAGGAATGTAAGCCGATGATATTTTTAAATCGTTGCCTATTTTTATATAAATTTCTTCTATATTTGGTGTAATATCAATAACACTACTATTAAGATCGGATTTAACATTTATCATTACCCCCACCTCCTCGGGATTTATGTTTATCAAATCGATCGCATCTGTATATTATAAAATTATTAAGTCCAAGTTCACTATCCGGGATTGATGAGTTTAGCCACGTTTCGATTATTACTAAAATATCATAATTACTTAGATTAGAATTTAAATTTAGTTCACGTATTTTGGAGCGAATTCCCCCAACGTTATGAAAATAAATATTTAGTTTTTTTGATGTTCTTCTATCGACCGTTTTTATAATAGTTGGATTACCATGTACATATTTTATAGATATATTATGTTCTCCGTTAAGTTTGCGATTATTTAATTCTTCTTTCAACATCTGAAGGTGCTGGCGCTGTAATTCCGTCCTATTGCTCGACAGTCTTATATCAATTACAATGAAATTAAACAAGGAAAATTTCTGGCTATGATCAATAAAATTCGATCAATCCCTTTTTCCAACTGCAAAAAATACTTACACTGTAAGTTCTACAAACATCTTTTGAAACAACTACTTCCCGGGCATTTTTTATTGATCATTGCCAGAAATTTTCCTTGTTTAATTTCATTGTAATTTAAATAACTGCAAATGTGTGAATCATCTTTGTTTCATTTTATTTAATTTAGTCTTATATCACCCAAATCAGTATTTCTTGCAAGTTTCAGAAGATTAACAGCAGATTCACGTTCTCGAAAAATAAATTTAATCAGTCTAGGTTTATTGGATGGTTTTCCAACACGTATAATCTTATGAGGTTTTACACTTGTATTTGTCACCGATTGAATCGCCAATACATCTTTTTGAATCCTCTCCTGCGAGGTACCAGATGAAGATTCAGGGATATTGTAAGCCATTACATTTAACGCACGTAGTTGACGTTCTTACATTTCAGCAGCAATAATCGCCGAAAATGCATTAGAGGGGCTCGCAGATAATTTTTTCGAAGGCCTGTTCAAGATTTACAATTTGTTTTTTCATATTATTAATATCATCGACGAAACCCTGCATGTATTTTTGGAATTCCACTTTGAAAAGAATTGCCAATTCCTTTTGTAGAACACTTTTAATCATGTCATTAAATGAAGATGAAGATGACCTTGAGTTATCTGGTATGTTATTCGTGGAATCCCCAGGAAGATATGTGTTATATGCCCAATAATCGCCCTTACGATTCTTGCTCTCATTAATGTAGTGTTCTATTAAATCAATTCCACAGTTTAAGCAGCTAGCATGGAACCATTCACCACAATTACCATGACATTTTAGAGCATTAGCACGGGGGCTCATTGTAGATTTACAAATGGAACAGATGATAGCCATTATTTTTATTTAAATGAAAAGTAAATAACACAAAGACAGGGTCACTCGCTTCACCTCAAAGGGTCAATTTTAAGGACTTAAAGATATATAGGAAGACCACGGATTAGGTAAATGAAACGGAATTTTAACAAACAAAAAAATAATAATAACAATAATAATCTTTATTTTCAAATAATAATAATAATAATAAACTTTATTTTCAAAATGTCATTTACATGTTACAGAATGAAAATAGTGTCAGAATAATAATATAATAAACTATTTGAATTATTTACAGATGTTACTTAATTAAACGAGGATTTACCTTTATCGAAGTTTGGTAAGGATTCGTAAGGAGGATTTTTCGGCAACTTGTATATGGTAAAGAGTAGATGGTTTGATTTGAGTAAAGAGGATAGTACTGTAATCTAAAATGGGCCGGCATATAGATTTGTATATCTGCTTACCGATTTTGATGTTAATGCCCCGGTGCTTACACTTGAGCGATCTAACATAATAAGCACTTATTTTGGTTTTGTTTTTTATTGATAGGATATGCGGTTTGAAAGATAATTTTAAATCTTCATTTTTTATATATTCACTTTCGCATTAAACGCACAACAAGGAGCTTTCGAAAACAACCCTCTCATAAACCCGCCCACACTTTTAATACTCGTCAAACTAATTTAAATCCAAACTGAAATCCCCGCAAACACTATAATCACCTTTTCAGCGTTGATTTCTCTTTTTTTAAACAACTTTCCCGAAACTGATGGCATACGTTCATTAAACAAACTCGCCATTCGGAAGGGAAAAAGCGGGTCAGCGTTGAAAATATTTCCACTGGAGATAAATCCCATCGGCTTAATTTGGGAGATAATAAAATCCCGAAGTTCCTCTCCGCCGTTAATTCATCATCCGCAACGGGACAAAGTATATGAGTGTGTGTTTGTAAAAAAAGTGGGGGGAGGCCCTATTTGTTTCCCCCATTGTTTTGCAAATAAATTCCCGGTTATTGATTCCGCGTTCCACGGTTTGTTGCGAAACTTGGCAGACGATCCGAAAAATAGTCGTATAAATATTAAGACGTGGCGTCTACGCTAATAAAATATGGCCTGATTTTACGCGATGTAATTTTATTCGTGCAGTACAAATAGTAAAAAGAAAACAAATGCGGGACCTGGTTTATTTTGCAGGAAAGTGGGTTTAAGAGTGTTTAACCAAATTTAATGGCGGGTTCGCAAATTCTAGCCGCAATTAATGAACACGCCTTTTATAATTAAATATTAAAATTATTAATAATTTGTAATGTACGTTGGATGTTGTTTGTTGTTCTTTTATTTACAAGGAATGCACACATATACAATATACAACATATAAATTTGTAAATTGTTTTGATTTGTTTTCTTTTCTGATACTAGTTTTATATAAAATTTTTTTTGGTAATACCGTTGGAAATGAAGATTATTATTATTATAATTGCATTATAATGATTATTGATTTACAAAGTCCAAAATATTTAAGGTGCGATCCCCAATACGTTACTAAATGTTCTAGATTTAGTAAAAAAAAGATTCCATATATTTTTAAAATCCTGTTTTATTATAAATTGAAAATACCGTCGAAATAATCAAATAAATAAATTCACTTTTATGCGAGGAATACATAAAAATAACAAATCTATCCGTTCAAAACTCGAAAAAGCAAAATCATAACATTTCCTGCGACCAAGGAGATGTATATTCATGTGTAACCCCTGAAAAATGCGCTCGCAATAAATAAGCCACCCCCTACTGCGGTCGTTCTTGCCTCCCCACTTCCACTTCCAAAACGCAGGTAAGTTACACCGGCGGTGCAGGTGGCGTTTATGGGGGAGAGGGCGGCGGATATGTAAGTAAGGGTATTAATATATTTTGATCCTTATTAAATTATGTTACCCTTCAACGCCGCTCGGAGATTATCAAAATGAAATTATTGGGGCGCATAAACAATGCGCCACGTGAAAATCGTAATCAATTTGTATCAATAACGGCGCGGGGATGTGTGGTTAATGATAACGGGGGTGGCGATAAAGTAAGAGGGATGATATTAAAAAAAATGTTAATGTTGCATTGAATAATAGAATTTAAACGAATTTAATGAACGAAGGAACGAACGAACAAACGAATTTAAACAATACATTGTTTGAGTAGATTTTTATAATTCTTTTTTTTTTAGTTAATGTAATAAAGGATTTAATAAATGAATGCTCTACGAATACAAAACTAGCTTCGGAAAAGTATAAATAAAATTCAAACCGCAAGTTTTATAAAATTTTGAAAGTCCAAAATAAAAATTTTAAGCGAAAATTTGGATTAGACAGAATTAGGCTCAAAAGTTGTGGATTTAAAGTCAAAATTTTGAAAGTCTCTAATTTCAAAATACGAAACTAGCTTCCACAAAATATAAAATAAATTCAAACCATTGATTTCATAAAATTATAAAACTAAATAAAATTATATTTATAGTTTAAATTAATAAACCCTCAATTATTAAACAAATAAATATTCAGTTAATTTTGAACTTAGAACCGCTCATTAATTAAATCTAAACGATAAAATAAAATAACTATTCAAATCAAAATTATGTAAATCTCTACCTTGAATCAAAATTTTCAATTAAGTTTTAACATAATGTAACAATTTTAAACGAAATCCTATAATTTGTAGCAAAATTTCATAATTTTCGATAAAATTTCTGATTTTAAACGAAATTCCACGATTTTTGACATTTCATAATTTTGTGACAAAATTTCATGATTATTGACGAATTTTTTTGACAAAATTCTACGATTTTTAACAACATTTTATGACTTGTTGACAAAAATTAATTTTTGTCAATATATCATGATTTTTGACCAAATTTTATGCTTTTTTGACAGATTTTCATGATTTTATGACGACATTTTTTTACGAAATATAATGTTTTTGACAAAACCTCATGATTTTTGACAAAATTTTATGATTTCATTACGAAATTTCATGATTTTTTGACAAAATTTCTTGGTTTTTAACGAAATTTCATAATGTTTCGACAAAATTCCAAGATTTTAATTTTAATTTTTTTTAATGATTTTGGACAAAATTTTATGTTTTCTGACAACATTTCATGATTTTATGACACTTTTTTTACGAAATATATAAAATTCTAAAACTAATCATTTATGTTTTTGATGAAATTTCATGATTTTTGACAAAATTTTATGATTTTATTACCAAATTTCATGCGTTTTTTAATAAAACTTAATGATTTTTGGCGAAATTCCACGTATTTTTTTTTTAAATAATGTATTCTTTTGTGTTTTGCTTTTTAAGCTTAATAATTATTGTAGCCAAAGTGAAATAAAACATCGAAAACAGGATTATTATTATTATAGAAATAATCTAATTCTATACATGTGTGTTGTCATTTAATGTAATTTGGATTGCCTACAATTAAAACTGCATACGAGTTGCTTCAAACCACGCGATACTCACCTACCTTCTTCTCTAGAACATGAACTATTACACCTTTAACTTTTTTTTTTTTCATATTATAATTAATCAATTTTTCCGCATAGAGGGAAGCAATTTCTTCAATTTATTCGCATTTATTTTTGCGGGTGCAGCGAGGCAACGCACATAAAAATTAATAAGCGGGAAACAATTTCCGCAATTACCTTCCCGTAATCTGCCGCTTGAACGTTGATAATTAAATATTAAAACCGAAAGAAAGAAGAAAAGGGAAAAAATTTAAGCGGCGCGCCGCGTTTATTTATACATTTACAGAAAATCCGGGCGGTTATAGAAAATTGCTGGAATTTACATTCGCCAAGCGGCCGTAAATTCAGGACTCATATTGCTGGCCGTAAAAAGGCATTATCTTTAATCATGCAACTCATCTCGGCGGCGTTGGAGAGGGTTTTTTACAGCGTGCATATCATTTACAAGAATGTAATAGATATTAATATGTAATAACTCTTCTTGAATTATTCTTATAATGGAATATGTAGAGTAATATTAAATTCGCCTAATTGCATAATTCTTGATATGATATGTAATTGATTTTTTTTTTAAGTTTTCTTTAAATTTTTAAATTCCTGGTCGCAAATGTCTATTATTAGACATTTCTTAAAGTACTTATGTAGATAAGTCAAATTGTCACAGTAGCTAAAGGAAAAATAATTTATTAATTAATTATTTTCAAATTATTTTTATTTAATTTATTTACAGCTTATATATTTGTGTATGTGTGTGTTACTATGTGCATCCAGTGAGAGTTTCTGTGTGTTGGTTATCCATGTATGTGTAGGTATAATAACCTTCGTAACTTAATAGTGGTTTCAGCAAATTAAGGATTTACATGAAATCCAGTTTTCGGAGGGTCGGGTTTACACGGCGCGTTCTAAATAATATGTGCTGAGCGCAATATGCACAACTATTATTCACGCTCCTGCTGGATGCATAAATATGCGAAAATTGTTTCATCGGGGCATAACTTAATAATTACCCGTCTGATGTGTTCACTTTTGCGTTTACTTTTATTTCGTGGAAGACTGCTTATTCATCACGATTTATCATTAATGAAAACGTAATGAAATTATTGTAATAAAAAAAATGAAGCATATTATCAAAAATGAATGTCACAATATTAATATTATTATTAAAAAAATACAGTTGAAACAAATAAATGTACCTTTCTACTTTCTTATCTTCATCCACTATTTAATCGTTTGAATGAATTTACATAAACCATTACTCGTATCCGAGAAATTGCGACACTCATTCAAACGTCACCTTTTGTTAATTTCCCGCGGTCAGGCTAATTATTTCGAGAGAGGTATTGTGTGACCGTCGATTATCATTATTATTATTATTATTATTAATAGCATTTTTTTTAATCCGTGAACGTTTCAACTCTCACAATTCGTTTTGAAAGAGCAGGCATTCTAATAAGGAGTAAAAGGCAACTAAATTGTACATTGCGCAATGGAATCGATTATGCTCTCATGTGCTGATGCATATTATTAACTTTTATTAAATTTTAGTAAAAACTGTATACAATTAAACACTATTTATATATGAAATTATACTTTGTACACTTTTCTTCGCTCGTTTTTTATTTAATAACAGTCTGAACCCGATTTCGTAACAATATGTTTGCAATCAGGCACGTAATGATAATTAACATGTAGAGAGCAAGGGGGCCGACAATTAGTGTAATGTATTGTGGAAAACCAAAAATTATATTATTTCTAGTAAGGGATTTTCAAGAAGACTTAAGTTAAATTAGAGGAACAAAAGTAAAATCCATTTAAACGAAGGATAATACCTTACCGAGATTTGGATTTTAATATTTTCGTGAAAATACTCAATTGAGATTGAATATTCTCGTAGAGAGAGAGAGATAGAGAGAGAGAGAGAGAGAGAGAGAAAGAAAAGAACGTTATGCAAAAGACCTGTATTTCGCGAATAAATCCTCGTCAGTGTACAGCAGTACAGCTTTTCCAATAAGGATGATATGATTTTGAAGTGACGTTTCGGCCATTTATAATATGTCATGACCTGTTAATTATTTTTCATTGTATTCAGTAGTGTTTACAATTTCATCATGGAGAGATATACACAAGAACAACATTTACAAATTATTCAGTTTTATTATCAAAATAATCGTTCTCCAATTGCAACTTTTCGTGCACTTTTGTCATTTTATGGTCGTAATAATCGTCCAAGTGTGCTCGTTATTCGTCGAATTGTTGAAAATTGTGAGCGTACATTTTCTTTACATAATGTTAAAGTGCCAATAAGACAAAGAACCGCTCGAAGTAATGCAAATATTGCTGCCGTTCAGGCAAGTGTTGCTAAAGACCGCAATTTGTCGATTCCAAGACGTTCTCAGCAATTGGGACTGTCTCAAACCACAATCTGGCGGATTTTGAAAAAGTATTTGGGTTTGCATCCGTATGAAATTGTTCTCACTCAAGAACTGAAGCCATTGGACCACCGTAAACGTCGTGATTTTGCTGATTTTGCCTTTGAACAACTTGAAAACGATAACGATTTTTTTAAGAAAATCATCTTCTCCGATGGGGCTCACTTTCATCTGAGTGTTGCGGTAAATAAACAAAACTGTCGATTCTGACGCGAAGAAAATCCACAAATTATTCAAGAAAAAACATTACATTCACCTAAATTGACAGTTTGGTGTGGTGTTTGGTCTGGTGGAATCATCGGTCCGTACTTCTTTCGAAATGAAAATGGTAACACCGTTACTGTCAATGGAGTGCAGTATAGATCGATGATAACCAACTTTTTATGGCCGAAATTGGAAGAAGTTGATCTTGACAACATTTGGTTCCAACAAGACGTGGCTACACGCCACACAGCAAATGCAACAATTGAATTATTGCGAGAAAAGTTTGGAGATTCGATTATTTCAAGAAATTGTGATATTGAATGGCCTCCAAGAAGTTGTGATTTAACACCATTAGACTATTTCTTGTGGGGTTATTTGAAGTCATTGGTCTTTCGAAATAGACCAGACTCTCTTCAAGCTTTACAAGTCAATATTGAACGTGCTATTCATGACATACGACTTGATTTAGTGGAAAAAGTGCTCGAAAATTGGGTTTATCGAATTCGCTCCTGCAGAAAAAGTCGTGGAGGCCATTTGAATGACGTTTTATTTAGAACTTAATTGTATCGATTGTACTTCACATTAAATAAAAAACATTTGAATTTCCTTAACAATAAGTACGTTTTCTTTTTAAAAGATATCATATCACTCTTATTGGAAAACCCTTTATATCATTTAGAACGTTTTTTATTTTATTTAATGAAACACTTATGGAGAATACTCGAAATTATTTGCACTATCCCTCGGGGTGTTTGACAGATAAGTAATTGTTTTTATAAAATTTAGAACGTACGTTCTTCATTTTTATTATTATTTGTACTATCCGTTGGAGTGTTTACCAGAAAAGTAATTGTTTTTATAAAATTTAGAACGTACGTTCTTCATTTTTATTATTATTTGTACTATCCGTTGGAGTGTTTACCAGAAAAGTAATTGTTTTTATAAAAAAATAGATTTTATAAAAATAATTACTTCCCTGGAAAACACCTCGACCGTTAGTACAAATAATTTCTAATCTTTTTCCATTTCTATATAGTATCTCATTTTTGTTTTAAGGTGAGCGTGTGTCGTTTGGGATTTTAGGCGCGCATTGCATGTCCATTGTTCGCGTTATCTCCGGGTAATGTATTAATGTATTTGTTCCATTTTATGTCCGGTTTTATGGCGACGACCCCGTGTTTCACTTCCTCGATGTGTTATAAATATATACGTACAAGTACTGTACGTACGCCTTATTTAGATTAGTGGGTCATTCGCTTAATTTATTATTACGTATTGTTGTCGGATTATATTGCGGGGGATAATGAGCGGCGGCAATTAAAGATTACGGGGTTTATGGCGATTGTT
Organism: Philonthus spinipes; assembly: GCA_963082785.1. NCBI lineage: Eukaryota > Metazoa > Arthropoda > Insecta > Coleoptera > Staphylinidae > Philonthus > Philonthus spinipes. The sequence goes on from OY720314.1 coordinate 6,928,887, forward strand.
GAGGGGACGGGCTTTTTTATGTTCGCTCGTTTATGTTGGATAATCGATGGGTTTGCCATGGGCGGGCTTTCACAAAACAAAGCGTCTGATTTTATCAGAACGTATTATTTAATTATTTCTCCACAGAATATGCTTCATCGAAATATTTGAAAATATAGAAAAAAATGATTTTTTTGTTGAAACAAGCTTAAAGTTTTTATAAGAAACACATCCGAAAGTTCAGATTAATAATATTAAAAAAAAATCATACAAAAAAGTAATAAATTTAAAATAATAATAAATATTTCCGTAACCCAAATATCCTTCCTAAATACAAATAGCGTGCAATCACCATTAATCAATTCATTTGCACAAATTATCAGGACAGTTCAGATAGCTAGCATAAATTTTTCTTCAACTTCATCATAAATTCAGGCCTAAAAGAGAGGTAACCCAGACAAACACCTACTTGTATTGTAATTATTTATACTGTTATATTGTTAAAATTATCTGTATAGTCTGGATAAAGATGTATATATATATACAGAGACGCTTTTTTATCAGTATATATTAGGGGAAGTGTATACTTGCAAAAAAACGCGAGTCAAACACATTGAACCGATTAATATGTGTATGTTTAGTTGAATATTTGGCATATGTGTGGTCAGTTGCGTGTTATAGGCAACTAAATACACATACACTAATGCATTTGACTCGCGTATTTTGCAGGTATACATAGGGGAAGTGTATACTGATAAAAAAAAGCTCTCTGTATAATAAATATAAATAGATTATTAATAATCTACCAGTAACATAAATATAAACACAGATTAAAATCAAAAACTTTAACTAATTTCGGGTTATCAGCTCAGAGAATTAAATTTTGTAGCCGAATCCGAAACTAGTCGAGAATTAAAGTTATTCAATTTTATCTGTGATTTTATTTATTTTATTGGAATATTTTTAATAATCAATTGACATTCATTATTACAATAAGAACTACTAATGTTTTAATTTTAAAAGTATTAACAATCTGTTTTGTGTTGTAGGCTTTAACATCTTAAATACTCTTTTAACTTTGATTAATCACTATATTGTACATTCAAATATGTGACTATATTTTCGACTACCTAGTAGTTTTATTTAGAAATATTAATTATACTAAAATTAAAATAATTTATTTAATTTTTTCAACTAACTGCACGGTTACACCCACGAAGTCATCTAAATGTAGTTTATTATTTTAGAATCAAAATTGTTATAATCTCAACTATTCACATTAGTTAATAAGTAGGAGAAAGGACAAGTATTTTTATTTAAATAATTAAAGTCTCCACAACCAATAACCAACATAAAGAAGATTATTCACATTAGCTTTATTTTTTTTTTCTGTGTTGAATTTCATTTCAAATGTAGGAAATACAAAGCAAATAAATATAAAATAAGGTAAATTACAAGTTTATTTTTTTTGCTTCAATTACTCATATGATGTTAGTAAATGTCCTCTTATTAATATCTTAACGAAGTGGAAAATGCCAGGATTAATATTTCAGCGTGATATCCGGCGTCCCTCCTAAAAGCGAAGGGCGATAAATAAGAGATAAATATGGCCGTCGTGTCGGCCTTAAAGCCCGTTGCATGCCAGAAGGAAATTATTTATTTCGAGGGGGCAATTAGCCGGCCGGGCTACACGGCCCGATAAACAAAATTACATTTTATTATCGAAATTCAATTTGGCCCACGGTTAAACAGCTGCGAAGTTTCATCGGTAAATAGGTTTATTGTCGCAATAAAAGCAACGAATGTCGGGAATTCTTTGTTATTTTCTTAAAAATTCATGCGAACGGAAAATTATTATTCTCGAATACAGTAATAATGTTCTGTGAAATAATTTTGTACGTGGTGAATAATTTAGCTGTATGAATTATCCACCACAAATAATTTAATCATAAAAATTATTCACCACGCACACAATTATTTTACAGAAAATTGCTATTGTATTTGAGAATAATAATTTTCCTTTGGTATATATTAATTATACAAACATCTTTATTCGGACAGCAGAATTACAATTCTTTACAAATATTTATATTTACAATACATTTTGATGGGTTAGTAGTCTGTCATGGCCTATCGATCGAAGGTCTTTCTGCCCGGTATATAATTATTTAATTAATTCTTGGTCGAGTAAAAATATAACACGGCGTGCGCCTTTTTGTTGTTATAAAATAAAAATAATAATTTATAATTATAATTAACTTGTAATTATTTTTATTGCGTTTACTTACTTAGAGATCAATTCTACATAGTGTTTATACTGTTTACCTCTACAAAAAGGATTATCAGCAAAATAATTTTATTTAGGCGGAAAGACCACAGATCGATAGCCAATTGGCAAACTCTCACATCATGTATTGTAAAATATTATATATAGGAATTGTATTACGTTTGTTAATAAAGATTATATATATATATAAATGCAAGGAATCCTACCTCTTGAGCGAAGTTCAGGATGTCATCGAGTCATCTTGTATGGGCTATATATATATATATAATCTTATTTGCTAAAGAGATTAGTGGGTAGAGTATGTTGATTAAGGATAAGATCATGAGACGGAAGAAAAAAGTGTATTGGTAAAAAATCCTTATTTACGAGAGTAAAAATCTGTATCTTGTGGAGGAAAACATGAATATTTGCATTTTATGGTTACATAATTCTCATTTAATACATATACAGAATAGCGTCATCTCGCGCGGGTTGTAGGTCCTTCCTGACCTGGGCGGATTATCGCATGGTTAAATGTGACAATTTTATCTTTATGAATCAATAAGATTATATAAATCGAAAAGAGTATTTATTCTCTTGGTCACATTTAAATATATTAAATAAAAAATGATTTGAAAATAATTAATAAATTATTTCCACATTTAGTTTATGTATGGAATTTTAAATAAGTTGTCTAAAGCTTAAATATATTTAAAAAAGTAATTGTCCAAGCGGACATATTTCTCTTAATGGATGGGAGTGAGATAACAATGGTTCCTTTAGACAACTCATTTAAAATTCCATATATATTCTTGTTGTTCCATAAAGATAAAATTATATTTGATCACTGAGGCTTCTACTTCGTTATATATTGTGTAAAATTATAATAAAACACTTTTTTAATAAATTAAATAAAAATGATTTGAAAATATTTAATAAATTATTTCCACATTTAGCTTTGTGACTTTTGAGCTAAATGTAGAAATAATTCATTAATTGTTTTAAAATCATTTTTATTTAATTTATTTAAATAACTGTAATAATAAAATTTAATTTTAATAAAACACTTTTTTTAATTTTGTATAAAAGAATTTTATATTTAGTGACTATACAAAGTGAAAAGAGAATTTACTCACTTGAAATACTCTTTTCACTTTATATAGTTACAAAATATAAAATTCTCTTATACAAAATTAAAACAGTGTTTTATTAAAATTATATTTTATTTTTATTTGTCGCAGTTACTCGAAATTCTTTAGACATATTCTCTCCCACTTTTGTTCTCATATATTTTTCCTCTTTATAACTCATTCCATTGCATCCATTTAAGGATTTCGAATTTTGGGGTAGGGAGCAGCACATACGCCGCATCCATTTAGATCAAACTTTCCATTTTTGATACCTCCCTCCCAGTAGGCCCACTATGCAGATTTGGCGATATCCAGTATATCTTCATGGGTCATTTTCATCTGGGTCCCTTCATTTGTTTGCTCATGGGACGTCTTATCATTGACGGCGCTAGACATTCGTGAAAGATGTGTCCTGCCGTCTCCTCTTCTTCATTGCACCCTCTGCATAGGTCCTTCCCATATATATCTAGTTTTGAAAAGTGTTTCCGGAAGCCGGATCTATCTCGAATCTATTTCATTCATAAATTCTGCAACTCTCTTTTTTTTTAAAGTCCGGGGTCGTTTGGCTCTGTCCTGTCCTAGTTGTTGTCATTTCTAACAGCAGTGGTAAATGATATGATCCTAATTTTTCCTCTTCCTCTATTTTTGATATTTCTTCTCTACTTTTTGCTTTTATTACCACTTAATCGATAACTGAAGATCCTTGTTTTCCCACATATGTTTTATTTCCCGCACAGTCACCTTTTGTACATCCATTCAGAAAATACCATCATTCCTCCAATATTCAATCCTTCAACACTTCATTGTTTACAATTTTATCCGGCGGAGATCTCTCTACTAATTCTCCTTGTTCACTTATTCCTCCTCATAACTCTTCTATTCTTGCAATAAAATCTCCTCATCTAATGTACCCATCCTTTTCTTTATTAACTTTTTCGTTTATCACTTTCCTCACTTCTGCCCCACCAACTCTTCCATTCTCGCATTAAAATCCCGTCCTACAATGTACCTATCCTTTCCTTCACTAACTTTTTCATTTATCACAATCCTCACTTCTCTCCAATCTTTATTTATGTATATTATTCCTACGTTTATTTCATATTCTCGTTGTTTGTATTTAATCCATGTTATTCCTTGTGGTACGTCTTTATCTGAGTGCACTGAGTAGACCTTTTTCAAACTGTTTGTGCAGCGGAAGCAGGTATAACATAGCTTCCATGACTGGTTGGAATTGTGTGCATCGCTCTTGTGACTCCAAGGCACGCAAGCCTTTGCAGCTTTTGAAGTTTGCCTTATGTCCAACCAGATTAAGGAGCCATATGTTATAATGGGTTTTACTACCGTAAGGTACAGTACCATTTTCGGTTTCAGTCCCCATTAATTCTGGAAAAGTTTGCGGCATATTCAAGAACTCTGTCTAGGGCTGAGTTTTCTCCTATATTACCACTACCATGCCCGCCCCCGCTTTTCCTCTTCCACTGTCTTTTGTTGTTTCTTTCATTGACCAATTAAACGCTGCAGGTAACAATTCTTTAACATTATTCTACTCCTCCTGTGTTAGCCATGTTTCCACTTTTTAATTTATATATTTTGAAGAAGTAGAAATAATCAATTTCAAGGAATTTTGTACATATAAGCATCTTTATTTATGGACATTTTACAGGTTATAGTTTAAATTTTCTTAAAAAAATCTGAAATATAATAATATAATTATATATAATTACAATTACACAAATTATTTTTTTGTTTCTCAGGAATGTAGAGGTTTGTTACTACCATTGAAATAACCCATATTGTATTGATCCCTCGCAATGTATATAGATTATAGAATCCAAATACAAATTCCTTCTATTAACAATGTTGGGCTCAATCCTTTGATAGGATCTCAAGGCGTTGACTAACGAGAAGGATTTTACATGTATGAAATACGATTTTTGAATAAAATTCTCAAATAAATGCATCGCAGAACGAATAGATATTAGAAAATGGATTTTATATTATTATTAATTAAAGATAACAGATACTAATTGAAGAGAAAGAGAACGAAACGGTCGAAAAATGAAAATAGAAGAATTACAGGAGATGATAAAAAACATTAATAACGAATTAACACCAGGAGTTGACAAAATTAGTACAGAAATGCCAAAAAGAAAAAGAAAATGAATGAAACTGTAATACTACTGGACATATATAACAAAGCATAGCAAAAGAGAGAAATATGAAAAGAGTGGAAAACAGCACTTTTAGTACCGATATATAAAAAAGGAGAGTGTCAAAACTACAGAAAATACAGCTATGATAATATTTGAACAAATTATTGACACCAAACTCAGAAAAAGCATAGGCTCAAAGCTGTTTCAGATAGGGAAGAAGCATCGAAGACCACATCTTCACACTTCAAGAAATAATAGAAAAAATTCAACAACAGAAGAAAAATGTGTAAATATAAAAGAGTATTCATTCACTCACAGTCATAGTTATTTAAATAAATTAAATTTAAAAAATGTGTACCTTGGATTCGTCGATATAGAAAAAGCGTTTTACAGAGCGAAACGAGAAGAAGTATGCGAAATTCTAACTAATAGAGGAATCAATAACATATAAATTAACATAATAAATGAATATTAAGAATTGTTAAGTAAGGTTCACTTGGTTAGTTTTACACGCAATTTTTTTTTATTGTCGACTAGTTTCGGCATAAACAAACAAATGAAGCTTTTTTTTGCAAAATCTCCTCTATAACTTTGTTTGTTGAGGTCTGCTTCTGGTTTTTCTTTTTCCTATTCTTACTTTCCATATTAGTTTCATTGGTTTTGTACTTCTTATTCGTTGTAGGTGTCCCCACCAACTGAACTCTCTGTTTTCTATAAATTCGTTTACACGCATTTTTTTTTTATTTTCGACTAGTTTCGGCACAAACAAACCAAGTGAAACTTACTTAACAATTCTTAATAATACTAAAATGTTTTACCAAGTGATTAATGAGACTCAAATTGAAAATAATAAACGAAATTTGCAATACAAATACCAACGTCGTAATAAGGAACAAACAATATTCTGAAGCTTTTAGATCAAACGAAGAATTAAGAAAATGAGAAGGATTGAGCCCAAAATTGTCCATCATATTCATATATGAAATAATAAAAAAGTGCAGAAGCAAGACTAAAAAAAAAAAATTCTAATTGGATATAGAAATATGGGAACAATATTTGAGAAGAGGCATTCGCAGACGATAATGTCTGGTGAAGAGAGAGAACTTCAAGAAAGCCTAAATATTTGGAATGTAACATTGAATGAATATGGAATGAAGACAAATAAAAGGAAGACAAAGGTAATGAATATAGGAGGACCAATAGAAATGAATATAAAAAAAGAGGACACATGCATAGAACAAGTAGATACTTTTAGATATTTAGGAGTAAAAGTAGTAGAATATATAAAAAAACGATGAAACTTTACCACGCAATGAATAAGATACATACATAAACATCTTTATTTCTGAGATTGGAATATACAGTTACAATACAATATTTAACAATACACTAACGTTCACAGCATAATTCCAACTCTGAAACTGGCTATCGACCAGTGGTCTTTCAGCCTTGAATAAGATATTTATTAACCAGAAGGAATTATCACGCAAAATAAATATAAATGCATACGAAGCAATATTTAGATCTGTATTGATATTCTGATGTGAAGCATGAAAACTGAAAATAAGAAAAAAAAAATAAAAATACAGGCGATGGAGATGAAATATCTACGGAGAGTTAGAGAAGTAAAAAAGATGAACAAAATGGGAAACACTAAAATTACAATGGGTTTAGAAATAGAACCGCTGGACGAATTTATAGAAAACAGAGAGTTCAGTTGGTAGGGAAATCTACAACAAATGAGAAGTACAAAATCAATGAAACTAATATGGTAAGTAAGAGTAGGAAAACGAAAAACCAAAGGCAGACCTCAAAAAAACTGGGATAAAGTCATACAGGTGATTTTAGAATAAAAGAAAACGAAAAGAAAAAAAAAACAGGAAAAGCAAAAGGACTAAAAAAAATAAATAACGAACAAAATTCGTACATATGGGAAATTGATTAAGTGAACCCTACACCTACACCACCATTCAGTTAGATGGGGATTTTGGTTAATATATTATTAGATTAGTTAAAGACGACGCTATATTATTATTAATGAGGTTGATGATAATGACGTGAAATGATCTCTCATATAACCTTTACTAAAATCAGAAAGATAATTTGAAAAAAAAATATTAAAAATATCGATAGCCATTTAACAATTAATTAATTTTTGTGTGATATACATAATCAATGTTTGTTACCTTATTGTAAACTTAATTGTTAATAAAGATTGTTATATATATAATAAAAATAATGTGAGGATATTTTAAGGAAGAAAAAATAAAGTTTATTTATAACTGAATTAATTGGTTAACTCAGGTAATTAATAGTAGATAAAAATGTGCCTCAAAATGCATTATATTTCTTTATCTCGAATTAATTTCCCCAACACTACAAATATTGTGCTGTACATTAACGCGCGCAATTAATATTTCACAAGTAAATTTCAATTTAATTAAGAACAAAAATTCCAGCCGACCGTAAATCCTCTCCTCCAATTAGGGCGCGCAAAGAGAAAAGAACGCACGCCGCGTAAGGTTTTTGTCCGCACTCCGGTGACGTCTTTGTTGTAGTTAATTAGCCTTAAAGCCATTTAATTAATCATATCTTTACGCGAGCCTCCTCCCTATGGAATTTTCATTACATTCACAATTTATTTATTTTTTTTGACATTAAACTATTTTTTTTTTAATTAATGATTTTTTTGATTGAGATTTTTTTGCATGACTAAAGTTAAGTTAAAAAAAAATAGCTACAATCACACATAAATATTCAAGGTTTTCAATATTTATGTGTGATGAATTGAAAGTGTTATTTTCGTTGTTAAAGTAATATTTCATGATTGAAAACTAACTTTAATTACAGAAACAAAATTAAAATGAAACAAAGATGATTCACACATTTGCAGCTATTTAAATTACAATGAAATTAAACAAAGAATTAAACAAAATTATTTTGTTCTAGCAAATCATTATGAGGCATAGTAAAAAAAATTGCCCTGTATATTAAACTTTTTTTTTCAATAATTAAATATTACTTTTTTTATATTGAAAATAATGTTTGTTTAATTATAATTATTGCATAATTATTAAAACCCTCTCTAAATAATTTAATTCGATTGAATTACATTTTTATAAACAGGACAAGTTCGCCTTCCTTTAGTGGACGAAACAATGATTCTCGGTTCTTGTAGACCCAATTCGTTGACGATGCCACTTGAAATTAGGCAAAAGATGGCGCTTGCGTAGTCTTTAGTTTATTATCGATTGAATTAATTATAAACTTGTGAAATGTACTTATTTATAGTAACCTGTACGTTAAATTTAACATATTTTTGTATAAAATAGAGACAAATATTTTATTTATTTATTTATTTATTTACGGTATACACCTTTTAACAAATATTGACATAAAGTTTACAGCTTAAATCTAATAAATACTAATGTAAAATAATAAATAAATAATATTACAAAAATTTAAAACAAAAATCATTAGTTGGATTGTTTATTTTAGTTTCATTTCGTTGTTGATTCTTGTATTATTTTGTTTAGTTACGCTGTGTGTTGAAAATTTAATTAACGATGCATTCCGTGCGAATTTATTCGAACGCCGGGCAGAAAATCTCTTAACCTAATTCCGCTCGCAAACGACGAAAACTTTGCCAAATTTATTTCCCCGGCGATCCCTCACACTAAATTACTATTCATGTTTATCACTGACTCCGAACAACTTTATTTCCCTCCACATTTTTCATGTATACATCAAGGAAAAGAAAGGAACGATGTTTTCCCAAAGCCGACGAACACAATAAGCTGCTCTGCGAGCTTTGTTGTTTGACAGACGGGTACTTTTAAAGTTATAGTGAAATAATTGATAGTATTTTACTGATGATAATCTTTACTACGATTATATTTATAGATAAATCTAGGCTGAAAGACCTCGGGTCAATAGCCGATTCATTTGAAGAATATTATTCTAATTTTATATATTATTGTACATACATATACACATTTGAATAAAAATGTTTAGTTAGTTAAAAAAAATTATATTTCTTTGATTAAATTACATCATAATATTTAAATAATTACAATCATTTACAAATTGCTAAGCTTCAGAAAATGGCTCTCGACTATCGGTCTTTCTTCCTATTAATAATTAATTACGTTGATAAATTAAAGCTATTTATTAGAAAATAAATGCAAATTCACATTTAATGAAATTAAATTAGGCGTCGTCTTTAATTTATTATAATAAATGCAAATATTTATATTCAATTTTGCTAATTACAATTAACCACAGATTTATGGACCGGCGCATCCGCCATTTTTGTAACTTTCTTTTTTCTAAGGCAGAATTTCACAAATTATGTGTTGCGACTCACCAGTAGGTTGCGAGCGAATATCAAGTGGGTCCTCGTCACTGTATACATAATGTATGTATTATATATGAAAAAAAATAACACTTATAATTTGTTTTTATTTCAATTAGAACAAATAAGACAACCGCTTTCATCGAGGCATTGCACATAGAACACACTAGTCTGATGAGGTTCGAAAAACTGAAATGGCCTTTACTAGTTATCCATCCGTTAGATGAATGCTGGTTGAACATTTTATTAAATAAGACTGCATTAAGTAGTTCTACTACTCGCCATCAGGGAATCCTTTGTTCGATGGGTCGAATCCCAGTCATCTTTGGGAACCACTGTTCTCATTGACTATTTTATAGGATTAAGTTGTATACAAATAATAATATTATGATTGTATCAAAAAATGGATATTAAGAGCAAGACTTTCCACGTATAATCAGATATATTTAATATAAATTAAATGAGTTTTTGTAAATTAAAATAATTTAAAAAAATATATTTCTTACACTTTTTTTTGTTTTTAAAAATTAAAAATTATCTGATGTTGTTCATTAATAAATAAGCCATCTGCCTGTATTTAATGTTTATTTTTTTAAGACTGTATTAAATTTTTGATCCCTTAAAACGGAAACGTAGCCTCAACAAGCATGCTTTTATAAAATGATTTATTTTAAAAAAAGTCATAACTCAAATTTGCTTGAATCGATTTTCGATTTGTTCCTTTTAATTCAATTTATTGATAACTGTAAACGATAATAAATAACAGCCCTTATTTTGTATTTATTTATTTTTTTTAATTATAAAATTATAATAGAAAATCGTTTGTCTATTAAATTACAAAGAGTAATTGCAGTTTGTTGTAAGATACCCGGAGAATAATATCCCGTGGGGGCGGCGAATTAACAAGCCGTGCAACGTTCGATAATGCCTCGGAGATTTAATGTCTATTGCGATAATACGGATTTCATAATTCCACGGGGATTATGCGGCGTTACAATCAATCCCTGGAAATATCAACAATTGCCGCAGCAATCACTCTTTTATACAAAGAAATGCTTACAATAAAAAATAACATTCTGATGAGCTTGAATTAATAAATTCAAATAAAAATAAATTTGATAATTGCAATGAAATTAAAACAAGAAAAAATTCTGGCAATGATCGCCCAATCCTTTTTTCAACTGCAAAATATAACTTACACTGTAAGTTTTACAAAAATCTATTGAAACAATTACTTCCCGAGCATTTACCCCGCCGGACATTGGATTACACAATATATATTAGTGTGTTGCATTGAAGTACTACTGCGAATTGCAACAGTTTGAGTCTTTTTTTAATTTCATTGCAATTTAAATAACTGCAAATTTTGTTTCATTTAATTTAAATTTAAAAATAGTTAATTTATAACAATTAAATAATAAATACTTGCGTTATGTAAACAAAATTATATATTTTTTATTATTAAACTTCTTTTAATTTAAAAATGATTTGAAGATGATTAATAAATTATTTCCACATTTACCTCTGTGATATTTGTTCATTAAAACTTATCGGGCAAATACTCCGTCAGACAATGAATTACATAATGTACAGCTGCTCTTACATATTAATAACATATTGCTCTTTTATATTTTCTTTTAATTTGATTTATGTAATTGTTATTTTGTATAAATATCTTTCAGAAAGAAGTAATTATTCAAATACTCTTTAACAATGAAAAAATATTTATCCACTTGGGTAAAATTATGAAAATTTATTGAATAATAATTAATTATAAATAGAAAAGAGTATACATTCACTTGGTCATAGTTATTTAAATATATTAAATAAAAATGATTTGAAAATAATTAATAAATTATTTTCACAACAACAGCAGGTGTACATTATGTAATTCAATGTCCGGCGTGGGTATTTGCCCGGTAAGTAGTTGTTTTAATGTGCATTTGTTTAACGTACTTACGTAACATAAGTCAAAAGTCACAGAGCTAAATGTGAAAATAATTTATTAATTATTTTCAAATCATTTTTATTTAATTTAAATAATTATATATTCTGAATTAAGAAAATTCCAGCATATTCTAAGATTAGTTTAATGTTTATTGCAATATTATTCATTCGGTTAACATCAACATAATAGGAATTAATAACTTTTCTACGCTGAAAACACGGCGAATTATTAGGTTCTCTGTGTTTCAGTGTTTTCAGAGAGTTTTTCTTAGAAACAAATTTGACTCCTTGACCCAAAAGAAAATAACAATCATTCAATTTTAATTACAGTGACATTAAACACGAAATATTTCTGGCAATGATCAATAAAATTCAATCAATCCATATATTAATTAAAAATGATTTGAAAATAATTAATAAATTATATCCACATTTAGCTCTGTGACTTTTGACTTACGTTACGTAAGTACGTTAAACAAATGCACATTAAAACAACTACTTCCTTGGCAAATACCCACGCCGGACGAGCTAAATGTGAAAATAATTTATTAATTATTTTCAAATCATTTTTATTTAATATATTTAAATAACTGTGACCAAGTGAATGAATACTCTTTTCTATTGAATCAATCCCCTTTTCAAACTGCAAAAATTACTTACACTATAAGTTTTACAAACATCTACTTCCCGACCAACTACTTCCCGAACATTTACCCCGCCGGATATTGTCAGAAATTTTTCTTATTTAATTTCATTGTGATTTAAATAACAGCAAATGTGTGAATCATCTTTGTTTCATTTTATTTCATTCAATTTTTTTCTAAGATTCCACCAATTATTTCACTGTAACTTTAAGAGTTCACTTTTGTCAAAATTTGTTGTTTTTATTGTGTCATGTGTAAATAGAGTATTGCTGATATTAGTAAAAAATGGCGACGGCGTAATCTCTTATAATAAAATTTCAATTTCAATTTTCAATTTCAATTTATTGATGTTATAACCAAAGTTTTACACAAGTCAATTTACAATATATAAATAATAATAAAAAAACATTTGTAAGATGGGATGTATAATAACGTTCAATTGTATATGCAATTTAAGTTAAAGTCAAACGAATATAAAATGGTACCTACAGATTAAAAAAGAAATACATATAACAACATAGGAATTATAAAAATAAATGTAACATATATATTTGCAAGAATATAGGTCAAAAAAACGAATACTAGATGTGAATTTTAAAAAAATCATCAGTGCAGAAGAATGCATGCTCAAGAAGTAATTCTTCTAGTGCTTCTCTAAATTTCTTTAGCGGAAGATTTCGTGTGCTATGACTAAGGTGATTAAAGAATTTAATGCTGTGATACCGTGTGCCATTTTGAGATCTCTGTAACCTCGTTTGTGGCAAAATTAAATCAGATTTTCCTCTAGTATTATAAGGATAATTACGTACTGGCATATCATCAATATTGCGTTTAACGTGCATCAAACATTCAAGTATGTAGATACACGGCAGAGTTAGTATTTTCAATTGTTTGAAGTAAATTTAGCATTCATCACGATATTTAGCACCAGCAACTATTCTTACGGCTCGTCTTTGCAACTTAAAAATACGATGCCTACAATATGCATGGCCCCAAACAAGGATACCGTAAGTTAAATATGACAATGAACAGTTCCATAGTATGCTGTTCTCAGAATAGTCTGCGATACTTTATTAGACAACACCCTTAAACCAAATATCGCCTTATTTAATTTTCCACTTAAATGATCGCCATGGGCAAACCATGTTAATTTAGGATCAAGATGGATACCTAAAAAACTGACAGTCTCTGCTTGTTCAGTATTGTCTACATCTTTTTTTCTTAGCGTAAATAGCATTTAAAAAAAGACAGATATCGGAAATCCATTTAGGCAAATTTGAGTTCTTAGTCTCTGAAGACATCCTCAGAGAATATGTTCGTTGAAGTAAAAAAAAACAAGAGGTACTACGCGCTGACTATTATACATAATTGTTTACAATCTTGTTAATTCGCCGTCCCCACGGGATATTATTCTCCGAGTATTTACAACAAATTGCAATTACTCTTTGTAATTTAATAGACGGCGATTTTCTACTAAACTTTAGTAATTAAAAAAATAGACAAAATAAAATGATTATTGTATTATATTTCATTCAAGCTTTAGTATATTTAGTTAGTTTAAAAATATCCTACATGTACATATATACCGACGCAGAAAAATCACTTTCCAAAACACCAAAAATATTTTGAAATTTATCAAGACCCTTAAGTCCAATTCTGGCATTCCTCTATCAATGCATTTTAACAATAAGAATCTAACTAATACAAATGATATTGTAAATGCGTTTGCGTCACATTTTTCAATGCCATATGCGCACAATTCTTCTTTGCCTTCATTTACCGACTCTTCTGTTGCAGACGTACTTCATATCTCTAAATTTGATCAACGTTCTGTCGAAGATGGACTCAGTAAACTGGGTAATTAATTGTGCGCTGGGCCTGATAATATACATGCCCTTATCTTAAAAAATTGTCGATCTACACTATCTACTCCTATCAAACATATCTTCAATTTATATCTGAAGAATGGTACGTTTCCTGATATTTGGAAGAGAACACGAATAATTCCAATTCATAAATCCGAAGACAAGAAGTTAATTGTAAATTATCGTCCTATAGCTATTATATCTAATCTATCGAAATGCTTTGAGTTTGTACTTAATGAACACATATCTCCTTTTGTAAATTTAAAACTTACTGAGAAACAGCATGGTTTTAGGCCTAAACGTTCAACTGTTACCAACCTTGCATTACATACGCAACTTTTATCTCACCATCTTGATGACAGAGTTCTTTTTTATTAAACTAGATATATTTCGGAAACTATTACAAAACATCACAAAACAATGAACCGCAATCAAAATAACATTGAAAGAAGATTAAAATATCACATAGAAGAGTCTAGTGTTGTTTCTTCTTCCTGATTTTTTTTTTGTTTCAGGTCATTGTCATCAAAATGCTAAAATATCTGAAACAAAAAAAACAGGAAGAAGAAACAACACTAGAAGAGAAGAGAATGTGATATTTTAATCTTCTTTCAATGTAATTTTGACTGCGGTTCATTGTTTTGTGATGCTCTGAATTAATTAATAGCTGAAGGGAAAATAATTTATTAATTAATTATTTTCAAATTCTTGTTATTTAATTTATTTAAATAACTGTGACCAAGTGAATAAATCCTTTTTTTTATTATTATAGATTTTTTTAATTAACATTGAACAGTGCTTAATTAAGAGATTAAACAAGATTATAACAACAAGGACCCGTGTCTATATCTACATACTCAGTCTATTATCCCCCCTTTTCCCTCTTTTCCCGCGTAATAAATTATATCACGTTACGCTATCAATACGGCCTCACTTTATCCTTTATACTCCATCCTCGGCACAGAGCTCTTTCAGATCCGCGGAGAAAACGTATTATGCACACAACAAAGAGGACCTCCTTTCAACTTCTTCATCTTCCTCCTCTTCGCGGAGAGTGTGTCGATCCGGCCGGCACGTGGGACTTAATAAATGTTCTTTTATTCGCGCACTCGAGCGGTAATTATTTCGCCCTTCGACGGGAATGCGCCGCCGTGTTTCGTTTAACTCCACATTCGCACACCGTTCCATTAAACACCTAACATCAGGCCCTCCGCTTCGTTTCGTTTCGTTCAGCTCTCCTCCGAGGTGCTTGTTATTCCTGCGAGTTTCGCGTGTTTATGTTTGGATAGACTTAATGAGTTCCCTGTGTTGTATTTTTCCTTCGTCCAAGGTTTATACGCGGAAGGCACGAGTTGACGTTTTGTCTTATTTAGGACAATTGGGATTTTACACGAGATTAAGTTGAATGAATTTCAATTGCTTTACATTTATAAACATTTCAAACTTGATAATATAAAATATTTTTAGGATGAAAACGCCTCACAGTCTTCTAAAGATTTATATTAAACTCTAAGACGCATTTTCAGTAATGTTTTGTTGCTCTTCTTTAAGTCAAATCGCTGAACTTGTGTTTCCGTTATATTTTAATCCCAAATATTACTGCTTTGAATAATAATTTTGTTTGAAATTGAAATACATTCATATAACCTGTTGTGAAATATTGTGAATTAATTTCTCACTTGGTGAAACATATTTAATTAATAAACTTTGATTAAAACACTTGGTTTGTTTCACTGATTTTTTATTTTTACTCCGACTTTTACTCACATGACCTAAGGTCGAAACTAGTCGGAGTAAAAATAAAAAATCAGTGAAACAAACCAAGTGTTTTAATCAAAGTTTATTTAGTGAGATATTGTTTTAAATTCAAACACTCAATTTTATAAACAGTTGCAGCATTCACGCATTCATTATTATGTGGCAATTCATCATCACTTTTCTTAAAAGTTTCTATATAATTAATATACTGTTTAATAAGTTTTCTATTAAAGAGGAGGTGGCTTCTTTAATAAATAAAACTTAACCGAGCCCAAGCAGTTGTTTTCAAAGGCCTGCATATTCAAAGTTTGTTTTCCTTAAGTTTCCTCAATGAGTACCAAAGTGCCCCCTTTGTTCGGCTTTTACAAAATTCCCCGAAATCTCAAATTGCTTTCTATAGTGATTCATATTTCCCCCCTCAACTTACTAGAATAGTTCCATTCGGACCAATTTTTCTTACCTTTTATAACGTTGTTGAAATTTCTGTTAAAACCTACACCACCAATTGTTACAGGATTCTCTCAAATTTTTGTGTTTCTTTTCCCCCACTTAAAAATATCAAATTATGACGATGTTTCTTCTTCCATATTTTAATTTTTTTTGGTGTTAACATCCCGCCAGAGTTTCAGTTTGAGTAAATCTTCTAAGATGCTATAAACCTTAAGGATAGATAGATAGACATTGATTGGGTGGCTCCTTGGCCAAACAATTGCGACCTTTTCAGATCTATTGTGAATCCCATAGCTCTATTTTCGCCTACTTAATTACCCCTACTAACCCTGACAATGAGCTTTGGGTGTACCTTTCTGGGCTAGGTTTTGTGTCTCCTATCTGTAGGTATCTAATTCTTGATAGGACACTGGCATAGTTTGTGAAGGGGGTCTTCCTCCTCCTCCACAGAATCTGCAGATCGCATCTTCTGATATGCCTAATTTGCACATATACTTTTTTAGCCTATAGTGTCCTGTTAGTAGATCTACTATTGTTCTGACCATTTTCCTATCCTGTTTAATAAGGTCTGTTGTGTTAGATTTGGCATTCGTTTTTTAAGAAATTCCTTCGCCTGCCTTAGCCCTAGTATGCCAAAATTGGGACCGTGTTTCCGTCTATTTTTTGATGGATTGTTTTAATTGATGGTTTTGCGATACCGCAGGAGGGTTCCGGCCGTATGAATGGCTTTGGCGAGCCTTGTTTGGCCAATTTTCACGACATTTTATTGTCGAAGTTTACACCTAGGTATTTCCCTTCCTTAAGAAAGGAAATTACTAAACCTCAGAGTGTTGATGGCCAAAGTCCTTCCAACGCTCTTCTTTTTGTATATACGACTATTTTTTTTTATTTACCGACAGTTGTTTTTGTCAGCACCAGTTGTCGAATATATTTAAGACCTTTTGAGTTCACTGTGAAATCATTTCTGCGAATTGGCCTTTAGCTGTAATTGTCATCTGCATACTCAATACTCAAAACAAGGAATGTCTTCCTCTGAAAATTTCCTTTATAGTTCGTCTACTAGTGTCATCCACAGCAGCCTCCACTGTGGCTTCTTCAGAAGAAAATGATATCATTTCTTCGCCTGAAGAAGCCATAGTGTCGTGAAACAATTGTAGCGATATTGCAATAGACTTTGAAAGACTAAATAGTGTTATTTAATATAAGTAATTATGAACTTTCAACAATTATCAGCCTCATCAATCAATTATTTATACATAATACGTATTATGGTTTTAATATGTAATCTAGCATTTGTATATAAATAATTAAAAAAAAAATAAAAATTTAAGGCAGAAAGACCTAAATAAATATTAATTCTTCTAAGACCTATGATCGATAGCCCATGACAGACTACTTACACAATTGTACATGTTGTAATAATAAATTTTGTAAAATTTTGTTGTCATATTGTCTGAATTAAGATGTTTGTATACATAAAAACTTAACACAAAAATCAGCACCATTTATATTTAACTCGAGAAAGATATAAATAAATGAAACCACGATTTATTGCCGACATTAACGCTTGTGAAAATGACGGTAATGGCCGAACACGAAACGTTATTAGTATTATAAGAGAGCGTGTATAGAGTGGTACATATTACATCTGGCCGCCAGATTTTTATAGGAATCAGACTTGACGTTTATGTAGTTCTTTCCGTGGTTTTAGTTTCACTTCTATAATGCACGACGCGATGGTTCGTGACAAGCATAACCCGCTCGAGAGTTTCCGAACTTTAATATTAACTTATTGCAATTGTATACGTTTCCATCTCGCTCGATTTTTTCATTGCTTTTTTTTGCAATACTTTTCCCATTAAATTTTTGTCACTACCTTGAAAAGTTGTCGTTTTAATTCGACTTATTTTTATTGTGCAAATTTCATTTAAAAGTATTTGTTCGTTAAAATAATGGTAATATTAGTATGATAACTTTTTAAGGTAGTGACAAAAATTTAGTCGAAAAAGTAATGAAATAATAATAATAATAAATAAAGAATAATAAACAAAAGCTTTTCAGATCATTCCACTGTTATAAAAAGCTTAGATATATACAGACACACACAAAGACATTTTTTCAAAACTTGATGGAATGGACTCAATTGGTTGAAATTGGCGGTTCGAACATTTTCACGATCACAAAACTTTCCATTGGACAGGAGTTCGGTGAAAGTAAAAAAAAAATACATTTATTTTACAATACTGTTGATATTTTCATCGTTTCTTATTCTCGTTTTAGTTTTATTTTATTTTCATTATATAGACTGAAATGCAATTTCCTGGAATGATTAACCTCATTATTCACACGTTAAACGAAAGTTAAGTTCCAACAGAATATATCAACCCCACCCGGGGCGGAGCAAATCCGGTTTTAAGTTCGCCGCGTAAGTTCATTAAAACAAACAGAAATTGTCCATTTGAGGTGATATTAAATGCGGAAATATTTCAGCGCTGAGTGTCAACTAAACTCGCGTTAAGTTTACAAATTGTTTTAAATTCACCCTCGCCGGCGAACGCGCCGCGACGCAAATAAGAAAATAGTGATAATTGAATGCGGTGCTGAGTTAACGTTCCGCGCGGATTTATTTTATTTCTTAAAAAAAAAAAAACATTATTAACAGCAAGATGAATATTTTGTGTGTTATTTATTTTATTTCTTAAAAAAAAAAACATTATTAACAGCAAGATGAATATTTTGTGTTTTATTTATTTATTTTTTAAAAATGATAAGATGAATATATAATGTGTTATTTACATATTTAGCGACGTTAGTGATATAAATCTGAATTTTCCCGCACTGTAATTTCAAGCGCCCGCGTTTTTTGCGCAGTTTCAGCCGGAATGGCGGGAGAAGTTTGTTTTTGCCTCATAAAGATTTACTGCTTCGCATAATCTTGGATTTATATCAATTTGTAAAGTAAAGAAATGTAATTGCTATGAATGTAAATAATATTTTCACTACAACTCGACCGGTACATATTTTCAAAGATAAACTTTTGCAGAAAGATCTCGATTTGAAAAATTATTTAAAGTGCTGTATTATATAATTAATATAATGTGAAAGTCCCTGAATAAAGATATATTTACATTATATTTATATTTAATACTAGGAATAATAATTGTATCGACAATATTTTTACTAATATTGCTTGTGCTGGTATAAAAAACTGAAACTATTGAGACTCACCGACAGATGAGTCTCAATTCTTTCATCATTTGGGTACATCAATATAAAAAAATAAAGCAGTCAATTAAAATGCACCGACCGATAACACTTGTCGGTAAGTACAATTATTTCAACGTATTTTCCATGGATAGCTGTAACTTTGTCAATGATCCACTACTAGATATTGACACTAAATGGTATACATTATTTAATTTGCTAGAACATGCTGTTAATATTTGCTTTCCTATAAAACGAATAAAAATAGATTCAAATAAAAAAGTCAAATTAAACTGTTTTAATAATGAAATAAGAAGTATGAGGGAGGGTGTACATTTAGTTCAAGAAATGTATAAAAATTATCCCTCTGAAAATCTCCTATTAACTAAAAAACGCTATGAACTGAATTATAAAATAGTAATAAGAAATACTAAAATGAAAGCTTCTGATACATTTATTCAAGGAGCAAAAATTAAAGGAAGGCAGCATGGAATCTGATAAACTGTGATAGAAATAAACATTCAATCAAAACAACCTGTGATAATATATCTTGTGATGACTTTAATATTTTTTTTAGTAACATAGCCGAGAATCTTCTCAAGAACTCTCCCCCTGCATCTACAAATTCAAACATAAATGTTTTAAATCATTTAAATTTTTGCTTTAGTGATGTTAGTTCAAATGTTGTGAGAGATTCTCTTCAGAAAATTAAAAATAGTAAGTGTACAGATAACCACAACCAATCCATAGACATTATTAAGTGTGTCAAAGACATACTGGTTATACCACTTGCTAAGTTAATAAACGAAATCGTACGTACGAAAACATTTCCGGACGTGTTAAAAGTAGCCCAAGAAAGGTAATCCAAGTGACATAAACAACTATAGACCAATTGCCATCTTACCGGTTCTATCAAAAGTTGTAGAACTAGTATTAAATAATCAAATTTTGAATTAATTTGAAAACAATAATCTTTTTACTAATGCTCAGTTTGGGTTTCGTAAATGTATGTCAACTGGTGATGCTGTGCTTGCTCTCAGTAATAGAATTCTTGAAATATTTGAAAGGAAGAATTCATCAATTGTCTCTTTCTTAGATCTAAGTAAAGCATTTGACTGTGTGTCTCATGACTTATTGATAACAAAACTAAGACTTTATAAGTTTGATGAAAATGGCCTACATTTATTGAAATCATACCTGTTAGAAAGATGCCAGTCAGTACATTTACATGGACATAAATCTACACATAGATCTATTAAGCGAGGTATCCCACAAGGGTCAATTTTAGGGCCACTATTATTTATCATTTTTGTAAATGACCTACCCTCTCATATAGGGGACTCGGATACATTTCTATTTGCGGATGACAGTACCACTCTCGATGAGGGTAGTACCGCTGCAGAAGCCCAAGCAAAAAACTGTATCACAAATAATTTAGTGAGTAATTGGTGCGAGTAAAACGAACTAATATTAAGTGAATCCAAAACAAAAAGAATGGTATTTTCTTTACACAAAGAGAACTCAATTACTGAGAGCACATGTTTTCTGGGTTTACACATAGACACAGCTCTGCGGTGGGATCAGCACTGCAATCACCTAGAAATTATTCAAAAACATGTTTTGTCTCAGAAACTTATCTAGAAACGTCTCGAGCAAAATTCTAAAAACTGCATACAATGGCACAATTGAATCACATATTAGATATGGTATTCTAGCATGGGGTCACTCTGCCTCCAGGCATAGAATTTTTAGATAACAACGAAAAGCAATCAGAATAATAAATGGGGTAGGCTTTAGATCAGATTGCAGGCCAAGTTTGAAAGCCCTTGAGATTTTAACACTGCCATCTATATATACTTTAGAATCGTTATTGTATATAAGAAAGCACCCTAGCAAATATATTACCTCTACGCACCACCATCATAACACTAGATATAAGACGAATATATATCAGAAAAAAATGAGACTAAGTAAATCATATACTAGTACAAACTACTTTGCAATACAATTCTTTAATAAATTACCTGCAAATGTAAAACAATTGCCTCTAAGGGAATTCAAGCGAGAGTTAAAAAGCTTTCTGATTAACTCTGCCTTCTATTCCTAGGATGAATTTTTGACCTGTGGTCTTAGTTTCTAGTCATTTAATTATTCGTTTACATTGTTTTATTAACTTTATTGTCATTAAAATTTTAGCATGTTTGTAAATGTCTTTTTATAATTTTACAAAAATCATTCTTATCTTAAATCTAGTTTTATTTATATGTAAAACTGCAATGTGTTGAAACGCCCAGTATAGCATTACAATGGAAATTAAGTAATGAGAACCAATTTATATTTTAACTTGTTTTGTGTAGTTTTTATTTTATATTGTGATGATTGTATAATTTTATCTCCTACTATTCTTGTATGACTTATGTGAGGCTTGTCATCAATAAATAAATAAATATATATCTTTTTTTCATATATATATATATATATATAATCTTCACGTAACTTACATTCCGTTAACTGTAAAGTGTATATACACACATCTTTATTCAGACTATACATATAATTTTAACAATATAAGAAAAAAATACAATACATATAGGTGTTAGTCTGTCTGGGCTATCGACCAGAGGTCTTTCTGTCCTGATATTAAGTGTATTTATATTGTTTTTTGTCATCTGAGGGCATCAGCGGAACGGATTACACGGATCTTCTTCGACAACACGATTGTAAGTGTTTATCTTGTCGCCGGGAGACATATAGTGCTTCTTTTATGAAGAAACTTATTTCTAATAAAAATGATGCCCCTGAAATATTAGCTATCGTATAGTTTCAAGTGCCTCGTCTTACATCGCGTCATTACAATTTGTTCTATTTGCCAATTGCGTGTACTAATATTTTATTAAAAGCACCTCTTAGTCATTTAAGTCGCAATAGTAATAAATTGTATGAAGATATATTTCTTTAATTTATACCTTTTTGTATTATTATTTTTCACAATTACTTCTCTATAATTATTAATTGTATTGTAATTACGTTTTTTTATTCTATATTTTATATTAATCCATTATTTTGTATTTTTATGTCCTAATTTAGGTAAACTGTTAGACAATAAAGATATTATTATTATTATTATTATTATTATTATTATTATCAGCATTATTTCTGAGCCGTAACATTCAAAATATTGTAGATGAACGAATAAAATATAATAAATATTATTAATAATAATAACTTTTCATTTCCCAACAGATTCATAGTTCTAATAACAGGGAAAATATTTTTTTTTTCAAATATAAAAACGTAGATATAAATTATTACAAAATTTTAAAATAGTAGTTGTTCCAATTAAAAGCCTTTCTCAATTGAATATGTATAATCGTGTACTGGATTATAAAACTGAAATTATTAAAAGAATCTATGCATTCCTTAATCGGCGTTAATTAAATATAAATTAGTAAATGTGCCCATCCTGCGTCTCGTCCTGTTCATTTGTGTTATGTATCGTAGGCCCGGCCTAATCCGGCGAATATCAAGGGTTTTCCACTAATCGAGCCAGATCTGTTGTACAATTACAGTTGAGCCGCACTGATCCCCGCAACTCCCGGCAATAAATAATCTTCGGGGTGACGTTTAATTATATAAATAAGCTCAGTTTATGATAATGCGCTAAGTTCTGATTGTGAAAATTTAGATTAGTCCTCCGTCCGCTGCCGCTGCCGTTTGCGATACGCTATTTATGTAACAGCCCGCAATGCACCAAAGCGGCCATCCTTTGCACCGTATGTTTGTATTTGCATGTGTGTATGCAAATATCGTAAATCACGAAAACGGTAAATGACGATGTGAAAATTGCAATTACCTATGTATTTTATTCGAAAGTATAATTAAATAGTTTAGACGCAAAACAACATAATTTAAGCAAATAGTTTCGAAAAATTTAAGTAGGTTAATTTTTTTAATAAAACCGTATTCACATATAAAATAAAAAATAAAATATATGTGATGTTTATTAAAATGAAATTAAACAAGGAAAAATTCTGGCAATGATCAAGAACATTCGATCAATCCCCTTTTCCCAACTGCAATAAATTACTTATACTGTAAGTTTTACAAACATCTATTGATAATGTACACATAGTGTACGAAATGTACATCTAACGGAAAAAATAAAAATTGTGAAGTAAGGAAGTGTTTTTATTCAATATCTATTAAAACAACTAATTACACAATAGATATTTGTTGTTGCATAGCAGCACCACTGCGAATTGCAACGGTTTGATATTTCATTTTATTTAATTTATTTGATATTTGTTTTATTTTTTGTTTCATATATTAATGTTTAGGAGGACCAGTTGAACATTTATTGCATCAATTGAATCTCACCTTTAGGTTTGTAGAATATCCTAAATAATTATAATGTATCTACTTACTACAAATAAAGTTTATTATTATTATGATTATATATCTAAACAATTACGAGTATTTATATATAATATATTTATTTATTAGCCTGTGCTGCTAAAAAAACATATTTTAATTTAATCCATTGATCAGGTTTAAAGTAATCCACG
This sequence comes from Philonthus spinipes, assembly GCA_963082785.1. Lineage (NCBI taxonomy): Eukaryota > Metazoa > Arthropoda > Insecta > Coleoptera > Staphylinidae > Philonthus > Philonthus spinipes. The sequence goes on from OY720314.1 coordinate 6,953,202, forward strand.
GTTTTCTAGTTACAGTTTTTTCGTCTCGGCCCTCCACTATGGTGAAAGCGCCGGGTAATCGGTAGTTCATCCACGAATTTCAGAAAAATAGCATTGGGCCTTGAGAATCGAATCATTTTGAATAATTCAACACTTTTTATTAGTAATAATATCATTACATTTTTTAAAAATTGAACTTTCTGCCATCCACAAATTTTATCATAAAATTCAGCACATTTCAAAATCACACATTACTAAACTGCGCCAAAGTTACTTTAGTTTCGATTACTTACTTTAATTAGCATGTGCTGTGTGTGTGCACGTTTATATCGCTCTAAGCTAATTTAGTAATTTTTCGTGGATATTCTTATTATTTTCGATTCAAATTTTACACAGTGTTTTTTTTTTAATATCAACTATTATTGTCAAACTGTTCCACATATATTGACTAAGGTGGCTGAACGAATGTTTTACTGTCCTTATAAATACTAACACATTTCCAACTTGTGTAAAATAAATGAAGTTTGCAAATATACAAATTAATTTAAATAGAAAAGAGTATTCATTCACTTGGTCACAGTTATTTATACAGTACTGAATAGCTGTACTGACGAGGGATAGATCCCGAAACACGTGTCTGTAGATGGCCTTATATTAAGTAACATTCCTTTTGTTGTTTTTACATCAATTTTTTCTCGGATCAAAATTTGTTGCATTATGCAATATTTTATTGATGTGCAACAGCAGGTGTACATTATGTAATTCAGTGTCCGGAGTAGGTATTTGCCCGGGAAGTAGTTGTTTCAATGTGCATTTGTTTAACGTACTTAAGTAGCGTAAGACAAAAGTCACAGAGCTAAATGTGGAAATAATTTATTACTTATTTTCAAATCATTTTTATTTAACAAATAAATTTTGTTAATTATTTACAAAATAATTTTTATATTTTATTAACGTTCTGTAAGTAGGCAGTGAAGACTTTTAATTATTTAAATAAAAATTATAAAAATAAACATAGTTTCCGAAATATATATTTAGTTTAATAAAGTTAAATAAAAGAAGTCTAAGAAAAGACAATATTTTTTATTTAAATAATTACATTTTATTGTTTATTGACTATTTAATATTTTATTTATCATCTTCATGAATAAACACACTCATTTATTAATCCAACCGAACAAATTCAGTAATCACCGTCAAAATTGATTAATTATTTTGTTGAAACCATCCGGAACTCCGTTTTGATTTACGCCACTTTAATGACCCCGAACGCGGCAAGCTTTACCCGCCCGCTGTTTTATTTTTATTTACATTTTATTTTTTTTTTAATTGTGGTAAATATATATCTATGCAAATCGACTGGCCGGCGTGATTAAGTCGGCCTTTGGTATTATACTCATAAATATTTACAATCGGTTAGTAATTGCACGCGGATTATGGATGAAATGGACGCGTCCCGACAATTTGTCGCCCCCCGTCCTCGCTCTTTTTTTTGTACGTTGTTGTTGACACACTGTCAAGTGTAATGTGAAATAATGTTTACCTTCACAAATATACATCCGCATAGTTATGAGCGTATTTATAAATTTGTGCACTGGATTTATTATATGGAGTGTGTAAAAATTGTAGAAATTACATTGATTTCATCTGTTTTTTTTTTTTAATCTAATTACTTTTTACCGTTAGGTGTAAGGAGTTCTTCTTTAATATCTGTTTCTATATTCTTCTCTTCATATTTTTCCTGTCTTTAGTTAATTGTTTAATATCCCCGTTTTTAACAAGATTTTAAAAAATGGCAATTTTTGTTTGCAATTTTGTTATATAGGCTGGCAAATAATTTGTCAAGTTTGTGAACGTTAGCGGGATACAGTTCAATAAAGCATAGTGTCGGATTGGTGAACGAAAAAGAAACGAAAAATAATATTTCATAAATAACGGAACAATATTTAACGTAAATACACTTTGAAATAAATATATATAATTATTTTTTTATTTCTTGCCTGCCTTCGTACAGATTTATCTAAATTCTACCTTTTTTATCATTTGAACTTTATTTCTATTCTTCTAACTTTGTGATATTTGCATTTTGCCAATTCGTTTTTTCTCTGGTCTTTTTCGGTTCTGTCAATTCATTTTCTTAGTGTTTCCAACTCATCATTCGACTAGCTTCTTTTAATATTTCTGCCGAATGCTAGCCCTAGCTTTGTGTTGAATTTGTGACGTCCAGTTGGTCGTTTAGAAGATGTCCGTTGAATTTTCTTTTATTTATCTTCATATTCTCCATAATATTTAATTTCAAACTTTTTTCCTCTCTGTGTAGGATCTTAGAAATTATCGTCGAAATTGTGGTTCTCCTCGATAAGCTGATTAGCATATGTGGAGTTTGATTTATTTTGTTCGAAACTGGATTTATGTTCCTTTATTCGGCTCTCAAATAATCTTCCTGTTGGTCCCACATATGGCTTGGAGCAGTCTTTACAAGTTAGCAGAAAATAAAACACTTTGTTGTGTTTTTGTAGTTTCGTCTATGTTGTTTTTTTTATAACATTTCCTAATAAATTGTTTCTTTTAAAAGGCAATATTAATGTTGCTATTTTTTAGATTTTTTTCGACTTTCTCACTCGTTTTACCATACAGAAAAATTACAGAAGAATCCATTTTATGGAAACAAATTTAATTAATACGCAATAAAATATATAAATAATACAATATGAAACAACAATATTTACATTGCTATTTATTTATATTAAAATAAATTAACGCAATTTCCGCGTGAGAAATTAACCCTCCAACATTACGACCTTAAACCAGGAGGGTGTCCGATGATGTACGAGGCGGTCCCGCCGCGTCCGCCCTTTCTATTATTGCAAGGGCGGCGCGCGTATAAAACAATACAAACCCAATTGTCCACTATTAGCCCGTTTTCCATGTTAACACGCTTTCGATCCGTCCAAAACACAACTTATTTTAAACGACCCCGACATGCTTTGATGATTTTTGTAATTATCCCTCTTCGGTTTAATTACACAATTAAATTCGGACGCGCGGCTTTTTTAAAATTATTTTTTTACATTTTAATTAATCGCTCGCCGCCGCTAAATCACCCGACCGAATTAAATTTATTTATTGTGAAGAAATTACGAAAAAAAAAAAAAAACGTGAGCGTGTTTTTAATTGGGATAGAGGTCGATTTAATTAAATTAATTGCGGACATTGTTTTTATTTCTGTTTATATTTAATTATACCTGAAAATGCAACTTCTTGAGAAAAATTAAAATAACTAAATAACCATCTTTATTCAAATGTGTATATGTATGTACAATAATATACAAAAATTAGAATTATATTCTGTAGATGATGAATCGGCTATCGACCGGAGGTCTTTCAGCCAAATTAAAATAGTTTCTTATGTTTTTTTTTATAGAGACCATACCAATATTTTTTATATTGATATTTTAATTACACTTGAAAAAGCAACTTTTTGCAAAACAAAGAAATATCTATATAAATCATCTTTAATGTAGAATTTACATTAAAGCTGCGATCCCCAATACGTTTATCTTTAAGAGATTAACAATTTTATACAGCCATAAAAAAATAAACATTAAATACAGGCAGATAGCTTATTTGCTGATAAACGACATCAGATATTTTTTATTCTTTAAAAACAAAAACAAAATAAAAAAATATTTTTTCAAAAGTTAATTAAATTTACAAAAACATGTTTAACCTAAACATAAATATATCTGATTATACGTGGAAAGTCTTCCTCTTAATATCCATATTTAATACATTCATAATATTATTATTTGTATATTTCTTAATCCTATAAAATAGTCAATGAGAAAAAAATTATCATTTTTATTGTGGAACAATATCTAGTGATGTTTGCCGCTAGGTTGAAAAATCAAAGTTGGAATAAAATAAACACATATTTTGTAAAAATCACTGCACGCTCTGTCGTTAATCTCACCGTTTATTAGGCGTAAAATCGCAGCCTTGAGTATAATAGAATACAATTTATATAATATTCTTTCAATATGGCTATCGATCATCAGTCTTTCAGCCAAAATGAAATAATAATAATAATATTAAGTATAATAGAATACAATTTATATAATATTCTTACAATATGGCTATCGATCATCGGTCTTTCAGCCAAAATTAAATATTTTCTTATGTTTTTTTTTTTAGAAATCATACGAATAAATAGTGTTCAAAAAGAATGGAATTAGTTGTATATCTACGGAATTATTTGTCCTATCAATATGGAATTTGGAATATTTGTTTGACTAGTTAAAATCAAATTTTTCTGACAAAAAATTGAAAGCACCATCAGTCAAACTTTTTCAAGATACAACGCCAACTTGTTTTTCTTATTTTTTTCAAATGGCACAGAATTATATTCATAATTATTTATTTAACGGAATATACTATTTTTACAAATATAAGACATACATGTAAAATACAATAAATTTATATGTATTACTAACTAATTTTAAATACAATGGTAAACACTTTGCGCTCTCAATGTGCGGGAGTTGGATCCTAGATTGTCCGCTTTTTTGTTATCGAAATAAGTTATAAAGTCCTAGGACCCTTTTTTTTGTGTTTTAACTCATTTACATTTTTATTTTTTAATTCAGCTCGAAATTCGGGAGGTATTTTACAGATTTTCCGTATTTTCATCACAATGAAATTCTTTTTGTTTTATTTTCCACACCTTATTACACTTTAGCGTACTTTTATTGTGTTAAAACGGAATTTAATAATGAAACTAGAGAATTTATTTTTCACAAAACCACGTCATCGGTGCGTCATTCATTGAGCAATTATTCAACGGACAACTTGTGTTTTCTCCTGTGCATTAGTTCTTAACACAGACCATAGATGGCTGAGTCGATTTTTTGTTTGAAATATCGTATATTTAATTGCTTCCATAAAACCTCAGAAGACATATCGTTTTTTTTTATAGAACAAACTATTTACGCTTCCTATCTTGGCAACCTTTCATTTACCTAATCTAAATGGCATTTTTTATGGAATAACTTTTGGCTAAATTTTGAGTACATATAATACTCAAACAAACAATTTACGCTTCCTATCTTAGCAACCTTTCATCATTGCCATCTAGATTAGGTAAATGAAAGGTTGCTAAGATAGGAAGCGTAAATTGTTTGTTCTAACTTTTGGCTAAATTTTGAGTACTATATGTACTCAAAATTTAGCCAAAAGTAGTGTACTGTAGTGTTAAATAGCCAAATTAAATAAAAATAATGGATTTTATACGTCAAAAATGTACGATAAATTATTACAATCGCCATCTCGTGGTTGCAATTTGTGTTATACTTACTTAAGCATACTCTATATATTAAATAACTATGACCAAGCGAATAAATACTCTTTTTTATTTATCTCTATGTAGTTTAATAATGGATCGATCTGAATACTGAAGTATTTCAGTCTTTCCCCCATTTCAATCTTTATTTCTGGCTTGCGCATGAGAGCTTTTTAGCTCACGAATAAGACGTCTGTCTTCTTTAGATTGTATTCCAATGAGAGCTTTTTAGTTCACGAATAAGACGTCTGTCTTCTTTAGATCGTATTCCAAGTCGGCTTTATTAGGCCAGTTCTTGTAAACACTCCACAACGCATTCTATTTGTTTCCGATTTTCTTCACTGACTTATCAGTGATGATAATTACTTGATCATCAGCGTAAGCTTGATAATTAATATTATCGTCTTTTATTTCGCTCATATTCCTAAACAATTCCAGCGATCCAGAATATGGTACCAACACATGAGCCTTGTGGGTATCCTCTGTATGCAGTAGGTCTTGTGGCACCGGCAGCTCTTTCCTCAAGGAAGCTTTTTACCATTTTGGTCAATATCCTTAGGCAATTCATGGCATTGGGTTCTACTATTATAGTGTCATATTTAATGCCATTAAAGGTATTGCTGATGTCAACCCTTACTTTAACAAGTAGCTTGTTCGTCATACTCCTTAATTCTTCTAATGCATTTAAAACTGCAATCTGGTCCCCTTTTAATAATTGGATGTAATACTACGGATTGTATTTGTTTACGCGGTTTACGCGATTTTATTTTCAAAATTACTTAGACACGATAATTTATTAAGAAAACAAACACCGTGCATTAAAAATATTTAATTAAAATAATGAAAAGAGAAATACAAAATATTACAAGAAAATTAAAGATTACTTAACAAAAATGTGTAAAAAAAACGTTTAAATTGCAAGTTTAAATGAACAAATATAAATGAATAATATGCAAGGAATAGAAAGTTGAAAAATCAAAGATAGAATTTAGTTTCACGTAGAGAACTTAAAGAAGGGAACTTACTTGTGTGTTGTTCAGAAGAAGTGATATAAAATGTTTTAGAAAGAGGGCAGAGAGTTGAAGAATAGAAGACAGTTAAACAAGGAAAACGACATAAAAAGGCGTGCAGAGAGAAGGATAGAACAGGAAATGCAGTAAAATGTGTTTGACTAGTTTGGCGCATATTTCTCGATTTTAGGAAAAATAACTCGATGCTGGGCCAGACCTTTTTGCCCATTGTTGATCACGTAGGGCCGGAAACCTATTGTACAGCCGGAATTTTGATACAAAGCTTTACTAGCCGTTTATTAAGTTTCTCGTAAATAAATATAAAGACCTTTCGGTTGACAATAGGTTCGAGGAAAATGTTCAAATGCCACGTTTCTTCTTTCGCGGTATTAAACGCGAACAGTATTGATTCTTCAAGAGCTTTTATACTTTTATATTTTATCTCTTGCATCTCTTCCATCTCTTTTATCTCTTCTATCCCTTCTATCTCTTCCATCTATTCTGTCTCCTCTATCTCTTTTCTCCTATCTCTTCTGTTTCTTCTATCTCTTCCATTTCTTTCATCTCTTCGGACTCTTCCATCTCTTCGAACTCTTTCATCTCTTCTTTCTATTCTATCTCGTATTATCTGTCCATCTCTTTGGCCTCTACTTGAGCTATCTGTTTACTAACTTACGGTACGTTGTTGATTTGAGGCATCATTTGTAACGCCGGAAATTTCACGCTGAAGTGCAGGACAGATTCTAGGATTTAGCTGGTGTGAGTTATCCCTGATAAATTTAATTTGTTCATTTATGAATTTAATTATTTGTAGATTTCGATTTTTTATATCAATTTTATGTTCCTGGCGTAATTTATCCTATTCGTGAACTTTGTTAATAATCAAATTATTTGATGCAGTGATTTTCTTTCTGAAATCTCATTACGCTGTCAATCTATCATACAACCATTGTGATTATTGTATAAAGAATGAATATTCCGCTACAAGATTTCGCGAAGAAATATGACATCCTTTAACGACGCAAAAGTTAGCGAGATTTCCACGAAATAAGATGAAAAAAAAGCGACCCCTTTTCCATCTTTTCATTTTTTTTTTTTTTTTCTTTTCTAAGGAGGTAATAATTTTCGCACATATCTGCGCCGTGTGCCGGCGCGTAATGGCAAATTGAAGAGACCGATGTAAAATTGTAAATTTATAGATCACAAATCGGAACATAATACGCCACTGTTGATTTCGGCGGAACTCATACATCATTCGGCGCATATGCAAATGCCGGCTGCACATTCATCACGCGGAGGCGCCCACCACCCCCGCAGCCATCCCCAGCCCCAGCCCCGTTTCCCGGTTTGCGTTGTATCGGTACGCGGGACCACTCCGGGGGCCCACCGAGCGGATTAACTCGCAAAGCGATATTTTATTGTCATCATAATTTGTTTTCCATATACTCGACGTTGTCGCGTCGTGTTGCTCCCGTTGTTAAAACGCCCCCTCCATTAAATTCATCATCAACGGATCTTAATAAGCCACAAAAGCTTTAACCAATTAATACCGTTAGATTTAATATTGATAATTACAAAGATTATAATAATAAATATTATTATTTGTCTGAAAATAAAGTAAATACAAAGAATATACATGATTTGTATGCCAAGTTCATTTAATAGTTGACTGCTCTGCAATTTAACTTAAGTAATAGATAATGATACGATCTATTAAAATTAAATCAAATAAAAATAATTTGACAATAATTATCATGATGGTTGCGACCGTAACTACATGGTAATTCATAATAAAACCACTGAATAAACACTTACTATGTTTTTTTTGCCATAATTGTAGAAAACATAGTAAGTGTTTATTCAGTGATTATGAAAATAATTAATTAATTATTTTCTCTTTAAATACATGATATTAAAACGCATATCTTCCAAGATATTATTTAATTTGATTGTTTAGTATTTGGAATAATTTTGTTTAATTTGCGCTAGCGCTCCTATCTCGCGTTGTTTATTGTCTGGTTTAATTTTAGTTCAATATCATTATATATAATCACGTATTTAAAACAATCTGTAACTGCATTGTAATGAGTTGGTTGAAAGACTGAACTTTAATATACCACGTGGTCCGCAGTCTCGACATAAGCCATTATTTCGTTTGGCCTTTCATCCGAACCGGTACGGGATGTTTAGCCCCCTGGACCGTATGATGCGATATGCCAATGAACTTGACAATAACTACAATTTTGTGTTATTCCATCCTCGATTCACTCATTTCAAGTGCCGCCTGCACCGCATCAACATATCTAATTTGTCCGATATCGTTTAGGTATTTTAATATTTTAATGTGTTAATATATTTTATTGTCTATCTTATGTTTTACAATTTTACATTTTAATCTGTCGGTATCTATGTGTAGTGCTTATTTTATCTTTGTGAATTGCTTATTTTAATTGCATGTTTAACATTTATCTGTGATACATTGCTTTTGCATCTACTTTGCTGTGATAACATCTGTGATACATTGTGAAACATATTTTATACATATTTTCTATTATTATTAATATATTGTTTGATTATTGTATATATATATATATATATATATATATATATATATATGTTTATTTATTCAATATTTATTTATTTTCTATTTTGTAATGTACCCCTGAGATTACCTGACCACTCTTAATTTTGAATTGTAAAATCACTTGGGATAAAGATGTTCAAAGTTTATGTTGAATAGTTGACATATTTGTGTATTATTATTTATGATGATTTATGTAAATGTTTACAGTTTTTGTAGAAAGGAGATTTCCGTAAATAAATGAATTAAATTAAATTAAATTTTGGATTTAGCTGTTGATTGAGTAAATAATAAAATTAATAAAAATTAACCCATTAAAATACACGATTAAATTGTTGATATATACACGACGAAAAAAAAAATCACTTTCAAAGACTAATAAAAACGAAGTGCCTAAAAAACGTTAACTACGCCTTATTGCGTACTTCAAGATTGACACATATGTAATTTTTTTATGAAATGTTTATTACCATGTATGGCTTAAATTCATCGGAGATTATCGCCTCCGCACAGTGTGTTATTCAGTTATCAATGGACCTGGTTCTTTGATGAAATTGAAAATAAATTCAAATATAATAGTTTCCACTTAAATCATTTTTATAATGATATTTTGAAATTCATAAATGATTTTCCACAAATCGCTATTTTGCAATCTTCTAAATTGAAGTATCTTACATCAAAATCAATGAATTGATCAGGCCGGTGAGCGACATAAATTATATCCCATCAATAAAACCTGGAGGGACATATTTGTCCCAACTTAATATTTAAAAATAAAAAAGTCGAACCCTAATCTTCTTTATGTTGGTTGTTGGTTGTAGAGACTTTAATTATTTAAATAAAAATATATGTATTTCGGAAATTATGTTTCCATCTTCGGTATTACGTATTATTTATTTAAACTTCACTACTGAAGATGGAAACAGAGTTACCGAAATATATTTAAAAAAATAAGTAGAAGAAAGGACATATATTTTTATTTAAATGAATTAACGCTATTCACTTCGACTTTTTTATTTTTGAAAATTGTATTTAAAGATTTAAGATTCTCAGAAATTGGTTAAAATCGATATTTTAATTTTTGTACTATTTTTCTAAATACGAAGTTGGGACAAATATGTCCCTCGAGGTTTTATTGATGGGATATAATATACGTCCCTCTAGATGTGTGGAGAATAATCAAATATAGTCCCAAAATCGTTATACATATTTATAGAGGTAGTATTTTTTCTATTAATAAATTTTGACCATGAGAATGAATAATTTGTATATATGAATATAAATTCAATATATATTATATATGTATTATAAATGTGGAAATAATTTATTAATTATTTTCAAATCATTTTTATTTAATTTATATATTATATTTTGAATTCTACGTGGGAATATAGAAATTTTGTATTTATATACAATCATCTTAATTGTAAAATTTACATTAGGTATATATACATTTCATATCATATTCTTTCTAAATGGCCATCAGTTTCTCAACCATGAGTCCATGTCTTTATGTCATATCAGTCTGTTAATCGTTGATGAGTGGTGTGATGAATGAATAGTAGTTTCAGGAGTTTTAAATTATAAAAATTATTTATAATTAATTAAATTATAATACATATTATAGAAAAATATCAATTCGTTAATAGAAAAGAGTATTTATTCACAATGTAAAAACATTGAATTTTTCTCGGATCAAAAATTTGTTGCATGATGCAACATTTTAATGAAATGCAGGTGTACATTATGTAATTCAATTACCGGAGAGGTATTTACCCGGAAAGTAGTTGTTTTAATGTGCATTTGTTTAACGTACTTACGTAACGTAAGTCAAAAGTCACAGAGCTAAATGTGAAAATAATTTATTAATTATTTTCAAATCATTTTATTTAATGTATTTAAATAGCTGTTTTCTTTTTTCTTTTCTATTTATGAAAAAAAAAAAACATTGAATTTTTCTCGGATCAAAAATTTGTTGCATGATGCAATATTTTATTGATATGCAACAGCAGATATACTTTATGAAATTCAATGTCTCGAGGGGTATTTGCCCGGGAAGTAGTTGTTTTAATATTCATTAGTTTAAAGTACTTACGTAACGTAAATCAAAATATCACAGAGCTAAATGTGGAAATATTTTTTTTCCTTGTTTTCATAAACAGGACAAGTTCGCCTTCCTTTAGTGGACGATTCTCGGTCGTCTACTTTGTAGACCCAAATCGTTGACGATGCCACTTGAAATTAGGCAAAAGGTGGCGCTCGCGTCGTCTTTAATTTATTTTTTTTTTAATTATTTTCAAATCATTTTTATTTAATAAATCCATTCAGTGCAAGTTTCAATATATCCATTCTCGCATCTTATATTTTCGACAATAAATCATGCACAGTTCTAAATTAAAATTTCTCCCCGCAGTAATCTCCTTCGGGCGCACCCTCAAATAATAATAATAATAATAGGGAAAAAAACTGTCGGGGCCCGTGTCGTGGGTTCAGGGGGACAATTTCATAAACGCCGTTCGTGTACGTGTACGAATTCAAATATAAAATAATGGTTTGCGGAATATAAATGCACTCATTTCGTCCCGGAAGAGCGTTCCTTCGCCGACTTCAATATAGGACGAATTCCTACATCCGAACCAACTGTTGACCCTACACCGGGGAGACACTTCCTCGGGATATTGTAAGTTGCAATGCTTGAAACTGAATACGGCTTGTTTAAATTTGAATATTTTGTTGATTTTTAATTAATATTGCTGAAATTTATTTTCTTACATAAAAAAAATACATTTTTTATTGATATAACATGAATTAGAAAAATATATGTTTAATTAATTTCTCACTTAACCCGTGGTGAAACATTTTTGAATTAATTCAGGATGATTTAATTGAAATAAAGTGAAACAAACAAAGTCTTTTAATTTCAATTAAATCATCCTGAATTAGAATAATATATATGGTTGTGAGTTGTGTGAAGATTTAAATGATTAATACAAGGTGGCCAGAAAAGGTGTGATTATCTTCAGGTAGTGTGATTCGTTGATTAATTTTGGATGAAAAATCTAAATAAAAAACTTTGTATTCTTCCTCGTAACATCTCACGAGGCTGTTAAAATATTAAATGTATATCTGAAAAATAGTATTATTTTTTAAATATTTTCGAAAAAATCTATAGAATCGTCAATCAGTTACACATTTGTAAAAAAATAAATGACATAGGTGATTAATAAATTGGAAACTTTAACAAATTAATAACTTCTTCAGAAGCACTTTTTTTAATTAAAATAGGTGCATTTTCATATATAACCATATTAAATTTCACTTCACTTTGACAGCGTTCCTTCTGAAGATGTATACATTAAACGAGTATATTATGCACATGATATTTAGATTCTGCAATGGTAAAAGAACTGGTGCCAGAAATGAGTACCAAAGAATATATCCAAATGGCCAACAAGAAGATAACGGCAAAAGAAAATCCTCGGCCGGTTAAAGAAATGGGACATCGAAGGACATTTTGAGTTAACGTATTTTTGCCCTACAAATTCCCATTAATTTCATTTGCAGTTTTCACAGCCCATTTACGCCGCATGGATATTTCCCATCTCATTCATATTACATATTTTTTTTATCTACATTAATTTATCATCACTTGAAGATAGGAATAAGCCGGTTGCATTTTGTTTTCACAATGAACCGTTTGGGATTGATAAATAAATATTTTGATGCGTATTATTTTTATTTTGTATTTTGTCGTAATTTGTGATTGGTAATTTGCCTTTTTTATACATATGTTTTGTAATATTTTTAGAGCGTCACACTTTTCTTATAAAATTTTTAATATGTAATTATAATTGTAATTTGCAAATGGAGATTCCGTTAATAAAGTAAATTGAAATTGAAATTTCAGTTTTTAAAATAGAATAAAATAAAATAGAAAAAAAAAATGGAGCACAAGACTTAACTCTGATCGATAGTCCAAACAGACTAACACCTATATGTATTGTAAACATTTATGTTGTATTGTTTAATATTATTTGTACAGTCTGAATAAATAATTCTGTATATATAGCAACATTTTTCTTTCTCAAATCTTCGTGAACAACAACAACAACAAAAAAGAAAACAATAAATAAAAAGCTTTGGATTTTCGCCGGGATGTATTCCCTTAATTCTTGAATAATTTATGTTGCACGTAACCGCCGCAATATTTAAACTTTTTAACTTTCGTCCCGCGATATAACTGCGGGATTGCCGCTCGAAGAGTTCTTTTATATAATTAAAGGCTGTTACTTTTTCTCCCTCGCTCTCTCTCTTTCACTGCAGAAGTTCAGGAACAGTTTCATCGCGTTTAGAATAAGTTGCCATCAATCAAACGCAACGCAGAACTTTTAATTAAGTATTGTTACATTACGCCCTGCTTCCCACTTACAATAATAAAACGGGATGCGAGAGGGCGAAGTTTATAGTTAAAAGATATTTTAAGCGAAAGAAAAATCAATTTTATTTTTCGATTTATTTAGTTAGTTAGTTTATATAGCTGATAATCAATAATGTGTGTGGAAAACTAAAACATGTGCAATAAAAAATGCAAGCATTTCATTAAATTCTACATTCAAATTTCATATTAATTCCGTAATAATTTAATTATATCTTAAAATGTTCCTTTCTAAAATGAAAATGAAAAATATCAGTCTAAATTTGAAAATTATGGCTCTCATTTTCGTATTAGGTTAATTCACTAGGAATTAATTATTAATATATTAAATTAATATATTAATTATTAAAAAGTGCCAATCTCTAGGATTCAATTATATGAAATACTTTAACTTTTAATCTGTTAGGTACAAAAATATCAATCTAAATTTGAAAATTATGGCTGTTATTTTCGTATTAGGTTAACAACTCACAAGGAATTAACCTAATACGAAAACAACAGCCATAATTTTCAAATTTAGACTAGTGAATTAACCTTACACGAAAATAACAGACATAATTAAAACATTAAAAGTGAAAGTACTTCATATAATTGAATCCTAGAGATTGGCACTTTTTTAATAATAAATATAAGAAAAACACTTGTAAGAACTTTTCTCCACAAATATTTATTATTACTAAATACGTATTTCGACTACGATGGAGTCACCTTCAACAGTTTACAATTTTGTAATGAATTATGTCTATTTTACTGCCTAGCTATCTCTGCAACTATAAAAAAATATAGAGTTCTATTTAAAATAAGGAAGTACGTACCTATTTTTAGAACCTTAAAAATATTTTAATAAAAAAATCATGCAGTTAAATTAAAATTTCATAATTATATATTGATTAAAAGTCTATATAGTGTTATTGTGAGATTTCGGTTAAATATCCTGTATGTTTAATATGTATAGATCTGTTAATAAATATTATATATATAGGGTGTCCCACTACAAATATATATGGACATTATTACAAAATAATGTACAAAATAAAACTTCAATAACACAGATAGACAAGCCCTCATAAAAAAACTTCGCGAACGCTTTATCTATTCATTTCATATCAACACTCATCTATCATTTTCCGGGAACAGGATGTTTGTGGTAACGTTTGACCTGGATAATCCCAACAGCATCCCGCTAACAGTCCCCATTCAAGGATTAAGGCCCGGCGCAAATTGAACTCAACACACGCAGAGCCCATGCACAGCCCACGTGTGTGTCATTCTGTAGAACACCAGAATTGATGGGGTAGCGCATATTAAAACCAATCAACGCATAGCACAGACCCATCCTGTTTTCGCGTGGTTTGAATTTTGCGAGAAACACAGTTTCCTGGTTCGTGGGTTGAACGTAGACATTTATTGAACTGGTGCTCGTTCGCAGTCATCGTGGAAGTAACGATGTCTGGGATAGGTTCAATATGCGCTGCCTTAAAAAAAACGTGTACTGGGACGTGCATGGGATGGACGTGGACTTTGCGTGTGTTGGGTTCTTTTATACCAACATAAATTCCATATCCAATAAATCCCATGCACTCTATAATTTCCTAACGAACAACCAAATCCACGTAAACCTTCTTGTTGAAACCAAATCAATTATACACTTTTCCTTCCAGAATTGGCAATTCCTACAAATTTTATCCATCATGCAGAGCTGTAGATATCGAGGTCGGTCTATAATTGATGTTCATCCATCTCTTAAACTCGGAAAATCTAATCCCCCTAAAATTAACAACCCTTCAAATGAATGCCTCCACGCAACCCCGAACTTGCCCACATTTTTAATCCATTTTATTCCTAGTATACATTCATCCTCATTCCTCAATAAATGATACTATTTTTACCAAGGCGTCGTTATATGACAATATTATAATTATTGGAGATATGAACATTGACAAACCGAAATCTCGACATCTCACTAATTTTCTCTCCAATTCAAACGTTTCGCACACACACCTCTCCCACCTTTATAATGAATGATACCCAATCCTCCACATTTGACGTCTTACTGTGTACCCAAAACGTAAGACCCTTAATCAATGCAGTCACATTAATTCCCGACCGTTTGGAAGGGGATAATTATAGGAATGTTTTTTTTTTTTTAGTTAAGTGTATTTGCATTAATTGACTGGGATAGGGTATTATGAAATTGGAATATAACATTGTGTTTAATAGTTTGAAATAAAATTTGAAATATCTCTGTTGATTAGGTTAATTTTGGAATGTCTATGGTCAAGTGTATGATCGAGAGGGGGGAGAAAGGATGGGTTGTGTGATGTTTAGTTAAAATGCTTCATCTATCCATTCAATTTCAACTAAACATCACACAATCCTCTCGATTATATACTTGACCATACATATTCCAAAATTAAGCTACTCAACAGAGATATTTAAAATTTTATTTCCAACCATCGCACTATTAACCACAATGTTATACTCCATTTTTTTTTAATATTTCTGAATAAAATTTAATATTTTCTTCTTTTGAAAATTAAAGATAAACAAAATGAGTTATACAAATCACTTTCAGGCTATTTTACATGTTATTGGGCACCCTTGTGTGATTCTTCGCGATAGCTGTGATGCGGTATTTGCTGCGCTCCTCGAGGTACTCTTGCTTGCATCGTTCTTTAAAGGCCTGGTCGTTGTACCATCGCGTTAGGCAATCTTTCAATGCAGAGTTCTCATTGCGACACGAGAACACCATCATCAGGCTGTTGTCCTTGCAACATTGAGAGAACCGTTCCACCTCTTCGAAGCACTTTTCTGTCTTGGCCACATCGCGCATTTTCTTCAGGATCAACACCTCCATCTCAACACGACGGAGGGATTTATCATTTGGATCACCCAAGCCATGGGGACCTCCGCCTTGCGTGGAAGACAACACACTCATTGCATAGGTTGATATAATTATTCCTCGAGAAATATTATCTTATATTTCCATCCACTGTTTTTCCTCCAATTTCCATTCAGTGAATTTAATTATTATTTAATAATATCCTCTTCCGGTCAATTAATGTAAATAGATCTAAAATTAGAAAACATTCCTATAAATACCCCGTTCCAAACTACATCCTGAAATTAATAAAGCACAAATGACACTTCTACAGAGATATTAGACAGAGAGATACTACAGAAATTCGGACGCAATTCAAAAAATTAAGCAGGGATATAAAATTGTTAATTATAATGAAAAACTGACACATGGCTCACAGCTTTTCAGAAAATCAACAACAGTAAGGATAAAACATATTGGACTGAGGTTAAAAAATTTAGCAAATACAAAATCTCGCGCAATATTACACACATTCTGGACCCAACGACTAACGAAACTACAAATGACAAACAAGCAATTACTGATATATTTGCTCGATATTTTCACGACATGTACCGACAGATAGAAGACGTTTCATTTAACCACAACTTTTTTAAGCACTTACATGACTGGCAAAACGATTTTTTTAACTCAAATCCCTCAATTAACCTTACTGACGAACTGACAGAAGACAACTACATCACTGTATTATTAAACACCGAAAAAAAAAACACCCCACCAGGACATGACAATATCTGAAGACATATCTTAAAGGTCTTACCAGTCCCCGCCCATCAATATATCCTAAAAATCCTAAACTTCTGCTACCATTCTGGTTACTTTCCACCTGAATGGAAAACGGGCATCATTACCTGCATAAACAAAAAGGATCAAGACCACTCCCTTGTATCCAGCTTCCGACTAATCACACTCCTTCTTGTCATTTGTAAATTATACCAGTCCCTCCTTAAACAAAAAATCCTATCGAATATATCCAGCTTAATTCCTAACTACAAATTTGGATTCCTTCCCCATAGATCCCGCTCACAATCCTTGCCTCAAACATCCAAACAACACACCTCGAAGGACGATCATCTGCAGCCTTATTCCTAGATATCGAAAAGTCCTTCCACTCCGTATGGTACAGATGTATGTTACATAAATGTCACACCCTAAACCTACCTAAATATTTAATCAGCATCCTTAGAAACGTCCTAGAAAACAGAATCCTAAAAGTTAAATTCCACGATACCACATCTCATACATTCACCCCTGATGGTTGTACCACAAGGTTCACCCCTTTCACCTATCCTATATAACCTATATTGTATAGACCTGTATAACCCCGATCCTATCTATATTTTGTTTAATAACTAGGAGGAGTAAGTGCCAAGGCACGATTTACACTATAAAAAGTCACCAGAAAAATCACCAGATACAGCAATTTTAAATAATTTTCAGAATAAAATCAGATATATAATATAAATAATATTTAAATATCAATAATAAATATTTATTTTTCTATATTATTTATTAATATTTACATTTATTGAACCAATAACTAAATTATGGGCTACATATTAATAATTAAAAAAAACTAAAACTATGTACTTTTATATTTTATTTATTGCAAAAGATAAATACTTGTGAGTTAAAATCACATCTCCTCTCACAAAATAAAATTCTACTTTAACACGTGTATCATAAATATTTTATATTTTTCTTTTTTGCTATGTTATCTATAAACACTTTCTTCATGAAGAGAAATTAAGAATGGTTATCTATAAATTATTCATCCAATTTGGACATTTTTAATTCCTCTCTTTTAATTGTAGCCAATCCTACATATGTTTTTTCTTTGAAGATTTTATTAGAATTTGTTCTGATTTGTGATGCATTATCCATTGAATTGACAGGATTATCTGGAAATATGGTTAATAAACTAGAAAAACATTCTTCAAATATCATAGCATTCATTTCTTCAAGATAGTCGGCAGTTTTTTACCCTCAAATAGCAACAATGCTCCATCAACAAAACCTAGCTTTGATCCAACGTGCACAATTATAAAACGTTTGCCTTTTCCTGGTGGATTTTTGATCCCCATCGATAGCGTTAGATACGTGGATCATCTTTCATAATCTGTTTGGATTAGAGTTCAAGGTTTCAGCGCATGAAGTTTAAAACACTCCTCCTAGTTATTAAACAGACCACAAAAGGGGGTTATTTAAGCTACTAGAATCAAAAATTAAAAGATTATTATATTTTCTATGAGTTATTCATTTTCACAAATTCTAAATAAAATCAGTTTGTATACGTATCCGTATTATTTTACTACAAAACTATATGCGAAGCTCTCGCCATTTTCAATTTTAATTTCCCGTTTTATTTCCACTACGGCGGCGAAATTAACGTCGGATTAATTTAAATGAATCCGACTGCGGGGACCGGGGCGGGGTGAATTTTTCAGAATTATCGACGCGCCGTTCCAACCCCAACCCCCTCCGACTCAACCCGACCCGTATGCACATCCCATTCTCCGGAGATTATTTTACTGTTCATATAGAGATATTTTTATCGCCGTCCGCCCTCGAGCGTAATGTATTTAAATATGAATGGGGAGCGTTTTTCTTTCTTTCAATAGAAATTCATACTTGAGTAGTGCCCCGGCCATGAAATTGTAATGAGGACGAACCGAACCGTACCGAAGTTCTTCTCATCTCGTTTGCTTATTTGCTTTTTTCTTTCTTTCGCTTTGTTTCTCATCAACTTCTTCATGTTTAGCGCATCTATGAAATAACAAACACGATCGTAAAATGGAATACGTTCATGAAATTAGTTAAATAATAAAGATAATCCGCCCGTGACTCCTGGTACACATATTCATTTTGTACTATTCTGATACTTTGAAAATAAAGACACATGATTATTATTATATACCACTAAGTTTTATATCAACAATAATAGGAAACTAGTCGAAAATATAACAAAATTTTAGTAAAACAAAACCAAATGATAAATGAAGAAAAAGTAAACAATAGGACTTTCTATACATAAAAGTACCATAGAAAAAGACTAATAGTGTTTATATATACCTTTTTTACATTTTCTATTATAAATTATAATTTTGACTTATACAAACATAAAAAACACAAAAGTATTCTTATATCCTACTGAAAAAAATCGTCGCGAAAAGATTAAAGGAAAAATAAATATGGTGGTTTTCTTGATGTATTGTAAAATGTTTCATCAAGTGCAGAATGAGAAAATAATTGAAACCACATGGAATGATTCTCTCATCCTGCACTTAATAAAATATTTTAAAATAAAAAATCTTATACAAATTTATTGAATTTTAGAATGGGCATAAAATTATCTATTTTTTAAAATAACAACGGAAAAGTTTCACTCTTTTGTAGTAATTTATTTAATTATTAACTTACACGAGCTCTTGGTTCAAGATTTTTAAATTAAAAATAAACAAGAAAAACTACAGAAATTCAAACATTCCCATTTTCCAACACTGCAAAAATTACTTATACTGGCTGGTGGGGCATAAACCGGGGAAGTGGTGGTTTTCAATAAATTACGGAAAAAGTTTGTCAAATATGTTTGTAGAGTGTAAATAGTATTTTTTTTTTCGATCATTTCAATTTCCAGCACTAAAAAAAAAAACGATTTACACTATACAAACATATTTGATAAATATTTTCACTAATTATTCTGGTTCGACACACATTTATTGTAATTAACAACATCCCCGGCATTAGCCCCGCCAGACAATGTAAGTAATTTATGCAGCGTTGAAAACTGGGATCACTATTGAATTTTAGTGATCATTTTCAATATCTTTTTCTTGTTTAATTTAGATTTTCTCGTTTCCTTTAAGAACTAATTTAATTTTATAAATTCCTTAATAAGAACCCCAAAAAAGTACATAACTTTTTTTCCTACACACAAAATGAAATTTGTTAAATGAATATTTCGATGTGAGGGGGCGCAGGCCGGATAATATGGGTCGAGGCCCTATCTCCGAAATTACCATCCCCGCGCTGAAAGGGGAACATCGGGCGAAGGACGAGGGGGCGGTAGATTTGCGTTCATACACTTTTCAGTTCACACATTACTATTAAGATAAGGGCGCACTCCATACCTTTACAGTATTACGAACCTGTTACATAAGTTTTAACTTGCGTTAAGTCCGCATCGCGCACATTGTAATCATATCGTTCGGGGATCTCGTCGTTTTTTTTTTGTGTGCTTCGTTTGCGCGCTCTCTCTCTCCGTTCAGACTTGGAGGAGTATTTAGATAAGAATTAATGAAGGATTTTATTGGATTCGGCCCCGTGGAGATGGGTAATCAAATATAATCAAAATTGTGCAAGGAGGGGGAAAAATGGCGTGCATTAAATGCGCTAATGGTGTAGAAAAAAAGTCGTATCGTAACTACTCTTTTGACAAGAATGTACGCGGAAAATGAAAACTGTTATCTAATATCTGAAATATATGTAATTTAACACATTTAATTTTTTTAAATAAAAATTTTCCATATTTTGACGGAAAGACCATAGGTCTTCTTCAAGCAAGCAAGAAAGAAACAAATATACCATTATAACGAGCGTACAACAATTAAAATACATACTAATTATTATAATTTTTGATATATCTTCCAAGATGTTGATATAAATAAAATATTATTTGATTCAATCTGTAATTGTTCGTATTAAAAAATGCGTGTTTTTCGAATGATCCGTTCTTTCTAATAAAAAAAAATACGTAAAGTGTAATTACATTAATACCAGACTGTTTTTTTCCTCCCTACTTTGAACTTTAATTAAAAATTAATTCCGGCCATTGTTTGAGTTGGTTAGAAAGCTCGATATAATGAAAACCGACCTATTTCTTGTTACGAATCGATACGACGGACAAAGGCCGTCCAATTTTGATTATATTATAGACAATCGTCGATGAGTCATTATTTAACAGAGAGAATGATTGACGTTGGTAATTGATTTAATAGGTTTCGATCGTTTATTGTGTATTTAAAATAATATCTCTCTCTCTCTCTCTATATATATATATATATATATATATATATATATATATATATAGTTATAAACACACACAAATATCTTAATTCAGACAATTACATTTTTACAAAGATTGACCGGAGGTCGTTCTGACCTGTCTTGAATTAATCGTGATGAGTAATAAAAATGTCTGTGCCAGTTTGCTGAACTGTCCTAAAGCATTTTGATGAATTCACAAATTTTGAGAGTAGTATCTTTATTATGGAAAACGCATCTAGGGAAAAT
Organism: Philonthus spinipes; assembly: GCA_963082785.1. Lineage (NCBI taxonomy): Eukaryota > Metazoa > Arthropoda > Insecta > Coleoptera > Staphylinidae > Philonthus > Philonthus spinipes. Next base: position 6,974,718 of record OY720314.1, read on the forward strand.
GGACAACGATAATTATCTGAAGTACAAAAGGCAACGGGTAAAAGTAAAAGATATGGTATCAGAGGCAAAAAAGAGACTTGGAAAGACTTCGGCACAAAAATTGAAAAATATAGTAAAACAAACCAGAAATTATTCTACAAAGTATTGACCGGAGAAAAGGAAAACAACTTGACTTAAGAGTGATAAAAGGAAAAGACAACATAATAGTAACAAAAAAAAAACGAAATCATGGAGAGGTGGAAAGAATATTTTACGGACTTGCTAGAGATACAAAATCAAGACAAAAACACTGAAGCCGCATATGTAGACGACTCAAATAAAGAAGAAGAAACAGAAGATATCAAAATAGAAGAAGTAATAGAAGCAATTAGATTAGCAAAAAGGTGTAAATCAGCAGGACACGACAAGATCACACTTGAGATGATAAAAGGCCTTGGCAGAAACGATATTGAGATGCTAACAAGTATTTAATAATAATAATAATAATTTTATTACGGAATCACCTTTTTACAAAAACAATACAATATATATATATATATATATATATACCAGTGTTACAATAAATCAATGTATATGCAAGTACAAAAAAAGTACAACAAATACTGGACTACAAGAAAAGTACCAAAAGATTGGGGAATAGGAATCATAGTTCCAATTATCAAAAGAGGAGATTCTAGGTAGGGCACAAATTATAGAGGCATAACGTTACTCAGCATAGTTTCCAAAGTATATGAACAAATATTAGAAAACAGATAAAGAGCGATAATAGAAGGACAACTAGTAGAACAGCAGAGTGGATTCAGGAAAGGACGCCGTGCCCAGGATTATGTATTTGAAATGATTGAGAAAACAAAACTCAAAGATGGAATAGCCTATGTTGCATTCTTAGACCTGGAGAAGGCGTTTAACCGAGTCGCGCAAGAAAAAATATGGGAGAGTCTAAAGCAGAGAGTTATAAAGCAGATATTAAGAAAGGGAATTCAAAGTCTACACGATAATAACCGCTGCTATGTAAGGAAAGATAATCTAGAATCAGAAAGATTTCAAATTAAACAAAGACTCAGACAAGGAGATGTAATGAGCCCAGCTTTATTTATTACAATCATGGACGATGTTAAAAAAAAAAGGTAAAAAAAGTAAATTTCTTTTATGAAGTTCCCCTTCCCACGTTTTTAAGCTGTCTTTAGATCCATTTCACTGGGTGCACTTATCACGCGCATTCAGATATACCAATCGGTTTTGATTTGTTAAATCCATATAGGATATAGAGAGCTTAAAAACGTGGGAAGGTGAACTTCAGAAAAGAAATTTGAATATAAACATCAATAAAACAAAAGTAATGGTCATAGAACGGGATAACAGAAGAAAAGCGTAAGTATAAACAACCAAGAACTGGAACTAGTTAACAAATACAAATACCTCGGAGATACGCTAGAAAGAAATGGAAGTATGGAGCAAGAAATAGATTAGCTCAGCAACTAGGGTGTACTATGCTCTGAGTAACTGGTTCATTGGCAAAAACGAAATTAGTAGGAAAACAAAAATGACAATATACAGTACAGTATTCAGGCTAATACTAACTTACGGTAGCGAATCTGGATACTCACAAATAGGCTACAAAGCAACATACAGGCCAATGGCATGAAATACTTGAGAATAGTCAAAGGAATTACCAAACGAGACAGGATTAGAAATGAGACAGTCCGGGAAGGAACCAACTGAAATAGTTTGGGCACTTAAGCAGGATGAAAGATGGGAGACAAGTAAAAAACGTTTGGCAAGGAAAAAGAGAAAAGAAGAAAAAGAAAGGCAGACCAAAAAAAATCTGGATTTTGAAGAAAAGAGAAGTATAGTAGAACACTGCTGAAAAATTGGCATAAAATAAAAAAAGGACCAAATTTGTATATAAAGCAGACAAATAGATAGAAGATAATAAACGGGAAGCCTTACACAGAATGGTTTACAAGGCAATCGATTATATATTCCGAAAAAAAATATTTTTTTTTCATGTTTATGAAATTTAAACAATAACATAGACTGGACAAGGACAGGTACAATATATATATATACAAATATATACAGGTATTTAATTTAATGTTCAGAAAACGGCTATCGACTAGAGGTTTTAACACCTGTCCTTGTCCAGACTATGTTATTGTTTAAATTTCATAAACAGGAAAAAGATATTTTTGGGTTTGATGGTAGGAATACGGGGTATAAAAAGTTGATTGAGGATTTCTGTGTTATCAGGATTCGAGGCAAACTTAATTTATCCATTAAGTTTGCCTCGAATCCTTTGGAGGCGTTCAGATGAATTAGGAATATTGCAAATTTCATAGAAGGGTGTAACTAAAAGATTATGTAAAGGATTGTTAGGATGTCAAAGCTGATCCGTCGGCTAGGTTTCTAATAAATTGGGGCGAGGATTGTGGTAGAGGATCGCGGAATATTCGAGCAGGGGTACACAGATCATCTTTTATATATGTACTTCTGTACCCGTGTAAATATCTTTCTTTTTGTATGTAAGCTCTCTAAAATGTCCAGCTAGAGAGCAACCATTATGTTGGTTGTAGCTAATTTTGAATGTGTCATGAATATGAATTTAGAGTCAAATGTAATACGCAAGTATTTACAATAAGGAGAAGAAAAAATGGTATGGTAGTTAATGATAACACTATAAGTGGAGTTATGATATCTATAGATAGGAATAAGGATTGATTGAATTGCGCCATTTTGCAAACCATGTTTACGCGTCCTCTATCAAAGCTTGAAGAGCGCTTAGTGCTTTATGTGGAGAATGGGAAATAAATGAAAGCAATATTGTAGGCATATACCACAATATCACGCAGCAGGTGTCCATTATGTAATTCAATGTCCGGTGGGGTATTTGCCTGGGAAGTAGTTATTTTAATGTGCATTTGTTAATTAATTCATTAATTATTTTCAAATTATTCTTATTTAATTTGTTTCAATAACTGTGACCAAGTGAATAAATACTCTTTTCTATTTATATACATTTTATATAAAATGCCAGAAAATAATTGAAATAAATCAAATTCAAATCAGTCTTCAGTCGAGTCACTTGTTCTCACCGATGAGCCTAAAAACCTCAGAAAACAATTTCTCCCTCAACCTGCTTTCTTCCTCTGCCATTTCACAACTAGCGTTAGAGATCTCAGTTGTGTGAAAAAAAAAACAAACAGAAAACTAATGAAGAGGAATCATAGAAAATATACAAAATATGCATAATTAAATTAATGTTAAGTTGAAACTATATCGTAATGATTGTTTAACAAAGGTGGTTATTTAAACATTGCATTTTAAATAAATTAAAATAATAAAAAAAGAAAATAATTAATTACTTAATCACTTTCTTTCTATTTGCTCTGCAATTAATATAATTTTATATTATATACATTTAAAATTATTTTAATTGCAGAGCAAATAGAATGAAAGTAATTAATTAAATCCTTTTTTATCCTTTTAATTGTTTAACAAACCAAAACCAGTACGTAAGTAGTAAAATGTAATGAGCAATTTTTTTTTTAATTTATCATGATTTTTTACTTTAGACGCGTCAGTTGTACTTGTAGATGCACCCTATATATTTGTTTTCTGATTTTTTATATTTCTACAAAATTAAGGCTAAAAGACCTCTGGTCAATAGCCGATTCATCTACAGAATATAATTCTATTTTTATATATTATTGTAGATACATATTCACATTTGAATAAAGATAACTAAACATCTTTATTCAAATGTGTATATAGTTATATATAGTGTATATAGTTACAAAATTAATGCTACTGAGACAAAATTAGTACATAATTAATACTTTTTTTTTTAATTTCGTGGAAACGCGAAGAAGAGTTCCATCGGTGTAAAGCAGGATTTTGTTTGTGCTGAAGTTCTTTTTCCTTGTGGAGAAAAAAAGAAGTAGGGTCGTGTGGCAGTAAAGGATAATTAAACGCCGACGGAAATGTTAATAGATTGGGACCTGAATGATGTTATTACCACTTTAACAAATGATTGGACCCGCTATTTGTATGCCCGGCGGATCGCCGCCGCCGGTCGATTGAACGCGGCCACTGAATTGTGTCGGATTTTCGTCACCGGCATACACTGCATACTGTAACAGTACATGAATCGGATGCCAAATGTTAGAGGAGGACGCCCAATACGGGAAATGCGCGCTAATTCTGATCGAATTAATCAAATTCACCATTAGCAATAATGGTTAAAAGTTCCCTTAACTTCATTATTTTAAAAATTTTGAACTGAACTAGTTCAAAATTTTTTCAAGTGAAATACATTGTGATATGCTTAAACATTTTAATGATATTTATTTTCTTGTTGTTGTTATTATTGCTTTATTTTTGTTCTTCAATCCACTACACATAAATATTGCTAATTATATTGTAGGTTTGTAAAAAGGTAAATCCGTTAAATAAATAATAATAGTGATAAATTTAGATGTAATTTGGGATATTTATGAGATATTTTTTGACGTAGCATACAGGAAAACACTGAATTAAATATTTTAAATATATATTCCATTTGAAAAATGAAAGTTTTGTTAATTTTCAAAATAATATAGTTTGTTTATATACAGAAAACTTTTATTTGGAACGATTTTTTAAAATCCTTACGAAATAAACGTCACCATAATTGAATGGTGGTTGAACCTTTTACTTAAAATAAAAAGTATTTGATTTATTAAAATTGATGAACAAAAATATCCGACATTAGTATTAATCTCAGTATACTTAGCTCTTATTATACATAACATGTTAAACAAAACAAAAAAAGGAAATCTCCGTTAATGCTATCGTCGTTCCAATTTCGTCTAAATCGCGGCCGTTACCATTTCTTTTACCATCCCCTAATTTGATTGTGTTCGGATTTGTTTTGCGGATGGGCGGGATAAAGTATTAAGGCCGAACGGGCGTTTAGCGCTCCTCTATTCAGATTGGGAACCACTATCAAAGGGAATATCCGCCTAATTGCGGGCGAAGATCCGCGCGGCGATTCCGGGGGATAAGGACGGGCATCAATTACGGCAGGGGAAAACGGCGGATACCTTTGCCTCGTTATTTATGAGGATTTTATTGCAGCGCCTAATTTCCCCACCGGAATTTAAATGGACGGTCCAATTCGAGGAAAGGGAATGTTAAAGTTATCGTGTAGCACGAAATTTGTTATTTATGATTTCAGAGAAAAAAAAAAACAATGTTAAATTAATTATAATAATTTGTTATATTTATGCAGTGAGGGTTTATTCTGAAACAGAATTATAAAAATAAAACAATTAACTCTATTAACTTCATTATATCTAACAATTTTCTTTTCTAACAGGAACCACTAAATATTTATACCATTTCATTCTTCATAGCCCTGTGCTATTAAAAAAACACATTTCAGTGAATTACAAAGCAAATATAAGTCATGTATAGTTAGTGAAAATGAGTGCTTTGCACTCGAAATGTACATCTAATAAATAAAAGTAAAAGTGAAGTAAGGAATAAAAGTGTTTTTTTAATTGTGATTAAATACTCCACATAACTCAATAAAACAATTAGTCAAGCAATACATGAAAAATTGTTAAAGTACACAGCGCAAATGAAAAAGTACGTGATTTATTTCAGATAATCCTCATTATTTTCAATGTGCGCCATTTTGTAAGGTATTTATTTATTCATTTATTATCAAACATCCAATATACTTCAATTCTCTCCAATATAGCGCATTTTTCTGTATTACAATTCTATTAATTGTGATTGTGTAAAAAATCTATTCATGTAAATATCCATGGAAATTTTAATAAAACAAATTTTAAATTCTCTTGAAAATGGGCTAATAACCCGAAACTAGTCGAGAATTTAAAGTTATTCAATCTAATCTGTGTTTTATTGGTTGATTTTTAATAATTTATTCATATTTATTTCATACAATATGAACTACCAATGTCTAAATATTAAAACCATTAATTTAATTCTTCAATTTGTTTTCCGCAATTGTCTACATTTAGGATTTCATCGAAATACTTCACCCACCTATTTAGTTTTTCTTTCACTTATATACATTCATAATCATGAATGTTACAAATTTAATAATATATTATAGTTATTTAATTTTTGTAATTAAATTAAACTAATTTGCTAAATATTATTAATTCCAGCAGGCATATATACATATACACATCCTAGATGGATTTTAATCGAAAATACCAATATTTGCGAACGCTTACGGAGGAATTCGGTTTAATAATTACGTTTCGGTGATGCGTGAGCGATTTAAATATTTGCGGTGGATGCGCCGGGTGTGACTCCCACCCTCGGAACTAATCAAGCTAATCTAGTGTATTTACTGGCCTCGCACGGCCACTAAATCCGATTTCGGCCAACTGAGATGAACACTGTCCGCTCGACCCCCGGCCCTATCCCTATCCCTCCCTTGCACCGGCGGAATTCACCCCGACTCGCTCAATCTGTAATTACATTACCTTTACGCTCGCAGTTCGGTTCGGCGCGCTGTTAACGTCCGAAACGCTTACAGTCCCGTCTTCGTCCTGTTTATTTATTGTATAGATAAATATATTTTGGAATATTGCGGATTTAATATATGTTCGCTTGTTTGTTTGTATTGCGCTAACTTTTAAGAAGAAAGGGGGTTGATTTATTATGGGTGCTCCTATAATAAAAACAAAAAATCTTATTGAAAAAAAAAACACAAATTAACAAAAATAAATCTTATTGAAATACGCAGCCTTTTAATTATTTTTCACATGTAATAATAATAATAATAATAATAATAATAATAGTAATATTTATTGCCCCACAGGAAATGTTCCCAATAACAAGACAATTATGTAAATAAAAATTGATGAATACAAATTAATTTTAAAAACATAATAAAATATACAATAAATACATTAAAATATAAAGAATAGTAGACTTACGTTAACATAGAGTAACGAAGGAAGACAAAGGATCACAAAATATATCAAGGTTTGCGGGCACTTGATTACAGATGTTACAAATAATACCTACAGGGGATTTAGAGCCGTATACAGTTTTATTAAATTCAACACGAAAAGTAACCTTATTTCTAGAATTGAAAGTTGGAGTATGCAAATCTATAAGTTTTAGTAAATCCGGGCAGTCAATATAATTATTAAGAAGTTTATATAAAAATGTTATACTTGATTTTTTACGTCTATGTTCAAGCGATTCCACGTTGAATTTGTGCAGCAATAATGAATGATTAAAGCTGCGTTCAGGGTAAATTCCCTCTACTTTAAAATATAAGTATTTAAGAAATTTACGCTGAACGCTCTCAATTAACTCTATTTGAAATTGCGTCTGAGGATACCAAATTAAAGAAGCATATTCCAACTTAGAACGGACAAAAACGTTAAATAAGGATTTTAGCGCATTGGGATCGTTAAAATTTAGAGAATTACGATGAATAAAACCTAACGCCCTGAAGGATTCCTCAACTAGCTGCACGTGGGGATTAAATGTAAACTTATCATCAATTACAACGCCAGAAACAGAAACTTTGTAATTATATTGAAACGCACAATGTTTATTTGTAAAGGACATAAATTTGCACTTGAGACTATTAAGTGTAGGATTATTGGTATTACACCAGTTAGCAATTGTATCAATTTGATATTGTAACTCTTGGCAATCAGAAAGTGATGAAATATTAGCGTATATTTTCAAGTCATCCGCATAGAATAGGTGTTTACAAGTTAGAAGTTCTGATAAGTCATTAATAAACAAATTAAAGAGCAATGGGCCTAATATTGAGCCTTGAGGAACACCAGAGGTAGGAAAGTATGTCTTATACTTGAAATTGTTGACTGACACATATGTTTCACGTTTATTCAAATAGGAAGCTATCAAAAGTAGAGCATTCGAACAGAAACCAAAGTTACCTAATTTATTTAAAAGTAGATTGTGGTCAACTTTGTCAAATGCTTTTGTCATATCAGTATAGATAATATCAATTTGTCCAGAAGAGTCCAAAGTTCTAGAGATATCATGAGTAATAACAGCTAGATTAGTTGTAGTGGAGCGCCCAGGAATAAATCCATGCTGATTCGTAGATAAGTATGGTGCGACATGGCTAAATATTTGGAAATAGAGGGCTTTTTCAAATACTTTCCCAATATGAGATAATATGGCGATTGGACGATAGTTAGATATATTTCGTTGATTTGTTGTAGTTTTGGGAATAGGGCAAATTGATGCTATTTTTAGTTTATATGGAAATATTGATTTTCTTATTGATAAATTAAAAATAATCGATAATGAATATGAAAGAATAGATGCACAATCTTTTAATAGAAACGCTGGTAAATTATCAGGTCCAGATGAAAGTTTATTAGGAAGCAACTTTAGGTGTTTCAGGACAGTTTCAGTGGAAATTTCAGAGAAAGAAAAACAGGGATGGTTAGTGAAGATCCGAGGTAAGATGTAATTGGATACTGGTGAAAAAACTGATTTAAAATAATCTGAAAATCCATTAGAAATGGCCATGTAATAAATTTTAAAAGGTTATTTCCAGCCATTTTTTTAATAATAAAATAATAATATCCTTTAATAAGTGGAAGACGCCACAAGTGCAATATTTTGCTTAATTTCATGAGGCATCGTCGACGATTCGTTCAACCGCTTTCATTAAGGCATTTCACAAGAAAAACTGAAATGGCTATCACTATTTATCCATATGCTAGATGAATGCTGATTTTTAAATAATATCCTCTCCTCACACTTTTCAAAAGTGCGTGAGATTAGAGAAATGTATGCACGGGACTCTTAAAGATAAAAAATAATTCATATAATAATATAATAAATAAAAATACATTAAGTTTTTTACCTCACTTATTACAACTATTACTTTTAAAAAAAAATTGTTCAGATAATTTTAATTTAGATAATAAAAGTAAATTTTGTGTTTACTGTTTTTAATCATAATAAATGAAAGACAACGCAAGCGCCATCTTTGGAATCACTTGTTATTCATACGCTAGATGAATAGTGGCTGAACATTTTATTAAATACTGTTTTTAATCATAATAAATTAAAGACGACGCAAGCGCCATCTTTAATCTTTACTAATTATTTATTAGTAGTAGTTATAATGAATGTTTATTAGGGTAAATGATTTGGGATTTAAATATTACAGGAAATAAAGAAATTATATTTGTTGAAATGGTAAATCTTATCTATAATGAAGTGAGATTGTAGTAAGAAAAAAAAGTCGATAATGCGGCATTGGGTAACAGTAGGTGTAGGATATTATCAGAGAAGAGCTGCAACGATGCAATATTTCATGGTGAGCGATGATGTTCGACCGGATGACAACTTAGTACAGCATTATTGAATTTCCTAACAAATGGCACAAGTTAGAAAAGTTGGCCTGCGAGAAGAAGCAGAACGGAGAAAGGGCGGGCAGGAGAGGAAAAGGAGAAAAAATCCCCATGACATATTTTCAGTTTATATTTCTGGTCACGTCGGGGAGTATAGGAACGAAATGAAAATTAAGAATCATTATTCTTTTCAGCTTTGTCGGCCTGTTCCTTAATACCTTGCTCCTTCTTAAAACATTCGCGGAGGGGAATAAAAATGCATGACGACAAGGCGCTGGCGTCTCCGTCTTGTTATTGGGCATCGCATCTGCGACTCTCCCGGTTACCCGACCGGAATCAAAATGAGCAACCTGTGCGTTTCTCTTCATGCCCCGTCGCATTCATCCGACATCGATCTCTTCAATCTCATTTTCCCTCCTCCACCACCCCCCTCTACTTTCCCATCCTCCTCCCTCATCATACCCATATTATTACCCGCTCATCATATTTATTACATTGCGCCACACACACAAACTTCCCTAATCTGAAAATCCGGAATCCTCACCCCCGACACATCACACGGATACAGCTAAATCATTCACGATCCCATATACGCACCATAAATGATGCACAAGTGGATTTACATCTGAATACAATCATTTGTGTGCTCGCTTCTCCTCCCACTCTCTAGTTTTTTTTCTTATACAAGATACCATCAATTTATATTGAATCCGAAATGAAATTTATTATAAATACTTTCGCGAGCGAAGAAATTTATATTTCGCAGCCTACGTGACCGGTGTATTGATATATTGATATAACCTTATATTTCATAAAGACTTTGGAATCTTTGCATAAAAGGTGCTCGAATATCATGCGGAGGAATTCACGTAACATCCAAATACGTGTCCTGAAATTAGGCTATACCATCGTGTTACGCAAATACATGCACTGAAATTATATTTAAATATATATATTTTTACTCCTATCCCGAAAGATATTCTCATTTTGTTTTTTGTCCCAATCAGATTGATTGTTTCCACTTTTGTCTCTTTTTACCCAATTCAGACTTCCCTTAAATATACGGGGTCCTGCATCACAGCTCCCGTCTTCGATAGCTCAGTTACTAATTAAGTTAGGACTTTGAAATTTTGTAAACTTCACTAGGGTCTTAGAACGTACTTCACAAAAATATTTTTGATTATACAGGGTGTATCAAAAAATAATTACGGCAGGATGACATTTTTTTGTCAAAATTGCTTAATATTCATTTAATTCATTATATAGGTGCCTTTTATGATTACCTACACACCCCTAAAATTTTATTGAAATTGGTTCAGTAAAGCCAACCAAAAAAATAAAAATGAGAAAAAAAAAAAATGGTTTAGCGCAATTGCTTTCAAAAATTAATAAAAAATAAAATAGAATCTTATGAATAAAACAATACAGGGTACTTATTAAATGAGGTCTAAAAATCCTAACAGTAAAATTTTATTGATATGAACTATACGGGGTGTCCAAAATTTAGTGTCAAACTTTTCAAACTTGAATGCAGGCCCCGCTAACTCCACAGGATTACGTTATTTCGCGTTTATTATTATTATAATTTGGTGTACTAGTTTCAACCCAATCCACTAGAGGCGCAAATGTCGACAATATTTAAATCGTGGAAATTACCTAATTAAGCATTGAAAAAATCTGACATAAACAAATCAGTGAAAATTGACACATTTTTGAAGAATTACTCTAAATTTGTGTGCTAAAACGGGCTTTAGAACGTATTGTGTTGAAAAGGTGGATGAAGACCCCTGAATACACACAAATCGTCACAAACATTGAGGTAAGTGTCTTTGTTATGAGTAAATTTGTTAAGTCAACATTAACATTATATTAATCAAAGCGTAGTACAGTGATACATTGCTTCACGATTTTTAGATGTTTGTGATGTTAATATTTTATTGTGTTAATTGTTAAATGGTTTGATTTTGAGAAAGTATTATTTTATGATATTTATTCTCAAGTAAGGTTATGTTACTAATGTTCATGAATTTGTTTATTTACAGGCTGCTGTTAAATTTGGATTCGCCTGGGGAGAAATAATGACTCGATATAAACTTTCACACCTTTGGATGTGCCAAGCAAATCATTGTGTGCATGCGTATGTTCCTCCTTTCCACTGAAATGTCTCGCTGTGTTATATTATTATTAAGTAAGGTATATTTTATACTTTAAGTATTTCTGGTTGATATATTCATACATCTTTTTTTTCATAATTCATGTTATTTTTTTATTTATTTTTTACATATTACTTTTTAGCAAAAATTAATGTGCAAGCTATTGACTTTCAGTAAGGTAAGTAACTATTCTACAATTCGTAGCTTATAAATCACGTGTGTTAAATGCCTTACTGAGTCAACAGCCGACAAATTAATTTTATATAAAAAGTAATTTAAGAGAGATTGTAAAAAGCTAAAATATATTGTATTTTTCGCATATATTATCGAAAAAAAAACTTATTGTAATTATGTAGTTTTATCATTTATTACATATAAAATAATGATAAAAATATTGCTTTTGATATATAATTCTATTGTTATTATTAATTAATTGTCTAAAATTATGTAGAATATCACATAATTTTTGTGTAATTAATTGTTTTTAAATAAATTTGTTAAATTGCTTATAAGTATTTTTATTTAATCTTTCATTATAAATTTAATTTAAATTTGAATGTGCCCGCCATGGACACCCCACCCCCCACCATTCCGCTAAAAAAGCGATCATTACGCCAAAATCACAACTGGTGGATTGGGTTGAAACTAATCCAAACGCGGTATGAAACGTTAACATTGGAGTTATGTATCTATAATAATCTATGCTTGAATGTATTTTATTTTTCTTATTTCAAATTAGAACCCCTCTATATTTTTACATCGTTCTATGCAGAATTAGAAAATAATCATTTTTCTTCCTATCAACCCTACCTCATTTCACAATAGATTAAAAATTATTTGCAAAAATCTGTTTTTCTCGACCGTTTCAATAGCCATTTTTATGAATAAAAATCGAAGTTTGCTTTGAAAAATATTTTTTGACATTGTAAATTTCAACTGTCAAAGTGACATGAGTCTAGGTTAACTTTAGTAACATTAAAAGTATAAATAATTGTTTGCTTAAGCTTTTCATAAACAATATTTTTTGGATAACAAATTCTCATCTCGATTGAATCTCTTATAGGAATTATTCTCGTATTTATAAAATTCGAAAAAAAAAAACTTATTTTCAGCTCCTACTACACAAGAAAACATGCAGCAAACAATCAAAGACGTATTTCAAAATATTACACCCGACCTATTACAAAGACTGGCAAGGTAATTTCATATTCTCACCGAAAATGTACATTTACTATGAAAAAAACTATGTCCTGTGAATTGTTATAAATTTGATGTAATATTTGTGCAAAATATTCGTCTTCATTTGTGCCTTCAAAACAATTGAAGTCATGTCAAACATATGTTCTAGTATGTAATTTATTTAAAATTTAAATACTTTTGTTCAATCCTTTTAATGTTTATAACTAAAACCATGTTTTGTGCAAAGTTTAATACTTTCATAATGTGTGATTTAGACAAAGATCTGTGAAACCTTTAGAACTGTCAATATAATAATTGTAGTTAGATGACATGCCTGTCAATAGAATGTATTTTTTTTTTAAGCAACCTTTGATTTTTATTCATCAGAATGCCTATTGAAATGCTCGAAAAATCAGTTTTTGCCAGTAACTTTTATTCCGTTAGGAATTTAGGTAGGGTTTTTGAGGAAGAAAAATGTTTTTTTTTAATTCTGCATGGAATGATTTTAAAATATACAGGGGTTCAAATTTAAAATAAGGAAAATAAAATATATTCAAATTTGAAAAGTTTTACACTAAATTTTGGACACCCTGTATAATTTATATAAATAAAATTTGACTATTAGGATTGTTGGACCTTATTTAATATACCCTATATAATTTTATTCACAAGATCTTAATTTATTCTTTTATTAATTTTTTAAATAAATGGCCAAAACCATTTTTTTCTACTTTTTAATTTTTTTGTTGGTATTACTGAACTGATTTCAATAAAATTTTGGGGGTATGTAGGTAATCATAAAAGGCTCCTAAATAATGAATTGAATGTATATTAAGCAATTTAAAAAAAAATGGTCATCATGCCGTAACTCTTTTTTGAGACAATATGTATAATCAAAAATATTTTCCTGAAGTACGTCCTAGAACCCAAGTAACATTTCCAAAATTTCAAAGTCCTAACTTAATTAGTAACAGAACTATCAAAGATGGCAGCTGTAATGCCGGACCCTGTATATAAACATTATTATTATGAAATTATCTATTTTAAACATGACATTATTAATTTATTCTTTGTTTTGCAACAGTTCTTTTTTGTAGGCTACTATCTCGAGTATAGAAGAGTATTAATTCTGCAGACCCGGAGTTTATAAAGTTGAGCCTGAAACAATTAATTGAATTAAATATATATTTCTAAAGATAACTTGATAATTACAAAATCAATCTTTTTATATTAGAAAATCGCAATCAGTTATTTTTTATTATTTTATTTCCCCGGTGATTCTTGACAAGTTCTAAATAAAATATAGTATGCGGAATAGTGAGGTCATAAAGAAAAGATCTTTCTTCTACGATCTTTTCTTTATGACCTCACTATTCCGCATACTATATTTTATTTAGAACTTGTCAAGAGAAAATAGAATGTGTTTATTTTTATGCATTTTCGTTTTAGGTATTGGTCCTAAAACGCGTGTTAGTGTAGGTGTGGTCGTGGTTAATGTTGTGGCAATGTTGATGACTAGGCTTTAAACGGTCCATAGAGACGTTGTCTAATCTACCATTTATGCTTATTTTTTTAATGTTCGTGCCTCCGTTATACCGGAAACGGACCGCCTGTAGGAGAAACTTAACCTCCCATTGCCGTACAAAAACGTGTGTACAAATGTGGAGGTGTTGTGGTACGTAAGATCTGCGGAGGGTGGAACTATTTTGTGCAGGACTGAGTGATCGCTGGTGATGTGATCAATAGTTTCCGGGAAAAGGTGACATTTTTGGCAGGAATCATTTTTTACTGTTTTCTTCATGATATATTTTCCATAATTTAGTATATTTATGACTTGGTCCTGTATGGCTATAGTAAAGCCTTCTGATTCTCGGAATAACTGTCCATTTGTCAACCATCTGTAAGTAGATGTTTTATGAATTTCACAATCATTGGCCAAATTTATACGTTTTCCGTGTAGAGGCTTCGATGCCCATTTTTTTAGATAACTGTTGATTTGTATGAAATTCTTGATCTAAATTTTCTTTAGTGATGGTGTATAATCATTATCAACGAAAGAAATAGCTGCGTGTAGGTCACTGTCAGTTTTTGAATTATTATTATTATTATTTATAAACCTCAAATATGTTGTATCGTGTTATTATAATTTTATATTATTATTCATCACAACAACTTTAAATAATCATCCCCTATCCTCCATTCTATATTAATCAAAACATATTTATCTGCTAGAAACTGAACGCCCCGAGGGCTCGAGTCCGGAGAAGTTCACAAGGGCGAGCGTGTGAGAGAGAGTTGTGCCGCATTCCGCGCAATCGTTCGAAGAAGAACTATTTCAGACTTTTAGGCGAACAATTTATAACATAACATTAACTTAACTTCATTTAGCAGTGATCTTGGAGTGCGCCTTCCTCCGCTCTCCGCCCGTTTGTTTACAACGCTAATTACTCAAATCTTCTTAATCTACAAACAGCGCTAAAAGGGATCGCAGCGTGCTCTTTGGAATAATTGATACTACAATGTAAATTTTGTTGAATTATTCATGTGTAATAAATATATAGAATATATTTTATTGATTAGGTTTCATTTTATTACCAGAGTATTGATATTTAGAGATAATGAAATTTAAAAATCATACAAAAATGCAACAAAATAAAAAATATGCATTTTACGATTTATTAAGAGGAGTTTAGGTGCGCGATTGTTTCATGGTCCAGCACATGTTTGATCTGTTAATTGTTGAGGCTTCTACTTTGTTATACATTGTAATTCAATTTTAATAAATGAAACACTTTTTTACTTTGTTTGTATAACTCTTATTGTTGACTATAGTTTTGACAACCTTAATGTGTCATTATCAAAACAAAAGTGAACTATAGTAAAAAATAAAACAATCCAAGTTATACAAACAAATTAAAAAAAGTGTTTCATTTATTAAAATTGGACATATTTGATCAATATTTCATGAAAGATCACAACAGATGTATAATGCAAACATTTAAAGAAAAACAGCCTAGATTATTCAACAGATCAACTCCTATCTTATTGTATGATAACGCTAGACTGTATATTTCACAATTGACTGTGGTAAAACTATAGGAATTAAAAAAAATTCTTTATTACAAAAAAATTAAAAAAGTGTTTCATTTATTAAAATTGGGCATATTTGATCAATATTTCATGAAAGATCACAACAGAAGTATAATACAAATATTTAAAGAAAAACAGTCTAGATTATTCAACAGATCAACTCCTATCCTATTGCATGATAACGCTAGACTGTATATTTCACAATTGACTGTGGTAATACTATAGGAATTAGAAAAAAATTTCTTTATCATCCTGCAAACTCACCACCTGTCCCCTACTGACTATCACTTTTTTCGCAATTTAGACTACTTTATAATTGGAATGCAATTTAATTTCGACAATGCTGTAAAACTTTCTTTCTGGGAAATAAGTGGCTTTTACACCACTGGCCTGAACATCCTGCCACTTAAATAGCAAAAATGTATATACAGAGAGCTTTCTTTATCAGTATACATTTCCCCTATGTATACCTGTAAAATAGGCGAATCAAACGCATTGATGTATGTATGTTTGGTTGCCTATAACACGCAACTGAACACACATATGCCAAATAATCAATTCAACATACACACATTAGTCGGTTCAATGAGTTTGACTCGCATTTTTGCAGGCATACACTTTCCCTAATGTATACTGATAAAAAAAACCTCACTGTATATATATATATATATATATATATATATATATATATATATATATATATATGTATAAATGTATATATGGGTGCATATTTTGTAGAATGAAATAATTCCTTATATTTGTAAGTTATTATAAGTTAATTTACAATTTGCGGTTAATTCTAATAAAACTAATGGAGGGTTTGTAGCGGTGCTTTAGATAACTCTAAAATAATTATTTATTAAATTGGACTTTACAAATATGAGAATGAGGACACGAAGCATTTCAGGAAGTATTCTTCTATATACTTTTTTTTAATAACATATTCGAAACAATAAAAAAGTATAACGTATGTGTAAGTTGATGTAAATATCCTTTAAATATACATCCCGTTTTCTTTCTCCCAAGCGCGTTTTTCTGTGTATTTTTACACAGTTATTCTTCTCGTGACACTTAGTTTATAAGTCACATATACTCGAAGGATATTCCCGGTCATTTATTTTCCTTTATGCCGCCGTCAAGGAGGAATGCTTGACGGGCGCGCGCTTAACTCCCGTTGTCCTCCGTTGTCGCCTTTTTTCCCTATTTCGCCATCTCCTCTTGTTCACGGGGAAAACGGAACGGAGAGGGATATGTATAAAGATGCTGATCAAAGGAATTTCAATGTTCGTTGTTGTTTGGATTATAGATAAGGAGGAGGTAGGGAAATTTACTCGATGCGAAAAGGAAACGTGTTTATTTGATTCCGTCGCCGTGGGAAGGACGTTTATTTTCAGATATTGAATTTATTTCAAAGTCTGTGCAATTCAAGTTTGTTTATCGGAATAATAGTTTTAATAAAATAAATTAGTATTCATAAAAAAAACAATACGTGCCTCGGAATGAACGGAACAAACGCAAGGACTTAAGAACCTCCTGCATGTCACCTACTTGTAGCAGATAGCTGAAGAACTAGAGTAATATTCGATCGATATAATGGCAATAAGAAGACTAGATGAAACGGTTAAGTTCAACGTGAACGTTATTAATGTACAATATTCATGTATAATTTAATTTAATTAAATATAAAGTGAAAAAAAACATCTCTGATGGGATTTGAACTCATGCCCTCCCATATCTAGCCTTGTGTGTTATCAACTACATCACAGAGACTTGTGATGAAAAATCTCCATTCAGTGCTTCAAGTTCACTTATATTTAATTAAATTAAATTATAGCTCAGTGTTGTACATTGAAAATTTGTACAATTTAAGGATGTAACTCCGTGACTAACAATATATAACATTCGTTTTCACGATAAACGGCATTGAAAGGAAGATTTCCTGGACCACGTCGGACAATTCATAGATATAATTATATTTTAAAAGGGAATATAAATATAATTTATATATATATATATATATATATATAGAGCTTTTTTTATTAGTAAACATTTCCCCTATGTATACTTGCAAAATATGTGAGTCAACACATTGCTGTATGTGTGTTTAGTTGCCTATAACACGCAACTAAACATACATATGTCAATTAAATAAATTGTGCTAGACTTCAAATTATTTTCAATGCGTTTGACTCCCGTTTTTGTAGGTATACACTTCATCTAATGTATACTGATAAAAAGACCTCTCTGTATATTCATGCTTAATTATTTAGTCTTGAATTGATACAAGATTTTTCTTTATCGACTATGGATAGAATCTGATTCAAAGAGATGTTAATTACTTTTTATTAATACTTTTTCCTGACATAATTAGGGCTTTTTAGTAAGAAAAATGTTAAATTTAAAGTAAACGTTATTAATTAAACTCACAACAGTCTAAGTAACTTAATACTTGATATGTATAATTAGACAATCCAAACATAAGTTCGCTGAGATTATAATAACAAAACATCACCTGTACTTTAACTTTAACGTCGCAAATGAACAATGTTGTCGAAGCGCCCTAAAAAACTCAAATTCAATTCAATTAAGTTTAACATAATTTTTTTGCCGGGAATAATCCCAAATTTTAAGAAAATACAGAAACTGGAAAGTAGTTAGATATCATTATTAAAACATTTTTCTCCTTGTGAAATATAAATGTATTAATTAATATTGAAAACAACGTAAATATTTTTCTAGTCATAATATCAAATATAAACCGGGGCTCTTTGAGCCCTAATGATTTAAGCAATCGTAGTAATGGTATTGTAAACAAATATTTAAAATAATCGTGGGTAAATATTTTTAATCGGTGTAAATATTCACGTAAAGATTATTTATTTTTATCCTTCTATTTTTTGCTCAAGGGAGGTGGTATATTAAAGAGCGGCGTCACCTGAAGACTTTATTTGCAGCGCCGCCGCCACCCCTTGCGCGTAAGATAACTTTATTACGTTTCCACGCGGCGTGTTTGTGCAGCATTCTATTCCGTTCCATTATTTATAATATTAAATAAACGCGTTTCGTGCTCAAAGCTTACAATTAAATGCCTGATATTTCACATTGCGAATTCTCCCATCGGGATTGCCTTTTAATTTTCATTAACAGATTTTGATAAAAAAAATCTTTAAATGGCCGGATTAATTGAATTTGGGTAAATTTTGCTAAGGTATACGCTGCATCGTACGTTAGCCTTATCCGATTACTAAGCCATGCGTATACATAATACTTTAGTCTTGCCAATTTTGCTCACACATATGTCTACGTCGTACTTGAGCCTTGTTCAATATTTGTAAGATGTCGTATTTGTTAATTTACAATATTGGAAGAAACAACAGACATATACATGAGTATCTGATTTAGTGAATTATTATTAGTGCCTCAATTCCATAGGAAATAAAATTCTAATTAATATCGAAAATACTACTTTCGATCATTGGATTACGTTATTTTTTTGTAGACAATAATTATAATTAAACAATTTTACAATGTTTGTGCAAAAAGTATTTTATATGCAGTGTATTTTTTTTAACGACGCCTCATAGGGATTTACATGGAAAAATTGAAGTATTTTGTGCGAACTTAAGGAGTTTAAAGTTATTTTAAAGAGATATTAGATTTTAAAAGTTAATTTAAAATTATAATAATTTTCCAAAGTTAAGTTTAACTAATAGAAATATCTCACCAATAGCTTCAGAAAGTCAAATTACATATATGCTAGGTTACTGCTTAGTTACAAACGGGCAACAAATTCTTTACATTCTTTCTGTTATCATTAGAAGTTAGTAAAAAAGTTATATTAATAACTTAATAGTATCATAATTTTAAATCAGTATTTGAAACAAATAATATCTCTTGACAATAACTCAAAAACCGCTTATGTTTGCACAATATATTCAAATTTAAATGTGTGTTTAATTGTATCAAAATCCATGGGAAAGAATAAACATTAATACGAGGTAAAGATTTTTCTATGTACATCCCTATGAGGCATAGTTAAAAAATACCCTAAGTGAGTTTTTAAATTATTTTAAAGATTTTATATATATGATCTTTGTATATTAATTTTATTATTCTTTATTAAAAAAAAAAAAATGTCAAAAATCATCATAAATAATGAAAATTACAAAATGAAATGTGGTTTGTAGGTCTTTTATTATTTTGAAATAAAATTAATAGCAAAGAAGAAGCCTTAACAATTAACACAATAATTTTAATAGTTTCATACAGTTTTATTTTTATTAATGAGAAGAGATGTAGGATCGCAAATTAAAATTATTTGCCTCTTCTCTACATACTTGTATATAAATATTTAGATATCTAACAACTTTAGGACAAATGATATATAAACATTCATAAAATTCTTTACCTTAAGTTTTAAAACCGTAATCTACTTTATTAAAACAAAATCCCATATTTCAGAAAAAAATAATATTCAAATATTTATGATTAATTAATTTCTCACTTAACCCGTGGTGAAACATTTTTGAATTAATTCAGGATGATTTAATTGACCAAGTGTTTTAATTTCAATTAAATCATCCTGAATTAATTCAAATATTTAACCGATACAAATATTTCAAGCTAAGTACAACGATGCCGTTATTTTTACAATATTTTAATAACAATTATAATCGCTATTAAATTAAAATAACAAAGAGTTTTAATTTAATTGTGATAAATTCACATAACTCAAATCAAACTGAAAAATATAATTGCATAACGAATCATTATAAACTCCATTAAAATACCTTTGCTGTCGAAGCGCCCTACAAACCTCACCTCCATTAAAATAGTTGAAACAATTAATTCTATGATATTTGAGGCTGAAAATTAAAAAAAAAATAATAATCTTAACTTATCTTCAGCCAATGATTCTAGCAAGGGATTTTGAAAACTCTTTCAATGGGAGCAATGGTTTTTCAAAATTCGTTTTCAAGTTCTCTAAACACCCACGTATGTAATATAATCGATTACAAAATTTAGGGGATGATGCGTTTTTCTGAGTGGAAAATATTTATTTCTCTCTGTCGATATTTTGAAAAAAATCCGAGTTTTTCAATTGTATTTCACTCTATATGAAATACGATTTTCTTTATATTAAATATATTTCATATTTCCTCTGTTGCGGCTTTACCTGATATTCAGCTCCTAATCCTCATTAACATAAGTTTGCGCGTTTGCAATGGGCCGGGGAACGGTCGGGCGGATTGCGGCGAAAAGGGAGAGATCGTGGGAAGCGTGGCCGGCCGTATTGAGCCATACCACGCATGCGCTTTGAATATACAAACGGAGATTCGAGTGACACCCGTGGGAGTAATGAACACGAGACTTCACACAGTCAACGCGACGATTATTGTACATTATAAATGATATAATTTAATATACAGTTTGAGTTAAATCAAGTAATAATTTCATTTAAACGGTCCTATAATCAAACAGTAACATCCTCAAATACATTTCTCTGCATTCCTTATACGGACATACTATTTTAGGATTCGCGAATTGGATCTATTCTAGTTACAATAATGAAAAAAATAAGAAACGAAACAATAAGTGAACAATTACAAATGAAGAGCATAGAACAATACATAGAAGAGAAACAACTAGAATGGTGCGGATATTTACAAAGAATGGATGTAAAGAAAGAAGTCAATAAAGTATGGGAAACAAGAGTACAAAGGAAGCAAAAAGGGGCCGACAAGGAAGGAAAACTTGTTCTGTTTAGGAAACATTATTGATAAAGTCGGTTGAACGTTTTTTTTTTTTTTTTGGGGGGGGGGGGGGGGGGGTTGAATTAAAAAAAAATCTACATAGCATCCCTTCCATAATCCCGCCAGAACTTAATTGACAGGATTACGAAAGGCCTGATACGAATCAATATAAATGGAAGATGACGCAAGCGTCATCTTTTGTTTCTGTGAATAAGTTAAAAAAAATACTTATAAATATGGACAATGAACAAAAATCATCTTGTAACATTAGCACCAATAAACATTACTAGAAAATACACACACGTAGAAAGTCCCAAGGTGTATACTAAGGTGAAGAATTTAGAAATCAATCCGAGCTCTTGTACTCAACGTAGCTTAGACGGACATTTTTGAACATTTTATTAAGAATTTATTTGGTATGTTCCACGTGAAAGGTTTGCTTGCAGTGAATACGTTCGGATGGATTTTTTGGGCAAGGGATTTATACGTTCCGACATTTTCAGCCGTCCGTTTCGTTACTCTGCCACCGCCAGATCTTCTATTTACAGCTCCTGTTTCACGAAACATGAGAACACATACTTGAATAGCATGCTGCAAATCGTCACCGGAAACTGCAATGGCGAGAAATGCAGCGCGGAATTCTTCAATACACGGTTGGAGGAAATTGATTTTCTCTCTTTGTTTCATTTCGGAAATAGGATGACCAATGGTCAAAACTAGTCGAAGAGATAAAATATAAAAATAAGGCTGAAAGACCTAAGGTCGATAGCCATTATAAGTTTATATTAAATGTATTGTATAATATATGTATATGTAAATACCACAATAAAGATTATTGTTGTATATATAAAAGTGAAACAAATCAAATGTTTTATTTAAATAATATATATAATATTTTAAATTATATACATATAAATATATATATTGGGACATCTTACTGATGTCATAAATAATGACAAATATGACAAATATTTCATTTGTTTTAATTCACAGGTGCCGACATAATGCAAAAAACGAAACAAAAATGAAACTACTCTAGAGGAGAAAAGTTTTCGATCATATGGTACAACCTAATATTATTAAAAAAAGTATGCGGAAAGTATTGCTTTAATTACCAGTAATCTTAATAATTGCAATTGAATGTATTTTATTTATTTATTTATCAATAACACACTTGAATAATTTAATTGTTTACACCATTCGGCGAAGTTTTCAATTTCCGAAGCTTAATATTCGGATGCATTATTCATGATCGTAACTAATACATTTTTATCTCGAATAAAAACTACTTTCCCCTCACTACGGAAAATGAAAATATGAATATGAAAACATCCTTTATGCGCGAATTAAAAATCCACTAGACGTATATAAAACCCCCTGCCCTTCCATCCTCCCCCCGCGCCCCTCCGGCAAGCGCTCTTCCGTCCGTCCCTGGGCTTTAAATCGTACATTATGGCCGGGGTAGTGCAGGAAATCGTTTCGAAAGCAATAAAAGTTAGTCTGGAGCAAGTTTATTTATTCCGCATGTAATGGAGACAGTGAGTCATTCCAGTGCGACAAAATGGCCGCGATAATTTCATTACAAAAATCGCGTCGCGGGAATTCAACAACTTCACTAAGCGGAATTCGGTTATGTATGCTCCTTTTTTTATCCTTTTTTTTTGTTTGCGGGAGGGGTTTTATGGAGTTGGCTAACTGAGCACTTAACTAATGAATCACTGCACTTCCCCGGTAATAAGAAAATGAGTAGGTTTCCTTGTATGTATCAATTGCTCTCTTGTGAGATTATATTCGTGTGTGTGTGTGTGTGTGGGAGAGAGTGGGAAAGCTCTTTATGTGTGTGTGTGCAGTTTCCTGGGTTTTCCTGGAGAGGGATTCGTATTGCTCACGCCCTCGCGCCTTTCGAGCCATTCTCCTCACCTATTTTCCGGCGTATTTAACCCGACATATGTTTATATGCAAATTTATGCGGGGTAATATACATTTATTAGGCAGATTTTCGGCGAGCTAATAAAGACGTACATCATTTTCATTACGTCACATACTATCAATTTTATTGCAAT
Organism: Philonthus spinipes; assembly: GCA_963082785.1. Taxonomy (NCBI): domain Eukaryota; kingdom Metazoa; phylum Arthropoda; class Insecta; order Coleoptera; family Staphylinidae; genus Philonthus; species Philonthus spinipes. Next base: position 6,998,336 of record OY720314.1, read on the forward strand.
CTCTGCTTTGTTGACTTTGTTAACTTTACACGTAATGTTCTAATGATTCAAATAAAATTAAATTAATACAAAAACTTTTGAAATAGTACTAATAATTTAATAAAATGTTAAACCGCCATTCATCTGGCATATCGATAACTGATGATTGCCAATTCGGTCTTTCGGACCTCGTCAGACCAGTGTGTTTCATATGCAATTCCTTGATGAAAATGGTTGAACGTTCTGATTATACAAGGTGTACAGAAAATGAGTGAAAACCTTCAGGTAAATCAATTCATTAATTAATTTTTAATAGAAAATCCAAATAAAAAAATGTTGGAACCATACAACATTTTTTATTTGGATTTTCATTGAGGCTCACGAGGTCTTCGGAATTTTAAATATGTAACTATAAATTAGTATTGTTTTTTAAATATTTTGTAAAAAATCAACAGCATTAACAATCAATTAGACACGTGTATAATTCCATTAATGTAAATGATTAATAAATCGGATATTTTTACAATTTTATAACTTCATCAGAACCATTCCTTTAATGAAAATAGATCTGGCAACGACGCACGCTCGTTTGTAAAAGAAAAGATGTATGCAACACCTCCAGCGGATGATGTAGCAGTTATAAACAGGATAAATGCACACTTGTTTGATCCAGCGTTGCCAAATGTATAGTTCTTTTAAGTGGCCCGTGAGGCTTAAGGAAGGACCGTGTGACTTATTTTCGTTAATATTTTTATCTAAAAATTAGTGAGAGTCACGCTACCTAAAGCTTTTCACTCATTTTCTGTACACCTTGTATAATAATTAAATTACAAATCATTACAAAAATGTACAAATTTAAATTGTGTATGTTCTTAACTTAACCTGAAATGAATCATATAATTAACGCGAATTAGTGTATTTTTTTGCTCAAGAGGTAGGATTCCTTGCAGAGGCAAAATGGTAGACAAAATAAACATTGGCCACGGTGCTGAACAACCAAACGACCCCGGGCTTTAAAAAAATGTGTGATTTATGCGGACACGTTCATTTAAAGAGGAAAATGAGTGTTAGTTATTAAGATGTCTGAGCTAGCTAAGAATTCTCAATAAATTTATTTGGCCAACTTGGGGGGTTATAAATTATAAATAGTTTGATTAGTGCAAACAGGATGACTCCTTACTCAAGCAAAAGCCGTCAAATCGAATTATAAATGTAAGTTTCTGTTGTATATTTTGTTTAAATAAAATTTTATAAAATATAATATAAAATAATCAATAAATTATTACCCATTGAGCACTGTGACATTTTGACTTACGTTACATGAAGACTTCATACATAATTTGTAATATTTTATATTCCTTTTTTAAGAATAATCATCGCTATCGATGTCTTTCTGCTATAAACTCAAAGACATAATTACATTTAATTTACAGATTAAATTCGCAATTATATTATTCGATTAGAAAAACAAATTTTAGACAGAAAAGATTATCAACATGATGAAAACAACATTCTTTGGAAAGTAAAAACAGAAATTAAATAAAAACTAGTAAGACTATCCTTAATAATTGTGAACGATCACCAAAGCACGCAAAGCAAGAATAAATGCCAATGGATTTGATATTCTTAAGGAATATCGAAAAAAAAAAAATCAAGAATTCTCAATAAATTTCTTTGGCCAACTTGGGGGTTATAAATTATAAATAGTTTGATTAGAGCAAACAGGATGACTCCTTACTCAAGCAAAAGCCGTCAAATCGAATTATAAATGTAAGTTTCTGTTGTATATTTTGTTTAAATAAAATTTTATTTAATGATTGTTTTATTTAATTAATTAATAATTTAATTTTCTTCTTTTCTTTATGCCAAACTTAAAAGTACTATTTTTTACTTAACTGTTACCACAAAATCATTCTAATTAACCACCCGTCTTGTATAAACCAACGAAATAAAAGCAGTAAGCAAAATAAAAACATAATGCGTGCGGCGTGTGAGTCTGAAATGATGTAATTTGGGAATAGAAAGGAAGATTTAATAAAAGAGAAATAATAGGGAAAATTGGGGAAAACTTATACCGTACCTCCAGAATAACGGGATAGGTCAAGGGAAGCCGGCTGCCCCCTTTCCCGTCCCTACCGATATTCGCTTCGCATCTGATATGTAATTTATGAGGGTAAAGGGCAAGTGCATTTTTATGTTGGCGATAGGTGTTTCGTTCCGAAGGCCAAACCCTCAATAGACGAACACAATACTTTACAAATGTATAAAATAAACAGTTTCTTATTCTTCTTTAGTGCCAAAAAAATGAAACAACTATTGTTGTAAACAATTCTATTTTCCTTGAAAATATTATAACCATAATTTTACTGAAATTTGGGTTACATTCACTGAAATACAGGCGTCAAGCGCATTTACTTACATTATTGTATAACATATTAAATAATAGCCTTAACTGTTCAGAGATTGTTTCTCAAATTTTCTTTCAGATTCCTTGTAATACACGCCAGAACAGATTTTTTCAACTTTCTATTCCGCATACCAATATATTGATTAAATCCCCGATTTTTTCGATGTGCTCCCTATATAATACACTATTAGAACTGGACTCTAGTGTGGATATCTTCTTTATTAAAAATAAGAAAATCTTTTTTAGTGTTGCTATAAGTTTGTTAGCTCGCTTTTGATGTAATTACTTATGTTTTTGTGTTACATGTGTATATTTTTTTTTGTAATATTCATACTTTATAGGAATTTTTACTCTTTCTGTGTCTGTATGTAAATAAATAAATAAATAGAGAAATATAAATATACTATTTGTAAATAAAACAACGTTTTTTTTTTAAGTTTCACACACATTTTTATTGTAGAGACATTATTAAAATTAATTCGCTAATATGGAGGCATCATCAGGCAGAAGATAATGATGATGATGAAACTGCTACAACAAACATTTTTATGATACCGTTTTATGGAGTTTTGTCAAGTAGAAGCCTCATCCATAGATTAGTATTTAACGATTTTAAAATGTATGTATTTTTACAAAAAATAAGTATTATACACAATAAAATGAAAGTGGACTGTTAGTCTGAATAAAGAATACAGTTATGTGTTATACAAATACCTTTATTCAGACTAACAGTCCACTTTCATTTTATTGTGTATTTTTTGTAAAAATACATACATTTTAAAATCGTTAAATATACACAATACAATTAAAGTGTTTGTATGCCCTGGGCTATCGACTACAGGTCTCTCTGCTCTAAACTCAAATATGACATTTCATTTTGTATTTTTCTCTGTGATAAATAAAGGCATTATTATTATTATTACATTTACTTTAGAAAAAAGACATTTATAATTTCACAATTATATGACCCGATTTGACTCAAATAATATCGACGTGAAGGAAACTTCTTTCACGATTCGTAATATTTTATATTCCTTTCTTCAACACAATTACCGCTATCGACCAGAGTGTCTTATTAATTGTATATAGAGTAAATTAACAATAGAATTCTCATCCTATATTATTCGTTGTCTTTAGAAAACGACCATTGATCGTCGCTTTTTTTTGCCTGAGATTTTGTTATGATACATAAAACAATATTATTTTATTCTGGAATTGGCTATCGACCAGAGTTCTCTACGCCTAGAATTATGAAACGAAATAAACGAAATATTACAGACTTACAGGCGATAAAGTTACTTATTTTTGTGATTATTATATTATTATAAACTTTCGGAAACAATTATTTTTTTTTATTTTTCAATGTATAAACTTTCTTCTTGTGCCCTTTTAGATGTCGAAGTTGTTTCACTTCATTCTCCAGTTCTTTCCTTTACCAATTTGTTCCATTCTTTTTTTGTTTTTTGTCATTTTCTTTACTTCTGTGTATGTGATCTTCTTTTGTATGAATATCTTGTCTATTACTTGATCCCACTTTTTTCTTGGCCTGCCTATTTTTCTTTATTGATTGTTATAAACTCATGCTGTTACTTATAGTTTAGAGAGATGCGTTTTCTAATTAAATTCACAATTAAATCATTCGATTAGAAAACAAAAAAATGGTGATGTGTCCATCATGGTGAATACGGTCAAATAAGTTTCTGATTGAAAATTTAATAGGAAAGCAAAATGATTAATAGAAAAAAATGATTGTTGTCTTTCAAAGTTAAAACCGAGTATTTAGAAGAATATTATAGTTAAGTGTGTTATTTCTTACCTTACAATGTCTTGAAATTTGTTTCTCCACACTCTTCTTCATTTTTAAAAACTTTGCGAATGTGCTGAATACGACGGCACTTTGACGTTTTATTTGTCATTAAAATAATTATTTCAATAATTAAAATCTCTAAAGGAATTTATCATGTAAACTTTGTATTTTTTTTTTGTAAAATTTATTTAGTATTTTTTGCTGTATATATATACAGAGAGGTTTTTTTATCAGTATACATTAGGGGAAGTGTATGCCTGCAAAAAACCGATTAATCTGTGTATGTTTAGTTGACTATTTGGCATATGTGTTTTCAGTTGCGTGTCATAGGCAACTAAACACACATACATTAATGTATTTGACTCGCGTATTTTGCAGGTGTTCATAGGGGAAATTTATACTCATAAAAAAAGCTCTCTGTATATGTATATGTATTATACAATAAAGATTATTATTATGAAAATTGTTGAATAAACTGAAAAATGTAAGTATTTACAATTTTGCTTCCTATTATAAAAAAAAAGAAAAGAAAGAAGAAAGACTTAAACGCTGGATACAAATATTGCTCTTTCTTATTTTCAATAATATTTTCTTCGTATTCTATAATAATCATGCCATACCAATCGTCATAGCTAAAGACCGTAACCATCTTTTTCATTTATTTCTGAATTGTAATTTCTATTAATTGCTGCTATTTTGATTAATGTTCCAACTACTTTTGTTTCCGTTAATCCAAGTAATTGGTGCAAGTCCTCTTTAAAAAAATGTCACCGCCATCGTGGATTGATCCAATGAATTGTAATCCCGTAAATATATGTTTTCTTATTAAACCATAATAAGAAAATATTTCAAATGAAACCCGTTGCTTTTAGTTTGTAAATCGTGCTTATTTTTTATCGTAAGAATGAAATATTTTCATAAATTGAATAAAAATGATTTGAAAATAATTAATAAATTATTTCCACATTTAGCTCTGTGACTGGATTTACGTTTGTAAGGTTTACTTCTATTTACTTGTTTATTTATGTGTTGCTTTTGCGGTGATTTTAATTCAATTTTTTCAGTTTGTAACAATATATTTTTTTGTGTAAAACATTTTGTGTGTATTTTATTTACTTATATATTTATTCACGTTGCACATTATTATTGTTATTGTGTTTATTGATTCTGATTGGAAAACTCAGTGGTTATACTTGATCAAGGAGTTATTAGTCTAAATTTTATTAAATCAATTGAATATATTGTATTTTGTAATTACCGATTGTCATTAATTGTAAAAAGGTGATTTTCCGTAAATAAAGAATTAATTAACGTTACGTAGATGGTCTTATATTAAGTAACGTTCCTTTTGTTGGTTTTGCATTAAATTTTTCTCTAATCATTTTTTTTTGCATTATGCAATATTTCATTGATATGCAATAGCATTTGTACATTATGTAATTTAATGTCCGGCGTGAGTGTTTGTCCAGGAAGTTTAATGTGCATTTGTTTAACATACTTACGTAACGTAAGTCAAAAGTAAAGAGCTAAATATGGAAATAATTTATTTATTATTTTCAATCATTTTTTATTTAATTTATTTAAATAACTGTGACCAAGTGAAATATTTTCAATAATAAAACAAGATTTTTTTCCTTACTTCACGTTTTATTTAACACGTTAGATGTACATTTCGACACACAAAGTTGTTATAATCGAAATGTACATGTAACTTGTTAAATAAAAAGTTAAGGAAAAAACTCTTGTGTTATTATTAATATTAACACTTTGCGTGAACTCAAAACTCATTTATATGAAATATTAATTTCATAAAGGCTGAAAGACCACTGGTCGATAGCCAATTAACAGATATAAATTATACATTTGAGTTTGTTAATGTTTATTACTTATTTTGTATACTTTCTGTATATATCTGCTAATAAAGATTATTATTATTATATTTTTTCATAATTATTTTTCGACCGGGATTATTTACATTTATTCCATGAACACAATTGAGATACACTAATTTTTTTTATTACGAAATCTATTACACATGAATGAAAAATCTTCCAGTGAAACTTGTTTCAAAAGTATTCATTTCTTTTTGTAGCATTCGAAACCTTTTGTATTCGAATATTCGTAATATGACTCGAATCCATATAAAAGTATTCGAATTATAATTTTTCTAATTTATTCTACGAATCTAGGTGAAAAACACTTTGTCATGGAAGTATTCGAATACATAATTCGATTCCTTGAAAATGATTCGAATTCTAAAATATACGAAAAATGTGTTAATTGTTAAGGCTTTCGCTTCGTTATACATTTTGAGTTTATTAAATAAAACACTTTTTTAACTTTGTATGACAATAATCAATTGTTGAACCATATACGAAAATTGTTTAGATTTGCTCTAGGTATTTTTATGGACTGTGAATTTCTGCACATTTTTCGTATACAGATACAGATATTTACCCTGCAGCATTTCACAGATCTACAGGATTCCAATCATTGATTCGAATCCTAAAGAATCAATGATTGGAATTCTGTAGATCTGTGAATTGCTGCAGGGTAAATATCTGTTCATAGCAAAAACAAATTGGTCGAGGGTACAAGTTCTCGATTCTTTACATCCCTTAAGTTTCATAGTTCTGTACTATTTTCAAACGTACTTTTAAAGACCCTCTTAACTCCATAAGAAGTTTTCGTTCAAAAGTGTTAATGCTTACCCCGAAAGATATTCTCATTCTATTGGTTTTCTCAATTCCGAAGTGGTTTGGAGTAACAAGAGGAAAAAGTAAAAACAATCAACCTTTTCCACTTTTGTTTCTTTTTACCATAAACTACTTCGGAATTTTGAAGTTTCCAAGTTTCTATAACACATTATCTATATTCTAGAAACTTAGAGAACTGAACGCAGTAATTTATTAACAAATTGTGTGGAAAATAATGTATTAAAATGTACAAACAAAAGTCGTGCATTGTTAAAATGTTGAGGAAATGAATAAGGTAAGAAATAACATATAATTCAAGAACAAATAATATTGCAAACAAAATAGAAAGAGTAGATAAAGCACTAATAACCTTTCTTCACACTTTATTTGTTTTACCAAATGTACATTTCGGACACAAAGTGACCATTATTTATTTGGTAAAACAAATAAAGTGTGAAGAAAGGTTATTAGTGCTTTATCTATCAATTCAATTTGATCTTCACGTAACTCAATCAATCAATTTATTTAAAATAGAAAGAGTGTTATTCCTTACTTCACTTTTTATTTTTATGTTAGATGTACATTTCGAGACACAAAGTGCTCATTATCAATAACAAACTAAGTTAAATAACAGTCTTTCTGTTTTGTGATCAATCACTTCACGTAAACTCGAAAATATACAGTTATTGCAAACAAATTTGACATATACTAGGGTTTTCATTAATCACAAAAATGCCATTGTTTTTCATTTATATTCTTGTAAAATTATAATCAAAACCTAGATAAAAATAATTATCCCCACTGATACATTCATTATACACAATAAGTACAATCGAAAAATCCGAAATTGACTCGTAAAGCTGTAACTGAAGATATTTATCGCCTGTGATGGCTCTGCGTCATCAGTCAGTCGGGGAGGGGGTGGGGTTGCGCAGACAATTCGGCGCCCAGTTTTAATACGTCCGTATAAATTCCGGGGAATTTCGCGCGCCTAATTCCGGAATTATCGCGCGCCCGGAATGAAAACAGGAAGCCGTGAAATGTAATTAATTGTCGTGACATTAATGGCCGTCATTGTCGGCTCGTTGTCACGTGTGGCGTCAAGTTGATTTTTACACCTCGCATAATTACGCGCGCCGCGCCGCTTTCCGAGGAGCTTTCACAAATGAAAGAGGACTTTTTTTTCCCGTGTTTGATTCGTGTTTTCGTCCCGGGAAATGAATCTGAACCAAAACAAACTGAAAAGGAAATTATATTCACACATTTTTATTTATTAAGTTTATATTTGAATCCCACCCCTACACCACCATTATGGTAGATGGGGATTTTAGATTATATATATATATATATATATTTGAATCCTGTTTTTTTTAAATAGTGACTTAGACTTTGTTTTATTTAGCTTTAGTTTTATATTTTGTGTTTATGGATTATTTTAAAATGAAACAATAATCAATTATTGTTCCGTTAAAATATAACCAAAATAATACAAATACAGATGTATAGTGGGGGGGGGGGACTTTAATGCCAGAGTGGGAGAATGTGGAGGAGGAATTAATGAATGTGGAAAGGTAATAAGACGGAAGTCCCAAGACAAGGTGGTAAATGCTGAGGGAAAGATGTTGGGAGAGTAGGTGTTGGAGGAGGGATGGGATATGTTGAATGGATGTACGGAGGGAGATTGGAATGGAAAGAAAACCTATGTGGGGCAACGAGGATCATCAGTGATAGATTATATTATAACGAAGGGAATACATAGGGGTATGGTGAGAAGAATGGAAGTGGAAGAGGTATTAGGGTCAGATCATTTACCTATATCGGTAGAAATAGAGATAGGGAAGCAGAAGAACCAACAATGGGAGGAAGAAGAACAAAAATTAGCGAGTGGAAAAAGAGATATGGAAGAGATGGCTCAGCGTTTGGAGAAAGTCAGGTGGAACGAAGTGGAAAGCATGGAGAAAATGGAGAAGGTCATAGTAGAGTGTGGCAGAATAGTGAGAAAGTCTGTTAAAGAGGAGGGCAAATGGTTTGATGAAGAGTGCAGAAAGGCGAAACAAAAAGTAAGAAGGGCCCTAGGTGAATGGAGGATTGGAAGAGGTGAGGAAAAGGAGGTGGCAGGGGCAAGAGCAAAATACAAAAGGATATGCGAAGAAAAAAAGGCACAGTATATCATGAATAACATGGAAGCCTTAAGAGCGTGCCAAAATGAAAGGGAAATGTGGGATATTTTGAGAAAAGGAAATACAAAAGAGCAGTTTCAATTATCATTGAAGGATTGGGAAGTGAAATGTCAAGAAAAGAGCGGAAGGCCAGAGGAAGTGTGCAGAAGAGAAGCAATAGGGATGGTGGAGGAATTTACGGAAGAGGAGGTAGAAAAAGGCTTCGAAGAGATAAAAGTAGGAAAAGCAGCAGGAAGGGATGGATTGAAAGCGGAAATGTGGAAGAAAATTGGTGTTGAGGGCAGGCGAAGATATAGGGAGTTGCTTAATGAGATGTGGAGAGGGGAAACACAGATTCCGGGATCATGGCGGGAGGGAATAGTGTGCCCTATACACAAGAGAGGGAATAAGAGGAATGCGGACAATTATAGGGGCATTACTATGATGACGGTGGGATACAAGATTGCCATGACAGTAGTGAAGAACCGGCTAGAAAGGGAAGTGGAAGAAAAGGGACTACTGCCGGAAACGCAGGGAGGTTTTAGAAGGGGAAGGGGAACCCGGGATCAAATCTTTACGCTTGCAAGAATGAGTGAAAAAGTGTTAGAGGAAAAACAAAGTATGTATGCGGTATTCCTGGACTTGAAAGCGGCGTATGATTCGATACCGAGAGAAAGGTTGATGGAGTGTATGAGGAGACGGGGAGTGAGTGAGGTAATAGTAGAATGGGTGAGAGGAATATATGAGGAAACATGGGCGCGAGCGAAGGTGGGTGGAAAAGTGTCTGATAAGTTTAGAGTGTGGACGGGTGTAAGACAGGGATGCCCGCTGAGCCCTTTACTATTCAACCTATATATAAGTGAGATGGAGGAGGTGTTGAGGAAAGGGCAGGCGGGGGGAGTTGTGGAAGGAAGAAAGAAGGTATGGATGTTGGCGTATGCGGATGATGTGGTGTTGCTTGCGAAAGAATGGGGAGAAATGAATGAGATGGTACAAAGAATGGAGAAGTACATGTATAAAAGAGGGCTGTGTGTGAACGTGGAGAAAACAAAGTGGATGAGATTTAGGAATAGGGGAAGAGAGGGAAAAACGAAAGATTTGAGGTGGAAGGGAGAAGTGATTGAAAAAGTGAAGGAATTTAAATATTTGGGTTTGGTGTTCAAGGCAAGTGGTGGATATAAGGAGCATGCGAGTTGGGCGAAAGGGAAGGCAAGGAAAGCGTGGGAAATGGTTAAAGAGAAATGGGGAAAATGGCTGGAAGGGAATGTTATACTGACGTGTAAAATGTGGGATGCGTGTGTGATGCCGATCTTGATGTATGGAGCTGAAGTATGGGGAACGAAAAAGTATGAAAGTATTGAGAGAGAGTATGTAACGTTCCTGAAACAGCTATTGGGAGTAGAAAGGTCAACTCCTGCTTATATACTGTTTCAGGAATTGAATAGAAAGTGTATGCATGTTGAGGCAATGGAACGAGTGGTGAGATTTGAGATGAAAGTGGTAGGCTTAAGTGAAGAAAGGATAGTGAAAGAGGTGTGGAAAACGTGTGTAGGCGTAGCGGAGAGTGAATGGAGGAAAGAAAGAAAAAGTATGTATGAAAAAGCTAGAGTGTCAGAAGTGCTGGCGAACGAATGGTTGGAAGCAGGAGTGGATGTGGCAGCATGGATGAAGTTAAAATGGGAGGAAGTGGATGAGCAAGAAAGACAGAAGGACATTAGGTAGAGCCAGTACAACCCCTTATATAAAAGGTGGCAGGTACAACAAAGAATACCTGCGTACCTGGTCAGAAAGAATCTGAGTTCAGGTGAAAAGAGGGGGTTGGCTAGAGCTAGGTGTGGGTCAGAGGAGAAAGGTAGGAAAGTGTGGATGGGAGAAGAATATGTGAAATGTGTGTTGTGTGACAGCGGAATGGATACATGGGATCATTTAGGGGAGGAGTGTAAGGGCATGTTGGAGGAATGGACGAGTGGAAAGAAGAGAATAGAGGATTGGATGAGAGAGGATGGGGCAGGCGTGAAGATTGTGAGGAGGATAGGGTGGGAAAAGCAGAGAAGAAAATAAATTTAATTTAAATAAGTGTAGTAATGTGATGTCGTTTTTTTTTTGGGAATGCCAATAAAGGTTTTTTTTTTAATACAAATACACTGGCTGAAAGACCTAAGGTCGATAGCCATTTATAAGTTTAGATCAAATATATTGTATAATATATGTATATGTAAATACCACAATAATAATGATTGTATACAAATACACATATATAATCACTGAATTCATTTTTTATTGAAAACGTGGCGTCATGGAAAGTTCTGGAAAATTCGAGAAACAAGCACGCTATATCTATATAAGCGCGCGTTAAAGGCTAGGCGGGGAACGTCCAAGTGCTCAACATCTCGTTATAAATAAATAGTGACAGTGTGATGTTAATAAATGTTTTAATTGTGCTCTAAATAAATAAATAAACATTGTTTTATATATTTCCGAGTGTGATTAAACGCGATGTCGAAACAATATTAAACCGTGGTATAATTGCTTCTTTTAAAATTGCACCTCATGGTGTGAAAAGTACCCTATCTCAATCCTTTAGATTTATTTAATTAGCTGATTGAAGAAAATCCTACACAAAAACAATTGAACTAGCGATTTACAAATAATAGAATTAAAATTATTTGAGAGATTTTGTATTGTATTAAATCAAAAAGTGCACAATTTAATACAAAATAATCTGAAGTAATTGAAATAATTGAAACTTTATTATTTGTTTCATGCAGCGCATAAAAAAAAACTCTGTAGGGTTTAATTAAGTAATTGGCAACTGATGGCCGTTTTACGTTTTATGTAGTTACGGATTTTATGCGATATTGATTTTATCGGATTGCTAATTTTAATGCTACATAAAATTCTTTACGTACATGCAATAAATCTAACTATAAATATTTATTAGGCCCATCAAATCTATATGGGGGGGAATATATAATTTTACTACGGGGAATTAAAATTATTCATCGCTGATCCAATGTTATCCAACGTTTTACGGCATGGGAAATATTTATTAATACCGTTTGACGGCGCATCGGAAAAACACGCGACATTTTCATTATTGAATCTATATAATCAAAAAGTTATACAACTATATTTAAAAGAAATATATTTACTATATTTAAAGAAATACTACGTTTTCGTAATAAATAGCACACATTATTAAGGGTGAATAAAAAAAATCAATTTCTGTTGTATTAACACAACACACAAAAATGTGTGCTATTTATTATGAAAACGTAGTATTTCTTTAAATATAGATGCATTGAATGAACTTCCGCCTAAACAATTTAATATACGAGTTTAAATAAACGCTTCTAATTTATTTATTGCTGAGGCTTTTACTTTGTTGTACATTGTAATTCAATTTTAATAAATGACATACTTTTTTTTTCTTCCGCAGAAAGCTTTTAGTGCGATTGTATATTTCGTTACAAATTCCCTCATCATTTATATTTTTGCGCAAATACATGGATCCAACTAGTTTCGAACTCTCTCTTATTTATTTATTTTTTCGTTGTTGTTGCTGGATGTGTGTAATAAGATCGATTTTCCGTTTGTAGGGCATCATTAAATAAACGACGGGGCGCGGCGTGAATAATTCATAGAAAAAATCGTAAAAAGTAAGAGGATGGGCGCCAATAAAATCGCCCCCGGGCCTTACAAATATGTTTTGCCGAATTGGAAAAAATTGAAAAAGAAAAAAAAAAAACGACACGAATCGAAACTGAGGAAAACGGGTCAAGCAAACATGTGCTGTGAGAATGGTAATTTATTATTAACTTACTAAAAGAAAACACTAAAAATTATTTATTAAAGTACTTATGTAACATAAGTCATAATGTCACAATAGCTAAAGGGAAAATAATTTATTAATTAATTATTTTCAAATTATTTTTATTTAATTTACTTAAAAAAGGATTTCCAAGTTGATAAATATCGAAAATATTATTTGAGATTTAAATGCTTTTCGAAAGAAATTTTAGATTTTAGGATTTTTATATCTTAAACCGTAGTATATTTTTAATGCCAAGTAATTTTAAACTTTATTTTAACAATAATAGAAAATTAATTCATTTATTTACGGAAATCTCCTTTCTACAAAAACTGTAAACATTTACATAAATCATCATAAATAATAATACACAAATAAGTCAACTATTCAACATAAACTTTGAACATCTTTATCCCAAGTGATTTTACAATTCAAAATTAAGAGTGGTCAGGTAATCTCAGGGGTACATTACAAAATAGAAAATAAATAAATATTGAATAAATAAACATATATATATATATATATATATATATATATACAACAATCAAACAGTATATCAATAATAATAGAAAATATGTATAAAATTAATCCTTATCTGGCGTGGTCTGTGGCACAACGAGTGACCACGGTATACCAGTGTGCCTAGACACATCCTTGCCTATAGAGCATTTGGTGAACTCAAAACAAACGTTAGATAATTTGTGTTAAAGCGCATGCGCCACCCCTGACGCCCATTCGTTGTGTAGGGTGGATGAGGGGGTGTACCGCGAGCATCGGCACTAGCTCCTCGACTACCAAGTTGAAACAGTTAAAATAAAATGTGTTATTGTTACTCTTCGGCACTTCTTGAGAACCATCCCCGTGAGCCCACCACCATCAGTGTTCACAATTTCTTTAACTCGACAGGTCGAGAGAACAGGCACAGAAAATAGGACCGACATGGAACGAAATCAAGGACGGAAAAATGTAGATAGGAATTAACAAAATTATAATAAATATTACAACCTTACACCAATAATTGTAGATAGGTTTATAATTAAATAAATAAAAGCTTCAAAGGTAATTTATATTTAGTAATTGGCTATTGTATTTATTTATCGTATTTAATCTTTAAATAGGTTTTTTTTATTAGTATACATTGGGAGAAGTGTATACCTGCGAAAAACGCGAGTCAAACGCATTGAACCGATCAATGCGTGTATGTTTAGTAGCCTATAAAACGCAACTAAACACACATGTCGAACGGTAAACTTCAAAATATATGAAATATTTGATTGAAAATGTATAGAAATGAAGAATTCGAATTTCAAGCGTGTATTACAATTCCAACAGTACCAGAAGATGATAAGACATTTTTCAATGAATCTAGAGCGTCCGAATACATAAATGTCACATAATTTGAAATCTAACATGATGAGTTGCGTGTTATAGGCAACTAAACACACATACATCAATACGTTTGACTCGCTTCGCGTATTTTCCAGGTATACATAGGAGAAATGTATACTGTTAAAGAAACCTCTGTATATATATATATATATATATATATATATATATATATATATAATGTATACTGTTAAAGAAACCTCTCTGTATATATATATATATATATATATATATAATAGCAGCTCGCGTAAATAGTAAAGGTGGCCGTGAAACAACCTAAACATTCCATATAAATGCACTCGTTTTGTTTTTTTTTGTATTTTTCTTTCGACACGCTATATTGGTGATTGACAGTTTCCGTTGCCGAGTAATACCATCGAGATTTGATAAAAAAATCAAAATTTTAATATTTTTCAGGTCGAGAAATGTCATTTTATTTCATAATGTTTTATATTATGTTTGTGTCAATAAAATATAGGAATACAGTTATTTACAATTATAAATTAATTTTACAAGCAATAGCTGTTAATTAAAATTGAAATACTGGATGTATTAATTAAATGAGGTAAATCGAGATTTTAATTGCTGCACTTTCGCGAACTGCAAACTGATGTGAATAATAAAAAAAATACAAGAAAAGGTAAATGCGTTTTAACAGCCGCTACAACCGTGGGAAAAACAGCGAAGACAAATTCATGTCGCAATTTATAATTTATTGAGTGAATGTTCGGCTCGTGATTCAATCTGAGTCAGCAGTTTTATACAATTATTGCCGAAATAAAAAAAAACAGACACACACAGACGTGTAATATAGTGATTTTTTAGTTGTTTTTGCTTCACTTTCCATTCTTAGTTGCGTAATGATGTTTTTTTTTAATTGTAGTTGAAGCTAATTTTAATTGAATTATAATTTTGTTACTTGTATGGAATTAATATTGTTAATTAATTTCGTGCAAGTATCAGAATTATTAATATTATATTAGTCTGTTATATATATATATATATATATATTAGTCTGTTATATGCTGCTATGCAACAACAAATATCTATTGTGTAATCCAATGTCCGGCGGGGTGAATGCTTGGGAAGTAGTTGTTTCAATAGATGTTTGTAAAACTTACAGTGTGAGTATTTTTTTGCAGTTGGAAAAAGGGATTGATCATTGCCAGAAATTTTCCTTGTTTAATTTCATTGTAATTTAAATAACTGCAAATGTGTAAATTATCTTCGTTTCATTTTATTTAATTTTAAATATAGATATTATCAGACAATGGTGGCCATTCCTTCACGTCGGTTTAAATAAACACGAGTCAAATTAATCTTGTTCTTATTTTATTATTATTTTATAAATAAAATTTCGAATGAAAATCTTAATATTACACAAAGGATCACTTCCCGGCTTGAACTGCACACAGCAACAACGGCACGAGTGCCTGAAAAGCGGGGCAGACACATTTAAGGGCTTAAATAAAATACGCCCGCGCGTTTCGAAAACATCCTCCTGCATTCCTCACATAAATTAAGAAATATAGTTACCTTAGATAGGGCCCAAGAGCAACATCCCGAGACGCTCCCGGAGAGAGTGAAAAAAAGAGTTTCCCCGACACAGAGAGGGGGAAACATAATAACACACCCCCACACGCTCACTAAATAATACCCCCTTAATTAATTACCGACAAAAAAAAAGAGAGCGAGAGAGAAAAATAATTAAACGGTGCGCCGTTATTACGGAAACACGACGATTAGACACAAATCCTGATTATTCGGGATTTAATTTAATTGAATGGAATTATTTTATTAGGATGTTTTTTTGCGTGTGTATTTTTGGTAGGGGATTATGTATAAAGTGAAATGGATGCCACTATTATTAAGCAACAACTCCCCCTCGGTTTAACGATTATGCTTCAAATCAATTTAATTATTAAAACTTAATTAAACTAAATTAAATAAAAATAAATTTGAAAATAATTACTATTATAATTATTTTCAAATTTAGTTTAATTAAGTTTTAATAACAAAGGATTTATTATTGGTCGGAGTTATTTAAATAAATTAAATAAAAAGAATTCTCGACTAGTTTCGGGTTACTAAAGTTATTCAATCTAATCTGTGTTTTATTGATTGATTTTTAATATTCTATTCATATTTATTTCATACAATATGAACTACCAATGTCTTAATATTAAAACCATTAATTATATTATTAATAATTGTTATATACCCACAACATTTATTTTATTTCGTCTTTTTCTTTTGTTTTTATTTTATTTTTTTGTAAACGATTGAATATATTTTACGATAAGGATAAAACACGAAATTATATTTCCTCGAACCCTCCCCAACTATTACTGTTATCCGTTTATTTTCCTTTTTTTTTGCTTCCTCTCTTTTTCTCCACTTCTTTCGTTTCTCTCTGGCCTTGAACATTACCATAAAGCAGAGGATACAACTTTGTTTTTCCTAGTGTAATATCCCTTTTGTCCGGCGATTTTATTTTTCCATCGGATATTTCGGGCCCACCACTCAA
This sequence comes from Philonthus spinipes, assembly GCA_963082785.1. Taxonomy (NCBI): domain Eukaryota; kingdom Metazoa; phylum Arthropoda; class Insecta; order Coleoptera; family Staphylinidae; genus Philonthus; species Philonthus spinipes. The sequence goes on from OY720314.1 coordinate 7,015,108, forward strand.
GCCTTTGTTTATCTGCCCGACGCAACGTCTTATCTGGTAATAAATTATCAACCCCATTTCAGATACCAGTGCCCCTATTAAAGTCCTCCCGCACATTATATGACGCAATATATTAGAGATTAATATGTTTCGGAAAAAAGAGGAATCGGCGGAAAACAAAGAAGATGGTTTGTTGATGATTAATTTGTTTAGAAATCAATTGAAAGAAATTAATCATCAACAAACCATTGGTTAAATAATATTGAATATTTGTTTGTATGCAAATAATGTCTATAAAATAAGTTTTTATCAATCTTTATTAAATTCAGCTCATTACACAGGGTGGCCTGAAAAGGTGTGATAATCTTCAGTTAAAGTGATTCTTTAATCAATTTTAAGTAGAAAAAAAAAAGTTTTTAAAATAAAAAAATAAATTAAATTAAACACAAAAAATATTGGGTAATTATTCAATGTAATTTAAAGGATATTTAAACAAATTAATAACTTTGTTTGTATAACACTCTGTATATTTATAAATACAACTGCAGTTTCGGCAAATCAGCTTGCCATTATCAAGTATGATATTTAACATGTATAACGAAGTAGAAGCCTCAACTATTAAGAATTTAATTATTCAATAAGCTTTATGAGGCTTTTAATATCCTAAATATGTGACTAGAATTTGTTTTTAACATTTTATGTATAATTATTGCTATTAATAATCGACTTATCATTAAATAAACATTTGCAATATTTAACTGGATGTTAATAGAACTAATTTTAATCAAAATAATTCAAAAATATTACTGATTTCTAGTCACATATTTATTATATCAATGGCCTCGTGGGCGTTAATGAAGAACCGTACAAAATTTTTTTCTTAAATTTTCTACTTGAAATTAATTAATGTACATCTTTACTTAAAGGTTATCACATCTTTTCTGGCCACCTTGTATTTGTAAAAAAAATATCGAGACGAGCTACTATGCCCGGGTATATCTTGACTAATAATTTCCAACTATCTTAACTAATGGTTAGTCTTTATTCAAATGTGTATCTGTATATACAATAATATACAAAAATTAGAATTATATTCTGTAGATGAATCGGCTATCGACCGGAGGTCTTTCAGCCTCAACTTTCTTATTTGTTGCAGTAAATCATTTTTTTTTTTAATTTTTCGCTATTTCTAAATTGTTACAAAAAATAATCGGATGTAATTTAATAATAATAAAAAAATGTTAAAAAAAAGGAAATAACAACAACAAAAAATCACACACCGTTGCTGAATTAATAATGATACATCGGGATAAATGTTGTCACGTCATGGTGGAAATATTAATTTACGAGCGGCCATATTTAAAAACGAGAGCGCGGAAAATGCGAGGTCTTTGTTTCGGCCGATGATACATTATATTGTGAATATGTCGGCTATTACAAAACGTGATAATTGGGAGTGTACAACCACCGAAAATAACGGCGGGCGCGCGATCCTCATTTCGTGATTACGGCTTTGTCCGGCCCGACACTAAATCGAGGGCCTGTCTTAATTTATCTGTTTCTGTTAACAAGCGGGTAATTTGCTATATTTGCGTTTTATCGAAAAGCACGGCGGACGCTATTCAAGCACAAAATTGTTTAGAAAATTACATACTATTAATATAATGCACAATACAATAGATATTGGTTGTTGCAATACAAATGAATCGTAGTTCAACATTTTTTTATTTCGAGAGTGTAGAACGCATAGAAATTGAAATTAAATTTGTTGAACATGTATTTGGGTATTTACAAATTGTCAAAGTTTGAACTATCCAACCTGATCTTGCTTTCAAAATTCAAGGAAGATGTTGAAAATAAAATCATAGAACGTTACCAGGTTCGTAGATAGTAGATATGCCGTAATAGTACAAAATAATAATAATAATATTTTTGAGCACTCTCAGATTCTATTAAACTACATGTCCACTAAACAGACCTAGAATCCCCCGATTAATCAATAGACTAAATAAAAAAACCTTCAGGGTTTAAATGCAGCACTCTGTAAACTTATGAAAGATGTTTCAGCTTTAAGTGAAGTAAATCTTGACATTTACTCTGCAGCAGCAACGGCTAAACCACCGAAAACTAGTTTTATTGACGGATTAAGTTACAAAACGATCCAGTGAACCTGCTTGGAATATTCGCCTACGTGGAGAAATTGATCAGCTTCGGGTAAAAGTTGACATAATTAACGAACACGAACTAAATTGAAAAAAACTGCAGAGAAAAATGTTCGAAACTATAAAAGCCCCTAAGATGTGTAGATCCTGTAGAAAGATGCTAATTATAAATCGAGACGAATTGACAGAAAAAAAAATAAAGCAAAAGGAGCTAAGTTACAGGGATACAATATAACAACTAAAACAGAAACAAAAACAGGCTATTTATATAGAAAGACACTTCTATAACACAATCAGTTGTATAAACACAGAAACCTCTGCCTCTGATTTAAGTAACGCTGAATTTCTATAGTTCTGGAGGTCTTTATGGTCAGAAGCAACTGAAGCAAATACTATCGCCCCATGGATCGATAGCGTTACTTGATCGTTGTTGATCTCACAATGTGCATAGATTTTATTATTGATGAGAGCCGTAAGTAGTTTCTAGAACACTATTAGGCAAGTTATAGGTCGGTAGTTTGCTGGGATTTTGGAATCCCTTTTTTTAAGAATTAGGTAAGTTGTTCTAGTTGTACAAAATCCTGGGAAACTTTCTTGATTTTCAATGATTCTACAAAAGCTGTGAGCCATAGGAGCGTTACATGAATCAAATTGTTTCGGTCAAAAGTTGTACGCAACATCAGGTCCTGGAACCTTCTAATTAATCGTTCTTTCAACGATTCCTGAACAGATCTATTTAACATGCCATATGGCTCAATTACAGTGGAAGTGTTCAGGAACCGTTGAAAGGACGATTAATTAGAAGGTTACAGGACCTGATGCTGCGTAAAACTTTTGACTCAAATAATTTGATTCAAGTAACGCTCCCATGGCTGACAGCTTTTGTAGAATCATTGAAAACCAAGAAAATTTCTCAGGATTTTGCATAACTGGAACAACTTACCTAATTCTTAAAAAAAGAGATTCCAAAAACCCAGCAAACTACAGACCTATTACTTGCCTAATAGTGTTCTAGAAACTACTTACGCCTCTCATCAATAATAAAATCTATGCACATTGTGAAATCAACAACGATTTTTTTTTTCAAAAGAAAAAAAAAGTGGCTGCATCAGATTCTAGACTGCAAAGAACAACTCAAAATAGATACTGTAATTACGAGAAGCACATATCTACAAAAGCGAATTGTACAATCATGCTACATTGACATTCGAAGGCATTCGAATCTGTACGTCATAATTGGCTAAAAAATATATTGGAAATTAAGAAACAATGTCATAAAATTCGCTTAATCGGATGAGTAAGTGAAAAAAATATTTGAAAATTAATTGAACCAATATGGGAAAGGTCAACCTAAACATAGGAATATTCCAAGCGGACTCCCTTAGTTCAATGTGGTTATGATTGTTATCAAAATGAAAATTGGCTTTAAACTCAAACCATGTGATGACGTAAAATACAACCATATACTTTATATGGATCACCTAAAGCTGTATGCGGAAACTAATTCTCGAATGGGTTGGGCTGGATAAAAGTGCCACAGTTTTAATCTTGAAGCGTGTGCTTTATCACACTGACGAAGTGCAAATGAATATTGATTTTCTCTCCCCGGGTGATGCATATAAGTACTTGGGTATACAAAAAACAGGGGAATTAAGCATACAGTACGTAGTAAATTAAAGACGACGCAACCTTTTGCCTAATTTAAAGTGGCATCGTAAACAATTTGGGTCTACAAGGTAGACGACCGAGATTCATTGTTTCGTCCACTAAAGGAAGGCGAACTTGTCCTGTTTATGAGAACAGGAAACGAAATTCACATTTTATGTTCTCATAAACATGGTGGCTGAACATTTCATTAAATACAGTACATAAGTGAATTTAAACTCAGTTTAACGAAACTATGTAATTCAAAACTAAATTCGAGAAATATGCTCAAAGCCATTAACACCTGGGCAATTCCAATATTAACTTACTCTTATTGAATCATACATTGGAGCAACATCGACTTTGTAGAATTAAATAGATTATCCAGGAGAGTACTAACTAAATTTAATCTACACCATCCTAGATCAGAAGTGGAACGTTTATACTTGCCTCGTTCTGTCTTGGGAATCCGCCTGTCTAACGAAATATATTTATCCCTGGTTGTGTTTGCTCTCATCTTAGATTAATGACTTATATACATATATAAAATTTCGTTAATGGCCGAATGGAATTACCTATACCAAAAATGTCCCTCATTTCATCATTACTTACCTCCAATCATCATTCCTTTAAAAAAATATCTTGTCGCTTTGCAAACGATAGGAAATAAAGATCCTAAATCATACTCACCCAAAGATGTCATTATAATCAATGATCGCTCATAAATTCCACTTGATCTTTGTATGTTTGAAGCAGAGAAGCAACACCAATTACTACCAGCTAGAATATCCGTATGGAAACGTAAGACGCCATATGGCAAGCAAATAACCATCACAACTTGCTTCTGAATCAACAGAAATACAGCTGTACTTTACAAATTAAGGCTTTATTTTGTTCATCCTAGATAAAGTAATTAAAATAAATAATTATGAAAAACACATACTCAAAGTAAATATTGAAGATAAATGTAGAAATGGAAATGGAGAGACAATCGAACATGGTACGGGCGGATGTGCTTCTCTAGCAAACTACGAATACCCATTTCGACATAACCAAGTTGCCAAAAATCGATTCAAGAACGGCAGCTGGAGTGTACTTATAATACGACTCGTATTTAGGAACTAATTTGTACTTCACAGTCAGCTAGCTCCGAAATGAAAATTAGTTCGTAACCCAGAGCCATATTATAAGTACTCAAACCATGTAATGAAGCAACATACAAACATCTACTTTATATGGATGAGCTAAAGCTGTGTGCGGAATCTAAGTGTCGATTGGGTTCTTTAATTCATACTACTAAGGTATTCAGTGAAGACTTTGTGCTGTATAAATCTGCCACAGTTTCCACCGTGAAGCGTGCGCTTGAATACACAGACGAAGCGCTCTAAGTATAAAGTTCCTAACACAGAACCATAATAAGTACACTCCAATTGCCGTTCTTAAATTGAATTTTAACAACCTGCTTATGTACTTATAATACTAACCCAGAGTCATATTATAAGTACACTCCAGCCGCCTTTTTTAAATCAAACGAATCTCTTTTTAATTTAACGTACTTACGTAGGTAAGTCAATAGTCACAGAGCTAATTGTGGAAATAATTTATTAATTATTTTCAAATCATTTTTATTTAATAAACGAATACGAATATCTTCTTTACTGGGACTACCCTGTTAATACAAACAACTACTGTTTTGTATTAACAGGGTAGTCCTAGTAAAGAAGAACCGTTCAACCGTTCCGACTTAGTTCTAATAGACAAGTTAAATATTAAACGCCGCAAATAATTGATATTGATATATTAAATAAAAATGATTTGAAAATAATTACGTAACGTAAGTCAAAAGTCACAGAGCTAAATGTGGAAATAATTTATTAATTATTTTCAAATCAATTTTATTTAATATATTTAAATAACTGTGACCAAGTGAATGAATACTCTTTTCTATTTATATTGATATTGATATCCCATTGACACATAACCTTATTAAAATAGTATTATGTTATAGGAATCCACTTAAATTAATCTCTTTATAATTCATTATACTCATTTATTCATTGCTTTCAAAACAAAACAAAAAATGAACACCCTTCTTCTAACGCGAAATTAGAACGTAATCGAAACTAAAACAAAAACAACTAAGAAAGAAAAGAAGAAAAAAAAGGATAGCACGTAACGGGAATTTATCGTCGCGGATTAAATATCTAGTGCACGTAGGAAATTCCTGGGATGTGCAATTTGCAGACATGCAGTTGGAAAGTAATGTATTGATTAAGTAAGACTAAAATCCGAGTTATCGAATCGCATTCCGACGGCCGCATTGCAGGTGAAAAATTTCCCCGCGGAATTTCGACGCGGGAAGGAAAAACGCCACCGGAAACGGATTTTAAAATCATAAATCTTATGATGCGATATATATGTGTATTATGCGCCAGGGGGTTGTTTTTGCGTACACAAAATTTACTCTCGTGGTTTAATAAAAATGACTATTTTAATATATATTGTCAATAGAAAATGTTATACAAATTTTAAAATCAAATTAGCATACAATAAATAGAGGTACAAAGAAATGGTGAGATCAAATACAATGAACCAGACTGGCATCATTTATACTCCTCTTTTTGATTCATTATTTTGAAGTATATGCAGGGTGGCCAGAAAAGGCGTTATAATCTTCAGTTAAAGTGGTACGTTAATCAATTTTAAGTAGACAAAAAACTAAAAATAAGTTTTTAAATTAAAAAATAAATAAAATAAAACACAAGGCCCAATAGTTTGGCCTCGTGAGTACTAATGAAGAACCGTACAATATTTTTTACTTAAATTTTCTACTTGAAATTAATCAATGAACCACGTGAAGATTATCACACCTTTTCTGACCACCTTGTATATAAGGAATTAAATGTTAATCTTAAGTACTTGGTTTGATAATGGCTCGCTGACGAGTCGAAACTAGTCACCGTAAAAACAAAAAAGTGAATACAAAAAAGTAATTAGTGTTATTAATTTAAAATCACCATAAAACATGATCTTATACAGGAAGCATTTTATTCATGGGACGAATATTTGAGCTGTGATAAATAAATCTGTGATATTTAAAACAACCTTTTTCGCACACAAGCTTTGTCATTTTACATCGCTTTTAATACACATCGTATTTCTTTCAGTCAACTTTGGCCGAAATGTAAGACTGATTTAAATTATTTATTGTATTTATCATTCATTATTGTATCTCATTGTACTAATGGCGAGTGTAAACGTATTTAGGTAGCAGCACTAGTAAAGAATATTATTAAATAGTTAAAATGTGTTACATTGAGATACATTTTAACTATTTAATAATATTCTTTCTTCCGCCACAAAATATAATGAATTATTGTAGTTTACATACATTCAGATGCGAGTAATGTGAATGTAGTGAATGTAGATTAGTAAGCTATTAAAGGAACAGAAAGATAAGTTCTATTAATTTAATCGAAAATATTCAAGGAATCCAACATCTCCCACGAAATTAAAAATCCATCTTCTCCTACATATCCTATATCATTCATCTTAAACCAAGAATAGTAATCCATTGGCGGAAAGACCATAGGTCGATAGCCTGTTCAAACAAGCAAGAAAGAAACAAAGATACAATTATTTATTGTAAATATATGTAAAACAAATAACTTTGAATAATTGCAGTAGTAGTATTCAAGGAAAAATATGTAAATCCAAATACATTGCCCATGAGACATTACGAAGAAGATTTTTTTAATATTAATTATTAAATATTAATCAATAAATCACTCTGCTTGAATATTATGACAGGTAAATATAAAAATCCAGATGCACATTTTAAAATACGAAATATAAATATGTTTTTCCTCAAGTTTTCAGATAGAAATACGTCATTTATATTTTTTCAAATATAAAAAAATATATTCTTCATCTCATTGTTTCACTATGCTGTAGTGAAGTATGTAATAGTTCCAACTGGGGTGTCTACAGAATTTATTTATCGATAAAATTTGTTAAAAAGTAATAATTAAATAAGGGAAATTATCCATACATTGTATCGTTGCTGCGGCAATTTTGTTTGTTTATATTTAGTACAATGTAATTGATTCAGATTCTGACGGGTAAATCCCGCACGCGCTTGACCCCAAATTTTAACGAAATCAACAATTAAGTTAAAATTGATGATTTTATTCAAATTAATATGTTGATATTCTGACGGGGAAGTCCTGCACGCGATTGGCCTCAATTTTATATAAACTTTACATTATGCAGAAAGAACTTACTATTGTACAAGATAAATGTTGAGATTTCAGACGGGGAAGTCCCGCACGTGTTTGAACCCAAAATTATGCAGAATTGGAAGATAAGCGAGAATCGAATGCGTGAGAACCGATGTGAGCTTGCAAAAATGGAATAGCGTTCATGACCATATATGGTCAGGGCGAAAAATTGCAAATAAGTCAAAATTGCGTGAACGAGAAATGGTGAGAGAAAATCGGGGAGTTCGACGGGATTCGTGAACGGGGACGTACGTGAAATTAAGCAATCGGGTTTTTGAAAATTAATTGAAAACTAATTTTAATTTAATTTAATTCATTTATTTACGGAAATCTCCTTTCTACAAAAACTGTAAACATTTACATAAATCATCATAAATAATAATACACAAATAAGTCAACTATTCAACATAAACTTTGAACATCTTTATCCCAAGTGATTTTACAATTCAAAATTAAGAGTGGTCAGGTAATCTCAGGGGTACATTACAAAATAGAATTTACAGGTGAAAATACGGTAAGTACTGATAATGCACGTTGACATAAATAACGGGTCTGTTAAATAATTAAGAGTTACTACATAATCACAACAAAACAACGTTATTAGAATTTCAATTGTAAATTTTAATAATATCGGGGGTCGAACTATTTCAAGTATAATAATTATTTGAAAATAAACAATGAAACGGTGCTTAAATTGAAAATAAATATATTACTTGTTCGTAAGTACTAAATTACCCAAAAGAGTTACAAAAGGCCAACGACCGCAGTCTTGCAGCCGGACTTGTTCGTAAATATAATTGAAATTGCAATTTAATAAATGAATAATCCCCTGAAATCCAAATATCCCTCCAAAATATAAATAACCTTCATCAAAAAATTATCATTTCATCTCATCAAATAATGCGGATTTTAACAATGACGATAGCAATAATAACAATTATATAGATAATGATAAGAACTGGACATAGGCAGGTGACCTTCGGACGTTAGCCATTTCACGTATTATATGTGAACATAACTCTATAAGTACATTGTAAATAATTATCCAAACTATGTATAAATGTTACATGAATAAAATTGTTTAGTTTGTTAAATAAATAATATTATTACTAGTAATATTTCTGATGACCCTAAAATTTAAAAGATGAATTAATTATCTGAACTTTGGTTGAAAGACCTAAGGTCGATAGCCATTTATAAGTTTAGATCAAATGTATTGTATAACATATGTATATGCAAATACCACAATAAAGATGATTATATATGTATATCTGAACTATTTTTTTAAATTAAATTATAATTAATTTACAAACCTATATTATAAATATTTCAACAACTGTTCGTTTCAACTTAACATTTTCAATCTTGTTAATTTCGAATATATCAACATAGAAAATGCTACAGCTAGAAAGAATTAATGAACCGCAGTTCATTTAATGTTTCACGAAACTTATGTCCGCTAATGATAACACGCGCCCCGGCGAACAGTAATTTATGACTTTGGAATTTAATTAATGTCTCCATTTCAGTTGACATTTCCCCTCGTAAATGAAAAGAGAGTCATTATGGATATCTACGAGCGCGTTTATAAATGTTGGCCTCGCTATATTCACTCCATCGTTATATTTTATGATATATTCAATGTCTATAAATAAAATAATAAACATACATTGATTATTTTTTTATTTATTTTAATAATAAAAAAATAAATTTTATTATAAATAGAAAAGAGCAGCTGAAAGACCTTCGATCGATAGCCGATTCATCTACAGAATATAATTCTAATTTTTGTAAATACATATACACATTTGAATAAAGATGGTTAGTTAGTTATAAAAGAGTATTCATTCACTTGGACACAGTTATTTAAATAAAAATGATTTTAAAATAATTAATAAATTATTTTCACATTTAACTCTGCGACATTTTTATAGAGCTGTACTGACGAGAGATAGATCCCGCAACACGTGTCTGCAGAAGGCCTTATATTAAGTAACGTTCTTTTTTTTAATTGATTTTTTTTCGAATAAAAAATTGTTGCATGATGAAATATTTTATTGATATGCAACAACAGCTCGTACATTATGTTATACAAGGTCCGGCGGGGTATTTTCCCGGGAAGTAATTGTTTTAATGTGCATTTGTTTAACGTACTTACGTAACGTAAGTAAAAAAAATCACAGAGCTAAATGTGGAAATATTTTATTAATTATTTTCAAATCATTTTTATTAAATTTATTTAAATAACTGTGAGTAAACGAATGAATACTCTTTTCTATTTACAAGAAAACATTTTTTTATTATTAAAATAAAAAAAAAACTAATTAATGTATGTTTATTATTTTATTTTATATATATATAAAAACCTTTATTGACAGATTATTTTTAACAAAGTAGTAATAATAAATAAATACAATAAATAACTAATATAAAAATAAATTCTTCTGCCAATTGGCTATCGACCGTTGGTCTTTCCGTATGATTTTGTAGGCATCTGTCCTTGTCAGTTGCTGTGTCAAAAAGGTTTTGATCGCTAATGTCGTCCATTGTCTTGTGAAATGAATTTACTAGTCGTGATCACTAAAGTCATGAAATGATGAAATGAAATCATGAATGGTGATGGTGAAACGTTTACGTTTGGGAGTGATATTTTGGTTTCGGGGAATGCACAAAGGGTGTAGGAGATTGTAATTGTTAGGGTTTGAGGCAAATTTTTCTGCTAAATGGGATATTTTATTTTATATTATTATAGACATTGAATATATCATATAACGATGGAGTGAATATATTTTGAAATAATTTTTATTTAATTTAAATTTTATTCTTTTAAAATGATTAATGTTACTTCAATTTTTTTTTATTAAATACTTTGTCAGTTCCACAACTCAAAAAATTCTGTGAATATTTATGGTTGCAGTTAAGTAGAAATAATGGAAAGAGGATCTATTAGTCCCTGGGAAGGGGGTTCCATAATCGGCCTAAAGTTTGACCTTAATCATAAAGTAGAAATAACGAAATGGAAACAGAATGAGTGATAGAATAGTTAATGAGGAGAGATATAAGTGACTTATCCCTGTTCTCTTGAGATTGGTTCAGTATTTTTCAACATATTGTATTTTTTTATCAGCAAATGATTTTAACAATCTATCATATTTCTTCGTAGTTTCTTGTTATTTCGTTCGTTCTATTTATGTCTCTTTCGATTTTTGGTTTCTTGTTAGTTATTTACAATGTTCGTCAAACGTCTCTTTTATTTTACTTTCAGCTTTTCTCAAGAAGATTTTTATGGCCTCCGTCAATGGACGAAACTACACAATAGAAGAATAATCTCATCCATTGCCTCCTAATAATCTTATTCCTATTTTATATTGCAATCCTTAGGATACTTAATCATTGCAGATTAATTGTGTGTTGTGTTTTCATCTCTCTCATTTGGTTGTTCGTTATGTCGGTAACTCATGCATAAGAAAAATGCTAAAAACGGTAACAAGGGGTTTTTCATAGCGGTGCCAAAATCAAATTTCCATTTATTTATTTGGACTACACTTAACATATTCATTAATATCACACTGTCACTATTTATTTCTAACTAGAAGTTGAGCATTCGGACGTTTGTGATAGACGCTACTAGCGAGCGCTTATTTAGCGTGCTTGTTTCTCGAATATTCCAGAACATTCCATCACGCCCCGTTTACCGTCGTGCTCAGTGGAACATTCCAGAGTGTTGTTTCCAGCTGCTTCTTTCACTTTCGTTACAATATTTACATATTTAAAATAATTAAAGATCTACGGTTTAGTGGAACATGCGCACATACGCACAATCAGCCATATTATTAGGCATTTAATTTGGAGGACAAAATAACTAAACATCAGTCCTCAGCACTGCCAGTCCACCTCATGGAGAAAAACTAGCTGTATGTTGAGCACTCGGACGTTCGTGATATACGCTACCGGCGCGCGCTTATATAGCGTGCTTGTTTCTAGAATTTTCCAGAACATTCCATGACGCCCCGTTTCCGTCGTGCGCTCTGTGGAACATTCCAGAGTGTATATCACTAACTGTCGCCATTTCTGGCCATTTTCAAACCAGTATGGATCTTCTGCTGGACTTTGGGATTTATTTTTGATCTACAGTTATTAACAGATAAAAACACTAATTAAATAGTTTTTAATTAATTTGATTTAATTTATTTCAACAACACATACACGCGAAATAATCAAACAACACCGGCTGAAGTGTTGAGGGTTGTGTTTGAGGCGTAATTAAATCAGACGGAAAATCTGAACGCAACAGCAGCCATAAGTGACAAGCGCGATGCGTCGTAATGAGACGTGCAGATTATACAAGTTTATTCAGCTAAGCTATTAATGTTAATCACGGCTTCAACAACTTATAATTAACGATCCAGATAAGCGGGGGTAATTAATTACCCCGTCTAGCACTCTTTTAACGCGGAAAAGTGGATCTCTCGCCGCGCGCTCCGCACCCTTCACAGATATGTCACTTCCGGTGAAATTGAAAAATTGAAATACGCAAAGGAATTATTTAAAAAAATAGTTGGATGAAAATAAAAATGGTAATTAAAAGGGTATTTATTTTATTATTAGTACCGATTTTTTTTTATTTGAACGATATAATTTATTTCAAATTTTTTTTTTATAGTAAAATAATCGATGGGTGAAGCTTTTACTTCATAAAACTTCATAATACACTATTTGTAAATAAAACAACAGTTTTTTTAAGTTTCACAAAATATAATTGTAGAGACACTGCTACAATTATTTCTCCAGCACAGTGGCATCATTAGGCTGATGATTTATAAAATACATTTATAGTTTTTTATGCAGTTTCTGTCTATATACAAGGTGGCCAGAAAAGGTGTGATTATCTTCAGGTAGTGTGATTCGTTGATTAATTTCGGATAAAAAATCTAAATAAAAAATATTGTATTCTTCCTCATAACATATCTGTACTGGAAATGATAACGAGTGTAGACGTATGTTTTGTGACAGGATTTTAGATCAAATTCGGGAAGAAGATGTGTTTAGAAACTGATGGTTATCCGTTCGAACATTTACTTTAATCCTTCACTTTTGATGTATACTTCAAATATGACATTTTTCCAGATATGTTAAATTTATGATTTATACAATATTTTTTTACTTAAATTTTCTGCTTAAAATTAATCAATGAACCGCTTTACCTGAAGATTATCACACCTTTTCTGGCCACCTTGTATATAAACACTTTCATTAATTTTCATAGCTCAGAAATATGCCTCTAGATAATATTAAATTAATTAATTATATAAATGGCCCAACTATAGAAACCGACACCGGGATGTATAAATACACGGGATACATGAATCTGAAATCCGTTTTTGTCGGAAACTTACCGTTTGGGCGAAATATGAATTAAATTTAAATACTCATTCCTTAATCATTTCTTTTGTTTGTTTTACAATGTAATAATTTTTTTATTTACTTATCTACAGATATATGGAAAAGAAGGAAAATTATCGAAGAATTTAGTTAGTGACGATGAAAAGGCTTTTAGGTGATGCCAAAATAACAGTATTTTGTCCAAAGAAAAAAAATGTCCCAAACACAGTATATATATGAATTACACTAGATCTCATTCCACATTGGGAATAATTATGTGTAACAAGGGAGGGTATAATTTAAAAGTAGCCTTGGGCAAAGGGTACATGGCTGGATAATACAAAACTCCCTATTAATAAAGAATTTTATAGCATGATGTACTCCTTGTGCCAAGACGAGACTTATGAAGTTTGTCGGCAGGAAGCTAGAGCTCTAGAAGATATTAAAAATCTATGCGACAATACTATTTGCGATTTGTAAATTATTTTAAACTGTTGTAAGTTTTAAAGGTAACATTATTACTTTTGTTAATTTTGTAGATTTTTAAGTAAAAACGACTAACTTATCAAAATAGGTTTTAGAAAACAAAGAGGTTTAGGTTAGCTAACTTTGAGGTTTTTCAAGATAGAAAGTGACAAATAAAAGTTTATTTTATTGTAATAAACAATATCGATTGTTTCACATTGTGACTTCTCCTTAGACCCAAAATTTGTTTAGGGGTTCAATAAATAATATACATTTTTCTTTCTGGGTGTTGCATTACTTTTAAGCTCTAGTATATTTTTTTGTAATGAAAAAAATACTTGCTATTAATGATAAGTCATGATGAACAATTGAAAGAATGAATAATGGAACACTCACTAACTGTTTAAACATATCAAGCAGTTTGAACTGCTGGCCATATTTGAACACTGTTTTAATATGCTTGTTCCATCTTCTGGCAGCATAGTAAATACTGTAAACATTGGTGATGGCTACACGTTATGTATTGCGGTGAAATAAATAAAATACTGACTAATAGAAAATTAATTTGTAAATATTAAGTTATAGGTTTAACTCACCATTATATGTTTGCTATTATGACGAAACAAAGAACTTTAAAAAGTATATTCTAACATTTGTTTACATTAATATTTTAGATTATAAACCTCTCCAACATAAAAATAAGAACCATAGTTTGCCATGAACAGTGGCAAACTATGGTTCTTCAGTGAGAGTGCAATCCGGTTACGACAGTGATATAAATACAAATAAGTGACTTAAAAATTAGATTAAAAGTTATAATTATTTAATTTTTTTTAATAATAAAGTAATAAAAAGTGTCAGCGCCATCTTTATTATAAATTTTACATTAAAATTGCAATTACTTTCTAATCGATCTAGAATTACATATCCATTATTTTAAATAAACGTCAGTAAACGTCAAAAGTAGTGTAAAATTAATAACGTAATATTAGCCGTATAAACAAAACAAAAATCTATAATTTGAATGTATTACTTCATATTTTTGGAGGAAAGTTCATCGTATGTGTAATTTACACCCACAGTGTCTCTACTTTGCCGAAAATACGAACGCATATAACCTCAAAATCGCAACTTTGAATTTGAATTGCGCCCAAACGGTAAGTTTCCGACAAAAACGGATTTCAGATTCCTGTATCCCGTGGCCTTTTATAGCCTATTATGTTAACAAATACTTAAAAATCCCTGTGTCGGTTTCTATAGTCTTACCATATAAATTATTATTGTCAAAGGCAAATCAATATGTACAGTATCAGATAAAATAGTATATAGATAAAATTGTCATAGCTTGCTTGTTTAGGAGTCGTACTTTCCTTGTTATCAATCCCATTATAATAATAATACTTTATTTACGGAATTAATCTTATTACATAATAAAGTAGATTAATAATAATAAACAACTGTAAACTACTAATTAAAAGCAAAATATAACAAATAATAATATATAATAATAATGCTAAACTAATTGAAATTATAATTATTCTTATATATATATAGGGTTATTCCAAATTATCTACTAGCTCTATTGATAAACTTAGTTGGACTGCTAACAAAATGTTCATCAATTCGTATGAGATCATCCTAAGACACACGCGGCCGGCCTATGCGTTTTCTTTCTTTAATAAATACAATTTTTTAAAAATAAGTGCATTATTTATAATAACCCTGTATAATTGTAACTCGCGTAAATATTAAAATTCTATTCACGATTAGGATGGGTTCACAGCCCCAATCCATCCTAATCGTGAATAGAAATTCATTTTTTTTTTCTTTCGCCAGAGCATAGTGGTAATTTCAGAATTTCTTGCCCAAGCATTCCCGTCATAATCTAAGAAAGGCAAGTATTTTTAATTTTTTTATTCACTTTAAATATATTTTTGGCGCCGCGAAATATCAATTTAATTCACATTTCACGCGAAAGTATTCCAAAAACATTTTTTTTTTGCTTAAATTGTTTCAACATCAACGCATTCCTCGAGTTCCATATGTCTTGTAACGAAAGTGAAAGAAGAAACTGGAAAGATCACTCTGGAATGTTCCACAGAGCGCACGACGGTAAAAGCGGCGTCATCAAAAGTTCCGGAAAGTTCGAGAAACAAGCGCGCTATATGAGCGCGCGCTAGTGGCGCTGCAGTCAGTCAGTCTATCACGAACGTCTGAGTGCTCAACATATCGTTATAAATGAATAATGACAGTGTGATGTTAAAAAATTTATTAAGTGTACTGTAAATAAATAAATAGGCATTGTGTTACTTTTTCTGTTACTTTCTTCTCATTAATCACTTGGTAAAATATTAATTATGAATAATTAGTTTAAAATTAGAAATAATATGCCATTATCAAAAATTCTTGATAATGGTATCAAGCCGAAACTAGTTAAAAAAGAAATATATTAAGTAAAACAAAATCAAGTGAATATTAATGGTTTTAATATTTAGACATTGGTAGTTCATATTGTATGAAATAAATATGAATAAATTATTAAAAATCAACCAATAAAACACAGATTAAATTGAATAACTTTAAATTCAATCTAATCTGTGTTTTATTGGTTGATTTTTAATAATTTATTCATATTTATTTCATGAAGTGAATATTATTTCCAATTTTAAACTAATTATTGTGTTACTTATTTCCAAGTCTGATTAAACCCGATTTCGTAACAATATTATAGATCATTTAGTATTTTAAAAAGAAGGTTAAAAATTTAGAGAATTTTCCACTCCTCTAATAATAGATGCTTTGAAACGATTTTTAAATCCTTTAACTATATCATTACCATTCAATGTTTTTTCCTCTTCTTTAAAAGAAGAGGAAAAATAGTCTTTAAAAACCTTTAATGTTTTTTTTTTCCTCATCTTTAAAAGAAGAGGAAAAAAAGTCTTTAAAAACCTTTATTGTTTTTTCCTCATCATTAAAAGAAGAGGAAAAATGTCTTTAAACCTGGTAGTATAGATAGAATAAAACACTAACGTGTATAGCTGGCCACTGTGTGGTGAAATATTTTTTGTTAAACAATAAAACATAATTTTTTAAACTATATACCTTAGTCTTTTATTCTAACTATACAAGAATGGAGCTTCAAGAAATAAAATCCTCAATATAATTAAACCTGGTAGTCTTGCTTTCTTTCTCTTTTTATTGAGATATGATCAAAAAGATCTTATGTTTTTCGATTTATTTGATTCCGGATATTTCATGAAATTTTCTTTAATTTCTTTATTTTGGTGTACATTTCATTAAAAGTATATAAGTAATGAATTTTTTATACAAAAACAAATCGATTGCTCAAATTCATTTTATCCCACTCAATCTTTAAACGAAGCGAAATTGAAAGGACCGTTTTTTTATCTTTAAAAAAAAAAGAGCAATTAACTTGTTCCTTATTGACGTCTATTTAACAAGCATACAGTATTTAAAGCCACACTCCGCTAATTGCCGTGTATTGATGAATAATTCAAAGCCGCCTCACAGAAGCTTGACAGCAAATTAGTAAGCCACTCTCTCTCGCTCTCCTTCTCTTTCATATTCCACACCTCTCCGCTTATCGCCAATTAAAACTTTTCTGAACGTCCCGCATTAATTAGTATCATGTTAATTGGCGCCCAAACAATGACAATCTCCCGGGGATAATGCATTTATCTTTATCGGTTGATTGAGGGTTTAATTCGGAACAATAGACGCTGGCGCCGTCCTTCTCCCTCCTCCACGTTCTGCGGATGACACGTGCGTTAAACGACTACGTCACGTATCTATAGATATAGATATAGATATGGGGCCGTTGTTATTACATTCTTAAAGACGGAGTTATTGTGAGTGGGGGGATACGTTTTACGATAACGATATTGCTCAAAGTTAGATTTTCGATGATCGTCGCAGCGCGGCGTGAGAGAAAAAAAAAGGCACACACAACAACATCTAAAAGGGATACGGAATATGGATCAAACAGACAATTTCGTAACGACGCTATTAGATCCAGGATTCTTTGAGGAGGAAGGGTGGGGGAAGGGGGGTACAAATATTGCACGGGTTTTCTTCGCAGATAAATATTTACTAGAGTGTCTGGGATGGGATATAAAAATCAGGACGTTTCGTATTGGCTGTATTTATAGTAAATATATTTTCTATTCATGTGATGACTGTGCTTTTATTTTGCTTACTTCTAATTATTTAATTCTTATATTATTCTTATAATTGTATATCGAATTTATATTTTACTCTTATTTAAGGTTGCGGTTTAGTGGAAAGAGATAGCTATATAGTAAAATGGAAATAATCGTTTGAAAATAGAGCTATTCTTTTGGATTTCATAATATGAATGTGTATTTACATTTTTTATCTACCAAGTATAAAGTATCAGTCTAAATAAAAAATAAATCGTTAATTTTCGTGTATTACGTCAATTTACTAGTTTAAGTAAGAAAAGAAAATTGTAAGATATAATGAAATTAATAGGTCATGTCTGCTAAGTTATTTGAATGCAGAATTTAGTGAAATCCTTTAAATTTTAATTGCACAAGTTTTTATTAGCAAAAATTTAATTTAAAATTTGCTATAAATTTGATCATTTTTCATTGTTTTTAATAATAATTTTTCACAGAAACTAAACATTAAAATAATTTTTAATTTATCTGATGAAATTCCTGCTTATTTTAAGATTATTTTAATGTATAATACAATATTGTTCATTGATCACAACAACAATCTAACTCAAATTAGTGATTGCCCATATTTGTATAGCTATCTCTTTCTTCTAAACCGCACCCTTAATTATATATTGCGGACTTTTTTTGTAATAACACTAATAAAGTATTAATAATATTTTTAATATTTAAACATTTTTGAATTAATTCAGGATATTTAATTAAAATTAAAACACTTGCCCAATTATTTCACAATAAGTGAAACAAACCATTTTTTTAATTTTAATTAAATATCCTGAATTATCTCAAAAATGTTTTAAAACAGTGAAAACAAATCAAGTGTTTTAATTAAAATATACCTTAATTAATTCAAAAATATTTCACCACGGGTTAAGTGAGAAATTAATCAAGCATATTGATATTAGAAATAGATAGAAATATATTTAATATATTAAATTATAAAGTTATAATTTGCAAAAGTACTACATTCAACAATAGTGTCAAATACATTTTCACAATTGAGTCGTTCCTTCAATATTAGCATTTATTTCATAAAACTGAATTTTTCTAAATAAGAAAACGACTTATTTTCTATATTAATAATTATCTTCTCACTTAACCAGTGGTGAAACATTCTTGAATTAATTAATGAAAAATTTTAATTAAAACACAAACAGTGTTTTAACTGTTTTAAAACGTTTTTTCTTTTCAAGATAAACAACTCAAAATATATATGAAATCACTGCCGAAATATTGCGATTTTTTAAGACAACACACATCTAATTCATTATCGCACTATTAATATAAAAATGAAGTTTCATATTTTTTATGTAATTGTGTCATTAATTACTTTATAAATTCATACATACATTCATTTTAAATTGTAGTCGTTTTGTATATTATGTTCATTTATTCGTTATAATATGAAGCTTTGCTTATAACTTTGTGGCTTTTCCTTTATTTTATTGTATATTTTGTTACATTTATATGCATAATTAATCTTTGTAGATTTGTGTAAAAGGAGATTTCGTAACAAAATTAATAAACGTATTTATCATTAGTATTATCGTAATAATATAAATTCATTATTACGATAATACTAATGATATAAAATAGAGATGATTCACGCATTTGCAGTTATTTAAATTACAATAAAATTAAACTAAATTTCAGGCAAGACAAATGCAAAAATTATTGTAGTGTAAATATATATATATATATATATATATATATATATATATATATCTTTATTCAGACTATATAGATAATTTTAACAATATAAATAATAACAATACATGTAGGTGTTAGTCTGTCTGGGTTATCGACCAGAGGTCTTTCTGCCCTGTCGTGAATTTATGATGAAGTTAAAGAAAAATTTATGCTAGCTAGCTGAACTGTCCTGATGATTTGCGCAAATGAATTGATGAATGGTGATTGTAGGATGTTTGTATTTAGGAAGGATATTAGGGTTACGGGGAATACAGAATTTTGTAAGAAGGGGTAGATTATCAGAATTATTGGAAATTTTTTTACTTAAGGCTTATGTAGTGTAAATTTTATTAAATTTTATCTTTAACAATATTTTAAAAATCACTTACTTACAATCATTCAAACAATAAACTCGTATTTTGTAATTTTTAAACTGTATAATATCTGTAAATATTGTCTTTGTTCGAGTTAATAGAAGTATTAGTGTTAAAGATATTTTATTTCAATCTCCACATCTATGAACCATCGGTTGGATCTCAGAACCAGGAGATCTCTACCGAGCAAACTTCCAATATGAAAATTCTAAAACCAATAAATTCTATTGCCGACTGTCTGTCCTTACAACACAATATTGATATTGTAAATTCTTGGTGCAATTCCAATAATTTATTCCTTAATGATAAATGCAAAGTGATGTCCTCTTTGCAAAACAAATCATCTACGGCATATAATTATAACATAAATGTCGAGAGTGAACCAATTTAAATATATTGGTATACTTTTTGATGCGAACCTTACATTGCAATTTCACATAGAAAGTATAGTGTGTTCAGCCAATCGTTTCTTAGGATTCATTTTTCGTAACTCAAAATTATTTTAAGGTACCGATGCTATACTACCGTTATACTTTGCTTATGTCCGATCTAGGCTCGAATATGGATGTTGTGTTTGGAATTCGTGTTATGCAAAATACGCTCATTTAATAGAATCCGTTCAAAAACGGCTAGTTAAGTATTTATATTTTAAGAAGTCAGGACTCTATCCAGACGATACTATAAGCTATGAATCGCTATTAAAAGTTTTTAAATTGCAATCTATGAAAAATCGACGAAAAGCACTCCTTATTGCTGCATTTCACAAATTATTAAATTATTCGATTTATTGTCCAGAGATTGTTGCTCAGATTTAATTTCATTTTCCCCATGGTTTAAGACATAATAGATTATTTCAAGTTCCTAATCGTCCCCCCCCCCCATAATATATATATACAGAGAGATTTTTTTATCAGTATACATTAGGGGAAGTGTATACCTGTAAAAAACGCGAGTCAAACGCATTGAACCGATTAATGTGTGTATGTTTAGTTGACTATTTGGCATATATGTGTTCAGTTGCGTGTTATAGGCAACTAAACACACATATATTAATGCATTTGACTCGCGTATTTTGCAGGTATACATAGGGGATCTGTATACCGATTAAAAAAGCTCTCTGTATATATATATACAGGGTAGCGCAAGATTCCGATGAAGTCCAATATCTCAGTTATTTAGAAATTTACAAAAAGATATTACTGACATAATTTGTAGCTACTGTAAAATTTCACATTTTAAAATTGGTTTCATGTATACAGGGTGTCCAATAATCACGTGACGTATCAAACATATGATTTTTTAAATGGAATGCTATATTTTTTATGTCGATTTTAGATTCTACGCTTAAAATTAATCATTTTTGACATAAGGTTTATTAGGTCAGTTTTTAATATTTTAAAAGTTATAAACAATTTAAGGTTGAAATCAATGGAAGATTGGGGCCTTGTTTTTCAAAAAATGAGAAACGATGTAAACTTTCTGTTAACGCAATTTAATTGAAAAAATGCTTAATAATATAAGGAATAATCGTTTGTTACCATAAAGCAAATGTTGTGGACAGGGTGAAACAATACGCAAAATGATTTTTTTCTTTTTTCACACCCTATATATTTTACACTATTTCGATAGAAAATTGATTGTTCTTTAATTTTTGTATAATAAACTATACTCCTATCTGTTACCATTTTTTAACAATTTCAATTCAAAGTACTAAATTATAAGTTTCGCTTATAATCTATAATTTAAGTAGGCTGTAATTAAAACAAATACAATTCATAATCGTTTTCTGGTATTTAATAACATACTTACTCCCTAACCTAAAAGGATATTCAAATGACAATCGATATTTAAAGGCGCATGCAAAATATAAAGAAAATAGTTGCTCGACGATTATTTAGCGAGTTATAATGGTTATTGGGACATATTTTTTAAGAAAAAAATTGTAAAATATTTGAATGCTATTGAATTAAAAAAAAATGTGAATGTATGAAGCAAATACATAAAAATGTTAACAAAATATAATGATATAAATATTTTATTATTTCACTTACTATCTATTTTCGGTTTTTCAGTCAACATGAATTGTTTAAATAAATCAATTTAAGAAGCATATAGGAATATTTTAAATATTTTTCGAACAATAACCAAAAAATATAGTTGTTGTTAGTTTTTAACAATTAAATTAATCATTTATTGAAGAAACATGTTTAACTGCACCAGTGTTACAAAATTTAACGTAAAATGTACTTTACTAACTAATTATAATATTAAGCGTAACTTTTACAACTAAATAAATTAGTTGTCCTGGCGCGGCCTACTTTTGTATTTGAGATTAAATATCTTAAAAACGGTAAAGGGTAGCTATTTAATGTTTTATATAAAAAATAAAGAGTGATCAATTTTCTACTAAACTAGCGTAAAAAATATAGGGTGTCCCATTTAAGTAATTATGGAATAGGATAGAAGCGTATAACATTTTGTAAGAAAAAAACAAGTGTTAGTTTTTTGGAAAATTTCAAAGATTATTCAAAAATATTTCACCGCGGGTTAAGTGATGAAAATGATTAAAAAATTACGAAAAAAATGTTTTCTTTCTTGCAAAATTAATTTATTGTTAAACATAATTTTTGCGATGTGGGCGATTTAAAAGAATAGGAATCGCAAGACAAACTAGCAAATCTTCATTAATGAATTTAGAACTAATGTATACCTATTTTAGTCTTGCGAAAATCGCATTTGTTTATTGCGAAAGTAATTTATTGATAAATGCAATTTTGGAGAATAAATTGATGATAATAATAGGAATCGTAAAATCTGTTTAAAAATAAATTATTAATATTAACATACCTTAATAGAAAAAAATAACTTCCAACCCATTCCTGGTGAATCGAAAACCAACTCACCTCCACCACTCACTAATTACCACTTGTTCATAAACAAAAATAAATCGCGTTTTTAATTATTAATAATTTCTAACGTTAAAAATTAAACCGGAATAGTGAACACTGCGGGTTTTCGGACGACTGAATCGAAATACAAGAGCGCAATTATCGCAAATCAAGAAGAAGAAAAAAACGATCGACGACTCACTCCGAGAACGCATTCCTGAGATAAGAAGATTCGTTGTACCTGGATCCTGGCGCACAGCCAAGAACATACCTATTTAAATTGTTGTATTTTCAATATTATCGTGTATTAAAATAATTACAGCTTAATATTTATTTACCTTTTTATTAAATTCTCATTAATCCCGTGGTAAAAAAAAATATGTATGAATTATGATGTATTTTAATTAATACACTTGATTATTCGTTTCACTAAATTATTTTATATTTGTGTTCGCGTAACTTTCACAACTAAATAAATTAGTTGTTCTGGCACGGCCTACTTTGATTAAAAATTCTATACGAAATTTGTATTTGAGATTAAATATCTCAAAAACGGTAAACGGTAGCTATTTAATATGTTATATAAAAAATGAAGAGTGATTAATTTTCTATTAAAATAGCATAAAAAATATAGGGTGTTCCATTTAAGTAAAAAGAGAAAAAAATCATTTTGCGTATTGCTTCACATTGTATATAAAATTTTGTTTTGAGAGAAAAAAAAAGAGTATTTCTTTTATTATTAAGTATTTTTGCATTTGTATGGCGTTGACAGAATGTGTATTTCATTTTTCATTATTGAAATATTAGGCTCTAAACATCTATCGATTTCAACATTCATTTGTTTATAACTTTTAAACTATGAAAAATTGACCTATTAAATCTTATATAAAAAATGATTATTTTTAAACGTAGAATCGAAAATCTTCATAAAAATATATCATTCCATTTAAAAAACATATGTTTGATACGTTACGTGATTATTGGACACCTTGTATATATGAAACTAATTTTAAAATGAGAATTTTGAAAGTAGCTACTAATAATATAAGTAACATTTTTTTGTATATTTCTTTATAACTGAGATATTGGACTTCATCGCAATCTTGCGCCACCCTGTATATATTTTCAATTTGTAATACGTACAACAAATTACTTTCAGTAGATCCTGCTCTTAGCATTTTCAATATGAGAAATTAATAGTGTCTCATCTCTAAGTTTTTCTATAGATTCGACTGTACCAAGCCATTGACACTCTTCGAAATTACATAAGGCGACATCAACATAAATGATCCATTAACCAAAGAAACATTTAAATATTTTGAGAAAGCAATAGTTGGCTTTTCCAAATTGATTTCAACGTACAACAAATTACTTTCAGTAGATCCCGCTCATGACATTATCAATATGATAAATTCCAAAATATATTTTTACTCTATAATAGATATATTGCATGGCTCATAAATATTATTTTATTTCTGCGTTCTTTTGTTAAACTTAGTTAAGTTAGTTTTTTAAATGATATACAATCTTGTATAGGAAATGTATTTTTCCGTGATTGTATGATTTAATAATAAATAAATAAATCTATCACCAGCTGCCTTAATCGTTATTTAGGAAGCCATTAGGGATAAAGATAAGCCAACGTTCACAAAAAAAGACACTGTTATTTTCTCCGACTGCCAGTTGATCAATATACACCGAAGAAAACTGTGCAAGATTTTCAAAAGTCTGTGTTACAGATATCTGTGGGAAGTAATTTAGGCGTAAAAAGAATTTAAAAGCTCCAAAATAATATAAATCGTGAAATAATTGTTTTGTTCATGTCTCTCGAATGACAGTTATGAACAAAACATTTTTCTATGGCGCCATAATAACTGTAGATTTCATTATTTACCGGCTAGCTGAAGGACTCTTCGATCATGCTATGTTAGGAGCAGGTTTCATAGCTGCTATAATGTGTGATGTTGATGTCCGACCAGCTTTATACAATTCTGTAGTCCTTGCAGGAGAAAATTCTATTGTTCAAGGATTTAGTGATCGCCTAAACCTGTCTTCCCGAACATCGGGTAACATGCGTCTGAAAATAATTGCTGCAAATGGGACAGTGGGTCTTAGGTGGGCGGATCGATCCTCGTTTCAATGGGTACCTTTCAGCAGATGTCGGTTTCAATGTCCAGATTAACCAAAAGTGCCCTTAAATAACTCATTCCAAAATAATATATTAGATATTTTGAATTAAAATCTCACTTATCCCGTGGTTCAAAGAACACAGAAAAGCGATAGAAAATAAAACAAATTCTACAGCACTAGCTAAACACTGCATAGAAAATAATCATTTTTTTGATAAAACAAGGGTCAAGATTTAAATCTAAGAGAAGGCCTAGAAATAAATAGACCTATTAAAGAAGGAAAAATAATTCTTAACAACATCGAAGAAATTTGCAGCTCCTCCATCGCGAATGCACATTGTCATTGTCAATCTTCTCAATTTTATATCAACTTGTTTATTAGTCTCTTGAAAATGACTACTAGTCGTAACTAGTCGGAACACAAATATAAAAGTTTAGTGAAACGAAAAACCAAGTGTTTTAATTAAAATACTTCATAATATATTAGATGTGGATTTAATTAAGATTTAGATTTAGTTGACCTACGATACCTGGCGATTTTTTGTAACTATTTATAATTTAAACAAACTGCAGTATAATTATACATTATCAATTGAATACATTATCTGAATGCATCTTATTTCCTATTTATTATTTATTTTATGGCCTAGCGGTTAAGGCGCTGGTCTTGATTGTTGGGTCGCCGTGGAAGTGCGGGTTCGAGTCCTGCCCGGACTTTTCTAACGAAGATCTCTCGTTCCGGATTCCATGGGTGTAGTGATTGTCCTCATCTTGTATTTGGAATTAGTTAAAATATATATAAATTAGATGATGGCCGAAATGGCCGAGTTGCCAAGGCCAATGTATGTATTCATCATCATTTCATCACCTATACCTCAATATCCTATCTTTAAAAAAAATATTTATTTTTTTAATTTTGAAAATTTTTTGAGATAAATACATTCATTCACTAAAATATCGTAATTAAATTGCGCCCAATTTTAATTCAAGCAAAACAACAATACAATACGCGAATTGAACGGGCTCGCGTCTGATGCGTATTTAATGATACGTATTGTTTGCATTACAAATTTCAATAACATAGCAACATTCACACCGTTGCTCCCAAACACACCGCGGATTGATTGGATTATCTAATATTTCCGCATCCTTGTTTGTTTCGCTGTTTGGAATTATTACGGCCTCAGGTGATCCAGCCGGGCATATTTACTCCGGGATGAAATACGGGCGCGGAATTAACACATATTCAAATATGTAACCAATGACGGAACTCGTGTATTTACAACAAAGAGTAGTCATGAAAATGGAAATGTTTTAATTATTAAAGGGGTGATTTTAAATTAATTATTACATCGAATTTAGAAAATATTGCAAAAATAATTATTTAATGGGAGTCCGAATAAAATATAATGTTTTTGTTATATGGATAACGATGTATTTATATCCGGCCTAGAAAGACAGTTCAAAGTATATTGTCTCTTGGTATGACTGGTATATAGCAATTGTATTACGGCATCAAGTCATTAAAACGGATGCGATTTGATGTAGTGGTGAACTGTAGGTTGCCATACATACTAACATATTGTAGTAAAAATGCGCAGTCTAAGTTGGTTGATCAGGCTTGCTGCACAATTTACAACTTCTGACGTCGGTCATCTAAGATGGTTCTTCCATTTCGGCATACAAGCTAACAATATGACTAGTGCGAAATGCACCAAAAACCATATGAATTCCAAAATTATGTACTGTGTCTAGAGGTTTCTCGCGTGCAGAACTATTCACAGTTGAGCCATCGTCCATTTTTAGACGTATTAACGAGCGATGTAAACACTAAAGAGAGACTGGGTGCGCATTCCATAATTTATTTGAAACTATATTGAAGCTGTTTATGTTACGCATGGATTTTTTTCTCTGAGAGTAGTAATATGCCATTTCCAATTCAGTTTAGTGTCAAATATTAAACCCAATAACTTTACGTGGTCGTTTACAGTAATCGGAATATTATTACGTTTAATTAATTTCTCATTTAATAATTTCAATTAAATCATCCTGAAGGAATATTATTAAGTGTTATTTCTGATGATCTAAATATTCCACATAGTCAATGGAAATAAACATACTGCGTTTTTTATAGTAGAGATTGTAAATCAATTATTGCTTGTCAAATTACTAATTTTATTGATGCATAATTGTACTTGCTTCTTAATCGTAGCTAGTGATTTCGAAACGAAATAAATGAGTAAATCGAGAACATATAAGAATGGGCGATCCGCACTCTTAATAGTTTAAATCATATCATCAATGGCTATATTAAATATAGTAACACTTAATATAAAAATCTGATGTACAACATTCTCTTGGATAAACTTGACCCCACTCTTACCAGAAAACGTCGTGTGGAAAGGAACTGCTCAATAAAATGGCCCAGATGACCTCGTATTCCCCAGCGACGTAGTTTTGTAGAATCCCATAACGCCAGGTGGCTTCTGGTATCTGGTATAAGAGAGTGTGCATTAGGCCCATTTTGCTATCTCCCATAGATCTATTCTTAGTTCAACCAGCCCATCTTGTTTAGGTAGTTCAGTATAGCCGAGGTGGGAAGATCTCTTATATAAGCCATTTCAGGCCATTTTTCACCCAGTATGGACTCCCTTAATAACGAGAGTGCTGGGCATTTACAAACAAAAAAACAAACAATCTCGTTTTCTATGCTACACCCTCTGCAAGATGGAGAGTCAACTATTCTCATTACATTGACAACTTGTAAGTGCTATGGCCGATTCAGGCAAGATTAAAAATACTTAAAAGAATATTAATATTTGCATGGCTTGGATGTTTTAGAAATCGGTAGTGTATTAGATCAGGTCCAGGAGATGTATCTGACATTCTCGTAGGAAAGAATGTAATTCCCATAATTCAAAATGCTCAATATAGTCCTCAGAATTATTAGCGATAAAATTGATTTTATTAATCTTAAGTTGGTGTTTCCATTTTCGGAAACGTTCAGTGCATCTTTCGGAACTAAACATGTCGGCAAAGGATTGTGCTAGCCGATTAGCAATTATTTGAGGGTTGACGTCGATTTCGTCGTCTACTCTCATCCCAGAAATAGCAGCTCATGTATTTTTTCCAGATATTTCTCTAATTTTCCTAAATACATCAGAAGAGGTGGTATAGCCTTTTGTCGAATATACATAATTTTGCCAGTATTGTTTTTTGCTGTTGCTAATAATACAATAACTCCCAAATTGCTTGTGTAAGTTTCCATCGAATTGGTCCTAATTGTTCATTTTCTTGTAGGAAAATTGTAAATATAATTGGGAAGTGATCTTCTGCTACTCTCCTGGAAATAATGCTTTGAGAATCGAAATATGAGTTTATACACAAGAAGTTGCCATTTGCAGCAGAAAATTGGGTACATTGACACATGGAGGCGTCACGCGGCCTATCTATATCTTTCTATGCGACCTATCTTCCTTTCAAGTGAAATTCAAACATTGGCATTGAAATCACAAAACAATTTAATAAAATATATGAAGAAGAAACTATGGTCTCAATTTGAAGAAACTATGTTTGCCACTACGTGACATTGAAAATTTAGATTGAAAAACAGAACATGGATAAACTTTGAAATAACCTGACAGATAAAATTGATATCAAACTAGTTACGAGAAATTAAAGAAACTCCTGTGAATGAAAACAATGATGGAAAAATATCGTTACAGGTAGTAATGTAATATTCGAATGAAATAGAATTTCCTGATTATAAAAATCATAGAAGTTATGATGATTAGACATGTTTTACATTATATTTTAACTTAAAACTAATTATTCCTTATTGATATGTGTACGGGGTGTCCTATTTTCGATGGTTTCTTCAAGTAAAATAGCATTAATATTAAAGATATTAAAAAAGAGAAAAACAATTTGTGCATCCAGGTGTAAATTTTAGCACTAATATTATGTACCCTACCAAAATTTGCCTATCTTCAATTGTTTTGAATCAAATTCTGCCAATTTAGAAATATTTACGTAACGTACTTATTTGAAAAGATATTTATTTTTTTATAAAAACATTCTTAAGACACGCTGATGTTCTTAGATTTCAAATCATAGTTCGCTGTAACTTCAAATAATTGCATTTTTCTAAGCTTTTACGTAAATATTTCTAAATTGGCAGAATTTGATTCAAAACAATTGAAGATAGGCAAATTTTGGTAGGGTACATAACATTAGTGCTAAAATTTACACCTGGATGCACAAATTGTTTTTCTCTTTTTTAATATCTTTAATATTAATACTTGTTGGGATCCCCTAACCTTTATTTCAAGAGTAACACAATAAAAGTGTGTAATATATATTTTTGAGATAATCACAATATTAAATTTTCGACAGTTTCGAGCTTGAAAATTATTTCCAGCATTTTCTCATGAAAAATGTTAATACCATTTTTTTTATTTGAAAGCTCTAGGATTTCTAGTTCCTTCTATGCGAAATATTTCGAATATGTTTAATTATAGTTTAGATAAATGTCGGTGTTTTTTTTATATTTTTAATATAATATACCTATTATTATTTCTAATCGTAGTAAACTTGAAATGTGTGTCTTATTTTTAAAATTTGGTGGTTTATTTAAAATATTTTCTGTTCAATTTGATTTGAAACATTTCTTAAAATAATATTTTCATATAAATTACTTGTACACATTAGATCAAATTATTAGGAATGCCGAAATTAAATAATATACATAGTTCAAATTTAGTTCTTCCTCCATAAATAGTGTTATGAAGAAAATTTATCAGAAAAAATGTTTTTAGAAAAGTATTCAGTACTTTATAAATCATTCAAATATTGCACGTTAATGCGAATGTTTATTAAGTATTAATATATATTTTCCTTAAAAGTAATCAAAAAGAAATAAAGATTAAAATGGGATTTTTTCTGCATTTTAATAATACAGGAACAAATAACATAGCCATCATTAGGCATTAAAGTCAGAAATATTTATTCTAAAAAATGAAATTTATATATCTATTTTAAATAATAACAAAAACAGATAATTTTCCAATGCAAAGAAATTAACATTGAAAATCTTTTTTGTTTTATTCATACAGTCCTTAAATTTAAATTAACAAGATAATGATTAAAATCTTGTTTTATTATATTTTTATATGTTCAAAAAATATTAATTTCATCTTTATTTACAAATATACCTTTAAAATATTGTTCGAATAAAAAATGTTCGGTTTTATATGTAATATAATATATACACAATATTATTACAAAAAATCACTTTATTCTCAATTGTGTATTTATTATCAAAATATACTGCACTGTGCAGTGCAAACTGCTAGCGTGTGCAATAATATATATGAGCCATTAACAAAAGAAACATTTAAATATTTTGAGAAAGCAATAGTTGACTTTTCTAAGTGGATTTTCTAGGCTAGACGGTCTTTGCCTAAAGGAGGTAAGTTCCTTAGTTTCTTTTCACTATATTTATTCTTATCATTCGTTCCGCACCCTGAATTGAGCATCAAATGGAACATTCATAATATACCCGTCCAAATATGGGATTCTGTAGCTCAAACATTCACCCACGACCTGCTCTGCCTGATTGCTCTGATCTGATCCAAACAGGGCTAGGTAAGGACAACTCAAGGCCGAAGCAGAGTGTTGTTAAAACCATCCCTCAGCTACCAGAATTCTTTTCTTATTGCAGCAAATGACGACACACGCAGGTGGGTATGTCTTTTGAAGAAATTGCAAGTGGACAAACAGAACCCATAAAGGAGGGACAGGCCGCTAATCATTCAAACAATCAATAGAAGATATGTAAGAAAAGAGCACTTCTTTCTTCTTCAACGCCTCTTTGATCCACTGAGTTGGTACACAAAGTTATGAGTGGACAGCGATTGTTTTTTTTACGCACCAACCACAGAGGGCCAACATTTTTGAGATAGGAAGAACAGTCTTTCTTTGATTTATTTTCTCAGATGATAAAGATTTAGTAGTAATTATTTAAATATTTAACAAATGTGAAATTTTTAAAACAAATCAAGTCAATTAATTGATAGACTATTTTTTTTATATTTGTACAAATATATTTAATTAGACAAATAAAATACATAGGCAGAAAGAAGTTTGGTCGATAGCCAAATAATTAATTTTTATTTAATTTACTGAATCAATTTACATAATCAATTATTATTATATTGCTGCTGTAAAATACATACATTGTTGTAAAATAATGAGAAATTTGCAGAATCGACCGTTACTTTATGTTTATTTTAGATTATTCAAATGTAGAAGATGAATAAGAAAGAGACCGATGATACACAACTTGAAAAAGTCAAAACAATATCGAAATCAATTTATCACAGACACTGCGTGTTTTCCAACCCTCGTCTCCGACAATACGGAATACCTACTAAGCATAAAACGACCATTAAAATAAAAGAAGAAACATCAAGAAAAATAAAAGATCACCCGCAGAGGAGCGTCCGCGTAATTTTTCTTTCCAATCCGTCACGAAACAATAAACGAGAGAACCGCCATCGCGAATTCATAATTCCTTCCCCGCCCGGCCCTCAGAATAAATCACGTATTGATTCCATTTAATAGTTTCCACAGAGCGAGCGGGGGGACGGGAAAGAAGGATGACAATTAAAATTGAATTTTTTAAAAAAAGGACGCTCTTATTTCCCGATGCTTATTTCCTTTTTTTATTTATTTATTCATCCTTTCTTTTTTGTGGGAAATCAAAATTTATATAGGGCACGCAATTATTCCCGAACAACTCGTTTCAGGGGTGAAATTGTGGGCGGCACTTAGCCGGCTCATTGACATATAATTGCATTCAAATTGAATTTGATATCATTTCCCATCTGCGGGGAGAAACGAAGGGGGGTTGTTTTATTAAGCGGGAATGTTTTCGTGGCTTGTTTGGAAGGCAATCAATTACAGGAATCGAACCGGTGCTTTTATAAATCGGGGTCAATTGGGTGTCGAGGCTCTTACAATCAAATAAATACAGTGATTTCTCAATAAATCTCCTGTTAATTGCTTAAAACGAGATTATTATTTCCGTTATTTGCATTAAATAAAATGTTATTAAAATCGACTAATTTATAGTTTAGTTACACATCTTTATCGGCAAGTTTTTTGAGTTTACAATAATACTAATAACAAAATAAAATATTTTGAAGATGTAAAGGTTTCTTATCAATCGGATATCGACCATAGATCTTTCTGCCTGTCTTATAATTAATTGTCTTTATCTTCTTTTGCAATTTATTTTATCGTTGGTCGTCATTGTTAAACTCTCCATTGAATCAATCAGGGTCTATTTAACTGTCTATGTCTTGAAAGGATGTAATTAATTGAAATATTGTTGTGGAGCGATTTTTACGGATAAGTCTTGTGGGAATAATTTATATTTATGCAAACATTTTTATATAGCAGAATATTCATAACAGAAAAATTAAATACAGTTTGAAATCAACCTACGTGGACAGATTTTCTCCTAAACCGGTCAACGGCTTGAGGTCTTTTCGCTTTTCCTTATCCAGTCTAAGTTTTTTATTTAAAAATCATTGATGTGTATGTCTGGATGAGTTAATGAGATGAACTGATAAAAGGTTAATGTTGGGGTTTTATATGTTGGGATTATTAATTTGCAGTATGTGATTTTTACTTTCCCTGGACCCCTGTCGATATGAAAGTATTGTAATCGTAAAAGTTTTCGAATCGCCAATTTCAACGGATATACACGTTTTGAGGTCTCCTGACTCCATTCCATCGATTTTTGAAAAAATGTCTGTGTGTGTGTGTTGCTAAACAGATTGAACCCATAGGTTATATAAAGAATTTGGTTTGAGCTTTACAGCCTTTCGTCGATATAACTGATTTACTTTTCAATTATTATTACTTGTTTTTTTTTTGTTGTTTTTGTTTCGAATATTTATTTCCTTCTTACTTTGGTATATTTAAGCCTTTTATAACAGTTTTAAGATCCGCAAAGCTTTTAGTTAGAATCATAACTCATTAAGTGCAACATTACTTTTAGCTATTTTTTTATACAGACAGAAAAATGTTTCAAACAAAAGTTGTAGATTTTAAATACTTTTTGTTACATATCTTTTTATCCTAATACCTTTGGTTTTCATGTTATAAGCAAAAGAGTTTCCCTTAAATTCCCTTAAAAATAGTCAAATAAAACACGATCCTTTAGAGTAGGTAAAAATTAAAACTGAAGCCGTTGAAATTTTACCAACGGAGATATTTTAGGAGTATGATGGGTCTTTTATATTTAAAGTGTTTATGCAAAGAGTATAACAGCACCAAGTGTTTTGTTTAATTAATAGTATATAGATTCTTCTTGGTGAAAATATATTTAATTATATAAAAAAATATGAATTACAGTTGACTGATTATTATTAAGACAATTTATGTATTTTTCTGAAATAAAATAACTTATGGTATTAAAAACGTAAAATGACGTCATATTTCAGTAGCTAAACAAACCTTTTGTGAACGACTTCAAAAATGTTATAAAAGTTATATATAGTGTGATAAAATTTGTAAAGTCTGTAAAGTAAGAAATAAAAAATAACTTGTAACATTATTCCAAATATTTGGCGTTACACTTTCAAAGATAACAATTCATATTTTCATTTTAAAACTTTTAATTTGGTCTTAAATGTTTATTCAAAAATTAATTTGGGAAAAGTTAAGTATTTTTGTTTTATAAAAAATGTTTTTCTGAAATATTGTAATTTTTAATATGGCTTCAACTTAAGATTTGCTTAAATAGGTCGACATCTCTTCAGAAATATACAAGATTTCCGTATTTTGAGCTCAAGCATGGAGATTATTTGAAAAGATACAAGGTCGGTTAGATTATAATATAATAATATTTTATTCCTTTCTTCACTCTTTTCTATATAGAGAATCTTTATTTCTGAGAGATACATTAAATTACATTACAATATTTACATTACAATCATAAACCTCTAGTTAAGCTTCAGAAAATGGCTATCGACCATCGGTCTTTCTGCCTTCAGTTTTTTATTTTACTATATGTACATTTCAAGCACAACGTGCTCTTTATCAATAGCTTTTATGGAAAATTGACAAATAAAAAAGTGAAGAAAGGAATAAAATATTATTGTATTATATCAAGAAACTTCACGTACTCACCAACCAATATCTTCAGTTAGATTAGGGCAAGATTGTTAAATTTGGAGTATTCTGAAACATAAAATACTACTTCCGAAGATATCCTAAGAGAATCGAAAATTTTAAAAAAGTTTATATTTTTTCCAAGACCATTTGAAGAGATACTTCAAAACAATTAACACTTTATCATTACGAAGGTGGTACCCATAAGACAACTTAAAGTTCGTTGTAGAATGTACAATCTACAACGTGGCCATATCATAATAAAAAATAGAAGTTTCAATTTTTTGTAAACATGAATTTTATTTTTCTTTATGAATGCCATCTTGGACTTTTACATTTTCAGATACAGTTTTTTTTCTGACAGAAATCCTGTTTTTATAAAGAGTGCCTTGGAAATGACAGCTACACTTTTATTTAATAATGCATTTTTTTTCAGTATTTAACTGAAAAAATAAGAATGGCTTTTAACTTGGCGCCAATCTCATTTCTTCTTGTTTCAGAAGTGTGGTTAAGTATGAAAAACAATGGAAATACTGACATTTACAGTATTTTTATCAATATAATCAAACTGTACTAGATGGTCTAATATAACCACTTACCAAGTCAATTTACTGGTAGTATAAAATCAAGTGTATGTCCAGACGGGCAATACATGGCGTATAATTTCAATCAGTGGATTTACCGAATCCAAATCCGAAATGCTTTGGAAAATCAGCATACCCGAGAAAAATACATTTTCTTAATTTTGCATCAAATTATCCTTGACCTTCCGATCGATTTAAGCAAAATACCTTTTGACCAAATTTCTTAAAGTATCTAATGCAAGAACACTTCCGGTAGTGGTGTTAATAGGTGCACAGAAACTTATAATTTGTGCGACACTTTACTGGTCTCTGATTTGCAACCGTACTTACAATCTGCTGTAATAATTGTGGATTGACGATTCAAAGTTCTATTGATTAAAAAAGCAAAAATTATTGATTCTAACAACAAGGCAAAAGTCGTAGGAAAACGAAATGGCGGGTTGTTCTTTGTTCATGGCAAAAGTAAACACGAGTCTAAAAACATTGTTCATGTATCAGATGAGACAAAAGATTCAAAGATTAATGCAGAGAAGCGAGAGAAGTAACTTAGAAAACCTAGTTGACGAACAAATTTGTTGATGCAATGGTACGAGCGACTTAGATCAAGAATTTTAAGGATCTATGAGTTATTAACAATACTAATATCATTTAATAATAATTATATCATTTATTGTGTCAATAGCTTTACACTTGTCAGTACATCAATAGCTTAAAATAAGTATGCGTTTGTTATAATGAAATCACTTGATTTTGTTTTACTTTTTTTTAAATATTTTCGACTAGTTTCGGCTTGATGTCATTTTCAAGACTGTGTATATAAATAGATATACTAACTATTAATACAAATTGGTTTTTATGATTACTCCGTCATGTAATAAGGGCCCTTAATATTGGGGAATTCCATAGATCTTCGATGTCATTTACTATTTTTTTTTTCCCGGTTTAATAGCTTTTGTGGTCTCTAATGCCTCCCGATAATTTATCGTTACACCCTTATTACCTGCAAATTTTATATTTACATTATTTGAGGAAAAATAGTGTTCATGAGTGATGCAATGTTTCGAAAACCCAGTGGACTGTTTCTTATTTTTATGTCTTTTATATTATAAATAATAATAATAATAAATCTTTATTGTCCAACAGGAAACAAGTCCCAATTACAAAACAAATATACAATAATCAAATACAAACATAGCATAGAGAAAATATGAAGATATAAAAATGGTAGTATAACATTATAGCCGCATTACAATAACTATAGTTCTTGAATATTATTATATGTCAAAAGATCGTCCAGTTTGCCCTATGTATATTGCATCACAATCATTACCTATCTCATAAATACCACTTTTATTCAAATTATTGTTTTCCGGTCTTATTTTATTATTGACTAATAATTTGCTTAGATTTATTTAGTTCGTCAAAGTTATGTTGTTCTTTCCTTTAAGTAACTTTTTAATTTGTAAAGATAGGGGCTTTATATATTCCAATTTGTTCCACTTAACGACTTCTTCGTTTTTTTGCACTGTAAAAGTGTTTAGTTTTTCTTTTTGTTTTTTTCTTTTTTTTTAATTTTGCGGGTAACCATTGTTTGTAGCAATTAATTTTATAGTGTTTAGTTCCGTGTCGAAGTCGAATTTATTCATCGGTATGTTTAATAATCCATTAAGGAGAGAATGGAAAGTGCTGTTTTTAATTAAGTTAATAATTGTCACATTATCGTAAATAAATATAAACAGATCAAAATTAAAAATATTGTGGAAAATAGTAAAGGACATACATTAGTAAAAATTTAACAGTAATAATAAATAACGCGTTAAAATAATAATTAAGACAATAAATAACATGTTAAAATAATAGCAGAATAAAATAGTAAATATCACAGTCTACATTTTAAAATCAAAGTTTAAAAATTCGTTCCAGCTGTAAAAAGCCTTTTGGATTAACACAGAGTAGTTATATGTTTTGAGTTTTGGCAGCGACAAGTCTTTGATTTTCGAAGGTAATGCATTATAGAATTTTACCCCGTAGTACCTAACACCAGTCTGAGATTTTGATAAAAAAATTAACGAGATAATAATTATAAATGTAATTCGTAAATTAATGATATTAAAAAAAAAATATGTATCTTGTATAATTTGATTATATTTGAATTGTTTAAATCTATGATATATGCGTTTTATGAAACAATCCTTAAGGTTGCGGTTTAGTGGAAAGAGATAGCTATATAGTAAAATGGAAATAATCGTTTGAAAATAGAGCTATTCTTCTGGATTTCATAATATGAATGTGTATTTACATTTTTTATCTACCAAGTATAAAGTATCAGTCTAAATAAAAAATAATTCGTTAATTTTCGTGTATTACGTCAATTTACTAGTTTAAGTTAGAAAAGAAAATTGTAAGATATAATGAAATTAATAGGTCATGTCTACTAAGTTATTTGAATGCAGAATTTAGTGAAATCGTTTAAATTTTCATTGCACAAGTTTTTATTAGCAAAAATTTAATTTAAAATTTGCTATAAATTTGATCAATTTTCATTGCTTTTCATAATTATTTTTCACAGAAACTAAACATTAAAATAATTTTTAATTTATCTGATGAAATTCCTGCTTATTTTAAGATTATTTTAATGTATAATACAATTTTGTTCATTGATCACAACAACATTCTAACTCAAATTAGTGATTGTCCATATTTGTATAGCTATCTCTTTCTTCTAAACCGCACCCTTAAATAAAAAAATATCGTCCTTTTACTCTTTTTATCGAACTATATATATATATATATATATATATTTCGGAAACTATGTTTCCATCTTCAGTAGTGTCCGAAGTACGAAGATGGATCTTTAGTTCAATGAAAGGAGTAGGAAAACGGATAATAATATTTATTGAAATAATTAAAATTAAGGGCAGAAAGACCCCAGGTCGATTGCCCGGACAGACTAACACAATATTTGTTTTCTTATTTAAATATAAATACGATTATGTAATGATGTTGTCTCAATAAAGATGTTTGTATATAATTAAAAGTCTCCATAACCAACTTATCTAGAAGTTTCAAATTATCCAAGATAAATATATTTTTTTTAATATCATCAGTTTATGAATTAAATTTCTGATTATTAACGAGATCTGCTTGGTCGCATAATTCCTGTTTATTTTGAAAGAAATACGTTCGTATAGCTTATCCTTCAAAATCTCAAGGAACGCTATTTATAAAATTTAAGATTTTCCTACGCACGGTTAAAATGATAAGATATCTTTTGTTTCGTTCGCATTGATCACGTAGTGAAACATAATTGAAATATATATGCATTAATTTGTAAAAATTAATAGAAAATAAGTCACTTAATTTTATGTATTTATTCGGACTAGTTTTGATTAACAGTTATTTTCAATGCATGTACATATTTTACAAATTATAAAGATTATGTACATTTTTTTTGGAAAGAAGGGCGCTCATAATCTGACGCACAAAAAAACATGTGTAATAAAATTTAAAATTTGTAAAATACGTACATTCCTTGAAAATGACTGTTAGTCGAAACGTGTCGGAATAAATGCATAAAATTAAGTGAAATAAACCAAGTAACTTATTTTCAATTACTTGACGTTGAATGAAGGTGTACTATATTTTTTACCACTTTTTATTGCGTGGTAAAAAATATAGTACACCTTCATTCAACGTCAAGTAACATGAATTACCACATTGTAGCGGTCAAAACCATCATATATTTTCTATTAACTTTTACAAATTAATTTATATATAAAGCTTTATATAATACATAATTTAAGGAATTATAAGAATTGTGCTTTGGTTTATGGCATTGAAGTGTTATTATATTATTAATTTGAAATTAAAAATATAAAAGGTGGAACTGTATGGGCTTCCAGAATGTAGTTGTGTAAAATGAATAGAAACCGTGCATACATATTTTATCGGCAACAGATTTATCCAAAGTGTATCCAATGTAGCCAAGTTGGAAACTGTAAGTGTGTGTTTGTGTGCTAAAGCCCCCGGGGACTGCACTGTTCAGATATAATGCCGCTAACTCCGACCAACTTTAGATTTTTGTTGTTCTTTTCGATTTCGTAGGAAGGAAGGTACGCTCCTAGTGTGTGACCAGACTAGACTCTCAAACCCCCCCTCTATCACCCCCTTCCCTATTTAAGTTTTTACTTTAAAGCAAAAGTTGCCTGTTTGTCGAACCAATTCGCCTTATTATTTAACCGGCAACTTCCCTCCCCTTTTACCCGGAAACGTTATTTCCCGGCAACGCGCCGGGAAAGGTAAAGAGCCTTAATTTCGGCCCGCAAGGACATAAAATCCTCCTCGGCGCGCCGCTAAATCATATACGAGCTGTGTAAGCAAACTGTAAAAATCTTGCGGTGTTTTGACCTGAATTTAATTAACTTTTTTTGCTTCTTCTTCTTGCTTATCCTCTCTCGGCCGTTTTCTGGAGGAAGTTTGCACGCAGCGCACGGCGCTCGTAAAATTCTACTAATTTATAGAAAAAAAGAAAGAGGAGGGTAAAAAGAACAGCGCTAATTATTTAATTTAAGGCGTTTTTTTAATTTTTTAAAAACCCGCGGACGTGCACATTCAGAGAAACGCAATGCGTCGGTTTGCGGAAAGTGCGGAAAACATGGAAACTCGCCAGAAGTTTATAACACTTCAATTAATAAACTTTATAAATACCGCATATTTTTTTACAACGCCTCATTAAAACGTTGTAAAAATATTTAGATCGTAGTAATGGCTTGTCTACCGTTAGGATTTTTAATAAAACTAAACATTATTAAAAAAAATCCATTAAATCAACTAATTTTCGGAAAATACCTCTCTAGAGATTGAATTGCATAATGGACATTTGCTGTTGCATAGGAATAATATATTGTATAATGCAACAATTATTTATTTAACGGATTTACCTTTTTACAAATCTACAATATAATTAATAATATGTATAGTGGATTGTAGAACAATATTAATTATTAATCCGAGAATAATAATAATTACATTTAATGATAATGGAAGCGAGGGGAGACAAGTGTGGGAGGCAAGAAGAAATGGAAAGAGAACACGAGGAAGACCACAAGAGACCTGGAATGATACGATTAAGAAAGTGCTAAATCAAAATGGAATGAGATGGGCACAGGCAAAGGAGCTATCAATGAACAGAAAGCAGTGGATAACATTCAATAAGGGATAGAACCAAACTACCCAATAGGGGTAAAAGAGGATAAGATTAAGAAAGAAAGAAAGATAATGGAAATTAGACGCGAAAATTTCTTGATTAAATCATATACACATTTTTATATGAATATCAACATTCGATTTTGTTCAAACGCAATATATTAATTTTAACAAAACAAATGCTGATTTTTGCATAAAATTGAATTAAACTTGTAAATTAATAAATTAAATAAAAATGATTTGAAAATAATTTATTTAATTTATTAAATAATTGTGACAAAGTGAATGAACTCTTGTTCAATAGTTCACATTTAATGAAACGTTCAGCCATAATTCATCTAGCGTATGGATAAAGGTGGCGCTTGCGTCGTCTTTAATTTATTATATTCAATAGTTGTTTAAATTAATTGGTATTTTTATTGATAGAGTATATTTCTTCTTCCTTTTTCCCAATTTACCTTTTGTTGCACTACCCCCAAAAAACCGCACTTGTGCGAGAGAATTAGGAGTAGTGAGTCGAGATGAGAGGAGAGTTGACGAAAAATGCTAAGTGCAGTTTCCTTTTGACCCTTTACCATTCTTTGGTGACCAGTGTTCTCTATCAGCAGGCCGGTAGTGTTCTAAATCGTCTTAAGTTATTGGACGAGTACCGCGGTTGGAAATAAAACACCGCAAAATACTCTTTTCTATTTATACTTGTAAATTAAATTCACTTGGTTTAGTGTTTCTTATGTTTATTTTAACTTCAACTTCAAGTTTCGGCTTAATGCCAAACCCAAGCCAATGTCAAAACAATGTTTGACACAGACAGTTACGACGGTTTACGATAGAAACTAGACGAAGACTTTTCTTGTTTCATGTACCGTATATTAAATTAAATATGTATGCATTCTTTGCGAATAAAGATGTTTGTGTATACAGTGTTTCCTTTAAATTAAATATGTATGCATGATTTGGGGACAAAGATGTTTGAATATACAGTGTTTCCTTTTAATATTTAACTGATGATTGATTAATTAAATTTTGCTATTCTTTCAATTAATGAGAAAAATGTGTCTGATATGTCAATCAATCAATTTATTTGTCTGATATGTATCTCATTCTTCCTTATAGTATTAAAAAATATTTTGTAGAAATTGTAGAGAAATTTCTTAATTAAAATTATTCTATGTCTGCAAATACTATTTTACAAAATCCTTTTAGAACACATCGGACACTTTTTTCTCATTGATCACTTGGTAAAACATTGTATGAAATAAATATGAATAAATTATTAAAAATCAACCAATAAAACACAGATTAGATTGAATAACTTTAAATTCTCAACTAGTTTCTCTTGAAAATGGGCTGATAACCCGAAACTAGTTGAGAATTTAAAGTTATTCAATCTAATCTGTGTTTTATTGGTTGATTTTTAATAATTTATTCATATTTATTTCATACAATATGAACTACCAATGTCTAAATATTAAAACCATTAATTATGGTAAAACATTGTTAATTTTGAATTAAACTTGTAAATTAAATTCACTTGGTTTTGTTTTACTTATGTTTATTTTAACTTCAACTTAACTGCAACAAAACGAAGTGAATTTATGTTTAAATAATTTCTCACTTAACCTGCGGTGAAATATTTTTGAATTAATTTCAATTAAATCATCCTGAATTAAGTGAATTTAATTTACAGATTTAATTCAATACTTTTAGAACATTTACTTCGAAGGTAAATAAATAAATCTTAATTTTACAAAGAAGCATGAATACAGTGAAGATTATATAATAACCTTAAGGTTTTATCAGAGACGAATATTCATAAAAGTGTACAATTTTTTTTACTATATCGTATACTATTATATATCCAGTTTATTCCCATTAAATAAACTTCTACGGTTACGACCTATACGATCCAAATCCCAACTACTTCAATCCTCAAGCATAACCTCTCGAATTTACAGATGGCAATGACCTAATTCCGCATTTTTCTTCCTTGCAATCAACCCTCAAAATCCTTTAATTACTAACAAATAAAACAGCCAAATGGTTTACGGAATGGTGTAATACAAGAAAACTTATCATCTTTGTTTCATTTCATTTTATTTAACTTATTTTCCCGTTTCAATGATTTCTTCCAATCCACTAAGAATTATTGTAATTAATGGATCCCAAATAGGCAATTGTAAATACCTCGGAATCTTACTAAACAACAAATACAACCCCCCGCCCCCCTTCCCCTTAGAGGTACACATTAGCAATCTAACATAACGTAATAAAACGTGCAAAATATTTCGGGGTACTTACATAAAAATGCTCAGGAATAAATATTGAGACAAGTACGAAAATATACAAAATGACATGACGCTTAATCATGGAATATTGCTATATCCTATTCATCAATTCCTTTCCAGATACTCTCAAACAACTTTAAGTTGCCAAACGCCCTGCATTAGGGTCCCTAACTAAACTTTGTTATCTTCTCAATTCTTTACACAATCCCTCCCTTCTAACGTATTACTCTACAGCACCACCAAAATTATTTCTATTAGTGAAGGAGTGCGATTTGTGGCAGAAAAATATTGTTACGAAATCGGGTTTAAATAAACTCAGAAATAAGTAGAACAATGTTTATTTATTTATTTAGAGTACACTTAAAACATTTATTTGCAACTCAGTATCACTCGCGATGTTGAGCACTCGGACGTTCGTGATAGACTGACTCGGACTGACTGACTGCAGCGCCGCTAGCGCGCGCGCTTATATAGCGTGCTTGTTTCTCGAACTTTCCTGAACTTTCAATGAAGCCGCGTTTACCGTAGCGCGCTTTGTAGAACATTCTAGAGTGATATTTCCAGTTTATTCTTTCACTTTCGTTACAATATGCTTGCGACAAAAACAATTAAAAAAATATTAAAAAATGTACATTCTTATAAACTCTATATTTCAAATTACACACCTACCTCTCCGTTTACCTTTAACAATATTTGATTACCTAACTCTATTAATTCCAGACCGATAATATTTTTATTTCAAAATAACAAAAACAAAAGGTCAGAAAGACAATGGCCCATTACAAAAGAACTGTTTCCAAGTATTATAGTATTAT
This sequence comes from Philonthus spinipes, assembly GCA_963082785.1. Taxonomy (NCBI): domain Eukaryota; kingdom Metazoa; phylum Arthropoda; class Insecta; order Coleoptera; family Staphylinidae; genus Philonthus; species Philonthus spinipes. The sequence continues at coordinate 7,058,392 of OY720314.1, forward strand.
ATATGCATATTTAATGAAACGTTCAGTCATTAAATGTGAATTTCGTTTTTATTGTTTGCTTAAACAGGACAAGTTCGCCTTCCTTTAGTGGACGAAACAATGATTCTCGGTCGTCTACCTTGTAGACCCAAATCGTTGACGATGCCACTTGAAATTAGGCAAAAGGTGGCGCTTGCGTCGACTTTAATTAATTATGATTAATATATGCATATGCTTATAATACTCTGTATAAGTAAGTCTACTTTCTCTCTCTCTCTCTTAAATATTTGAAACATTACACTTATCGTCAGTGATTCCAGAGAAAATTCACAAATTTGATCAAATGTGTGAACAGTAGTCTCTAAAACTTAAATCACATCATCCACGTACCTATACCAATAAATGCATTTATATGCATATAAAAATTTCTGCCAACAAAGGTCTTAGTGGGTTGAATTGAAAATAGTTCTGAGAGAGGAAAATATTTATAAGGTTCAATATTTCCTTTCGTATTAAGGGATTTGTAGAGATATTTATCAGCCTGTTTTTAATAATTCAATATATTTCAATATTATAAATATTGAAAAAAATTACTTTCGAAATAGAGATTTCAAAATAATTTTGTGGAAACTTACCTCGAGATTATTTTTCATCCAATTCGGTAAAATATGTCTTTCGAGTGTTTGTATAAAAAGAAATCATTCGAATAATTATGAATTATTTTAATTAACAGATTAACATTAAGTGACTCGAAGAAGCCATTCGTGTCACTAAATTTTATATTAAATTCCGACTAGTTTCAATGAGTAGTCATTTTCTAGGAACTAATTAAATTAGAAGTACAAACATGTCGATATAAAATTGAGAAGACTGATAATGACATGAATGACTAATAGTGTCAGGTCACAATGGGGGAGCTCCAAATTTCTTGAATGTTGTTAAGAATTGTTTTTCCTTATTTGATAGATCTATTTATTTCTAGACTTTCTCTTAGATATAAATCTTGACCTTTGTTACCTGTACACAATATTTTAATTTTATTATTATCCAAAAAAAAATGATTATTTTCTATGCAGTTTTTAGCTAGTCCTGTAAAAAAATTTTTGATCGCTTTTCTTTGTTCTCTTAATCTCTTATTGAAAGTTCTTCCTGTTTGTCCTATATAAGAACGATCAAAATCACCACACATTTTTTTTCATAAACGCCAATTTTCTCTAATTTGTCTATATGTAGTTTTATTATTTATTAGAAGTTTTTGTAAATTTATTGGATTGATCATTGTAATATTAAATTCATACCCTTTTAGACATTTTTTTATTACAATGAAATTAAACAGGGAAAATTTCTGGCAATTATCACTACAATTCGATCAATACCTTTTTCCAACTGCAGAAATTACGTACACTGTAAGTTTTACAAACATCAATTGAAACAACTACTTCCCGAGCATTTACCCTGCCGGAAATTGGATTAGATAATAGATATTTATTACGGTAAGTAGTTGTTTCAATATATGTTTGTAAAACTGTCATTAAAGCCTGTTATATAATAATATTATAAAAATAGAAAACAATATTCATTCACTTGGTCACAGTTATTTAAATATTTTAAATAAAAATGATTTGAAAATAATTAATAAATTATTTCCACATTTAGCAGATGGCCTTATATTGAGTAACGTTCCTTTTGTTGTTTTTACATATAATTTTTCTCGGATCAAAAATTTGTTGCATTATACAATATTTTATTGATGTGCAACAGCAGGTGTACATTATGTAATTCAATGTCCGGCGTGGGTATTTGCCCGGGAAGTAGTTGTTTTAATGTGCATTTGTTTAAAGTACTTACGTAGGTGAGTCAATAGTCACAGAGCTAAATGTGGAAATAATTTATTAATTATTTTCAAATCATTTTTATTTAAAATATTATAAAATTATGCATATAATATTCAATCGATATTTTTATCATGTAAATGGTGAATGCGCCGGGTTAATGCTAATGCTAATATGAAGAGTCACCTAGTGAGTCATTCACTAGGTGACTCTTCATATTAGCTTTCAGGCTATTAGGCCGTGGATGATTGGTTTTGTGGACGAAAGGCGTATGGACTACTCGGTATACCGGGTTATCCTGTAATTAAAATTGTAACGTTAAAAAAACTGCTTAGAAGAACAAATTTTTCATTACGTCTTTATTAGCGGAAAAAATATAAACATATTATTGATGAAATCGCCTGGCGCATTCACCATTTATTTAATTATTAAGTAAATTTTGAAGGCTAGCAATTTACATAATAATTAAATAAATGGTGAATGCGCCGGGCTATTTTATAAATAATAAATTAACACAATAAATAAATAGTGTTTATAGTTTCATTTTTATGATGTCTAACTGTCTATATCAGAAGTCAGTCAGGTATGTTAATTTTTAAGTTATTATATTTTGTGATAATAAAGTTTGGAACAATAAATAACATCCGGCTTGAATGAAATAATAATATGGTGAAAATAATAATCGTAATATTTCATCGGCGTGTAAAATTTTAATGAACAAATTAGCGAATATCAATAAATACGTGCAGAGATGGAAACGGGGCTGGATAAATAATGGATTTAATCTAGTAGAAAATAAAGTGACGCCGGCAATCGGGCATTAAAACCTATAAATAATGCAGGCCCGGGCGATTTATTAATGGGACATTTCGCGAAATCCCCTCCCGCCCCCGCATTATCGGTAATTCACAACGCGTCCACCTCGCGCGACTCGTTTCGGCCGATCGGACAATGCATCAATTGAGTCAATTGTGGTATTTGCGGTTAATTAACAATAACCACTGACAGTGCAATTGCACTTCGGGGTTGCCATGGCGACGGTCAATTCAAGACATGTGCCGGAGTCACACTGGGGAAATGGCAGTGGCAATATGGACATGTTGCATGTCGCATGCACTGTGCACTCCAATATTGCACACACACACACACACACACATACATGCATATCTCCTCTCTCTGCGTTCGATATACAGCTCACCTGTGCTGGCCTGGAATGGCATGGCATGGTATGGCATGGCTGTGCTCCGTGTATTGCATTCGGACTCTGTGGTCACCGGATTTCAATTGAATTGATTATTGTTACGTGGTCGGAATGTAAATAACGACCTGCTCGAATATAAATTATTATCGATAATGGTACAATACTGCGTCGATTTATACGAATTTAAATAACAATCCCTTTGGGTGTCAAACGGAATCCAAAATAACTAAACCCTTTACATATTTTTTGTTTGTTTGCTGTCGTTAAATAAAACATAAAATTAACTTTAGAAAACAATACTTATTATAAATTACTTCCTAAGGTAGGTAAAGTATTCTTTTAACAAAATATTCTGCCAACATTCATCTAGCGTATGGATAACTAGTGATGGCCATTTCGGTTTTTCGAACCTCCTCAGACTAGTGTCTTTCATATGCAATACCTTAACGAAGACACGGATTTTGTATTGTTATATTCCTGATATTAATCATAATAAATGAAAGACAATGCAAGCGCCATCTTTGGCGCTTGCATTGTCAAATAAAAATAGTAAAAGTATTCTTATTTAGAAAAATTGCCTGATTTGGTTCATTTAATGTATTTCTAATAATAACAAGAATATTATTTATTAAACAACTTTCAAGTAAATTAAAGACGACGCAAGCGCCACCTTTTGCCTAATTTCAAGTGGCATCGTCAACGATTTGGGTCTTTAATTTATTATGAATAATATCGGGTATATAACCCCAACACAATTTCCGTTCGCCTTCATCAAGGCATTGCACATGGAACACACTGGTCTGATGAGGTTCGAAAAACCGAAATGGCCATCACTAGTTATCCATACGCTAGATGGATGGTGGTTGAACGATTCATTAAATGTAACTTTCAAGTAATTCATGTACAAATAGAAAAGATTATTCATTCTCTTGGTCACAGTTATTTAAATATATTTATTTAATTTAATTCATATACGTTTAAATTAATAGAATATAATCGCGTTTATACTGTGATTAAAATATATAAAATATAAATAACGCTTCTATTTAAACAATACTCTTTTTTATTAATCGATGCAAATGGCTTTATTGTCAGTTTGCATGTAAGAGAAATTTGCTATATTTAATTTAATTTAATAATTAATATAGAAGGTGACTCGTTAATGTTTAAGCAGAAATAATCTTCAAACTTGAACTGAATATTTGTTTTATTAATAATAATTGAATGCTTCATCTTAATTTTATAAAATTTACTTAAACCATGATAAATTTTATAAATTTCATATAATAGCATAAGACATCATATGCATTAATAAGACCACCATAAATCAATATTAAGTATAGTATACAGTAGTACCACTACATAAATATTTAAATATATTTTATTCAAACAGACAAGTGAATTAACAAAAATATTAGTTAATTTGAAACACTTTTCTTTATGATTTTTCATTAATTTTAAAGTATTCGTTACAGTATTTATGTTAATAAATATTTAATGATTCAATATCTAAATTGAAAGAAAATATTTAATATAACCTCCGGTCGATAGCCGATTCATCTACAGAATATAATTCCAATTTATGTATATACACATTTGAATAAAGATGGTTAGTTAGTTATTTAATATAACCCTAACAAGCAACTATATAATCCTTCCAATGAACTGCTCTACGATACATGCAAAATTCCCCCAATAAAATACAGACTGGAATCCTTATCTTTAAAATTCGCCACCAATTCCCACAATGCCCCTATCATACAACACCTTTGTATCCCTCGTAACCTTAATATTATTCCTAAATTCTCCCATCTTTCATTAAACATTCATAAATTCATATCATTAAATTTGCAGACATAGACAAAGACGTTAACAATCATGACCTTTAGATAACAAGACAAGAACTGGACAAGGACAGGCAGAAAGACCGATAATCGATAGCCTTATTCTAAGGATAATGTATAACATAGTATAAGAATTATATTGTTAATTTAATTTATATAAAATTGTCTGCAAAAATAAAGATATATATATATATATATTATTATATATTAAATATATATATATATATATATATATATATATATATATATTTAATATAATTACATTAATAACTAATAAGTCACATTTATTTACTATTTTCGGGTAGCTAATAGATTCGCATTTTTCTAAATAAATAAAAGGAATTGTTTTGCATTTTATTTTTTTCGGACCAAACTGTTCAAATTTTCTAAATTTATATATAAAAAAATACTACAAAGTAAACACTCATTCAAGTAATATTTTTAAAAATGTAACTGCTTATCCAAATAAAAATATATATAGGTATGTCTAAGGACAGATGCAGGGACCGAAGGATAAAATTGATCAAATGAAGAATTGGTTGCAAAAAATTGGAAGTCCATCATCGAGAATCGATATAGCAGTTTTGAATGAAAAAATAATCAAAGGGTATACCAGTGACAGATTCATCATCAAACGTTAAAAATTACTGCAATTTCATTATATTGCATCTATTTATTTTGAAAATTGTATTTATTTCGACCACATGAAATGTTAAATATATTAAAATATCAGTCAGTATATTTACAGCTTATGTTATATTTCAGGAACCACGGTCTAATTATTAGAAAATTATAGATGGATGTGAAGCTATGAATGAAACAATACTTATTATCAGAATACGACATGAAAGGGATAATAATATAAAGACAATAATAGGGGTATATGGACCAAGTGAAGATGACACTGAAGCAAAGATGCATTTTGAAAACAGCTGACAGAAGAAACAGTAAAAGTAGAACGGGAGATATACACAATAGGAGATTTTAATGGAAGGGTAGGAAGAAGAGATGGGAAATACAATGTAGTTTTGGGAAAATATTGTGAAAACCACAGTAATAATAACGGAAAAAGATTAATTGATTACTGTATATAAGAAGACCTAATAATTACAAATTCATTTTTTGAACATAAAAATATCTATAAGAATACAAGAGAACAAAAAAGTAGTGGCCAGATTACATTAACAAAAACGATAAAAAGAAAAAAAGATCAAAATACGTAGAAGTTAGAAGAGGATACGAAATACGTAGTGAACACTATTTATTCATAAAAGATATAGATGAAGAAATAACAAAAGAAGAGGAAGATAAAGGTGAAGAAAAATCTTATGAATAATTAATAAGATCATACAAACTAATAGAAGAAAACATAACCAAGTTATATGAAGAAGAAATAAGTAAATTCACATTTATCATTAGGCAAAAGGTGGCGCTTGCGTCGTCTTTAATTTATTAAAAATAAGTAAATGTTTAAATAACCTAAATGAAGTATAAAGACAAATCATTAACCCTATTAGACTACGGATCCATCCTCTTCACCACATCCCCCAATCCCACCCTTCAAAACCTACAAGTAAGCGAACGTTCATCCCTGAGGTCCCTAACAAAAATCAGACACCCCCTTAATCCACTTTACAACCCATCTAATACCCTCCTCTACAACCGAACTGAAGTTGTCCCTTTTATCGAACGCCTCCACAACCTATCCAAAAAATTCTCCAGAAAACAATCTAATTTCACAATTCTCTCCCAACTTTGCATCCCCAGAGACGATAATATAATTCCTAAATTAAAAAATCCTTCACAAACCCTATTCCAATTCATCACTTTCCTTAAGAAGACACACCCATAAAATGCGCGAACTTTATCAGAAAGGCGGTTGGCCGATAGCCGATTGTCGGTAAATAAAATAATAATATTTATTGTTAATTTCTTTCACATTATATATGTAGTAGCAGGTGTACACTATGTAATTCAATGTCCGGCGGGGTATTTACATGGGAAGTAGTTGTTTTAATGTGCATTTGTTTAACGTACTTACGTAACGTAAGTCAAAAGTCCCAGAGCTAAATGTGGAAATAATTTATTAATTATTTTCAAAAAAAAATATTTATTTTAAACATAATAAGTGCTGTAGAAATGAGATAACTAAGAAGGGCGTATGGAGTCGCACAAATGGATAAAATGAGGAACGAAAGAATAAGAGAACAACTAAAAATAAACAGCATAGAAGATTACATAGAAGTGAAACAACTAGGATAAGACATATGCAAAGAATGGACAAAATACATAAGCAAAGGCAGTACGGAAAACAAGAGTACACGGAAAGAGAAAAAGAGATCGTCCGGGAAAAACATGGGAAGAAATAACTGACGAGATACTAAAGAAAAAAAGAATTACAAGATATGAATGAATAAAAATGTCAACAAACCGAAAGACGTGGAAAGAATATACAGAGTCCTGCATCACAGCTCCCGTCTTCGATAGTTCAGTTACTAATTAAGTTTGGACTTTAGGAAATTTTAATTAGGTCTTAGCACGTACTTCATGAAAATATTTTACAGGATGACACAGAAAAGAGTTACGGCATGATTATATATCTGTTTAAATTGCTTAATAAACATTTTATTTATATTATGCTCTTTACATAATACAAAACAAAATAATATAAATAATTAGAACGTGTATTCTAATTACTTGTATTATTTTGTGTGTTTTCTTGGGTGATGTTACCGACGTTTTACCACGTCGTAACTTGATTATTTTAATTCACATTCGCGAAAACATCGGACTCCAAATTTTTTTTGCTCATTTTATTTATATAATCTTAAATCCAAATGACTCAAGTTCGTACCAGCATCCACTATCCCTTTGTATATTTTTTTCTTTTGTAAACATAATTTTATTTTACATTTAATTGCGCCCGGCTTACGAACTGAAAAACGTACCACCCCTATCATAAACCGTGCGCTCAACCGATCGCCGAGTTTTACAACCACCCCGAGGACGCCCATCATTAAACGTCGAGGTCGGAGTACCAGCAGGATAATCCTCCAGGCGTGCTGCAGAGGTTTATGACCAGAAGAACAGTCTTTCGGAAACTTGAAGAAATTTAGGAAAAAACACCGAAGACAAACGTTTATGGTCGTACATCTGCAGAACAGACATCGCCACCGAAAAGGATCAACTCCAGAGGCCTCAAACATGTTGTCCTCAGGTAGATGTCGAAAACATCCACCGCTAATTTTTTGCCTCTACCCTCGCCCCCAAGAAACATGGCGGGGGATGAAAAACAGCCATGGTGGAGAATAGAAAAGCGGTACAAAGTGAGTCAGGTCTCAACCACCAAAACGGTTAAAAACATCATCATCGAGCGAAAACATCAATTATAAATCCATCGACAGATCCCAGCGATACCAAGTGTCAATCAATTTAACAACAAATCATTCAGGGTTCAGTTTATTCTAGCAATTCGTAAGTCGTAGTCATTTTAACATTCCTTTTTTTTATTCATTTGTTTCATTAATTTTATTTGTTGTTGTTGATTACGATTTCATTATCATCATTATTATTTAAATAGATATATACATTGTTGTTATTTTATGTGTTCATTTTACAATTACAACATAACCATTAAAATCAGAACCCTAAATCTTTTTAAACAAGGAAATTCTGAGTAAGTAATTATATTTTTTTATATATATAAATTTAAACTGAGCTATCGGAGTGTTACGGCGGAACGTCTTGTAAGTGCTAATCACTTTCATGCTCTTAATTTTTCTATTCGAGCACGATAAATACAAGACGCTCCGGACTCTCGATAACAGTGTTAGTCTATTTGGGCTATCACTATACAATAATAGAAAACGTATTTTCTTGCAGCATCCTTTTACCACAAACAACATTATCGCACAAGGAAGAATAAAACAATTTCCAACATTTTTTATTTTTTCGGTAATAAAGTCAATCACGGGGTAACGTGTAACGCGGTTATGTTGATTTATTAGGGCGGCCCGCCCTAAAATGTCGATCCTCAGACGTCAAGTTAATATTGTAACATACGTGATTTCCCCAGAGTGCGCACGATTTAGCGACATAAATTTTGAATAAATAAATTTCGCAAGAGTGTGTAACTCACACACACACACATCCATGCACACATACGTGAAAATATACCGTACTATGCGCGCGATAACAAAATTCGGTGTTGTTCCGTACTATACGGAATTAATTAAACACAACACGCCAGCGCGAAATCGGAAATTCCGTGTTGATTTTGTTTATTTAATTCGCGTGCGAATTTTAATTCGGATAATTTTATGTATGGGAGCGTATGCTTATTAGTTGTTTTTTTATATTAAACAGAATTCAGACTACAATTATTGTTCTAGAAGAGCGTAATTCATCCTGTTAATATATAAATAAATTCAGTGATTTTAATATTAATTAGACCGACGGTCGATAGCCATTTTCTGAGATCTAAAGATGTGTAAATGATTGTATGTGTATGCATTATAAAATTATATAATGCAATACTCAGAAATAAAGATTTTCATTATAATATAATATAATATAATATAATATAATATAATATAATATAATATAATATAATATAATATAATATAATATAATATAATATAATATAATATAATATAATATAATATAATATAATATAATATAATATAATATAATATAATAGCCGCGCTGGTCTGAGGAAATTATTTCGTCAGGGCAGTAAACATCTAAATGTTAATGTTTGTTAGTGCTTTTTATGTAAATTGTGTTGCGTTTTTTTTTATTTATTATATGTAATTTACTTTTAGTTTAGTTTTAGATTAACTAGCCATAAGTCGAATCTATTATATTATTGTAAATGGACTTCCGTAAATAAATAAATAAATAATATTAATTTATTTAATTTAAGAATTTTGAAATAATTACAGCATTTTTTTTAACATTTTGAATAAAAACACTACTAATTTCAAATAATTTTTCATATCATACACATTTCTCCATTTGTCAATCTAATTTCGTAATTAATGAACCGTGAAATTTGGCGAGCGCGTATTCCCGAAATTGCGTGACGCGACTCTCCTAATGCGAAACACAACGAAACTCCCGACTTCGACAAACTACATTAATCAGATCGGAAAGTTAAAGAAAACGATGACGTGAAACGCAATAATGACAAATTCCAGTTTGTTTTCCCCCCTTTCCAACCACCCCCCCCCTGGACGTTTTATTAACATCGCCAAGGTTAAGCGCGCCCGGCCCCCGCGCTTTTCCCTTCCTCCTTGCCGGGAATTAATGGCCGTAATAAGTAATCCTCGAATAACTTAGTTTTCTGAATTTATATATGAAAAGGCTGATGCTCTATTTTATAGTCCCCGTTTAATCTTCCCGGCTTCCTCCGCTGCTTTCAGCCGGTAATTACGATGTATTGACGTGTTTTAACGATGCAGAAAAATAATAGGTTTAATGAGAAAATATGCTGCGCCCTTCTTTTCATGCTTTATTTACCTCACTAGATATTTATTGATAATATATAGATACATAGAGTAATATATAAATATTACTATCAGTAATAAATATTAAATTAAATAAAATTAAGCAAAGATGATTCACACATTTGCAGTTATTTAAATAACAATTAAATTAAACAACGAAAATATCTGGCAGTATAACTCTTCATGAATTCATTGCATCACTTCACCACATTAATGGCAGTTAAATTACGAACATAATCGACAATGACTTCTGACATAGACAGTTAAAAATCAAAATACCTCTTCAGGACATAAACACGAAAAACCAGGCGGAAAGATATATTAACAGATATAAAATATACTTTTGATTTTGTATTTTTTTTTTAAATATTGATTTAATATTTTGGCTGTATATATCTGCCAATAAAGATTATTATTATTATATCTCGCAATGATCAATAAAATTCGATCAATCCCTTTTAATTTCAATAAATATTCTTAAGGGTGCGGTTTAGACGAAAGAGATAGCTATATAAATATTGGCAACCACTAATTCGAGTTAGATTGCTGTTGTGATCAATGAACAATATTGTATTATACATTAAAGTAATCTTAAAATAAGCAGGAATTCCATCATATGAATTAAAATGTATTTTAATGTTTAGTTTGTGCAAAAAAACAATTATAAAAAAACAATGAAAATTGATAAAATTCCCCTTCTTCCAAAATTCTGTATTCCCCGTAACCCTAATATCCTTCCTAAATACAAACATCCTACAATCACCATTCATCAATTCATTTGCGCAAATCATCAGAATAGTTCAGCTAGTTAGCATAGATTTTTCTTTAACTTCATCATAAATTCAAGACAGGGCAGAAAGACCTCTGGTCGATAGCCCAGACAGACTAACACCTACATGTATTGTTATTATTTATATTGTTATATTGTTAAAATTATCTATATAGTCTGAATAAAGATATATATATATATTGATAAAATTTATAGCAAATTTCAAATTATATTTTTGCTAATAAAAACTTGTGCAATGAAAATTTAAAGAATTTCACTAAATTCTGCATTCAAATAACTTGACAGACATGACCTATTAATTTCGTTATATCTTACAATTATCTTTTCTAACTTGAACTAGTAAATTGACGTAATTCAGGAAAATTTACGATTTATTTTTTATTTAGATTGATGCTCTATACTTGGTAGATAAAAAATGTAAATACATATTCATATTATTTAATCCAAAAGAATGGCTCTTTTTTAAACGATTATTTCCATGTTACTATATAGCTATCTCTTTCTACTAAACCGCAACCTTAAGAACGTTCTCGGTAAAAAACTATATGGTTTATAAGCAAATTATAATAGATTTAACAAACAAAAAGGAAAGCGTGAGACAAGTACTTGTACTTAAAATATTGACCATTGGACGCAACAATGTAGCAAATAAGAAACCAAAACAAAAAAAATGATTTGAAAAAATTATGATTACATGCAAATCTATTTGAGTTAAAAAAAATGAATTTGAGTTATTACAGTAATAAAAAATATTATTTATATTTATTTTATAAATATTTTTGTGTAAGATTAATTAAATTTTGGGATATGGAAGTGATTTTAATGAATTCATAAAGGTTTTTAAAGTATGGATTGTGAAGATTATTAGGATGTATAATTTTTGTGGTGATTCTTCTGGAGGATCTTTCTACAACTTGGAAATGGTAGAATGAACAAGGTTTAATTTGTGTGAAATGGAAACTTAAATAATCCAACTAATATGTGTGGCGGTTTTAATGCTTATGCCTTCCTGTTTATAGATAAACGACCTGAAATGGCGGGCTCCTACTTGGATTTTCGATGTAATTGATAGGTTGAGATTTGAAAAAAAAATACATTTTTTATAAAATAACTACATATTGTATATATTATTATTGTTGTATTTTGTAATTACAGATTGTCATTAATTGTAAAAAGGTGATTTTCCATAAATAAAGAATTAATAAATTAATTAATTAACACATGATTTTAATGATTTAATTATTTAAATAAAATTAGTTGTACTTTTTCATACTTATAATTATAAGTAGAATAGAGGACAACTATTTGTTATTAGTTGTCCTTTCTCCTACTTATACTTATAAAACAAACAACAAGTTAATGTTCTATTTATTTATATTTAGCATTAAGTTTGTTTATTTATAACACTATATTATACAGACACGGCAATGTATTTTTGTATGTACATAGTCTTGTAATTGGGATGTATATATTTCCTGTTGGGCAATAAAGACTTACTTATTATTATTATAGGTAATAAAAACGACAACAGTTTTTATTTAAATAATTAAAGTCTCCAAAACCAACAAGCGAGATAAAGAATATTAGATCATTTTAATGGTTAATTAAAAATTAAATTCACAGTAAAACGTAAACAAAACTTTAAAATACGTGCATTTTTTCGTGTGCGTGAATAAATATGCATGAATCCAACATTAATTATCGTACATCAAATCCTGATTACCGGAATATTTCATGATCCCCGACAAACAATATTATATTCCAGTAATAAAAAATAATAGAATAAATGATTCGATTCCGTTGGCGTTTTAACCGGATTGAAAATTCGGGATGGTAGTGGGAGGGCTATAATAACGCGTGCACACACTTTCGAAACGCGCGTGAATCACCGGAATCGATTCCGGGGCCCGGTGTTTTGTCGTCCGTCACGCGAAACACTGTTACACCGCTAATCTCCAAAACAAAAAATAAAAATAGTGATTCTGATTAATTTCTTTATGAATCTAGCCAAGTTATACAATAATCATGATGCTTGTAAAACCTATTGATAATGATGACAGAAAGTGCTCCCAATTTGCTTATATTATTGCAAACATTTCCTATTATTCGTCATATATAAGTATTCATTTTATTTTCTGGAAATCTATTAGTGGTGCACACTTTGTTTCTTTACCTTTATCTTTCTTAACGGTAACTTTTCTTGTAAATCTAAAATATCATAACGAGCCTGTACTGTATACGCTGTGTTTTTTAATTATTTTATAAGCTTTTTTGTATTCATGGTTTTAATATTTAGACATTGGTAGTTCATATTGTATGAAATAAATGTGAATAAAATTATCAACCAATAAAACACAGATTAGAAACAAAACCTCTTCTATTATATATATATATATATATATATATATATATAATAGAATTTATTTATTCATAATTATTTCATTTTTGTATTCAATTTAAATTAAATGTTTTTTTTTTATTAATCACGGAATATGATTTCCAGCAATAATCCTTTTTTTTTAAACTGAAAGAAGATTATTCAAAACATTTTATAATACAATGATTTGTTTTTGTATTATCTTTTTTATTTATTTTTAATTCCTCGAGCCGATAACAAGGGCGGGCCAATTTAATAGTTTCGGCCGAAATTTTAATAACCCCCCCATCCATCGAAACGTATTAAGTCAATACGATCCGGTAATATAAATTAGGCATCCGCGATGGCCATTGAACCGGCAAATCCGCATTAAAATACATATAACATGAGTAGCTTATTCTATCGGGCCGTAGTAATTGCAATAAACTGTTTGTTCACTCGCCCGTTTAATACTCGTCGCTTTTTGAAACTGATGCGATTCCGCGGAATCAATGGGAATATTTATTTTCGGTGCACGATATTCCCTATTATTCTCTCTTCCTCCCTCTCTCTCGCTTTATGTGTGTATCTTCCACGCAGGAACTATTCCAATTATGCTTGTAAAAATTATTGATCATGACGACGAAAATCCACCAATTTGTTTATTTGTTTGTGAAAGATTTTTTGTTTGTGGGGTTTTATATGTGTGTTTTTATTTATCTTTCTCTATAAGCTATTAAAAATCATTTTATCATAATATAAATAATTATATATATTTATCTTTATTTACAAGTTTTTTTTTCAGTTTACAATAATAAGAATAATATAAAATAAACATTTTTAAACTTGTAAAGGTTACATTTAATGAAATGTTTTCCTTGTTTTCATAAACAGGACAAGTTCGCCTTCCTTTAGTGGACGAAATAATGATTCTCGGTCCCAAATCGTTGACGATGCCACTTGAAATTAGGCAAAAGGTGGCGCTTGCGTCGTCTTTAATTTATTATGATTGTAAAGGTTACTTGTCAATCGGCTATCAACCATTCTCTTTCAGCCTATTTTTTTTTAATTTTTGGCTTTGTCTTTTTTTGCATATTATTCATTATTTCTAAATTGTTTTTTGAAATCGTCAATGTCAATATAATTGTCCATATCTTGGAAAGATGTCATAAATTAAAATATTGTAGTGGAGGGATTTTTACGGATAGGTTTTGTGTAAAACAGTTTGTATAAGGTAGCGAATAGTCGGATTTAGAGAACATTTTTGGGAGATCATGGTTAGACCATTGGATGAGGGGTGTACCCATTTGCGGGGCGGGGGTAAGTGTGCGAAAGTAGTGCTGCTTCTTGCGGTGGCACTTGTAACTATTGTACGCGTTTACACCCTAGAAAAATTACCTAATTTACACATTTGAATTAGCCAAGGAAGGTTGGACTACTGAATGCGGGGCGGTGGTAAATATTCGAAACTAGTGCTTCTTCTTGTGGTGGTATTTGCAACTATTACGACGATGTTCAAACCTCTTTTAAATTAGCGACGAGTTTTGTTATCACTAGTTAGTTTTTTGATCCAAATTTATTATAATTGATCTGCTCGTTTTTAAATGGTGTATAATTTTGGAGGGGCATCTCGGCGTAAATCGAGACTGTTTAAATGGATTTTATCTTTGGCGCCAATTAGTTTGCATACAAAAATGGCGGTCCCCCCGCCGCACTTTGCACGCATGCTGCTCCATCCTATCGATCTTACGCTATGTCCTGGAATTCTAGATCCATGGAGAGGACTATGATACGTTGTTCAATGGGAAGTATTTTTTGTTTGTTCATAAAGAAGTGTGCTTGATGGGTTGGGTTTTTGGGGTGTCTTATTTTAGTTAGCAATCTGAGGGCTGTATTTCTAATAAAATATACATGTCTCGATTCCATAGATGTTGTGGTTGTCTTGTCGTCATCTTAGGTTAATGACTTATATATATATATATATATATATATACAATTTAATTAAATTTATTTTAAGTGGCTGAATGGAATTATCTATGCCAAAAATGTCCCCTCATTTTCATCATTCCTTAACCTTAATATAAAAGTATAAATATATACTGCAGTTTTCATGTCTATTCCTTGCAATTTGAATGAATGTACGTTTTGGGTCAAATGGTTAGGGATTTACAGGAAGTGGATGGACGAATTGTATAATCGTTTATAAGATTGCAAAGTGTTATAAGTATTTTTTAATGGATTATTTTAATTACTTCTAAAATGTAACCAAAGAGGATTCTATGAAATCCTCTTTGGTTACATTTTTTTACTTATATTTTTAATTAATCTTAATTATTTAACATTTGTATTTTATAAAATAAAATGATTATATAAAAATATACGAAATTTATCTAGCTAATAATTAAAATAGTGGAGAAAAGAATATCAATTATAACCTGATTATAAAATTTTAATTCCTGAACTTACTTAACCTTACCCTTAACCATAATTACCTCTCATTTAATAATAAATTCTATTTACAAAAAGATGGTTTAGCAATGGATTCCCCCTTAGTCTCTTATTAGCAGAAGTATTTATGGAATAGAAAAGAGTACAGTTATTTTAATAAATTAAATACATTTTTTTTGAAAATAATTAATAAATTATTTCCACATTTAGCTCTGTGACTTTTGACTTACGCTATGTAAGTACATTAAACAAATGTACATTAAAACAACTACTTCCCAGGCAAATCCCCACGCCGGGCATTGAATTACATAATGTACACCTGCTGTTATATATCAATAAAATATTGCATAATGCAACAAATTTTGATCCGTTCTTTTTAATTGATTTAATTCAATTCGTTTCTTTTAATTTTAACTTATAGTTGAATTTATTTAATTAACATCTTTAAATTACGTAAGGCATAGCGGTACTGATAGATCTCGAAACCCGTGTCTGTAGATGGCCTTATATTAAGTAAGGTTCCTTTTGTTTGTTTTTGCATTAAATTTTTCTCGGATCAAAATTTGTTGCATTATGCAATATTTTATTGATGTGCAACAGCAGGTGTACATTATGTAATTCAATGTCCGGCGTGGGTATTTGCCCGGGAAGTAGTTGTTTTCATGTGCATTTATTTCACTTAATTACTTATGTGTTTGTGTTACATGTGTATATTTTTTTGTAATATTCATACTTACTTTTATATGAATGTTTACTTATTCTGTGTCTGTATGTAAATAAATAAATAAATAATGTACTTACGTGACGTAAGTCAAAAATCACAGAGCTAAATGTGGAAATAATTTATTAATTATTTTCAAAACATTTTTATTTAATGAATTTATGGAAAACCTCACAATCCAAATCCTTAACTCCCCCTTAGGCAAAAAATATCAACGGGTGGTTTCGATATGTAGATGACATCATTGCGTGCTTCAAAGGTACAGATATGTAAGTCAATCAATTCCTAAATTATATTAATACAATTTACCCATCAATTAAATTTACGGTTGCATTTGAGAATAAAAAGTTTCAATTTTCTTAATCTAACTATCACTAAAACTAACAATATAGTAATTTTTGATCTATTTTATAAACTCACATATACCGACAACATAATTTCAATTACCTCCCGTCACCCCTGCAATAAAAAAAAGAATTGCTGCATTCAATTCATTCATTAACTGAGAAATCAAAATTATTCCTTTCTATTGAATCAGGCATTAAATAATTTTTATTAATAAAATAAATTGCTACAAATAATGGCTACAATCCAGCCCTAATAAACACTCTCATTGCAAAGCAAAAATTGAAAATTTAATATACGCAACAAATAAAAATAATTTGTATCGAATAACATATTTCGGAAATACCAGGAACTAAATTAAAAGAACCCTTGAAAAATGTAACGTCAATGTAGTTTTTAAACCCTTCTCCAAAAGAGCTAATATTATTTCATAATCCCAAAAGAATTATAAATAGAAATTAAAAGGGCAGAAAGACCTCTGGTCGATAGCCCATGACAGACTACTAACCCATCAATATGTATTGTAAATATAAATATTTTTAAATAAATGTAATTCTGCTATCTGAATAAAGATGTTTGTATAGAAATGAAAATTATGGCATTTATAAGTTAACACGCGAAACATATAAAGGAGCGTACATTGGTCAGTCTGGTAGAAATTTAAAATTAGAATAACAAACCATTTAAATTCATTACGCTTAAAGAACAACAAGTCCATGTTTGCAATTCACTTGCTAGAAAACAATCATACCTGCACCGAAAACAGCATGCTTTTCGTAATCCATTTGTGGGAGAAAGGTCGAAAACTGGATTTACTGGAAGCGCTCGAGACTGACAAATTCAAAGCTAATCCGGAAATTCCCCTCATAAACGATTAAACTGACATAATGTGTACTCTCCTATTTGATGCTGTATTATAAAAACAATATAGACATAATTTTAGGTACGCAGTTAGATAGAAGTGGTAAATAGAAAAGAGTATTCATTCACTTGGTCACAGTTATTTAAATAAATTAAATAAAAATGATTTAAAAATAATTAAATTAATAGCCAGTTTCGAGAATGGGTTATTAGCTCATTTTCAAGAGAATTTAAAATTTTCTCTTGAAAATGGGCTAATAATCCGAAACTAATCGAGAATTTAAAGTTATTCAATCTAATCTGTGTTGTATTGGTTCATTTTTAATAATTTATTCGTATTTATTTCTTACGTTTATCGTATTAAAAATATTCTATGCAAGATACGTTTGGGAAGCAATTATTATTAAATATATATCCTAAAGTGCGGCAGTAAAAGTTATGAAATTATAAAAATTTATTATCCAATAAGCGCAAAAACCTAACACGAAATTCCGTAACTGTTACTGTTATTACCCTCCGCCAATATACCCAATTTGAGGAAATCAATGGGCCGCGATGCCCGAAATTGAAAAACCAAAAGAAGGGGAGGAGAAACGCCGCTGCCTGAAAAATCTCCCGGCGACTCAATATCAACGGATATTCTAAATATGACAACCCCTTCCGCGCTCTGTGCTTGCTTCCCTTATCCGTGCACACCTTTGCATTTATCGATTCCCCCGCCGTTTCTTTTTGCCTTCTGTTCCTCCTGTGAGAAAGGGAGAAAAGGCCATCACACCTTGACCCCTCACGTTCACCCCGAATTCTTCCTCGGCGGCCATTGAAATTTATATCGGTCAGCACATATGGATTGCCGTTACGCCGTTTTGGCACTTGTACAAGTTTACAGCGGGCGGCCCTTACATACCGTATAATGCTGCTGTTGCTGAGGGAAGGAATGTTTTATTATGTTTGGAGAAATTGGGCCAGTTGGCACACATATTGTTTCTGTTTTTTTCTCTCTCTCGCTCTCTCTATGTATCTCTTTCCATTTACGTCCCTTGTTTTTTTAACGCAATGTTTATTTTTTTAAAATTAAAATTCAATCAAATAACAAGAATTGCAAAATAATTAATTTACTCAACTAAATAATTAATTAACGAGCACTCACTTATAAAAACAAAGATATTATTACAAATACCACAGTCCAGATTTACTCATCCTCGAAAATGCCTTGATTTTCTACCATAATCCTCATCCGACAGTCTTAAAAAAATCTTGAAGTAGCGGAAAGAACAGCCTTGCGAACTCTTACAAAAATCAAACACCCGAAAAATCTACTATACAATCCCTCCAATACCTTCCTGTATGACAAAAATAAAATCCCAACAATCAAAGATCGTATTGAAATTCTAGCCCCTAAAAAAATGCCACCAATCCCTTCATCTTATTATTAAAATTATTAAAATTTTATGTATTACCCGAAATCCAAATATTCTCCCAAGATATAAATCACCAACCCCGACGTTAGTTATCATGACTTTTAAATAGATGACATAGACTGGACAAGGATAGGCGGAACGACCACAGGTAGTTAGCCAATTTAGAAGAATATAGCTTAATTCTAAAATATATGTCATTGTTCTTTTACACATATTCTTCTAAATAAAGATGTTTGTATATATAATTAATTAACATTTTTCTCTGTAGATCCAACACCTGTACGGATGTTCAACCCCTCCACAGCACCCTCAATTTGGATTATTTTCCCTTAAATCGACAGATTGAACTCCAATTATAAAAATTACAAAAACTACTAAGATCCGCTTAAGAACCAATTTAACTAGATGGATCTCTTAATTATACTTCAAGTTCTCAGACAATACGAATTGTTTGTACTTACAGCATCGTGCAACCCCTACATGACACCTTCAATTTGGTTTATTTTTGCTTAAGTTGCAAATTGGTCTCCAATTATAAAAATTGTAAAAAAGTATTAAAAACTGCTTAAGAGTCAAATTAGCTACATCGATTTCTTATTCGAATTCAAGAAGATGATTTTCTCTTTTACTACTGCATTTTTTTACTCACGTTGCCTAAGTATTAAAAAATCTACTTCTCGGGAAGTTCTCGGTTTCGTTTTTTTTTTTTTTAATTTAATTTTTGAATTTTTTTTAGTTTATCTCTTTCTCTGTTTGGAAATTATATAAACTGATTTAGTTAGTCGTTATATTTATATTTGTGTTTACAACTTGCCATTCAATAAATTTTATCACTCGGCAATAAAATTAATTAAACTCCATAACAAATCTATAAAACGTCAAAGCGATAGAAAAGCGAAAAGGTTCGCGGGGCGGGAGGGGAAGATATATATACCCGATATTAATGAAACGTTAAACGGCAATTCATCCGACTCTATAAAATTTTATGTAGTTGCGGCGTTATAAATATCAAGATGATTGTTCCTCAAATTTTGATCGGCTCCCCCGCCCTTTCCCTACCGCCACGTCGAATATTTTGTATTATTTACAATGGTCGTAAAAAATACGGGAAGGGGCAATAAACCGAATTGGGTTGATAGGTGAAAGGGGGGACGGGGGCGGAGGAGTTTTACGATTTGCGCGTTTTCCTTCCACTTTATCCTCTATAATTTATCGACGCCGGTACGCACTTTATTCAATTGATGGTTAATTTATATCGGAACTTAGATACTGCCCGAACTTATGGAAATTTCGTTAGGGTGGGGGCGAATGCTGGGATATCCCCGGGAAAATTATTTATAACGTTATTTATGGACCTAATTTGCCTTACCCCCTTTGCCCGAAACTTTTGGCACTGTTTCAAATGCCCTCTATTTCATTTCAAATACGTACGGATTTATATAAAAATAGAACTATATTTTTTGAAAGATTGTTAACTTATAAAAAAACAAACAAATATATAATTATATACAATAGCTGCTAGAATGCAAATGATTACTACCACAAAGAAATTTAAAAAAGCTCAACACTTGCCTAATCAAGAAATTAGTTAATATTTTTGTTAATTCGTTTAATTACAAACAATTTTATTTTCTTAGTATAAAGAAAAGACTGAAAAACTTTTTTATACAACTACGCATCGTTAAGTGGTATAAAAAAGCCATCAAGTTTTTTTTCTTTATCCTAAAAGACATATTTTCCCTTTTATTTATTTTCATTGAAAATATATACCATATTCAAATTATTAAGATCAAATTATAGTTTATATAAATGAAAGCATTAACAAATTTATTTAAAAAGCAAATGATTTATTTTTTATCTTATGTTATCAATAATTATATATATATATATATATATATATATATATATATATTTAAACATTTAAAGTTGACAACAAGTTGATATTTAAACATAAAAAAAGAAATACAAATGTAGTAAATATCTTAAGAGGAATATTACAGGCGTATAGATTTTTGAATTGATTTAACTTTTTAAGGCATCATCTTAAATATTTGAAATTTGTATAAAAACAAAATGCTAACAGAAACATAAGCCGCTGTCACTACTTGACCAAACGTCTAGACAGAGCATAAGTGATACCACGACTGAGGAACGTTTTCTTTGGAAGGCAAGAGGATTGTAGATGTTAACTATTTGTGAAAGCAAATTTAAGAATTTCAGCACATGCCATCGTCTGGAAGTACGTTAAAAAATTACAACATTATAGATGAGAGAAAAGTTGGACTTCAATCCAGATTTAAAATTGAGTGTAATATATGTAATTCGATTAATGATCTGGACAAAGAAAAGCCTTAAGAAATTCTCGAAGTGACAACTACTGCAGTATTAGGTAACCATTTTTATTGTATTTGTCATGAAATTTAAAATAAAGCGAATAACTACATTTATTTGTGTGATATTTGTCAAACAAGTTAGAAAAAAATATTAACATTATTATTATTATTAGTTTATTGGCGGAATCTCCTTTTTCTACAACCTAATTATAAAAGATATTACAAACATTCATGTACAGTAAAAAAACGCACATTAATGGAAGTAACTAATGAATTAATAAATTAAACTGAATTAACATTGAATAATATTGTTTAGCAAAAACTAAACTTGTATCTAGCTAAAAAAAATCTTGTATGATTGGAAAAATGAAAATAATCTTAAATAAAAAAATCATATAGCGAAATAATGATTATATTTAATGAGGCTAAAGAAATATTAAATATGTCAAACTCTCGACATCAATTAAGTTTATTAATATTACACAAAACTTATTTTTTTTTTTTTAATTTTAATACGATTGTTTTCTTATAAAATGCAAGGTTTTTATCATTGTTAAAATTAATATTGAGAAAATAATATTTAACTAGTGTCTATTTTTATTTCTTTCGTAGATAGAATGTGGATATTCACAGTTGGAAGAATTGACATCTATTTTCAACATTAAAATTAACACTTTAATAAAAATAAAAACATTGTGAAGCTACTTTCTAAATCATGTTTTAATATTAAGTTGCCAACAAATGGAAATTTTGAATTATATAATATTATGAACCTGAGTTTAAATATTTTTGCAAGGAATTTAAATTTAATATAAATCCTTTATTATGCATTTATTCAAAGTAGTGTCACAATAATTGTATAAAAAAGAGATAGAATCGTACAAATAAAATAACATGGAAAATATAACTAAATAGTTTTATGTTTCACATCTAAAACATTTTTCGTGAATGTATGTTTTATGGAATTAAAATGTACAAATATTAAATATAGATATATTTCGTTTAATTATTCGATTAATTGAGCTTACAAAATAAACACCTTATAATACAAATAAATTTGTGAAACATTTGTAATGAAATAATAATAACAGTTAAATAACAGAATTATAAATTTATTTTATTTTGTATTAAAATTAGATTACTATTGTTTCTTTAACTTTTACTATTTTAATCTCCAATAATTCATTAATAATAAACTAAAATATTGGTTTCAAAGACATTTGTAGGTGAGTACGTGAAGTCTTCTTGATACAATATTAATATTCAACGCTTGAACAACATTGGTAGATGCATCAGCAATCATAAACCATGTATGGTTTATGATTGCAGAATCGTCAATATCTAGTAACGAAAAAAAAATGGGGTAATTCCTTTGAGAAAATTTATGTATACTTAAATTTTTATTTGTTTTGTATTGCTTTTGCGGTGATTTTAATTCAATTTTTGCAGTTTGTAACCATTTTTTGTAAAATATTTTATGTGTATTTGATTTACTTATATATTTATTCACGGTGAGCATCATTATTGTTATTGTGCGTATGGATTCTGATTGAAAAACTCAATAGTTATACTTGATCGACGAGTTATTAGTCTAAATTTTATCAAATCAATTGAATATATTGTTGTATTTTGTAATTACAGATTGTCATTAATTGTAAAAAGGTGATTTTCCGTAAATAATGAATTAATTAATAAAAAAACACATTTAACAACGCTATAATGACTATTTTCTGTTTAAAAACTTATTAACAATATATTCAGAAACAACACAGTCATTTGAAATCATATAAATAAAACTAACATCTTCAAAAAATTACAAAACATGTCTTACCCCATTTCTTTGCGAAAACGTATGCATCCTTATATTTTTATTTGAATTGTGGCAATAAAGGCAATTTTTTGTTTAAAAACTTATTAAGAATAAATTCAAAAGTACACACCATCACTTTAAAACCGAAATTAAATAGCTGAAACATCATAAAAATTCCAATACTTACGGATTTTTTTATGTTAGCAAGAATTCACAACACATGCGCCTCTGCTGGTATGGGGTGGAACTAACGAAACCGAAACATTTTAAATCGCATGGACTAGACCGGGCCTGAAACAAGTTATGACATTTTGATATTATACAATTTCTTTATAGCCTGTTCCAGCAAGCACGAAAGAAACAAAGATACCATTATTTATTGTAAATATATATATAAAAGAAATAACTTTGAATAAAGATATTGTAGTAGCAGTATAATTTCTTTTTTATTTTCTTATTATTATTTTATAATTTGTTTAATTTATTTATTTTCCTTCATCAAGTAAACAGGAAACAACATAGATATTGCTCCGCAATAAGTTAATTCAGAGAATCGCGTGTTTTCGTTTTTATTTCACGTACTCTAATTCCATTCATACTTTCCGTTTTTCATTTTTTTTTTGGAAATTACACCCCATTAATATAATTACATTACTCCCACTTTAATTACAAAGAGAGAGAGAGAGAGGTACAAAAAAAGCGAAATAACACGGTGATGACGGTCAATCTAAACATCGCTAAGTGGATGATATTAATACCGCCCCTTCTCCCAATCAATTTCCACGCAAATATTTACGAATGCATTAATTTAATATACGCAGCGTCGCTTTTCGTAATTTAAGCGAAAACCCTCGCCCCTTCCCCCGACGGAATTTAATATTTAAACATTAAGAGAGACTCGAGTGGCGGAAAGTTCAGTGCAAACAGACGCGGATGGGACACTACGGAGTGAATTTATTTGAAACAAAAAGGATGCAAACGCGCGCGACTGAAAAATTGTATAGTCGGAGTCGTGTGATTGTTTTAAATTCCTATACAACTAAAATAAATATGCACAGCGCCGATATGTAAATTTTATTATCCCGCGCTACATGTGATTTTCGCAGCGCCGAATTTGGAATTTAATTAAGCTCAACAGGTGGCAGGGGATATTAAATTTTGTTGCGTTATTTTTTTGCTGTATTGAATCAGTGCGTTGTTTCATTTTTTTATTCTCATCTTTTTATTAATTATTAAGATTTTCATTTTTCTAAAAAAAAAAATAATAAAATTGAGGCTTCCACCTAATTAATAATGTAGCACGCACTACAGAGTATCACGAAATTTAAATATTCTTTAAAACTGAAATTTCAAATTATATTTTTTGGAGGTGCCACATTTTGGAAATTTATTTATTTTAAGAGAATTTCTATTTCATGAAAACAATGGAAAAGAATAAAAAGAACTATTTTTAACCGTTATCTGGTTATAACCGGAAGTTGACCACGAGTCAGATTTGGATGATGACTGTAGATGCGTTATTATTAATAATAGGAAAATATAATAAACACTTTCTGTAGCAGCAATATTTTATTGTTGTCTTCGAAAATGTCACATTTTATTTATCATTTTTAGTTTTTAGTTTGAAACCCAAACTTCTTTTTTTTAATTGCGACTTTAGGCGGAAATGATATTATTGGGTACAATTTTTTCCCAATATATATAGTTTATTTAGGATTTGTATACGTTTTCGTAAAGTTATAAACATTCTGATGAAATTGATTGATTGTAAGCACTAATCAAATTATCAATTAAATATGCTGGAAGCCATTCAAATGAAAAAAACACGTAAATAATCTTATGAATTTCGATTTAAGTCCGCTTCAAAACACCCTGTTAGATTTAATTGTATTACCTTAATTTATGTTTGACCTATTCTTAATTCACATTTTCCGTATTTTTACTCCCACCTCCGTTATATTATAATCCGCCTGTCTATATATCATGTCATATTTTGTTTTGTATTTAGTGTCAAATCCATTGATAATGGTCACTTTGTGTCCGAAATGTACATTTGGTAAAACAAATAAAGTGTGAAGAAAGGTTATTAGTGCTTTGTCTATCAATTCTGATGAAAGTATCTTAGATTGTACAAATTATTTTAAAAAAGGTGAATGCGCCGGGATTTTAACGCAATTATTACTCGTAAAAATGATGTATGTGTGAAGCAATGAGCAAATTAGTACATGGTCCAAAATACTCCAGTTTATCTATATATACAATTATCTTTATTGTGGTATTTACATATACATATATTATACAATACATTTAATATAAACGTATAATAGCTATCGACCTTAGGTCTTTCAGCCAGTAGTCCATGTCATATGTTGGTTAGTTGTTTCTGAAAGATGAGATGAATTGATGAATAATGTTTCAGGGGTAGTGAAATTTAGGAGGGTTATCAGGGGGTTCGTTTGAGGCAGAGGATATTTAGTATATCACCCAAGATATACTAAATATCCTCTGCTCTGGGGTTTGGTAGCAAATTTTTGGGGTAATTGGGTAATTCATTGGGATATTGGGATAGCATCCGTATTTTCATATACAGTTTATCTGTTTAAATGCAAAGATACAAGGTGCTTAATTAAAATAACTAAAGGATCTTTCATTAACCCTTTCACCACATTTCAAATTTATTGAAAACATAATAAACATTATATGTTTTCAATAAATTTATTTACATTTTTTTATATTAAATAAAAACGATTTGAAAATAATTAATAAATTATTTCCACATTTAGCTCTGTTGACTTACGTTATGTAAGTACGTTAAATAAATGCATATTAAAACCACTACTTCCCGGCAAACACCCACACCGGACATTGAATTATATAATGTACACCTGCTGTTGCACATCAATAAAATATTGCATAATGTAACAAATTTTGATTCGAGAAAAAAATAATGCATTAACAACAAAATGAACGTTCCTTAATATAAGGCCATCTGCAGACACGTGTTTCAGGATCTATTCCTCGTCAGTTATCGTAATAAAAAATGATATTAATTACTTTTTATCTTTCTTGTCATCCTGAAAATGTCCTAGAACATCATATCCCTCTAATATATATACAGTGTGCCACGAATAATGGCCGTTACAAGTTTTCGGGGTTCCTGACCGCGGTAAAATTTGAAAAAATCTACATTGCGCGGTTGAATACGACCAACTCATGGAAAATAGTTTGACTTTTCTTCACTTCCAGCTGTACCGGAAATTATGCATCCCAATATCTAGAGCATGTAGGGTTTGAGTTTTTTCGAAATTTCTTTTCTTCCAAATATTTGCACAATTTTAGTAATTTCTGTACTACTCACGCGTGTTCCACTGAATTCACTGTACCAAATGTGGAAAAATTCATCTCCAACGTGTCAATATTTTTACTCGATTGTGCTAAAATTTTGGGAAGAAAGAAATATCGAAATAACTAAAAAAACTACTTGCTATAGACATTATTAATGATAATAGCACGTTTATTTGCCCAAACGAAAAATCCCAATACAGGACAAAATCAAAGAATTAACAAAATGATAAAAAAAACATTGAGTAAATAATAATAACATTCAACCATATTATATGATCTAAGTTCTTCTAATATTACAAAAAATATCATCATAATATTTGCTTGCATTATTATTCATTCATTTTAATAAAACATTAGTTTTAGCTATTGGCGCACAAAAAGTAAAATCTTACCGTGATGAGAGACGCTGGATAATAAAAGTCACCATAGAAAGTAATTGAGGCGAATCAGTAATGTTATTTACGAGTTTATACAGGGTGTCGCATTTTACATTATTATCTTCAATATCTTGAAATTAAAGCATTTTACCGAAAAGTATGCCGAATCATAATCGTCATGGTTTTGAGGGGGAAATCGGATTTTGACAAAATGGCCTAACAGTAGGGGAAGGGGTGATCTTGAAAATTTTAAATGGGAACCCCAATTTTTTTATTGCAGATTCCGAAAGAGCGTTAAAAAATATGTAGGGTTTATACGGATACTTTTTTAAATTTCCAACAGGTGTATTCGTAAAAGTATGAATTTTCTGTAATAGTTGTGTAGCCATTTCCGGTACAACCGGAAGTGAAATAAAGTCAAAACATTTGCCATAAGGTGGTCGTATTCAACCGAGCAATATAGACTTTTTTTCAATTTTTTTCCGCGATCAGGAAACATGAAAACTGATAATGGCTGTTATTCGTGGCCCACCCTGTATATAACATCTTCAATCAGACTATTTTTGAAACAATTTACTTTAAAATATTTACAAGTAATTAAAAGAAAATAATTTGAAAATAATTAATGAATTAATTATTCTCTTCCAATTATCTGTAGATAAGTGTTTCGTGAGTTATCGTTCGTTAGCACAGCTTTACCGTGCAAATGGTGAGTTTCAGTTAAAGTTTATTTTTCTTTTTATGTAATCATTGGCAACTGATATTATAATAATAAATATGAATAAATTATTACCAATCTACCGATAAAATTTGGGTTGTTCGGAAAGTACTTTTTTTTGTGGAAATGAAAGACAGTTTTCGTATAATAAACAAATATTTTATTAAATTATATATTGGCCGTTCTGGTCCAACACTTTTTGCCATCTTTCTTATAGTAGCATAATTCCACGCTTATAAAATTGTTGGCAAAAAACTGATCGAGGTGGTTTTTTACAATAATTCAATTTTTTGAAATCCTCTTGAAAATTGTCTAATAACTCGAAACTATATGAGAACTTAAAGTTATTATATATATATATAAATTCAGTGACCCTTTCTACCCAAGTAGAAGGGTTAAGTTATTAAAACCCTTAAAAAATGAAAAAAACGTGGATATTATTCATTGCTAGTATATTTTGGTAATCTACAAACTTTGTTTGTATGTTCATTTAATTACGTTCTAAATATTAATTATAACATCATTCTTCGTTGTCTCATTCATATATCTTAATATTACATTCGACATTTAGTTATCCAATAAAATTTATTATGTGCTGTTGTCGGACGTGTCGACTATACGTAACGGCTTGCGGGGTGGAGGGGGTTTTAGGTACAATGTTATCAATAAGTGTTGGGTTTGAGGTGATCAATGGTGTGACATAATCCCGATAACATTATGTCCTCGACTCGTACATTTTCAACCCTCGTGTACGGCCTGTCAGTGCGCGACCTACAATTTCGCGCCGATATTATTAAATCCTTGGATTCGCGCCGTATGGGGCCGGATGTTTATGTATTCGCGAATTTGTCAATCAAAAAGAAAATTAACGAAAAAACAAAGAATATATTAAAGTGATATTCATATAAATATAAAAATAAGTACGTTTTCTATACTATTTTTTTTAAATTAAATTTTTATCCTGTGACTCTATATTTTAAAGTTCAATTTCGCAAAATAGAATTTTAATTTCAGAGAAACACTCTTAAAATTTAAAATATTTAGTTACAGAAAATTAAAATTTCTCGTGTTAGATTTTTTAATTGTAAATATATTTTTAGAAAATTGGCTTGTTTTGAACAAGAGATAAATTAAATAAATATAAATTGATAAATATAATTAATACTTTTAATATTTAACCATTGGTACTTGATATTTTAATAATAATTCAAATATATTAATTTTTATCTGTGTTTTTATTTATTTTATTGTCAATTTTTTATTAATCTATTCGTATTTATTATTAACAAAAGAAAATTTCGAGTAGATATTTAAGATTCCTGTATATTAAAAAACGCAATAATTAAAAAAAACGTATATATAAAAAACATAAAAGTAATAATATAAATAAAAATAAAATTAATGCTGAAAGACCTCCGGTCGATAGCCGATTCATCATCATCTACAGAATATAATTCTAATCTTTGTATATTATTGTACATTCATATACACATTTGAATAAAGAAGGTTAGTTAGTTATAAAATTAATTAATTTACATTCTAAAAGATTTTTTTATAAATAATACGTATAATTTCAAGCAAAGTTTTGTAATAAATAATAAAAAAGTGTGAACAATTAAGGACACAACACTTATTGTTTTATTTTTTTAATAATCTCAAGTTATTTATATATTCAATAATTCTTGCATGACAAATAATATAATACTACATACTGCATACTGCATAATAAACTTATTTGTAAATATCAAATTGCCGTATTAAAAAAATAAATTTTCACAATACTTGAAATTGCTCCCACCAAAAAAGCCTAAACAAAAATCCCTTACTGTTGTTCACCAGCATTATTTACGCGTTGTATATATTCCGAAACAATTTCCAAAGCGGCGCAAAAACCCCCGGCTGTAATTACACCATGTTTGAATTTCTTGCCCGGCCGCCCGCTCGTCAATAAATTAACCGGCAGACGTAACTGAATTATCGCAGGACTGTAAATTTGTCAAAGTATGTCATCCTGGGGGGCCCCAGATCTTGGTGCAGGCGGACGGTTTTTGCCTTCTGCAGTGATACTTCACACCCCGAAACCAGCCGACCCTCTTCCCCGTCTTTCCCTCTTACTCTGGCACACATCGATTTCAGCACAAAACCATTTGCACACACACACACAGAAAGGCTGGTCTTATTTCTGTAACTATGCCAGAAAGGAGAGAGGATTGTGAATCGATATTTGGCATGGGTTTTTGGAAATTATCGGGATACGCTATTTATCATGAGGTGGATGGAAGTGTTTTCCTGCGTGGATGAAAAAATCATTTTAGATTTAATATGAAACAAAAAAAAACAATTAACATTATTAATTAAAAAAACTAATAAAATAAATAAAAACACTGATTAAAATTAACAGCTTTAAGTTCTCGTCTAGTTTCGAGTTATTAGACAAGTGGATTTCAAAATTTTGAATTATTTAATTGGTAGATAAAACACTTGTTTTATTTAAATTTATTTTTAAAATAATAATTGTTATTTTGTGAAACAAACCAAGTGTTTATATAATTTCCATTAAATATTACAATATTTATATATACGAATTTTGTTCTCAGGACGATTATTTGAAAGGAATCTGTCCTATTTAAATTAAAAAAACAAAACACAAATTTATAAATTTGAAATGCTATATTTTCAAATTTTATTAATTTTAAAACGAAATCGAACTTATATGTTTTGATTTTATAATTTCAAATACGCCTTCAGAAGAAAATTCATTAATTTATTAAAGATAAAATTAATCAATAATTAATTTTAATAGCGCGTAATCCTCGCGGAATTAGCCGATATCCTCGATTCATCCTCGCCGCGAGGCGAAGTCGTTAATAGAATTACCGGAATAATCCGGGCATAATGGTGTGAAACAACTGACTAAATAGGCGCTTCGGTTGTTTCGCGCGGACACCGGGAATCATTTTCTGCTCGCTAGTTGTTATGCCGATCGGTGTGTGAGTGTTAATAATGAGAGCCCTGCAAGTGACAGGACAACACGGGGCGTAACACGGCCCCTCCCGGCCCCCCTGCCACCACCCCGTCGATTCATTAATGAAGACTAATTGTTTTCTTACGCCGTTTTAAATTGCTTCCGAAACGCTCAGTCAACGTCAGCCGCTTTATTATTTTAAACGCAGACAATCATTCGAAATAATCGTTTGTCAGTGCCGGTGTTTTAAATTTAATGTGCTGGTATTACTGATGTTACAGATAAGCAGTTAATTTCAAAAACAAGTAATAACAATAATAATTTTTATTAACAAGTTTTTTTCAGTTGAAAATAATGAAAATATTTCTCTACCGAATTTCGCCATCCAGAATCCACTATACATATATTCATCTCATTTTTCATCGAGGACTAAAATACAGACATGACACAGTGACTTTTGGCTGAAAAACCTATGGCCGATAGCCATTTCATAAATAATAATAAAATGAATTGTACCGCATTTTACAATATACAAATACCTCAATAAATATGATTGTATCGAGCGTATAACAAAAATCGACGACGAAGTTGGGCGTTGGAAGACTCGAGTCATGTCTGTACTAAGATCACACGCGTGAAATGCTGGTTGTGGTTAATTAAGGATTATTGATAACTGACTTGTCAACATGACAACCAGTACTTTACGCGTGCGCGTGTGACTTTAGATTTCCAATGCCAACTTTGCCATCGATTTTTGTTATACGCTCGATACTATATAATCGTATTATTGAGTTACGTGAAGATGTAAATTAAATTTCAATTCCTTTCTTCACTGTTTTTATTTAGGCATTACAAGTACATTTCAAATGTTCATTATAGTAAATTTAATAATTTATCGATAGTTTACTATTGAAAATGAACACTTAATGTTCGAAATATACATGCCTAAATAAAAACAGTGAAGAGAGGAATTTAACTAAGTTTATTTTTGTTAAATACTATATGTAAAACAAGAAATTGTAAAAAAGAATATAATATAAATATTACTATAAAAAAAAACGTTAAGTACTCACCTAAAAATATCTTCAAGAATAATTAAGGTTATATCAAATTTAATGATTTTGATATTGAATTAAATGTCAAATAGTTTCTACCATACAAAAATCTTAGCTACATTTTTTCTTATTTATTCCATAATTAAATTCAATTATGATTCTCATAACAAACAAATTTTAAATATACAACAAATCACAAAACCGTTGCAATAATTTATTTGCAAAGACAATAACAACCGTAAACACCACACAAAACCGGTGATATATCGTTATAATTAAATGGCTTTCTGATATATATGTGTATAGCCGAATTCGAGGATATAATTTATTATTAGCGAGGGGCGGAGGGAGAGATATTTGTCCCTAATTTTCACAGAGGGGATCCTCTCCCTAGCGACACACTGCGCGCCCCAGCCATGCATCCGGCCTCCCTTAAATAAGACGACGACGACGAAGAAAGGCTATTTATTTAATAGAGATGAGTAACATTATTGATTCTCTACTAGGATTAGATGGGCAATCAGCTGATATTGCTAATAAGATTCTTAGAACAGCTACGCTCCGAGTTTGCTTGATTAAGTGTGTTTGTGTGCGTGTACACGATTGTAATTTTAGATTATACTAATAAATAAAGATAAAGTCAGTCATAGATATTGATAGATTCAACAGAATTGTTTAAAACAATAATAATACGAAATTAAAACAGTTAAAGTAAAGCAATTATAGCGAATATATATATAAATCTTTATTCAGGGCTAATGCTTACAATATGCATACAATACAATACAAAACTACTATAAAATATCATACAGTACATACCAGTCCCGAACTGGCTATCGACCAGCGGTCTTTCTGCCATATAGCGAATATTAAAAACGGTATTGCTAATCAGTGTCTAATACCTAGAAGAAAATAAAATTATTAGAAATAACTATCACAAATGAAAAAAAAAAGAGATTTTTAACACATGAAATACAACCAAATATTAATTCTAAATTACAATTTATATAGCAAAAATTTATATACAAGGTGTCTCAGCTTGCGCGACGAGTAGCTTTACGGCTAAACGGTTAGGTTTTATTAAAAATATTATTATATCAGGACCATATTTTAAAGTTGCCTGATATAATTAAATATTTTCTATATATACTGTTGCCGGCTTTCATTAGTCGGGTTTGAAAATGATTTAAAATTCAAAACTAGCCAGAATAAAATATTATTTATTTTAAATTTATTGTAAAACAAAACCACATGTTTAATTTATACCTAATTAGAACAAGTTTTCTTTCTGTTGAAATAAAATCGTTTACTTCATTTAAAAGATAAATGTGTTTTTATTTAATAACAAATTCGGCGCTCTTGTTGAGATACACGTTATCAACAAACTTGTATTGATTATAATGGTTTTATAAAAACGTTGTTAACACCGCACTTAAATTAATCTAAATGACATCTTACGGATATGAAATTTGAGCATACAATGTCTGTCAAACAAAGTAAACTACTTTACCATCTTCATAACAAGAGAATACAAGATTTTATTAGCGTTCATCTGTAACTTTGCTTATTTTTTCTTTTTTCAATTAATCAAAACAAAATAAATATATAAACAACTATTTAAATATAAATAATTGTCCTTTCTCCTGCTTATTTGGGATAAATATTTTTATTTAAATAATTAATGTTTTCACAACCAACATAAAGAAGATTATATAAACAACTATTTAAATTCACTTAACCCTTTTAATCCCTCAACTCATCCGACAATCATTCCACATTTTTCCCCATCAAAAACCGAACGGCGCGCCGGCTTCTAACAACCGCTTAATAAATTGCATATTGTAGGGCTGTCATTGCCGGAGTCCATTATCCTGGAGAGTGGTAAAACAGCCGAGTCGTCGAGCGAATAATTATTAATAAACCGTAAAGAACACGACAGATATTAATCGTAAACTTTGAAACGAGGAGCTGGAAGGGGTTTAGACAAAATGGAAATCCATTGTGCCGGCTAATGGTGGTAACTCGCGGAAAGAGTGCGCTTACAAAAGGAGAAAAAAAAACTGAAGGGAAAATAAGTGAATGTTGGGCCTAGCGTTGTCTCTAATAAAGCGGTTAATTCACCTTGGGCTTAACGATCGGAAAGCGTCTTCATCATTGTGGTTAATTAGCCGGTTTATCCGGAACGATTTCATGCTTGATTTCGTTATTGATAGTATTTATTTATTTATTGAACGAAATATTAACAAATTAAATAAATTATATATATATATATATATATATATATATATAATATATATTTATATAAACTTTATGGTTGAAAGGCTTCCAGCCGATTGCCAGTTCCTACAAGAACATTTGTTTAAATACTTTTTTACAAGTCAATAACATTTCCTATATGATAGGCCTATTAGATGTAGGGTGCGTCATTTAAAGCAACAAATTCGACCTGGAATGTGTTTCTGAAGTTACGTTAAATTATCAAAACATCTTTATCATTTAATTTAAATTCCCATAAATAGCTTAAAATATTCACCCAGTAGTCTAATATACTGATACAATTTCAATTTTAGTTGTTTTCATTCACCCATTCGAAAGTTATGATTTGTTTTTCGAAAAGTATATTTAAATATTTTAAAAATTACTAGGTTTAGGCATATGAATGTATTATGAAAGTTAATTTTATTGTTGATGTAGAATCTGAAAAAAAAATATGGGGCCATGCTTTCATGGAAGACTCTGTATATGTGAAACTAATTCTAAAATATGGTCCTAATGGACTTACATACGCCTGCGTAAGCAGTTTTTGAAAAAAAAAAATCATTTAGCCTTCATATAACTTTTTTTTTCCAAACATTACATATATTTACAATACACAAAATCATAAAAAATAGATATTTATTAACGGTAAATGACCTTTTACAAAAAGATGAAAAAATAGAATTAAAAATGGAGAGTGAATTAATAAATTAATGGTAGAAGTACTTAAACAACATTTATCATATGTGCGCAATTAGAAATGCTTTATTAGTCCTTATTTAAAATTGGAAGTCGATAAATTGAATATGTCGAACCAATAAGAGTAGTTGCAGAATTCATTGGCAAGAGACAATAAACTGGAGACAGAATTATATATACTATAGCTATTCGACAAAAAATAATCAATGAGGTCATGTATATCTTTTAAGGAACATTTAGTTCTAAACTTTCAAGAAGTGATGGAGAGTGCATATTTCTATTCAGAATTAGATGTCGTGTGCTAAGGTCAGATATTGTTCTACAATCATTCAGTTCTAGAAGATTCAACTTATTAATGATATTTTCATACTGACCCGTTTAATGTTGGAGTCGCTTTCGATATTCAACACAACGCAAGAATTTCCATTGCGCTAATTCAATTCGGTTGATATTAATGGCAGTATGGTGGCCCAATCGTGGATGCATCTCACCAATGAGCAATATAAAGTTTTCATGATTTCGACATAAAATTTTTTGCTAATATGCCAAACATAATCCCACACTCTTAAAGCCTTGTGGCATATATTATCCATATGAGTATTAAAGGATGGATTAGATTCAAAAACCACACCGAAATACTTAATTGTATATAAATAACTTTTATTTGGCATTAATACCTACTATTCAAAATTATAATTATTTAACTAAAATTAACAATAATTTCTTAAATGTATAATCCCCTTTCTTCACAGCTTTTTCTTTTTTTTTTCACGCTAAATTGTTTGTATTCATAAAATACGATTTTTTTAATCGATAAAAATATATCATATCAGCGGCTTGATTACAGCATTCTCAAACATAAATCAATCTTTTTTTTGTAATTGTAAAATGCGATTTAAAATTAAATCCTTAGTGATAATGGAAGTGAAAAAACAAAATCTAGTTTTATCATTTCCATTATTACTCCCACACCCCATCCGCTCTCACACATACTTTTAATTCGACCCCTACCTTTTACTCCATTCGTTACTTGTAAACCAATACATTATCTGATCTAGTGTTCCCAATCATCCTTCTCTGTTCCTCAAAACATACACTTCATATATTCTTCACCCACATTAACACCTAAAACGCGCCAGTAGTCGTGCTTCTTTCCTTTTTAGTCTTTGAAAATAGCGCGGGGTCCCAACCAACACCTGTAATTCTTTGTAATGGAGGTTACATAGCTACTCTTATCTATTCGATCTTGTTGTACATGCAGCTTAACATCTTTAGCCTTTCCCCATACTCCATCTCAAGCTTTTCACGCCTAGCAATTTTCCACCAACCACCCTACTTTTTTGTACAGTCCCTCTCTTTCAGTCATCCACCTTACACACCTCGCTTTCGTCTGCCATTCCCTGTAACATACACTCCGTGCTTCTTTTACCAACCTTTCTTCCCTTAACATACTTATCTTTCTCTCAAATTTTACTACTCTCCTTACTGTCTCCCATTCCACTGTCTTTCTTTGGCACTCCTGCAACACTATATACTTTGGTGTTGTAACCTCTATTCCTATTATGCTTCTTACGTACTGCAGGTGTACTTTTTCTACTCTTTCATACTCAATTACTTCCCATACTTCTGACGCATACATTGTTATTGCCCTTATACACGCATCCCACCATACCATTTTCATCCGTATATTTCCCCCTAACATTCCCTCCCATACATTCCGCATTCTGCCCATTGCCATTCTCGTTTCTTTACACACAAACTCTATATGTTTATTACTGCCTCTCTTTTTTGAAAAATAAACCCCAAATATTTAAATTCTCTCTCCCATTCACTTCAATTCCTCTTCCTTCCTTCTTCCGCCTGCGTTATTACATACTATCCATTTCTTAGTCGATCAGCTCTTTAATTGCATCTACTTTATTAATTTCGACATTTCTTTAATTTTGATAACTTCTCTCAGCCTTTTGTTTCCTTCAAGCGGCAGTAGTTTCCTTTTTGAACTTCAGGAAATATGAGCAATATGTATTCTTTCAATAGCAATATTAGACTGGTATTGAAAGCATATATTTCGTGAAGTAAAAATGGAAACTACTGCTTGAGCGAAACAAAGAAATAGGATAAGTAATTGAAATTTAAAAAAAATGAAAAGATTTATTTACTCCGTCATAGTTATACGTATGATAAATTATATTCTTTGGCCTTGGCTTAGGAGGATATTGAGTTATATTAACAGTAACACATTTTTGATGCACCAATTATAAAATCTGGCTAGATCGTTCTGTCTTTATGTGTTTGGACAATTTTAAATATTTTTAAACCATTTTCATATAACAGAAAAATAATGATGGATTGTGTATAAATAAATTGAATAAAATGGGACCAGAATGAGATCCTTGTGGGATACCTCCAGTAACACATTGGACTCGAGAGGTAGTTTTTGGTACGTACAAATTGATAACTATTTGTCAAGATAGATTTTAACCATCTTAATGTTACTATGAGCTAGGAGTTAAGTTTATTTAATAATAATTCGCAATTGAACTTGTCAAATGCTTTAGAAAAATCAGTATAGTCGATTTCCACATCGGTTTTTTTTTATTTTATATATACAAACATCTTTATTCAGATAATATTACATAAGCTGATACATACATTTATATTTACTTAAAAAATATTGTTAGTCCGTCTGGGCTATCGACCAACGGTCTTTCTATCCTGTCTGTAATTACTAATTGTTATTTAAAAAGTAAAAGAGAAATCAATAGGTTCTTTAACTGTCTGGATGAAACGAGCTAATGAATTGGTGAAATGTCACTAAAGAGAATTTGTATTAAATAAAAATGATTTGAAAATAATTACTAAATTATTTCCATATTTAGTTCTGTGACTTTTGACTTAGGCTACGTAAGTACGTTAAACAATTGCACATTAAAACAACTACTTCTTTATTACTCTTTTCTAATTAAAGGGAATTTGTATTTGGAAATTATGTTAGAATTGCGGTGAATGCAGTATTTATTCAAAATTTCAAAATTGTTGGGGTTGGTGGAGAATTTGGTGCTTAGGTTAAGTATACGCTGGTCTGTTTGGGGGTACTTCTGTGGTTTCGTAAAGGAGTTCGTTGGAAGGGTAATGTAGAGGTGTAGAGGATTGTTGGGATGTCTTAGTTTGGTGTTGGTTCTGACCTCTCGGCTACGTGGATATGATAGAGGGTGGAGGGACGGATCTCATTGATAAGGATGCACCCATAGTCCAACAAGGAGCGACAAATCGATGTGTATATATGAACTGCAGTTTTAATAGAAATGCCTTGATTTTTGTATGTTAGTCCTCTGGAATGTCACGCCCTTGTCTTTATTTTGAATTTTATTGAGAGTATGTTGGGTTTAAAGGATAATTTTGAATCGAATACTATTCGCCAAGGTATTTACAGGAATATATTCGGTGGAGTGGAGTGTTATTAAGGCACACATATGGCGATCTGGGAGTGATTTTGTGGTAGGGAAAATATAGTTGAGATTTTAATGGGTTTATTTTGATTCATCACTTTGAGCAACAATTTTGTATGGAATCTAAGGATTTTTGGAGGGATATTTGGCATTTATTTAGGATGTTGCTACCCTATGAGTACTGTATAATCAGCGAAGAGGAGGAAGTATCGTGAAGGATTAAAATAAGCTGGGTATGAGTTGTATATATCACAGCAATATAAATTGTATAATAATGGGGGATAAGAGAGAACCTTGGGGGATACCTTGCTGTAGTACAAAAAGAAATGAGTAGGATTGGCGTATTTTAATTTGGGATGTTCTCTCTGAAAGAATGCTATATAATAAGGTTATGGGGTAGGTTTAAAAGGAAACATTTGTAAAGAAGACCTTGATGCCATACCAAATCAAAGGCCTTTTCTATGTCTATAAAGAGTACTGCAGTTTTTTGATCTTGAAGGTGGGATGTTTGAATTTTGGATGTCAGGAGAGTATGGTTGATTTTTGGGGAGAAAATCCAATTTGGTATTCAGAGATAGAGTTTTTGCAGGATTTTGGGATTTTTTCTTTAATGAAGGATTAAAAAAGTTTTCGAATCACAGAGAGGAATGTAATAGGACGATAATTGGAAATATGTGAAGAATCATTACCTGGTTTGAAGATGGATCAAATTATTATGCATTTTTTCCAATTTGGCGGGGAATATTGGTGTGTATAACAGTAATTGGACATTTTAAGGATAAATAAGTGAATTTCAGGAGATAGTTTTTTAAGGATAGCTCTGGGAAAAAATACTTATATTATATATAACAGTAATTGGAAATTTTAAGGATAAATAGGTGAATTTCAAGAGATAGTTTTTTAAGGATAACTCTGGTAAAAAATATTTATATTTATAAAGATATTAATACATAGATCAGATCTTTTTTTTTCTATTATTTTTTATCATTATTTCCCTTCCTTATTTTCATCTTCCATTTTTTTTTTCTGTTATTATTAAGATCTCAACGCGACTTATTTCCCAGATTGCGAAAGTTTTCCCCAATTGCGGAATTAATTGAATTCAGTCTTTACTGTTTAATCCTTTCAAATTATAACGGAGGACGCAATCGGAAAAAAAGAAGCGAGAGAGAGAGTGGGAGTGGGAGAGAGAAACGGAGCGTATTTTGCGCAAACCGGCCCCGGAGAATAAAACTAGCGATAAATAAAAGGGCTTAATTGTAAGTCGGAAATGGAAATTGGCGCGTCGATCGATCGGGCCGCGAACTTTATCAGCAATTCCGCGCGTGCATTCGGGGGGTAATTATGGCGGGCCGGCTGCGGGAAAGAATGTATGAGTCAGATAAAAGTATAATAAATAGGACTTTTGTATTGGATTAACATGCCGTTCAGTCGGTATCGGGGTGTAATGTGGATTTTACGCAACAAATTAAGCCCTGATAATGTCTCGTTTTAAGCACACAGCGGATGTTCGATCCGAATTGTCTTTCCGAAGGCGTTGATTCGGTTCTCATTAATGTATATTATCGCTTGTTGATTGTAACTAATACTAGTTCATATCAAATTACACTGTGTTTTTATTTTGTTAATTAATAAAGCTTAAACTTTGTTAAATATTATAATTCAGACAAAAAAGCCCGATGGTCGATTGCCGTTTTCTAAGCACAACATATAATATAGTGTAACAATTATATTTCAAATATATGATGGTTTTAACGGCTACACCTTCATTCAACGTCAAGTAACAATTATCTCAGGGAGTTCCTTCAGTTATTCACAATTACTGAGTCGCAGGTTCCTGGTAGTATTTGAAAATTGAACAATACATCTACATGTGGTGACGATCGTATTCCTAGCTTTCTGGTAAAAGATTGTAAATTAGTATTTGTCAAACCGTTAACTGCAATTTTTAATTTAGCACTGTCTACAGGCTCGTTTCCTGATAAATGGAAACACGCTATAATTAGCCCTATATTAGAAAAAGGCGATGCTAGTAATATTGATAATTGCAGGCCCATGGCTATCATGCGAAAATTGCTTATGTGTTTTCATCTTTTATTTTATTCATAGATTTTCAATAATTTATTAAAAATGAGTATTATATATTTGTTACACAGGAAAATGCTTAAATTTAATTAAACCAACATCAATAACATAAAAAAAACACAACAAATAATTAATTAAACAACACACCGACTTTATTTAATTAATCAACGCGCGGTGCACGCGAAAAATAAAATTCCGTGATGAATTGTCCCGAAATTCGCGCGATATCGTCCACAACGGACGAACTTTATTTGCATATATGGAAATGCTACACGATAATTATCTTATTCTACTCGGCTAATTACCGCATGATGATAATCCTCGAGAGGAGGAAGCTATGACGCGGCGAAAAACTCCGCCACTTTCGTGGTTCCTTTACATATCTTGCCCCCTTTTCTTGCGAGGGCGGATGACTCAGATCGAATTCAATGGGGAGTAAATGATTCACTGGGATGAGAGGAGGAAACGTCCGAATTCATTCAAAAAGAAAAAAAAAATAACGATAAAGACGATGGAAATGGGTTGAGTTCCGCTTCTTTGTAAATATCGAATATATTTTAATGTAGACAAATTTTGTTCATAATTTATATCCACGGATTAAGTGTAAATAACAATTATTTTTTACGTCGACAACAATCAAAATGAGAATATCTTTCGGGATAGGAGCAAAATAAAAGAATTATTTTTTTAGAGTTGGATCTTCATGTCCTGCTTAATCTCAAACTAAGAAGTTTATTGATTCAATTTTAAAAACGACTCATATATTTAGTTTGAATAAGAAAAATAATTCATTTTTTTATTTAGTTTGAACATGAAAATAATCTTTGAATAAAATTTAAAAATTACATAATTTTATAAAACCGAACGCATAGTTTCGATGAATTCATTAAATCCCAAAAGTTGTTTGGTCTTAATAACGTTTAACTTAAAATGTGCAATTAGGTCGAAAACTCCCCTCTGCTCCGCCCGTCCGTTCCCGTGGAGCAGTCCGGGATCCTAATCCTAAGTGAATTGTGGTTACTTAGAAACTTGTTAATAAGGACTTTCAGATATTAAGGAGACACCTCACGATAGAAATTAAACCGAATTCGCGGACGGGTTAATTCCAGGGTTGAATTATTTAATCAGAAGTTATGACCCACCTTTAAATAAAATATTCATTCAATTTGAACTTAAAAAAATAAAATATATGAAAAAAATGTTTCCATTGCTATTAAATTAAATTGTTGTAATATTCAATGGTTAATCACTATTAAATAAATTAATTATTGTAATTCAAAACTGATTTACGAAGAACTATAAAATTTTAAATTGTAATTCCTTGCAACAATAAAAAAACGCTTTCTTGTTTAAATGCAGTTAAAAAGGTAACTGCATTCAAACTTGATTTATTCCCTGCATTATAAACATTTTAATTATCAAATTTAATCGCCGCAATAAAACCCAACCCGTGCGAAATTAAAACACGCAGAAAATTTGCTTACCTCTTTCAATTTTTTCCCTCCCTTTCGTTTCCCCCTTCAATTTTTTTCCTCTTCCTCTTTTCGTTTCGTTATCGGGAATTTGTATAAAAGGGCGATTTACATTCAGATCACTCCTTTAGTCGCAGTAATAAAATGCATGTCGTAGAACGTTTCCTGGAAAATATTACGGTCACTTTTATAAGCAATAAGGGCACAAAGGCGATGGTCGCATATAAGCGTTAGAATTTAGTTATAGAATTTATTTATTACGGAATAGGGTCCAGACGTGAAATCACAAAAATCCCCCAGCCCCGTGCGCCGCCGCGCCGTCCCAAATAAAAATCTAATAAAAAGACGTTCGTCCCTTCGTCGACAAAAAAAAATCGAGAGCGACCGGATTTTAATTTAATGCATATTGTTTTATATTAAGGGAATATTAGATAATATATCAATATGAAACGATTGATTATTTTATAGATAGCAGTTTAACCTAATGTACATGTAATCTTGAAATTAAAGGAAATAATAAAATTAAAATTATTATTAATACATTATTTAACAAAAAAATATATAAACCAACACAAATGTAATATAATTCAATAGTTTCGTTATTAAAATAATCTATTGTATTTTATTTCACTAAGAATTATTGTAAATAAAAAATAATTGTATATTGAAAATTTTTATTCCTGAGTATTTCATTATGTAATTGTATAATACATAATATAAATACAATCATTTACAAATTGTTAGACCTCAGAAAATGGCAATCGACTGTCGGTCTTTCTACCAAATAATTGTATTATTATTGTATCTTACTTTTCTGTTTGTTACTCATTGTCCAGGTCTCACATCCAAAGGTCTATATATTGATTTGAATACTTTTAATGACGAGAATTTCAGGCCACTCAATTTCTCCATCTACAAGTTTCTTCATAAAAACTGCAGATTTCTTCAGCTGACGAGGGACTATAAATATTTTACTATTTCGTTGTTAATTTTAATTTCCAATTTCAGTAATTTAGATTCAAAGAAACCTTTAATTCTTCGAATCTAAATTACTAAAATTAAAAATTAACAAAGAATTCATCGAATAATTAAATTTATCGTGAAAAGCGTGAGTGAAAAAAAAGCGATCGAAAGAGAACGAACAAAAAAAAAAGAAACACAAGCGCTTTCTCAACTTTCCGAGCGTGTATTTTTCCAATAAATATTTATCCGCCAATGATGAAGTTCACGAGCGGCGAGGAGAGAAGAAAAAAGTAACTTAATTAATTACTCCGGCTCCTAAATACCGCAAAGTTCGTTTTTTTATATCCTCTCCGCCCCGACGATACAACAATTAGTCTTTGGCCTCCCCTCAAATTCACTGGCCGGATATTCTCCTCTCGGTTTATGCCATTTAGATGAAAAATAAATAATATTACACGCTTCCTGACTACGACCGACAAAAAAACCATCAATCTTTGTCGCGTTTCATAAATGTCCCGGCCCGCGCTCGCGGTCGTCTCTCCTACGCCTCCTTTTCGTTTCCCTCCCCGATAATTACCGAGTGAAATATGAATAAGTCTGATATTTCGTTTTTTTTTTCTTCTATACACATATTTTAGCCTGGATTAACTTTAATCATCAATTAAAATAGTGATCTGCGTTTTTTTAAAGGGATTTTAATAATCGTTTCCCGGCGCATTCACCATTTATAAATTATTATTTTTTCAGAATTTCATCTACTTATTTTATAATTTTAACAACAGTTTCATAATTATAATCGCAAACTGTTATTGTTTTGACTATAACGAAAGTGAATTATAAAATTCAATTGCAAAAAAAATTCCTATCCAATGCAACAAATAATCTCTCCATTCCGTGAACGAAAGGGTACGTTTCAGAGACGGGGGGTGGCGCAAAGGGGTTGTGAGTTACGGGATAAAATGCCGGTAATAAATTGCCGGGAGTTATAATATGAAAATCGAAGAGGCATTTCGATAGTGCAGTTTAAAAGTTGAGGGCCTCGTAACAAGCTTGTTCATCATAATTTATTGCGCACCGGAGAATATCATTTTTATTTGCGGCTTCATTCCGCTAAATGGCCGCCATATATTCACCGGGTTCGCCTCCGCTCTCTGTCTCTCGCTTTTTTTTGCTCTCCTCTTATTATTATTATTTTTTCGATGTGAAATTCGCAAATATTCGAGGTCGAGATAGGGAAATATCGGTGACAGTGCACGTAATGCATTAGTGTTGCCAGGGAAAAAAACGGGAATTAAAAAAAGACAACAAAA
Organism: Philonthus spinipes; assembly: GCA_963082785.1. NCBI lineage: Eukaryota > Metazoa > Arthropoda > Insecta > Coleoptera > Staphylinidae > Philonthus > Philonthus spinipes. The sequence goes on from OY720314.1 coordinate 7,102,531, forward strand.
CGAATGAAACAAGGGTGTTGGGAGTAAAACGGGAGTTATTTACGGTGTTTGTGTTGAAATTTTACAAAAAACAGTTCGGATCGTGAATATAAAACTTCACAGATAGATACAAATGTACCAATTATAATTTATTTATTTAAACGGTATGAAACGGTACAAATGTATTAATTAATTCATGATCATACAATTATACAAATAATAATTAATTGTTTAATAACTAAATTCCATGCAGATTATGCAGCATGGAATTGTAAATGAATCAGATATTTTCCGACGGTTTTCTTGAGATATAATATTAAGGTCTTTCGCAATCATGCAATATTTCCCTCTATCATGGAGTACACCATGTTTAAGTTCCATGCATGGAAGAAATTTATTTAGAACTATTTCAATTGATTTAGCGCTGGCTGCGGTTGACAAGATCCAAACTAAAGAGTGTCCCGTCTTTAGTTTGGATCTTGTCAACCGCAGCCAGTGCTAAATCAATTGAAATAGTTCTAAATAAATTTGTATATGAAAATAATTTTATAAAGTAGCCCTTGTATAATTGAAATTTTACAATTATATTGATTTATTTATAATCATTTGTCTTTTATTACAAACTTCTTAAAAAATATTTGAAACATTACATTTTCTTATAAATCTAAAAAAAAAAACATAATAATATATTTTCACTGTGTAAACCTTTGCAAAAATATTCATTTTTTATTCAATATTGCCGAATTTCACGGGAATTGAAGATATTTTCGGAACGACCTTACTAACTAAACAGCATTATTTTCTGACGAAAAAATGTATTAAACCATAACTACATTCAATGTAGATTATGACGACATATTTCATTTTCTTTCAATAATTATATTAATAAGTAAAAATTTAGCACATTCTTAAGGGAGGTCCGATCCATCATACATTTACTTGTAAACAACAAAACCTATAATTTATAGCACATTCTTTACATAAAATGTGCTAACTTTGGACGTAATTTTCTTCTAAACTATTAATCAGATTCATTTTTAAATCGTTCGAAATCCGTGGAGTTTTAGGATTATTTTGATGTATAATATGTTGAAATTCATTATTCAGGGTTTGTTTGTTAGAGGAATTCAATTGCTACAAAATCGTTTAATTTTTCATATGATAAAGGCCAGCCTTAAGCGTTCCAAAAATATTGTTTACAAATCGATACTTTAATTTTGTTTTACTAATATTTCATCCTGTCTTATTTTTTGTGTGAAAATGAATGATAGAGAGGGAGAGAGAAAAGAGAGAGTTGTTTAATCAGGGCCGTCTCGCGGATTCATTAATTCGATAAAAATTACTTCATCCCGCTGTTTTCCGTCACGTTAATCTTGTTTTCCTTCCGAGGAGCATATCTTTTATCTGGCGCGTTTTCCACACGGCCCGTCCGACTGTTTCCCTTCATCCCCATCCTTTGCGCGCCCCCGAGACTTTATCTTTCAATTGTAATGCTAAATGCAATAAAAGGAATTTATTGCCGCGCTCGTAAATCGCCCGCGCTCTACACAATGTTGTTTTGTTTAATCTTGCCAGATATTGCCCGGTTTTTACTTGTTGTTGTTGTTCGTTTGCTATTGTTCCAATCTGAAATACAACAATTTTACGACTGGAATTAATGCGTAGAAATCAGTGAGAATTAAATTTGCAAATAACCTTAATAATCAACGCCTTCTTACAAAATTCTGTATCTGTATGTTATTTTATTTAATCTTGCCAGATATTGCCCGGTTTTTACTTGTTGTTGTTGTTGTTCGTTTGCTTTTGTTCCAATCTGAAATACAACAATTTTACGATTAGAATTAATGCGTAGAAATCAGTGAGAATTAAATTTGTAAATAACCTCAATAATCAACTTCTTACAAAATTATGTATCCCTCGAAATCAAAATGACTCTCCACTTTAGTGTCACTATTTATGAGTTTATTAATATGATCCAAGAAAAGTTCAGCTGGCTAGTATATGCAATTTTTATTGGATATTACCATAAATTCAATACAGGGAAGAAAGACCTATAATTCATAGGCTGGGCTACCGAACACACTGTGTTTATTATGAATAGTTGGAAACAAGTACTTTATAAAACATCACATATTTCAAATTAACAATATTTATTAAGATTATAATAAAACACTTTTTTTTAACTTTGTTTGTATAACAGAATTATATATTTAGTGACTATAGTATAACAGAATTATATAGTTTGTGACTATAGTTTCAACAATTTACACTTGTCATTATCAAACTAAAAGTAAATTCAAACCGTACAGTTTTTCTTTATATAAGGCGGATTACATCATAGTGGAGGGATTTAGGGAAGGGGGTTAGTTATGGTGGTAGTTGTTTTTGTAGTGCGGGGGGTTACAGCTTTAAAGAGAGGTGTGTATATTAGCTCAACCTGGTCGTTAATTATCGGAATATAAATTGTTGAAACTATAGTCACTAAATATATAATTCTGTTATACAAACAAAGTTAAAAAAAAGTGTTTTATTATAATCTTACACAATGTATAACGAAGTAGAAGCCTCAGTGATCAGTAATTTTATTAAGTTATACTTAATTTATCCAGCAATTTATGAATAAATCAGCAATAGTATTATATTCAGGTTACACTTTCAATTTAGTGTATATAGAGTTTGGAGTACACAGCAGGCGTGCAAACTTATACTTTTCTGTAATAGCAGACACAATTTTACGATTTTTTCGTCCGGTGTTCAAAGGTCAACTTTTTTTAAAAAACAATGAAAAAATATTTAAATTTTACGGGCTCTTATCAAAAAGTGTAAAGTGTACATCCTATGGGGATATTACAAATAAAAATCAACACAAAGAAGACGAAAGCCATTTTCATAGAAAGAAAGATACCAGTGTCAAAATGGATCTAGATTAACAGCAATGAAAATATCTGTTTGACCAGGCTGAAAGACCTCCGGTCGATAGCCGATTCATCATCTAGAGAATATAATTCTAATTTTTATATATTATTGTATATACATATACACATTTGAATAAAGATGGTTAGTTAGTTATCTGTTTGAAGAAAGACAGTTAACTGGCAAGAAGCCTGTACAAGAATGTCCGCTGAAACTAAGAAACAAAGTTCATTTCCGTCCTGAAACCGACCACAAACTACGTTCAGGAGATCGCCATCTGCGGCAGCGACAAAGCAAGGAAGTTGTTCCAGCTGAACAACAACTTAATGAGAAAAGCCCTGGGAACGGAATTCTACATGAAAAATAAGATTCTCCAAAAGGATATTAACGTAGAAGATACTCTAGAAGTCGCCATGAGAATAACTTTCTTCTTCTCATGGCGACTTCTTTGTTAAACAGTCCATCCCTCCAGACTCAATCGTAGGCTTTCTCAACGTCCAACAAGGTAACGATCATTGCTTTTTTATTAGCTGTTAAAATCATGGTTGAGTTGATCAGGTTGGCGGTTTGTTGGACGGCAGCTAGCTTTTTTCCAGTTAAACAACTTATTGAGAAAATCCCTGGGAACGGAATTCCACTTGAAAAATAAGATCCTCCAAAAGGTCATCAACATAGAAGATACTCTAGAAGTCGCCATGAGAATAACTTTCTTCTTCCCATGGCAACTTCTTTGTTAAACAGTCCATCCCTCCAGACTCAATCGTAGGCTTTCTCAACGTCCAACAAGGTAACGATCATTGCTTTTTTATTGGCTGTTAAGATCATGGTTGAGTTGATCAGGTTGGCGGTTTGTTGGACGGCAGCTAGCTTTTTTCCAGCTAAACAACTTAATGAGAAAAGCCCTGGGAACGGAATTCCACTTGAAAAATAAGATCCTCAAAAAGGTCATCAACGTAGAAGATACTCTAGTAGTCGCCATGATAATAACTTTCTTCTTCTCATGAGGACTTCTTTGTAAAACAGTTCATCCCTCCAGACTCAATCGTAGGCATTATCAACGTCCAACAAGGTAACGATCATTGTTTTTTTTATTGGCTGTTAAGATCATGGTTGAGTTGATCAAGTTGGCGGTTTGTTGGACGGCAGCTAGCTTTTTTTCCAGCTAAACAACTTAATGAGAAAAGCCCTGGGAACGGAATTCCACTTGAAAAATAAGATCCTCCAAAAGGTCATCAACGTATAAGATACTCTAGTAGTCGCCATGATAATAACTTCCTTCTTCTCATGGCGACTTCTTTATAAAACAGTCCATCCCTCCAGACTCAATCGTAGGCTTTCTCAACGTCCAACAAGGTAACGATCATTGCTTTTTTATTGGCTGTTAAGATCATGGTTGAGTTGATCAAGTTGGTGGTTTGTTGAGCGGCAGCTAACTTTGTTCTAGCTGAACAACAATTTAATGAGAAAAGCTAAGGGAACATGAAAAATAAGATTCTTCAAAAGGTCATCAACGTATAAGATACTCTAGGAGTCGCCATGAGAAGAACTTTCTTCTTCTCGTGGCGACTTCTAAAGTACAGAGAAATTGACAGCACTCGACAACAACGAGATCGCCGAAATCCACGATAATTTTATCCGAAACGGCCAAACATAGGCACGGGAGAAAAATAAAAAAACTAATCAAAGCAACAAGAGGTAGAAATCCGGCAAATCCCATAATTTACCGGATCCACCACAAGATAATCATTTATAGCTAAACAAGATAAAAAATGTAAAAATCCAGAGCCTGGTGAAACTCATCGTAGTACGAATGGTTTGATTGTCCCACAATTTGAAATTACAAATTTTTTATACAAATTATTCGTCGAAATGGTTGAATTAATAAAAATACAACGAAATTGGAAAATAATGATTAAGATGAAGTCTTATCCGGAGCAAGTATTGATGATAATGTACAAAATTTTAATAATATTGTGTACTATTGTTTTAACGAGTTTATTCCCATTAAATATTTGAATCATCAAAACTATCCTCCCTGGTTTAACAGAAAATTAATAAAGCTAGTTAAATATAAGAAAAGTGCATATAAATGCTTTAAAGTTACTTGCTTAGAATCTGAATTTTTAATATTTAAGAAAGTAAGAGCCCAGTGTGATGTCTTAAACAGTTCCCTATACAGGGTCCTGCAACAGTGCGTCTTTCCCGTGAAAAAAACAAAAAAAAAATATTTACAGGACACCCTGTATGTTTGAAAATAATTTTACGACAAAAAGATTTTTAAATCAATAACTTTTTGTACGAAACATTTTTTTTTTGTTTTTTTCACAGGAATGGCGCTAGGAAAGCCCGACACACTGTTGCAGGACCCTGTATAATGAGTATTTACAACGCCTTGAGGAAAACATAACCTTAAATCCCAACAGATTTCGGGATCATGTTAATATTTGTCGTAAGACTTACAGTTACCCTAAGAGAATGTACCTGAATGAGAATATAAGTGACAATTTATAAGATTGTGTTAATTTATTTGCTTCTTATCTTTCATCCGTGTATGTTGCTCCCAATGATACCCAATATAATCCTAATTTTAGTAATATTGAAGAATTTGTTAATTTAAGTAATTTTAGCGTTAATCTTACAGAAGTGGTTGATAATATTTTAGCATTATCAGATTCGTGTAATGTGGGCCCTGATGGAATTCCTAAATATTTCTTAAAGCCATGTGTTTTCACAATTGCAACACCCATTTACGGTCTTTTCTCGGAGTCCCTTAATTCTTATAATTGACTCACCGGACTTATTAAATACAATTACATCTTTTTATAGCCGACGATCACCAACATTTAATATGTTAGCAAATAGAACCGACATTGGGCGGAAATCACCTATCAAAATAATGTCAACTTGTTTTAATAAGATATCCGAATCTTGCGATATATTTCACGATAAATTAAATATGGTTTTAACTATTTTGGATCAATATATTCAAGAACTATAGTTATTGTAATGCGGCTATAATGTTATACTAACCATTTTTATATCTTCATATTTTCTCTATGCTATGTTTGTATTTGATTATTGTATATTTGTTCTGTAATTAGGACTTGTTGGACAATAAAGATTTATTATTATTTAATTCTGGTGTATTTCCCGACTGCTGGAAAGAAAGCCTGTATTTAAAAGTGGTTGTAGATCTAATATCAGTAATTACAGGGGTATTTGTATACAGTCGGCGATACCGAAAATTGCTGGATTATATAATTTCACAGCAAATTATCTGGTCGTGTAAAAACATTTTCATCAACGAAAAACACGGTTTTATGAAAGGACAATCTACATCAACTAATCTTATTTATTACCACAACTTCCAATCGAATGTCTTGGATAATGGTCTGCCAGTTTATTCAATTTATACCGATTTTTCCAAGGCATTCGATCGTGTACAGCATAATATTTTACTTAGCAAGATTAGAGCAATGGGAATCAGTAATATTGCTAGTTATTTACAAAATAGGACTCAGTGCGTTCGTATTGGATCCTGCTATTCTAGGAAGATAATGTTATAATGAAATCACTGAAATTTTCGACTAGTTTCGGCTAGATGCCATTTTCAAGAATTTCAGTGATTTCCTTATAACAAACGGTTATTAAATATGTTTTACAAAGTGATAAATGAGAAAAAAGTATACAATATGTTACTTCGGGTGTTCCACAGGGCTCTCATTGCGAACCAGTTTTATTCCTGCTATTTATTAATGACATTTATATGCGTAATAGATTTTGTAGCTTTTTTCTGTTTGTTATAATGAAATCACTTGGTTTTGTTTTACTAATTTTTTTTATATTTTCGACTAGTTTCGGCTAGATGCAATTTTCAAGAATTTCAGTGATTTCATTATAACAAACGGTTATTAAATATGTTTTACAAAGTGATAAATGAGAAAAAAGTATACAATATGTTACTTCGGGTGTTCCACAGGGCTCTCATTGCGGACCAGTTTTATTCCTGCTATTTATTAATGGCATTTATATGCGTATTAGATTTTGTAGCTTTCTTCTGTTTGCTGATGATCTCAAGTTATTTAAAGCTTTAAAGTCGATCAAGAACTACTTCAAAATGACCTTCAGATTGTAGCTGAATGGTGTGATCTGAATGATTTGCACTTAAACTTGAACAAATATTCCCATATATCCTTTAGTAGAGGTTCTGTTATATTTCGTTTCCTTATGCCATTAATAGCCATTTATTAACTGTAGTCTCTGAAGTTAAAGATCTTGGTGTTTTATTTACTTCGAAATTAAATTTTAACAAACATCTTTGCAACTCTGCTTTAAGAATGTTAGGTTTTGTTTGTAGATTTTTTAATGGCTTCAGTGTTACGACATTGAGATTACGCCACTTGCCCAGCTTTCGCCATAAAGCACCAGTGTTGCGACAGTGAAATTGTTATATCTGTCTTTAGTTAGACCCCATTTGGAATATGCCTCTGTAGTATGGTCTCCTTACACAGCAAATTCCATTCTCTGTATGGCATTTGCTGAGTTTGTACAGCGTTGGTTTCTAACATTAATTCACTGTAGATTAGGAGGGTCGTACTTTAGCTTTAGTCGCAGTTCTATGCTTGATCACTTAGATTTGAGATCGTTACAAGACAGAAGAGTATGCTTGATTTATGTTTTCTGTACAAGTTGATCAATGGTATTATTGATTATCCTCAATTACTTAACTTATTCAATTTTAATATTCTCGCGTCTAGACATACTCCCCTTCTTAGATTGTCTTTTCATCACACGAACTATGGCATCTTTAATCCCATTGATCGACTTATGCGTCTTGCGAATGCGTTGCAGGATAAGTCTAGTTTTAATTTGTTTTCGAATTCTTATAACAGCTTTAAGAGTAGTTTACGGTATATACGTTTGTCGGAAGCTATGAATTTGTGATTTATATATGCCTGTGTTCGTGTTATGCACATCACTGTATACACATTTTGTATGTTTATTGTTATGTAGAAAATTGTTAATTGAATTTTTATTTATTGTCATATTTGTATTTTTTCCTATTACTTTGTTTTTTGACATTTTATACAATTTATATTTTTCTGCTTTTGTAAAAAGGTTACATCCGTAAATAAGAATAAATAAATAAATAAATAAAAGAAGAATGAGCGGATAGACCTATAGTCGATAGCCCTTATTTAAGAATATATTATGAAAATATTTATTTTGTGCAGAAAGACTTATGGTCGATAGCCCATGACAGTACAATTGTACATATTGTTATAATAAGTTTTGTAATTTTTTGTTGTCATAATGTCTGAATAAAGATGTTTTATATATATATATATTTATTTATTTTTATAAATATATACAAAGATCTTTATTCAGACAATATGACAACAAAATTTATTATAACAATATGTACAATTGTGTTAGTAGTCTGTCATGGGCTATCGACCATAGTGCCTATTTTTATATTGTCTTAAATTATATAAAATGTTTATTTTTTTTTCTCTCAGACAATGAAGATTCAATTGTAGTAAAATAAGAAAAATCGGGCTGAAAGACCGTCGGTCGATAGCCGATTAACAGGCGAAGAATCATATGTTTATATATATAAAAAAATGTTTTTGATATACGTATTGTATTATGTGTCTGTTAATAAAGATTTCTGTATATATAAGGAAAATAATAGATGATATCGAAGGAACAACGGACATAATAAAAATAATTAAGCAATTTAACACAAAACATTAACACTTCTGAAATAAAAATGAATGATTTGAGAAGTTTAGAATGAAGCAAAATTAATTAAAATAATTGACATAGTTTGTAAATTAATCACTTAAAAAAATACATAATTAAACCGAAGCTGGTCAACCATAATAACCTCGAGTTGAAATTAAAGAGGAAAATAATAAAACAAATCATAATGCGAGAAACATGCAAATAAAGCCCGCCGCTTGATAAACGCAGACGGTGTGTGATATTAAATTATTTATTCAAATGAAAACTACTTCCCGGCAGATGAATTAATCATCCGATTAATTCACTTAAAAGTATTAATTAGCGAGTTTTATGGGTTTTAATATGGGGAGTTGAATATGTATACACACTCGCCGCGATTATTCAAATGCGACGGGAAAGACGGCCGCCGCCGAGTCATTTATAATTTAAAACGGTTTCCATATGAATAAAGAACAAACGCCGGAAAGAGAGGGAGCGGGGGAAGGGGGTTTGGATTAGTCCGGGGTGAGGCCGTAAAAAGTTTCATAATACGGTAGTTTCGAGTAATTTTCTGAAGATCACGCGATAAAGTAAAGCCCGGCAGCAAATACTCGGCCATTACGCAGACAATAAAATGTTAAATAAGTAATTAAAGGGATGGGAAGTTTTAAGAAAACAAGTGTAAATGTAGAAAAGGGGGGTTGCGGGGGGTTTTGTTTTATTATTAAGACGAGTGTAAATGTTGCGCGGAATATTTTATTGTTTAAGATTGTACGGGAGTGGGAACGAGTCAATTGGGAGTTAAATTAATAAACAAAAGAAGAATAAGAAGAAGGGAAAGGGGGTTATTTTAAGAATGTGTTGCGCCGGTGTGTTTCAATTGCGGAAAAGGGCACGGCGGGTGGGAATTGAGTTTTCTCGTGGAAAACAACCTCGTAAATCCGGTTTAATGACTAAATTGCTACTAGTGTATGCGTTAATGGCGGTGGGCGGGATAATTCCGTTGTAAGGTGCAACTCGGAAAAGCGTAAAATAAAACCCGCGAAATATTTTCCGATCGTAAAATTAAACAACCCCCCTTTCCCACCCACCAACCTCTTTCAAGGTTCAATTAGCATTTAAAAGAGGGGATCCGGCGAATTTGCCGGAACGGGGGGCGATTTATTTAACAATTTGCTGCGGGGATAAACAAACACTTCTTGCATCTTAAATCGAGAGGGGGTGGGGGTTTGAAATTGAAACGCTTCGGAGGAGGCTTTGAAAGTCTGGCGGATCCATTCATCGCGATTTTCCTCCGAATCATTCTATTATTCATTCCGTCCATTAAAAGTAACAAACGTCCGACGGTAATAATTTCCAACCGGCTTCATCATCCTCTCAGATACAAACAGAACTATTAGGGAATCTCTAAATAACAAAATCGATAACTTAATTTTTATTCAAAAACAAAATCACTCATTCAAAATATAGTTATAATTTAATTGTATATTTTACAATGAAAACCACATTTGTAATAAAATATGTGATATCCAATGTATGTAATTTTATTTTCACACTCCGCATCCCATGTAATCCAAATATTAATCCTTATATACCAATCCCTCATTAACAATTCATCAATTCATCTGACTAAAGTCTGAGAACTTAGACAATGACGTTAGCAATCAGTACGATTAACTAAAACGACAAGAACTGGACAGAGACAGGCAGAAAGACCGACGGTCGATAGCCATTTTCTGAGGACTAACAATGTGTAAATAATAATAATAATAATAACTTTATTATGCCCAACAGAAACCATTTACAGGACATATTACATATATATACACATTCAAAGTATAAATAAAAAACAATTATAATGAATTAAACTGAGATATATAAACATAAAACAATGTTACATAACAATTATATGACAATATTTAAACTTAGATAACTCAGTGGAATATTATTTCACCTAGTCCTTAACCACATACTTCAGAATTAAGTTAGATACAATTTTATAATTATTATAAATATCTACATCTTCATTCTTAATAATATAATTTACATTTATGGTCATATGATTGATTGGAGCTTTAAACATAACAGTTGATCGTGAACCTTTTAAATAGAATGGAGTATGATATCTTGAACAATGTGTTGGTATAAGAAAGTTTATTTGCGACAATATGTATGGCGAGTCAACTCTATTATATAAGATGTTAATTAGAAATTGCGCACTGGTTCTTATCCTCCTATTTTCTAGTGTAACATCTCTAGTTATTGCACGCAAATCTTTATAATCTGTGTTTATAACAGGATATGAACCATATTGTCGAAAGTGTAGATATTTCAAATATCTTCTTTGAATTTTTTCAACTGACATTTTATGGTTTATATAATGAGGGTACCAAATTATCGAACAATACTCAATTTTCGGATGAACTAAAGTGCAGTATAACTTGGAAACGGTGTTGATGTTCGAGAATCGTTTACAACTTCGTAATACAAAACCAAGCGTTTTGGAAGATCTAGTGCATACATAATCAATATGGGATTTAAAACTTAATTTGAAATCAAATATGACACCAAGATCTTTAATTTGAGAGCACTTCTCTAACACAACGTTGTTAATGGTGTAACTGTTATCAATTGTATTATTCTTTCTAGAATAAGACACTATTTTGCATTTAGAGATATTTAAGTTCAGGTAATTTTTTGAGCACCAGTTATGTATTAAATTCAAGTTTTCTTGCAGATGTTTGGTATCATTTTGATCTTTAATATGAGTAAATATTTTGATATCATCCGCATAAGCAAGAACATTACAATGTATACTGTTTAGTAAATCATTAACATAAATTATAAACAATAAAGGACCTATGTTTGAACCCTGAGGTACACCGGACGTAGCAATATATTTATATGATGAGTACCCATTGCATGAGACAAATTGTCGTCTGTCACTAAGGTATGATTTAAAAAAAGTGACCAAGTTATTTGAAAACCCATACAAGTCTAGCTTTCTGATAAGTAATGAATGATTGATATGGTCAAAAGCCTTTGAGAAGTCTAGGTATGCAACATCTGTTTGTTTTTGAGATTCTAATGCGTTACTGATAAATTGTGTTATGTGAATTAAATTTGTGACTGTTGATCTTTGGCTTAGGAATCCATGTTGATGTTCAGATATAAATGATTTTACTCTAGTTGCCAATATTGAACAAATTAGCTTTTCAAAGACTTTTGCAAAATTATTTAAGATAGAGATTGGTCTGTAATTAGTAACAGAGCTCTTATCTCCTGATTTGTGCACAGGACAAATTTTACCAACCTTCCATCTTTCCGGAAATGATGCCGTCTTAATAGAGATATTAAATAAAACTGACAAAGGTGTGGCAAAGGCGTGAGCACAATCTTTAACGAGATAGCTCGGAATACCATCTTCTCCAGCTGTTCTCGCATTTTTCATTTTTTTTAGTGACTCAACTACATCATTTACGGAAAAATCTGAAAGATTGATATGCGGATACCCCTCAAAATAATTTACGTTTTCGCCATTTATTGAATGACCTATATTATTATTAAATGTGCTAGCAAAATATTCAGCAAATGTATCAACTATGTCTTGAGGGTTGCTCATAATTTTACCTTCATGGCTAATCGAGTCTGGAATAACGGATGATCCGTTCATAACACGAACATGTGAGAAGAATTCTTTAGGGTTAATATTTATGTTAGTTTCTATATTACTTAAGTAGATATTATAAGCAGTTTCTATATCTAGTTTTAATTTAATTCTTAGCCGATTAAATTCAATATAGTATTTATTATTTTTTGTTTTTTTATATTTAGAGTGATAATAGCGCTTTAGTTTTAGATTATTAATAATATCCCCATTATACCATATCGGAAATTTGCTATTGCGTTTGACTTTCTTTGGTACATGTTTAACAAATACACTTTCCAATTTAGAGTAAAAAGCCGTAATAGCTGAGTTAATCTCATCAAGTGTATGTAAAAAAGACCAATCTGTAGTCAATAACTCATTATATAATTCCTGAAAGTTCGATTTATTGAAGTTAAATGACATATTCGATTCATTTATTGGAAGCTTTGAAATTCTGGTTTTGTGATAAACTGAAATGTTGATAAATAAAGGTGGGTGATATTTATCAACCGGTACCATTGACAAATCATTCATAGAGACATTACAATTTATATTTGTTAATACTAAGTCTAGAAGTCTATTAGAAGAATTAACAACGCCGTTTTTTTGTTCAAGATTTAACATATCCATTACAAATGTGCAAGGATTAGATTTGATATTAGAAGTATTTAAAATAAGGTTAGGAATATTAAAATCACCGATAATGAGTACTTGTTTTCCATCAAATTGTAGTGCAACGGCTTCTAGAATTGCATCAATTGATTCAGATCGCATGTCTGGAGGAAAGTATAATACTAGTACGTAAATACTTGAAAATTTGATTGTACACTTACAACAAAGTATATCAGCAAGATAATTTAAAGATCTAATATGAGATACTGCAACAGTTTCACTAATATATGATTTTTTGACAGCTAGTAAGACACCCCCTCCAGTACTGCGACCCGATCTCGTAATGATTGTATGAATATGTATTACAAAATTATATAATGTAATACTCAGAAATAAAGATTTTTAATATATATTTTCACAGTTAAGATATTTGTCGTGCTAATAATAAACATATATATATATTTTTGTTTGTTTATATTATGTCAACATTTTCTTTTAAAAGTTTATTTGTACAATTTTTTTTATAATTAAATAAAAATGATTTGAAAATAATTAATAATTTATTTCCACATTTAACTCTGTCGCACTTTGACTTACGTTACGTAAGTACTTTTGACGCTTCTGTGCAATACAATTAAGCACAAGTCTCATAACAATTTTTCACAATTTGTTTAATTCGGGTCTGTTTTAATTGTCTAGCAGCAGTTTCAATAAATGATAAAATACCAAACTTTTCTTTCACTCTTTGCGACAATTGCAATATTTGTACCTGTGGACCGCTCCTTCATGAAACCATATTGATGAGGAAAAATTAGTGTTCGTATATGCTTATATATAGCTTAAATAAAATTGCTATTGGTCTATAGTAATAATAATATAAGTAAATAGATAAGTAAATAATAATATAAGTAATAGATTCGATATCAGTAATCGAATCTATTACCTTTTTTCAAAAGCTGCACGTTTCCACAAATCAGGAAAAGTATGCGTCTGAACAACTAAATTAATTATAGTCATCAAAGGTTTAACAAATATTAATTAACAGTCTCTTGTAAAAAAAAACTATGCTAATCATCACCTACGGTATTATTATTATTAAGCTTATTAAAACCTATTAAAATATCATTTTAATTAAAGGATGTTAATTCAAAGAAGTTAAAATATGCGCAGGCTTCAGAAGAAGGAAGGACATTCGTAGACGTGGCAGATGCAGACTTAGAGGCATTACTTGATGAAGACTCGTCCCAAAGCCAATAAGAATTGGCACGCTTATTAGGAGTAATTCAACAAGCAATTTCAAAAAGGAGCAAGAATGTTGGGTATCGTACGAGTTGAAATCGAGTGATGTTGAAAGGCAGAGACGAAAGGGATTTATTTTGGAAAGTAATTTTATTTATTTATTTGTAGTAAAACTACTAAAATGATTATACACTTTTACTTTCCCTTGTCCAAGGGAAAGTATTGTGATAGTGAAAATATTCGAACCGACAATTTCAACAAATATGCACGTTTTGAGGCCCCCTGAGTCCATTCCATCGAGTTTTGAAAAATGTCTGTGTATTTGCGCGATAGCGCATAAACGGCTAATTGGATTAAGCCCAAATTTTATATCTAAGCTTTTTATAAGAATGCTTTTGCTTTTCGTTAGAATAAAAACTCATTAAGTGCAAATTTACTCTTAGCAATTTTTCATTTATTTAATTCGGATAGAAAAATGTGTTGTAATAAATGTAAAATATTGATCTAGTAATATTTGCGCAACTATTGACAACGCGAATAACAATTAGTATTGTACAGACTGAAAATAAATAAGTTGAATTCCACGAGTTTGTTTTCTACAAAACCAACAAAATGTTTTAAATAAAAGTTTTAGATCTTGGAAAATAAATAATTTCTGTTATAAAACTTTTATTGCAGGATCTCCGGTTTTCATTTTATAAGCGGAAGAATTTCGTTTACCTGATAAATTCCCTTAGAGGTTTTAATTATTTAAATAATTAACCGTCATATTCAACATATCATTCGCAAACGCCTCCAGTTTGAAAAAAAATGAAGAAGAGTGTGGAGAAATGATTTTAACCCATTGTAAGGTAAGAAATAACACACTTAATTATAATATTCTTCTAAATACTCGGTTTTAACTTTGAAAGACAACAATCAATTTTATCTATTAATCATTTTGCTTTCCTTTTAAATTTTCAATCAGAAACTTATTTGACCATATTCACCGGGGATAGTACCATGATGGACACATCACCATTTTTTTAATAAATGATTATTAATTTAAATTTATTTCTTAGATAATTGCATAATTTATAAATTGGTTTAATAATTATTTCCCCACATTTAAAAGAATCATCAAAATTAGTATT
Organism: Philonthus spinipes; assembly: GCA_963082785.1. Classification (NCBI taxonomy): domain Eukaryota; kingdom Metazoa; phylum Arthropoda; class Insecta; order Coleoptera; family Staphylinidae; genus Philonthus; species Philonthus spinipes. Next base: position 7,117,783 of record OY720314.1, read on the forward strand.
ATATATATAATATTTTTATTTCTGCAGACAATTTTATATACAATAAATTAACAATATAATTCTTATAATATGTTATACGTTGTCCTTAGAAAACGGCTATCGACCATCGGTCTTTCTGCCTAAAATTAGTATTATCAATAAACATCTTTAATATTTTTAATAAAATATTCAACCGCCATTCATCCAGCATATAGATAAATGGCCATCACTAGTTATCCATCTTTATTACTGATTTGATACAATATTGTTGCAATCTGCCGACGATCAGGAACCTTTCTGTCACAATCCTTAATATTTGATTTATTTAACATAATTTTCTAGCGCCGATGCGATCTTCGTTAATTAATTTTCATAATTTTCATCGCGGAAAGTGAAATTTCGAAACGAGAACGTTACGCGGGGTCAATTAAAACGGCGGAATAAGTCGGAGGGAAATTGGGGAACGGGGAGCAATATCGGCGTGCGGGAAAACGCCCGGAAAATGTTCTTCTTATCTGATAAAAGGGGAAAAGTGGACGGAAAATCGCGAGTATCCGGGAAAGTGTACAGTCAGCTGTTTTTTGCCCCACCCTATTGTCTTGGAATTGTTTTAGTTTATGTTAATTCTAGTCTATTTCAAAGCGATGAATTTAAGAAAAATGAAGATAAGAAATTATTTAGGATCTTCATTTATTATAACAAAAAATGATTTTCTATTTATTAAGATTAAAACGTGTTATACAGAGAAAGTTAAAAAGTGTTTTATTGTTAAATCAACATTTATAACGAAGCCGAAGCCTCCACAATACAAAAACATAATAATAGTTGTTTTGTTAATTTAAATAAATTATAACAGATTTAAGTTTCCTGTTCTGTTATTATTTATTATTTAATTTTATTTATAACCTAATTATTTGTTATTTTACTTTTATATTTTTAACCTGACAAATCAAAATAACGCGAAAAATACGCATCGTACAAAAAATGTTACAAGACCAAAAATGAATGCTTTCTAAACTAAAACCCATGCTGCCCCCTCTCTGGGCAAACGCTCAGCATAAATTTAATATAATTGTGGGTAGCTTAGTACAACTATTTATAACTGTCTTTCTCTTCAAACTTTTTGTCATGGATTACTGCAAGAAAAAATGAAATAATTTTTATTTATGGTAAATGTAGGAGAAATTTCGACGATGCTGTCAATTTGTATGCTGAGCGTTTTCTAGAAAAAAGTAAGATTATGTACGTTAGAGTTGTTAATCAATTTTATAATGACGGATGAAACGGAAGAAAATAATGAATAAAAAGCCACTAACCTTTTACTTACTCTTACCTTATTTACTTGTTTTATGGTATTTATTATTGAATATTTAGGTTTGAAATCAATAAATCTAGCGATGGAATTATTAAAAAATTTACATAGTCTATATATCGGTGCATATAGATATGATACCACTGGTCTTATTGGTACATTTTCTTTATGAATTTTTGGCAATCCATAAAGAGTTGGCGCTTTATGTTTCATCAGTGTTAATTTGAATCTATCCCGTTCTGTAATAATATTGTTACACTTTTTTAATACTTTTTTAGCTTATTTTGAAACTTTAAATAAAAATGATTTGAAAATAACAAATTATTTCCACATTTAGCTCTGTGACTATTGACTTACTTACGTAAGTACGTTAAACAAATGCACATTAAAACAACTACTTCCCGGGCAAATACCCACGCCGGACATTGAATTACATAATGTACACCTGCTGCTGCATATCAATAAAATATTGCATAATGCAACAAAATTTTGATCCGAGAAAAATTGTATGTAAAATAAATTCACTTGGTTTTGGTGGAAATAATTTATCAATTATTTTCAAATCATTTTTATTTAATATATTTAAATAACTGTGACCAAGTAGAATGAATACTGTTTTCTATTTATTTTGAAACTTATTTGTTGGATCAAATATTTTAATAGAAAATGTAGTTGTTTGAAGTAATTCCTCGGTTCTTTTAATGTATTCCTGTTTATTCATAATTGTAATAGTGTTACCTTTATCTGCTTTGCAGAGTATTAAGTTATTATTTTTTAATTTGTTTTTTATATTAATTATTGTTTTCTTATCTGAGTTACGTGAATGACTTTTATAGTGTGATTTAAAGTTTTTAATTAATCTGGAAGTTTCATTTTTAACCAGAACTCTTTCGTCTTCTTTATACATTTTATCACAAATGATTTCTGAATCTACAGCCAGCGATTCTAAATTTGTTTCATTGTTAATATATGGATTATATTTTAATCCCTTCTCCAATAATTTTGTTTCTTCATTACTAAATCTGTAAGGTTTGAAATTATAAAATTATAAAATTCTAGGAAAGAATGTAATATGACTTTGCTTACCACTATTATGGCTATTAATTTCGGAACAGTTAATTTCTACACTTTGCGATTTAACACTGCGTAATTTAGACACTTTCACTTTTTGTTTTTCAAAATGTTCGTATGAAGATTTTCTGATCTCTTCTCTGCATATATATTCAAAATTTTCCATAATTGTAAAATAATAAAAATAAGGCTTATAAATTATATTTATAATTTTTGTAAAAAGTATATATTCACACAGATATCCAGTTGTACATCATTCTTGATAATGGCATTAAGCCGAAACTAGTTGAAGTTAAAATAAACATAAGTAAAACAAATCCAAGTGAATTTATTTTACAAGTTTAATTCAATATGAACAATGTTTTACCAAGTGATTAATGAAAAAAAAAAAGTGTCCGATATAAAATAAAAATAATGTTTCAATAAAATCTTATATATTTTGATCCGCAGAATCCGATTCTTGAATAAAAAATGGGGGTTCCAATTTGAAATGTCAAAGTTGTTCCCCGCCCCGCTCACAGGGGTCTGAATTTAGAACAGGATATCCCCTTAGGAAACATTAATTTTTGGCCTGGTAACATTTTTTCGTGCGATGCGTATTTTTCGAGTTACTTTGATTCTCCAGGTTAAATATATACACACAATTTTATTTTGTCTATTATTAATCTATATCAATTATTATAAATTATATAGGTTAGATAGATCACTGATATCACAGCATAGAGATAAAGTATAAGAGGGCCAGATCCATGTAATTAGCGGGAAACACGCGCAACGCCATCCAGTGTTCAAGTGGACAACTATTTCCCAAGTTTCAAACCTTTATAAGGTTTTTGAGGTTAGGTTCATATACGCACTATAGTATAAATAATGGCGGGATTTTTGAACATTCTTTTATTTATAATTTTTTGTTCAATTTTTTACTTCAAATTATTGATATAAAAGTTTTTTTATAAATATGCTATTTTACAGAAAAAAATATATCGGTAGATCTTGCAATTAATTATCTGAAAAATACATAAAAAATAACATATAAAAACAACAATATTTTTAAGTAAAATATATTAAACTTATAAAAGTATCATTTAACCTGTTATTACATTCATATATTAATTAAAACATATTAACAACAGTTATAATTTGAATTAATTGATATTTCTCAGCTGGATAATTTTATGAACTCCTTTCCTTAAAGAACCTAGAAAAATATGGATATAAATATTACTTCAAAAACGTCTATGTTAAATTCTTTTCTTTCTGAGAGAAAATACTGTAAAAAGCATAAACTATATAATAAAAATTGAAGATTTATAGACCGAAAACATATTTTGAGAATGTGGGAAATAAATTATATTTATTAATAATTAATTATTGCTCGATTGGTTCATAATTTAAAGTTATGTGTATTCTTTCAAAAATATACAATTCATAGAAATTAATAAGCAAACGTACTTTAAACTACCAATAATAACTTACCAGTTGTAGTTTTATAAGTAAAAGTGAAGAAACTTCTGACGAATACAAAAAAAAAACTGTCAAAAACAATTCATATGATTTACATCGATCAAATTGAAATATGGCAAACTGATCTTTATTTAGAACATCTTTAATGTTTATTTAAAAGTATAAATGTTTAAGAAATATATCTTTTAGGGTGACAAAAGTCAATAATAATAAATAAATCATTGTAAAAACCCAAAAATAAAGTATTTTAAATTTTCCACTTGAGACTTCAGCGCCTCCAGTGTTCAAGTGGACAACTAAAGCCGTGTTTCCCAATTTCATATATTATCCGACCCCCCCTGTATCACAGCATCCAACTTGTTACTTATATTTCCCAACTTACTCTCTATTATTGAACCATTTGGGATATATTAATCGCATTATTGTTTTTTTTTCTCTACTGCTATTTATTTATGCATAGACGCATTATGTTTTTTCTTTTGTTGTATTTTTTATAATATATTTTACTTTTGTAAATTGGAGATTTCCGTAAATAAATAATTATTATTATTTATAATATTAATAATAATAATAATAATAATAGAACAAAGTATTTATTCATTTAGTCATTTAGTTATTTAATAAAATTAATATAATTGTGCTGTATTTGTAAATAAAACATTTTTTTAAGTTTCAAAAAATTTATTGTAGAGGCACTGCTGTAATTGTTTCTGTCTGATGAACGCAACGTTTGATAATACAAATTTGAAGAAGAAAGGTTTACCTAAGTCAATCTTACTTTAATTATAATTTAACACTAACATATACGTTGCGGTTACCTGAGTTCGGGTGACATTGACAATTTACAAATATTAAAAAGTATTTGACAGATTTTAATGGTATTAACATGAATTACTTATAGCCAAAACTGCAGCTCTTTAACTGTGTTAGTTCAAAAAAAAAATAACATTTATATAGTTGCGTCAATGTTACCCCTCCTTACCTTATGTTTTCTTTTATATAATATTTAGGTAATAAAGAAATGTATTTCAATTAATACTCTACTTAGCAACTCAAATTATGAAATTGAAGTAAACACAATAAAAACAATAGCTAGTTACAATGGGTATAAACAACATTTAATAGATCAAATGATCAAAAAGAAAAAACGAAAACAATAAACTTTGATTAAAACACTTGGTTTGTCTCACTGATTTTTTATTTTTACTCCGACTAGTTTCGACCTTAGGTCATTCTCAGGGAGATATGTTTTAATCAAAGTTTATTTCTGACCTAAGGTCGAAACTAGTCGGAGTAAAAATAAAAAATCAGTGAAACTCACCAAGTGTTTTAATCAAAGTTTATTAATTAAATATGTTTTGCCACGGGTCAAGTGAGATATTAATTCAAAACGAAAACAATTACCGAAATAGTTTTATGGAGTGACAAAAATAGAAAAAAAAACCTACTGGAATATAATAGATTATATTAATATTCTCTCACAAAAAATAATAATAAAAAAAAAAAACAATTAAGGAAACGGATAACATAATTTTGACTAACTCAGTTAATCTAGGGAAAATGTTAGTTAACAATAAAATAAAAACAGACATCAGTCGTAATAAGAAAAGTGGAGTGTGTGAGCTGAAATGTGATGACTGTGATGCAATATATATTAGACAGATGGGCAGATGTTTTAAAACCAGATTGAAAGAGCACAGAAAGGATATTTAAAATAATAAACAGACTACGGGTTTCGCAAAACATTGAATCGCAACTAATCATTTTTTTCAGTTCAACAGATTTTAAAATGTTGCGTTTATGTTATAAGGGTTTGGTGTAGGGAGGGATTAGAAATAAGCAAAGCAATAAAGGCGGAAAAAATGTGGTCAACGACAACGAGGACCTATCGATTTCCCCGATAATAAATTCGCTCATTGCCTGAAATTCCGACAACTTGTTTCTTTTGTACATTATTCTTGAAAATGGCATTAAACCTAAACTAGTTGAAATATAAACAAATTTTAGTAAAACAAACCAAGTGAATCAATTTTAAAAACCTACCTAGACAATATCTATGTATGTATTTCAAAGAAAAATATGGCGCTATTTATCTTTCAAATATTTTTCACTTGTTTAATATTTAATCCTTAATACATGAAACTAAAACCCCAGACCTGATAACATATTTAAGACAAAGTACACCCTCGGCTCCATCATATCCCATCCGTGTCCCTTTTAATTCCTCGAAGAGGAGTTTCTTTCTGCGTGTTGAGCGGCGGGGGCGGGGGGATTAGGAATAAATGATTCAGGGGTATGTATAAGTCAGGAAGTGCGCAAACGAAATCCTCAAGGTGCCAATATACAATACGGGATCGCCTCGCATGGGCTCCCAATTGCCCCATTTTAGTAAAGAGAGCCGAAATGGAAAAGCCCGAGGAAGTCGAGGAGCCGGCGAGGAATGATGCCGGGGGCGGACGGACTTGAATAATTAAAAAAAATGTATGCGCGCGGATGAAATACGGCGGTGTGGATATTTTATTTATCCGACACGTCAGCGGCATTTCTTGTTTTTTTTTTTGTTGCAACATATTTAAATAATAGATAAATGGGATTTAAATACATTAAATAAAAAGAATTTGAAAATAATTAATAAATTATTTCCTCTTTAGCTACTGTGACAATTTGACTTATGTTACATAAGTAGTTTAACAAATGTCTAATAATAGACAATTGCTGTTGCATAACAATAATAAATTTTATAATGCAACAATTTTTGAATCGAAAATATTTAATGTAAAAAAACAAACAAAAAAAAACAGCAAATGTCTATTATTAGACATTTGTTAAAGTACTTAAGTAAGGTATGTAATGGGCAAAATTTGTACATATGAATAATAATTAACCAAGACAACCCACACCTACACCACCATAATGGTAGATGGGTATTTTAGATTATATATATACTTATGTAACATAAGTCAAATTATCACAGTAGCTAAAGAGGAAATAATTTATTAATTATTTTCAAATAAAAAAATGTATTTGGGAATTATATAAGTTACATCGAAATAAACGATTCGAACTTATTAGTATTTGCAATCAAAACCAGAGCTCTATAAAAGCAACTTAGCACGCAGATTACGAGCACTTTATGAAGATATACTTTTTCTTCTTACTGTAGTATTAGGTATACAACTTTATTTCCGCTGTTTATTTTCCGAAATAAAGACGCTATTTTAAAAACTGGTTACACACTTTAAATAAATCAATAAATAATATCTTTATTTATCACAGAAAAAAAAAATACAAAATGAAATGTCATGAGTGTAGGCGAAGTTCAGTCAGTTTAAATTGTTACTGATCTTCCACTAAATCTACGAATAATGAAACTTTAATATAATTGCAATATGTGAGATAAGGTACAAATAATAGAGAGCGTATGCAATGAGCACTGAACGTGGTGAGTTTCCCACTTATGGGAATCTTGATAATTTTAAGATGTATCGAAAGACAGATTTCGATTAGCTACGTTTCCCACAAACAGCAATGAAATGGAATTTAAATTACTTTTTTCGTAAGACAATTTTCCAAGCTGAAACCAGGAATAGCAAAAAAATCAAGTTTTCGAGTATTTTAACAATAGCTCATGACTAATTTAAATTCCATTTCATTTGTGCTGTTTATGGAAACTTGATTGTAACTAATTTATAGAAAGAAGAATATTTATATCGAGCGTATAACAAAAATCGACGACGAAGTTGGCGTTTGAAATCTCGAGTCATGTCTCTACTAAGATCACACGCGTACGCGTAAACCGACCAATCAGTACGGTTGTTATGCTGACAAGTCACGCGTGTGATCTTAGTACAGAAATAACTCGAGACTTCCAACGCCAACTTCGTCGTCGATTTTTGTTATACGCTCGATATGCAGAGGGATAATTGAAAAAAAAAAAAAAAACGTCGAGTAAGGAATTACTAAGAAAGGTTTACATTTACGTTAGTTGTACCTAACTGTAGGTAAACTGAATCATAAAAATATACAGGGTGTCCCGTTAATGTGGGAAATGGCTTAATCGGAAGTTCAAATGAGATCAAAATATACAAAGTAAATATGCGATATTTTTCATCTTCGTTTTTCGGATTTCACAGGATTTAATATAATAATTTATTATTTCTAATTTATTTATTTATTTATTTAATACAATCATCATACACGTTGATCACTTGCTAAAATATTTTTACTTATATATTGTTTTTTTTTAATTTTTTTCACAATTTAAAATAGCAATCATCTGTAACTTATTTAAATTAAATAATTTATTAGAAACCTATATATTAATAATATATTTTTAATTTACTAATTGTTAAGGCTTCTACTTTGTTATACATAGTTATTCGATTAATGAATATATATTATATCTATATAAAAAAATTATACGCAATCATTTTTTTTATTATATATGTTATATATATATATGTAGTATTAAATTAATATCTCAATTCATAATAAAAATTAATGGAGCGGTGTCTCCATAAAGGACGTCATCCGCCATAAAAGGATGAAAAAACGGCGGCGCGCTGGGCGATTAATAACGCCCCGTTTCAAGTTTATAAAAATGACTTTCCGGATTCGGCGAACTTATACGGGGATTACAGCGTAACGTATTACGCGATTAAGAAATTGATTGGTGCGTTGAATTCTCGAAAGTATCGGGAAAAGTCCGAAGTGGGTGGAGGTCCGGTCCGGTCCGCCGGAGGAGTTATAAATCACCTAATCCTCCCTCTGTTTTCATCTATCTCATTAAGAGCGACTGTCGGAGTTATTTTGATCGAACAGAAAGAAAAAAAAATATATATAATTCTGAAAGAAATAAAAATACAGAGGAACATTAATTTGTTTCTTATCTAACTAACTAAACATCTTTATTCATGTAGCATTCATACTTAGTTTGAATAATTATTTACAACGTATTTGTAGAGTTATATTCACATATATTGCATGAAAAGGCCTACGAGCGTCTATCTATTATGTCCATTTCTTATCATTGTCTATGTAATTGTCATAATTACTAACGTCTTTGTTAAAGTCCGCATTATTTGATGAGATGAACTGATAAAATGTTGATGAGGGGTGTTTATATATATATATATATATATATATATATATATATATTATATATATAATATATATATACATATAACATCTTTATTTATGCAGAAAATTATATATACATTAAATTAACAATATAATTCTTATACTATATTATACGTTGTCATTAGAAAACGGCTATCGACCATCAGTCTTTCTGCCTAGTTGTTTATATTTGGAGAGATATTTGGATTTCGGAGGATACATAATTGTTTAAATAGATGAGATATTTGTAGGTTTGTGGCAAACTTAAGGGAAAGGATCTCAAGGCGCTCTTTGATAGGAGTAATTTTAGTTTTCTGGAAAAGGAGAGTATTAAGAGGATGTTTGTTTCTTATTTTATTTAGCACATACATAAAAACAATCAATTCACCATAAAATTGTTTCCGAAATAATTATTTAAATAATAATTAATTGTTTTAATATTTAAACATTGGTAGTTCATATTGTATGAAATAAATATGAATAAATTTTTAAAAATCAACCAATAAAACACAGATTAGATTGAATAACAAATAAAATAAAACAAATTTTAAATTCTGTTGAAAATGGGCTAATAACCCGAAACTAGTCGAGAATTTAAAGTTATTCAATCTAATCTGTGTTTTATTGGTTGATTTTTAATAATTCATTCATATTTATTTCATATTTAAATGATATGTTAAAATGGCGAATGCGCCGGGTTATCGCTCGAATTATTATTAGCTCCGTAATATTATTTCTTCAATTGTTAAAAAAATGTTTTTGAGACAATCGAAGTTATTTTGATTGAATAAAATTAATAATAATAAAAACAACAATAGAAACAATAAAGAAACAAATAAAATATTTTAAAGTTTATAAAATTGACTTTCCAGATTCGGCAAACTTATAAAGTGATTACAACATAATGTATTATGTGATGAAGAAATCGATTGTGCAGCATTAATTTGTATCTCATTTATCCATTCGAAAAATTAAAAATATTCAATTCACCACAGAAATTTTGTAGAAATTATTATTTAAAAATAATATGCATAGAATGCTGAATGCTTTATTCCTCAAATTATTTTTAGGTATTTGAGGAATAATCCGGTGCTTTCAGCATTCAATGCATTTTATTTTATATATTTTCTTCAATTGTAAAAAAAATATTAGAGACTGTTAAAGTTATATTCAATGAACAGAAAAAAAAAACAGAAATAATGGAGAAACAAATAAAACATTGAGTAGTATTAATTTGTCACTAATTTATCCATTCCATTAGTAAAAAAATCAATTCATCAGAAAATTCTTGTATTAAAAATTATTTAAATAATATGTATGGAATGGTGAATGCGCCGGGTTATTCCTACGTTTTCATTAAAATTAAGAATAAAATTATTTAAATGATTGTATTCTAGACCTCGTGGCGATATCCCAGGACAGACAAACTTTTATTTTAATGTATATACTCAATCATAATAAATTAAAGACGACGCAAGCGCCACCTTTTGCCTAATTTCAAGTGGCATCGTCAACGATTTGGGTCCACAAGGTAGACGACCGAGAATCATTGTTTCGTCCACTAAAGGAAGGCGAACTTGTCCTGTTTATCAAAACAAGGAAAGCGAAATTCACATTTAATGAAATGTTCAGCCAGCATTCATCTTGTATATGGATAACTAGTGTTGGCCATTTCGTTTTTTGGTGGCTGAAAATTTCAATAAATGTATATACTCAATATTTGTAAAAATGTAATTGTCTGAATAAAAATATTCGTATATGATTGTATTATTTTTTTTTTTTTCAATACATAAACAAATCTGCTTTGTATGATTGTGATTTTTCAAAAAAATCTTTTAAAACAAATTTGAATTGAAAGCTAAATTTTTTCCGCGCTATTCAAACATTAACATCCGCGCGAATAAAATAAACGTTCAATATTTAAGTTACACCTGAACGGCAATTCAAATATTCCACGCAAAAACTCCCCATCCACAATGGAACACCGTCAAAGCTTTATTAAAATTCAATCTCAGCCCGGAGTATCGGTTCGTATTATGTTTCATCCCTCTCCTCTATTTGTTTAGCGGTCAAATTAGATTGTGACGCCCTCGCCGCCGCCACACACACATACACAGAAAAGAGATGGAAAAGGGAAGCGGAAGAACATCTGCAATATGGCGAGATTCTGGCGCACGGATCTTGGTCCATAAAGACAAGATGTCACACAATCGATTGGGCAAAGAAACAAGCCCGCCCTTATATTGTGAGGGACACCGCGACATTGAGTACACAAACAAGCCAATTTTATCTGCCGGGTCAATACGGGACCGGTTTGCGGGGGGGTTGGTAGGAATGAGGAAAAAATAACCCGCCACGATTGCGTTCTTAGATAAACATTCGTGTGCTTTTAGAAAGGGATAGAACGAGGAGGTCCTTTTTCGTTGTAGTAGTAAATTGATTTTTTTTTAAATTGGGTGCTTCGCTTTTCAAAGTGCGGACTCGATTTAAAATCTGCAAATAAAAAAAAAACATAAGTAACAAAAACAGCAATTACTTTATTATTATTAATGCATTTCAATTCAATTTTTATTTAATTTAATTCAATTCGTTTCGTTTAATTTTATCCTGTTTTGATTTCAATTGAATTAATTTTGTTTAATTTAATTTAAATCGATTTAGTTTAATTTGATTGAATATAATTGATTTACTTTCAGTTTAATTAATTTACTTATTAATTGTCTACTTTGTTATACATTGTAATTCAATTTTAATAAATGAAACACTTTTTTACTTTGTTTGTATAACTCGGATCGACTTAATTTTGAGTTATACAAACAAAGTAAAAAAGTGTTTCATTTATTAAAATTCAATTAATTTAATTTATTTATTTTAAAATCTTTATATTATGTAAGGCAAAGCTGTACTGACGAGAAATTGAACCCGAAACACGTTTCTGCAGAAAGCCTTATATTACGTAACGTTCTTTTTGTTTGTTTTTGCATTAAATTTTTCTCGGATCAAAATTTGTTGCAATATTTTATTGATATGCAACAGCAAGTGTACATTATTTAATTCATTTCAATTTAATAAAGTTTAATATACCATATGATCGAGATACTTACTTCTCTAGAGTGCTTTGATTGTTTTCTTTATTTCTCATTTAATTGGCACCGGTGAATAAAAACAAATAAAACGCCACATGTGTCATTATTTATTATTAATATTTGAAGGCAAAAGAGTCACTGATTAAGTCTAAGTGTAGTAATAATTTAACAAGTTAAATTTATATTGATGAATTTAATACGTTTTTAGCACGGTTTCTTTAGAATTTTAAATAAAGTTCCAAATCCGTTGAATAAAAAGTTATTGTTATTTTGTGTTTAAAGAAATAAGCTCCGCTATTGTTAGAGATGTGATAAATAAAGTAAACGTATCTGGTAGTTAAGTCTTGTATAATGAAGAATTGTCTAAATCACTAACGTTAGAACATGATGTACCGCAGGGCTCTATTTTAGGGCCACTTCCTTTTTAATATTATACATCAATGATCTTCCGTCGCATTTCAGCAATTCTAATTCTATTTACTGATGGCACAACTCTTTTTAATACGACAGAACTCAATGAAGCAAATCGACTGAAAGAATAAACTGTGAAGGATAAAAATGGAATGGTTTACAGTTAATAAACTAACTGTTAAATCTAGTAAATTCGTAAAAGTGACATTCTTTTAAAAATCAGGCATTATTCAAAACAACATGGTGTACCGCAGGGCTCTATTTTAGGGCCACTTCTTTTTTTTTATATTATACATCAATGATCTTCCGTCACATTTCAGCAATTCTAATTCTATTTACAGATGGCACAATTCTTTTTAATACGACTGAACTCAATGAAGCAAATCGACTGAATGAATAAACTGTGAAAGATATTATGGAATGGTTTACAGTTAATAAACTAACTGTTAACCCTAGCAAATCCGTGAAAGTGAATTTTTTTATAAAATCAGGCATTGTTCAAAACAACGCTAAATTTCTTAGAATTCACCTCGACTCGTGAAAATCGTGGCGCAGACATGAAAGTGAAATTACTAAAAAAAAATCTAAAAATCTATTTTTCTTAACAAATTCACTTCCACAAAGCACATTAATGGTCGCATATCATTCCTATTGTGAATAGGACTTATCCTAAGGCATGTTTTCATGGGGTCATTCCAACTGTCTGAAAAGGTTATTTACACTACAACGTCGAGTAATACGAATAATGGCATCGCTTTATTATAGAGCTGACTGCCGCCCGATGTTTATTAAACTAAGTATAGTAACGCTACCTGGCTTTTACGCATTTAAATGTGAAATAGTTCGACCTCCGGTATTGTTAAATTTATAATTTGCTTCAGGACCTACGTTGTGATTAATTGTAACCCAAAAGTTTCCTACCCTGGTTCGTTACTTGAGTAAATAATCATTTTCAGTACTTAACATGTTGTAATTCTGTTAATAAAAAAAAGATCATTGGACAATAAATAAAAATCATGAAATTAGTTTAAAAATAAGCAGCACGAAGTTTATTCAATTAAGGCATGAAATATTCTCAAAAAATCATAATCATCATCATAATTTTATAATTTAATAATAATAATAATTATACCTTTATTTGTCACAGAAAAAAATACAAAATGAAATGTTATGAGTATAGGCGAAGTTCAGTCAGCTTAATCTGTTACTGATCTTCCACTTAACCTACGAAACGCCTTACTGTGCAAGCAATTAATTTAGATGTTTAAGGAGGAAGGTTAATGCTTGTGGCATTACATTCTTGATGGAACTTAATTCTAATATTGTGTAAAAAAAAACAATCACTCTTTCTATGTTCAATTTTTTTATATTTTTTCAGTTTCAGGATCGCAACATATATCAGGAAACTGAAAAATTAAATAAAAACATTAAACATAACAGGAATGATTGTTTTTTTTAACCCAATAAAAAAAGGTATGAGATTACTTGTTTATGCTCCACTTTCATTACGAGACAACAATAAACGGACCACCTCGGTACAGTAAATTAATTTATCCAATAACAAATAATAATAATAATGGAACTTTATTATTCAACAGTTAAAAACATTTTTTTATGATAATATTAAACATACAAAAAATAATACAACTTTCAATTGCGAAGAGCAAGTTACGAAGGCTGTCGAAAACTTCTTCCAGTCAAAACCAGCCGCATATTACAAGAAAATTAATTATTCTTATATGTGTAAATTGCCAGGAAGATGGGAGAAGATTATAGATAACGGTGGTGAATACGTAATAAATTATTTTTTGTATTTAATGAGAGAAAACTAAATATCTGATAAAGAAACGGAAGTTACTTTTAACTCGACCTAATACAAACGTTTATTTACTCTTTGTGGAAATTACACTCGCGCCAATTTCCATCCATCACACCGCACAGTTTGAAAACTTCCACTTCATTCTTCTTTTTTCTCAACTCGGAGTAATAATTAAGCGATCGCAACTATGAACCTCACGTGTGATCGCCTATCAACTGCTTTAATAAGCAGTTTCGTTTAAAACTTGCCTTGAACATGCAAGCGCAAGCATTTCACCGCCGAGTCTTTGAAAACAAACAGATGTATATAAAAAATAAATGGTGCATGCGTGAGCCGACAGTGACATTGAGTTTTTAAGAATATATACATACTAATTAAGATTGTTTAATTTAATAAAATATAACGATTAACCAACAACCTACTTCACAATCCCTCCAACGAATACCTTTATGAATCCACCCAAATCCTGCCTATATCCCAGCGTATATTAGCCTTAAGTAAAAATTTGCCAATAATTCTGATAATCTACCCCTTCTTACAAAATTCTGTATTCCCTGTAACCCTAATATTCTTCCTAAATACAAACATCCTACAATCACCATTCATCAATTCATTTGCGCAAATCATCAGGACAGTTCAGCTAGCTAGCATAGATTTTTCTTTACTTCATCATAAATTCACGACAGGGCAGAAAGACCTCTGGTCGATAGCCCAGACAAACTAATACATACATGTATTGTAATTATTTATATTGTTATATTGTTAAAATTATCTATATAGTCTGAATAAAGATATATATATATATATAACGATTATTTTTTTAAGACCGCTAGTTTCATGATGCTATTAAAATGTTTTTGAAATTGTGAGCTGAAGTAAAAAAAGTAAACCAAGAAGTTAATAAAATATATAGAGAAGTATGGTATCTCACACTTTATTGAAATACAAAATTCAATACAGAACAATTTCATATGAAAAAAAAAGTTTTTATTAGCCACCGGTCTTCTATATAAACATTGTATCACTCCCTACTGAAATATGATAATAATAATTATAATAATTTATTATCCAACAGTTTACAAAAACTTATTACAGAATAATCTAACAATTTACAGACAATGTTTATGTATATATACGTACTTACACATATAGATATCCACATAATACAATTAACGCAGTATTATTTGAACACTAAAGATTTATTTAACGTATGCAAATTCGTTGAAATTAAATCAATATTACTTGCCAATTTATTCACCGTTTTACACATTGAATTTATGAGAGAATTTAAGTAGTGTGAAGTATTTGCATTAGTAGTATAAAACGTAGAGTTCTGCCTAGAATTAGTTCTGGAGATATAGAAATTTAATTTTGATAAGAGGTAAGAAGCTAATATGAGAGCTATTAGTATCAATGATTTTATAGCTATCATAATACGTCTGTTTGGAATAGCATAATGTTTATATAGAAGTTGGGAATATAAATAAAATAATTGTAGGTAGAGAACTATTCAAAATGTCTCATTTAATACTATTTTCATGCAATTTTTTATATTTTTGATTTTTCCAATTTTTTAACTGTGTATACAAACATATTTATGCGTAAAATTCAAACCATACATTAGATACATTAGAAAACCATTACGCTACATTATAATTTATGAATTTTACAAATTGGCCATCGATCAGTGTTTTGTATTTATTTAAAAAAGAAATAAAAAAACTTAAAAAGTGACAATAATAGAGTGCTATTTAGCTTTTTAATATCTTTTATAATGAATACAGAATTTGAAAAAATTAAAACCTGACAAATTATTTTTTTTTTTAGAAAATTTAGAAAACAATCATAAATTGCTTAAATTTCTGGGATCGGTGTGTAAATAGTGCAACTTTTTTGTTAATTTAAACCACCCTGTATCTGTTACCGTGTTCAAAATCTCCGTACTGTGCATTAATATATTGGACGCGGTGTATATATTATCACAGACAAATTATATGTTTGTTTGTGGTATTATGGTTCATACAGTATTTTTATTTACTATGTATTCGTTTTAATTACCATCTTTATTGAGGCTTTGATACAATTTAGTTATAATACAATATTTAATTTAATACGAACTAAATGACTATCGACCATTGGTCTTTCAGCCGGAAGTCCTTGTCTTTATGTTATGTCTGTTTGTCAGTCATTAATGAGTGATGAGATGTATGAATATATTGTGGATTTGGGATATTGAAATTTAGAAGGAGTGTTTGGGTTTCGTTTGTTACAAAGTAGGTTTAATGATTTTTGGGATGTTGGGTTCATGGCAAATTTTTGGGATGGTTATGAGAATCTTTCGGATATTGGGCATGTTTTTTCGTACAGGATGATATTGGAAAGGTTATGTAAGGGATTGTTTCGGTGGAATATTTGGTATTTGCCTTGATTATCGGCAATAATATTAATTGCCATTAAATATGCTGTTTTCTTTATATATATTTTTACAAACAAATGCAAGCTGTTTTTATTTAAATTTCACTCATTTTATTTTCTAACGAAAAGTTTGTTAGATTTTTTCTTAAACTCGTTTCAATAATTCTTCGATTTCTTCATATATATTTTTACAAACAAACTGAAGCTGTTTTATTTAAATTTAAAATCACTCATTTTATTTTCTAACGAAACGTTCGTTAGATTTTTTCTTAAACTCGTTTGAATAATTCTTCGATTTATTTATATATATTTTTACAAACAAATTGAAGATGTTTTTATTTAAATTTAATATCACTCATTTTATTTTCTAACGAAACGTTCATTAGATTTTTTCTTAAACTCGTTTGAATAATTTTTCGATTTCTTTATATATATTTTTACAAACAAATTGAAGCTGTTTTTATTTAAATTTAATATCACTCATTTTATTTTCTAACGAAACGTTCGTTAGATTTTTTCTTAAACTCGTTTCAATAATTCTTCGATTTCTTCATATATATATTTACAAACAAACTGAAGCTGTTTTTATTTAAATTTAATATCACTTATTTTATTTTCTAACGAAACGTTAGATTTTTTCTTAAACTCGTTTCAATAATTCTTCGATTTCTTCATATATAATTTTACAAACAAATTGAAGCTGTTTTTATTTAAATTTAATATCACTCATTTAATTTTCTAACGAAACATTCGTCAGATTTTTTCTTAAACTCGTTTCAATAATTCTTCGATTTCTTCATATATAATTTTACAAACAAATTGAAGCTGTTTTTATTTAAATTTAATTTTACTCATTTTATTTTCTAACGAAACGATTTTTAACGAAATCTAACGAACGATTTTTTCTTAAACTCGTTTCAATAATTCTTCGATTTCTTCATATATAATTTTACAAACAAATTGAAGCTCTTTTTATTTAAATTTAATTTTACTCATTTTATTTTCTAACGAAACGTTCGTTAAATTTTTTTTCTTAAACTCGTTTCAATAATTCTTCGATAATTTTTCCGCCCGCGGCTCGCTAATAACAACATCCTCGTAATTTGAATAATGCGCTCGTATTAAATTATGGCCGACAATAGAATTCGAGCTTTAATTATGGCCGGAGCTTTATGGCGGCTTTTTCGCTTTATAAGAGAGGCATAAACGCGGCGATGGAGGCCGCCTCTTCCATCGCCGCCGCCTCCTCCTACTTCTCATATATGAGGACGCGTATAAAATATGTGGAACAAACTAGTTGTAAAAGCCCGCATTTATACCGAAAATTGTTTTGGAATTTAGTGCGCGTTTTATATGCATGAGACGCGATCCAAAAAATTAAAAACGGATTGTGTGCAGTTATTTATATGTTTGTTAATTCTTACAATTAATTAAAAATGATTACAAGAAAACGTATTATTAACAATTTTTATTTATTTATTTACAATAGTATTACTTAATTTTTTATTATTTTTAGAATTAATTGCTCCAATCAATAAGAAAAACGCATTATTTATTGTATTTCCAATAGATATTTTCTGTCTAAAAAATCTAAACGTCTCCTTTGTAATACACTTTAACTTCTGTGATGTCGTGTATGGTGTTGTTTGGGTAGAGTAACAACTGAATGAGACTCATTATGGGTATTAATGTGATCATATGTGGAAAATGTGCTGAGTTTAATTGGTTGAATATGGCTAATATACGTACTAATACGTAGCTTTACTATAAAATTTTAAATTACCACACATCAGGACGTGTACTTATATCAAAGAATTGTCTTTTGAATACATGTACATATTTTAAACATCAGATTTCTGAGATTAATATTATAAGGAAAGTGAAAGAAGAAACTGGAAAGATCATTCTGGAGTGTTCCACAGAGCGCGCGACGGTAACGCGGGGTCATCGATAGTTATGGTTTTTTAACGCAACAGGCCTTGATGATGTACACCAGACTTCATACAGTCAACAAAGCGACAAGATTATTGTAATTTTGTAATCGATATAATTTAATACACATTTTAAGTTTATTGAAGTAAAAAAATGCATTTAAACGGTCCTACAATTTAAACATTAACAGTTGTAATAATTTCAACAATGTTCAGTAGGTGTCTCATTTGTGGGTTTGTTGATATATATAGTTTAATGTCATCCATGTACATTAGGTGGTTGACTTGTAGTTAGTTCTTCTCATTATACTTAAATTAAATCCATAATTGGTGTCCTTTAAAGTATTTGATAACGGGTTAAGTATATGCCATATAACATGTAACCATAAAGCACTTAAGGAGTCTTCTTGAAATATACCCCTGTTGTATGTTTTCTGTTTCAGTACTTTCTCTTTCCGTATTTATATAGATTTTAGTGCGCCACATTCTCATTATTTCCTCTAACAATATTCAAATTTGAGGATGGACCTTTTATAGCTCTGGGGATTTAATACTTTTATGCGGTACAGAGTCGAAGGCTTCGTTTATAGTCAATTGCGATGATTTTTTTTTTCGCTTGTTTCATTACAATTGTATATGATTATTTCTTCTTTACACTCTATTCTTCTTGGAATCTTTTTGCTCGTCTGTTATTATATTGTTATTGGTTTAACGTGTCTCTATTTTCTTTGCAACGAAAGCCGTAATTATTTTGTATAACGTTAGTATCTATAATTTTCTGGGTTTTGTGTTTTTCTATTTTTTTTTCTTCTAGTAGAGTGCACATTATAGTCTTAAAAAATAAAATTGGGAATGGAAATAAATAAATGACCACACATCCCATCTGATAGAAAAACACTTATTATATATAATTTATTATTTAAATTTTAAATCGTTAGCGCTACTATTTGCAAAAGCAATTTTTTTGTATACGTCTCATTGGCTCCAGATATTTTCACCAGACAGCCATACTTGTAGTCTCCAAAAATAAAGAACAAATTAAATAAAGTGTTCTAGTTTGAATTTAAAAAAAGGATACAAAAACAGTAAAGTATACAATTATTAAGTATTTAGCACATAGTTTACAATAGTAATTTTATTGTGTATACTTAATATTTGTAAATTGTCTGAATACATTAATTTTTTTATCCCTCTTTTAGGACAAACGCCACAAACTTGCCACAATAATTAATTGGCTATAACCTCATTGGAATGATTATTTTGCCCTTTAATCTGATATAACACATGCTATAGTTATTTTTAAAATTAGGTAAGTCAGAGTCGTTATTAATTTTACTATTAATAGAAAAATTGAAAAATAATAGCTATGCAAAAGACAAATGTAAATTAATTGTAGTCATTTATTCCGAACAAATATTAATTCTTCTCCATATTTCATTTGTTTTGTTAAGTTCGTTAAGTATTTTTGTGGTGCACCTTTGATTATAAAAGTGATAATGATTGGCCTTCAGTATGTGGTATAAAAACATTTGCTAAGAGGATAATTCGATCCCTACAGTATGGATACATGAAATTCGATTCACTGATTGTGATATTTTAACCGGCACAATGAACATTAATGGAGTCAGGAGAATCCGCGAGAAGTTGCACAGAAAAGACCACAAATTAAATTTGCGTTTAATGTATGGTGTGTTGTGTTTGCATCAAGATCATTAAATTCAAATGATTACCTTCGTTTTCTTCAAAAAAAAAAAAAAACATTTGTAGATATACTCGATGCTTTAAATTTATCATTACAGGCAAGGTAAAAGTGGTTTCAACACGACGGAGCTCCACCTCATAGCATGTTAGCTGTACGAAATTATTTAAATTATGCTTTTCCTAATTCATGGCTGGGAAGAAATTGACCAATCCTTTTTAGACTTTTTTCTGTCGAGTTATTCATTTCATTTATTCATTTATTACCCAACAGATACGGTACATCCAATAAAAGTGTAACATCAGATTTTTAATAACACAAAATTGGTTATGTAAAGAATACAGTGTATTAAAAATCGTTTCAATCCGTGGAGGATCTTATAGAGTTGTACTTGAAACATTTAACTCTATTGATATCAACGGGAGGGAAGGTACCTCACGCTGATTATCAACTAGCTCAGGTTGATTTAAAGACGAAGCAACTAACCTTTAAAACACAATTGGTTTTTAAATAATTTATTTACAAAAAAATTAGCAAAAATAAAAAACAAAACAGAGAGAGCAGTCACACAGTGTACATGTAGGTAGACCTAATGTAGCGTCGGCGTCGGAATAGAGGCGGCGTTCAGGCGGCAGCTCGGCGTCCTGTGATCGGCGTCGGAATTCGGCGTCGGAGTCCGTGGGTTATTGCGTCGGGGTTGGATCCAGGGGCAGGAACAAACACTACCCTCGTAGTGTTGACGTCGAAGCGGTTGTACTGGCAACCTAGGTGCTTGGCGTCGGTGTTGACTGCAGGAACGACGGCGGAACGGCTAACGTCGGCGTCGGGCTGAGTTTCCTGGAGTCGGCAGGTTCCTGAATTGGACTGGATCCGGCAACAGCAAGGGACACTACACTAGTAGCGTCGGTGTGGCGTCGAGACGGTTACACCAGTAACCGTGAAGCTCGGCGTTGGTGGACTTCAGGAAGCACTGGTCCTGGAGTCGATTTCTTCTGGCAGGAACGACGTCTGGAACATCTGGCGTCTGCGTCGGTCAGAGTTTCCTGTCTCAGAGAGAAGGTTAAATTTTGAGGAACAAAAGTTCCTCATGAATCCACATGCTGCCCCCTGTACAGCACCAGAGTGGACTGAAGATCTGGGTGGATGCATCCCGTATTTAAACACCGAAAATCGTCTAGAGTAGCGATGATTTTCGAGGACCACGTGGCCGTTGGCAAAGAATTCACTGGAAAATAACTATTGTAAACAAGATAATTATTTCCAGCGAATTCTTAAATCCAACCGTTAAAATGCAATTTGAAAGAATTACGTTAATCTGTAATCTCTCTTCTTTCAAATTGCAACGGCGGCCCGTGTCCTCTCCCTGGGCGTCTTAATCTGCTGCTCGGGCCCTAATTGCTGCACGGTAATCCGGAGGGCCGGGCGGTGATCTTCTAACCTCGGGTCAGGTAAATGTTGACCCGATGGTTAATCCGCGGCGGCCGGCAGGTAGAGTGCTGGCCAAAAACTCATTTTATATAAAAAAAAAAACAATTAAAATTGAAAATTTTAATTTCGTTGACGACGATTAAAATTAATCGCCGGTAACATTGACGGAAGAAAAGTCAGGAAAGTCACAAATTTGATTTTAAAAAGATGTAATTTATGCCATAATATAATGGTAGACTTTTTGAACATCTTTTGTAATGTAATTTTGTAAAAAATCTTCTATTATTATTATTGATTTTGTAGATATAAACAACTACAATTGTTTTACATCTGTTTTTTTTAGGGCTTCCTTTTTTTTAATGGTAAAATTATAAATGACAGTAATATTCTTTCTCTCTTAATCTTATCCTCTTTTACCCGTATTGGGTTTCGAAATGACTGTAACTTACTTAACTATAAAAATAACTATGACATATGCTATATCGGATTAAAGAAAATAAATATTTCCAATGAAGTCATAGCCAACAATTGTTTGCATTTTAAAATAGGTAAGTTTGTGTTATATTTCCGAAAATAGGGGCGAAACAAATTTTCTGATCCTTTTTTCTTAATGCAAAATTGTCTACAACTTTGTGCTCTGTCATTTTTTTTCATAATAATAAAGTTATATTGGTTTAAATAATGACCCATTTTACTTTTTTCAAAATATCTAGGAACCATTGACTTTTTTTTAAATTTTGAAAGTGTCATTATATTCGACTTATAAAAGTAGACATCTTTCCCCTGTTAATTGTTTTTCTATCACTTATAATTCCCGAGATCCCCATAGGGAATATCGAAAAAACTCACCCTGTATATAACAAATTTAATTTTATTAATACAGTTCATCGTTATTTACAATAATTAATATTATTAAATTGTGATTTGAATAAATCACCGACATTTCATTTATAACGCAGTGAAACACAATAATAACCAAATAATCAAAATCCATAACATAAATGTGCGGGCGTCGAAAACGTGACCGGTTTGACGATATTCAGGCCGTATTGTGCGCGCCCAATAATTAATAATTAAACAGGAATAATTAACATAATGAACGGGATAATAATGCGCGCCGTAATTCCGCGTGAAACCCTTTTTCGGGGCCCAAATACTACACGGTCCGGGGCCGATATTCGATGCGTTTCACACGGAAATGATTGATTGAAATTAAATGAATTAGTAAACACCCATTCCGACATTTTCTGATGTGCGTGTGTGTGCCCTCGCATCAGTTTCGCCATTAATTCGACGTCGAATGTTTAATTAATGTCTCCTATTTAATTTTGGGCCGTTTAGGATCGACGGCGGTGATGATTAACTGAGTTTGCCTTGTTGGGGAATTTGTTGAATTAAAATCGCTTTTGTGCGGTTTTTCCGTATTGTGTTAATTATACAATTTTAAACTATTTTCTAATGTATTTTCTTTCCATTCCATAATAATTACTAATTACTGAAAGTTGTTCGAATCAAATAATATTAATATTTCTTAGGTACCCATATGGGTAGAAAAGGGTCATTGAATATAATATTTCTTAAGTAACTTACAGGTCTAAACAAAATCAAAGAAACTCTGAAAATAATATTTATCAAATAACTTAATTAAATGCAGTTGAATTCTAGGCATAATAATAATAATAAATAATAATAATAATAATAATAATAATAATAACAATAATAATAATAATAATAATAATAACAATAATAACAATAATAACAATAATAATAATAACAATAATAATAATAATAATAATAATAACCGATATGCAACAGCAAGTGTACATTATATAATTGAATGTCTAGGTTGGGTGTTTGCCCGGGAAGTAGTTGTTTTAATGTGCATTTGTTTAACGTACTTACGTAACGTAAATCAAAAGTCACAGAGCTAAATGTGAGAATAATTTATTAATTATTTTCAAATCATTTTTATTTAATTTAGAGAAATGTATATATTCAATACATTTCTCTATTAAATCTACAATTTAAAAATCTAGTTCTCCAGCGATACAATATTTAGAGAAAAAAATATAATTCATGTAAATTAATTGTTTTTATAATAAACATTCGTGGGTATTAATAATCTGTAATAAACTTCCAATAACAAATATTCCCATGGGTTAATTATTGAGTATTGGCAGCGACACCGGTGATTAGCAAAGTTGAGACGAACATGAGAAACATGAATATTTATCAGCCATCGGCTCGCCCGCGGATCGATCCCGGGATTAATAATTAAAACAACCCCACGATGAATCCCAAAGAGTGAGCCGCAAAAGAAAATCGGAATTAAGCCGGAACCGTCCCGAGCAAGAGTTATTTATTATTACTCTTGGCGACCGCGAACGCAAAGATATTAATTAAATGAAAATTATAGCGCGGTGATTTATACCCCGTTTCGGGGGGGATTAATTACGCCAGTGATACGCGGGGCCGTGTTTTCTGACTTCATTTCAATTCCGGATTGCCGACACGCACTCAGTTCGTAGGGTTTCGGGGGTTCAGAAGAGCGATGCCGTATTAATAGCCCCCGCATACTTTCCGGGGAGAGAAAACGGAACGCAACGAAAACTCGGCGCGGCCCGCGGTGATATATTGCGCTGTAACATTTGTATTCTTTTTTATTTATTGCCCTTCGTTTCGAGTTTGAGGGGTTTCGCAGTCAAGATTAAAACGTAAAACGCGATATGACGCGCTCCGGATCTATATTTTCCGCCGTCGTGAAAATTTATTATTTCATAAGTAGAAATGTTATTACAAAATGAATAACAAAGTTATTATATTTTTAATAATTGAGTTTCTTCAAACACCATTCATCCGATTTGAATAACTGCTGACCATTTCGACCATTGGTCATCTTCACGGAGGAATTCCTCCCTGAAGATGACCAACGAAACTAGTTGGAGAAAATATAAATAAGTGAAACAAACCAAGTGTTTTAATTTCAATTAAATCATCCTGAATTAATTCAAAAATGTTTCACCACGGGTTACGTGAGAAATTAATTAAACATATAACTGCTGATGATTATTTCGGTCTATCGAACCTGACGAGACCAGTGTATTTCATATAATAGAGGCACCGAAAAGTAATACCGTTGGTCTTTGTGGTGGCTTAGTAGTAGTAGTATTGGGTAATTCACAGTTCTGTGAAATACATTTTCAGGTTAGAGTGACTTGTTTTATTGTAAGTTTTACAATTTTAAAGCTTTTTTTATAATGTTTGCCAATGATGCCAATAATGAGAAAAAAGTGTCCGATATAATGTTTGCCGAATTGGTCAGTAAAAAAAAAAAACAGAACTTCTTATCGAAATGGGATTGAAAACTTGTACATTAGATATCAAAAGGTCGTAGAACGTGAGGGTAATTATGTTACTGATTAAATTAAAATATTCATAAAAATTTTGTTATTTGAATTTAATGTGAAAAAACGGCATTACTTTCCGACCCCCTAATATTTTTTATTTATTGACCACTGGTGGATGGCCAATTAATAGATACCATTTTTACTTAGGCAGGAAAATGCCACAGAGCTAAATGTGGAAATAATTTATTAATTATTTTCAAATAATTTTTATTTAATTATTATTTTATTATAGATATTCTGATTTTGTTTGTTGTCCCAATCAGGTTGATTGTTTCTATTTTTGTCTCTTTTTATCTGAACCACTTCGGACTTCCCTTTTATTCTATTATATATTTTGTATATTTTTCTGTATATATCTATTAATAAATTTTATTATTCATATACTAAAATAATTTTTTAGTATATTTTTTTACTGATTGGCAAAATATTGCCTTAACTATTTTTTTTTTTACTCAAGATCGATTGGTCGTTCAGCCTTTTTCCGCCGCAACCCATGAGGTCTATTCTATTTCTACCTCCATTCTACAAGAAACCTTACCTCTTGAGAGAATAATAATAGAAAAAAGGATTTATTCACTTGGTCACAGTTATAATTTATTAATTATTTTCAAATTCTTTTTATTTAATTTACTCTTAAGAGAAGTCCAGGATATCATTGAGATACCTCAGGAGTCTGAGTTGCTCCCCCGAAACTGACAAGTACTGTGCGCTAGTGTCACATACTTGCATGTTAAGTGCTCAATGGTTTCCTGCGCTGACTCACATAACCGGCAGATGGTTTCCGCTGTCTTACCCATCTTTTAAATACGACACCTTACCAGGTAATGCCCAATGTTTATTCCTACAACAATTTTAATGTCTTCTTTAGATAGGCGAAGGAGTTTTTTGGTTCTTTCTGCCGAGTACTCTATGAGCATTATGTATTGGCTTAGCCCTGGAGTGATTATCCAATTTGCTCGTTTCTGTTCTTCTTACCATTCTCTGGCCATTTGCCTAAAGTGGGCTTTAATAATTGTTGCGACTTTACCTGCGTTGACGCAACCACAACCCTCATTTACATCTTTTATCAGTTACAACGCGGACTAGTCGTCCGCTTAAGGGATTTAAGACACCAATTAAGTGTAGATAAATGTTAGAGTACGAACAACACGATTTATGCGTTTAACGAACAATATGCGAGTTTGTCGAAGAGCAAAGAAAAGGAGAAAAAAAAAAACATCTGCCACTGGTGCTCAAGACGCGAGGCTGATTAGGGCGTTTGGCAACAGTGTAATTGTAGTGGATGAAAATAACGACACCCACCAATTCAGACACCCTTATCACCTGAATAATTAAGCACAACTCCAAAGACAAGGACAAGATCATGAAAAATGCGACTTCTTCTCAAGATGCCAACGTGTTAAGAAGCAAGTGACGGTACAAACTGTGATTTTGGTGGAACAGGTCGGAACAGTTCCAGGTGCAGGCATGAACCTATTCCGAAAACCTGTGATTGCTCCTGAGCAGGGGGGGGGGGGGCGTGGTGTGGTTTAATTAACTGATCTTATAGTTCTCCAAACCAAGAAGCGAACTGTAATCAACAATATAAATTATAGGTTATAGAAGTCTAATTTTAAAAGTTACTTGTTACTGAAAATTACTATAACTAGTATATTAAACTATAAACATTTACAAATATTTGCAAGTTGTACAGTTCAACTTGCAAATATTTATTTAAATAAAAATACTTGTCCTTTCTCCTACTTATTTTTTATTTTACTAGATATATTTCGGAAAACTGAAGATGGAAACATAGTTTCCGAAATATATCTAGTAAAATAAAAAATAAGTAGGAGAAAGGACAAGTATTTTTATTTAAATAATTAAAGTCTCCACGACCAACAACCAACATAAAGAAGATTGCAAATATTTATTTGTTGAATTGAAAATATTTATTTGCAAGTTGAACTGTATAACTTGCAAATATTTGTATATGTTTAAAGTTTAATATACGAGTTAAAGTTATATTCAGTACCAGGTAGGTTCTGGTCCCATGAAGGGAGCTGCGACCTCGCTTTTTTCCAAAGGCGTTTCCATTACCCTCTATTCCCTGGCGCCTGGGAAACCACAATAAGGCTAGCCTATTTTTTATCACTAGCTGATTAAGCACAAGCTGTTGGCTTTTAGACTACGACGCTTACGGCAGCTCTATGTTTGGAGGCGTGTCGAGGTTCAAAAATATTTATGTTTACGCACTTCTCATAAATACTTCATTATTGTTGGGCACCACTTAGTTTAATAACAACTTTGCTGTTAAGTCTTACCCACCTTTCTAACTAAGAAATCCAGAAGGGCTTCTGATAAATGATTATATGATTTCAAAAAACAACAAGATTGATGAAATTTAAATATAACATTTAATAACAAAAATATGTTCTGCAGTTATAAATAAAAAATCCATATTAAAACAAATTAGTAAATGTAAATCAATTCACGAATTCAAATATATTGAGAAAATGTAATAAATGCAAATTAAATTTAAGTAATATACTCACAAGGAACTAAAATTAAGTAACATTAACACCGCATAAATGATAGCAAAATTTCAAGTACATAGTTCAATTAAATCATACAAAGAAATAATATGCATCTCTCTGATACAATATCACTCCTTGAAATTGCTGTCTATGATTCATCACATTAATCACAACAGTTAGCGCAAACAGTAATTCAATTGATCATCAAAAAAAAAAAAAATAATATTCATACCCCAAGTATATCACCTCTTAAAGTTACAGTCTATGATTCCACTAAATCATAACTAAACACTAAATCAAAATTCAACTATATTCCTCTTCGATAAGTTCAACTACATTTATCAAATTCAAGCCAAAAACCAAATAACAAATTAATAATAATCACCACCTGTGGTTATTATCATCTTCCCTCTACGTTAAATCCAATTAAAGTAAATGTGGTTGAACCTACTCTCTCTAAACTGTTCATGTATTAAAACATAGTTATATTTCAAAATACAGGGTAAATTGGGGAAAATATGACGTCATAGTTTCTTAACAACAGTTTACATCAGGTAATATCAATTTGATTATAAGATAAAATATTTCATAAAATATTGCTAACTAAAAACAATAATAAACAAAATATCTGCCATTAATCTCAAACGATTGAGAGCAGCCAACCCTCATCAGTAAATTTATTTTTATTAACTTTGAAATTAATTAAGCTTTCATCAGCATTACCGAAAGCACACAACTCTTACAGTTATTAATAGTAACTGTATTAATACTGGCTCAATTAACATTTCATTAACCTCTTGAGATATTGAAATTAAAATTAAACAAATTGTTGCACTTTAACATTTCTGTGAACAAAAAATACAACACTGGCAATTATTTAAAAAACATAAACCATATACACCCACGAAACATTATCTAAATTCACTGAAGATCCTAAATAATGCTGAATTACATCCACCCTACGCTAGGCTGTAGTTTCCCAAGACAATGTGCTCCTTCTCTTAGCCAGCTACCAGCGCCTCACCGGGATACACTCCTCCGGAAAATTAGGAGCGCCTCATCACCAGAGAATGGATGAAAAATTATACTAAATAAGGTTATAGTACAGTCTTTGTACGACAATTCATGCCACGATGAAGAGAATGTAGAAAAACAATCGAAATAAAGAACGGAAATGAGGATGAGCATGAGGCTTAAAAATCGAAATATTCGTCTTAGGTTCAATTCCACTTACACATCAAATAAACCCACAGCGATTACAAACAACCACCGCGAAAATTCCCCATAACAGAAAATAAAAAAATATGTATCTAGATTCCTTAAGATGTTGGTCGGCCGCACAATGAACAACCGTCAAATTAATGCGACATCGGATGGTTGAGATTCCCCAGGAATCAACCCCTCATCTCCACAGACATACGTAGCACTAGGTGTAAACCACTACCGTAATTCGTAATTCGTTTTGTTTAATTTCCACGGTGAAGGCAGAGAATTGTAAGCAAGCGAGAGAATAGGACGCGGCTTGAGAACGAGATTCCGTCGTTTGTACTTTCGTATTATTCAGAAAATAAAATATTTCCTCTTCAACTACTGCGACTTTTTTTAATTTGCGTTACGCAAATACTTTAAAACAAATATATATTTAAACAACTACTTCTAGTGCGGGGTGTGAGCCAAACATCTCATTACCCACAATCCTCTCACATAATGGATATATGTTGCTGCATACGAATAACATATAATAATGCAAGATTTGTTTGTGATCAAGTGAAATAATATATATTATAAACTGATTCTTAAGCCACTTAAATAGAATTTCTAAATTTACGTGCGTTACATACTTTCCTTTACAAAAATACCCCCAAGGATGAGTATATTTTATATTTCCTACAATAAAGCTTTAAGCGGCTTGAGGACGCGGCCGCGTTTTATGTGAATATACATCCGCGTGGAGATTACGCAAGGTCGTCGCTTCAAGAAAGAAGGCCTAAATTATTTTCTGAATTAGGTCGAGGATTATTATAAATTATCCAGATACTATCCGCGGAATGGGCCGTGTTATATATCGCCGTCGGATGAAAACTGAATATGTAAATAACCGCAAACGACGCAAAGGCCGCGTTTTGTTGCCGCTGTTGTTTTGTATTGTCTGATTTCGAGCGTATTAATAATAAGAAATTATTCAATCGAGTTTAAAAAATGTAAGGTAAAAATAACAACATAAATTGTAATATTCTTCTAAATACTGGAGTTTTACTTTAAAATACCAAGATCAATGTTTCGATTTAATAATTTTTCATTTGCAATTAAGTGTTCATTCAAAAAATTATTCGTCGTGGAAAGTACCATGATGGGTAAATCACCATTATTTCAGCGCTTTAGTAGTAGGAAATTAAATAAATTGAAATTGACAAATGTTGATAATCTATAATTACCGACGGTGATTTTTGACGTAAAATGTATGATAATATAATGTAAAGACGACGCAAGCGCCACCTTTTGCCTAATTTCAAGTGGCATCGTCAACGATTTGGGTCTACAAAGTAGACGACCGAGAATCATTGTTTCGTCCACTAAAGGAAGGCGAACTTGTCCTGTTTATGAAAACAAGGAAAACGAATCACATTCAAAGATTTATAATAAAATTAAGATGAAAAACAAGAAAAAAAAAATACTGTCAGTCACTGAATTGAAGCAAAAAAAAACACGATTAAAAATAAATCCATGATTCTATCTGGATATGCAATAATAAATAAATAATAATATGTAACAACAACCTTAGTACCCATGGAAAGAACAATTCTTGCTCAAATGGTATCCATGACTTCTTCTGGAAGAAAATTAATCCACATAAAAAAAACACGATTTTTTCTGATTTACGACGATGTGATTCCAAACCACATTTACTGCTTTAATTTTTTTTGTGTATGTTATTAACAGATAATTTTATTTTTAATTCTTTACATTAGCATTTTTTTTTCTTTTACATATTTTTTTATTAATCACACATCATCGCAATCTATTAAGACTGCGATTTTACGCCTAATAAATGGTGCGATTAACGATAGAGCGTGCAGTGTTTTTTTACAAAATGTGTTTGTTTATTGTATTCAAACTTTGATTTTTCAACCTAGCGGCAAACAACTGAACTACTAGATACTGTTCCACAATAAAAATGATGGCGTCGACCTAAATTTGTTCTCATTGACTATTTTATAGGATTTTTTTATTTTAAATGTTTGTTACATAATTACTTAACAAATTAATTAATTATACAAACATTTGTACTTAAAACAACTCTAAATCCTAAGATTAAAAGTTATTTACTAAGGACACCAATACGGAACCGTTTACCACATTTTTTCGATTATATAATTTATAGGATTAAGGAGTATAGAAATAATAATATTATGAATGTGTTAAATATGGATATTAAGAGGAAGACTTTCTACGTATAATTAAATATATTTAATATAGATTAAATGTATTTTAGTAAATTAAATTAATTTAAAAAAAAATACTTTTTTTACTTTTTTTGTTTTTAAAAATAAAAATTATCTGATATCGTTAATTAGTAAATAAGCTATCTGTCTGTATTTATTGTTTATTTTTTTATGGCTGTATAAAATTGTTAATCACTTAAAACGGAAACGTATCGCAGTCTTAATAAATTATTTATAATTGTATGTGTTAATAATGTAAAAGCCATAATACATATTTTTTTGTTTCATTTTTGTTCTCGCTGAACTTTCAACACCTTTACACGTGTTGCATAAAAGTCGAAACAAAGTTCCGCATAGTTCCATCCAGCTAGGCGTTTCTTGTTTGTTGCGGAACGTTTGTGCGCCGGGGCTTAACCCAGTTATCCTCGCCGACCGTTACCCTCTTACGGATATTAATTTATTTAGAGTGTTTCCTAAGTATTAATTTCGGGATTATTTGCAAACAAAACCAAACTAAAAACAACAATAATAATGTAAAATTAAAATTGTAAAGAAATATGTCATGTTACAAATAGAATTTAAAGAAATTAATATTTATTTATTTTGTCTTTATCATTCAACTATAATTATTTTTGTATATTTTTGTAAAATGGGGATTTCCGTAATAAATATTATTATTATCAGGCAGATAATAATAATATTTGTAATATAATATATAATAATATTTATAATATAATAATAATCTGCCTGATGATGCCATTGTTTTGGCGAAACAATTGTGAGCAGTGTTTCTACAATAAATAATAGTAAAACTAAAATATTTTTAAAGAAATGTTCAGCCACCATTCATCTATTATCTATTATTATAAAACATTTTTGTGTTTTTATCTAATTGTGAATATGCAGTTTCAGCAAGTGACAGCCTCAACCATTGAATTATTATTATTTATTTAATAATTATTATTAACAAACTTAAAATTAAGTATCATATAAACATGTTTTCATTTTTTTAATTTGGTTGAGGAAATAAAAGAATCTCTCAATGTTGCAAATGGTAACTACGTAGTTTTTTTTGCATTAGTTACTACTCCATGTATCCAATTCAAAATATAGGTTATCCTTCGACTCGATGCACATTGCTTAAATGCTTATTACTTGGGTGTTTTTTAATCAAAAATGCTGTGTATACTTTTGTGGAAAATTTAATAGTTAAGGAATTATTAGTCCAGAAAACTCTTTTATTATTTGGCGTTGCCTTTCTAAATATAATTCTCTCACTATATTTTCTAAACAATAGTATGCTGTTATCAATTTTATTTGTAGATACTGTAACGGCAATGCTACAGCATCAGTACGGCAATACATCACCTTGGAACTTTATTTACATTTTTTACAATATGAATTGCCAGGATTAATGGAGGATGTTCCACTTCTAAACAGTCTTTAAATGTGGATTCAGCATGATGATCCAACTCCTCATTTTGGTGTAAACGTTAGAACTTTTTTAAATGAGAACTGCACAAACCGTATTAAACAAGTAATACGTTAAATATTCCGCTATAAAAACTAAACTATATTTCTTTGTTTTCAAGAAATATTAAAAAAAAGAAAAATGTGATTTTGTGATTGAAAATACTATATTATTTATATAAATAGAAAAGAGTATTCATTCACTTGGTCACACTTGTTCAACGTGCTTACGTAACGTAAGTCAAAAATCACAGAGCTAAATGTGGAAATAATTATTTTCAAATCATTTTTGTTTAAAATATATAATTTTTTCAAATATTTCAGAAAAATTTTACAAGATTGCTATTGGTCGGTAGTTTTGAAGGAGAGAGTGATCACCTTTTTTTAAACACAGGAGTAATGACAGCTCTCTTCCAAGCATTAGGAAAACATCCCGAGATTGATGTATTGAAAATAGTTAATAAAGGAAAATTTATCTATTGTGTAATCCAATGTCCGGCGGGGTAAATGCTCAGGAAGTAGTTGTTTCAATAGATGTTTGTAAAACTTACAGTGTAAGTAAGTTTTTGCAGTTGGAAAAAGGGATTGATAGAATTTAATTGATCATTGCTAGAAATTTTCCTCGTTTAATTTCATTGTAATTTAAATAACTACAAATGTGTGAATCATCTTTGTTTCATTTTATTTAAGTTAATAAAGGCTTTGCTTCGATAGTTCGTTTTTATAAAATTGCAAATAAATAACCATAAACAAAATTCAATATAGGAATGTAATATTTAATTCTAAATGCTGATTAGGATTTATTATTTTTAGTAATAAAACATGGGACAAGATCATCACCACGAATGTGTCATGTTTTTAGCTTGATTATATTATGAATTATGTGTCGCTCATTTATTTCTGGAATAAAGAGACTTTCACAATTAGTGTCTGTAGAGTTAACAATGAAAGCTTTATTATCAAGATATACCTCAGAGAAAGTATCAGAAAAAGCATTCACGATGCTCTGAGGAGTATCAAAAATGTCACAATCATATTTTTAAATACAGGAGTAATGACAGCTCTCTTCCAAGCATCAGGAAAACATCCCGAGATTGATGTATTGAAAATAGTTAATAGCCGGTATTCTTGATGTTCCATTTCTTTGATGAATAAATTTCCACAGATTGTTTGATCAGGTTATAAGATTGTCTTCAATGTTTTCAAGAAAGATTTGTATACTACTTTATTTTTTGATTTTGTTAATAGCCGAAATCTTTTAAATTCCAATCGGTAATACAGGAATTGAGTAGAATTCTATTTTTTATGGTAACTTAACATTATTAATTTCAGTGGAAAACCATGCGGAAAATTCATTTGATTTGTTACGTAGTTTGGTATTATAAACAGGCCCAGATCTATCAAAATTATTATATAAAATCTTATAGAATTATAATAAATTAAAGACGACGCAAGCGCCACCTTTTGCCTAATTTATAGAATTGATCAATAATTTCGTTCACATCAGTGTAAGTTTCCAAAATAGTCCACATTAATTAAGTCATTATACAAAGTGAGAAAATTAGCCTTTCGAAAATTGTATAACTTATTAAAGCTATTTTTAGGAAAAATGGACTGCTTACATTTGGTGAAAATTTGAGTTGCACATGTTAGAGCATGATGATATAGATCTTCAGAGACAAGAGGATCCATAGAATATTTTATATCCATGTTATGTTATACAATTTATAACGAAAATCGTAGTGCTGAAATATAACAAAATCAATGTTTACTTATATGATGAGCACTTATTGACTAATAGTAAATTTTAAATGCAGAAAAAAATAGTTAGAAAGATAAAAAAAATGAAAAATAAATTCAGAAAGCTATTTCTAATCTTATATATGAATTACGATAATTACAGATTAATAACATGGAACTGGCGGAAAGACCAACGGTCGATAGCCAATTGGCAGAAGAATTTATTTTTATGTTGGTTATGTATTGTATTTATTTATTATTATTACTTTGTTAAAAATAATCTGTCAATAAAGATTTATTTATACAGAGAGTTTTATGTAACACCGAACATACTAGAATATACTCAATGTAAATTTCCCTATGTTCGATTTGTTCAGGAACGCATCAAAGCATTGAGTGCGATGTGATTGGCTACTATTTCTAAAAATAATATAGTCAACCCAAACTACACCCTTTTCCGTCAAAAATGACGGATATCATAATGTCAGTTATCGCAAAGCAAGCGATATTTACTGTTCTGGCTCTTAAAGCAGAAGTAGACGAAAAGTTGGACATCTTTAGGTATCAATAATGTATACAAAGGAGGATAAGATTTTTATGGTATGCATTGCGGTTAAGTATAATATTCATAATTATACATGTTGCACTTGACATAATAGTTGACATTAGCAATTGTAGCCAATCACATCGCACCCAATGCTTTGATGCGTTCCAGTACAAATCGAACATAGGAAAATTTACATTGAGTACATTCTAGTATGTTCGGTGTTACATAAAACTCTCTGTATATATATAACATGGAATTTGTTTATGATGTAATTTGAAATAAAAAAAATGTGATGAATATAAAATGGATATTACAACGATTAACATTAGCCTTATGCGAGTTTATTAAAGCATTGTAAAGAAAATAAAAGTAAGCCGTTTTATAAGGCCAAAGAAGACATAATTAATTCACTTTATGTGCAGTTTTCCGCGCCGTCTTTAACTTTATGTGGGTGTTTATATAGTTAGAACCTAAACATCAGACTTTTAGGGGCTAACTTAATTGGACCGGGCCGAAAGCACCGCGCAGAGTAAACAGTGATATAAATCGGCCGTAAATTAAATTAAATCGTAAAACCAATACGTTGGCGATTCATTTATTTTGTCCTTGCTTTATTTAATTTGTTTATTTTTCTCGTATTAGATATTTATTTATCTTCTTCTTCTTGCGTGGTTTAAATGGCCCTAGCAAATATGCTCTGTTGGCCAGTACTATTTTCGAGACTTCGGTTGTGAGATATTTATTTACTTCACAATCTCAATATTTCAAATGGCAACTACGTGGATTTTTTGCATTAGTTAGTAGTCCATGTATCCAATTCAAAATATGTAGGTTGTCCTGCGACTCGATGCGCATTGCTTAAATGCTTATTACTTGGGTGTTTTTTAATCGAAAATGCTGAATATACTTTAATGGAAAATTTAATAGTTAAGGAATTATTAGTCTAGAAAACTCTTTTATCATTCGGCGTTGCCTTTCTAAATACATTTTTTTATTAGATATTTATTTACTTCATATTGAATTTTTATTCTATAAAACTTATGAAGATATTCGTTCTTGAGTACGTGAAGTTTTTCTGATAATATTTATATTATTATTATTATTTTATCGTTTTCTCAAACATGTTGGTTTGGTCTAGGTATCGTTCAGACGGGATTTTACCAAGTCTGAGGATATGTATATTAGATTTTGTTGTTGTGAAGGTTGAGGAATTTCCTGACTATACTACATGTATTAATTATTATTATTATTATTATTATTTTCACTTAAATATGTACATAGTGTGGTCTTTATCGATAATTCGTTTTTATATAATTGCAAATAAATAAACAAAATTCAAAATACGAATGCAATATTTAATTCTGTTAATGCAATCAGATTAAGGAAAATTTAATAATTATGAAGTTTTATTTTAATTAATCCTCCATAATTATTACATAAAAAAATGTTTTAGCACGGAATACGCGAGAATTTAATTCAAAATATTAAAATTTAAATCAAATCAAATCAATTTTATGTTTTCCACGTTTCTCAAACACAAGACTCATACGTAAAAATTCATCTACAACAATATATCAATTCATAACATCCTTCCAAGACTAAACAGTTAAATTTATATTGACGATTTCGAAAGACGATCAACGACAAAATAATTTGTAAAAAAGCTAATGCAAAAAAACTTAAAAGCCGATTGATAAGAAACCTTTACATTTTTAGCTTCAAAGCCGAATTGACGATTTGTTTTCCATTACTTTTGAGCTAGTACGACTAATTTATTTAAAAATAAATTAGACATTGATATTAAAGCCGAGGAGCGATAAACCCCGATTGATGTGTGTAAAGTTTTTTAGATCTGATTTAAAATATATATAACATCTTTATTGAGGCTTTGATACAATTAGCTATAATACAATATTTGATTTAATACGAACTAAATGGCTATCGACCATTGGTCTTTCAGCCGGAAGTCCTTGTCTTTATGTTATGTCGGTCTGTCAGTCGTTGATGAGTGATGAGCTGTATGAATATATTGTGGAATTAGGATGTTGAAATTTAGGAGGAATGTTTGGGTTTCGTTTGCTACAAAGTAGGTTTAGTAATTTTTGGGCTGTTGGGTTCATGGCAAACTTTTGGGCTAGTTGTGAGAATCTTTGGGATATAGGGAATACGCCTGTTTTTTCGTACAGGATGGTATTGGAAGGGTTATGTAGGGGATTGTTTGGGTGGCGGATTTTTGTAAGGATACGAAGAGCTGATCGTTCAGCTACCGCTATATTGTTAAGCGTTGGAGATTTTTGGTTAAGGAAGAGTATTGAACCGTAGTCCAGAAGAGGACGACAGATCATTTTGTATATATGTGTGGCTGTCTTAATAGTGATACCTCTCTTGCTGTAGGTTAGTGATCTGAAATGCCGCGCCCTATTCTGGACTTTGATTTTAATTGAAATGGAGTGATGTTTGAAAGTTAGTTTGGGGTCAAATATTATACCTAAGTATTTGCATGTGGCGGATGGGGATAATACGGTATTATTTATATTAATTGTAAATGGAGAAGTATTAAGATTTAAAATACCAAGTTTTAAAAAAAGGGAAATTGTTAAAAAAAAGGCATATATATTAACAAAGATATGTCGTGAGAAGAATGATCCATTCAACATGAGTTGAGAAGAACGAGCCATTCTACATGAGTTGATAAGAAAGAGACAAATTGCTTCAAACATGGGTTTGTCCACTTCCATTATAGGGAACAGATTAAAAATTGAAAATACTTTATATGACTTTCATTAATTTAACTTTCCTGCTTATCTACATTTAAATGGTACCGAAAATAATGAAAATCTTGAAGCTATTCCGTCACGAATCAACAACGACTCAAATGAAACTCTAGCAGTCCCTGATAATCGTCGTTATATGACCCGTCTAGCCTCGAAAGACAATAGTTCGACTATTCAAAAACCATTTCCTAAATAATCATGATGCAACTATTTATTGTCAAAATGTGCGCGGTTTAAATTCTAAATATAATGACGTATATTGTTATAGTGCTGCCAGTAGTTTTACTATCATTGCATTTACGGAAACGTGGCTATCTGATAATGTTAACAACAGCGAATTGTTTGACCATAATTACATAGTTTATCGCAAGGATCAAAATCTTACGTTATCGAATAAAAGAAGAGAGTGCTGCTTGCAGTACATTCCTCCCTACAATCGTCAGAAATTTTATTTGATTCTACTAATTTGTCTCGTCTTTCTAAAACTGGCATACTACTAATTAATGTATATTTCAGTCCACCGGTCAGCATTGACCAGTTAAAGGAATTTTTTAATACACTTCAAACTGTTCAACCTCTTCTTGAAATTGTTACAATTTTGTTAGGCGATTTTAACCTAACTAACTATGTAGTTGATCACGATACCAATAACTGTACAAGAACTCTTCGAAACTGCGCTGATTTTCTTAATCTTAATCAATACAATTCTATAAAAAATAATTACCAAAGAACTCTGGACCTTGTTTTTAGCAATTTAATGTGTACTGTAAATTAAATCAATTATAAGTGAAGACAATCATCATCCTGCACTTTCAATTGACTTTATTGTAAAAAAATCTAATACCCACTTATCTATAAAAAAATTCAACCAAATCGTTCAATTTAAAAAAAAACTATAAAATTATATGATTTAATAACAAATGCTAATTGGACTGATGTTGTGTCTAGTAATAGTGCGATTGATGCGTGTACCCTATTTTATGATAAATTGTATTCAATATTCAATGCAGCCGTTCCTTCTGCCCCAAAATCATCAAACAAGTTTCCCACTTGGTATTCTCTGAACTTAAAAAACATAGTAAAAGAAAAAAAGAAATATTTTAAACTCTCAAAAAAACATCCTCTAAGTCAATTCTTTAAATTAAAATTATCCAACCTTCGACGACAATTGTCACGATTTTTCAAAGTTTGTACAAGAAAGCGAGAATTCTTTACGCACAACACCGAAATATTTCTGGAGCTATATCAATGTTATGAATAATAAAACTTGCATACCTCCGACTATGACTTTTGATAATACCGTCTTAACTTCGCCTCAAGATATATTTAACAGTTTCACTCTCTATTTTTCTAAGTCATATACATCAGCTTCGAATGAACCACACAAGTATGAATATTCGAAACATAATAATAACCTACATATATCTTCAATTAATCATTGTTGAGAGAGCTCTTAATAAACTAAGGAATAAACGAAGTTCAGGCCCTGATAATCTTCCAGCTCTTATTTTAAAAGTGCCGTTTCATTTTATCTGAACCTTTAATGCACATATTTAACTTATGTTTAAAGCATAATATCTTTCCAGACATGTGGAAAAAGACTCGTGTAGTTCCCATATATAAGTCCGGCGATAAAAGCTCAATTATTAATTATCGTTCAATAGCGATACTATCCAACCTGTCGAAATGCTTTGAATTTGTTTTACATCGTCGAATTAGGACATTTGTCAACTCAATATTAAATGATAACCAGCATGGCTTCAGACCTATGCG
The DNA here is from genome assembly GCA_963082785.1 of Philonthus spinipes. NCBI lineage: Eukaryota > Metazoa > Arthropoda > Insecta > Coleoptera > Staphylinidae > Philonthus > Philonthus spinipes. Next base: position 7,157,186 of record OY720314.1, read on the forward strand.
ATCAACTCTAAGTAATCTTATTCCATACACTCAAATATTATCTAACAGCCTCGATCAAAAAGTGCAAGTTGATGTCGTGTTTACCGATTTTTCTAAGGCCTTTGACAGGTTGGATCATACAGTTATATTGTCAAAACTCTATAGTTTGGGGTTTTATTTATCCTTATGCAAATTTATAAAAAGTTATCTTCATCAGAAGTCCTTATTTGTAGAATACAAAGGTTGCAGATCTGATCTATTTTATGTAACGTCTGATGTGCCTCAGGGATCGGTTCTTGGCCCATTATTTTTTAATTGCTTCATCAATGATATTGTTGAAGAATTGGATGTTTCGTGTTTGTTGTTTGCAGATGACATGAAAATTTTCAAACCTATCCACTCTATAACGGACTGTAAAGACTTTTTTTAAATCTTTTTTCCTTTCTACCGTTAGGTGTAAGAACTGGATAGACTTACAAGGTAATATTAATATCATTCACGGATGGTGTTTAGCTAACAAATTACTTTTGAATACGAATAAATGTAAGGTAAAGTCATTTTCACGTAATAAACATTTAATATCTTATAATTATAATATAAATGAAGTTTCACTGTCGAGGGTCGGACAGATTAAAGATATTGGTGTCATATTTGATGACAAACAACATTTAATAGTCATATTGAAAGTATAGTGTCTTCCGCCAATCGCTTCTTGGGATTTATTGTTCGTAATTCTAGATATTTTACAGGTACTAGCATCCGTACTTTCATTATATTTTGCTTATGTTCGATCTCGACTTGTTCTATTTGTATTTGTATATGTTTGTCATTTTACATTTTAACTTATTTATAACTTTTAATTTATTAGCATTTTATAATTATACTTATATTGCAACCCTCCTTTATCTTTTAATGTATAGTTAGTATAAAGCAATATGTATTTAAGTGGACTTACCGTTAATATACAATAAACAACAATAAACAATAAACAATACTGTAAATAAATAAATTAATAATATCAATTAATGGTAATTATTTTTGGTCGACAAGCCCCTTCCTATCTCTGCTCTAGGGAAGCTTAATCTCTCAATTGCTGTTATGGGATGATGATATCTGGCTTTAGTGATTACATAACTTTAAGAAAGTATTATATTTAACGCATACAGTTTTCATTTTCTTATTATATTTATTAACTTTTTTTATTTATTTTATCCATTCAGTCTAGCAAATAAGTCATAGATAACTCGATGCAAATTCAGAAGGAAAATCATCACGCGCCCGACACAAATAACGTTCGCGCATCCTCCGTGGACCAATAAAAAACACGAAAAAAAAAATTGTAACTCCCGTATTCTCTGATATATGCTGAAATAGATACTTTTATACAGATGGCGTGTGCTTTATGGGATCTTGCGTTGTTGTGCGCGCGTTTTTTTTTTTCCTTATTCTTATTCTTCTTGAGGGTTACCGTGTGACCTGGAATATATTTTTATTTATCTGTAGCCTTGTATTGATATTACATTGGGAGGAACTGCTTTATATTAAATGTACTATATGCTGATTCGGATTTATTATCTCGCCTCGGACTCACGGAATATAAATCTCCGAATATGGTTTTATGGGATTCAATAACGCAACGCAGAAACACCGCAGAGGTGTCTATAAAATATAAATTTAATTTTGTGTATAAAAATATTTCTCGTTGATTTATAATGCCAATAACATAAAAATATTGTTAGGATAAGCTTCTGCTTTGTTATACATCCTATAAAAAATAATTCAGAATATAATTACAAACATCTTTATTCAGATAGCAGAATTACAATTCTTCAATTCTTTACAAATATTTAATTTACAATACATTTTGATGGGTTAGTATTCTGTCATGGGCTATCGACCGAAGGTCTTTCTGTCCTAATTCAAAATATTTTCTATTATGGAGAGTTTTTATTCGTTATAAATTGTATTTAAACATGCATAACGAATTCACGATGATTTAATTGAAATACATGTATTATAATTATTTATGTTATATTGTTAAAATCATCTGTATAGTCTGAATATAGATGTGTGTGTATATATATATAGTTCAAAATATTTTCTATTATGGAAGATTTTAATTCGTTATGCATATGTTTAATTAATTTCTCACTTAACCCGTGGTGAAACATTTTTGAATTAATTCAGGATGATTTAATTGAAATTAAAACACTTGGTTTGTTTCACTTATGAGTGAAGAAATTAATTAAACATATGCATAATTAAAATCTTCCATAATAGAAAATGTTTTGAACTATATATATACACACATCTTTATTCAGACTGTACAGATCATTTTAACAATATAACATAAATAATTATAATACATGTAGGTGGTCTGTCTGGGCTACAGAAAGGCATAAGTAGCTTTCATGATTCCCCGCCCCCCCCCCCCTGCAAAATAATTATTAAGGCCCCAAAGTGCTGACTGTCGACCAGAGGTATTTCTGCCCTGTAATGAATTTGTGAAGTTGAAGAAAAATCTATACTAGATAATTTTGAATTATTTTTTTATACTTGCCCAAAAGTAGGTATACGGGTTATACAGGTAATTCTTTTGTTTCTAGTGTAAACAATGACTGGAAAACTGAGCGAGAAGCATCGAAGGTGTATCCTTAAGACTTACTGGAAATATGAAAATGCTAAGACTGTGCGCAAGATGTGGAAAAATAAATTTCATTTGCCTTGCTCTGATTTACCGCATCAGAGGCAAATTTGAGACCACAAGTTCCGTCACCAATGCACCAAAATCTGGACGACTCGTGACGAGATAAAGGTAGCTCATAATTAAATTAAAACACTAATAATCCGAACTAATCCGTCGACAACAAATGAAATCCGCACGAAACTCGAACAAATCGCATTCAAATAGAAAATTACTCATTCCATTTTCTAATGCCCGGCGCGGTTGAGACAAGAGGAGTGAGGGATTCCGGTGGTAATTCCGGCGTATTTAGCTCCGGAGCGGTAAATAAAATTAGTCCACTCAGCGGTTCATTACTCGCCGTGTACATAGAAATCTAGCGTTTATTTTAAAGTCCCCGGGTCCATTAGAGAATCTAAACAACATCCACAGCGACAGACATTTATTTAATTCGCTTTCAGTCTTCTTCAACCGACGGGACCACCCCCGACGGGATTGAACTGTTCCTTTGTTCGCCCTCTCCGGCAACTCACATTCACGAATTAAAATTTGCATACTTAATTACTGTCGGCGCACGGGAGAACCGCGATATACACGTTCACTTAAATCTTATAAAGAAAACCAAGAAAATAAAAAAAAGATTGAAAAAGAAAAAAATATTCAATATAAAAATTGAAAAATAACAAAAAAAAAATAGTTGTGTTTTATTGTTTCATAAACTATTGAAAATAAAATCTATAGGCAAAATAAAAACAAAAGTTGTTATATAATTGATTGTTGAAGCCATTACTTGTGGTGTTTATTATTAATAAGAAAGTGAAGAATTAATAAATCACTTTGCTTGTATCACGCAATCTCATCAGAGATCAGATTGCGTCATACAAGCAAAGTGTTTTATTAATTTTTCACCTTCATATTAACAAAAGTTGTTCATTTTATAATTAATGTACAGCTTTGGTGTTTTATACTCATAAATTATATTTTCAATAGTTTATTATACAACAAAACATAACTGGAATTTAAATCACTTTTGATTTATGGATAAAATCTTTTTTTTTTTACCTGAATGTGTCTAATCAGTTTTATATATATATATATTTAAATTTGGCACTTATTCACTTTTTCCAGTTGAGAAAACTGGGCTAAGTTTCTTTGTTTTCAATAAAAATGAAAAAAACTGAAAAATGCGATTTTATTTTTTTATTTATATCTTGGTTATTTGAAGCAATATTTCAATACAATTAAAACAAGCACTTTTTTATGATCTAATCGATGGCGTACTAATTTTACTAATAGCATGTTTCGTTTCTTCTGGATCATCATCAACTTTCTTATTTCTAATGGGCACCATTTTGGTTTTTTTATAAGATTAAAATCCTCTATTCTGATTACAATGATATAATATATCATACCTTTATTGTAATTAGTTATCTTCTTTTTTGGAATTTTCTTTATTGACACTAAAGAAACACTTATTTTTAGCAACTAAATGGATGTCATTACGTCATTGATTGTTAAAATTTAAAATTAAATATTGCTATTTATTAAATATTTAAATCGTTCAATTTTTATTACCAAGAGTGTCTTTTTATAAATGTGAACCTAATTTTATAGGGTTTTAAGTGATTTAATGGCAGAACAAAGTTTGAACCTGAGACATGTTCCTTTACAATAAATGTTTGGCCAAATGTGTATAGTCAGAAGTTAAATTATGAGGTTAAAAAACATTAGTAATTTTGTCTCGAAATTCAATAAAATTCGTAGAGAGAATTTGTATACTAGAATAAATAATTTAAGGAATACCTTTGAATTCCTGTTGCTACTAAGGCTGTTTTTTGAACATAAATTAAAGAAACATTTTTTGTGTTAATATTTTTATTAATATTAATGTTTATATTCCGCATATTACTATTTTTTAAAATAATTTATAGTTTGTAAACAAAATCATTATGTAAATTTTTGTTCGATTGCAAAACTTTTTTATAAATATTGTATTCACAAAGCTACAAGTTACATTATATTTTCTATTGATTACTTTTAATTTCATGGCATACGTGATTTATTAGTATTAAAAAAATATTTTGTTAAGACTGCGTTAATTTATCAGAATAGAGATATTATATGTGGTATCATTGTAATCAGAAAAAATAGAGGATTTTAATCTGATAAATAAACAATATGGCGCCCATAGGAAATAAGAAAATTGATGATGGTCCAGAAGAAACGAAACATGCCATTAGTAAAATTAGTACGTCATCGATTAGATTATAAAAAAGTGCTATAATAATGTTTTAATTGTATTGAAATATTGCTTCAAATAACCAAGATATAAATAAAAAAAGAAAATCGCATTTTTCAGTTTTTTTTTTTCATTTTTCTTGAAAACAAAGAAACTTAGCCCAGTTTTCTCAACGGGATATTAATCAGCATGAAATTTTGCAAAAGTGCCGAATTTGGCGAGACTCGAATTTGAAACACCCTGTATGTATCTTTATTCAGACTATGTAGATAATTTCAACAATATAAATAAATATAATACGTGTAGGTGTTAGTTTGTCTTATTTGTTTAAATATTTTATTTTGTAAATAAAAACTTTATTTGCACATAAAAACATTACACCATTAGTTTTCTCTCTTTTTGGTAGAATTTGTAAATAATATATTAGTTTTAAGTTAATCTTTAACTCTTAAACGCGAAAGTTGTATTCATTTGTACCCTTTTGTAATATATTGTGAGTTGGAAATAGAAGTGTTAAACAAAACATTTTTGTTATTATTACAAAAGAACTAAAGACACCGGTGTATCCTTTGAACCGGAGGAAACTATAATTCTCCTCAAACAGAGTCAACGAATTTGAGTCGTAGGAAAAAGCCAAGAAATTTAATTCGTTGAAAACAAAACTTACAGATGATGCGTTCATAATAATATTTATTTATTTATTTACGGAATCTCCAATTTACTATATACATTTATATTTACAAAAAAAAAACTACTAATTAGAGTTAAAATGTCTTTAAATTATGCTTTTAGTACATTTATTTATAATTTTATATATAGATTTGTGCCGTAGGATAAAGCCAAGAAATTTAATTTGTTGAAAACAAAACTCACAGATGATGCGTTCATAATAATATTTATTTATTTACGGAATCTGCAATTTACTATATACATTTACATTTACAAAAAAAAAACTAATAAGAGTTAAAAATGTCTTTAAATTATGTTTTTAGTACTTTTATATTTATAAATTATTCCGCGTAAAAAATAGGATGGTGTGAATGTACCCCTACGAGCATCACGTCGATTGTTATTTGTCATTTTCGATTGTATTAATTACAATCAACACGACGACAAATGCTCGATATTGATTTATGCAACCGTATTTGCATAAAACGGTGAATGCGCGCGCGATAACGCCGAAACAATTACGCAATTTTAATTTATCTGTTTTGTTATCGCACCGCGCGAGTGTTTAATCGCGTTTTAAAGTTTTAATTCACACCGAAAAACAAAAACGAATGAAAATCATAATATAGATAGATAATTATAATTTTTTATTACATAAAGAATTGTATTTTTTTTTAATATAGACTAATATTAAAAAGAAATACATTTTTTTAAATATACATATATACAGTGTAATATTCAACTTGAGGGGATGTTTTGAATAACACTAAGATGTTTACTCGTTGACGTCTGTTGCTTGACTCTCTTTATTTCCTACAAACTGCTTAAGACTAAATTAAATATAAGAAACCCCGGGTGGGCCCAACGTCCACTAAAGGCGGGCGTGGCGCCAACATACAGGGTGTTTCAAATTCGAGTCTCACCATGGGGATCTCGCTTATTATAGAGATAGAGGGTAGGTTTAAATTCCGCACCTTTGCAGAATTTCATGCTGATTAATATTCCGTTGAGAAAACTGGGCTAAGTTTTTTTGTTTTCAAGAAAAATGAAAAAACTGAAAAATGCCATTTTTTTATTAATATCTTCGTTATTTGAAGTAATAATTCAATACAATGAAGACATTCTTATAGCACTTTTTTATGATCTAATCGATGGCGTACCAATTTTACTAATAGCATGTTTCGTTTCTTCTGGACCATCATCAACTTTCTTATTTCTTATGGGCGCCATAATGGTTTTTCTTCAGATTTAAATCCTCTATTTTTCTGATTACAATGATACCACATATAATATCTTTATTCTGATAAATAAATACAGTCTTAACAAAATATTTTTTTTTAATACTAATAAATCACGCATGCCATGAAATTAAAAGTAATCAATAGAAAATATAATGTTACCTGTAGTTCTCTACATACAATATTTATAAAAAGTTTTGTAATGGAACAAAAATTTACATTATGATTATTTTACAAACTAAAAATTATTTTAAAAAATTGTAATATGCGGAATGTAAAAATGTTGTAATTTATCAATCTTAACTGTTTCTGTGTTATTAATATTATATTTTGTTTATTAATTATTAATTAAATCATTTAAATAATATTTTTTATTAATATAAACATTAATATTAATAAAAATATTAAGACAAAAAATATTATTATATAATTTTTTTATTTAATTAATAATTAATAAACAAAATATAATATTAATAACAGACAAACAGTTAAGATTGATAAATTGCAAAATTTTTAAAGTTAAAAAAATAATATAATAATATTTTAGTGTTAATATTGTTATTAATATTAATGTTTCTGTGTTATTAATATTATATTTTGTTTATTAATTATTAATTAAATTAATTAAATAATAATTTTTATTAATATCAACATTAATATTAATAAAAATATTAACACAAAAAATATTATTATATTTTTTATTTAATTAATATATTTTGTTTATTAATTATTAATTAAATTAATTAAATAATAATTTTTATTAATATCAACATTAATATTAATAAAAATATTAACACAAAAAATATTATTATATTAATTTTTTATTTAATTATTAATTAATAAACAAAATATAATATTATTAACACAGAAACTGTTAAGATTGATAAATTACAAAATTTTTGCAGTTAAAACACATGCAGATATATTAAGTTATAACGAATTACTATTGAGTTACCTTAATCTAAGTCAGATCCTATTCTAATGTGTCACCACAGAATCAAAATATCTAATCAATATTTTAAGTTCGAAGAGCTGAATCAAATTCATTTAAGAAACGTGATCCTCAACCAAAATAATTCAAAGTCAAGGGATGTATATTGAATAAGCACAGGTATTATTAATAATAATAATAATGTTGAACATACTTACGTAACGTAAGTCAAAAGTCACAGAGCTGAATTTTAGAATAATTTATTAATTATTTTCAAATGAATTTTATTTAATTTATTATTAAATCGATAATAAGTGCTATTATTGAATCATTAACAAAATGAATTAAATACTGCATTAAAACAGGTAACTTTCCAAATGTTTTAAAATTGTATTGTATTGTATCCATACATAAAAATGGTTATATGTCTGAATTAGATATTTACACCTCCATTTTTCCCCTAGTGTAGAAAATATTTGTAAGGATTCTGTTTAATGAAATGACAAACGATAATTCAAAATTTCAAACTTAAGTGAAACAGACCAAGTGTTTTAATTTCAATTAAATCATCCTGAATTAATTCAAAAATGTTTCACCACGGGTTAAGTGAGAAATTAATTAAACATACATGACAGACGATAGTCTTCTTTAGATATAAAGAAAGAAGATATTTTATCTGACAATTAATATGGCTTTTGGGAGCGTGAGAGGGTACGGAATTACCATCATGTAGCGCAGTCGTCGCTATAATTAATGAGGTCATGAATGATTACAATTCTAACTCGCATCTTTCCTTGATTTGCGATGCATTTAATCGCGTTTCTTATGATGTTCTCTTACGAAAGCTGTGTTTTTACAATTTTAGCCCAAACACTTCTCGACTCTTGAATGATTACATAGGAAACAGGGCAGGTATTTTCAAATGGTGAACTATCTAATGCTGCAAATAAAATATGGGGTACTCCAAGGATCGAGATTTGGGCCTCTTTTATTTATTGTATATATAAATGACCTTCCAAATTTCGACAAAATCTCAAATTAATAGACTTTGATTAAAACACTTGGTTTGTTTAACTGATTTTTTTTATTGGAGTAAAAATAAAAAATTAGTGAAACAAACCAAGTGTTTTAATCAAAGTCTATTAATTATAATATTTCACCACGGGTTAAGTGAGAAATTAATTCAAAATAATTTTAAAATTGTATCCATACATAAAAATGGTTATTTGTCTGAATTAGATAATTACACCTCCATTTTCCCCTAGTGTAGAAAATATATTTTATTGAAGTAAAAATAAAAAATCAGTGAGACAAACCAAGTGTTTTAATCAAAGTCTATTAATTAAATATGTTTCACCACGGGTTAAGTGAGAAATTAATTCAAAATAAAATATCAAATATTGTTTAATATGCAGACGACACATCATGTATGAATAAATCTCATGATTTGCGTTCTGCTCGACGGATCAAGATAACGCAATAAATAATATGTCGGATTGGTTGGTGTCAAATAAACTAACCCTTAATAACGACAAGACAGTAAAGTTTATATTTTCGCTCAAACCTGGTATTGAAATATCCTCTACCCATTTCGTAGGTACTACTTTAGGTAGAGAAACTAAGTTGGAATACCCATAGTAGTGTTACTGCAGAGAAATTATGTCTTCGAGTTCCCATTTACCATTCTCGGCAAAGCAGCCCCCTTTAAAATGTGGGTTGACATTCAAGTATTTGTCTTACAACGGCGTGTAATTCGTGCAATGCTCAATATGGCATATATAACTGGATGTAAATCATTATGGTTCGCTAATATTTGTCGGCGTTAACTTGGTGGTACATTTTCAATATAGTATATAAAGACAACAAAATTACTTTTTTATACTACTTGGATTTATTGGAATAAATAAATCAATAATCAATTACGGTTACAGTTGCGGTTTTATGGAAAGTGTGCATAAATGCACAAGCAAGTATAGATCACGTTAGGACTCTAATGCTTCCTCCCTTTGGAATAAAAAAACTCAGTCCTCAGCACAGCTAGTCGACTTCATCGATGTAGGCTAGCAATGTCAAGGTTGATCAATCCAACTCGGATCCAAGTGGTATAAAAAAGTAATTTTGTTTTTTTATATACTATATTATGGTTCGCACTTATATATAACGCTCTCAAAGATGCTATTAAAATTGTAAACATAAGGAAAATGAAATTCAAGCATAAAATATACATTCAGTCAAAGATTGATTTATTATAGCATTCAAGAATAGGTTCTCTGATCTGCTGGTTTAATTATTTATTCATTTACTTAAACATAACAGCCATAAAATCCAATTACAGATTAAATTAAAGATTATTCATTTAATAAAAATGCGTTTTCTTATAATTGTTTGTGCCACTTAGTGAAATACAGTGATTTCGTGCTTTATTGTTTTGAAGTATACGGTTTAATTATTAGACTTAAGCATAGATTTAAGCTAATTTTATTGACAAGTGTCAACGTTTTGTACCAACACGATATTTTTGGATTAAATTAATCCACTGAAGAAAATTATCACAAATATCGATGCATCAACAGTTATAAGAATTGAACGTTAATGTAAAATTATAGAATTAAAAAAAATATAATTAGAGTTAAAAATTAATAAAAATTAAAGTGAATAGTTTCGGCAATATATTTTTGAAACGACGTTACAGTTAATTATCATCAAAATTAACTACTGCAAGAGAAAATAATTAATTAATTATTTAATTCAGTAAAATAATTATTTTTAAAATCTAATTATTTTATTTAATTTATTTTTTTAAGTAAAGTCAAGTTTATAAATAAATAATTCGTTGTTACACAAATGTATCGGGTGTATTCATTCACTTAGTCACAGTTATTTAAATAAATTAAATTTTACTTTTTTTACTTTTAAATGATGTGTACATGAACTTATTTTTATCATTTGCTTTGCTACCGAATATTCATGTGTATAATTATATTATTTTCATTATTTTTGTAAGGTTTACTTCTATTTACTAGTTTATTTATATGTATTGCTTTTGCGGTGATTTTAATTCAATTTTTACAGTTTATAACTATTTTTTGTAAAATATTTTATGTGTATTTGATTTACTTATATATTTATTCACGATGCGAATCATTATTGTTATTGTGTTTAGGGATTCTGATTGGAAAACTCAATGGTTATACTTGATCAAGGAGTTATTAGTCTAAATTTTAACAAATCAATTCAATATATTGTTGTATTTTGTAATTACAGATTGCCATTAATTGTAAAAAGGTGATTTTCCGTAAATAACGAATTAATTAATTAATTAAAATGATTTGAAAGTTGTTTTAATGTGCATTTACTTATCGTAAGTCAAATTTTCACAGAGCAAAATGTGGAAATAATTTATTATTATTTAGTCTTATATAACATCGTTATATGTTCCTCTCTACTTCTCAGTGTGAGGTGATAATTTAATAATTTATTAATTATTTTAAATTATTTTTTATTTAATTTATTTACAGCATTTTCTCATGATCAATTTTATTAACATTTTCTTATTTTAAAGCTCCATGACTCATAATTCCTAAGATATAGCCGGTGACCTTTCTAATTTGGACACTCGGTACATATTATTTTGTTTTCATTTTGCATAATTTCACCTGTTAAAGTTTATTAAACTCCAACTTGACGTTTTAAATAATTGCTTCGTCTGTTCTGGACTTTTTTTAGTTTCTGTGTAAACAATTTCTCGACATAAAACGCAAAATAAATTTCTTTCACGCGAGAAGGAGATTACTTTATGATCTATGCAATGCACGGAAATATTCAGATGTAAGGAAGTTATATATTTGATCGCGTACTTTACTCAGATTTCAGCGGAACGTGAGTGTTGTACGGTGCTGGGTTGAATCGGAAACTTTCACACATTTTTTTATTATACTTTTTTGTTTTCATTGTGAAACGTCTGGATTTTAATTAATTTATTATTTTAGACAAAAAGATTTATATACATAATTTATTTTTGTAAGTTTTATTATTTATTTTGTATATTATTCTATATACAAGGTGCTAAAGCAACCAATTAGCGATTTTACATGTGAAAACAAGTTAGGTTTCCCATAATGTATTTATCATAATAAATAAGCTACTCAAACGCCCTGTAAGTGTTCTTTGTGAACAATACCATCTTGCATAATTATGAAATAAGAGTTGTTAATTGTATTTGAATTGAGACACATCGTGTATCGAAAATAAATGTATTTTTAAAAAAGCCGCCGGTCGTGTCAAAAACATAACCGGCGCAGTCGTTCGAATAAAAATTGGAGTCACAAAAATCGAAAATAATCGCGAGTTTGTGATTTTAGTTTTTACGATTCACCAAGTACAAATGGAATTATCCACTTCCATTTGTACTACTCCTCATCTGCTAGTAGAGGACAACCATCGTCGAAACTCATAGTTAAGAAACAAATCGACAAGAATAAAAATACTGTAAGTTTCTCTTTACAGTAAATACATTTTTCCTTAAAACCAATTGAAAATAACATATTGCATAATAAATTAATAAATCAATTAAACAAAACAAAAATCTCGTCAGTTTATGAACAGATTAAGAGAAATAAGTTCAGTAAGAAGAAACATGGCAGTGCCGCAAGTTCAAAAATTTCACATTGATTCAATTCAAAATTTCGAGGGAATCATTACTTGCGATATTGGTTCAAGCAAGCGAATACATTATTAATACCTTTACCAATAGGGCTAACCCAAACAACCCTCAAAACGAATTTTTCTTAAGAGCTGTAATTTGAAAATTAACAGGCATCGGATCAAGAGCAGCATCGACCAGAGTATGTGATGATAACCTACGCCAATATGGAAAGCGTACAATGACACTTAGGGAGTGCATCAGAACCCTGTTACCATAAGGAGGAGCTTCTCTTCTTCACAGACTACTTCACGGATGAAGGAGAACGAACAAATCTCATAAAGTTGAGTATAGGCAATAATAGGCTAAAATAACCATTTCTGAAAATTGTGGGGGAAGACCATAGGATGCTGTGAACTTTTCGTAGACGTTAAGTCTAAGAACAAACTAGAAAAACTGGAAATAATCCCATTTTTCAGCTACGATAGGTTTTGCCTGCGCTTCGCGGAGAGGGGAAATGGGCAGAAGTAGAAAAACCAACAGAGGCTACAGTGGCCAGAAATGGCTCATTCCCTAAAAAACCGTCGAATCTCCAAGTTATAAGGAAGCATAGTAAAAGGACACATAAGATTCTAGAGTCTGCAGGCCAGAGAGTCGGGCGAGCCGATGAAGAGAAGCGAAACCTAAGAGGATGTGCTTGTCAAAATTATCACGTTTTGGCGGCGGATATTATTTATTGTATATGCGCTGTTGTTATTAAATTAACATTCCATTATCTGTTGGATAATAAGTCAATAATAAAAGTTATCAATAAATAAATATATTGATTTAATATAATCCTTGGCTATCATTAAAATGGAATATCACAAAGTAATAGACTCTACAATTAAATTTATAAATATATATTCTAAATTTAATTGTAGAGTCTATTACTTTGTGATATTCCATTTTAATATGTTTTAAATAAAAACAAGATTTGTTCAGGAAAGACACTTTTATTGATCGCCACTGCTACAGGTGTTTCACTATGCAATGGCTTCATCAGGCAAATGATTAATTAATAATCGAAACAATTCTTGTTTTATATTAAATAAAAATGATTTGAAAATAATTAATAAATTATTTCCACATTTAGCTCTGTGACTTTTGACTTACGTTACGTAAGTACGTTAAACAAACAAATTTTTGTTTTTCTTTAACACATATTAAAATGAAATTTCACAAAGTAACAGCCTCTATAATTAAATTTGGAAATATATATTAATAAATAAGTCTTATAATTAAAAAGTTACTAGAGTGATTGAATCTGCATAACTAATACCATCATTCAACGAACTTTCCAATTAGAATCAGCCTTACTTATCAATATTATAAAATCTCCTTTTTTTAATAGACATTTTTTTCTCATTCCAGCGTGTATCAATTCGGATAAAACAAATTAACCACATCAATACACGGCGTAACACGAGTATAAAAAAATAAAGAAAAGAAAGACTTATAAAACTCACATCAATACCAATCATATCAGCTCTCTCTTTCAGTTGTATGTGTGTATTCTTTTTTTTATTCTCTCCGGCTTCTCCTTCGGAAGGAATTTCAGGGGCTTTTGATAAGTACAGTTATATTTGATAAATCGAATCAAATGTTTTGAGGTGCTTTTATATATACATCTTCTCCGTTTTTTTTTTATTTTTCCTGTCGGAGTTGCTGCCGCTGTCGTTCACGTCGCCGCCCCGTCAACGTCGGAAGGTAAATCGCAAAAAAAGAGGATGAAAGAGAAAATAGGAAATATTCTTCATGGAGGATTGGATTCGTTTTAAAATAAGAGAGATTGCTAGTATAATTAGTAGAGATATTATTGTGTTTTTTTTTTCTATTGTAACTTATTCTTCCTTGTCAGTTAATTATTTTAAAAAAATGTTAGTCCATTGTCCTAATTTTCCTTTTTTATTTAACTAATAATACTGATATTATTTATATATTTATTTATTATATTTTCTAATAATTTATTTAATTACTATACAAATTTGTAAATAATATGATATTAGGCAAGAGATGGCGCTTGCGTCGTCTCTCATTTATTATGATTAATATACGGAGTGTTGAATTGTAAAGCAGGTCATAGGGATTTAAATGTAAAATTTTAAATATGGTAATATTGGCTCCCCTAATTATTTGACAGTATCGGTCTATTTAGATTATTTTAAAGCTTATTAAGGTTGTGGTTTAGTAGAAAGAGATAGCTATATAGTAAAATGGAAATAATCGTTTGAAAAAGAGCCATTCTTTTGGATTTAATAATATGAATATATATTTACATTTTTTTATCCACCAAGTATAAAGTATCAGTCTAAGTAAAAAATAAATCGTTAATTTTCGTGTATTACGTCAATTTACTAGTTCAAGTTAGAAAAGAAAATTGTAAGATATAATGAAATTAATAGGTCATGTCTGCTAAGTTATTTGAATGCAGATTTTAGTGAAATCCTTTAAATTTTCATTGCACAAGTTTTTATTAGCAAAAATATAATTTGAAATTTGCTATAAATTTGATCAATTTTCATAGTTTTTCATAATTGTTTTTCACACAAACTGAACATTAAAATAATTTTTAATTCATCTCATGAAATTCCGGTTTATTTTAAGATTACTTTAATGTATAAAACAATATTGTTTATTGATCAAAACAGCAATCTAACACGAATTAGGGATTGACAATATTTATATAGCTATCTCTTTCGTCTAAACCGCACCCTTAAACTGAATGATTTGGTCCGTTACTCGATATTTTTTGAAAAGTATTTACCGAAAAAATTGGAAAAAAAAAACACTTTACAATTATTTTACATTAAAATAAATATTTCCCGTGAAATCGTGATGACAGATATTCCATTTTTGTAAGTGAATTAAATGTTGATGAATTTTAAGTAGTGTCATTTCGAGATATGATATTTTTTATAAAAAAATTGTTTATAACAAATTATCCAAGCGGAATGTAAACATTCTGTCAGTTGACATTTGTTTACTATAGCTTGTTTGAGTATATCCTGAAGAAAAATTACTCTTAAAGTAGTGCAATTTGAAATTATTAATTATTGAAAGTGAAAATCAGATGGTGGCGGCGCGATTGCCAGCAATAAGTGTAATAACAAATTAAACAGAACGAATGTAAACATTCTGAGAATTGATTACTGCGAATTAAGAATTGTTCTATCATATTTCTATAGAAAAATGAATTTAAATAATGTTATTTCTCAAAAATGGATTATTGAGATATGCACCCTGATGGTGGCAGCGCGTTTTTCTAGCAATAAGTGTAATTACAAATTAACCAAAACGAATGTAAACATTCTGACAGTTGAATATTGTCATATGATGATTGTGTAATTATAATTTTAAAGAAAATTGAATCTAAAATAGTGCCATTTTGAAATATACCATTTTGTAAATTACACCTTTAAGGCGGTTTGCGAAACCCAACAAAATGTGTAATAACAATTTAAGAAAGTGTAAAGTAAAGCCTTTGACAAGTGATATTTGTTCATTAGGAATAGTTTAAAGAACTCTGGAAAGAGAGTTGAATTTAAAGTATCGAATTTGAAAATATGATTATTTGAAAATGTCCCCGAAAGAGGAAAATATGGGAGCTGGCAATAAGCCCCATAGAAATTAAACTAATAAGAATGTAAACATTTTGACATTGGAAATTTATTGTATAATAATTGTATAAACATTTAGCGAAATAAAATTGAATCTAAATTTGTGCACTTGGAAGAAAAAAACATTTTAAAAATTTGACTTTTGGGATTTTTTAATTCACCATTAAATAGGTTAGGATACAATTATAAAATTGTATCTTATCGCGTTTTATAGATTTTGTTTCTTTTACTTCTAAAATGTGTACCTTTAGTCGCTGATTTGTTGTAAACAATATTATTTAAATTATTTAGAAAATGGTGGAAGCGCCGGGTTATTGTTAGAATTATTTCCAGCTTCACACACATGAAATATTGTTGGCTTCAAAAACATTGTTAGTATTAGATTTGTTTTTGTATTGAATTCAATGTCGAAAACGAAATGAAATAATTTGATGTGATAATTAAAAACATAGTCGCGATTCTCTTTCAGAATTTTCAGAATGCCTCGTCAGAAACTATCACATATTTTCATGGAAAAATATAATCATAAAATTAAATTAATAATTTAATTTTTTACTCGCGTAAGAGGAAACGGGACGGAAAGAAAAAAAAAAAGAACGTATATATAACGACCCGCAATTCGAAAAGTTCCCGTGAATGTGAGTACATTATGAGCAATAATAAATTCCGGGAAATTCCGGTACACCAGCATAAAAGTTGGCCGCGGGGCCGCGTGATCTTTATAAAGTAATAAAACGGTACGTGTGCTCGATGCAAAATGGATATCCCGTAAAATCTTATAACCTGAATCAATGTGAAATATTGAAAAAGGAATTTATATTATATATGTAAAGAGGAGAGCGCTGGAAAAATGTCGCCTTTTAAAGGGAGAAACTAACGTTTGTACAAAGTATCCAATGTTATGAGATTATAAAGGAATATTTTATGCTGGAATATATAAATTTATAAATATTTCGTTTTTTATATTTATTTAGAAAATCATTATTTCTGAAAGTTACATAAAATTACATCATTATATTTACATTATTACAATAATTTACATTAACATCAACTATCAGTCTTTCTGCCTCTTTATGTCCAGTTCTTGCCATTTTATTCAATCCTCATGATTAATAACGTCACTGTCTAAATTCATCAATTTAATTTATATAAAAATGATTGTCCTCTCTCCTACTTTTTCTTTTTTATTCAACTACTGTGTGCGGCAAAACACACATTGCAGTTTTAAAGGGTTATTAAAAAAAACGGCGTGTTTTAAAGAAATGGGGTTTATTTTATATTAGTTTATTATTTATTTAATAAGCCGACAAATGTATAGCGCATTTCTCGAGCGTCTTATCCGCGGATACATATGCCGACTAACACAACGACTAAAAACAGCACGACTCCCCCGACACAATGAGATCCCTCCCTGGTAGGTACCCTAGTGCGGGATGTACTGGGCGTTCCAAACTACACTGTCTGTTTTCCCGCACCTTGTATTATCAGTATTATTAATATTACATCTTTATTTCTCCAAAAAATTATATACAATAAATTAACAATATAATTCGTATACTATATAATAATAATTTTTTGTATTTGCCCGACGGAATACAAATTCCAGTTTTAGGTACAAACAATAAATTAAATAAAAATTAATTACATTATAAGTAAAAAACTAATGATACTATTAAAAATAATAGAAAAGATAATACAAAATAAAATAAAAATACAACTAAAATATACATCTAGTATTAAGTTATACAAGCGGGTTTTACCAGTACAAAAGTGTGTCTTTAATACGGTTGTAGTGAACATCACAAACATCACTGATAATATTAAAGGTACAGGACATTTCCTTAACATTTTGACATTTTTATTAAGGAGAATGAGTTCCAATATTTTTTTTCTCGGTGCAGTACTATAAAACGTGTTAATCGAACGCGTGACACACATTAAACGATAATTTATAATTGATATACTATACAGGGTGTTGAATGTAAAGCGGGCCATCGGGATTTACATGTAAAATTTGAAATCTGTTAGTATTGGCTCCTCTAATTATTTGATAATATTAAGCCTCGCAAGGTCGCATTCACCGAACTTCCAAGAAGTGCGAACACTCTCATGGTGTTGACCGGATGCGCCTCTAATATGAAGGGATAATAATTTGCATCCGTCGCCACCCGGACGAGAGATTTTTTTTTTGTAAACATGTAGTTTATTTTCTAGTTTTTTTAAGACATTCATTGTACAGACGTTGTAGAGAACAGATCACAAATGTAAAATCAAAAACTCTCCGTTGAAATTGATTTCATCCCGAAAGTGCTAAACTAGAGTGCTTACAACAGTCCGCGGTGTAATTAATGGAAACAAACCCATGATTATCCCAACAGATAGTATCGGTCTATTTAGATTATTTTTAAAGCTTATTAAGCCTTACTGGATAATTTTTGAAAAGTATTTACAAAGAAAATTGAAATAAACTTTAAAATTATTTTGAATTAAAAAAATATTTATAACAATGGTGGAATAAATAGTCGAATATTGTAAGGTGATGATTGTGTTATTATAATTTTAAAGAAAAATTGAATTAATTAAATTAAGTTGTCCCTATACCACCATTATGGTAAATGGGGATTTTAGATTATATATATATATATATATATAAATTAAGTAGTGCCATTTCGAGATATGATATTTTTTAATAAAAAAATCTTTATAATAAATTAGTCAAGTGGAATTTAAACATTCTGTCAGTTGACATTTGTTGATCATGCCTTGTTTGAGCATATACTGAAGAAAAATTACTATTAAAATAGGGCAATTTGAAAACATTGATTTTTGAAAGTGAAAATCCGATGTTGGCAGCGCGATTGCCAGCAATAAGTGTAAGACTAAATTAACCAAAACGAATGTAAACATTCTGACAGTTGAATATTGTCATATGATGATTGTGTTATTATAATTTTAAAGAAAATTGAATTTAAAATAGTGCCAATTTGAAATATACCATTTTGAAAATTACACCTTTAAGTCGGTTGGCGAGACGCAACAAAATGTGTAATAACAATTTAAGAAAGTATAAAGTAAAGCCTTTGACAAGTGATATTTGTTCATGAGGAATAGTTTAAAGAACTCTAGAAAAATAGTTGAATTTAAAGTATCGAATTTGAAAATATGATTACTTGAAAATGTCCTCGAAAGAGGAAAATATGGGAGCTGGCAATAAGCCCCATAGAAATTAAACTAATAAGAATGTAAACATTTTAACATTGGAAATATATTGTATAATAATTGTATAAACATTTAGTGAAAGAAAATTGAATCTTAATCGGTGAACTTGGAAGAAAAAAACATTTAAAAAATTCGTCTTTTGGGATTTTTTAATTCACCATTAATTTGGTTAGGATGCAATTATAAAATTGTGTCTTATCGCGTTTTATAGATTTTGTTTCTTTTACTTAAATGGTTATAAAATGTTTACCTTTAGTCACTGATTTGTTGTAAAAAATATTATTTAAATTATTTTTAAAAAATGGTGGAAGAGCCGGGTTATTGCTGGAATTATTACCAGCTTCACACACAACAATATTTCTAGTAATATTTGAATGGACGTCCCGGCGCATGCACCAGAATCTGCAAATGTTTTATATACATTTCGCGGCTGGTTATATTCCATTTTATTTTTGAAATAAGTTAAAAAATATGAATCTAACATTCTAAAAATAATTTCCTGGTGGTAATTTTTTTTTTTTAATAATTGATTTTTATTACGTACATTTTCAGCCGTAATATAACAAGTGGTAATGATTATTATGAATAATGTTATGGAATTGAAGCCGAATTGCGCACAATGTGCTGCTTCTGTTTCATCGACACAATATTATCCATAATTAAGTATTGAAAATAACTTTAAAAGATATTTGTTTTCCTTAAATAAATATCAATTACAGACTTAATTGCAGAGCAAAGCTAGAAAAAAAATTCCTTTATATAGGATGGTGCATTTTGGTGGTGCCAAAATATGGAAAGAAAATATTTCAAGAGATATCGAAAATCCAGTTTTGTGATCTTAGGCTAATTTTTAATAATAAAACCAATGGAGAAGAAAAAATGAACTATCTTTAACCGTTTCCGCCTTAAAATCGGAAGTTGACGACGAGTGATTTTTCAGTTTGACACAGTTTGAATATTCATTAATTTTTTTCTGGATTTCGACATTATTGTGTCTAGATTAAATTTTATTATTGTATCATTCTCCGCATTCATTATTGTGTCTATATTGTATGCATTTTGAATAACAGTTTCAATGTATATACAAGATATAAATATTGATACAATATTGCTACAAGATACATTTCTACTGGGGTAGGTTCTTTCGAGCTTTCGCAAATATAAACAATTTTACGAAACCATAATAGATTGCCAAGTAAACAAATGAAAAAATGTATTGTTTACTTATTGTATTATTGTTTAATAATATAATATTTCTATAGTATGATAATATTTCATTCCTTTCTTCACCTTTTTTATTTTTATTACTATATGTACATTTCAAGCACAACGTGCTCTTTATCAATACATACATATAGTAATAAAAATAAAAAAAGTGAAGAAATGAATAAAATATTATTATATAAATTTCAACATAAATAGAAAACAGTATTCATTCACACATTATGTAATTCAATGTCCGGCGTGGGTATTTGCCCGGGAAGTAGTTGTTTTAATGTGCATTTGTTTAACGTACTTACGTAGGTAAGTCAATAGTCACAGAGCTAAATGTGGAAATAATTTATTAATTATTTTCAAATCATTTTTATTTAATATAAATTTCAACATCCTGAATCCACAATATATTCATACATCTCATCACTCATCAACGACTGACAGACTGACATAACATAAAGACAAGGACTTCCGGATGAAAGATCAATGGTCGATAGCCATTTAGTTCATATTAAATCAGATATTGTATTATAGCTAATTGTAACAAAGCCTCAATAAAGATGTTATATATATATATATATATATATATATATATATATATTATATTATATCAAGAAACTTCATGTACTCACCAGCAAATATCTTCGATATAATATTTCTGTTTGCATTTTTGTTTTCAGCTAATTAATCCGAACGTAATTGAATCAACCTGCTCTCGCATTTCCATTGCAAAATTGGATGTCATTCGTCGTGTTGCGGTCACAAAATTGAAACGGCATTAAATTCCAAAAAACCATTAGCGATGCAGTTTGAATTTCCTTTAATCAAACCGAACGCGTCCAATACGGGGGGAGGCAGTTTGAAAAATCGGGGTTTTTGTTCCGCTTCAAAGAGAATCGCGACTAAGCTTTTAATTAGCACATCAAATTATTTCATTTCATTTTCGACGTTGAATTTAACACAAATAAAAATGTAATAATAACAATGTTTATAAAGCCAACAATATTTCTAGTAATATGTTTATGGGCATCCCGGCGCATCCACCAATATCAATGGATATTTCAAATACCATTTGCGGCTGGTTTCTTTCTGAAATATCAATGCAACAATTTATTAAAAATTCCAGGGGGTAACCCTATTTAAAAAATAATTGATTTTTATTACTTCTTGGATCTTGGAGGCGTGGTACATTTTCAATTTTAATATAAAGAAGCACTTAACTTTTTATACCACTTTTATTTTAGTTTAGTGATAGTTTTAACTAATATTTTCAACTAAGTTTGATAATGATTACCGTGTAATTGCGGCTAAGCCTGTTTGTTCTGGATTTGATTTTGAAGGTTTTGATATTGTGTCGTAATTATTCTTAACCATGTCGTTTAGTTTTTTGTTCTTTGTAAATTTAAATAGGACTATTACTATGTTTTTTTACCACTTTTATTAATTATATTGTCTAGATTAAAACACGATAAAACATCATCTACGTATCTAAACCAGAACAATATGTGTTTATTCGAATTTAACTTAAATATTTTCTCTTCTATGTCTGCCATGAATATTTCAGCTAAAAAAAAGGTGAGCCCATGGCTAAACCTGAAGGTTGTTGATAAAACTTACAGTCGAATTGAAAATAATTTTGACTCAAGCAAATATTAGAAAACATATTTGAAACATCAAAGGAAACTAATTTTGAATTGATTGGTATGGATAAGGATTTTAGTTTTTCGGTAAGAGATAGTGAGTTTTTAATAGAGTGTTTTGAATTAAAGTTTGTAAATTTCTTAAATAGGTTATTTAATTTTATGGCTAGTATTCTGGACGGACTGTTGATATATGATACCACAGGTCTAATTGATAAATCATTTTTGTGTGTTTTTATCAAGCCATATAATCGTGGAGCCAGTGGGTTTTTATTAATAATTTGGAATTTATTAAAACTTGAAATCAGTTTCTTTTAAGAGATTTTTTAATTGTGATTGAAATAGGTCGGTAGGGTCTTTTTTAAGGCAAGTTAACTTTTCGTCTTTAATGATTTTTTATATTTTTTCTGCGTATTTGTTTTTATCTAAGATTACAATTGAATTTGATTTGTCGCCTTTGGTGATGATAAGTGAAAAGCTTCCTATAAATAACCCCTAACCCCCACGCTAGTCTGTAATCCTCAAAAGCGGTATATATTGAACTGTACTTCCGAAATTTGTTATACTTGATATTGACACTCACACTGTCGAAACTTAAGTCGTAAAAATATTTATGTATATATAAATGTAAAACATCTATCTGTATATATATATATATATATATATATATATATATAATTAATAAAAGTGGCAAAAAACATTGTACAGTCTCATTTAAATTTGATATGGATTATCACATAGTGACGGTCGAAACCATCGTGATTTTGATCTTTATTTTTGGGATGTTACCTGTTAAGTTCGTTTTTTTGTCGTATTGTACTTTGGCAGCCTTCCCCGTTTTTTGACGTCACTATTCTGATGTGTTCATGTACCCAATCATCGTGATAAACACTATTCACTCGCTTATATATAATTCGCACGTGTGCACTCCTCGGTGTTACGCTGCAAACGAAGTAAAAAAGTGTTCCATTAATTTAAATTCAATTATAACAACGTATATTGTGGAAATTATTGTCGAAATTAACTTTATATTCATATTCAGTACAATTTTCTTTGGGGAACATAAATATTTACACAATGCATTTATTTAAATTGAATACATTGTGAAACGCTTTTCACAAAACATATTCAAGTTAATTTAATTTCACAATAACCATCTGTCGCCTCTTACATTGCACTTAAGAGGCGAGAGATGGCGCATTGCACTATTGTTACAACTTGTGTTTCATCAGCATCAGCTGACAAATCTCGTTGAATCGCAGATGTTGGTCCCAAAGAGGGTTGCAATTTTTGCCACCAGATGGTGTATCGCTTATGTTGTGCCTTCAATTACTGATGGGCAAAATCAATTATTTCTAACAATTAAAAGCGGATTGAATCGTTTCTGTGAGAAACAGAAGAATGACTTCATTCAGGAGATTCTAGCTGTCTCACTGGTAAAAAATCTCAGCTATTGATTTATAAACTTTATATATAATTGTCATCCAATAAATTATTTTGTTCCATACAATAAAACAATTGCATTATACAATTGTTATTGTTATGCAACAGCAAATGTCTATTATTATACATTTGTTAAAGTACTTATGTAACATCATAACGTCACAGTTGCAAAAGAGAAAATAATTTATTAATTAATTGTTTTCAAATTCTTTTATTTAATTTATTTAAGTGACTGTGACCAAGTGATTAAATCCTTTTCCTATTATTAATAATAAATTCATTGGAAATTAGGCAGCATTATGCTACTGTTGCAATTCGTGAATTACAATGAAATTAAACAAGGAAAATTTTTGGCAATGATCAATAAAATTCGATAAATCCCTCTTTCCAACTGCAAAAAATTTGTAAGTTTTACAAACATCTATAGAAACGGCCACGGCAGGGTAAATGCCCGGGAAGTAGTTGTTTCAATAAATATTTGTAAATCTTACAGTGTTTGCAATTTTTGCAGTTGGAAAAAAGGATTAATCGAATTTTATTGATCATTGCCAGAAATTTTCCTTGTTTAATTTCATTGTAATTTAAATGCGGATTAAAGGGGATACGATTAAGGAAAGAAATGTGTGAATCATCTTTGTTTCATTTTATTTAATTTGTGAATTGTTATCTACTTGAATAATAGTAACCAACGTGTTGCGTTTATAGAAATGTTATTTAAATCAATTAGGATTTAATTTGGGGTGTACCTCAAGGATCAGTATCCGGGGTCACAGTTCTTAGAATATCATTCTTGGTTATGATTTTAATATTCTCTTCTCTGCTAGCTTAGAGTTGATTCAGTTCTCAAATTTTATTTTTGTAAATTTCCTGCTGTATGCGTAATAATTTAACATTTTTAAATGATTCGTTGTTATATAAATTAGTGAGGTTTTCAAGCAGTTAGCACAAACATTTCGGTAGCAATTTAATTTAAAAATCACTTTATGACATAAAATATGCTTTTTCCTCATTTATCACATCTTTAATAACTGTTTGTTATAAGGAAATCACTTGTTTTTTTTTTACTAAAATTTTTAGTAAAACAAAACCAAGTGATTTCATTGTAATAAACAAATAAAATCACTTGTTTTTTTTACTAAAATTTTTAGTAAAACAATACCAAGTGATTTCATTATAACAAACAAATGAAATCAGTTGTTTTTTTTTACTAAAATTTTAAGTAAAACAAAACCAAGTGATTTCATTATAATAAACAAATGAAATTACTTGTTTTTTTACTAATTTTTTTAGTAAAACAAAACCAAGTGATTTCATTGTAATAAACAAATGAAATCACTTGTTTTTTTTACTAAAATTTTTAGTAAAACAATACCAAGTGATTTCATTATAACAAACAAATGAAATCACTTGTTTTTTTTTGCTAAAATTTTTAGTAAAACAAAACCAAGTGATTTCATTATAATAAACAAAAGAAATCACTTGTTTTTTTTTTACTAAAATTTTTAGTAAAACAAAACCAAGTGATTTCATTATAATAAACAAAAGAAATCACTTGTTTTTTTTACTAAAATTTTTAGTAAAACAATACCAAGTGATTTCATTATAACAAACAAATGAAATCACTTGTTTTTTTTTAATAAAATTTTTAGTAAAACAAAACCAAATGATTTCATTATAATAAACCAATGAAATCACTTGTTTTTTTTACTATAATTTTTAGTAAAACAAAACCAAGTGATTTAATTATAACAAACAAATGAAATCACTTGTTTTTTTTATTAAAATTTTTAGTAAAACAATACCAAGTGATTTCATTATAACAAACAAATGAAATCACTTATTTTTTTACTAAAATTTTTAGTAAAACAAAACCAAATGATTTCATTATAACAAACAAATGAAATCACTTGTTTTTTTTACTAAAATTTTTAGTAAAACAAAACCAAGTGATTTAATTATAACAAACAAATGAAATCACTTGTTTTTTTTACTAAAATTTTTAGTAAAACAAAACCAAGTGATTTAATTATAACAAACAAATGAAATCACTTGTTTTTTTTACTAAATTTTTTAGTAAAACAAAACCAAATGATTTCATTATAACAAACAAATGAAATCACTTGTTTTTTTACTAAAATTTTTATTAAAACAAAACCAAGTGATTTCATTATAACAAACAAATGAAATCACTTATTTTATTTACTAAAATTTTTAGTAAAACAAAACCAAATGATTTCATTATAACAAACAAATGAAATCACTTGTTTTTTTTACTAAAATTTTTAGTAAAACAAAACCAAATGATTTCATTATAATAAACAAATGAAATCACTTGTTTTTTTTTACTAAAATTTTTAGTAAAACAAAACCAAATGATTTCATTATAATAAACAAATGAAATCACTTGTTTTTTTTTACTAAAATTTTTAGTAAAACAAAACCAAATGATTTCATTATAATAAACAAATGAAATCACTTGTTTTTTTTACTAAAATTTTTAGTAGAACAAAACCAAATGATTTAATTATAACAAACAAATGAAACCACTTGTTTTTTTTTTACTAAAATTTTTAGTAAAACAAAACCAAGTGATTTAATTATAACAAACAAATGAAATCACTTGTTTGTTTTTTTTTTACTAAAATTTTTAGTAAAACAATACCAAGTGATTTATGACTATTTAAATCATAGGATTTGATTTGTTATATTTTTACCGCACTTTTTACAACGTTCTTTGTTTAAATAAATAAAAAAAATATTTTGTGAATATTTTCATATATTAAAACAAAATTACATTATTTTCACCATTTTCGCAATGCGTAACACGAAGCATTAATTATCAGCAATCAATTTATTTCTATCACCATAAAAAAAATAATATCTGTAATAAAATTCTCTGATATGCACACACAAAAAAGTATGTTAATGGGAACAATGCGGGATTCCACATTGGCATGTTTACGGTCTGCGTGCTGCATGCAGGAAGAAGGGAAAAAAGAGAGAGGCCGGAATTGCTTCGCGGAAATTTAATAACTTTTATTGCTGAACGTTATTAACCCGGATGCGGTGCGCCGAAAACGCGAAAACAAATGCCGCACGGCCACGCTGATGTCAGATTTTGAAAGGAAACCGCGTGGAAAATTTAACCGCAATCTTAAACATTCGATTTTGTCGGGGGTTATTTAATAATCACGATTGGAAATATAGGTTTGGATTCACGAAATAATGATTATCATAAATGCAAGTTGATTTTTTCTTGAATTTTCTCGTCTGGGAAAAATAATAATTAATTGGCGGAAAGGATGTTTGTTGATTGTCAAATTACAAATTATTTTATTATGCATAATAATAAAATGCATTGACAACTGTTTAAATAAAAATGATTGTCCTTTAAGTAGTCGAAAGGACAACCATTTTTATTTAAACAATTATCAATGAATTCAAATAATTTTTAATTTATTCTTCCCATATAAATATTCTTGTAATGAAAAATAATTAATCATTAATTGAATTCATTGATAATAACGCATTGATGATTGTTCTCCATATAACCAACGTAAAGAAAATTGCTTTGATAAAATTATGTAATGACAGCATAGTTAGCATAGTGTAGCCATCTCTGAAGACGTTATGAAAACAACCACATATTAAAACCTTCAACCAAAACCGCTTCTTTTAATTTAATGCATAAAAACATATGTTAAAGGATGATTTGTTGATTGGAATGTTAATGTAAACATAAATATTCGTGCAACAGCAAGTGTACATTATGTAATTCAATGTCCGGCGTGGGTATTTGCCCGGGAAGTAGTTGTTTCAATGTGCATTTGTTTAACGTACTTACGTAGCGTAAGTCAAAAGTCACAGAGCTAAATGTGGAAATAATTTATTAATTATTTTCAAATCATTTTTATTTAATATATTTAAATAACTGTGATTAAGTGGATGAATACTCTTTTCTATTTATATAAATATTTTCATATTTCAATAGAGCCATACACCTATTTACTACTGACTGACAGATGTGAAATGAAAACACTATTGTTTTAAACCGTTCAGTTTAAAGATAATTTTTTTTTATATTTCCACGAATGTATAGCCACAGAGTAAACAATAATATTCTTTCCTCTGCGATTAGGCAAAGTTGTCCGCCACTTGAAAATTAGTTATAGCAATGAGGCGCGGATCCACTTATAATATACTATTTCAAATATCAAAACGTGTATTTTGAATGGTTTATTTTATTCTTATCGGTATTCATGAGGGAACAAGAGTGATTAAGAAGAATACTTTTTAAAACATCGTGGTGTATGAAGTAAAATTTTTAATTTAGAAAAGTATGAAAAATTCGAATTGAAGGATTAACTTTTTTCAAATTCGTATTATGTATTTAAACGCCACTTATCATTTATTGATTTGGCCAATATTAACCACTTATAGCTTTTTTGTATTTTGTCTTGTAATGTTCTACTAACTGTAATTATTTATATTGTATATGTTATTATATATTTTTTTTGTAATTTTGAAAAAGGAGAAATCGGTAAATAAATAAATAAATAAAGGAGTAGAAAACAAATATTCAATTCTTATTAAAATATAATTTATTTATTCTATAATTTAATTTAATAAATAAAATTGATAATTATTTAATAGATATTTTGTTTTTGGAATTAACGCCTTCAATTTATTTTTCCCATATAAATATTCTTGTAATGAAAAATAATTAAAATTAAGTAAGTATTATTTAAGTATTTTCGATTAATAAAGGGGATTGGGTAATAAGGTTAAACCGATATCCAGGTGTGAGTGGTGCAAAAAAAATATATATATATACTTATATATATATATATATATATATATATATTCGAAAACAAAGAAACTTAGCCCAGTTTTCTTAACGAGATATTAATCAGCTATCTTTTGTAATAAACGAGATTTCCATATTGAGACTAGAATTTTAAATAGGCTATATAAACAAATTAATTAAAACCTATAACTATAGATATATGATTTTTAACGTAATTAACTTGAATTATTGAAATTGACAAAATCACCTTTAACAACACTCCTCAGAATATAAAGCGAATAAATAAACTAAATAAATCAAGAAATCTTTATAATGGGCGCAATTGCTCGTAGCGAAGCGCAAACATGAATAGAATTCGTATTTTTTTAAATTCATTCCCCGTCCCGTATAATAGCGGGGGAAGGCCGAATTTTATATTCGAAGCAATGTTTTCTCCCCGAGAAATAACCGCTTTAAAAACCGCCGAGTTTTAAACAGTTTGGGAACTTTCGCATCGCGTCCTTTTCATTTTTTTCCATCCCCGCCTCTACTTCATATTATTTCGTAAGTCACTGCCTATTTCAGCAATCAACGTTTCGAGAGTAGAGAAGTTTCCCCTTGGCAAAAAAAAAAAAACTTTAACGTTTTCTCCCTATTATGCATATTTTGTTCTTTGAGTAATAATAAATTGTGTTATACACGATTTATTTAATAATCACTGATTTTATTAAAAACACTAAATTTTTATATATATTAATTTTTTTATATTAATTTATTTTTATTATACAAAGTAAATTAATAATAAAACTCTTATAATCATAGCTATTCCACACAAAAAATATACAATTTTACATAATCATTGTACAGAGTTATTATTAGGTTGATACAAAAGAAATGTCGGATTTTAACCATTAACTTTAATTGAGTATAACTTTTTATAGAATAAACTTTATTGATCAAAATAAGAACCATTAGAATTGATACAATTTTGCCAACAAGAAATAAGTTTATTTATGCCGGTAGCATAGAAATCTGGAGTTCTAGAAGCAACGAAAGAATTGAAGGCGGTTTCAGCATCTCTATGATTTTTGAAGCATTTATCACGCAAGAAGTTGTCCAGATGCTTGAAAAAGTAGACATCAGTAGGTTTTGGATGGTCGAGAGTTTTGTAGCCTAACCCATGCAGCTTTTGTCTTGTCATAATTGAAACATGTGGCCGAGCATTGTCATGAAGAAGAATTGGGCCTTTTCTATTGACCAATGCCGGCTGTTTTTGTCGAATTTTTTAGTGCATTTCATCGATTTCTTGACAATACTTCTCCGCTGTGATAGTTTCGCCGGGATTCAGAAAGCTGTGATGTATCAAATCCGCCGTAGACCACCAAACAGTCACCATAACCTTCTTATAGTGCATATTTTGCTTGGGGAAGTGCTTGGGAGCTTCATCATGATCCAACCATTGGGCTGAACGTGTTCGGTTTTCAAAAAGAACCCACTTTTCATCGCAGGTGACGATCGATTCGGTTGAGAACGGGTCGTTTTGGTTGCGAAGAAGTACTGCAGATGACACTGCTTTCTTTGATTTTCGTTCAAGTTATGCGGAACCCATTTGTCAAGCTTTTTCACTTTCTCAATTTTCTTTAAATGTCGAACAACGGTTGACTGGTCAACATTGAGCAACTTTTCTTGTTGTTTTGCTTGTGTTAGCTTCAATTATGGCCTTCAATTGGTCATCATCAACTTCTGATGGTCGGCTACCGTGCTTTTTATCTTCAAGACTCTCATCACCATTACGGAATCGGATGAACCATCGTTGCACAGTACGTTCTTTAGAAGTATTTTGGCCAAATGCTTCGTTGATATTGCGAGTCGCCTCAGCTACTTTTTGACCTCGCTTAAACTTATACAAAAATATCGCTCTTAATTGTTTCTTTTCTAGCATTTCTAGAATGATCAAAATATAACAAAATTATAGAATATTTATAATAAAAATATAGAGCATATTCTAAGCTTTAAAATAATATATATATATATATATATATATATATATATATATAAATTATTAAATTTTTAAACCATAAACTTTAATAATATAAAATCTGACATTTCTTTTGCATCAACTTAATATAAATGATGAACTTATTTGACTTATTAAATTACAAATACATATTATTATTATTTATTGTTTACCAATTATTTGATAATTGATAATTATTATATAATGTTTCTTTTTCCTCTATTTTGTAATTGGTTTTCTTTTAATTTACAAGTTGTTATTTTGTATGCTCAATATATGTAAACATATTTTGAATGTAGAAATGGTAAATCCGTTACTAAATGAAATAATACCTAATTAACAATATTTATAGCCATGAAAATAGAAAATCTAAAAGGATTTTTTTAATACATTATAAATGTTCAATGTGTCTACCGTTTGATGCTCGGCAAATGTCTACGCTAGGGCACAAAATAAATTTATCTTTTTTTGAAATATTGAATGTGGATTTTGCAAATCCCATATGCGAATGTCATGATTGCTAATATCTTTGTCTATGTCAGCAAATTTAATAAATCATAATTTGATGAATTGTTGTGTTAATTTAGCAGTGTCGTTAGAGTTAGGTTAGAAGAGATTTCGATGAGAAAACAATTTAAAATATTTGGTTCAAATTTAATTAAATTGAAAAAAAAAATAATTACATTATACTACTGCAAATATTTTTTCTATTTAATTAAATTTGGGCGAAATAATATATATATAAATATTTACAGTAATGTAATGTAATTATATATACAAACATCTGTATTCAGACATCAGAATTACAATTCTTTACAAATATTTATATTTACAATACATATTGGTGGGTTAGTAGTCTGTCATGGGCTATCGACCGGAGGTCTTTATGCCCTATCATGAATTTATGGTGATTTTGCTAGCTAGAACTGTCATGTAAATGAGTGATGAATTGATGAATTGTAACAAAAGGGTGTTTATGCTTGGAAGGGATATTAAGGTTGCGAGGAATGCAGAATTTAGTAAGAAGGGAATCATTGTGTGGGTTATTGGCAAATTTTGTAGTAAAAGATAATATACGCTGGGATATGAGGGTGATTTGTGTCGATTCATACAGGAATTCGTTAGATGGATTATGGATTATTAGGATGCTGAAGTTTCGTAAGGGTTCTAAGGGAAGATCTTTCAGCTACCTGGAGATGATATAAGTATGAGGGTTTTATGTGATTAAAGAGGATGGATCCACAATCTAAAAAATGGAAAATTGATTTGTAAATGTGTGTGGCAGTTTTTTTTTTATATTCCTTCCTGTTTATAAGTTAGGGATCTAAAATTTCTGGCCCGGCTCTGAATTATGGATTTAATGGAGAGAACATGTGGTTTGAAGGAGAGTTTAGAATCAAATAGGATACCTAGGTATTTACAGTGATATGATGGTCGAATTGTGGTATATTTAATGGTAATTATTGAGGATTGTGTTGTTATTTTATGGAAGGGAATAAAGAGTTTAGATTTGTAGGGGTTGATTTTTATACGCCAGGATTGTATTGAGTGAAAGGAGGCTTAAAGGGAACATCGGGCAATTTAAAGTGATTTGGCATGTGTGATTAAGGCGGAATCGTCTGCAAAGAGTAGAGCATATTGTGAGGAATCAAAATGTGTAGGATTGGGGTGATGTATATCGTGGCAGAAAATATTATAATGGAGTGGGGATAATGGAGAACCTTGAGGGACATCTCGTTGGATTGGAAATGAGTCGCATTTAATGGCACGGACAGAATATTAAATTTATTGCTGAATGAAATAAACAATATCCACAAAAATATAAAATTCACTTTGGAAATTGAAGAAAATAAACTTCTTAGATATCACTATAAAAAATACAGACAACAAACACGATTTCTCGATTTTCCATAAATCAACTCATACCGATAGTACTATTAACTTTTACTCATTCCATCCAACTCAACATAAACTCGCAGCTTACCGTTCAATGATTCATCGAGCTTTTTCAATCCCCATGACTAAAACTATTTTAGAAAAAGAATTAAATATAATAAAATACATCGCAATTAGAAATAACTTTAAAGTCGACACGATAAATAAATTAGTTTTGCATAAAGAAAAGCAGATATTAAACCAATTAGTTTACCCCGTTCGAACACCTAAAGACAATAAAAAATATGGGTCAATTACATTTAATGGCAGTTTAAGTCAGACCATTTGCAAAAGTTTTAAAAAATAGAAATAAATACCGCATTTAAAACAAACAAAAACTTGGGAAAAATAATAAAAAATAATAAAGATAAGGTTGAAAGAGCTCAGCGCAGTGGGGTCTATATGTTAAGTTGCAGTGACTGCCCTAAAGTTTATGTAGGACAAACTGGAAGAACATTCGAAGAACGAATAAATGAACATTACACCTGTTTTATCAACAAGAAAAATTCTTCAACATACGCGAACCACCCGTTAGAAGAACAACACAATTTCAACAAAGATTTCAAAATCCTCCACGAAGAGAAGAAAGAAAGAAAATTAACATTACTAGAAAACATGGAAATTAATAAGTATTTCCTATCAGGAAATGTACTTAACGAACAGACCGATCTCTCCAGCTCGCCACTACTACGGATGGAAAACCCCAGACCTTCCACCTCCATTTTTTAAATTTGTATATAAAGATAGTTTTGAGAAATTTGTAAATATTATAAGTTCTTCACCTGAAGAAGCAACAACGTTGCGAAACAATTGTCGTGAAATACACAAAAAATAGTTGAAAATCATTAAGTGTTTTATTTTAAGAGTCGGAGAGTGTTTGACGGATTCGGACCTGACATCTATTGGAGAGGAATTTATAAAAAAGGATGATTAAATGCCGTGGGATGTTCAGATGGGAACATTTATATAGAAGTAAATAGAAAACAGTATTCATTCACTTGGTCACATTTATTTAAATATATTAAATAAAAATGATTTGAAAATAATTAATAAATTATTTTCACATTTATCTCTGTGACTATAGACTTACCTACGTAAGTACGTTAAACAAATGCACATTAAAACAACTACTTCCCGGGCAAATACCCACGCCGGACATTGAATTACATAATGTACACCTGCTGCTGCATATCAACAAATATTGAATAATGCAACAAAATTTTTTGATCCGAGAAAAATTTTATGTAAAAACAACAAAAGGAACGTTACATAATATAAGGCCATCTGCAGACACGTGTTTCGGGATCTATCCCTCGTCAGTACAGCTATGCCTTACATAATTTAAAGATGTTAAAATAAATCAATTAAATTAATTCAAATACAATCAGCATAATTAAATCAGTTATATTAAATCAAATTAAACTAAATCAATTTAAATTAAATTAAACCAAATTAATTCAATTTAAATCAAAACCGAATAAAATTAAACGCAGGTGTACATTATGTAATTCAATGTCCGGCGTGGGTATTTGCCCGGGAAGTAGTTGTTTTAATGTGCATTTGTTTAACGTACTTACGTAGGTAAGTCTATAGTCACAGAGATAAATGTGAAAATAATTTATTAATTATTTTCAAATCATTTTTATTTAATTTATATAGAAGGCCAATATGCTTAACGGAGTCGAAAGCTTTTTGGATATCGAGATTTTTTGCCTTCTAAGTGTATGGTTTGGATATTGGAGGTAAGAATGGAAATAGAGAGTGTGGTTGATTTTTTTGGGGAGGAAACCAAATTGATAATCTGGGATGGATTGTATAGATGCGTTTAAGATTTTTTGTTTGATAAGGGATTCAAAAAGTTTTCCAATAACGGGAAGAAGAGTTATAGGGCGATAGTTGGAGACAAGGGTGGGATCACATTCGGGTTTTCGGATACAAACTATTACACCCTTTTGCCATTCGGGAAAAAATATTGATGGAAGTAGCAGTAATTAAAAATTTTGATGATTAGGTGGTGTACTTGTTCAGGAAATGTTTTAAGGAGGAATCTGGGGATGTTGCCATAACCTGGAAAAGAATTTCTACCGGAATGTAGTGACGTAAATAGTCCGTCCCATCTATTAAGTCATTTGGAGGAGGGATAGGATTTGTGTCGAAAGAATTAAACCAGTCGTTTAATAAATTAAAAAAAGTTATCGTCGTAGTCTCCATTGTGTGTTAGTTTGAATGTCGTTTCTAGATATCTTGAAAATGTCTGAAAAATCAGTCAGAGTTTTAAATCAAAAATTGTTAAATGTAAATTGTGCTAAGCGAACCACATTTTGTGAATGGGCTCAACAAAAAAATATGCTTTAAGAATTTTTTTTGACAGTGTATTATTTGCAGACGAAGCTACTTTTAATAAAAACGGATGTCTAAATCGGCATAATTTCCACTAATTACTCAACAAATAATCCCCATCTGATTAGGACTAAAAGCCAGTCCAGGTGGTCGTTGGTTTGAATGTCGTTTCTAGATATCTTGCAAATGTCTGAGATGTTGAAAAATCGTCAGTCAGAGTTGAGCCGGTCATTAAATCTATTATATTATTTAATGTGTCTATCTTTTTGTAGCGTGAGATTTTTTTTAATTTCTGTCCAGTGCGTCTTTCCTTTCATGTTGTTTATTTTATTGCACATCTCAGTCCATTTTGTCTTTTTGAACTCTAGTATTACGTTCTTTATGCCCTTATTCAGTTTCACTGAATGGTTTTTTGAGTTTAAGTGAAGTGTTTAATCACAAATTGAAAGACTGTTATTACTTACTTCACAATTTATTTTTATGTTAGATGTACATTTCGAGACACAAAGTGCTCATTATCATTTGATTGTGAAGTAAGGAATAACAGTCATTCTTATTCAGTTTATTAAATTTCTGTGGAATTAGTCTGTTATCATTGAATTGAATGTCTCTATGGATTTGTCTTTTATATATTAACAGTCTAAGGATAAATTTTGTGAGAGGGTATTTTTTTTAAATTTTGGGTGTGGCGAGCAATGGATTGGGATAAAAAGTCATTGAAGTTTGTAATGACATCGGGTTTTACGTCGTTCTCCACATTGAATGTATGTCATACGTGACTTTTTCGGTATCACATTTTTTTATAGCAAAGGAAGTATTCAGGAGATGGAGGAGCGGGGAGTGAGTTTATATCAAGATCAAATTGCATAGATAGGTGGTCAGAACAAAGGTCGGGGATTAACACTACTGGGTTTATAAGAGGGAGAATATTGGAGGATATCGGGTGTTTGAATTCCTCCTGTTTTGTTAAAAATATTTAATACTTTAATCATAAATTTATATTTTCATGGAATTTAATTGAATTAAAAAGTTTTAGCTATTGATCTTAATAAGTATTATTGAAAAACAAAATCTTTCATCCGTCTAACTAATTTTTAACTGCAAAAATATACAAGAGATTCCATTAAATGCGAAGTCAATTTTAAAAGTACTAAACAAGATAATTAAATTGTTTTAGATGACTTACGTCAAAATCAACACAATTTAACTAAAGTTGTCAATAATCATTCTTCACAACTTTTGCTATTGCTTATGTAGAATTAAATTGATGTCTGTTGATTTCTCATTATGATAAAATTAATAAGTGCTACTTCATAATAAAACAGGTACAGATTAGTATTACATAAAGTTATATTCTGAGGTGATTGCGATTCTATGATTTAACTTTTCCGTTTCTGTGTTATTATAAAGCAGCCCTAAAAATATATTACAATTATTATCACTACTTTTTGGATTGTAGTTACTTAACAAGAAAATTAAAAAGAACATATTCACTAGATATAAAATACTATTAACTATTAACAATTTCAACTAAACATTCGTATCACAAGTAAAAATCACTTCAGTGGAGGAAAATCCTTTTTGCTTTTCAACTGGACGCTAATTTTTGGAAAGTTTGTTCCTCATACTGGACTGAATAATTTTCCTTTTTCTGGCTGGAAGAAGATGATGTTTCAGGATTCTTGGTTTGATTTTGCCGCAGGTAAGATTTTATTAAGTCATCGGATGTGAACTGATTTAGGTTCATTATGAATGTCGGAGGTGTTGGAATTTTAATAAAATTGGAATTGGAGCAAAAATTGAGAATATGACGGGATTTTCTTTTATTTATATTGAAGTCGCCCACTATTATGGCGTAATCGAAAAGAGAAGCTTTTGTAAAAATGGTGTCATCAATAGGGGAGTTGGGGTGGTTGTAATGTAATTATTTTTTTTTTCAATTTAATTAAATTTGGACGAAAGATTTTAAATTATTTTCTCATTACAATCTAACATAACCTAAGCTAACTCTAAATTAATCCAACCTTCATTAACAATTCCTCAATTCATAATTTATGAAATATTAAAAAATATATATAATTATTAAAATATAAATTAATTCAGGATGATTTCATTGAAATTAAAACACTTGGTTTATTTCAATTAAATCATCCTGAATTAATTCAAAAATGTTTCACCACGGGTTAAGTGAGAAATTAATTAAACATATTAAAATATAGTTCAATATTCTCAATAACAATATTTTTAACAATATTTTGTAATTGAGAATATTGAACTATATTTTTTTAAAAACATTTTTTTTTTCAAATATCCATTAAAAAAATCCTGTCTGTTGAATCCTTTATTTCTAAAATTGTCATTTATACGATTGGCGCGGTTATTATTTATAAAGGTCAATTACCGAAGACGTCGATAAATAACTTTTCCGGCGAGCGGAGACGATGATAACATGTGTCACGGGATCGAACCGCGTTAAATTTAAAGTACATCCTGATACCCTCAACTGGAAAATTCCAGTCCGAGTCCCTTCCGCTCAACTAGCTTTTCAAAATAATCCTCTTTTGCGGTATCCGGTTCGAATCAGCGTCTCCCTCCATGCCGGGCTCTCCGACTCCGCTTGATGTATTCCTTTTCCGAATCCAACTTTCCGTCCCTGAACCATCACGTAATTATCTCTTTTGGTTAATTCATTAAACTTTCACATGCGTAAGTTTATGAACAAAAAATATATTACAATGAAATTAAACAGGGAAAATTTCTGGCAATGATCAATAAATTTTAATCATTGCCATTTTAATTACACTATATAAGTGTAAGTATTCTTGTCTAAAACTGTTAGACAACAATACTTACATAATATGTTATTCATCTAATCGTTCGAATTACCTAAAAATGAAAATAAACATTAAGGTTTCAGTTTAGTAGAAAGAGATAGCTATATAGTAAAATGGAAATAATCGTTTGAAAAAAGAGCCATTCTTTTGGATTTAATAATATGAATATGTATTTACATTTTTTTATCCACCAAGTATAAAGTATCAGTCTAAATAAAAAATTAATCGATAGTTTTCGTGTATTACGTCAATTTACTAGTTCAAGTTAGAAAAGAAAATTGTAAGATATAATGAAATTAATAGATAATGTCTGCTAAGTTATTGGAATGCAGAATTTAGTAAAATCCTTTAAATTTTCATTGCATAAGTTTTTATTAGCAAAAATATTATTTGAAATTTGCTATAAATTTGATCAATTTTCAGTGTTTTTCATAATTGTTTTTCACACACTAAACAATAAAATAATTTTTAATTCATCTGATGAAATTCCTGCTTATTTTAAGATTACTTTAATGTATAATACAATATTGTTCATTGATCACAACAGCAATCTAACTCGATATAGTTATTGCCAATAGTTATATAGCTATCTCTTTCGTCTAAACCGCACGCTTAATGTAATATTTGATGCAACATTTTGTCAATTTTGCTTAATGTGCGAAATTATTTAATCGCGCAATTTTATTCCAACACCCAATGATAATAATAATAAAAAATCTTCAATACATCCCAACAACTCGCATTTATATCCAATTCTATTTATTGTGCTCTTATTTAAATACGCGAATACGGTTTCCCTTGGAAATCCATCTCGGGCGCTGTACTTATTCCGGCATTTATTGGATGTATTTTAACCGCGCGCGACCCGCGGAGATGTTTGTTGTAAAAATTGCGCGAATAAAAGATCACTTGAGGGCGTATTTTCTCTCTCCGCGGATTTTACAACGTTATTATGTCCTTTTATGGGCGCGTATTAAAAATTATGGTTCCGAATATAAAACCCGATGTACGGCGGCACCGTCGCCGAACATACGTGTTTTCGTATTATTTTATACGAGGGGAGAACGGGTATTACAAACAACTTCAAAGTTGAGATTATGTATATATTTTTTTATATATTTATTTATGTACGCAGAGAAAAAAAAAACATAATTTATTTATATAAATAATACGTAGTAATAAAAAAAGTAAAGAGAAAGTAAGTACTCTATAATATGAAGTATAGTGATATTTAACACAACCAGTCGTTTAATCGCAATAACAATTTTTAAATTGAAAAATATATTATTACATTTCCCTGCCCAAGGGAAAGTATTGTGATCGTAAAGTAAACGTTTTCGAACGAATATGCACGTTTTGAGGTTCCCTGAGTCCAATCCATCGACTTTTGAAATATGTGTGTGTGTGTGTCTGTGTTTTATATACAAAAAAAAAACATGCATTTGTTTAATGTCATTCTAAACTCAAATATTTAACGAACAATAAACTGTTTTTTTTTTCATAATAAATTAAAGACGACGTAAGCGCCACCTTTTGCCTAATTTCAAGTGGCATCCTCAATGATTTGGGTCTACAAGGTAGATGACTGAGAATCATTGTTTCGTCCACTAAATTAAGGCGAACTTAATAAAAACAATGTGTTTTTGTTTTCTCCACAACTGCCCTATACACTCGCTACCCTTTTTAAAAAGAACGCATTATATGATGATGCACTATAATAAAAGTCCTCTATACTACCGCAAAATCGAAAATTTAACAATATTGTTTCCGCTAACTGCAGCTCGATCTCAGTAGGTTGAGTCGTGAATCAGAATTATAAAAAAAACTAAATAAAGTATTGAGCGCCACTTGATTTAAAAAAAAACTTTTAAAACCAAGAAAATAAAGGAAGACAACAATAAGATCTTGAAGAAAAGGGGAAATAAAAAAATGTATTAAGAAAATTAATAATAAAGTATTTATTAAATAACTTGTGATTATATTTAATGTTTTTAAGAACCACTCTGTATGTAATAGTCATTATTGTGTAATTATCGCTTTGTATAGATAACATTGTAAATAGCAAATAATTCATAAATCAAATAGTTTGAAGTAATCAGATTCCACCGCAAGAGACATCAAGCTCTGTTCGAATTATTAAAACCTAAATGTAAGTCGAATTTTCTTATGCAAATATAAGGGATGTTGTTAATTATATTTTTCAATTTTTAGAAATTTTTTTATCAACATTAAAAATAGCTTTGAATACAGATTTTTATATGTTAACTTTTGCTTTAGACACATTAAAAAACAGATATTTTGAATATGCCAAAACTTCAAAATGCAATAATCTAGATGACTTTATAAATAGGTGTGATTATGCAATAAATTTAGTACACGATAACGATAAGTCCAAATTTTTAGTTGCTATTTAAAGTAAATTGTTAGGTGAGGCTGGTAGACGAGTTTTTAGCAGGGAAATAGATTCTTAAGATGAACTAAAAACATTTTTAAGGGAACAGTTTTCGCCAATACCTACATATAGTAATATATTTTCCGAAGTAAGTTTATGTTTACAAAAAAATAATGAAACTGTCAATGAATATGTAACCCGAATTGAATATTGTCGGTTAAAGTATCTTAGAATTTTAAATATAAATTTAACACCTGTTGCTCGTGAAGCACAAATTAGCTTAGTTATTAATCATATTTTACAAGTTTTCCTGTTCGGCATAAAAAAAAAACACTAAATACTGTTATAAAGACAATAAAACCAAAAACATTAGATGAGCAATTCGCGAGGAGTCATATTTCTTTAAAAATAAAAATAATTTTAATAATCCTAGATTTTGTTATATTTGTAAAAGTAATTTTCCCTCAACATCCAATTGTAAATTTAATGTTAATCAAATAAAACGATCACATGGATATCAATCAAATAATAATAATAATAATAATAATAATTTATTCATGCTAATAACAAATTTGTTTTACATAAGTCAGGATGGAGTGTCTGTGATAGCAAAGCCATACATAATTAAAATAGTACACATTAAAAGGTATAAAAGTAAAGCATATACATAAATATTACAACAATAAAATGCTGACTTTATTGACTAGTTTATAGTTTAATAGTGATAGTTGGAGGAGGATGCTACTCTAGATCTGTTATAGTTTCTGTCTTCAACAGGTATTCCTCCCAAGTAAAAAACGCATTAATGGTTAAGAATTTTTTAATTCTGCTTCGAAATTTATTTTGGGGCAGTTGCTTTACGGTTGCCGGCAACACGTTATAAAATTTAGGTGCCCAGTACCTAGTCCCGTTGAACGATTTAGACAGTCGCATTGGTTCAGTTCTTAAATTCGATGTTTGTCTTGTTCCATAGTTATGAACAGTTTCGCTTGTTATATAGTCTTGTCTATTTTTTGTAATATGAGTCAAGCAGCTGTATATATAAAGACAGGGAAGAGTCATGACACCTAGTTTTTTAAATAGAGGTCTGGAGTCATCTCTATATTTTGCGCCTGCGATGATTCTAACGCATTTTCTTTGCAGGCTAAATATTCTGTGCCTACTTGCGGAATGTCCCCAAACAAGTAGACAGTAAGTCATTATAGACTGGCAGGTCGCAAAGTAACATGTTAGTTGCATGTGTTCCGAGACTGAGTTTCCCAGATTTCTTAGCAAAAATATATTTCTGTTGAGTTTGTTTGCTAGTGCCTCTCCATTTACATCCCATCTTAGTCTCGTGTCAAGATGGATTCCAAGAAACTTTGTCGATTGAGCCATGTGTAAGTCATGATTTCTGAGCGTGAATAGCATACTGACTGTTTTGTTTTGCTTAAGGTGTAACTTATTGCTATTGAACCATTCTGTTCCCTTAGATACAGCTGTGTGGCTTTCTGTCAGTGCATTATTTATGCATGAGTTGGACGTTTTAACCAATGTGTCATCTGCATACAACACAGTAGTATAATTTTCCAGGTGAGATACAAGATCATTAATATATATGATAAAAAAAAGGGGGCCCAAGATAGAGCCTTGAGGAACACCGTACTTAGTGAAAGCAGCCTCTGACACATCATTGTTCAAACGCACAACTTGCCTTCTGTTATCAAGGTATGAAGCAATTAGTTTTAGAGTGCTATCTTGAAAACCATACATCGATATCTTAGTTAACAGTATATCATGACTTACACAATCAAACGCTTTGCTGAGATCTACGAAGGTAACTATGGAGTGCTCACTTTTCTCGAATGCGTCCAGG
The DNA here is from genome assembly GCA_963082785.1 of Philonthus spinipes. Lineage (NCBI taxonomy): Eukaryota > Metazoa > Arthropoda > Insecta > Coleoptera > Staphylinidae > Philonthus > Philonthus spinipes. The sequence goes on from OY720314.1 coordinate 7,198,902, forward strand.
AGTTCATCGACTAGTGTTGTTATTGCGTTAGCAGTAGACATGTTCCTTCTGAAACCAAACTGCGTTTTATGCAGGAGATTATTATTTTCAAGATATAAGCCAGTAGTTACATGCAATTATTGCAAACATTTGGGACACTCCATAAATAATTGTATATATATAGTAACAATAAGCGAACTCATTTTAATGCAAATAATAAAGCAAATTATTGTAATTCATAATATAAACAGATTTATCCGAATTTTCGAAATTCTCAAAATAAATCAAATGCTGTCTTTAATCAATCAATAGACAAGAGTATTCATTCACTTGGTCACAGTTATTTAAATATATTAAATAAAAATGAATTGAAAATAATTAATAAATTATTTTCACATTTAACATCTTTAAATTATGTAAGGCATAGCTGTACTGATGAGGGATTGATCCCGAAACACGTGTCTGCAGATGGCCTTAAATTAAGTGGCGTTCCTTTTGTTGTTTTTACATTAAATTTTTCTCGGATCAAAATTTGTTGCATTATGCAATATTTTATTGATGTGCAACAGCAGGTGTACATTATGTAATTCAATATCCGGCGTGGGTATTTACCCGGGAAGTAGTTGTTTTAATGTGCATTTGTTTAACGTCCTTACGTAACGTAAGTCAAAAGTCACAGAACTAAATGTGAAAATAATTTATTAATTATTTTCAAATCATTTTTATTTAATATGTTTAATCAATCAATTACTACGTCAAATGATCATAATCAAAATGGCTCTGTTGAAAATAATTTTCGCTCAATGGAATTAAGTCAGAATGAGAGCCAAAGTAATCATTCTGCCTTTATTATTTTTAATGATAATAAACCTGCGGAAATACCTACATATACAGACATTTGTAAATTAAAAGATAAATCTCAAAATGCAGACTTTGAAACTTTAAATGCTAAAATTCAAATTTTAAAATCCAATCTACTTATCAAATTTCTAGAAATCCATCTCCGCAATCTAACGTTAAAGATAAAAAGGAATTAAGTAGAAATATTCACAGCATGTCTCAAAAAGAAATAATGACAGAAGATAATTGTAACCAATCCAATCTCTCAGAAAATAAAAAAATAAATATGATCTAGAGAAATAAAGGAAAACAAAGATTAAAAATTAATTCTAGATTTAGATGAATTATTTAAGTATACAATACATAATCAACAATATTTTTTGTATATATTTTTCATTATTTATTTATTTGTTTATTAGTGATGGTTAAACATTATTTTATAGATAAGTCTGTATTTAGTCACTTAATATTAATATTTTAATTTAAATGAATTAAAAATCCCTTTTTGTAGGGATATCGATATACATTTTACATGTTTTCTAGTTGTATTTTTTAGTGAAAGTGAATCGTACATTTTTTTAACACACTGAGAGTTTATGTTGTTCTGATTTATTTTTGTAACTTTCGAAAAAAAAAAATCAAACTTGCATATTGATATTTTTTCTTTTTTATGAGGGGAGGAGTGTAATGTACCTCTCACTTGTGATTATATTTAATGTTTTTAAGAACCACTCTGTGTATAATAGTCATTATTGTGTAATTATCGCTTTGTATAGATAACATTGGAAATAGCAAATAATTCATAAATCAAATACTTTTCACATTCGAAATCAATTATTATCAATTATATTTTCGCTTTGTTATTCCATGTTATGCATACAAACACTTACTGTATTATCTTATCATCAAAGAAATTAAGTTGTTCTGGTGTTGAGGAGGACACTTCTATTTCGACAGTTGAGTAAGACAGTTTTCTAAATCAAAACTCTGAATCTCTAATTTCTAATTCTTATTTATTTCAAATTGTAAATTCGTTTATTAAGTATTAATTAAATATCAAGTAAGATTTGTAACTTTGACTATCATTGATCGAATCCAAGTTGACAAAATCGCGTCTTCGACAACGAACTCTAGGAAATCCAAATAAAATAAACGAACCGTAACGACGAATAACACCATCGTACGTTACATAAACAATAATCAATTCACATATGAATAATAATGGTGAAGAAAATAAATTAAAGACATCCGATCAAGAGAATTACAAAAGGAAAATTTGTTTCAGATCACAAACTTAATAGGACTAAATAGAAAAGAGTATTTATTCATTCACTTGGTCACAGTTATTTAAATATATTAAATAAAAACGATTTGAAAATAATTAATAATTTGTTGTTTTTGCATTGAATTTTCTCGGATCAAAACTTGCAATATTTTATTGATGTGCAACAGCAGGTGTACATTATGTAATTCAATGTCCGGCGTGAGTATTTGCCAGGGAAGTAGTTGTTTTAATGTGCATTTGTTTAACATACTTACTTAGCGTAAGTCAAAAATCACAGAGCTAAATGTGAAAATAATTTATTAATTATTTTCAAATAATTTTTATTTAATATATTAATAGGACTATTTCTTAAAAAAAAACGTATCCACTTTTACATAAATAAATTCCCCAGAAAATTACATCACCAATTTTACAATTTTTATTTTTTTAAATTTTTAAACAGAGAAATAGTTTTCAAAAATTAATATTAACGCTATTTTTAGCAACAATATTAAATTGAATTTCACTTGTTTAAATTTATGATTTCACCGGTTGTCTTTGACATGATCCCTCTTAAAAAATATAATTAAAAAAATCTCGACCCTTAATTTAAATTGTTTTATACCGTTCGGTCTACACAACTTTCTGCCAAATATCCAAACTACCGCAGTCCCAACCTCCCCGTCACCACAAATTCTTTATAAAACCTCGAACAGTACAATTTATACCCTCACTAACAAAAAAACATCCACCAGCACCCAGACGGAATCCAAAATATATATCGCACGACTCCAAGTATCATATGGCATTAAAACACTGGAAAATATTAATTCAGGATGATTTAATTGAAATTAAAACACTTGGTTTGCTTCACTTATAACGGGTTAAGTGAGAAATTAATTAAACAGTTAATTGTTGAGGCTTCTACTTTGTTATACATTGTAATTCAATTTTAATAAATGAAACACTTTTTTACTTTGTTTGTATAAATCCGATTTATACAAACAAAGTAAAAAAGTGTTTCATTTATTAAAATTGAATTAATTAAACATAATGGAAAATATATTTATAATTGTAATTAATACTTATTAATAAAAAATACTCCTTAAATTAGTATTGCTTTATGATTTTTGGTTTTCTAATTTAAATGAATTTAATTTAATTTATACCTAGTTTCTCATCTCATCACCACCGACCATTAGAGATTATAATCAAAGAAATGGAAAGATAGCAAAACGCGCGCGTTAAAATATTTAAACGTGAAATTAAGAATGTCTTTAGTAATAACCCCCTGTTAATTATTTTAAAATGTCAATATTTACATTTTCTAACCGATTTTAGAGAAACATTTGAAAGTAACTAGCTCCAAGCGACAGTTGTGATTTTTTTATGAAGCTAGTCGAATATTTGAAAATATTGCTATATTAAAATAAATGACAATTAACTATTTATTAAATACTAATTAATAAAAAATACTCATTAATTGCCTTATAATTTTTGGTTTTCTAATTTAAATGAATTTAATTTAATTTATACCTAGATTCTTATTTCATCACCACCGATAATTATAGATTATAATCAAAGAAATGGAAAGATAGCAAAACGTGCGCGTTAAAATATTTAAACGTGAAATTAAGAATGTCTTTAGTAATAACCCCCTGTTAATTATTTTAAAATGTCAATATTTACATTTTCTAACCGATTTTAGAGAGACATTTGAAAGTAACTAGCTCCAAGCGGCAGTTGTGATTTTTTTATGAAGCGAGTCGAATATTTGAAAATATTGCTATATTAAAATAAATGACAATCAACTATTTCTAAAGGTTACCCCCAAGAAATTCTTTTTAAAATGTTAGCTTCGCAATTCTTAACTGATTCCAAACAGAAATTTGAACGTAGCTAGCTCCAAACTGCTGATATGATTTATTTATGAAGTAAGTTGAACATTTCAATTTCAATTTACTTTATTAACGGAATCTCCATTTCCAAATTACAATTATAATTACATATTAAAAATTTTATAAGAAAAGTGTGACGCTCTAAAAAGATTATAAAACATATGTATATTAAAAAAAGGCAAATTACCAATCACAAATTACGACAAAATACAAAATAAAAATAATACGCATCAAAATATTTATTTATCAATCCCAAACAGTTCATTGTGAAAAAAAAAAAAATATATTGCCAGATTAATACTTCAGTAAATTAGTGTTTTTTTATAGCTTACTTTCTGGGACTTCTTTTTAAAAGGTTAATTTTCGTAGAAATATTTGCATTCATGCTTTATGCAATAAATCTACAAATTTATTGATTTGCTAATTGTTTGGGATTGTATTTTGTTGTTTTTCGGTATTGAAATAATAAAAGATCTTTTAAGCTTCAAATAAGAGAAATAATTGATAATAAAATGGAGAGGGCAGAAAGACCTCCGGTTAATAGCCCATGACAGACTACTAATCCATCAATATGTATTGTAAATATAATTAAATAAAATGAAATCAAACAAAGATGATTCACACATTTGCAGCTATTTAAATTACAATGAAATTAAACAAGGACAATTTTTGGTAATGATCAATAAAATTCGATCAATCCCTTTTTCCAACTGCAAAAAATTCTTACACTGTAAGTTTTACAAACATGTATTGAAACAACTACTTCCCGAGCATTTACCCCACCGGACATTGGATTACACAATAGAAATAGAAATATTTGTAAAGAATTGTAATTCTGCTCTCTGAATTAAGATGTTTGTATATAAAATGGAGTTTAAATTCATGACAGAGCAGAAAGACCTCTGATGCTAGATTAATACTTCGGTGAATTAGTTATTTTTATAGCTTACGTTCTACAAATTCTTTTTAAAATGTTAGGTTTACATTTATTAACTCATCCCAGAAAGAAATTTGAAAGTAGCTAGCTCCAAATGGCAGTTAATATTTTGCTTATAGAGTGAATCGAATATATGAAAATGTTTCTGAATTAATAGTACTGTCAAGGCCGAAAGAAAGAAAACGTTTCTCTTAAGAATTTGTATGTGTTTTAAATTGTTTCATGTATTGTATATTAAATTAAATATGTATGTATTCTTTGGGAATAATTTCATTTATTCAAATTGAATTACAATGTATAGCAAAGTGGAAGCTTCAACAATTAACAAGTTGTAATATGAAAACACTTTGTACACTCTTCTTCACTTATTTATTTATTAACAGATGTACATTTCGATCACCATGTGATCATTATCACAAACAATGTTTGTTTGTAAAACATTGATAATGATCACATGGTGATCGAAATGTACATCTGTTAATAAATAAATAAGTGAAGAAAAGTGTACAAAGTGTTTTCATATTTCTTTCAAATCTTCACGAAACTCACATTTAATTAAGTGTAACAAGTTGTAGTTGTTACAATTATTTTCACACCTAATAATTTGATTGTATATTACGAAATGATACATATTTTCCTCGCACAAAAAGATTAAGGTTGATACGATAAGTTTATTCATATATTTTTTTTAATACCAACATGTTTATGCTTGTTAGATAAGGCCAAGAGGAGCATTTTACTCCCCGAGACGGAATATTCAATTTGCGACACTTAAATGTAACCGTTCCGGCGTTACGGATATCTCCACCCCAAACACGGGCATATTCGCTGCAGCGAGATATCTTCCGCGCAGTAAAATTCCCTTTCACGTGTAACGCCATAATCTCCATTTTAAAGAAATTGTAAAGGAATTTAACGTTTTTTCGGGGCATTCATTCGCTCGCCTTTCGTAAACTAGATAAAAAAGGAGGTGTACGTCCTCCCCGCCGGGCCGGAGCGGATCGATGCAGATTTAATCCGGTGTAAGTAAAAGTTATCTCTGGATTGAATGGCCTCCTGCGGAGCTCCGGGAGTCCGGAACTCGGGGAGTCCGGATGCGAACGACATTAGATACACTACAGCTTGATATTATTAGATCCAGTCTCGGCTCACTCTGATACCATTACACCACTTTATTGGATATAGCCAATGAGTCGATTTAGTTTATAGGGTGGTTTTGCTCGTCTTACCGCATACGCGATACACACACATACTCAACGCTAATTATTATTTACACGATTTCAATCAATTCATATTTTGGATATAAATAAATAACTATAACCCGACACCATATGATAGAAGGGATTACTCATTATATATATGTATATAAATAACTATAATATAATTAATGGTTTTAATATTTAGACATTGGTAGTTCATATTGTATGAAATAAATATGAATAAATTATTAAAAATCAACCAATAAAACACAGATTAGATTGAATAACTTTAAATTCTCGACTAGTTTCGGGTTATCAGCCCATTTTCAAGAGAAACTAGTCGAGAATTTAAAGTTATTCAATCTAATCTATGTTTTATTGGTCGATTTTTAATAATTTATTCATATTTATTTCATATTAACTATAATAAATTTAATTTTATGTAAAAACTAAATTTTGTATCATTATTTCAGTCATAAATAATAATCATAAATAAATCTTGATTAACGTGATAACCCTATTATACATAATTAGATTTTTTATTGAAAAAAAAATCTAGATTAAAATTTTTTTGCTTAATTAGTATTACTGAGATGCAACGGCAAACATCTCTTGTATAAATCTCTAAATGTGAAAATAATTTATTAATTATTTTCAAATCAATTTTTATTTAATATCTCTTGTATAATTCAATGTCCGGTGTGAGTTAAAATGACTGTATTTTTAACAATAAGTGTTAATTTTAGTAAATTAAAAAAAATATATATCGTTGCATTTCATTTAATTTTTTTTAATTGACGTATCTGATTAAAAAAATGATTTATCAGTATTACTGAGATGCAACGGCATTTAGGCTCATATGATTTTCTTTAATGATGAGGTATGCGAACGATTTGTCTACCAATTCTAACTTTATGCTCTTCACTTCTTCATTTGCAGTTTTCACAGCCCATTTACGCCGCATGGATATTTCCCATCTCATTCATATTACATAATTTTTTTATCTACATTAATTTATCATCACTTGAAGATTGAAATAAGCCGGTTGCATTTTGTTTTCACAATGAACTGTTTGGGATTGATAAATAAATATTTTGATGCGTATTATTTTCATTTTGTATTTTGTCGTAATTTGTGATTGGTAATTTGCCTTTTTTTATACATATGTTTTGTAATCTTTTTAGAGCGTCACACTTTTTTTATAAAATTTTTAATATGTAATTATAATTGTAATTTGGAAATGGAGATTCCGTTAATAAAGTAAATTGAAATTGAAATTTGAATAATGATACATCAAATTAAATAATTTTATATGAGCTTTCGACAATTGTCAGATTCGTCAATTAATAAATTTAAAAGAAATACAAAGATAATTTTCAGATTTCAGATGACATCCTGAGGGTTTCGCGTGAGCGAATGCAACGGCATTAAAGCTCATATGAAATTCTTTAATTTGAATAATGATACATCAAATTAAATAATTTCATATGAGCTTTCGGCAATTGTCAGATTCGTCAATTAATAAATTTAAATGAAATACAAAGATAATTTTCAGTTTTCGGATGCCGTCCCGGGGGTTTCGCGTGGGTGGCTGGATTTGGAAACACCGATGATTCATCACCGGGAAATGGGTAAAACGCGGAGAGAGAATGAGCAACTCGTGGTTCCTGTGGTAGACCGAACACTCCGTGTTACTGGACCTAAACCTGAATACTTTAAACTCCGGTTTATTTACTCACTCCCTTCCTCCCCGGCTGCACACAAACGAAATTATTTTATACCCTCTTGCATATTTATGTGACTTTAAATACAATTTTCGTAGAAATATTTGCATTCATGCTTTTTATAAAGCAAATCTACAAATTTATTGATTTGTTAATTGTTTGGGATTGTACTTTGTTGTTTTTTTTGGTATTGAAATAATAAAAGATCTTTTAAGCTTCAAATAAGAGAAAGAATTGAAAATAAAATGGAGAGGGCAGAAAAACCTCCGGTCGAAAGAAAGAGTCTGTCAGTAGTAGTCTGTCATGGGCTATAGTCAGATAGCAGAATTACAATTCTTTACAAATATTTATATTTACAATACATATTGATGGGTTAGTAGTCTGTCATGGGCTGTGGTCGATAGCCCATGACAGACTACTAACCCATCAATATGTATTGTAAATATAAATATTTGTAAAGAATTGTAATTCTGCTATCTGACTAAAGATGTTTGTATATAAAATGGAGTTTAAATTCATGACAGGGCATAAAGACCTCTGACCGATGGCTCATATAGAGTAACACCTACATTTATTCTAATGTGTTGGTGTTGGTGTGTTGGTCTCTGTCTTTATTAGTCAATATTTGAGGTTTAATATAATTTAAATTAGTAATTTCTTGCGTATCATTATATTGAATGTGCAAATAGTCAAACCAAGAATAAATCTAGCCAGTAAGTACCCTATAACCGCTATATTTACGTTAATCATAAATGTGACCTATATTATCAGTAGCAAATTATCACTTCGTACATACGTGCTTATTCCTTTATTCCGTGGTCTATTTTATCCTGTGATGTCTTTATTGCAAGCCCTGTGGTGTGAAGAGTGTCTATTGTTCAACCACATTATTTCACTATCTATACCTTTGTTTTGACACTTCCATTTTCGGTTGTGCGCGCGCGCCTTCCTCTGAGCATTAATTACTAACAACGTTCCAACGTTGCCGCGGCCCCGCATTGATTAATTAATAATTCGGATTTTATCTACATTTACCATGCCGATGATTTGTTTAATTTGCGCTAGAAATATTAGTCCGAAATGTAAGGCATGCGCAGCTTGGCACCACGCTTCTTGTATTGGATTGGATATAGACCGTATAAATTATTATGTAGAAGAAGCGCGAAAAGAAAAGGGAGATAGATGGATTTGCGATAAATGCACTCCAGATGAAGAATTGGCATCAGCTACTGAAATTAATACGCCCCCAAAATTGCCAGATAATACAAATACTTTATCTGACATGCAAAGAATGTTTGAGAATGTTATTGATAGTCGCTTGTCAGCATTTACTACCACCATACAAAAAGCTATTAATGATTTTTCATTAACAATGGAGTCGATTATTGTCAGACTTAACAATCTGGATATAGAAAATCAACAATTAAAAGAATCACAAATTGAAAGACTGTTATTCCTTACTTCACAATTTATTTTTATGTTAGATGCACATTTCGAGACACAAAGTGCTCATTATCAATAACAACTAAATTCTTAAATCTAAGTGCACGATATATAAAGTATATGGATTATTGGGAAAAAACGTTGATTACACTAATTGGGTTGTCGGTATCTGCGGGTTGTAGGATGGATTAAGGTAGGGTGGTTGTCGGTGGGATTACATTCTTTGCGGGGTTCTTTTCGGGTAACAATTCCAATAATGGATTATCCAGTGGGCTAAGGTCGAAATTTAGTAAATTATTTTTATATTTAAACATTTCAATAGATTCAAGCATGTTTAATTTATTTAGATTTGATTGTTTTAAAAGCTTTATGTTGTTTACCGAAAATTTGTGTCCTGTTTCCATTGAGTGATGCGCTACTGCTGATTTGTTTGGGTTTTGGGATTTGAGGTGATATTGGTGTTCTTTGAATCGCTTTAATATGTTTCGTTGTGTTTGTCCTACGTATACTCTATCACAGTTGTTACACTCGATTGCATAGATTCCTGATTGATCTAGGTGGTTTTCTTTTGTGAAAGTATTGCCAAGAAAACTTTTTAATTTATTCTTGACATAAAAGGCAGGTGCAAGGCTGATTTTTTTAAATAACCTACCAATTCTATTACATGTTGCTGGGTGGTAAACGAATCTAGCATATTTTGTAGGGATTTCTTTTGATTTGTCAAATGTAGTATTGGATTTTATTTTTTGGTTATTAATATGTTTATTAATTAATTTGTTAATTGTATCAGGGGTGTAGTTTAACGAGATGGCTATTTTCTTTATTAAACTCAATTCTTTCTTCCTATTTTCTTTGGATAATGGTATGTTAATTGCCCGGAAAATCATGCTGTTAAAAGTAGCGAGTTTATGTTTAAAGGGAGTAGATGAGGATGCGTGTATGTAGTTGAATGTGTGTGTATTTTTCCTATAGATATTAAATTCAATTTTTTCGTTATTTTTGTTTATTAATAATAAATCTAAAAAGGGGATTTGGTTGTTTTCTTCTACTTCGTGAGTGAACTTAATGCTGGGGAAAAGATTGTTTAATTTTATTGTAAAGTCTTCTATGTCTGTGTCTTTTTTAACTACTGCGATTATGTCGTCTACGTATCTATACCAAACCCTCGGAAAGTTTGGAATTGTTTTCTTTGCCTTGTTTTCAAGATAATTCATGAAAATATTGGCTAAAAACGGTGACAAGGGGTTGCCCATTGCTGTTCCGAAGGTTTGTTTATAATACTTGTTATTGAATATGAAAGTATTGCATTCCATTACAAATTTCGTAAGTTCTAAGTATTCTTTTATTATATTTTCATCTAATGAGTTGTCTCGCAAAATTTGTTTTAGAATTTTATACGTTTCTTGTAATGGAATGCTGGGAAAAAGTGCTTCTACGTCAAAGGAGACTAACATTTCGTTCTGGTCTATTTTAATCTGTTGTAGTTTTTCGGAAAGGAGAATTGAGTTTTTAATAGACATATCGTTATTAATTTTAAGTTTTTTAAATTCGTTTACTAACCATTTAGCCAACAAGTAGGTCGGAGAATTCACGTTTGAAACAATAGGTCGCCATTTATCACCGGGTTTATGAATTTTCGGTAAACAATACAGCTTTGGCAATGTTGGGTTCTTGACCTTAAGTTTAATTTTAAGCCTATCGTCTATTAAATGTTTTGAATCCTTTAATAACTTAGATAATCCATTATTGTAACTGTTGATTGGATTTTTGATTTGTTTGGTATATGATCCTCCTTCTAACATGCATTCTATTTTATTGTAATAGTCATTTTTATTAACTATTACCATTGCGTTGCCCTTATCTGATTTCATGTAGAAAACGTCTTTCTCTTTTAGTGTTTTGACCGCTCTTGATTCGCTGTTATTCTTTTTGGTGTTGTTTTTCCTCGGCTTCTTCTGTATCTTCTTCATGGTTTCTTTTACTGCAATTCGGAAGGCTGTGGCATCTTCTTCTACTAGTTGTTGGGCTGCTAATTCTACATCATTTATGGTGTCAGTAATTAAAAGAATAATTACAAAACATAAAGAAAAACCAAGAAGCTGTGGCGGATTCCAATAATTACAACATTATTGAAGAAATTAGCGAAAGAAATATTAGAGCTAAAAACTTAATGATTTTTAATGTTGATGAATCTCGATGCACTGATACACAAACACGTATTAACGATGATACTGCAGCAATTCATATCTTGTTAAATTTCGATACTCAACTTCTACCAACTATAAATAATAATGAAATTAAACAAGGAAAATTTCTGGCAATGATCAATAAAATTCGATCAATCCCTTTTTCCAACTGCAAAAATTACTTACACTGTAAGTTTTAAAAACATCTATTGAAACAACTACTTCCCTAGCATTTACCCCGCCGGACATTGGATTACACAATAGATATTTGTTGTTGCATAGCAGCCCTACTGCGAATTGCAACGGTTTGAGTCGAAATTATTTAATGAAAGGAAACAACAAATAATAGTTACAAGGCTATCTGCAGACACGTATTTCGGAATTTCATCCCTCATCAGTACAGCTATGCCCTGCAAGCCCTTAGTTGTTAAACAATTTTTAATTAATTTTTACGTACCGTCTTCAACGAGATCGCGGATGGAAGTGATCGCGGTGAAGGACGCGCGCATTGAGCGGATTATCAGAGTGGGTCGCAAGGTTCAGAACAAAAATCGACCAATCAAAGTAATGTTTTCATGTGCCGAAACACCGAAACTAATATTAAAATCGTTACATCGATAACGGATCTACAAATAAAATCTGACTTAACTAAAATACAGAGGAACAATGTTAAGGAGTTGTACCAGAAATTAGCGGAGAGGAGGAACAACGGTGAAACTAACCTCTCCATTAAATATATTAACAATAATCCTAGGATTTTTATAGAGAATGAGCTTCGAAAATCATCAAAAAAGTCCGAAACCATCAATACTGAGTGAGTGCCAGAATGACATTAGGTCTCTGCAAATGAATCTTGATACGATTCAACACTGGTGTTCCAGAGTATACCTGGATCTTAATATAAACAAGTGTTGTGTTTTAAGCTATAATAGGACGTTTAATAACCTCATGCAGTCGTACCATCTGTCGGGTATTAAATTAACCACCGTTGACTCATTTAAAGACTTGGGTGTTATCTTTGACCGAAAGCTTACTTTTACAGCACACATTGAGTCCGTTCGAGCTGCTGCTTCCAGATCCCTTGGGTTTGTCTTTAGAAACGTACGAAAATTTCGCCACACAGACGCTGTAAAATCCCTTTACAATGCTTTCGTGTATAGCAAAATGAATTACTGTAGTCTGATTTGGCATCCAATATATCTTAGCCATTCACTTGTATTAGACCGCATCCATAGACGTTTCCTAAAATTTCTTTCATACAAGGTAGATGGAACGTATCCGCCAATTGGGACCTATCAAGCCGACCACAACATGCAATCTTTAGCTGAAAGAAGAGATCACCAGTGCGCTACATTTCTCAGGAGACTCTTAAATGGAAAGATAGACAGCCCACAATTGTTGTCAAAAATTCCGATAAATGTTCCAGTACAGGTTACTAGGTCGCATTCAACATTTAGATTGCCAACTAGTCACACCAGTGTTCTACAGCGATCGCCAATCCATACGATGTGTCGGTGTGCAGAAAATAATTGTGAAGACATATTCGTCTAATTTATTAAAATGAAATGTTACATATTTAATGTTTATTTTACTGATAGCTACGTTACTTAGAATTGTTAAGTTGTCCTGTAATTAGTTTATCCTGTTGGGCAATAAAGTATGTTATTATTATTATTAATACTAAAAAAAACTGAAAATATATCTGCAGAATGTAAGCGGTATGCGAATTAAAATTGAAGAAATATCTTTAAATGTGAACTTATGTTGTTATGATGTCATAATACTTACTGAGACTTGGCTCAATGATGAAATATCAAATAGTGAATTAAAATTTCACAACTTCAATATTTACAGACTAGATAGATCAAAATCTAATAGTACTAAAAGTCGAGGTGGTGGGATTTTGATAGCCGCTAAAAAGAATATTGGAATACAAGAAATTAATATGGAGAATCGTTTCGTTTTATTAACTGTTGGTGGAATTAATATTGTTGTTGGAGGCATTTATATCCCCCCCTGGCTCCAGTCTAGATAAATAAAGATACCACCGCGATTGTATTGAGTCTATCAGTATGCAGTATGATAGAGCTAAATTCATTATTTGTGGAGATTACAATATCCCAAACATTTTAAGTTGGAGTAATTTATCATTAGAACTCTCACCAGGGACAAATTCAAATGACTGTTTGGACTTAATAGCTAATTCCTATAGCTTTTTGAATCTTCATCAGAAAAATAGTATTCGTAATCAGCGAGGGACTTTGTTAGATTTGTTATTTTCTGATTGTGAAGACATGTATATTCAGGCTGACTTGGATCATTTACAGAGTTGGTGTGTTCGAAATAATTTGAATCTCAATGTTGGTAAGTGTAAATACATGAGATTCTCTAGAAGGAATGCGGAAAATAATTTGTAATAAAGGGTTTTCCAATAAGAGTGATATGATTTCTTAAAAAAAAACACTTATTGTTAAGGAAATTCAAATGTTTTTTTTTTTATTTAATGTGAAGTACAATCGATACAATTAAGTTTTAAATAAAACGTCATTCAAATGGCCTCCACGACTTCTTCTGCAGGAACGAATTCGATGAACCTAATTTTCGAGCACTTTTTCCGCTAAATCAAGTCGTATGTCATGAATAGTACGTTCAATATTGACTTGTAAAGCTTGAAGAGAGCCTGGTTTATTTCGAAAGACCAATGACTTCAAATAACCCCACAAGAAATAGTCTAATGGTGTTAAATCACAACTTCTTGGAGGCCATTCAATATCACAATTTCTTGAAATAATCGAATCTTCAAACTTTTGTGTGGCATGTAGCCCCGTCTTGTTGGAACCAAATGTTGTCAAGATCAACTTCTTCCAATTTCGGCCATAAAAAGTTGGCCATCATCGATCTATACCGCTCTCCATTAACAGTAACAGTGTTACCATCTTCATTTCGAAAGAAGTACGGACCGATGATTCTACTAGACCACACGAAACTGTCAATTTAGGTGAATGTAATGGTTTTTCTTGAATAATTTGTGGATTTTCTTCGCACCAGAATCGACAGTTTTGTTTATTTACCGCACCACTCAGATGAAAGTGAGCCTCATCGGAGAAGATGATTTTCTTAAAAAAAATCGTTATCGTTTTCAAGTTGTTCCAACGCAAAATCAGCAAATTCACGACGTTTACGGTGGTCCAATGGCTTCAGTTCTTGAGTGAGAACAATTTTATACGGATGCAAACCCAAATCCTTTTTCAAAATCCGCCAGATTGTGGTTTGAGACAGTCCCAATTGTTGAGAACGTCTTGGAATCGACTAATTGCGTTCTTTAGCAACACTTGCCTGAACGGCGGCAATATTTGCATTACTTCGAGCGGTTCTTTGTCTTATTGGCACTTTAACATTATGTAAAGAAAATGTACGCTCACAATTTTCAACAATTTGATGAATAACGGCACACTTGGACGATTATTACGATCATAAAATGGCAAAAGCGCACGAAAAGTTGCAATTGGAGAACGATTATTTTCATAATAAAACTGAATAATTTGTAATCGTTGTTCTCCATGATGAAATTGTAAACACTACTGAATACAATGAAAAATAAATGACAGATAATGACATATTACAAATGGCCGAAGCGTCACTTCAAAATCATATCATCCCTATTGGAAAACCTTATATGTTTTAAATGAAGCAATAGATATGTTGGATAGGAACTCCATGCATCATACAGCAATATGTTGTTCTGTGAATTTGGACTGTATTGAGACTTGCATACCCATTCATTCATTCAAAGATTTTAGTAGAGCCAATTACAATGAAATTAATAACTACTTGGGGTGAATCGATTGACACGATTTGTTCAGTAAATGCGATATTAATATTATGACTACAAGATTCTACGATCACATTTATTACATTAGTTTGTCCCTATGAAAATCATTCAGCGCAAACATTATCCTGCATGATTTGACTCTACACTGCTTAAGTTAACAAAAGATAAGAGATTAGCTCATGCGAAGTATAAGCAAAGTAGGTTAAACAGGAACTTGCAGCGGTTTCGACGGCTTAGGAGTGAGTGTAAACAACTTAGCAGCTATTTACAAGACTTGTACTACAAAAAGATGGAAGTGGATATTAATAATCAACCAACTAAATTTTGGCGACATATACAGAAGCTGAAGAAAGAAGATGGTCTTCCTAAAGTTATGTCTTATGGTAACAATACCCATAATAGTGTACAGGATATAGCCGATTCCTTCGCAGATAACTTTGCTGCGAACTATAAAATGCCCCAGGGTCAAAATAGTGCTTCTCCACGATTCTCTTCGCAGTATAGTGTGAGTGCGGGAAGTGACAAATTTATTATTAATATTAAAGACATTTATAGTGAACTTGCATCATTATCTGATAATTTTAGTTGTGGCACTGATGATATCCCAGGTGACTTTTTAAGTAGTTGTGTTTGTACCCTCACTGAGCCAATATATTTGTTATTTACTGCGTCATTGTCGCAGGGAGAGTTCCCTGCTTTTTGGAAGCATAGTTTTTTGGTACCAATTTACAAATCGGGAAAGAAAAGTGAAATCACAAATTATAGAGGAGTTGCCTTTCAATCTGTCACCGTTGAGCGTCCAGGGCAAAAACCATGCTGTTCCGAAATAATAATGTTTTTTCATAACCATTGCAATTGATTTGAAATAATTTTGTCAAATACTTTAGGAATATTTGACAAAATTATTTCAAATCAATTGCAATGGTTATCAAGAAACATTATTATTCCGAAACAGCATGGTTTTTGCCTTGGACGCTCAGCGGTGACAAATTTATTGGTTTACCAATCATACATATTGGATGCCTTGGAGAAAGGCTATCACGTTGATGCTATTTATACAGATTTCTCCAAGGCATTTTATAGGGTGAATCATGAATTTCTCATTAATAAATTCTGGGACTTCCGATTTAATGTTGAAACAATCAAATGGATTCAACCATTCTTGGATAATCGGACTCAATCAGTAAGGATAGAAAATTTTACATCTAAATGTATACACGTACCATCGGGGGTTCCACAAGGAACACACAGTGGACCCATCTTATTCTTGCTGTTCATAAATGATCTAGAGAATTGTGAATATCTTTTGTTTGCAGATGATTTGAAATTGTGTAAAGCGATTTCAAAGTCTGACGATACTTGCAGAGTTCAGGCTGACTTGGATCGTTTACAGAGTTGGTGTGTTCGAAATTATTTGAATCTCAATGTTGGTAAGTGTAAATACATGAGATTCTCTAGAAGGAATGCGGAAAATAATTTGTCATATGTTTTAAATGATGTTATATTAGACAAAGTTGATGTAATGAAGGACTTGGACTCTAAATTAAATTTCAACCAGCACATCGACTTGATTTCACGCAAGGCAATGAGAAATCTTGGGTTCCTATTAAGAAACACATCCATGTTTAATGTTTCGACGTTAATACTACTTCCCTAGTGCGGTCGAAGCTAGAATACGGTAGTATAATATGGTTTCCATTTTATTCTACACATATAGAAAAAATGGAGAGAGTACAAAACAAATTTTTAAAATTTATGTCATTTAAACTTGGGATAACATCTGTGGAATTTAATATTAACATTACATTGAACACCTTAAACCTAAAATCATTGCAGTCTAGAAGAGTTGAATTGGATCAAAATTTGTTGCATTATGCAATATTTTATTGATGTGCAACAGCAGGTGTACATTATGTAATTCAATGTCCGGCGTGGGTATTTGCCCTGGAAGTAGTTGTTTTAATGTGCATTTGTTTAATGTACTTACGTAACGTAAGTCAAAAGTTATAGAGCTAAATGTGAAAATAATTTATTAATTATTTTCAAATCGTTTTTATTTAATATATTTAAATAACTGTGACCAAGTGAATGAATAATACTCTTTTCTATTTATGTGAAACTCAATGTTCGGAATTATTAAGTTTGTTTAGTTTTAATGTTAACCCATATTTGCTGAAATGCAGAAGCAAGGCGGTTTTCAATATACGTCCCTGTAAGCAAAATTATACACTTAACAGTCCATTGAATAGAATAATAAGATGTATTAACCTACTCCACTGTGATATTAAATTTGATATATTTGGTAGTTCGTTCATTACATTTAAGCGTCAACTTAAGAAATTACTTTGATTTTGTACTTTTTTTGTAATTGCATATACATTGATTGATTGATTGATTGATTGTAACACTAGTATATATTGTATTGTTTTTGTAAAAATGTGATTCCGTAATAAAATTATTATTATTAATTATTTATGTTATATCATTTTTTATTAAAATCCAGTTTATCGAGAGTTGCATTTGACTGTCAATTTTAAATGTAAGAAATATTTGTAATTTTTATATAATTATTTTTTAAGTGAAATAAAACTTTAAAAATATATATATCGAAGTTAAATACACATTTGCATTAAAATAATAATGTGAGTTGTTTGAGTCGCGAACGATCCGTCACACGACCTCCGCAAATAATTCATTAAACCCAACGAAATAATTTAATACATTCATAATCAGCGGTCGCATTAGATAAATACATTAAACGCTAATTTCGTTGAGCGCGCGTAAAATAATTACATTTTATTGTCTATACACCGTCATTAGCCTGATGCACTCGCCGCTAATGTAATACAAATGTATCATTTGTATATTAGCCGGTAATAAATTCAAATCTGGAATATCATTTCAATAAAACCCGACCGTGCCGGAATTAATTCCACAATTCACGATGACGCTCTCTCTATCTATCTATGTTTCTCTGTATATGTATTGTCTGTTGTGTGTGTGTGTTTATTCATTCACAAAACATTTATTAATGAAATAAAAAATAAAATAATTTTATAAAAGTACTTTGAGAGAGAGAGAGAGAGAGAGAGAAAGAGAGAGAGAGAGAAAGAAAGAGAGAAAGAGAGAGAGAGAGAAAGAGAGAGAGAGAGAGTGAGAGAGAAAGAGAGAGCATTAACAGAGAGATATTTAAACAAAAGTATTACAAAAGCTTTTATTTGTATAATATTACAGTGCTTCTAAACATTTATCGGTAATGGGCTATCGACAATAGGTCTTTCTGCCCTATGTACTATATAAAAAATTCTATTGATTAATGTCTTCATGAATTGTATAAATTTAAATGTATAATATTGAATAATAATTTAAATTAATTAAATATAAATATGGAAAAAAAAATATATGGATAAGAAATACCTCCGATGGGATTTGAACCCATGTCCCCCGATTGCGCGAGTGCGCTACCAATTACACCACAGAAACCTGTGATATCAAATCTCCATTCAGAGCTTCAAGCACATCTATATATGTTGACAACAAGACATTAATCGCTATACTCTTCAAGACAGCAGAATAACTGTGTTTATGGGATTGATAATAAATGTGTTCGGTAATAGGGACCACTTTGGCTTGGTTGTAGAGGAGGGTATAAGATGAATCATTTTATACCCTCCTCTACAACCGAACCAGCTGCTTCGAATGTGATGATACAATTTTCGAGGTTGGATTGTTTTGTAAAGAATTTATGGGATTGATAATGAATGTGTTCGGTAATAGGGACCACTATGGTTTTGTTGTAGAGGAGGGTATAAGATGAATATTTTATACCCTCCTCTACAACCGAACCAGCTACTTCGAATGTGATGATACAATTTTGGAGGTTGGATTGTTTTGTAAAGAATTTATGGGATTGATAATGAATGTGTTCGGTAATAGGGACCACTTTGATCTGGTCGTAGAGGAGGGTATAAGATGAATCATTTTATACCCTCCTCTACAACCGAACCAGCTGCTTCGAATGTGATCATACAATTTTCGAGGTTGGATTGTTTTGTAAAGAATTTATGGGATTGATAATGAATGTGTTCGGTAACAGGGACCACTTTGGTTTGATTGTAGAGGAGGGTATGAGACGAATCATTTTATACCCTCCTCTACAACCGAACCAGCTACTTCGAATGTGATGATACAATTTTGGAGGTTGGATTGTTTTGTAAAGAATTTATGGGATTGATAATGAATGTGTTCGGTAATAGGGACCACTTTGGCTTGATTGTAGAGGAGGGTATAAGACGAATCATTTTATACCCTCCTCTACAACCGAACCAGCTGCTTCGAATGTGATGATACAATTTTCGAGGTTGGATTGTTTTGTAAAGAATTTATGGGATTGATAATGAATGTGTTCGGTAATAGGGACCACTTTGGCTTGGTTGTAGAGGAGGGTATAAAACGAATCATTTTATACCCTCCTCTATAACCGAACCAGCTGCTTCGAATGTGATGATACAATTTTCGAGGTTGGATTGTTTTGTAAAGAATTTATGGGATTGATAATGAATGTGTTCGGTAATAGGGACCACTTTGATCTGGTCGTAGAGTAGGGTATAAGATGAATCATTTTATACCCTCCTCTACAACCGAACCAGCTGCTTCGAATGTGATGATACAATTTTCGAGGTTGGATTGTTTTGTAAAGAATTTATGGGATTGATAATGAATGTGTTCGGTAATATGGACCACTTTGGCTTGGTTGTAGAGGAGGGTATAAAACGAATCATTTTATACCCTCCTCTACAACCGAACCAGCTGCTTCAAATGTGATGATACAATTTTGGAGGTTGAATTGTTTTGTAAAGAATTTATGGGATTGATAATGAATGTGTTCGGTAATAGGGACCACTTTGGCTTGGTTGTAGAGGAGGGTATAAAACGAATCATTTTATACCCTCCTCTATAACCGAACCAGCTGCTTCGAATGTGATGATACAATTTTCGAGGTTGAATTGTTTTGTAAAGAATTTATGGGATTGATAATGAATGTGTTCCGTAATAGGGACCACTTTGATCTGGTCGTAGAGGAGGGTATAAGACGAATCATTTTATACCCTCCTCTACAACCGAACCAGCTGCTTCAAATGTGATGATACAATTTTCGAGGTTGAATTGTTTTGTAAAGAATTTATGGGATTGATAATGAATGTGTTCCGTAATAGGGACCACTTTGATCTGGTCGTAGAGGAGGGTATAAGACGAATCATTTTATACCCTCCTCTACAACCGAACCAGCTGCTTCAAATGTGATGATACAATTTTCGAGGTTGAATTGTTTTGTAAAGAATTTATGGGATTGATAATGAATGTGTTCCGTAATAGGGACCACTTTGATCTGGTCGTAGAGGAGGGTATAAGACGAATCATTTTATACCCTCCTCTACAACCGAACCAGCTGCTTCAAATGTGATGATACAATTTTGGAGGTTGGATTGTTTTGTAAAGAAACAAAATGTAGAAAACTGTACTTATCGTTGGCTATCTATCGTCAGTATTGGGAACTAATGGGATCATTCGCAGAGGAAAACACAAGGAAACAATCTCACATATCGCTCAATGAATCACGTATTTTTGCGAAATATATTTTCGTTAATTTCTCAATTAATTGCTGTTTTAACCCAACAAACGTATAATGCAGTGTAATGAAAGTGTAAATATGTGCGTTAAATAACAAAATAATGCTTTTTAGTGTGGCGGAAATACAAAAATTCAGTGACATAACCTCCCGACTTTCGAGCTAAATTGTGAGAAAAATATAAGTGAAAGCCCCCTAAAACCACTAAAAATCCACTCCTACGTCTATCAGTTTTCATAAAAAACACCCCTTTGTAGGGGTTTTCTAATAAAAACTGAAATTTGAAGGGGGGGGTTTATCTTTATCTTCTTGTTTATCTTGCTATTATTATAATAAATTAATTTATTAAAAAAATAACGAATTAATGGACAAACTACATTAAATTCAATTAGTTCAAATTTAAAATTTTTCAAAATAACAAAAATCAAAAGAATAAATTCGAACAATAACATAACTCCAGCGGAGAAATCGAGCGCGGGGTGGCAGGAGAAGAGGAGCTGAAGGGCGGGGAAGGGGGTTAACATTCGGAAGTAGTAGAACCATTAAGTGTCGGGTTTATTGTGGAGTTTGTGCAACTGTAACTGTAACTGTATGAATATGTGCAGTCGCGTTCCCCCGGCCATGAATAATTTAGCGTTCGCTCTGCCTGCTCCTGAAAACGCTGAAACTACCCCGCGCGGGAGGAAAAATATAAATATCCTTTTAATACATTATTAATGCGGCAGCGACTTTAACGGAACTCAAGTTATCCGCACACGCCAGAATCAATTTGCTCTACCCCCAACACACACAAGAATACACGAATATATTCCCTTGGTTGTTCAAAACGAATCAATTTTAGAATAGTTTGTTTTATTACATAAATTATGAAAACAAAAAAAAACAACTCACATTTGTGGAAATTTTACAATTTCCAGCAGTGCATTTTCCAGGACAATAATTTTCAATTTTAATTTTACTTTATTAACGGAATCTCAATTTCCAAATTACATTTATAATTACATATTAAAAAATTTACAAGAAAAGTTTGACGCACTAAAAACATTACAAAATATATGTATAAAAAATGTAAATTACGACAAAATACATAATAAATAGAAAAGAGTATTCATTTTCTTGTCACAGAGCTAAATGTGGAAATAATTTATTAATTATTTTCAAATCATTTTTATTCAATATAAAACACATATATATTCTTAAGAGAAATGTCTATCGACCAGAGGTCTTTCGATCTATCGATAATAATAATCGAGGTACAATACAAACACATTACATTACTTACTCAAAATTACAGCAAACAAAGTGTATAAGTAAGTATATAGTTTAAATTCTCAAATTTTAAGTTTTATTAGAATTTAATTAAAATTTATTTCTATAAATAGCAGAGAATTTATTACAAAAACGAGTTAATATAATAACAGTCTAGAATGTTAAGTAATGGAATTTTCCCCGACATCCACTTTCCCGTGAATCCACCATTAGGCTCCACCGGGCAATTTCCCAGATTTCCCCTGAACTTCACATGTGGCCTTTTAGTTACTCAAGACCACCGCCTCAGCCTTCGCCTCCGCCCCCGTCGGGGTTTCTTTTATTGTTCGAATATTTTAGTTGATTAACCAAAATTGCCTCCCGTTTGCCCGAAATTAAATTTCCTTCCATTCCAGAAACAACGGACGGAGCGTTTCCTCGAAAATGTATATACAAGATGGGGAATTCTTAAATAATTATTAAATAATTACAGAAAGGTGAGTGCATTTAAAATGTAACACAAATCTCAACCTATAACTCATAGAAATTAAAAGAAATAACTTTATTGCTGATGAATACAAACTAATTGTGGTGATAATTGTAACAATAATTGAAAATAAAATAATTGAAGCAGAATGGATAGGACAGACAAACCTTTATTTTAATATATATACTCAATGTCTGTAAAAATATAATTGTCTGAATAAAGATATTTGTATATATAAATATATAATATAATTTTTATTGGAAAGAGTAACAATTATACATAATCAGTAATTCCTTTTACCAAATGGTGTCGGGTTTTAACAATTATTTAATTTTACAATTTTAATAGAAAAACAAGGATTTATTCACTTCAAATAAATTAAATAAAAAGAATTTGAAAATAATTAATTATTTAATAAATTATTTTTCGTTTAGCTACTGTGACATTGTGACTTATGCTACATAAGTACTTTGAAAAATGTCTACTCAAGAAGAAATTTATATAGTTTTACATAGTAACTACATTGTAGCTATATTGATTTTAGATGGTAAAACTATATAGTGTGTCAATATAGTTGCAACATAGAATATATATAGTAATATTTTATATGATTATATTAACATAGTCAAAACGTTGTGAATTGATAGATTTTTCTATATTGTAATTAAGTAGTTTTACTATATAGTGACAACATATAATAACTATATTTATTCATAAAATAATTTTACTACATAGTTACTATATAAATTTACTATGATAGAACTATATAGTTATACCATATAGTTTAAATACAACTTCAACGTAGATTTAATGTATTCGTTAATAGTTTTACTATATAGCCACTATATATAAATATTGCATGGTATGTATATACTTTTACTATGTACTCCCTACGTAATTTTGCTATATTATTTTTTCTAATAGATAGTAAACATTTAATGACATTACCACCATTCCTGTATCTATATTTATAAATTTCATATAGAGTTCAAATTATTACAAATGCTGTTTAATAAATAACTATTTTATATATAGTATTACTATATAGTCACTAGATATATGTATTATGAATTTCTTATGCAATTTCGCTATATCATTTATTCTAAATAGGTATTATTATTATGTAGTAGCATTTTAAATTGAAAGATTTATTAATTACTTTAATTAAAAATTGTATAAGAGAAAACTAATTAATAATGAATATAATTTATTTAAAACTTTCTACTACACAAGTGCATTGCATCAGTTTCGAACAAATTGTTTGTTTTTATGGAATGTTGGCTGTACAAATTGCTGAGCATAGAGCATAAAATTACATTTACGCATTCGTGTCATTCGATCTCAACGGAGGTGAGCAAAGTTAGTGTTTTTTCATCGAATTTTCATCGTTTTATATTTATACCTAATAATAATCTAAAGGATATTATAAATAATACATTTAAGGTAAGTACTTATTTATTGTTAGTAATTTTATATATTACGAAATTTATGTTAAAAAAAGTAGTGTTAGTAAATTTTCGTACTGCGATTTATTCAATCCATTAAAGGAAATTTACATCGTTATAATTCCTGCAAATAAATTTAATTATATTATTAATTTGTGGAAAATGTAACCTCCGAGTATTTTTAATAAATTTGTTAATTTAATCAACTATTGAATGTAGAATTCAGTATTTATCATTGATTCTATTAAATTAAGGCGCATTTTGTAATACTAAAGGAAGGTGTAATTCATTCAATTTATTTAATATAGAAACACTATTACGAACCAAATGAAAAATATAAGAGTAATATTACTTAAGAATTGTGCAAGTGGGCATGATTATCTCATTTAACTACAATTTGCATTTTATAAATAAAATTAATTATAATAAATCCATACTATTTAAAATGTATTTATTAAATTTAGATGGTGTTCGTATAAACTGCAGTGAAGCCAAGGACACTGAAATAATACAAATTATCAGTAGCTGTCTATCTACTTCATCCGACTGGTTTATTTATTTATTTATTTAACGGATTTACCTTTTTACAAATCTACAATATAATTAATAATATTTATGTATAGCAGATTGTAGAACAAAAATAAAGAAATAATAACAACAAGAAGAAAAAAAAACTAATTGGCGCCGCTAGATGGTTTGGTGGAAGAAAGTCGAAACGTGCCATTCTAAAAGAGTAAGTTAATTAGCGCTTTATTTATTGTGGTTATTTTAACAATGTTTATTTGTTTCAGAAAAAAAAAACGAGAAGTGCCCCTTATGAGTCCCATTCGAGAGAAAAAGAAATTTATTTAAAATTGTTTATTTTTTTAATAAAATATTGTTTGTCTAATGCAAGGTTATATCTTATAGATTATAAATTGACCCCAGTATTTATAAAAATTATATACTGAATGTTAAAAACCAAAATGTAACCACAACAAGATGGGATTCATTGGGAAGGTAATCATAGTGCATTTTTGTTGAATATGAAGTTGATTAATTCATTTTTAGATTTTTATTATAAAATGTTATATTACTAAGTATTCAATTATTGCTTTAAATTTCAGAAAATGCACATAATTAAGTGTAAATTATTTTGCTTTGACTAAGTTTTTTGCTTCACAATCAGTATATATAATGTACTATAATAAATTTACATAGTACATTCTATATATATTTTTTTTTAATTATCCAATTTATAATTAATTAAAAAAGGTGTTATCCGTTAAATAAATAAATAAATTCAAATTCAAACTACATAGTTTCTACACTGAATATATATATATAGAGAGCTTTTTTTATCAGTATACATTTCCCCTATGTATACCTGCAAAATACGCGAGTCAAATGCATTAATATATGTGTGTTTAGTTGCCTATAACACGCAACTGAACACACATATGCCAAATAGTCAAATAAACATACACACATTAATCGGTTCAATGCGTTTGACTCGCATTTTTTTGCAGGTATACACTTCCCCTAATGTATACTGATAAAAAAATCTCTCTGTATATATAGTACTTTCTATGTAGGTGCAACTATATTGCTACTACATATATAGTTCTATGTAGTACGTACATAGTACAATCTATACAGTTTTAAGAGGAGGTTCACCGCTCGCGCGCCAGCACAAATAACCGCGAAAACTAACAAACGCCCACCTTTCTATCGGCTTTGTTTTTTTACATATACGTATGAAAAAACAAACTACATATTCCTCAAGATGTCTATTTTAATATAATGCGTTTTATTTCATTTTATAAATTATTTATTCCATGCAAATATATGTATTTTAACATGATTTTTGAATATTTTACTCATATTTTGTACTTTATTTAAAACAAAAATACGACAAAAACTAACTTTTAACACCAACAAATTTGAAGTTTATTCTTTAGCCAATATGGTAACATTGGTTTTTATAAAATTTGATCTTAAAATAAGTTTCAATTAATATCGGGCGTTTTTCATATTTTTAGAATTTCATTACGGTTTGCGCGATGTCGCTTCTCGTGCGCTATCCCTACTCTTCTCACACAGCCGGCCCTCTCCATCGGCGCTCTCACTTCTCAATAATGTCAACTCTCTCACACGACTTCTCGTCGATGCGGTGTTTTTTCTTCAATCGGATGACTGACGCATTACAAACACGAAATAATTTATGATGAGTTTTTTTTTCGGACTCGAGTATTTGCGGAATAAGCTTCTTGATCAGAAATAAATTAAAACACGTGGATAAAATTTCATAGGCTGCGGATTTAAAATTCTAATTATTAATTTATTAATAGAAATTAGTAATATCCGTTTTTTTGTTCTGCAGTAATATTCCCTTACGTCTATACTGAGTTTAAGTATTTACAATTTTGTTATCGTTATTACTTACATTATTTAAGTACAGAACAAATATGTAATAAAAGAACTAGTTTGCCATAGTAAAAAGAAAAGATTTTCAATTTTTTTTTTTCAATCGAACAAAATTTGAATCCACATTGTAAACAGATATTATTAAACATGGGATGATTTAATAAGAAATAACAAATAAAATCGAAATCAATAGTGATGTTTCTTGAAAATAAATTAAAATATATATTTTTTATTATAATGCAAATATTTAATAATTAGCAAATTAAAAGTATAAATTTTGATTGTGGAAATTTGATTTTTAGTTATTTATTATCACTGTTTTATATGGCTTTTCAAAATATTACAAAAAGAACCTTACTGTAACAAAGCTAATATATTCAATTTTCAATAGAAGAAGAAAAAACAATACATACTCAAGTGGATCTTTTAGGGTGGCCGTATTCCAAGAAAGGGCCATCTGGATTATTTTCACCGGCTCATATTTGGGTATTTTACGATTGCAAAATCAACTGGACACGTTTTTGGTTTTACTAACAAAATTTTAGCATTCCTCCTTTCTTTATTCCGAGTAGAGATTATCGCTCTAGGGGCGTTGGGAGTTTAATTTGTTTTGTGTTCATCGTTTTATCATTGTGTTCAAAATGGGAAAAGCGAATAAGTGTAGAAAGAAGGTTACGTTTGTTGCAAAAAAACAAAGTAGGGATAACAGGAAACTAATGTACGCAAAAAAAATTAAATAAAATGGCAACATACACAAAATTACGCTGGAGATCTTGTTGCAAGTAAGTAATCGACCAATTCCTAAATAAATTTATACATTTTTTCCCTTTATAAATTATAGTTTTGGGAAATAGTTTTGTAGTTATTATTTTAAATATATTCTTGGAAAAATAAAACATTCATTATTCTAACAGAATAATTAGTATTCTCTCTAATATTTTAGATTGATTTTTACTATAAAATGAAATTAAATGCCACTTATATTTTCTGGAAAAAATAATATAATATTTATATGTAATTTACTGAAATACAGTATTTTTAAATGTATTTTAATTAAACATTATAATAATGTAATAATAGTAATTATATCCTACAATCACCATTCATCAATTCATTTGCGCAAATCATCAGGACAGTTCAGCTAGCTAGCATAGATTTTTCTTTAACTTCATCATAAATTCACGACAGGGCAGAAAGACCTCTGGTCGATAGCCCAGACAGACTAACACCTATATGTATTGTTATTATTTATTTTGTTATATTGTTAAAATTATCTATATAGTCTGAATAAAGATATATATATATATATATATAGTAATTATATTATTATGGAATTTACTTCACGTCAAATATATTTTAAACTAAATGAAGTTTGTTAATAATTTTCTTGTATCTACTTCAAATGGGATACTTTTAAAAACATATACAGTAAAAAATAAATAATTTTATATTTCAATTACAATTTATAAGGCAACATTCAATAAAAATAAGAGACAAAAATAATCCATATTTATGGGATTGGTATCAACTTTGTTGGTTTAAACAGAAAACCATATATATTTATTATATTTTTATTATATTCCTCTTTGAATTGTCTTTACAACAATATAAAATAGTTAGTAGTTTTAATTATCGGTTACTACAGAAAAAAAATTAGTGGTATACTAAAAAAAACATTACTTTTTTGTGTTTTAAGATGGAGAAATATTTTTTTAAACATACTAAGGTTATACAATTCTATTTAATAATAACTTTAAATATGAAATATTTTTATACAGGATGCTCAGAAAATAATTTTAAATAATAAACATGCGTAAT
Source organism: Philonthus spinipes (assembly GCA_963082785.1). Lineage (NCBI taxonomy): Eukaryota > Metazoa > Arthropoda > Insecta > Coleoptera > Staphylinidae > Philonthus > Philonthus spinipes. The sequence goes on from OY720314.1 coordinate 7,227,237, forward strand.
TTTGTTTAATTGCATCATATACTTTTTTTTATTTTTTCTTTAATTATGACATTTTAACAATGAATTGAATAGTTGGACATTAAAAAAATAGAAATAACTGTAATCAAGCATCAAAAATAAAGGGTATTGAAAACCAAATTCCAAATAAATACTATTTTCCATTTAAATTAGCGTTATGGAAAATCTATATGTGAGTACGAAATAATAGTTCATCTTATAAATGAACCAAAATCATGGGAAATTTTAATTGTGACAATAATTTATAATATTATTGTTTGTTTCTTTACTGTTATTTCTCTGATCAACCTTTTAATTAATTCTTAAAATATCTTATAAACTGTATGAAATACAAAAATGTTCCTATTTTTATATCAATTTAAAAAATGTAAAGTACGGTGCTATTTGAAAAAAAAAATATATTGGTTTGAAAAGTCATACTTTTAACATTACACCCTGTATACAATTATTTTACTTTTCAAATTTGTATTGCATTGAATAATATTATCTTAGTATGTATACAAAATTTCATTTTTTAACCGAAAAAAAAGTAATGATTTTTTAGCACACCTCTGCAACTGTCAAAATTTTTAGAAAATATTTTTGCTTAATTTTCTTAGTCAGTTAATTTGTAATTCCTCATGTTAATGTTCTTAGTTCAAATTTCCCCATGATTTTTTTATCTTGTGAACTGAAGGACTATGATTATGAATTAATTCACAATTTATTTATTTCCCGAATGTCAAATCACCAAATTAAAAATAATATTTTACTTTTTATTGATTTGTACATATTGTTAAAATACATTTTTTTTGTCATATTGTCTGAATAAAGATGTTTGTATATAATTTTTTTTCCGCTGTACTCTTGATGAAACAACTTGTTAATGTAGTTTGTGTTGTAATTATAACACTTTTTATGCTTCATATTATTTATATCAGTTTCCTGGGACGATTTCGGTCTTTTATAACCATTCTCTGACAGAGCGAAACACGTTTTGGAAACTGATATAAATAATATGAAACATTACAAGTGTTCTAATGAGTACGCAAACAATATTAAAATAAATTATTTTACTTATTTCTATGATCTATTGTACTGCTTTTTACTAATGCTTCTCATTATAATAATAAAATGTTTTTTTTTTGTATATATTCATTGTACTTTCTAGAATCTTTAGAATGAACTTTCGTGAGATTTAATTGACTTATGTTTAATTTCAAACTTTTCTGGGTTTATTTAAATGTAGATTGTTATTTTTTTTTAATATAGAAATAAAAGTTACGCTCATTTTATAAATTACTAGTAAATGAATTAATTTAATATATATATATATATATATATATTAGATATATAAATATATTTAATAAATATATTTTTATTTTAAAATAGAAAAGTCAAAACTATATTTTATTGTTTTTGAGATTTTTATACTGCTCATAAATATTTGTACATTTATTTATTTTTATTGTCAAGTTTTGTATATTACGTATAGATAACTATGACTTGGAAACATGTTTTCTTTTAAAATGTTACTATGTACATTGAAATGCAATAATATATTTTATATTAGAATTAAAAACGATTATTTTTCTTTTATGCTCGGTATTGCATCAATAGATATTTTTCTCTCCGAGTAGCGCTATTTAAAATAAACGCCGTGTCAAACAAATAATATTAGAAGAGGAAGTATTAGAAAGAGAAAGATACATGTAGGGGAATACGCGAGCACACGCATCGGCTGTAGTGGAAGGGGAACAAAATCTGTGTGAAATTTCTCCTCGATTCCTTGCGTGTTTCAAGGCCGCGTAGAGGGGAACCTCCTCTTAAGTATATAGTTATAATGCTCAATATATGTAGTATTTTCTATATAATGTAAACTGCATTGCTAAAATATAGCGATCTATGTAGAATCTATATAGTATATTCTATATAAGTTTAAGTGTGTTGTCACTATATAGTACCTACTTTGTACATTCTATATAGTTACTATATAGACATCTATATAGTAGCTACATTGGAATATAGCGCTTTCTATCTAGTTACTATATATAATTTCTTCCTGGGTAGAAATAGACATTTGCTGTTGCATAACAATAACATATTGTATAATGCAACAATTTTGAATCGAAAATATTTAATGCAAAAAATAAATAAAATAATAAGTAATATAAGGCTATCTGCATACACATGTTTCGAGATTTCAGAACAGCTGTGCCTCACGTAATTACAGAGTTGTTAATTAAATTGATTAAAATTAATCTCTGTGATCCCGACGGAATGTCATGCACGATATCGATAAATTGTTTTGTGCAAATATGCTACTACAACAACTTATTTACCATTAATGAGAAAAAAACTACCTTTATGATATTCCAAACAAAAAGAACAACCCACAAAGTTGGTGTTTAAAATAAATAGAATAAATATAAAAGATATTATTATTAACTAGATTCGTGGCGACAGTGTGCAGTGTGCATTTCGACTCGTTGATTTTCCACCATTTTTACTGGTAAATAGTAGACAAAAAGTAACCGTTTTTAGTATCATGTATGACAAATCTATGTACTTCATGCATGTCTAGTTTGGTTAAAATCGAAAGATCGTGAGGAGCCTTATAACCGTTTTAATAATTTTAAAAATTTCGGCGATTTTAACAGCAATCACCTGTGCTCTTTTTTGCTCCGCACAGGTTCATTGACATCTCACTGATAAATGCTCAATGAACTGGCCTTCCTTTTAACCATCGTAGTCTTTATCTGACATTAATTTCACCTCTGTACTCTTTTGTATCCTATACCGTGGCCCACTTTACCTGTTTGTTTATATTAAAGTCGTCACGAAGGGTCGAGTGACGTGAAATATTGTGGTTCGTCTTACCTCTTCCAATTTATGTAATACTAGGCTAAACAAGTACCTTTAGTTTAAAATCCAATATGGTTAATTATGGCCAATGCAAACAATTTATCAATCCTAAAATTATTTCAAATTGCATAAGATGCAACGGAGAATGCAGTAATTGGTACCACACTGACTGTATGGACCTAACCGAAACTTAAAAAACATTCTACGAAGAGCAAGATAAATTGAAGAATGATATTAAGTGGAAGTGTTACCGATGTAAATTATTAAAATTAAATATGTTGCCATCATCGTCATCTTCATTTGAAACAATCTTAAAAGAGAACCTTGATTCTTTCAAAAAAGATATGGAGAATTTTATGTCTACTATGACGACCAACGTAGATAGTTTAAACATGAAAATAGTGGCACTAGAGAATGAAAATAAAATATTAAAAGAGGATTTAGTTAAAATAAAAAATACATATGGTGCATCTACTGATCTGGATTTGAATTCCTTGGCAAATGAATTACAACAGCGGCATGAGCGGGCATGCAATGTTATCATATTCAACGTTCCGGAGTCAAATAATGATGATGATGCATCCTTAGTTAATAAAATAATTGGGAAATTGGATACATCACTCAATCAACCAAAAAAAATCTTGCGATTGGGGAACAGAAAGGACGGAAAACCGCGTCCAATGAAAGTCATATTTAACTCCATTCATGAACCAAGGCAACTTCTATCGAATTCTAAGAAACTTCAAAATATTGTTGAATTTAACAAAATAAAAATTAAAAGTGACAAAACGCCAAAGCAGCTTCAGTTCGAGAATGAAGTATGGGATGAATTTAAGGATCGAAAAGAATGAATATCTAGGACTAAAAATAAACAATAACATAAGATGGGGCGGACTTATAAACAAATTGATAAATAAGAATTCGACCACAATAGCAGCTCTGTGGAAAATCAGAAAATAAATCCCAGAAAATAGAAAAAATGTGTTTACAACGCACTATTTTTAAGCAACATAAATTATCTGTCAGCTATATCGGGAAATACTACCAAGCAAAATAAAGGAAAACTACAAAGACAACAAAATAAAATATTAAAAATACTGTAGATACTCAACAAAAAGACGAACACTAAATATCTATACGAACACAGACGTAAATTTGATATAGAAAAAATAATATAAACAACATAAGCATAGCATAGAAAATACAACACAACTTAATCAGAACACGAATTAAATTCAAAACAAACAAACAAGCACACAATTACAAAACCAGACGAAACTCATACCTCCGAATTAACAAATATAACACCAGAAAATACATCTGAAAACAGACATAATAAACAAATACGGCTGAAAGACCTAAGGTCGATAGCCATTTATAAGTTTAGATCAAATATATTGTATAATATATGTATATGTAAATACCACAATAAAGATGATTGTATATATAAACAAATACAACAAATTGCCTATAAAACCACTGAAATTAGTTCCGTTTAAACTCAAAATAAAAAAACAACCTTATTAACAACGAAATAAAATAAGAAAACTAATTCAAGAGAACCAAGCAGGTATCATTCAATACCGATAGCCCGCGATCGAGGCGAAGACGACTACAGAGGCGATTTAAAATACTGTTTAATCTATTTTAATATATTGTAATTAATACTCTGTAATTGTCAAAATAAATTCGTTAATTATCAAAAATTTTGTTCGGTTGTGCATGGACATTGCTTCATTCTACTCTATATTGTGGAATCAAAACGGTTAAGAGAGTACGAATGCATTGAAAATTCCTTTGCCTATCAACCTTTCGGTGTAAGGCTTACATTACTAATTTTTATAGTATTCTCTCCACTTCTTCCTGTCCTTTGTTATTTCATTTATTTCTTCCCACGTGTTCCCTTTTCTTGTTGCCTCTTCTTTTATTACACTGTTCCATTCTCTTCTCGGTCTTCCTCTTTGTTGTTTTCCTGTTGCTCGTGTCTCGTATATTTTTTTTTGTATTTCTTTCTTCGCTCATTCTTCTTATGTGTCCATACCACCTCATTTGTCCTTCCGTGATTTTTTCCTGTATTGGCTTTATTTGTAAGTTTTTCCTATGTGTTTCGTTCCTTATTCTGTCACTTATTGTTTTGTGTTCGATTTTTCTTAGGAATCTCATCTCCATTTTATTAATTCTTTTTATTTGCTCTCCTGTCATCGTCCATGTTTCACTACTGTATGTTAGCGTTGGTCTAATTACTTTTTTCACTATTTCTGTTTTTGTGTCTCTTGATATTTCTTTTTTACTAAAAAATGTGTTTTTCAACATGTTATAGAGTTTTGCCGTTTTACCTATTTTATCATCAATTTCTTTATCTAGTTTGCCATTACTCTGAATAATGGTTCCTAAATATCTATATTGTTCTACCTGTTCGATTTTTTTACCGTGTATTTTTATTTCGTGTCTCTTTGTTTCTTTGGCAATTATCATTGTTTTTGTCTTTTCATAGTTTATTTTCATCTTTATTTTCGTAAGTTCTTTCTCTATTACTTCCATGTTGTTTTGTAGGTCTTCTTCTGTTTCTGCAATTATTGCCATATCGTCTGCGAATAGTAGTTCCGCTATTTTTGTGATTTCCAGTTTATAATATCCAACTTTCAGCATCTTCATTTTTTGTTTTGCTTTTTTTTCATCGCCGTGTCCAATACTATTGTAAATAGTAGAGCGCTTAGCACACATCCCTGTTTCACTCCTTTCTTCGTTTCGAATTCCTTTGATTCCTCGTTATTTGTTCTTACTATATTTCTGTTATTTTTGTACATGGTTTTAATTACATTTATTATTTTGTTCTCTATTCCTCTTTCTGCTAGTTCTCTCCATATGTCTTCTCTTTTTATCCTGTCAAATGCCTTCTCGAGGTCTACAAAGCATATGTGCTTTTCCCTATTTTTCTTTATTAATTTTTCACTCAGTTGCCTAAGTATGAATATTTGGTCTAGAGTACCTCTCCCTCTTCTGAATCCGCATTGGCTGTCCTCTATTGTTGTCTCTAGTTTGTCTCTCATTCTTTTTTCTAGTACTCTGGTCATTATTTTGCTTGGTATGCTTGTTAGCGTGATCCCTCTGTAGTTTTCGCATTTTCTTTTATCGCCTTTCTTATGTATTGGTAAAATTATTCCTTTACTCCATTCTCTTGGTGTTTCCCCGCTCATTATTATTTCATTTATTAGTTTTGTTATTTGTGTTATTCCTTCCTTTCCCATGTATTTTATCATTTCCGGGGTTATGTCGTCGATTCCTGGTGCTTTCCCGCTTTTTAGCTTTTTTATTGCTTCTTTTACTTCTTCTTCCTTAATTTCCTCAAATTTTTCTGTTCGTATTTCCTGTGACTCTTCTTCCCGTTCTTGTGTTTCGGTATCTTCTTCTTCTTGTTCGGTTAATTCTTTGAAGTATTGTCTCCATCTTTCCATTATCTTGTCTTCATCCGTAATTATTGTTCCATTTTTATCTTTTATGTTCATCATATTGTGTTCTTTTTTTGTTTTAGTTGTTTTAGTGTTCCATAAAATAGTTTTTGGTTCTTCCTGAAGTTCTCGTTCATTCTTTTTCCGAAGTTCGTCCATGATTGTTGCTTGGCTTCTTTAATTAATCTTTTTGTTTCATTTCTCTTTTCTTTGTATTGTTCGTAGTCTTCGCTTTTTTTAGTTTGTAGGTATCTTTTCCATTTGTCTTTTTTTGTCTTTTATCTCCTTTTTGATTTCCTCTGTCCACCAGTTTGTCTTTTTCATTTCCTTGTTTCCTATTTTTGTTGTTCCGCAGCACTCCTCTGCCGCTTCTAGTATATTTCTTTTGAATGTTTCCCATTTTCCTTCTATGTTTGTCCTTATTTCGTTCTTCCTCAACTTATTTTGTAATGTTTTTGTTTTCTCTTTGACTATTATCCTCCTCTTGTCCAGTTTTTGTATTTCCTTCCATTTCATGTCTATTCGTAATAGGTGGTGGTCGCTTCCTATTTTGAATGCATTGAAAAAGAGAGCAATTGTTGTTATTTTTATGAATATAATAAATACAAAATAAATTTAAACATTAATAATGCCCGCGATCGAGGCGAGGACCGAGGGATGGACTCAATAGACGACTGCAGAGGCAATTTTAAATACTGTTTAATCTATTTTAATATATTTTAATTAATACTCTGTAATTGTCAAAATAAATTCGTTAATTATCAAAAATTATGTTCGGTTGTGCATGGACATTGCTTCATTCTACTGTTTAGTGTGGAATAATGAGGGATAAGAGAGTACGAATGCATTGAAAAAGGGAGCAATTGTTGTTATTTTTATAAATATAAAAATACAAAATAAATTTAAACATTAATAATCTGCGCACAAAAAAGTGCACAATCAGACATAATTCCATTTTTTTAATCACTCGCTGTAAAAAAATTTCGCGTTAATTTAATTAACACAAAAATTATTTACGGCCCGCGTCGAAAATTTCATCAGCTTTATTCACTTGTAAAATAATTAAACAAGTTTTTATCGTTACTGCTATTGCCCTCTGGAAATGTAAATATGGCAGGCGCGGGAGGGAAAAAGGGGTAGAAATTTCCAGCGACGCCGTCTGGCAAAGGAAGGGCGGACGGGCGGGGGGAGAGTTTAATAGCAACAGACTGCTTGATCCCATTATAGGGAGCCGTAATTTCCTATACTTTATAGGTTTGTTATGTTTTGTCGGGGGGATATTTACACACAGTTAAATTATGAATTTTCAGACCGTTTCGGCTTTTAATATGTTTAATTGGTTGGATGAAATATGTACAAGGGAGTTGTTTTCGGTTGTAATCACTTAATTTTCTTTATTTTTGTTCCCCGATTTTGAACAACAAATAACAAACAAAATTAATAATCCTTAATTACATTAAGGGTGCGGTTTAGAAGAAAGAGATAGCTATACAAATATGGACAATCACTAATTTGAGTTAGATAGTTGTTGTGATCAATTAAAAATCTTGTATTATACATTAAAATAATCTTAAAATAAGCAGGAATTTCATCAGATGAATTAAAAATTATTTTAATGTTTAGCTTCTGTGAAAAATAATTATGAAAAACAATGAAAATTGATCAAATTTTAAATTAAATTTTTGCTAATAAAAACTTGTGCAATGAAAATTTAAAGGATTTCACTAAATTCTGCATTCAAATAACTCAGCAGAAATGACCTATTAATTTATTTAAATCTTACAATTTTCTTTTCTAACTTGAACTAGTAAATTGACGTAATACACGAAAATTAACGATTTATTTTTTATTTAGACTGATACTTTATACTTGGTAGATAAAAAATGTAAATACACATTCATATTATGAAATCCAAAAGAATAGCTCTATTTTCAAACGATTATTTCCATTTTACTATATAGCTATCTCTTTCCACTAAACCGCAACCTTAAACTATCCATCTCTATACATTAATAATAAATTATTATTATTATGACTAAAGTACACAAAAATTAGCTTATCGTATTTTCTTCATCCATTGTCTTGTGTAATAAATTACATATTATTAATAATAATAATAATAATAATAATAATAATAAATGTCTTTATTTCATCAACAATTGTACAATAGAAACATAAATAATTAAGAGTAGGCGAAGTTCAGGCAGGCTAACGCCCGTCGCTGCTCTTCCACTTAACCTACTATAAATGAAAAAAAGCAATAATAATAAATTATCTTTGAAATATCGGACGAATTACAATTTGTGTCGTATTTTATAACGGTTCGAGTTGCATATTGTATTTTTTAATTATTTAATTTTTGCGCAAAATTAGCGGAATGCAATTACGCGACTCGAAACGGTCATTTTTCCGTTGCTTTTTTCATTAAAAAGTTGGCGAGCGCAAAGTTCGCGCGCGCGAACGAGAAGAACTGCAAAAAAAAAGACGTGACGCGAAGAAAGAAAAAACGAACAGCGGAAAATGTAACGCGGGCAGCTGTTTTAAGGGATTTCGCAAATCTGAATATAAATCACGGCTTTGCCTCAGTCGGTGGGGACGCGAGATCGACGTATCCCCTTAGAAGAAAAAAAAAGAGAAGTCGAAAAAAATAACGGCCCGCGAATATTTATCGCGTTTTTAAGTACAAGTTTTTTCCATCACACGATAACTTTGGGTATAAATAATAAATTGTATTTTAGTTCTTGCGGGAAGGAAGGAGGGAGGGAAAAAATGGGCGTTAATACTTTCAGTTTCGAATTGTGCGTAAAAAAAATCAGCATAGGGGCAGAAAGGCTTCTGACTATTAGCTGGTTGATTTGGTTTCAAAATAAGTTTTAAAATTATATTATTTTATAATTATTGTAGCAAAACAGCAACAAAGACTAATCTTTTTTATGTTGATTGTTGGTTGTGGAGACTTTAATTATTTAAATAAAAGTAGTTGTCCTTTCTCCTTACTTATATAAGTAATAAAGACATTTAATAAATATTTATATCTTATTTTTTAAATGAATTTACTAATCATAATAAATTAAAGACGACGTACAATGGGACAGATCGATCAAAAAAGTGATTATCGGGATATTTCATTTCGCCAAAAGCGGTAAATGTTCATACGGAGTTAATATCATAAGAATTTGATTAAATAAACGTTAATCATTTGAATTTCTTCAACATTTTATGGTTTATCTAATTATTATATAGGGTGCCCCATTACTAGCTTCTCGCAAGATATCTCAGCTATTATCAGAGACGGGAAAAAAATTTGTGCCCAAAATAATATATTATGAAAAAAAAAAAATAATAATAAAATAAAATTATTTTCAATTATACAGGGTGTCCTATTATCAATATATTATTATTGTTATAAATCTTGATAATTTTAAATTTCATGTTTATATAAATTTTAGATATAAATATTATCACAGTTACTTAAATGGAGATGATTTTCATTCTCGTAGGCTGCAATTTTAAACATATATGCAAAATTAATTTGTTAGAGAATTAAGAAATTATTTTTTCACATTTGAAATTAAGATAATAAATTTTACTCAAGAAATAATATTATACTGTGGATATTTTATATACAAATAATATACAGAGAAAACTAATCTTAGTTTTAGAAGATTAATTAAATAAATATTTCTAAGAGTATGAAACAAATACTCTTTTTGTTTCATACTCTTATTATTATTGATATAACAAACAGGCTAATTAAATCATAACAAGCTCTGATTTCTCAAATTAATTCGTCATCGCTGTCACTGTTGTCTTCGCAATCGGACGCAATCTGCCTCAATCGAATGTATTTGGATTTAGATAATTCACAATCGAGACAAATTGCCAATGTTTTTTTTTTTTTATTTCATTGCTATCATTATTTTTCAATTGGCTTTTGGATTGTTCTTATAATGTTTTTATAGCTTTTGCTACACTTGATTTACCCTCCTTTTTCAGATTCAAAGACGTTGCATACAGCAACGCACTGCTCTCTTCTTTCGCAGTTCTGTGTTTGCGTGTGCAGGCGAGCCAATATTTTTTAAATCAATAAGGAACTATTTTGCAACATTTTTTTCACAATAGCTCCGCTTTCTTTTGCATAATTCTTTATAGCTATAATTGTGTCATTCATTATTGACGGACCCTTAAGGATATATTCTTTATAGAAGAACAATCTGCTAAGATCTAATTTGGCAAAATAAAATAAAAAATAATTTGGTTCAAATATTTTACACTATTTCATATGCAACGCGTACCTCAAAATATTTTTTGGTTTAATACATTTAATTAACTTACCTGGTATATTTAATGTATTAAATATTCTTATTCACTTATTTATAAAATAATTATCATTAATTTATAACTCACGAAAATGTGTATTACTACAACGTTTGTTATTAATAACAATTCATTTGTTATTTCAAACAAACACAATTTTTTTTTAAATTTTAAGTGACGTCATATCATTGTTTTCATATGTCCAACCCATTATACACTAGCTGTGATAGTATTGCTTACATTAAAGAAATTATTATTAAAAATCATAATTGCTGTATGGATTTTAAGAAACATATTCTTCTGTGAGCAAGATGCCCAAGTAACTCCATTATTTCTACTGACTGATGACAGATGACAAGGCTCGAAATATGATTCTACGCTACTGAACGTGTTAGTTTATTTAAGATATAAAATGTTTATTACGGTTATTTTTTATCAAGAAAAACAAAATTATTGAATGTTTTATATAATTATCAATACAGACAACGGATTTGCAACATACATTTTTATGTCTAAGTCTGAGGGTCGCGCATGGTCGCAGATAGAAAAAACACGATATGAATTATTATAAAATTATATACTCAGAAATGTAGATTTTCAATATATAAATTTCGAATATATTAAATGATGTTTATTTTTGCATACAAACAATTACAAGGATTTTTAACAACAAAATTAGTCATATTTAGAGTGCGGATTTCTAGCTATTATGTCTATGCTTATTATTTATAAAATCGAGAGACTTTCTATATATGTATACGAATCACGAAAAATGTGATAATTTGGAACATTTTTTGTTCCTTTATTTTTAGCCTATTTTAGATTATTATGCTTATTTAAAGCATTACTTAAAGTTTTAAAAAAATATTTCATTTCAATAAAAATATTGCGCTTATTTTAAATTAATAGGCAATATGCTAAAAATAATCTATTTAGTACGCGGCTTGTTAAATAAAGTTTTTTTCTTTTAAAATCGAAATAAACAAACATTGTGTAATGAAAAATTCGAAATTCGTCATATGATTGATGGACACCATGGAGTAATGAAAAAAAAAATCGGCATGTGATTGGTTAAAGGTATTGAGTAATGAAATATTAATAAACCATGTGATTAATGGACAATTGTCTCCATTCAAAATACATTGGTAATTTATATATGATATAATGTGAGTAAAAAATATCTTTATTTGACACAAAATATTAGTATTAAGGCTGAAAGACCTCCGGTGGATAGCCGATTCATCCACAGAATATAATTATAATTTTTGTATATTATTGTACATACATATACACATTTGAATTAAGATGGTTAGTTAGTTATTAGTATTATAAATTAATTACAAATTATAAGGAGAGATTCAATTTAACCATAAGTTATACCAAAGAGGATATTATTATAATATCCTCTTTGGTTATACTGATCTTCCATCTAAACCATACAAAAATTAAATAAAAACTGAATGCAGATGCAATGAGCAAGTTACAAAAATAATAAATGCAGACTGGCCATGTGTTTTAACAAAAGCTTCAATATAAAGTTACGGCATTTCAATCATCGTGAAATATCAGAGAACATTTTAATATAAAGAAAAAAATATTATTTTTTGTGCTTTTTTATGCTAAAACAAAAAAAATCTATTTAGTACGTGGATTGTTAAATAAAGTTCTTTTTTATTTTTAATTAGAAAAAACAGTTTTTCATTTAATTGAAACACCGTTCAAAAATTTAACAATCCAAAATATGTTTTCTTTTTCATATATAAAGTAGTTTTAACGATTGATTAAAAATGTACATACTTATAACCAAGAATAACTGACAATCGGGGCTATTCCGCACGTAAAATATTTCGTTTAACGTGTTTGTTATTTTTTATCATCACATTCTAAGCAACTTTTCTCATAGATATATATTCATAGAACGTGAAATTAATAACGTACATGTTAAAATTAAAAAATAATTGATAATTATTTATTTATATTTATATTCTTGTTTGTCTTGCTATTATTATAATGTAAAATTATTTTGTATTATCCTGTAATTGGGCTACTGTTTGCTGTTGGGTTATAAATTTATTATTATTATTATTAACATTTCCCTTGCATAATAGCTCCGATTATTTGCGTGACGCATGAATTTCGAGTTTAGAAAATCAGAATTTGGCTTGGCCGCGTTTTTCAGGCTTTTTAAAACATTTTTTTATCATTGATAATAAGTAAAAAAAATTATAAGTAAAGTAAGGAATTTAATTTTCAACTACATCATTTTCTAAACTAGTTCAAATTCCTCTGCCCGTCATTACTATCACAGCGCGCGGCAGGTGAGGGTCGCTCTTTTTAATTAATTTGATTCAATTCTTTTCGTTTAATTTTATTGTATTTGAATTAATTTAATTGATTTATTTTAACATCTTTAAATTATGTAAGGCATAGCTGTACTGACGAGGGATAGATCCCGAAACACGTGTCTGCAGATGGCCTTATATTATGTAACGTTCCTTTTGTTGTTTTTACATTAAATTTTTCTCGGATCAAAATTTTTGTTGCATTATGCAATATTTTATTGATGTGCAACAGCAGGTGTACATTATGTAATTCAATGTCCGGCGTGGGTATTTGCCCGGGAAGTAGTTGTTTTAATGTGCATTTGTTTAACGTACTTACGCAGCGTAAGTCAAAAGTCACAGAGCTAAATGTGGAAATAATTTATCAATTATCATTTTTATTTAATACTAGTTCAAATCATTAGAATTTATTAAGTATTTTCTTTCTCGTTACATAAATAGCTATTCATAATATACTAAACAAACATTCTGAAAAACTCTTCGATTAATTTCTCACTTAACACTTGATAAAACGTGTTTAAACAATTAGGTATTTTTTTCTACTTAATTAAAAATTCTGAATTCAGTCTAGTTTTCAATTGTTATAACAGAACTAAGACATTTATCGATTCGCGGTGTAATATTTAAATAATGGCCAATTTTCTCACTCGTTGAATAATATACCATTGCCCCTCACTAATTGCAATATAAACGGAGCCATAGTTTATATTGCAATTAATGATGGGTAAAAAAAATATTTATAAAATAAATATACATTGCATGTTTATAAATAATTTAATATCCACATAAACAATTCAATAAATTTCCTTAATAAATCACGATTTTGTATACATTTCCATTTTTAAACACTTCCAATAAAATGTCATTACTTTATTGCGAAGTTCAATATATTTCATTAATCGCAATTGTTTCATTTTTTACGGGCGTGGGTTTTTACGTTTATTAATTCTGGAGGTTACAATACGTAATAATAATAAAAAAAACAATAATGGTTTTACTGCACGCCATGTACAATAAAATTCATTATCACCGATTCACACGCGTTGATTATTGAGATTTTTTACTTAAATATTTCTCGTGAATCATTGCGACAGTCGATTTTTACACCTGTATTGTGTGAGTGCATTCCAGAAAAAAATTATTCGAGCGAATACGATGCAAGCCAGAATCGCGATGAAACTTTGTTTTTTGGTTCTGTCGGTGATTTTTAGTGGGTGTTACGTTGATGCGGGTAAGTTTTAATATATTACATATTTTATCAATAAATAAAATAAATCAATAAAAGGGCAGAAAAACCGTCGGTCGATATCCCGGAGAGATTAACATTAAACATTAATATTTTAAATTGTATTAAAAATTGTCTAAATAAATAAAGTCAATATGTGAAATAATTAAAACCTAGGAGGTGTCCGAAACTCCATCCGAATATGGATTTTTCCATTCCACAATTCCAAAAAAAAAAAAAATAAGTTGCATTTACTTTTCTTTACTGGTTTCTTCAGCTAATACAAGCTGCAAATTGTGACATTTTGTTATGGAGAGGCCGAAAGATCTCCAGTCGATAGTCGTTTCTCTTAAGAATATATATATGTTTTAAATTGTTTCATGTATTGTATATTAAATTATATATGCATGTATTCTTTATGTATAAAGATGTTTGTATATATACATTATGGAACATTTCATCTTATATTTTGAATTATACAACAACAAAAAAAAAACAATACGCAGGCGAAAAAATCTCTGGTCGATTGTCAATTCCAGAATTAGATAATCATGTTTGATGTAGAAATTAAAATGAATGTATATGATGTAAATAATTCTGTTACTTCTAACCAATAAAGATGTATATTATTATTATTATAAACATTGGTAAAAGTTTATACTCAATTAATCACTATAACTATAATAATAAACAATTAATTTCTACAAATATACCAAATACGACACATTACAAAATATAATATTTGTCAAATTTTTTCTTGTATCCTTAATATGTAAGATTTTTTAATAAAGATTTCTAATGTATTATTTTATTATAGAATCAGAATAATTATAATAGTAGAGTAAGAAAGTTGGCTAGTATTCAAGAAAATTAATATTGGTGTAATTCGTCTGAATAATGCCTTTCTCACAAGTTGAATACTATACTTTTTCTACTCGTATTAAATAATTATGTATTATTGGATTGGGTTAAATTATAATATCAAAAAGTATTAACAAAATGATGAATATTCATTAATTGTTCTTATTTAAATCAAATCGTTTCATTTTTTTCTGGGATTTCACTGGTAGTTGTTTTCATCGCAGTTGTTTCAACATCCATAATAATCTAATTCTCACAGGTCTCACTGTCCGTTTTCACAAAACCATACTTAACTGGAACTGCTTTGTCGGTATATTAAATTACATTTATTGACAGAAATTACCGGATTAAATCATTTTATGAAATCGAAATAAACAAAAATTGTGTAATGCAGAATTCGTCATATGATTGGTGGAGTAATGAAAAAAAAATTAAAACAAAGTATCGAAAGCTCAACTGTAATCCAACATTACCACGAAATCAACCTTTTTTTAGATCAAATTCATTGTTGAAAGATTAATTTATACATATGACTACTAAAAATAATATATGTTATTACTTTATTATAGAATAAGAAAGATAATAATAACAAAGCATTTGTTGATTTTTAGATTGAGATCAAAGTATAAAATCATATAGGAAATTAATTTATATATAATATAATTTATAAAACGTAATCCTAACGTCATCCTGAAATGTAAATTTCCCTCCTTTACCATTCATGAATTCATCACATCTCATTAGCAAGACTCAGACAATAACGTTAGTGATCATGAGGCTTGGATACGAATGAGACATTGACTAGACAAGGACAGGCGGAAAGACCTTAACGGTAGATTGCCGATTCTAGACAAGTAAATTTTGTTTTTGTAATATATAGTTATTTTTTAGTTTTGTATAACGTGTGCAACGATTGTACCTTAGAAGGAATAAATATATTAATACATATAAGTATATATATATATATATATATATATATATACTTCATTTTTAAAATAATCAAAATCATTTTTTTTTTATTACTTCAAAAAAGAAAAAAATCTTCAGAAGTTTATTTATTTCATTTTGAATAATATAAATTTGAAATGTTTTTATAGGCAACTTGTTACAGAACCGAGGGTCTTTGGCATTTGATTTTAAGAATCAAATGCCAAATGAGCACATTTTTTTTGGCGTAGGTATTTCTAATCTGCCACTCATGAAATTTTGTGTATGAGAATTCAGCGATGATGATGACGAACACAAACATCCTTGGACCTGGGACAAGTAGATTTCGTTAGAGATATATCTTGCCCCGATGGGACTGGAATTATAACTCAGCGATAGGTGAATTTTCAAGACCAATGCCTTGGCTGCCCAAGATTGATTTAAACTCTTATATTGACCGAGTTCTTCGTGAGCAAAATTAAAATTATACCACCCTGAACAATGCAGCAATACAGTCGTTGGAGAGTTTTATTTTTATTTAATCGGCCTACAAATGTCTAGCGCGTCTCTCGAGCCCTTAGCCGCGGGTATTCCACGCGCAATCTCTTTCCATATTATGCGATCTTTTACAAGCTCAGCGACGGCTATTATCCATGATTGTCTCCACATGCGTCGCAAGGGGTCGCTCCGGAGTAACGAGTTTTGACTGAATTAGAGAGTATTAATCATAATTACTATCTTGATAATTCAATAATTTACTTTTCTCTTTAAATATTGACAAAAAAAATAATGATGTTTTTGTCTCATAAAATTTCTTAGAAGTCTCTTTGTTTTTTTCTTTTTTTGTTTCAGAATGTGATGTTTGCGTTCCCGGAAAAGGACTGAAGGTTGATTGCAACATTTGCGAATGCACTGGTAAAATCTCGACTTCGAATTTATGCACCAGAATGTACTGTGGAGGTAAGAAAAGAATTGATTTATAATTGCAAGAATAGTTGGTATGTATATGCATTTTAATAATAATAATAGAAACTTGATTATAATATATAATACACATACCGGCAAAATAAAGGAACGGATTTAGTTTTTCATTTACAATAAAATATTTTATCAAAAACTAATTTGACCGAATTCACCGAGGAAAGTACCATAATGAACACATCACCATTTTCTTTATTTACTATTGACAATTAAGTTGCCAACTAGTTAATAATGGGTGATTTAGCACCGACTGATATCGCTAGGGCAATAGTAATGATCAAAAATGGTCGGAATTTCCGGGATGTTGCCCAAACGTTTGGAAAATAAAAATCTGAACGTTCACTTATACTTAAAGAATTTGTTTGTCACCGTCTTCTAATATTGGCTTTTGCAGGAGCAGGAGGTATAACCATTTTCTCCTGCTGTATGTTTTTTGTGGGTGTTGCTGTGGTACCCTTCTGATCGGTAGCACAGGGCGTGGTTGATAGTCTGTGACTTTGTGCTGACCATGGATTGTTTTAAAAGAAGAGACATATCGCGAATTTGTTATTTCACTACCTCCGTCACTGTATTGATAATTTGGGGTAGCAATTTCTTGAATAAGTCAGCGACAATGTTAGGTTTTGCTGTTGCTTGCGAATACGATATAACCGAATTTGTTTTGAAATTGTGTCAAAAAAAACCAAAAGTTCAGAGACAACACCGAATACCACGACTAGACTTTACTCGAGAATACCAGCATTGGTATTA
Organism: Philonthus spinipes; assembly: GCA_963082785.1. NCBI lineage: Eukaryota > Metazoa > Arthropoda > Insecta > Coleoptera > Staphylinidae > Philonthus > Philonthus spinipes. Next base: position 7,244,951 of record OY720314.1, read on the forward strand.
TGACCAATGAGGTCATGTTTTGTTTACGGATAAGAACCGTTTTTTGCGTAAATTCGATTAACGGTAGGCAAAGTTTGAATCAACGTCATGGAGAACTAGATGCATAATTTAATTTTACTACTATTGTCTCTTTATTATACGCACAGAATTCGTATACCTGTCCGCGCTGTAAATGCGGATAGGTATATTCTGCAAGACCGGTAGCACATGGTCTTCGCTCCACATATTGGAAACATTTTGTCTTAATCCAAGATAATGCTTATCCGAACGTCACTTGCCGTGTAATTACCTTTTTAAACCAAATGAGTAAAACAAAAATGAATCGACCAGTACGTTTTCTGATTCTACATGGCTACTACATTTTAGATAGATGATTTAGGTCAAGAATTCCTGCTGTCCAAACAAAGTAAAAGCTGGTATAATTGAAGAATGGCGTAGTTTACATTAAGAAATGATCGACGGCGTCATCAGAAGTATGGGAAAGCGGATGATTACAGACATAAGAGCTTGTAGAGGCAATACACGGCATTAAAACAAAATAATATGTCTATTTTTTCTTATTTATTGCATGTCAAAGTATAATTCTTCTATTATAAAAAAATGCTATTTTTTCTTTAATTTGTTTAGCAGGTTTCACAATAAGACATAGCTTCGCAAAGGGAACTGCAATTAGTTAACAATGTAAAATTATATAGTAAAAATTAGATCAAATAAATAATAGACTGCTTAAATATATCGCTGAAAATTCTATTATTATTATGGCAGTAGGAGTGTAAAGACTTAATTACATCGCAGTTATGATGACAAAATCCACAGTTTTTGAGCTATATGCGCATATGGATTTAATACTTAGTGTATACTTAGTGCTAAATAGTTCGTTTTTTTTTTAAATATGCTGTTTGAAAGCAATTGTAATGAATAAAAGAAAAGTAGACAACTTTTTAGCGTATTGCTTTTCGAATAAAATGTTTGAGGGTGGTTTTATACTTTTTAAGAAAATGTAGTTGTAACGACAACAGAAAAATTCTAATATTGAATTTTACAAATTTGTGCAAGAAATAAAGCTGGGAACGGCGGTTGTGGTGGTATTTAATTTCTTCTTGAAACTCCCGAAAAGTGGTAAGCACATGATAAAAAAAATGGTTCGGTGAAAGGATTACTTTCAACGAATCAATTGGTTGAGTTACCACAGTAGGTGAAGCTAATTTCCGTCCTTTTCTATTCGCATTTCTACACATGTATATAAGGGACTTATGCAGAGCAATATTTCCCGTAGTATGAATATCAAGTCTATCATAAAAAAGTACGATTTCAGTATAATTAATTATTTATCTTTTTACTATGTCCTTATTACGGTTGATCCTATGTTTGATATTTTTAAAATCATTACCCCAAAAAAATCCTATCATTACATTCTGCAACTACTGCACGACTCCTAGCCTGTTAACAATAATGTTTTTCTTATATTTGTTTACTATAATATATTTATATCTATGCTACTTTTAAGTTTTTGAAATTTATGTACAATCAATAAACGTGTATGATGATTATATTATAATAAATAAATTAATAATTTGATGGAATATTATTTTGTTTATTTATTGCAGAGAAATTACAAAGAGAATAATTAATTAATTATTTTTAAATTCTGTTCTTTTAATTCAATTAAATGAAATGTGAAACATTTCAACCTTATATATATATATATATATACATTTATTTATTTTTTCTTTATTAAATTATAGGATAAACATGATACTTATAGTTAAGTCAAATTGTTCTAGCAATGTGTTAATAATCCTTATTATTATTATTATTATTATTATTATTATTATTATTATTATTATTATTATTATTATTATTATTATTATTATTATTATTATTATTATTATTTCTATTCTATTTGTTCTATTTTCAGTTATCGATTGCATTCCTGGCCAAAAATGGATGAAGAACATTGATGGAAGCTTGTACAATTGCTACTGCGACACTTGCACCGGTGAAAAAAGAAAAATATGCATTGAACAATAGATTCATATTGTGTGTTATTTATCATTAAAATATTTCAGTTCTGTTTGTTTTTATTTACATAAAATGTGTGTTAAAATGTATAATGGAAAACGCAACGCTTACAATTTAAAATGTTTTAAAATGCATAACCTTAAGTACATCAAAACATGACAATTTATCCTAATTTGAGATTGAGTCTTTTACCTTTAACACAACTGTTTGCTTTAACGATAATTTAATAAATGTATTCGTCGTTTATCAGAGATTATAAAATAAAAGAAATTAAACTGATTTTAAAGTAATTAATAAATTATTTCCACATTTAGCTCTGTAACATTTTGACTTACATTACGTAAGTACTTTAAACACATGTCACAGAGCTAAATGTGGAAATAATTTATTAATTATTTTCAAATAATTAATGGTTTTAATATTTAGAACGAACAATACAGAGTGAGAAATATAATAGAGCACTACATTTATTTAGTTCATTCGGAAATTACTTACAAAATGTCTCCAAAAGATTTTAACAACTTTGACAGTGATGTAAGGTATGAAGTTAATCTTTTTATTCATGAAAAATATTTAATTCAAAGAAATAAACTAGATAGATTAGAACAAAATCAAAAAGATAACAGATTAAATTCAAATAACATTAGAGACAATTCAACATCTGATGTAATTAATTTATCTAACATAACTTTCTCCAATGATGAATTAAACATTTTATCACTACATCCAAATTATTGTTTTGATTTTAGAAACAATAATGATTTTTATTTATTTATTTATTTATTCAATTAACGGAGGCCATTAAATACAGTAACATACATACATGATACAATGAATAGTTACAATAATAGAATTAACAGAAAATTTAAAATTATCGTTGCAGAATGTGAACTAAATTGATTAAATATGAAAAAATAATGCAATTATGAAAGACATAAAAACTAATTTCAAAATAATAAAGTCAATTAAACAGAAATCAGCTGAAAATTCATTGGTATTTACAAAAGCTGACAAATCTAACACAAATGTGATATTAACAAAAGAATTATATATTCAAAAAGTGAATAATTTCATTAATCAAGAAAATATAATTAATTTAAAAAAAGATGCAACAATTAAAGATCAAGGAGAAATTAAACAATTTCTATAATAAAATTCAATTTTTAATAAAAATGATAAATTTAATATAATAACAAAAAATCCTATTGCTCCAAAACTTTACGGTTTAATTAAAACTAACAAAACAAACCTGCCAATCAGACCTGTTGTTTCGTATATAAATTCACCTTGCAGAAACTTAGCTATCTATACTAGTAAATATTTTAGAAACATAACAAATTATAAATCAAAATATAGTATTAAAAATAATATAGTTTTAACAAATAAATTAAATGATTATAAAACACCTTTAAATTCAAAAATAGTTTCTTTTGATGTAACGAATATGTTTCCTAGTATTCCTTCAAGTGAATATCTTAAAATTATTAAAAATATTTTAGATAAAAATAATATTAATCCAATTATTAAAGAAGAATTATTTTCTCCTTTTAAATTATGTATCGATCAAAATTAGTTTCAATTCAATAACATTTATTATAAGCAGAATTCTGGATTGGCAATGGAATCTCCTTTCAGTCCATTACTAGCTGATATCTACATGAATACATTAGAAGAAACAATTTTTAAAAATCCACTTACAAAAAAACATAGTAAGATTTGGTATAAATATGTTTATGCAATTATTGCCTGCTTTGTTGGATCTGATGAAAACTTAAATTTATTTTTAGAATATACCAATTCTTTAAACCAATACGTAAAATTTACTTTAGAAATTGAGTTAAATAAAAAGATCAACTTCTTAGATTTAACTATTATGCACTCAAACAATCAGATACAATTTTAGATTTATAGAAAACCAACAACAAAAATAACAACAAAACAAAATAAAAAAAAAAATTCTATCCCATTTGATTCATTTGACCCCCTTTGTCAAAAATTATCAACATATTATTCTATGATCAATAGAGCTTTCAAAATTCCACTATTCAAACAATCATTCAATAATGAATTAAATTTAATAAGAAATATTGCTGCAAAAAATGGTTTTCCTTATCACACAATTAAAAAATTAATTAATAAAGAATTCAGAAAGAAAGCACTTTTTGAAATTTATCCAAAAATTAAAGATAACAATAAAAAAATATTTAACTTTTTAGAGTATTTATATTGAATAAAGATTGTAGTACTTTTTCAAATCATACACTTACAAATAGTCACACTTTTCCAAATTTAAATAATACAAAAATCTTGCATCATTGTGAAAAAGGTCAAAAATTAGATATATTGGAAGCAATCGAAATTTATTTACACAATAAATACACAAATTCATCACTTCTAAATGAACAAATAGAGTAAGTAATATTTATAATTTATTATAAATATTACTTTTCACTTTATTCTATTATTAAACCATATATATATATATATATATATATATATATATATATATAATTTATATATTTCTATTAATTTCCATTTCATTTTAGCAATCCAACTTATTTATAAATAACTAATTTTGTTTTATTTTAGCAAAATAATTCCATAAAGATCCTGAGGATGGTTTTTAAGTGTTTTTTTTTCACCTTGTGAGCAAATGCTGGGACCTAAATTATTTTGCCTTAAATTAAAATAAAAATTAAAAAAATCAATATATCTATTCATGTAAATATCCATAGAAATGATAATAAAACAAATTTTAAATTCTCTTGAAAATTGGATAATAACCCGAAACTAGACGAGAATTTAAAGTTATTCAATCTAATCTGTGTTTTATTGGTTGATTTTTAATAATTTATTGATATTTATTTTATACAAAGAGGAAATAATTTATTATTTTTTATTGTTGTAGCTTCTACTTCGTTATACATGCTTAAGTAACTGCTAAACTTTGTTTTGTACAACACTTTCATTTTACCTGTGACTTCATGTTTGATAATGGCAAGCTGAATTTACTGAAACTGCAGCCACAAGTAAAAATAAAGTGTTATACAAAATAAAGTTTAGAAGTGTTTTTTGATTATAATAATTTATTAATTAATTAAATTCTTTTTGTTTAATTTCATTTTTTGCTGGTTTATTAATTTTAGAAAAGAATTAATAAACCAGCAGAAAAAGTGAAGTGCAACCTTCACGATTACTTAATAAATATATAAAAAAGTAGTTTTTCGTGAATAAAAAAAATGTTTATATAGTGGTATTGGTTGTCAGGTATAAATCAAGTTTACGAAGGCAACACACAAAAGCAAAAAGAATTACGAGCGTATCGAATGAACCGACAAAAATTATGATCACGTTGTTAGCAATATGCTGTATAATTCACGTCCCTCGTGTGCTAACAACGTTGTCCCTTCGTGTTTTCTTATTTATTATTATTTTCTGTCCTGCTTGTTTCTCCTCGCCGGGGCAGATAAGCCCGATTTCGTCGCTGATCTTGATTGATTCCCGATTCCTGCGCCGTAATAACCCGGCCTCGGGAATATTGCCACGGTTTACTTCATGGAGCAATCAGAAAGTTATGGCGGCCATCTCCCGGCGATCAGATAAACCTTCTCTCTCTCTCGCTCGCCGCGCTGATAATGAAAAACTTTGCTGTTTTGGCCTGTTTCGTTTTATTCCTGTAATCCGGAAATACGCTTGCAGTACGTACACAACATAAATATGAGCGGAATTGTTTTGTGCCCTTTTTTTTGCGTTGTGTTGTGATTTTTATAGGAAATGACATTACTTCGAATTATGTTCTTTAGAAAATTTAATTTAAGAAAATAGACAATATATGATAGCACACCGCGTAAAATCGCAGCTTTAATACTTCTTAAACAGAAAACAATTATAAAAACTATTTAATGAGGCTGTCAAAGAAATAAAAGAGACAAAAGTGTATTAAATAAAAATGATTTTAAAATAATTAATAAATTATTTACACATTTAGCTCTGTGACTATTGACTTACCTACGTAAGTACTATCACAGAGACAAAAGTGGTTGGAGAAAAAATAGAAAAGGATAATCCTTTAAATTTTTGCTCCAAATATTATACACATTGCTATTTTTCTGGTCTTATAATTTCCTTAAATATTTGTCTTTTTTTTATTTATGTGCATTACAATCCCAATTTAACCTTCATGTCGCAATTCCCTTGAACAGAATAACATTACTGTATTCCTTTCCATTTTTACTCCAAATCTTATCCACATTGCTGTTTTTCTTGTCGTATAATTTCCTTAAATATTTGTCTTTTTTTATTTATGTGCATTACAATTCCAATTCAACCTTCATTTCGCACTTCCCTTAAACAGAATAACATGTATTCTTTTTTTTTTTTCGATTGTTAAGATCTTGTGGTTCCCTCTATATTTCATGCTTAATAAAATACATCTTAAACTACTTATCACACAACAATTTTAATTATCTCCGCATAATATAACGATCATTCCAACCTACGAAGTTTCAACTCAGAAAGCATAAAGCACAAGAAGAGGGAAAATGAGGAGTAGAGGGGGGCAAAGAGAGCCTAAAACCCGCTGGTCTCCCCCCTCCAACCCCTTACACACTAATTTACTTACGGTTATTTGCCCTCTTCGCTGTGTAACTTTGATGGGCACATCTCGCAATTATCAACTCGGAGAATGATCGTTATTTATTTGATGGCCTCCCATTAAGTGCCCTACCCGCAACCCTACTAATTCTTACTTATTCTCTCTTTTTTTGCTCTTCCTGTTCGTTAACTTCAACTCATCTCGCGAATTTTAAAGATGAATTTATTAGTGGTGAAAAAAAAAATCAACGCGTAGAAAGATCAAAAAGGAGTAAGTCGCGTATATTGAATATTAATTATTGGGTAGGGTTAATTATAGGAAAGAAAAATTAATGTATTCACTTGCTCACAGATATTTAAAATAAATTCAATAAAAATAATTTTAAATTAATTCAAATAATAATAATAACAGATAGATGTAGACATACCATCTACTACAAAATTAGAATCAACTCACGCTGAGAAAATGAGAAAGTACTTTGACCTACTGACGGAAATTAAAGAAATGTGGCAGTAGGTTAATGTGTAATAATAGTGCCAGTGGTAATATCTGCAACTGGAGTAATCCCTTTCCATTTTTTCTCAAACCACTTTTGTCTCTTTTATTTCTTTCACGGCCTCATTAATAGTTTTCATAATTGTTTTCTGTTCAAGAAATATTAAAGCTGCGATTTTACTCTTAGGAAGACACTAAAAACAATGGAAATAGACGAAAATACATACATGGAACTACAAAAATCTATCATTCTGAGCACGTGCAACATTACAAGACGCTTTCTAAATAGCGGTATACCATAGCAATAGTAGCAATAGTTCACTTATCTCTACATTGGAAGTTATCATGTAGGGTATTTCACTCACCTCGTAAAGCGAGACAAAATAAATAATAATAAACCAGCTAACAACTGAGAAAATGAAATATAATAATAATAACAGGAAACACCTTAATAACGAGATATTGTAGTTAAAAATTATGTAAATCAATTTTAAAGTTACAAAAATATAAGAATAATATATTATTTATCAATATGATGAACATACGTATGTGAAATACAAATTGCTTAACACCTGCATAAATTAATTACATCTTTTTAAAATATATGTAGTAATTATATTTCGTCTAAGGCTTTCATGATACACTGAAAATTGTACTGGTACAATTCTCAAAGTATCATGAAATATATCACAAGAAGAGGAAATTTTATTAAAATATCTGCATACAATACTACTGACCGGCGATTTCAGACCAATTTGTATTAAATACCTCAATAAATATATTTAGATCTTATCAAAATAGAGGTGTGGATCATAATGTATATACAATTATCTTTATTGAGGTACTTAATCTTTAAAAACTGTGGCGCGCTCTAAGATTTTACCGTAAACTGTAAAATTAAATGTAAGCGGATTCGATATCTTAATGAACGAATATGAATAGATTATTAAAAATCAACCAATAAAATAAATAAAACGCAGATTAAATTGAATAACCCGAAACTAGTCGAGAATTTAAAGATATTCAATTTATTCAATTTTTATTTATTTTATTGGTTGATTTTTAATCATCTCTTCATATTTATAATTATATGAACAACCAATGTTTAAATATTAAAACCATTAATTATATTGAAAATAATAATTAATCAATGGTTTTCTCTTTTGCTACTATGTAATTCAATATCTTGAGGGGTACAGGCTCGAGTAGTTATTTTAATGTACATTTATTTAAAAATACTTACGTAAAGTAAGTAAGAAATCACAGTAGCAAAAGGGAAAAATGATTGTTTATTAATTATTTTCAAATTCTTTTTATTTAATTTAGGATTAATAATAATAATTGAGTCTGTGATTGCAACATACAAATTCAACCATCGAATAACCTAAATTAACTTAGAACAGATTTTTATTTTCTAAATTACTTGAATTAATTCGCAAACGCTGCAAACATTATTCAAGTTTAGAGCAGGAAAAAATCCACACCCAAGAAAATGCCTATCCAATAAATGTCAAAGAATCATGTTTCACTCAATAGAAGCAAATAGAACGTAATTTGGCTGTTAACAAAGAAAGTATAGATCCCTGTAGAATATCTGAGACCGTGTCTTAAAAGAGCTAACCTACCTCGTCAAAATGGGCTAACAACACCGAGGAAGTTTCTGCCTTCCTCTGTTCCGGGATCAGCAACGATATCTTGAAGATTAATTTTGAGAACTTGGTCCAGTTAGCCTTCCAGCTTTCTCAAAATAAAACACATTATAACATAGATGGTTAAAAAGTTCTATTAATTTATTCTTGAATAATAAATGAATTAATAACTTATAAATTAAATGAAATAAATATGAATAAATTATTAAAAATGAACCAATAAAACACAGATTAGATTGAATAACTTTAAATTAAGTTATTCAATCTAATCTGTGTTTTATTGGTTGATTTTTAATAATTTATTCATATTTATTTCATATAATATGAACTACCAATGTCTAAATATTAAAACCATTAATTATAAATTAAATAATAAAGAATCTCAAATAATTATTAAAATATACCCTCTGTGACATTTTTGACTTACGTTTCATGAGTACTTTAAAACATATTTAATGTATTCACATAGTATCTGGTAAAAGGGAGTTTGCAGCTACACACTACACTTAGGCCCATTGTACGACCTCCCATAGATCACTCATCCTCAGTTCAACCAGCCTACTTTGTTTAGGTAGTCCAGTATTGCCGAGATAGGTAGATCTCCTATATATAAGCCAATTCAGGCCATCTGTCATCCAGCATGTACTCCCTTAATGACGAGAGTGCTGGACATTCACATTCACAAAGAAAATGCCAGTCTCGTCTTCCATGCTACACCCACTGCAAGACGGAGAGTCAACTATCACCATGTACAGTGTCCAGTGAGGATGGCAGTTAAATGCCTGAGATTCCTCCTAGCCACTCTCCTCAATGCCATCCCAACACTTCCTAAATTTCTATAGGGCATTGGTGTGTAACATTTTACACAAGGAAAGAGAAGCGAGACACACTAGTGGCTCCGGTAAAAGCATTTTCATCCCAGCCGCAACTCATGCTAGCGCATTAGCTCTCCCGTTACCCGTTTACCCAGCAGACTTCAATATTATTACGCATTGCCGCCTGCCTGAGTTTCTTGTGGCATTCTATTTCGGTCTCTGACGTATCTTAGGCTTTCTGTAGAGACAGTATTGCTTGCCTGTTATCCGTTAGGATTAGTATAACTACATTTGACAGCTTGCGGTTTATGATATATTCAGCCGCAAGTGTTACACAGTTGGGTGATGTTCCCATTAATTCCCATCGGAATCTTTGTCTGGATCTTTAGAGTTCTGAAAAAACTCCAAAGCCCGATCCATCTCTCTTATTAGATCCATCTGTGTAAATCCTTACAATCGACTCTCTCATCCGTTTAGTGGGTTGAACCGTAACACAGCAATCTCTAAAAGGGGTATATCTTTACAGATAATCCTCTAGAGGCGTCCTCTGACTTTCCCACAGCTTCCAGTTCCCACTACTCCGAAGACGAAGTATAGTCACCACAGCCTCACTCTTCACGTGGATATCAAGTGGTGGAAGGCATAGCATGACTTCCATCGCGCCATCGTCGGATTTGTGTGCATGGCGCCTGTGACGCTACGACAGACTATCTACTGCACTTGCGAGAGTTGCTTCCTTGTGGTCTTCTGCTTCTTGGTCATGGGCCACTAAACTGAAGCTCCGTATTTACATGGTCACAGTTATTTAAAATAAATTAAAAATAATTACTCTTCGGGGTTAATGAAGAACAAAATCATATCTCGTATACCCAACTTATTATCTTCCCACCTCGAACATCGCTCCACTACCATTCCTTTAACAATATTAACCTCCAACTCTCAAGCAAAGCTAAACGTCCGCAATGATTTTTGTAGGCATACAAAAGATTTTTGACTCCGTTGGCACCGAGGCCTGCTTATATAAGGGATCTACATTAAGTCTCCCAAGTCATCTAAATATCTCTACAGTTTTAAAATCCATGCCAACAAATTTGCCCTGAATTCTTTCAATTACAATCTTTTCAAAACATCCCTCATAATCCAAACAGCATATCAATCCACATCATTATTTTATTTTATTTCATCGCTTCACGACAAAGATAGAGACATGCACAGTTAAATCACATTTCGTATTTCTAAACACAAGAAATTGGAAGATTTTTCTGAAGTCGGTCGATGGTCGATTAACAGGAGAAGAACTATATGTTCATAAATAAAAAAAAATATTTTGATATATGTATTGTTTTATGTGTCTGTTAATTTTAAGATTTATGTATATATATTTCCTCAATGTGAATAAATACTTTTTTTCTATTATTAATAATTTATAATTTAATCAACCCATCACTCAAACTTAAATAGTTTTCTGTAGAAATTCAACAAACTAATAATATTTACAGGACGCGATTGACAAAATATGTAATTTGTAATTTAATTTTTAATAAAATTAATAATAAAAAAATAATATCTTGTGTATAAAATGATACAGGGCACTTGTTAAATAAGATCTAATAATCCTTTCTTTCTTTTTATAATAATAATAAAATTTATTACCCAACAGGCAAAAAAACCAATTACAGAGCAATAAGTACAAACTTAATATAATGTGCTATTAAATAAGACGTATATAAAAATATAAAGAATGACATATTTAAATAAGAATTAGAATACAATTGTGACACAAACGTTTTAAATAATAATGTATCTACAACCTTATAAGTTAATCTTATCCTTTTTTACCCGTATTGGGTTTCGAGGTTTAATAACCCTAATAGTCTAATTTTATCGATATGAATTATACATAGTATCCAAAATTTAGTGTCAAACTTTTCAAATTTGAATGCATTTTATTTCTAATATTTTAAATTGGAATCTATGTGTATTTTTAAATCATAAAAATTGTTTATTATATTTCAATAAAATTTTAGGGGTATGTAGGTAATCATAAAAGGCAACAAAATAATGAATAAAATATATATCAAGCAATTAAAAATAACATAGAATCATTCCCTACTTTTTTTAGACACCATGTATAGTCAAATATATTTTCCTGGAGTACGTCCTAAGACCCAAGTAATGTTTCCAACATTTCAAAATCTTTACTTTTTAACTGAGCTATCGAAGACGGGAGCTGTGATTCAGGACCCTGTATATAAAAAATAATTTATTTAGGTTGTGTTTGAATATGTTGAAATATGTAAAGAGTAAATTGAGATGTGTATTTTATTACATTGAGCAATTTGTTGTACAAGGAAAGGTTATATGTATCTTTCTTTGTGTAAACAATATATTTGACTTAAACAGTGATATTTTACGCAGAAGTGTATTATTTATGCCTCACATAAGTCATGTAGCAAAATAAATCATAGTAATTAAAACAAGATTAATAATATTCTTGAATATTTAATTTTTGAAGAAATTTACACAGCTTGTAAACATAATAATATTTTGGGGAGTGTAATCGTAATTTCAAAAAAATTTCAAAGACGCGCAATGAACAGCAACGGGCGACATTATACATGGACTGCAATATGAGTATGCAGCTGCTGCGCCGGCCATTTGATTAGGCAATAATCGCCTTCCCGGCGATGTTATCCGCAAAGATAAAACTCATAATGAAATTCTAAACATTTCCCGACTATAATCACCAGACGTTCATACAAGTTTACACGTTATTTTCTAAATTTATTTTATGGACATTTATAAAGCATTACATTCACTTATGACAAATATGACGATATTTTAAATAATAATAATAAGGTGTCTGAAAGACCTAAGGTCGATAGCCATTTATAAGTTTATCAATGATAACATATCATTGACAATTTTTTTAATTAAATATGAAAAGAATTTTAAAATCATTAAGAAATTATATCATCATTTTGTACAATACATTTATTGTATATGTATTGTATATATAAGTACCACAATAAAGACGATTTTATATATAATAATAAGGGTAGAAAGAGCTATTGTTTATAGCAGTTATTTATGAATATATTATGATAATGATTAATTTATAAATAATTTATTAATAATTTCCAATTTGTTTTTTTTAAGAACAAAATGATTATATAATTTATTAATGATTTTAAAATTATTTTCATATTTAATTAAAATAATTGTCAATGATTTGTTATCATTGATAAATTGAATAATTTTATTCTTCATATTATGAAACTAATAGGTTTTAGTTTTAATAAATTTAAATATTTTTTTTGTATTTTTATTTATTTTTTTATTTTCATCTATCATAAATTTGGATTAATTTCATTAATTTATTTTAACATCTTTAAATTATGTAAGGCATAGCTGTACTGACGAGGGATAGATCCCGAAACACGTGTCTGCAGATGGCCTTAAATTAAGTAGCGTTCCTTTTGTTGTTTTTACATTAAATTTTTCTCGGATCAAAATTTGTTTCATTATGCAATATTTTAATGATATGCAACAGCACGTGTACATTATGTAATTCAATATCCGGCGTGGGTATTTGCCCGGGAAGTAGTTGTTTTAATGTGCAATTGTTTAACGTACTTACGTAACGTAAGTCAAGGGTCGCAGAGCTAAATGTGAAAATAATTTATTAATTATTTTCAAATCATTTTTATTTAATATATTTACATAACTGTGACCAAGTGAATGAATACTCTTTTCTATTTATATCTATCATAAAGTTTACTTCAATGAATATCATCAATATGTCGTTTATTAATGTTATATTAATATTTATGAAAAAAAAATATATATATAAGACAATAAATACTTTATGAATTTCTTGTTATCTATTTATGTAAATTCTGCCCCGCAATAGCGGAGTGTATCGCACGAGGTGCGATTTATGGGTGGATTTAATTTTGAGACCTCCGCAAATCTGGGGTGGGATTTATTCCTCAAAGTGCGCTCGCATTAGTCGAGTCCTGAATGCATAACTCGCGAAGCGTCGTTTAGCCGACCGAGAAAGATTTGTAAGTTATCTCTCGGCGTAGAAAAGAGTCTTTTTATTTTAACATAATCACCGAAATATTCAACACAAATTTATTTAAGTTTAAAATAAAATCAATTATGAAAATATACACTTTATACACCTTGATAAAATATGTTTTAATAATTTCGCTCACCGACATTTGTATAATTGTGTAAAGCTTCGCAAATAACTACGTTTGTTATAGTTTTAAGGGTATTTATAGAAATTAAAAGACAGTTATTTATTTTTTTAGGCTTAAACTATATAAATCTTAAAAAAATATACGTTATTATAAAATGTGATAAATATTTATCTTATATGACTTGATTCTGTCTATGTTAAATTAAATAAAAATTAATAAGTGCAATAAACCAAGTGTTTTAATTTTAATTAAATCATCTTGAATTAATTCAAAAATGTTTCAGCACAGGTTAAGTGAGACATTAATTAAACATAAATAAAATTAATTTGAAAATAATTAATTTATAAATTATTTTCTATTTTGCTCCTGTTACATAATGACTTACGTTATATAAGTACTTATGTCATTATGTCACAGTAGTTAAACAGAAAATAATTTATTAATTAATTATTTTCAAATTATTTTTATTTAATTTATTTAAATAGCTGTGACCAAGCGAATAACTCCTTTTTCTATTATCTATGTTAAATTATTTTTCGTATTTTATTTATTTAGTTAATTATCGAACAGTTTACAATAAACTAATTATAGGATAGTGTTAACATAAAACATAAACATAATTCTAATGCGCTGTGATTTAAAAAAAAATGTAAGTGTAAATAATAATAAAAATAATTAATATATATATAATATATATTTTATTGTATTTACACTGGAAATAAATTTTGTTATTACTTCTATTGTTGCTATTATGAGATTTATACCGGAGAATTAAAAAAAAAAACATTACAATGAAATCTAAGAGGTGCGAACGATTTAAATAAATATTTTTTTAATGACTCACACTTTCTCATTTTTAGATAAGGAGAACACTTTAACTTTTTCGTTCTGCTTTAATTTATTTATTTTCAATTACACTGTTATCATTCTTAAATTACAAATTGTGTTAAAGTGCTTTTCTTATATAAATATAAATAATGAGTGAACGCCTTAAGAGTGTTCGTCACGAATTGGCCTTGAAATCTCTCTTATGGGAGTTGTTAACATCTATCCACTTTTCTACAGAGTTTATTAATAGAGATAATGGAATGCGGTTTTTTTATACATAATCTTGTGTTATTTGACTATAAGTTACATAAACTTTCAATTTTATAGGAATTTTCTTGTTTTTTATATATATATATAAAAAAAATATTACGGAACGTTCAATATCAACTAATTTTCCCAGTTTTATTATAAAATTCGGTGAATATCTTGAATATATGACATTTTTATTGCTTTTAAAACAACACCATTAATAATCGAGCACGCTCAGTTTGTTTATTTATTTTAGAAAAGTATCGAATTTCGGAGACACACTCGGCGTCGCGCCGATTCCTGCAAAGTAAATACTGGATACATAAATCTGAACTTTTTAAATCGAAACCACATTTTCTGAACCATTTTAGTTCGCGCCTCAATTGTTGTCATTTTTTAAATGACATTAAATTTTTAGTTTGAGATTTGTTTTATTAGAAAATATATAATTTGAATAAAAAAAATTATTCACGTGGTCACAGTTAATTAAATAAAAAGAATTCGAAAATAATTAATAAAATAATTTCCTCTTTAGCTACTGTGACATTCCGACATTTCTTCCCTTATATTACGTATTTTGTTATTCTTCTTTTATTAAATATTTTGAAAACAAAAATTGTTGTATTATACAATATTTTTTTGTTCAAAAATAAAACCAACATGTTTGGGCAGAATTTGTTTGCTGTTCCTTTTTACGTTTGTTATAAAATAGTGCTTATAATTCTATATTGCAGCCGATATATTTTTCTTTCTATTTATTTACAAGAAGTACGTGGATGCAGTACAAGTGTATATTATTATAATTCAAATGCTTACAAACAAATATTTGTGAAATTATTGTTATATTACTCAGTTAGGGGTAGATTAATGTTTTACTTTTTTTGCTGTTACAGTGACGGAATGAATGATAACTAAAACGACATTTATGATGTTCATCGTTGTAAAACAAATATGTCTTATTTAAAAACAATTAAAACAAATGATTAATTGCATATCATATATATATTAAATAAAAATGATTTGAAAATAATTAATAAATTATTTCCACATTTAGCTCTGTGACTTTTGACTTACCTACGTAAGTACGTTAAACAAATGCACATTAAAACAACTACTTCCCGGGCAAATATCCACGCCGGACATTGAATTACATAATGTACTTTTGTTTAACGTACTTACGTATGTAAGTCAATAGTCACAGAGCTAAATGTGGAAATAATTTATTAATTATTTTCAAATAATTTTTATTTAATATATTTAAATAACTGTGACCAAGTGAATGAATATTGTTTTCTATTTATGCATATCATATTTTACAATTATATATGATATCATATTGTCTTAAGAAAAATAAATTATTGAAAAGAAATAATTGTTCTATTTAAAAACAATAAAAAATATTAATGTCAAGGCAGAAAGACCAATGGTCGATAGCCGTCATGCATTCATTCAATATATTCACCGAATTTTATAATAAAACTGGGAAAATTAGTTGAAATTGAACGTTCCGTAATATTTTTTTATAACATAAACGAAAATTGTTATAAAATTGTAAGATTATGCAACTTCTAGTCAAATAACACAAGATTATGCATTAAAAAACCGCAGCCATTGTCTCTATTAATAAACTCTGTAGAAATGTGGATAGATGTTATCAACTCCCATAAGAGAGTTTCAAGGCCAAATCGTGACGAATATTTTTAAAAATAAAGAATTTAAATAGAAAACAGTATTCATTCACTTGGTCACAGTATTTGCCCGGGAAGTAGTTGTTTTAATGTGCATTTGTTTAACGTACTTACGTAACGTAAGTCAAAAGTCACAGAGCTAAATGTGGAAATAATTTATTAATTATTTTCAAATCATTTTTATTTAATAAAGAATTTAATTTTTATTTATTATAGGGATTATGTTGGTACTTTCGTATAAAAGTGCGTTTGAGGTATTGTAGACTGGGTTGAGTTTTTTTTTTCTTGAATTGTTAATACACAGCATTTTATTTTCTTAGCTACTTAAAATTTTCATTTAAAAATACTCGGCTTTATTTTGTATAGTAATAAATGACGAATCAATGTGATTAGTTTATATTTCCATCTAATTAAATAATCCGAGACGCGGCCGATAGTGACTTTCGAGCGTGCGGTTTTCGACTGTTGCTACGCGTGGCGAAAATCGTTATTGCATCCCTTCCGCCGCGGTGGAGTGCCGGGGCCGTTCTGGGGGTGGTCTCGCCCCCCGCGATCCCGCGGATAAGATAAATCATTGCACTTTGAAGGGTTTAACCCGAATGGAAAGAAACTTTAAAACCGTCTCTAAGTGCGGCATTTATCAAACGGACCCCGACATTAAAATCTCTTTCTCTCGCGCCGTCCGTATTTATGGCGTTAATTGTTTCAGTTTGTTTTGGCCCCCGGACCGGAATCCGCCGATCGGATTAATACGTTTCCGGAGTGCATTCGCGATCTCGCACCGATTCCGTCATTTATTATATCCGGTCTATTCAAAAGAGGAAAGGCTGTTAATAAAAAAAAAGGGTTCTTAATTTGGTTTCGATAATAAGACATTCACAATTGAATCATCTAAAACTTGGTAATACATTTTATAAAGATTTATTTTGTTTAATATATATATAATTAAAATTAATATGAGTAAATAAAAAAACTACAAATAAAATAAACAAAATACAGATTAAAATTAATAAACCCGAAAACATAAAATTAATTAGGCCGATAGACCTTGTGAAAGATAGCTGTTTCTCATTTTTTTTTTCTTTTTAGAAATTGCTCCAAAATAATTTAAACTTACATATTTTCTATTGTCTTCTTTAATTTCTGTCTGAATTTCAAAAAGTGCATTCTTTCTAAATCTTGAGGATGATTTTTAGTGATATTTTTCACCTTTTTAGCAAATGCTGCGACAAAATTATTTTGCCAAATCATTATACCTTTATTTATTAAAAATTATATTATAAGCATAGAAAATTAAATAAATTTTGAATTCTCTTCAAAATGGGCACATAATCCGAAACTAGTCAAAAATTTCAAGTTATTTACTTAATGAAATAAATATGAATAAAATATTAAAAATCAACCAATAAAACACGGATTAGATTGAATAATTTTAAATTCTCTTGAAAATGGGCTAATAACCCGAAAAATACATTGTATTGTTAAATAAAAATGATTTGAAAATAATTAATAAATTATTCTTTTCTATTTACATTGTATTGTATATTTTTTAAATTCCTGTATAAATGACGAATATATCCGTCATAGCAACTCAGGAAGTAAAATAAATCAAACAAATTCAATTTCCATTTAAACCCATTAATATTATCAGTGAAAAGCATTCCTTGCATTAATTAAATTTCGAATGAATTTAATTATTCGTCCCGGGCCGAATAGACTCAATCGGTTTATCTTTGATAATTGGAGATATTTTTGTGGAGGATCGGACGACAGTTGGTCAGCGCTAGTCAAAGATTCACCCCTCGCAAAAGGGGACGCTCGTTAATGAGCGAAGGGAACGAACGACAACGGCGTCCGCACGCTGCACGCTGACCAATTGAAACCCCACCATGAAACTCTATTAGTTAATTGAATTACTTATCAGTTGTTCAAAGTTTATGAAGGCGCACGGGAAGGAATTCGATTTGAATCCATTATTACACACACACACACACACAAAATCTCAAACATTTGTAGAAATAATTAAATTAATTAGTCTTTTTATTTTTATTTTATCAACTCATTTTTACTTTCCCCGGACCCCTGTCCATCATGGTACTTATTTCCCCGGTGAATACGGTCAAATAAGTTTCTGATTGAAAATTTAATAGGAAAGCAAAATGATTAATAGAAAAAATTGATTGTTGTCTTTCAAAGTTAAAACCGAGTATTTAGAAGAATATTATAATTAAGTGTGTTATTTCTTACCTTACAATGGGTTGAAATCATTTTTCCACACTCTTCTTCATTTTTTATCAACTAATTTTTCTCTTTGATAATCATTTTCTTTTCATTTATAATTGTTGTATACTTAATTAAGTATCAAAATAATAAACATAGTGAAATGTTGTAAATCTCGCGCATCGTTACTTACGCTAGTTAAGAATTTTGTATTTACTTGTATTTTTCTTTTTGTGTGCGAAATAAATTGAAATTAAAGTGTGTTGAAAAAACACTACACATAGAATAATAAAAAAAGTAAATAGAAAACAGTATTTATTCCACTTGGTCACAATTATTTAAATATATTAAATAAAAAATGATTTGAAAATAATTAATAAATTATTTCCACATTTAGCTTTGTGACTATTGACTTACTTACGTAAGTACGTTAAACAAATGCACATTAAAACAACTACTTCCCGGGCAAATACCCACGCCGGATCAAAATTTTGTTGCATTATGCAATATTTTATTGATGTGCAGCAGCAGGTGTACATTATGCAATTCAATGTCCGGCGTGGGTATTTGCCCGGGAAGTAGTTGTTTTAATGTGCATTTGTTTAACGTACTTACGTAAGTAAGTCAATAGTCACAAAGCTAAATGTGGAAATAATTTATTAATTATTTTCAAATCATTTTTTATTTAATATAAAAAAAGTAATGTGCCATTCCATATGGTTTATTCATCGTAGTTAATCAATCCTTGATATTTTGATAGCAAAGAACTGAGATTATTTACAACAATTAGACTGAGGCAATATTCTGCTCCATCAAATTTATCTTATTAAACAAATCCCGTCCTGATTGTGCCAATGTTGTTAGGTTGGAGATGATTTTCATATATTTTTCGACTCTAATAAATATTATTAATTTATTTTATCCTGCACTTTCTTTCTCTTTCTCTCTCTCTATTGCTCTGAATAATCATATTTTATATTAATAGAAAAAATAATTTATTCATAAGTTCACAGTTATTTAAATAAATTAAATAAAAAGAATTTGAAAATAATTAATTGAAGCAAAAGAGAAAATAATTTATTAATTAATTATTTTTATTTAATTTATCATATTTTATCCTTAATTAATTAACCACGAAAATCAAGGAGTTATATAATAGAGATGCGCCCATCATGGTACTTTCTCCGCTGAATTAGATTAAATAAGTTTCTGAATGGACATTTAATACTAAACGAAAAATTATTAAATAGAAAAATATTTTTTATTTTTGACTTTCCAAGGGAAAGTATTGTGACAGTAAAAAATTTCGAATTGCCAATTTAAACGAATATGCAGGTTTTGAGGTCCCTGAATCCACTTCTAAGTATTTGGCTTTAACTTTAAAAGGTAATAACTCAAATTTTCATTTAATAATAATAATGATAATCTATAGCTGATTTAATTTAATTAATTAATTTTGTCATCTTTAAATTAAGTTTAAATTAAATGAAGTAATTTTCATTTAATAATAATAATAATAATAATCTATAGCTGATTTAATTTAATTAATTTATTTTATCATCTTTAAATTAAGTAAGGCAGAGCTGTAATTTAATTTATTATACTTTAATTTTAATTTAATTAATTTATTTTATCATCTTTAAATTAAGTAAGGCAGAGCTGTACTGACGAGGGATAGTACCAGAAACACGTGTCTGTAGAAGGCCTTATATTAAGTAACGTTTTTTGTTTCTTACATTGATTTTTTCTCGGATATGTTGCATCATGCAATATTTTAATGATATGCAATAGCAGGTGTACATTATGTAATTTAATGTCCGACGGGGCATTTGCCCGGGAAGTAGTTGTTTTAATGTGTATTTGTTTAAAGTACTTACGTAAAGTAAGTCAAAATTTCACCGAGCTAGATGTGGAAATAATTTATTAATTATTTTCAAATCATTTTTACATTTAATAACTTTTTTTACTATTAAATGTTCATTCAAAAACTCATTTGGCCGAATTCACTAGGGAAAGTACCACGATGACACATCATTTTTTTAATATAAATAGAAAAGAGTATTCACTCACTTAGTCACAGTTATTTAAATATATTAAATAAAAATGATTTGAAAATAATTAATAAATTATTCTCTCAATTAGCTCTGTGACTTTTGACTTACGCTACGTAAGTACGTTAAACAAATGCACATTAAAACAACTACTTCCCGGGCAAATACCCACGCCGGACATTGAATTACATAATGTATACTTGCTGTTGCATTTGTTTTATGTACTTACGTAGGGTAAGTCAAAAGTCACAGAGCTAAATGTGGAAATAATTTATCAATTATTTTCAAATCAGTTTTTATTTAAAATATTTAAATAACTGTGACCAAGTGAATGAATACTCTTTTCTATTTATATTAAAAAATGATGTGTCATCGTGGTACTTTCCCTAGTGAAATCGGCCAAATGAGTTTTTGAATGAACATTTAATAGTAAAAAAGTTATTAAATTAAATAAAAATGATTTAAAAATAATTAATAAATTATTTACTTTCAAATCATTTTTCTTTATTTTATTTTTTTTTTCAGTTGAAGCCAATTTTTAAAATTAATTTTGTAATTTTTCGCCTTAACAGAGTTTTAAAAAATATCAAAACGTTTCCTTTTCTCTTATTGAATTCAATTTCATAAATAATTTATAAATTTCCACAGCAATTCACTATGAAAACATTTACGTTAATGTTTGCTTCTTCATTTTTGCTAGTGCGTGGTGAAACAATTGCTTCAAACAGTAAACTGTGGCTTTCGAAAAAAATTAAATTATCCGTTTTTTTTATTTATTGAATTTTTTTCTTAAAAATAATAATGTCAAGTTCGAAACGTTTCATCTTTCCATTACAAATACATTTTTTGCTCTCTCCGTCCCTCTCTATCCACTTTCGCACTTAATTGGAACATAAATCAAATCGCAGCGGCTTCCGCGTAGCGAGGAGGAGGAAAATCAATGCAGCAGAAATAAGTGTTATTATTACGTTTCAGTTGAGATCATTAACTGAAAAGATGATCCAGATAATGGGACAAAATTGAGAGGAGGAAAATCTGATTAATGGTCACGCTATAAATTGAAAGGAGAAGAGGAAAAAAGAAAAAAACGGAGGGACAATGATATTTATAAATGTTACTTTTTACAGAAATTAAGTGGTTTGGGATGTCGCCGTCCGGATTTTTACAGAAATTAACCCGTTATGGAATATTGAGCCACCATGTTTCTTTAATTAATTGTTAATTGAGTATTATATTTTATTTATATATATATATATATATATATATAAATACAAGGCGGCTAGAAAAGGTGTGATAATCTTCAGGTAAAATTGTTCGTTGATTAATTGTCGTGTTTGATTTTTTAAATTATTTTATTATAATTTGTTGTTTTCTTATTTGTACTTGTATTTTGTTTTTATTGTTGTTATCATTTTTTAATATTTTAACGAGTATATTAAAAAATAATAACAACAATAAACAAAAAGTAAGTAAAATAAAAGTAAGTAAACAAAATACGTACAAGTACAAATAAGAAAACAACAAATTATAATAAAATAATTTAAAAAATCAAACACGACAATTAATTATTGTAATTATTCGAAGTTACTTATTTCTTCCAATCAGGCTGCTAAAAGTGATTTCAATTTAAATAATTTTTGCTTCAGACTTAGCAAAAATTATTTATATTGAAAGTTGGTTCGTTACATTCAACACTTAGTTTTTTTTTAACAAATTAAAGGCCCAAATACCCCACCCAATAACACTTCTAGAAATCAATTCTACATATGTACAAAGTATTCAAATTGCCAACTCCCACAGAAGGGATTTTAAAACAAATGTAAAATTTTTTATCAAAATAAAATGTAGATTTTGGAAAATATAATCATTTTAAACCTACATTTTTCCAGAGCTTAACTATTTAATATTGGTCATTTGGAATCATTTAGAAATACACTGTTATTGTTACTAGTTGTGAGAAAATATAATTATGTATTTTCTTGTAAAAAAAACAACTGAAACAATAAAATATCTTGAATTAAACATACAGAACAATCTAAAATGTGACACACATATCTAGAAACTTATAAAAAACAACTGTAAAACTATAGCTACAATAAGAAAAATCAACAATTATTTAACAAAAAGAAGAAAAAAACAACAACTTTACAACAGCTTATTTGTTGCTAAAAACACATTAATAACTATATGGGGATATGCAACCAAAAAATTACTACAACGGATACAAATACAACAGAATAAAATACTAAGAATTCTTAATAAATTAAATAAAAGAACACCAACCGAAGAAGTATACGAACAAACAGGCGAATTAAATTTAAGAAAACTATTCACACTAAATAATATATTGTTATTATATAAAATAAAAAACAAATACATAAAAACAAAAATAAAATTGATAATAAACAAACAGATACATAGCCACCAAACAAGAAGAAAATCAATGCTAAGAACCGAGAAATACGCAACACAAAAATACGCACAATATCTAACAACGACCACGATAAATCAATACAATGCACTACCAACATACATAAAAAACTTAAGACTAATTCGCTATAAATTGAAATGAAAAACTTAATTCAAAAAAATGATATTAGGTAAATTGAATATGACACATCATTAAATAAGACTATATCATTAGCCCGGGCGGGAATTAATCCAGGAACTCGAGGTGAAGAAAGAGGGATGCTGTACATAGTCGTAAATGTTTTATGTATATATATTATATTTATGATTATTTTGAATTTCGAATAAACTTCAAATATATAATTGCAAAATTACTTTCCGAACAACCGAATAGTATTACTCAATTTTGCTAAAACCTAATAATTTTTAAAATCATATTAGAACTTGTGTGTGCGTGGTGTAACGATCCACTCTCCCTTCCTTTACAAAATCCCAACACGTGCGATACAGAAAATATTGTAACGCATTTCTTTGTTTGCCTTTGTATTACATAAAGGAAAGTTACGCGAGGGTGGGAAAAGGGGCGCCTTTTTTTCTCAATATTTATATGCGTCGCATTAAATCAAACCTTTCAGGACGCGTAATGACGGAATTGTATGAATAAATAAATAAAGCATGAGCGCTGGAAACTTTTTTCCTCTCCCCGATTTTGTTGTAGTTATTATTTTTAAATGGGCTGTATAATAGTTCAGGGTAGAGTAGGAATATTAATAGTCGGAGTCAATGACGAAATTTACACAAATATTGACCGCTTTGGTGACAATCAGAAGTAGCGCATCCACTCAGCACATCAAACTGAATTAATGATATCTGCCATGGCAATATTCAACAGTACAGAAGAAGCCGTGGTAAAGAAGTTGGAATGATTTCAATTAAAGATGAACGAAGGGTTCCAATTAATCGATGGAATGTCAAAATGAAGAAGCCACGGTAAAGAAGTAGGAATCATTTCAATTAAAGATAAATCAAGGGTTCCAATTAATCCATGGAATGTAAAAATGGTACGTCGCCATCAATTTCAACCAATTAAATATCCATCTTATTAGTGCGTGTCAAACAGCACATAATTTTCTCAGCAAAACCTATTAACACCTTTCCAAAATTTTAAGCAACCAATACAAGCAAAATAATTTCCATTTTGTAATAATACTAATAATATCTTTACGTACATAAACATCTTTATTTCTGAGATTGGAATATACGATTACAATACAATATCTAACAATACACTAACGTTCACAATATATTTCCAACTCTGAAACAGTGGTCTTTCAGCCTGTCTTTGTCCAGTCTATGTCTGCTTTTTAAAAATCGTGATTGCTAACGTCATTGTCAAGGTCCGGTTGAAGTAATGAGATGAATTGATGAATGGTTGAAGTGGGATATTTGAATTTGGGTTGGGTGTTAGGGTTGCGGGGTATTAATATCTTTATTAATGCAAAAAACCATATACATAGTTTACATAAGTCAAACAAATCTGTATACCTAATACCTCCTACTCAGATTCAATCCATCATAAAACACGCAAATCTGAAGCTCCCATCTATTGATACTATTCGCACCTATCATAAATGTGCTAATCAAGGAGGATAGCAACACAATACACAATTATGGGCACTTCCTTATTCTGGATAATATATAAAATGTATAAAATTCATTCATAAAACATACTACGAGGCACTGGATATATCTCCAGATATCATCGCTGTTGACTACAATCAACAACTCTACTTCCATTTGCAAGAAACAGAATTTTCGGATTGCAGAACGAAACAAGAATATCTGCGTACCCACCCAAGTCATGGATAAATCGTTGAGATACAACAATTCGACCGAGATGACAAGATGTTACAGAATAAGAAATTTTCCATTACATTCAATTACATGGAAGCAACTACATTAGTCAAACTCGTGGCTATTCATCACAAATTCACCCAAAATTGCCTTATCCTGCAATGGTACACGAGAGGATGTTCAGCTTAGCAACACGGGAGTAATGCAAATAACTCAGGATTGTTAACGCCAAACCAGATGGATTTCAAAGCAAAACAGTCCACCTATTCAAATAATATGCTAAAGTTTCACTTATGAGTGGACAAAAAGTACCACCTATAAAACCAATTTCATTCAAATTTATTCTACCATCGCAGAACAATATGATGGCAACTGACATAATCAACAAAGAAGAGGAGCTTAGGGAGTAACTTTCGAACATCAACTGGAAGTACATCAGATACCACTCGTCCTGGACCAGTGTTGTAACAACCATAGGCATATTTTGCATATTAGGACTAGGAATCGCAATCATTCGGCACATCTGGAAGAAACAGCAAAATGGCGAAACCTGCTGGACATCCAGAAGAACTTCAAATGGTTCCAGCTCCCAGAATACTGTACAGTCCACAGGACAGTAAAAAATGTCAACATAAACCCATTTTCAAGGAATTTATCACCAAAAAAACTACGACTAAAAGAAGCGTAATCTTTAATTGATAAAATAAAGATTTAGACAAGGTTTTAAATGTTTTTGAAATGTAACTTAAGTTGTATAATAATCCTCCATGTTTATACTTACAGGATTCGCTTATTTGCGCTTTTTTGCGCTTTCTGAAAATATTTAACGTTTTTTTTTTTAGATTCGTATCATGTGTTGCATCGAACACTTTCTGATGTTTGGAGAGAAGCAAAAAGTATAATGAGTCGATCTAGTGAGGTAATGTCTTTTTTATGGAAGAATGTGATAAAAAAAGAATCCACGCATAATTACGAAGCAACTATTGCCAAGAAAATTGATTTATTTTGCATATACATAAAAACAATATATTTTATAGAAAGGAAGGTTTGAAACTGAAAATTCTAACTGGCTATCAAA
Organism: Philonthus spinipes; assembly: GCA_963082785.1. Taxonomy (NCBI): domain Eukaryota; kingdom Metazoa; phylum Arthropoda; class Insecta; order Coleoptera; family Staphylinidae; genus Philonthus; species Philonthus spinipes. The sequence goes on from OY720314.1 coordinate 7,271,111, forward strand.
AGTGATGGTAATTAAAAAAGAAATTTTAAATGATCGTAAGCCGCCCTATTTTGGACGTCTTTGTCTTCTATATGATCAAATGTCGCATCGAACAAAACGCCGAGTTGCATCATTACTCTCCACTCAGCAAGATCATAACATTAAGTTACTTGCACAGACTACATGTTACGTGCAAGAATAAGAGGACAATCAGATCTTGCTCTTGTCTTTAAAAATACTATAGACAGCCCTACACGATCAATTAAAGAAAAGAGAATACTTTTCAAAGGAGATAAATATTTTGTTCCACTTGCAAAGGAGGAAGCTTTAGCATTTATTATAGATAATAATTTGACCAAGCAACAATATATCAACATTAGGCTACTTTAAAAAGAAAAAAATACCGATATATATCCTCCATATAATGAAATATTAAGAGCAAAATCTGAATGTTATGTAGAGCCTTTATATTTAACTGATACATGTGCTTATTTATGTACCGTTAAAGAACTTAATTGAAAAAAAAAAACATTACAACGCATAGTCTTGCTTCAAAATGAGGTTATTTCCCAATTTTTTCACGTACGACATTTATCTTCAGCCGAAGCTAAACTTATTGTTAGTTATTGGAACAACAGGACAATCAAATTATAACCAAGAATTTAAAAATAATAGAGAAAATGTAAGAATCGATGATTCCAGCTTATTTGCGACCACAATGATTCCTTTAATATTTGGTAATAATTTGAGTTTCATAGATTTATTATAGACACTGCTACAATTTTTTCGATACACTGTATCTTCTTCAGGCAGGTGAAGGTATAAATACCTTCAATTGTAACAGTGTCTATAATAAATCTATGAAACTCAAAACAAACATTGTTTTATTACCAAATATTAAAATGGAGTTTCATCAAGTAACAGTCTCAACCATAGAGATTCCTTTAATATTAGTAAGCAGAGATGGAACCGTTTTATGGAATAACAACAGTCCGCAATTAATTCGATTTTGCCGTCCTCTAAAGTTGGAATTCATTAATGAATCCAGAAATCATGTTTTAAAAGAAAAAGCTAGTCTCGATACAGAAATAGAGAATTTGTCTCCTATTAGTATTAATGTAGGTGATAAATTCCTTATAGTTCATCTGGCTTTATTTCTAACATTAATAGATGGGAAAATCCTAAACTATATTACTGGGACAAATTCTAAATTATTAGTTATGTCCTATATGTGGTGAAACATTGAAAAATTTTAAAAACGTTGATAATTTTGATTCAAATTTATTTGAACCAATATTGAATAGGCTACAATTTGGCATTAGTCCTTTGCATGCCTGGATAAGGCTATTTGAATGTATCTTTCATATTTCATACAAAATTGAAGTTCAGAAATGGATAATTAAAAATGGATAAGAAAAAGCAATGGTAGCAGCAAGAAAAAAAAAGAAGTGCAAGAAATGTTTTAGAAAAAAACTAAATTTACATAACAAGCCAAGATCTGGTGGTAGTGGGAATTCCAACAATGGAAATACGACACGAAAAGCATTTTCTCAGCAAGTTTTCTCATGTTTGCAGATATTACAAAAGTCGATTACCAACTGATCGAGCATTTTAAAATAATGTTAACCGCTTTTTCATGCCAGTTAGAATTGGATGCAAAATTGTTTAGGAAATATTGAGTACAGACGGCTAAATTTTATCAGAAATTGTATTCTTGGTACCCTACAGTACACACAATTTTAGTTGATGGTTGGTAAATTTTGGAGAACAGTATTTTACCAGTAGGAAATTATGGAGAGGAAGCTTCGGAATTAATAAATATCGTAAAGGTAGGGAATCTCATGCTATGAAGGATTCAATAGTTCATACGCTTATAAATGTTTTCAACAAAGCTTCAGCATCTTCAGATCCAATTGTATCATATCTAAATTTAAAAAGTCGTTTACCAAAAAGAGATGCACAGTCCTTGCCAACCGCGGTAATTCAATTGTTGAAATCTAAAGATCAAACAACGTTCTCTAATAATATTGAAAATGAAAAAATAATGAAATGGAGGCTGGAGAATCAAATATCTACCATTAAGATAAGAAATTGTCAATAGAATTGTTAAATGATATGAAATTTTTCTCTGAAAATCATGTTAATTATCCTTAATGTTATTATATACTTTAAACAACATTAATCATTATTGTTTAATTTTGAACTACCATTAAATGTGAGCTGTATGATTTCATATATTTAATGTATAATTCTTATTTACACATATTTAAATTAATAATTACGAATATTTTATTTATAACATGTAGAGATTATTAATATTCTAGAGACATCCTACAAATGTATGTTGTTAAATCACTTAGGAGCAGTTATCTTGTACCTTTTAAAGGCATTTTGTTTCTATTAAAAATTATTTTTATTGAATTCTTAGTTTTGGCCAAACAAATTAGTTCTCAGACGGGTAGAATATCTAGTCTCTAAGATTATTTATCAATTATTTCTTTGTGATTGCATCATTTATTGAATAATACAATTGTGGATTTTTATAAAGATGGAATATATTTTTTTTACAATTACATAAAGAAGCGTTAATAATTCAACGCGGCTCAGAAAAATCATACGCAGATGTTCTTGGTGAAATACGCAAAAATGTAAATCCAGCTGAAAATGGCATCCATTCGTAAACCAGGATCAAGTGATGTTCTTATAAAACTTGGACTTAAACTATAGATAAAATGGCATTTGAAAACATATTAAAAGCATCTTTGGGAAACAATTCAATTGTACGAAGTTTAAAAAGTGGAGAATCAATTGAAATCAAAGATCTCGAGTTTAAACAACAGTAAAAGAAGTCACAGAAGCAGTTCGTAAAAAAGTTGGAGAACTTCAAGAAGATATTAAGATTTCCATTTTAAAAATTGAAAATCAAGAACAAAAAAAGGCGATCGTTACATTACACAGTAAAGCTGCAAACATTTAATTAAATGGTATTAAAAATTACTTAGACACGTAATATTAAAATAAAATACATTTATTCGTAAAAACAAACACATTTATTTATATAACTATGACCAAGGGAATGAATACTCTTTTCTATTAAAATTATTAAATTATTTCCATATTTAGCTCAGTGACATTTTGACTTGCATTACATAGGTACTTTAGAGAAATGCACATTAAAAACAACTACTTCTCGGGCATATACTCCGGCAGACATTGAATTACATAATGTACACTTGCTGCTGCATATCAATAAAATATTGCATCATGCAACAATTTTTGATTCAAGAAAAATTCTATGTTAAGAACAAAAATAAGAACGTTACTTAATATAAGGCCATCTGTAGACATGCGTTTCGGGATCTATCGCTCGTCAGTACAGCTCTGCATTACACTATTTAAAGATGGAGTCCTTGAGATAGTGGACGGGTTTTAGTAGGTAGTCGAAATTGGAGCCCGACACGGTTTAGTTCCTAAATGTATTTCCCCCCTCTCCCACACACGAAATAAAAATTGTTATTAAAATTATATATATATATATATAATATTAATAACATTTTTTTTTTTTCGTATGTATGTATATACATAAAAGAAGAGATAGAGGATTTTTAATATAGGGTTATTTCTGAAAAAAGGATAGAAACTATTCGTAAGAACTCAGGGCGGGTGAACGGAATGGAAGGGTGGTGGGGTGAATCAATTGCGGACATATAGGGCATATAGGGACCGGAGCACTCACGCAAAGACATAAAGCACACGTCGCGCGTCACATGGGAGGAATTAGAGGTCGGAGGGGCCGTAAGGAAGACCGAATTTACGACCGGTTTCGCCGCCACCGCCGCGTCTGTTTGAACGCTATGCTAACCGCACACCCTACCGCCCCCCGGCAACAGCCCCGTTTTGCAAGGTCCGACCACCTTCCGTGTCTTCTCGCAACCCTTGTTTATCGTACACTACTTACGTCCCGCACACACCGGCCAGCTCATTTTCCACGGGTCTACTCTAATCACTAACAAATATTTAAAATGCAAACAACCCTCCGGTGTATTGGATTAATATGTGTGTTTGTTTGCCGAATAAAATGTAGATTGCGCGATAAAGGACAAAGAAAAACTTTTTTGATGATAAGGACAGAGTTTTAAAATATTGTATGGTCATAGTAACCCGGCGCATTCACCATTTATTATTACTTTAAAAGTGTATTATGAAGAAAATGGAAAATAATTTCATCCAGCCACTATCCACCAATTCATTAACTCATGCATACATGACAGTTCAGCTAGCTAGCATAGTTTCAATTTGCAAATCACCATAAATTCATACAGGACAGAAAGACCTATGGTCGATGGCCCATGACAGACTACTAACACAATTGTACATATTGTTATAATAAATTTAGTATTTTTTTTGTCATATTGTCTGAATAAAGATGTTTGTATATATAGTTTCATCCTTAATCCTTCCAGATTTGCTTTATAAATTGTTTTATTCATGATTTTATTAAAAAAATCATAAAACGCTTTCTCCACGAATAGATTTTTTTCTGATAAATAAACACAGTCTTAAAAAAATATTTGTTTTAATACTAAGAACTTACTACTTAATTTTCATTTAGTGTACTTTTTAATAACGCATTAAATAATTTTTCATTAGGTTTCTCTAATTACTGGCGCATTTCTTTAACTGTTATTTCTTTTCTCCCCAACTTGGTTTCCGAATTTCAAGGTAAATTTGTAATGTACCCCAGTACATTTTATAATAATAATATACATTATTATTATTACTATTATTATTATAAATATTTCTTGTATATATTTTATATATTATTCGATTATTGTAATTTATTTATGTAAATAATATTAGCTGTTGTAAATTAAGGAACTCATTATCTCATTCGCACAGATAACATTGGAACAGCAAATAAGTCATTAACTCTAAATTCAAATATTGTTCATTTTCAAATCATATCATAAATAAATACCATTAATGTCTGTCTGCGAAATCTCTATCCTTATATAAATATTTTTCATTTTGTTATTTACATCTTGCTTCCCAATGTTATGCGTGCTTAATTAGATTTTAATATATTATTATCGTCCAAAAAGGGAGGGGTTGTTCTGGTGTCGAGGAGACCAACTTCACCTTTTTGGAGGAGACATTCTCGGGCATTCAAACTGTACAGTTCTAAATATCAGCGCTAAAGCCTAAAAAGTGTATTCATCATTATTTAATAAACAACAGTCGTAAAAATCGTGTAAAGTTGACTTAAGTTCTTCACAACCCAGTCAAGGGAATAAAAAAGGAATCAACTGACTTCTGTCATCAAAGGTTAAATTGATGAAACCGCAAGTCACGTTACAAATTCCAGATAGATCGACGGATATTAATTATCAATTCGGTGGCACTCAGTTATGTCGTTGGGACATAATCATCATAGGATAAAATATTCTTGTAATGGAACAATGAATAAACTCTCCAATCTTTGCCACATTTTTACCTAATGCACTGAATAAAAAATGAATTAACATAACTGAATACAAGTAATATTTTCTTATATCTTTCATTTTTCCTCCCAGCAACAGAAAAAGTGATAAGTCAGTGGGAAATAAACGGCGCGAAATGCGCGTTAAATTCGCTGGGGTGGGTGGGTCGGAGGGGTCGGCAGGAAGCGCGTCAGCATTATCAGATCTTAAAGGACGCAAGGCGCAATAAACGTTTTTAACGGCGGCGGAATCCCGTAATTATTTAAGTAGGACTAAAATAAGTCCGCGACGCTCCATTATCCAGGCAAAGACACCTCGGTAATATAAGCGACATTCTGTTATGCCGAATTAAATTACGCTTTAATGGGAGAGGGATTTATTCGTAAACTCACTGGAAAAAAAAAATGGAATGATAATATAAATGAATATAATTTTGGGATAAGGGCGCGTTTGTTGAACAAAAGTCTAATTTTTTTAAGCTTTTACAGGATAACACAACGATTAATTCGGAAGTCTACTGTCGTCAGCTGGACAAACTGAATGATGAAATTCAACAGAAAAGGCCAGAACTAATCAACAGGAGTAGTGTTTCACCAAGACAACGCGAGACCTCACACAAGTTTGGTCACTCGCCAGCAAAGACCAAAAATTTTTAGAGTGGAATTATGTTACTACTAGAAAGATGGCAAAGATGTTGGACCAGAATGATTAATATATGATTTAATAAAGTATTTGTTGATTATAAAAAAATGTCTTTCCCTAAAGTATATTTATTGATTTTGATCATTTAAAATTACTTCCCATGAACCTCATAGCACCACGGTTATAAGGATTGATAAAAATACACAAAAATCAAGCCCCTATTAGACCTTTAGTTTCGGGTATTAATTCACCCTTTCACAAAATTGCTATAAAACTTAATAAACTCTAAATCCATCACTAATTTTCTAGATCCTTCTTTTGTAAAAAATCTACAATCTTAACTATTAAACTAAAAATCTTTCAAATGAAATATCATTACAAACTGGTATCGTTCTACGTATCCAATATGTTTTCTAATATCCCCATTTCAGAAACAATCCACCTTATGACAGATATTCTTGAAAAATCAGCAGTAAATCCAGTAATCACAGAACAAACTATATATATTATTCAACATATCAGAGTTTTAAATTATTTCACTTTCAATGATAAAATTTACCAACAGTCTGAAGGATTACTCAACTGTGAGCCCATTGCTAGCGGAAATTTTCATAGAAAATCTCACAATAATAATTTTAAATTAAACTTTAAGGAAGAAACATATTAAATTCTGGTATCGATACGTCGACGATATTTTAGGTTGTTTTGGTGGTACTAACAGACAAATTAACAATTTTCTTCACGTTATTAACAATTTACAACCTAAAATTAAATTCACAGTTGAAATAGAAAATTACCATTCCATTAACTTTTTAGATTTAACAATTTCAAGAAATAATAACAATATTTTCTTTAACATCTTTAGAAAACCATTCTTTACTGACTCCTTCATACCTAACGATTCCATGCATCCATGCCAATATAAAATGTCGGCTTTTAACTCTATGGTTCACAGAGCCCTGAACCTGCCTTTATCTAAAGAATCAATCAGAAATAAAAATAAATATTATAAAACAACTAGCAATAAATAATGGCTACTCTCCTAATATAATAGAAAATATAATTAATAAAAAAGAAAAAAAAACAAATTAAAAAGCACCACATGAAAACAAAAACACAGCCACTATTACATATTTCGGTAAAATTAGTTATAAGATAAAGAGACTATTAGAAAAATATATTTATAAAAAAACCTTTGTGGGCATTAATTCATCAAACCTAACAATAATAAATAAACATATCCATTCTCATTATAAATAACTATATACATTAATGACACACCTCCACATATCTTATTTTCCTTTCCCATCTTAATCTGACCACAATCTCCACGCCTGCACCATCTTCACTCATCCATTCTTCAATCCTTTTTCCTCCCTTGATCAATCCTTCCTCAATAAGTACTCTGGCATCCGCCCATATTGGCAAGTATATGGGCACAGTTCTATACTGTGGATTGCATCCATTGCTTTCAATTCTACCCAATCGCTCTTGCCCTTCCACCTCGAACCATTTCTCTTTCAAAAACATAATTTAAGGGTAGTCTTTAACTTTGTCTGCAATAACTGCATTGTTTCGTTTGCAGTGTGGCAGGTTGCACCATCTTGTTGAAAGAATATGTCTTCCAAGTCCATACCGTTCAACTCATTCTATAAAAAGTTTGTTATCAAGTCAAGAAAACGAACACCACTGACAGTAACCGCATTTCTGTAATTTATTTTCACACGATCGTGTAATTATTCATGACTAAACCCATAGAGATAGAGATTAAGATGGCCAGATCCATGTATTTGGTGGAAAACGCGCAACGCCATCCAGTGTTCAAGTGGACAACTATTTCCTAAGTTTCAAACCTTTATAATGTTTTTGAGGTTAGGTTCGTGCACAAACTAGAGACAACCCTTTGGCGGGATTTTTGAAAATGTTTACATTCATTATTTTAAATCCACTATTTTTTAATTAAACTAATTTAATCAGTGCGTATATTTATATATATATATTTTTAGAAAAAAAAACAATTTATTTGTCGTTAAATCATGCAAAAAAATACACTTAAAATAGTCTGAAAAATCAAAAATAACACATAAAAACAATATTCTTAAGTACAATATATTTAACTTAACCTGTTAGTACATTTATATAATAATTATATCATATAACAGTTTTAGTTTAAATTTATTAATTTCTCTCAGCTGGATGGCCTTATAAACTTTTTTCATGGAGATTCTAAGTTTCAAACCTTCATAATGTTTTTGAGGTTAGGTTCGTGCACAAGCTATAGACAACCCAACGGCGGGATTTTTAAAAATGTTCACATTCATTATTTTAAATCGACTATTTTTTAATGAAACTAATTTAGCCAGTGCATATATAACATATATAACAATTCGTTTGTTGTTAAATCATGAAAGAAAAAACACTTAAAATAGCCTGAAAAATTAAAAATAATACATAAAAACAACAATATTCTTAAGTACAATATATTTAACTTAACCTGTTAGTACATTAATATAATAATTGAATCATATAACAGTTTTAATTTAAATTAATGAATTTCTCTCAGCTGGATAGCCTTATAAACTTTTTTCATAGATATTCAAAGAAAATATATACATAAATATTAGTTGAAAATATATTTCAACAATTGTATATTGTATTTTATCTTAAAAATATTAATGAAAATATTCATTAATAATTATTAAAAAAATATAATTAATTTTCAATAATTATTTTAGAAGTATCTTTCTTTATTTTTTTACTGTAAAAAAATATATTTATAATTGTGAATTGTTTCAAACTCTGTATTATTTAAATTTATGAAATATATTATGAAATAATTCTTTAATTTTGTCGGCGTTAACTTTTTGGTACATTTTCAATATAGTATATAAAGAAAACAAAATTATTTTTTATACTACTTGGTGGTATAAACCACCACTTGATGGTATAAAAAATAATTTTGTTTTCTTTATATACTATATTAAAAATGTACAAAATTAAACAACAATATTAAAGAATTATTTCATAATTTATTTCATAAATTTAAATAATGCAATTCACAATTATAAATATTTTTTTACAGTAAAAAATAAAGAAGCATACTTCTAAAACAATTATTGAAAATTAATTATATATATTTTTTTAATAATTATTAATGATTTTTCATAAACATTTTTAAGATAAAATACAAAATACAATTGTTGAACTATAAAGAATAACTTACCAGTTGTAGCCTTACAAGCTATAACGGTAGTGAAACATGCAGTAATTTTTATGAATACAAGATAACTGACAATTATAATTTATGTGACATCAATCAAATTTAAAAATGGCGAAGTGATCCTCATTTAGAATATCTCTAATGTTTAATTGAAAATATAAATCTTTAAAATATACAGCTTGGAATCCGACAAAACGCACGCATAATTAATAATTCTTAGTAGAAACTCTAGATTAAAATATTTTAAATTTTCCACTTGAGATTACAGCGCCTCCAAGTGGACAACTATTGTCGTGTTTCCCGATTTCATCCGACCCTCTTGACTAAACCTCAATACTTCCTGATGCCAGTTGTCAAAGATTAGTACTCTATGTGCGCCACAAATAAAATGACGCGCAATTTAAAATGTTAGTTCATTTTGAGACACCTTTTATTTATTTTATACTTTATGAACTACCAATTTTTAAATAAATAAATATTAAAACTATTAAAATAATTCTGTTGACGCCTTTCGATTCAGAGATTCAGAAATGTACGCTTGCAAAGTTTGATGAAAATGGCAAAAATCATAATTTTCAGTTTTTTAGCGTTAAATCAGGAACTTATCAAAATAATCACATTTTTTTAAGATTCTCAAATGCCATTTAAATAAGCCCTAATTTAAATCTTATGATTTCACAGATACCAATGGTGAGTATCGACAAATTCACCACATTGTATATAAATTATATTACTGAGACAATTATTTTTTTATTTATTTTACGGCAATTTTACAAAATTCATAACAAAAAATTTAAAGTAAATAACATACAAATTATAGTAACTAATTCTACAACTCCACAATAACTCATATACATTGATGAACAAAAACAAAAGAGAAAGTATACAATTCTAAAGATCTACATGATATAGAAGATACGCTTATGAAATATCAGAAATAACCGCCGACAAATCAATTAATTTTAAATGGTACTTAAATTTGCGAAATGATGAATCATACTTAATATTAAAAGTACTCACAATTAAATGAATATATTTCCGAGATACCAATGATGAGAATTGGAAAATTCACCACCCAATATATTATATTTTATAAATATAAACATTTCACAACCAGACGAATCACATTCGAAACCCGCCCTCTTTCAATAGAAATAACGACGACTAAGAAAAAGAGAGAGACAAAAAAAACACAACTCCGCAGTAATTATTCAGCGAGGAATTGTCCCCTCTCGATTAGCAGAAGAAGTGGAAGAAAAAGTGGTAATTGCAGAACGACAGAATGACGGAACGGAATGGAAGGGGGAAAGCGAGGAGGGCGAGAGGGAGGGTTTTGCGGGGTCGAGTACAGCCATCTCCCGGAATATTTGTGGCTTTATGGCCTGGTTTGATGGCAGCAGGAGACTGCTCGCAGTCCTGACACGTTCATTTGCATTGAAATGTCTACCAATTCACCCGGACCGCTTTTCATCGGAAACTTATGAGAACGAACCCGTTCGCCTCCAGAGGTCTAAACACCGCACTTAGCATGATACTCTTTATTATCTACCACTTTACGGATTCGCTATTTATATCTTGTAAATAAATTTAATAAATAATAAATAAATAAAGTAATTATACGAATTGATAATATAATTATTATTAAAACTTTACAAAATCTGACAACATATTTAATTCTTGTTAAATAATATTAATATAAAAAAAATTATAACCCCGACACCAATTGGTAAAAGGGGACATCGATTATATATATATATATATATATATAAATAATTATATTATATATATATATATATAATCTTTATTCAGACAATTTTTGATACAATTTTCTTTAAAATACATAAAAGTTGTTATTAATATTTAGTGGGGGTCTCTCTTGGCTATCCACCCTAACAGATTTTTGTCTGCCCTCACAGATTCTTTTTAAGTACGCAATTTAATCTTATATTAAACATATCTTATTGACGAGTGTAAATATTTATGATAAATTCCAAAAAAGAAGATAACTAATTACAATAAAGGTATGATATATTATATCATTGTAATCAGAAAAAAAATAGAGGATTTTAATCTGATATAAAACCAATATGGCGCCCATAAGAAATAAGAAAGTTGATAATGGTCCAGAAGAAACGAAACAAGCTATTGGTAAAATTAGTACGCTATCGACTAGATCATAAAAAAAGTGCTACAAGAAAGTCTTCATTGTATTCAAATATTACTTCAAATAACGAAGATAATAATAAAAAAAGAAAATCGCATTTTCAGTTTTTTTTTTAATTTTTCTTGAAAACAAAGAAACTTAGCCCAGTTTTCTCAACGGGAAATTAGTGAGTATGAAATTCTGCAAAAGTGCCGAATTTAAACCTACCCTCTATCTTTTATAATAAGCGAGATCCACATGGTGAGACTCGAATTTGAAACACCCTGTATATTCAATTATTTTCAAATTCATTTCATTTAATTTATTAATAATTTATTTCAAATATCAAACAAAACTTAATTAAACATGGCGTTTAACCTTGAATAAATACCAACTTTTTTCTGCTTTGTTATATTTTAAAAAACCCTGGCGTTCGTTTAAAAGTTATCAAACGTCACATTACATTCCCCGGGCAATTAAGAAATAACCACGCAATTTTTATTATTTACTTTTATTTTCGCCTTTCCGTAACACAAATACGCGGAAAAAATAAAAACGGCCCGCTAAACGCACGCGAACCGCCATTAATATACAATCGAATAATTTTTGTTATCGGGGTAACAATTTAAGAAACATGGCTCGGAGATTGGGAGATTGGCATGCAACAAAGGAAGTTTAATGAATTAAAGTAATTTATACTTATACAAAGATTGAGTTGGATTAATGCTTAAATGAATATTATATTACAGTTTGCGTAAATATTTAATAAATGTGTACTAACAAGTCATCCAATAAGTCATCGGTTTGAGACATATATGGCATTTTGTTGATAGAATCACATTATTTCCGCGTAAGTATTAACCTTGAAACAGTATGTGTTAAGACTTCATGGCATTCTGACCCTTAGCTTAAAAGTTGCAGCCGTTTTTGTGAGCCACGTTTTGTAATTTTCAACACAATGTATAGAAAGGTATTTCGTGTGTTGATTAAACACTTTTTTTGATGCGGGAAAATGTTAAATTTAAGCTGTGAGATATGTACTGCCATCTATGTTCAACTATATGAAGACACTTTTAGTTTTAAGGAGTTGGTAGCGATGAATAAATCCCCTTTTTCTACTTAATATGTCTTGTAGGGTTATAAATAAAGTTAGTCTATTCTGAATACTCAAAGAGTCAGCACGTTATTTCAAGACCTGACTCTTCCCGCTCAGCTTTAACAAAAAAATCCTATTTTTAAATAAATTTCAAAAAATTTATTGTAGAGACACAATTGTTACGCCAACACAGTGGCGTCATCAGGCAACTGCCTTAAAAAAGAAAATACTTAATTGTTCAAGAAATACAACTTTAATTTGAAACATCCTTCGATGGCGGATAATTATTTATTATGTGCTTGATGAGTTGGCGAAACAACCTAAAAACATGTGAAACTTAAAAAAAATGAAACAAAGATGATTTAATCATTTGCAGTTATTTAAATTACAATGAAATTAAAGAAAGACAATTTCTGGCAATGATCAATAAAATTCGATCAATCTCTTTTTCCCAACTGCAAAAAATTACCTACATTGTAAGTTTTACAAACATCTATTGAAACAACAACTTCCCAAGCATTTACCCCGCTGTGGCCGTTTCAATAGATGTTTGTAAAACTTACAGTGTAAGTCATTTTTTGCAGTTGGAAGAAGGGATTGATCGATTTTTATTGATTATTGCCAGAAATTTTCCTTGTTTAATTTCATTGTTATTTAAAAATAGTATTATGGTTATTTTGACAACGACAAAAATACAAAATCCAAGCGGAAAGACCACTGGTTGATAGCCAATTGGCAAACTCTTACATCATGTATTGTAATATTTTGTGTTATATGTAGATGTTGTGGTACGTTTGTCAATAAAGATTATGTATACATATAGTATTATGGAGTTTCATCAGGTAAAAGCCTGAACCACTGACAATTTGGAAAAATACTATTGGAGCCAAACAGTGACATGATAAACATTATGGAGATTCTGCTCTAGACAAATCAACAATTATTGACAAGTATGACGAATTTTAACGCCTTACAAGCACCGATGATGCTGAACGCTCTGGTTGCCCAAAATCGGCAGTTCTTTCTAAACACACAAAATTGTTTTAAAATACCGTAAAATGAGGTTTTGTGAGACAGCTAACACCCTGAAGATATATTTACAACCGTATATGAGAATTTGGAAAAGTACAAGTTATTTTCAGTTAGAACCGCGTTTGGTCACACGGGGCAAGAAATAACAAAGCGTCGACGATTCAAAGCGCTGTTTGTAACTGTTCAAACGAAATAAAAAAAAACGATTTCTTATAACGGTTTGTTACATGAGAAGAAACATGGATCCGCATGAATCAAAAAGATTGTCAGCCAGCTAAAGTCGTTCAACAGGAGTAAAAACTCAAAAATCGAGTGGAAAGATTACGGCATCTGTATTTTAGGACGCGTATGGAATTTTATCCATTGGCTATCTTAAGAAATTTGTTTTCTACCGAGCGTATAACAAAAATCGACGACGAAGTTGGCGTTGGAAGTCTCGAGTCATCTTTGTACTAAGATCACACGCGTGAAATGCTGGTTGCGGTCAACATGACAGCCAGTACTTTAAGCGTGCGCGTGTGATTTTAGTTCAGATATGACTTCAGATTTCCAATACCAACTTCGTCGTCGATTTTTGTTATACGCTCGATATTTGCGCGCAAGTGAGGTGGCTCTGTCAAATATTAGGTGATATCGGACGAAAATAATTAGAAGTACATAGTTTAAAAGTGAGAAACCTGCAATTGTATTTAATCAACAAAAAAGTGGAAAATAGAACGGTAGCAGCTGGTAATTACATAAATAAAATTAAAACGTGTACCGTTTAAGGTTAAATGATTGATAATTAAAAGTGGAGGGGCATATAAAATTTATACTAGAAAGCTGTTACATCAGTGTAAATATTAATTCTTCTAAGACCTATGATCGATAGCCCATGACAGACTACTAACACAATTGTACATATTGTTATAATAAATTTAGTAAATTTTTGTTTTTATATTGTCTGAATAAAGATGTTTGTATATAAATAAATAATTTATTAATGAACAGATAGTGACATCGATGTTTTAATCCGAGATCTAAGCCTCCTAATGAGCCATTAGTGATTAAATGCGAGAACTTAGTAAATAAACATTGTGCAAATAATTATTTAATCGTTGTACACTAGTTAATAAATAGTAAGACAGTAATCATATAAATAATATAATAAATTATTTATAGTGATACAATAAGTTACGGAAGAAATTGATTTATAGGTTAAGTGGTAAAGCAGCTGATCTGACTATCGGACCGACTGAACTTCGCCTATACAATTTTGTTTTACATATTATACCTTGTATTTTTTGAGATATAATAAAGACATTTATTATTATTATTATTATTGAATTAACTAAAATGGACAGGGATAACTGAAAGAGCGACTATCGGCCATTTAGAGAATATAATCTAATTATAAATAAAGATGGTTTATATGGGGAAGGATAATGATTTCTCTGCAGAATATTCGAGGAAAAAACAGAGGAGTTATTTGGAGCTAACAAGGAAACGTCAGTGAACCAAAAAGATATGAAACGCGAACAAAAAGAGATTAAAAATGAAATCAAAGGAATGAAGGACTAACAACTCTTCTTTAATGAGGAGTTAATGAAATCAAAAAAGAAGAACAGAAAATCAAAGGAGGATTATAAAAGAGAGGGCATAGAAATAAAAGCTGAAGTACTTAAAATCAGAAAAACTATAGAGATAATAGAAAAAGAAAGACGAAAAAATAATGTAGTAATAAACGGTTCGAGGAAAAATAAAAAACAGAGGAATTATTTGAAGCTAACAAGGAAACGTCAGTGAACTAAAAGGATATGAAACGGGAAAAAAAAGATATTGAAAATGAAATCAAAGGAATGAAGGACCAAGAACTCTTCTTTAATAAGGAACTAATGAAATCAAAAAATAAAACGAAGAACAAAAAATAAATCGAGGATTATAAAAGAGAGGGCATAGAAATAAAAGCTAAAGTACTTAAAATCAGAAAAACTATAGAGATAATAGAAAAAGAAAGACGAAAAAATAATGTAGTAATAAACGGTTCGAGGAAAAAAAACAGAGGAATTATTTGAAGCTAACAAGGAAACGTCAGTGAACTAAAAGGATATGAAACGGGAAAAAAAAGATATTGAAAATGAAATCAAAGGAATGAAGGACCAAGAACTCTTCTTTAATAAGGAACTAATGAAATCAAAAAATAAAACGAAGAACAAAAAATAAATCGAGGATTATAAAAGAGAGGGCATAGAAATAAAAGCTAAAGTACTTAAAATCAGAAAAACTATAGAGATAATAGAAAAAGAAAGACGAAAAAATAATGTAGTAATAAACGGTTCGAGGAAAAATAAAAAACAGAGGAATTATTTGAAGCTAACAAGGAAACGTCAGTGAACTAAAAGGATATGAAACGGGAAAAAAAAGATATTGAAAATGAAATCAAAGGAATGAAGGACTAAGAACTCTTCTTTAATAAGGAACTAATGAAATCAAAAAATAAAACGAAGAACAAAAAATAAAACGAGGATTATAGAGGGCATAGAAATAAAAGCTGAAGTATTTAAAATCAGACAAACTATAGAGATAATAGAAAAATAAACACGAAAAAATAATGTATTAATAAACGGCTTAAAATTATTTTGGATAAATTTAAACTATTGTTTTGTTCCACGTTTTTATTTTCAATTTCCTGGCACCTGTTTCCATCCATTACGATCATTTCGAAACATTAAACTAATTTGAATTTGACTAATGTCACAATATTTTAACGAAAGTGAAAGAAGAATCTCGAAACATCACTCTAGAATGTTCGACGGAGCGCGCGACGGTAAACGCGACGTCAAAGAAAGTTCCGGAAAGTTCGAGAAACAAGCACGCTATATAAGCGCGCGCGTTAGCGGCGCTGCAGTCAGTCAGTCCGGGTCAGTCTATGCGCTCAACATCGCGTTATAAATAAATGGAACACTGTGGTGTATATAAATGTGTTAAGTGTACTCTAAAAATAAAAAACATTGTTTTACTTATTTCCGAATCTGATTAAACCCGATTTCGTAACAATATATAGACGAATCTATGAAAACTAATTAATCATAACAAAATTGAAACAAAGATTAGATTTCGTAGAGAGGTATTCGAGGGGGTAAACAAAATTTTCAACCACCGATTACAAATAAATATTAACCCTAAAACACTAAACAAAAGAGGAGATAAAATAATAATAATAAATCAACTTTATTTCAGGAAATGTTTACAAAATAATAATTCTGAGGAACATAAATGAAATTGTGTCAGGTAACAAATAAACAAAATAAACATTCTCAATTCACACCAAAGATATCGTTTATGCTATAAAATTCCAATAAGAAAATATGTATTTCACTTTTATATTTTTAAAAAAACGTCTATTGTCTTTATGTTGTCTGGTAAAGTATTGTTGTTGATAGAATGGCTATAATTTAATTACAAAAACTAGCTGATTCGCAAACTTAAGGGAAATATAAGAAAAACAAATCTTCATAAACGACTATATGACAAAAATTAATAGAGAAAAACCAAAGAAATGCGAAATTTCGCACAACAGGGAAGACTGAAAGGAAACGAGGTACAATAAAGTAACTGTTAGCGGAAAAGAATGGAGGTGGAATAAAGAAACAAATCTAATTAAAAAATCCCAAGCAATAAAACTAAGACATCATTACTTATATTAAATAACACTATTTAGTCTTTCAAAGTCTATTGTAATATCTTAATTAATAATATTCTTCAGGCGAAGAAGTCACAGTGTGGTGAAACAATTGTAGCGATATTACAATAGACTTTGAAAGACTAAATAGTGTTATTTAATATAAGTAATTATGAACTTTCAACAATTATCAGCCTCATCAATCAATTATTTAAGACATCATTGGCGTAGATTGGGGGGATTTTATAACATTTTTTTATCAGTCATTACAATTCAGGGGCGAGAAATTTAATGACTGATAAAAAAAAAACAAATAACGTTTTATAAACGCAGTAACAACATTAAACATTATTTTCATGTTGTTGAAACATTACTAAAATGTGTGCTTAGTGGGTTGTTTATTTGCTTTTCTTTAATTTAAAGAAAATGGTTAGACACAGTAAAGAAGAACCTAGAAGAAATGGAAATTAGAAAATAAAAAAAAAACTAACAATGCAGAACTATATATATACAGGTGATATCGGAAACTATAAGAAATAGAAAAACGGTTAAATGGGGAAAGAAGTGTAGTTTTATAAGACGAATAAAATGACAAAATATTTGAAAAAGTCAAGGGTAACTAGATATTTTGAAAAAAGGTAATTTGTGTCAATTTTTTGAAAACAATATATTTCTATTATTATCATAGATAGAAAATAACTGTAAAGGACAAAGTTGTAGAAAATTTTACACAGATTAATAACAAAAAAATTGAAAAAAATCGCCTATATTTTGGGAGATATGACACAAACTTACCTTTTTTAAAATGGAAACAATAGTTGGCTATGACTTTATTAAAAGGGCTATTTTTCCCTTTAATCCGATATAACATATGCCATAATTATTTTTAAAATAAAATAAGTTACAGTCGTTTTTAATTTTACCATACACCAAAAAATAGTTATCCATGAAAAAGATATGTATATACAGGGTGGCGCAAGATTCCGATAAAGTCCAATATATCAGTTATTTAGAAATTTACAAAAAGATATTACTGACATAATTTGTAGCTATTGTAAAACTTCACATTTTAAAATTGGTTTCATATATACCCTATATATAATCGTCCAATAATCACGTGACGTATCAAACATATGATTTTTTAAATGGAATGCTATATTTTTTATGTCGATTTTAGATTCTACGCTAAAAATTAATCTTTTTTGACATAAGGTTTATTAGGTCAGTTTTTAATATTTTAAAAGTTATAAACAATTTAAGGTTGAAATCAATGGAAGATTGGGGCCTTATTTTTCAAAAATGAAAAACGATGTAAACTTTCTGTTAACGCAATTTAATTGAAAAAATGCTTAATAATATAAGGAATAATCGTTTGTTACCATAAAGCAAATGTTGTGTACAGGGTGAAATAATACGCAAAATGATTTATTTCTTTTTTCACTTAAATGGAACACCCTATATTTTTTACACTATTTCGATAGAAAATTGATTGTTCTTTAATTTTTGTATAATAAACTATAGCCCTATCTGTTACCATTTTTTAACAATTTCAATTCAAAGTACAAAATTGTAAGTTTCGCTTATAATCTATAATTTAAGTAGGCTATAATTAAAACAAATGCAATTCATAATCGTTTTCTGGCATTTAATAACATACTTATTCCCTAACCTAAAAGGATATTCAAATGACAATCGATATTTAAAGGCGCATGCAAAATATAAAGAAAATAGTTGCTCAACGATTATTTAGCGAGTTATAATGGTTATTGGGACATATTTTTTAAGAAAAAAATTGTAAAATGTTTGAATGCTATTGAATTAAAAAAAAAATGTGAATGTGTGAAATAAATACATAAAAATGTTAACAAAATATAATGATATAAATATTTTATTATTTCACTTAGTATCTATTTTCGGTTTTTCAGTCAACATGAATTGTTAAAATAAATCAATTAAATAAGCATATACGAATATTTTAAATATTTTTCGAATCATAACCAAAAAATATAGTTGTTGTTAGTTTTTAACAATTAAATTAATCATTTATTGAAGAAGTAGGTTTAACTGCACCAGTGTTACAAAATATAACGTAAAATGTACTTAACTTACTAATTAAAATATTAAGCGTTGAAAGTTACTAAAAAAATTAGTTGTTCTGGCGCGGCCTACTTTGGTTAAAAATTCTATACCAAATTATTTAATCAAATGCAATTTTGGAGAATAAATTGATGATAATAATATGAATCGTAAAATCTGTTTAAAAATAAATTATTAATATTAACATACCTTAATAGAAAAAATAACTTCCAACCCATTCATGGTGAATCGAAAACGAACTCACCTCCACCACTCACTAATTACCACTTGTTCATAAACAAAAATAAATGGCGTTTTTAATTATTAATAATTTCTAACGTTAAAAATTAAACCGGAATAGTGAACACTGCGCGTTTTCGGACGACTGAATCGAAATACGAGAGCGCAATTATCGCAAATCAAGAAGAAAAAAACGATCGACGACTCACTCCGAGAACGCATTCCTGAGATAAGAAGATTCGTTGTACCTGGATCCTGGCGCACAGCCAAGAACATACCTATTTAAATTGTTGTATTTTCAAAATTATCGTGTATTAAAATAATTATAGCTTAATATTTATTTACTTTTTTTATTAAATTTTCATTTATCCCGTGGTAAAAAAATATGTATGAATTATGATGTATTTTAATTAATACACTTGATTATTCGTTTCACTAAATTATTTTATATTTGTGTTCGCGTAACTTTCACAACTAAATAAATTAGTTGTTCTGGCACGGCCTACTTTGATTAAAAATTCTATACCAAATTTGTATTTGAGATTAAATATCTCAAAAAACGGTAGCTATTTAATATGTTATATAAAAAAATGAAGAGTGATTAATTTTCTATTAAAATAGCATAAAAAATATAGGGTGTCCCATTTAAGTAAAAAGAGAAAAAAAATCATTTTGCGTATTGCTTCACCTTGTATATAAAAATTTGTTTTAAGAGAAAAAGAGAGTATTTCTTTTATTATTAAGTATTTTTGCATTTGTATGGCGTTGGCAGAATGTTTATTTCATTTTTCATTATTGAAACATTAGGCTCTAAACATCTATCGATTTCAACATTCATTTATTTATAACTTTTAAACTATGAAAAATTGACCTATTAAATCTTATATAAAAAATGATTATTTTTAAACGTAGAATCGAAAATCTTCATAAAAAATATATCATTCCATTTAAAAAAACATATGTTTGATACGTTACGTGATTATTGGACACCTTGTATATATGAAACTAATTTTAAAATGTGAATTTTGACAGTAGCTACTAATAATGTAAGTAACATTTTTTTGTATATTTCTTTATAACTGAGATATTGGACTTCATCGTAATCTTGCAAAATGCAAAAACTATCAATAATTCGATTGATAAAATTAATAAATTAATATTAATTTTATATTGAGAAAATAGGTTAGATTACCAACAATTCAATTGATCAATTGACATTTAATTATTTTATATTTGTAAATGGAATAAATTTATGTCAACATAAATTAAGTAAAAACAATTTGAAAATAATAAAAAAAATAATCCATTTTCTCTTATTACTGAATTTATGCCTATTTAGATTGTTATAATTTATTCAATAAAATAAACAAATTATTTCGTTACACATTCTCAGTAGGATCATTACAACGGAATAATTTTCTTCGCTAAACCGAAACCACGTTACGAAACTGAACAACACAAGCGCGCTAATTAATTGCGACGCGTGTAATTCCAGGCTAATTAATGCAGGAATTAACTACTCGCTCCCCGTGTAAGTGGACTCATTTTCATATCATTACGGGACGCCAGGTGTAAATTGGGGAGGGATCAAAAGAAAAACAAGCGGGCGATCCCGGTCAAGTTGCAATTATCTGGCTTTGCTATGGAAATATAATTTCAACTCTATGAGTGTACACTCGAAAACGGTCCGTGTTTTATTTCTGCGTTAATGTAAATGTTGGAATTAATAAGTTTGATGTTGAGTTACAAGAAGATCAAGAAGATGGATAAGGAAATTAAAAAAAAATGTTTATGTTAGTATTAATTTGTTGATTGTTAAGAATTTCACTTGGTTATACATTTTGAGTTTATTTAATAAAACAATTTTTTAACTTCGTTTGTATAACTTGTTATATTGTTAATTTTATTCGCTCCGTCGCATATTCTAGAGTGAGGTTTCTAGGTTCTTCTTTCACTTTCGTTAAAATATTGTGACATTTGCCAAATTAATGTTTCAAAATGATCGTAATGGATGGAAACAGATGCCAGGAAATTGAAAATAAAAACATGGAACAAAACAATAGTTTAAATGTATCCAAAATAATTTCAAACCGTTTATTTCCACATTATTTTTCTATTATCTCTATAGTTTGTCTAATTTTAAGTACTTCAGCTTGTTTTTTATATTTGTATTTTTCTAGTACCTCTATTGTATACTTTATTGCAGTTTGTAAATGTTTTTATGCTTATTTTATTAACAGTATACAAATCTTGATGTATTTTGTAAATACCTTTTTTTTTTGGATTATAAGACATTCCAATCTACAACACAATACTGCGGATTACGGGTATTTTCGGTAATTAAGCATCTGCACATTTCCGCAGAAATCGTGCGTAGCCGATTTCCATATCTCAAAAAATCTACCTGAGATAATCAACCGACCCTTAGCTAGAGACGTGAAATGCGCATACACCCGTATCTTTCTCTCTCTCTTTTTGTATAATTTGTAACTATTATTTTAGTTTTAAGTTAAGTTCAATTCTAACTCTCAAGCGCGAAGATTGTATCCATTTTGTAAAGTTTATTTTTTAATATATTTTGAGTTGGTAATAGACGTGTTCAACAAAACATTGTTGTTATTAATAATAACAACAATGTTTTGTTTAACACAAAGAACTAAAATCACGGGTGAATCCTTTGAACCAAAGG
Source organism: Philonthus spinipes (assembly GCA_963082785.1). Classification (NCBI taxonomy): domain Eukaryota; kingdom Metazoa; phylum Arthropoda; class Insecta; order Coleoptera; family Staphylinidae; genus Philonthus; species Philonthus spinipes. Next base: position 7,293,369 of record OY720314.1, read on the forward strand.
AAAGTACATTTTACCCGAACAGAATTAATTCGATGTATTGTTTTGAGCGAGTTGCAAGAAGATTGATAAGGCTATACGAAAAATATTTCTTTAATTTTAGAATTAATTTATTATATTAATATCATGTTTTAATTTTAACTCAATTGATCGAGTAAAGAATTGATTTTCAGACGAATTGAAAAAAAAAATCCCATTCGTCTGAAAAAAAAGTGAACGTTGCTGTTACTTCTTATTTACCTTTCGAAGGACCATTGAATAATATTCAAAATAATTAACGTAAAGATTTATTTTAATGATTACAACACATATACAAAATGTGTACATTATTGAATTTATCGTCGCCGATGTTGACTCTTCAAAGTCTCGAGTTCGTCTTCCTTTTTCCCACGGGTGTTACTCGAATCTCCGTTTGTATATTTAAAGCGCATGCGTGGTGTGGCTCAATACGGCCGGCCACGCTTCCCACGATCTTTCTCGTTTCGCCGCAATCCGCCCGACCGTTCCCACACCATTGCAAATGCGCAAACTAATATTAATGAGGGTTGGGATACGGCTGAATATCAGGTAAAACCGCAACACTATATCTCTAGGTAGTCGCAACAGTTGCCATATTGTATTCACTGTGTGTAAAATATTCGGAATGTATATAATTATAGGTGTGAATAATTTTTTTATAAATATCAAATTCAAAATTATTAGCGTTTTTTCGTAATTTCTAGTACTTAATTGCAGAACAAATGGAAAGAAAGTGATTAATTATATTCTTATTTATTCATTTAATATACCTCAGATTAAGTGCTTTCAATTTAATTCAAAAAATATTAACATTATGATTAATAATTTGTTTATTGAATCTTGAATGCGATTATAACTGAATATGAATATTAATATTAATACGAATAAAATAAAAACTCACCGTTTATCCGTTGTTCTTGTGTATTAAAAACCCTTCCTCGTGTAAAATCACTACACTAATTATCTCTTTTATAAATAAAATAAACCGTACACACCAAACAACATAATACGTATGCACTCTCTGCGCGTGGTCCAGGTAAAACTAATCTCCTTATCTCAGGAATGCGTTCGCCGAGCCAGCCAGCGATAATTTTTTTTTGTTGTTTTTTTTTGCGATAATTGCTCTTGCAGATTTCGATCCAGTCGACTGAAAACACGCGATGGGTTCCCTACTCCGGTTCATTTTCTAACGTTTTGAATTATTGATAATTAAGATCGCAATTTATTTTTATTTGTAATAAGTGATAATTAGTGAATTTGTTTGTGTCTTCGATGCTTTTTTTATTCGCCAGGAATGGATACATGCTCTTATTAAGGTAAGTCTCATACTACAGGGTCCGGCATTGAAACTTTCTTTTTATTTTATATTAAAAAAAGAGGAAAAAAAAATTAATCCTTTTCCAACTGTAGTATTTAGAAATAATGCAGAATATAACTAAAGGGAAACGAGGAGAAGGTATTATTATATTTATAAAAAAAATAATTTCTAAAACAATAGCAAATATACACACTATACAGGTTAACTGTATGTGTCTAATTCTACATTTAAATCTAGGGTGCTAGTGTTTTACTGTGAATTAATTTACTATAATTTGTGAGACTGTCTGTTGAGTGCTCATACATGTGTTTGATGCAGTACGCGATACTGCATTTCCGGCTACGTTTTCAATATTTTATTTGGCCATTTACTTTTTACGCATCATCTGGTCGCTTTTTTACTTTCCCCGGACCCCTGTCCAAGGTAATTTTCAGAAACTTATTTGACCGTATTCACCGAGGAAAGTACCATGATGGACACATCGCCACTTTTTTTACATATCTTCGAGTGTAGTTTAACTTTCCACTCCTTATTGGTAGTTTGTAAAAACAAATTATTTTAAAAACGACTTTACTGCATTCACTGACCTTTATGGCATAGTAGTTAGGCTTATTGGCTTTTACGCAATGGATCGGGCTTCGAGACAGCGACAGCATAATATTTTCTATTAGCTGCTTTTTTCTGTTTTGTTATGTGTATTTGTTTTTTCCCTTTGTTTCTCTTATTATTACAGTGTGTTATAATCAGTCAAACGCGCCAGACGGTGGTGAGGGAAGAAAAAGTAAAATTCAAAATGAAGAAACGAACAAAATATAAATACAATGTAGATGGATAGATAGATAGATATTTTATTTACGGAATCTCCATTATACAAATATTATAAATGCAAAATTATTACATATTATTAATTATGATATAAATCCCAAAGTGAATAAATGTACAACACAAAATGAATAAATTACAATTTTAGCAGTAGTTTAACAAGTTAAAAGTAAATGAACAGACAAACAAATAATAAATAAATAAATATATATATATATATATACAGGGTGTCTCAGCGTGCGCGCCGAGTAGCTTTACGGCTAAATGGTTTATTTTTTTCAAAATCGGCTTTCGCAGGCGTATGTAGGTCTATTAGGACCACATTTTAAAATTAGTATCAAATATACAGGGTGTCCCATAAAAGCATGGCGTATCATAGTTATATTTTTTCTAATGGAATGACCCATATTTTATATTTTTTTCAGATTCTACATCAAAAATAAAGTTAACTTTCATAATATGTTCATATGCCTAAACCTAATAATTTTTGAAATATTTAAATATTTTTGGAAAAAATGACGTTTCGAAAAAAAAATCATAACTTTGAAATGGATGAATGAAAACAAATGAAATTTTGTGTCGGTATATCTGACTAATGGGTGAATATTTCAGACTATTAAGAGGAATTTAAAATCTTAAGATGTTTTGATAATTCAACATATCTCCAGAAACACATTCAAGGTTAAATTTCGTGCTTATTTTAAATGGCACACCCTATATCTAATAGGCCTATCTTGTAGGAAATTGTATTGTCTTTCAGAAAGTATCAAGGTATTCTACACCTAAACCTAATAGTTTTCAAGATATATCAATTTTTGTTAATTTTCGTCATTATCATTATTATTTTAATACGACAATGTAACATAACGCGCCATCTATTGCTTAATTTAATAATTATTATTGCCAGTTATTCTAATAGGCTTTTGTTTATATGCAAATTTAATTGACACATTCGTATTATTACAATTGAAAAAATAATGTTCCTTTAAATGAAAGAATTAACATGATTCTAATAATAATGTAATGTTATTAAGATTGTCTCTTAGAGTACAAAATGTTCTCTGATGGAAGACATCCTAATAAGAAGACTGTAGAGAAAGTTTTAAATACATTCAAAACTGTAGGCAGTATGAAGTATTTGAAAAAAAAAACTACCTTGAATACAGTAACTAATAATGAGGAGACACAATTACAAGTTTAATTCCATTGAATATTCGACAAAAAAGGTGGTTTAATAAGCAATGAATTTGAAGAATACATGGAAAGCAGAATTAATAAATTAATAATACATTTAGATCAATTTTACCTAATATGCTGAGAAATGTCAAAATATCATTTAAAATAAAATTTAATTTATGTAAATTACTTTTAATACTATTTTGTCAATTTATTTGATGTACTTCGTTATATTTGTTTTACAATTCTAACAATTTTTTATCAAATAATTTACACATGTGTAAATAAATAATGCAATTAGTATATTCACAATTAATAAAATTAGTGTATTAATTTAGGAAATATCTCGAAAATCATTTGTTGGGTCAACTGACTTTATTTATAAACAATAACTAAACTCTTGCCTTTATGGAATAATAATAATAAATATTATATTGAACAATAGATGGCGCTTTGTATCGACTTTCCATGTTATGAATAATAAATATTATGTCAAAAGTTAACGAAAATGCATATATCTTGAAAACTATTAGGTTTAGGTAAAAAATATCTTTATACTTTTTGAAAGACAATATAATTTCCTATAAGATAGGGCTATTAGATATAGGGTGTGCCATTTAAAATAAGCATGAAATTTGACCTTGAATGTGTTTCTGGAGTTACGTTAGATTATCAAAACATCTTAAGATTTTAAATTCCTGTAAATAGCCTAAAATATTTACCCACTGGTCTAATATACTGGTACAAAATTTCATCTGTTTTCATTCATCCATTTGAGAGTTATGATTTTTTTTCGAAACGTCAATTTTTCCAAAAATATTTAAATATTTCAAAAATTGTTAGGTTTAGGCATATGAATATATTATAAAAGTTAACTTTATTTTTGATGTAGAATCTGAAAAAAATATAAAATATAGGTCATTCCATTAGAAAAAATATAGCTATGATACGCCATGCTTTTATGGGACACCCTGTATATTTGAAACTAATTTTAAAATATGGTCCTAATAGACCTACATACGCCTGTGAAAGCCGATTTTGAAAAAAAAATATACCATTTAGCCGTAAAGCTACTCGGCGCGCACGCTGAGACACCCTGTATATATATATATATATATATAAATTCAATTAGTTAACAACGACATCGGAAAAACGTATATTTCTTAAATGTTTTTTGAACTGCGGAAAAGTTGAACCAAATAAAATAAAATGTGGATTATCGCCTATTACATTTGCCATTTGCGTATCGAGATATACGATTAATTGGATTATTTAATCCATAAATGTTGGAATTAATAAGTTTGATGTTGAGTTACAACAAGATCAAGAAGATAAGGAAATTTAAAAAAATATATTTGTTTATGTTAGTATTAATTTGTTGATTGTTAAGGATTTTACTTGCTTATACATTTTGAGTTTATTTAATAAAACACTTTTTTAACTTGTTATACAAACGAAGATTGTTGGTTTTATTTAGTATTTGTTTAGTTTTATTTATTTATTTTTATATTTGTATTTTTCTAATACCTCTATTGCATACTTTATTGCATTATTTAATCCATAATTGGTTGAGTGAAACCCTAGCCGAAACAACTGCCTACTCCTCGATTAGATGTTCCGAGGTATATTAAAATTTAAATAATTGAGCAATGTACCGCAGTTCCAAAATCCATTCACTAACTTATACAGAAAGTTTAAATCCAAATATAGTCTTCTTTCAAATAAAGAACCAATATTCAGCAATAAAAGCATCTCAGTGAGGCTAAAATTTTGTAAAATTCTCCCCATTCTAAAAGATATCACTCTCAAAAATCTACTCTGAACCATTTCAATTTTGTGAATAGTACTTTTAGAATAGGATGACCATATAATGGAGGCATATTCTAAATGAGACCTCGCCAAAGATAAATATAAATTTTTGAGCATACTAATAGAAAATTCTCTACCAAATCTGCTAATAAAACCTATTGTCTTCAGAGCTCTATTACAAATTATAGATATGCGTTTACCAAAATTCAGTTTTGATGTAAACAAAACGCCTAAATCCTTCACTGAGTTTACTTGTACCAAACACTGGCCAGCAATAGAATAATCATAGGTAGAAATGCGTCCCCGATGAAAGCTAATTTGAAAACAGTTTTTCAAGTTTAAATGTAGATTATTCTTTGAATACCATTCAATAATTGAATTCAAATCATCCTGCAGTTTTAATTAATCATTTGCGCATTGAATTTTCTTAAATACTTTAAGATCATCTGCGTATAATAGATATTAGCTGTTATTTATGTGTTTCCCAATACCGTTAATAAACAGTAGAAAGAGCAAAGGATATTCCAAATTTCACAAATTTTCAAGTCCCATATTTTTCTTTGAGTAATCCATTTCCAAATTTCGATAATTTCCAAACTCAAAGTATGCATGAAAAATAACTGTATTTTAATAATATATTTTATCGCTCTCATCAAACATATAATTACAATTTTACATGGGTTAATTTAACACACATCCCTATATATTATGGCATTTTGTAAAACTTTATAGATGGTATAGAACATTAGTTATAAATATTTAAACGTAACGCGATTTTTAAATTATTTTTCAAATTCAAGTTGAGTTAAATTAATCACAGCCATAGGACAGAGGGACTATCATCAAATAATCGCTTGTACTTTCCTGTGTTGAATCCTGTAAGAAGAATTTTTTTATTGATCGCAATAAAGTAGTGGTGATTTTTTTTATACCGCCGAAACGTTTGAGCGTTCTGAAATTATTGAACTTTGGGAATTTATTACTCAAAGAGAGCACATCGGAAAAATATGGGACTTGAAAATTTTAGAAATTTGGAATATCTACATTGTACCTATATTTTTTGCTTTTCTTCATTTTGATTTTTTTCCCCACACCACCGCTTGGCGCGTTTTGGTAATTATAACTCACTGTGCGTGGTCTTTTTCATTCCCTGCAATAAACCGCGTTAGCGTGAAGATTATTTATTCCTTAATTTAAATCCCTTATTTTTATTAATATTTTAACTACTGATAATTTGTAAATCATTTTTTTCTAGGAATGTGTTGTCATAATTATCATCATGTATGTATTTTTAAAATAATCGACAAAAATATCAGCAATCGCTTATTCTTCAGTTATGAGTGTTTAATTTGTCGAGTCTTCGATTTATTGCATAAAGTTTTGTTTCTTTGTACTTACTGAGCTGTTTCACCTCATACAAAAATGTTTACCTTGAATAATAATAGAAAAAAGGATTTATTCACTTGTCACAGTTATTTAAATAAATTAAATAAAAAGAATTTGAAATAAAATTAAAAAAAAGAAACAATAATTAAATTACATTATAACCTTCAGGATCTTTAACACATAATGTATATTAATAATTCACTTGGTCACAGTTATTTAAATAAATTAAATAAAAAGAATTTGAAAATAATTAATTAATAAATTATTTTCCCTTTAGCTACAGTGACATGACTTATGTCACATAAGTACTTTAACAAATGTCTAATAATACTTTAACAATTCAAGTTAAATTATTTTTGATCAATACGTCGGCTTAATACTGCAAAATGAATTTCTGTATGTCGTTGTTTACTTTATTCAATTTTCGAGAGTCTAGTCCTCTGTGTTTTGATGTCGTATGATGTATGTTTGTAAAGTTTAGATTGCATGGGAGTTAGATCCTTCGATATCGATATTTTCTTGAAACCTTCCAAAGCTTAGAGAGGCTTTACATTATGAAATATTATTCCCATCATTGATTCTTTAGCGAGTTTCAACTTAATTGGTCGTTTATTTATTTCACGACTGCGATCAAACTTTCCTAAACATGTAGTAACGACTGGATCTTGACTAACATTCAAATGTGTTAATATTTTTTTAAAAATACATTGTCACTATCAATTTCTTCGACTTTAACCTTCCAAAGCTTAGAGAGGCTTTATATTATGAAATATTGTTCCCATCATTGATTCTTTAGCGATTTTCAACTTAAATGGTCGTTTATTTATTTCACGACTGCGATCAAACTTTCCTAAATATGTAGTAACGACTGTATCTTGACTAACATTCAAATGTGTTAATATTTTTTTAAAAGTACATTGTCACTATCATTTTTTTCGATTTTAACCTTCCAAAGCTTTGAGAGGCTTTACATTATGAAATATTGTTCCCATCATTGATTCTTTAGCGATTTTCAATTTAATTGGTCGCTTATTTATTTCACGACTAGGATCAAACTTTCCTAAATGTGTAGTAACGACTGTATCTTGACTCAAGATTCAAATGTGTTAATATTTTTTTAAAAGTACATTGTCACTATCAATTTCTTCGACTTTCGATCTACACATTTCTTCAACTCTAAAGATAATAGTATTGTCTCTACGTATTTCACGTTCTTGAACTTCCTGTATTATTTTTTCATTATCAAGTAGTATAGACGATGATGAAGTACGCTGTTTCAGTTTATCTTGAAGAGCTACGATGGCAGATTTTAAACCATTGATATCGTTAAATAAATCAAATAAAAAGAATTTGAAAATAATTGATTAATAAATGATTTTCCCTTTAGCTGCAGTGATATTATGACTTATGTTACATAAGTGCTTTAACAAATGTCGAATAATACTTTAACATTTGAAGTTTAATTATTTTGGATCAATACGTCGGCTTAACACTGCAAAATGAGTTTCTGTATGTCGTTGTTTACTTTGTTAAATTTTTGTTTAAGGGTCTGGTCCTCTGTCTTTTGATGTCGTATGATGTATATTTGAATAGTTTTTTTTTTGCACAGGTGGGGGTGTTCCTTTTGGTGGAGTTGGATTTGTAGACCCCACAGAACAGAGATATTGTTTTCTCATTAATGTTTTCATGAGTTCTTAGGAAATTGCTCATGTTATTAAATTCTCGCTCATGTCGCAGTCGGCGAATTTAATCACCTTCCAATCAAATTCTCTTTCCTCCAATAGCCGCCCAAAAATCCTATATTAAGTATAGACTTAATCATCCATGTCATCCATCCATATCATTGCCAAAATCCTATCTATATGTGTGTTCCAGGGAAATTATTAATATACAGTTTGTGTTAAGATCCTGAAAGTTATAATGTAATTTAATTATTGTTTCTTTTTTAATTTTATTTCCACCATGACTCGCGTTATGACTTAAATTACCTCTTAGCAACATATTATTGCCAAAATCCTATAATGATATGGTTGGGCGACTATTGGAGGAAAGAGAATTTAATTGAAAGGTGGTCTGATCCTAGATTAATTCAAGATTAAGGATAATGTGTTCGATGTTGTTTGTGCAAAGAAGAACGTCAGGACTGGATGATGATTGGTTTGACATAATGAAAGTCGGGCTGGTGCTAATACGGCCAAAATTGGAGTTATATAAAAAGAAGGAGTTTTGTTTGTTTTTGACCTTGTTTAAAACTATTTAATTTAAATTAAATAAAAATGATTTGAAAATAATTAATAAATTATTTCCACATTTAGCTTAGACTTTTGACTTACGTTACGTAAGTGTGTTAAACAAAAGCACATTAAAACAATAAATAATCGTGACCAAGTGAATAATCATTTATATTAAATGAAATAAATATGAATAAATTATTAAAAATCAACGAATAAAACACAGATTAGAATGAATAACTTTCAATTCTCGACTAGTTTCGGGTTATTAGCCCATTTTCAAGAGATTTTAAGTTCTCTTGAAAATGGGCTAATAATTATTGTACTAATGTGCTTTTGTTTAACATACTTACGTAACGTAAGTCAAAAGTCACATAGCTAAATGTGGAAATAATTTATTAATTATTTTAAAATCAATTTTAAATTCTCTTGAAAATGGGCTAATAACCCGAAACTAGTCGAGAATTTAAAGTTATTCACTCTAATCTGTGTTTTATTGGTTGATTTTTAGTAATTTATTCATATTTATTTCATACAATATGAACTACCAATGTCTAAATATTATAACCATTAATTTATATTAAAGATAAATATAATAACAATACTTTTAATAAATCAAACAAAAGTTTAAACCTTAACACAACTATTGTAAACTATTACAAAATGTCGCTTAATAATCCTTAATTCTAATTATATAATACGAGGCGTATTATGCTATTCTTGAAACGTAAACCTCACCAAAACGCTCTCTTTAATTTAATAACCACCCACCTTATACATATATACATAACACCTATAAAAAAGCAGTCAGAGTGTGCTAAAGAGGTAATTTAAGTCATAACGCGGGTCGCCGTTGAAATAAAATTAAAAAAAGAAACAATAATTAAATTACATTATAACCTTCAGGATCTTAACACATAATGTATATTAATAATTTCCCCGGGACACACAGAGAGCACTTCATTCGATTAAAGCGGCCTCTTTATATGCAACGTTTTAGTTCCATTAACGTCGCGCGTTCAATCGTTATATGAGTTAATAATAGGAAAAGGGGGCCCTTTTCCGCAAAGTCCACACACACACACACACTCACACATATATACATTCGCCGCGCGAAAGGGATAATTACGTGGGAATTTCTGAAATTCAAGTGTTGGATTGTTCATTGTTTTAACGCGCGCGTGTTTTATCGTGGTTGTTGTTTAAAATTATCTCTATTGTTTATGGTTGAGATATTGTATTCGAAACAAGGATGCGTTTATAATAGTACATTATTCAACAAGGCTTTTAATAATCGATGATTGAGGATTTTTTTTTTTTTTGATGAAACTCCTTAACACACTATTTCTAAATTAAAAAATGGTGTTTTAAGTTTCACAAAAAAAAACGTTATTTTATTTACAAGTAAGGCTTTTAAATATGAGAATTAGGTTTGCGGAAAGAGCCGCAGGCGAGTAAATTATTCTAAATAGAAATAGGGAATACAAGAACGCACGCCAGTCATAACTATCACGGCGCGCGGCAGGTGAGGGTCGCTCTTTTTAATTAATTTAATTCAATTCGTTTCGTTTAATTTTATTCGATTTATATTTAAATTCAATTAATTTAAATTGATTTAGTTTAATTTGATTTAATAGAATTGGCTAGCTAAGAACAGAAGTGATCCAAGTAACATTTAGGTCTTATTGAGATAATGAGCAAAACGCGTTTTCATGATTATTAAAATTGAGGCTAATTTATTTGTTACAATATGTATGATATTTACTAACTTAACTTAGTCTTTACTAGAAGATCTTTTTGACACATCCAATATTTAACAGGTAATATTACACTTTTATGAACTTGGATCATTTCTGCAATTATTAAAACACAATATATAGTATTTCAGAAATGAAATAAAAGAGCTTTTATTTATTTAATAAATTGACAATGCGTAATTATTCACATTCATCACCCTCTACATTTGGGAGCACATCCTCCTCTTCATTTTCAGCTGCATTGTTTCTCATATTAAGGTGTGGTAAGTTTAAATAAAACTGATGATGACAGGGTGGCACGTAGTGTAGGACTTAAAGTCCTGCATTTTTAGTTGTATCAGTGGCTTTGTACATGTTTTTTTTTTTCTGTTGGGGTAAAAGACTTTAGGGTATTTAAAAATAGATCTCTATTCCCTCGTTTGTCTAAGTCTAAAACGTCGTAATCTTCGGAGTAGTTGTCATTGAAATAGATTCTACTATCTTCTTTACAAAATTCTATTTTTCTCATTTTAGAAATTAACAGGATTAGATTTGTGGGTTTTGAGTCGAATTTGTAAGTCAATAATAAAAGTCTATGTTCTATAGGAATGATAAATATATAAATATATTGCTAGGTGAGGTAGATAACACAATTAATAATTTAGCGAAGTTAATACAGATACAGACACTACGAAAAGTGTAATCGTAACTTTTCGTAGTAGTACTGTCGCTTGAAGGAACTCAAGAACATTTTCCAATAAGGATTTACAATTACCAAGGTCAACAGCTACATTCCTATTACGTAAAATCTTATGTTCTTCATGGTCGCGTCCACAAGTCGGCTCAGCAAAGGCGTACCCCCTGAAGAGCAGGCATGAAATCGGACACTAGTTTTGCGGTAAACAAACATAAACAGGTCATAAATCCTTCCGTCGCACCGATCACATCTGGCACCTCGAGGGCTAAAAATGCAGTCGCCAAATTCTCAATTATTTCAGTCTCTATCTGAATATTAAATAGATATTTTACATTCACATTCATTCAGCAACGAAATAAAAAAATATTTCAAATTAATATTTCTTATGCATTTTTCTCGTTCTAAGACGGATTATAGTGAAATAACTTGTCAAAATTTCAATATTAATTTTTATCTCTTCTATTGGACTTAAATTATCAAAAACAAAATTACGCTCTCCTAATCAATGAGAAACTTTAAGAATTATCATTTAAAATCTATGACGAAATTGAAGAAGAATATTAAATTAAAATCTCTAAATAGTAGATGTTATGAAAAGTAAGTCTATCAAAAACAACAAAGATTCAACATGAGTGTTTATTCTACTTATAAATTTAAATATACTTATGAAATGCATCTTTTCTTGAAAATTATTTCAACAAGTGAAAATTAGTATAGATATCTCACATTTACTTTCACACGATTATCATTTACCAATATTCTCTTTTATTTTTATTTCTCTTTACATTTATAACAAATGTATGCGGAATATAGGATCAGCATAGGTTTACCAATAAAACTAACATCTGATAATATTAGAATAATATTAAATTTAAAAAAAATGTTGACAGAATTGTAATAATAACAATGAAAAAATTGAGGGATAACAATTATTATTAGGTATTATTAGGAAAATTCACTTTTTTATATTGCTCAAGTCAAGCAATGAAATTAGTAATTTATAAGAGATGTACAAAACTTTGAAATCGTGTTTGGGAGGTCATTTTAAGAAAAAATGTTATATGAAGATTGGTTGTATTTGGTTTATTTACAGAACTACTGGATAACAGGAAAAATAAATTACTACGAAAGAAAAATATTTTGTAAAATAGTTTGCATAAATGATAACTTAAATGCACAATTATTAACTTTGTTATTATTGTGCTGAATAGTCGATTAAATTAGCAAAGTAGTAGAAAATTTCCCGGGGATTACAACAGTGAAATCAGAAAAACAAAAGAACATCGCGTTTTCAACTTATTAACACCCATTTTTCAAATGGAGCACCCTATGTATTTTATCAGTATTTGATAGAAAAAGGTATTTGTAATAAAAATGTTATAATAGACCATTACTAAAAAATCGTAAATAAGGAAGGTTTTGGCATTTTAATATTCTATTTTCCAAAAACCGAATATTTCAACAAAACTACCTATTATCCATAAATTTAAATCTACTTGTTGAGAAAATATGCGACAAATATGCGAAATAATAAAATAAATAAAAAATATATAAAAATAATATATATTTTTTATTTCGCCACGAATACAATAGTTTTAGGAGTTACAATATAAAAGTTTGATAACCTCTTAGATTTTAACTGCATTTATAAAGTAATAAAAAATCTCTATTGTAATTTACAGAAAATTTGTTAAATAAATTAACATTTGTACACCCAATGGGAAGTAAAAAAAAATGGGAGTACTTATCGCTGCATAATTCACTTTGAATATGTATAGATTATAAAATAATCTATCAATAAAATAAATAAAATACAGATTTAGTTGAATAACTTTTAATTCTCGACTAGTTTCAGGTTATCGGCTCATTTGCAAGAGAATTAAAAATTGAATATATTTAAATTTCTATGGTTGGTCTCTCATCGAGGAATCACATTACGAGTATATAGGATTCCTATTGTTGGATTGTAATATTTTTTTTTTACATTTGATATAAAAAAGTAAGTTCTTTTTAATCAAAATATTTTCAAAATTCTGCCACTTCCGGTCATACCGGATTCAAAACTTTGCTATTTTAAATGAAATCCTATACTTTTTACTTCAAATTTGGATTATACGTATGTTTTTATTACAAAATTCTAAATCTAATTGTTTATGAGATCTTTCAATATTTGTAGTACTATCCCTATCAAGATATGGCCATTTGAAATTAACAATTAATTTAAAATGCACAGTGTAATATTTTTCATTATTCTTGGTAGAAATATTTAGGCCATGGATTGTACAATAAATGTAGAAAAAAACAAAAAAATGGGATTATATTTAGTTACATTTTTTATAAATATCCAGATATCTCAAAAATAGTGAATTTTAGGTATAGTAAGAGCTAATAGTTTTTATTACAAAATTATATGTAGAATTCAAATCAACAATAAAAAATTTAGTGTTCCATTTATAATAAGGAAGTTGAAATCGACTTCCATTATAACAGAAAGCGTTAGAATCTTGAAAATATTTTCATTAAAAAGAATAAACTGATTTAAATAAATGGTAAAAGTTTCAATACAATCTATTAATTGGAAGTTCATATACTTTTAATTTGCGTTTTCGGGGGAACAGTCTCTATGTACAATAGCTTTTTTTATAGAAAATTGTATACATTTAATAATTTTCGCTTGAAAATAACAAGTATTAAACATAGACAAAATTTCATTTTATAAGGAAAGGAGAGTAATTTTATTTCGTTTTGATAATTTAAGTCCAATAGGCAGACAGTGAAAGAATTAAAAATTGGTGTGAATTTTTTTGCCCTCGAGGTGCCAGATGTGATCGGTGCGACGGAAGGATTTATTACCTGTTTATGTTTGTTTGCCACAAAACCAGTGACCGATTTCATGCCGACTCTTCGGGGGGTGTCCCCTTTGCTGAGCCAAGTTGTGGACGCGATGAGTAGGTCCTACACCAACTAGGAAATATTTAAGTTAATCCTTCTCTGAATTTATTTTATGAAGTAATACATATGTAAAGTATGTCTTTTCCATATATCATTAAAATATTAGAATTAATAGCGCCTTAAGGCTAATGACCACAGCTATCAATACATTTAAAATTATATAAGGTGTACAGAAAATAAGTGAAAAGCTTTAGGTAGCGTGACTCTTTGACCAATTTTTAGATAAAAATATTAACAAAAATAAGTCACACGGTCCTTCCTTAAGCCTCAGGGGCCACTTAAAAGAACTATACATTTGGCAACGCTGGATCAAACAAGTGTGCATTTATCCTGTTTATAACTGCTACATCATCCGCTGGAGGTGTTGCATACACCTTTTCTTTTACAATCGAGCGTGCGTCGTTGCCAGATCTATTTTCATTAAAAGAATGCTTCTGATGAAGTTATAAAATTGTAAAAATATCCGATTTATTAATCATTTACATCAATGGAATTATACACGTGTCTAATTGATTGTTAATGCTATTGATTTTTTACAAAATATTTAAAAAACAATACTAATTTATAGTCACATATTTAAAATTCCGAAGACCTCGTGAGCCTCAATGAAGAACCATACAACATTTTTTTATTTGGATTTTCTATTAAAAATTAATTAATGAATTGAGTTACCTGAAGGTTTTCACTCACTTTCTGTACACCTTGTATATCAAATAGTGGATACATTGAAATTGCCGATAAAATATATTTATTTAAAGGTTGTCAAATAAAATTTATTTTTAAAATACAAGTCGAATCAGACAATTCTAGATTAGCCTTAAAGCTAATGACCACAGCTATCGATGCCTTTAAAATTATATAAAATAGTGTATACATTAAAATTGTGGATAAAATATATTTATTTAAAGGTTTTCAAATATAATAATTTATTAAATACAAGTCGAATCAGACAATTTTAGATAAAATAAATTAATAATAAAATTCTTAAACTATATTGCAGTTGTCTTAAAAATACGGCTTACGACTAACGTATTTCCGCCCGTCTTTATCTACCTCTTGTCTTTTCATCTAAACGAAATCGAATCACTTCTTGTTTAAATCAATTTTCCTTCTGGATTATCAACCCACGGGAACACCTTGGGACAGTCCGTGCAGGTGTACATGTACCTCAATTCCTCCCCCTTCTTTAGCTCGCAGAGGGTATTCGAGCATTTCGCGTTCCTGGTCGGTCTGCTGGTCTTGTAATTCGCGGCGGTGACCGGGTTCCTCCTCCATTGAATCGCTTCCCATTCAGTCACCAGAAAAACGTCGTTGTGGCTCTGGAGGCTGTCGAGGAAGAGCTGAAGGCCTTTGTAGTTATCCTCGTTGGATAACCAACTGAAGTTGATCAGAAGGTTGAAGGGGGCTCTGTGTTTTAAGTAGTGCTCGTTGAACTGGCTGGTGAGCCATTCGGAGACATCCTCAGGGGTTCCACTGAAAAAAAAAAACGATTTAATTTTATATATAAATTAATTTGTAAATATTAATAGAAAATAAGTCACTTTGTTAGTTTCATTTAATTCATTTACAAAAATATTCAATCACCATTCATCTAGAATATTTATTTATTTATTTATTTATTTAATTAACGGAGGTCATTACATACAGTAACATGCATACATGATAAAATGAATAGTTACAATAATAAAATAATAGAATTAACAAAAAACACATTTTTTTAGAAACGAACTATTTTGCACTAAGTATACGGCGCAAGAAACTTACAGAATCTATAAACATGTCAAAGCTGGATACTTTAAGGTTGCGGTTTAGTGGAAAGAGATAGCTAAATAGTAAAATGGAAATAATCGTTTTAAAATAGAGCTATTCTTTTGGATTTCATAATATGAATGTGTATTTACATTTTTTATCTACCAAGTATAAAGTATCAGTCTAAACAAAAAATAAATCAATTAAATAAAATGATTTGAAAATAATTAATAAATTATTTCTTCATAATAATAATTAATAATTTATTAATTATTTTCAAATCATTTTATTTAATATATTTAAATAATCTGTGACCAAGTAGAATGAATACTGTTTTCTATTTATAAAAAAATAAATCGTTAATTTTCGTGTATTACGTCAATTTACTAGTTTAAGTTAGAAAAGAAAATTGTAAGATATAATGAAATTAATAGGTCATGTCTGCTAAGTTGTTTGAATGCAGAATTTAGTGAAATCCTTTAAATTTTCATTGCACAAGTTTTTATTAGCAAAAATTTAATTTAAAATTTGCTATAAATTTGATCAATTTTCATTGTTTTTCATAATTATTTTTCACAGAAACTAAACATCAAAATAATTTTTAATTCATCTGATGAAATTGCTGCTTATTTTAAGATTATTTTAATGTATAATACAATGTTGTTCATTGATCACAACAACAATCTAACTCAAATTAGTGATTGCCCATATTTGTATAGCTATATCTTTGTTCTAAACCGCACGCTTAGTAAATTCATTAGCATGCCTTAACATGCGTGTGATTTCCGACTGTTTCGCATAATCTGTTCTGTGGAACGGTATATGAAAGATGGATGCATTTCGCAAAGGACGGACGGGAATATGGAGACCAAGAATCTGTAAATGGATATGGATAACTGCTGATCTCCATTTCGTTTTTTTTTTATTCAAACCTCATCAGACTAGTGTGTTCCATTTGCAATGCACAAATTTCCATCACTAGTTATCCTTACGCTGGATGAATGGTAGTTGAACATTTTATTAAATAAATTTCGTTTCCTGTTCTCATAAACAGGACAAGTTCACCCTCCTTTACTGGACGAAACAATGAAATTAGGCAAAAGATGGCGCTTGCGTCTTCTACAATTTATTATGATTCACGTAATTCATTTTGTTTTGTGTGAAATAATTGCAAGAAGTTTAAATTATTGATTAAATGAGATCTTCCATACAGAAATATTTGGAATTGATGAAACAAAATGTAACTTTATTCAACTCTTCTCTCTAGCTAATTAATTTTAAGAGTTCCAGCTTCCAACAAAATCTTCTCGTTAATTATAAAAAAGTCTGTCTTTACAATGAAATTAAACAAGGAAATTTTTTTGGCAATGATCAATAAAATTCGATCAATCCCTTTTTCCAACTGCAAAAGAATACTTACATTGTAAGCTTTTGCAAACATCTATTGAAACAACTACTTCCCGAGCCTTTACTCCGCCGGACATTGGATTACACAATAGTAATTTGTTGTTGCATAACAGCACTGCTGCGACTTGCAACGGTTTGAGTCGAAATTATTTAATTTTCTGTCTTTTATTATCTCAATTTTCAAAAGTTTTCAATTTCGTCTTTATTTGAATCTAGAATTCTTGGATTTAATTAGTGACTGGTTAGATAGAGTTTAGTTTGATAATTGAGATGAGACAAGACAGATTTTTTTAGAATTAATGAAAAGGTTTTGTTGGAAGCTGGAACTCTTAGAAAATAAACAATTATATAACAAAAGGTTCCATCATGCAGACAAAATTCGCGTATAAAATAAAGAATATGTAACTTTATTTCACTATTCTATCTAGTTAACATTTTAAGTTTTTGTATTAAATTAAACATCTTTCAAAATGTAAATTTCTCCTTTATTCGCGACAATTGTTTCGCACGCTTTTGCGGCTTCTTCAAGCGAAAAATGAATGTCGTAAATAAAGGACAAATTTATAGTTTGAAAGTGTGTTTTATTTCAAACAACAATACTTATATTGTAAGCTTTTACAAACATCTATTGAAACAACTACTTCCCGAGACTTTACCCGGCCGGACATTGGATTACACAATGGATATTTTGTTGTTGCTGCGACTTGCAACGGTTTGAGTCGAAATTATTTAATTTTCTATCTTTTATTATCTCAATTTTCAAAAGTTTTCAATTCCGTCTTTATTTGAATCTAGAAATCTTGGATTTAATTAGTGATTGATTAGATAGAGTTTAGTTTGAGGATTGAGATGAGACAAGACAGATTTTTTAGAATTAATGAGAAGGTTCTGTAGGAAGCTGGAACTCTTAGAAAATAAACAATTATATAACAAAAGGTTCCATCATGCAGACAAAATTCGCGTATAAAATAAGCAATATCTAACTTTATTTAACTATTCTATCTAGTTAACATTTTAAGTTTTTGTTTGAAATAAAACACACTTTCAAAATATAAATTTCTCCTTTATTCGCGACAATTGTTTCGCACGCTTTTGCGGCTTCTTCGGGCGAAAAATGAATGTCGTAAATAAAGGACAAATTTATAGTTTGAAAGTGTGTTTTATTTCAAACAAAAATTTAAAATGTTAATAAATATTCTATCTACTTAGCTAGATGGAATAATTTAACTGTTGAGACTGTTAATTTTTGAAAGTCCATATTGAATGACCTTTGCCTTCGAAGCGCCCTACAACCCTCAAATCTCTCTTTCTATCTAGCTAATTTGGATAAAGTTACATTATGTTTACTCTATATGCTAATTTTTGTCTGTCTGGTGGAAACTGTTTTATATAATTTTTCACCTTCAATATATATATATATATATATATAAATTTAAATTTTATTTTCTGCTTTAAAATAAAAGAATATTTTTGTTAAAAATTGTTGAAATTAATTTATTATGTTGTTTATATTAATAAATAAATAAAATGAAACTCTATATTTAAATTTTCTATCCGCCATGCTTGGTCGGACTTTTTTTGAATCCGTGACATTGGGAATTTAATAAGGAGTTCAATAGATGCCTATATAAAAGCTTCAAAATATTCTGAAATTTCTTACTGATAAATATGTGGTGTTTCTTACATTCAGTTCACTGTGCGACATCACGTTTCGTAAAAAAATAACATTATAATTTAAATACTCGTTTAAGGTAAGAGATAGAGATTGGATTGCACCGCTCATATAAAATCTCCGCTTAGTTAAGGTCTCCTTAGTTGGGGGAAAATCTAGTGGAAAGTCAGTGCCTAACTTCATATCGTCTATTATTCTCGCTTGCTAACCTTGAAATCATAGAAAATTATTATTAATTTTAGAAAATCACAATTAATTGGGGATAATTATTACCGTTATAAACATTATAGTAATCAAAAGAAACTTTAAATAATATATTTATTTAAGAATGTATACATTTCACCATTTTTTTATAACATTATCGTTCGATTTCTCTACTTTATACGTTATCTATACATTTATAGGTTAGAATCAGCCGTACGTCAACGCTAAGGAAGCCTTAGTGAAGTTAAGCCGCCAACATCGGCGGCTTAAATTTAAGGAGACCTTAGACATCGTGCGCGCGCGGTGCAAACCAAATGTCATAAGTTATGGATTACTTAGCACTAAGGAGTACTTAAACAAGGCGGTGCAAACGGGCATTAGTCATTTTTGTTAACCTCTTATTTACCAAATAAACGTAAATTACTTGATACTTTTACTTTACTCCCTCTTAAATTAATTTCTTACCAATTATAGTCAGAATAAAATATTATTCGTGTTTAATTTTTACCTGATTCTTTAAACATGCTTTACCAAGTGTTAAGCATGTTTAAACAAATAATACTTGAATATTTACGAAATCTGGTCTATACAGACTCGGAAATAAGTAACACAATGTCTATTTATTTACACCAAATTTAACACATTTTTTATGAACCATCTTTCATCATCTGGTTATACATATTTATTATGCACTGTTTTTCGGACAGAAATAAATGCCACAAATCCAATCTCTTAGGCTTTCTTGTAGGCGAATGTGATCCCATGATATAAATGAAACAACACAACAGAACAACAGTAACGAAACACTAATGAAACCCCACACGGAAGGATAATCCGAAACAGAAAAAAAAAACTCGGGGACGTTTTAAGTTGACGTTATCGACGGTTGTGTCAAAAAAAAATAGTGTAATTAGCATAGTGTAATACTTCTCCTAGTTATTAAACTGACCATAGTATAATTTTTATACAAATTTCAAAGAATGAAGAAATATTTGAAAATGATGTAAACAATGAAACTAGGCAGAATAAAATATTATTAATTTTAATTTTATTTGCTTAATTTGTTTACTTTACTCTATTAAAAAAAATATCTTCCCCTCTACTTCACTTTCCGATTTAACCAGGACTTGATTAAGTAAATTTTAAGATAAAATACTAGTTAGAAGTTTTTTTTATCTGAAATAAACTATAATATCATTACTTACGTAATGAGGCATCCAAACAATGAATTGCACTCAATATCCTCCTCCCCTTTGATGTTGTTTGTCGGTACAACCCAAATGTCCGGATAAGATTCCTGCGGACAAGTTCCGATCAGGCACTGTTGTCCAGACAGGAATTTTAGGTTGTATGGGAACAGCGGGTTCTTGCTAAGTGTCGTCCATGTGCTGTCGTATGTGATTTCGGATTCCTTGTAGGCCTCGAAGGATTTATCTCCGGACAGTTGGAGTTGCGGGATGCGGGCGCCGCGGATGTCCTCATTGGGTACGTTCGCGTGCTTGTTGATGATCATCTTCTGGCCCCTCATTTCAGAGACGAGGACTTCTAGTTCAGCTGTCGCCCAATAATCAGCTTCACGCTTTCTGTAGAAAATCAGATTATTAAATTTTTCTTTCTATACAAGGTTGCCAAAAAAGAACAGCTGTGTCTAACATTTTTATTTTTACTCCTATCCCGAAAGATATTCTCATTTTGTTTGTTGTTCCAATCAGGTTGATTGTTTCGACTTTTGTGGATAATCTTCAGGTTCATTGATTAATTTTAAGTAGAAAATTTAATTAAAAACATATTGTACGGTTCTTCATTAACGCCCATGAGGCCATTGATATATTAAATATGTGACTAGAAATCAGTAATATTTTGATTAAAATTAGTTCTATTAACATCCAGCTAAACATTGCAAATGCTTATTTAATGATAAGTCGATTATTAATGGCAATAATTATACATAAAATGTTAAAAACAAATTCTAGTCATATATTTAGAAACATTAAATAAAAATGATTTGAAAATAATTAATAAATTATTTTCACATTTAGCTCTGTGTATTTGATTGTTTTGATGTGCATTTGTTTAACGTACTTACGTAACGTAAGTCAAAAGTCACAGAGCTAAATATGAAAATAATTTACTAATTATTTTCAAATCTTTTTTATTTAATATAATTAAATAACTTTGACCAAGTGAATGAATAATACTTTTTTCTATTTATATATATTTAGAATATTAATGGCCTCATAAAGCTTATTTAATAATTACCCAATACTTCTTTTTTGTGGTGAGAAAAGGTGTTATAATCTTCAGGTAAAGTGGTTTGTTAATCAATTTTAAGTAGAAAAAAATATTACTGAATATTTCTTTTTTGTGTTTTATTTAAATTATTTTTTTTTTATTTTAGAAACTTCTTTTTAATTTTTTCTACTTAAAATTGATTATTAAACCACTTTACCTGAAGATTATCACACCTTTATATATTATAAATACCTAAATGAATATACATGAATGAATATATATCATATATACGAGGTGTGTTCAAAAAGTAAGGTGACTTTTTAAATTTCGCGGGCAACGTGCATTCGATTATCGATTTTTTTTTGTAATTGTGTTGGTACACATATCCCAAACATATGTTTACAATTTCAAATACATAGCATACTCCGTTTATTATTGACAGATAAAAAAGTTAGATGTGTTTTGTTACGTTCGGCGATTTTCTATTTTTATAAAAAATGGAGCAAAGATTTTGCATCAAATTATGTGTGAAAATTGAATTAAGTGCTCTAAAACACCTTAAATGTTGTCAGTGACGTACGGTGAGTTTGCTCTTTGTAAAGAAAATGTTTACAAATCCTTCCAAGATGGCCGAATAGATGCTAATGACAAGTCTCACTCTGTACAACTCAGCACGTTAATAACAGAAGATATCGTCGAAGCTATGAAGAAAATTGTTTTTTTATTTTAAATCGTCGAATTGCCATAAGAGAAGTTGATGAGGATGTTGGCATATCAGTGTCATGCAATTTTTTCGGATATTTTGGGTATGCGATGTTTGTTCCGAAACTTCTAAATTTTAATCAAAAGAAGTAACACTCAGGAGCTCTTGAATGATGTCAGTGATAATCCTGATTTGCTCAAAATGGTCATAACTGGTGACGAAATCATGAGCATATGGTTATAACGTCGAAACCAAAGCTCAATCGTCTCAATGATAGCACTCAGGAGAGTCAAAACCGAAAAGAGCATGCCAAGTCCGACCAAATGTTAAAGTTTTGCTCACTGTTTTTTTTTTCGACTACCGTGGCGTAGTGCATCAGGTCGTATTGTCAACTAGGAGTATTACCTTGAACTTATGCACCATTTGCGAGAAGCAATACGAAAAAAGAAAAACGTCTGGAATTGTGGAAAAATAATTCATAATTAATTGGACCTGCTCATTCATCGTCGCATGTAAGAGATTTTTTGGCCAAAAACAAAATGACAATCATGCATCAGCCACCATATAATTTATAAAGCATTTTTTGGTTGTGAAGGCATTAATTGTTTGATAACTTTAAATGCAACTATTAAATTTTTCATTTTAAATTTAATAGCTACAATTTTTTCGCTACATAGTAGTTTCTTCAGGCATTATAAATCATCATTTAATAAATAAACAAAGGAAAAACCTACACTCAAACGGGTAGAAGGGAGCCATTGAATATTCCCTTCTATTCGTTTGGGTGTGGGATTTTCACTACATTATTCACTCTGTATATATATATACAAGGTGTACAGAAAATGAGTGAAAAGCTTTAGGTAGCGTGACTCTTTGACTAATTTTTAGATAAAAATATTAACGAAAATAAGTCACACAGTCCTTCCTTAAGCCTAATGGGCCACTTAAAAGAACTATACATTTGGCAACGTTGGATCAAACAAGTGTGCATTTATCCTGTTTATAACTGCTACATCATCCGCTGGAGGTGTTGCATACACCTTTTCTTTTACAAACGAGCGTGCGTCTTTGCCAGATCTATTTTCATTAAAAGAATGCTTCTGATGAAGTTATAAAATTGTAAAAATATCCGATTTATTAATCATTTACATCAATGGAATTATACACGTGTCTAATTGATTGTTAATGCTATTGATTTTTTACAAAATATTTAAAAAACAATACTAATTTATAGTCACATATATAAAATTCTGAAGACCTCGTGAGCCTCAATGAAGAACCATACAACATTTTTTTTATTTTTGACAATTTATTTCAACTTTAAACAATTTTCTTGTAGGAATTGGCTATCGGCCGGAAGCCTTTCAGCCATCCACTCTGTATTATTATTTAATGTTTGAAGAAATATTTCATGAAATTCCAAGGATGCAGCAATAAACGACCATTTCTGGGAATAAGCGAATTCGCGGGCGTCTAAAATACACTTACGTGATGGAATGTACCCCAATTTCATGGCCTTGGTTGTAAAGTTGGTTCACTATAGCATAGTTTGAGTACTCATGAGGGACAAAGAATGTCGCTCCAACCTTTTGTCCGTCAGGGTTCTTCCTGTTGGAAAGGAGGGGCTCGTAGTAGTTCTCCATCAAATCCGCCCTGGCTGCATCGTCGAAAGACAGAAGAACTAACTGAAAATAATTGATACATTATTTATTATGCTAGTAACAATTATATAACTAAAAATTAATAATCAAATAACATAATGAAAAATATTTTAGTGTTTTTTTATATATATAAAATGTATTTAATTTTAGTTATTAACAAAAATGTTGAAACAAAAAAACTAAAAATAATGAACCCTCTATGTGGTTCTTCATTTTTAGTTTTTTGAAGAAATGTTTGCATTGTATTTGCTCTTATACCTTTCCTAACAAAATGGGGCATGTCAATGTCCGTAAATATTTCTAATTGCGTGTCTGTAAGTTTATGCATAGCATCCCACGACAAACCAGGAGCCGTATATTAATAAGCCGGATCCATTTATATAGAGAGCAATGTTTGTTTGAGCACATATATGCTCAAACAAACATATACACATATATGCTCAAACAAACATTGCGAAAATTTTCAAAAATATCTGTTAATAAAATAACATTTGTTTTTAAATATATAATTATAATACTAAATAATAATAATTAATATCTAAAATTAAGTAAATTTTATAAAAAAAAAAGCTGAATTGAAATTTGTAATTCTGTTCAAGTCGTCTTTTTAGTTTATAAAATTTAATAATAAATTTATTACCCAACAGGGAAGTAAAGCCAAATTACTGGATAATACAAAACAATAATACAAAATAAAGAAACACTGTAATAAAAATAATTACTGAGGGGCAGAAATAACTATGGTTGATAGCCATTTAACAATTATTTTTTTGAAGAAAAGAGGATTCATTCACTTGGTTAAAGTTACTTAAATAAATTATATAAAATTAATTTAAAAATAATTAATAAATTATTTCCACATATAGCTACTGTGATATTTTTGACTTAAGTTGCGTACTTACTTTAAAACAAATATACATTAAAACAACTACTTCTCGGGCACATACACACGAGGGATGCATCTCGAAATACGTGTCTGTAGATGGTCTTATATTACGTAACAAATTCTAGTCATATATTTAGAATATTAATGGCCTCATAAAGCTTATTTAATAATTACCCAATATTTCTTTTTTGTGGTGAGAAAAGGTGTTATAATCTTCAGGTAAAGTGGTTTGTTAATCAATTTTAAGTAGAAAAAATTATTACCCAATATTTCTTTTTTGTCTTTTATTTAATATACACTAAAACAACTACTT
Source organism: Philonthus spinipes (assembly GCA_963082785.1). Taxonomy (NCBI): domain Eukaryota; kingdom Metazoa; phylum Arthropoda; class Insecta; order Coleoptera; family Staphylinidae; genus Philonthus; species Philonthus spinipes. The sequence goes on from OY720314.1 coordinate 7,318,338, forward strand.
CTCGGGTACATACACACGAGGGATGCATCCCGAAATACGTGTCTATAGATGGTATTGTATTACGTAACATGTTTTGCTATCTACATTAAATATTCACGAATCAAAAAATATTGCATTTAATAAGTTATTGATATGCAACAGCAAGTGTCTATTACGTAATTCAATGTCTGGCGGGGTATATACCCGAGAAGTTGTTGTTTTAATATATATTAAACTTACGTTATATATGTCAAAATGTTACAGTAGTTTAAAAGTGGGTAATTTATTAATTATTTTCAAATTCTTTTATTTAATTTATTTAACAATTATTTAATTTTTGTGTTATTTGGTACTTCATTTTCAGTTGTGTATTTGTTACTTAAGGGGAATCGGTACAGCTCTTTGGTGTGTTTCTAGCTCAGTAGATGGCACCGCTTTATATGGGACTTATAATGTTAAAGTTTTTCCGTTATTTCTCGAAAACTGTAGTATGTAGGGAAAAAAAAAATCACCATCGTGTTCAGCGCAGTTAGGAGCAGTACGCATGTGAAACCTTTTTTTCCTAGAATTAAGTATTTGTAAGAAAATAATTAAACAAAATATTTAAGGCTAACATTCCCGCCTGTGTTAAATAAAGACAAACGTGAAACGATACCAATACATTTTTGCGAGTGAAGAAAGAGGATAAATAATTGAATCGTCGTTGTAGTTTTTCAACTTGTAATTTATCGCACTCCGTCGCCTCCGATTGGAGATTGACGCCTCGACATGCATTTCTAGTCCACGTGGACTCGCAAATACAGCATATAAACAAACAAACATAGAAAGAAATTGAATACGTTGATTTTGGAGCCGACAAAAAATCAATGAAAGCATCCAGCGGCATAACGCTCATATTTATTTACCGATTTGAATGAATTAAAAAATAAAATCAATGTCGGTTTAAATACTATAAAATAATAGTAATTATACATTTTTTTCAAAATTAAGTTCACTGCCAAATAATAGTCATCTTTTAATTTTTAAGGGAAAACTCCATAACCGTGTTTATGAATGAAAAGTATTTCCAGCAGATTTCGGACAATGCAAATCGTATTAAAAAAAATAATGCATTGATTCCTAAATAATCACGTATATTCCTCGGCGACAATGGACAACTATCAAAGTTATATTTATACGCATTTTGCAATTAGTGACAAGTGTTATATTTAGTGTATTTTTATCTATTACGAATTGAATTTGATTGCAAAAAATATGGCCAAAAGGTACACAGATTCAAAATACCCTAAAAAAGTTAACCGCAATCTGTATCTAGACCAAAACAACGTCTAAATGCTGGCCTATTACAATATTTGAATTCAAGGTAAATAAATAAAATCAATTGCGTTAGAGGTTTTGGTTATTCACAAATAAAGTTTTACAAAATTAATTTTCGGGAGTTGTATGCTTTATTTTAGTAAATGTGCATTTAGAATTGCGTACTTTTTATACAGAGTGAGTCACCGAAGTGACTGCCTTCGATTTCTCTCTTGTAGAAATTCACCATTAATTTATTGATAAAATAAATAGAAAAGAGTATTTATTCACTTGGTCATGGTTATTTAAATAAATTAAATAAAAATGATTTGAAAATAATTAATTAATTATTTCCACATTAGCGGCGGGATATTTGCCCGGGAAGTTGTTGTTTTAATTTGCATTTGTTTAACGTACTTACGTAACGTAAGTCAAAATGTTACAGAGCTAAATGTGGAAATAATTTATTAATTATTTTTAAATCATTTTTATTTAATTTATTGATAAAACTTTCTTGAGAATAGAGGGCGGAAATCATATCAACTATGTTATTTCAAATGGAACACCCTAAATATTATTTTTTATTCGTTTCCTCTTTAAATTATCTTAATATTAATATAACATTATTAGTAGTTTTGACTAACCGTTACTGCAGAAAAAAAAAAATTCTAAAAATTCCGACAGTTCCATAATAGTTGGTATACTATAAAATTATATTTTTTTGTGTGTTTTGAGATGGAGAAATTGAATTGTTTATATATACTAATATAATAATAACTTTAAATATGAAATATTTGTATACACTATAATAATAAAATAATTTTAAATATGTGACATTTCAAACGGACATATTTATTTAAATGGCATCATATACTTTTTTTTGAATTATCATAAAATGATACAAATATTTCATTAAACATACTAGATGCCTATCTTCTATACTTATTGAAGTATTTCACATTTTGTAGTATTTATATGACATTTTAGCAATGAATTGAATAGTTGGACATGAAAAACAATAGAAACGAAAGTAACCATAAAAAATAAAGGAAATTGAAAACAAAGTCAAATAAATAGTATTTTCTATTTAAATTAGCGTTATTGAAAATCTAAATGTGAGTACGAAATAGAGATTGATCTTATAAATGAGTTAAAATTTTAGTTTTAATAATAATAAAAAAAAATGAGTTGAAAACAAGAGGACAGGCCGATAACGAACAGCATCTAAATTTGGCGCAATCTGTAAAAGCCGACAGAAAACAAAATGGGCTCCTCTCATATACAGTTTACTTTATAAGGAGCCGTTTTCAAATGAAGCCACAGTCTACGGACAAATAAATGAAAAAAATGCCTTATAAAAGTATGAAGAAACGACCAAAAGTTCCGTAACACCGTGCGGCATTTTTATCGATGAGACGTATGGTTTTTTGGGAGCATCTCCAGATAGACTCATAGAAAAATGGTCGCGGAATTATCGAGGTGAAGTGCCCAAAATCGATAGAAAAAATTACCGTTAAACAAGCAGCAAACGAAAAAAAAAACTTTCTTTTTGGATACAGATTTAAAATTAAAACGTAATCACAATTATTATTACCAAATCCAGGGCCAGATGCATATTGCAAAAGCCAACTTTTGTGATTTTGTCGTATGGACAAAACAAGACCTGTCAATTGAAAGAGTTGTCAGAGACGACAATTTTTGGAAAATAAAAATTATTGATAAATTAATATTTTTTTATAAAAATATTTTATTAAAAGAAATTATTGATCCACGGGTATGTTCCTACATACCTAATATGCTTATTAGAGAGTAATATTCAAACATGTGTGTGTATTTTCGCTTTATTTTAGATTATAAAGAACTTTAAACATTTTATCTGAAACAAAATTATATTTACGCTTTATTACTTACTTTTATTTATTTTATTTTTTTATTTGTCTGAAATAAAATTATATTTACACGTTATATTAAAATGTAACGAATTTAATTTTACAAACATTTTGTCTGAAATGAAATTTCGTTACGAAATTATTTCCTGTAAGTATACCTGGTGTTCGATAAAAAAACGCCCAACGTCATAGCCGATAAAATATTTATTAACTGAACTATTGAACAAAAAACCAAAGCCAATGGCCGTTCAAATACTAAGAAATACGAATATAACATAAATCACGTAGCGTGGCTCCTTTGTTGCCGAGGAATATGCGTTATTATTTAGGTATTTTTGAAATTTAACATATTGCAAAAAGTACTCCACATGTATAGTGCTCCCGATTATCTGAAATCAATGCAATTTTTCTTTTTTTTTGATACGATTTGCAGTGTCCGAGATCTGCTGGAATTACTTTTCATTCATAAATGCGGTATTGAAAGATGACTATTATTTGGCAGTGAACTTAATTTTGAAGAAATGTATAATTACTATTATTTTATAGTATTTAAACCGACTTTGATTTTATTTTTTAATTCATTCAAATCGGTAAATAAATATCAGCGTTATGCCGCTGGATGTTTTCATTGATTTTTTGTCGGCTCCAAAATCAGCGTATTCAATTTCTTTCTATGTTTGTTTGTTTATATTCTGTATTTACGAGTCCACGTGGACTAGAAATGCATATCGAGGCGTCAATCTCCAATCGGAGGCGACGGAGTGCGATAAATTACAAGTTTGAAAACTACGATGACGATTCATTTATCTATCCTCTTTCTTCACTCGCAAAAATGTATTGGTATCGTTTCACGTTTGTCTTTATTTAACACAGGCGGGAATGTTAGCCTTAAATATTTTGTTTAATTATTTTCTTACAAATACTTAATTCTAGGAAAAAAAGGTTTCACATGCGTACTGCTCCTAACTGCGCTGAACACGATGGTGATTTTCATTTTCCCCTACAAACTACAGTTTTCGAGAAATAACGGAAAAACTTTAACATTATAAGTCCCATATAAAGCGGTGCCATCTACTGAGCCAGAAACACATCAAAGAGCTGTACCGATTCCCCTTAAAAGAATTTTGAAATCATTGAATAAAAATAATTATATAAAATAAAACAATTTTTTTATTTTTTTTTCCTTTCAATTTTATTTGTATTTTACACATCATTGAAATAAATCTATTTGCTTCTATCAATTGATTTTTTCTTTGTTCTGAAATGTATATGGATTTTTTAATCCATAATCACTTTTTTGTAATGTAATGCAAATTAATTTTAAAGAAAATTATTTTTCAAAAAAAAATCATTATCTACTGTATTTCAACTCATTTCAACGAAACCCAACACTATTTTTTGCTACTGTTAATAATAAGACGAAGTGAGTTTTTAATTTTTTTTAATTAAAAGGTAAATAAGGTAAAATTAAAAAAATAAATCCAATCAATTATTTACCTTTTCAATATTCAAAATGTTTCAAAATGTGATAAGTGAGAAGGTTTTTCAGGAAATATCAAATACAATTTCCTTTATCTAAAAAAATATTTTTCATTTAAAATCTTTGACATTTATTTGACAATGTGAAATATATTTGAGATATAGTGAATTTAATAAATGAAGCAAATTAAATTGAAAAACAGTGAATGTTTTAACTCAATTAGATATGAAGCGCATAGCCGAGTTACACATACTTCGGCAACATTGATTAATCTCAATGTAGTTTTGTTTTAAATTTAACTAAACTAAACTTTATTTGTCTACAAATAGCTATAATAATAATGTTTTATTTACGAACTGGCCATTTACACATCACCATACATTTTGTAATTTCATACATAAAGTATGTTTAACAAAATAACATAAATATAGAGTATAGATTATAAATCTTGATAATGAGACGAAAAGGCGTTTTTAGTTGAGATAGCAAATAATTTATTTTGTGATTCAATAGAATCTTCCCCTGATCTTTATTTAAGAAGGTAGCCTCAAACTTTGTTCAAAATTCGATAATATTTCCAATAAAATTCGAAGAACGTGATAAATTTGAAACACACATTATTTAATTGCAGAATTATAATCAAGTTGAAATATTATTTAATATAAAGTTGTCCACAAGCCTCCCTACGAATACTTTTATTAATCCACCCATATCCCAGCGTATACTAGCCTAAGCAAAAAAATGTCAATATCTGATAACCTACCACTTCTTACAAAATTCTGTATATCCCGTAACCCTAAATACAAACGTCCTCCCATCATCATTCATCACTTCATTTGTCTTCAGCTAGCTTGACAGAGTGGAAAGATAGCCCAAACAGACTAACACCTGCATGTGTTGTATTTTTTTATGTTATATTGTTTTGTATTATCTATATAGTCTGAATAAAGATGTGTGTATATATATAAAGTCTCTTTAGAACCAGTTCAAATATTCAATTAAAATATTGGTATTAAGGATCGCCCATTAATTATAAATTCGTTAATTAATATCGAAGACTAATAATGACTTGAAACAAGGGTTTGTCAAACTAGATTTAAACTCAAGACCTACTCAAAACGGCCTTGTTTTTTCACCAAGAATGTCTTTGTTGGACTGTTGGGCCGTAGTTAATATTTTTTTTTTAATTAAACACTCCAAATTATAAATAATAAAAAAAACTTAAAATGTATAAACTTTCAAAAATTATCATCCTAAATAATTAAGTTATTTATTATTCTGTTTAAATTTAGGAAAGAAATGTCCTATTGAATATAAAATAAGCTGTAGAAATAGACACGATGGTTCTACACAAATTGTTTCAATTTTACAATTTATATTAAAGAAGTATCTCTGGAAAAAAGTAAAAACAATCCTACTTAATGAATGAATTTAAAGAAAGTAAGAACTAAGAATGGTATACGATATTTCCTTTCTTAGTACTTGCGTTCAAATTAAATAATTTAAATTGATCCGTTAAGGTATATGATATTTCCTTTCTTAGTAATAATTTAAATTGATCCGTTAATATCGAAGACCAATAATGACTCACAAAAGTTTGTCAAACTGTACTTAGACCGAAAGCCTATTTAAAGCTAGGATGCTTTAAATAGGCTTGAAGAAATGCTCTTTAATAGGTTTTGAATAGATCAGGCAAATCCGTCGTTATTCCCAAAGCGGGTTTCTGAATGCCTGTTTCAAACTCCATGCCATTATGTTGTTTGAAAAAAATAACTACAAAGTAAACACTGTTTTATTAATCATCAATAAGGATAATCTACAAATTAAACACCGCTACGTTATGCTGATTATATTTCTTAGGCGCTTGAAATAGACGAAAAAGATAATGGACAAGCCAAAGACCATTATTTTTCAGGTTTTCTTAAGCTTTGCAACAATACAATTACATTATGTAGTGGTACAACAGAATAAACCAATTACATCTAAAAGGGAACAAAATAGAGAGGAGTAATTTCTAACGCTGAATGAAATAAAAATTCCTGGCATAATTAATAGGGATTTTTTCACTATTGGTTTCTTTATTAATTTATTGAGTCAAATATTTTTAGTAAAAAAAAAGAGGAAGTGATAGAATCTTAATAAAATATTTTCATTGAAAAGAGTACGTTGCGTTACATAGAACATAAAATAGTAATTATAATCCACCATTAATTTTTTCTTGAATATAGAACATTTGTATTTCCAACACAAAACGATTTGATAATGATTTTTTTTAAGTCTTTATCCAATTTTCAAATCATAGGAGCGTAATAAATGCTTAAAACTTTTGGAAAACTAATGGTTTTGGCAATTCTTAACAACGTCCTTTCATTAGGTTAGCTTACTTTTTTGGCCTAAGCCTGAAGTAAAAATTAATGGTCTTGGCAAATGCTTACAACGTCCATTAATTTGGTTTGCTTAATTGCAAAAAAAACTTCCAAGTATAATTACTTGAGGTTGAAACTAATGTTTTTAGCAAATGCTTACATTACAACATCCATTGATTATGTGCTTAATTTCGTGGCCTAAGCAAAAAAAAACTTTAAGTATAATAACCTGAGGTAGAAACTGATGGTTTTAGCAAATGCTTACAACGTCCATTAGTTAGGTTTGCTTAATTACGTGACCAAAGCGAAAAAAAAAAAAACTTCCAAGTATAATTACCTGAGGTAGAAACTAATATTTTTTGCAAATGCTTACATTACAACATCCATTGATTATGTGTTTAATTTCATGGCCTAAACGAACAAAAAAACTTCAAGTATAATAACCGGAGGCAGAAACTGTAGGTTTTAGCAAATGCTTACAACGTCCATTAGTTAGGTTTGCTTAATTACGTGACCAAAGAGAAAAAAAAAACGTTCAAGTATAATTACCTTAGGTAGAAACTAATGAATTTAGCAAATGCTTACATTACAACATCCATTGATTATGTGTTTAATTTCGTGGCTTAAGCAAAAAAAAATCTTCAAATATAATTATCTAAAGTAAAAACTAATGGTTTTAGTAAATACTTGAAATATCCTTTGGTCAGTTTTGCTTAATTTCATGACCTAACTGAAAAAATAAAACTTCAAGTATAATTACCTGAGGTATATCACTAGCCGGTGAAATCGGAGAATTCCCATCAGCGCAAACACAGCCATCCTCCAACGCACAATTCTCCGAAGTGCACACATCGGCCGGATCAGCCAACGCACCGCAGACTACCCCGACAATTAACAAAACCAACAGCTTCATCTCCGCAAAAGCTAGCTATCACAAACAATCGACCTACGAAACGGCCCGTTTTATACGCCTCCAAATCTTATCGATGAAAATTTTATCAACCTCGATAAGGCTCCGAACCCCGCCACATTCCCGTAATTTACTAAGGATAATGATAGGTGTAAGCGCAAGATAGGAATGCACACGTCCGTGGAAATACACGAAATTGCATTGGAAGTGCCTCAGCAACACTTTACTGTTATTATCTGAATATGTGTGTGTGTGTGTGTGTTTCGCCAAATGTGAACACATCCGGATTATATTAGTTGAGGGTAGGGAGTGGGATGTTTCGTTGCTTCTGCACAAATTATACACACATGCTAATAATGCACGTAATGAAATTTCTGATGTTGTAAAATTTCTTAATAATTAATTTTATAATGAAATAAAAAAAAACTAAAAAAAGGACTATAATTAAATATTCTTATTGTGTATAAAATATCCTTTTTAAATAATTGATTGATGATGCTGATAATTGTTGACAGTTCATAATTATTTATATTAAATAACACTATTTAGTCTTTCAATGTCTATTGTAATATCGCTACACACTGTGGCTTCTTCAGGCGAAGAAATCATTTCTGAAGAAATCAGGCGAAGAAATCATGTGTGGTAAAACAATTGTTAAGAATTAAAGTTTCTAATATGGTAAGTATGTTCTTTAAATCTAGTTAAAACACTTCTAGTACTATGTATAATTTTGTACAATTGTTACATTTTATTGAATAAATACCAGAATTTTCTAATGGATTATTTTTCACAAATGTGTTACCTAATAACATTTTTAATTTTGTGTTTGAATATGGTGCAGGTATTAAATTGACTTTTTTTAAAAAATATTATTTAATTTGAAATATATACATGGATAATATAAAATTTTTGCATAATTTTTATTTGAATTTTGTTCCTAAATTGGTGTTAAAGTTGTCGCATTTTTGATTAAAAATTTGTTTCTGAATTTATTAATTATTTTTGTGATTATTTTTGATCCAAAATTTAATTTCTTGGCTATATTATATATTAAATTAATTTCTGATTTTCTATTTTCTTCTGTAATTGGACAAAAATTGGCTCGATAAATCATTGAAATAAATACTGACAATTTATGCTTATAATGTGTATTAGAATCTGAATTAATATAATTAAACGTATAGGTTTATTTTCTATATATATTATATTCTAATTTTGAATAATTTCTAATAACTAAAAGATCTAAAAGGGGTAATTTTCCATGCATTTCAAGTTCGTACGTATAATTGATATTCTTATTAATATTAATTTGTATTCATAAATTTTTATTTACATAATTGTCTTTTTATTGGGAACATTTCCTGTGGGCCAATAAATATTATTATTATTATTATTATTATATTATTAATTTCTTGAATAAATTGTTTAATTTTAAAATTCTCGTTAATTATAGCGAAAATATCGTCCATGTACCTGTACCATATTCTTGGGAAATCAACTATTTTTGATTTCGTAAAATTTTCTAAATTGTTCATAAATAAATTTGCCAAAAAAATGAGAGAAAGGATTTCCCATAGCTGTTTCGAATGTTTGTTTAAAAAATTTGCCAATAAATTCCAAAGTGTAACATTCTATAATTAATTTAGAAAAATCTACGTAAATTTTGATTTTATTTTCAGGGATTAAATTTTCTATTAAAAATGTTTTTAAAAATACTAAAGTTTCATCGATTGGTACACTTGAAAATGGTGATTGAACGTCAAAAGAAATAATCTTTTCATCAGAATTTAAAGTGATATTTGAAAGTTTATTAATTAAATCGAAAGAATTTTTAATTGAAAAATCATTTGTAATTATGAAATTCTTTAACTAAGAATTTAGCAATTTTATATGTTAGTGTATTAATATTCGAAATTATTGGCCTGAATGTATTACCTGATTTGTGAATTTTTGGTAAACCATATAATTTTGGAAGCCTTGCATTATTGACTTTGATTTTGTCAATTATTTAGTTAAATTATTTTGTAAAATTGGATTCATACAATTAAATAATTACAATTAGATTTAATTAATTTAATTACACATCACCTCACCAGAAAGAACCTCTGTAGAAAAACTCTAAATTTTACAAAATATTAATTATGTTAAATTATAATAAATGAATAACGGCAAAAGCGCCATCTTATAACTATTTTCATGTGGCATCTTCAACGATTCGTTAAATTATTGTAAAATTGTTTATATTGATAATAAAAAAATATTATTATCAATATAAAGATGTGTGTATTTATAAATCATAATTATCATTGAAAAGTTAATGAATTAGTTTAAAAAAAAACAGTAACATATAACAATTTGATTGAATTGGTTTGTAAAACAAATTTAGAAAATATAAAGAAGACTGTACAAAAAATACGTGTATGCATCTGTTTCCATCTCTCTATATTTCTCTCCGTGAGTGTTTGTTAAAGGTATGTGTGTGTACGGAACGCAATATTGCAACTACGGCAGGGGTAGTTTATAAATTCCGAAGCGCAAACTTCGTCCATTGTGCGACATGAATAATGCATTCGCAACTTTAAATTTAGATCGAATTTATTATAAAACAGTTTTCAACATAATGCATTAGCGTAAAAATGCATTCCGCGGAAATTCGCTAACCCTCTAATGATACATAAGTTGAACCAATAAGAATGAAAAAAGATGTTTATGCTTGTCAATAAAAATTTGATTAATTTATAAATAAGTCTGGGAATAGAAATGAATACATTAAATTAATAAATGTTTATAATGAAATGAAGTAATTCATTTAATATGCAGGCATGCAAGTTGATTGTAGAAAATTATGCGCTCTTAATTATTCTTGTTTACATTCCTCTCACGCTCACCGCTGACTGTTTGGATTCATTTTTTGATCATATATTCGAAAAGATTCACTCGATATTCGTTTTATATAACCAAGCATTTTAACAGCACGTTTACAAATATATTTAATATAATATTTAAAACAGAACTTAGAACTAAACAAGATCTTTGATACAATCAACAAATTTGGAAAAATTTCCATTAATATAATAATTAGACCCAACACACTTTAATCCATCTCAATGTGCTCTCTTTTTCGTAAACGACTCCGCACTAATATCACTTGCCAAATCTTTGCGAATCGTCCAAGACTCCTACGGTTCAATCCAGTCCTAGTGATAATATTTAAAGGATAAATTAGCACTTGGTTTCTTTCACCATTGTCTTTTATTTACTTGATTAGTTTAGCTTTTTACAGCATTATCAAAAGTGAATTACAGTCCTGGTGTTTTAAATGGCGCAGTAAAATCAATCCAAAATCTTTATCCCCTTCCATAAAATTTGTTCACCCTCCCCAAAAATTATCATTCAAAATATCTCAATTATCCCATCCCATTACTGTAATTACCTAGGCCTTCTTTTTCATTTTATACTCTCCTTCAAACCACACATCCTTTCCACTAAATCCAAAATTCAAAACATGGCCCGTCATATTTGATCCCTCACTTACACGCAGGGATATCAATAAAAACTGCCACACACATTTACAAATCCATATACCGGCTCCTGTTAGAGTACGGAGCCATCCTCTTAAACCACATAAAACCCTCGTCCTTATATCATCTCCGAGTATCCCAAAGATCTTCTCTTAGAACGCACATGAAACTTCGGCAACTTAATAATTATATATGATAGAGCACAGATTTTATTCGCAAATCACCATAAATTCACTACAGGGCAGAAAGACCTCCGGTCATTAACCCATGACATACTACAACCTGGAAGATCCGCCTACTTCCCAGGGGACACTCCAGAGGCTCCTACACAAGACGTAAGTTATTTCATTAATTTCTGTAAAGATAAAAATCTCATGTCCATTATAAGCTGTGATGCTAATTCCCACCATTCAGCATGGCGAAGCACTAACATTAATGCAAGGGGAGGGGGGGGGGGGGTTGATTTTTGTTAATACCTTGTGATACATAAATTTATTATTATAAATAAGGGAATCAAACGAAACTTTTGCTAATAGGACAAGGGAAGAAGTATTAGACTTGACCCTGGCATCATCTAAAATCTCTAACTGGTACGTCTTCGATGAAACGTCTCTATCTCTCTCTCTTTCTCTCTGACCACCGGATTATCAGGTTCAGTGTTGAGGATAAAGAGGTTGTAAAAAGAAAAATCACCCAGAAAACAGACTACAAAAAATATCAGTTGAACGGGATATAGAAAGTTCAATGGTAGAAAATATTCAAACGGTAGAGGATTTTGAAAAGGCCTCAAAAAATCTAAGTAAGATGCTAAGGATATAATCTAACACAAAAGAGATGTATTCCCTGGTGGAATAGGGTGCTTGATAAGCAATCCAGAAAAGAGTTCAACAAAGCCAAAAGATGTGGGAAGTTGGGCCGTTAACGCGAAGCTCTCACAAAATACAATAAGGCTTCGAGGGAGTCAAAAAGGAAGTTTTGGAGACAAATGTGCGAAGGAATAGAACACCTTCCCGCAGAAGCAAGACTAAGAGGATTCTTAAGAGAGAGGGCCATCGATATCTGCAGAATACTTAGGGAAAATTCACAGCAAGTCCAGAGGAGACTCTAGAGCTGCTACTAAGCACTCATTCCCTGACTGTCGACATAATGATCGTAGTTTTTAACTGAAGTAAACTATGAGCAAATAGGTAGAGCTAAAAATTGCTGACCGAGAAGAGGAAAATGAATAGCTTTAAATAATGCAAAACACCGAGAGGTGATGGCATAGCTGCAATAATGATTCAGAATTGTCTGGGTTTGATTAAAACAAACCTAAGAAGGATCTTCAGTACAAGCCATGCCCTAGGATATAATCCAAGTGAGTAAGCATAAGGCTTATAGACCGATCAGTCTCTCTTCATTCCTCTTAAAGTGCATAAAAAGGTGCTGGACCTCCACATTGGGAATGATATACTTCCCTAAAGATGCAAATCATTACGCATAAGGAAAAATAAACATTCTCAGCACTGAGTGGCATCATTGGGGTTGTGGAAAGATGATATACAGGGAGTGAATAATGGAACACTTAGAATTTGTTCAACGATTTTATTGAAGTGTTAAAACGAAAGTAATTATTACATTTTGAAGAGGAAAGAACCAAAAGTTTAAAAGATGAGTTCCTCCGCCTTCCTTGATATTAGGAGGGCTTTTGATAACACTTCCTTTGAAGCCATAAATAGTGCATTGTGTATGAGTGACGAATTTTAAGCGATAAATCGTTTATAAAAAGTGGAAATAACAAAAGACCACAGTGGGGCACTTGTGGCACACCCGATAGAACATCAATAGTGCTTGATTTTTTTCATTTCTACACATTGAGTTCGGTACTTAAAAAATCTAAAAAACCTTTTAATTATTGGTTGATTAAAACATGGTGAATTTAGTTTTACTAACAATATTAAATGTGCAACTTTATCAAATGCCTTGGCAAAATTTAAGAAGACGGATCCACCAACTAATAACCTACTTTCTACAGAATCAATTATTTTTTTTAAATATTAATAAATTTGTTGTAGTTGAAATAACCGTACGAAAATTATGCTGCTCATCCACCAACTCATTTTTGGTAAACCATTCCAATTTTGTAGATATTAGAATAAAATTTATTTTAAAATAAATTAAATTAAATTAAAAAAAAAGAAAATAATTAATAAATTATTCCCTCTTTATCTACTATGGCATTTTTGACGTTACATAAGTACTTTAAAATAAATGTGCACATGAAGTGTCCTTTATTGTATTTATTGTAAGGTAACTAAAGAGGGGATATTTTATTAATTATGGAAGATATTACTTCATGAAACATGTTTATGTATTGCCGGCTGGATAGTTACTTTTCTACTTGCTTCGTTACTTCCTCTTGGCAATTCTTTAATGGTAGTCTTGATAGACTATCTACAACATTTTTATCTGATTTTACATACTCTATCTGATAATTATAATTTGGCAATATTGTAATGAAAATGAAAAAAGAAACTTGAAACATCATTGTAGAACGTTCTACAGAGCGCGCGACTATAAACGCGGCGTCATCGAATGTTCCGGAAAGTTCGAGAAACAAGCACGCTATATAAGCGCGCGCGCTAGCGGCGCTGCAGTCAGTCAGTTCCAGTCAGTTTATCGCGCACGTCCGAGTGCTCAACATCGCGTAATAAATAAATAGCGACAGTATGGTGTAAATAAATGTGTAATTTAAATAAATAAATAAACATTGTGTTACTTATTTCCGAGTCTGATTAAACCCGATTTTGTAACAATATTATTGCCCAGCCTAAGCTGGATAGAAATATTGTAGCGGTTTGCTCTATAATTAAAAATATCATTGCTTTTGCTACATTCCTTGTTCTACATAAAGGAAGAGAAGAATGCAACAAATTTGAATAAAAAACATTTAGAAGGTTCTAAGTGTTTTTTATTCAAGTTATTATCATCTTCACATAACTCACTCAATCCAAATGCAACGAATTTATTTTATTAGTTCAAAGTTTTTATTGAAGTGTTAAAATCAAAGTATTTATTTCACTAACCCTACACCCATAAAGGGTGGAAAGGTTTCCGAATGGTGTCACGGGATATATAAAATTTTGAAAACGGAATCGTGGGTAAACGTGCGTGAAATAAAAAATCCGTAGTCAAAATCTGAAGGAAACTTACCGTTTGGTCACAATTAGCATTTAAAGTCCCAATTTTGAGGTTATAATTGATCCGATTTTCGACTAAATAAGCACATTGCGCCTATAAATCGCACATATGATGAAATTATTTTATAATTTATGACGAAAGTTAACAAATTTGTGGTGTTTTATTCATTTACTCAGCCAATATCACGATTTTAATTTTATTTCGAATATGACGTTTACTGACGTTTATTTAAAAAAATGATATGTAAATTGAGATCCATTTGCAAATAATAGTTATTTTAATTTCTGATATAAAACAATTAAATATGTGTGTATAAGTGTGTCCGAAATGTACATTTGGTAAAAAAAATAAAGTGTGAAGAAAGGTTATTAGTGCTTTATTTATCAATTTATGTATTATTTATAATAGTCGATTTAGTGGATCGGTGGCGCCATCTATATTTAATATCATAAATTAAAATATCTATTATTTACAAAAGGATCTAAATTATATATCGATTTTTTTATATAAACGTCAGGAAACGTCATTTTCTGTATAATATTAAAATCGTGATATTGGCCGAGGAAATGAAAAAATCGCTACAAATTTGGTAACTTTCGTAATAAATATCTTCTAATTTATTACGAAATAATTTCATCATGTGTACGATTTATACCCGCAATGTGCTTATTTATTCGAAAATCGGATCAATTATAACCTCAAAATTGGGAATTTTAATGCGAATTGTGACCAAACGGTAAGTTTCCTACAGATTTTGACTTCGGATTCGTTCATTTCACGCACGTTTACCGAAGATTCCGTTTTCAAAATTTTATATATCCCGTGACACCATTCGGAAACACTACCGAAAGGGTCATTGAATATATATATACATATATATTACACTTCGAAGAGGAAAGACAGATGGGTTCCTCCTACACGATTTGTAATGCACTCATTTCGATGACGTGAAACCCTATCAATTAAGTGATCTATAATTGTCTGAGGATATACCACAGACAACTGTAATTCACTTTTCAACATTAAATCCCGCCACTCACTCGAAACACTTCACTTCAATTTTTTTTTGTTGCATTTTCATTTCATTAGATTCAATTTGCGCGAGAGCAATTAACCGAAAGGTGCACTAACCGTCAATTGCCGACACACTGAGCGCCCATTTTTTCTCCGTCTCTCTCTCTCTCTCTCCCTCTTCATAATTGTTAGTGCGCGGAAATAATTACCAAAATTAGTGAAACGTAACAGGAGTACTTTCATTAAATTTAACACGTGAACTATGCGCGTACACATGCTGCCGATTGTTTGGACAATTACGCGTCCGTCGCGTTTTATGTTACGTTATGAATTTAATTGAATCATTCTCTGGAAACGAAACAAACAGAAAATGAACAGATTTTATTTTTTAGTTTATTTAGTTGAATTGTTTGTTGTTATTTAAAAAAAATGTTGTTGGTGGGTGATTAGTGTGAAATAAATGAATTAATTGGATAAATAAATTAAATAAAAAGAATTTGAAAATAATTTATTCTGTATTTTTGTTCTGTTATGGAAAAATAAAATTATTATTATTATTATTATTATTATTATTATTATTATTATTATTATTATTATTATTTGATTTTTAATAATCTATTCATATTTAAGATTATTAAAAATCAACAAATAATAATAATATTTTTATTTTTCCACAACAGAACAAAAATACAGAAACGAAAATATTTATGACAATTATAAGCGATTCATAAATATAATAATTCTGATACTGAAAAAAAAAAGATGCAATTCATATGCGTACCGAGGTACACTCTGATCCTCCATTACACTTTATTATGATAAATTTAGTAAAATAATAATGTATATTGCACAGAAATAAACAAATATATATCAGTATAAAAATTAAGAAAAAAGATAAGAAGAAGAAGAATGAAAAAAAAAGAGTTAGAAAACAATATATTACAACAAATAAAACCCAGATTGAATTGAATAACTTTACATTTTCGACTAGTTTCGGGTTATTATCCCATTTTCAAGAGATTTTAAAATTCAGTTTATTTAAATAACAATAAAATTATTAAAAATCAGTGGTATCCACTTGGATTTTCTTTTATAAATCGTGACTAGTTACGATTAATAAAAATTCCAAGTGGTATAAAAAAGTAAGTGTAATTTAATTTAAACATTCATCAGTAATGGAAATTATCCCGTTCTGTAACAAAATCAAACTAAAAAAACGGCACACAACATTCAAATTCCTCGCTAATTTAACCTCTTCTAAATTCCCCATATCGCAATTAATTTTTCATGAAGATTGGTTTTCACTCTTTGCCTTCCCTTCCCCCAAGCTTTTTTTTTCATTCCTCTCTTCTTTCCGCGCATCATCAAAAGAACCGGCGAATCGTTTGAATAATATTGCGGCAATCTATGCGCGGCAAGTATAAATATTTAAAATCTCTTTTTCCTCGTCTCTCTTTCTTTTTTTTGAAAAGAGACGCCCTTTTCACTTTTGCCATCCATATATCTCATCCCGGCCCCGCTTTCCGTATTCCCTTATGAACGATTTGAGGTAACAGGAGGCTCCTCTTCTTTTTTCCCCTGGTTTTCGGCGTTTCTGCCCCCGCGTAAATAAATTTATAGGTGGAAGGAAGGAAGGACGGGTGAGGTTTGCTTTGGCTCGAATTATATCGTATTGTTTGAGAAAATTCATCCAGATAAAAGATTGTTAAGAATTACAACAATCTTTTATCAATACACAAAAGATTTGGTTTTTGGATTAAATTCTCACTTATACCGTGAAATTTTGTTTATGTAATAATTATGAAGTATTTTAATTAATACACTTGATTGTTCGACTGCTCGAAACTAGTCGAATCACAAATATAAAAAAATAGTGAAACGAACAACCAAGTGTATTAATTAAAATACTTCATAATTATTACATAAAAGATTGTTAATAATTACGATATTATTATATATATTTAAAAAATGTAATAATAACGTAATGGAAAGAATAAAATCAAATATAAAATATATAAATTAAAAATACCCTAAACTTTATTTAAATAAAAATGTTTGTCATAGTTTCCGAAATATATTTATTTTAATAAAAAAAAATAATTAGGAGAAACGACAACTATTTTTTATTTAAATAATTACAGTCTCCGCAACCAACATAAAGAAAATAACTTTAAACTTTGTTTGTAAAAGACTGAAATAATTTTAATCTATTTTAGTGTTATACAAACAAAGTTTAAAGTAAATTAAATAAAAAGAATTTGAAAATAATTAACTCAAAAATTATTTTCCCTTTAAATTGAAGTTTAAAGTGTTTTAATTTAATTTAATTTATTAACGGAATCTCCTTTTTTTACAAAAATATTACAAACAGTATTACAAATTAAAGATACAAGTATATAAGAAGAAAAAAAATTATTTAATAGAAAAGTACAGAGTCATATCGTTGTACATATTAATAAATTAATAAATTTAGCTAAATGACAGGAAAAATCACAACAAATTATATCCAGATTGAATTAATTAAACGTAATGCGAAGTAATGACTGTCTTTAATGAAGTTTTATTTAATTGATAATTGAAGCCTCAGTTATTAACGATATTTGATTTAGTCAACTTCTGAATAATATTTTTCACTGGCATATTTTTTCTTAATTGTATTTCATTCAATTTAAATTTATATTTCAATTCACGCACCCCACTGTGGAGGTATTTGAGAAAGGCGCTAGGAAATTTTCTTGACTTGTCAAATGCCTATGATTTCGGTTGACTATAATGTCCGCTGGATAAAACTAGAGTAATGCGTCATAAGAGGAAATGCACTAAAATGGGTTGACTCATATTTACAAAATACAGCTCAGATGCTGATAATAGAACAAAGTAGCCAACTATATAAAGCTGATAAATTAAGAGGGAAAACTACCATGTTTAAATTTTGTTTTATTTTCCATATTACTCGAGAAATCTATTGCTATAAGATGTTTGTTTTTATTTGTAATTTTAGGTTTAAACGGCGCAGATATTAGAACGAGATTTCTAATGACAATTTCAAAATGTCCGGATTTTTTATTTTAATTCCACAGTGAGCTATAAACAATAAGAATCAATTACTGTAAGTTTTATTTATTTAATTTTCATCATAGACAATTTTAATATATGAAATTTATTTAAATTTGGTAGTAGCTATATCAGCACAGCAATAGAAATATAAAAACCAACAGAATTCAATAAAAATCGCTCGATTTCTATGTTCACTTAGGTTGAAAGAGAGATATCGGTATTTTTTGCCTCTTTTTCTCTAAGTACAGTGTTGTTTATGTATGCACGGATAAAAGAACTGCTTGTTAAGACAACATTTCATATGGGTGTATTTAAAAGGTAGACAGATATGTGTGTGTAATATATTTGAAGAAGAATGTCCTCGTAAAGGTAACCAATAACTTTTTAGTTTTTAAACAAAACTTAAATGTTGTCTTTATTTAAACGAATATTTGGTAGACCAAATAAGATGCACTATTCGTACCTTGCACAACGAATCATACGTCGCTTTTAAATCTACTGTTATTTGTAAATTTGAAAGCGACGTATGATTCGGTAGAAAGAAAGTTGTTAGGAAAGTGTTTCAGAGGTAAGGCGGATTGTAGAGTAGGTGTACAAAAAGACGTGGTGCAAGATAAGAGTAGGTGAATGTAAGTCAGAGAGCATCAAAGTAGTGCGTGGATTGCGACAAGTATGACCTTCGAGTCCACTACTATTCAACCTGTTTGTAGCGGATATGGAGAAAGTATTGGAAATGGGACAGGCAGGTGGAAGAGTGGTAGGACAAATGAAAACTGTACCGGGAGTCCAAATAAGAAAGGTCACCGACTATAACGCAGGAACTGTAAGTCTTAGAGCTTTCAGGTAAAAAAAGTTAATAAAATTGATCATGAAAAAATGCTGGAAATAATTTTCAAGTTTGCAGGGAGAGTAATATAAACAGTCGAAAATATAATAGTGCGATTATCTCAATTCAGGTAAGCAGGGTGGTTGATATTGAGGAGTACCAAATTTCCTCATCATAATTGCTTAATTTTCCCCATAATTACGGCTCTCTTAATTTCTAAGCCTTCTTCTTGTAAGTCAAATTACCAACCCTTGTTACCTCAATGTAAAAAATGGAAAGTTCATACTATTTTAAAAACGATTATTGTTTTGCACATCCAGTAATTAGTTTATTATCGATGATTGATTTCTCATATACTTTTATTAGAATGTCAAAAGTTATTTTCGTTTTTCATACATAAATTGCATCGCAATGCTGTCGTATCTTATATGAATGCCCCGACGTACAATGTATGCAAATTAATTAATTATAGGCTACCTAAATTCATCAATTTAAAATCACGATATACCATAAAAAACTCAATAGAATTAATTAACAAATTAAGCTGACTCTCTTAAGGTAGCCAAATTCCTCGTCACTTAATTAGTGACGCACATGGATGGAATAAACAAATTCCCTATGTGTATATTTGCTATCTAGCGAAACCATTGCAAAGGGAACGGGCTTGGAAAAATTAGCAGGAAAAGAAGACCCTGTTGAGCTTAACTCTAGTTTGGCTAAGTATAGAGACATGAGAGGTGTAGCATAACTGAACGCCGAAAAATCTAAAATACCAAACTTATGTTTTTTTATTGAAAAGTTTATTTACATCAGTATTAATTCAAAAATTAAAATCTATTTTAAAAGAAATGATTAATAGAAGTCGTAATGATGAATAAAGTAAAATTGAAATGATGGATTTAGTTTGCTCATTCCTTCATTAAAATAACTTCGGATTTAATAGAATACATATTATTTTTATCGAAACTGATTGGAGGATAATAAATTAAAGACGACGTAAGCGCCACCTTTTGCCTAATTTCAAGTGGCATCGTCAACGATTTGGGTCTACAAGGTAGACGACCGAGAATCATTGTTTCGTCCACTAAAGGAAGGCGAACTTGTCCTGTTTAAGCAAACAAGGAAAACGAAATTCACATTTAATGTGATTGGAGGATGTTCTCAGAAAAAAAAACACACTTTCTAGTGCAGGGCTGTAAGAGGTCGGATGAAAAAAGGTCTGCAACCCACAATGTTCAATCAGTTAAACATTTAAAAAAAGGATTTATTCACTTGGTAACAGTTATTTAAATAGTTATTTAAATATTAATTATTATTAATTATTTTCAAATTCTTTTTATTTAATTTATTTATGAAAATGTTCTGGGATTGTTTTTCATAATTATTCCAATAGAAAGAATGATGAATGACGAAAAATTTAAAGCAATGCTAGATCAATATTTGGCAGAGGAGCTGGTGAGTCGACGGCAATGAAATTTTTCAACAAAACTCAGCTCCGTGTCATACTGCGAAGACTAGAGTGAAATATGTAAAGGGCAAGAAGTTTAGCGTTTTAGACTGGCTTTAAAGTTAGTCTGACCTCAATCCTATTCAGAATTTACGGGCGATCTACAAAGCCAAATTACAAAAAAAATAATTGTATGATAAAAACCAAGGCGATTTCAAGTCGTGATTAGGTGGTCCAGGAAATCTTCCATGAAACACAATTGTCGTATAATACGAAAATAATAAATACCGATAAGGTGATTAGAGCAAAGCGATGACATATAAAACTCTTTAAACTTTTTAAAACAATGAAATATTTTAAAAATTTTAATAGTTTTTCTCTAATTATAGAAATTGTTTTAAGTTTTATTCCAAATAATATTCGAAAACACGAGCTTCAGGGAAAAACAGTCAAGGGAGACCAAAAACAACGTGAATAATATTAATAGTTTGAAAAATACACTTGATTTGTTTCACTACTTAATTTATTTCCTCCGACTAGTTTCGACTCTCGTCATTATCAAGGAGTATGAATAGATGGAGTTAGAGAAGGAGCTTCAAAAAAGGGCTTGGAAATGGAAAGGAATTGAAAACCTTACGCAAGACAGGAAAAACTTGAGAATTTTGTACTCTACTGGACAAAAAATAATAAATATACAAAATGTGTTGTATATATAGGTGTATATTGTATGTATGTATATTTTGCCTTACAGCACACAGGTCAATGATTAAAAAAATTTATTTAAAATAAATTTCCTGTATCTTTCCTTAAATTAAAAGTAAACATCATTTATATAAAAAAATCAATTAGTAGATGGCCTAAATTAAAACCATGGGGTAAAATACGATTTTTGATTTTCTATTAAAAATTGTTGTAGAAAGGAGTTATTGAGTTATTAAGAATAATAGACCAAGAAAAGGTCAGATAAGGGCTTAATTGTTTAATTATTCGTACAAAATTCCAGAAAATCCCCTGCTTGGGGACGCCAGTATTTCTTTATCCTAACACAGAATATGTAACACGAATTAAACGCCGTAAGGATAAAGATGAAAGCCTAAAAATAATTTAATAATAATGTTATACAAGTGCAAGAGTATTTATTATTGTTAGAACCAATGTAAGTCATATAAAACAATTGCTTGTGTATTCAAATTTAAAGTATATTTACATTAGCGCTAATATTATGCATAAACGCAATGTTTACACAATGCGAGCCAGAATATAAATGCACGGACCCGGAATTACAGCGCACATGTCGCTTGTAAATTCACTTATAATCAGAAGCAAAGTTATGTTATGTTAATCTAATCTCAGGTATATGCACCTCATTACGTGCACGTTTTGCGATATACCTATATATATCTGTGTGTGTGTATATTTGCTGCATGCATGCAGCAATGGGGGACATTGTGCGACACTCTGGCGGCAGCAGCAGCAGCATCATGATCGGGGCCGATGATCCAGTTAGCAGTAATGCCATTTGACGGCGGCCTGAATTATTGACATATGATTACTGGGGAGCTTACTGCACGAACACTCTGATCTAATTTAGATACTCTGTCTGCGTGCGTCCGACCCCAGCTCGGCCCTTCGGAGATGCGTTTAATAAATCATCATTTGGTGACTTTCTTTGAATCCCGCGTGAGTCTGTATGATTGTGGAATATTAAAAAAAATAATTGAAACTAGTTGGAACTTAAAAATATTAGTAATTCGAATAACTAAGATATAATTGTTATTATATTTTTCTTAAATTTTAGTTATCATATTGTTGAATAACCACGTGGCTTAATTAAAATACATCCAAATTATTACATAAAATTGTTTTTCCACGGGATGAGTCAGAACTTAATTCAAAATACACTTTTTTAAATTTTATTTATAGATTTACGCAAAAGAGCATTATTTTAGTGAATATATATTCACTTTCTTTAATTAAAAAACTATTATGTGTGAGAGGCATGAAGACTCATACCTTCGTGTACTTTTATTTCTTTGATTTCATATGTATTTCTCAGAAAATTCCCATTTTTTCAAAGATTTTTGCCAATTTTTAATTTTGTCGATGTATTTAAATCCGTAATTATTTTACCTGCCCCGCAATAAAATTAAAATTAAAAAAATCAATATATCCATTCATGTAAATATCCATAGAAATTTTAGTAAAACATATTTTAAATTCTCTTGAAAATGGGCTAATAACCCGAAACTAGTCGAGAATTTAAAGTTATTCAATCTAATCTGTGTTTTATTGGTTGATTTTTAATATTACATTCATATTAATTTCATACAATATTTTTTTTTATTCGATGTGTAGTTTTTGAGATATTTCAATGTCTTCACTTAAATCGAACACTCTGTATTTAAACGTATTCCAAATTAAATTCGTTTATATTAGAAATTATTAATTCTCACTTGTTGAAACCATCGGTTTAAACGTTGAAATATTTCCGCGGTGCTGCAGTGATCTTCGTGTAATGAACGGGATATACACGTTTGTGTTATGTTGGTAATTACGGACGCCTCTGCTTTCGCAATTCGCAAACTTCGCTGCAAGTTTGTCGCCACAAATTACTTCCCTCTCCCGAGTTCCAACAAATCAACTTTGTTTTTATCCATATTTAAACTTGAACCGCTCCTCGGGGGCGAAGTTCCCCATTGACTGGCGCGCCGTGCCGGTTTCTCTAGCAATAATTTATACACCGAAAATCCGCCGTTTTGTTAATTTTTGAAGAGTTGCGCCCGAATTCGTTTCTCCTATTCGGTTGATTTAACAAAAAAAGATAAATTATAATAGTGATTTAATTCTAAATTAGATTTAATTATAAATAATCAATAATTATATTATAATCATCATCAAATATCTCAACAATTAATGAGTAAAAAAGTTTAAAATAAACCCCGCATATTTTTATCTATATAGAAAAGAAGTTCCTACGAGACCTCCATTGGGGTGGGAGAACTTCATTTTAAATGGAAAACCCCATTTTTATTTTTATTCGAGTGGCTAACTCAAAAAGAAGTAACTTTTATTTCACGATTATTTCGACCGTTACTACGTGGTAATCCATATCCAATTTGATGAAAATAATTACTGTTTTTACCACTTTTTATTAATTATATATATATATAAAAATTTGAACATAAATATATATACATAAATACTTTTTACGACTTAAGTTTCGACAGTGTAATTGTCATTATCAAGTAATAATCTAAGAAGAATACAGGTCAATATATACCGCTTTTTGAGGATTAAGGTTGGCGTGGGGATTTAGGGATAAGGGGTTATTTACAGGAAAATTTTTATTTACAGAAATTACTAGATTATAGTTATAAATCTGTTTGTTTGTTAAGGAGATTAACGTCGGGTTTTTTTTTTTTTTGAGTGTCTGAAAATTTCGGCGGCTTCAAGAAGGTTTAATTTCGTGCCTTTCGTAGAGTTGTGTAGAAATTTTACATTTTTAATTTCTGGAAATTTATAGTTGTGCTCTAATAGATGATTGGCAAAAGTGCTAATATTATGTTTTAATCAGCCTGTTTATCCAACATAAAAAAACGAGGTCTTCGAGTTGAATTAAAACCTAATAGGAAATTTTCCACTCTATTGTTTAATTTTAAAGACAGAATTGATATGTACAAAAAATCGGGGGTGTATAAAATGTGTTGTTCCGAATACGCTATTACATTCGGGACAACACATTTTATACACAATAATATAGTAAAAAAATTAAATTGTGACAAACAGCTTCGTTTTCGTCTTAAGTTTCTCTCTATACGAAACCCGTGGCTGAGCTTTAAAAATTTATAAAAAAAGTTACAAAATTTATTGTTTTAAATGATTATTTAGACCTTTAGCAACAATATGAGAACAAAATCAATTTCCTTAATTGTGACAAACGCCTTCGTTTTGGACCTTGAATCTCATATGTCTAAGTCTTTATTCGAGGCTATTAATTGAAAGTGAAAAATATTTCAGATTAAGTTGGAGATATCTTATCATTGTTCTTGTATAATTTGGTTATTTTCATTCGTTTATAAGCTGTGAATCACTTTTAAAATAAATAATTTACCCGGCGCATCCGCCATGGTGGAGGTTCCGGACAAATCCGTGGGTAACTTCACATCGGTTATATTTTGTAATATGTGTATTTTATTCTAATCCTATATTCATTGTATTATACACCAAATGTATTGTATTATTTAATATTAAAAGGCGATAGCCGTTAATAAAGGTATTATTATTATTTTTTTAATAACAAGAAATTATTATATGAATAAAATATTAAAAATCAACGAATAAAACACAGATTAGATTGAATAACTTTAAATTCTAGACTAGTTTCGGGTTATTAGCCCATTTTCAAGAGAATTTAAAATTTGTTTTATTAAAATTTCTATGGATATTTACATGAATGGATATGTTGATTTTTTAATTTTTATTTTAATTTAATTGTGGGGCAGGCAAAATAATTTCGGTTCCAGCATTTGCTCACAAGGTGTTTTATTGGTTGATTTTTAATATTTTATTCATATTTATTTCATACAATATGAACTACCAATGTTTAAATATTAAAACAATTAAGAAATTATTAATTTCATAATATAATTATAATATTATTTTTATTAAATTCAGATATTCATTATGAAATAAAAAAAATATTTATATCTGAAATATTAAATACAAAAAAAAAATACTGAACCATCAAAGATAACCGATTTTAATTCTTAGAATGATTTATAGCATTTCGCTTTAGCGATTTCATTGATATCCTTGCTCTGGCTTAGTTATCGTGATATCTATACCAGATTAGTCCCGTAATTACTTGTAATGACTATTCGGAAATTTACGTCATTTGAAATCATTCAAACAATATTATTACTCGATGGAATAATTTGTTGTATAGCGATAACATTTAATACACATAATTTTTATTATCATCAGGAATTATAATAACATCTGAGTCAAGTACACTTATAAATGTTATTCGATATTATCTTTTCGTAAAGCACTCGAACACTTATCTCGGATTCTTTATTAATACGACAAATAATCAAATAATAATACCGGGTTTGACGCGATCAGGAATACATAAGGATTTCACATGTAAAAACAATTTTATGCAAATCCTTGCTTCCCTATTTATTTTAGATAAATCAAACTGAAAGAATTTAACTGTATTCAGAATTGAAAAACGATTTTAAAATCTATATATAATTTATATGAATTTTGATTATATTTCCAATTTAAAGACGTAATGTAGTAATATTTTATTCCTTTCTTCACTTTTTTTTATTTTTATCACTACATTTCAAGCACAACATGCTCTTTTTCAATAGTTTTATGTACGTTGTGCTTGAAATGTACATATAATGATAAAAATAAAAAAGTGAAGAAAGGAATAAAATATTACTACATTATATCAAGAAACTTCACGTACTCACCAACAAATATCTTAAAGACGTAATATTGTCTTTAAATTGCAATAGCCTTGATTTAAAAAAAAAAAACATGTTAAATTGCAATCACAGAAACTTGTAAAAAGTGACGTTAACTTTAAATGGTTCCTTTATATGAAAGTCATAGCTAATGCAAAATAATTATGCAATTAGAATTAATTTATTATTTATACATCGATTCTAAAATTGAATAACATTTCAGACAGATTTTTAAATTCTGAAAACATTTTAATTCTTTGTTTTTCTCTAAAATTAAACGAAAAGCAGCGATTTACAAAAAAATATTTTTATATGTAAAATCCATATTTATACTTAATCGCGTCAAGATATCGGGTCTTGACACGATCAAGTATACATATGTATAAATCCTTCAAAATTGATTAGTTAATAAAAAATCAATTTTATTTTTCGACAAACATAAAATCCAGGAGTGATTCGAGTAAATCATCGGAAACAATGGAGGTTGATATATATTCCTTTTTTTGCTTCTTTCTATTCAACTCGCCCGTCTTGCTCGCGGAGTTTATCCTTGCATAAGTAAACAGCTAATAATTGTAAAGCTCAAATGTTTGCTCAATAAATATTCGACTTTATGGCGGCTCACTTAACTTTATGACCGACTATCATGTGAAGGAGTTTGCAATTGATACGCCCGGGTCTTTCAGCAAAGAGGGACAGATATAAAATATCGGATTATACAGCGATGAATGCTTTCACTTTGAAACAGCAATCAGAGTATTATGGATTATTTAGTAATGAATTGAATTTTAAATTATATAGTTTTATTATGGAAATAATTATTAATAGTAACGCTCGCGTTTTCGTTGCTACTTTTATAAGATTCTTAATATACAGGGTGTTCTAGATAGATTATAATCTAAGTATATTAATGAAAACACTTGAGAAGTGTTTTCATTAGCAAATTTAAACATGTATAACGAAGTAGAAGCCTCCACAATAGAAAACATTATAACTTTAAATGAAACTATTAAGTTTAAAATCCTTTAAAGTTTTTAAATTAAACTATTACGTTTAAATTATAGTTATCATTGATTTTCAAACAAAACCTGAGCGTTTCTCTTGACATTAAAACCACCATACCGAAAATAAGAAACGCGCTTACTAAGCGCGAAGTACCATCTAAAATATGTGGCTGGATTTGCAATGCACTAACCAATCGTATAGTAACAGTGGAAAAAGGAAGGGAACGCATTACCTTTTAAAATGATAGAGGCTGTCTGTTAACGCGAAATTTACTTCCAATTTTAATCTGGGAATTTATCAGATAGGACGAACGTGATTTTTTCTATATTTTAAGCTATTTTCGAAACGACCGAAGGGGTAATAAACCATTGTGTAAAATTTTCTACATTTCCATTCAGTTTGTCAAGATCGTGCCGAATTGACGGCAATAAGAGATAATCCGTGAGCGAGAGATTAAGTTATAAACGACCGTTTTCCAACCCAACCACCAGATGTCAAAATCCCCAGAATCCCTATCCAGTTATATTTTATCCTTCTTCTTCTTCTATAAAATTCTCTATTTATTCTTGTCTTCAAATATCCATTTTTAAATGTAAATTGTAAAACCTTCTTCGAGAGAGAGTGTTGTCTCAACCTTCGTGAACATAACATCGTGCTCTTCGGTCGCTTCTGCTTTTACGTTATCGATTATTTTCTAAGTTCTAAATCTTATTACATTTTCTTGTTATTTTAATTTTAGTCAGTAGTTGGAATAAAGATTATTTAATTCAACTTACTGGTATTTGTAATTTTAAAACCAAATCGCGAACCCGCGTAATTTACACTGTCCTCAAGGAGATGTCTTACCGCCCCTACTACGGAATATGGTTCTGGATAGCCTTCTACATGCACTTCAGCAATCAGACTTGTTTGTAATATCTTATGCTGATGACTTACAAGTATGGCAAGTTTTAAGACGCCGAATGCGATCAGATGCAAGGTGCTCTAAACACAGTTTCGCGATGGTGTAATAATTACTCTTTATTGGTAAATCCTGCCAAAGCGAAGATTATCCTATTCACCAAGGAAGGTGGCGGAAAAAAACATCAACATTATTGAATACGATGTTGCGAAACAGTGACGATGTGAAATACCTGGGCATAACCCTTGATAGGAGACTAAGCTGGAAAATACACATCGATACCAAAGCAGACAAAGCCATATAGGCCTTCTGGCAATATCATCAGGTTGTGGGAAAAACCTGGGAATTGAAACCGCGTACGACGCTGTGGTTGTACACAGCTGTTATAAGGCCCATGCTTACATACGGAGCTTCAGTTTGGTGGCCCAGGACCAAACAGAAGACCACATGGAAGAAACTCTCGCAAGTGCAGCGGATAGTCTGTCTTAGCGTTTCAGGCACCATGCATAGAACTCCGACAATGGCGATACTATGGCTTCCACCACTTGATATGCACGTGGAGAGGGAGGCTTTGGCGACTATTCTTCGCCTTCAGTATAGTGGGATCTGAAACCCATACTGGGTGACAAATGGCTTATATTAGAGATCTACCCAGCTCGGCTATACTGGACTACTTAAACAAGGTTGGCTGATTGAACTGAGGATGAGTGATCTACGCGAGGTAGCAAAATGGGCATAATAAAGCCTAAATGTAGTGCTTAGCTGCAAACTCCCTTATACCAGATACTATCAAAGTTTAGTGTCAGTTTTGCGAACTTTAGTGTCAGTTTTGCGAACGACAGCGAGCTTTATAAAAAAATCTAGGCTGACAGAGCTTAAGTGTTAGGTTTGCAAGGGATAACGAACCTATAAGTAAACTTTACCGGCAGAACTTGGTGTCAGGTTTGCGTGCAATAGCGAGCCGATTAGGAAACTTAACTAGAAGCACTTAGGTGTCAAGTTTATGAGCGATTGCGGCCCAATAAGGGTTCTGTACTAGCAAAGCTTAGTGTCAGGTTTACAAACAATAATGAGCTTATAAAGATTCTAAACTGGTAGAACTTACGGGTCAAGTTTGCGAACAATATTGACTGTTTGAGTGACAGGTTTACAAGCGACAACGAGCCTATAATAATTCTGGACTGGGAGAGCTTAATTGTTGAGTTAGCAAACGGCAGCGAGCCTTTACAGAAATTTTACTATCAGGTTTGTGAGGGATAGCGAGTTTATAAAGAATCTAGGCTGATAGAGATTAAGTGTTAGGTTTGCGAGAGATAACGAGCCTGTAAGTAAACTGTACCGGCAGAGCTTGCCGTGTTATAGCGAGCCTATAAGGAAACTTAACTGAAAGCACTTAGATGTCAAGTTTCTGAGCGATAGCGAGCCAATAAAGATTCTGTACTAGTAGAGCTTATTGTCAGATTTACAAACGATAGCGAGCTTACTAGGATTCTAAACTGGTAGAGGTTATGTATTAAGTTTGAAAACAATAGCGAGCTTTTATATAAACTTTACTGTCCGAGCTTAGGCGTCAGATTTACGAACGACAGAGAGCCTATAAGGATTCCGAAATGGGATAGTTTTAGTTTCAGGTTTGCAGGCGATAGCGATTCTATAAGAAATATTTACTGGCAGAGAGCAGAAGTGTTAGGTTTTTGTATGGAAATTTTACCATCAGGTTTGCGAGCTATAGCGAGCTTATAAAGAATCTAGACTGGAGAACTAAACTTAACTAGAAACATATGTGTGAAGTTTGTTTGGCAGAGCTTTAGTTTCAGGTTTGCGATCGCGAGCCTATAAAGATTCTGGACTAACAGATCTTAAGTGTTAGGTTTACAAGCAATAATGAGCCATTAAGGAAATTTTATTATCAGAGCTTAGTGTCAGGTTTGCGAGCGATAGCGAGCTTATAAATGTTCTAGACTGACAGAGCTTTAAGTGTTAGATTTAAGAGCGATAGTGAGCCTATAAGTAAACTTTACCATCAGAGTTCAGTATAAGGTTAGCGAACGATAGCGAGCTTATAACTAAACTTTGTTGGCAGAGCTTAGTGTAAGGTTTGCAAGCGATAACCAGCCTATTAGGATTTTGAAGTGGCTGAGCTTAAATGTCAGGTTTGCGAGCGATCGCGAGCTTATTAAGATTCTGGACTGATATATCTTAAGTGTTAGGTTTGCAAGTGATAATAAGCTTTTAAGAAAATTATATTATCGGACAGTGTCAGGTTTGCGAGCGATAGCGAGCTTCTAAATATTCTAGACTGACAGAGCTTAAGTGTTATAAGATTTTGAACTGGCTGAGCTTAAATGTCAAATTTGCTTGCGATAGTAATTTTGACTGTCAGAACATTGGTGTCAGGTTTAAGTGACGGAGAGCCTATAAAGATTCCAAACTGTCAGATCTTAAGTGTTAGATTTGTAGGCAAAATCGAGCCTTTAAGGAAAATTTATTCTGCGAGTTTAGTGTTAGGTTTGCGAGCGATCGCGAGCCAATAAAGATTCTGGACTAACATATCTTAACTGTCAGGTTTGCGAGCGATAGTGAGCCTACAATTAAACATTACCGGCAGAGCTTAGTGTGAGGTTTGCGAGCAATAGCCAGCCTATAAGGATTCTGATCTGACCGAGCTTTAAAGTCAAATTTGCAGTCATTGGTGCACCTAATAGAATTTTGACTGTCAGAGTATTGGTGTCATGTTTGCGACCAATAATGAGCCTATAAAGATTCCAGACTGGGAAATCTTAAGTGTTGTATTTGCAAGCGATAATGAGCCTTTAAAGAAATTTTATTATCAGAGTTTTGAGTCAGGTTTGCTAGCGATAGCGAGCTTATAAAGAATCTGGGCTGATA
This sequence comes from Philonthus spinipes, assembly GCA_963082785.1. Taxonomy (NCBI): domain Eukaryota; kingdom Metazoa; phylum Arthropoda; class Insecta; order Coleoptera; family Staphylinidae; genus Philonthus; species Philonthus spinipes. The sequence continues at coordinate 7,349,575 of OY720314.1, forward strand.
GATCTTAAGTGACAGGTTTGCAAGCGATAGCGAGCCTATAATTAAGCATTACCAGCAAAGCTTAGTGTTAGGTTTATGAGCGATAGCCAGTTTATAAGGATTCTGAACTGACTGAGCTTTAGGATCAAGTTTTTTTGGCGGTAGTGCGCCTTATAAAATTTTGATTGTCAGAGCATTCGTGTCAGATTTGCGAGCGAAAATAGTGAATCTATAAAAATTCCAGACTAACGGATCTTAAGTATAAGGTTTGCCAGCGATAGCGAGCCTGTAATGAAATATTACAATGAGAGTTGTATGTCACGTTTGCGAGCGATAGCGAGCCTATAATTAAACTTTGCCGACAGAGCTTATTTTTGGGTTTGCGAGCGATAGCCAGCTTATAAGGATTCTAAACTGACTGATATTAAATATCAAGTTTGCGAGTGGGAAATAAACTTCACTGCAGAGCTTAGTTTCAGGTTTGCGAGCAATAACGAACTTATAAAAATTTTGGACTGACAGAGCCTATAAAAATCTAGATTGACAGAGCTTATGTGTTAACTTTGCGAACGATCGCGAGAGATTAGTATCATGATTGCGAAAGATATTGAGCCTATACAAACTCAGTACCGATAGAGCTCAAGCGTCAGCGATAGTAAGCCTTTACTTAGAGACCAAAGTGTCAGGTTTGCGAACGAAAGTGAGCCTTTTAAGAAACTTAATTGTGAGAACTTGGGTGTTAGTTTTGCCGAGCGAAAGCTTATTTCCTAATTATAAGTTTAATATCTTTATAGCAAAAGCTTTACTGACAGAGCTTAATTGTTAGATTTGCAAGCGATAGCAAGGGTTTTAAAGATTCTTGACTAACAGATCTTAAATTTTAAATATACAAGCGACAGCAAGCTCATAGGAAAACTTTATTGGTTAGTGTCAGCGATTGCGAACCTATGAGAAGACTATGTTAGCATAGCTTGGCCTATAAACATTAGAAAACGACAGTATGTAATGGTTACAATAGATTATAAACTAAAAATTACCCATTAATGACCTTTAAGTCAAAATTATAATGACTTTTATATCAAATCTGGAATATAATAATTTTAATGTATGTATAATTAAAAATATAATTACCAAATAACATTCAGTGTAAGTGATCTGCAACACAGAATTACTCAACAATTATGTGTAATTGTTATAAACTCACTTACAGGCAATAATAGTAATATATATTGATCTTAATCTCAGAATTAGGCAACGGTGCTTCAAAGTCTCGACAATTTATAAATGATTGTAATGATTGAATTGTTGAAGCTTTTATGTGTTGGAACTCTATACTTGTATGAATGGAATAAAACACTAACGTGTATAGTTTCAAAAATTATATTTTATTGTGTCACAACAAATGTTTCGTCACACAGTGACATCATCAGGTAAATTGTTAAATTTTTTGTGAGACAATAAAATATAATTTTTGAAACTATAAACGTCAGTGTTTTATTCTATCTATACGATTGTAGTGATGTAAACATAATGTAATTTAATATTACTCATAGAAATAAATATTTTTTCTATAAAAAGGTAGAGTTTACTAAAATATTAATTTTAAATATATCAATACTGGTTACGGTTATGGTTTTGTGGAAGGTGCGCATGTTGCGTAGACACACATAATTATATTAAATAAAATGAAACAAAGGTGATTTTTTTGCAGTTGGAAAAAGGGATTGATCGAATTTTACTGATCATTGCCAGAAATTTTAATTGTAACACACAATTATTGTTAACAACAATTTTTATTAACATTTCACAATATCTGTTTTCATTGAAGTATCCATTTACTTTTTCTTTCCTGAGGAATATAACTTTGCATTCCTAGCGCATAATCGCTAATTCGCCTTTGAGCAAGAACAAGAACAACATCAACACCGGCTGCGCTTGTGTCTGTGCACGAAGCACTCAGTAAGCAAGCGCATACAATAATAATTAAGTTTACCTGAAAGATCCCGGCCGCTTTATATGCCGAACGTAAGCCCCGATTAATTTTCATTAAAACTGCATCACGGGCTTCGGCGCAATCTGCACGAACTCTTCGCAGCTTTATCGCTAATAAGATTCGAAAATTTCGTTAGTGCCCGAGCGCGAAAACAAAACAACACAGAAAAATAATCAAAAGGAGGGAATTCATTGTTCAATGAACATCTGAAAAGGAGTTACATAAAATGGGATTAAATTAATATTGTGTACTAATATAAATTCTTTAATTTAAAATATAAAAGAGGACTGAAAGACCTCTGATCGATGGCCCGGATAGACTAAGACATTAATAAAGCACTATTTTATTTATAATAAAATAATGTATTAATTAAAGAAATAAAACAAAAGATAAATAAAATCACTTTAAATTCAATTAATTATTCTTAATTAAATAAAAAAATCATTTGAAAATAATTAATAAATTATTTCTACATTTAGCTCTGTAACTATTGACTTATGTTACATAAGTACGTTAAACAAATGCACATTAAAACAATAATTTTTAAAACTAGCCAAAACTTAAATATAATATTAGTGAAACGAATAAACAAGTATTTGAATTACAATATATCCTATTACTGTAATTATTATTATATTATATAATATATAATTATTATATGTTATATTATTATTATAATTTCTCAATTAACACTTGGTGAAACATGTTTAAACAATAAGGTAAAAATTAAACACGTGGTTTGTTTCACAATAAATTATATCAAATAAAATGTTTCACCACGTTATATTTATACAAAATAATTATATTCTCTTATGTTACTGTTTATAATTTATTATTTATTATAATATATATATATATATATATATATATATATATATATATTACGCCGCTCCTGCTGGAGCTTTCTAGATCATTATTTACGGGGCTGATCATTCCCCTTTCGTCCTTTTAAACTTTTTTGCTAATCTCTCTCCATTTTTTCCTGTCCTTTGTTTTATCCTGCCACTTTCTAACGCCAATATTCTTCAGATCCTCTATTACTTCTTGTAATATTTATTATAATAGTATTTATATTAATGGATATTTAAATAAAAAAAACGTTTTTCTTATTACGCAATGTTATAAAAACTAAATGATATATACTTATTATATTTTGCTTTTGTTCTTTTAATTAATATTTTATTGTTATGCTTTGTTATTAGTTATAATAAATGCATATCACTATGTAAAAAAGGTGAATTCCGTGAATAAATAAATAAATATTTACATCACATTCCTTATAAGTGTGGTTTCATTTTTTTTAAAAAACATTTTTAACAATTTATTTAAACTTTAAACAAATGTTCTTGTAGGAATTGGCTATCGGCTCGAAGCCTTTCAGCCAAAAATACATGATTTATTTAAATATCCTTCTTTATGTTGGTTGTAAAGACTTTAATTATTTAAATAAAAATATATGTAAATATGAATAAATTATTAAACATCAAACAATAAAACACATATTAGATTGAATAACTTTAAATTTAAAATTTAAAAATAAATTTAAAGTTATTCAATCAAATATGAATAAATTATTAAAAATCAACCAATAAAACACAGATTAGATTGAATAACTTTAAATTTATTTTTAAATTTTAAATTTAAAGTAAATTATTAATTATTAAAAATCAACCAACAAAACACAGATTAGATTGAATAACTTTAAATTTAAAATTTAAAAATAAATTTAAAGTTATTCAATCTAATCTCTGTTTTATTGGTTGATTTTTAATAATTTATTCATATTTATTTCATACAATATGAACTACCAATGTCTAAATATTAAAACCATTAATAATAATAATAAGTAGGAGAAAGGATATATATATTTATTTAAATATCATTTAAATTAAATTAACATGTATAACAAGTAGAAGATTCAACCATCAAGAATATAAATTAATATTTAATTTAAAACTTTAATAAAAACTGCAATTTTCGTGTTTCACCGATAAATATGTTATTTAAATTTTGAATCGCAGCTTGTGTTTCAATTAAAATATCAGAAAGCAATTAAAATGGGATTTACATGGAGAGGAGGGCGGATTGGAGGATAAGACGATCGATTTATTGGAGTATTATTCACGCCCAAATTAATCTCACCCTAATCTCTACCAACAGCGATCTGTTATGTGCTGGATTTCCTTCCTAAAATCATTAAAAATGCAGTTCCCGTGAAATGTTATTATTGGTGGATTTAAATATTTTATAAATAAGTGCGTTATACTAAATAAAAATAAATTTAAGAAATCCTAAATAAGATTATTTAAAAAATCGGCCATAATTTACTATTTTATAGATACGTTTATTCAATTTTTAGTTTACTGTTATTTCTGTTCTTTAATCATATAAAACGCATCATATTTGCGTTAGTAATTTTTAGGTTGAATTTAATTTAATTTATAGGTTGAATGGAAGATCAGCCGCACTTCGGGTGCGCTGAATTCATACCCTTTTGTTTTTCCCCTGGTATGATCATTTCGTAATTATTTCTTGTAATATGAGATGTAACATTTTTTGTTAATTTTACTTGGTGAAAAAATAAATAAAATAAAAAAAATATAGTTTAATAAATAAAGAACGTGGCAAACGCAAGATAAATATATTGTTATGATCTCTTCTATTGAGAAACCAAAACAACTTGTGGGTAATAGCTAAATCATTTTAACTTTTATTAGACAGATTTTTATTTATACAGCTCTTGTATAGACATCTGTCTCTACTGAAGTCGTGTACATTACACACTCCTTACAATAATAATATTTATTTACGGAAAATTCACTATTTTACAAAATTGTAACAAGTTTTACAATAAGTAGTAATAAATGCACTTTGAAATATGTGAAGAAAACCTCATTTTTTTATCTATAATTATTCACAGATTTTTAGCTTCCTCAAGTCTACTTCGCTTAACTTTTTACTAAATAAAATAGCACATGACTTATTGGGGTTAATCTGCAAACAGTGTTGTGCACAGGCGTCAGTGAAAGTTTTTAAATCCAAATTTATTTCATTTATTGCCTTTGTCAGATTACTTGCTTTGAATGAATGTAGCAGTTGTGTGTCATCTGCGTACATGTGGTAATTGTGATGTTCAAAAGTTGGATGTGTACACAGCATACAGAAGCGGTCCCAAAATTGATCCCTGTGGGACACCTTTAGTATTTCTACTCGGATCCGATGTGACATTTTCAATAACAACCGATTGATAGCGATTTGATGGATACGAACTAAAGAAAGATAATGCACTATTAGAAAGACCTATGTAGTGAAATTTGCCATTAGTATTTGATGGTCTATAGTATCAAACGCTTTACTAAAGTCAAGAAGGATTAAAATACTATCTTGACCACAGTCTCCAGCTGTAAAGATGTTATCAGTAATATGAAGTAAAGCAGTTGCACAGCTGTGATGGGATCTAAAACCCGATTGGTGTTCAGGTAAGATATTATATTCTGATAAGCGCTCTCTGAGCTGTGAGTCTACAACCTTTTCTAGGATCTTTGAAATTGTAGAAAGTATGCTAATGGGCCTAAAATCGGCTACGAAATCGGGATTTGATATTTTAGCAAGTGGTAATATCAGGGCATGCTTCCAATGTGTTGGCAATTAATTTTGAAACAAACAAGAATTAATAATATGTGTCAATACTGGCAATATGTATGGACAGCACATCTTTAACATACATGCATTAATATTATCACTTCCGGTTGCATTCGGTTTTATATTATTTAATATTTCGTGTATGTCATTAGTTTAAACCAGTTTAAATTCAAACAAATTATTAAAGTGACATTTCCTATTAGTTTATTAAATAAAACACTTTTTCACTTTGTTTGTATAATTTGTTATATATTATTTAATAAACTCAAAATGTATAACCAAGTGAAAGCCTTAACAATCAACAAATTTCCTATTAGTATTATAAAAGCTTATTAATTCTTGGTTAACAGCAGACGTTTTAGGCACTGTGTTTATAAAATAATTGTTAAACATATTTCGATCTTTAAGTGATTGTAGGATTGATATATATATTTTTTTAAATATTTAGTTCTTTTAGTATTTTCCACAAATATTATTTGCACACTATTTTTTGTCTTTTTGAAAACATTGCCTTCAAATTCTTTATTATCTCCTGCAATATGATGAAATGGCTTTTCAGAAAATAAAATGAATACTTATTTGCTTGATAATAAATAATTTGTTTACGGTTATATAGTTAAAATAAAATTTAAATTAATGTTTTTACAATAGAAAGAGGCGGAAAGACCACAGGTCGATAGCTAATTAATAGATATTTATTATATTTCATTAAGGTTGCGGTTTAGTGGAAAGAGATAGCAATATAGTAAAATGGAAATAATCGTTTGAAAATAGAGCTATTCTTTCGGATTTCATAATATGAATGTGTATTTACATTTTTTATCTACCAAGTATAAAGTATCAGTCTAAATAAAAAATAAATCGTTAATTTTCATGTATTATGTCAATTTACTAGTTTAAGTTAGAAAAGAAAATTGTAAGATATAATGAAATTAATAGGTCATGTCTGCTAAGTTATTTTAATGCAGAATTTAGTGAAATCCTTTAAATTTTCATTGCACAAGTTTTTATTAGCAAAAATTTAATTTAAAATTTGCTATAAATTTGATAAATTTTCATTGTTTTTCGTAATTATTTTTCACAGAAACTAAACATTAAAATAATTTTTAATTTATCTGATGAAATTCCTGCTTATTTTAAGATTATTTTAATGTATAATACAATATTGTTCATTGATCACAACAACAATCTAACTAAAATTAGTGATTGCCCATATATACAAATATGGGCAAACTCTTTCTTCTAAACCGCACCCTTAACTTTGTAACTTGCATTATATTTGTATATTTTACTGTATATATCTGTTAATAAAGATATTTTTTTATTATTATTACTATTATTATTATTCTTATTATTATACAGAGAAGTAGTTATTAATACAGATGAATTTGTTTTTGTGGAAAAAAAAAGACATGTGACATATTAGTCTATTCATTAACCGATCTGGTCACAATCACTGTATACTGTAATTAATAATCCTCATTTTCGTTATTACGCAATATTCCCGGATTTACCGGAATGTTACATCACCCCGACATTTTTTTATTCCACCCGAGTCTCCACTATAACTTAAAACGGTTAGTTTGAGCCGTACACGTGTTGATAATTTATATTCCCCGCGGACGCCGCAGCGTCGTCATCATCTCCCCGGGCATTTTGTAGTTGTCGAAAGTAACATCACACGAGGAACCGCGATGCGAACGCGGGGGCGGCGGAGGGAATGTTGGCGAAAGTAAATTAATGTGCCCCCCTGTCTCCTCCTCTTCCCGTTCCATTTCGAAAGTAAGTATCAAGTAATAATAAAACCGGGGCGACCCGCCACTAAAACTCCGAAATTACGTAAGTTTTATAAGATGGAGACGCCCTCATGTTTTTTTCATAGGTGCGGCGCACTAAGAGACACATAACGGCGTCATAAAAAATGGACGGACGGAATAAATTCAGTTATTTCATTGAACTCGTATATGCCGAACTTGTGAATTATAAATCGGCGATGGTGCGGTGTTCCTTATTTTTTTTTTCTGCTTGCTTGCTTGCTTGCTTGCCCCTCCGCTGCGTCCACTGCTTCGCAAATTATTCATCGCTGCGGAACGGAATATTTAGGATTTTTAATATTTTTGATCAATAATATTAAAAATTAACTACTTTTATTAAATAACACTATTTAATCTTTCAATATCTATTGTAATATCATAATAAATTAAAGACGACGCAAGCGCCATCTTTTGCCTAATTTCAAGTAGCATCGTCAACGATTTGGGTCTACAAATAAGACGTCCGAGTATCATTGTTTCGTCTACTAAAGAAAGGCGTACTTGTCCTGTTTATAAAAGCAAGGAAAACGAAATTCACATTTAATGAAATGTTCAGCCACCATTCATCTAGCGTAATGTAATATCGCTACGTTTCACCACACTGTGGCTTATTAAAAATTAATGATAAATGAAATGACATCTATCATGAATTAAAAATAGGTCATAGATTTCCATGGCTTCTTATCATCATGAGAGCTTAAATGACACCTCATTTTGATATTTGTAATTTAAATATAATTTTATTTACAAACAAGTTACATTTATTAATTTCACCAGATAAAAAAGGAGGATATTTGGGGCCAATCTGTATAAATTACCGTAATGGTTAGATTCCCGAAACCTGAATTATATGTTTTATTTTATTTTTTGTTTTGTTTTGTTTTCTTTGTCCAATCAATTTGCCTCTGTATCCAAGAAAAGAATCATGAAGATAACAACAACAACAATTTTTTTTATATCTATTTGAAAAATAAAATAATATTGAATTAAATTGTTATTCCTTTTAAATTATATTTATATCTATGAATTGTAGAAATTTTCAATGTACACTTCTGTGCAATAAAATTAAGCACAAGACTCATAACAATTATTCACAATATTCTAGTTGTGTAATACGGGTCTGTTTTAATTGCCTAGCAGCAGTTTCAATAAATAATAAAATTAAATTAAAGAAATTGACATATTTACATATATTTTCCTAAATAGGAAACTTATCATGTCCTTAAACTATAACATATTTTGTGTGCTAAATTTTATTGCACAGAAGTGTACAACATTGAGGTATAATTAAAATTTAATTAAATATAAAATAGAAAAGAAATTTTGTCCAATTTCGCAAAAATTTTTGAAATTGTACTACATGGTAAAATATTTAATAGCGTTCGCAGTATGATATCTTTAATATTTTTTTTAATTCTTTACCTTTTTCTTGCGATATATTCTATGATACAATTAAATCTCTGTTATCACAATTGTACCAAAGAGAAGCTCAATATTCTATACATTTATATTTTAGCATTAAGTTAGTTTATATATTATATTATACACACACGGTTATGGATTTATGTATATTGTCTTGTAATTGGGATGTATATATCCTGTTGGGCAATAAAGACTTATTATTATTATTATTATCTTGATAAAAACATGGATTTATGCCCGCCAGGTCTACTACAACTAATTTAGCTACAATTTCTCAGCATTTAGCTGATTCTATAGATACTCGTGGTCAGGTGGACGTCATTTACACTAATTTTTCCCGTGCCTTTGACGCTATGGACCATGAGATACTGATTTGCCAACTTGCTGCTTTGGGTGCAGTCCCTGCAGTTACAAACCTCATCAAGTCCTATTTATCTAATCGTTCCTGCTATGTGTTCTATAATGGCTTCAAATCTTATGAATTCTCTCCCGCCTCTGGTGTTCCTCAGGGCTCTTGTCTAGGACTACTGATTTTTAACATTTTTATAAATAAGTTATTAAGTATGCTTACTTGCCCTGTCTTGGTATATGCGGATGACATTAAAATCCACCAAAAAAATCAATAGTACCAATGATGTCCTCACTCTTCAAGACAACTTGGATATAATCGGTGAGTGACCGTGTTTATCGTTACCTCAACATTAAAAAGTGCTGTTTAATGAGCTATTTCCGTACACACACGTCAGTTAACTTTTCATATCACATTTCCGGAAACGTATTATTGAAATACTCCGTGATGTTGACGACCTGATCATCAGCAATAATGCGTAATTTGCGCAAGAAGGAAATATTCTTGTATCCATGTTGGCCGACGAAAGACAAGATTTTAGAAAAATGCAGTTAAAACAATTCAGCGGATTGCAGCTGCAGAAAGCAGGGGCGAATACTCTGACCCATACATTTTCCGTCTACTTATACTAACTTTTCAAGCAATACAGTATACAGAAATGGTAAATTGGGTAAAAGATGAACTAATTGAACCTCCAATTTTGAATGGAACGGCAGGCAAAGCAATTCAGTCGTGTGTTCTAAGGTGATGACTTTGGTCGGAGACTTTCCTTGTTACACACATGCAGTAGAAAGAACGGAAAAACTTATCACCCAAGCCACAAGAAGTGTTTGTAGTGCAGAATCACGTGACGGATACAATAAGTCCACACTCAGATCAAGAAAAATTATGCCTAAATTCAATACAAAGAAAGATTTTGTCGCCGCATCAAGCGCGGATTCGGAATCTGACTCTTCGGAGTGAAAGAGTCCTCAATTTTATTATTGGTCGGTTGGAATTGGAGGGGGGAGGGTTATTGGTGTTCTGTAAACTTTTTGTACTTTCATTTGGCTTGATTTCACAATTTTTCCGCACCCCCAACTGCGAAAACATGAATTACTAGTTTTTCAATGCACTCTAAAGGATACCAACATAAACGCCGGCACAGTTAGATTACGAATTTTTTCCAATACACCTGAACTACTTTCCCTACTTGTTAGCCTTTGTAATGGATGACCTCAATTTCATCATCTTTACGGATGGGCAAAGTTTATTTTGAAAATGCTTCAATTATGGCTGGAATACAAGTATAAAATTTGTATAGCCTGTTGTTTCTTCAAAACCTCTAATATTGCCGAAAAATATTGCTCCATAACAGTATAATTGCGAATTTAATGTATTTAATCTTTAAATATAAACACATCTTTATTCCCAAAGAATACATGCATATCTTGGAGGTGTACCACTCAGGGAGGACGGCGCGGGCTGTCCTGGTTTTGAAGAGAATGGTTATGAGGAATACGTAGCCACAACAAAAATCAACAAGAAGCCCACTACACTGCCAAGAAAACATGAAGTACAGAAGAAATATCAAAAATGGAATAAGCGGATCCAGCAGGCTGAGGATTAGCTGCTGATACAAATAAACCCATCTAAATCATAAATCCGACACAACCGTAACACACCGGATCCGCCCCATGCCAATCGGGCAGTGTTAGGTAATATGAAAATGATTAAATTAATGAAGAAAAACAATACAAATATACAAACAAAATTAAAAATAAGTGTTTCTATCTGTAAAAGGATTTTAATTTCATATTGACATATTATCTACTGATTTGTCATTTGTATCACAGATTTATTATTTAGTTAATTGGAAGTATAATAAAGAATGCCATCTGTTGCCGTTCTTAAAAACTTGGGTCTATAAGGCAGAAAACTGAGAATCGTTATTTCGTCCACTAAAGAAAGGCGAACTTGTCCTGTTTATGAAAACTTAAAACGAATTAATTTAATAAAATGTTCAACCACCCTTAATCTAGCGTATGGATAACAGGTGATGGCTATTTCGGTCTTTCGGACCTCATCAGATCAGTTTGTTCCAAGTGTAATGCCTTGATGAAGGCGGTTGAATGGATTTTGCGTTGTGATTAAATATACTTGATATGAATCATAATAAATGGAAGATAATTAGGCAATAGATTGCGCTTGCATTATACAGTGCATTTTTTTTATCTAGGCCTCATAGGGATTTACATAGGAAAATCTTTTCGTCGTGTTAATGGTTTTTCTATGGTATGGATTTTGTTCAAATTAAACACACATTTAATTTAGAGTAATATGTACAAAATTCAGTAGTTTTTAAACTATTTTAAATGCGTTTTATGTTTTTAAAATTGATTTTAAATGATAATAATTTTGAATATTTTTTAAATAGTAGGCTTAGTTCTCTGACATCAATCGTAATTGTCAAAGTGTTCCAATTTATTGTACTCCTTTTATTGAAAGAATGTCGGTTTATACCACCCAAGAAAATGTTAAAATGGCGATGGAATACATAAAAGGGCTATCAAGTAGACAACTTCAGTAGATGTCAGAGAACTAAGCCTATTAATTAAGAAAATATTTAAAATTATCATTATTTTAAATCGCTATTTAAAACATTAAATGCATTTAAAATAATTTAAAAACTGCTGCACAAATTACTCTAATTTAAATTTGTGTTTAATTTGATCAAAATCCATACCATAGAAAAACCATTAACACGACGAAAAGATTTTCCTATGTAAATCCCTATGAGGCCTGGATGAAAAACTGCACTGTATATTCAAGGTTATGTTATTCTAAAAAATTGAAAATTTTGATTTCATATTATTGTTTATATTATAAAGTATTTTAATCTAAATTTTATGTAAACGCAAAAACTTTTCAAAGACTTTATCACGGATGGCCTCGTTTTTCCTTTTTCTTTCATTTTTCGGCATCGTCTATCACGCGAGAGAGAAATGCAAATCATTTTCGCCCAATTATTGGGAGCAGTATACAATCCGGGTTGCTCCCAATTGATTTATTGAAGCCGAGAGCTTTAAAATTGACTTTTAAAACGTAATTAATGGATATTTTCCAGTGAGCGGAATAAACATCGGACCAGCGCACGGTTTCATTTTTTTTAAGGGCATTTTCATATTTCACCAAAGACTTATTCGAATTATGGGAATTTCGAAAGGTTGATTGTTATAATATAGTTTTCTTTATTCTAATATTGGAAACGTATATAAGTTAGTCTCTCAAAGGTTTGAGAATAGAAAATTGCTTTTTAAATGAATGTAAGTTATTGACTATAATATCTTTATTCAAAGAAAATTATTTGCTTTGTCGATTGCTAAGGTTCTCATTTGCTTACACATTTTGAGTTTATATATGGTTATACATTTCGCGTATAGCAAATAAAAAATTACCGAAATTATTGAAAAAGCAGAATTTATTAACGCAGATCATAAAATAATTAAATCAATCAAAAACATATAAAATCCAATAAGCTAATAATAACAAAAACATATAAAGGTAACTATAGACAAGCCAGTCTATATAAACTAAATTACAGATTTCCTACAAAATTCCAATGTCATAGAATTTAATGCAGATCTCACACCAAAGTTCAATAAATCATTGAAATATAATGATAATAGCAGGGAGTAAGAAAGGATTACAAAAAATTACAATGTATGGAATGAAACTCTACACAAATACGACATGAAAATAAACACCGAAAAGACAAAAGTGATGATAGCAGCACAAGAAAAGGAAAATGTACAAATTACAATAGGGCAAGTGCAACTGGAACAAGTGAAAGAATTTAAATACTTGGGAGTGAAAATACAACAAAATGGCAAACAAGAACAAGACATAACCAAAAGAATTGAGAAAGCAGCAAAATTGTATTATACACTAAAGCAAAGGTTTATAAGGAAAAAAGAAATATCAAAAAAAAAAATTAACAGTTTTCAAAACCATATATTTACCGATATTGACATATGGATGTGAAACCTGGACACTCAATAAAAAGACAAAAAGCAAAATCCAAGCAGCTGAAATGAAATTTCTACGAGGAATAAAGGGCATAACTAGAAGAGATAAAGTAAGAGATGTAGACGTAAGAAGAGAACTGAATACAAAGGATGTAGAAAAATATATCGAAGAAAGGCAACTAGGATGGTGGGGACATATACAGAGGATGAAGAAAATAATTCCGGTAAAGCAAATATTGGAAGCAAGAACAACTACAAACAGAGGAAGAGGAAGACCAATAGAAAACTGGGAGAACAGCGTCACAAAGGCACTACAAGAAAGAGGAATAAACATAAGAGAAGCAGAAAAAATGGCTAATGACAGAAACAACTGGAGGAGAGTCATTAAGAAATAGACAATAATGAAAAACCCCGACACCAATTGGTAAAAGGGGACATCGATTATATATATATACATATATATATATATATATATATATATATATATATATATATGAATTCGTAATATTAACACCTTCTCCTTATTCTCTATGAATCCCTTAGGTTATACGGCGTGTTGAAAATTCATAAAACTAATTTACCCATCTGTCTAGAGTGTCCTTTATTAGCTCCGCTACAGATAAAACAGCATGTCACTCTATACAGTAATTAATAACACGCCTTCTAAAAATTTCATTAAACTAATAACGGATTCAATAACACTTTATGGATCACCTAAAAATGTTAGTGCATTATTATTAATAAACAAAGCGTCATTAATTTTATTATAAATTCATAATAAACATAACGACAATTATAATTAATAATTTTTTGTGCATTTCTGGTTTGAGTGTATGGAATTTCGCGCTGACTCGAATGAATGAACGGAATTCCTGGAAAATTTTTCAATTAGCGAAATATATAAAAGCATATAAATTTCATTAATTATAACAAGCAAAAACGAATTCCCGAAAAATATGTTGCAGTTCATAAATAAAAGGAATGAAATATTCAAAGGGAAATTTGTGTGCGAATAAAATGTAATCTATATAAAATAATTTTAACGGTATTTAAAATAAATAATAGATGAAAATAATACAAAACAGCCCATTATATTAATTAATTACAAAATAATAATAATAATAAAGGCAATGATACCTCGAGGTGAAGAAAGATGGAGAAGAACCATTCAAAACTTGGCTGCCTGTATACGTATATGTATTTATATATGTTTAAATATATAACATGTATGACAGGTGTCAGGGTGTCCTAAATATAGTAGGATTACATGGATATCTGTCTTATTCTTAAAGTTAGAGATATGGTTAAATGGGCAATGTTGTGCAGTTTTGTATCATGATTCAGATTATGTTAAGAATTTTTCAAAATTCTAAGCAGTTTAGAAATTAAAAAATTAACTAAAAATAGTGTTTTTCTAAAAAATCAAATATCTCAATAATTATTAAAAATTCGATAAAAGTTTCAAATAAATGTTACTTGGTTTAATTAGGTAAACATAAAAATCAAGTCAAAATAAAATTCAAGATGGCGGTTTTTTGCGATATTAATACCAACTTTCTTATTTCAAATGGCCGCCATATTTGATTTTTACACACCTAAATAGACTTTTCTTCGCAAATATTTATTTTTACTAAATACGTAATTGTAAATTAATTGTAAAACTATTAAAGATGACTACATCCTAGTCGAAATACGTATTTAGTAAAAATAAATATTTGTGAAGAAAAGTTTTTACAAGTGTTTTTCTATATTAATCATTCAAATCTTCACACAACTCACAACCACTCATATCATTAAAAACTGTATTAAATATATCGATTTAATTCACGTTTGTAGCAGAATCCACCTCAAAAATAATAAAAATAAGTTGAACAATGTACCATTTAATAAAAACCCTTGCCATGATAGATTTCAATTGACGCATTATAATTGTTATGAATAATAATCTGACTTATTCCAATGAAGAGAAGGTATTCATTATAAAAATATTTTACAGTGGCGTCAGTCTACCAGAATTCGTGACTTATTTTCGGTTAAATTTAACAATAGACAAATTACGTCTGAATCAATAATTACCACGTTTATGAAAAACGTTTGAAAATACAGCAAGTGTAGCAGCAGATGATTCAGAAAGAATTTGAATAGTCCAATTTCAACAAATATTAATTCAAAAACATTAATATTACAGGCAAACGCAACAGAAAATGCTTGTATTTTTAAGAACAATATTATTGGACCATTTGAAATTTATGGAAATTTTAATTATTTATTTAGACCTTTTAATCGACCAGATTGGCTCTGCGTTAGAAGAAGTTGCAAGTGAAAATCAGGAGATATGGTATCATTATGATGGATGTCCGGCCCATTATGGTTTAAATATGAAGGAATATTTAAATAATAATTTTCCCAATTATTGGATTGATCGCGGTGGCACTTTCAACTGGCCACCAAGATCTCCTGATTTAACACCATGCGATTTCTTTCTATGGGTCACCTGAAAAACAAAATTTATAAAAAAGCCATCCAAATAGTTAATCTTTGCGGGAAGCAATTTTTGTGGAGTGCAGATTAATTACAGATAGGCAGTTGGCTAATATGAGGCAGGCATTTTATAAAAGATTGGGTTATTGTTTACACCAGAATGATGAAGTTTTTGAGTGCTTGTTCTAACATTTCCCATTGAGCGTAGATATAATAAAATCAAACATAAAGAAATCACGAACTGTTTGTAATTTGACATCGATAATAATTAAATTATCTTCCACTAATTACGTGTTATTATTATGATTTATCCCAAACAACAAGCATGCATTATAATTATTTTTTATAATTTAAATTTCTTTAGTAGCATTTCGGTAATATAGATTCTGATACAAACGTAAATTAAAGGATATATTTAATACAGTTTTTAATACTTTAAAAAATATTCCTTTACGATTTTTTTATGAAATGAATAGGGAAGCTAATAATTACACATATTTACATGTTTAATTCCTATGTTCGCCCCTTATTCTAGACACTCGGTATACTATTCTTAATAAATGGCCATCGACCATGGGTATTTCAGCCATTTATCTTATTTTATAATGTGGATATTTTCAATTAGTTAATTTTAATTATTTTATTTTTGCACTTACTATTTGAATTATTTTACATATTATTTTTGGCTATTTTTATTACACTCTATTCATTTACTCTATATTATGTTTATTTTAAGTTACTTTTGTATGTTATATATTTTGTACAAAGGATATTTCCGTTGATAAATAAATAACAGAAAAAGAGAATTTATTCACTTTGTTACAGTAATGTAAATTAAATTTACATCAACATTATCCAATAATTAATTCACTTCACCCGCTAACCTCTTATGTACCAACAATATTAGACAAGGGTAGTCCGAAGTGGTTCAGGTAAAAAGAGACAAAAGTGGAAACAATCAACCTGATTGGGACAACAAACAAAATGAGAATATCTTTCGGGATGGGAGTAAAAATAAAAAAATTATTAGACAACTTATCCACAATAATGTGTTTACTACGCGTTCATTCACCAACGCGTTTTATAGTAAATAATATCACGTAATTGTTTACGGTTGATTTGCAATTGTATAAAATGTTTATTTGTTGATAGTAAGCAAAATTGTTTGTTTAGCTCGGTGTTTGTTCAACACGTAATAATTTTCATCGGAACAACATTTATGTATTCGTTGATTTATTTCGTGTCAATTTAAATATGTGTTTAACGATTTTAAACGAAATTAATACATTTTCAAATAACTGTGCGAAAATATTTTCAGATTTATATATTTAAGCTTTAATGTTTATTATTTAATTTTACACAAAATTTCCGGCGTTAAATGTTTATAAACTTCTAAACTCTTACGGGGCTATTCTGTAAGGGAAATGTTAAGTTTAACGTATACGTTATTTAAAATCATCACAGTTTGAGCAGCCTTTGTAGTAGATAAATATTCATATAATGTGAAAGTAATTAATAACATGCACGTTAAACATTACATTTCTCGTACGGAATAGCCCCGATAGTGTGAATTATTATATATTTTTAATTAGGAAAAGTGCAAACTTGTTCGGTTAAAAATAGACAAAAGTGGAAATAATGAATCTTGATTGGGACAACAAAGAAAATGAGAATATATTTGGTAGGAGTAATAAATGTAAAAAAACTTCTTCTATAAAAAAATATTTACTTCTTCTGTTTGAAATTCTGTTTAATTATTAATTATTATTAATACAATTATTATTATTATTATTATATTAACATATTTAACATATTATATTATTATATTAATTATTATATTAACACAATTATTAATTGAGTTTTAATGTCTGAAAAAAAAAATATCGCTTTAACGCTTCGAGTTAAGCTTTGTTTAGGTTATTCAATACTACTAATAAAAAATATAAACTAGTAAAATATTAATAGAAAAAGGATTTATTCATTTAATCACAGTTATATAAATAAATTAAATATTTTTTTAATTCATTATTTTTTTAAATTTTTAATTAATTTAATTGACAACTTTGCAATTACGTAAGGCATAGCTGTACTGACGAGGGATGAAATCCCGAAACACGTGTCTGCAGATAGCCTTATATTACGTAACTTTTATTTTATTAAAAAATATATTTTTGTTTTGTTTTTTGCATTAAATATTTTCGAGAAAATATTCAGAAATAGTTGCATTATACAATTGTTATTCTTATGCAACAGCAAATGTCTATCATTAGATATTTGTTAAAGTACTTATGTAACATAAGTCATAATGTCACAGTAGCAAGAGAGAAAATAATTATTTTGAATTAATTTCTCACTTAATCCATGGTGAAACATATTTATTTAATAGAATTTGATTAAAACACTTGGTTTGTTTCACTGATTTTTTATATTTACTCCGATTAGTGAAACAAACCAAGTGTTTTAATCAAGTCTATTATTGAGAAAATAATTTATTAATTAATTATTTTCAAATTCATGTTTTTAATTTAGTAAAATCTTTATTGAAGTATCTCAAGTAATAAAAATATAAATCCCAAACGTAAATTCCCCAGTATAACTGAATTCATTGCATCACTTCATAACATTAATGGCAGTTAAATTACGAACATACTAGATAATGCCTTCTAACATACAGATATATTCAACTTACCTCTTTCACGACAAGGGCTTAAACAGGAAAAAAAAATAGGCGGAAAGACTAGTGGTCAATAGACAATTAACAGATATAAATATTTAGTGAAGACCAGAAAAAAATAACTATGATCGATAATACAGACCGACTAATATTGTAATTATTAATGTTATATTAAAGGAAAAAGAGTATTAATTCACTTGATCGCAGTTTTGTTGAATAAAATTAAACAATATAAATATATTTTATTGTTTTATTAATTTTCAAATTTCTTTTTATTTAATTTATTCAAATCGAATAAAGTGTTTAATTGTTATCAATAAAATAAATATTATTCTGCTAATGTTCGAAGATGTATTCCGGCTTATTATTATTTATTTAATTTACCTTATGTTATATTGTTTCATATTATTTGTATAGTCTGAATTAAAATGTGTGTATATTTTTTAATTTTTTATATGGATATATTGTACAGTAAATATTAAATTTGAAAGTGTACGTTATTATTTAAATTCTTTATGTAATCACAATTTAACATTTTTTGTATGATTGGATATAATATTACTACTACTACTACTACTACTACTACTAATAATAATAATAATAGCACTTTATTATCCAACAGTTAAAAACACTTCTTACAGGATAATATTAAACATACAAAAAATAATACAATGTAGATATATCAATACAAGAAATTTTATGTATACGCATCTTTAAATGATTATTAAGATGCGTGTACATAAATAATTAGTAGATTAGATTAGTAAATTATTTATTTAAATTACTACCATATAAATTAGACTGAAATATTGATATTTATTGTCGATCAAATGTTTTTTAATTAATGAAAATGAATCGCTGGAGCGTCGAATAGTAAGTACGTACACATTATGCGGTAAACCAACAAGATCTATAGTAATGTACGAGCAGTTAGGCGTCCTATTACAATGATAAGACAGGGTTGTCGAACACATCTGTCGACCTAATATGCCCCACCACTAATTTATAGTGATGTCTTATCTCTCACTGCGCCACCAACCAAACCCTCCACACACACACACACACATACACATACACAAATACACACAAACATAATTGCACACGCAGGGAGGATATCTAATAACTCTCTGGATATTTGAATGGAAATTATAATTAATGTGTTTATGATTATGATAATATTTTTTCGTCTTCTTTAATTATTCAAATACTATTTTATTTGCAGTTAGATTAAATAAGTTTAAATTATTTTAATTTCAAATTTTATTTTCATTATTATAATTAATGTGTTTATGATTATGATAATATTTTTTCGTCTTCTTTAATTATTCAAATACTATTTTATTTGCAGGTAGATTAAATAAGTTTAAATTATTTTAATTTCATTATCGTCCTGTTTAGGACTTTTCTTCTTTCCTTTTGTTGTTGATAACAATAATTATAATAACTTTATTAAAGATAAGCCATTTAAAGGAATACAAAACATTATACAAATAATAGTAATGATGAAATAACATTGTGTATAAAATAAATATGTAAAAATGAATAACAATAAAAATAATTGTACTTTAACATAATCAAAAGTAATATCTAAATTCAATTTATTAGTAATATAATAGGATATATTCATTTACAGAAATGTCCATTACGTATAAACACCACAAATTTGAAGATAGAATAACAAATTTTATAAAAATAGTAATATCAAAATAACAATTAATTCCAATAACTAAAACTTACTTTAAAAATTCTGTATCCCAAAAAATCCTAATATTCCTCCACATTCTGCTCTCATTATTACGTATTAGCTAGCACAGGATTTTTTTTAAAACCATCTCCATAAATTCAGACAGAGCAGATAGATCTCTGGTCGATAGCCCATGACAGACTAACGCACAATTATAAATTGTAACTATGTATATTATTGTATGTAGAATTATCGTTTGTGTCTGTTAACAAAGATTTCTGTATATATATATCGAGCGTATAACAAAAATCGACACAATTAAGTCATCGAGATAAATGAAACAATTTTCATAATTAAGACCCGACTTCGCAACTGTCATTGCTCTTTAAAAGGCATTTGGACTTATTTTAAGCCCTATCGGCAATCTTGTCTTTTGAAATTGACCACGACCAGTAGTAAATGCGGTAAACGGTCTACATTCTTTTTCAAAATTAATTTGATAATAACCTTGGTATAAGTCTAGATGTGAAGAATATATGGCTCCAAAAAGAGCATCTAAAATCTCTTATATACAAGGCAATGGAAATTTGTCATCAACTATTCTTTTATTAAGTTGCGTATAATCAATTACAATTCTCCATTTTTTGTTTCCATTCCTGTCTGACTTTTTTGGAACTACCAACAAAGGTGCTTTCCATTCAGAACTAGCCGGTTCAATTATTTGATCATTTAACATAGCATCAATTTGTTTATTTATTTCGGTTTGATGAATTTGCGGAAGACGATATGGTTTAATATATACTGGCGTTACGTTTGCAATGCAATACGTTGTTTATAAACATTCGAAACTGTTAATGCATCGTTTTGCAAATGAAATATATCTGCATATTTTACACACATTTTATGAATTTAATCTCGCTCTTCCGAATTTAAAGTTTCTACGTTAATATTCTCAAACAATCTATCGACTCTATCTGGTGTTGTATCAAATTTGTTAAAATTAAATATATAGAGGGTTGGGTTTAGAATGCAAACAATTTTCACAAGATTTTCTTTAGTTTTCAATCCATATTTTAATTTTGTTTATTGTATAATGTTTATATTATGTAGATCACGAAATTCTATTGCGAAATTCAACATATTCTACAAATTAAATTAATTAAAAACGATAAACGTTTGAACTGCTTGGTACTTTAAACTTCCAGAAAAATAGCGGTTTTTTTAAATAAAAAAAAAATTATTTAAGTATATTAAGGCAGATTTACTGCAACACTAGATATTCCTACAAAAATATTCTTTCATATATGAAAATAGAGGAGTTTTTCACATAGTTCAAATATTTTTTCTTCTCTAATTAATATGTTTTATATTGTTTTGTACTTTATATTGTTTTCGATAAAAACATATATTTAGATTTATCTAATGTAACATACAGGATGTTCACTTTAAGCAAAGGCATTGAAATGTATCGAAAACTACACATTGATAAAAAAATATAAATAAAATTTGTTTGCCTGGGAGAGGGATATCGAATGAACTATTATATCTCATAGTATATAAAGAAAACAAAATTACTTTTTTATTATCCAAGTGGTATAGAAAAGTAATTTTATTTTCTTTATATACTATATTGAAAATGTACCACCAAATTAACGCCGACAAAATTAAAGTATTATATCTCACATATAATAGTTCAGTGGCATGAAGACTTACACCTTCATGTACTTTTATCTCTTTGATTTCGTATTTATTTCTCAGGAAAACCCCATTTTTCAACGATTTTTGTCAATTTTGAATTTTGTCGATTATAGCGTCGTGTGTCACGAATACAAAAAAATATTTCAGATAATACTTTTTTTATTTTTTTCCTGATGTATTTAAATCCGTACAAAATATAGGGGTTCCTATTTAACTTTTCTATTTTTCACCCTCTACCCGTTAGGGGGTTGAAGGTAACGGGTTGAATTTTGTATTATTAGATGTCCCTCTCCGAGGCTAACACATTTTATATTAAATAAAAATGATTTGAAAATAATTAATAAATTATTTCCACATTTTGCTTTGTGACTTTTGACTTACGCTACGTAAGTACGTTAAACAAATGCACATTAAAACAACTACTTCCCGGGAAAATACCCCGCATGGACATTGAATAACATAATGTAGGAGCTGTTGTTGCATATCAATAAAATATTTCATGATGCAACATTTTTGATTCGAGAAAAAATCAATGTAAAAAAACAAAAAAGGAAATAATCTTTATTTGCAGAACATATACATTTACAATTAATACATAACATTATCATTATAAAGTGAAATTCAGTAAATTTTCTTTCGATCAACGGTCTTTCCGCCTCTGCCAGTTATTAACTAATTTTCAAGATAAATCATGAATGGAATTTGTGATTTAATGTAGTACAAAATAAGCAGGTAATAATAATAAAAAAAAGAAGTGAATTAAATAAATTGGGATTACAACGTTTAAATCCACATTACGAGTATAACGCCGGGTAGAATTTGAGCCGTAACGGGATTTATCGCCGGGAAATCTAGTTAAATTCGAAATGGAGAAAGTACATGAACCTAATATGGCGGAACGTATTACATAGCGAACCGTACAAAGGGAAACGCGCGGCCGTACGGCACCCTCAATTGCACACTATTAGTCACCCCATTATCCGCACATAAGCAGGGATATTGTATGTGATGAAATCATAATCTATTCAATAATATTAAATCAAGGGCGGCCCGGCCCGGTTTTATAATGCCCGTCCGGCATTATCCGGTTCCTAAATGGCACTATTGCCCAGTGTGTAATGTATCGTCCACGTTGAAAGGTTAAATAATGAATAAGTCTTAAAAAAATATCGGATATGTTTCGTGACCCATGGGATATAAACTTTAATAAAAAATATTTGTACACTCGTGAAAAAAAATCTGGACGCCGAAGTGAATATCTGTTAGCATAAGAAAAAATCTTCTTTTCTGTTTTTATATATACAAACATCTTTATTCAGACAGCAGAATTACAACTCTTTACAAATATTTATATTTACAATACATATTGATGGGTTAGAAGTCTGTCATAGGCTATGGATCGGTGGTCTTTCTGCCCATCTGTTTTTATTTTATAAGATGTGAAATTCTTCTTGGAAGTAAGAAAAAATTCTAAATATTTCAATAAAAATGTTTTAAAAATAATTAATAAAGAAAATATTGATGATGCAATATTTTATTGATATGCAAAAGCATGTGTATGTACATTATGAAATTTAATGTCCGGCGGGGTATTTACACGGGAAGTAGTTGTTTTAATGTGCATTTGTTTGACGTACTTACGTAACGTAAGTCTAAAGTCACAGAGCTAAACACTGAATGGTTTTTTTGAGTTTAAGTGAAGTGTTTAATCACAAATTGAAAGACTGTTATTCCTTACTTCACAATTTATTTTTATGTTAGATGTACATTTCGAGACACAAAGTGCTCATTATCAATAACGTGTCTCGAAATGTACATCTAAAATAAAAATAAATTGTGAAGTAAGGAATAACAGTCTTTCAATCACAGAGCTAAATGTGAAAATAATTTATTAATTATTTCCAAATTATTTTTATTAAATTTAAAATAAAGATGATCTGATTTAAAACAATTTGATTTTCCAACATGGATGATGCTGACAATGTTAGTCTGATATATCAAATATGCAGTATCAAGAAGAATTCGCAGAAATAAAAAAAAAAGATGAGTCAGCTAAAACTTTATTTAATATAAAATGAGCGATGGCACGGCTTTATGAGAAAACAGAAATCAAATACCCAAATTCAACCAAATGTGCAAGAAAACTATTGCTACTGTTTCCATCTTAATATTTAGCTAAGTGCGGATTTAGTGCTGTAAATGATTTACTTGTAAAGAAGAAGAAATCGTCTGAACGGGGATTTTAGACTAAAGCTAACCAGAACCTAATATAAAGGGGGTTATTCCATATAAGAAATGATAAGTTTAATAAGTACGTTATTAATTAAATTCACATTTTATTAGAAAAGCTGCTTAGACTGTGAAGATAAACGTACACGTTAAACTTAACATTTCTCTTACGGAACAGCCCCGAAAATCTCTATGCAGTAAGCATCAAGTGCAAGGATCTATCTAAATTTAATTAATAATCAAACTGTGTAACCCAACCCAACCGGATACTGAGAACTACAAATGATCTAATTAGACGCTCGTCAATTCTAGAGGAAGACCAAGAACGGCTTATACGCTACGAAGCGAATCCCCCGAAGATATATGGCCTGCCAAAGATCCATAAGCTGGATGTTCCACTACGCCTAATTTTTAGCACTATAAGATCGCCAACATACCACCTGGCGAAATACCTTACGAGAATTCTCCAAGAAAAATCCAGTCAAACCGAATCGTATATCAGGGACTCGACGCATTTCGTGGAAAAAATAGAGAGTATAAGACTTCATTCAACAGATATTCTAGTCAGTTTTGACGTAGTGTCACTATTCACCACGGTGCCAACTGATGGAGCTCTTGGACTCTTGGAGTCTATCTTTCCACGAGATATATTGGCACTGTTTGCACATGTGTTGAAAACAACATATTTTCAGTGGAATCAGCAGTTCTACGAACAAATGGATGAAGTGGAAATGGGAAGTCCAATCAGTCCTAAAATTTTGCATGAAGCATTTCGAACAAACGGCACTCAGGACAGCGTCTCATAAGCCCAAACACTGGTACCTCTATGTGGATGCCACCTTCGTGGGATACAGGAGAGATCTGACACAGTTCTAGTACCTCTATGTGGATGACACCTTCATGGTGTCTCTCCCGTATCCCCAGGAGAGATCTTCTGACACTGTTCCAACAACACATCAACTCCGTAAATCCGAAAATACAATTCACAATAGAAATAAGAGGATGAAAAACTCCCTTTCCTCGACGTTTTGGTTATTAGGAAGCCAGACGGAACGCTTGGATATACAGTCTACATGAAGCCCACACACACGGATCTTTATCTACAGAGCGATTCTAATGATCATCCACGGCAAAAACAAGGACTAATCAGGACACTAGTTAACCGTTCCAAGATGATATGAGAGCCAGAACATTACAACAATTAAATAGAACATCTCTCTTCCGCTCTGAGGTCAAATGGATATAAGAAGGACATTGATTTTGCAATCAACAACATTTTCGTTGAGGGAAGATAGAACCAGTTCGATGGGCAAGGCATTTCTACCATACACCCGCAACGTAACGGATAAAATTGAAAAACTCCTGGAATCCAAAGAGATAACTACCACCTTCAAGTCTACACAAAAGTTATCAGCGATGATTCGTTCGGTAAAGGACAAGCAAGATCCACGCGTCTACAGAATTCCTTGTTCGTGTGCATCCGTCTATATCGGAACAACGAAACGCAGTGTTCAGACACGGATAAGAGAGCATAAGGGAAACTGCAGACGAGGAGAACTGGAAAAATCTGTCGTAGCCAATCACGCCTTCAATCCGGCGCACAACATCATGTTTGACCAAACAGAACTACTGGACAAAACATCACACTACCACGCGAGGATACAAAGAGAGGCCATCAAGATTTACAAACATGGCTATAACTTCAACAAGAAGGAAGAAACACTTAGAGTAAATAGAGTTTGATTGCCAACACTGCGAAAATTCACTCCCAAACCGCGGATGAATTAGCAGCAACGGATGAATAACCCACAACAGATGAATCATCCACAGCAGATGAATCATCCACAACAGATGAATGATGTACAACGCCGTTCTCACGTACGCTAATACAACGTACACCGTTCAGGACACGCGCAATTACGGCGAGAATATGACACGCCCACTTCTGCCCCCACCACGCAACGTATAAATACGATGGTCCCAACAGCACCACCATCAGTCACTGAGGAGACATCAGAGAGTTCATACGGCTTTCGTCCTCGACCGAAGTTGTCAGCGAAACGTTTGGAATAAACTCCAACAGTTCACGGCCTAATAGCCCGGAAATCAATATTATTAAAATAATAAATTAATATAGAAAAATCTTTATTATAATTATTTAAATAAAAATACTTGTCCTTTCTCCTACTTATTTTTTATTTTACTATATATATTTCAGAAACTATCTAGTAAAATTAAAAATAAGTAGGAGAAAGGACAAGCATTTTTATTTAAATAATTAAAGTCTCCACGACCAACAACCAACACAAAGAAGATTTATTATAATTATTTGAATTTCAGTTTTTCATTATTTGTTTTTAAATTGTTATTACTGTGTTTCGTTAACAATTTCTTAATGTTTTTTTTTTTTCCTAAAACTTACCATTGAAGTTTCTTAAGCGAATAATTTAATTTTTTAATATTAAAAGTTATGTATATCTTACAGAAAAAAATATATGGAGCATCGTATAAAAAAAAGTTGGGAAACACTGCTTTAAATGGTCTTCCGAAAAATGTAAATAACCATTCCAATACAAAAGGACAAAATAATTGGTCATTTAGTATGCCGCACCAGACGACTATTGCAAATCGACGATGAAATTTGTTTTCTTACGTGGTGTGGGGGTTTTCATGCCACTATCGATGAATATTATAGCAATTTTTAATTCCATCTGGAATAAATTGAGCTTCATCAGTAAAAAAAATCATCTTATTTACTTTCATGAATCCATTGAAAAAAAATGCAGTCTTAATGGATAATCATCTTCTTGAAGATTTTGTACTTTCTGCAGATAAAAAAGCATTTAAATATTGTCGTTTTAATGTTTTCCAAACCATCGATTGTGGAATTTCAAATTGGATTGCAATTCTCCATCTACTTATCCCTTGATTATTTTTAACATCCATAATATCTTCTTCAAGTTCCAAACCGAGCCCTTGCTGTTTTTCACTTGGGAATATTTTAGTTTCGCCAACACGTGTAAAACAATTTGATATACTTGCTCAATAAGAATTCAAGATTCGGAAAACGAATAGATTTTTACTATTACAAAATCCATAAAAAAATCATAAACAAACACCATATCTATTATAAAAATATGAGGCATATTTATAATCCCACAACAACCGTCACTTTTTAAGATTTTTAAATCTTAATTTTGTTTAAAATTGGCATTTAGGACAATGTTATCAAATGTAATGTCAATCATAAATTCACGACAAGGTAAAAAGACCAATGGTCGATGGCCCAGACAGAGTAACTCGTACATGTATTGTAATTATTTATATTGTTATATTGTTGAAATTATTTATATAGTCTGAATTTTTTTTAAGAAAAATATTATTTCTGAAATAAATAAAAATCGTACTTGAAACTATGAGCTTATTTTGCTTATTTTTGTTTCATGGATATGATTTAAAAAAATGTCCATTTCCTTTCGAATCAATTTGTATTTTTAATTCTCATAATTAAGAGATAAAAAAATAAAACTAACTTAGTGGGTTGCATATACAGTATATGCAAATGTTTTCCATCGTTTTACCAAAACGGTTTGCTTAACTCCTCTCTCTATCCCAGTCTTTACTCTTTTTTTGTGGTCCTATTAGCCGAAACCGCGTTAAATATCCGGTACGCTAAAAAATGGGAAATTCCGCACCGGCACGGGAGAGTTCACGTTTTCCAGTGGGAGATTCGATCACCTGATTACCGCACTCTGGATCCTTTGAATCCGCAAAGCCCTCGGGGCGGGCGCTGGGTGCGACATCCACGAAATCCACCGCTGAACGTCGGGGGAAGGGGGACCGACAAAAAATGTATATCGCACGACAGTCGGTAGATTCGGGGTGGAACTGAAAATGCCGCCGGTGGTTTGTATCTAATTATTTTGCTCGAAAAAAAAAAATAATCCGATTAAATCGGGTATTCGAAAAAAAAGGTACAATGAACGAAAAATTATAAATTATAAAAGTCTGCAATGCTGTCATTAATTCTTATTACTTATATCGATTAATAATATATGTTTAAACATTTGCTTCGAATTAACTTTTATCTGTAGTTTTTTTTCTTTTTTTGTTTCTCTATATTATTTTGTACTCTTACTTTTTGAAAAAGTTTATATATTTTTGTAAAATGGTTTATCCGTCAATAAAGATTTATTTATTTATGATTATTATTTATACTGGATAGTTTTTTTTTTTAATTTTGCCTCATAGATTTTCAAAAAAAAAACGTTACTTATTTTTACTTTTTTTCTACGGCCTTCATTTTAATAACTTTTTTATTTATAAACGAAAAATTTTGATATATGGCATTCTAAGGTATTCTAGATTTAATTTTGAAGCTTTTGTAGGATAAATTTATTTTTATCATTTATAGTTATTGTGTTATAGAACTTTTTTTGAAACCAATAAAAAAATCAATCCTTACATTGTATACAAAAGATTCCAAAATACCAATCAATTAAATTCATTAAAATATTGTAAAGAAAGTGAAAGAAGAAAGTGAAAAGATCACTCTAGAATTTTCCACAGAGCGCACGACGCTCTGAAATAATTAATTGACGTAATTTTAACATTTATATTTTCTTATTTGCTTTAAATACCAAAAGTGAAATTATTCGTGCTTTATTATTACTTCAAACAGCATAAAGACTCGTTATAAACCTTTTACAATATCGATTCCCAACTCTAAGTCGAGTTTAATATGCATTATTAGATTTACGACTACAGCATTTTAATTGATTGTTACACTTTGGTTTATGGTCCGGTTTACGGTTCCAGTTCCGTGCATGGAACACCCTCCCAACCCCCAGACGTGTTTAATTAATATTCACTTGTTCGTGATCGATACGCACACAGATCTTAAGCCGCAATAACTCACGGATTTACATTCATGCTAATTTCCCCCCATTCCTGTTCCTCCGCCCGACCCGTTCGCGTTTTATTGGTACACATTGTGTAATTATTGCGCAGTCTGCACTTTGCCAACTTTCATGAAATGCCCTCTCGGCTGGTGAAATATCGCCGGGATCGTTGCGAATTATGACCGTGTCGGATTTAATGGGCTATTTAATTATTTATTTAAATGTATGGGATGGAATTGGGGATGGGGGTGTGAGTAGAGTAGAGTAGAGTCGAGTCGAGTCGAGGGTTTTATTGTTATAATTTGTGCGATTTGAACTCGAGCCATTTTCTATATGCACGAGAAAAAAAACAAAGAAACATTGTTATATTTGTCATAATATAATGGGGAGTGTAAGAGAATTTATTCACTTGGTCACAGTTATGTAAATAAATAAAAATAATGAAAATAATTAATAAATAATTTCCTCTTCACCTACTGTGACATTCTGACTTTTGTTACATAAGTACTTTAAAACAAACGCTCAACAATGAACATTTCATTCAATCAATTAATCAATCAATTTATTTGTGTTTATACATAGGTTTACACACGTCATATAATAACTATGTCATAATATTATCTTACTCTAAAATAATAAAAATTATTAATTAAAAATAAAATAATTAAATACTTGCAATAATAGAAACAAAAAATATAAAAAAAAACATCACATTATAGAATACAAACAACGAATGAACATATTAAAATCACACATTAAAAGCGGTAAGGTAAAAAACATCATCAACTATAACTTAATAAAAAATAAATAAAACACATATAAAAATCACTTAATAAAAAAATATAGGATAAAAATTCGTTAATACTATAAAAACCTTTCCTAATTAATACATTTGTTGTTGCATAACAATAACTTATTGTATAATGCAATAATTTTTTAATCGAAATTATTTAATGCAAAAAACAATACAAAAGAATTACATAATATAAGGCCATCTGTAGACACGTGTTTCGAGATTTTTCTGAATGTGACGGTACGTTTGATTAATTTAATTTAACAACTTTCTAATTGTATACACTCGGTTAGAAATTGGTTCAAATCTGTTTCTTTTCCATTTATATTAAATAATTTAAATAATATCTCAATTTGTTGTACATTGAAATTTCTTAAATTCATAAATTGGAGTATTATAAAGAAAGACTTTTTTTATCATATAATATACAAATTTAGTTGCAGTTCTGTAATTCTCAACAATTTCTACACATCGCATGGTGTTAATATCATGCGACAAGCATAAGTAACTATTAAAGTTTTATGGAAACCGAAAACGAAAAAAATAAAAGAGAGGAAAGAAAAGCGCCCGCATTGCGGATACACTTAACTCGGAATAAATAACATGTTTACGAAATTAGTTCCCATTTTTGCCCCACACAGCATAACAGCATAAGTTACACAAAAAAGATAATTTAAAAGCGTGCTGAATTACAGGTGGGGAAAGTCCAGACATGCAACTGGCTGCGAATTAAAAAATAATAATAAATGAATAAAAAACTAAATTACATATCGAGTGGAGATATAATGAAACGGCGGCGGGGTTTTTATTTATTGATAAATATGTAGATTGTGCGCGCGGTAAGGGGGTGAAGAGGGGTGGATGTGGGGCTGGGAATACAATGCACAATAGTGATCGACCCGCGCGCCGTCATCATCCGAAATCGGCGCCGTCCCGACTGGCCTAACTGGCGTCGCGGCGCCGACCCCGACCCGCGTACCTGCAACATTATTCCGGCATAGTTTGCATAACACGACCCCTTCAAATATTGTTAACACTCGTCTCTTCCTCCCGACACGATGATTTATCGTGCCGGACATTCGATAGCCGCATACGATTATCCGGATCGGCTTATTTATGCCTTTTTTTCATATATTTATTATTTTGACTGACGGGAACATAAATCACAGGGAATAATTTATTAAGTGGGCTCTTCAGCGGATTGCATTGTTGCGAGGGGAGGAGGGTTTGTATGGGGGATGCGAGCCTACGTCCCCGCATAAGCTGCTCGGGCAAATATTTGATTGTATGCCGGATAAATTATTCCGAGCGTGACTAACCTAGATTGAGTCTCTTAATTAGGTTAGGGTCATTCATAAAATATACGAAATTATTACAAACTGCTTTTATACTAATAAACTTATTGATTACTTTAAGTTTGTAAGCGAATTATAGAGTAATATCTTGAAAAATTATAATAAAAATAAAATTTGCAACAGAATACAAAAGCATCTAGTATATTTATCATAATAAATTAAAGACGACGCAAGCGCCACCTTTTGCTAAATTTCAAGTGGCATCGTCAACGATTTGGGTCTACAAGGTAGACGACCGAGAATCATTGTTTCGTCCACTAAAGGAAGGCGAACTTGTCCTGTTTAAGCAAACAAGGAAAACGAAATGCACATTTAATGAAACGTTCAGCTAGATGAATGGTGGCTGAACGTTTCATTAAATGTGAGTTTCAATTCATATTCTCATAAATTCGTATCAAAATCATCAAAACAATTACGAATATTTCCAAGTGAAAAAAAAAACGGAGTAAAACCCCCTCGGAAACTGCAAACAGATAAAGGGCGACTTTTGTGCATTTTATAGACGCTTCCGGGTTCATCGGGGATTCTCTCTGCACATCACACAGCGAACTGACGGACTATATTTTAGAGCCGGAGTGTATCTTTGACTATAAATTTGTTCGAGGAGTGGATTCGGTGTAGCTGATGCGTTTCAACCGTCCGCAAAGTTCACAAGAAAATTTCACTGCAACAAAAAAAAAGTAGACAAAAATAACAGAGCGATGGTATTTTTATTGATGTAGATTATATTTCAGATAAAAGCAAAAATAATAATAATAAAAAAAATGTTTGTGTTGTTTTTACAAAGAATTTATTTTTCTTGTGTGGCGAAGAAGTTTTGTTTGGTTATTACATGTTCGATTACTTCCGAAATAAGGATGGGAAGCCTTTATTCTTATAATAATAAGAATAATAATTTATTTCCAGCAAGTAAAACTTTATAATGGAAATATCATATGTAGGTAACTTACAAACAATGTGCTAAAGTGTACAGCCTAAATAATTACACAAATTTAATCCAAAGTCTTCTAGTAGTTTATAATACACTAAATATGAAATGAGACGAAATAATTAATTGAAAGGGTACTTACAATAACATAAAGAGTACATATCAAACAAAATATCAAAGGGCAACGCAATTTAAGACATTTTCTTTATATCGCTCAAACACATCAAAAATATCTACAGAGTGTTGTATATTATGATAGGACTTTAACAGTTTTAATAATGGTGAATTAGTGTAATGACAGGTGTGGGGTGTTGTGTATTAAAATGTTTTACGGTTTCGAATGTGTGTAGTAGGGACATGATATTTTATTTCTGACACTAGCTTCATGTCATCAAACTCATTATGAATTAGTTTATATAAACTTATCATGTTTAAATATATGTGGTGATTTCTGACAGATATCATGCTAAATTCATCTAGAAGATATTGGTAGGGATATCCTCTCGGCGGAGTATTTTTATAGTGCAGATATTTCAAGAATCTGCGCTGTACATTTTCTATTTGATTTAGGAGCATTTGCGAAGAGGTTTCCCAAACCAAGACGCAATAATTCAACCTACTCAAGACTAGAGATGTATATATAGTAATTAATGTATTTACGTTTCTAAATTCTCTTGTAGATTTGATTATAAATCCTAGCACTCTTGAACAATCCTTTACGATCTTATCAACATGGGGTTTAAATGTTAATTTTTGATCAAATACAATGCCTAGCTCTTTGATTTTCTTAGTCCTTTCTATGGATTGGCCACTTATGTCATAATTACATGCAATATAACTGAGTTTGTTCGTAAACGAAATTACGGAACATTTTTTAATATTAAGTTCTAGTCTATTTTCACAACAACATTTATTAAAACGACATAAATTTTCTTGTAAAACATCACAGTCACTGGCAGATTTTATGCACTGAAAAAGTTTTAGATCATCCGCATACATTAAAAAATCACAGTCAAAAATATCACAGACATTATTCATAAACAACAGGAACAACAGTGGTCCTAGGTTGGATCCTTGGGGCACCCCGCTTGTAACTAGGTATTCCTTGGAGACGTGGTTTTCATGCTCCACATACTGAATCTTCTTGTGTGTTTGTGGGTTCCGTCCAGCTATTTCTTTCGTTGTGTTTGGTTAAACTCGGCTATGGGAGCTGATTTTCCCCGGAGACTGGATGCCTGTCATAGGCTGAAAGACAATCAATAGCACGCATTCATTATAGCTAATTTTAAATTGAAGCAGAGTGTAATCTGAAAAATGATTGTATTTTAAGATTATGATAGACCGTCATCGCTATTTTACACGATTATCTTATTATTCTAACTAATAAAACTAATTACATACAAGCATACAATTATATTTATATTTTATAAGTACTCACCTCAGAAATAAGCAAACTATCCAATTGATCACACATAATCACACTTGTGAACGAAAATCGGGCGTTCGGTCTGTCATTAAGAATCAACGAGTTCCCGTCACTAATGCACAAACTATGCTCGGGAAGTAGTTGTTTGAATAGATGTTTGTAAAGCTTACAGTGTAAGTATTTTTTGCAGTTGGAAAAAGGGATTGATCGAATTTTATTGATCATTGCCAGAAATTTTCCTTGTTTAATTTCATTGTAATTTAAATAACTGCAAACGTGTGAATCATCTTTGTTTCATTTTATTTAGCACAAACTATTGTTATTCAGGGCATAAACAATATCATGTCTATAATTATTATAAACAATGAGTCAATATTTACAATATATATTGTGTCCATATTATACACAGTTTCAATATTCATTAATTTTATTCTGGATTTCGACATTATTGTGTCTAGATTGAATTTTATTATTGTATCATTTTTCGCATTCAATATTGTGTCTATATTGTATGCACTTTGAATAACAGTTTCAATCATGATACATTTCTACTAGGGTAATACGACAAAACACAAGAAAAATTGCATATTTTTGGTATGATTCCTTATTAAATAAAATAACAATTTTCCTGACTTAAAAAAAATTAATACAGCCTCTAATACTTCTATTCTACAAGAAACATAACAAGTTTTTAGAATGACTTCTTAATAAATAAAATACTGATTTTAATGTTCCTGGCTTAATGAAATTAAAACTGCTTCAAAAACCGCTGAAATATTTTGCTTGCATTTCAGCGGTTTTTGAAGCAGTTGTAATTTCATTAAGCCAGGAACATTAAAATCAGTATTTTTCAAATGACTCCTTAATAAATAAATTAACAATAATTAAATTAAATTGGTATTCCTTTTAAATTGTATTGAATTGTAAAAAATTTCAATGTACAACATTGAGGTATAACCGGCAATCAGGGTAGATGTTTATTTTTCGCTTTATATATAATTAATTTAAATTATACCTCAATGTTGTACATTGAAAATTTCTACAATTCACAATTTCTATTCCCTTGGCTTAATGAAATTAACACTGCACTGATGTAAAACAAACACGACAAAAAAAACAAACACAAACTGTTATCTTAATGGAGGATCAATCATTTTACAATTAGTGGATAATTACCTGTGGAAATTTGAATACGTTAATGCATTATTCGGTGTATATATTACTGATCGCATATTAGCATTTCAATTTAATTGGAATTTGATATTGTTTGCGCGCCGCGTGATATATACGTTTGTATATTATATACACGGAGCCACTTAATTGTTTGCTGAAAGTATTAATAGTTGTAGGATAATTAGGGACTCTATTATACGAATTAAATTGACTCATAGGTGGTGTATATCGAGTTGTTTGTGTATTAGGAATACTAATTTGTGTGTATTACACCGTGTGCATTATAATAATCTGTTATAATTGAAAATCGATCGAATTTGGGATTAGTTTTGATGATGGTTATTATAAAGGAAAAGTTCTTTCGATTCACTGAAATTTGTGTTTTTAATGCAGCTAGATTAATTTTTTAATGTTCTAGACTTTTCCAATTATATACATTATCAGACTTGTTTCGTTAAACTTTACGCTACACGTTATTGTTTATTGACATAATCTAAGAGAATTCCATGCTTGATTAACACATTACATAGATTGTGAGATTAAAAAAAATACAAATTTAGCATTTTTCTAGCATTTTTCTTTCGTTCTATATAGAACGATCAACAATATTTGCAGACAAGTTAAATTATCCGCCAAATAAAAAAAGTGGGGAGTTTAACCACTCCAAGTTCACGCCAAGGAAAAATGAATTACTATATTTGATACTAGCAGCTGTTTCGGGGTTTCGGGTTTTGCCATTGCGTTTTTAATAATCGATTGTATACCCTAATCGAACTTAAAGCAGTAATTGCAAAATATATAAGGAAAATAAGTCCGGTGCGGCTTCAAAAAAAAATTAATTCAACGCGTATTTTTTTTTATTTTTGAAGCTACTACTGACTTACATGCCGTATCTAAATTTTAATTTATTTTGGGTAAAATGTTTGCTACGTCAATGGAAATCTAGGGGATTTTCTTTTCTCATAATTAGTTGTACCAACATGCGTGTTTAGTTGCTTACTTTATCAATCTGCAATCATTGTTGATCACTTTGTATATTAATAACAAAACAAAAATTTTGAAAACACCATGATTTTTATATTTAAATAAGAAAAATGAAAAAAAAGATGTAACCCGTGGGCGTCTATAAAATCAGATAGAATTTTCCAGCCTACTTGGATATTTACGCGAGTTACGATTATATATATATATATATATATATATATAAGGATTATTTTAAAAAATAAATAAAAAAAAAAACGAGGTACAATTAAATTTAATAAATCATCAAGAACAACATAAGCAGAAACAGAATGGAATCCGCGTTCGAAACCGAAATCGTGATTGAATCCATTTATCAACAAAAATACCGGCCGGCGGGGAGGAAACGAGCGGAATACAGAACTGAAACCATTGAAATATTCAGCGCGGTATCCACTTCCATGTGCCGCACGTTCCCGCTAGTTTTAATCTGGAAACTGTATTACTCCAGACATGCGAAATTTTAAACTAATTAACAATCGCGAAAATGAAATATTTCCGCGGCGTCCACGCAATCTGCATATTAAAAATTACTTTTCACGCCATTCGGATACGGAACGGGGATTTATCATAGAGGAATTAGAAATAATGGGGGTTGTTAATGAAATTTATAGTTGCTTTCTGCTGAATGATCCACACTCTGTAGATTTACGTAGTTTTATATGCATTTTAGAACTTAATATAGGTTTACGTAAACCGGATATTTTGAAACTAATACGTGCAGAATATATTGTAACGAAAGTAAAAGAAAAAAAAAAGGCAAATTGAATTTAAAAATTTAACAATATCATTAATGTTTTGCTTCCTCGGTCCTCAGATCCATATCTTGCTCTTGCCAGGGTTATCTTTTCATGTGTTTTCCATATTTTGTTTGTAAGATACCCTGAAAACCTCCCATACTCTTGCACTCTAGCATACAAGGGATTATATTCACTCCTTCCTATATTTATCTGTCTCTCCTGTAGTTCAACCTCCATCCACTTCACTCTTTCCCAATCATCAACATTTACTCCTCTTTCTAGCCATTCATTTACCACTGTTTCAGACATTCCGGTCTTTTCATACATCTTCACTCTTTCCTGTCTCCATCCACTTCCTTTTTCTCTCAAACATAACACTAGCCTCCTTCTTCTAATCGACTCAACCTCATCTCATACTTCCCGACTCTCACCATTGCTTCCATATGAAGACTTATTTCCTGCAGCGCGATGTATTCAGGGGTTGATTTTTCTACTCCCAATATCTGCATCAGGAACCAACACTGCTCTCTCTCAATGCTTTCGTACCGTTTTACACCCCATACTTATACACCATACAATAAATAAGGCCCCCACCGTACTCTGAAAGTAGTTCTCCCATTGCCGCATTTCTATATACTCAGCTTTTTCATTTCTTCTGTGGTTGCCTCCTCTTTATATATTTCCAAAGCATTTTCTCCGATTTCAGTTCTCTTACCACCTTTATTTCTTCATCTGGCCACTCTTTCTGTCTTATCTCACAAACTCTTTTAAATTCTTCTTGGGCCTTCTTTATGTCTCTCCACTCTTCTATCCCATTTCTCCAATTTTTCATGATTTCTATCAAATGATTTTTGACTGCCTTGCATTTCTCGTTAAACCATTCAACCGTCTTTACCATTTTGTTTCCATTCTGTTTGACCATTACTTGCATAATTCACCAATCGAAATTATCCCATCAAAGCTTAGTTTATCTATCTTTTTGCAGTATATTTGTTTAGCCTTTTCCGTCCAACTATATTTTTCACTGTCATTTTCTTCCGTTTCCGTATATCCAGATTCTATTGTCGCTATTACAAGGAAATGATCTGCACCACTTTATTTTCCACCGTCAATTCTTTTACATTATCCCTATTTTCTTCTCCTATCAAAATATAGTTTATCAC
This sequence comes from Philonthus spinipes, assembly GCA_963082785.1. NCBI lineage: Eukaryota > Metazoa > Arthropoda > Insecta > Coleoptera > Staphylinidae > Philonthus > Philonthus spinipes. The sequence continues at coordinate 7,387,046 of OY720314.1, forward strand.
GGAACTTCCTCTTGGCCCTGTATCACCTTCTACATACCCATTTAATATTTCTAACCGATGCCCATTTGCCCACTCAACCCACTCTTCACTGTATCTTTGGAATTTCGTTGTCCTCTCTCTTTTTCCTCTTGATCTATACTCATTGTTCCCTGAGGTCTTCTTTGATTATACACCATTACTGTTAATTTTATTATTTTTCGTTGCACATTTTCTAAACGATCTACATGGCATTTATAATGAGGTGACTATATAAATGCGCAGTAATCTACAGTAGGCCTTACAATAGATATATACAGAGATGTAAAAGTTCTAATAGAATTAAAATGTGAACTAAACCTACGTATAAAACCAAACAGCTGTAAAGCCTTTGCAGAGATTTTATTGATGTGATTATTAAACTGCAGTTTAGCATAAAAAACACCCAAATCATTAATTGAATTAACTCTCTCAAGGATACGATTGTTTAATGAATAATCAAAATCTTTTTTACGTGAAAATCGCATGGACTTGCATTTATTTATATTTAAATAGAGATTATTATCATTACACCAAACCATAATTTCATTTAAATCATTTTGAAGGGTATTACAGTCGTGTATGAACTTTATATTCTGAAACACTTTCATATCATCTGCATATAGAAGAATATTGGAAACGAAATGTTTACCGATATCATTCACAAATATAAGAAAAAGTAACGGTCCTAAGTGAGAGCTCTGTGGTACCCCTGAGGTTGCGTCAATTGTTATATCAGATGTGATGTTATTTACTCTGACCAACAATTTCCTATTACAAATAAAAGACCGTAGCCATTCAAGCATGAGTCCCGAAACAGCAAAGTTTATACATGAGCCTCGTATGATTAACCCTGTTGAAGGCTTTGGAGAAGTCGGTGTAGATAGAATCAACATCCGAGCCTTATTCCAAAGCATCCGATATAAAGTTTGAATAAATAAATATATTCGATTCTGTAAATCTTGATGGAAAAAATCCGTGTTGTTTATCAATGATGGTAGATGAAAAGTGCAGCGTCATATATTTATATACAATCTTGTTAAACAGTTTCGGAATACAAGATTGAATGGCTATAGAGTGATAATTTTGAACATCATTTTTGATACCCGACTTAAAAACAGGAACGACATAGCAACGTTTCCAAATAGTAGGAAACTTACCATCTTGAAGAAATTTGTTAAACAGCAAGGTTAAAGGATGGCATAACACATTGGAACATGCTTTAATTATTGATAGAGGAATTCCATCCGGACCAGAAGAACTGTTCATCTTGATATCAGAACTTGATTCTACGTTATCAGATTCAGTAAGCTGGAGGTAATTGAAAATTATATTAGATTCCGCGGTAAAATTAGGAGCAACACTTGAATTAACAGAGTGTAACTGTTGAAAAAAAAAATTGAATGATTTATTTGTGTTTTATATGATTTATATAATACTTCGTGTATAAATTTATTTGAGTGAAGAAAAATCGAAGAAATTGTAAATCTTTGATTTATTCTGTTTATTTATTATTTCTTGTATTATTCTGTACGTCTTTTATTCATTTGTGTGTCGTTAATTAATATGTGTGTGTTTCTCCATCCACCTATGAAACCAATTAATAGCCAGCGCATATACGTGTAGACACACAAATGGGTAAACGTTAGTAATTAAACACAAATAATATTAAAACGATTTCAATCGTAAATCTAATCACACATATAAACTAACTAAACGTAAAAATTAGTCACAATAGCCAATTGATTGCATCCGCACAAATATATATACGCTTTACTATTAAACAACAACACGCATCGATTCATCCCCGCGCGGCGGGCGAGCTTAAAAAAGCCAATTATACGGACACAACAGAATAGGCCCGGGCACTGAATAGTTTACCGGAAAATGCAAATTTACTTTATTCGCAACACACGCGGCCCGTGCAGCGAAACACAATTTAAATTTACACTTCGCTAATTCAAATATCGTCCCGCTGTGACGCTCCTTCATTACATTCACTAATTCCGGCGGCGACTTTTAAAAGCGCATCAACACCGTCAAAAACTGGGCTTGATTGAATCAAATTAAATACACAAATAAACTTTAATCCGCGCGAATAAATATAAAGCGATTTATATGGTTTTTCTGCTTTTTTTTCCGTTCGGGGTTGAAAGTTTTTTTTTTTGTGTGTGTGTGCGATGTTTGTTTACAAACTTTCCTCTCCTCGTCGTCCGGAAGGCTAAATAGATTACTCCGCATCCACCGAGTATAATTTACCTATTTAGACCCTCCCCTGTTTTTCGGCCCTGAGTTATTCTTTCGGAATTACGGGCACTATTCGGTTTGAAATATGGCTTATTTTTGGGGCGAGTTTTTATGCTTCAATCTAATAAATTGGGGATTAATATACATAATTTCGTCCAATTTATATTCCGCACTGGATTATAAAAGTTAGTTTTTTTAATGGTTTAGAATAATTGAGGTTTTTTTAGGGTGCTATTTAAATGTATATGGACTTATTTATATCATAATAATAATTCCATTAAATTAAATTAAATTAAATTAAAAAAAATCCGATAGCCATTTCACAATATTGTTACATATATATACAGACTAACCAGATGCCATACTCAATGTTTACACATTTGACACGTAGATAGAAAGGCATTCTTCTTCTTGTTTGAGTTAGTTATAACTTCTTACAAATGGAAGAAAATTTAAATAGAAAAAGGATTTCCTCACTTGGTCACAGTTATTTAAATAAATTAAATAAAAATTATTTGAAAATAATTAATAAATTATTTCCACATTTAGCTCTGTGACTTTTGACTTACTTTACGTAAATACGTTAAAGAAATGCACATTAAAATAACTTCCCGGGGTATTTGCCCGTGAAGTGGTTGTTATTTGTTTTTTTATCAGTCATTAAAATTTCTGGGGCAATTGTAAAACGCTAGCGTGGACACCTTATTAGTGTATGAAAGATTTCTTCCTCAAGAACACAGCCTTTTGCGTGGAGTTCCTCTAAATAGAATATATATGTAATCATTTAGATCTCAGTTGATGTTCTTTCGGGTGTTGAGATTATGGATTATGATTTCATATTGAAAATTAACTCCTTCGACTTATTTCTATCTCTAGCTATTCGTCTTGCTTCCTGGAGTTGGATGTTGTTTCTCTCTAGTATTTTACTAATGCCGTCTTCTCATGTTTTCAGCGGTCGTCCCTTTTTCTTGTTTTAAATCTTTCCTATAATCCACACTCTTTTTGCCTGTCATTTTTCGGACATTCTTATTATTGTTATTATTTTTTATAGCCACTCGTGTACTCTCTATTTGTAAGGATGGTCTGATTTCTTCGTTTCTGATTCTGTCCATAGATACATAAAAATGGTATCCAATCACGGTGAGTTGTTGATGGTTAAATTATCCTAGTCTTGACTGGTTTTTAGATCCTTGATATTATCGACCTTTCGATTTTCATTTCCTTCAGAACCACAATAGACCCCGAAACGCCACACCCCGTGGTTAACCCTCTGCTGATGGAGCGGCCAATGTCTTTTGTTCAAAGTTCCGTTGACTGTCATATATATGTAAGACAAGGAAGCAATACGTATTATCTTTACATCGTGCTCGAAGTAGAGGTAGAATCCAATTTATAAAAAAGGGTGACAAAACAGATATGATTAACTACAGGCCCATTTCAATTCTGCCTGCCTTGTCTAAGATCTTTGAAAAAATGTTACTCCGCCAAATTTTAGAATTCATAGAAGCTGAACAACTGCTATCAGCACAGCAGTATGAATTTCGTGCGGGTAGAGTGCGGGTGCCCTTGTTGAAAAAATTCTTGAAGGATTTGAAGGTGGATTGCATTCAATAGCTTCATTCGTCGACCTTAGCAAGGCATTTGACTGCGTCTGCCACGAGACACTCGTGCGAATATGATATTACTATAATTTCAATCCTTCTAGCTGCAATTAATTCGCGTTTTTCGGAAAGAACGCAAGTAACAAAAATAAATAAACAACTCTCAGACAAAGTAGGTTCGACTCATGGTGTGCCTCAGGTCTCTATATTGGGACCCCTTATTTTCCTAATATACATCAATGATCTACCCAGTATTACAAACAATATCATCATAATATTTGTTAGAAATTTCAAGGCGTACAAAATGAAGAATTAAATATTGCTTCCAATAAAAAAAATATTTATTTTCGGAGATTATTTTATTCAAATATTTTTTCGAATCGGCATGAAAATAAAATTAAAATGTTACTTTGCTTATTTTATCCTTAGATTCATTATTTTTTATCCTCGTCCAAAATAAAAACTTGCTTTCAGAGTACCGTACAAAATTAATTATTTTAAATGAAATTATTAAATAAATGATTTGAAAATAATTAATAATTTATTTCCACATTTAATAATAATATCTTTATTTATATACAGAGTTACAATATTTAGCACTTAACATTAATTTTAACTAAATTTTGTATATAAATTGGCTATCTTTCCGCCTGTCTTTATCTATCTAATTGTTATGATTGCTAACGTCATTGTCTGAGTTATTAGATGAAATGAAGTAATATTTCCACATTTATTAATATAATAATAATTTATAAATTATTTTCAAATCATTTTTATTTAATATATTTAAATAACTGTGACCAAGTGGATAAATACTCTTTTCTATTTATAAAATTATTAAGTTTTTGATTTTCACTTAAAACAGTGTTTGTAGAGTTTAATTTAGATTCCGTTTTAGTTATATATATATATATATATATATATATACAGAGAGCTTTTTTTAACACTATACATTTCCCCTATATATACCTGCAAAATACGCGAGTCAAACGCATTGATGTGTGTGTATTTAGTTGCCTATAACACGCAATTGAACAGACATATGTCAAATAAGCAACTAAACATACACACATTGCGTTTGACTCGCGTTTTTTGCAGGTATACACTTCCCATAATGTATACTGATAAAAAAACCTCTCTGTATATATATTCACTTTCCGTTTTAACCATGATATAATATTCTTTATTCACAATAATAAATATTTCACGCATCCATCAAAACCGATCGTTTAACAAACCCCTTTGCATCAAAAGCGGAACGAGTGAATGAAAGAATGGGTGAAAAATCCGCACCGATGTATCTTAACGGCGAGCCCTTCGCCCTCTATCTGTTTCGTTTCGTTCTTTTTGCATTCGTCCATTCATTTATTCGTCCTTTCTGCGGATCCCCGGGCGGAAGTGTCGGTCAGATAACTGCGGGAATAACCGTGGAAATAAATCAAGGGACGTCGTCGAGGTGGAGGAGATAGGCGCGGCCCTACATCACACCGGGACCCTTCCGCCGCTCCGCGCCGGGCCGCTTCCAGCTCGCACATCCAGGTGTTCCGAAGAGATTTCACACCCCCGGGGAATAAACTAAGACATGCACGGATGTAATTTACTGCGCTTCCACCTCTTTCCGTCCGTACGACGTTAATACGTTTTAATTAGAAACGGAGATCTTGAAAGATGTACGTTATTTTAAATATTAAAAAAAAAAAAATAGGATTATTCTTAATAGTTATTGAATTTACCAGATATGTAAGTATGCCTATTAAATAAAGAGGCCAGAATGTCGGATTGAGGACATCGAATTCTCGGAGTTCAAGCGAGACAATTCATTCGCCTACGAACCATCGTAATGGATACATTTTCCGTTCACAATCTTTCTTTACATAATTGGGATTTTTTTTTCATTTTAAAAAATAATTTTAATTAACGACTATAAGTCTTAAATTTTTCATATTAAATGGAAGACGACGCAAGCCCCATATTTTTTTTACAAGTTAAACATTATATTATAATTGATTGCCTAATTTCATTTATTGCATGATGCAATATTTTATTGATGTGCAACAGCAGGTGTACATTACGTAATTCAATGTCCTGCATGGGTATTTGCCCGGGAAGTAGTTGTTTTAATGTGCATTCGTCAATTATTATTTATTTTTTTCATAGAAAATTTAAATATCTATCATTATAACTGCTGGCAAAAATAATTGTTACAATTTAACCTGCGCGAGACAAGCAGGCGCTTCAAGGCCGGATATGCGTATGCATCTGGAAGTCCTCTCCACTCCGACATTCCGGCCTGTATATTTAGTAGGCACTGATGAAACCGATTTTGGTCTATTTAAAATACACGCTTATTACATGAAAATGTCAACAAATAGTTTTTTCAGAGTATTTCACATCGCTGGCTATAAATACACAATACTCATTTTACAATATAGATATTTAATATAAATAACACATAATGGTGTTAATCGATCCTGATTCCAGCCTGTATATTTAGTAGGCACTGATGAAACCGATTTTAGTCTATTTTAAATAAACGATTATTATATGAAATTGACAACAAATAGTTTCTTCAGAGTATTTCACATCGCTCGCTATAAAGACACACATTTTCCAATATAAATATATTATATTAAATATATAAATATTTAATATAAACAACACATAATGGTGTTAGTCGGTCTTGGAGTATTCCTGGGTCTTTCTGCCCTGTCTTGAATTTATAGTGATGTGAGATTTTCAATTTCACTTTATTAACGGAATCTCCATTTTCAAATTACATTTATAATTACATATTAAAATTTTACAAGAAAAGTGTGACATACTAAAAACATTACAAAACAAATAAGAAAGTCTGTGCTAGTTAGCCGAACTGTTATGATACGTTGTAATGAATGATGAGTATACGATGTATGTATTTGGAAAGGATATTTAGGTTTCGATGGATACAAAATCCTTCTTTTTTTTCCTTTTTGTATCCCTCGAAATACATCCGTTACAAATGGGATTATTTGCAAACATTTGAAAGAGGTTTATTATTCTTTGAAAAATGGAAATAACAATTATTTAAATAAATTAAATAAAAATTATTTGAAAATAATTATTAAATTATGTCCGCTCTGTGACAAGGATTTATTCACTTCGTCACAGTTATTTAAATAAATTTAGTTGATCTAATTTAACAATACGAATCTCGTATAGGTACTCATGAGAGGGATTGTGAAGAGGATTATTTCAAAGCCTGAGTTTTGTGCGGATTCCTAGAGAGGATTTTTCGGCTACTTGGATGTGGTAAAGAGAGGATAGTTTTATTTGAATAAAAAAGATGGCGCCGTAATTTAATTAGACCCGGCAAATTGATTTATAAATAAGTGTAGCTGTTTTAACACCTATGGCCTCTTGTTTGTAAGTCATCGATTTAAAATGCCGGGCCCTTATTTTGATGTTGGTTTTTATGCGTACAAGGTGGGATTTGAAGGATAATTTGTAAGCGAAGGGGATGCCAAGGTATTTACATATTGTTACGAAATCGGGTTTAATCAGACTCGGAAATAAGTAACACAATGTTTATTTATTTATTTAGAGTACACTTAAAACATTTATTTACACCACACTGTCACTATTTATTTATCACGCGATGTTGAGTACTCGGACGTTTGTGATAGACTGACTCGGACTGACTGATTACAGCGCCGCTAGCGCGTGCTTGTTTCTCGAACAGTCCGGAACTTTCGATGAAGTCGCGTTTACTACAGTCGCGCACTCGGTGGAACATTCCAGAATGTTCTTTCTAGCTGCTTCTTTCACTTTCGTTACAATAAAATCACTTAAATTGATGTAAAATATCTGTTTTTATAAATTTGCTAAATTATATAAAAATAATTTGAAAATAATTAATCGACATAAGTACTTCAAAACAAAAGTTCAATAATGGACACTTGCTGTTTCATAACAATAACATATTGTATAATTTATTTAATCTACGGAATCCATTTAATACACATACATTTGCAAATATACAATAAAATTTAATAAAAACTAACCTAGAACTTCAGTACAAATATAAAACCAAAATAACACAACATATTAAAAAATGCATTGATTTAATATTTTGCGCAACTTATTAAAGGAATCGGCGAAGTAATCAAAAGTGTCACATAAATTATTAGCATTTCTTAGAAATCTAGTTGCCGTAGAGTTCTGAGCGTAGTTAGTTCGATGAAACGGTACATGGAAGAATGCTCTATTACGTAGAGACCGTGCTGGAACGTGCAAGCTTATTAAACTAAGTAAGTCTGGACAATCTATTGAGCCATTTAAGAGTTTGTATACTAATATTACATCATAGTTAAAACATCTAGTTTCAAAACTGGCCATATTAAATTTTAACATCAAGTTCTTGTAGTTTCTTTCAAGTCCACATTTGGACTTGTATACTAATATTACATCACAGTTAAAACATCTAGTTTCAAAACTGGCCATATTAAATTTTGACATCAAGTTCTTGTAGTTCCCATCAAGTCCACATTTGGATGATAAAAAAATTGACGAATATTTGTTGTACTTTTTCAATATTAGTGTGCGGAGAGCACACACTTGTATAATATTCGAGATGTGGCCTAACTAACGCATTATATAAAACTATTTAAGGTATGATAGTCGTGAAAGTCCCTAACATTGCGTTTAACAAATCCTAAAAGTTACTATGCTTTAGATACAATTTTATTAATATGAATGGAGAAAGATAAGGTTGTGTCAAGTGTAATACCTGAGTCTTTTTTGCATGTCACACGCGATAAAGGTTAACCCAACATAGAGTACGATTTAAATCTAGAGAAACTAATTGTGTGGTACTTTTTCAAATTAAGTGGAAGTTTATTAACTAAACACCTCGTGCCAAAATGGTCTAAATCTTCTTGAAGAAGTTTCGCGTCTTCTATTGAGTGAACCTTCATGAATATTTTTATATCATCCGCAAACATTTAGCATTTTTGAAACAATCGGGAGCATCGTTTATAAAAACGCCCCAAGTGCGATCCCTGTGGAACACCTGAAGTAACATCGATTGCGCGCGACTTGCAATTGCCGATGCGAATGTACTGAGTTCTGTCCGACAAATACGAATAAAACCATTGCAGTAGTGTTCCTCCAATACCAAAACAACGTAGTTTTTCGATTACTTTTTCATCAACTTTTGTTGATGATTGACAGTATCGAATGCTTTCGAGAAGTCAGCGTAGACAGAATCTACCTGATTTCTCTCTTCAAATGCGTCAATAATATAAGATTCGTAAATTAGGAGATTAATGGATGTTGATTTCTCAGTTCTGAATCCATACTGATACATGGAAATGGATGGTTGTAAAATTAGAGTCAATTGATTTGTTATCAGTTTATGCAACAATTGTTGAATAGAAAATATTTAATGCACAAAACAAAAAAATACGTAATATAAGGCGAACTGCAGACACGTGTTTCAGGATTTTATCCCTCATCAGTACAGCTCTGCCTTATATAATTACAAAGTTGTTAAATTAAATCAATATATTTGTATAATTAATGTATGTAAACTGATTGTCTGTTAATAAAGATTTCTGTATGTAAAAAAGTACGAAATCTGATGTTAACATATTTTTTTTATTTAAAACAATGTATTACAACATGAGAAAAAAATTATAAAGCAGAACATCTTGAGCTTCACTTTACAACGACAATAACAATCTGCGACTACAACCGAGTCCAGGGATCATGAATATTCATCGTGGCCGTCGCACTAATTTTCGCGTTACGACGACGCCGATGAATTGTTAAATTAATTATTATTTTGCGACGTGTCGTTTGAATACGGATTTCCATTACGGATCGATCAAACTTGGGGTAAAATGGCGAGTCGCAATAAATATTTTATAGCGTATTAATTCCCCTTTGTGTCCCCTTTCCTCTTTGCGCGTCTATATAATTTTATAACGATTTAGTCCACCCCAGACGATGATTAATAAAATATGCACCGATATATTCGCGTCCGTGTGCTGTTATGTAATTATCGAAGTGGAATGTAATTAATGTGGAAACGGTCTGTGCGGGGTAATTATGAATTAGGATTATTTTTTATATTTTATTACAGACTGCGAAAATGATAAATGGAATAAATGATATAAATATTATTTTAAATAAATAATGGACACAATATTTTCAAATATTGTTACTTCAGCATTCAAACCAGGGTTACGTAAACCAGAGTCGTGGAGTTTTTGCCCTAACACCTAATTTGTTTATTTATTACATGTACTGAAAAGAATGGAGATATATATGGATAAGAGAAAGTTGAGTCTGAATGTTGCGAAAACTTTAATGATATTTAAAAAAAAATCAAAATTCAAATTTTAAAATGTCTATATTTTCTAAAGTCCACAATTTATTTCAGTTTTTCTTTAATATTTTACTTAATTGGTCAATAAACAACAAATATAAACCTTCAGAAATATGTCACATATAAAGCTAAATTTGTTATCGAACTTATTACGAACTCAATCATCTGTTAAATTTAGCAAAAAATTAAAAAATCATAACTCAGTTAATCCAACCATTAGTTCTGATTTTCTTTTATAATATATTTAAACGATCATTAAACAACAAATATTAACTATCAAAATTATGTTCACAACAATGATAATCAGATTTATTGCTAGCTCAGGTATACATTCAATATGACGAAAATTAAATAATCATATCTAAAAAAGCCTGCTATTTATTTTTGATTTTCTTTCGCAAAATGTTTTGATAGTCAATGAATTTCAACGATCAGAAAAGAGTCACAAACAATTGTTTAATTGTTATGAGACTTATTGCTGGCGTTCGCATGCATTTAATGCCCTACAATTAAAAAAAACATAACTCAAAAAGCCCACTATTTATTTTTCATTTTCTTTCAGAAAATAATTAATCATCCTAAAAACAATAAATACGAGCTGTCAGAAATGTGTCGCCAACGATGGTTAATTTTTTATAAACAATTTAATTATTAAAAAATGCATAACTCGAAAATCCCGCTATTTATTTTTGATTTTCTTTCGCAAAATGTTTAAACAGTCGATAATAAATAAATATTAATGATCAGAAATATGTCACAAACAATTGTTTAGTTGTTATCAGACTTATTGCTGGCGTTCGCATGCATTTAATAGGGCGGACAATTAAAAAATTCATAACTAAGAAAGACCACCATCAACCCTATTTACATACACATCATATGATTCTGATATTTGACTTTTGACTAACTTATGAATTGTTTTGAATTTCCCATAAAAAAATGTGATCCAGAGTGTTTCCACTTTTTATGGAAGTAAGTTTTTAATTTTATGTCAAAATTGAACCACGGTGTATATCTAGTATTGGTATCCTGTTTCATTAAAGGTATTGAAGTATTAAATATATTATATATTTTATTGTAAAATCCATGGCATGCATCATTGGCATCAGAATATGATTCCAAAAAATGACCAATTAGTAAGACTTAAATCACTATATAATTGAATATAGTTGGCCTTTCTAAAATTATACCGAAGATTTTAATTTACCGGGAAAGCGTTGCTAGGAACTTTGGCTTGTTTTATTGTTAGGGACATAGATAGTGCAGGATGATGAAGGTCTTCCTGTGTTAGAGGGAGGAAATCCATTTCAATGTTTAATATCCCATCAACCAAATCAAGCAGCTTATTGTCCGAGTTTTTAATTGTATTGAATTGCTTTCATTTTATAATGTCAATGAAGTGCGATAAAATGTAGTCTTTAGAGTTGATAGACAAAGCTTCATGACAGAAAGACGGGATATTAAAATCATCTACAATTAATAATGGTTAATCGCACATAACACTCTAAGTGAGTCCAAAAAAATGATCAAGAGTATGTCCGGTGGTACGTATATTACAAGAGTAAAAAAAATATAAATGAATTAACGTCACATTTACAAAGAATAAAATCCATTATAGGAACTTGATTATAAGAATGTGACACATCAATATGCTCGAATTTTATAGTATTACCAAATGCTAATATTACACCACCACCAGTAGATCTTTGTGTAGATAAAAAAATCGCACTACACTATAATCTTCAGTAAAAAATTCTGCGTTGTTAAACGATTCATTCAACCATGTTTCCATTAAAAACATAATGTCAAACTAGGAATTACACACGTTGTTGAAAAAATCATGAGTTTTTGAACGAAGTCCCCCTGGTATTCTGATAATATAGATGAAGGTGAATTAACGTTTTTACCCGAGCGGTGGGATTTTTAAAAACGTTTTTGTTTTATTTTTAATAATTTGTTACACAATGATAACTTAACCCGAATGAATACATTTCTAATCTTTTTAATTTTATAATTTACATGATAATAATAACTCAACTCGAAAGAATTTGTTTCTAATCTGTCTGTTCAAACCTTGAACAGCTATTTTTATGTGAAAGAAATGCAATTATTCATTTATGAATAATGCAATGATATGCATATAATATTATAATAGTGTTATTCATTAGTGATAACATAACAGGTGTTGTTTTTTTCCGGACCAGTTCAGTTTTCTGAATTCTAAGATATTTGTTGGTGAGTACGTGAAGTTTCTTGATATAATGTAGTAATATTTTATTCCTTTCTTCACTTTTTTATTTTTATCACTATATGTACATTTCAAGCACAACGTGCTCTTTTTCAATAGTTTTATGTAAAATTGACAAATAAATAAATAAACATGTAAACAAAATTTAATATACAAATGTGATGTGTAGATATGTAGATGACATTTTTGCTATTATTAAAAATAACGTTAATATCCAATTTTTTATAAATGATTTAAACAAATTATTCCACGGTATCAATTTTACACACGAAACTGAAACTAACGGCTGTCTTCCATTTTTAGACCTTTTAATTATAAGAAATTAAATTTTAATATTTATAGACAATCAACACACACCTTTAATTATATACATTCGAGCTCTTTTTGTAATATAAAACATAAATTTTCAATTTTTAACAGCATAACAATGAATTTACCAATTACAGATCAAAATAGAAATGAGGAATTTAAATTAATTCTAGATGTTGCAAATTTTCTAAATTATGATGTTTCAATAATTAAAAAATTAATAAACAAACAAAAAAGGAAATATTTAATTAATCATATTACAAAATTAGAAAAAATCAATGAAACAAATACAAATAAAAATTTGTTAAAATTATTCATGAACCTAAATTAAATTATAGATTAATTAAATTATTTAAAAAATTTAACCTAACACCAGCATTTTATTCTAAAACTAAGAATTGTCTTAGTTATAGAATAAAATGCTTTTTTATTAGGAAATACATTTAACAAAATTAATGCTTTAGATTTATAATTTATAATTATATACATTCGAGCTCTTTTTGTAATATAAAACATAAATTTTCAATTTTTAACAGCATGATTTTTCGAACAATGAATTTACCAATTACAGATCAAAATAGAAATGAGGAATTTAAATTAATTCTAGATGTTGCAAATTTTCTAAATTATGATGTTTCAATAATTAAAAAATTAATTAACAAACAAAAAAGGAAATATTTAATTAATCATATTACAAAATTAGAAAAAATCAATGAAACAAATACAAATAAAAATTTGTTAAAATTATTCATGAACCTAAATTAAATTATAGATTAATTAAATTATTCAAAAAATTTAACCTAACACCAGCATTTTATTCTAAAACTAAGAATTGTCTTAGTTATAGAATAAAATGCTTTTTTATTAGGAAATACATTTAACAAAATTAATGATTTAGAAAAAAGTGGCATTTATTCAGCACAGAAATTATATATTGGACAAACAAAAAGAAGTTTAAAACAAGATACAAAGAACACATCTATTATTCAAAAATAAACAACAGAGAAAAATCCGCAATTGCTAACCACATAATAACATTTGGACATAAATTTTCGTTAAACAATTTAAAAATTTTAAAAATGTCAAATTCTCCAAAAGTAATTATGTTTGAAGCAATTTAGATGTATAAAAATTCTAGTAAACTTTTAAATTTTGACTTAACTCCGTTAAATAACAATATATTAAAATTAATTGATTTAATTCAATAAATTACCTTTATCTGATTTTTTTAATAACACATCACATTTGTATATTAAATTTTGTTTACATGTTTATTTATTTATTTGTCAATTTTATATAAAACTATTGAAAAAGAGCACGTTGTGCTTGAAATGTACATATAGTCATAAAAATAAAAAACTGAAGAAAGGAATAAAATATTAGTACATTATTTCTGAATTCTGTTCAGAATCGATTTGAACGTTGGCTTTAATGATAGTCGGAGTACCTCGTACATATTTTAAACTCAAATTTGCTTCACCAGCTGATGTACACCTTAAAAGTTCCGTTTCAATCTCCCTATACAGATCTCTTTGCATGGGTCTCGAGATATACTCAAATTCTTAAACCGCTGCGATTCTTCTAATTTACGAACATTACGGAAAGCAAGTCCCAACAATGATTCCTTTGAGAGCTTAAGTCTAAATGGGCCGGCATTCACAGGACGACTGGAATCATATTTTCCGAGCCTAATGGGTTTTACATCATCTTGATTAATTTGCAAAGTGTTTTGATATTTGGATGTCACGTGTCAATTTCCTATCCTTAGTCTCGCAAGTGTCCTCTAGCCCGTATATTATTAGGTGTTGTTTTCTCTTATCCCTTTCTTGTGTTTCCTAAATTATGTCCTCAACAGGAGGTGAAGATTTCAGGGCCTTAACCTCTGCTTGCAGTGCAACTATAGCAGATTTCAAGTCATTGGGATCACCACCTTGTGCACTGTAGCTTTTACAAGTCCAAGATAACCCATAATTCGTATTAATTTTAATTTCTGACTTCGTAATATTAATGCAAGAAAATTGTTGCAAATGCAACAAGGAACTACCATATGTGACTCGCTCGGGGCATGAGCAATTCATTATTATGAGGAATTAAGAGAGAATTAATATTGGCTGAGAGATAAAAACGTATTTTCACCGGTCCACCACAGCGACTTAATCACAATTGGATTAAATAGACCACGGTAGGTAAAACAATAGAGAACACAGGAAGAAGAAAAAACAACACAAGGAGTCTCAAATGAATGAAATCAAAAATTTACTACTATCAATAAGTCAGCTTGAATGGCACAAAATACGATCAGGCAGATGAGTAAGTCATAAAAATAAATCAATCATAAATCTGGCTCGATCGAAAATTAATGTGGCACAAAAACAATCACAGCAAAAAAATAGACGATTTGCTTTATTTGCATAGCAAATAAATCAATACAAATAAAATATATCATAATAGAATGTATACATTTAGATTTGACTTACTGCATTATGAAGCCTTTTTTATTACGCACAGATCGATGTATAGCACTAGTATATAAAAATGCAACAATTTAAGCAAAAGCCGACGTTAACAAATGCAATACGTGTTTTATATTACCAATAAAGGCTTTTTTTACATATACATGGAGAGTAGGAGAAATTAATTTAGGTGGATATTAACCACTATGTTGGTTGTATTAGTCTTTATAAGGTTTTTCCTAAAGTATTTCCTTTTTTAAAGGCTGTTTTTATTAGGTTTTTTTATAAACTAGTATTTTTTTTTAATGATAATAACGAGTTTAATTTTTTTGGATCGTTGTTACGTACATAGGTTTTCACCACAGGCAAAACTCATTATTAATATATAGACCTTAAGTTCTGGCTGATATAAGAAACCTGCCCGCCTCTGTGATACTGGATTACCTCCATGGGACAGTCTGGTTGTAGCATACATACAGACCTTAAGTTATAGCCACAATTTAAATTTAACTTATTAAATTAAAAAAAGAAAGAGCGTCTATAACGTATAAATTAAGTTATATAATATATGAGAAAATCAATGCTTAGTGTGTGTAATTAACATTATCACAATGTGCTGTATCTAAGTTCAGGTAAATTTCTAGCAAAATACCCTTCACGATTGTGAATTTATTAACATATAAATAGGAGAGCGTCTCGAGGGGACACCGCGTGTATAAACAGCGCACACATACACATACAAACGCACACACGAATCGTGCAAATAATGTATTACATAAATTGCGGGCTGAATAGTCAAAATTAGGAAAGCGCCCGTGTAGTAAATGAACCCCGTATTAGCCGCAATGTGCATGACAATTTGCAGAAACGCTCGCTAATCACGCGAACCGCCGGCGCAGGGGAGACCCTTTTTGCACGCAGAGAGAGGGTTGCGAAGGAAAAGGGGTCGTGTTATCACTTGTCAATACGTACAACCCTTAATGTGTCCCTTTACATCCGGTTTTGTGTGTGTGGGATAATTACTCGTTTTTTTTTTTTGTTATGTGTGTATATATAAATTATTGGGTGTGTGGAATTATAAAAAAAGAGGAAAAGAAAAAATGCGGCGGGGTCTGTCGTTTTGCGGTATAAATTTCATGCACGACAGGGTTTTATTAATTCAAAAATTGCACATGCAGATGGGGTGGATGTGAATGCGTTTCTTTTTTTTATATATAATTTCTTCCACCCTTGAAATGCGCTGTTATTATTGAAAGGTGATTCATAAAATATTGCACAACGAAAAAATTCTTAAAATTGCTAATCTAATAAACTATTAGTTCATTGGATTAATTTACGATTAATTTAATTTTACGTAAAATAAAAATTAATTAAATTGTAGAACCATTGAAATGGAGGAAAAGGGTTAAAGAAAATTCTTAAATACGAAATTGCTTATCAATATTTGTAATTTATACACAATTTAATAATAATTTAATGTAAGAAGAATTTTCCGTTAAGAAATGAAAATAAATTAAATTCAAGTACAAATGACTCAATGCCAGAGCAGTTGGAAGATTAATCACGGTGTTCTTCAAGGATCGACTCTAGGTCCGCTGTTTATTTGATTTATTGCAATTATCCGCTAAAGGGAAAATAATATATTAATTAATTATTTTCAAATTCTCTTTATTTAATTTATTTAAATATCTGTGAAAAGTGAATAAATCCTTTTTTCTATTAAACAATCTATTGGCGTCAAAGAAATTGAAGAATATAGCAATAACCAAAGTAACACTGCAATTTAATTTCGATATCCGTTGTCTTCATGAAAAAAAAAACAATTCTTAGTAAATGATCATAACGCAGCTATCTACATTATATTTATTTACAATCTAAATGGACATCAGTTTGTCAGGCATTCATATATACAAACATATATATAGAAAATCTTTATTTCTATGAGATACATTAAATTACATTAAAATATTTACAACATTACAATCATAAAACATCTAGTTAAGCCGCAGAAAATGGCTATCGACAATCGGTCTTTCTGCCTGTCTTTGTCCAGTTCTTGTCTTTTTATTCAAAAGTCATGATTGCATCACTGTCTAAGTTCTCCAAATTAATTGAAATGAATTGTTAGTGAAGGATAGGCATATTTAGGATTGATGTTAGGATTACGAGGTATTGTACAAACATATTTATTCAAACATTTAGATTGTACATTTATATACAATATGTTTGTCTGTCTGGGCTATCGACTGGAGGTATTTCTGTCCTGTTTTGATTTTTTGGGGAAGTGCAATAAAAATATCTGTAGTTGCTACAGCCTTTTATTTATGTTGTTACTTATAAAATCGATTGAATTAAACAATAAGAAATTTTAACAGCAAAACGTATAATTAATAAATACATTAAATAAAATGAAACAAAGATGATACGGTTTGAAAAAGGGATTGATCGAATTTTATTAATCATTGCCAGAAAACTTCCTTGTTTAATTTCATTGTAATAAATACATCGTGTAAAAAATTTTGCCGGGTCGTAAATTTCGAAAAACGCGACAACGTTTTAATTCGGGTATGAATTACGGTGAGCGCGAGTTAATAAATTTTTATTAGAATCGGCGAGGAATTCTATCCGGGCGTTTAAAAACAAAACACAGAGTCAAATGAGGATGTACGATCCACTATAGGACACCGCCGCGAATAATTATATTAGTAGAGAAACAGTTTTCGGTTCTCGCAAATCGAATGATTTACAACGGCACTCGAATGATGGCACGTTTTTAATTTAGATGTATATTTGAAACTTTTCTAATTACGAAAATTTATATTTGAAATCCTCAATAATATTCCACAGTTATCAATAATATTTTTAATATCAAACAAAATTTACCATTAAATGTGTTTGGAAAAGCTTTAATGTATATACTTAATATTTGTAAAAATGTAATTGTCTGAATAAAGATATTTGTATATATATTAAAGTGATAATATTTTTAAAATCAACTAAAATTTATCATTAAATTGTTATATTTAAGAATTGAAAATAATAATTATTTTTTTAAAATTATACAAATAAAAACATTTTTTTTTTTCTTTAGAAATAAATTTAATGATAAATTTTATTTGATATTAAAAATATTATCACTTTAATATATATACAAATATCTTTATTTAGAAAATTACATTACACAAATATTAAGTATATACATTAAAATAAAGGTTTATTAATATACGAATGGCTGCTTCTTAACTTTTAAGTCAGAACAATATTAATTTTAAAAAACTATATTATTTTGTATGTATTTTTGTTTTTTTTAAGAAACTACGTCTGATTTGTGCTATATGAAGAACAATAAGTGATAAGTTTATCTATCCTGGGCTATCGACCCGGGAGGTCTTTCTGCCCCCCACTTTAATAAAACACTTGAATTGTTTAAAGTACTTACATAACGGTTTCATTAAAATAAATAAAATTATGCTGCAATAAAAAACAACATTTTTATTAATTTAATATAACAAACGATATTTTCACAATTCTTTCTAATTTTAAGTTTATTATGTTACATAAATCCCCTCTCGGTCTATCGTACATGCACGATTGAATTATCGGAAACCGTTCCGAAATCATCCCGCTTCCAGAAAACAACGGCGGCCCCCGGGGTGGGTGAAACTGCACGTGGTGTTCACGGAAGGACCCCTTTTTAACGTGAAATCAATCCGTGAATCATCAAATTTTCAGACGGACGTGAATCACCCACATACACACAAACATGTGTCTATTGGAAAGGGTAAATTTCACGTCCCCGGGGTGAAATGTTTGTCATTTCGGAATTGATATAAATCTAAGTGCTAATTGAAAACGGCGCTGTTGCTCATAGACTTTTTATTTATTTTTGTTTGTTAAATTAAACAAGCGGGTAGTGCTTCAAATTCGTTTGCTACTATATTTCGAAAATAAACGTTAATCGTTTATTTAAATAGTTAATCGTAATAATTATTCGCTAAAAGTAATTCAAGTCAGTACTTTTACCGAATAATTATTACGATTAACTATTTAAATATTTAAATAAAAATAATTCTATTTTCTTCTACTTATTTTTTATTGAACTAAATATATTTCGGAAACTAAGTTTCCATCTTCATTAGTGAAGAAGATGGAATTATTTATTAAACTAGTTATACTTTGGAAAATATGTTTCCATCTTCTTCACTACTGAAGATGGAAACATAGTTTCCAAATATATTTAATTTAATAAAAAACAAGTAGGAGAAAGGACATCTATTTTTATTTAAATAATTAAAGTCTTCACAACCAACATAAAGAAGATTACGATTAACGTCTATTATCGAGATATATTAGTATCACCAATTTAAAACACAACCCTGTTTGATTTAATTTTATTAATTTACGTAATCCTCTCTCCTTGATGAAGAAGGCAGGAATATAAATAAATATATAACAAGCTGTGATAATCCCAAGGCACATTCTAAAGGATTCCATGAGTCGTAAATAACGCAACATTTTGGAACGAATTACTCAATTGAAAATAACGCATTATTTTTATTTTTTTGGCATATTATATTTCGAAAATGTGACAGCAGAGCCATTTACGATTCACAAAAATGGGTTAGCATCATGAAGTAATTGATTGGGGAATCTATAATTATTGATTATAGATTCCCAAATCAACGGCGGCGGTGGGAAATTGATGAGGGAATCTATAATTATTGATTATCAATAAATCCCTAACAATTACATCATGATGTTAACCCATTCTTATCAGTCGTAAATGGCTCTGCTATTACATTTTCGAAATATAATATCTCAAAAAATATACACCCTTTTACTTTACCAATAATAATTCTCGCTAGTTTAAAAACGTGTGAACAATATGGCATGTTTGCATGTTGCCCAACATTGATCTTGTTAGGCAGTCCGAGATTCTTGATGATGTCTTTTAGGTTTATACGCGCACGCTGCTATGATGAACGAGGGTACTGAAGATTGAGCTGGTTC
Organism: Philonthus spinipes; assembly: GCA_963082785.1. Lineage (NCBI taxonomy): Eukaryota > Metazoa > Arthropoda > Insecta > Coleoptera > Staphylinidae > Philonthus > Philonthus spinipes. The sequence continues at coordinate 7,407,296 of OY720314.1, forward strand.
GCTCAGTGTTGGCACTGATTCGTACTGGAAGTGATGGCGTGGACTTTGCCTCGATGATGTGGTCGGTGACGCTAAAAGGCACGTCTAGGAGTTTGTATTCAGATTAAGTGATAAATTGTGCTTTAAGGTTCTTAGGCTCGTCGTTAAGCTACAAGTAACTTAACTTAAGTCTGAATGGAGTTTGGTAACGCTGGTTGTAAGGCAGCGGAGAAGAAAAGACAGAATGACGAGGAAATTGTTCTCTGAGAGTTTTAAGCTCTTCGCTGAGAAACAGGTGACCTGAATCAAGACTGTTTTGAATCTCCTAAAGCTGGCGGTCTGTTGATCAATGGCAGTTGTACACAATAGCGTCCATCTGATTCTCGTTTTGTCGTTAACTAAAACTGCTCTTCACACAATGTATCTTCTTGTGTTAATTGAATTTTTCTAGGAATTTCCTCCATTTCCCAAAATTTGATGATGTCTGGAATTGCTATCACTTGAGTTACCATACAACTTTGTCTTTTGTGTTTTAAATAACTGTTGCCCGATACTATCGAGCCAAATTCTGTTTCTTGTAACAATAGTCCATCTAATTTTATCATATTATTTGTCAGGATGTTTCCATAGTGTCTTGTTCCTAACAAGATATCGATTCTCCCTGGTGCATAGTACGTCGTATCTGCTAGATCGTATTTTTCGAGGTTGACTTTCTTGCCTAGTGATGTTGGGTGGAATCCCGCAATTTTTCGTAAAACTTGAAGTTGAGTATTTAATTTGAAGTTATTGGACTTCATGGGAGTTAATTGTACGTTAATTTTTGACGTTGATATCTGTTCAGTGCTCCCTCCTATTCCTGAGACTGTGTTGTGTGATTTTTCTTTTGGAAGGCCCAGTAGTTGTGCCGTTTGTTCTGTCACAAAGAAACTTTGTGAGCATTGATCAATTAAAGCCCCGACTATAATTTGATTGCATAAGTGCAGTGGGCAGGATATCTTCATTCTCTGATACGTCAACTGTGTAAGTGTTACTTCTACTCTGGTATTGAGGACGTCTAGATTGTGGCGGCGCGTTCATTTTATTGTTTAACTGTGTATGTCGACGTGGTTCTTCGTGCTGACGATGTGAGCTGGAGTCCATATGCAATTGAGTGTGGTGATAACCATTGCAGATCCTACACCGATAAGGTGATGTGCATTGTTTAGAATTGGGGGGGTGCAACGTCTTAGAAGCGAATGTGGGGCAAAGATTTAGGTCATGTTGGTGATCTCCACACATGATGCATGATTTTGCGTAATTCTGCATGCGAGCTGGACGGTTTTGTTCCATTGAAAGAAACCTCTTTTCCAAATATTCGACGATTTTCTTTAGCTCTGGTACTTCAAGGGGAGTTTCCAAAAAATTGGTCAAAAATTCGGTTGGTCTCTTCATCCCATTTGCGCATAATGAGTCTTCCTGCCATAGGATCCCAGGTTGTTGTGTCGTATCCCAGATTAGACAGGATGTGCAGGCATTCTTTACTTACGTCATGCAGTTTCTTTAGTTGTAAGGGTGCATTTTGTTTGCAAGGTGGTTGATCTACTAGTTTATCTACTAGTTGAGCGATAAGTAGACGTTGATTATTATAACGCCTTTCTAATGTTTCCCAAGCGGTTTTGTAATTCGCTCTGGTCATGGGAATATGATTAATTAATTGAGCGGCTTCTCCACATACATACTATTTCAGGTACTCGAATTTTTCAATATCAGCCAACAGAGTATTTTGGTGAATAATTGTTTGATATAATTCACTGAAGTTGGTCCATTTCTCGTAGCCTCCATCATATGTGGGAATCGTCTTTTGCGGCATCTGCATTGACAGGCGATTATGTTGTGGTTGGCTTTCCAAACAGTCGTACAAGTATGTTTCAGCTTCCATCTTCTTCATAAATAATGCTTCGTAGGCTGCATTATCGACAGGTGCGTTACTACTGGCTAACGTGAGTCGCAAATTGTCTACTTACATCCATGTGTTTTTAATGCGACACATCCAAAAGTCCACTTGTGGTTTGTTAACGGACCTCTGGTCTAGAACTTGATCCAGTAGCGAGTTGAGTATATTCATTAATGTATTTAATTCAGCAATTCTTTAGTCCGGTGTAGATGTGTCTAGTTGTAGCGTGGCTGGCAGGCGCTCTTCAGTTTCGATAGTTGCGCTAGCCATTATTTCTTCGTATTTATTGCGTCATTTTTCGTAGTAGTTATCTCGAAAATATGTGTGAATCGGTTCCTCTATCTTCATGCATTCCATGTGGCGATCCTTTATTTGGGAAAAGTATGATTTAAAATTATCTACCAGAATTTTGCATCGATTTCTAGTAGTGGTCGTCTTTGCTAATTCTTCCTAAATTGCTTTCATTTGCTACCCCAGCGCTTCTTGTTGCTTAACAAGTTGATTTATCCATGTTGGAGGTTTACCTCGATGGATATGTTCTCGTGCGTCATTCCTCGAGATTGGAGGCTCCTTGAAGGTAGAATTGGTTGCTTTTTTTTGTGTGTGTAGCAAACGTGTTTAATTGCTGAGTTACTTTCACTGAGTCTGATGAAATCCGCATAGTCACAGTAATATTAATCAACTCCGGTACTCGATCCCCAGAGTCTCACAATAAAACGATAGTGACAGAGAAATTTCTGAGATGAACGTCGTAATCGGTGGTAAGCGAATAGAGTTGTGGTTGAAAACTTCATAACAACCTGCTTTGTTAAACTAATTCGGGGCGTAAATCCGAACTAGATGGTGTCCACGGTATTTGAAGATACGAATTTCGTATCCGGTTCGAAGGACCATATGTATGCGCACGCTGCCAACACTGAGCGAACCAGCTCAATCTTCAGTACCCTCGCTCATCATAGCAGTGCGCGTACAAGGTTTTTGTTTACAATTCCTTCAGCTGAAATTACCATTATTTTTTATTTATTATTATTTTATTTTTTTAACGCGGACACGTGCGACTTTTGGGTTCGGCGCGATGGATGCAGTTGAAGTTCATCATATCCCATTTATACCGATTATATATTCTGGTAGTATGTGTTTTATCCCAGAAATTGTCTTGTTATGTGATACGTTTGGAGAATAACACATTTTTGTATAATATTGCTCCGGTGGTACGATAAATCGATGCGTTCCATATTTTTTGTAAAAATTTTCGTGTAAACTCCACTAAAAGAAATTATGATATATTTGTTGATTTTTTTTTTCAAAGTTACCATTTTTCAAACATCACTGCCAAAAGTACAATATGTAATTTAATAAAAAAAAACGTAATGAGAGAATAAAAATGAATAAGAATGTAATATATGTGTGAAACGTTGAATGTTTTCAAACTATTTCCTCGGGATAATTACGTAACTTTCTCAATTACATCCAAGTTGAGAATTTTGTGCCATTGTGGGTCATCTTCGGCCTGTAATAAACAGACCGCCACCGGAGATTGAACCCGCTCAAGTGATCCATACCTTATGAGATAATTATCACACATGGCTTTGATCTTACGCCGAATTTCGTTCCAGTGTACAAGATTCTGCCGGCGGACATTTTACCGAAATCCACGAAACGGATTAATTTAGCAAGTTGAGCGATAACTTTATCGAGCAAACAAACTAAAACAATAATAATAATAATAAAGATTCATTTAAAAAAATATATTCAGTGATTTCTTGTAACAAGTCTGTCTTAATTCTAATTAGCAATAATTTAGTATAGTAGTATATTGTGATCTATTCTATCGAATAATTTACTGAAGTCGGTGTGTATTGAATCGACTTCCTTTGTCTAGCGAACGAGAAATTAAATTTAGATAATCATAATAAATTAAAGACTACGCAAACGCCATCTTTTGCCTAATTTCAAGTGGCATCGTCAACTCTTTTTTTTTGTTTGTTTTACATTTTTTTTGTATATTTATTTATATATTTATATATTTTGTAATTTGTATTTCTTTAAATTAAATTGTCCTGTAATTGGTTATTCTGTTGGGCAAAGTATATATATATATATTAAACTATTTCGGTCTACAAGGTAGACGTCCGAGAATCATTGTTTCGTCCACTAAAGGAGCATTTCATTAAATGTAAATTTATATAACTTATTAAGTTTTTTCTCTAATGAACTATCTGAAAAAAAACCTGTGTTTTTCTTCTATAATAAATTAATTAATAATTATATTTTTATATGCGTCTTACATCAAATAAAGAATAAAAAACATAAAATAGAATTAGATAGCAGAAATCTAGAACAAGTAAAAAGTTACAACTACCTAGGAACACTGATAGAAGAAAATGGGAAAATAGACAAAGAAATAACAGAAAGAATAGGAAAAGTTGGAAGAATATACAACACACTGAATAACACTTTCCTGGGAAGAAAGGAAATATCAAAGGAAATAAAAACAGAAATATACAAAATAGTAGTAAAGCCAGCACTAATGTATGGAAGTGAATCTTGGACTATAACAAATAAGATAAGAAGCAAAGTAACAGCTTCAGAAATGAGGTTTTTAAAGAAAATAGAGGGAATTACAAGAAGAGATATAATCAGAAATAATATTGTGATAGAACAGCTAAACATAAAACCAATAGAAAAATTGATAGAAGAAAGACAGCTTGGATGGTTAGGACACATGTACCGTATGGAAAATTATAGAAAAGCAGAGGAAATATACGAAGTCAGAGTACCGGGGAAACCACGGCTAAAATGGGATCAACAGACTAAACAAGCAGCAGAGAAAAGAGGGATTATATAGAGAAATGCCAGAATGTTATCACAAAATAGGGAGGATTGGAAAAGAAAGATAAAGAATGGAGAAGACAACATTAAAATTTAAATTATGTTAAATATGTAAATAGGTAATAATGTGTATTAGTTCGACAACGAAAGGTACAAGAATGTATAGATTAAATAAATAAATATACGTCTTACTTAATAGCATATTATATTAAGTTTGTACTTATTGCTCTGTAATTGGGTTTTTTGCCTGTTGGGTAATAAAGTTTATTATTATTATTAAGTTGATTATTATATAATTTTAGATTAGGGAATAGTATATATATATATATATACAGAGAGATTTTTTTATAAGTATACATTAGGGGAAGTCTATACCTGCAAAAAACGCGAGCTAACCGCATTGAATAATTAATGTGTGTATTTTAAGTTGACTATTTGGCATATACGTCTTCAGTTGCGTGTTATAGGCAACTAAACACACATATATTAATGCATTTGAGTCGCGTATTTTGCAGGTATACATAGGGGAAATGTATACTGATAAAAAAAGCTCTCTGTATATATATATATATAGGCAGGAAAAATTATAATTAGGAAAAAACTAATTTCTAAAACATCTTCGTTTAAATTTTGTAAAAACCACTGACTAAATTCCAGTCATCTGGGGTAATCAACAGGTAATAACTCTTACACCCATGTTCTGCGATAAGGGTATACTTGCAAATCTTTTCGTAGAAGCTTGTCGCATGTTCCTACCGATAAATTAATTTGTTGTGATAAAAGACGCAGAGAAGTCGTATGTTCATCTTCCAAAATTTCTTGGGCTATGTTAATGACGTCCTGAGTCTACCACTTTCTGGTTTACAGAGAATACTAAACGTTCCACGAAATAATTTAATTGATCGTAATAAGGTACACTGCCAAGCCAGTTGATAAAATCATATAAATATACTAGCAATAATCGCACCTCGGATAGACCTCATTGGTTGCGATATCGTCATTGCGCAAAGCTAAGTACTATGTCGGGTGACATTTTAAACGGATGGTGACTGGAGATGAGGTGAAGCAGCTGAAACTGTGGGCAAACCAGGAATAATGGCCAGGAAGGTTCTATTGTGAATTTGGTAAGGCTGGAAAGGAATAATTTATTATGAGTTGCTTCTATATAGCCAAACACTAAATTCTTATCTCCACTGGATCGCTTGAAGCTGACGATTGACCAGAATCGGCCACCTGTCACGTCTATAATGACTCTTGGGGCTTGGTTATGAAGTGTTGATGCATCCACCATACAGTTCGGATCTAGCATTAAGCGATTGCCATCTTTTTCTTGTATATGAAGCTACCATTAAAACGGCAACAAAATACGGGGTGTAGAAAAAGAGACAGTACAGTTTGGAACGACCAGTACATGGTGGGGTACCTACCTGGGAGGGATTTCATTGCCTCGGGAGGCTCGTGCCGTTTATAGTCGTTACCATGATTTGGTTTGAAATACATCGCACGTTTCTTTAAAATAGCCTTTCTGACATCGCCACCCAGCGGGCCATCCGGCTGCATTTCAATCTTGCGCGTTGTGATTCGTCCCTCGCTGTAATTTAATCGAGAGTTGGATGCGTACATAGAAGAAACTGGTTTCACACAAAGACGTAGGGGTTTAAGAAGACCCAGAACGGTAAGAACACCCGAAAATGTAGCAAGAGTAAGCTATCGAACAGTCACCTACGCGCTCTGCCCGGAAGGAGCAGATCTGGTAGACATCTGGTTTCAGCAGGACGGGGCTACAGCTCATACTGCTAGAGTTTCAATGACGAAATTGCGACAGGTGATCCCTGGGCGCCTTATTTCTCTGAGAGGTGATGTGGAGTGGCTCGCACACTCCCCTGATCTAAGCGACTTCTTCCTGTGGGGCTACCTGAAGGAAAAGTTTTTTAGGCATCGACCTCGCACTTTGAATGAACTCAAGGATTGAAATAGCCGCTATTCCCATCGAGATGTGCCAAAATGCGGCAGAAAATTTCAGTAATCGCCTTCATCAAAATATCACTGCTGGGAGTCATCATCTTTCTGATGTCATCTTCAGGACTTAATGTATAAAACAGCATGATGTATCGATTAAGATAAAATAAACCCCATTTCTTTAAATTCCGCCGTTTTTTTTTAATAGCCCTTCAAAACTGCACTGTCTGTTTTGCCGCATCCTGTATAATAGAAAACGGTCAATATATAACCCAAATCGGACAATCTGAAATTTATTAAATACAGTTTTAAAGTTGACCTATAAATAATGGATTTATTTTTCGCCAGCATTATATTATTCTTAATTTGACAACTAATTGAAATATAAATAGAAATGCCAACTCTTAATTTGAGTATCAATTTTATAATTTTGTTGTTGATTCCACGATGACCATTTATCGATCCGTATTAACAAAATGTTTAAACACGCTTGTGAAAACTAATTGTAATTAGTGTAATTCATCGAATCGCATGTCCGGACGTGAGAATAAAATCACATTCCGCGCGGTTTTAATTGCACGAAATCAAACACGGGCCGCTTAATGACTTTTCATATAACGTATGATGCGGCTGCACGGTTCGCCCCGATTCCGTGTAAATTAGCAATAATATAGTTCGAGCCGTTGGTATGTGTGTGAGAGCACACACAAACGCACACATTATATAAATGTGGCACATAATTCTCGGGGGCTGAAGAGTGTGGCGTGGCCGGGGTGCCAAATGGATTTCCGTGGGGCTGCGGGGGCGGCGGCAGCGCCGGAACGACTCGCACAAATTCGCAAACTTTTGCTGAACTGTGAGCAATCCGGAGATAATTTGCCAATTCGGATATAATTTCCGGGGAACAACCTCAATTTTAAGTTTACTCTTAAGTAATTGTGTGCTCGGAATTTATTATATAACTTTAATTCAAGTAAAACACGAGTAATGATCCATTTTATGGCGTTTATAAGGAGGCGGCGGGCGGGGGCTCTTGTTTCGGGCCTGCGATTCCGAGCCCCGTGGGGACGCGCGGGGGAAACTTTTGAATAAACAGAAATATGCAGGGCGGTGTTTCATATTTGCGGTAATTGTGTTGACTCGATTGGGGACGCGCTTTTTCTTCTCGTGCTCCCATCAAGCCATTCCTGGAATGGGGATGTTAACTAAACGGGTTAATGCGAGTCGGGTTACCATTTTAAATCACAAGCTTAATTGAATGTCAATAAGGTTTTGAGTTTCTAATTACCTAACTAAAATTATATCATTAATTAAATTAAATTTATCAGCCAATCCTAATAAAAATCTATGCTATGACAATATAACATAAATATTAATAAATTTTATTCTGAAAATATCAAAACTCACAATGGGGGGCGGCACGAAAGGTAGTTACGTCTCTGACTACATCGCGTTCGTCTCATCATGAGACAACTAATACTTATTTCTAATACGAATGTAAAGTTTAGAGTTTTTCAGAAGTTCCTTCTGGTGAGATTAAATTAATTAAATCTAATTGTAATTGTATATAGAAAATCTTTATTTCTGAGAAATACGTTAAATTACATTACAATATTTACATTACAATCATAAACCTCTAGTTAAGCCTCAGAAAATGGCTATCGACCATCGGTCTTTCTGCCTATGTAATTGTATAATTGTATGAATCGAATTTAAAAAACTCATTTAATAACAGTACTGCTCGAGGATCAGGAAGAGAGTGTGACACATTTCAAATCTCTCAGCTAAAATGTAAGATGTGTTTAAACGAAAAATGTTTAACCAATGCATGCACAAGCTGGGGAGTACTTTGGAATAATTGATATTTAATGTGTATTCCTCCCAGGCTTATCTATGCATTCTTTGTTATCCGAAATAAATACAATTCTGCTAATAATATCTTCGTGAACTTTAATCAACTAAATACAAATATTTAATATCATTAACAGAAATGTGAATTCAGAAATTGAAATTAAATTATAAAATAATACATACATTACACGTCCCCCCTTAAACAGCAGAAAAAATGGAGCATATGAAATATGATATATTTTTTATATATAAAAAATTATGTTTTAATTTTATTTCTAAAATGGAATTTCGACAAAAATAAGTTAAAGCAGTGAAATCTAAATAAGAGAGCATGAATACACCATATTTTACAGATAAATATAATCAAGTACAGGATTGCATTAACCACTAATTGAATTATAATTGTTCAATACTGAATACATCCCTGCATAAACTTGTTTCCTTTAAGAATTTGACATTGTGCCAAGTAAATAATTATTATTTATCAAGACTTAAAGAGAGTAAAGCAATTTAAAAGCTGTAGACTATACTCGTATCGAACACACTTTTCGCGACGGAAAGACTCATTTACTTCACTGCACTATTTTGCTGAAACAGAACTCAAACCCATATAATAACAATTAATATTGTGTGATAATGCTTTTGATTAGTTTATGAAAAATACATTTGTAATAGCTTAATATCTAAATTAAATTAATTGTTCATAACTTAAATTGCGAAAGATATTCAAATAAACATAAACATTGTAAAAAGAGTAAATATTCACAAATCTCATTTTTTTATTTATAAAAAAAAAACTGAAACGAACGATTGGCAAGCAAAATCGATTAAATTTATTTAAAACAAATATGTTGAATATTTCAATATATTAAAATTAGTTAGCAGTTAATTAGTTACGAATGTTTGCAAAAAAATAGATTATTTTTAATCGATAAACTTAAGTGGTCTATTATAACATTAAAAAGATGTTTTTTCTTTTATAACAATACAAATAATTATTGGGACTGGAATGTTTAAAATACAAATATTTATTATATAATTGTTTAGTTGTCATTTTATTTTTGTATGATGACCTTAATTTAAGTATCATTAAACATTTTCGATTTATTTTAAAATCTATTCATTTATTTATAAAATATATTATAAATTTATTTTTCTTAAATTTCTGAATTATTTAAATGGACATATTTATTACTAAGCTTACATTTAATTTTGCCCGTTCCTATTAATTTTAAATGTATTTTATTATTCAAGAATTCAAAATTAATTACAGACGTTTTATTACATTTAATATAATCTAAATTATTAATTTTTGATATCAATGTCACTTTCTTTATATCATATGTAAAACAAGTATTTATTCTTAAAAATTTTTCTATTTCGACATTTATTCCAATTATTATTCGAACACTTATTAGATTTATTAACACAATTTACACGGCCATTAATAATTATATTTGCATTTTTCAATTTTTTTTTTAAATAATTAATTTGGGATTTTTGGATTTAACAGTCCTAAACTTTCTTCTTTTCATTATATTAATTTTCGTTTCAGAAGTTTAACATATTTTTTCATAATTTCTATCAAAAATTTTTAAATTATACATACATTACACGAATAAACTGTCATATATGTTCCAAAAACAAACAAAAAACAGAAACAACAATTATAATGCAAGTCTTGTTCAGTTGCGTTATATTTTGGAGATTGTTTTGCTGCGTATCATATAAAAGAAAATTACTAATAAGTAAAATTTTATTTTTTTAGTTAATGAGGTTAATACATTTAGATTGCAACTGCATATATCTGTGGTGTAGTTGGTAACACCCTCAATTAGATGTCAAAGATTATTCCTTTTCCCTCATATTTAATAATTTAAATGATACGTTAATGTTATACACTTCCGAATAACGGATTATTATGCTCTTATGAGATATTTCTATTACTTGATTCAACATTAAAAAACTGAATAATAATAATAATAAAACGTTATTTGTGACTAATATCGGGATTTGTTTTTTTAAATTACTAATTTTATATTTTTGCCATCTCTAAAAAGAAAGCTAATTTATCTGCCCCATACACCATGCTCTATTTTTTAATATATATCCTTTTCTTCTCAAATAGAGTTATCTTTATATAATAATTCTTCATTTAAGAAGAAAAGGATGCATATAAAAAATTGGGCATATTGTGTCGGGCAGATAAATTAGTTTTATTTTAGAGATGGCAAAAATATAACACTGCTCTATTTTTTAATATGTAGCCATTTCTTCTTATATAAGTTTATTTGTATATAATATATTTTTTTTTAATAATAATTTAAGAAGAATAGGATGCATATACAAAAGGCATATTGTGTGGGAAAGATAAATTAGTCTTATTTTAGAGATGGCAAAAATATAACACTATGCTCTATTAATATGTATCCATTTCTTCTTATAAAGAGTTATTTTTATATAATATTTTTTTATTTTAAATATTTTTTTTAAATAATAATTTAAGAAGAATAGGATGCATATAAAAAAAATAGGGCATTTTGTGTGGGGCAGATAAATTAGTCTTATTTTTTAATATGTATCCTTTTCTTCTTATATAGAGTTATTTTTATATAATAATTCTCAATTTAAGAAGAAAAGGATGCATATAAAAAAAATAGGGCATATTGTGTGCGGCAGATAAATTAGTCTTATTTTTGAGATGGCAAAAATATAAAATCAGTAAAATCTGATATTAGTCTCAAATAACGACTTACCATTATAATTGAATTTCTTAAAGTTTGTTAATATTATTGGTATTGTTTAAAATTATGTGACTGTTATTTAAATAAATTCCGAAACACGTAATTACATTCATACATAATTAGACCTTTGTTTTTATTTCACATTTTTGATAAAAAAAAACATTGCTTTATTAGTATTACTGATTTTCAACTGCAAATATCTATTGTATAATTCAATATCCGGCGTGAGTATTTGCCCGGGAAGTAGTTGTTTCAATCGATATTAGTTTTTCATTGTACTTACTTCGTTAATTAATAAATAGCAGAGATATTGAAAGAGAATAATTAATTCATTAATGATTTTCAAATTTCAATTTATACTACAAGTGATTTATTATTTATATTCATGAAATAAATATCAATGAAATATTAAAAATCAACCAATAAAACACAGATTAGATTGAATAACTTTAAATTCTCGACTAGTTTCGGGTTATTAATTTTAATTTTTCTTGAAAATGGGCTAATAACCCGAAACTAGTCGAGAATTTAAAGTTATTCAATCTAATCTGTGTTTTATTGGTTGATTTTTAATATTTTATTCATATTTATTTCATACAATGTGAACTACCAATGTCTAAATATTAAAACCATTAATTTATATTAATTTTTTATTAATCTTTAAGTAATTTAAGTTCGTGATTTTTTTCATTACGTGGGAGTACATTAAAGCTGGGAATAAAAATTAATACAGTTTGTAATTTTATAGTTCATTGATTCATAACAAATGGAAATGTATAAAGTTTTAAAAACAAAAACAGCATATAATAATAATAATAATAGGGTAGAAAGATGGTAATCTGCTCGATAACCCAGCAGCAATATTATTAATAATATTGTTCTTTTTGGTTTTAAGACTTTATTTCCATTTGTAATGAAAGAAAGACGGTACTCTGCTCGATAACCCAGCTGAGTAACGTCTTTCTACCCTATTATTATTAATATTTCTGTTTTTGTTTTTAAGGACAGACAAACACTTTCATTTTATTCCGTATACTTTATGTTAATGTTTGTAAAAATCTATGTAATTGTCTGAATAAAGATATAATAATAATATTCCAAACTTTTCTCGAGTTGTTTTCCCTCCAATAACAAAGAAAAAAAAAGTCGACACTGATAAATTTTTCCCCGATAAAACTAGGTCCGCGATCGCAATAAAGATTCTAATGTGCCGCGACAAACGGGGCCAGTGGTTACACAGCGCAGACATCCACGGAGAAAAATATGTGTGTTTTTCTCGGATTCCAACTTTTGATTAACTCACTTCCATAGATAAAAATGTTGTATATATGTATGTCGAGCGCCGGAATTGATTTGATCCGTTAGATTCGATGTAGAAGAGAGAAAATTGGAAATTTGTTTGCTTTAGAAAAAAATATTCTTACACATATAAATTGCCAATGATATATAGTTAATACGAACATTAAACTGATTTTTGTTGAGAAGCGCAACCCTTAAGAATGAATTCAGGTACTTGATCTGCTCCCATAGTCATATTAGGTTTAATAATGGTCATTTTGTGGCCGAAATGTTAATTTTGTAAACAAATAAAGTGTGAAGAAAGGTTATTAATGCTTTATTTATCAACATATTTAATTAATTGTAAAAGTTTGCAAATTGTGTTTCTTCGCAATTTCCTTCTGAGATTGAGAAAAATGATATGAATCAACAAATTCTAAGTGCAATTGTTACAGAAGTCTGTTTCTTTAATGTAATACACAGATTGGTTATTATTTCTTAAGGAAAATCATATAGGCGCATGTCTAATTAAATCATATTATTTTCTCAAATTGGGTTGCGGAATTGCAAACATTCTTTTAGAATTAATCAAAAGAATGTTTGCAAACATTATTTTAGAATTAATCAAAAGAATGTTTGCAATTCCGCAATTTTTGTGTTTAATAATAGTGAGGATTTTATTTGATTGAATGTTCAATTTAATAAAATCAACGGCATATTCAAGTAATTGCTTAAATAGTCCAAACAAAATCTGTCTCTCTCTGACGTATGTCTTTCTCCTTATTTATTGATCAAATAGGCTACAAATCTTCATCGTTACCATGGGCTAGGTGGCTAGTTCTAATATCGTTGATAGAAAGATTTCACATTTGCTTTATTTTGGCGAAGGTGTTTGACATCCTGTCAATTTTATTTTCTAAAATAATGTTTACTTAGCTAATAAATTTATTTATTTATTTATTTATTAACGGTGGTCTACCATAGAATATTACAATAAAATACAATAAAATAGTAATAATAAACACATTAAACATTTAAAACAAAACACAAACAATAAAATATAAAATCATATTTCACTTACATCAAGGCCGTAAAAGAGTGATCCTGTGGCGCAATTCTTTAAGGCTGTTCGCAAAAAAAATTGTATGTAGTTGGAGGCAAATTAAAAAAAATACAGCACATAATTAAAGTGTTTACCATTTTAACACCAGCCTACATGATTTATCTTATTAAAAAAATAATCTCTGAGTTAATTCAAGCGAAATTCACATTTAATGAAACGTTCAGCCACCATTCATCTAGCGTATGAAAATTAGGTAAAAGGTGGCGCTTGCGTCGTCTTTAATTTATTATGATTAATTCAAGCGAGTCTATCTATTATTTTATATTTTGTGTTTAAATTAAAAATATTGGATGAAAATGTCAAGAGACAAAAAAGTTGCAGATTAAATCTTGTTAATTGAAATCAATTTTGAACTTGAAAAATGTAGACGCATTTAAATTTTATCATACAAATTATAATTAGGTTTGATTTTTTATATATAAAAAAAATCGTAAAATCCACTCCGTTAAAATTATCATGCAAATTATCGTCAGGATTGATTTTGTATCCCCGTGAGGGAATAGAAAATTCTCTAAAAGTGCCATTTTGTTAGGAACAATTTCATATTTAATATTTTTATGTTCATCCATTGTGGACACATAAAATACAAAAAAGACTATTTTTTCTCTTATCATTGAAGGGCTGTAACTTAGAGAGTAAAGTGTTTTGAATAAAAAAAAATATTTATTTTTTGTTAAAAAAAATATCCTTTAAAATCTTTCACATCAATATAGAAACATCCTATATATTATATACTAATGGAGATAATGATGAGCCTTTTAGAATATTCCATATATTCGGAAAGTGTTATTTCGGATATTTTCAGATAGAGTTCCTTTTCTTATGAGGTTGTGTAGAATATGTAAAAGGTTGTATGGAAGGTGAAGGGAGTAGCACTTATAAAGCAGGCTTCTATACCGCACAGAATCAAACGCTAGTTTAAACAAAAATCGGGGATTAATGTGCATAGAATGGATGAGATTCCTCGTAATATTTAACCCTGCATTCAAAATCTAAAACCTTTGAATGCAGAGTTAAATATTACGAGTAGTTCATTGGATGTCATTCATCATAAATGTTTGAAGAGATTTATACTCCTTAAACATTCATTATAAAAATCAAAGATTGAGTTAGAGAGGAAATTATTAAAGTGGCGAGGTTTGGATTTATAGATGTTCATATCTCCCACTATGATAACATTATCATAGAGGATTGCTTTACTGAAATTTCATCATCGATGGTACATCCCCAATAAAATATTCATTATTTGATGTTTTTAATATATTATTATGATAAATTGAATAAAAAGGAATTTGAAACAAAAATAATTTTTTTCATCTGTGATATTTTTTACTTACGTTACGTTTTATTTAATTTGTTTAAATAACTGTGACCAATTTAATGAATACTCTTTTCTATTGATTCAATTCTGATTATTTATATTTAGAATTAATGTAAATAGTATGTTTATTTTTTAATTTTAATAAAGTTGACTGAGGAAAATAACAAGAAATATTATTTAGGCTATAGCCGACTATAATATGCATATAAAAAAAGTATAACTTTGTGTTATTTCTCAAAAACTGTCACATGTAGAAAAATTCTGAGCATACCATTGGATTTTGCTTAAAAACGTGTTTTAACAATATATTTTATTCATTTATTAAAACGCTAGAGCGGTTTTTAAATGTGACAGAAAATCAAGAAATTTCCAGTATCTCGACAACCATTCAAGATTTTTCTATGTAGTTTTTACTAAAAACGTCTCCCAAGAATCGATCTCCCTACAACTTGCTCGATTTTTCTCTATCTTGTCTGGGAATAGGATTTCTCTGTTAAAACCATCCAAATTGCGGCAACCTGTACGTATAATCTATATTTTGTATTCTTTTATTGGAATAAATAATAGAAATATAGCATTTACTTGATTTTGTAATAAGATCATTAAGATAAATAAATCACAGTTATTTAAATAAATTAAATAAAAATGGGATTTGTAAATATGAATGCAAATAAGAAATAACGATGTATTTAAGAAGAAATAAGTAGGGATTCGAGGTACTTACAGAATATTAGGAGTAACACAATTGAGGGGGACGTCAGTACAACCAAGCGAATGCGTCTGCTCGTCTAGGTTTTGGACAGAGTGTTATAAATACACTCACTACAAAATAAAAATGTAATTAATGGTTTTATTATTTAGACATTGGTAGTTCATATTGTATGAAATAAATATGAATAAATTATTAAAAATCAACCAATAAAACACAGATTAAATTGAATAACTTTAAATTCTTGACTAGTTTCGGGTTATTAGCCAATTTTCGACAGAATATAAAATTTTAAATTGTGTTTTATTTGTTGATTTTCAATAATTTATTCATATTTATTTCATAACTAAAAATTATTTGAAAATAATCAATAAATTATTTCCACATTTAGATCTGTGACTATTGACATACTTTAAACAAATTCACATTAAAACAACGACTTCCCGGGCAAATACTCCGCCGGATATTGAATTACATAATGTACACTTTGTGTTGCATCAATAAAATATTGCATCAAGCAATAAATTTTTGATCCAAGAAAAATTCAATGTAAAAAATATAATTATAAATATAATTAACAATTATCATTAACAAAAATAAGATAATCGGGGCTATTCCTTCCGTAGGGTTAACGTTAATAAATATAAATAAATAACATACACGTTAAACTACATGTATGTTATTAATTTATTTCACATTCTATGAATGAACAAAAGCTGCTTAGACTGTTACGATAAAATATAACGTATATGTTAAATATGGCCAAATCAAATGAAATCGACCATAAGAAAACATTTTTTTGATAATTTTGATTAATAATTACATCAAATCATGAAATCTATCATCGACATAAAATTACCCAGGGTTCATTTTAAAATGGACAACGAAATAAATTGCACACATATTTGCATGGTTCACGTAAAACATATGGTATCTATAAGCATTACTGATTTAAATTTGTTTTCCAAAACTTTATTAAAATTAATATAATCCTCTTATTTTCTAAAAAAACCGTCTACATTTTTGTCAGATTAACCTCCCAGCACAGACAACCACTTTTATTCTATTGTGTATAGTTAATTTCATTTTTATTTAAATTCTCACTTATTCCGCGGTAACATATATATATATATATATATATATATATATATACAAATATCTTTATTCAAGGGACTTTTACATTATATTAAGTACAGTATTGTATAGTATAATACGGTATATAAATTGAGGTTGTCCTTTCATAGGCTATCGACCCGAGGTCTTTCTGCCAGTTGTAACATATTTTTATGTAATAATTTAAATACATACTAATTATTACTTAATTTTAAAATTTATAAAAATGTACGTCGGAATAAAGATATTTGTATAAATGTATACATTTATTTTGTTGAATCCGGTATTATTTTATTTTTTAGAAATATCCAAGCGGCGTAACAGCAACAGCAACAGCAACGGCATTGACAACGCAATAAAACATTTGTGGCAGGTGAATAATGTGAGGTTAGTCTAGCATAGACCGATTCAGCTGATTGTGCTAGACCGGGCTATTCATTACCGTGTTCTACATACAATTCAAAACAGACAATGCCATTCTATTTATATAATGTCAGCAATTACACTGCGATTCATTTAATGTAATAAATAAATACCTTACCTCTTTGTAATAATGAAAACTAATTATAATTAAGCCGAGTATTATTGTTTATTATTTTCGCTTAGTATTGTTTATTAATTAAAATATGAAGTAATAAATGGATAAAATAAATAAATTTAACCGTATCCACCTATTACGATCTTAATTAAATTAAATGAATAAAAAAATAAAATAATTAATTACTTAATCACTTTCTTTCCATTTGCTCTGCAATTAAGTACTTACAAAGTAAGTATACAAAAATACAAATATCTGTTGAAACAACTACTTCCCGGGCAAATACCCATGCCGGACATTGAATTATATAATAGACATCTGCTGTTGCATCTCAGAAAAACGCTGGAAAAACAACGTTTTTTTTTTTCAAATCAAGAAAATTTCATACAAACAAAACTAAATATGTTAAAAAGGCCATCTGTAGACATGTGTTTCGGGATCTATGCCTCGTATGAAATTTTCTTGATTAATTGTTGGCGCCACGCCCACCCTTAGTGGACGTTGGGCCCACCCGGGCCATAAACCCCCACCCGGGGTTTCTTATATTTAGTTTAGTGATAATTAGTTTGTAGGAAATAAAGAGAGTCAAGCAACAGACATCAACGAGTAAACATCTTAGCGTTATTATTCAAAACATCCCCTCAAGTTGAATATTACATTAATAATAACAGATATTTGCTGTTGCATAAAAATAACATATTTTATAATGAAACAATTTTTGAAACGAAAATATTTAATGCAAAAAACAAATAAAATAAAATAAAATAAAATAAAATAGGCAGAAAGACCTCGGGTCGATAGCATATGAAAGGACAACCTCAAATTATATACCGTATTATACTATACAATACTTAATATAATGTAAAAGTCCCTCGAATAAAGATATTTGTATATAAAATAAAAGTTAGGTAATATAAGGCTATCTGCAGACACGTGTTTCGGGATTTCATCCATCATCAGTACAACTATGCCTTATATAATTGCAAAGTTGTTAATTAATTAAAAACCACCGTCACTTTTAAGTTTTTTATGTTTTCTGTATCCCAATTATTATTTTATTTTTTTGCAGAAACTTTCAATCTTCGAAGTTAAATGCTGCTAACAAAACTTTCCATTCATTTTTTTCTTCTTCTTATTTTTTTATGTTTCTAAATATATCCTTAAAAGTAATTTAATTCAATTTACAGCACAAAGACGAGTCGCCCGTTTAAAAAGTAATCCAAGTCGTGCATGCGTCCGCAAAGGCTTTCGCGAAATAAGCGACGTTTTATGGGGGCGCGACATGCACACGAAACTACTGCCCCGAGGCATGCAATTCGAGAATGTCACCGCCGTGTTTTGCACTAAACGAAGTATATCCGTCGTTGCATCTGTTATAAATACCGTCAATTATAACTTAAGATCGGATTAGGCGATTAGAACAGGAGTTTATGTTTTAATTCAGCGCGGTTTTCGATCGTAATTCTCGGGGCGTTTGAGCTTTTTTTTTGTTTCGTCCTACAAAGGGAAATTGTTGAGTAAATAATGGTGGATTAAAAAAAGGGGGTTGTAAATTAATTTAGGTTTTATTTTATCGGATATAAATGTACACTTATGTGCAATAAAATTAAGCACACGTCTCATTGCTATATTTTTATAAGATTCTAGTTGTGTAATTCGGGTTTGATTTAATTTTTAAATTGTTGTCTAAATGACGCGGCATTTTGACTTTGAGGAAATTGAAATTTTTACCTACATATTTCCGTAATTAGGAAAACTCATCATATCCGCATTAATCGATAACTTATTTTATGTGCTTAATTTTATTGCACAGAAATGTACAGTATGAGCGAAACTCAATGCCCCAGCTCTGTTATAGGAAACAGAAAAACGATAGAAAAAAATTGAAAAGAGCTTCATAAATTACATTTTGTAAGGTCCATTTTAAGCCCAAATTGGATATTTTTTTCAAATATGGAAACCGAAGTAACGACGTCAACGATTTCATTTTCCCAGAAATATATTTATATTTTAGAAAATTAAAATAAAGCTATTTTCTATTTAAATCTATTTTTTCTGTATAATTTTTGTGGATTTTTTCAACATGTGAAAAAATTAACATTTTTGAGCTACTGAAAATCCACATATCGTCATACCAAGAACACTTCGGTATTAACATGAGCTATATTTGCAATTTCTTCAAGAACATCTTCCTGTGCTAGCAAGAATTTATTTCCTTTTGTTTTAAATGAATATTTATAAATATTGGGTTTTATTAAATAAAAATGATTTGAAAATAATTAATAAATTATTTCCACATTTAGCTCTGTGACTTTTACGTTTACGTTAAACGTTTAACGTACTTACGTAAGCTCACAGAGCTAAATATGGAAATAATTTATTAATTATTTTCAAATCATTTTTATTTAATATATTTAAATAACTGTAACCAAGTGAAATAATATAAATATTGGGTTGTTCGGAAAGTCATTTCATTTTTTCTATATATAGAAATGAAAGACAATTTTCTTAAAATAAATTAATATTGTATTCAATTAAATATTATCCATTCTGAGCTATTACCTTTTCTCATATTTCCGACAGTAGCATGATTCCACGCTTATAAATCATTATCAAGAATTCATAATGGCATTAAGCCGAAACTAGTTGAATTCAAATTAAAAATAAGTAAACTAAGCCAAGTGTATAAATGGTTGGGAGCTGTGTGAAGATTTAAATGATTAATTTAAGAAAAACACTTATACAAACTTATTCATTAAATATTTATTATTACTAAATACGTATTTCGACTACGATATGGTCATCTTCAAAAGAAAAGTTTTTACATTTTTTCTTATATTAATAAGCCAAGTGAATTTAATTTACAAGTCCAATCTAATATAAATAATAAATTCCTGGCTAAAAAACCGACTGTCGATAGCTATTTAGTAATATATTATATGAAATGTATTGTATTATACTTAATGTAAATTCTATAATAAAGATGATATAATAAATTCCCGCTGTTCGATAGCCAATTAACAAATATAAATTGTACTTAAATAAATTAAGTTAATATTCCTTTTTAAATTATGTTTATATTTCTATGAATTGTAGAAATTTCAATGTACAATATTGAAGTATAATTTAAATTCTTTTTATATTTAGGGGGGTAGTCCTCCGAGCAAAAGGGGTGCTTTCACCTGGTGCAGAGGTCACGGGAAGCGGCTGATCGCGTTAAAAAAATGGTGCCCGAAAGCTATTTGTTTTATTAATAAATGGATATACTCAAAGTTGTCATTTTCTTTTGTCTTAGTATTAAAAAAAATCTAAAAAAAACACCTATTTTCAGTCATATTTAGAGGACTACCCCCTTAGTCCTCTAAATAGGTAGTTTTTTTTAGATTTTTTTAATACTAAGAAAAAAGGAGAAGATTAATTCAAATTATACCTCAACATTGTAAATTGAAATTTCTAAAATTCATAAATATACGGGGTTATTCCCTATGGCAAATGTTACGTTTAAAATGTACGTTAATTAATGCGCATTCTATGAATTAATATCTATTACAAAAGTTGCTTAGACTGTGAGGATTAAAATAAAATTAAACTTAACATTTCCCTTACTGAATAGTTCCGATTAATTATACATTTGATTTTGTAATTTTTATTATTTAATTTGTTTTCTTTTGCTGTATTTATCTGTTAATAAAGATCATTATTAATAATAAATTCCAATTATTTATAAAAAAATTTAACATTTTTTTTCCTTTAATTCATTTTCAACAAAATCAATTTTATATCTCAGAATCGCTTTGCATTCGCGCATTTCTCGCCAATAAACGCTAAGAATTGAATAAATGGAGCACGTATATTTCCCCCCTCGGCCCCTCCTCCTCACTCCCCGCATGCTTAATTCAGCAGTATTGACGTTTTCTTTGTTCTTCGCCCGAAGCATAATTGTATTCCAAGGTGCAGCTGTTTAGACATTAAAATAATGCAATTTGCATAAAAGATGTGCCCCCGGTTCTCGTTTTGTTTAATTTTTTTCTCTCGAATGTATGCACGGCGAATTAATAGGAAAGTAAACGGACGGGATTCTCTTGTTTTGCATTTTTTGTTTTTTGTTAGTTTTATTTTGTCTTTTAGCAGTGTGTTCTTGTGCAGCGGAAAAACGCCGGATTAATTGCAAAGCGATAAATATTCACAGATTTAATTGAAAATAATAAATAAAATAAAACATTATTTCCTTTTTATAATTTTAATTTAAAATAAAGGTAAGGCAATGACTTCAGAGCTGAAATTAGAAAAAAGAACTGCAATAAGTTGCGACTATTAACACGAAATTATCCAGTACGAGCTACGTTAGAGTTGAAATTATTATTAATAATTCAACATTTTTATTAACACACAGATACATACATATATACATGTTGTTATTATAATATTTAAACTTAAAAAAAAGAAAAAAAGAAAACATGAAATAAGGTGATGTAACTGGTACCGTCAAATGGCTATCAACCAGAGGTCTTTCTGCCAAGGTTTGTAATTTCTGTCTAGCGTCAGCCATCAATAAGTGAAAGGATGAAATAATAAAATATATTCGAAAATTGTGTTTCGTGGGGTTTTGTATTTCGGAGGAATTTCGGGGTTTCTGTGTAAACAAAATAGGTATTTTTGGAGAATTTTTCGGAGAGGAATTGACTTTATCGATTATTTTTCTAAGTTTTAAATCTTGTTACATTTTCTTGTTATCTTAATTTTAGTCAGTAGTTGGAATAAAGATTATTTAATTCAACTTACTGGTATTTGTAATTTTAAAACCAAATCGCGATCCCGCGTAATTTACAGGTAGCGTTGTAGAGAAATTGGTTTGGAGGATTATGTATTAGGTTTGTATTATTAATAATAATAATAACTTTATTTATCCAACGGAGTAACCAATACTGGATAAGTTAAATTTTCCAAAAATTCATACAATAGAAAGAATATGTAGACACACAAAAAATATACAATAAGAGCAAAAGCATAGAAAAATATTTAATAAAATGTTTAACCACCGCTGGATGGATTATAGTTGAACATTTTATTTATTTTTGTTTCTTCTTTATTTAACTATAGGATTTACCTGATACTTATTAAGTCAAATTGTTCTAACAATGTGTTAATAATCCTTGTAGTATTAAAATTAACAAACGAGCTTGTTTCTGTTAGATTAGTCATTTTGTTCAGTCCCACAGATCTGCTTAAATATTATATATATATAAATCTTTATTGGCAGATTATTTTTAACAAAGTAATAATAATAAATGAATACAATAAATAACTAACATAAAAATAAATTCTTCTGCCAATTGGCTATCGACCGTTGGTCTTTCCGCCTGATTTTGTAGGCGTCTGTCCTTGTCAGTTGCTGTGTATTATTTTAATGCTTTTTTTATATTTGTTTGTATGTCTACATATTCTTTCTATTGTGTAAATTTATGGACAATTTTACAGAATTTCGTTTCCTGTTCTCATAAACAGGAAAAGTTGCCTTCATTTAGTGGACGAAACAACAATTTTCTGTGGCCACCTTGTAGAATCGAATCGTTGACGATGCACATGAAATTAGGCAAAAAATTAGGCATATTCTTTATAGCACTTGCATTATTCTCTAACTTCCATCACTTCTGTTCTAGATCATTTTCCTTAATTTTTCGTATCCGTATCTCTACCATAATTGGCAAATGGTCAGACCTCAAGACTTCCTCCACCTCCATTACTCTAATTTCTTACCTATTTAGCCATTTAATTGCGACATAATTAATGACTAATGATCCTTTTTATCCCATAAATATTTCCTTATTTTTTTTTTTTTCCAATCGTTATCTCAACTATTATTCGCAAATAGTTAGACCCCACGACTTCCTCCCTCTTCCATTATTCTAATTACTTCTCTATTTAGCCCCTTTATTGAGACATAATCAATGACTGATATTCCTTCTTGTCACACAAATGTTTTCTTTCCTTTCCACTCACCTTCAGCCCCTCTTCTATTAAACTATCCCTCATCCTCCAATACTACATGTTTATCAATTTATTGTAAGACGTTCATACTTTTAATTCACCTTGACTGCTTACTCCTCCCCCATTAAAAAAATCTCATCGAACAACACATCTCGTTACTTCATTTCCTTTCTCATCCAGCACTTTCCGCACTTCGATCCAGTTCTTATTAATGTACACTATCCTTACCTTCACTTGACACTTCTTTTGATATTTCACTCATGCTATGCTATCTACCTCTTCTATAAATTCCCAACCCCAGTTACACTTCGTTCCCACTATCAGGGTGGTTCATGTGGTTGGTACAATCGAAGGATGTATGATCCCGCCTTTTGTCCTTTCTTTCATAGCATCCTTCGATTGTATCATCTACATGAACCGCCCTGGTAATACATTTCTAGCTCCTCTACAAACAGTAGGCGTGGATGATTTTAGAAAATAACTGATTTTTAATACAAAAATGAAAAATTAAAACATTTAAATAAATAAATGAATAAATAATTTCTTTTTCGTTAAAACTAAACCTAGAACTAAATCCTCATCCTATCTATAATTATATAAACCAAATATTAATTAAAAAAAAATGTTGGGCGCCACTCAAGGAAATTCCCTTGAGGCGGAAAACAACGATAAAAAAACAGAACTAGAAGCGGTAAAGTTATGAATTAAATGCGTTTTATTCTTGTGCATAAATTAAGTAACTCTTAATTAGCTCTCGCAATTTAACAAAAATACTTAAGGATTGATGTCCTGGCCTAATAAAATCTTGTATATTCTTACTCGATCGACACAGGTTCCCGAGGCTGAGGAATCGTCGGAAATAATCAAAAACCAACCAGCAACAGCCTAACGCTTATAAACCGATTAATCTATCTTCATTCCTCTTAAAGAGCATGAAAAAGGTGCTGGTCCTCCATATTAGAAAAAATATACTTCCCCAGAGACGTCTGCATGTAAGTCAGTACACATATCAAAAGGGAAAATGAATAATATCAGCAATAAGTGGCGTCATTGAGAGGTGTTTAATAACACCTCCTTTGAGACCATAAATAGTACACTGTATCATAAGGGTGTAAACCCCATAACAACGAGATGGATCAAATCCATGCTTCAAAGCAGGAAATTCGCCAAGGAATCGATAACCAGTAGAGGCTGCCCTCAGGGAGATGTACTCTCTCGTGGTCCTTGGTGGTATTCTTGCATACCATATATGCTGATGACGTAGTACTGATAGTAACTGGTAAGTTCGAGAGGACTGTGATGGAAGTAATTTATTCGCATAAGAATAAAGTGTATTTAAAGTATATAAATATTAAAAAAATCCAACACTGTCTTTATACTGTTGCTAAATAGTGTAGGAACAAAAACCTAGGCGATCGTAGTTCCCTATACGAAGAAGAGGAAGCTCGATATGAACAATCCTTACCTGAAGGGATAGGGTTCCAACTATCCAAGGAAGTTAATTATCTGGGGATTTATCTATCCCAAAAACTTACTTGGAATAGACTATTACTGCACGTCAAGGAGAAAGCTCTTACAGGTCTATTCACCTGTAGCAACTAGGAAAGACCTGGGGCTCAATTCTAAAATGACAATATGGATACATGAGACGATAATGAGACTCACTATCACTTATGAAGCGTCCATCTGGTGGTCGAATCTGCAGTAAAAAACATGCACTCAAATTCTAAATAAGATTCAGCATTTTTCTGTATTACAGAAGCAATGAGGACGACTGAAACAGTGGTGCTTGACGTAACAGCTTTACACATATACCGTAAATTAAAAAGGGTTAATCCTTTAAAAAAGTCGATCAGTTGAAATTTATTCTCCCTTATCCATGAACAGTGCCACAGATGCACTGTCAACACTGTCGAAAAGATTAACAGTGAAACAAATAACGCATGTATCAGATCAGAGTGACTACGGACCTAAAATGGATTGCGGGTTTCTCTTGGACTGCGGTCTTGAATGCTTTCGCTTGGACTCGTCAATTTAATTGCGGACTTCAAATTTCTGTCGGATATAGCTCGAAGAAATACTAAGAATGCACAAAAATACCAATTTCAGTAACAAAAAACTATAGGTCACTTAAGCATCCTAAATCAAGCTTCTCATTTAATGGGGTTTCCGAACGATGATATAGATGTCATCTACACATTTGGAGAAAATGGGTACAAGATCATGATGCCTGAAAGGGATGATTGGTCCGGAGGCATTAATGTCCCCACACAGGTTAGGGGATCACTATATACCATAGGCGAGTCCCTAATGAATGAAATGGCTGGTTCGAGAGTCCGTGGACCAAGAACTGTAATCCACATGAGTCTGGAATCTGATTGCTCCACCTTATAAGCACAAATCATAATAATTCTGCTACGTTACAGACATTTCCTAGGGTAGGGACAGACAGGGGCAAATATTAGCATATCTAGTGATAGCAAAGCTACATTTATGGCCCTCCAGAATCTGGCAAAGAACTTGAGTTTATAATAAAAATACTGTAAACTTTCCTTCACTAAATTTATTTTAGTCCAGATGACATTTCGAACACGATGTGTTCATTCTCAATGGAGAAACAGTTACAAACAGTTACAGTTTTTGTTACAAACACTTACAGTTTTGTAACTGTTTCTCCATTGAGAATGTACACATCGTGTTCGAAATGTCATCTGGACTAAAATAAATTTAGTGAACTTGTTAATTGTTGAGGCTTCTACTTTGTTATACATTGTAATTCAATTTTAATAAATGAAACACTAAATGGAAACAAAGTAAAAAAGTGTTTAATTTATTAAAAAAAAGTGATAGAAAATTTACAGTATTTTTATTGTATTAATTAATTTTCACGTAACTCACAACAGTATATATTAACTTGAGTTTAATTCTGGAGTACCATAACTCCCTGATGAAACTGGCAAACGTCAACAAATTAAGCCTTATATGAGTGTCAGGGTATAAAGGAACAACTTTATTATTTTTAGTAGTGGAGGCACAAAAGATTTTTAGATCGAATAAACCAACTGGCAGCAACACTAGTGACGACTTCCCATTCAGGGGTGACTGCGCGATTAATCTAGTGCAGCAATGAGGAGCGACAATCGCTGTTGCTTCCAAAACTAGTCGCTCCAGTAACAGAACGACGGGACGACCAGCACGTGGTTTTTGCTGGTGTTAGATCCAAACTCACCTCAGCGATGATAATCACAGTTGCTAAGAACTCGCTTAACGATAACTACAGCCGCTTATCTAATTGATTAAGGCCTGCCCTCTTCGCGTCCCGTACAAAAAAAATCCTACGCTAAAATCCTGCTTTTTTCCCATAAATCATTACCTGCTTCCCTTAGGAAAGCCATTAGCAATTGTGATTACAGGAATGGCTTGACCAAAAAAAAAAACATATACAATATCCTCATTTGTTTCATAATTTACTATGTACCAAGCAGTGTGTAATTCTTGTCATAATGTCCTTAAGGCCAAATTAAAGATTATATTAATTGCAAAATACAAAATAATTACACAATACAAAATACACCACACCGCACTTGGAAAAAGCAATTCAAGGACCAGCTGACATCGCAGGGGTTCAGTCAAAACTCGTTCCTCCGGAGCGACCCCTTGCGACGCATGTGGGGACAATCATGGATAATAGTCATCGCTGAACTTGTAAAAGATTGTATACTATGAAATGATATTGCGCGTGGAAAACCCGCGGCTAAGGTGCTCGAGAGACGATTAAATAAATAATAAATAAATTCAAAGTTTTATCAAACATTTTAATTTTTTACACTTTTAAGGACTAGCAAAGACGTTTTTCTTATTCTTATTTGATGCCAGAATTAAGATTAATTGAATCCACATTATTAGAATTAAAAAAAAAAACATTTTTAATTTTTTATATCACTTATAAGTGCTATAAAAAGTAAGTGTTTTATTTATTCCTAATATTGAAAATGTGCCACGAAATAAATGCCTTCAAGTCCAAGAATCCACATTAGTGTTGTTTAATTAAAAAATGTAATTAAATTGGTCTAAGAAAGTAAAACAGATTTTTTGTATATCTTTTTTTTTTTTTGGTTTAATTATTTCATTCCCCGCGTATTCCCATCCCTATTACCACCCCGCATGCGTTCCATTCCATTATGTTTGCTTATTTCTTCTCCTTTTAAAGCGATGAAGCGTAAACTTGTTCTTATTCAGGGCGCGATCCTCCGGTCTCTAATAAAGCAAATGAAATTCGAGGCGGCATATTGACTTGGGATACAAAATAATTGCGGAGGGACAACCCGAGAAAATGATCTTATAATTTTATTATTGATGAAATTACTTATTTCCCGGGCCGTTTTCCATTCGATCCCGGGAAACGTATTAACGCCCCGGGTAATCCAATGACATCCAGCCCACCGTATAACTGATGGACCCTCGCCGCTTTTTTTTTCTACTTCTTCTTCGACGCTGTCGCCTTTACTCCGGCCGCATTTAAATATTTAAATTACATTTCTGGAGTGGAAAGAAAATGAGGTGAAGAGTGGGAAATGAATGATGCCGCAGCGCGTTGCGTAAACCGCGCCGTGTCGGAATTGTTTCGAGCACTGTGTTAAGTATGGTGGACTTACTATGGAGTTTATCTAATTGAGCAGAATGAACATAATAAGAAATTAATAGCAGAAAAACCTTTGGTCTATTATGAAAATATTTATTTTGTATATATACAAATATCTTTATTCATACAATTGCATTTTTATTGATGAAGGCGGCTGAACGGAAATAGTGTTGTGGTTATATACCCGATATTAATCATAATAAATTAAAGACCACGCAAGCGCCATCTTTTGCCTAATTTTAAGTGGCATCATCAACGATTTGGATCTACAAGGAAGGAAGGCTTGTCCTGTTTATTAGAACACTAAAAGAATTTCACATTTAATGTAATGTTCAGCCACCATTGATCTAGCGTATGGATAACAAGTCATGGCCATTTCGGCAAAAGATGGCGCTTACGTGGTCTTTAATTTATTATGATTAATATCGGGTATATAACCACAACACTATTTCCGTTCAGCCGCCTTCATCAAGGCGGAACACGCTAGTCTGATGAGGTTCGAAAAACCTAAATGGCCATCACTAGTTATATACAGATAATTTTAACAATCTATCAATATAAATAATTACAATACAGTTAGTCTGTCTGAGCTATCAATTTCAATTTACTTCATTAACGGAATCTCCATTTCC
This sequence comes from Philonthus spinipes, assembly GCA_963082785.1. Lineage (NCBI taxonomy): Eukaryota > Metazoa > Arthropoda > Insecta > Coleoptera > Staphylinidae > Philonthus > Philonthus spinipes. The sequence goes on from OY720314.1 coordinate 7,435,938, forward strand.
AAATTACAATTATAATTACATATTAAATCGACCAGAAGTCTTCCAGCCCTGTCATGAATTACTGAGCTAGCTGAACTCTCCTGATGATTAGCGCAAATGAATTGATGAATGGTTATTGTATGATGTTTATATTTAAGAAGGATTTTTTTTATTATATTAGATTATATACAATGTTTCAGACAATAAAGTCTCTAGTACTAGTAATAAATTAAATAAAATAATTTTAAACTTATTTAATAAATTTGAAAATATCTCAGTTTAAATAAAAACGCGTTAGCTTATAGAGCTGCAGCGACTCTATAAGATAACGCGGATCGTTCGAATAGTAATAGAAAGAACTAGAAAGAAACGCAAGAAAATGAAAAAAAAATAGAGTCAAGAAGAAGTAAGAAAGAAAAGCCCCCGGCTCGATTCCTCTCGCCGTAGACAAAAGCTCCACGGAGCAAAGAGGAAATATCACGTACGAAAGGGGGAGTTTCGGGCCGGCCCTTTGCGCGCGCTTTGCCGCCATCTAACGTGCACACGTACATCTTTATTTAAACCGAGAACACGCTTTGATAAAATACACTTAAGCATTCCCAATTTAATTTTTGCCTTTTCTTCCCTCGCCCGCCCTCCCGTCTCCTATTTGTTTTCATTATTGCGCCGCTCTTTTCGGTCCCTTTCTTCCTTGTCGCCCTTTCAGGAATCGAGTTTAAAACTACGGAATTATGATAATCGCGTTTAGCACATTCTGGAAGGGGGAGGGTAATAAAATTTAAACAGCAGGAATGGAAGACTCCACGTTACACTTTTTTATATTGATACATTTATTTAAACATAAAAAATATATATTTTAACAACATGCCCGCAATGTTTTATGCTCCAAATAAAATTAATTAATATAAAAAAAATTAGGAGGAAAAAATGATGGTGGATAGCTATTTTCTTAAGCTTAACCATCATACCTAACAGTAGAAATGAAAAAGTGTATAAAATAACTACCATTCTAAAATTACAATGAAATTAAACAGGGAATATTTCTGGCAATGATCAATAAAATTCGATCAATCCTTTTTTTCCAACTGTAAAAATTAGTTACACTACACGTTTTCTAAAGGGAAAGGTTGTTCTAGTATCGAGGAGATCAACTTCACCTTTATACGATAGACATTTTCGAACAATGAAAGAGTACACTTCTTAAGGCTGCGATTTTACGCCTAATAAACGGTACGATTAACGACAGAGGTTTTACAACATATGTGTGTTTATTTTATTCCAACTTTGATTTTTCAACCTAGCGACAAACATCTGAACTACTAGATACTGTTCCACAATAAAAATGATGGCGTCGAACTTATTTGTTCTTATTGACTATTTTATAGGATTTTTTTTAAATGTTTGTTACATAATTACTTAACAAATTAATTAATTATACAAACATTTGTACTAAAAACAACTCTATCTTATTTCCTAAGATTAAAAGTTATTTACTAAGGACACCAACACGAAACCGTTTACCACATTACTTCGTGTTGAGCCTTTTCCTGACATGAGCCGTGACATCTTGGGCGTTTTCTGTATGTTTTTCGCGGAGAACATCTTCCACGAATATCGCTACTTTATTCCATATCTCTTCGCATTTCAGCATATTGTTGACAATTGTTTCTGGGAACAGATGCCCTATTTCTGCTTCCAATGCTTCTCTCTTATTTGTCCATCTCTGGTAAAAAAAGAATGTGTGTTCTTCGTCATCTCGCTCGTTACCACAGTAGTTGCACAGCCATCCATCCCATCCGATGGAGGTGAGAAAGTAGGTAACCTCTCCGTGACCGCGCTCGAGCCATGGTTTGATGAAGGGCAACAATCTAGCGGTCCATCTGCCCTTATCAATACTGGACCATGTATTCTGCCACTCTTCTAGGGTCCGTGCCCTTTCCTTTCTGTTGGCACGCTTCCGTCCTATCTCTGCCTTTTTCTCGTATATTGCTTTCCTCTCTATAGCCAGCAGCCTAATGGGGATTACACCGGCAATTATCAGGATCGCTGCCTCAGATACCGTGCGGTATGCGCATGATACTCTGAGAGCGGCCCTTCTTTGTATCGATGCTAAACGCTGGCGATAGCATTCAATTTTCATTTTATCATCCCATATTTCTGATCCGTACAAAGGCATAGAATGGACCGTTGTCATTAAAAGACGGCGCTTGCTAGATTTCGGACCATGGGTGTTAGCCATGGCGACGTGGTCTGTATCTCAGCTTTTTCAGCTATACAACGGATATGTTAACCAAAGGTCAGTTTATTATTTATCATAATGCCGAGATACCGCACGAATTGTTTTGTATACACCTGCTCACCTCCGACCATCATAGGCATTATAGTAGGTATTCTCTTTTTTGTGAGGACTACGATTTCCGTTTTGGCAATCGCTAGTGATAATTCGTCGTCTATCATCCATCTGTTTACTCTTCGCATTACTTGGTTCAGTTTGAGCTGAGCTAGATCCACACTACGAGCTGTTATAATGGCTGCTATATCGTCCGCATACCCTACAAGGTGAATCTCATCAGGCATCGCCAAACGCAGCAAACCATCATATGTAATGTTCCATAAATCAGGTCCAAGGATGGATCCTTGAGCTGCACCCACTGTTACTTTACGCGATAACCTGCCCTCAGTTGTGTCGTACATCAATGTTCTATTTTTAAGGTAGTCCGCCAAAATTTTGAAAAGGTAATTGGGGATATTAAAGTCTTCAAGTGCGTCCAATATATCAGACCATCTGGCTGAATTGAAAGCATTTTTGACATCAAGTGTGACAAGGAGCACTACTTTTCTAGAGTGTTGATTCCCTTCCTCTGCAGTCCGTACAGCCCGAAAAACTTCTTGGGCCGCGTCTATGGTGGAACGCTCACGTCGGAATCCATGCCTGTCAGATAGATTGCCAGAGGCAGAAATAAGACGAGGCTGTATTAATTTTTCTAATACCTTTCCAGCGGTATCTAACATACACAACGGTCTGTATGAAGAGGGTGCTAATGGGTCGCCCTTGCCATTGCTGATCAGTATGAGACGTGCCACTTTCCATCGGGAAGGGAAAATCCCCGTTTTCAAGCAGGCATTGTACATATTAAACAATAGCTCAGGTTTCTCTCGATATGTGATTTTTAGTACCTCGCTGGGAATACCATCTGGCCCTGGAGCTTTCCTATTACGAAGAGATCCCACAGCCAGTCGCAGTTCTGGAGGAATATTGTCGATTTCTTCAGATTGATTTGTCTCCTTACGTATTGGGTGATTTGGGAACAATGTATCAACGATTTTATTTATAGTTTCCGCTTCCTTCACCACGCCAGGTGGGCATATTCGTAACTTCTTGGTTACTATTTTGTAGCCAAGACCCCATGGATCATCGTTAACTTCCTCTCCTAGGATTTTCCATTGTCTAGCCTTGCTCTGATTGATCATTTTTCGGAGATTCTTTTTTGCATTCTGCGAAGAGTAGGTTTGTTTCCTCTCTGGTTCTAGCTCTTTGTGATCTTCGCCTTAGGTTGTGGCAGGTTTTCCGCATGTTGCTTATTTCTGGCGTCCACCTATAGACTGGTTGTTTATTGTGTCTGGGCCTCACATAAGGCATAAATCTATCGCAGGCTCTGCGTATAATGTTCATAGAGTATTCCGTAGAGCGTTCGGCTAAGTTGAAGCTTTCGTTTGGAGGCTGTGAATTTGGCAGGTTGGTATTAATAGTTACAGCGAACCTTTCTTTGTCGATTTTGTTTATGTTCCACCGTTTTAGTCCTAGTGGTTCACGTGGTATGGTTCCTAGGTCATTGCGGATATTGAATGTTATGTACCAGTAAAATCTTCAATAACTCTCCAGCCATCTATTGTTCGCACCAGCTGTTCCGAAGCAAATGAGATATCTGGTATCGACTCGCCATATCCTGGTCGACGAAAAATTGTTAGGTTCCCTGAATTCAGAACTATAAGGCTTGTGCTGTCACTCATTTCAAGAAGGTATTTTCCCCGTGAGTTTGTGTTGGTCATACCCCATCCAATTCCTCTTGCGTTGAAATCTCCCCAAAACTAATATATTTCCATTTGTTTGTAGAATTTTATCTTCCAGTGCATTTATTTTTTCTCTGAATGCTTGTATTGGCTCGTTTGGTGTAAAATAACAGCTGAAAATAGTGATGTCTTTACTCCTGACCCATACAAAACCACGTTCACTTCCATGAGATGTTACTAGCATTTTGTTTTGTTCTCTAATCCAAATAGCGGACGTTCCTAATTCATCTTGATACCAATTTGGAGATTTAAGATTGCGATATTGCTCGCTGATTAGCAATATATCAATTTCTGTCTCCCGTACAATCTGGTGAAGATCTGATAAGGGAAGTCCGTAGTGGTTCAGGTAAAAAGAGACAAAAGTGGAAACAATCAACCTGATTGGGACAACAAACAAAATGAGAATATCTTTCGGGATAGGAGTAAAAATAAAAAATGTTAGACACAGCTGTTCTGTGCAAGTAGTTGGTCCCACCTCCTATTTAAATTTGCTTGTAGTATATTAGTCATTGTTACGTCTTCTCGCTTCTTTGAGGGCTTCCTTGAATACAAGGCATCTACTGGATCCAGTTTGATGTTTTGTTAGTTCTTCATTACATCCCTTCTCAGCGCAGAGCATGCAATATTCAGGATTTCTACACTGTTTTCCTGCTTTGCCACATTTAAAGCAAAGATTTTTCTTATCTATTCCTTTGCAGTTCCTGGCGAAGTGACCGTAATTAAGACATCGGTAGCATCTAGTAACTCTCGGTCTTAGTCTGATTCGACAGTTAACCACTCCGATTAATATCCGTTCATCTTTAATTAATTTTGTCGCTCCTCTTGCGTTAATAGTAACAATGGCCATTTTCTGTTCTCTTTTTCCAACATTTATGATTGTCACACTTATATCGTTAGCAAGTTCACCTAGATTTGGCTTAATCGTATAAGTGATTTCCTCGTTAGTTGTCAATCCATCGAGGTCTTTGATTTCTAATGTTTCCTTTTCTTCTAAACAGCATACTTTTGCGCTTTCTCCCAATTTATTTTGGATTGTCTCCCCAAGAACATCTTTATTTATTGTTTTGTTTCCAATTTTGACAAGAACTTTCGCTGATTCTGTTTTGCTTATAGATTTAATTTCAGCACCGATCTCAATTGGACTTAAATTTTCCCGAATTTCTTTTAATACATCGGCATATGATTTTCCCTCAGCTGGTTCAATTAGCAGTGCCTCCTTGCGTCTTTTATATGTTGGCTTATTCCTTATTTTCTTCTCTTCATTTTTGTTTCTTTGTAGTTTATGGAGGTTATCCATATTTTCATTATCAGATTCGAGGTTTACTTTATCTGCCTCTTGAGCGTAGATTTCTTTTTGTGTATTCTTCTTTTGTCTTTTTTCTTTCTTTCTAGTTTTTTTTTCTAGAATCCATTCGTTATCTCTATTATTTATATTCAGTATTTCTACATTATCTACAATACTGTAGTCTGTAATTGTTTTTGTAAGTATAGTTTCATTTGGTCTCGTTGATGGGCGATGATTAGTATTATTTTTTGTGGTTTCTTGCAGATCGGTGTACGCTCTTTCCCAGGTATTCCTGTAGTTTATATATTAAGGATTAAGGAGTATACAAATAATAATATTATGATTGTATTAAATATGGATATTAAGAGGAAGACTTTCCACGTATAATCAGATATTTTTAATGTACATTAAATGTATTTTTGTAAATTAAATTAATTTTTGAAAAAATATTTTTTCACATTTTTTGGTTTTAAAAAATAAAAATTATCTGATGTCGTTCATCGATTTCTTTTTGTGTATTCTGTGTATTCTTCTTTTGTCTTTTTTCTTTCTTTCTAGTTTTTTTTTTTTCTAGAATCCATTCGTTATCTCTATTATTTATATTCAGTATTTCTACATTGTCTACAATACTGTAGTCTGTAATTGTTTTTGTAATTATAGTTTCATTTTGTCTCGTTGATGGGCGATGATATCATTTTTTGTGGTTTCTTGCAGATCAGTGTACGCTCTTACCCAGGTATTCCTGTAGTTTATATATTAAGGATTAAGGAGCATACAAATAATAATATTATAATTGTATTAAATATGGATATTAAGAGGAAGACTTTCCACGTATAATCAGATATTTTTAATGTAAATTAAATGTATTTTTGTAAATTCAATTAATTTTTGAAAAAATATTTTTTCACATTTTTTAGTTTTAAAAAATAAAAATTATCTGATGTCGTTCATCAGTAAATAAGGTATCTGCCTGTATTTAATGTTTATTTTTCTATGACTGAATAACATTGTTAATCGCTCAAAACGGAAACGGAAATCGTAGCCTTAGCAGCAAGACAATCTCAAACCTGAAAAGTGTAACATTGTTTTCTTAGGAATAAACAACAATTTTCAAATTCGTGCTAAATTGATTAAAAGCTCCTCACAATGCAAAACAGGGGAATTAAAAGAAACAAGTAGGTTGTGTCACCAAAGATAAATCCAGAAGACACGTTTCATTATTATGTCAATTAAAAAAAAAACAACGTATTGTTGATGAATTTATAAGAACTCGCATGATATTCCTGTTTTCGTCCGAATTTCATCTGGATATTTTTTTCAAGTCCGCGCGAGGAATTACAAGTAGTATAATATTAATATTTTCAAAGCGTAATCCGTTGAAATATTAATGAAAGCAAAAAAAGAAACGAGCGGCCGAAATGAATTTATGATTGGTAACTTTAAGTGACTCCCAGAACCTCAAACGGCGCGGTTGAAATAAAACACGCCGCGGAAAGCAAAAAAAAAGACGACGAAGAAGAAATAATAAGGAGAGAAAGACGCGACAGGGACTTCCCCTCATTTCATAAGGAAGATTTTTAAATTAAAAAGAGAGAGGAAAAAGCAAGGGAACGAGTCGCGCGCCTTTGTGAATAAATTAAGGCATTGGAGGCGCGAACCATTTTTTTTGTATGTGTGTGTGGGGAAAAGTGGGGCTTCCCATTACGGAATGCTAATTCCCGATCGGTTCCCGCGTGTACTGACTTTTCCATTTAGCGTCGATAAGTCGCGCGCATTTTTATCAGGACTTTGAATTTCAGATTAGGTTTCCGATGCACGATTTTCATTTTCCGCGGGTTATTTTCATTCGGCGCCCGTTAATTATTCGCTGCGTTGTGTCTCGTGGAATTATTCCCTTCGTGTGCTTAATAACGAACGTAAAAAAGAAATGGGAAATAATAATCTGAAAAATAGAATCAAATATGGAAATGATGTAAGCAATAATTCAAAGAATTTAGATTTTTATTAAAAGAAAAAAAATATTATGATAAGGAAAGGAATTAAATATAATATATTTTAGTAAATTTCCAAAAAAAATTATAGATACTTTACGAATCTTTGATCATATAATTTTAAATTAAAAGTCCTATCTTGTGTAAGCTGCTGCCAGCATTAACACCAACAAATATTATTTTTATTATTCAATTTAAAATATCTCAGCTCATACTGGTGTTACACTACTTGGGAAAAAAAATTCACCCATACAGTTTAAAAATGTCCTGACTATTTGACAGGTTTGTAAAATGGTTGCCTTTTGGATTCGTGTTATTATTATTATCTTCCCAAACCACATATTGAAATTCAATTCCCCAAGACTCAACAATTAGTGTTGCCTTATATATTTTAAATCGCTTCATCTATAAAAATCCGCTGTAAAAAATGTCTATATATCGATGAGCTTGGGGCAATACATATTATACATAAAATCTGTATTTCCCATAACCCTAATATCCTTGCTAAATTTTATTATGTTGTTTTAAGAAAACAAAATTTCAGGAATGAAATCTTTTAAATTAGTAAAAATAAAATAGCTGGAAAAAGCATAGCGAGGAAGAAATATGCGAAACGAGAAGGATGAAGTAACGGCATTATAAATAGTCATAAATTATCCAGCTCGGCGAGCAGAGAGTCATGTAAAGGGGGAGGAGTGGCAGGGTGGCGTAAAGAAGTGGAAGAAGCAGAAGAAGGAATAAGGAAGAGTTATTCGAGCTTTTTAACTTTGGTGGCGGCGCGTAATGGAAAAGAGGCGCGAATGTAAGAGACATTTGCGTTATGTATACTGATGATTGAGGCCCCGGACCGTGCCGCATGCATACTAACTAACCGACCCCGCCGCCCCCCGCCCTGCTCGAAATGGCTTTCCGAACCGTGTCTTGTATTAGTTATATCGCTGCACAGACAGCCCCAGACATCTATCTTGAGAATTGAGAAACGCCGCTCCAAATGAAGTTTCGCAGTGCAGACGTGTCCGTCTGTTGCTGATACTGCTCCTTTCTACTCCCCATCCTCCGCCGCCTCCTCCCACACGGCTTCTTGTTGCTACGCCTGCACGTGTTGCACTGCGCGCACCTTTAAACTCGTTTCTGCAATTTGTTATCTTGCATCCAATAAACTGCGTCCAAAAAACACACATCAATTTTTGCTCGTTTCGTGAAATTTTAAATTTTATGCAAAACGTGACGATAATTTTTCTTTATTTACAATTTACCACCAGAATATATTTAAAAAAACTGTTTATCATAATAATAACATTTTTTCTTCTTTGTAAAGGGCTATGTTTTTCTGCTGTTTTTTCAATGTATATATACAATCATTATTATTGAGGTATTCATACATATATAGTGTAAAAAAATGTGTCCATTACAAAAGATGATGTATATAATTGCATAAAAACGCTAAATATTAATAAAGGTGCAGGCCCGGATGGAATCCCTCCTATTTTTCTAAAGAAGTGCATAAACTCACTCACACTTCCAATATTTTTTATCTTCGTTAAATCTTTAAATAATGGTTACTTCCCACAGAGATGGAAGCTAAATTTTGTCTACCCGATATATAAATCAGGCTGTAAGAGTAAGGTCACAGGACTGTTAGCATTCAATCTTGCATTCCTAAGATGTTGGATAAACTAGTGGGGCGGTAATTGAATGAATAAGAAGAGTGTATGAAGAAACCTTGGTAAGAACAAAAGTGGGAGAGAATGTATCTGAGCAATTCAGAGTGTGGAGTGGTGTGAGGCAGGGTTGCCCGCTGAGCCCATTGCTATTTAATTTATAGATAACGAAGTTAACGATTTATATTTGAGTGAGTTGGAGGAGGTACTGAGGAATGGGCAAGCGGGTGGGCAAGCCAAGTTATTGATGCTAGCATATGCGGATGAAGTGGTGTAATTGGCGAGGGAGATGAAAGAGATGTTGGCCAGGGTGGAAGGATATATGGATAAAAGAAGGTTATGTATAAATGTAGGTAAGACTAAGTGGATGCGATTTAGGAATAAAGGAAGAAATGGGAAAATGGGTGGATTGGAGTTGAAGGGCCAAACGATTGAAAGGGTCAATTCATTTAAGTATCTGGGTTTCATATTCCGAAGTACAGGCGGGTATGAAGAACAGGTCAAATGGACGACAGCTAGAGCGAGGAAAGCATGGAGTATGGTGAGAGTGAGATAGGGAAAATGGATTCAAGGGAATGTAGTGATGATCTGCAAGTTATGGGATGCGTGTGTACAGTCGATAATGTTGTATGGAGTGGAAGTTTGGGGCATGAGAAGTGTGTGGAAAGGGAGAAAATGGCGTTCTTGAAGCAGATACTGGGAGTAGAGAAATCTACGCCCGGATATATTCTGCTTCAAGAAACAAATAGGGGAAGTATGCATGGGAAGATTGTGAAGAGTATAGTAAGGTATGAGATGAAGTTAATCGAATTGGAAGGCTTGTTTGAGAGTAAATGGCTGTAAGTTTAAGATGGATGGTATATGGGGATCTACCGAAGTACCTAAGAGAAAGTAAACTGACTGCCGGGGAAAGAAAGGTTTTTGCTAGGGCACGGTGTGGTTCGGAAGAGCGGGGGAGGAAGGTATGGATGGAGTTGGCGTATGTTAGGTGTGTATTATGTTACGATGGGGAGGACACATGAAAGCACTTGGGGGAGGGGGGGTATCCAAGGAATGGATAGAAGGAGAGAGAAGAGTGGAGAGATGGATGAAGCACCAGCGCCATCCTGCTGGGGTAAAAATCGTTGATGCGGAGCGGGAGGCTAGAAGAAGGGAGGGAGGATTAGGGTGATGTTAGGGTTAGGTTTTTGTGAATTTTTGAATTTTTGGTTTTGTTTTGTTAATTTAAGAGGATGCCAATAAAGGTCTTTTTTTAGTGAGTGAGTCGGCGAATTACTCTTGTAAACATATAATCGCGGATGAACAGCACGGGTTTTACCCTTCTCGCTCAACGACAACAAATATTTTTATATTTACAAATTACGTACTGAACTCTTTTGAAGCTGGGTTTTCAGTTCACACTCTATATCATTTTCTAGACGACAATCGACATTAATATATAACTATTTTTTATTGGAACAGCTAATTTCTAGGGTAGAGAGTGTTGTTGATCTGGCATAATATTTGAACCGACTTTGTCCTTCAATAAATATATTACAAAAATGGTATAAAAGTCGTATCAAATATTAGGTTATATAAAAAGGAATACTGAAGAGTTCAGAAATATTAATAACATCAAAATACTCTATAACAGCTTAGTTCGACCTCACCTTGAGTATTGCTGTAATATTTGGTCACCTTACATAAGGAAAAGATCGAGCAGATTCAAAAGAAATTCATTAATTACGTTTTATTTAAGTTTAATTTACCGGGTTCATATCTTGAAATTTGCTCCTCTTAAATATGGACACATTAGAGAAACGTCGTATAAAATCGGATATACTTTTGGTTTACAAAATATTTAAATACATAGTTGATTGTCCAGACTTGTTAAATATTCTAGGTATCCACGTGCCTTGTCGCACCTTACGAAATAACTATACGTTCCACGTCCCTTTTTGCAGAACAAATTATTCTCACAATTCCGCAATAACACAAATGCTGCGACATGCAAATTCAATTGATTTTTGATTCCACGTTGCGAAAATGTTTGTTGTCTTGTTAGTGATGTGTACTATGTTATTTAATATCTGTATTAACTGTTTAACTTGTTTTGTAAAAAAAAATGTTTGTTTAAATATATATAAATATAAAATAATAGCAATACACCAATTAGACTTAGGTTTAGATTTATTATTAATTTTTAGTACATGAATTTTATACTGTAAAATGGAGACTCCGTAAATAAATAAATAAAAAAATGTCACAGTAGCTAAAGAAGGAATAATTTATTAATTATTTAAAATTCTTTTATTTAATTTAAAATGTATTGTATTATACCTAATGTAAATTTTAGAACACAAATTATTGTATATTTACAATTACATGACACTACTGCTGGACATTTATTCTTTAATATAATCCACAAAGGAAAAAAAAAACTTGCTTGAAATTGTTAATGATTAAATATTTAAAACAGCATTTCAACTGCAGATGATATTTATCGTTTGTAACTCTATCTTAAAATAATTACTCTATTAAATCAGATATATACGGACTTCGCCAAAGCATTCGACCGTGTTAGCCATGTGCATCTGATCTTTAAATTGCAAGCATTAGGATTTAGTGGTACGTTATTACAGTGGATTGAATCCTACCTTAAAAATAGATCGCAAATATTTAATTGCATCTTCTGAATTTTTGGTAACTTCGGGGGTCCCACAAGGATCGCACTTGGGCCCAGTGCTATTTATTCTATTTATAAATGACATCGGTATAGTTCATTGGCGAGAATGATTAACATTGTTAATAAATATCATAACAGAGTTAATATTTTTGGAGTTACTTTTAATATGTTTATAAATGAGGTGAAATGTGTTATATTGTGTGACTATTGTATATATATATTTATATGTATTACTTTTGCAAAGGGGATATATCCGTCAAATAAACTATTATTATTAAAATACAATAGTTTTGGCTGAAAGACCTCCGGTCGATAGCCGATTCATCATCTACAGAATATAATTCTAATTTTTGTATATTATTGTACATACATATACACATTTGAATAAAGATGGTTAGTTAGTTACAATAGTTTTTTATTATTTTTTAATAAGAAAATAGCAATCGACCATCGGTATATCAGCCCAAATTCTCTTGAAAATGGGCCAAAACTAGTCAAGAATTTAAAGTTATTAATTTTAATTTGTGACTACATTTATTTTATTGGTAGATTTAAAAAAAATATATTAAAATATTAATATATTTTTTTACTACAGAATGTTTAAATATTAAAAGTATTAAGTATATTAAACTTTATAACTTTGTTTATATTTTCGTTCTGTTATACTCAATAAAAGTAAAATGTGTTTTATTTAATCAAACATTTTTTGTATTGAACCATATATCTTGCTGTCCAGCAGATTTTCAATTTATTATTCTTAAAAATTGGAATGATTTTTAATAATGAAATTTTAAATTTAATACAACATCTTTATATGAAATTATATATATAAGGACTAAAATGAAAAGTCAATGAAATATTAAAATTTGTTATTACTATTACATACATTATTTCCTTATTTAAACTTGAACTTGACATTAAATTGTAAAACAACACCGATTATTAACACCTTGCATTATTGTTTACTACGACGACACAAATTGTTTTCGTTTAATAAACAAAACCAATTTGTTTATTAATATGTTCGTAAATGTATTTATAAACAAATACAAGTAATTATTCAAATAATTCAATACGTAATATAATATTTATAATTATCCTAGTGTATACTTACCCTCTCCACAAAAATTGCTCAAAACCCTCACAATTTATCCCTCCTTGCAAAATATTGCATTCCCCGCAACCCTAGTATTCCCCCAAAACATAACAACCCTTCGGTTACTATCCACCAATTCATCAACTCATGCATACATGACAGTTCAGCTGGCTAGCATTTTAATTTTCAAATCACCGTAAATTCATGCAGGGTAGAAAGACCTATGGTCGAAAGCCCATAAGAGACTACTAACACAATTGTACATATTGTTATAATAAATTTTGTAAAATTTTGTTGTCATATTGTCTGAATAAAGATGTTTGTATATTTGTTTATAACTGAATTAATTTCACTTTTGTCTAAATATAATTTAAAAGGAATATCAATTTAATTAATAAATTTCACTTGGTTTATTTCACTGGTATTATTTATACAATATGTATTCTTTCGAGCAAAATCTATTAAAGCACACCGAGCTTGTTATATTTTTCAAATATGAAGAGAATAAATTGACAAGGTTTTGAGTAAGTCCAAAAAAGATTAGTTTAGAGACAAGTAATTTGTGGTCTAACGTATCAAAAGCACGGCTGAAGTCTCTATGGATAAAGTTTGACCTCGAGAGTCGAGCTTTTCAGATAGATGCTGCTGCTTAAAAGTAGCTAATTTGGTTATAGTAGAGCACCCTTAATAAAACTGTGCTGTTGAGGTAGAGTTACCTTTTTTTCAGTATAGGGCAAATATTTCAGTGTTTCCAAAAATTAGGAAAGGTTAATTGTTTCGCAAAAAAATATTTACAATCATTGATTAAAAAAATGGGAATGTTATCAGATCCGAAAGTAGAGTAATTTTTTAGTTATTTTTACTTCCAAGAATGAGTTCGTCAGATATTGAAATCTTATTAAGTTTCATGGTTATTGATTGATTGAGTTATATATATAAAGTTGAGATTTCTTGAAGAAATAATGACGAAATACCACACATATTTCGACAAGGAAGGATTTTTTCGAACGCACAATTTTACAATCTTCTAAATTTTTTAAATACCATTTGTAGGAATTTATAAAAACACGGCTTTTGTATTATAACCAATATAAATAGAATGATCGAATTTCAGCTGCGAAGCGATCAGATTGAGCCAAAATGGTTGACCTAAGGCGATAGAGCCAGAAAAATTAATCATCACAAATCGTACGGCGGTGATCGGCGATCAAATTGTGCGGGAAAAAGGAACGATCAAAAGTTCCATTTGTAGATATGGATTAAAAACTGTCGATAAAAAACAATTGATTAAAAATATTCGATTTGTAAATATTCATCAAAAACGATCGATTCGTAAAGATGGGTCAAAAATGATTGACAGAAAAAAAAAAGATCAAAAATATCCGATTCATAAATATCTATAAGAAACAATTGATTCGTAAAAATCGATCAAAAACAATCGATTCGTAAAGATGGGTCATAAAACTATCGATAGAAAATGATTGATCAAAAATGTTTGATTAGTAAATATTGTTTTTGCATTAAATTTTTCTCGGATCAAAATTTGTTGCATTATGCAATACTTTATTGATATGCAACAGCAGATGTACATTATGTAATTCAATGTCCAAGAAGTATTTGTTTTAATGTACATTTGTTCAATATACTTACGTAACGTAAGTCAAAAATCACAGAGCTAAATGTGGCAATAATTTATTGATTATTTTCAAATATTTTTTTATTTAATTTAGTAAATATCTATCACAAACAATTGGTTCATAAAATTCTTATAAAAAAATCCATCAAAAAAGAACAATCATAAAGAATTGATTCTAAAAGATCCTCCAGTATCGATCACAACAAATGATCGAGCGGCTTTTGATCAATATTTTCCGTCACTAAGAAATTTAATAAATTGTACAAATCACCATATTTAGCCTAAAGTCAAATATACAAACACTGGTATAATGAGATTCGAAAAATCGAAATGGCCGTCACCAGTTATCCAAAAACCAGAAAACTGACGATAGTTGAAAGTAATAATCAATCATTTAAATAGTGGTTGCTTGGATTCTATGAGTTAATTAGAATATACTTATGAGTCAATAACAATTTTAAAAAAATCTAAATTATTGAATAGTGAATATATAATGTGACTATAGGATGAATCAATTAATCAATTGTTTCGTTTAATAACTGAGAAATGGGATATTAGTCGTTCTTCTACTTCTACAATAGAGAGACATGCACCAAAGGAGCCGACTGCATGTATCTTCATCGCAAAACTATTCCGGGACAGAATAGTCCAAGGGGAGGGCAGTGTAACGAAAGTGAAAGATGAAACTGGAAATATCACTCTAGAATGTTCTACAGAGCGCGCGACGGTAAACGCGGCATCATCGAAAGTTCCGGAAAGTTCGAGAAACAAGATAGATAGACTAACACTAAACATTCGTAATTACTTTTAAATATTTTGAAGCAGTTCGACCCCAAGTATTGTACAAATTGACAAAATTTGTACTTTACCTACTTTACTGTGTTGATTATCGTAGTGACCCATTTATTAATTCATTGTTTGTATCTATACACATAATACGGTACTTACTGTGTTGTAATTCTTTCTGAAAAGGTAATGTGGACAGTAAATAAAACTCAGGAGGTACGTTTAAATAATAAAGCATATTTATTAAAAATGGAAATTTATAATTCTTAAATTAAATAATCAATTTACAGCTCTATTAGCCTCCCACATTTTAATTATTCCTAACCTTAATTGTTATTTGGAAGTCCGAAGTGGTTCAGGTAAAAAGAAATAATAGTGGCTACAATCAACATGATTGGGACAACAAACAAACTGAAAATATCTTTCGGGATAGTAGTAAAAATGCTCCGCATACGTATCAAAGCGATGGGAAAACCACTAAAAGAACCGTCTCAGAGCAATTATGCCATCGAGATGTGGATGATGAAACACGGTCGTTCTTTCTCGTTCAACTTTTCGCCTTCAACTCAGAAATCCTCGTATCCATCTGGCAATCCATATTTCTCCGTAGAGATATGGACAACGAAATGGATCATTCTTCCTCGTTGAATCTGTCAACTTCAACTCAGAAATCCTCGAATCGCAATTCAATGCTGCCGAGTCATGGATAGTGAATAGTGGATCATTCTTCCTTATTGAACCTCTTTTTTATTTTTCACCTTCAACACAGAAATCCTCACTTTCCACTTGCGATCCATACCTAGACAGTTTCAATCTCCCTTCCACAATTTTTATGAGCAAGTGTTTATTGTATAGGTATCATCGACTAGTAGGAAAAATAGATATCAGTATTAATTCAGGATAACCGCAATATTTGAGCAGCGGGGACAATCCCTTCGTTTTCCTGCACGGTACGTCAATGTCATGTGTGATCTTCAGTTATCGGTATAATAATAATAACCTACAGTGTTCTTCGGAAACACCCTAACACTATCGACCTGGGATCTTGCTACCCTATGTCACTTATTTTCTATTTGTAATTATTTTGTTTAATTTTAATAATCGTTTCTAATTATTAATTTCACGCAAGATTTATCTGATGTATTAAAATTTTAGAGAAAATTGTATGAAACATTGTCTGAATAAAGATGTTATATATATAATTTATCGAAGCTGGTCGAAGATAATCCATATTTGTGTTAAAAAAATGAAAAATGAAAGAATTTTAATTGGATTTTGTGAAATTCTTAAATAAATTCCAATAAAAATATATAAAACACAATAAAAATATTTCTACTTGAGCGATATTTCGAAATATCCAATAAATGGGACAAACCTTATATATGACAAGTATTTCCTCTAACTTCCCCCCAAATACATCCACACACACACATACACAGAATCGCGTGGATGGACCGTCCAAATTTAATTTGAAATATTGTGAAACCTGGGAGGAAGCCCATAAAACATTTTTATTATTTCTCCCCGGTATTGAGAGCGGCCCCGAGTTTTATACGCTAATTCGGCCATGCGTGAACTTTTATGAACCAGAAACTCGAAGGGCGGACGGACGTTCTCCCGGTCCTTATTCTTCCCGCGGATGTTAATTGAAATCCGTTTTGCCGGGAATCCGTTCGGCGGAGGGAAATTTCCGATGGCCCGCGGCGGGATATGAAGCGATATTGTGTGTTCGGTTTAGTTGGATTCCTGCAGTAGACATCAAAGTATCCGGTTAATTTAATATTAACTGGTTCGAGAGGTATCGGGGTGTGAAGTGCATTGGGAGCGTTTCACTTTCGTGTTAAATCACGAAATGCGTGATTTTCCACGGTAATAATTTCGATTAATATTATTACTATTTTAATTATTTAAGTAAATATTTAAAAAAAAATTGGCAGAAAGACCTCCGGTCGATAGCCCATGACAGACTACAATACATCAATATGTATTGCAAATATAAATATTTGTAAAGAATTGTAATTCTGCTGTCTGAATAAAGATGTTTCCATGTATTTTTAAAAAAATATGAATAGATTATTAAAAATCAACCAATAAAACAAATAAAACACATTGATTGAATTCTCTTTTGTTTTGTTCAATCTAATATGTGTTTTATTTGTTCTATTGCTTGATTTTTAATAATCTATTCGTATTTATTTTACATTTTTTTATAATATGAACTATCAATATTTAAATATTAAATATTTATAAATGATAATTTATAGAAATATAAAAACTGCTGTAATATATTTTATTTAAGATTGCGGTTTAGTAGAAAGAGATAGCTATATAGTAAAATGGAAATAATCGTTTGAAAAAAGAGCCATTCTTTTGGATTTAATAATAAGAATATGTATTTATATTTTTTATCTATTAACTATAAAGTATCAGTCTAAATAAAAAGTAAATCGTTAATTTTCGCGTATTACGTCAATTTTCTAGTTCAAGTTAGAAAAGAAAATTGTAAGATATAATGAAATTAATAAGTCGTGTCTGCTAAATTATTTGAATGTAGAATTTAGTGAAATCCTTTAAATTTTCATTGCACAAGTTTTTATTAGCAAAAATATAATTTGAAATTTGCTATAAATTTGATCAATTTTCATTGTTTTTCACACAAACTTAGCATTAAAATAATTTTTAATTCATCTGATGAAACTCCTGCTTATTTTAAGATTACTTTAATGTATAATACAATATTGTTCATTGATCACAATAGCAATCTAACTCGAATTAGTGATTGCCAAATCTATATAGCTATCTCTTTCGTCTAAACCGCACCCTTAAGTAACTATACTCGAACTCTTTTCTTTGTATTTTTTGTACATTTTCTTTTTAATGACAGACTTGTTATTATTTTATTTTGACATCCCATCACTTTTTTTTTTTCTCGATGATTTTATATGAATTATATTTTTTTAAATTCCAACATCGGACCTTTGATTTGAACAACCCACAAATATTCCTCTTATCGCTCTTGGTGATTTTTTTTATCTTTTTGGTTCATTGTTATTGAAATATGCGAAACACCCATAAACTCTTAGATGTTTTACAGATGGCTTCTTTTCGTTCCAAAGCTCTTGAGGTATAATTTTCGGCTTAACAGTTGTTGTGACTATATTGTACTGACGTTATTATAGCTTTACCCCAGAATTCTTGTAGTAGGTTTCCATCTACTAAATATGCTCTAGTTTTCTCCAGCAATATACGATTAGCTCTCTCCGCCAGTTCATTGCTCCTAGGCGAACAACTAGTGGTTTTTCATGAAGTATACCTTTCTCGTTAGGAAATTCTTCAAATACTTTATTAATAAACTCCCGACTAGTTTGTCTCTTGATTCTTTCAATTAACGGTATTAATTTAAAAAAAAACTTCTGACTTGAACTCCATCAGTTCCAACAATAAAATACTTCCTGGTGTATTCATCCACTAATACCATAAATTAATAGACTTTGATTAAAACACTTGGTTTGTTTCAGTAAAACAAAGCAAGTGTTTTAATCAAAGCCTATTAAGTAAATATGTTTCACCATGGGTTAAGTGAGAAATTAATTCAAAATAATACCATAAAGTACGTCTTTTCAATAAGTCCATATAGATCTATTTAAAGTTTTTCCAAAGGACTTCGAGTATATTCATGAGATGTTCTATTCAAAGATTTTCTAATCATTTTACCGCGTTTCACGTTCGACATCCAAACTTTTCATTTTCGGAAAATTGCGGACGGCTCGATGTTTCTCCGTTTCAAATAATATCGCATTATTTAAATGACCCAATCTTCCATGCCGTATAATTGACTCCTTTTCTTGAACTTTTAAACAGGTTTCCTCATTATCATCTTCTTTTCTTTTTTTTTTTTTCTTTTCTTCTATACAATAAATTTATTTTCTTTCTTTGAAAATAAGTTTTCTATTAGCAGAATAAATTCTCGTTCTACATTTGTCAAAATTTACCCGATTTCCATTTTTCACGTCTGGGCTTTAAGTTGGGATTGTCACGAAATTGTAGCACATGGAGAATGTTATCCAATCTTTTATTGTAGCTCTTATTAATCCAGCTCCTAAACATCTTATACTTCTTCGATATTCTGCAACATTTATATTTTTAACATCTTCGGTTAATTATTCAAACGATCATCACTCAGATGTCAGATGAGTAGTATACGCAGATTTCAAGTACCAATTTCTCTGTTCTTTTGAATCCACCTTCATATTTAAAGCAAATTCTTCAGTATTGGATTTCTCGTTTGACAATTTCTTGATTTTCTTAACAAAGATTTGTATATAAATATAACAAATATACTTTTGGTTGATTGATAAGGAGTTGAGGTGTTGAAAATCCATATTCACTTTGTATAAATAAAATTCTGAATAACTTTTGATTTTCAAAAAGTGTGTTTATTTTCACAACAATTGTAAACTTTCATTCACCTGAAGAAGCAATAAATTCGCGAAACAATTGTTGTGAAAATAAACACACTTTTTGAAAATCAAAAGTTATTCAGAATTTTATTTATACAAAGTAAATATACTTTTATATTTCAATCTTTCATCAAATTTTCTACTTACAAATATGGCATGTCTTCTTAGTTTCTGACGTGTTTTCAATACATTTGATTAATTTTAAATAATATTTTGCTGCCTTTTATCAACAGTTAATAACGCCTGTCTCAATTAAGAAAAATCTAATTGCTTGCTTATTAAGAACGGTGGGCGGAAAAACCATAAATTATACATTTGATTTTGTAATTTTTATTTTTTTAATGTATATATCTGTTAATTAAGATTATTATTAATTAATTAACAACGGTTTCCTAATTGCCTCGAATATTTGTGGTTACCCATCTATTATATTTCCCTTTAATCTTTTTTTTGCACTCATCTCTTATTCAATTCTGCCAATGAACGATACAAACATTGAGCTCTTGTTAAATAATCATCTATTGATTCATTTCTCATTATTTTGATTTTAGTCAAATCTAGCATTAAATCAATTGATTTTTCTTCCCAGATATCGATGGAGCGATATCAAGATAAGGTAATTTTGAGAGTACTTCTTGGCCCGATACTCCATCAATAACATTGTTTTTTTTTTTTCATTTCTGAAAGAAAGTGATACAAATATATGTTCTATTTTATTTGAACTACAGATAAATTCAGATTTAAAATACTTATTGATAGCTATGAGAATGCTTCCACCCATACGTTCACCATTTTTAGTGCGCTCAACCCGATATAAAACATAATTAGGTATTAAAAACTGACTATTTAATTTAATGAATTTTTGGTAAGAGAATCCACTTGATAACAGAGTAATTAATCAGGAGCGATTCACACACAGTAGTTGTGGCAATTTACTCGATTAATCTATTAATTTCTTATGAAAATAAAATATTTTCTAGAGAATTATTAGCTCTGTAGGATTTTTTGTTACTATAAAATAAATCTTTGCACAAATAAAGGCATCTTTCAAACGAGATAGATTTTAGAAGAGAAAGAGATTCCTGTAAATTATTTTACTTTATACAGCGCCACCTGGAATGCGTAAACGTTGTTGCGTGAAAGGAAAATAGTTTTGTTGGAGTGAGAAAGAGCTACTACTTTTAGCGTTAAAAAAATTCATAGAGCTAGCTGTTTGTTATAGCCAGCATTAAGGCATTGCACTTGGAACACACTAGTCTGAAGAGGTTTGGAAAACCGAAATGGCTATCACTATTTATCCATACTCTAGATGAATGGAGGTTGAACATTTTATTAAATACAATCCTATTGTTTTGCTACGCTGTAGTTTCTTCATGTGAAGAATTTAAATTTATTTATTTAGATAAAATGTATTTAAAGTCGCTACAGAGTAGCGAACAATTGTAGTGAAATTAATAAAATATTGAAAATCATAAACAAATTTGTTTCTAATAAGATCTATCCGCCCTATTTTCTATTATTACCTTCAATTAACATTCTCGCTCACGGGTACAAATAATTTTATAGTTCTTCGCGAATGTTTCAAACAATTCCATTTAACTCCCCCGTATCCGTTACAACAATATTTCGTTGAGCCTTCCCTGATGTAAATTGAAAATAAAAATTACGATTGCGTGAATTCCTCGCAGGAAGAGAGATTAAGAGGTCGAAAGTGAGCGAGAAACGGATTTATATTCTTCGGATTAATGCGTCTTCTACCGTTAAATACGTTTTGTAATAAACCCGCCGAGGATCCCGCCTCGGATCGATTTGCGGAATTCCCAGCGTTCCCTTTCATTAATTCAGGTACGTCGGACAAGTTGAAGTCGCACCAAATGAGATATGACACTTGCTTTTATTTTATTTTTTCTCTCTCTTTTTTGTGTTAATTTTATTCCTTTCCTGTAAAAAATCTTGAATTAGCAAAAGAAGCTGAGAATTTAAAACATCTGATATATTTTAAATAAAAATGATTTGAAAATAATTAATAAATTATTTCCACATTTAGCTCTGTGACTTTTGACTTACGTTACGTAAGTGCGTTAAACAAATGCACATTAAAACAACTACTTCCCGGGCAAATACCCACGCCGGACATTGAATTACATAATGTAACTTACGTAACGTAAGTCAAAAGTCACAGAACTAAATGTGAAAATAATTTATTGATTATTTTGAAATAATTTTTATTTAATATATTTAAATAACTGTGACCAAGTGTATAAATACTCTTTTCTATTTATATCTGATTTAATTATTTAATTCATAACATATGAGAAATCCTTTGAATGCGCTCGGAAGCGCGTCAGTTCTCATCTTTGCATATCGTCTCATAATTGACGAACGAAGTTATCGGCGAGGATGGGATAAGGCTTATACTAAAATATACATCCCAAAGAACATTTTAGAAGAAAAAAAAATTGGTAAAAAATTTATTTATAGGACTACACACTTAAATTCCCACTTATCCCGTGGTGGAACATTTTTATGTAATAATTTTATATTTTGTGGTAATTTCAATTTTCCTGGCTCTAATTGGAATAATGTAGCAACATTCTCATCACAAATTGATATGAAAACTTGTATTATTCGCAATTCTTATAATTTTTTATCTGCTAAACAAATTAATAGTATTTATAACTCGCGCGGTGTGCTTCTTGATTTATATTTCCGCACTTCTGATAACACTTTGTGTCAACTATCTTAGGAACTTGTAACCCCCACTAGTATTCATCATTATGCTTGTAATTGTTTACTCCATAAGAGAAACAAGTATTATTTCTTGCTTAATTCATACTTAAATTCGATTGATTGGCATTTTATTTCTTATGATTCTAATTTTGACTGTGTGGTTGATACATTCTATGATATTTTATATTCAGCCATCGGAAATTTTGTACCAGTTAAATTTGTTAAGAATGTGTTTCCCCATTTAGATGTCAAAACAATTAATCAGCTTAATTAAACATAAAAAATAGTCATTACAAATATAATAAATATTAGGCAAAATGTGGCGCTTGCGTCGTCTTTAATTTATTATGATTACAAATATAAACTGCATGGGCATTATAATTATTGTGTTATATTTTCTGCCTTACGCGAGGAATGCAAAGTTTTAACGATTATCTTCTCAATATTAATAAGTCATTAAAGTCAAATCCCCAATATTTTTGGAAATATGCGAAAGACATGAAGAATACTAACAGTTATCCCTCAGAAATAAAATACAATGAAACAGTAGCTGATGATGGGATTGAGTATCGTTAGCCTGTTTTATGAATATTTTTCGTCGGTTTACTCTTATCCTTACAATGAAACTAATTTCAACAATATATGTCCCCCTTGTACTCCCCCGCTGGACAGTAGTTTTTCAATTGACATCAAAGACTTTTTGCAGTCATTTTTTTGCATCACTTTGCCTATAATAATTACTTTTGATTTTATTAAACTGAAATTAAACTAAATTTTAATTTCTTGTTAATATCAAAACACTTCACGTAAACTCATCACAGATAAAGCCAAAAAAGGTAAATTTAGTGTCTTATGTGATATATAAATCAAAATTATGTAATAAAGGTAACAAAACTAATCATTATAGTCAGAATGATACGTTTAATTAAAAAAAATGGTGAATGCGCCGGGATAAAATCTCCTTTCTGATCATTATTGTCAATTTGAGAATAACGATTAAAAAAAGGATTTTGTCCCGGCGCATTTAATTTATTGATTTAAAGAAATGATGTTTTTAATCATTATTATTATTATCAAAGTGATGTATTTTAATTTAATAATAATAATAATTTAAATCAACATGAAATGCAATTGAGAAATATTGAGAAATATCCCTCAATGCATTCACCATTATTATTAAATTCAATACTGTTGTATAGTTTGAGATGTTTTGTGAAATATATTAATGGAACAGTTTTAATTAATTAATATAATACTCAAAAAAGCATGCATTGCTTTGATAAAAAATTCAAAAGCACAATAAAAAAAATATTGGTAAAATACCAAATGTAAAGCGCGGGCTGTTTTATATAATACGTGGCGTTTTTAACTACATTATACTTTAAAAAGCATCCCTCTTCTTTCTCTCTATAAAAAGTATCCCTCTTCCCTCTGTGATATTTTGTTGCAACTTTTCCTATTCCAGACGCGCGCAGAAAAAAAAAGCAAAATCGTCAATTAGGCGGGCATTATCGTGCCTGCATTTCCCGTTTGACGCGTCCCGCGGATTCCCCGCCTCGCTCCTCTCCGTTTCTTTTTTTATGTATTTTGTTAGGAATTACAAAGTAATATCGGGCAAATTGTTATTATAAAAATCTGAATGCCGGTAATAAAACCTTTCCGAGTGCCGAATGTCTGCCGCCTCTTTTCCCTCCTATTCCTCTCACACGCCCCGCGTAACTTTTTTCATTTTGCCGAACGAGGGTAAACATTTACCGTTTATTTCGCTCTGTTTTCGCCCCCTTCGCTCCTCTCTCGCACGTAACGACAAACAGAGATATGTTGCCAGTAACCCACGGGAACATGGAAAAGCGTTTAGTCCACACACAAACGACTATGTGACTAAATATATATATATATATATATATATATATATATATAACAGAATGAAATACGTTCTCGTATTCTGCAGTAATTTTCTTATATTGCTTATTTATATTAATTTCAAACT
Source organism: Philonthus spinipes (assembly GCA_963082785.1). Classification (NCBI taxonomy): domain Eukaryota; kingdom Metazoa; phylum Arthropoda; class Insecta; order Coleoptera; family Staphylinidae; genus Philonthus; species Philonthus spinipes. The sequence goes on from OY720314.1 coordinate 7,460,288, forward strand.
ACTTCCTTGGTAGAAAAGTAGAAATTAGAAAAATACATTTATATGAATAGAAAGGAGAATTTATTCGCTTGGTCATAGTTATTTAAATATATTAAACACAAATTATTTTTAAAATAATTAATAAATTATTTACACATTTAGTTCCGTGATATTTTTTACTTACGTTACGTAAATACTTTAGACAAATGCATATTAAAACAACTACTTCTCGGGCAAATAATTAATTTAACATCTTTAAATTCTGTAAGGCACAGATGTGCTGATGAGGCAAAGATCCCGAAACACGTGTCTGCAGATGGGCTTATATTAAGTAACGTCCTATTTGTTCTTTACATTGAATTTTTCTCGGATCAAAAATTGTTGCATGATACAATATTTTATTCATATGCAACAGTACATTATGCAATTCAATGTCTGGCGGAGTATTTTCCCGAGAAGTAGTCGTTTTAATGTGCATTTGTCTAAAGTACGTAACGTAAGTCAAAAGTGTGGAAATAATTTATTAATTATTTTCAAATCAATTTTATTTAAAATTGATGCTTCGCTACACTCTTGATGGAAACTGGTATTAATATTTGATACAGAATTACACTTGTTGTTTTCCATATGTTGACAACAAGTGTCATTCTTTATCAAATATCAATTTTATTTAATTTAAGATACTAAAGATATTTGTTGGTGAGTACGTGAAGTTTCTTGATATAATGTAGTAATATTTTATTCCTTTCTTCACTTTTTTATTTTTATCACTATATGTACATTTCAAGCAGATAAAAAAGATAAAAAATAAAAAAGTGAAGAAAGGAATAAAATATTACTACATTATATTAAGATACTAAATATTAAAAGATATTTTTTGTATAACTATTGGTGGTGAAAGGCTACAAAAAAATTAGTTCATTGTTATTTATTATTGCATTAAATCTAACATATTTGAAAGCACACATACACATGGAAAAAGGAAGGGGACGTACGTATTTGATTACATTAGAATGCCGCTACCGGTCCGCACTCTCCTCGGGCATCCGTCCCGTCGGTTTTCTTTTCTGGCGCTCCTTTGAACCCTCGAGGAGCCAACGAGATTATCGCCTCCTGAGTGGCTCCAACGTCGTTACCCTGCTGCGTCTACGCGGACGTGGACGCCGCGCCGGTAACAACTTGCGAGTGAGCGAACGGAACAAATATAAATATTTTTACTATTTTCTTTGACGACCACGGGAAAACTTTTCCCTTTTCCACCTCCCTCTTTCTCTCCCCGCCGTCTCTTTAAAGATGCACGTAAAATCGAGACGGCGGAATAGATAACGAGAACGAGGAGGACGCAATGGGAAACTTGTATCATTTTTAGTCTTATCGCGTTTCCCGGCAACAACAACTTTAATGTTATTAGGAAGTGTGTTTGTTGTTAAAGTTTAATTTATTGCGCTGATTAAAATACATTATTCAATACACAACTTTAATTCTCCTCTTTTTTTTCTGATTATTAGTAATTTGTTACAAAGATTAAACGTATTAAACAAAAATGATTTGAAAATAATTAATAAATTATTTCCACATTTAGTTCTGTGTCTTTTGACTTACGTTACGTGAGTACGTTAAACAAATGCATATTAAAACAACTACTTCCCGGGCAAATACCCACGCCGGACATTGAATTACATAATGCACAGCTGCTGTTGCACATCAATAAAATATTGCATAATGCAACAAAGTTTTGATCCGAGAAAAATTTAATGTAAAAACAACAAAAGGAACGTTACTTAATATAAAGCCATCTGCAGACACGTGTTTCGGGATCTATGCCTCGTCAGTACAGCTATGCCTTATGCCTTACATAATTTAAAGATGTTAAAATAAATCAATTAAATTAATTCAAATACAATCAGCGAAATTAAATCAATTATATTAAACTAAATCAATTTAAATTAGATTAAATCAAATTAATTCAATTCAAAAACCGAATAAATTAAACGAAACGAATTGAATCAAATTAATTAAAAAGAGCGACCCTCACCTGCTGCGCGCTGTGATAGTAATAACGGGCAGAGGAGGACGTGCGTTCTTGTATTGTTGTTATTGTAAATTCACAAAAATGTTATTTTAAAGTTTAAACGGTTTTTATTGTGAAATTATTGTGTGAATTCGATAGTGTGCGATCCGAGACGTGCGTACATTGGCAATTGCCTCGAAAATATAACAAAAGAAACAATAATCGATTATCTGAAGAATACTCAACGGAAGATTGTAATAAGAGAAATTTTTTAATTAGACACTAAAGAAAAAAATAAATCCTTAAAACTGGGAGCCGATTATCAACATCTAGATTTATTAATGTCAGCAGATACATAGCCAAGTGAAGATAAGAAGGTTTAACTTCTCAAAAATTGCAAAATTTCATAGGGAAAATTTTTCAAACCATCGGTAGCAGAGCAGCCAGCATAGACAGCCTTTAAACGGATTTTCATTTATATTTTGTGTATTGACAATAAGTTTAATGAATTAAAGGTAAATTAAATAAAAGAATTTGAAAATAATTAATTAATAAATTATTTTCTCCTATTAGAATTAAAGGTATTTTTACAGGATTATTCATATTTATTCCAGGTTATTTGCATTAGTGAACACTGGTTAAATGAATCCCAAGTTGCAATTTTAATTATAAATAAATATCAATGTGCGTCCTATTTTTCAAGATCTAATCATATCCAGGGAGGTGTTATGCAGCTGATAAGAAATAATACTCAATATGCCGAACTAAAAAATATACATTCACTTTCTGTGGAGAAACACTGTCATAACTTTCTGAGCTATAATCAATTTATATTGGTCTCCAAATGGTGATTTTAACATGTTTTTAAATATTTTAGATTGTTTACTAAACAATGTTAATCTTAATACAAAAATTATTTTAACGTTCATTTCCACACTGAAGATAACCGTGCACGTGACTTAAACAATCTATTAACATCATATGGACTCAATGGTTTTCTTTAACACAAGAAAAACTAATTGCTTAGAGAATATCTACACAAATATTACAACTGCTATTAGCACATCTCCTATAGATTATTGTCTATCTGACCACACAGGAATTCAATTGAGTATAAAACTTACATCGGCAGTGAGGGCTTATTACTGAAAAAGGCAAATTTAACCTTTATCAAAAACTCCTTAACATTGATTTCTCCCAACTGTGCAATCAATATAGTCCAGATTTAAGTCCAACTTATTTGATTAGAATATCAGAACATTTATCTAACGATTGCTTTCCATTGAAGAAAATTAAAACGCGTAACAATGCTGTTTGGTTCAACAAGGATCTTGCAAACATGCGCGAAATTCTCTTTCTCTTAAAGGAGAGTTACGCAAGAAGACCTTAACTTATACCAAACTTTATTGCATTTAAAATATAAAAATGCTCTACAACTTCCGAAAAAAGAAGCTACTGCCAAGTTTATTTCGTCATCTACTAATAAACCTAAGGCAATGTGGTCAATAATAAAATCAAATTATAACTGTGACAATACTAATTGTGATAATCCTCTCGCTACCGATAAAATTTACCAAAACAAGAAAATGATCACTACCGTAAAGGTCGGAAGGGTTTCCCACAATATACGTGTGGCGAGCGATGGCGAACAGAAAGTTAGGTCAATTGCTGAGAGATTTCCCGATGCAGCTGCCAAATGAGTTGGGGCGCCTGTGCTGAGCAGAATAAGAAAAGAAACATTAATTGTGTCTGCTATGATTCCTCCTCGCAAATCACGTCGCCCACTGCCCCATAAATGGTTGTGTGCATTAAAGTATTAGAGGTCTTGGTAATTGATCAATTTATTGTATCAGTTCTTCCTTTGTCCAGTTGGCGTCTGGTAAGTAAATGGAACACATGATCATAGGAATTGGTAGTTTTATTTTACACGCGACGGCTTGAAGTGTAGTATTAATTTCAACGTATTAAAAAGGGATATTATTTCTGAGGAAGATAGCAACGCCTCCTCTTGCTCTTTGATTTGGTATAACGTCCTTTTTTCTGCAGGAATAACCTCTAAGATTAAATGTATCCCGGGGTTTAAAGTGAGTTTCCTGCATACATATACAGAAAGGGGTGTATTCTATCAGGAGTATTTTAAGTTCCCCGTAGTGACTAGTACAACCATTTGCATTCCATTTAAAAATTCTTTCCATTCTAGCCATTGATTCTAACTAATAGAGAAAATATATATTTAAATACAATCAGAGGTTCAGGAATCATTACAAAACTAGGGCAAACACTCATATAAATAGGTAAATGAGTTAACAAAACAACTAATAAATTAATAGACAAACTAAAGTATCTTAGGTGTGATATCAGAGATAGCAGGAAAGATTTAGTTCTAATTATTTTGTATTTAACGAGGTAAGTGAAATCAATGTTAGGGAAACCATTCAATCTTTGAAAACATCTAATATTAGAGATATTTATGGCATGACTGCCAACTCCATCAAATATATAAAAGATCTTATCATAAGCCCACTAACTAAGCTTATAAATAACTGCATTAGAAGTAATATATTCCCAAATTGTTTAAAAGTTGTAGCTGTCATACCTATCCATAAGAAAGGTTCCCAAAAAGATATTAGTAACTATCGTCCAATATCGTTGTTGCCCATATTGTCGAAAGTGTTTGAACGAATACTTCTCAAACAAATCGTAGAGTTTCTTGATACACACATTGGACAGTCAAAATTAAAAATAGACCCCTAGGATCCGAAGATGATCCGCAACATTCGCGCATCTTCGTAAAATTTAGATGGCGCCAATACCAATATATTAATAATTCGAATTCACTACAATAACATCTTAACTTCTTGTTTGTAGCATTGTGTGGTTCCTCTGTTTATAAATTATTATCGTGTATCATTCTAATTTAGATCTGCCCTTCGCAAACAAGAAATTCTTTAATATACTTTTTTGAGACATAGCTTTCTATTCTACCTGGGGATTGACACCAGAACAAGTAAATCTAAATATTCTTATAAAACGGAACCACCTAATTACTTCATTAATAAAAAATGTCTATTACTGCCAATATGGTTATTGCTGCTACAGAAACTTTGGGGAACAATAAATTTGAATATAATTACATATCATCTCATAATAAGTCCATTAATTTTATCAGCAGTTGTGAAAACGTTTTAAATTCATTTCCAAATAATTTTCATCCGTACTTGTTTCATTGTATATTAGAAAAAAGTTTTTCAAAATATGTTTTTCTCATAATAAGAATTCGAGGTCCTAAGAATTGGGGAAAGTTTAAAAGATTTTCTTATTGAATTTTATAGCTGCACTAATTGCGATACTTATGAGCATATAAGACATAATTGTCCATATCGTTTTCAACCCCATCAAAATATTTCTCTCTGTAAATTTGAACAGTATCGATCTAGAAACGAGCAATATTCAATCAAACCCATGCTTAGTAATTATACTCGTGTAGAAATTAATAATAAAAGAGATGAAACAACTGTAGAAAAATATGTTTGTGAGAATCAAAATGAAAGTAAGATAAATAATTGCGTGGAAAATGAACAAGCATATGATAATAATGAAGTCACTAATTCTTCTAAACTTCTTGAATAGAATTGCATAGGATCGGTTCACAACGAAAAATATATTTTTTATAATGATAAATCTTTTGGTACCAATATTATCAATGCTAATAATATAATCGAAGAAAAAGAAACAAACGTGATAATTAATAATGAAAAAGTGCCTATAAACAAAAATGCAACAATTGAATTTGAATGTCTCAACATAAATGATAAAGATGTACAGAATGATAGACGTTTTTATTTAAATTCCAGTTATAACATTACTAATGCCTCAATTGAAGTTGCTAAAATTAAAATTATTGAATCAAATGATCATATTACTAAACAGGTTGAAAAGTTGAAATCAAAGACGTCGCTGAAATTTCCAGAATGAGTACTTTTTTAAATTAAAACGAATAAAAATTATGCTAAATCCCTTATTGAAATCAAAGACGTCGCTGAAATTTTCAGAATGAGTACTTTTTTAAATTCAAGCATTTCTGAAAATGTCACTCGAAACGTAAAACTTGATGAAATTCATAATTACAATCAAACGTTATTAGAAAACAATATTTTGGACAACGAAAAATTAACTAAACGTGAAAATAAATTATTTATTACAAACTCTGCTTATTCAAATTCCGTCTTTACTAAAAATATTTCTGTAAATTCCAAATGTGAGCGTACGATTAAAAATATTATTGCAATTTCAACTGATTTATATATATAGAAAATCTTTATTTCTGAGAAATACGTTAAATTACATTACAATATTCACATTACAATCATAAACCTCTAGTTAAGCCTCAGAAAATGGCTATCGACCATCTATTTATCCATCATATATTTAAATCAGTTTCTGCCTGCAACTGATTTAAATATATCAAATGTTAATAATACTGAAAATATTAAATTTAATGATAGTGCAGAGAACAATTTTAATTATATTCAATTTAAAATGCCTGAAAAATCGTGAACAAAATAAATAATAAAAAAAACCTTATCAACGCTGCTATTAATGTCTATTCAAATCGCAATACTAAACTTGATGAAAATAGCTATAAATTAACAAATACAAAATTATTTAAATGTAATAGTAATGTTACAACTATTTTACTAAAAAAAGACTGGTTATCACAGCAAAACGAAATTAATAATGTTTCTTATAAAAACCCTAATTTCCAGAAACTTATATCATTTACAAATAATAATAAAAGGAAAAAAGCAAAAAACGTCTTTTATTTTTGAGGTAGACAGGATACCTCAAAAATAAAAGACGTTTTTTGCATTTAAAATTTGATAAAACAAGTCATAGAAATCCATCATTTTCATCAAATCCTAAAATGATTAATAAAAAACATAATTTGTTCAAAAACATTTCAAAAATCAGGAAATATAATAAATATCCCTTTAAAATTCAACAAACCTATACGAAAACAAAACGACACAACGCTACAAAATTTATAAAACGTGGATAAAATAAAAAGTTAAAATGTTATTATATACGCACAGTTGATAAAGAGTGTAAATTTGGCGGAAAGGACAAAGGATAAATTTAATTCAAATATTATATACGAATTAAAGTTGAATTTAACGCAAACAATATTAAAACAAGACCTAGCCCATGCAATTAAATTTCACGGAACGCGTTTTGAATTACCAACATCCGGAAAGTGGCAATCGCATTAGTAGATTATTAATTAAATTAAAAACAAAAACGAGAGGGAAAAACAAGAAGAAGAAGAAGAAGAGGAAGAAGTGGGAAGAGAAAGCCCACCGCCCTTAATGAATACACTTTAACGCCGTATACTTTGGCGAAGTTAAATATTTATCCGGACATTCTCGGAAACGGCAAATTACTTTTCCCGGTACGCCGTAAGTGATTGTGCCGGGCATGTTTAAGAGTTGTCCCGCCGTCGCGACGCCACCGACGACGACGCCGACGCTCGCGTGTATTAATTTCGCTCATTTGCGAAACTTTATGCCCGGAATGTTATTATTACTGCAGGTAATGCGGCATAAATGCGACAACAAAGACAATTGCCTTTTGCTTTACAGCCATTGATTATCCTACCGAAAGCAATTGTAATGAATAAAATATTTTAAGCGCTTTCAATATCAACTGAAGTGCATTTTTTTTGTTATTGCTGCAATTCCTGATTATAATTAAAATAGGCAATAAGATCTCTGGTAGATAGCCAATTCTAGAACAAAATAGTCATCATCTATTTTTCATCTTGAATAATGTTTCATCTAGAATAATAAAATCATATAATGTAAATATTTCTGTTATTCTTGGATCTTGGAGGCTTTCACTTCGTGGTACATTTTCAATTTTGATATAAAGAAAACACTAAACTTTTGTATACCACTTTTATTTATTTATTGTATAAATTACTTCGGAAATATATCTACAGCGGTATCCAGAAATAGAACAACCTGCTCAAAATTACTTTCTGCAACTTTACCGAAATTTACCCGAGTTTGAAGCATTTTTCTAAGACGTGTTAATCCAGACAATATAAATGAAATGGACATTTTAGGGGCGGTGGATAAAATGTTAACACTTTTAGCAAAATTTTAAACAACATAAGGTCCTAAGTTACCAACGCCTTTCATGGTACCCATTAAGCGTTAATTTTGGCGCTTTAACTCGACGTTTGATTCATCCCACAGCGCCAGTTCTTCTTACCAAAAGTGGCACACTTGGCACTCTGGATCCGTTTTCAAATTGATTTGATACAATTTAGAGAGTGTCTCGCGGGTTCATCGTTCGAGCAAGCCGGAGATCTCACCCATTTACCGGATGAGACTCGCTCATCCATTTCTACAAGGGCGATTGCAGAAAAAAAAATCAGATCTCATCAAGCAGTTTAGAGAATCTTAAAAAACAAAAATATCGCCGCTATAAAACTTACATACCCCAAGTGTTGCATCCAGGAGATGCTGGGGAGTAGCGTTCTGCAGAAGTATTATGTTCAGTTTGGAGCAAAATCCCCATTTTTTCTTCAACGTGATCTTCACTGACAAATGTCTTGTCCATAAAAAATCCAAGAGACCATCAGGGTCGTCGGCTACAAATTCGCTTCGGATTGAATGTATAGGTTAGCCCGTTTGGCCCTTACATTTACGTAGAAAATTCGCCACAGATGGGTATTTGCCGTTTTTAAGAAAAGATAAGTTCTTAAAAACTGATTACATCAACGAAAACATTTGCATCGACCGCTAGAATAACCTTTGGTTACAGCAGGATGGTGCTCCGCCACATAATTCCTCGATTGTAATGGTTACACTTTATTTTATTTTAAGCTCTATTACCTCGCATTTTCCACAAAAATAATGATTTTTTTTTTCGAAAACTTGAAGTAATTGAGCTTAGAAGAAAACAAAATCTAAAAGTCAAAGCTTTTCATGGACACGTTTTTTTTTTTAATTTCAATTGAAAAGGTGCGACAATGGTTTTCATTTAAAATAAGAACATTAAATGCAGTTTCGTCCTCTTGTGGTAATTTCTGAAAGTTGAAACCATCGCCATGAAAAACGTCATGATTAGTTTTATGTTATTTCTAACAAGAGGACAAGAATTGTTGAAATCGTGGAAGGCGAGGATCAATCACGACTGGTGATTTTTTTTATATCATGAAATTTATTTTATTTAAGCCATCAGAAATTTTACTGATTGTTATTGGATACCCATGCAGCAAGAAAGTAAACATTGTATAAATTGTAATTGTTAATATTACATTAAATTTGTAAATTAAATTGGTTTTTACTTATTAGTAAAACTAAATCATGTAAATTAAATTTACAAGTTTAATTTAATATTAACCATGTTCTCAGAGGCGTAACAACCTAGGGTAAACGATTATTTAATATATTTCCAGAGACTTATCAATAATGGAGACATCCATTGGTCGACACGTTCACCAGATCTTTCCCCATTAGATTTTTATTTATGGAGAACTATGAAAGGTCTTCTTTATTAATCTTTACCAACTGACACTGATGAGTTACGAATGAACATCATAATAACTTTGAGAACCAAAATAAGAAGATAAGATGTTTAACGATCAATGCAGAATGTTAGATCGACGTCGTTTATAATAATTCTTCAATGGTAAAGAATTTCGTAAGATCTGACAAACGTTTAGATTTTTGTTTAAATGTTTAAATGAAATAAAACGCTTCATGTTTCAGCTTCAACGCTTCGTTTACTACTGATTTTAAAAAATATATACAAAGTTTAGATATATACAAGGGTAGGAAGAAACACATTTTTCAAAATACAATAATGACAGTTTCTGGAAATGACCGTAAAACCGGACGTGCTTATAGATAAATTTAGGGTAAATTAGTTTGTTCTCAATTGGCGCGTTTACAAAAACTAACCCCCGCGGCTAATAGCATCGTCCCAGATTCCCAGAAAATTATGGTCACTACCCGGTTTCGGATTACAAGTACCTAACACAGAACTTAAAAAAACGAATGGAATAGGGGTGGGCCAAACCATCGAGTAACTCTAGTAATGGTTTTTACGTGCATATTCTTTCTTGATATTTAGTTTTACCCTATGAATTGAAAACGTTGATCGAATGCTGTAAAGCTAAAAAAAGGCTAAATTTCGATGAAGTAACAGAAAGTAATTTTGAGCAGGTTTTTGCCTTTTTGGATATCGCTCTAGATATGTCTCCGAAATAATTTGTACATTTCTATGCGATGCGTAATAAATTTCTAGCATACCTAGTGTTTTTTTTTTGCACTTAAAACAGGCATTTTAATAATAATATTACTACAAATTTTTATAAGTAGATGACTTTAAACGACATCCAATCGAAACGTCAATAATTTGTTTATTAGAACAAAGACGTGCATATTATTTTCGCAAATAAAAACGTTTTTGCGAAATTTCGTTTTTTTTTCCTGATATTTCCGGAATTAGTCGGAATTTTCTAATTTTAAAACGGCATATTACTAAGCCCGAGAATGCGCAATTTAACCGACCACGTATTTCTTCAAATAACCGAGATCCCCATGGTTGAGCTCGTAAAACCGGCACCCTGTATATAAACAAGTTTTGTGGGTTTATGAGGGGGTGGAAAATTAAAAAAAATCTTCAAATAATGTTGGTCGTTAAGAAGATGTCCAATGGATTTTTTTTAGTTTATTTCCATACTCTCCTTAATGTTTAATTTTAAGCCTTTTCCCCTCTGTGCAGTATTTTGAATTTTTCGTCGAAATGATGGTTGTCTTCGATAAGCTGGTTTGCATGTGTAGTGAAGACCACTTTTTTGTTCTAAATTGGTTTTATATTCTTTTATTCTATTTTCGAACGATATTCCTGTTTATATCAAATAAAAATGATTTGAAAATAATTAATAAATTATTTTCACATTTAGCTCTATGACTTTTGTCTGTTTATCAAACGTAAGTCTTTGCAAGTAAACAAAAAAAACACCGCTTTGTTGAGTTTAGCTTTTATTGTTTTATCTTCTTTATTACGTAATTAATTATTGGGTTTATATGCAATATTTCTAACATTTGAAAAATGAATAAAAAATTAAATAAAAATGATTTAAAAATAATTAATAAATCATTTTCACATTCAGCTCTGTGACTCTTGACTTACGCTAAGTAAGTACGTTAAACAAATGCACATTAAAACAACTACTTTCCGGGCAAATACCCACGCCGGACATTGAATTACATTATGTACACCTGCTGTTGCACATCAATAAAACATTGCATAATGCAACAAATTCTGATCCGAGAAAAATTTCTCTAATGCGAAAACAACAAAAGGAACGTTACTTAATTTAAGGCCATCTGCAGACACGTGTTTGGTGGGTATTTTCCCGGGAAGTAGTTGTTTTAATGTGCATTTGTTTAACGTACTTACGTAGCGTAAGTCAAGAGTCACAGAGCTGAATGTGAAAATGATTTATTAATTATTTACAAATCATTTTTATTTAATATATTTAAATAACTGTGACCAAGTGAATGAATAATACTCTTTTCTATTTAAATGAATTAAAAAATAATGATAAGTGCATTTTACGCGAACGTCTATTATCTCTTTTCAATAGTCAACAATATCACCTTCGTTATACCCTTTATCCTTTATGCTTTATTAATAACATTTTTTCATCAACTGAAAAATTTTCCGATAAAATTCGAGTTCATCGACACAAAACCTGCACGCATATCGATGGAATGTTTATCGCTCGAATCGCCATCGAATATATATAAAAAATATAATAACGCCGATGCACGCTCGTTTCACTTTTTGCAATAACACGCGGTCAAGACCAATCGTGTTTACAAAAGCCGGGCGTAACATTTTTCGAATTGCCACCGTTCCGGACACGTATGTCAAAGTAAATAATTTTCGGGCGCCGGATATAAAACCAGCCCGATGTTGAACCGTCGATATCATCTGGTCCTGTGGCTTCGATCACATACAGATAGTATAATAAAAAATAATTAAAGAGTAAAGCGAAACTGAAATCGGTAATCGAAATGAAATTCGCAGTGGTTTTCATTGTTTTGGTCGCTACAGTCGGTGTGTTTGCCGTAAGTAAAATAATTTGTTTTTAAAAAATAGCATAATTTTGATTAAATTAAATAATTTTATTTTTTTTTTTAATTAAAAATTATTAAAAAAAAATATATTTCAATTCAATTCATTTATCACAGAATAATAATAATAATAAACTTTATTACCCAACAGGCAAAAAACCCAATTACAGAGCAATAAGTACAAACTTAATATAATGTGCTATTAAATAATAATAATATTCAAAATGTTTAGATAAATAGCATGACTGTAAATCACATATAAACAGAATAATATAATTTTATAATTTTACATATATAACATATTTAATATCAGTAGCAGAAACTGCAAAATAAAAATTAACTCAAGTGGTCGACTCTAGCGATGAAAAAAAATAATTGAAATATCAAAAACGGCAATCTCAATCACATTAAACAAATAAATTATGCCATAAAAATTAAACTAAATAGATAAATTATAAATAAATATTGATTCACTTTTATATTATAGAAAAGAGATTTTTTCTTGGTCGCAGTTATTTAAATTAAGAGAGCGGTTTAGTAAAAAGAGATGGCTATATAATTATTAGCAGTTAGTAATTCTAGTTACATTGCTAGTTATTTAAATTAAGGGTGCGGTTTAGTAAAAAGAGATGACTATATAATTAATAGCAGTTAGTAATTCTAGTTACATTGCTATTGTGATTAATGAACAATATTGTATTATACCTTAAAGTAATCATAAAACATGCAGGATTTTTACCACATAAATTAAAATGCATTGTTATAATTAGATATATTAAATAAAAATGATTTGAAAATAATTAATAAATTATTTTCAAATTTAGCTCTGTGACTTTTGACTTACGTTATGTAAGTACGTTAAATTTTCTATTTATGTTATTATTAGATTTTATAGAAAACAATTAAGAAAGAAATAATGAAAATCTGCCAGTTTTATGTCAATTTTTAATGTATAGTTTTATCAACAAAAACGTGCCAAATGAAATATTTAATGATTTCACTAAAATCTTCATTAAAACAGCTTTACACTCATTATCTATTAGTTTCGTCATACCTTCCAATTTTTTATTCTAACAAGAATTAGTAAGCTATGTAATAATTGACAGTTTTTTTTAATAAGGCGATATTTTTATACCTAACGTGTAAAAAATGCAAGTACATATTCACATTATTAATTCATTCTGGAACCATAATCTTTTTTATCAATGATTATTTTCACTTTAGTGTGTTTTAGTGTGTAGCTATCTCTTTCTGCTAAACCGCAACCTTAATTTATATTAAAAGAATTAGGCTTTTGTCGATCCAATTACTAAATTACGTGTATTTATTGTTAAATAGATATTGTAAAGTTTGGTAATAAAGATGTTTATACATAAAACTAATTTAAAAATAATTAATTTACTTGATGGAATAATTAATCAATTTAAATGAAACTATTAAGTTTTTTTTTTTCAATTTGAGTCTCATTAATCACTTGGTAAAACATTTTAGTAATATTAGGGATTGTTAAGTAAGTTTCACTTGCGTGTAAAACAAACCAAGTGAAACTTACTTAACAATCCCTAATATTAAGTTTTTGATTTTCATTTTTAAATTGAAAGAAGAATATACGAAACGTCGACTTTCTTATGTTGAAGGTAGATAAAAAATGAATCTCTGAAATTTAACACCTTTAATTCCCGTTGATTTAAAGGAGATACACATTATAGCTAGCTTAAACAATTCTACATTTTTTTTCAATTTCGATTATTGAAATTATATTTCTTGAATAACTTTCTCACTGATCACTTGATGAAACATTTTGAATATTAAAAGATAAATAAAGTAAATTAAATTTCGACACGGAACTAAACACCATAAAACTAATTTTGTTTCTGTTGTAAAATTATTGATCCGTTAATGAATAAATAAATAGGAATATAATTGTAAAAAATAATCAACTGTTGTCATAAATGATGCGTTTATGTAAGTAGGTATTAACGGAATTAATACTTTTGTTATGACCAATTTAAAATATTAGTATTATTCACTGTCAATTTATAATTATATTTCAGTTTGATTATCATTTACATATATTTATATATTTAGTTGTAATATTGATTTTTGTTGCATATAAATATATTATTATTATAATAGCTACAGGCAATGGTTACCCGCAGAATTTAATTAGTAACATATTAAAGAAAAAAGAAAAAGAAAAACTATCTAAATACTTTTGCAATGTAAAAAACGAAGAAGTCGTAAAGTGGAACAAATCTGAATATATAAAACCCCTATCTTTACAAATTAAAAAGTTACTTAAAGGAAAGAACAACAATATAACTTTGACAAACTCGATAAATCTAAGCAAATTATTAGTGAATAATAAAATAAGACCCAAAAACAATAATTTGAATAAAAGTAGTGTTTATGAGTTTAACTGTGATGATTGTGATGCGTATATTGCATCACAACCATCACTGTTAAACTCATAAACACCACTTTTATTCAAATTATTGTTTGTATGGCAAACCGGACGATCTTTTGACCCAAGAATAAAAGACATAAATAATAAGTCCACTGGATTTTCGACACATTGCATCACTCATGAACACCATTTTTCCTCAAGTAATGTAAAAATAAAATTCGCAGGTAATAAGGGTGTGACGATGAATTATCCTGAGGCGTTAGAGATGGCAAAAGCTATTAAAGCGGGAAAAAACGTAGTAAATGGCAACAAAAACTTATGGAATTCACCGATATTAAGCGCTCTTATTACCTGACGGAGTAATCATAAAAACCAATTTGTATATAATATTTTGTAAATCCATTTATATATTCAGTCTTGAAAATGGCATCTAGCCGAAACTAGTCAAAAATATAACAACAATTTTAGTAAAACAAAACCAAGTGATTTCATTATAACAAACGCTTAAGTAAAATTAAAATCCCTTAGTTTTTTTTTTTTTTTTCACAAAAAAACATATTAAAATTATTTTTAGTTGATGATTCTTATTATTTATCATTTTCAATAAAAGTTTCTTGGGCACAAACTATCAAAGCTATAAAAGCTATCATTTGAATATATTTTTAATATACAGGGTGTTCAAATTACAAAGATAATTGGGTAATCTTGCGTTTTTTGTGATTATTATTTTTAATTTGTTACTGTTTGAGAATTATTTAGGTAATATTAACTAACCCTGTATAAACAAATATCTTCATTCAGACAATTACATAATAAATTAAAGACGACGCTATAGGGTATATATCCCCAACACAATTTCTGTTCAGTCGCCTTCATCAAGGCATTGCACATGGAACACACTAGTCTGATAAGGTTCGAAAAACCGAAATGGCCATCACTAGTTATGCATACGCTAGATGAATGGTAACTGAACGTTTCATTAAATGTGAACAGACAATTAAATTCAAACATTTTTTTTACATTTTTTTATATGCACTTAAATTGAACTGTTTGTCTAGCTTGAGTAATCGATCATATATCTTCCTGTCCCCTTTTTAAAATTATTTTTAATTATTATTTTTTGCAATTATCATTATTTTTTACAGCAAATGAATTTACCGTTTCCATTCAACGCCATACAAATCCCGCAAATAGTCCCCGCGCCGTTTTGCCTATGCGGCGTCCTTCCCAGGCTGAAGATCAATGAAAAAGACGAGTGCATGAAGGAGTCCTTCTGTCATAACTACATGCAGCCGATACAGGAGGAAATTTGCCACCAGGGAACCTCGAGTCTGACTCCGCCTGGTTTAACTCCACCAGGTATGACTCCACCATCGTTTTCTCCACAGTTCCTCCTGAACACCCTCGCGCAGTTCCAGCAACGCAACCAACCCCAACCCCAACAACAACACCATCACCATGCTCCGCAGCACGCTTGCAACATTTGCAGACGCCCGACGTGCACTTGCAACGATTATTGCTGATTTTTTGTTTGTTTAATAAAGTTGGATTATTGAAGCTGTTGATTTTTTTAAGAATAGGTATGGATAATGAAATGAGAATGATACAGACTGATTTTCGCCATTCAGTCAACATCCCTCTTTTTATATTTTAATAATAATACGAATAATTTAAATAAAAATAATATTTGTGTATATATACAGGGTGGCGCAAGATTCCGATGAAGTCCAATATCTCAGTTATTTAGAAATTTACAAAAAGATATTACTGACATAATTTGTAGCTACTGTAAAACTTCACATTTTAAAATTGGTTACATATATACAGGGTGTCCAATAATCACGTGACGTACCAAACATATGATTTTTTAAATGGAATGCTATATTTTTTATGTCGATTTTAGATTCTACGCTTAAAATTAATCATTTTTGACATAAGGTTTATTAGGTCAGTTTTTAATATTTTAAAAGTTATAAACAATTTAAGGTTGAAATCAATGGAAGATTGGGGCCTTATTTTTCAAAAATGAAAAACGATGTAAACTTTCTGTTAACGCAATTTAATTGAAAAAATGCTTAATAATATAAGGAATAATCGTTTGTTACCATAAAGCAAATGTTGTGTACAGGGTGAAACAATACGCAAAATGATTTTTTTCTTTTTTCACTTAAATGGAACACCCTATATTTTTTACACTATTTCGATAGAAAATTGATTGTTCTTTAATTTTTGTACAATAAACTATACCCCTATCTGTTACCATTTTTTAACAATTTCAATTTAAAGTACAAAATTATAAGTTTCGCTTATAATCTATAATTTAAGTGGGCTATAATTAAAACAATTTATTATTAAAACATTTTGTAAGAAAAAAACAAGTGTTAGTTTTCTGGAAAATTTCAAAGATTATTCAAAAATATTTCACCGCGGGTTAAGTGATGAAAATGATTAAAAATTTACGAAAATAATGTTTTCTTTGTTGCAAAATTAATTTATTGTTAAACATAATTTTTGCGATGTGGACGATTTAAAAGAATAGGAATCGCAAAACAAACTAGCAAATCTTCATTAATGAATTTAGAACTAATGTATACCTACTTTAGTCTTGCGAAAATCGCATTTGTTTATTGCGAAAGTAATTTATTGATAAATGCAATTTTGAAGAATAAATTGATGATAATAATAGGAATCGTAAAATCTGTTTAAAAATAAATTATTAATATTAACATACCTTAATAGAAAAAATAACTTCCAACCCATTCCTGGTGAATCGAAAACCAACTCACCTCCACCACTCACTAATTACCACTTGTTCATAAACAAAAATAAATCGCGTTTTTAATTATTAATAATTTCTAACGTTAAAAATTAAACCGGAATAGTGAACACTGCGCGTTTTCGGACGACTGAATCGAAATACAAGAGCGCAATTATCGCAAATCAAGAAGAAAAAATCGATCGACGACTCACTCCGAGAACGCATTCCTGAGATAAGAAGATTCGTTGTACCTGGATCCTGGCGCAGAGCCAAGAACATACCTATTTAAATTGTTGTATTTTCAATATTATCGTGTATTAAAATAATTACAGCTTAATATTTATTTACTTTTTTTATTAAATTCTCATTTATCCCGTGGTAAAAAAAATATGTATGAATTATGATGTATTTTAATTAATATACTTGATTATTCGTTTCACTAAATTATTTTATATTTGTGTTCGCGTAACTTTCACAACTAAATAAATTAGTTGTTCTGGCACGGCCTACTTTGATTGAAAATTCTATACCAAATTTGTATTTGAGATTAAATATCTCAAAAACGGTAAACGGTAGCTATTTAATATTTTATATAAAAAATGAAGAGTGATTAATTTTCTATTAAAATAGCATAAAAAATATATGGTGTCCCATTTAAGTAAAAAGAGAAAAAAATCATTTTGCGTATTGCTTCACATTGTATATAAAAATTTGTTTTGAGAGAAAAAAAAGAGTATTTCTTTTATTATTAAGTATTTTTGCATTTGTATGGCGTTGACAGAATGTTTATTTCATTTTTCATTATTGAAATATTAGGCTCTAAACATCTATCGATTTCAACATTCATTTGTTTATAACTTTTAAACTATGAAAAATTGACCTATTAAATCTTATATAAAAAATGATTATTTTTAAACGTAGAATCGAAAATCTTCATAAAAAATATATCATTCCATTTAAAAAAACATATGTTTGATACGTTACGTGATTATTGGACACCTTGTATATATGAAACTAATTTTAAAATGTGAATTTTGACAGTAGCTACTAATAATATAAGTAACATTTTTTTGTATATTTCTTTATAACTGAGATATTGGACTTCATCGTAATCTTGCGCCACCCTGTATATAGGGTGGATCACGAATAACGTCCATTAAAAGTTTACAGGGTTACTGGCCGAGAGAAAATTGAAAAAAATCTACTTTGCGTTGTAGAAATAAATTTCCTCGTGGAAGATATTTCAACTTTCTACCACTTCCGCTTGAGCCAAAGCTCATTGCACACACGAAATAGCACAGCAACTGACGAATATGTCCGCAAAGCGATGTGCTGATCAGCACTGACATACAGGCTACACCAAGGTATTTTCTTGAGGGAAAGCAACGAAATTATTAATTGAGTAAGGTAATGCTAAAAACGCGTAGTGTAGTCTATAGAGGGAAGTGAACAGCCATGATTTATTAGGATGGATAAATATTCTTCATTTGGCTTTTCAATAATCGTCGTTCGATTAGCTCTTAATATGTGGAAAAGCGTAATCTAATACGGAACCTTTAGATAAAGGCGACCAACGTGGGAATCCTCACGTACATCCAGGCCGCCCTGAAGGCACTAATCAGCCAATGGTGCAACTTAAAAGGAGCTATTAGCTACAGAATGGCTCTTTTCTACGAGAAATCGCTAAACGCTGCGACGTGAGCCTCATTTGGGTTCCAGGTCACTGCAAAATAAAGATTTACGTAATGGCAAACGTGCTGACCCGCAAAGATGCAAGACTCACGCACCAACTGGAACTATCCTACAAAAATTGTAGGATGACGAATTCAATAAAACCCTAGTAAATAAAAGATGGAAAATGAAGACACGTGTCTCGTATCGAGACCACAATTATGGTAGAAACTCGATATAGCTAACAGCGAAGAAACAATAACGCTAAACAGAATCGATATAAGGGTGACGGTAGGCATCATTAATGATCACTGCCACCTAGGAAAACACAGGAAAGTCATAAGAATGACGCATCAGAATTTTTTCAAGGGCTGAAAAGTCGAAGTGGAAGAAGAAACAGTTCTTCACATTCTTAGTCAATACCCCTCCCTTGAAGGGAATACTGTAAAATTCCTAGAAACGGGTCACATTAATGTATCGCTTATATTCGAATCTATTTTCGAACACATTCGTTAGTTAGGTTAAGTTGCAGTGGCAGCCGTAGACTCATTAGGATCATTGTGTTACCACATTAGGTAATTGACTGGGAAGCCTAGTCATCTTGAGTGGTCCGTATTCAAGATGGGAAGCCTAGTTAACTACCTAATGTCCTAACACAATGATCCTAACGAGTCTACGGCTGCCATTGCAACTTAACCTAACTAACAAATATGTTCGAAATTAGATAGAATCTAATATTAGCTCTGTGGAACTGGTTTCTTGTGGTTTCGATTTCATTTGCCGTTTCATTGATTTTGCAGATATGCTAATTTTTTCTCTGATGTTTTTTTTTTGTTCACGCGAATCAGTAATAATAGTATTGCGAACTTTATTTTTAGGTTTCCTATTGGTTTTTCTAAGTGCCACTTTCGGATAGCCTCGTATGACTTCAGTAATGATTACAGAAGTAAGGATTTTAGAAGCGCTTGCTGTTTTATTGACTGACGATGAAGTTCACAAATGCTGCCTATTTTTTTTTTAATTTCATTTATTTACGGATTCACCATTTCTACATTCAAAATATGTTTACATATATTAAACATGCAAAATACCAACTTATAAATTAAAAAAAAAAACAATAACAAGATAGAGGAAAAAGACTCATTATATAATAATTATTAATTATCAAATAATAGGTAAAGAAATATTAGAAGATTCATTAGAAGTAGATGCTGTTGCATTTGTCAGCTACAAATTACAGCAGATTATATAAGTTACAGTTACAGCAGATTATATAAATCAGCATCGCTGAAAATTGTATCATAGAATAGCCATTTACCTGAATTTTTGAAGCCTGCCATGATATTACTAGGAGACAATGTTTTTAAATGAGCTACACCAACGCATTCTGCATTTTCGCAAATTTTTATTGGGATTCCTGGATGCTGCAACATCCAAGAGTCAATGACAGCATAATATATGCTTTGAATGACTCAAACATTATCAAATCCAATGGTTGAATTGGGTTAACGTTAAGATCGTAAGTCCATTGTCGTTTCGTCCTCCAAGCAGCACCCTCTACAGTGTGGTGGTTCTACAATCCCCAATCTGTGTAGGTGTACTTTGAGTCTGCAGAATCCAGTTAGAATGGCCATGATACGTTTTAAATACTCTTCGGATAGCCGCAGCTATTAACTGGCTGATCTTTAATTTGGATACCGAAGGGGATCAGGCATCAGCAGCATACAATTTGGATTCGAATGAGACTGGTAGCTTCCATGACCAAATTCCCCTATTTTTATAGCGATGAAAATAAACGATACTTGGTAAGATACCCTCGTTACAGCTTGATTTCCCTTAGGGATAATTTTACAACACATCCATAAATAATTCAACGGAAATCCAGGCAATCGTTAATACCAATGTCATTGGAGCAGCAGAACGAGTAAAACGTTTTATGAAATTCTTCATAAAAAAATACAGGAGGAATATGTGTCCCAAACTACGAAATTATTGCACCACAAGTCCCACGTGCCGAGATTTTTGTGATAGTTGTTAATAAATCCTCCCTCTTGTGCACTGCTTTACCTGTTTCAGCACCTTTTCAACAGCGATATTTTTGGTTTTTTGAATAGTCGTGCTGGTTTAATCGAAATTTATAATCTGGGATAAATCCTTCAATTTATTATTTCCCTCTAAAATATTCGTGTAGAATTTAGAAACATTAAATTTATCGAATGAAGTACGGCTGCATTGCTCTGGATTTCGAAAATTTTAATTTCTGCGTCGTTCATGCATTCACTTCCTGCAGATTTTTTCATGTCAAAATGTGGTACAGTAATTTTATTAACTACAGCAAATTCATAAGCCAGTTTTTTTTTTACACCATCTGCTGTCAGTCAGATAACATTTAGATAATCTTTCCCCAATTTAAAACACTTCGCTTATATTACACAGCACTAAATTCTTTAAAGGTCAAATTTGAAATATTAAATAACACAGACTTTACGCGAAATCATTAAAACAACACAAAATATACGATAGAAACTCTAGTCGTAGTAGATGTTGGATATAAAGAAAACGTCTTTAAATATACTTTAATGGTTTACGGCCGGCATTCAGGTCGTTTGAATTATTCACACAACACTCGCACATGTGCTAAATTTTATTGGGGATATTTTCTCCTCCGCTCCGCGCGGATGTATTATTTTTATTATTTGATAGTAAGTCGGCGAGCACCTTGTAGTAAACATTTTATTATCACTTTCCGTGTAAAAATTATGATACAAGGTATGATAATAAAACAAATAATAACACTCGGTAATAATAATAACGTTGAAATTGTATCCATTAATACTAAAAATAATTTATTATGATTAAGTGTAGGGCAGTAGCTATATAGCTGTACTAATAGTCGCAACATAATTATATGAATCAATCTAGAATTCGTGAATCCATGATAAAATATACATATATATCTTCATTGAAAGATATACCAAATTATGCGAAAGATGGCGCTTGCGTCGTCTTTCATTTATTATGAATAATACCAAATTAAAGTTAAAGCAGAGCGAGAAAACACGTCTTGGAATAACGTGCTGAATCAGAATAGACTCACTTTATTTATAACCTTACAAGACATATATACAGTCCCTGGCCATATTATTAGACTCACTCATAATATTTATATTTTTCCGTCATTAATAAATTTAGCCCCTACTAGGACAAGCAAACTATCGAGCGTATAGCAAAAATCGACGACGAAGATGGCATTGGAAATCTAATATATGTTCGATATATGTAGCTTGTTTAATTAGGGTATTTAGGTAAAAATGACGGTCGATAATACAGGTTTATTACCAAACGTCAAATTACTTGACATTATTTGTAATTCCAAGTTGCAGTATAGTAGTTTTAAAAGTTCGTTTTATTGAGTTCAGAAGTTTTTTTTTTGTAAAGGTAAATGATGAATGACCAAAATATAATTTTTGTAAATATTATTTTATATTATTAAATCCTTTTGTAATCAATTACTTACAAGAAAAATTAAAAACCATAGGTTTGATATTTGATGCTATTGTTTAAGATGGGTAAAGTTTAAAAATCTTTCGTAGAGCAAACTTCTTTTGTAAAAACATTATTACTTAATACCAGCTTTAGTCAACGGCAAATAGCCACAAGATGTGGAGTATCGCAGTCCTCAGTACGTCGAATAAGCAAAAATAAAATAAATCTAACCAGCCTTCCGATGCAGCTAGGAAAGTTCGGTGTGGAAGAAAACCACTTGTAACTCCCCGAAGTAAGCGGCAACTTCGAAATATCGCTTTAGAATTTCGAAGGACTAGTCATGCACAAATAAGAACAAAGTTTGAAAAAGCAGGGTGCCGGGTGTCTATCCGTACAAAAAAAAACCTGTACGATCTTGGTTTCAAATGTTGTAGACCAATAAGAAAGCCAAGATTGACACGAAGGATGGTACAGAGTACTTGGGCCATGGTTCATAAACTGTTGATGACTGGCGGATAGTGCGTTGATTGAAACCTCTTAATTATGTGTTTTATTTACTGTTTTTGATTTATTACAGACTTGCTTCAGTGAAGAGTCAACTATTTTGGATGATAAGTCACAGACCACATAAAAAAATACATCCCTGACTGCGTTGTAAAGACCATCAAGCATCCTGTGTTTGTCATGGTATGGTCTGTCATCTGTGGAAAGGATCTGGGGCCTTTGTACTTGGTGGAGGGAACCATGCGACAAGACCAATATACCTTCTTGTATTGGTCTTGCCGCATGGTTTGGAAACAAAACTGCTTCCCCGGATGAAGGAATGGTTTGGTGATGGCAAAAAAGTATTTATGCAGGATGGGGCACCATGCCATACTGCAAAATCTATTAAAACATTTTTGTAAAAGAAAAATATTCCACTTTTACCATGGCCAGGCAACTCTCCCGATATGAATCCAATAGATAATGTTTCGGAATGTTTGAAGAGAGGGTTGCCTAAAAAAACGATAACAACGAAGGTTCAACTGATAGAACGCATTATATATCATTGGAACCATAACGAAAAATTAAAGCAAATTGCTTTAAATTGTGTTGACAGCATGCCACGAAGGATTGCTGCACTAGCCGCAGCGAGGAGTGGCTTAACAAAATATTAATTTCCTATTATTTGTGTGTGTATTTCTTAAATATTTTGATTATAAATATTCTACAACATAACATCTATTTATTACTATGATTAGCTTCCTAATAATAGATAAATCATCAAAACAAAACATAGAGTCTAATAATATGGCCAGGGACTGTAGTACATCGCTACCAACTACTTAAAACTAAAAGTGCCTTAACATAGTTGAACATAGATGGAAGTACATATTACTGAGCTTAAATTTAACAATTAATAATATACAAATGATCGTATTACAAGAAATTTCCGTGTATGAAAATTATCTACTCATAGCTATCGACCTAAGGTCTGCCAACCTAATTTTTGAAAATTCTGTCATTGTCTCTAGCGTATTATGTAGTTGAGTCTCTGTCTAACTGTCAACTGGGGTCATGTCTATTTGTTTCAGTCATGGAGTTATAAAATAAAATCGAATAACGATATTTATATTTTTAGTTAAAGTTTGGAACACATAAGGTTTTAAAGAGATTATATACAATTGAATTCGTATCCAATTTTTATATAGAATATAATTCTGTATTATATCGTCTATTCTTTTCTGATTTGGGTTGAGTGAGTTACATGAAGATAATGATAACTTGAATAAAAACACTTAGAATCCTTTCTCCACTACTAAAGCCGCGGCGCTCACTTGCCC
Organism: Philonthus spinipes; assembly: GCA_963082785.1. Lineage (NCBI taxonomy): Eukaryota > Metazoa > Arthropoda > Insecta > Coleoptera > Staphylinidae > Philonthus > Philonthus spinipes. Next base: position 7,484,580 of record OY720314.1, read on the forward strand.
AAAATCATTTTTATGACATAATGGCAAACCCTTATCTTTATAATAATGCTAAATTTTTGGCCATAACATTAAATTATATGCGTTTTATTTCTTCTTAAAAACCATACTTCTAAAAAACACCCTTTACTAAAGTAGTAAAGAAAGGATTCTAAGTGTTTCTATTCAAATTCTTTTCTGACTCAATTGTGGATTCATTCTTGAGTATTAGTATGGTCATTAATGATTATTTATTCACTTGCTATAAATATACTATAAAACTGATTTCTAGGATTCAGACGAAATTTATTTTTGAAAATGCGTTATAAACAAATATTATAATGATATTTACTATAAATGAGTTTGTATTGACAAAAAAATGTTTTTTTTTATTTCATATATTAAATAATAATGGCAGAGCCTACTAAATATACAGGCCGGAATATTGGAGTGCGTAGTTAAAAATCTCGTAGTCTAGTCAGAGTCCACATAGTAGAATGCATTCACACACAAACCATCGTGATGGAAACATCTCCCATTCGCAGTCATTTTACCTAATTTGGAATTGTATTTTCATCTAAATAAAATAATTTTAATTAATGACTATAAGTCTTTAATTTTTAATAGAAAATTTTAATATTTATCATTATAAGTAGATGCAGAAATAATTGTTCCAATTTAACCTCGCGTATTGCTTTAATGCAAGTAAAGCAATACACGAGACAAACATGCGCTCCAAGTCCAGATTTACTTATGTATCTCGGAGTTGGGACGACTCCCAAATCATGCTATTAGTTAATTGAGTACGCCATCGATTAGACCATAAAAAAGTGCAATAAGAATGTTTTCATTGCATTGAAATATTGCTCCAAATAACGAAGATGTAAATAAAAAATTCGCATTTTTCAGCTTTGTTTTATTTTTTCTTGAAAGCAAAGAAACTTAACCCAGTTTTTTCAACGGTATATTAATCAGCATGAAATTCTGCAAAAGTGCCAAATTTTAACTTACCCCTCTCTTATATTAAGCGTCCCAATGGTGAGATAAAAGAAATAATGAGAGAGAGATAGCGAGAAAAAATAGAGAAATATAGATACAATTTGAATTTTAAAAAAAGTGTAAATGCGTTATAAAAAAATCATTATAATTATATTGTATTGAAAAAAATAAATCCATCTTTTTTTTACATACATTAATTCGATCCGGATCCGAATTGTATGCATGCATCTGTAAAATCCACCCTCAATTCCGCCCCCGTATAATTCACCCTTCCATTGGCACGTGAAATTTCCGTTTATTCCCCGATACGTGCTTTAATTTGAATGTTCAATTGCATACGCACAATCTTCCCTGTATTATGTTTTCTTTTTCCTCCTTTTCCCTTCCGTCTCTCTTTCGTTCTTTTATTTTCTTCCCGTCTCCGATAGATGGCATCGAAAAGGCTGAATGCGCGCCCCGCGCGCCGTCTTCGGGGGTGTCTCCTCGGAGTGTGTTCGCGTTGTGTTCGCCCTATTGGCAGCACCCAGATCGACCTGTCAAAGACATTCCCAATTCTTTATCGCTTGCTCCACTGAATATTCAATTCCACCGTAATCATGTGTATAATTCGAACATCTATTTGAATAATAATCGTTTATTCTACTCTCAATTCTATTGTTTTGACTTTTTATAGAAAAATTATTTTATTTTTCTTGATGGTTGAGTATTCTACTTCGTTATACATATTAATTTAATTTAAAGGATATTAAAAAAAATAAACAATTTTATTTTTATTCAACATGAAAGTTTCTTATTAAAAATCTGTATTCGTCATAATTTATTTGTTTTATTGTTTAGTCAATATTAAATTAAATAAGCAATAAAATATAGACAAAATAAGTAATTTGTTTAATTTTTATGTAAGTTAATGCAACTACAAACGCGGGCATAAATAAAACGAATTAAATAAAAAGATTTTGAAAATAATTAATAAATTGTAATTTGGAAATGGAAATTCCGTTAATAAAGTAAATTGAAAATTGAAAATTATTTCCTCTTTTATTAGTACTCTTTTCTATTGATATGATAAAACACTTATACTTTGTTCACATTTTATTCTTGTCGTAGTAAGCTTTGATAATAGTAAGATGGTAGTAACCAAGTTATTAACAATTACATTTTTAGTAGTTTTTATTCAAGATTTATTCGAAATATTTATGTATAAAAAAAGAACCCTAGTGATTTATAGCTATTATAACGCATTTTTAGAATGTAATAACAACGCTTTTGTAAAAGTCATTTACAAAATTGAATAACAAAAAACACACAGAATTGTTACAACATGACGGCAGAAAGGGCCACTAACAGGAAGCATAATTAATTGGAGCATGTGGTTTTCCCGTTTCGCGCTGAATAGTTTTGAGGGTCCAGCGAAAAGCATTGTCCGACCAAATTGGGCCGTAATAATTTACGATATTGGATTGTTGTTCTTCGACAATAACGCTTAAAACTATTTAGCCGGTCGGAATTCGGGCAATCAAGTGCCGGTGTCTCCATAAAAGCAAATTGTCCCAGATCTGCATAATACACAAATGTAAATGTATTTTTGTGCGTTTTTAACATTTTTTTTTTTTTTCATATTTTAAAAAGGATTATAAATAGAATAATCATTTTTATGTTATTTTATTTTAAATTAGCACAATCATTTTTATATGATCCTTTATAAATAGTATAATCATTTTTATGTTATTTTATTTTAAATTAGCACAATCATTTTTATATGATCCTTTATAAATATTATAATCATTTTTATGTTATTTTATTTTAAATTGGCACAATTATTTTACATATGCCAATTTAAAATAAAATAACATGAGAATGCTCGAATTTGATGGATCATTTCCAATATTTTTTCTTATTTAATTTTAATAAAAATTAGTTATTTTCATTCGAAACAATTTAATTCTCTAATAAACTATATACTGCACAAGAATCCAACCCTTTGTGCGAAGCTCCGTGTGTATGTGTGTGGCTGTAAAAAAGCCCCTCGCTTTCTCCATCCATTCAATAATATGAGTGAAATTTAAAATAAAATAACATAAAAATGATTATTCTATTTATAATCCTTTTTAAAGTTTTTTTTTTTCAATTTAAATTATTCTCAAAAATACCTTTCAAGCATTAATCACTTGACGAAACACGATTAAATCTCCAGTTATATTTTCACAATAACATCAAGATTTTCACACATCGAACTCGAAAGGCAACGGCAACAAAAAAGAAAACGAAGCTGTATATATATAAAGGAATAAATTTCTGTTGCTGTGCTGTATAAAGAAGGCGCGTATCCTGTTGGGAGATAACATTCCAGGAAGTGAAAAATTCTTGCTCAGGGCCGACTACATGATAAAGATAGTTTACATGGTGTAGTAGCGATGTCTTTAAGGACGTGGACGAAATACGAATAGTCACTTCCTTCAGTCAATAAACCCGCATTTTCCCTTGTCAAGTCACTTCACCGTCTCCGGCAGATGCATTTTTCACAAGCTTTTCACTCTTATTATTGAATGGATGGAGAAAGCGAGGGGCTTTTTTACAGCCGCACACATACACACGGAGCTTCGCACAAAGGGTTGGATTCTTGTGCAGTATATAGTTTATTAGAGAATTAAATTGTTTCGAATGAAAATAACTAATTTTTCTTAAAATTAAATAAGAAAAAATACTGGAAATAATCCATCAAATTCAAGTATTCCCGTTTTTATGATTAATAGATATTTAAATAGAATTTAAATAATATCATTGTATTATTTTAATTTTAATCTATGATAATTTTAAATAAAACACTGTTTCTAATTGTCAACTTTTAATTTTTATTTTGAATTAAATTCTCACTTATCCAGTGGTGAAACATTTTTTAATTATGAAGTATTTTAATTAATATACGTGGTTGTTCGTTTCACTAAACTTTTATATTTATGTTAAATCTAGGAGATGGCCTAGAAATAAATAGAGCTATTAAAGAAGAAAAAACAATTCTTAACTTTTATATTTGTGTTAAATTTAAGAGAAGGCCTAGAAATAAATAGAGCTATTAAAGAATAAAAAACAATTCTTAACAACATCGAAGAAACTTGAAGCTTCCCCATCGCGACTGCCCTTGTGACCTGACATTGCCAATCTTCTCAATTTTATATCGACATGTTTTGTACTTGTCTTTTCATTAGTTCCTTGAAAATGACCACTGGTCGAAACTACACAAATATAAAAGTTTAGTGAAACGAACAACCAAGTGTATAAATTAAAATACTTCATAATTATTTTAATTTTTAACTTTGTTTTCACAACTATTAAATATTATGTTGTGCAAAAAAAGTTAAAAGTGTTTTATTAAGTTTTAATAAACCGTGTACAATCAAGTGGAAGCCTTAACAATTAACGACTTTTAATTTGATTGCACCACTAACAAATTATCTCAGATTGAATCATTGCGAGAATGGAAATATCTGTTTTCAATATTTTCAGGACTTTTTATTGCACTATTAAAAATTTGCATTAATAATAATAATATAATAATATATGTTTTCCAGAACAGAACAAAAATAATAATTATATTTCTTTATTATTTTTGTTCTGTTCTGGAAAATATAAATATATATCCGAATCCTAAGAGTAGTTCTGATTAGGAAAAAAAGATGTATTTTTAATTTGAGTATCTTTAATCACTTGGTAATACATTTTAGGAATTGTTGAGTAAGTTTCAATTGGTTTGATTTTTTTGCGTATAAAACATACCAAGTAAAACTTACTCTACAATTCCTAAAAAAAAAAAAAAACATGCAATTCAAATTATTATTAATTTTTCTCTATCATTCGCAGGACTTTGTGCTTCATCATTAAGAATTTGCATTTTCCTCCTATTTTTTCTGTATATATTTCTTATTTCTTCTGGTTTTGCGGAATGCGGTTTCTTTAATATTCCATTTGAATATTTTTCGGGCGGCACGAGAGAGGGCGAAATTTATAAAGCTCTATATCAAAATCAAATGTAATTTTAGAGTAAGTGTACGGATGGTATCAAATAGGAGATGATGCGGGAATACCGAGCAGCAGGACAGGAAGCCGTGCACGTTCTTGCAGGATTTACTTTTATAGAACAACTAACAGGCTTCGCTGCGAGCGGAGCGCCCTGCCCGAATACTGAACACTTCTTTAATGGAAATATACATGAGGGCATAAAGACTCTCCTCCGGCTCTCCCTTCACGAATACCCTCCGACCTCTCCCCCGCCACGAGGAGGTCACGTCAATCCCCGCAAACTCAAATTAACACATGTCTCCGTATAAGCCCCGGGACTGGCTCGCACTTTTCTTACGTGCTCTTCGAGGATTTAATCCACGCACACATCAAAAGTTTCAAACGAACATTTTCTGTTTCTAATTTAAATACAGTTTATTTCTTATTTTAAAGCATTACTATTATTTTTCTACGCTATAGCTTATATAAGTGAAGAATATTAATGAAGGAATAAGTGAGAATTTAATTCAAAATAAAAATTAAAAGTTGACAATTAGAAACAGTGTTTTATTTAAAATTATCAATCATAGATTAAAATTAAAATATTACAATTATTATTTAATTAAATTAAATAAATAGTTATAATGAGAAAATATGAATTTTAGTAAAACAAAACCAAATGAATTTATTATAACAAATGCTTAGAAAATATGAGTGCCTCAGTAATTAATAATATATTTTTTTAATAAATACTTTACAATCATAACAAACAATTAAACAAAAGTATATTAAAACACTTTTATTTTACGTATCAGGTGTAGAAGTAAGGGTTTTTTTATAAAAAGTACACGTCTGTTGTTTTAAAATTATAAAAAAGCATTTTATTAGAGCAGTCTGATGGGTGCGTCTCTACTAATCATTTTTAACGCAAGTAATTCTAAATATTTTATTAAAAATAATCTCCAATGCTATTTATACTCACTGGGAGTAAAGAATTTAATTTAGCATTGTAAAAAAAATACTAATTAAAAAATCAAATTTGTAAATCAAATTTAATTTATTTTTAAGGAAAAAACAAATTCATTTAAAAGTTATGATAAATTATCTCAATGAAATTAAGAATATATTAATTTATAATAGATACGAAAATAAAGAATACAGATATGGCATATGGCAGAAAGACCTCGGGTCGATAGCCTATGAAAGGACAACCTCAAATTATATACGGTGTTATACTATACAATACTGTATTTAATATAATGTAAAAGTCCCTTGAATAAAGATATTTGTATATATAACCGCATATTACGCTGGCAAAAATAGTTGGAGAGAATGCTTGAGAAAAAAGAATGCAGTATTTCTGGCTCTGAAAGCGGCGTATGATTCGGTACCGAGAGAAAGATTATTGGAGTGTTTGAGAAGGAGAGGAGTGAGGGGCGGCAGTGGAATGGGTAAGAGTAATATATGAGGAAACATGAGGAAGAGCGTGGATGAGAGGATATCGGCCAAGTTTAGAGTTTGTCCGCTTAGTCGATTGACCTATACGAAGAAGGAAGTTAGAAAGATGGTTAGGTGGTGGAGTTTGGCAAGGGGATATTACGGTATCATCAGCGAGGGCAAGATACATTGCGATGTTGTGAAAAGAAGAAGGTGGAGAAATTGGAACAATATATAAAGAGAAGAGAGGATGTAAAATGAAACAGAAATGTTGGTTATCCTTCTTTAAGATAACCCACATTGCCCATTCACAGTCACATCTCTTCATATATTGTTCCAATTTCTCCATTCGAGAGATCATATAGGTGTGACTGTGAATGGGCAAGGAAGGTAATGTGAAGAAACGAGTGGAGAACCTTCGAGAGCGGGAGAACGAGAAACGGTGAAGGAGTTTAAGGACTTCACAAAGGAGGAGATATAACAGGCATTTAGGGAAGTGAAAAAAGGAAAGGCGGTTGGAATGGAAATGTTAAAGGCTGAAATATGGAAAATGAAGGAAATAATATGTTTAGAGAGTTATTCAATAAGATGTAGAGTTCTCCTCTCTACATCTTATTGAGTAGCTCTCTAAACATATTATTTCCTTCTTTTTCCACATTTCAGCCTTTATCCTATCCATTCCTATTGGATATCCCGAGTATGTAGAAAGTTGGAATAGTGTGCTCGATTCACAATGGAGGAAGTAAAAAAGACTTGGAAAACTGCAGAGGAATATGAATTATGTGCACCTAGTGCAACATATGACCGCAATAAAAAGCCGCTTAGAAAGGGAAGTGCAGAAGAAAGGGCTTGTTCCAGAGACGCAAGGGGGATTTAGGAAATCAAGGGGAACAAGAGAAAAAATGGCTAGAATGGTTGAGAAAGTGTTAGGTGTTTCTTGAATTGAAAGCAGCAAGAGAAATATTGATTGAGTGATTAAAGAGAAGAAGTGTGGATAATGAAATAGGTTGTATGAGAAATCATATGCTAAAGCGAGAGGAAACATGTCTGAAATTCAATGTATTTATGGGGATAGACAGGGATGCCCGCTTAGTCCTTTATTGTAAGTGAAATAGTCGAGATACTGAAAAAAGAGCAAGCGAGTGGCGTAGTGTATCGGAAAAGAATAATGTGGATACCAGCTTAAGCAGATGGTATAGTCCTGGCAGCGAGAGATGAGGGAGGAATGAAAGAGATGGTGCTGTGGGTGGAGAGATATATGCATAAAAGAAGATTGTATGTCAACGCGAAGAAAACAAAATAGATGAAATTTCGAAGGAGAGGTAAGGGAGGGAGAGTGAGATGGAAGGGATAGAGTGAAAGAGTATTTGGTCTTTATGGGAAATGGTGAGAAAGAAATGGGGTAAATGGTTTAGAGGGAATTTTCATATCATAAACCATAAATGGGTTGTATATGGAATCACTTATATTAAATATCACTATATGGTCTTTCAATGTCTATTGTAATATCGCTACAATTGCTTCACCACACTGTTGCTTCTTCAGGCGAAGAAATGATGTGGGATGCCTGTGTGAAGCACATTCTGATATATGGCGTGAAAGTTTGGAGAATGAATGGTGCGAGAACGAAGGTAAGATCCTGAAGCAATTATTGGCATTAGAACGGTCACATCATCACATCTTGCTTCAGGAAACAAAGAAATCAAAAATATATGGAGAGGATGTTGAATGAGTGGTAGGTATGAAATGAGGTTGTGTGGATTAGAAAATGAGAAATTAGTTACGAAGGTATGGAGGAGTGAATGAAGAATGGATCGGAAAAACATGTATGAAATACCTGGACTATTTGCATGGATGAGGGTAAATCTGAAAGAGGTGTAAGAAAAACAAAGGCAAGTGTGTATAAGTAAGAGTGAGTATAGCTCGATGCATGATAAGTGGCAAGTGTATGAAAGGCCACCAAGGTATTTGCCTAAAAGTGATATTTCAGCAAAGGACAATGTTATGGTAAATTATGGTTATGGTAAGTTCTGTAGCTATGGGAGAGATACATAAAGGCATTTGGGTGAGGAATGCGAAGAAGTGCGTAAGGTCAAATGGTAGAAGAAAGATAGATGAGTGGTTAAAAGAAGATATACCTGGCGTAGAGGAAGAGAACTGAGAAAGGAGAAAGGGAAATTCAATCTTGAGTGATGATTAAGTAGTGATTTTATTTGTTTGTTTTTTATTTCAATTTTGTGTTTAGTTGATAGAAGATTTTGGTAATTATGTTAAGGTGTCTCGTCGGCTCGTCAGAGAAACCAGGTTAATGGTATGGGGGGCTATTTCTTCTAAGGGTGTCGTACACAGAGAAATTTTAAATGGAATTCAAAACGCGGAAAGGTATAAAGACCTACTAACAAGTGTGAAACCTATCATAAATAGAACCATAGAAGGTTTACCATTGATTTTTCAACATAACATATTATACATATTATTTGTAACAGCTCCTAGTGGTTCAGATGTTTGCCGGTAGGTTGATAAATCAAAGTTGGAATAAATTAAACACACACATTTTGTGAAAACCACTGCACACTCTCGCGCTAATCGCACCGTCTATTAGACGTAAAATCGCAGCCTTAAATAACTGTGGCCAAGTAAAAAAATCTCTTTTCTATTTTTAATATCGTTCACGTTAAAATTAACTATTCCCGTATGGAATAGCTTCGATTAAGTGTTTCCTTTATCTTAAAGATTTATTTTGTAAAATCTACAATCCAGATTTATTTATATTTCTATTCTTTTATAATTACACACTCTTATTAAAAATTCAACATGTATATTACTTGATCGACGTAAAAACAGAAAGTTCCCCAGCAACAAAAAAAAACACCGAAACGAAATCCGCCGGACGCAATAAAGCATAAATTTCAATCTCGGCCGAAAATCACAGCGACTACATAAAACAAATTCATAAATCTGCTTTGCGTGCCCCCCGTATACAGATGGGCCGTTCCTGTTTTCCACTTTCCTCTCGCGCATAAAGATGGACGCAATAAGGAAGCCTCTTGAAGTTATTATATGTCCGACAATCTATTTATATGCAGATCCCGGATAGAGTCTTCTCAAAGTAAGATGCGAGATTTATTAATTTGCATATTCGTCTCTGCGCGCCGGGGCCTCCGAAGGTTGTCTGTTTGAAGTCTAGTGTGCTCCTTAAATTATTCATAACATTGTCACCCTATATCTAAAATATACGCAAACCCACCGCCGAACCCCCCGCCCATCCTTTACAGGATGCACCACGTAAACCGCAAGCCTTTTAAAATTTACGTGTTTTTAATATAAGTGAAACTTTAATAAAAATCATTATAATTAATAATAATCTTGTGTAAGTTGGTTGTGGAGATTTTAAATTATTTAAATAAAAATTGTTGTACTTTATCCCTTTCTTATATATATATATATATTTCGGAAACAATTTTTAAATATTTATTTAAATAATATATATATCCTAAAATCCCAGTCTACCATAATGGTGGTATAGGGGTGAGTTGTCTTGGTTAATTATTATTCATATATACAAATTTTGCCCATTATTTTTTGTTTCTTGCGAGTCCTTTCGCTTCTGTCCACGTTTTTCCACGTTTTTCCAGAATCTCCTGTATGATCTTATCCCAGGTCTGTCGTGGTCTTCCTCTGGTTTTTCTTTTTCCTACTCTTGCTTGCCATATTTGTTTCACTGGTTTTGTGCTTCCCATTCGTTCTAGATGTCCCCACCAAGTGAGCTGTCTTCTTTCTATAAATTCATCCAGCGGTTTTACCTTCTAATTTCAGTGTTTCTCATTTTGAACATTTTTGTGGCTCCCCTGACTCTCCGTAGTTACTTCATCTCTATCGCCTATATCTTGCTCTTTTCTCCTCTTGTTAGTGTCCACGTTTCACATCCGAATGTCAGTTCTGGTCTAAATATTGCTTTGTATACTTTTATTTTACGTGATATTTCTTTCTTGTTGATAAATGTCTTATTCATTGCGTAGTAGAGTTTGTTCGTTTTTTTCTATTCTGCTGTTCAATTCTGTTTCCTATTTTCCATTTCTTGTTATTTCTACTCCTAAATATTTGAAAGTATTTACTTGATCTATATGTTTATCTATCTATCTTTATATTCATATCTATTGGTTCTCCTATCATCATTACTTTTGTCTTTGTTTTGTTTATTTTCATTCCATATTCCTTCAGTGTGTCATTCCATATATTCAGGCTTTCTTGAAGTTCTCTCTCTTCACCAGCTATTATTACTATATCATCTGCGATTGCCCCTTCTGAGATTTCTATTCTTTGCATGTTTCTATGTCCGATTAGTAGTTTCTTAGTCTTGTTTGTGCACTTTTTTAGTATTTCGTTTATGTATATGATGAACAATGTTGGGCTCAGTTCTCCCCCTTGTCTTAATCCTTCATTTGTTCTAAAAGCTTCTGACTGCTGGTTATTTCTAATTACAATGTTGGTATTTGTGTTGTATATTTCTTTTATTATATTAATTAATTTGTTGTTAATATCTTCAATTTGGTTCTCATTAATCACTTGATGAAACATGTTTACAATTATTTAATTATCAATATTTGTTGTTAATTCCTCTCTTTCTTAGTATTTCCCATAGTTCCTCTCTTTTCACCCTGTTAAACGCTTTTTCCATATCAATGAATCCAAGGTACACATTTTTCTTCTGTTGTTGAAATTTTTCTGTTATTTGTTGTAGTGTAAAGATATGGTCTTGGATGCTTCTCCCCTTTCTGAAACCACTTTGAGCCTCATGAAGTGTTGGTTCTATGATTTTTTTGAGTTCTTGTTTAAATATTTTCATAGCTGTATTTAATAGTGTTATTCCTCTATAGTTTTGACGCTCTTTTTTGTCTCCTTTCTTATATATCGGGACTATAAATGCTGTCTTCCACTCTTTTGGTATTTCTCTTTCTTGCCATGCTTTGTTATAGATGTCTAGTAGTATCTCCGTTCCCTTTATTCCCATTTTTTTCAGCATTTATGCAGTAATTTTATCAACTCCGGGTGCTTTTCCATTCTTCATATTTCTTATTACCTCCTGTAATTCTTCTATTTTATTTTATTCGTTCGTTTCGTCCTCTTCCTCTTCAATTATTATCTGTTGTTCTCTATCTGTTATTTTATCATTGGCCCCCAGTAGTTCCTCGAAATATTCCTTCCACCCCGCCATTATTTCCTTTTCTTCTGTTAGTAGTTTCCCTTCTTTTTTTACCTGGATTGTATTGTATTTATTTGTCTCTCTACAGGAATTAAGTACTTTATAGAAAAGTTTTTGGTTTCCTTTACTATCGTTTTCGATTTTCTCTCCAAATTCATTCCATGATTTCCTCTTTTCTTTTATTATTAGTTCCTTCAAGCCTTACACCGAAAGGTAGATAGGCAAAGGAATAAATAAAAAATAAATTAGTTCCTTCACTTGTTTTCTTTTTTCTTTATATAACTTGTAGCTGTTTTCTGTTTTTTTTTTGCGCTAGGTAGTTTTGCCATGCTGTTTTCTTTACTTTTACTTCTGTCATAATTTCTTCTGTCCATCAGGCAGTTTGTTTTCAGTTTTTACCATTTTTTGTCCATCCACATACTATTTTTGCAGAGTCTAGTATATCGTTCTTAAATATATTCCAATTCTTTTCTATATTTTTCCTCGTTGGGTTCTAATCTGTTCTTTATTGCTTCTGCGTATTTCTTGCTTATTTCTTTGTTTGTCAATTTATATGCTTTTATGTATTCAAAAGGTCTATTTTCTTCTAGATATTTGTGTAATTCTTTGTTTTTCTTTAGGGTTTTCAGCTTTGACTACCAGGTAGTGGTCACTCCCAATTTCTGGCCCTCTTCTCACCTTTGTGTCTATTACTGCATTTCTGTTGTGCTTTTCCACTAGTATATAATCTATAACTGATCTTTCTTTTTTGCTCTTCATCTCTCTTGTGTGTGTACTTCCCTTCCTGTTTGTCCTCATATTTTTATTTGAAAAGTCCTCTCTTATAGATAATTTGACAGCCAGTCATGTACTTTACCTCGAATACCATATTTCTTTATTGTTCTTAAAAGACAGTCTACTAATTTTATCAAATGCTTTTGAGAAGATGATAAAAAGGCACATTAAATGCATATTTTGATCTAATTTTTCATACACTAAATTAGTAAAGTCTTCTAGCAATTTTATAGTGCCTTTTTCTTCTTGGTAGACATATTGTCTTTCATTAATGATTTTATATTTTCTAAAATAGCTTGATAAAGACGCATCTATATATTTCTCCATAATGTTCGATATAGACGGTAAAATAGAAATTGGTCTATAATTCTCAGCCCGGTCCTTTTTACCTGCTTTATACATTGATCTAATTATGGCTTTTTTAAGATTTTCCGGTATATTTCCATGTTTGAGGGTTAAGTTTATCATTTTAGAAATCGGATTGCTAATTTATTGTGCCACATCTCTAATGTCTTGTGGTCTAATTCCATCATGACCTGCTGGTTGTTACTCGGTAGTTTTTTTATGATGTCTATTATGTCCTTTTCTATTGTTGATGGTATGTATATTGATTGTATTTGTGTTGTTGTCGTCGTTTTGTCAACGTCGGTATGTCTGATTTGAATGTTTGTAATAGTTTGTTATCACCATTAATAGTTTTCACACGTTTTTTTTAATATCATGTCCTGTGTCATTAAATGTATTTTCATGAAATCTTTTTTTTTTGCACGTTTAATTTGTTCTGTGACTTTGTTTCGTTGTTTCTTGTAACGCTTTCTCAGTTTATCTCTACCCATTGCTTCTCCGGTTGCTCTTTTCCAAACTTTGAATTACAAATTTTAGAAACAAAATAAAAAAAATGTTTCTTTTATTAAAATTGAATTACTATGTATAACAAAATAAAATTTTGTATAATTATAAATTTCTTGATTTATTCAGAGTTTTTTTTTCAATCATTTTGTTAATTTATTATTAATTCTAATGTATTTAATCTCTATTTAAGCCATACTTGAATTATCTAAAAACGAGTTAGAGTAATGCACATTGGCTGCTATTACTGCAATGAAAACGGGGCGTCGTCGTCGCGGCCGCGTTAGATTTTTATACGGAATAAAAGAAGTTGTCGGTTTATGGGTGTCCGAAATAACTGAAGAAGAAATGAGCCGCAGTGGCGGTCGTAAAGCGGATAATAAGGCATGTTTACGACACCTGAACGCCGCAAATGCGCCCTCCCGGTCATCCTTTTTATTCCCTCTTCCGCCTCTCGAGCCTAAAATTAACCACAAATAGCAATTAATATTTCTTTTTAAATATTTTTTAAATTAATTTATCTTAAATAATAATTTATACACACAACTTTATTCAGTTTACACAGTAATAATTCAAAACAATATAACAAAAATAATTACAATACATGTAGGTCGATGTGTTGTTGTGAGTTGCGAAGAGATTCAAACAATTAGAAATGAAACAATTTGTATTCCTTTTTTCACTTGTGTGTGTTGTGTTTTATTTCTAATACATGTAGGTTATTTACCAGATTAAAGTCTTTATACCGCTTAAGGGTGCGGTTTAGAAGAAAGAGATAGCTATACAAATATAGGCAATCACTAATTTGAGTTAGATTATTGTTGTGATCAATGAACAATATTTTATTATACATTAAAATAATCTTAAAATAAGCAGGAATTTCATCAGATAAATTAAAAATTATTTTAATGTTTAGTTTCTGTGAAAAATTATTATGAAAAACAATGAAAATTGATCAAATTTATAGCAAATCTTAAATTCAATTTTTGCTAATAAAAACTTGTGCAATGAAAATTTAAAGGATTTCACTAAATTCTGCATTCAAATAACTTAGCAGGCATGACCTATTAATTTCATTATATCTTACAATTTTCTTTTCTAACTTGAACTAGTCAATTGACGTAATACACGAAAATTAACGATTTATTTTTTATTTAGATTGATGCTTTATACTTAGTAGATAAAAATGTAAATACACATTCATATTATGAAATCCAAAAGAATAGCTCTATTTTCAAACAATTATTTCCATTTTACTATCCACTAAACCGCAACCTTAAGAAATTATTAATTGTTAAAAAAATAAAACGCAGCGAGAATGGAAAGCATGAAATTCCAAATTGTTAGGGCATTTTATTGGTAATAAAATTGTACTTTCTGATATAAGAAAGTGAACCATTAAATAAAATAATTCTGATTCATCGAAAAAAAAAATACTTTTAATGTTAGTTATTGTTTCGCCAATAAAGATGAATTCACGAAACAGTTCCTCCAATCATAAACTCACATATAATGTTTAATTAGTTACGGCCGGAGGGTTTCCCTTTAAGTGCAGTTTTTATTAGTATTGCCAGTAGTTGGCCCCGGAGAGCAAAACTAGAAGCTGGGGGATGGAAAGGGGGCCGATTCCTCCCGGGCTCCCCCTTTTATGTTAATGCAATAAGAAACTAGTTAAGAAAAGAGCGGAGTCATCGAAGATCCGAAATGACGTCCGATGTTAGCTAATTGGTCATCTGGTAAATTCCACCCTGAGGGTTATTTGAGTGTGTACGTGTTTCGGAGGCATCGGGCCAGCTCAGCTACGGTTTCCATTCGTGCCAAGTGCCCGACCCGGCCGCATTAACTTAATAAAACATACACGGCCGTCTCGATGCCTGTACACGCGTATATTCATTCGTACTTAAACACACCCGGAATATCACTTTCCGCCCGTTCTAATTCTTCTTATTCTCTTTTTTAGTTTTGTTTTCATTTCGTTTGGCTTTTCTGATATAAATCAAATCAATCCAATCGGGTTGGGATTGGCTGGAAACGCCAGACTTTTTATCCATTACCGATCTGTTTCCACTTTAAGAGCCTTTACATGTAATGCTGCGTTTAGTATTTAGCTTACTCTTTTTTTTATTCTCTCTATATAAATAAAACGTGCAGCGCAAACAATTGCATTTGCTTTTAAGTGCGATCGGGTTTTAGAAATGTTACGTGCCTAGATATACTCAAATTCCATTCATGAATTTTTAAATTAATTAAAGAAAATTTATATACTTTACTCCCAAAAAACATTTAATACATATTTAATTTAATGTAAAATATCTAACATATTTATTAGTAAATACGTGAAGTTTTCTTCACATAATATACTTTTTTAACAAAGTAATAATAATAAATAAATACAATAAATAACTAACATAAAAATAAATTCTTCTGCCAATTGGCTATCGACCGTTGGTCTTGCCGCCTAATATTTATATTTTATTCCATTTTTTCACTTCTATATTTTTTAATACTATTTTTTTTTGTAGAAAATACAGAAGTGAAGAAAGGAATAAAATATAATTTTTCTGGTCGATAGCCAGTTCGGGACAGGTATATACTGTATGATATTTTATAATAATAATAATAATTCTTTATTTACAGAATACTCCATTTCACAATTTTTAAATTACAAAAATGTTAGATACATACATAAGTGAGGGAGTTAAATAAATATACATACTGCTTAGCCTACATAAGATTAAAAATAATAATAAAAAATAAGTATTAATTTTATGGAACAAAAACAGCAATTGTAAAGGTTAAAGAACATGTATGTCTAAATAAAAAATGTAGATTGCTTTTGAAGATGTGGTGTTTAGAATTGAATAATTCAAACCGATGGCAATGACAAAATGAGTTGGTTGTGCGCATTAATCTATTAAGGTTGCGGTTTAGTAGAAAGAGATAGCTATATAGTAAAATGGAAATAATCGTTTAAAAAAACATTCTTTTGGATCTAATTATATGAATATGTATTTACATTTTTTATCTACCAAGTATAAAGTATCAATCTAAATAAAAAATAAATCGTTAATTTTCGTGTATTACGTCAATTTACTAGTTCAAGTTAGAATTTTCATTGCACAAGTTTTTATTAGCAAAAAATAAATTTAAAATTTGCTATAAATTCGATCATTATTTTTTGTTTTTTCATAATTGTTTTTTACACAAACTAAACATTAAAATAATTTTTAATTTATCTAATGAAATTCCAGCTTATTTTAAGATTACTTTAATGTAAAATACAATATGGTTCATTGATCACAACAGCAATCTAACTCGAATTAGTGATTGCCAATATTTATATAGCTATCTCTTTCGTCTAAACCGCACCCTTAATTACATTATTCATGGCAATATCTGTAGAGTAAGTATTTAATTTGAAAATCGGTCTATGATGTGGGAGTCGTGTAGTGGAAGGTACATAAAAAGCAATATTTTGCAAAAGTTCTATAGAATAAATAGAGTTATTAATTAATTTATGTAAAAAAAGTAGATCGTTTATTACTCTCCGTTTCTGTAATGTACACAGATTTAAGGCATTCAATATAGGATTATAATCACCTCTAACGTGTCTCACTCCAGTTTTAAATTCAGCGCATCTTAAAAATCCATCTTGGATTCGCTCTATTTCATCGATATCTTTTTTTTAGGTAAAGAGACCATATAGGAGATGCATACTCTAGAATTGGACGAATTGAAGAACAAAACAGTGATCGTAAGGATGATACACCCAGAGGTGAAGATAATCGCCAATCATAGCCCCACAGCTGTCTACTTCTTTTACATATATAATCTACATGGTTTCTGAAACACAATTTAGAATCAAAGATAACGCCGAGATCTTTGATGGAATCAACCCGTTGTAAATCATAGTTATTAAGGACATATTTGTGTAGTATGTAATTTTTTCTCCTCACAACGATATAATAGAACATTTACCTAAATTGAGGAAGAGTTTATTACATTGACACCAATGCGTAATATATTATTAAGATCCGATTGAATTTTCGAACAGTCGTTAATGTTACTTATGAGTCTAAACAATTTCAGGTCATCCGCAAATATCATTAATAAATAGTGAAAACAAAATCGGTCCATAATGAGATCCCTGAGGTACGAATGACAATACTTTTATTTCTTTTGATATAAAGTTGTTGATACGAACATACTGAATACGATTTTGTAAAAAAGACGAGAACTACCGAACAACGCTAGCATTCAAACCTACTCGGCGAAGCTTTAGTAAGGGGATTCTGTGATTAACCTGATCGAACGCCTTATTAGAAAAATCAGTGTAAACACTATCAACTTAACGATGTTTTTGTAAGGCATTCGTTCAGTACTCCATTAGATTTGTTACAGTTGATTTTCCGGGCATAAAACCGTGCTGTTTCAATGAGATTGTCTTATTATTCGTGAGATTCTGGTTGCAATAATGTCGTCCAAAAGTTTTGGCAAAACCGATTGAATACATATGCCTCGGTAGTTCTCGACATTATCACGCGCACCAGATTTATATATAGGTACTAAGTAACTGGCTTTCCATTTATCAGGAAAAATCCCTATATCTAAAGATGCCGAAAATAGCTAGAAAATAGATTTCACTTATGTGCATACACAGTTTTTTATTTTAATTTTTTGGAATATTATCTGGTCCTACAGAACAAGAATCACTTAACCGAGATAAGACATCAAATACTTCGTCCAAGGATAAAACAATTCCTGTATAAATAAAAAACGTACAGCGTAAGTCAAAAGTCACAGAGCTGAATGAGGAAATAATTTATTAATTATTTTCAAATCATTTTTATTTAATACAATTCCTGTATTATGTATAGCACTATTTAAAACATCGGTGTTGTCGGACGTATGAATATCATATCATTTCCGGGATCATTAATGTATACAGACGAGAAATATTCAGCAAACATTTCAACAATCTCTTCGCCAACACTGGAGCTTCTGTCTTTGAATTTCATTGTAGCAGGGATGCAATTTTCTTTCCGTATATCCTTTACATTGCACCAAAAATATTTGGGGTTATTTTTTATGGAACACTCAACGTTGTTTATATACATAGTGTATAATGTTTTGTTTAGGGTTCTACACTGTGTACGTAAAATACTGAAAGCCAAGTAGTCATCATATTTAAGAGTCTGTTTGTAGAGAGTGTGCGCTTGCTTTTTTCTGCGAATGCAAGCAATTAAATCTTTATTTAACCATCTTGGGTACTTTGTGTTTATATATTTTACTACTTTTGAAGAAATAAATTAATCAATCCCTTCATTCAGTACTGCATAAAAGTTATCTACCGTAGCATTAAAATCATCATTATTTGCTACGCAGTCCCAGTCAACTGAAGAATAAAAAATATTGAGATCAGCATAATTTCCATGAGAATACATATGAATTATTTCCTCAGTATCTAGTAATTTAAATGGTTCAATATTTTCAATATCAAATCTATAAGCAATATGATGTTTACTTATAGTGGATGTCACATCAATGGCTTCATGTACATTTAAGGGTGCGGTTTAGACGAAAGACATAGCTATATAAATATGGGCAATCACTAATTCGAGTTAGATTGCTATTGTGATCAACGATATTGTATCATGCATTAAAGTAATCTTAAAATAAGCAGGAATTTCATCAGATGAATTAAAAATTATTTTAATGTTTAGTTTGTGTGAAAATCAATTATGAAAAACAATTAAAATTGATCAAATTTATAGCAAATTTCAAATTATATTTTTGCTAATAAAAACTTGTGCAATGAAAATTTAAAGGATTTCACTAAATTCTTCATTAAAATAACTTAGCAGACACGACCTATTAATTTCATTGTGTGTTACAATTTTCTTTTCTAACTTGAACTAGTAAATTGACGTAATATACGACAATTAATTTATTTTTTTATTTAGACTAATACTTTATACTTGGTAGATATAAAATGTAAATACATATTCATATTATTAAATCCAAAAGAATGACTCGTTTTTCAAACAATTATTTCTATTTTACTATATAGCTATCTCTTTCTACTAAAAGATGGTAAATTTACCTTAAAGATGGTAAATGAGTGAATATTAAGTCTAAATAAGTACCATTCTTATTGGGAATCTTATTAATTTGACTTAAATTTAATGATTCGAATGTTTCAACTACAACTTGGGCTTGGCTTGATAAAGTACGATAACCCTGGCCACTCTTTCCCAATCAATATTTTGCAAATTATAATCGCCAGATATTATAAAATAATGTTCATTGAATTGAGTACATAATTGTTCCACTGTCATACACTGTTGCTGATATTTAACAACATCAGATGGTGGTGGAATGTATACCCCGCCGATTAAAAATTTAGTATCACTGACAGCAATAGATACAAATATTTGTTCTATTTCATTGATGTCTATGTTTACTCTATATGATTTAAATCGCTTCGTAACGGCGATGAGAACACCGCCTCCCTCAATTTGAATACTGCGACCACATCTATAAATATCATAATTGTACAATGCTAGTTCGTTAT
Source organism: Philonthus spinipes (assembly GCA_963082785.1). Classification (NCBI taxonomy): domain Eukaryota; kingdom Metazoa; phylum Arthropoda; class Insecta; order Coleoptera; family Staphylinidae; genus Philonthus; species Philonthus spinipes. Next base: position 7,504,388 of record OY720314.1, read on the forward strand.
GTTTTATTTCACTATTCAGCCAGGATTCAGTTAGTATAATTATGTCATATAAACAACAGTTAATATTAAACATAATGTCATTAATTTTTGTTTTCATACCGCCTACATTTTGATAGTAGAGGCTTGGGCGTTTTTTGAAATATTGCGTTGACGTGATTTGGACAAATATGGCATATTATTACGATATTTAATTCCCCAACCTGGTCTTTTATTCTGCAACTTCCGAAACACGTCTTTTGAATATTGCCTCTGCTTGAAAGTTAGATCAGCCTTTCTGAAAGTATTTCTTCAAACTGACCGCTGTTATACTCAGCTGATCTGATGGCCTGGTCGTTAATTTGCTTGTTTTCAAGTTTTGTTAGACGACTTTCCAAATCTTCAAATCTTTTCTCTATTGTGACCTTTAGGTCTGAAATTAAACTAATTATGTTGTCATTTATTTCATTAAATTTATCAGAAAACATTTGATTTGATTGTTGATAATGTTATAGGTAACTGATCAGGCTCCGCGTCACCTGCTTGGTTGGGAAGAAGTATAGATGGATTATGGAGAGGTTTACCCGGATATCTTTTTTTTTGTTAACACTCTAAGGGTCGATCTTTCCGCGACCTAGAGATTTCTCAGGTCATTAAAACATGGATTGTGGAACAGAATAGGCGCATATTCAACGAGGAGTTGACAGATCATTTTATGAATTTGTACAGCAGTGGCTGTCGAGATAGCTTCGTTCTTGTCAAGCCACCATGGCAGCACGTCCAAATGATACAACTATATTATCAAAAAGATCGTTTACGGTAAACGCGGTTTCTCTTCAATGTTGACTCTCCAACGTATTGTGGCCGAGACAACCGATTCGATTAACAATCAGCCAAGAACGTCATATCGGCTGAGAACCGCACCACTGTCCATAAAAGTGCACGGGAGAACCCGAATCAGTCATTTTCTCGCCATGCACATGAACTCAGCCTTTCGTAGACTTCATCTAAGCGAATTTTGCATTTGGACTTGGGCCTGCACACGCACAAGATTTAAGTAACCCAGGAGATAAAAGTTAATTACCATAGACAACAACCTTTGTTCGCTGACTAGACTTTGGAGAGTTCGGAAGAGGACCCAATTTTGGGCGAAAAACCATCTTTAGCGACGAAGCTCATTTTTTGCTAATACGTTAGAGGTGTTAGAAATCCCAGCACGAAACTCATGTTGGTTGGAAGATGAGGATTGAAGAGAATTTGTTAAAGATAATATTAGCTTTTTGAATTGCTGATATAATTGAAATTGGCCGATAATTTTGGACTCTCTAGTTATCACAACTTTTAAATATTGAAACAACTTTAGCAACTATCCAATAGGCGGGAAAAAAACTCGATAAGATAAAGATTTATTAAATAATAACCATAAAGGTCTACATAAAGAGAATGAACATTCTTTCAAAATGACCATACCATTGGAATCTGGACTGTAATTTATTTTCAAAAACGAAACTCACATAGCACAAAAACGTCCAATAGATATACATTGAATATCCCTTTACGAATATTGGAATATCCACGGATATACATTGAGCGTCCAATGGACTTACAATATACAGAGAGCTTTTTTAACAGTAAACATTTCCCCTATGGATACTGATAAAAATGTGAGTCAAATACATTGAACCGATTAATGTGTGTTGTGTTACAGACAACTAAACACACATGTCAAACGCTAAACTTCAAATTGTGTGAAATATTTCATTGAAAATGTATACAAATAAAGAAAAAGTCGAACTTCTCACATGGAAATGTTTACTGATAAAAAAAACTATGTGTATATTTTTAAAATTTACGAAATAAATATTCTATGGATATCCATAGGATAGTGTAAAATATATACAAACATCTTTATTCAGACAGCGGAATTACAATTCTTTACAAATATTTATCTTTATAATACATATTGATGGGTTAGTAGTCTGCCATGGGCTATCGACCGGAGGTCTTTCTGTCCATAGTGTAAAATAAATATCCATATTTAATTCATGAAATAATATCCATTGAATAACCATTGTATGTTGCCGAACGTATTTGCACATTTGGGATATATGGTGGATATCCATTGGATATTTTGTGTATTTTTTAAATTAAAAGTGGTAAAAGAAAATGCTTTAATTTACTTTATTTGTATAACTTGTTTATAGTTTCAACAACCTTAGTATTGTTGAATTACAATGAATAATATAAGTAGCAGCCTCAATAATTATTTTTTATTTTAATTAATGGTTTTAATATTTAGACATTGGTAGTTTATATTGTATGAAATAAATATGAATAAATTATTAAAAATCAACCAATAAAACACAGATTAGATTGAATAACTTTAAATTCTCGACTAGTTTAGGGTTATTAGCCCATTTTCAAGAGAATTTAAAATTTGTTTTATTAATATTAAATTCTCTTGAAACCCGAAACTAGTCGAGAATTAAAAGTTATTCAATCTAATCTGTGTTTTATTGGTTGATTTTTAATAATTTATTCATATTTATTTCATATTTTTTATTTCTTTCTTATAAATTGAAATTAATGCAACATGTGGGAAAGTATTTCGTTTTGCGCACCGACATACTACAAGAGAAACTGTTCCACTTTCTGCACTAATTATGTAAAATACTACTCAATTCAAAAATAATTTTATACAAAGATAAGTAATTAAAATTATAATTCAATACGTGGAGTAATTCCGGTTAAAGACGTTGTTGCCATTTTTTACGAGACGTAAATTCGCTCTTAATAACCACAGCATGTATAATAAAACACGTCGTAAGTGTATTATTCCGGGGCCGTCTTTACGATAAGCTTAAACTTTGCGAAAACATCCCTTTAATGCGGCCATAGGTGGACAACACATAAAATATCTTATTAAAAACAGTTTATTGGCTTTAAGTTGTAAGTTACTGGTCTGGAATCTATATCGTAAACATGCCACCCTCGCCCCCTCCCCCTCCGCACATGTATACACCCCGGCGGTAGTAAATTTCAGATCAATTTGAGGGCGGTGACAAGTCCGTGTAATGCCTTTATTACACGAGACTCTTAAAGAACTGTTTCCTGCGATAGGACATGAAAGTCTACGTAACGGGATTATAACTTTACGATTGCGGATGTTTGTAAATCCTTCAGGAAATTATCTGATCTATGTGTGTGTCTGTGTGTGTGTTGTGGATTTTATTACCCGTCTCGCAAGTCTCGGGGAAACACCTTGTTTTACGGTCACCGAAATACCACTAAGAATTATACGCAATAGAAAAAGGAAATGGTGTAAGGGGTAGGTTTGAATAACCTGAAGATAATTTAAAGTACAGGAAGTTATTTTATTTCGTGACTTTTTTCGTAGTTGATGCTAATTACAATAATTTTTTGAAATTCTGTTTATATTTATTGAAATCACGCATTTTTTCTACGCGCGCTCCTTAACCCATAAAAATTGCCACCGCTGATCTCAGCATTTTAAACTATGAAAACTCTATATTCTATCTACCAGTATCATTTAAATCTATTTCGTAATATAATAATGTATCGAGCGTATAATAAAAATCGACGACGAAGTTGGCATTGGAAATCTAAAGTCATGTCTGAACTAAAATCACGTCCTAGCTGTTTGGTTTTACTAGTTTAAGTGTTCCGTCATATTCTTGCCATGTTTCATTCCACCGGTTTGAAACTTCCTTTTCAATGTGATGAAGAACGTCAGGTAAGGTCAGGTTAAGGATAGCACCTTCTGTTGGAAGATTACAAGCAGCTTTTTTAGCGAGTTTATCTGCGTCTTCATTACCAGGAATTCCTTGCGAAAACATGAAAGTGAGAAACAATCTTCACTTTCATGTTTTCGTAAAGTGAAGATTGTTTATTCTTTAATTACATTTTAACAATGAACAATCTTCACTTTCCTATAAATATATCAATTTTGATTTTGTATCACTGTGTCACACGTTTCGTCTATTATAATCTTGTTTCCTTTTCTTGGGTTTGTTTGTGTCATGCCAGTATATGTGTGTGAGTGTGCATGGATGCGGACCTTTCAGTAATTGAAATTGAATTTTATGTTGATATCGCATTAGAAAGATAGGTTTTCTTTTATAGAAACGTCTGCGGGATGTGTCTCTATATAACGTAAAGGTCCTCCACGCCGGCAATAAAAGTGCACCGGGGGGGAAAAATAAAAAAAAAACACTTTATGCCTGAACATGTGCTTGGTTTATGGGTGACGGGAAGGTCGCTTTTAAATTTTCAGGAATTTTCCTTAGAGGGATGAGAGATGGGCGGGCCAGCTGAATAAAGGGAGATAGACAAATAAGAGTGGGGATGGTGGACGAAAGAAACACGTTTAAATTGTGTCACTGTGGGGAATTCAGAGTGTGTTTTTTTTTATGGTTTGTGTTAATTGCGGTTCAGGATAAATCAAACTTGCTTGGTAAATCAAATTATAATAACAATATTTTTTTGATTTTTTTTTATATCGGCATGTTTGTACTATTAATTTAATTAGTTCCTTGAAAATGACTACTCGTCAAAACTAGTCGGAACTCAAATACAAAATAAGTGAAACGAACAACCAAGTGTTTTCCTAATAATAACAATAATTTTATTAACACGTCTTGATTCTAACAAATAATCATGACTATTCCGTACGGTAAATGTTAACCCTGTCCAAGAGAAAGTATTGTGATCGTAAAAATTTTCGAATCGCCTATTTCAACGGATATACACGTTTTGAGGTCGCCTGAGTTTATTCAATCGAAAAATTTAATAACATGCGATCCCTAATACGTTTCCGTTTTAAGAGATTAACAATTTTATATAGTCATAAAAAAAATAAACATCAAATACAGGCAGATAGCTTATTTGCTGATGAACGATATCAGATAATTCTTATTTTTTAAAAACAAAAAAGTGAAAAAAATATTTATATTAAATAAAAATGATTTGAAAATAATTAATAAATTATTTCCACATTTAGCTCTGTGACTATTGACTTACCTACGTTAGTACGTTAAACAAATGCACATTAAAACAACTACAAATATTTTTTCAAAAATTAATTTAATTTACAAAAATACATTTAATCTATATTAAATATATCTTATTATACGTGGAAAGTTTTCCTCTTAATATCCATATTTAATACAATCATAATATATTTGTATACTTCTTAATCCTATAAAATAGTTAATGAGAACAAATTTACTTCGACGCCATCATTTTTATTGTGGAACAGTATCTAGTAGTTCAGATCTTTGCCGCTAGGTTGAAAAATCAAAGTTGGAATAAAATTTAAAAAAAAACACTACACGCTCTGTCGTTAATCGCACCGTTTATTAGGCGTAAAATAGCAGCCTTAATGTAGGACCTCAAAAAGTGTATATCCGTTGAAATTGGCGATTCGAAAATTTTTACGATCATAATTTGAATAAAAATACACAACGATCATAATATTTTCTCTTGGACAGAGTTCTCTGAAAAGTAAAAATAATTTGAAAATAATTGATAAAAAGCAATAATATCCTTTCTTCGCACTTTTATTTTTATTCCATATGTACATTTCGGACACAATATGACCATTATCAATGGATAATAGAATTAATCCGATTGATCTTTACGTAACTCACTCAAGCAATTTAATTTGAAAATAATTAAGCAATTAATTATTCTCTTTCAATCAACCAATTAATATTTTTATATAACTTACTTGGGAAGTCAGGGTAGGTGTGTGACTCCATTGGAAACCAATCGGGGCTAATTTGATTTGATGTAATTTAATTCTTATAACTTACTTTCTTTTATTTTTTGTATTCGGTCGTTGTAAATTTATTTTTTTATTGTTGGAAATATTAAATGAAATCAGTGAATCGGCGCCGAGTGGATTTATTAAAAGGCGGAGCAACAAGTGTTGAAATTTGTTGAGCATAATTATATTAATACCGGCGGCCGTATTGGATTTGCGTAAGCACCTTGACGGAATTAGGGCTTTTAGCCTAACAAGCAACTTTTATTCCACAATAAAAGCCGCATAAAGTGCTTGTCACGTAAGAGATAATTCGGCGTGAAAGTGCCTAACGTAAAAAAAAAAGAAAGAGGAAAGAAAAAAAAAAATAGAAAAAAAGATGATCGAACGTTCCTTTCATTGATTATTGATGGATTAGCTAGATTAAATGAATTTGTCATTTAATCTAACTTTCGTTCATCTTTTTATTTTCTTTTTTTTTTCTTTCCTCTTTCTTTTGTATTTATTATGCAAAATATTAAATATTTAAATAATGCGTATTTAAATATTTAATATTTTGCATAATAAATACAAAAAAAGACTGAAAAAACTGAAGTATTTTTTTTGCGGAATTATCAGGTCCAGTAATAATTAATGTCGTTAAATTTATGTAACTAATTTATTTAAACAAATTAAAACAATTTAATCAAAGATACAGTCGCCGTTGTTGGCTAACGCTTGGCTAGCACCGCAATCCCTCTATTGTAAAATTCTTGTGATTTTGATTCAAAGGGATTGATCGAATTCTATTGATCATTGCCAAAAATTTTCCTTGTTTCATTTCACTGTAATTCAAAGTCTTCGATTATGGCGTTTTCGATCCACTCTACATTACTGAAATGTTTTACAAGAAGAAAATTTTGCAAGGAACGAAACAAATGGTAATCGAATGGGACAATATCTGAAAAATATACTGGTTTTGAGAGAACTTCTCAGCCGTGATTCTTGTAGTGTGCTGCCGTGCGTTACGGTTTAGTGGAAGATTTGCGTATATGCACAGGGATGAATAGGCCTCGTTAGGCTCCTATTGCTTCCTCAAATACCAGTCAAATACCAGTCCTCAGCACTGCAAACCCACCTCATCAATAAAGGCTGGCAGTGTCGAGATTGGTGACCATTAGTTGGCGCCATAACTGGCAATTAGGCTAGAAGTGTCGAAATTGGTGACGACTAGATGGCGCCATAACTGACAATTAGGCTAGAAGTGTCGAGATTAGTGACCACTAGATGGCGCCATAACGCAATTAGGCTAGCAATGTCGAGATTGGTAACCACTAGTTGGCGCCATAACTGACAATTCTTAACCCAGTACCTTCTTAATCATAATTAATGAAAGACGATGCAAGCGCCATTTTTCGCCTAATTTTATGTGGCATCGTCAACGATTCGAATATACAATCGTTGTTTCGTCCACTAAAGGAAGGCGAACTTGCCTGTTTATAAGAACAGGACAAGTTCAGCTGAACTTGATAGCTGAGTAGTATACTAGAAAATGCTCAGTCTCATCTTCCAAGCAGCATCCTCTAAAGTCTAGCGATTTTGCAATATCCAACCTTTAAAAATGTGCTGTAAGTCCACTGTGTTCTATGAAAATAGCGTAAATTCGATTTAAATTTGCCCTGGATAACCGCAAGTAATGGTTGGCTGATCTTCCATTCATATACCATAAGATTTCCTTGCAGCCTGTTATTTCATCCCATTTACTTCTAAATTCTTTAGAGTATTGGCATGCAGCATTTCATATAGAACCCTTAAAGGCGAACGCATTAGCGCGTATGAATGTTTGTTTTAGTCGCAGCACTAGCGAATTCGTCAGCCTTCCTGTTTCCATTGTCATTACTGTGCTCTTTCTTCCAAGAGACCTCCATTTTGTTGTGTATCGAGGCCCGAGACCTGCCTTAGTTTATTGTGGCACTCTTTAAGTGTCTCCGAGCAAGTGTAATTCTTTCTGAGATGGTAAAGCTGACCTCGCGGACAGTAAACATTGATTTGTTACACAACGTTGAGTTATGGTTTCAGCCCCGTATGTTATACCCATCAGCTCTAGTTGCTCGATGGTTGTACCTATACCAATTTTTTTTTTTTTTTTATTATTTTTAATATTCACGGTCTTCGAGAAAATTCCGAAACCCAAACCTTTTTTTTTCCGGGGTCCGAATATATACATTCTAATGGCAGACTTCCTCATGTGTTTTATGGTTTCGGTGGTAATAACGTAGGGTGAGTCCGCCACATAAGCGAAAGCACTAGAATCAGTACCGGCCTCAAGTTGAGGTATGTATGTAGGTACCAGAAGTCTTCTGTCTTCTGGTTTCCCCTACTCCATCACTATTCCAAACACCATTGCTTCCAGAGCGAAGTATGGCCCCAATGGCCTTCTTATCCGCATGGAGATCCATTGATGGGAGACATAAATACACATAATTGTTAGGGTTGTGTACATAGCGCCTGTGATACAAAGGCAGGCAGTCCTCTGTAATTGAGATACCCGCTTTGTGGTGGTGCCAATTTTGGTCCTAGGCTATAAGTAAGCATGAGCTATACGACATCTGCTTAAAGACACAACGTCGTGAGTGGATTAAGACTCCATGTCTTGTTCAGAGCACGACAGCACTGCCAGAAGGCTCTTAGTACGTTGTTAACTTTGAATTCGATGTGATTTTTCCAATTATGTTACGTATTAAGCATGACTTCACCTCACACTGAGAACTAGAGAGGAACATATAACGATGTTATATAAGATTATTATTTATTTATTTAAAACTTCATATTCAATGATCTTACGTTATCGTGATGGTAATCTTCATCACCCTTCTAATTAATCAGCGTTCCCTCAAAGCTTGGTCTAACCTTTCCAATTATGCGCTATACACTTCACTTGTAATGGTTTAGTTAGTTGGTAATAATTAATAAAAAAAATCCTTTAAAATTCAACCAAACACACATCACCTCTATTGCATGCAAGTCAAGCTTTGGCGTGTGCTGCGGCGCTTCACTTTTGTCCAACCATTGTTACCGTCTCCTCAGATTAACATAAAGGACCTATTTTTTCCGTTAATTATTTCATTAAAACGGTTTCAACGAGAGAGGAGCGAACGCGAACTGCAGATTGTAACTCCTTGATTGTGCTTGTTTTCGGTTAATTTATTTGGAATTCACTTTCCAAATTTTTGGAGCTTACCAAGTTTCCTGCGAACAGTATAAAGCTGCCACAAGCTCTTGTTGCGTTAACTAAAAGTTAGTAGGAAACAAGATTCTAAACGAACACTAAGAAAAAAAATATTACTATACCTGAAAGGAAGTCCGAAGTGGTTCAGGTAAAAATAGACAAAAGTGGAAACAATCAACCTGATTGAAACAACAAACAAAATGAGAATATCTTTCGGGATTGGAGCAAAATGTTAGACACAGCTGTTCTGTACTATACCTGAAATTACGGAAAATTTAAAAATAGCTGAGATAAATTTAATCGAACCAAATTTTATTAAATTAAATAAAAATAATTTGAAAATAATTTATTAATTAATTAATTATTTTCAAATTCTTTTTATTTAATTTATTTAAATAACTGTGACCAAGTGAATAAATCCTTTTTTTCTATTATCAAATTTTATTAAATTCCAGCTTGAAGGACCATAGCTCGATAGCCAATTAACAGATATATATCTGTTAATAAAGATTATTTATTAATTATTATTAAATGATATAATTATCCCGAGTTTAAGTCTCTGAGTTGCATTTTCAATACTGATTAATCCGAAGCTGATTCAGCAATATCATTTTTGTCTGTAGACATTGCTCTGTTCTATATACTCATCAAATCAAAATAATAAGTCTCCAGACTTATTGCGAAATCTGTTTCGAATGAATCAAAATTAGCGTTAGAAAATGCGGAATCTGTTTCGATTGAATCAGAATCAGCGTTAGAAAATGCAACTCAGAGATCTCAAAGTTTTTGAAAACTGAGAGATTATCCAATTTTAACTACAAAAATTATGTACTAAATTTATTTTAAATAAAAAAGATAAATAAAATGGCATAAAATATTCGAACTCAGCATAAAATTTTGCTTTGAGAAAATTTTTATTATATTTTCTATTTTTAATAATAATGGAGTTACAGGCACCCTCGAAAAATGACTCGTCTTCAACTTCCGGTTATAACCCGGAAACGGTTAAATATAGATCATGGTTTTAGAAATTTGCCTAGGATCGCGAAAACTGTTTTTCAATATATTTTAAAATAAAAAAGTTTTCCATATGTGGCACCACCAAAATAGACCACGCTGTACATATTTGTGGAATGTAATGTTTTAATATTATATGAAGTGAGGAATAACTCTTCTTATTTTGTGATTGATCACGTAAACACAAAACTGTACAGTTGTGCTATAAAAGTGGAATTCCCACTATTTTTTTTTCAAACGAAAATAAAATTCAATTCTAAAATAAGCACATTCTATAATTTCATTACGATGATAATTAATCAAAACAACATTCTACGTAAACCTAACGCACGGCCATTTTCTGGAAACAATTGCCCCGCTTGCTCCCGCTCCAAAAGCCCCGCTTATTACCACCGCTATCATCGGACGCGTTCTTCATCTCCTTCACGAACTTAATCAGCGAGGCGTTGCTGCCGTCGCTCTCCAGAATCTTCTCGTCGTCGTTCTTCTCACCAATCACCTCGCTGAAATACGCGTCGATTTCTTGATCGCTATCGTTCTCCATCTCCACGTGCTTGTTGACGATGTTCTGCAGGATATTCTGCACGTTGGACTTGTCCTCGAAGATGAATTCGACTTTGTTGTGGTTGTTGTTGTTGATCTGCGATTTGGATTGGTTGGTTTTTGATTTGAGCTTGACGGCGGTGGAGCGTTTGTTTTCTTTCGGGAGGGGATCGAATTTGACGACTTTTTCTTTTGAGGCGATTGAGGATGCGAGTGTGCAGGTGGATTTGATTTTCTCTAATTCCTGTTTTAATTTTTTGTTTTCCAACTCGCTCTGGATGCGTTTCGCGATTTCTTTCTGGAGCTCCTCGTTTATAGTTAGGAAATCCTTTTTGGCATCCGCCAAGCTGTTGTTTTGTGATGTTTTGTACTTCTCGGGGGTTTTCTTCGTGATCGCCGTACAGGTCTTCATCCTGCGTAGTGTTAAGGAAGGTCCCGCAGTTTGCTTGCACGGAACTGATTTGCTTTTCATTGGGGCTTTGGTGCTGGAGATTAAGGAGATTGTTTCGTTGTCGGCGGTTTCTGTTGGTAAAGTCGTTGCGGTGAAACACCACTGGTATTCACTTTCATACCCGAATTTCTGTTTTTCCTTTAAAACTTCTAGAATCCTCTGCAAGCTTCGTTGAGAAAGTTGCTCGTTGCAGCGGAAATCCGCCACTTCTAAGGATCTGCTATATTCCACAACATCAATTAACCTGGATGCGATGTTTTCTGTGATTCCACACCGTTGCATATCAATTGCTTTAATCCATAAATCATCATCTAATTCATCAAGGATATAAATCAAACCTTCATCTTTGATGTTGGGGTTATTGTTGAGCGTGATCCTTTTTAGGCCAGCCATGATCCCAACCTCAGGATCTTCGTAACGTAAAGAATTGTGCCAGCTTTCGCAATACCTGTTAATTTGCTGGAACTTAACAACCTTTGCTATATATTGCGCACTCAAAGCGCCCAAACCGCAAGCCGTTAAATTTAAAACTTCTATATTCGGAATGTGCCTCAAAGCGTTGCAAAGGAACTGGCACCCCAAATCCCGTATGCTGCAATACTTAATGGCCAGCACTTTTATGCTCTTGCTTTTCTTCAACGCCTCCAAAAGCCCTTCGATGTAATCAATCCCAATAGGCACTCCATCCAGTTCCAAACACGTCAACACATCACTCTTCTTAACGCAACACGCTAAAGATTTCAGCAGCGTCCTTAGGATGTAAGTCGTAAACAACGAACCCGCCCTCCTCTTCATGTGCTTCGCCTTCTCCTCAGTATCCACATCCTGCAAAAACTTGCACTGGATTTTACTCCTAATTGCGATCACGTGCAAACTGGTGTCCAACCTCAGCGCGTTGACAATCGGGGACCATTCCTCCGGCTTCAACCGGTCCGCGCAGAAATCCAAGACCGTGTCGTTCTTCAACTTCGCCGGTTTGACGTTCGCCAGCGGTTGCATGTTGAGCCGTCTGCACAGCTCGCCGTACCACACGTAGAACACGTTGACCGGCTTCATGGTCTCCGTTAATTTCAGCGAGCTCTGCCTGGACACGCTCGACGGCATTTTGTACGAATCCGAAAATGTTGTAAAAGATGATGGGCGTATGAAATTGTGCTGAAAACGGTTTGGTCCTCACATAAACCTGCGCGCGGGTAAAAGAGTTTTTTTCGGTGAGCAGATTGTGCTTGTAAAAATGTGACACCAAACTGTCAAAATATCATGGAAAACTAAACAAAAAAATTAAAGTTAAATCAAAAAGACATTTTCGAAATAAAATAATACACTTTGGAAACAACTTTGTGGAAGAGAGTACCCTAAAAAATCTGTATAATTCTAGAAGCTTTAATTTGTGAGACATGTTTAAGTAATTACACAGGTAAGATAATTAATCGCTTTCCTGATATCATACACTTGTTTTATTTCGTATCCCCAACAACTATCCATCTTGACCAATCTATATAAATATTTCCAAAAGTACTAAAATGCAGAATCATAGTTAAAAAATTGACATTAAAGTCACCAGATAAAAAGACATTGTTATTATTTACATTTATTTGGAATAAAATTGAGTACAAATAAATTAAAATTTCCATTAGGACTTCTGTACAATGATAGACTGATTAAACTAATTTCAGGTAAATAGATACCACAGATTTCAACGTCTTTTTCTACTGAGAAATAATTAAGGGCATACCACTCGCTAGAAAAGAAGAGAAAATAGTACTTTACGACACTCTATAATAATAATACTGTTGTATTGAAATTTTAGTATGAGAAAGTTAAAGGATGAATCAATGATCGTATTCGTTTAGTTTTGAAAAAAAACTTCATATATTATTTATAAAAATGCATTAAATATGCTCAATATTTATACAAATTTGATCGTCAATTTAACCAATTTAAACAATTTTATATTTAATTTTGAAGTAATAGGGGCCTAGAATCGACTTTTGTGAACAATAAAGTGTTTGCATCATAAAAATAAATTTATTAGTTTGCCCACAATAAGGGAATAATTATCGGACTATTTTACATTTTCTTGCGAGAAATAAGCGAAGACCAATTTGTCTATCTCTTTTTCGTCGCGGATTCACGTGCGTAGTGATGCTCGACTGCATCGAGACAAGAACGACCTCATATCCGATTACGCACTATTAATGGACGAGTGTTACTTTATTTATGGGATTATTATAGCCAAAAACATCTTTCATCATTCCTTAGCTATATTTTGATTGTAATTTCAAGTTAATCCACGATTTTTCCACTAAAATCTGTGTATTTAATGTAATGTGAGTGATAAATAACAAAAAGTGATAATAAAATTTTCTGGGGGTGTTGTCAGAACCCTCCCCTTTCAGAATATGTAAATAACGAAAATTACTAAATTCATAGTTTTAGAGTAATTTTCAATTTTATGCGTAAAAACACGAATTTATGTTTGAATTTCTGCGAGAGGTAAAAAAATCGTAATTTATTTATTTTACGGGGGTGGCTTCGTGAAAAAATGGAGGTATTGTTGGATCCCTTCCGTTTCAAAACATTAAAAAGAACGAAAATTACCCTATCGGTATTTTTATTGTTTTTTTTTTTATTTAATGTGAAAAAAAGACACTAATTCCTGTTTAAATTTCTGCGGGAGGTAAAAACAAAAAAAAATACTAATTTATTTTTGGGGGGCGGGGGGCTGGCTTTGTGAAAAGGAATATTGCCGGAACCACCCCGCAAAATAAATTGATTATTTATTTTGCGGGGTGGCTTTATGAACATTTCTGGTGGTGTTGTTGGATCCTTTCCTTTTTAGAACATTAAAAGAGCAAAAATTACCCGATTGGTAGTTCTATTTTTTTTTCGATTTTATATGAAAAAAAAAGACACGAATTTCATTTTGTATTTTTCTGTCATTCTTAATCTTATCCTCTTTTACCTGTATTAGGTGTCGAGTTTGTATTTTTACGAGAGGCAAAAACAAATAAAAACGTAATTTATTTATTTTGTGGGGTGACTTCGTGAAAAATTCTGGGGGTGTTGCTCTATTTTCAGAGCATATAAGAACTAATATTACACTATCGGTAGTTTTAGAGTTGTTTACGATTTTATGTGAAAATGCACCAATTTTTTTTCGAGGGGGATATAAAAAAATCGTAATTAATTTATTTTGCGGAGTGGCTTCGTGGGAATTTTTGGGGGTATTGCTAGAACCCTTCCTTTTCAGAACATTTAAAAAGCGAAAATTACCCCATCGGTAGTCTTAGAGTTTTTTTTTTCGATTTTATGTGAAAAAAAGACAAGAATTTCTGCGAGGGGATAAAAAAGTGTAATTTATTTATTTTTCGAGTTAGCTTCGTGAAAATTTCTAGGGGTGTTGTTGGAACCCTTCCTTCTCAGAATATATAAAAAACGAAAATTTCCTCGTCTTTAGTTTTACAGTTATTATTGAATTTCTGCGAGAGGTAAAAACAAAAAAAAAGTAATTTATTTTTTGGGGGGTTGGCTTTGTGAAAAGGAGTATTGCCGGAACCATCCCCTTTCAGAATTAGCAATTTCACCCGCTCAAAAATTATTTTTTTTATTTTTTTTATTTTCCCATTTAAAAAATTATACAAACTGGTGGGATCCATAATTCGTACTACAAAATATTTTACTGATATCGATTTTATTAAAACCCTATATTACACACTTGTTAGAAGTTGTTTGGAATACGGTTCCATACTTTTCTACCCACATTATACTATTTTGTCCATCTCTATAGAACGTGTGCAGAAATTTTTGTGGTTCAATTACTATCCATGGTAATTGCCGCGTATTAACTTGAAATTAAATTCTCGCTAGTTGTTTTAAAAATTGAGTATGAATAGCGCCTCACTTTAACCTTCGCACCCATTTTACTACTGTGTTAATTCTTAATATCAGCATTTGTAAAAAAATAGCAAATTAAAGAGAGCCTTTCTTTCCTTTCCCCAATCGAATAAAACCGAGTTAATATGTTGATTGAAACTAATGATCGTGTCCCGAATTGTCATTCCCCGTGTACAGTGTGTACAAAACAGAACGGGGGGGCGGTTGCTGTTATTCCGTTCGTTCCCCGTGCTAACCCCTTTCCGCCGGTTGTCGTGGGTGGTGGTGGGTTTATCGCATTACCGGCTACGTGACTCGCAAGGTGCTGCATTGCGAACGGACCTGGAAATTACACGTTCATCACAAACAATGAACTTCATATTTCAAGTTTTACAGCGGCGGGGACCGAGCCGTGCGAGTTATGTTTTACGCCCGACTTTAGTCGGCGGGTGTAATTCAAAAAGTTCCGTGCCATCTTGAAATTCAATCAAAATTTATCATTTTAACAACCCGCCCGGAATTACTATCGTCAGGAAACTTCAGCTCTTCAGTTCTCTCATTCGCTTTTTTAACTATAAAAAAAGTTTATTCTCGTGTGAATTTTTACTCCGTTCATTACTGATATTTTTTTGTTTAATTATTAATTATTGGACAGAAAGACCTTTGGACGATAGCCCTGGATAGATAAACACTTTTATTTTATTCATTGTAAAAATACATGTAATTTATTTTTTTATGTACGGAAATCTACGATTTACAAAAGTACAATATAAATATATTATAAAAATACTACAAAAGACAAATCCAAATGTGTCTATGTATAAAAAAATAGCTATATAGAAATATAAACAAATAGCTATATAGAAATATCACAAAATAGTGTGAAGAAAAAAAATATTTATATATTATCTTTTCTTTATATTATTTAGACGGACTTTTGTCCATATAAAATTTATGTTATTATTTTCATTTCAGTATTTAAAAAAAAAATATTTAAAGAGATGTGTATTGACTCCTTAAAAATAAAATTTATTTGTTTAATTATTATTAATAATAATAATAATAATTTTTATTAACAGATATATACAGAAAGTATACAAAATAAGTAATAAACATTAACAAACTCAAATGTATAATTTATATCTGTTAATTGGCTATCGACCAGAGGTCTTTCAGCCTGGTTTTTCGTATTTATGTCCTACTCTTGAAAGAAGTATGATGATATCTAACTGTCTTAGTCAGAAGTTATTGTCGGGTATGTCCGTAATTTAACCGTCATCAATGTTGTGAAGAGATGTAATGAATTCATGAAGTGTTATAGTGGGGAATTTGCGTTTGGGGTTTATATTTTTGTTACGTGGGATACATAGGGAATTGATTAGGTTTAGGTTTATGGGATTTGAGCCGAATTTGTGAGCCAAAAAGGAAAGTCTAAGTTCAATAGGGGTGATATTAGTTAATTCATAAAGAAGTGAATTTGAGGGATTATGTAAGGGGTTTAGGGGATGCCTTATCTTAGTTAGCACTCTAAGAGCCGCTCTTTCGGCGACTTGTAATTATTATTATAAACGCAGAGATGATTTTTTCCGCTTACCTTCCCGGCGCATTCACCATAATTGTACCCAGAATGAGAATTTAATTTGTTGAGAATATTGCTTTGTAAAAATTATTATTGTTAATAATATTTATTTACTGTATATATCGTTTTATATAAAATATATAGTAACGGCTGAAAGTCCTTTGATCGATAGCCAATTGGTGATTTTTATATTAATTATGTATTATACATAATATGTAAATATGTTGCTGTAAATTCATAAAAATTGCTCAGTTAAAGGTGTATATGTATTAAGTAAATTAACACGTAATAAATTTAAAAAACAAAACAAAATTAAAGCACTGAGGTGTTTGAACACATGTGTTCAATAAAAAATGTTTCCTCAGTTTTAAAACATGAAATCCAGCCTTGAAATAGGCTGAACCGTATGAGACTACCTCATTCATTGGCAAAAGACATTAAAAAGATACAGTTTATGTGTGCAATTCTATTAATGAACTCAAATACAAACTATCCACTATTAATTATTAGTTTTTTTCTCTCCCCTCTCCCCATTTTTATGTTCCTCTTGCCTTCTCCATATCAAACAAAAAATTATCTTGATATGGCTGGAGACTTTATTGTGATTTTTTCATTTTAATAATATAATAGTAATTTCAATAATTATGGAATAATAAATAAACTATACATTGTAAAATAAATTCACATAAACGGGCTCTGTATGAATTCCTACATAATCAGGACTGTGCTTCAAAATACAAAACGAATTGCTATGGAATATACTATCAATTAAGCAAATATGTGTTGTTCAAAGAATAGTAAATTGTGTTCTTCTCAGTCTACAAGTTCAAATGTTGAGTAGAGTAGTTTCAAAGTCAATTAAAGTGAAATATGTTACAAAAGATATGTGTTTTCATTATTTATAAATTTTTAAAAATTTAAATGTATTCTATAAATATATATTTTTTCTTCATTTTCTTATTAAAGTATCATACTTTTTTTCTGAATTATTAACATACACGTTTCCCAAATTCGAGTCAACAATTTCGGCGGGAATATCTCGCAACACACGCACGGTGCGAAACGGAATAATGCTTTTAGGGCGCGACATAAAAAGGAGAAAAAAGAGAGAGGAGAGCAGCGGCGAGAAAGAGAGTTTTCTCCTTTCGGGCGCACTTTCGACCCCGTAATGAAATTTCGCTTTTTTCCCCGCAATGTGTCAAACATAAAAGGAATAAGGAGGAGGCACGTCCGAGTGTATGTAATAGGCCTCAGCTAGTGAGTTTAACGTCTGACAAGGCTATTGCATTATTTTTATTCGGCCGTCTAAGCTCTCCGCCGGCCGTAAACCAACATGAGTTATTTATTACGGGAACATACGTACCTTAATGCCGGCACCGTCGTGCTGGCGGGGGCGGCTCCGTCTCCGGGGAGTTCGCATCGGAGAGTGTTTTATTTATCTCTTCTGCGCGTTCCTAATTTTATTCGTTATAACTATTATCGATTTTTGTTTAGATAGGTCTATAGATGAAACAGCAGTGCTAATTATTCGAAATAATACGCAAAATGCACCCATAAAAATCACAAAAGTTCAAAAATTTTTGCAACTAAAGAGTGGATTTATTTATTTAATCAATTGTATGTTTCTACGTTGATTTCTGTCACAATTAAAAATATGTGTTTTATTGTTTATTTTTTAGATTTTTTTATTAATGCAAGTCAAATTTATTGAAATAATTGAAAATAAATCCGGATTGAGAGGGTGCTCTGAAGGAATTGAGAGACGAATTAATTACAAAACAATTGATATAATCCTGCAGTTCGGAGTCTGATTAAGTGACTTGAGTGATTAAATTTCATTTTCATTCTTTTTTTTTTTTTCAATATTATATTAAATTGAGTCAAATGTTTTAAAATAATCGAAAATAAACCCGAATTTGGGGTGCTTTGGTGGGGTACTTAAAATTGATATAATCTTATAGTTTGGAGTTCGATTAAGCGACTTGGGTGGTTGAATCAACCCTTCAGCTGTTTTCATTTTTTTTTTAATTTTTTTATTAAATCAAGTCAAATATATTAAAATAATCAAAAATAACCCCGAATCGAGGGTGCTCTGGTGGGGTTGAGGGTTGGATCAACTACAAACAATTGATATAATTTTATAGCTTGGTGTTCCATTAAGCCATTTGAGTCGTTAAATCAACCATCCAGCTGTTTATTCATTTTTTTACATTTTGTTTATTAAATTGAGCCGATTTATTGAAATACTCGAAAATAAACCCGAATTAAGGATGCTTTGGTGGGGTTGAGGGGTGGCGCAACTACAAACAATTGATATAATCTTGTAGTTTGGAGTCCGACTAAGCGACTTGAGTAGTTGAATCAACCCTTCAGGTGGATAGTAATTTTTTTTTTATTTTTTATTAAATTGAGTCATATTTATTGAAATAATCGAAAATTAACTCGAATTAATCGAATTTGGTGGGGTTGAGGGGTGGCGCAACTACAAACAATTGATATAATCTTGTAGCTTGGAGTCCGACTAAGCGACTTAAGTGGTTGAATCAACCCTTTAGCTATTCATTATTTTTTTTGCATTTTTTTATTTAATCGAGTCATATTTATTGAAATAATCGAAAATAAACCCGAATTAAGGATGCTCTGGGGGGGTTGAGGGGTGGCGCAACTACAAACAATTCATATAATCTTGTAGCTTGAAGTCCGATTAAGCGACTTAAGTGGTTGAATCAACCCTTCAGCTGTTTATTATTTTTTTACATTTGTTTTATTAAATCGAGTCATATTTATTGAATAATTGAAAATAAACCCTTATTTATAATGCTCTGGTGCGATTGAGGGATTGCTCAACTACAAAAAATTGATATAATCTTGTAGTTTGGAGTCCGACTGAGCAACTTGAGTAGTTGAATCAACCGTTCAGGTGGTTAATAATTTTTTACATTTTTTTATTTAATCGAGTCATATTTATTGAATAATCGAAAATAAACCCTAATTAATAATGCTCTGGCGGGGTTGATGGAAGGCTCAACTACAAAAAAATGATATAATCTTGTGTTCGATTAAGCGACTTAAGTGGTTGAATCAACCCTTCAGCTATTTATTATTTTTTTATATTTTTTTATTAAATCGAATCATATTTATTGAAATAATCGAAAATAAACCCGAATTAAGAATGCTCTGGTAAGGTTGAGGGGTGGATCAACTACAAACAATTAATATAATCTTGTAGTTTTGAGTCCGATTAAGCGACTTAAGTGGTTGAATCAACCCTTCAGCTATTTATTATTTTTTTACATTTTTTTATTAAATCGAGTCATATTTATTGAAATAATCAAAAACAAACCCAAATTAAAGATGTCCTGGTGGGGTTGAGGGGTGGCTCAACTACAAAGAATTGATATAATCTTGTAGTTTGGAAGTGGGGTTTAAGCTTTCGATTACTAAAGAAAGCAGCTATAATTCCATGAAATCTTTAGAAAAAAAATGTGAATTCAAACAAAATTTCAGTCCTTTTTGTTAAGGACAACTTTACAAGCATTCTAAGCGAAAACTGAATTTTTTCCGCGGGTAAAATTCACAAAAATTGTTGAGTATTATTGAGTTTGAAATCAAACAGGCTTAAATTCACGCCTGTTTCTATTTGGTTCAATTATGTAATTGCTAGTTTTTTATTATTAATATTCCCTTAATTCATTTTGAGTAATATAATGTAAATTATGATAATAACATATTTTATTATCGTCTCCAAATCCAAACGAATTTATCAATAGTTTATCCCTCCCTTAAGGTGAATTTAAAATTCACAATGTCCTTACATTCCCTCTCCCCTTCTTCCTCCGTATCCCTCTCCTTTTTCTTTCCCCACGCTCCTTCTCGCTACTTCGGGGGCGTAAAATAAATGAAATACGAGCGACAAGGATCTGAGTAGATATACTCGTCTACGTGTCCGGACTCTCGAACGAACTTCAGACGTTATATTGCAAATCTCATTTGTGACAATAATTTATATGTAAATACATCCGCGGGGCCGCGTTGCATCCCGAAAATTTCTAATATGTTTACTTTTTATTCAGCGGCTGTGTGTTCTACATGCTCAAATAATAAATCTAGGAAACACATGGCAGCCGCGGAATAACTAAAAGACGCGCCCGCCCCCATCCAAAGCGGGCCCGGAGAAATATACACCCCGCGTTCAGACATTAATACTCGTTTCCTTTCGTCTTTATTTTTTGTGTCTTGTGCTTTTGCTTTTTTTGGAGACGCACGTGAAATTACCCACCATATATTGAGAATGTGCTCGGCAGTGTTAAGTTGTAAAGTATATGGGGACGTTGTTTCAAATGTTGAGGGAGAAAAATTACTCGATTTATTTAGTCTGAATTATAATGAACATTATAATTCAAATTTTTAAAAAAAGCAAATACGTGATAGATTTTCTATATTATCTTACAGAATAAATTGTTTTCACAAATATCACTGCGTCAATACTAAACGTTAGACATTGATGCAATACTTTTAAATTGTTTACAATAACAAATATTTCCATCTTGTTTTTTTTTTGTTGTCTTGCTCTTCTGCCTCCTGGTTCCCATTCCGTTATCGATCTTACTGCTAATATTTTTTCATTCTTTAATTTTTTTTATTCTGTAGAATCGAAAATCTTCATAAAAAATATATCATTCCATTTAAAAAAAAACATATGTTTGATACGTCACGTGATTATTGAACACCCTGTACATATGAAACTAATTTTAAAATGTGAAGTTTGACAGTAGCTACTAATAATGTAAGTAACATTTTTTTGTATATTTCTTAATAACTGAGATATTGGACTTCATCGGAATCTTGCGCCACCCTCTATAATAAAACAAACCGTAGTTATTGTTATTTATATATATATACAGGGTGGCGCAAGATTCCGATGAAGTCCAATATCTCAGTTATTTAGAAATTTATAAAAAGATATTACTGACATAATTTGTAGCTACTGTAAAACTTCACATTTTAAAATTGGTTTCATATATACAGGGTGTCCAATAATCACGTGACGTATCAAACATATGATTTTTTAAATGGAATGCTATATTTTTAATGACGATTTTAGATTCTACGCTTAAAATTAATCATTTTTGACATAAGGTTTATTAGGTCAGTTTTTAATATTTTAAAAGTTATAAACAATTTAAGGTTGAAATCAATGGAAGATTGGGGCCTTATTTTTCAAAAATGAAAAACGATGTAAACTTTCTGTTAACGCAATTTAATTGAAAAAATGCTTAATAATATAAGGAATAATCGTTTGTTGCCATAAAGCAAATGTTGTGTACAGGGTGAAACAATACGCAAAATGATTTTTTTCTTTTTTCACTTAAATGGAACACCCTATATTTTTTACACTATTTCGATAGAAAATTGATTGTTCTTTAATTTTTGTATAATAAACTATACCCCTATCTGTTACCATTTTTCATAATTTCAATTCAAAGTACAAAATTATAAGTTTCGCTTATAATCTATAATTTAAGTAGGCTATAATTAAAACAAATGCAATTCATAATCGTTTTCTTGTATTTAATAACATACTTACTCCCTAACCTAAAAGGATATTCAAATGACAATTGATATTTAAAGGCGCATGCAAAATATAAAGAAAATAGTTGCTCAACGATTATTTAGCGAGTTATAATGGTTATTGGGACATATTTTATAAGAAAAAAATTGTAAAATGTTTTAATGCTATTGTATTAAAAAAATGTAAATGTGTGAAATAAATACATAAAAATGTTAACAAAATATAATGATATAAATATTTTATTATTTCACTTAGTATCTATTTTCGGTTTTTCAGTCAACATGAATTGTTTAAATAAATCAATTTAAGAAGCATATAGGAATATTTTAAATATTTTTCGAATAATAACTAAAAAATATAGTTGTTGTTAGTTTTTCACAATTAAATTAATCATTTATTGAAGAAGTATGTTTAACTACACCAGTGTTACAAAATATAACGTAAAATATACTTTACTTACTAATTATAATATTAAGCGTTGAAAGTTACTAAATAAATTAGTTGTTCTGGCGCGGCCTACTTTGGTTAAAAATTCTATACCAAATTATTTAATCAAATGCAATTTTGAAGAATAAATTGATGATAATAATAGGAATCGTAAAATCTGTTTAAAAATAAATTATTAATATTAACATACCTTAATAGAAAAAATAACTTCCAACCCATTTCTGGTGAATCGAAAACCAACTCACCTCCACTACTCACTAATTACCACTTGTTCATAAACAAAAATAAATCGCGTTTTTAATTATTAATAATTTCTAACGTTAAAAATTAAACCGGAATAGTGAACACTGCGCGTTTTCGGACGACTGAATCGAAATACAAGAGCGCAATTATCGCAAATCAAGAAGAAAAAAAAACGATCGATGACTCACTCCGAGAACGCATTCCTGAGATAAGAAGATTCGTTGTACCTGGATCCTGTCGCACAGCCAAGAACATACCTATTTAAATTGTTGTATTTTCAATATTATCGCGTATTAAAATAATTACAGCTTAATATTTATTTACTTTTTTTATTAAATTCTCATTTATCTCGTGGTAAAAAAATATGTATGAATTTTAATTAATACTCTTGATTATTCGTTTCACTAAATTATTTTATATTTGTGTTTGCGTAACTTTCACAACTAAATAAATTAGTTGTTCTGGCACGGCCTACTTTGATTAAAAATTCTATACCAAATTTGTATTTGAGATTAAATATCTCAAAAACGGTAGACGGTAGCTATTTAATATGTTATATAAAAAATGAACAGTGATTAATTTTCTATTAAAATAGCATAAAAAATATAGGGTGTCCCATTTAAGTAAAAAGAGAAAAAAATCATTTTGCGTATTGCTTCACCTTGTATATAAAAATTTGTTTTAAGAGAAAAAAAGAGTATTTCTTTTATTATTAAGTATTTTTGCATTTGTATGGCGTTGACAGAATGTTTATTTCATTTTTCATTATTGAAATATTAGGCTCTAAACATCTATTGATTTCAACATTCATTTGTTTATAACTTTTAAACTCTGAAAAATTGACCTATTAAATCTTATATAAAAAATGATTATTTTTAAACGTAGAATCGAAAATCTTCATAAAAAATATATCATTCCATTTAAAAAAACATATGCTTGATACGTTACGTGATTATTGGACACATTGTATATATGAAACTAATTTTAAAATGTGAATTTTGACAGTAGCTTCTAATAATGTAAGTAACATTTTTTTATATATTTCTTTATAACTGAGATAATGGACTTCATCGTAATCTTGCGCCACCCTGTATATATATGAAGCACTGAAAGACTTTCCACGATAAAAAAGCAACAAGGTGTTGTAGTGAATACGCCGTAAATAACAAACAAGAACAACGTTTAACCGTAAATGGTAAATTCATATAATTTTATTACCAAATATACATTGGATGTACTGATGAGGGATAAATCCCGAAACATGTGTCTGCACGTAACGTTTTTTTTGTTTATTCTCAAAATTAAATATTCTTGAATCAAAAATTATTATACAATATGTTATTGCTATGTAACAGAAAATGTCCATTGTCTAATTCAATCCTAGAAGAGTATTTTCCCGAGAAGTAGTTATTTCAATGGATTTTTGTTTTATAGTACTTACGTAACGTAAGTAAAAATAAAATTTCTGGCAATGATCAATAAAATTCGATCAACCCCTTTTTCAAACTGAAAAAAATACTTAGATTTTGATAAATATCTTTTGAAACAACTACTTCCCGAGCATATATCCCGCCCGACATTGGATTACACAATAGATATTTGTTTGTTGCATACCAGCACTACTGTGCATTGCAAAAGTTTGATTCGTAGACACACGTTTCGGCATTTATCCCTCATCAGTATTGCTCTGTCCTGTAAGCCCTTAGTTGTTAAACAATTTTTATGCATAAGGATCTCAGATAAAAGTGATCGCGCTCTATGGCGGACGCGTGCAAAAACAGCATTGTTTTCAACTGTATTAAATAAAATAAAACAAAGATGATTCACGTTAATTAAATTACAATAAAATGAAATGAATACAATTTCTAGCAATGATCAATAATATGCGATCAATCCTTTTTTCCAACTGCAAAAGTTACAAAAAAATGAGGACGTCCGCATTTACAACCATAAATGCGACTATGAAATGTGGAGGAAGGAATTATGGCTTATTGTTAGTGTTAAGTGATGAGTGCAAGTTTATTTTAATTTTCTCCACAGGCGCAATTTTGTTTATTTTTCATAAGAAAAGAAAGGCTTTCTATAATTTATTACTTTTAAAATTGTTATATAAAGTCTGTGCAAAATAAATACGAATTGGGCAAACAATTATTAAAATTCAATTACAATGTATAACAAAGTAGAAGCCTCGAGATTAACAAGTTCGTTAAACATTCGAATTTTTTAAAATTAATTTACACATTAAATCATAACAATGTTTTCTGTCGCTTTCTGTCTTTTAATTGGAATCCCTTTCAATTTAAATTAAATTCATATTCAATGATGGTAATTGGGGTAATTCTAAAAATCGAGGTTTATTAACTTTTTAGGAATTGTTGAGTAAGTTTCACTTGGTTTATTTTACACGCAACCAAGTGAAACTTACTCAACAATTCCTAATATTACTAAAATGTTTTACCAAGTGATTAATGAGACTCAAATTGAAAATTAACTTATATAACTAAAGTATTAAATTGGTATTAATAATTAAATAAAATTTGCATGTACATAATTTAGTAGTTATAAAAAGATTTAATTTTCTCATCAGTATTTAATAGCACATCAACGAATATTAATTTCTCAGAGAAAATTAATGAGACTAGAGAGAGCTTTGGCCATTAATAATATAGAGGGAGATTGAAGGAACTTGAGAGAGCTTTAGCCGTTAATTTTACAAAAACAAAAAAGAATTAAACTCGTGAGGGCTTTGGTTATTAAATATATAGAAAAATATCAATAAAATCCCAGAGGGCTTTGGCTATTAAAACTCGTGAGCGCTTTGGCTATTAAATATATAGAAAAATAACAATAAAATCCAAGAGTGCTTTGGCTATTATTTTCTCAGTAGTATATTAATGAAACTTAAGAGGACTTTAGCCATTAATTTCACAAAAACCATCAATTACACAGAAGAAGAATGAACTTCGAGAGACCTTTGGCGATTAATTTCTCAGAAGAATATTAATGAAACTCAGGAGGGCTTTAACTATTAACTTTATAGAAGAAGAAGAATGAAACTCGTGAGGGCTTTAGCCATTATTTTCTTAGAGGAAGATTAATGAAACGTGAGAGGGCTTTAGTCATTAATTTCACAGAAAAAGAAGAATTAAACTCTTGAGGGCTTTGACCATTTATTACACAGAAGAAGAACAACGACACTCAAGGGAGCTCAGTTCATTAATTTCACAGAGGAAAAATAATGAAACTCGAGAGGGTTTTAGCTATTCATTTCATAGAAGAAGAAGAAGGATGGAATTCGAGAGTGCTTTGGCCATTAATTTCTCGGAAGAAGAAGAATAAAGCTTGAGAGGGCTTTAATCATAAATTTCACAGAAAAAGAAGAATTAAACTCTTGAGGGCTTTGGCCATTTATTACACAGAAGAAGAACAACGACACTCAAGGGAGCTCAGTTCATTAATTTCACAGAGGAAAAATAATGAAACTCGAGAGGGTTTTAGCTATTCATTTCATAGAAGAAGAAGAAGGATGGAATTCGAGAGTGCTTTGGCCATTAATTTCTCGGAAGAAGAAGAATAAAGCTTGAGAGGGCTTTAATCATAAATTTCACAGAAAAAGAAGAATTAAACTCTTGAGGGCTTTGGCCATTTATTACACAGAAGAAGAACAACGACACTCGAGGGAGCTCTGTTCATTAATTTCACAGAGGAAAAATAATGAAACTCAAGAGGGTTTTAGCTATTCATTTCATAGAAGAAGAAAAAGAATGGAATTCGAGAGAGCTTTGGACATTATTTCTCGGAAGAAGAGGAATGAAATTTGAGAGGGCTTTAGCCCCGAATTTCACACGAAAAAAGAACAAGGCTTTGGCCATTAATTTCACTGAAGAAAAAAATTATATTCAAAAAATTGGTCGTTAATTTCTCAGAGGAAGAACAATGACAATGGAGAGAGCTTTGGATACTTCACAAAAGTTTATTCTTCTGCAATAATTTGCATGGTGCATTTTTTTTAACATACTCGAGAGTGCTTTCTTCTGAGGAATTATAATCTCAGACTCGAAAGTGGTTTGATAATACTTTCTCAGAAGAAGAATGAATCATACAAAGTATGTTCAGAATTCGAAGCTATCATTCATTCAAACAAATGAAATTAATCATTAATTTCGTAAAAGAAGATGAATAAAACATGAGAAGGCATTAGCCATTAACTTCATAGAAAAAGAATAAAACTTTTTTTGTTTGTATGGTACTTTTTTAAAACATACTCGAAAGGACTTCCTTCTAAGAAATTAATCCCAGAAAAAGAAGAATGAAACTGGAGAGGGCGTTGACCATTAATTTCACATAAGAATAAAGTACGTTCAGAATTCCAAAGCCACCATTTATTCAGGTTTTGATCATTCATTTCATAGCAGAAGGAGAATGAAACTCGGGAGGAGTTTGATATTAATTCTACAGAAAAAAATGAAACAATTTTTGTAAAGTACATTTTTAATCACACTCTAGAGTGATTTTTTCTAAGAAAAAAAGAATAAAACTCGAGAAATTAATGTTCAACTAATTTCACATAAGAAGAGTAATATTCTTCTACTTCTCAAGAATGATTAAAAATGTACCTTACGAACCAAAATTGTTTCATTATTTTTCTGTGGAATTATGAACCGAGTCTAATTTTTCATCTGATCTGAATTTAATGATCAAAGCCAGTTATTTGAACGTACATGAATCTTTTGTGAAATTAATTTTCAAACTCCTCTCGAGTATCATTCTTTTCCTGCTATGAAATTAATGATCAAAGAGATTTATTTGAATGAATGGTGGCTGCAGAGTTCTGAACGTAGGTTATTCTTATGTGAAATTCAAAATCAATACCAGTTTTTTTACCAGAGTTTCATTCTTGTTTTTCTTTTCCTGTCATGCAAGATACTTTCAGAATTGCAAAGCCACCCTTCATTTAAACAATTTTTATTCGTATAGTATTTTTTTCAAACAGGGTTTCACAAAAAAAATATTAAATTTTTATAAAAAAATACGATTATATATTTATTCCATACAAAAAAGCAATTACTTATCCATAAAATCTTATCAGGTACAATTACTACTAACTAATCACATCCTGTGTACCATCGCCATCCTCCTCTCGGCTTTCCTCTTGACGTCCCTTTCCTTTTCCGCCTTCTTTCTCTCCCCTGATTTAGATTTCATCGCGTCTAATTTCACCGATGTTACTTTGCTCGTTCCGATCGCGCCTTGACTTTCTTCGGAAGGCTCGACTCGAACTGACCTCACGTAAAATGTCGAGTTTGATTTCAGTTTGCTTTTCGTAGTTTTGTTAGAATTTGATTGGTTTAACGGTTTTGCAGTTTTTGTAGAATTACCTTCGCGAGAATTTTTTGCAATGGTTTCTTCTTTATTACTTTTAGTGTTTGCAATTTTTGTGGAATCGCTTTGGATAGAAGTTTTTGCAATAACTTCTTCGTTTTTGCTTATATTGTTTAAAGACTTGTTTTGTAAAGATTTCTTTGAAATTGTTTCTTCTTTTTTGCTTGTATTGTTTGAATACTCGTGTTGGAGAGATTTTTTTGCAATGGTTTCTTCTTTACCACTTATAGTATTGGTAAATTTTGTGGAATCACCTTGTATATTATCTTTTGCAATGGTTTCTTCTTTATTACTTGTAGCGTTTGCAATTTTTGTGGAATCACCTTGGATAGACTTTTTTGCATTAATTTCTTCGATTATGCTTATATTGTTTGAAGACTCGTCTTGGAAAGATTTTTTTGCAATAGTTTCTTCTTTGCCACTTGAGGTGTTTGTAATTTTTGTGGAATCACCTTGTATAGAATTTTTTGCAATAGTTTCTTCTTTAGCACTTGTAGTGTTTGTAATTTTTGTGGAATCACCTAGTATAGTATTTTTTGCAATGGTTTCTTCTTTATTACTTGTAGCATTTACAATTTTTGTGGAATCTCCTTGGATAGACTTGTTTGCATTAATTTCTTCTTTTTTGCTTATATTGTTTGAAGACTTGTTTTTCAAAGAATTGTTTGCAATCATTTCTTCGTTCCTACTTGTACTGTTTGTAATTTTTTTGGAATCGCCTTGCATAGATTTTTTTGAAATTAATTCTTCGTTTATGCTTACTTTCTTCACGTCAGTTGATTTAATAACTCCTTTATTACTTATATAAGCATTTCCATCATTTCCAATATCTTCGTCATCAATTTTTTTGCTAGACATAAACTTTATTCCTTCTTCCTTACTATTTTTTTTTTACCCTTACTGATGTTTCCATCATTTATTGATTTATCGGTGTCTGAATTTTTAGAATAAGCTTGTTTAACAAATTCTTCTTCAATCATTCTATTTGAACTTTCTTCACTATTTGATTTTGCCAAACCTGACTTTACAAATACTTCCTCGCTAATTAGTTTGCTAGACGTAAATTTCATAGCTTCTTTATTATTTGATATTTTAGCCTTCGTAATTTTTTCCTTATTAATTGATTTATCTGTAGTTGAATTAATAGTTTCGTCATTTGCTTTTTTAGTCATTTTTTCAAAATCTTTTTGAGTCTTTTGATTTGCATCATCAATATTTATTTTTTTACTTTTATTCATATTTCCATCACTTTCATCATTATAATTTTTATCATTAAATAATTTTACTTGTTCGTTGTTTATTCCTTTGTGTTTAATTAATTTCGTTTCCTCTTTTTTATCAGGAATTTTTGCACTACTGAACTTTATACCTTCTTCGTTATTAATTTTTTTAACAGTAACCAATTTCACGCTTTCTTTGCTTTCACTTTTCGCCTTTTTCAATTTTCCATCATCTTTCTTATTAATTTTCTGGTTGCTTAACAATTTCCCATCCTCTTTCTTGCTCATTTGTGCAAACTCAAAATATTCATCATCTTCACTATTAAACCTTCTAACACTCATTACCCTCACGTCATCCACGCTATCCAACATTCTCACATTAACCAATTTCACGCCGTGTTTTGACTTTAAATCCTTAACGGAATTCGATCTTTTGACCGATTTTGCTTTCTCTTCAGAATTTGATTTCTTCGCGCTGAACAACTTCACTCCGCCCGCGGTAGCTTTACCCCTCCTTCCATCCGCCGATTTTCCGCTACAGCTCGTGTCTACAGGATTTGAAAGTTTTGCAGCACTTTCAGATTTTGCAGGTTCTGAAATACTTTGATTTAATTTCAATTTGTTTATCATTGAACACTCTACAAAAATTATTTTGCATTGAGGAAAACCAAAAAGGTTTTGGAAATAATTTGAGGAATTAAAGAAAATCACATATTCAATAAAAATAATTGTTATAATAATGATTGGTAGATGGGGATTTTAGATTATATATATATGTATATATATAATAATGATGATTTTGCAGTTTTAATTAAATTAAAATATATTGTTTGAAGACAATATTTTGTCATAAATATTTTCGTTTCTGTATTTTTGTTCTGTTATGGAAAATTTGAAAATAAATTTGTAATTTGAAAATAATTAATTCATTGATTATTTTCAAATCCTTTTTTTACATTTTTTTATCAAAAGTTTTTCGAAAAAGTCTCACCTGATGGCGTTTTCGTGCTGACATTCTTCGGTTTCGGATCAGTCTTCTTCTCTGGTGGTGGGGATTGTTTCTTGGCTTCAACTTTTTTCGCGACTTTTCCCCTCGTGGGAACTTTAGACGGCCTCGGGATCTTATCGAGCTTGTCGAAGCTTTTGAAATGATTGAGGGAGGCTCTGAAGTTTTCACTTTGCACTTTACCTACAAGAAGTAAAAAAAACAGTATGAAATAAAAAAGCTTTGTTCTGCACTAAGTTTAACTGAGTGTAAGGTTATGAGGTCATCCATAAAATTTCCATTTGCTGTCATACAGAAAATGTAAATATATCTGCACTGGTTCATGTAAAGTACAAACCGAAAAGCATTAAACAATGCTGTTGTGTATTCATGAAATGTATGGATAACTAGTGATGACCATTGCGTTTTTTCAAACCTTATCAAACTAGTGTGTTCCATGTGCAATGTCTTGAAGAAGGCGGCTCTTGTATTGTGGTTATATATCTGATAACTAACTAACCATCTTTATTCAAATGTGTATATACAGGGTGAGTTTTTTTCGATGTTCTCTGTGGGGATCTCGGAAACTACAAGAGATAGAAAAACGGTTAAATGGGGAAAGAAGTGTAGTTTTATAAGACGAATAAAATGACACTTTCAAATTATTTGAAAAAGTCAAGGGTAACTAGATATTTTGAAAAAAGTAAAATGTGTCAATTTTTTGAAATCAATATATCTCTATTATTATCATAGATAGAAAAAAACTGTAAAGGACAAAGTTGTAGAAAATTTTACACAGATTAATAACAAAAAATAAAAAAAAAATTTCGCCCATATTTTGGGAGATATGACACAAACTTACCTTTTTTTAAATGGAAACAATAGTTGGCTATGACTTTATTAAAAGGGCTATTTTTTTCCCTTTAATCCGACATAACATATGCCATAGTTATTTTTAACATAAAATAAGTTACAGTCGTTTTTAATTTTACCATACACCAAAAAATAGTTAGCCATGAAAAAGACAAAAGTAAAACAATTGCGGTTGTTTATAGCAACGAAATCAATATTTAATTTATTATCTTTCTTTCGATTTGTCAAAAGCAACATAAAGTAAAATAATTCCGAAATTATCAAAATAATAATAGAAGAAAATTTTAAATATTACATAAGATGCTCAATAAGTCCACCATTATTATTATGGCATAAAGTACATCTTTTTAAAATCGAATTTGTGGCTTTTTTGACTTTTCTTCTGTCAATGGAATAAAATGTTTCAAGTACAGCTAGTCTAAGATCCTCCACGGATTGATATGATTGTTGATACACTTTGTTCTTCACATAACCCCACAGAAAAAAGTCTAAAACGGATAGGTCGGGTGATCTAGGTGGCCATAGGATTGGTCCATTTCTTCCCACCCATGAATTAGGAAAAGCATCATTTAAATAGTTTCGCACAGCCAACGTGCTATGAGGTGGAGCTCCGTCATGTTGAAACCACTTCAATCTTGCCCGTACTGATAAATTTAAATCATCGAGCATATCTTCAAATGTTTCTTGAAGAAAACGAAGGTAATCATTTCCATTCAATGTGTGAATTCTCGATCCGAACACACCGCACCGCACCATACATTAAATCCAAATTTAATTTGTGGTCTACGTTGTGGATTCTCGTGGATTCTCTTGACTCCAAACATGTTCATTGTGCCGGTTAAAAATCCCACAATTAGTAAATCGCGTTTCATCTGTCCAAATTATTTTTGTAGGGAACGTATTATCTTGCCTCTTGGCACATGTTTTTGTACCACATTTTGTGAAATTGATACCTTATATGGGTGATATTTATGTTTTTTTCAAAACTCGTACTACAGTCCGTTGAGATATGCTTGCTTCTGTTGCAATTTGTCTGGTCGATGTGGATGGATCTATCATCGCCAATGCTAATCGCTAATACGTTTATTTCCGAAACATCATTAATTTCGTTTTTTTTTTTCAAGTTTTGGCTTTGTAAAGGATCCGTACTAACCCAAATTGTGGTAAATTCTTCTGAATGTTGGTAAAGATGGCTGCCGATGATCGATATATTGATTATAATATTGTTCTGCAGCATCCGCAGCGTTTTTATTACATTGAATGTAACAAACAAGCATATCACGCTTTTCTTCGTTGGGAAAATTCAGTATCACTTTAAAAAAACTTACAACACCAAAAAAATACAAAACAAACTTATCGAAACAAAACAAATATGGAAATGAATTAATGTGTGTTTAGAATAAACAACTTCAATTGTTTTACTTTTGTCTTTTTCATGGCTAACTATTTTTTGGTGGATGGTAACATTAAAAACGACTGTAACTTATTTTATTTTAAAAATAACTATGGCATATGTTATATCGGATTAAAGGGAAAAAAATAGCCCTTTTAATAAAGTCATAGCCAACTATTGTTTCCATTAAAAAAAAGGTAAGTTTGTGTCATATATCCCAAAATATGGGCGAAAATTTTTTTTTGATTTTTTGTTATTAATCTGTGTCAAATTTTCTACAACTTTGTCCTTTACAGTTTTTTTCTATCTATGATAATAATAGAGATATATTGATTTCAAAAAATTGACACATTTTACTTTTTTCAAAATATCTAGTTACCCTTGACTTTTTCAAATAATTTGAAAGTGTCATTTTATTCGTCTTATAAAACTACACTTCTTTCCCCATTTAACCGTTTTTCTATCTCTTATAGTTTCCGAGATCCCCATAGAGAACATCGAAAAAAACTCACCCTGTATATATGTACAATAATATACAAAAATTAGAATTATATTCTGTAGATGAATCGGCTATCGACCGGAGGTCTTTCAGCCTATATCTGATATTAATCATAATAAATTTAAAACGACACAAGCGCCATCTTTCATCTAACTTCATGTGGCATCGTCAACAATTCGAGTCTACAAGGACGAAACAACGATTCTCGCTTGTCTACCTTGTAGACTCGAATCTTTGACGATGCCACATGAAATTAGTTGAAAGATGGCGCTTGCGTCGTCATTAATTTATTATGATTAATACTGTTGTGATTGAATTATTTGAAAATTGAGGCCAGCCGACGTTCACATCGTTTTTTTTTTCTTTTTTTGTAAAACATATTGTGCCTGTAAAAAAAGTATTTATACTTTTCGACTGAATATACTGAATTATCTCTAAATATTGTTTATTTTCTCCTCGGCTCCATATAAAAAAAAAACTTCTAAACCGCAACAGGTTATGGCCCCAGCCCAGTTCATGCTGATGTAAGTGCACTTTGGTATTGAAGGAACAATTGTCAGACGAAAAACTCAGTTACCGTACACGGAAGTCAGCAGTACGCAGTCAGGACGAGGCAAACTCGCAGCTGTCAGGACCAGTCAGAAACGCAGCCGGCAAGCAGCAATCAGTCGCCCGTTAGTAGACAGAAACGTCAGTCGACAGCCAACAGTCATAAACGCAGTTAATAGTCAACAAAGGAGTCAGCAACGTCGTCGGTCACACCGCAAGTACAGTTACGTAGTCGCGACACTTCGGTCGATAACTTTTTTCACTAATAGAATTGCGATATTGTTTATGATACTATTTAGACATGGATACCGTCTAAATCACATATAGAGCAGTTCGTGGAAGACCCGCAGGGTAATTCAAATTATATTGCGTGACGATTCAAAATAGATCTGACCTTGCGAACGCGCAAAGTATATGACGCTGCGATAGGCGCCACCTTGAAGCCATCCGATGGCATAGTCGATGCATCCGTGAAAGTGTGGATCAAAAGGGATTTTAAAGCGAAAACGATTGTAGGGTTAAATGTCAGCACAAAATTGCGACATGTAGGACCGCGAAAGATAGACAAATTGAATAATTTGTACGGTAAACGGTCAGACATCTCTACAGCTGTTTTGCAAAGGAAGTTCTTTTGCTATAAGTACAATGTAGGGAAGTCAACTGTATGAAAATCCTTCAAATTGTCGGAGACCCCATTGACAGAATGCGGAACTCCTCGATTATGACACACATTCTCGACATGTTGCCGCCGAAACAAAAAAGACCATCGACATACTCCTAGAACTACTTCGATTCTAGAGGACAGAGAGCTAGCGATGCTCTACTAGTCAAGAAACATGGGAAGCAGGGCCGCCAAACAGGACAACCTACCAGCAATCTATTTTATTTGTAGGTACATCAACCAATATTGCCGTAATAAGCCGTGTGTGAAGTATCTCGCCTACTGCGAAAATAACCACACATGCAATACGTGTGGACAGAAGGGTTAGTTCGCCAGAAACTGTTCCTAAGTCCAAGACCAGGGAGGCGAAGCGTTGAACAAAAACGAGTCAGGACGGTCTGCCCGGAGAGAACTGGCGGTCTGTCAACCGCAAAACTAAACGATGTCAAGTCCAGGCAAAACTCATGTCTGGACTGGTACCAGCGACCATCACATGCCTCATCGAAGCTGGTTCACCGATTTCATTCCCCTGGAGACCCCGACTGTCGTACTCATCGGGAACGCGACTCGACTGGAGGAAACCGGCATCGCCAGCGTAAAACTCGAGACGTTCAACGGAAAGGACTGGTACATGGTCACATTGCAGCAAGTTGAGTTAAGCTTCAACCTTATTTCCGTCGGAGAAGTATTGAACTACATGCGCTTGCAGTCAACCCTACGAAGACAGAAGTAGTACTATTCACCAGGACGCATAAAACTGATGTAATGACACTACCAAAAGCATTAGACTAACCCTAGCAAAAGAGGTAAAATACCTCGGAATCCTGCTGGACCCCAAGCTAAGTTGGGCAAACCACATAAAACACAAAACGGACAAGACAAGCCGGGCTTTCTGGTAGTGCAAAAGAGCCATAGGCACTACATGGGGATTATCCCCCAGAATAGCACTGTGGATCTACACAGGAATAATAAGACCAATGCTGGTGTACGGGGCCATTGTATGGTGGCCCAGAACAGACAAAAAAAAACAACGAAGGCAAAACTTGACCATATACAAAGGCTGGCCTGTATGTGCACAATAGGGGCATTCAGGACAACGCCTACAGCTGCGATGGAAACATTACTCTGCCTGACACCTATTGATCTTCATATCAAGGAGGTGGCAAGGCTAACAGCAGAGAGACTTAAAGCCACGGGCACATGGTCAAGACTAAATATAACAGAAGGGCATATGCAAATTATGACCTGGGGCCCTACATTGAAGGGCACACTAGATCTGATGACCCCTTCATTTAACTTTAACAGCAAATATGAAATAATCAAGAATAGATCATCAGTAGAAGAAGTGTGCACAATATACACTGATGGATCGAAAACACGAACCGGTTGTGGCGCTGGGGTGTCCTCTAGCGTGTTGAACATAAACTGCTCGATACCCCTGGATGAGCATGCCACAGTGACACAGACGGAAATATATGCGATCATGAAGTGCGCCAATACTATTCTGGAGAAAAACTTTACCGGACAAGTTATCACTGTAGCCACAGACAGTAAAGCTGTATTAGAGGCTCTAAGCTAACCTAAAGTAACCTCACCTCTGATCCACAGATGTATGAAGAGGCTAAACGAGGCTGCGGAAAGAAACTCCATAACCCTGATGTGGATCAAAGGCCACACCGAGGGAAATATTGGAAATATCATTGCCGACAGCTTAGCTAAGGAGGCATCAAGGGCATTGGAAGCAGATAAAATAAAGATAGAGTTGACGCCCAGAACTCTAACAAAACTAATAAAGGCATTTACCTCCAAGATGCAGCAAGAGAGATGGAGGAAATTAACATCGTGCTGTCAAACTAAAACTTACCTCCCCAAACCTGACCCTAAGGAGGCCATGAAATTCCTTAGACACTCCAGGCTGCACACCAGAGCTCTGACCGGATTTATTACCGGTCACTATGGCTTTCGCAAGCACCTCCTAAGAATGGGCATTGGGGAAGATGAACTATGTAGAGGATGCACGAAGAAACAGAAACAGCAGGGCATATACTTCACGAATGTCCGACGCTGTCAACCATTAGGAGTTCCATGAGCAGTGAGAAGCCCCGAAATCGTGAAGACTCCGGAATGGAAACTGACCCATGACCAAATATTGCTAATTGCAGGAACGGCTGAATGGGTCTAGCCACCCGAATGGGAGGCACTACAATGGGCCAGAGTTCATGGCCTAAGTGGGCAGATTGAAGCAAGTCAATCTTCAAGACGCCAGACAGGAATGGCTGTTCTCGAAGGCAGACTGTTTCAAATAGAACTACTACTGGATGAAGTGGAGCAGTGACTAGCCATCACTTCAATCAAGACTTGGCACAAATAAACATTCAACATGCCAGGGACTTACTGGACAGTAACAGCATCGCATAAATGAACGACTGTGACAACCAAGTCTGCGAAGGGTGCGTCCTTGGGAAACATGTGTGTGTCATCCAGCGAAGTAGAAAGTCGCCAAGCAGCCCTTGGACTTGGTACCTGTGCATCTCGGGGAAATGAACAAGCCATCTTTCGGAAGAGCAAAATAATTCCTCTTGTTCAAGGATGACTTCTCGCGACCTTTTACTTCTTATAGAAGATGGATAAAGCCCCCGAGAAGCTTTGTAAAGTTTGTCGAAAACCAGTTTAGCAAGCAAGTGAAAAACCTCAGGTCAGACAATTACAAGGAGATTAAAAATGCAAAAACGAAGCTAGATCTTTCTTAAACTTATACTCCTAAGAAAAACGTGTCTGTAATAAAATCTTTTATAGTTTTATTTATTTTTCTCCTCGACTCCACTTAAAAAAAGTGCTAAACCGCAAGAAATACACATATATTTTCAATACTTAGAATAAATGTTTTTCTACACTTTGTATAAAATCCTGAAAAAGCATGTATTCACTAAGAATGAAAAATCTTGGAACGTTGTTTTTTTGGACTGAGTATATACAGAGAGGTTTTTTTATCAGTATATATATATATATATATCAGTATATATATATTAGAAGTGTATACCTGCAAAAAACGCGACTCAAACGCATTGAACCGATTAATGTGTATATGTTTAGTTTACTATTTGGCATATGTGTGTTCAGTTACGTGTTATAGGCAACTAAACACACATACATTAATGCGTTTGACTCGAGTATTTTGCAGGTATACATAGGGGAAATGTATACTAATAAAAGAAGCTCTCTGCATATAATCATCAAATATATTTGTTTGATTTGTGAGTGATCCACCAATTATAAAGTAATTTCCTTACCTTTAACAGACTCCAACTGTTTCCATAAAATGCGATTGATCTCCTTAGTCCAAGCGTTGACGACCCTCGAATCTTTACTCTCCAACATGTATTCGGCCTTGTTATTCTTGCTGAAGTTCTCCAAAACCAAAACTAAGCCGTTTTTCGGCCGGTTGAACCTCAGGGCGTCCAGCGGGATACAGTACCGGAAATTGTACTCTTGGTTCGGCTGAAATCACAAAAGAGATTTATTAGATTTTATTAGAAAATGCAGTGTTCTGTAAAAGTATGTAATTTGTGTTTTCAGTTAATGTATTAAGAATAAAAGTTACGTTGATTGGAGTAACATTGTATGTATTATTTTATTTTGTGTCTACCGCTATTCAATAAAAGATTCAAAAGTTACCGGATATTTAGGGTAATAAAAAACACACTTGTTGTTTGTTTAGGGTAATAAAATAATAAAAAAATCAAGTGTGTTTTTTATTACCCTAAATATCCAGTGATAAATATGTTTCACCAAATCTTTGATTAATCAACAATCAAAAATTAAAGAGCTAGTTTAAATAAATTTCAACCCCACCAGCGTATATTAGCCTTAAGTAAAAAAAAATGCCAATAATTCCGATAATCTACCCCTTCTTAGAAAATTCTGTATTCCCGTAACCCTAATATCCTTCCTAAATACAAACATCCAACAATCACCATTCATCAATTCATTTGCGCAAATCATCAGGACAGTTCAGCTAGCTAGCATAGATTTTTCTTTAACTTCATCATAAATTCACGACAGAGCAGAAAGACCTCTGGTCGATAGCCCAGACAGACTAACACCTACATGTATTGTAATTATTTATATTGTTATATTGTTAAAATTATCTACATAGCCTGAATAAAGATATATATATATATATATATATATATATATATATAAATTTCAAATGTTTGAAAAAAATGTTTCTTAGCTGTGCAGAAACCAGTGGCGTAACTATAATAGCGCTACAGCCTACATTGCGGGGGGCTAGAAAGCCGAAGAGTCCATCTGGAGCGGAAAACCAACAAAGTTTTGTTTATTTTTCTTTAAGTACCAGTATTGAAATTACTTTTCTACCCATGTAGCTACAATTCGTTCACTTATCTTAACGCCGTAGTCGATAGCCAGCGCTTTAGGGCCATAATAATAATTTTGCCGGAGGGGCACGAAAGGTACTTATGTCTCTGGCAAAAACTAACATTAATTCATGAATCCTTCACTCACCATTCGCCAGAAATCAGATGGAAGATTGAAAGCAAGACTGGTAGCCCAGGGTTTTAAACAATTCGAAGGTACCTACACCTCTGATAAAAACTAACAATAACTCATGAATCCTACACTCACCATCACGACCTCCGTGAAGATCACCATCTTCCCGAAAAGGAACACCATCGCGTCGACTTTCTCCGGACAGAGCAGTTTGAACTCGTTCTGCAGAATCATCTGGCCTATATCGTTGTAGCTGTACGGGCATCGCTTTATCATGTTCAAAGTCACCATCGTATCAGAAATCCTGGCCACCCTCTGGATCATGATGATCGCGTTCTGAATGCTCGTCACGTTTAGGTTGTCCTTCAGCAGGAGGTTGTTCAAGTTGATCAGCAGCAGCTCGTACTTGGCCATGCGCTGGATCGGCTTTAGCAAGGAGCTGTTTAGGCCTAGTTTATCGTTGAGTTTTATTTGAAGGTGCTGTAAGGTTAATACTTGTAAAAATAAGTAATGGTTTATTCTTTCTGTGCTATTTTATTGAGTAGCTAAAGACACAACTCCGTAGGAGGAAAGACCTATAATTCCAGAAGAAGGTAATCATGTTTCATGTATAATAACAGAATATTAACATGAAGTTCATGTTTGATAATGGCAAGCTGAATTGGCCGAAACTGTAGTTACAAGTAAAAATAAAGTGTTATACAAAAAAAAAGTTTAGAAGTGTTTTTGATTATCATACTTAAACATGTATAACAAAGTAGAAGCTTCCAAAATAGAAAATATTCATTTTTTTTCAGCAAAGAATCTTTTCTATTAAAAAAATGTTGCAATATAAAATATGTTATTATTATGCAAGAGCAAATGTCCATTATTGAGCACTTCTTTTAAAATCCTTATGTAATATAAGTCAAAATGTAATTAAAAGTCAATAATAATAAGTGAACATAAAAGGTTAACACTCACAGCGACAATTTCCTTCAGCTCTGTTGTTATCATTTGGTGCGATTTTTTACGATCTCTGCAGTATTTTGGGTACTTATCGAAAAGATCCCTCTGAAAATTGGAACAAGTATATAGAAAATTATGGCTCTCCAAGAATTTAAAATCTAATTAAAAGGCGCAAAAAAATAATTTGCAAATAAATTAATTTGTCAGCAATATATTTTTAATAGAAATAAATTTTTAAAATCACACAACTCAATTTAAATTTTTAATATCGCCAAATGGTTAATAAGAATTAAAAATTCAAATAATTCTCATTAATCATTTGGTGAAACATGAATAATAATTTAAATGAAGATTCACTTAGTTTGATTCACTATTTTTTTTTTTTTTTTTTCAATTATTAAACATGATTGACAGATGATTAGTTATTATGACTAAAGAGACAAACGTGTCAAGCAGCAGGGAGTTAAACATTTCCAGATTGTCATTTCTTAATGGTGTTTGGGTTAAAATTTTCAAAATTTCAATTATTCTTACATGCTTTGTAAAGGTTTTTCCAATATCGGCGTAATTGTATTTGCACTCCTCCAAATCAAGCAGGAATTTTTGCGTATGCTCATGGATGCTCTCGATGTTGGAAAAGACCGCTTTGACCATCTCATTCTGGTATTTCTGTTCCTTCAAATAATGCATGTAATTCTGCAGAAAATAAACAAAAATAATTGTTATTTCATAAATAAATGTATCGTTAATATGGGTTACCTTAATAACCAGCTCCAAATTTTCTATGTAAGCCCTTTCAGTCTGGACGAGTTCGTCGACAACGAATTCTTTTCTAAAAACAAGAATAACAAAAACGAACTTGATAATCAAGAACAAAGTTACAAATCTAAGCTAAATGATCAATAAATAAATTCTGCAAAAGTAAACTCACTTGTCTCTTTTAGCATCCGGCAGTCTTGGAATATTCTCAGTATTATTACTAATTTCCATTCCTTTCGCTCCTTTTCCATCCTCCACCTCCTTCTTTTTCTCCTCAACCTTCTCCTCCTTATGAACCAACTTCATCACATCCACATCTTCATCAAGCCCCTCAATAAACGACCTCCTGTACCGCTCCTCCTCCTCCTTGGCCCTCCTACGCGCCACTTCCACTGCATCCCCTTCAGCGCAAACCAAGTCCGGAGTTTCCAATTTCTGTTCATTCTTATCAACGGAAGAATCGTTAAAGTAAATCATCTCCTCGAAATCTTCTATTGAAGGCGCGGACTTCAGCGGCTTCCTCGTTGTATTGGGAAAGTTTTGATTAAAATAGCGAGGCGTTTTCGCAGAGCCGTCTTTTGTTTTCTTCCTGTAGATCACATGCTCGTAATCGCCCTGTGAATAACGCTGAGGTTGATCGGTTTTAGATGCGCGTTGTAAGGAGTTAGCTCCTGAAGATTGGTGTGAATGGTGTAAATCAGTTGCTGATGAATATTTTTGTGAATCAATTTTAATGAAACGATGTTGTGAATCAGCTCCAGATAATTGTTGTGAATCACCTTGATATGGACGTTGTTGTGAATCAGCTCCTGATGAATGTTGTTTTGAATGACCTTGAGGATGTTTTTGTGAATCAGCACCTGAGGAATGGTGTTGTGAATCAACTTGAGAAGAACGTTGTTGGGTTTCACCTCCTGATAATTGTTGTGAATCACCTTTACAAGGACGTTTTTGTGGATCAGCTCCTGGTGAATATTGTTGTGAAGAAGCTTGAGAAGAACGCTGATGTAAATCACCTAGCTGTCTTACTTCAGTTACTGAAGAATAATTAAAATCAACGTATGCATAAATTTCTTCCAGATCATCTTCGGAAGAGTATTGCTCTTCTTGTAAAAATCTGGGTGAACTAACACGCTCTTTTAAATTACTTTCTAAAGTAAGTTGTTGTGCATTCATCAAGGAAGGCAGGCGTGAATCAGCTCTAGAAAAATGTTGGAGTTTATCATCTCTGGGTGAATCCTTTTGTAAACCATTCCCTTCCTGTTGTAAATCACCTCCAGAAAATCGCTGTTTTAAATCACCTACTAAGGATCGATCACTTCCTGGAGAACGGTTTTGGGTGTTTCTTTCTAGGGAACGCTGTTTGAAGTCACTTCCTGAAGAACGCTGTTGGAAGTCATTTCCTGTAGAACGCTGTTGTAGAAAGCTGTTGTCTCTTTCTATAGAACGCTGACGAACGCCATTTCCCAAAACACGCTGTAGGAAGTCTTTTTCAGCGGAACGCTGTTGAAAGTCTCTTTCTGAAGAACGCTGTTGGAATTCTCTTTTTGAAGAACGCTCTTGAAAGTCACTTTCTGAAGAACGCTGTTGAAAGTCTCTTTCTGAGAAACGCTGTTGAAAGTCTTTTTCTGAGGAACGTTCTTGAAAGTCTCTTTCTAATGAACGCTGTTGGAAATCTCTTTTTGAAGAACGCTCTTGAAAGTCACTTTCTGAAGAACGCTGTTGAAACTTTCTATCTAAGGAATGCTGTTGAAGGTCTCTATCTGAGGAAAGCTTCTGAAGATCACTTCCTGAAGGATGTTGTTGAAACCCTCTACCTGAGTAATCCCGTTCGAAATCACTTCCCGAACAGCGCTGCTGGAAGTCACTTCCTAAAGAACGCTTTTGAAAGTCTCTTTCTGAAGAATACTGCTGAAAGCCTCTATCTGATGAAAGCTTCTGATGGTCACTTTCTGAAGGACGCTGTTGAATCTCTCTACCTGAGAAACCCTGCTCAAAATCACTTCCCGAAGAACGCTGCTGGAAGTCACTTTCTGAAGAACGCTGTTGAAAGTCACTTCCAGAAGAACGCTGTTGTGCCTCACCCGCATAACGCTTTCCATAATCACCAGCTTGTTGTGGATCACTTTTCAAGGTACTTTCCCGAAGATCGCGCCTCGATTCAGTCCCACCCATGTTTATGTTTTGATTAATCAAATATTTCCCACTGGATGTTTTCAATTCTCGAAACGTTCCATTTACTATTCCTGCTTTATATTCAGTATCTTCGAAGTTGCTTGGTTTAACAGTACTGCCTGTTAATTGTTTGTGTTGTTTTTCTTCATATCCAAAAACGTCATCGTTGTCACTA
Source organism: Philonthus spinipes (assembly GCA_963082785.1). Taxonomy (NCBI): domain Eukaryota; kingdom Metazoa; phylum Arthropoda; class Insecta; order Coleoptera; family Staphylinidae; genus Philonthus; species Philonthus spinipes. The sequence continues at coordinate 7,547,216 of OY720314.1, forward strand.
GCAATGTTTTCCGAACTTAATTCGTTCCATTTCCGATCCTTAGTACTCAATAATTTAACACCCCTTTCTTCAGAAGTACTTCCATTTCTCAATGGTTTGTTTGCAACTGTTTGGTTCACTAGGGATTCGCTTTTTAGTACTTTTTGATTTTTGTTGATGTTTCCGTCTTTTGGTACTTTATATCTTATATTTTTATTTGTTGTTTCTGCGTAATCAATATTAACGGTACCATTATGCTTTGATTCCTTATGTTTGTATGTGCTTTTATTTTCACGTTCACTGTCACGCGAAGTACTTTTCCTTCCTCGTACAGTACTCTGATTGTTTTTGTTGCCTGCTACTATAAATTCACTATCCCGGTAAGTATTTTTGTTACTTACTTCAAACTCACTGTCCTGGTAAGTACTTGCACCGCCTCGTACTTTCACCCCCCTATCCCGATGAGTACTTCCACCGCTTAGTACTTCATAATCATCCTGTTTTCTTTCAATCACTTCATCTCCGGTAAAATCACTCGGCACCTTAAATCCCCTCTCGTCAAGATTAATAATATCATCGCAACTACCATACCAGCGCGTGTTGTACCCGGTCTTGTCGACACTGTGATCACTCGCGCTCTTTTCCCCCTTCGCGGACATCCACCGCCTGAAGTACGGCCGTATTTTGTTCGTGTGAGTGAGTTCTTCATATTTTCTAATCAGTCCTGACACCAGGCTGTTGCCGCTGTTGCTGTTCTTCGCATTGGTGCGACTCATTCTCGGGCTTGCTCACGCAGTACCTGATACGGGCGTGGGCATGATTGATAATTAATTTTCGCGATGTTTATCGCCCATTATCTGCGCGATAAGTTTTCAAGTCAATCCGCGCTGATAATGCGCACACGGGCCTTCGATGATCAAAATTGGTACGATTAAAAGAGTGATCCATATTTTTTTTTTAATTAAATTTTATTAGCAATCTTTATCGGGTTGATTATTTATTAATCCGATTAAACAAAAAGGGGGATTTTAATCGCAGATGATAGAAGTCCCGGAAATGATTAATTATTTCCACAAATAAATTTTATTAAAGTAAAACAATTTTAAACATCTGCTTTAAATATTTAGATTTTATTTATTTAAACACTCCAACATAAGAAAATTACAAACACTGAGAGGAACTCTTCCGAATTTAAAACAGTTTAGTAATTTCTGCATGGCTTTAAACGATAACACGCGGATATTATTATGACATCGCGTCAAGTGCGTTAGTTATCTCACCTAATCTTATCTTATCAACTGGTTAATATTGAAGGAGTACGGTAAAACTCATCATTCTTTGAAATCGATTAAGTTTTGTTTTATCATAGTTATTAGTGATAAAAATAAAATTAAAAATTCAAGCCAAATTTGTTATTTAAAGTATAATTAAATAAACAATTTATAAATTCAGAAAAATCAAAATACGTAACTGCTTGTCAAAATCCATCTCACAAGGTTTACCTTAAGGATCCCCATTCCCACATCAAGGTTTGTCTTAAGGATCTTCATTATCACCCATACTATACAACTTATTTACCTCAAGGATCCCCATAATCGCCCATCCTATACAACGTAACTGCTTGTTCAAATCAATCGTCCCAGAACGAGGTTAGCCTCAGGATCTCCATTATAGCCCATACTCTACAACGTAACTGCTTGTTCAAATTCATTTTCCCGGAACGAGATTTCCCTCAAGGATCCATTATCATCCATCCTATAAAACGCAACTGCTTGTCAGAATAAATCAATCTTTACCTCGAGGAACCCCATTATCGCCCAGCATGTACAACATAACTGTTTGTTTAAATCCATCTTACCAGAACAAGGTTTACCTCAAGGATCCCCATTATTACCTATCCAATATGACATAACTTCTTATTCAAACGCACCTTTCCATATCGCCCATTCAATTCAAGGTTTATCTTAAGGATCTCCATTATCGCTCATTCTATAACTACTTGTTCAAATGCATATTCCCAGAACAAGATTTCCCTCAAGGATCCCCATTATCGCCCATCCTATACAACTTAACTGCTTGTTCAAATCAATCCTCCGAGAACAAGATTTATCTCAAGAATCCCAATTATCGCCTATCCTATACAACGTAACTGCTTATTCAAATTCATTTTCCCGAAACAAGATTTCCCTCAAGGATCCATTATCATCCATCCTATTCAAACGCTTGTCAGAATAAATCAATCTTCTTTACCTCAAGGAACCCCATTATCGCCGATCATGTACAACATAACTGTTTGTTCAAATCCATCTTACCAGAACATGGTTTACCTCAAGGATCCCCATTATTGCCTATCTATATAACGTAACTTCTTATTCAAACGCATCTTTCCATATCACCAATTCTATTCAAGGTTTATCTTAAGGATCTCCATTATCGCTCATTCTATAACTGCTTGTTCAAATCCATCTTCCCAGAACAAGATTTCCCTCAAGGATCCCCATTATCGCCCATCCTATACAACTTAACTACCTGTTCAAATCAATCCTTCGAGAACAAGGTTTATCTCAAAAATCCCAATTATCGCCTATCCTATACAACGTAACTGCTTATTCAAATTCATTTTCCCGGAACAAGATTTCCCTCAAGGATCCATTATCATCCACCCTATACAACGCAACTGCTGTCAGAATAAATCAATCTTCTTTACCTCGAGGAACCCCACTATCGCTCATCATGTACAACATAACTGTTTGTTTAAATCTATCTCACATTCTATGCAAGGTTTATCTTAAGGATATTCATTATCACCCATTCTATACAATCTAATTGCTTGTTCAAATCCATCTTACCAGAACAAAGTTTACCTCAATGATCCCCATTATCGCATATCCTGTGCAACCTCTTGGCATACGAGATTAATAATCCTAGCCCGAAATACTTCAATAAATTCACTCCTCTATACTGACAATACCACTTTAAGAGGAGATTCAGTTAATCTCGGCCAGAAACAACTTTTTTCGGTATATTTTTTTAAAAATGAATATTTTTGGCCTGTTTTTTTTTTCTCTATGTTAATTATTCATGTGTGAAGAACATTTGAGATTTTCTTCAAATAAAATTGAGCTATGCTATGCTAATGCTAATGAACTTCTTATGCTATGCTTGAACGGTGTCAAGATAGTCAAACTGGAACTATAAAGTATTTATAGCTCCGAAACGGTGATAAATGGCTGGCGAACGCGTTTCGCTAAATAACAAAATAACTACATAAGACCATCGATTGCCGCGAAATCCTTGTAAGGGCATGTTCTACAGACTATATAGAATAATAATAATAAAAACAGTCAGATAGTAGCCTATGCCGATGACTGTGATATATTGGGAGGTTCCATAAAAACAGTAACAAACGGATTTGAGGAATTCAAACAAATATCAGAAAGAATTGGAATAAAAGTTAACGTACACAAAACAAAGATAATGGGCATGAGGAATCACAGGAACTTGGAACAGAGCCTAGAAATAGGCTCAATGAGATAATAAATCTGATCAACGTTTAAGAAAAAACAATAAACTTTGGTTCGATATAGAAATGGAATTTTGTTTTGGACAGTGTAGTCGTCAAAAATAATTATTACCTTCTCTAAGACGGCGTTTCAAACATGATTCCTGCCTCGCATTTGAAATATTGAAATATTCCTGTGTCCTGTTCTGATGTGTGAGTGTATGGTTTATATTATACGTCCTTGTGAGGGCACAGCAGAGTTCGCGATACGGTAATAAAATTCAGTATTGCAAACAGTTCCTAGAATCTCCGCAATATCTCGATTTGTGCGGTATTAAATTATACGTTAATTTATATGTACTTCTTAGTATAAATAGTATTGTGTTTGTATTATATTATATTTACTTATATATTGTATTATCTATTTTTGTTAAATAGTGTATTCAAAAAGGCTTGACCGTTAATAAATAAATAAATAAATATCTCAAGCGCAGCAGCTTCTTATTTGAAAAATACACCGAAAGCATGACGCTAAAATCTCTACTGATTGCCTCTCTATGTATTCGTTACTCTATGATTGTCTGCTTTTCATTTACATATTTTTTGTCCTTTCTCCTCTTTTTTCTCCTAATAATAGGTAATGGTTGCTTCACATTTCACATCATCTATTACAAGATGAAAACCTAAAAGATAAACTCTCAGGGCCCGTATTCCTGAAATTGATCGAACGTTTCGGTCGTATGAAATCTGTCATTTAGACAGAAATTTACATGTGAATTTAATAGTTGCGTACGACCGATTTCATGCGATCGATTTCAAGAATAAGGCCTCAGGTTTCTTAGGTTTTTGTTTGTCTTTGTTGTGATTAATCCAAAATCGCGCTTGACGTCGTTTTCTTTAGTGTATAAATGTCGTACATGACGTGTCTCAATATACTGAGTTCTCTCTAAATATTGTTTATTTTTCTCCTCGCATAAAAAAAGTGCTAAACTGCAACTATCTTATTCCTATTTATCCTTTCTATTACTGTATAATCCATTATTGGTCTCTCTTCTCTGCATCGTTGTACTCTTGTATATTTATGAATATCCTTATGATCGAAAAACGTATTGGTAATTATTAAGTCCTCTTGAATTTAATTAGTGCCCATTATTATTATTATTCCTGTGGTTTTCGCCATGTCTTCGTATTAGTTACTTAATATATTTTTATTAATGTATAGCATTTCAAGGTTTTCTTTTATACAGCATGTGTATCATAATAAATTAAAGACGACGCAAGCGCCATCTTTTGCCTAATTTATTGTTTTAAAAAACTGTCAGTGTTAACGAAATTCCCGAATATTACATGTGTAATTAATTAATTCATTTGTGTATTTACTTATGTATTTTATATTTCAGAATTCCAATTAAAATATTGATAAGACGCATAGGTCAGGGTATTGTTGAAGGAAAGCAATGACCAATTTCTTCTTTAGTTATCGTATCAGTTTCATTGTTTCCATTTTATAGTTCATTTATACTTTTTTTTATTTTTATAATAACAGAAACAAAATATTTACAAAAATATATTGTCATGAACAATTAAAGATATACATTACATAAATTTAAAAAAAAATACAATAAAACAAACCTAAAATTATTGATTAATTGATCCGTAATTAATTAATATCACAAGTAAAATAAAAATAAAAAAACATACAAAAAATGAACAATATTTTAACTTCATTACAATATAATGATGGTGAAAATGATTCCATTTTGATTACAATAATTTGGTTTTTCCATGAAAACATTTTTTTAATCGATCAAAGGTTGTTCATATCCCGCACGTGTTCTGAAACAATACAAAACAAAAGACGTGATTCATAAAGATTAAAATGTTGAATTTCAATTAATTATATTTTTTAAAACAAATCGGGACTATTGCGTATATTAAATGAAAATAAAGAATTATGACTTATTTTTTATCGTCACGGTCTAAGCGAGTCTTATAATTAATATCCGTACTTAGATTTTAGAGTCAAACATTAAGACCTCAGAATCTAAGTATTCATTATAAGGACAAACATTATGATCTCAAAATCTAAGTAGATTTTTAGGCATAAATACACTGCATCTTTTATATATTAGTCAGTAAACTTTTGATAATGAGTACATAGTAGTCGAAATGAGATGAATATTTCGAGTACTGAGTACTTATGATCCATAACATACTAACTTCAATTTTTGAGCTATTGATAATAAGTAGGTACTACTGAAACCAAGACGTACATTTTGAGTACATTCTATTCATTATCAGTAGCTTACTAACTCAAATTTTTGAGCTGTTGTTAATGAGTTCGTAGTACTCAAACAAAGTTGTACATTTCGAGTACTATGAACTCATCATCAATAGCTTACAGACTTGCATATTTAGCTATTGATAGTGAGTACATGGTACTCAAAATAAGATGTACATTTTGACTACTACGAACTCATTATCTTACTGACTTTATTTTTTGAGCCATTGATAGTGATTACGTAGTACTCAAATAAAGTTGTATATTTCGAGTACTATGAACACATCAATAGCTTACTGACTTCAATTATTGAGCTATTGATAGTGAGTACGTAGTACTCAAACAAAATTTACATTTTGATTACTATGAACTCATTATCAATTTTTGAGCTATTGATAGTGAATACTTAGTACTTAAAATAAGATCTACATTTCGAGTACTATGAACTCATTATCAATAGCCTATTGACTTCAATTTTTAAGCTATTGATAGTGAATATGTAGTACTCAAACAAAGTTGTACATTTCGAGTACTATGAACTCATTATCAATAACCTACTTACTTCAATTTTTGAGCTATTGATAGTGAATACGTAGTACTCAAACAAAGTTGTACATTTCGAGACTACGAACTCATTATCAATAGCCTACTGACTTCAATTTTTGAGCTATTGATAGTGAGTACATAGTACTCAAACAAAGTTGTACATTTCGAGTACTACGAACTCATTATCAATAGCTTACTGACTTCAATTTTTGAGCTATTGTTAATGAATACGTAATACTTAAACTAAGATGTGCAATCCGACTACTACATACTCATTACCAATAACTAACTGACTTCAACTTTTGAGCTATTGATAAGATGTACATTTCGTGAACTAGGTACATATTACCAATATCTTACTGACTAATTTACAAAAGATGTATGCAAACTAAAATTAGTTTAAATCTACACGTAACTCAAAGAACTAAATTCTTATATAAATGTACATTACAGAAGAAAAAAACAAAAGGTGATTTTACATTTTTATTTTTGAAGTTTAAATAAAATATACAATAATTTGTATGAAAAATATCAATATCATTAAGGTTTAAAATATCAAATAAAATAAAACAAAGATGATTCACACATTTAAAGTTATTTAAATTACAATGAAATTAAACGAGGAAAAAATTCTTTCAATAATCAATAAAATTCGATGAATCCCCCTTTTTTAATCATTTTTCCTTTCTACCGTTAGGTGTAAGGAGTAATCTTTTTTTTTAATCCCTTTTTCCAACTACAAAATTACTTACACCATAAGTTTTTGACAAATATCTATTACTCAGAAAGTAATTATTTCACTAGATATTTATCAAAAACTTACATTGTAAATAATTTTTGTAGTTGGAAAAAGGAATTGATCGAATTTTATTTATTTAATTTCATTGTAATATCAAATATCATCAAGACCTAAAACGTAATTTATATTCAAAGAATAAACTCGCCATAGTCTAGGCGGTAAAGAATAACGTGTACGTTAAAGTTAATGTTTCACATACGAAATAATCGAGAAAATAAGTTTCAAAATATATTAAATAAAAATGATTTGAAAATAATTAATAAATTATTATTATTATTATTTCAAAAGCTCATTTCTCTGTGGTTTTGATATATGCAACTTTACTAACACTAAAATAAGTTGCGCGTATTACATGCAACTTTAATAACTCTGTAAAATAAATTGCATATATTAACTCCTAATAAAAAATCATTATTTAAAATAGTTTCACAGGAACATTGTATAAATTGTACAGAGTTGTTATTGCAGTTCAATTTAAATTGATTTTTAATTATTATAATGATTTTTAATTCATCTGATGAAATTCTGCAACATCTTTAACATTAATAGAAAATGATATTTATTTGTCTGTTCATGTTATTTAAATTAAATCAAATAAAAAGAATATTTGAAAATAATTAATTCACTCAATTGAATAATTAATTAAAACAGTAGCTATAGATAAAATAATCGATTAATTAATCAATTGAGTAAATTAATTATGTTTAAACAATAACTTAAAAACTTAAACAAAAAAATAAATCAATAAATTCTGTGAAACTTTGTTTGTTTCATAAAATTTATTGATTTAATTAATCATTTGCGTGATGGTGCCACTGTGTTGAAGAAACAATTTTAACGGTGTCTCTGCCATAAATTTTGTAAAACTTAAAAAACTGTTGTTTTATTTACAAATAAAAGTAGGACAAACTATAGACACTGAAGCTAAACAAGTATGTTAGAACAAAGCAAATACAAGCATCAATATGCATGAATTTAAAGAAGTAAAGTAATTTAAACATAAATAATTGGTAAATTCTTTTAATTATTTTATTCATTTATGATTTCACCTATTATTTAATACATCCAGAATGTTATTAATCTGCGTGCTTAAATCTGTTTTATTTTTAAGTTGTACAATTTTATTATAAGTGTTACTTTAGTTGCATATATTATAATTATAAATGTAAAATTCATTTATGTTTAAATTTTATTTAATTAATTTTATTTTTAAGTTGTACAATTTTATTAACAGTGTTACTTTAGTTGCATATATTATAATTATATATGTAAAATTCATTTATGTTTAAATTTTATTTAATTAATTTTGTTTTTAAGTTGAACAATTTTATTAACAGTGTTACTTTAGTTGAATATATTATAATTATAAACGTAAACTTTATCTCTATGCGTAAACTTCATTTATGTTTAAAATTTATTTAATTATTCATCAAATGAGATTCACTCTATCTCAAATACATTTTTCTTTCTCAAAATGATTCTCGAATGTCAGATGTCATATGATTTATAGGAAAATACATTTCAAGTAAAGGGAAACCTTTTTGATTTAAAGTGAAATTCAATTCAATTGTGGTTAAATTCTTTAATTAAATTCTATAATTTAATTACAGACTGCAATTAAATTCTAGAATAAACAAAATAATCATTTATTTGATTCATTTAACTTCTTTTATACTTCATTGTAATATTTAAGGATTTGTTTATTTTATGCAGAATTGCTTAATAGAAAAATTATTTTAGAAATATATTTATTATTTTTGAGTTGATTAAGCAAACTTAAATTTTGAAATGTAATACATATCAATTTAAAATATAATTTTTTGTGTTAAACGGTAATAAAATAAACTGTTATTTTAATATTATCAAGAAACATAATTTTGGTCAAGAAAATAGGAAGACTAGTTGACAGCCCACACAATCATTTTATTATATATATATATATATATATAATCGATGTCCCCTTTTACCAATTGGTGTCGGGGTTTTCATTTTATTGATGTTTGTAAAATTGTATGTAATTGTCTGAAGAAAGACATTTCCTTTATCTAAATAATAACACTTGAAATTAGGCAAAAGGTGGCGCTTGCGTCGTCTTTAATTTATTATGATTAATAAATTATTATTTAAAATGATAGACTTTTAGATGAAGGAAATATCTATTATTGTAAATAATAATTTATTATATATAAATATATATTTATTTCTCAACGTATTATACATATTTTTTAATACATAATTACCTCAGAAAATGCCCATCAACCCTGTGTCTTATTATTTATGTATGAAACTATAATATGATTGAATCATAATAAATGGAAGACGACGCAAGCGCCATCTTTTGCCTAATTTCATGTGACATCGTCGTCGATTCGAGTCTACAAGATAGACAACCGAGAATCGTTGTTTCGCCCACTAAAGCAAGGCGAACTTGCCATGTTTATGTGAACAGGAAAATAAATTATTTTAATAAAATGTCCAACTAGCATTCATTGTATGGACTAGTTTGATTTTTCGAACCTCATCAGACTAGTTTGTTCCATGTGCAATGCCTTGATGAAAGCGGTTGAATATGATAATAGATCTAATATGAAAACATTGTAAATTCATATTGCAATAATAAATATGATGAAATTATTAAAAATCTACGTAAATATGTATTATATTTACCTCTAATTTCGCGCAATTGTTGCCACAGGATTTTATCGATCATTTCAATCCACTTCACCTTCACGTCCATTTTCATCGCGTCCAGAATGAAGCTGGGGTCCTTGTGTCTCTTCTTCATGTAGTAATCTTCCAAAATGATCGTCGTCTTATGCCTGTCGGATGTCTTTGTCAAGTTTTCCAAGGGGATGTACGTTTTGTACACGAAACTCTCTGCGCATTTCTAGAACAAGAAAAGAAAAGGAAACCGAACAAAATGGATTTATACGAGCAAACCCAATGCAGAATAAATGAAAGAATTATTTACGTGCGCAAACCTAATTTACAAGGATTACTTGAAACACAACACTAATTGCTTAAATAATAATAATAGAAAAGAGAATTTGAAAATAATTAATTATTCTAAAAACTGAAATGATTCAGTTTTTTTTCAGTTGTTGAAATTAAAGTTAGGTAAGGAAAAATTGCTGAAAATGAACAATAAAATGCACAGTTGTACAGACATGCAACAACAAACATCTATTGTGTAATCTTATGTTTGGGTATAAGTCCGAGAAGTAGTTGCTTTGATAGATGTTGATCAAAAACTTACAGTGTAAGTAATTTTTGCTGTGTTGCTCAAAATTTGATCAATAAACTTCTTCCTTCCTTTCCATTCAAAGTGTTTTCAGGAAAAATCTCCGAAACAATAAATTTTACGCAGAAATGAACTAAGCAAAAAATAATCAAATAGAAGGGGGTGATAATAACGCAATATTGGTTTTGTCCTAGATGGCGCTGCTGTCGCTAAATTAAGTACAACTCATTTTTTTTTTAAATGATAACCCATATTTTTTATTACAAAATCAAATTCCTCATTAAAAATAAGAACAATTTACTTAATTAAAGCCCAATTTTACAAACCTCAAGTAACGTTACTCTTGATTTTTTCATTCTGTTGGCAGCACTGTCTCATTGATAATCAAATAGAGAGAATCAGAGACATTAACTTTTATTCCGCGAATACGTTACTTACGTCTTACTTACGGATTATAAAATTAAACCTTATAAAAATTATATAATTTTAGTTAATCATTCAATTGAGTAAATTAATTATTTTCAAATTTTGTTAATTTGATTTGATTGCTTAAATATTTGGGGTTTTTATACAATAACAAAAAAAAATTAAGCAAATTTGACTAATCGTCATTAATCAACTTTTCAAGCCCTTCATTTTTTTTTTCAACTCACTCTAACTGCGAATACGATGATCTTCTTGAACAAGAACAATTCGACATCCATTTTCTTCGGAAAGAGCATCTTGAACGAATCCATCATTATGAAATCGCCGGTGTATGATAAGCAGTGCGGCATTTCCTCGATGCTGTTTATGACGATCAGATCGTTGCTCCTGCGCGCCGTTTTATTGACTAGATCCACCGCCCTTTTGACGTACGTCGTATCGGCTCCCTCCCGAGTCAGGTACTTGTCCAACTTCCTCAGGAACATCTCGTACCGCAGGAGTCTTTGGATCGGCTTCAAGAGGTAACTGGAGAGACCCAATGCGTCACGAATTTCTATTCTTCTTTTCTAAAAAAAAAGGATATTTTTTTCTTTAATCAGCCAGTAATGATAACTTGACTGAATCTTATAGATTGACAGTATCATATGTCAATCTCTTAGATTTAGTTCAAGGCAAGAGGTAGTTCAAGACAACTTTAAAACAAACAAAATGTAAAGCACTCCGAACTAGAAAAATTATCAATAATATGGTATTAAACCTTTGAGCCGAGATATGCTCAAAGGATGTACAAGTAAATGGACGCTGCAATCCGAGGCAACCGCGAAAAATGATAAAAAATTGCATTCATTGAACAATTTAGAACACCCAAATTTGGACTACCGGATTTTAGAGTGTAACTCGATTTCTGAAGTAGTGAAAAGCGAGCCGCCTCTAATTCAAACTTTCCACATCTCACACTCATATCTTACATCAAACTCCTTTCTTGATTAACCAACTTACTTCAATAATATCAGCGTATTCCCCATGAATCAACTTATGCGAGGTCTTCTTGTTGTTGCAGTAAACCGGGTAGCGATCCATTAGATTTTTCTAAAACATCAGTAATTAAACAAGACGAAACGAATCGACATAAATACCTCACGTACATAATTGAGGAATATTTTCCCGATATTCTCGTAGTCTTCCCTGTTTGCAGTGATATCCTGTAAGAGCATCTTGGACTCAAGCGTAATCATCTCGATGTTGTTGAAAATGTACTTGTACCTCCTCATCGGGTCACCATTGTAGTGAAAACTTATGTATTCCATGTAGTTCTAAAATTTAGTAAGAAAATGGAAAAACGAAAAAAAGATTGGGATTTTATTATTATTATTAACAAATTTTGTATATAAAATATATTTTGAAAAATAGTCTAACAAGCAGCCTGCGATTATGGGCGTACTTTATAAAGTATGTCATTGAATGTAGATTGTGTTGCCTATATCTATTATTAACATAGACAACTCAATACACAATCAATAACATACTTTAAAAAAGTACACATATTACATGGATTAAATTGCGTATTAATAATGTTGGCAACTTAGTCTACATTCATTGATATTCTTTAGGTATATTTTTTCAGTGGGAGAAGAATAACATTTACATTTTCCACACTTAATATACGTGTATCAGGATCCTTGTGACTATCTTTCAAGAATCCAGACCACCTTTTTTATAATAGCTATTAGTTATTGTTTTATTATACAGAGAGGTTTTTTTATCAGTATACATTAGGGGAAGTGTATACCTGCAAAAAACGCGAGTCAAACGCATTGAACCGATTAATGCGTGTATGTTTAGTTGCCTATTTGGCATATGTGTGTTCAGTTGCGTGTTATAGGCAACTAAACATACATACACTACTGTATTTGACTCGCGTATTTTGCAGGTATACATATAATGCATGTATACTGATAAAAAAAGCTCTCCGTATAAAAGAAAACATGTGGGTAGAAAGGGTCATTGAATATTGTTTGTAATCCAACTTATCTATCTATAAACCTTTGCAATCCGATTTTACGTAAAACTAAACACTCACCTCTATCACAAACTGCAAATCGTGAATGTACCTCACCTCAGTTTGAATCAACTCGTCGATTAAATACCTCTTCCTGCGAAAAAAAAAAAACACTGCATCAATTCCGCAACTCCAATGCCGTTCTGTAAAATTAACTTTTGAGCGCTATGTCTCCTCACGGAATTATTCTTAATGAGCTCTGCTTTGTAGGTGCTGCAGGTCCTGGCGTGCTCGGCGATCCTTCCGTCCTCCACGATCTTCCTGAGCGTTGCGACGTTCTCGTACTTGTCGATATCCGCGTCGAGATTTCTCCTTACGTCCCGCAGGCAAACGTATTCGCCGCTGGTGTCGTCGTAGCATTCGCTCACCGAGATGGAATTATTCCTGCTGCGCGAGCCCTCCGATTCCGTGTCCAGGATCGAGCTGTAATCACTATGGAGCGGCGATAGGTCGTAGGGTATGTTGCCCTTTAATAAAGACACGTTAATTAAACAAAATAGTGTTGCATTATGCAGTATTGATATGCAGCAGCAGGTGTACATTATGTAATTCAATGTCCGGCGTGGGTATTTGCCCGGGAAGTAGTTGTTTTAATGTGCATTTGTTTAACGTAGCGTAAGTCAAAAGTGGCAGGGCTAAATATGGAAATAATTTATTAATTATTTTCAAGCCATTTTTATTTAAAATAGTAATTGTCCGGGGTGATAATTAGAAAAATATTCATCTATTTTTTATCTAAAGTATTTTTTGTTATGGGGTAAATGGATTGTAATATTTGTTGTTTTTGTTTTTTCTTTGGAATATTGTCAATAATTCTATTTGGAAAACCATTGTTTATTCATATCACATACATTGGACAACCGGCAGAATCAATCAAGAAACTAATGAAACGGCATGAAATTAATATCAGTTTAAAAACTACCAACTCACTACATAAATACATAAATAATGCTAAAGATAAATTAGACAAAAACAAAAATTCTGGTGTTTATAAGTTATCTTGCTTGGATTGTCCTATGGAATACGTCGGGCAAACAGGCTGCACCTTTCAAGAACGGATCAACGAACATAGGAAATGCTTTGAAAACAAGAAAACAACTTCAACATACGCAAACCACATTTCAGAAAATAACCACAGATTCAACCCAGATTACGACATACTACATTCATGCAATAAAGGACTATAACTCACATTGTTGGAACAACTAGAAATTAATAAATGCAATAAACGCGGTACACTACTAAATGATCAAACAGATGTCAATAATTCGCCATTGTTAAACCTTTAAAAAAATATGTGTATAATATGTATAGCAATTTTATTATGTTAAAATATGTAATTTGTTTATAATCACCTCCCGCTCCTGACCACTACACACCCCCCCCCCCTCCTAAAAGATAATATTTATTTATTTATTTATTAACGGCCAAGCCTTTTTGAATACAATATTTAACAAAAATAGAAAATATAATATAATCGATGGACTTTTTGTGTAATCACTTATCATCTGCCTGATGAAGCTACTGTGTAGCGAAAAAATTGCTGCAGTGTCAACTCTAATAAACTATGGAATATTACAGTGTGTTTTATTTACAAGTTAATATTCTATCAAGCAACGAGACTCAAACAGATGCTCACGTAGAGGAAATCACGAAGGAGACCAGGGGCACGCAGACCCTAGATCTTGATACAACATCGCCAAAAGACAAAGATAGCGAAGAACTAAATGAAATCTAAAGAGCCATAACGGCTATTCAAGTCTGCCTCGACAACATATCTACTATTTAAATAAAAATACTTGTCAAGTATTTTTATTTAAATAATTAAAGTCTCCACAACCAACAACCAACATAAAGAAGATTAGAACATATCTACTGGTGAGCCGTCCGGATTAAGGAAACCGCCGGAAGCGGCCAGAAACAGACAAAATAAATCAGAGAAAACCACTCAGGACTCCCAAATGACAACTGCGACATTCCACCTCTGCCAAGATCCACCACAGAAGATCGGGGCGTAGTAGATAGCGGTAGCTCGGAAAGAAAAGAGTACTTGCAGCAGAGGAACCGACTTCAGGAAGACCTGCAGAAGGCGCGATGAAAATGTACACGATGAAAAGGCTTGCCAGACAGTTCAACTACAATGCACTACTTTGTAGGTAACATAGTTTATAGCAAGATCCCAATAACCGGACCAACAGTCGACAGTTTCACAAGTAACTACAAATGACTACATCTATCTATTTAAATTTATTTGTAGGCAGTTGATTAAGGTAGGGCGGGCGTCCCTCGGGGGGTTTTCTTTCAATCTTTTATGTAGTCATTTGTAGTTAAAAGAGTGAAAGAAAACCCCCCGAGGGACGCCCGCCCTACCTTAATCACCTACAAATAAATTTAAATAGATTCCACGCAACCCACGACCTCCTCGAAATCTATGCGCGAGACGAGGAAGTGGATATCATTTGGACCAGCGAGCTAAACCGGAACAGAATGCATGGCAGCTGTTTCGCGGACAAATACGGTGACGCGGCTATCTTGGTCAGGGACAAAATCAAAGATAAGATTAGAGCAACCGGTAACCCATATCGGGGAATCACATGGGCAACGATTCATTGCCTGCTTGCACCCCCTAATTGAAGCAGAACACGATTTCAGGCAGTGCGTTACAGAATTGAAAAATCTAGTAAGAACTTTTAAGGGCGGTATAATCCTTGGCGTAACGACAAGTCACCGGCATGGGGGGGGCAACACAGAACTGATAATATGTATGTATCTTGTGAAGAGATCCATCTCCGTTTTCGTCGGATTGGCAGAGAGGGAGTATTCCTCACACCAGTTGGCTATTACGTTTAGGGCTGCTTGCATTCTATCACGCAGCACCTCTTCGTATTTTCCGCTGACGATTAAGGTAAGGTCGTCTGCGTACGCTGTTACGTGAAAATCGTTGTTGTGCAACGTTTGCAGTAGGCTATCCAGAACTAGGTTCCATAGAAGAGGTGGAAGTACCTCTCCTTGTGGACAGCCTCGGTTAATATTGCATTGGATTTTATCCCTTGGTATAGGCGTGCTGTGTCAGTTGGAGTGGTTTTTCAATGAGGGCAGTTCTTCTGATGTAGCTTTCAACTATCCTTTCAAGTGTTTTTAGCACAAACGAGGACAATGTTATCGGTCTGTACGCCTTGGCAGCCGTATAATCCGGCCGCCCAGGCTTTGGAATAAAAGTCACTCTATCCTTCCTCCAGGTTATCGGAATATGTGCAAGCGCTATACTTGCCCGAAAAATTGTTATCAACCGTTCCAGTAGTAACTCTTGTCCCCATTGGAGTAGAGCATCCGGACCCGGTGATTTGAAAGGGGAAAAGTTGTTAATGGCTAGGCGAGTGTCTTGTTGGGTGATTATCTCATTGGCTAGTCAGAACTGACAATAGAGGAGCAGTAATAGTTTATACGATTGCGGCTCTAGACCTTACTGTAGCCTACAACCTTTACAAGAAAAAATAACTCCTCAATCCTCGACATTACCTTGACCCGTATGTCCACTGCAAGACCTATAACCTTTACAAGAAAAAATACCTCCTCAATCCTCAACATTGCCTTGACCCGTATGTCCATTGCAACATGCAGCATAAATTGGAGCGTGATCACTGACACAGAAAGCCACAGTGATCATCACTATATCCGTTACGACATTACTACGGAACAATTACATTACCCACCAGGTCAAATCATAGGTCTAGCAGTGCCTGGAGGCGTGAGAAAAATCGTTCTCTTCCCAGAAGATCATCAATGGAAGCCAACAAAGCATAACACAGACAGCAACTGGGAATTCATGCCCATCATCGAGGAGGAAGTGAAGATGGCGGCAACGGAAAGGTCCCGGGTCTAGACTATATATCGGGCAAAGTAGTTAAATCCCATATCGTCGAGTCACCAGAATACTTCACCGCCTTCGCAAATAAATGCTTAGAAAAAGGGATCTAAATAAAAGAGCCAGGTTGGTCTTAATCCCCAAATCAGGCAAGGACCCGTTGACCCACATACATACCGACCAATCTGTCTACTGGATAATGAGGGCAAAGTGCTAGAGAGACTAATTTGCAGTAGGCTCCACACCTTTATAGAAAATGGTTTTAGAAAGGGACGGTCTACAACTGACGCCCTCGTTGAGCTAGACAAAATAGCCTGCTAAGCATGGAAAACACGATCGATATAAAGCATATAAAGATATAAATGGTAAGCATTGTGGTTTTAGAAAGGGACGGTCTACAACTGACGCCCTCGTTGAGCTAGACAAAATAGCCTGCGAAGCATGGCAATCACGATCGATATAAAGAATGCCTTCAACACGATTCCAAGAAGAATAATTATCGAGGAAATTAGGGCCAGAGAAGTGCCGGGCTACCTCGCACAAATAATAAACAACTATCTAAGCGAGCGATCGCTTCTGTTCACCACACTGGAGGGTAGAGAAGAAAAATTTGCCCACACTAGAGGCATACAGCAAGGTTCCATCCTAGGTCCATTCTTATGGAATGTGGCTTACGATGTGATCCTGCGCCTAAAACCACCAACCGGTTCTCACATCCTCAGCTTCGCGGACAATATCATCATCAACGGACCGAGTCTAGAGGAGATTAGAAGGGACGCTGACGTAGCCACACGAGAAGTTGTCAAAAAAAACTGCCTAATACCAACTTTATGATCCAGCAGCATAATGTGTTCCTGGGTTGAAATGCCCGCTCTCTTAGCCGATAACCAAATAGCTCCTGTTTTTGACGTGATGGCGGTAGCCGGAGCTACGTGGTTATCGACAAAGAGAGCGGGCATTATAACCCAGGAACACATTATGCTGCTTAATCATAAAGTTGGTATTAGGCCGTTCTTTTTTAACATCCTCTCATGTGGCTACTTCGGCGTCCCTTCTAATCGCCTCTAGATTCGGTCCGTTAATGATTCTATTGTCCGCGAAGCCGAGGATGTGAGAACCGGGTGGTGGTTTTAGGCGCAGGATCACATCGTAAGCCACATTCCTTAGGAGTGGACCTACCTGGGCATGGAAATAGAGGCTATCATCCGCTGCTCCAAGCAAGTCCTCAGGGCAACTGAGTGAGCTGCCCAAACAATCAGGGCAATCGCAAGACTACTATCGAACGTTGGGGGCTACCAGAGGTGAAAAGGAGGCTACTCCTGGGGGCTGCCAAAGCCAAATTTTACTATGCGGCACCGGCTGCATAAATGCGAAAAGAAACGTGGCAAGACTGCGAAAGGCTTTAAGATTCTTAGAGTAATCGCAGCATATAGGATAATTCCCATACAGGCGGAGGAGGGAGTTTTTATCAAACCCCTCCCACCCGAGATTAAGTTAAAAATAAGGGAAAATACAAGAGAACTAAAGAGAGAGCACTGAAAAAAATCGTCAAGGTACAGGTATTTGAAGAGGCCCTTATAGAGTGGCATAATAGATGAACCACAGGAGAAAAGGGAAGTTGGACACGGTGACTGATATCGAAGATTAGAAAGTGGGTCGAAAGAAATCATGAACTACCCCTAACTCAACACTGTATTCTTCTTCAATAGGTCCCAATAAGAGCCAAAACACTAGTTGGGCACATGCTAAATGGAGCAAATAAATGTTCGGCCGTAAGCAAATTCGCAGCTATAGTCCTCAGGCAGAAAGACGAAGTAAAAAAATAAGACCTCTAACCAGGTGATGTAACAATGTCCGTGGGGATACTAAGTGAAAAATGCCACCTTGGTGGTACCACTAGTACCCCCTTACAAGATGAGAGGAGGTTTAGTGGATAGGGCCTATCCTGAATGGTAGAATGAGCGTTTGTTATAATGAAATCACTTGGTTTTGTTTTACTAAAATTTTGTTATATTTTCGACTAGTTTCGGCTAGATGCCATTTTCAGAATGAGTCTCACATCCCCTTTAATGGAAGGGACGTGCGTAACTGCATTGCCTAAAATCCCCCCAAACAAAAAAGGTAAGGTTAGGTGAGAGTAGCAGTAACTTTAATTGTTTGTTTTTTTTCTACACAACACAAGTTTACCTCAAGCTCTCCCAAAACTTCATCCTCGTACTTCTTCAGCACAGCCTGCGCTCTCGCTTTCGTCGTGGCCAAAACATCGGCATCACCTTCGGCTTCCTCAATACTTTCCAATCTTTTCATCCTCCTCTCGGAATCCGAATCATATTTACGCTCACCATCCACAGCGTCCACCCCGCTATTCCCTAATTGTGGTTTGAATTCGTGACTCTCGTAGACTTCGTCGTAATTATGAAAACTCCGCACCCTCTGAACGGTTTCTTGTTCTGGTTGTTGCTTATCATCAGTACGGGGTTTGATTCTTGGAGGGAAGTTTTCATGTTTGAATTCCACAACGGCGTAGTTTTTATTGTTCCTCAAATGCACGTTGTGAGAATCTCTCGCGGTTTGATTGTTCAGCAGCGTTCCGGAGCTGTATGAGCGTTTTATCGGTTTGAAGTTTTGCGTGTGCTTCGATTCGGTCTCGGGGGTGTTCTCGTAAACGCTCGTCCTTTGCTTTGAAAAACTGTTTGCAGAATTTTTAGGGATTTCATCTCCGAATGTAATCGGTTTACGAGAATATACTTCCTGGTTCGGACTGTTGGACTGCTCACTGTTTCCAGAGTGTTCTAAAAATAAAAAATAAAAATAAATCGAATTACAGAGAGGGATATTCAAGGCTATTCTGTATGGGAAATGTTAAGCTTAATGTGTTTATTATTTTTTATAAACACAGTCTAATCAGTTTTTTTCTTTCTTTCTTAATCTTATCCTCTTTTACCCGTACTGGGTGTCGAGGCTAATCAGTTTTTTTATAGATATATATGCATAGAATGTGAATTTATTAATAACACAAACGTTAAACTTAACAAATCCAGTAAAGAATAGCCCTGATTTAGCAGAGCAACTTATAATAATAATAATAAATCATGTTTTGACAAATTTTTTAATAAAAGGACGAAACCACATAAAATTAGACGAAAGATGGCGATTGTGTCGTCTTTCATTTTTTATGATGTATTGACAAATTGTGAATACAACAACAGAATATACACTTATCGTATTATAATTCTAATTCACACTATAATCCCAACATATAAGATATTGGAATTCTAGTTCACACTAAAATCCTAATAATGATTAATCGCGAATTGACAGTTACAAACGAATCATTAATAGCCGTACTAATTGTCGCAGCTTAATCCTTGAATCGATCTAGGATTGTAAAATCCCGGATTCGCGAATGGTATTCGTTGAGCTAAGGGTTGTTTGCAATATAATCTATAATTATATTAACTATTTTATACGATCCAAGAATTAATTCAAAATTCAGAATCAATCCAAGACTATTAGTACGGGCATTAATCATTTATGTGTTATAAATAAATATTTAATAAATTATTTTCCCTTTAACTACTGTGACAATTTGACTTAACATAAGTACTTTAACAAATGTCTAATAATAGACATTTGCTGTTAAAGGGAAAATAATTTATTAATTAATTATTTTCAAATCCTTTTATGTAATTTATTTAAATAACTGTGACCAAGTGAATAAATCCTTTTTCTATTATTATAAATATTTAATATTAATTATGTACTTTTAATAAGGATAATCGGGGCTATTCCATACATAAAATGTTAAATTCAGCGTGTATGTTATTAAATCTTGATTAAATTTCACACAATTACAAACGCTGCTTAGATTGTGTTGATAAAAATAACCTACACGTTAAACTTAACATTTCCCCCTTACAAATTATTTCTTTCTTACCATTTTCATTATTACAAATAATCAGTCCACGATTGGTATTCACTTCCGATTTCACATTCCTCCTCGCGTGAACGATATCCTTCTTCCTCACCCTGCTTGTGACGGAAGTTTCCGAGCGCGCAAGATTCACAGGCTTAACGGCGAGTTGCTCGAAAACTGCAATAATATTCGTAACTCTCACCGGCCTGTACTCATTTTCGTCACCCATATTTTCTCAAACTGGTCGAACTGATATATTTAAGTTATTATTTGTGATCCGTAATCTTATCTTTCGGCTATTGTGTTTGTGCGATTTTTTTTATTATTAGGATTATAATTATTCCTTGCTACCCGTTTATTGATTGCGCGCAGGATATATATTTTGAATGTACTGAGATTATCTTATTGCTATCTTATAATGCTCAGAAAGTGTGTGTTCTGGGCGAGGGATTTCTCGAAATTGATTTTTTCCTTTATTAATAATATTTTTATCTTATCAGATTCGATTTGAACGAATTCAATGAGTCTCGCCTCAGTGAACCATCTTTAACGTTTTCTTTTATTTACTCAATGAACAAAATTGATATACGTTGCATTAATATTCATAAATGTTTAAAATTGTTTTAATGTTGATGCAAAGTTATTTATAAACATTTTCTTCGGTGTTTATTCATACATTTTAAACACACAACCAATATATACCGAAATTGAACTTGTCTGCAAGAAATATTTTATGTAGATTGTAGTAAATCTAGCCCCACTTGAAATCATTATGTTCCGAATGCGAATTTGAATGCTAATCGAAATATTTTTTAATTCGATATGATTCGACTCGAAACCATCGATTATTTTAATTCCTTCCTGGCACTGACAACAACCGTTTAATGACGATACAGTCATCATCCAGCGCAACATCTCATCCTAGGATGCAACACCTACGTACACTACTCAGTCTGGCGTGAATAAAAGAAAAATAATTGTCAATATAAGTAAAAAGCCTCATTCATCACAAAATTCCCTAAGGATGTACTTGATCTTATTATATGCATCATAAAAGTGCGTAACATAATTGCAAATTGGTACGTGTCAGAAGAGTCTTCAGACCACAAATATATAACAGTTGGGCTGAAAAGTTCGTAGGCTAATAGAGATTTTTTTATTCAATACAAAAAATACAAATACAACGATTATAGCGGTCATGCAATTATTTCATACCATTTTTATAGTAAGATTTATCTTTAACCTCAAAATAGGCCACAGTTTCGTCTTGCTTTGTCTTGATGAAGCAACACTTTCTTCTTTAAGTGCGACCGTTTTTTCTGCGATTTCGTTCATCGAATGTTCAAATAATGCTATGTAATAATCGCTGTTGATGTTTTTCCTTTTTTCAAGTCGATGAATATTATACCATTCACATACCAAAATAAGGGAAGTCCGAAGTGGACAAAAGTGGAAACAATCAACCTGATTGGGACAACAAACATACCAAAATACCGACGCAATAACCTTGCCAGCCAACTGTTGCGTCTTTCCACGCTTTCGAGTTGGTTCTTCACGTGCAGTCCACTAGGCTGATTGTCGTTTGAACTGCGGTGTTTCAACCATTGCCACATATCGACAAAAAAATCGGTTTTATTACGATAGAACAGCTCGAAACACTGCTCAGAATCATCAATTCGTTGTTGTTTTTGGTCGATTGCGAGCTCGCGCAGCACCCACTTTCAAAAGAGCTTTCGCATACTGAAATATTCATTAACGATATATCCAACACGTTCCTTTGATATTGTTTGAGTTTCAGCTACCTCGATCAGCTTTACTTTACGGTCATCCATTTTTTTTTACTTTTTTGATGTTTTCATCGGTAACAGCCTCTTTGGAGCATTCACTGCTTGCATCGTCCTCGGTGGTCATTTCGCCTCGCTTAAACTTGACCACTTCTCAACGGTTGATTCTCCTGGAGCAGAGCCCGTATAATGTTTATCAAGACAAGCCTAAGCTTCACGAAATTCTTTTTTATCCATTTTTTCAAACTAACAAAAGTTGATTCATTCATTAGTTTATGAGATATACCATATATCTCATAAACTAATAGTCCGGCAGCTGTCTAATTTATACATGCATCTTTTGAAGGTTAGGACCTTTGACTATATAAACTAATAGTCCGACAGCTGTCAAATTTATACATGCATCTTTTGAAGGTTAGGACCTTTGACTATATAAACTAATAGTCCGACAGCTGTCAAATTTATACATGCATCTTTTGAAGGTTAGGACCTTTGGCTATATAAACTAATAGTCCGACAGCTGTCAAATTTATACATGCATCTTTTGAAGGTTAGGACCTTTGACTATATAAACTAATAGTCCGATAGCTGTCAAATTTATACATGCATCTTTTGAAGGTTAGGACCTTTGACTATATAAACTAATAGTCCGATAGCTGTCAAATTTATACATGCATCTTTTGAAGGTTAGGACCTTTGACTATATAAATATGGACTGCTAACGCCAACTTCACGTTTGAATCCAAATGACGGTGGCGCTGCTATAGAACAAGTGCCAAGGCCAAGTACTAAATGAAAGCCATTTTACGCTCGAGTCAGCTGTGTGTAAGTTTATTGTGTTTAAATCTTGTGATACCTTGAAAGTTTTTAAGAACATGGCTATATATTGCTTTGTGTAAGGCTGCAATTCGACTACAGAAGTATCTGTCGATGTGACAGTGTGTTGAGGTTATGTTTGCGGTTACGGTTCCGTCTGCCGTCGTTTATCGAAATTCGTTCGAAATTGATAAAAAAATCACATGGGAGCAGTCAATCCTGGTGAGAATCGCGACCGCGTGTGTTTTCCGTGTGTGAAAAGTGCCATCGTGTCGACTTTTCGTGAATTGAAAGTGTTATAAACTATGTAAAACCAATGTCAGGCCCTTTAAATTGAAAAAAACGCAAGCATCGATGTTAAAACCCCCCGTCGTGATCGAAATACATCATCCAGATGGTGAATGTGTTCCAAGGCGGGCATATGGAAGCCCTATCTGCGAAATATGGTTAATTTAGCTACGAAAACATTTATGTTAGCATTGTATTACATTCACATTGACCCATTCAAATTGTATAAGAAATAAATAATGCATGAAAACTCTATTGAATCAATCTGTAGTTTTCACTTTAGCGCTCAAACGCGACCATTCTACTCACCAGTTTTTGAATTTCCCACCTTTTTGTTCACAGGGCGGGGCTTAGTCGGGTTCCCACTTGGATACAAATATCGAGCAATGTTTACATGGGAAATGGAGGTTTTTTTCTCCCTGTTTCGTTGGAATCAGCGATCGCGCTATGTCCAACTTTCTTTTGATTTTCGCCTGCGATTTATTCGTGGCGATTCTATCTTATTGCATTGAAGGCGGGTTTTTGGGGGCACTTGTTGCCTATCCAAGAGCAGCTCCTACCTCCGCTACTTCTCTGTCTGGGTGATTGGCTATTCGGGTAATCGCTTCCTTCCGTCTCCTTTCAGCCTTATCTAGGGGATCCTCTATGTTCAGTTCTTCGCATATTATCTTGTTTGGTATAAAGTAAGGGACGCCCATGGATTTTCTTGCAAGAATGTGCTCAGTAGTGCACATTATTTTCTTTGTATTCCAGCTCCCCCTGATGGCCACCTCTTGGCCGTAATCCGCTGTTGGTTCCAGGATGGCTTTCAGTACCTGTTTCTGTCTGAAATTTCACTGCTCTCTTTTAGCAAGTTATGTAGCATCCCGGCTCTTTTTCTTGCCAATCCTGCCCTTCTTTTAACATGTTGATGGAAAGTTAACTGCCGAACAATGGCGACTCCCAGGTACGTTATAGTCTTTTGTAGCGAAATCTTGTTCGAGCGATCGTAGCTTTTCTTGGGGACTTTTCTTCCTAGTAGCAACGCTTCAGTCTTGCCCTGGTTGATGGTGATTTTCCACTTCTTTGCATAATTTCCTATCCTTCTTATGGCCAAGGCTGTTTTCTCCTGTATGTCGTCTCGAAGCATTTACCGCAGACCACTATAGCGGTGTCATCAGCGAACTGGAACAATTGAGTCCCCTTCGGTAAAACGACTTTAAGGAGATCTGCCACATATAGGTTGAACGGAATGGAGGAGATGGGCGATCCACTGCACTTCTGATATTTGAGCTGGTGGTGTTAATTTTAACCTGGAACCGCCTGTTACTTAGCCAGCTGTCTATTGTCCTGACGATTCTGGAAGGGAACTGTAGCCAGTGTAGTTTATATAACAGCCCTTCCCTCCATACTTTGTCGTACGCCTTTTCTATATCTAATAGCGTCACAATGGTGGTCGTCCTTGGCTGATCCTTCTTCCGAATTGCGAGGTCTGCCAGTCTATAGGCTTGTTGTATTGCCGCTAATCCTCTTTTAAACCCAAACTGGCTAGTTGGGATCAGGTTGTTGTTGTTTGTAAAATCTTCTATGTCCTCTTTAATGTTTATTTCAGCTACCTTAGCTAGGCTCGAGATGAGGGATATTGATCTCCTGTTGTTACTGAAGGATCTTTGCCTTGCTTCGGGATCATTACTATGGCTGCCGTCTTCCAGATCTCTGGGTATACCGCTTGGTTTCTTATCGCGTTGATGATCTCCGTTAATCTCTTTTTTGCCTCTATGCCCATTAACTGCAGGGCTTTATTGGGGATCGCATCAATTCCCGGCGTTTTGTTTATTGATAGTTTCCTAATATTGTCTTCCACTTTTTCCTCCGTGATTTTGGTGGGAACGGGGAAAACTGTTTTCCTGATTGCTTTCAACGATTTTCCAACAGCTGATGTTATTTTCGGTTCACTCTCCGCTTTGTTGTTGAATTGATCTTCTAATACCTCGGCTATCGCTTCTGCTTTTTCTATATCTTCATACAGTGTCCTCCCTTTGTGTCGTGCATTGGGATCGCTTCTTCTTCCGCAGTGCTTTAGCAACTTCCAGAACTTTTTGTTGTTTTCGTTCGCCTCCTTTATTCGTTTCTGCCATTTGTCTTCTTTGACCTTCTCTAGCATCTCCGTTACCTCCCTTTGCAGGAAATGGAGGGGGACTAGCAGTCCATATTTATATAGTCAATGGTTAGGACTAACTAAAAATCATATGGGCTTAATACTAGTAGCGCCATCTATGTGTCAGCCTATGAACTTTTCAGCCCAACTGTTACATTTTGACCTTAACACATCACTCACGAATGGTACAAACAGAAACCCGAGAGAACAAACTGGGAAGGATACAGAATCCCTCAGACCACAGACATTTTCGTTTTGACCTTAACACATCCCTCACGATTGCTACGTACCGAAATCCGAGAAAGACAAACTGGTAAAGATACAAAGAGTCCCTCAGAAAAACTGTCAGGCTGGGTTCAGATTCGGTGAGTGATGTGGGAAGGCTAAAACTGGCAATAGAACAGGTAAACGAAGCCATGAAGGTAGCACACTTTGATAACTTTCAATACTGCAAAAGAATCTGGCGAGGAAAAAAACAACTTTGAAAGTCCAGATTCGAAGACTTTTTAATTAAACGATAATCACGCATGACTGGGACGCCTATGAAGAAAAGCTTACACTGTACAACAAAATAATCGGAAAAGCAAAAGGAGATCCCCTCGAAATGGTTGGTGCCTTGTCGTGGTGAGGGGGCTCTTTGAGCTTTGGGCTGTCACTTATTTGACTCAAGTCTAAATGCCAAACCCACGTGCTTGAGTCGTTCGCCACGCAAGACTCAGCGGATGAAGAAATCCTGGTGGTTGAGAGAGAGCGTGAAATCTACACACTACTTTGGTAGGATTTCGACTAGATGGGTGGTTGGATGTAACCCAATTCTAAGCAATGTCCCGTCAGAGGGCGAACAGAGGAAACTCTATGGAGTAGAAGGCGCGTGAATCTTC
Organism: Philonthus spinipes; assembly: GCA_963082785.1. Taxonomy (NCBI): domain Eukaryota; kingdom Metazoa; phylum Arthropoda; class Insecta; order Coleoptera; family Staphylinidae; genus Philonthus; species Philonthus spinipes. The sequence goes on from OY720314.1 coordinate 7,573,736, forward strand.
GTCCTTGTTGGCGGCCAGGAGCTTATACCGTTTTCCTCTCTCATTTCGTAGATTGTAGAGACTGGAAAGTGGACTCTGATTAGTTCCTTGAGGTCTTTCTTCTATGCTTCTTTGTAGGTTGTAGGTAATAACAATAAATAAATACAATAAATAACTAACATAAAAATAAATTCTTCTGCCAATTGGCTATCGACCGTTGGTCTTTCCGCCCTATTTAATATTTTATTATAGTAATAGAAAACAGTGTCTTTTTCTATTACTATAACAAAATATTAAATAGTTTGCATATTAAATTAATTTCTAAACCTTTTATTTTTTACCTATTCTTTGAATTGTTTCCGAAACAAAAAAGCATTAACCTGTTTTATTTTTATATCTTCCAAACTACTGTTTTCCCTTTTGATTAATTAAAACTTATTATTTTTAACACAAAATCTATATTAAATAAAACCATAAATGAAATAACTAATGCTATTAACACGCATGCAGATAAGATAATGAGATTAGATTTCTTGAATAAATATATAAATCGCGTACGCAACAAGCCTGAATCAATCGCAATCGTCGAAATCGTCTTATTTTAAAAACAAGTGCGAAAGATGATCGTCGCGTCAATGGAGACCAGAAAAAAATAGCATCGATAAGTTATCTTGAAGGGGAACCACGTGCGCGATGAGATAACAAAAAGTTTTGCATGGAATTATGGAGGAGGAGAAACTTGATGGTGTTTCCGAAAGGATAAAGCTCTTCGAAAATTTGAATTCTGAGGAAGGATGCTTGGAATCCTCAGGGTTGTTTAGTGACGGAGAGTTTAAAAATGGAGGGTTGTTTAGTTATGGAAGGAAGGAGGGAAAGAAAAATGTGGATGAAGTGCGGATGGAAAGTTTTAAATGCGAGAAAGTTAATTTAAAAGGATCAAATTTGAAAAATTTGAATTCTGAGGAAGGACGCTTCGAATCCTCAGGGTTGTTTAGTGAAGGAGAGTTTAAAAATGGAGAGTTGTTTAGTGATGAAGGGGAGGAGGGAAAGAAAAATGTGGATGAAGTGCAGATGGAAAGTTATAAATGCGAGAAAGTTAATTTAAAAGGATCAAATTTGAAAAATTTGAATTCTGAGGAAAAACGCTTGGAATCCTCAGGGTTGTTTAGTGACGGAGAGTTTAAAAATGGAAAGTTGTTTAGTGATGGAGGGGGGGAGGGAAAGAAAAATGTGGATGAAGTGCGGATGGAAAGTTTTAAATGCGAGAAAGTTAATTTAAAAGGATCAAATTTGAAAAATGCTAATTTGTTTAGTGATGAAAGGATGGGGGTTGAAATTGTTTTAAATGAAGCGGGGAAAGAAAGTTTTAAAATCGAGAAAGGTTGTTTAGAAAGAACGGATCTTAATAAACCAATAAAATCAAATAAAGAAGCAAGTTTCTTGCGATCTGAAATAAAAAATCGCGAAGATGTTTTCAAACAAAGTCAAGAAAATATTGGAAAAACTGAAATGACGTCTTTAAAAAGTCGGGAAGGATTTTCTTCACCCAATAAGGAAGAAGCGAAGGAAACAAAGCGAGATTTTAACAATTATAGATTTGGAAAAGCGAAATCTAATCCGAATAACACAACAGAGATAATTTGCAGAGACTTCTATTTCTTAGAAAATAAATCCGATGGGGAAAAGATGAAAAAACATTTACAAGAAATCTTCCGAGCGAAACAATCACGAAAACCAGGAGAACTTATAAAGTCGAGAGAAAGGATGGAAGAAATCTTCCGTGAAAAGCAATTACAACAGCCAGAAGAAACAAAAAAGTTAGGCTATGGAGAAACGATACAAGAAATCTACCCTGAGAAGAATGTGCAGAAACCAAGAGAACCTAAGAAGTTAGGTTTGGGAGAAACGATGCAAGAAATCTTTTCTGAGAAGAACATGCAGAAATCAAGAGAACCTAAGAAGTTAGGTTTTGGAGAAACGATGCAAGAAATCTTTTCTGAGAAGAATATGCAAAAACCAAAAGAACCTCAGAAGTTAAGTTTTGGAGAAACGATGCAAGAAATCTTTTCTGAGAAGAATATGCAAAAACCAAGAGAACCTAAGAAGTTAAGTTTTGGAGAAACGATGCAAGAAATCCTTTCTGAGAAGAATATGCAGAAACCAAGAGAACCTAAGAAGTTAGGTTTTGGAGAAACGATGCAAGAAATCTTTTCTGAGAAGAATATGCAGAAACCAAGAGAACCTAAGAAGTTAGGTTTTGGAGAAACGACGCAAGAAATATTTTCTGAGAAGAAACTGCGAAAGAGAGAACTTAAAAAGTTAGGCTATGGAGAAATGATGGAAGAGATTTTCCGTGAAAAGGAACTGCGAAATCCAGAAGAACCTAAAAAGTTGGGCTATGAAGAAACGATGCAAGAAATCTTCCTTGAGAATAATCTGAAACCAGAAGAACCTAAAAATCTGGAAGAAACAATTAGGCAAAAATTAAATACTGACTGCGGAGTTGGAATGAACGAAGAACTCGACATTTTTAATGTGAATAATGAAGAAAGAGCAAAATTGACAGAATCTAGTATTCAAAATATTCGAGAAAGCGCTGATTTAAGAAAATCTGAAAGATACAAGAAGTGTATCAACGAGGAAAGAAAAACAAAATGCAAATCTACATTCGAGAACCGATTAGAAACTAAAAGCACTGAAAAAAATAATGTTTCATTAAGGAAACAAGAAAGGAGAGAAGAAGAAACGGAAATGTTTGATTCTGGCAGCTCGAAGCTCTCTAGCAAATTTATAAATAACTTTACTGAAAGCGACAATAATGAAAACTTTATTAAAAGCGAAAGGATTGAAAATATTACTGGAAGTGGGAGGATTGGAAACTTTACTTTAGCCGAAAGCTTTAATCAAGAAGAAAGCATTACTGGAAAAGAAAGTGTTGAAAATTTTACGGATAAAGAAAATACTGAAAGCTCTACAGGTAGAGAACGAAAGAGAGGAAGGACCGAAAACTTTACTCGAAAGGAAAGTATTGAAAGCATTACTGAGAGAGGACGTATGGAAAACTTTACAGGAAAAGAAAGTACTGAAAGCTTCGCTGCAAGAGAACATATTGAAAGAGGAAGTATTGAAAACTTTATAGGAAGAGAAAGTAATGCAAACTTTCAGCAAAGAAAAATAACTGGAAGCTTTACTGCAAAAGGAAATTACGAATATCTTCCTGAAAGAGAAAGTATTGGAAATTTTACTAGGAAAGAAAATACTGGTAGCTCTACAAGAAGAGGAAATATTGAAAACTTTAATGAGAGAGGAAGTACTGGCGGCTTTACTGAGAGAGGAGTTACTCGAAGCTTTACTGAAAAAGAAAATATTGAAAACTTTACTGAGAGAGGAAGTACTGAAAATTTAACTGAGAGAGGAATTACTGAAAGCTTTACTGGAAAAGAAAATATTGAAAACTTTACTGAGAGAGGAAGTACTGAAAGCTTTACTGAGAGAGGAATTACTGAAAGCTTTACTGGAAAAGAAAATATTGAAAACTTTACTGAGAAAGGAAGTACTGAAAATTTAACTGAGAGAGGAATTACTGAAAGCTTTACTGGAAAAGAAAATATTGAAAACTTTACTGAGAGAAGTACTGAAAACTTTACTAGAAGAAAAAGCATTGAAAGATTTCCTGAGATTTGCTTTACTGCAAAAGAAAATCCTGAAGGTATTCAGGATGAAATAGAAAATAGCGAAAACATTACTGAAAAGAAAAATAACGAATGCCTTCATGAAATTATTAAAAGTTTAACTAGGGAAGAAAGCACTGAAAGCTTTACTGGGAGAGAAAATATCGGGAGCTTAACTAAAAAAGAAAATACCGGATACCTTCCCGAAAGAGAAAGTAATGGAAATTTTATTACGAAAGAAAGTACCGAGAAAACTGGAACAGAAACGCCTAATCTTAAATACATAAAAGAATCAAATAAAATAATAAGTGAAAATAATTATAGGATTAAATTAAAAACCCTAATTTCCCCATTATCAGACAAAGATTGTGAATCCCACAAAGTGACAGCTAATACAAATAATTATCTATGCAAACCGGGTAATCTTTCAATCTATGGATTAAATCGCTCTATAAATGGAAATGCAAACATAGAAAACGTAATCGATGAATTCGAAAACGCCGTGTATTTCGAGAAAACGTATCAAAGTCACCTGGTGGAGTACTCTAGGGATAAAGCGCGGGACGCGATGGAAATGTACGCCGCTGCGATTTATGAGGATTATCAAGATTGTTTTGAATGCGAGGAAGTGAGAGTTGTTCGTAAAGGTGTGATTAGGAGTATTTTAGAAAATTGTTTCCATACGGTTTTTAAAATTGGAAGAGGGATTGTTTTGTTTTTTGTTAAGTCGTTTTTATTAATTTGTTTATTCGTCGGGCTTCATTTGTTAAATCCTTTAATAAAATAATTTATTTATTTAATAATAATTCTATTCCTGTAGTTATCGTTCTTTTTTCCATCCTTTGTCCTCTCATCGTGATTCCTAGCTTATTTAAAACCAAATAAATTATAGCATTTTTCAGTAATAACAAAAAATTGTAATTATTTAATTTATAGTATATAGTTTTTGTATTATTCAGCGAAAAGATAAGCTCTTAAAGTGTTAACAAATATAACCCGTTCCAGGGGAGTCCGACGTGGTCCAGGAAATCTTCCATTGAATGGTTAAGATCGTGTAATACGATAGATAGCGAGGAATAAAAACCCAAGTGGTTATAACCCGTTCCATAACTCACTCAATTCCTTCCAAATCCCAACCATTAATGAAAGATTAGAAATCATCTTCCTAAAATTTGCCACTAACTTCCACACTGCCCCCCCTCATCATACACTTATGTATTCCTCAAGACCTAAACATAACTCCAAAATTAGTATCAACTGTTCATCAATTCATTGCATCAAATTTAGAAGTACGAAATAGTTAGCAAGAAAGACGGTTTAATCAACGACGGGAACTAGGCAAAAACAGGCCGAAAGACCTCTGGTTGATAGCCGTTTCTCTTAAAAATATATATTTGTTTATAATTGTTTCATATATTATATATTCATTTTACAATCAAAATAATGCCAATTACTTATTCTAAAGTCATGAATAAATCAAACTGTTGCAGTTTTAGAACTGAGATGTTACTTAAGACTTACATCGAGCCATTTTACAATCAAAATAATGCCAATAAATTCGGAGACTTACCTATACTCGTTTCACAAAAAAAATATTCAACAGTCACGAATAAGTCAATGTTTTACAGCTGGAGATGGGAAATGCTTGAAGTCCGATATATCGTGTCTGCAAATGTAAACGTAAACACAAGTGGAACCTCACAGCTGTTTGATTTTCCACTTAAATTCAAACAAATGAAAATGCCAAACAATTATTTCCGATGTTTATGATGGTCTTAATTGTACAGCATCATTAAATCATTATATCATTTAAGGAAAGGAGTTCATTACCCAGCTGAGAGATACCAAATAATTCAAATTGTAACTGTAATTAATAGATTTTAATTAATACATGAATGTAATAACAGGTTAAATGATACTTTTATAATTTTAATATATTTTACTTAAAAATGTTTTTGTGATTTTTTTTTTTTTCAGATAATTTTATTAATTGCAATTTCTTATATATCTAACCGATATTTTTTTGCACATTTATAAAAAATAAAAAAACCTTTAATATTAATAATTTGAAGTAAAAAAAATAGAAAAATGTTGAAAAGTCCCGCCATTAGTTATATTACAGTTTGTACAGGAACCTAATCTCAAAAACTTTATAAAGGTTTGAAACTCGGGAAATAGTTGTCCACTTGAGCACTGGATGGCGTTGCGCGCGTTTCCCGCTAAATACCTCCCGCCCTTTTTAGATCTATCTCTATGATTTTCAAATAAAAAAATACACTGAAGTTACGAAAAAAATCACACATAATCTTTAGCCCATTTTAGGACTCCTGTGTATCGCTTATGACTTTTGGTAATTTTGTTTTTCAGAAAAAAAATCATGAAAATTGCATTTTTTTCAATCACGAAAAAAATCTTCAGAAATTGTCACAAATTTGAATAACCAATTATTCTGTCCGAATATTTCTGAAAATTTAGATTTTCACAAAATGGCCTGGGAAAAGTCAAACAAAAATGTCCATTTGTCACGAAATTTTCACCGTAACTCGTTTTAGAAACTAAGTTATGGTTCAATATAAATATCAATTGTTTAACTAATCATATAAACTGTATTATATTCTAAAAATATTTGAAACTAACTGAAAAATATTGCTAAATTTAAACACTCTTTTAGTTCCACCAATCACACTTTGGAGTCTACACAACACAACTAATATCAAAAATAAACCACCAAAGTATAATCCCGGTGGCTATTAGCATTAATTCTGCGGGTGTCATTTATTTCATGAATAAATTAAACGAATAATGTTTTTCTTAATCAACAAATTCAAAATACTAGTCTAGAATTATTTCATTGGAATAAAACGAAACTGCCTTTGGTTTTGTGTTTTTTTATATTAAATATTAAAGTAACAATTGTTTACTGTTCCTTGATTTCCTTAAGACGCCTGACAGCTGACCTGACTGAAGCAGCGGCCGTGGTCGAGTACACCCAGGCACCACCGGCGACCACACGTTTGCAACGCTTGCACGACCAGATGCCGACCACGCTACGTTTCATGGCATCCTAAAATCAAATCACACACATATTAGAAAATCAATATAATAAATCAGATAATCTTACAATTAAATTTTATAAAAAATGATGAATTATTAAACCCTATAAAACAGGATTTAAGAAAACCAACTTCCCTCCTGTGTACCTCATTTTACATATACTAAATGGAAACTGAGATTTAAGAAAACCCACCCCCCGCTGGACACCAATTGATTTCGTAAGATGAAATACGCATTCAAATCTACACCTACTTCCTTTGTCATGAAAGTAATATTTTAATTTAGGCTATAAATAGACTGAAATTTATTGTAGTTAAAAGCTGCAAATAATTTATAAAAGTTACAGGAAACAATGTTTTTAGTAAACATTTTATTCAATGGAAAATTAAGACAAATTTGAATCGCAAGTCAATATTTTAATTCAACTTTAAAAGCACAAACCTTTATAAATACTACGATTGATATAATTTACTAGAATTATTTAGGGCTCTTCCATTTGTGAAATAAATGTGTAATTACAGCTATTCTATATGAAAAATATTAAATTTAATATAGACAAGTACAAATCATACATAAGCTAGTTCCCTAGTGACTATGAATGGATACATGTAAATAAATACTATGATTTTTATTATTTCTATTTCGTTCTCAGGCGGTTGTGAATCGGCCACAAGAGTTTTATAATTGATATATATGTTTAAATGATGAAGTTGAAAATAATGTATACATAAAATGTTACAACTAATGCAAAAATTCTTCTTTATCGTTACATTTTACTTAGATTGTGATTATGAAGACAGAATAAAATTGTGAGGTTAAAAATAATGTATTATGTATACAGAATTTTTAACCTCATAATCTAAATGCATTGTGATAACAAAGAACATGTACATTAAATTTAACATTTTACGTACAAAATAGCCCGAATTATGTCCAACACTCTTTATATAAAAGTCTCAAAGTTACCTTTCCACAGAAACTGCACGAATATTTACTGTGCTGCGTGATTTCCATTTTCTTCACCATTTTACGGAGGGAGGCACCGTAACGGGTACCATATTTACCGGTGATTCCGACCTTCTTGGTGCGCTTGGCCTAAAACACGACAAGAAAACATACACAATCGTCGGACATAACCTCAAAAAACTTTAATCAAAGATATTTCGAAAGTAACCCGGCGGAAACTCAAAATACACCCAACCATTTTTTTATTAACGCGAGCAGCGTGTGTTGTCGCCGATTAGGAATTTCCGCGCGGCAGGATGCACTTGATTTTCCGGGATTAAAGTTTCCTTACCATTTTTGACAAGGTTTCGCGTTAAAAACACAAACGGGAAAGAAGGTGTCGAGAGCGCGCCACCGTCGAACTAGACTTCGGATGGCGATTTCAAGCGGCAAATTTAAAATCTAATAAAAACGGATTGTTGATAATTAGTTGAACGAAATAAATACAGAAAATGAATAAAACCGACAAATACTGTTTATAGATCAAGTGTAAATGCTGCTTATTTTAATAATATGTTAAAAAATCATTCATTTTAATATTTTCAGCCTTCGCGTATATTTAGTTCCATATAATAATAAAAGATTATTTTTATAATATTTGATGGAAATAAAAACAGAAAAACTATAAAACCGACAAATATTAATTATATGTCCAGCGTAAATTCTGCTTTTATTATTAAGATAATAAAAAATCATTAATTTTAATATTTTCACCTTTCGTGTACATTCAGTTGCATATAATAATAGACAATTATTTTTGAAATATTTCTATTATATTTTTTATTTATTATATTTAATGTAAAATCTATTTTATATCAAATTTATATTTATTAATCTATAAAATTAATAAAATTATAGCCCCCAATAAAAAAATAATAATAATCCTAATTGTAATTGACATTTTGTCATTCAAATAATAGACATATTTAATTAAAGTGTATTAATCGATGTTATTCTGTATGGATAACGTTGAAAATAATACAATCGTTATCCGTGAAGTTTCCTAGTTCAAGTGGATTTTCTAAAAATTATAATAAATTCAAATCTTCTCAGTCTGTGATTATGGACATAAGGGACACGTTAAATTTTACGTTTTCTCTTGCAGAATAGCCCAAAATATGTAATATTTTCATGATTTTTAGACGTAAATTTATTTATTACAATTGGGGCTATTACAGACGTGAAATGTTAAATTTATTTTTTAAGATGAACATTTACCTCACAATTTAAGTAAGTAACAAATAACGTGTGCGTTAAATTTATCATTTTACGTACGGAATAGTACAAAATATTATATTAATACCTATAAATTAATAAAAATTATTCATTTGCACTCTTTGTGTATATTTGGTTGCATGTATATATTTCATAGATCTACTATTTAATAAAAATATTACATCTGCGTAATATAGCTATTATATCGATGATTATTAAATAGCTTTCATTATAATTTTATATGTAAAAACGTTTTTGTATTTGAAATTAATAAAAATATTCTTAAATTGTTAAAATAAATAACAATCCTCAATAAAAAATAATGAATCTTAGCAATTGACTTTCTTCTCAATTATATCATAGATATATTTTCTTATTAAAATGTATAAATTTGTATTTTTTTGTATTATTTTTAAAAGGATGAATTTGTTTATTATAATGTTTTGTATTATAATTTTAAAAATGATTCACTTCTATATTATTATTATACTCTTATGATGTAACTAAACATACACTGTTTAATTACATCATACAGAATTGTTCCGATTATATTTTCATATGTAAAATATTTGTTGTATTTAATTAATGAAAATAGTCTTAAAATCTTAAACTAAATCTTAACCGCCAATAAAAAAAGCAATTGACATTTTTTGTAATTTAAATCATAGATTTTTATAGTCAAAGCATTATATAATATGTTATGTCCATTAGTGGTCATTTTTAAAAATTACTTATATAACATAAGTTATAATGACACAGTAGTTATAGGTACAATAATTTATTTGCATTTATTTTAACATTTATGAAATGTTAAAATACTCATCTATGGCATATATTAACATCTATGGCATATTTTTAATCATATATACATACAAAATTTAATTAAAGTGTATTAATATGAAATATTTTCATAATTTTTAAACAGGTAATTTATTTAAAAAAAAATTTAATATATTTGTAAAGTTTTAAAATATTTGAAAATACCGTAATAAAAATTAATGTTTGCATATTTGGTTGCATATATACTCAATTGAAATTTATTAAAAGTAACATTGAATATTTTCGTAATTAATAAAAAAAAACAACTATATTAATTATAAAGAGAAGAATATTTAAAAATTAAGTAATTGTAATATTTCAAGCCACGTTTAAATCCTCTCAAAATTTAACGGCGTTGTTACTTCATTTTTCCTAAGCACTCTATGAATTTTTAAATGGCGCAACTTTTGTTCAAACATTTGAATCATACAATAGCGATTTAAATGTATGTCAGATTGAATTTATTAATAATTTACAAACTTCAGATCAACGAAAATTTTTTATTTTTCAAAAATGCTGTCGAATTATCAAGATTTTGAAGATGTTTTACGGCTGCCCAGCATGGAGAACAATTTGACGAAATTAAGTAATGTATAAAATTCTTTATTTCGATTTTAAAGTCCTGGAATTTTAATAAAAACACGTATTATTTCATTCGTTCTTTTGTTGTTCTGAGATATGTTTTTATTTACGAAATTGTTTTGATGAAGATAGAAATGTAATATATTACGAAATTATAATTTCTATCTTCATTAATTTAATTAAACACACCCTAAAGAACAAATGATATATTTTTAATTCATTTAAACATCTTGCAATCTTTAATCATCATCATTGCTTTACTTCAATTAAATTTCTCTTTACTTCAGAGCCAAATATCGGAAGCATCCTGAGGGCAGATTTCTTCACAAGGTTCACATCGATTCAATCATGGTTCATGCGGTGTTCGTTCGTCAATAAACTCAAATTCATCAAAGGAATGCTGGAAATACTGAACGAACGGGATTCTGCTCCTGAATGGTTGAAGGTCATACAAGAGAATAGGGTTGATAAGCTGGCGGCTTACGCTGAAATATTGTAAGCACAGATAAGCTTACAATTTTAATAAATGTTTATCGCAATAACTTATTGTTTATAAATTAAATAAAACACTTTAAACTTTGTATAACACAAATTAGTTTGATAACGACAAGTGTAAATTGTTGAAACTGTAGTCATAATAAATTAATTAGTGTTATATAAAGTTTAAAGTGTTTTATATATATAACAATTAAGTTTACAATAACGTAACAAACATTGATTACGTATATCACACAAAAATTAATTGTCGAATGGCTATCGACCATAGGTCTTTCTGCCTAAAATGTTTTATTTAATTGTTTATTGCATGTTGAATAATTGTATTTTAATCTTTTTAATTTATGAGAAATATAGCTTTGTAAAGTTGGACAAAACAAAGGCTTGTCGTTAGTATTGCACAAACTTGTGTGGAGTGCAAGATTCTGACGTCATCCATAAAAGTAATAAATATTTTTTTTAGAAAATTTCATCGGTTCAACTACGATAAAGTCGTCCTTGATACAGACCGAACCTTAGATCCGGAAACTTTGAAAAGAACGATCGAAAGCGACTTGCAATGGTTCTACAACTTCGACGAGGATCTCCAGGAAGAGGTATTCCTCGCTCTGCTCAGCTTGGGCGGGGGAGGATTGATGAGGATGCTCTGCAAAGAAGCGAAGTTGCAGAAAACGAAAAGAATCCCAGCTAAAGCCGATAGTAAGCCAACGGAGGAGAGGAACGAGGTGGATAAAGATGAAGAATTGTGCGAGATTATGGCTCTTGCGAGAAATTATTCAGAATCGCTGGATCCGAAAAACGATGATGATTTGATTGTTATTAAGAAGAGGAAGGGGTGGAGTGATATGATGGGGAAGTATCGTGCCGCGCTTCAGGCGAAGGAGCATGGAAAGGAGAAGGTGGCGAAGAAGAAGAAAAGCGAGAAAGCTAGTAAGAAATCTTCAAAGAAGTCTACGAAGAAATCGTCGAAGAAAACTTCAACGGAGAAGAGCGGGGGGAATAAGTCTTGTGAAGAAATTGATTATGTCAGTGATGGATTAACTTCATGTCAGGCTCTACAATCATGATAGTTTAGAAAACCGAAATTATGTCATGTGCTATAAATATGAATTTATAATTCAGACAGTCTGTCTTGCTGTCCTCAGTGAGAACATATAAACAAATATGTTCCGTTTTCAGGCATTCTATCATCCTCAGTGAGAACAAAAATGTCCCCCTTTCACAAACAGATCAAATGACAGTTTAAATAAGGTTTTGACTTTTACAATTGTTTGTCTATTGAACAATCAACGTCAGTTTAAGTGTTATACAAAATTCATAAAAAAACTTTTTAATAAAAAACACACCTTTGTCGCAGAGCCTCACATGAAGTTAGCCTTCGATAACTAGATTATGCATAGAAATTACTTGTAGAAAAATTCAATTCAATTATTAATTACTAGATACAATTACTCCCGATTCAAATCGTGTTGAAGATTTTTGGATTCTTAGATAAAAAGTCGTTGAAGAAGGCGAAAACTGTGAATCCTTATTGGGAGTTTGCGATTAACAACATGGCCAAAGACGCCAAGGCCAGGAAGATGCTGGATAAAGCGATGAAGCAGTTGCAGGATTCCATCCCAGAAGGCTTCGAGTCGCAAAACAAGGAATGTGTGCAGAAACGACGGGAGGCCGTTCGTCTGAACGAAACTGCTGCTTCGAAGAAGATTATGCGGAAATTATGGATGGGGCCTTTCGAGCAGGAGGATAGTTTAATGATAAAGGCTATTGATGAAGTAATTACAAAGATGTTACTTTATTACAACAAAAACGTATCAAAATTGTACTTCATATCAAGAAATCAAAAGATGAAAGGTTTCTTTAAGGATTTGTTATGGCTATTTAATAACAAGACTTCTAATGAAAGTTTTAATTTAAAAATTATTCTGGACACACCCTCGCATTTCATTTGTTTTACATTTCAACACTCAAATATCCCTTTTTCATTTTTTTTTTTTTCGGGGGTCTTATTAACCTTTGCCAGCACTTCTTTGCCTGACTTGGAAAAAGATATTTTCTAAAGTCACTTTTCAAAAACACGGCAGTGACAACGGGCCCAAAATATAAACTAAACCAACCAGGAACAAGCACCACCGAACGACCAATCGCAAGCGTCTATTGAAGTACGCACATGGCTATCACGCAGCCGGATTTCTTTATCTCACTGCCTCTTAAATATGAATACTATAGTATCTGTAATTTTGATACCAAATAACGTAAACTGCTTAATTTACAACTAGATTCGATGAATCACAATGGTTTTACATAAATTGATTGACCGAGTTACGTGAAGATCAAATTAATTCGACGAATAAAGCACTAATAACAAAATAACAAAAGTGTTAAGAAAGGTTATTAATGCTTTATTCGTTGAATTATTTTTACGTAAAAATTATCCAAAATATTGTATTTAACAATTGCAAATATGAAATTAATTCTTTATACATGTTAAAGTTTACAATATCATTTATAGATGGCTGAGAATTACAACATTCCCATAAACGGAAATTTGGAAACCTTCCCGAGGAGGAAATTGCGCGCGAACGAATGTGGTGATCTGTACAAAGGGCTTCCAATGATTATTTCCGAATGTGGGGCAATCGAGAAGAGGGTTTCGGAACTGAAGCCGATTTCCGAAGAAATAAACATTTCGAAGAAAATGCTGAAGATCGAAGTGTATTCCCCTATAGTTAGCAGTGTCGATTTGAATCAATTATACGCACCTTCTGTAGAAGATTTGGTTTAAAATGTGCATTTAAATAAAAACAAAGGATTATTTTTAAATAATTCAAGCAAAGAAATGTCCACATAAGAATACTATGGGCCGATTCACGATCGCCCAGGATCGTATATAGATAGTCCGTACATACAAAATTTTCATTTGTCACATTTAATGGTCCACCTACACCTAGTATATCATTAAAAAAATGTCAGCTTATTAGAAAGGGACCTGGATTTCTCCTTGGCTACGCCCATGCTTAACAATTAACAAGCAAGCGTGTTTTCAAAGAGCGGCGATTAGAGGAAGACAAAATATAAAGCCACACTAGAACTCTGCGAACCTTTATATTTGAAGGGTTATAGGTTTAAGAGCCAATTGGCAAAATTTGAACATTGATCAAAGTCCAGGCGACTTTAATTTTTGTTAATTTTTTTTTTTTTTCGAGATTTACGAAGAAATGGCTACATGTGCAAATATTAACAAATTAAATAAAACCCTATTTCACATCTTGGATTAATCACATTGAGATTACTTTATTTCTAAAAATTATTCACAAAAGAAAACCTCCGGACAATCAATCGTCTATATAAAAAAATACACCATATATAAAAATTTGTTAATCAAATGTTGCTCATTTCTTCCACTACAAAATTAAAGTATAAAATAAATATACTACTCTATACATAAATCATATGTCCCTTGATGAGAACTTCATAATTAATTAATCAATTATTGAATACTTTCCTATAGAATGATTAAAAGAAAAATACAAACTACTATTGTATAAGGACACGGAAAAAAAACTATACATATAAAAAATACAAGGTTTGCACGTCGTTTAGGCGACTTCCTGGGGGTACGCCACATTGAGGAGTTCCCTGCATGCTTGGAAAGCAGCCTCTCGTCTAGCTACCTTTTTGTTTGCACCTGAAATAAGAATAATAATTTTTACTCAAAGGCTCATATAAGGCTCAAAGTGATTTTATCTAGGATGTGTTATATCTATGATTCGCCATTGAAATAACATCCTTGATTTTTATATGGAATGAATTTATTTGAAATTATTAAATTACCATTTCCTATGAATGATTTTCCTTCAATCGTGCACTTCATTGTAAAGGTAATCTTGGGCGGAATTCCACTCTTGCAAACCTCTTCGTAAACAGCGTGGGGATACATCTGATTAAGCAGCATGACCGGATTCATGAGCTCTGGATGTTCAGGCATCTTTTTTGACGGCCGCATCTCCGGAGTGTTCTTCACGCCCAAAAGCTTAGCGCTATCGCCACTCGTCGAGAGATTACTGTGGGAATTCGATCGGCTCATGATCTTGCCGCCGTCGTCCCACGAACTGAACAGTTTGTAGAGCGCAAAGCTAGCCAGGTGGCAGTATGAGATGTCGTCTTCCTTCTCTTCAACTTCCATTTTCTCACCGTTGGCTGCTTCCTCGCCGTTACCTACTGCTGCTGGGGTCTCTGTGGCGGGTTTGGTATCTTCCTCAGTTTGTGGCTGAGAATCAGCAGCTGTAATCCTTGTCAGCACTAAGTGTTTTAGGGCGGCTTCGGCTGCTGCAGTTTTCGCTGCCGGTTTATTCTTACCTAGAGATAATAAAAATTTATAAATTTAATAATTCATTCTTCAATTAACAGTTATACAAAGACAGTAAAATACCAAATGATTCAAATTTTTTATTACAAAAAAAATATTCTTAATTTTTTAAAGAATTTGATTTCAATAAATTGTAACGTTTTATTTGTTTTTATTTACTAGTGCCAACAAAATGTAAAATATCTTTTTTTATTCATTTTTCATATCTAATTTTTTACTTTTATTTTGTAACCAATTCTTTGCATTTTCTCATTTTTATTATTATTTTTTTTTTTCATCACCAATTTAATGAATTTCATATTATTTGTTTTAATTTAATTCATTTTTTTATGTTTTATTTATTAAAGATGAAAGTTGTAACAAAAAAAAATATTTTATTTTAATATTACGTGTCGAAGTCATTTTTAAAACCGATAGGCGTAAACAATTTGAATATATTTTATTTAGTATTATATAACATCGTTATATGTTCCTCTCTACTTCTCAGTGTGAGGTAATATTTGAATATAGTAAAATGTTTTTATAGTTTTAACTCATCCAACACCCGAAAGGTTATAAAGATTCGAGAAGAACTTAATAACTTACCATATCCTTCGTGAACTTGTCCGTCAACAAGAACAGTGGCTTTGAAATTGGCCTGGTTATGGTTGCCAAACATATTGTTGGGCTGTACTTCATTCAACTCATAAGTCGTTGCGCCAGCAATCTCATTCAACACCATCAGAGCGTTCTTTGGCTGGAGAATCTTCCTCAGCCTCATGTTGCGCCTCTTCACCTTTTCAGCCTTGGAGATTTTGCCTACAATATAAAAAAAGAAAATATTAAATTTTCTCATCTTATTTCACTTGCAACCCTACACCCATATAGGTAGTAAGAGTTATTGAATACACAGGTTTAGTAAAAATTAACAGAACACCAAAATAATTCATCAAACATACATTTTCAAAAAATATTTCAAATAAAAGCTTTCTGGATATTAACGATGGACAAAATCGATTGTTTTAAGAATCGGTTTATGAAAGTTGAAAATGAAAGTTGTATTCCAAATTATCTTAAATAATAATAGAAAAAGGATTTATTCACTTGGTCAGTTATTTAAATAAATTAAACGAAAAGAATTTGAAAATAATTAATACATTATTTCCTCTTTAGCTACTGTGATATTTTGACTTACATAAGTCAAAAAAGATTTAAAGTTAAATTTAAAACACAATTTTTTTAATGCAGTGTCAATTTTTAAATTGTTAGAATAATGAAGGATTGAGGATCGAAAATAGAAAGGCGTTTAAAATCAGAAACACAATTCACATTGCCCACACTATACACCTCAACAGTTAAACCTGGAGATGCTTCAGTGTCAGCTTCAAATTTGCGCAGTGAATGTCATCATGTAATTTTTGCATAGGTAAAACAAAACTATTGTATTTTGGATAAGATGCTTGAAGAAAATCATGTAAATAATGGTATATTTTGTACCCTTTCTTCAATTGATTTAAATAGTGTGAAACAATTGAAAACGGTGAGCAAAAAGAAGAGGCGTAACTACTTTTCGTGAATCCAACATTGCCTTTCTTCTCTCTATCTTATTTTCATTCACATGTCGATACATTTCATTCGAAATGCAATTACACATATACAGATGAAATAACGTGAGGCTATAATTCAACCAAATTGTAACGAACCAGTCGTCCGCCTCTGGCTTAGTTCCGCCCGGAGGTTTAGAGTGATCCATTCACAAATAAATGATCCCCACGACTATGTTTCTTGTATTTCCCTAATTATTTTCTATCCTTATTTCCATTTTTTCCTAATAATTTTTTATTAGTCCATTATCCCCTATACATAATGTAATAGAAAATCAAATTGCTCCCCAGCTACAAAAAATAAATCATTTGAAGAAAGTTACAAAGTGCATTTTAATAATTAAAAAATTATTTGGAATAAATCCTTAATAGCATCAACAGTACCTTTGTTCTTCTTCATCCATGGTGGCCTTGGTTTGGTCTCATCAGTTTCCATTGTCTCGTCTTCAGCCGCTGGTGGATTTCCTTCGGCCGGTGGGTTGGCAGGGGGGGCGGCTGGCGTCGTCAAAACGGGAGCAGGGGGTGCTGCTTCTACCTTGGGTTTTGGAGTTGGGGCTTCCTTCTTCACGACCACCGGCTGAGGCGGAGCGGCAGTCGTGTTGTTTTGTTGTTCATTCGCAGCTTGCGCTTGCGTATTCTTAACAGGCGTTTCCTAATTTTGCACATATTACAAAATTGACTATTGGGTTTGTGTATAATGTTTTGAAATAACTTATCAGTGGGCTACTTAAAAAGCCATTTCAAAACAATTTTATTCAGCGTGTCAACACATTGAAAAGAAAATGAACATTGATAATCTGTTAAAATCAACTAATTACTGACTGAATAGATTCATACAAAAAAATAGCTCTGCAGGAATTTATTACTTTTTTTTTATATATATATATTTATCCACAACGTACTAAATCAAAGAGATTGAATTTTTAGAAGAAGCATTGTGGAGTTAACAATTTGATTTTGTCTTATTAAAAATTGGAACTCTTGATTGTTATTAAGTTTTTGGTTTTAAAACTTTAAAAACCAATTATCTCAAATATTTCAAAACACAATATTATATTTTTTAAATGCCTTAAAATGCATGCTCATTCCAAATTCAGCATAAAAAAATTGGGTTTCCATTTAAAAAAAAAAATCGCTCACATATCTCAAAAACAAAAGACGATCCTTGAGTGAAAATAGCCATAAAATAAATGGACTTCCGTAAATAAATAAATTACTCAATTAAAATAAAATTTGACCAGTTTGAAGATTGTTTTCAAAAACATTTAATACAAATTTAGCATAAAAAAATAGAGGTTCCATTTTTAAAAATTATCACTTAAATCATATCTCAAAAAGAAAAGACATTGTTAAATGATAATTATTGTAAAATATGTCTCATTTAAAATAAAATTTGACCTGTTTGATGATTTTTTCAAAAACGTTTACTAAAAATGTTATTGCGATATTTCCATACTATAGTAGCGCTGTAGAATTTAAAGATAATTAATATTGTTAATATTTCTCACGTGGAATAGCCCCTCAATTGTAATTTTTTTTTTTAATCTTTTTTCCTTTCTACCGTTAGGTGTAAAGAGTATTAATTATTTTACGTAGATGAAAATAAAATTTCAAATTAGGTATAGAAATAATGCGGGCAGAAAATGTTTCAATCCCGATGATTCGTAAGCATATTAATTCTTCCTTGTGAACTCTGAGTAAACATTGGAATTCTAAAATCCCTACTGCAATATACCAGCCTATGTATTAAGTATTTTTTAACAACTTTTGTTCGAGACAATTTTTCATAACTGCCAAAATAAGCGCGTTGTCTGTAAATTTTGAGGTTATGTTGACATAACTAGTTTATTTTGACAGTTCATAAAAATTGTCTCAAATAAAACTTGTAGACAATTGATTTCTGAACAACTTTTGTTTGAAACAATTTTCTGTAACCATCAAAATAAAAAAGTTTTTGGTACATAACCCCACTTTTCGTAACTCGCTTATTTCGAGAGTTACGAAAAAACGTTTCAAACAGAAAATGTAGAGAATTCAATTCTCAACAATTTTTGTTAGAGACAATTTTCCGTAGCTGTCAAAATGAGGGAGTGAACATAACCTTGAAATGTGCTTGTGTATATTGAACAGTTTACTATTTATTATACTAAATAAAAGTAATAATAATCGTGCCTTTTTTTGATAAAAACAATCATTAATAATATAACTTATAAAATTTAAATTGCAAACAATGAATATAGAATTAAAATACTTAATGAATAATAAAAAAATAGAGGAAGTTCAAAGCAAAATTTTAATAGATTAAATAAAACCTTGTATGATGACCCGAATAATTACTTACATTCCTCTGCTGTTGGGCGGGTTTTTGGGGAGTTTGTTGTTGTTGCTGTTGTTGCACTCCTCCTTGGTTGTTCGGCCGTAGCTGCAGGATGTCCCAAGCAAATACACCGTCATTAGTGAGCACCGGTATAGGTGCAACGCCCGGAAGCACAGCCAGGGGAGGGAACCCCCCTTGACCGTCACTTCACAGGACTTTCCGTCAAAATATCTTGACGCCTATTGCTAATGCACGTTAACACCTTTACATTCATTAAATGCACACTTTGCAACACCCTAATGCTTACTTAAATTGTTTTTTTAAATATGTAATTAAAATATAAATTTAATATTTTCAATAAATTATCTTTAATCATAGAAATTATGAAATTATTTAATTTAATTTGGGTGATTTATATTGCATGTAACGCACATAAAGGCATTAATCGGGCCATAAAATATGCTACACAAAAACGAGTCAAGATACAAGGCCCTACATCATCTAATCTCGGTATAAGAAGAGGAATCGTGTAATTCTCACGCGTACTAATGCGCGCGGTAAATCCACCTTTACCAGCGCTTTACCCGCTCACGAAACGAACACCCCGATTTCCCCTCGAAACCGAGACTACAATGAAAGTGGCAAAATATAACCTATAGCAGCACCACTCTTGAGGGGTCGACATGTCTGTCTTTCTCTCTTTCATTTTTTGTTTTGTTTAATTCAGTGCCAATTTCTCTCAACCACCCTCCTAACGTTACGAAAAAAAGGTGAAAATAAAAAAAATTAGACAGTTACCTTCGAGCAATGAGTAAATAAACAAATTAGGAGAAAGAATGTCCATCGTATCAGTGAATGTGTAACAAAAGAAAAAAAAAATCGGTGGTGAGATTCTACTAATTAAAATTACATTTTCATAATTTACTTTTTTGTGCGGTCCTCATATTCACTCCAGCTTACCACAAAAAATAAAATAAACATTATTTATTTAACCCATTTGTGATCAAGCATAATATAATTAGTCCTTAAAAAAATAATTTTTATCAAAATATCCTAAAATAATAATTTTAAATATATTTTAATAATTTCCAATTTTATTTTAGCAATAATATTGCATTTACTCATCAATTTACAATTTATTCAATAGATATTATGCCGAGGTGTAATTATTTTTTTATGACTCATTCTATACTTGTATTACTTTGTTAAATATATGAAATTATATAATGTATGATTATCTGTAAATTTTCAGTCCATAAATAAAAAAATATTAATAGATGTGAATGAGTTACTTTGAAGATGTTGTAATAAATAATTCATCAAATGGTTTATTTGTACCAGATGTACATTTCGGTCACCACCATTATCAATGTTAAACATATAATAACTTTATAACGGTGGGATAATAAAAGTTATTATTAAAAGCAAAATATAGGACTGATTCATAATTGCGCAATTATGTATATGGATTCACAATTAATCGGGAAGGGGTCTTACGGACTTTCTGTATACTATCCGTTTTCATTCCCGGGTATTATTGTGAATTAGCCCTTAATTTTCTTTCATATTCTAAAAATAAAATACAGTTTCATATTTATTTATTAAATTTAAATGTTTATAATTCAATAAACAAACAAAAAACGAAACAAAATGTTGGATATTTAAAGAAAATTGTGTTTTAATTTTCAAAAACAACTATAAAAACGCAAGCTTGAAATTAAATGTTTATAATTCAATAAACAAACAAAAATTAAAACGCAATGTTGGATATGTAAAGAAAATTATGTTTTAATTTAGCGGAAACAACAATAAAAACGCAAGCTTGATATTCTAAATGAATCTATTTTTAACGTTTAGTTTTTTTATTGTGGAAACCGGGCGAGAGGGGAGTGGTGATTCCTCTAAACGCGAAACGCTCTTTCCACCGCGACCCTCACAGTTATCAGAGCGGAAATCAAGATCAGGATGGACATTATTCAGTTTTCCATAGCGATTTTTCAACGTACCTGACCGCCCGGGACGAAATTGCCCTGCATCGACCGCCTATTATTTCCTCCCGGCGTATTTCCGCCGCGGCCTAAACGAGCAGAAAAAAGCGAAAATACAGATTGAGCCCAGGAAATTGCGGCAACGGCTGTTGGGAAATCGGAAAAGCGTAAGATTTCACTTACCGAAATTACCTCTGCGTGTGTTGTACATGGCTGATGGTGAACAAGAGGAGCGAGCGTCACTAATGGCGTCTCGGGACAAATTGGGAAAATGGCCGGGTTCTTTCCTTTGGCGTCGGTTCGTGTTTGCCGGTAACGGTAGTCGCTGTTTTAACAGCCGGTGTTGTCATGTTGAGATTTTATATACAAGTTTTCCGAACATTGACACAATAAATAATATAAATAATACGGCTAAAAAAGAAATAAATATTTAAACGAATATTTTTAAAAACAATTTTTCTAATTATCATTACAATTCCCTAAAATTAACTCGATGTAATAATATTCTTCGGAAACGTGACAACTTTGCAAAATCAATACTCCTAAACCGTGTTTACACACAACTAAAATATTTTATTTCTAAATTATCTAAAAAATGGATTTTTTATGGCTATATTTTTATTATTTCATTTATTTTGAGTATTAAAATGTATGAAAACAGTTTTAAATTTAAAGTGTATGTTAGATAATTTAAGTACACAGATTAATTACGAAACTCTTTTAGACTGTAATGATTATTGAAGTAACAACGTGTTATATATAACATTCCACGCGCGGATTCCGTAAAAATATTCAATTTAATATATAATTATTCGTAATTGTCACAATCTAAGCAAGTTTTATAATAATTTTGGGCTTTTCCATACGTGAAATATTAAATTTAAGATATACGTTAAATCATCACAGTCTATACGAGATTTATAATAGATATTATATTTATATAAATTGTGAGGATTAAAAATACGTATTCGTTAAATTTAATATTTCATTATAATTATTTATGACTTTTCATTACGGGAAATGTAAATTTAAGGTACACGTTATTTATCATCACAGTCTAAACGAGG
Organism: Philonthus spinipes; assembly: GCA_963082785.1. NCBI lineage: Eukaryota > Metazoa > Arthropoda > Insecta > Coleoptera > Staphylinidae > Philonthus > Philonthus spinipes. The sequence goes on from OY720314.1 coordinate 7,595,880, forward strand.
TTTATAATAGATATGTAATATATAGATTATGAGGATATAAATAACGTATACGATAAATTTAACATTTTATTATAATTAATTATTTATAACTTTTCCATTCGTGAAATGTTAAATTTAAGGTACATGTTATTTAATATCATCACAGTCTAAACGAGATTTATAATAGATATGTTATTCATAGAGTGTCTGTAAATTTGGAAAATCAACGACAGCCATTTTGTGAAAGAATTCATAGAGAAGTTTTAATTAGATGTTCTTTTTTTAATTGTAATAATCTTTTAAATAAAATTGAGTTATTAAATGAAAATAATTAATAAATTATTGCCTCTAGCTACTGTGACATTTTGGCTTACGTTACGTAAGAACTTTTAATTATAGACATAATAAACATGCATTTTAATTAATATTAATTCGAGAATAAAAAGTTGGATTCGTGTTGAGCAAAGTCTAAAAATATCGTAATAAATCAAGCATTATTAAATGAGCCAATTTCAGTGGCTAAAGCACGCAAATTACAAAAATTGGCGATAATTAATAAATATGGAACTGTTATTAATTATAATAAAATAAATAAATAACATAATTAAATTATTACACCAGTTTTTTGTCTAAAATCAAAACATAGGTATTTACTTTTTTAATAAATTAATTTAGAATAAAATTGGAATTTATCTAAATACTCAACGCCTAAAAACACTTTGTAAATTTGGCAACATTGGAAGATCAACGGCGGCCATTTTGTGAAAGAATTCATAGAGAACTTTGAATTGATTTTTTTTTAAATTGCAATTATCTCTTAATTAAATTAAATGTTAATAAATATACATAGTAATAGTAGTAAAACAAACAAAAAGTTACTATGTATAAATAATGTTTTCAGGGTCAAATAAAGTGAAACCACAGTATACATATACTGTGGTGAAACATTTAAACATTGGTTTTATGGGAAAACATGTAATCAGGGCTAATCTTAGAATTGGCTCATCTGTAAACATATTTTACATATTTTTATTAATTAAAAGATTTATAATTAGAATTTCATCACTTTAAATATAAAATACAAAACATTTCTAATTTTTAGCTGTGAAATAGTGATGGACAAAATCGATTTAACTGCAAAATATAAAGAAAGTTTAATATCAAAATACTTCAAACTTTTATAGAAACAGTAATTCGGGGCTATTCCGCAAGGGAAATGTTACATCTATTAAAAAGGCAACTTAGACTGTGATGACATTAAATAACGTACTTTTCATTTCCCTTATATAATAGCCGCGATTATAATTATTATGATAGAATTTTGAATCATAAATTTCACAAAAACGATAAAATTATCATTCGATTATCGAAAAAAAATCAATTTTGCCCATTACTACAGTGAAATGTTTGAATAAATATCAAATCAAAAAAAATCACAAATCGATAAATGTAGAAATTAATTAAAAACAAGCATTTTTGAATACATCCATTCATTCATTCAATCAATTGGCAGTTGTATAATGATAAAGGATTAATTAGACCGTATACTACAACTAAATTAAACATCAAGTAGTGATTAATTATGATACATTGATGTTTAGTCTAAAACTTACAATTTATTGGGACTTTTTTTTTTAAATATTCATTTCTACTTTTTTTTGTAAAATTATTGTTAAAAAGTTAAAAATAATTGCATTGAATTTTGTGAATAGTTGTTATTATGACAATGTTATTGTTTAAATTAGGCGGTTTAGAAAATACCTCACAACACTAGATTTGTTTGTTTGTTCTACATTAAGTTGATTAGTTTTAGTTTAGAAAATGTAAAAAGTAGTAATGGGCAGTCAATCTTTTATTACTGCTAAATTAAGTATATTATAATTTTATGAACCTCGACATCCAATACGGGGAAAAGAGGATAAGATTAAGAAAGAAAGATAATTTTATGAATGTTACTCGTTACAAAAATATCAAGAATAACTTCCCATTTATTAATAAACATAAATTTGAAATCACATTTTGTTTTAAATATTTAAAATTACACATTTTGTAATACTCAATTACTAATATTATTTTGCCCAACACTAGTAAAAAGTGTGTGTAGTGCAGCACTTTTTACACTTTCTAAACTCGAATTACCTTACTTATAATCTATTCACATTCAAGAGGCAGTGCGTGTAAACACAACCAACTGAGATATAAATTTCTGATTAAAACTCATTTAATAATAGATAGCGCTTGTGTTACTTTTCCATTTATTATGACTGATTAAAACACTTGGTATTTATTTCACTGACATACCAAGTGTTTTAATCAGTAGTTTATATTTCAATATGTTTCATGACATGTTAAGTGAGAAATTAATTAAAGATACAATTGAGATATATCCGATATGAAATAGACATAACTGATACATCTCGTGTATGATACATATGAGACATATCAGATAAGAAATTAAAACAACTGAAATATCTAAGATATATCAGATATGAAATTGGAATAACTGCTTTGTGTGGTTGTTTTCTAAAGACCGTATAATGTCTTATGAACAATCCTCAAAATTAAATGTAACAGATTTTAAAATGAAAATAAATTGTCTTTATTTGCAAAAGTAAAAACTTGATGTTTCTGATTTTATGCCTGTTTGCACCATTTTTACTTTAATTTTGTCTGAAAAGTCTTAAAAATAATTCATTATTTGTTAAGGCTTCTACTTTGCTTTACGTTGTAATTCACATTTTTATATATATATATATATATATAATCTACCATAATGATGGTGTAGGGGTAATTCACATTTTTACTTTGTATAATTTCAAAGTAAAAGTGTTTTATTATCCTTAAAAATAATGGCTGCTTTCAGCAGACTCCACCTGTCTCATTGGTGGGACTAACCAGTCTAAAAAAAACTCAGATATTGATAATTATAAACATTAGAAAATTAACTGAACCTATAAATTATGTTGTATTTTACAGTTATAGCCAAATACCAAAAGGGTGAATAATTAAAAGAAATCTATAGTTATTTGCTACTAACTGAAGAAATTAGCTGAATTTAAACTCACTGTTAGTTCTATTTTAATAAAAGAAACACTTTTTTACTTTGTCTGTATAACTAGTCCGAGTTAAACAGACAAAGTAAAAAAGTGTTTCATTTATTAAAATTGAATTACAATGTATAACAAAGTAGAAGCCTCAACAATTCACTGTTAGTTCCACCTGATGCACCAGTGCCATCTGCTGAATGCGATCAATAGTAGAAACAGACAGTAATGATTTAAATCAATATAGTATATGTACAGCCGAAGTGAGTACAATTTAAATCAATATAAAAATTCTTATTTCAAGAAATGAAACATGTTTCGAACACTTTAAAAGGGTCAATCTATCTACCTCTCCCTCGACCGCGCCCCCTCGAAAACCCACCCCTCCCCCCTGCATTCCCCTTCCCCTTGGGCGGCGGGCTTTTCGGCCTCAGCGCCTCAATCCTCTCCGTACAACCCGTCGTCAACGTATTCTGAGTGAAATAACTATTATACAAATCAGAATTAAAATTCGTGTTAGTCAATTCGGGCCCCATCGTGAGCCAACCGGGCCGGATCGTCGAGTCCCTTCCGAAAACATGCAATCGCCTCCGGCCCAAACAAAAGTGTTCGATTATGTGGAAGATCTCGACTGGTTTTTCGAGGCTGCCGTATTCCGTTTCTTCTGATATGATTAGGTCGATGTCGACGTTGGCGTGGATGAAGTCGCCGTCGGTCGACCGACGCACTGTGCCCTTGATGCCCATCAGGCAGTGCTCCTTGGTACGCTGGAACACCGCCTTGGCTTCGAGGTTTTTGGAATGGCCCGGGTTTTTTATGTTCGTCCTGATCCAACAGATATCCTCGCATCTAAAATTTGATTTATATGTAATCGACGGTTGTGACGTTTACGTGATGAGACTCAAAATACACTAATTGTAAATAAAACAATCATTACTTGTTTGACAGTTATACTGTTACCATCAAAAAGTAATGATTTTTGGATTCCTTAGTGTGAAAATTATTACTTTTTTACAACTATAATGTTATTGTCAAAAAAGTAATGAATTTAGATTTTTAGATTTTTTTTAATGTGAATATCATTACTTTTTTGACAAATATATCTGGCAAAAAAGTTATGTCAATTTTAATATTAACGTTTGGTGTAAAAATCATTACTTGTTTGACAATTATACCGAAACCAACAAAAAGTAATGATTTAAGGATTGTTTTATGTGAAAATCATTATTTTTTTGACAGCTATAATGTTTCTGACAAAAGTTGATTTTTAATATCAATGTTTATTGTAACAATCATTACCTCTTTGGCAGTTATACTGTTACCATAAAAAAATGATTTAAGGATTGTTCAATATGAAAATCATTGTTTTCTTGACAGCTATTGTGCTACTGGAAAAAAAGTTATGATTTGACAGTTTTAATTTTAATGTATCATGTAAAAATCATTACTTTTTTTACTGTTATACAGTTACCGTCAGAAAGTAATGATTTTAGGATTATTTGGTGTGAAAATCATTACTGTTTTGACAGCTGTACTGTTACTTTAAAAAAATAATGATTTTCACACATTACATTTTTAACTGTCAAAAAAGTATTGATTTTAGAATTTTGTAATGTGAAAATCGTTAATTTTTTAACAGTTATAAAGTTACTTCCAAAAAAGTAACGATTTCTAGATTGTTTAGTATGAAAATCATTATATGATCATAAACATTTTTTTTTTACAGTTATAATGTTACTGTTAAAAAAAATGATCATTTTAGCATTGGTTGTTATGAAAACAGCTTTTTTTAGATCATAACTAAGTCAGAAAAAAATATTAGATGATATTGTGAATTTGAAAAAATGTTTACCTTCTAAACCCCCATTTCCTTAAACAAACCCTCCCCATATCCAACCCCTCCGAACTGCCACACCACAGAAAAACGAAACTCCTCTGAGCAGCCACTTCACCGATATCCAAATTCATAATCTGGTCCCACGACCAGAACTGCATATTCGTCACGCCCATCGTCCTCTGATACTCCTCCAGTGGTGGCTCGATGAGAATCACGTCAAACTTACAGCTAAGATTCTTAAAATCGTAATTCATCAAGTCGCACTTCAAGTACATGGGCGGGGACGCCGTTTGCTGGATCAAATCATCCTTGAGCTTGATGAGCTCGCGCAGTTTAGGATACTCTTCGAATCGATCGGCTAAGCCTACGTCACGGATGAAATTTTGAGGCCGTTGACCAGTGTCGACGAAATGTTGGCAATAGTCGTTGTGGGGGTTCGACGATTGCGTACCCTGTGGTAAAATAATGATAAAAGACATTTGTATTATTTATGTTTAACGATTCATTAAATCAACACAAATATTTTTAAAAAAGTTTTAATTCTCGTTATTAGTAAATAATAAGTAAATGTATTCTAAAAACTCTTAGAGTTATTAATTTCAAGAAATTATTATTATAATGAACAATTAACTATTATGGCCATTTAGCTCAATTTATAACAACCCAAAATCAGTGAAAATCTTGTGTTTTTATTTGTATTTTGAAAGTGGATTCTCAGTAAATTATTCATTCTTATTATTTGCTATACATTTTATTTTCAAACCTTAAGGAATGTCGACGAATCCCTGTAAACCAACTCGTCGGCGGTCTGATCGCTTTTGTTACCCTCCGCTTTATCAGGGACTTCATTCTTCGGGGCGCCCTCCGTGCAGGGCACCTTCCTCTTGGGCACTTCGGAGGTGCCCAGCGCCTGTCTCAGCTCGTCGGCCCCGGAAACCCCCAACTGAAAGAGAGGTTATGTTTTTGTTGACGTCGGGACAATAACAAACAAACCGAGGGGCGCGTACCATTTGCGCCAGCAGCTGCTTCCGCTTCTTCGACTTCTCCTTCAGTTCTTTCAGGACTTCGCACATTTTACCGCAGAAGAGTTGAGATAAAGTTAAAAATTAAATTTAAAGAAAAACAATGAGTGGGAATTTGTGTGATTTTTATTTACATGCACAAAGAGGGAAACAAAATAGTAAACTGTGTATATTGGGTTGCTGTTGCAATACAAAAACTGTAAATTAAAAATTGTTTAAAGGTTTTTCTTTATTGCAATAATTCAAAGATATCAATAATACCAAATAAATTACAATAAACAGTGAAAAATGTTATTTTTAAAATAAGAACACAAATGGGGACGTGATTTATATAATAATACATCTATGAAAATATTAAACTAGGTACGATAATAAAACACTTTCACATTGTATAACCTAATTTTCAATTGCAATAATTTAAAGTTATAAAATATCAAATAAATTACAATAAAACAGTGAAAAGTGTGATTTTTATAATTTAACTTGATATATATACAATTATACATCTGTATTAAGCTATTGACAATAATAAAACACTTTTACTTTGTTTGTATAACTGAATTTTCAGTTGCAATAATTCAAGTTATAAACAATGTCAAATAAATTACAATAAAACAGCAAAAATTGTGATTTTTTTATTTAAGAACACTAATATGGAGGTGGATTTTATAAAATGTTGACTCCATTAAAACAATTTTAGTTTGTTTGTATAGTTTTCAGTTAAACAAACAAATTAAAAGTGTTTTATAATTGTGATTTACGATGCATGACAATGTAGAAGAGTCAACAATCAACAATTTAACTGTTGAAGAGTGTTATGGTGTTGCCCATACAACAATAAATTAACCATTGATATAGTATATTCCATACTACATCTATGAAATTAACTCAAAAATACAAACTTTTATTAGTATTCCTCCATTACATCTATTCAAAATTATTAAAAAATATAAATAAATTATAATGGAAAATATCTAAATTGGTGTAATCTATAATTACATGCACAGAGAGGGAAATAAAATACATAGAAGTTTATAAATATATTACATCTATGATAAATATTATCTGTGTACATTGTTTTGCCTATGCAATTAAAAATAAAATACGTTATACGAATTTCTTCATTAAGATAATTAATTTGAAGTTATCAAAAATAACAAGTAAATTACAATAAAAGAATGGGAAGGGAAATTTTTATATAATGACACAAATATGGAAACGAAATTTAACATTTTTTTATAATTATACATCTATGTAATAGATAATTAAACAGTTGACATTAATAAACAATTTTAAAAGTGTTTTATTGTTGTGAATTACGATACAAAGTATCTAGAAGCCTAAATAATCAACAAATTACGCTGCTGAGTTGCCTATACAATTAATTATTAAAATAAAAAAAACAAACAAACCTTTATTGGCATAAACGTAGTATATTGTAAACTACATATATGTTTAGTGGAATTTCTCCATTATATTTATTCAAAATTATTAAAAAATTACTAACTAGTTTTCAATGAAACAACGGAAGGTAAGTACATTTGTGTAATTTTTATTTACATACATAAATAGGGATGAAAAATTTCAAAGATTATTTTAATTGTACATCAATTGCATTTTTCTATTATAATAAATATCATAAATTCCAAATAATTTACACAATGAAAAAATGTTAATTTATGTAATTTCTATTTACACAGAGAAAAAAAAAATGCTTGTTTTCATCCTACATCTATGAACATTTTCTGTATTGTAAGTTAAGTTGCCTATACAACAAAAATGCATCCAAAAACATAATTTGACGTTTCTCCACCATAAAAATTTTAAATAATTAACAACTAATCTTCTATAAAGTAATAGAAGCAAGTGAATTAATGTAGTTTTTTATATACGTAAGGTAATAAAATGTTCATAGATCAATATTGTAATGAATAATTAACTGTTTGAGTGTTCCAGGTTCTATTAGCGCCAAAATATTGAAATTCAAATTCATCTCAAATATCTACTGGTTTTAGGTTTACATTAGCAAGTAAGTGTGTAATTTTATTCTTCTTTTAATACTAGAGGTCTACTTATGTCAGGTTATATTATAATTAAATATTTCGAAGAGAATATCAATAATTTGAAAAATAATTTGTATATAATATAAATTAATTATTTTATGTATACTGCTGTAATCATACATACATTTTAAAATGTATGTATGATTACAGCACTATCAAATATTAGCGTAAACTTACTAAACAAACAAAAACAGATAAAATTAATAATTAAAATGTAATAATCTTAGAAATCCCATGTTAAAAAAAACAATGAGTGCATTTAAACTTGAATTTATTTAAAAAAATGACCGTATAGAATTAGCACACGCTTATCTACGTTATGTTAGTTTACGTACATGTTTTTTTTAGATTAGTGTTAGCACAAAAAAAAAACATATATTTAATCAGTGCAAAACAAATAGCGTGTTTTCAAAACAATCCTAACGAATTGTTTGGTTGATTAATAATTAAAGTGAGTACGGAGATATATTCTAGAATTAAATGGTGATAAATAAGTGTTTTTGATTTAAAGTAATTAAAAACAGTTAAATTATTAATTATAAAATTTTGCTAAAACAAATATAATAGGGGTTATTCTGTAAGGGACCTGTTAAGTTTAACGTACGTTATTTTTATCATCACAGTCTAAGCTGCTTTTTAATTGATATATATTCATAGAATGACGAAATTCCAACGACAAATGAAAGTAAACGAAGTTTAAAAGTGTTTTTCATTAACCCCAAGATTATTCGAAAACTTGCTTCGTTTCTTTTTTTTTGTGTTTTCACATGTGACACTTAATATTTGATAATGGCAAGCTGAAATTATAGAAACTGTAATAAGTCAAAATAATCTGTTAGAAGTTTAGAAGTGTTTTACATTAACCCTAAGATTATTCGAAAGCTTGCTACGTCTTATTTGTTCATGTTACATCAATTAATTGATAATGAAAAAAATATATATATATATAAATATATATATATATACAATATTTTTTATTGAAATCTGTGATTTAGGAATTTGACAGTGTGAAATTAGGAATTTGGCAGTTGCATATCGAAACGTGTGATCAATTTTAGGAATAAGGCCCCAGATAAGGAATGATCAACAATGATTGCAGATTGCTAGGTAGGCAACCAAATATGCACGTTTTCATATGAAAATTCATAGCTGTTGAATATTGTAGTGTATATTATGTGAAAATAAAATGTCCTAGATTGCTATTGGCGTAGCACACATTTTTCTCACAAAATAAATTAAATATTTATGTTAAAACTGGACGCGCAACACTGCTACTGACAAATATATTTACAATTCATTCATTTTTCCTGGACATGAACTTGGTGCGAAAAAGTGCTCAGATTTTTCAGCGGGAAATTTAACTTGTCTACAATCATTCTTGATCATTCTGTATAATAATTTATAATGTATAGAACGGATCATCAGTCAATAGACCAGATAGCCAAATAAAATAAATATTAATAATTATTTATATAACTAGAGTTTTTTCATATTCAAAAATTGTTATTTTACATCTATAAATGTAAAATTAAAAAAGTTTGTAATATGTAAACAAAATCGGACTGGAAAGACAGGTTACCATTATTCTTTTTACAAAACCTATTTTATAACAAATTACATTCCTCCTGAATATTTTTAACACGTTAATTGAATCAAACTCATTACAAGGAAGTAACCCGATAGCATTTCCTACCGCCCAATTTTAATCACCAACGCAAAAAAAATATCTTCGCAGATTATTCAAATTAATAAAGCAAACAAATAATTACTCAATTATTTCTCAACATGTAATAAGCAGCAATAAATAGCGCGGCCGTTATCGCCCCTCAATAAAATCAGTTGACCCGGAACGCGAAGCGATAACAAGACCCCTCAGCCGGAGATAAGCAATGCTGACCCGGAACGGCTTATTATTCATATAGTTTGCAATAAACATCGTATTTTACTGCTCCTCATATTTTTTTCTTTCTGCTGTTTATCCTTGGGCACGGTTTCTCGCCCAATATTTACGCGGTTTGCAATTTTGCCAATGTCTGACCTCAAAAATTCTATATGTATGTGTAAATTGTGTAATTTAGGTTTGATATTTTTGCAAATTCGACCGTTAAATACGCAGTTTATTAATAAACAAGATTGGTTTGAATGAATTAATATTATTTGGAGGTTTATTTTTGTTTAACCTTCTATTCCTACGGTTTTAATTGTGGAGATATTGAATTTCAATATATCAAGAAATAACTAAGTTTACAAGTAAAAACTCTCCACTGATTTATGGCAGAAAACACTGTTTGGATACACAGTATCATCAATCAGCTGATGTAATTACGTAATAAGTGTTCGCGCTAAAAGCGCAATTATTTTCGTTGTATATATTTTCATTGTTTACTTTGAACATTTAACATTGTTAATTCGCATCTTTTAATTTGCTGTCCAGTTACATGTCACAAATATAAAATATATCAATTAACAATTTCTCTAACAGTTTAAAATTTCTCGTTTCAATTTCAGGCGAATTTTTGTAAATATATTTTCTTTATATTTTGTATTTTATTACTTAATCATGGAACGCTCAAAATTTCATTTTCTAAATTCACATTAAAAACGCATTTAGAAACATATGGTGATGTTGCTGATTCCACTTCCAATTGTCGGTTTAGGTTTCAATGATTTAAAAGTTTTCATGTCAGTGGCAAAGAACGGCCTGGAGGATCAAACAAGTTCAAAAATAATGAATGACAAGACTTATTGGGCGAGAAGCTAGCTTAAACTCTCCATGAACCTTCAGACAGCTTAGTAGTTAACGACATGCAATGGAAGTTAGATTCACTTTGTATTACTTTAATTTTATTTCTGTAATTATAGTTTCAACATTTTTAACTTGTCATTACCAAATTAAGAGTAAACTAAAATTGTCACTAAAATAAAATTATAGTTATAAAAACAAAGTGAATCAGTGTTCTTAATTGAAACATAAAACTATGTGTAACGAAGTAGAAGCCTTTATTATTAATAATTAAGTTTTAATTGAACCAAGATAAATTATACAAATTCGCTGCGTACACGTGATGTTTGCATTCACCGTATTTTGCGACTGTTTAAATGTTTTCAACAAAATAACAAACTAAAAACGTAGTAGGGATTTCCTCAAAGGCTTGATTAATGCAAATATTTATGCAAAATGTATTCAAAAAGTGGCGTATTGTTCGCCACGCGTCACACCGTCTTTTAAGTCCATTATTTGCTTTAGAATTAAAGTGAAATTATAAATGTAATAAATAAAATCTTGAATTATTTAACTTTATTTATATTATCAGATTCAAATTTATTCAATTCAAAATAGATTTATATATAATTGCAATTTTAAATCACATTTACTACTATTTTAGCCTCTTATTTGCTAAATTGTTATGTCCAATGGTCAATATTTTAAGTGCAAGTACTTGTTTGATGCATTCCATTTAGTTTTCTAATCTACTAGAATTTATTTATATACAGTCTATTTTTGAATTAAATTCTCACTTATCCCGTGTTGAAACATATTTTATGTAATAATTATGAAGTATTTTACAACCAAGTGTACTAATTAAAATACTTCATAATTATTAAAGTCTATTTTGTTTAATGTGAACAAATATGACTTCATAAAGTGACCAAATTTAGGGTGTGTTGTCAGCGAACAGTTTCAACAGCAGAAGATTTGTATCATTGATTTTTTGGGACGTTGCAAATCGATTGTCAAAATGACGTAAATGACATAACTTGTCAAATAATTTCAATATTTTTTTTCAAAATTTAAACGCATGCAACTTTAGGTGAGCGAGAATCGTTGTTTCGCCCTCTAATTGGACATCACCATACGCTAAATGAATGTTTGTTGAACATTTTATTTTTATTAAATATAATTATTTGTCCGAAATTAATCGAATAATAAAAATTATAAATAAATTCGATTAGATTTCATTACATCCGTTCGTTTAATCCAACAATTATTATTTATCCGAATTAATGGAACAATTAAAATTATAAATATATCAATTTTTATTACTTTAATATAATTAAAATGACGCAACCGACGAGAGCCTTTGTGGAGAGATGTTTTCGTGTCTGCTGGGGGCCGGGGTCAGCGGGTCTCGAATAACAACGCGCTGATAACTGCTGATGTGGGGTCGAGCCGGGAGATTACTGGAGTAAAGGTCACGCGAGGAATCTTTTGAAATACGGTATGAAAATTTCATTAGATTATTTACACAAACGGAAAGACACAAATTTGCATATTAAGTGAAATTGAAAATTAATGATTAGAATATTTTTTTATAAAATAAATTAAATAAAAATGGTTTGAAAATAATTAATAAATCATTTCCACATTTAGCTCTGTGACATTTTGACTTACGTTAAGTAAGTACTTTAAACAAATAAATTCTAAAACATTTTTGCAACAATTTTCGGAAAGTGAAATTTTCGTAAAGAATTAATTGAGACTTTTCATTAGGATTATTTTTACATAAAATAAAACTCCTGCAGATTTGGGAAAATTCAATAAGACTTAAAAAATAAATTAAATAAGACTTATAAAATAAATTATATAAAAATTATTTGAAAATAATTAATAAATTATTTCCACATTTAGCTCTGTGACTTTTGACTTACCTTACGTAAGTACGTTAAACAAATGCACATTAAAAACAACTACTTCCCGGGCAAATACCACTCCGGATATTTTTTTTTTAATTGAACGAAATATAAATACAATCATTTTTCCATTCAATTTCGTTCAATTAAAAAAAATGTATTTTAAGATATGAATGAAATACATTAATTTCATTGGTATTTTAAACTGAATGGGAAAACAATAATTAATTATTGGTCAATAAAGCCCTGAAATAATAATTGCAACTAAAGTTTCTGTGTGTGAGTTTTTCTACCATTAAATCAGTTATTTAAATTAATTTCAATCGTTTATTTTCAATCGTACTTTATGTGACGTTATAATATACTAAAACGTCACATAAAAAGTGCGAAAAACAAATAAAACCCTGACGTCAAGACCTTTATAATTGTTGTATAATTACTTTCATTATCATCGTCAACGCTTATTATTAAAACAACAAAATGTGATTTATATTTAGAAAGTTTGCGCAATGCAGCCCGAGCAACTAAACAGCTGAGGAGACCTAATAAATTTGCGCAAATTTCGCTTATCGCGCGAGAACGCAAGTTCTTAATATGAATCAACATCAATGGGGAATGGATTTCTTCTAAAGAAGGAAAACAAGCTCGAGTTTTACGTAAGGATCCGAAATTTCTAGACAGAGTTTAATTAAGTGCTTTAGGTAAATAGATTGCGCATTTCGAATGGAGATTGAAAACACTACGTTAGTGCAGAATTGATATTAGTTTTAATTACGTTTACAGGAAGATTTTGTAAATATTAATTAATATTGTTTATTTAACTTTGTACTTTACGCAATATTTTATTTATTTACATCTTGTGATGTGTTTTATTCCACCACGCATTAATTTTTATTAAAATGAGATTATAGAACATTCTTCGTGACCGAATGGTCTAAGTCTAAGTTAAAAAGGATTAAAATAAACGGCTGCCTAAAACTAGTACCACAGACAAAATATATAGAAGGTTCACTGGGCATAAAAGTAGTGTTGGGCAAAATCGAGTGAATTAGTAATCGAATATTTCTAAATAACCAATTTTAAGTAGCAAAAGTTATTAAATAACAATAAAATTGAGTTTATTAATCAATAGGCAAAACGTTCCAATATTAATATTATAAATAACATTACGAAAATTTTCATAAACTTCATTTTGCAGATCGACTTTGCCCAACTCTATTAAAAAGTGTTTGTCTGTGCTAGTACGAAATGATTTTCTAAGGTATTCTTTAACATTGTTTAAAAATCATCTGCCATTACTTTCCCCTTTAGAAATAAAAAATGTTTAATTTAATTTCAATTTGTAAGAAATCTAATAAATTTATTATAAAAAAGTGTTGTGTGTGTTACACATAGAGATAAAGTATAAGAGGGCCAGATCCATGTATTTAGCGGGAAACGCGCGCAACTCCATCCAGTGCTCAAGTGGACAACTATTTCCCAAGTTTCAAACCTTTATAAGGTTTTTGAGGTTTGGTTCATATACACACTAAAAATAACTAATGGCGGGACTTTTGAATATTTTTCTATTTATAATTTTATGTTCATGTTTTTTTTTTTAATGTGCTATTTTACAGAAAAAAATATTAGTAGATCATGCAAATAAGAAATTGCAATTAATAAAATTATCTAAAAAAATAACATATAAAAACAACAATATTTTTAAGTAAAATATATTAAACTTATAAAAGAATCATTTAACTTGTTATCATAGAAACAGATAATTATATAGAGATTTGACGGAAATAACCAAGCATGCATTTAGAATCGTCGAAATTGATAATTTAGAAGTATAAGATCCAATTAATTTTAGTTTACCTTAGATTACAATCATGACAAATACGTACTTCGACTGATTCTAACTTAGGAGCGTGAAAATTACTAAAAATCCCCCAAAATAGAAATAATAATACCTCGGTGGACTCCTGCCCATTCAAGTTAATCATGATTAAGTAATCGGAGTCGGGAATTGGGCATCAATCATGATTGAGATAACCTAAAAACGTCAAATATTTAATCAGACAATTTTGGTCTCACTCAGGTATTAAAAGGAATGAAACTGCTGACTTACTAGCTAGATCAACAGCCAATCTTCCTTTATCAGAATACGCATCTACAACAAAAGAATACATTACGATTTCAAAAAAAAAGTCTTAACTTTAAATGGCAAACTTTGTAGACAGCATCTGCTCTCCACACAAGATACTTTTCACTTTACCCCTCACTCCCTCCTAATGTCTGGTTTCTTGATCCCATGGTACAGGGCAGAAGATTTGTCTCATCCATTATTAGAATTAAAATTGCACATAATTCAACCACATCTGCATAAATTGAATGTACTTAACTCACCCAATTGTACATGTGGATAATACGGAGACTTAAATAATATATTTTTTTCTTGTTCAAACTATTATGAGAAGTGCAAAAAACTCTATTTTTCCTTAATTACACTAGGATATTCCTCTCCTCTTTCCATCTACTCAGTCTTACCTAATCCTTCGATCCAAACATACATGTGTCTATTTTCTCTACTATCAGAAATAAAAATTTATATTTAACCTAAACGTGTTCGTGTTATTTCTTTAAGGGTGTCCAAATACTACCACAACTTCTAGTATAATCCACCTTTATCCATAACCTACAACCAGAAATACCATATGGTCAACGGAGCTCCAAAGCTAGGACCATAGAAAATTAATTGTTACATGATTATCTCATAAAGCGCAAAGGTTTATTGTCGCAGAGGATTAAGGGAAATCTTTCAAAATATCTGCAAGGGTTAAGCACGAATATGCCTGAATTTAATCCCATCTACCTGGACTTGGACCACGTGGGAAATACCTCGCAGAAGAAGAACCAATTTTGACCGATTAACTCATACACGTACAACTCCACGTCGATTGAGGCAAACTGAGGATAATCGTGAAGTTGTTTACAGTGAAATTGATTGAGTGAGTTACGTGAAGATTAAATGTAATTGATAAAAAAACACTAATATCCTTTCTGTTTACGCTCGATGTTGTGGAATGTGGAACGGCGAGATGGACCAATTAACAAAAAAACTGGAGTCGTTTCAACTTTGTATTTTAAAACTCAAAAACTTTACAATTACAAACGTCTTTACATTTTGGCGTCTCAGAGAGTTCTGTCTAATCACAAACACCCCGCTTGCGGCCTCAACCACCCCCTCCTATTCCCCTCCTATTCTTAAACAGGGGTTGGACAGAGCGCAGGTACCCAGGGCCTTAAAACTTTCCATTGATAATAGTCACATTGTGTCCGAAATGTACATAGGGAATAAAATTGTGAAGAAAGGATATTAGTGCTTTTATATCAATTGTTTACAGATCATAGAAAGAGAATTAGTTATATAGATTTGACGGAAATTATCAAAGGTGGATTTAGAATCGAAATTGATAATTTAGAAGTAAATAATCCAATCAATTTTGATTAACTCTAGTTTACAAACATGATAAACACGTGCTTCGACTGTTTTTAACTTAAGGGTGTGAAAATCGCTAAAAAAATCCCAAAAACAGAAATAAAAATATATTTTGTAGGCTCCACTCAAAGCCTACAAAATATATTTTAATCAGGTAGATGATTAATTACTGTTATTAAATTTAGCAAACAAAAAAAATATAACATTCCATGGCTGTGAACAAACTACAGCATTTTGCTCGCATGTAATCATAATACATGTGTATCATAGGAAATGTAAAAAAATATCGCATCGAGTTTGTTGCCTCCAATTTAACACTTGACCTCGTACTTGTTTTTAGTTGATCGACCAATGCCGTTGCAGATTCGTGACGAGCGCGCCACACCTCCTCCATGCGCGGATTTATTATCTTTCGTACACCTTGAAACAGTAAATTTTCCATTTGAAACTAGGTGAAAATTTCACACAATTTTCAAATAAATGTTATAATTTGTTTTTTTAAACCAACGATGACTGGTAAAGCGCTTTTTTTAAGACAACCAATTTTCGAATGTGCATTCAGTGAACGGTTCTAAGAAACTATTTGAGATGTTTAAGTTTACGTGTTTTAATATTAATTAGTGATGGGCAAATTCGATCTTTTATTACTGCTAAATTATAATTCAGCAGTAATAAAATTATAATATGGTTATAAGTATATTATAATTTTATGAATAGTACTTATTGTACTCCTACACCACCATTATGGTAGATGGGGATTTTAGATTATATATATATATATACTTATTGTAAAAATATCATTAATAACTTCCCATTTATTAATAAACCTACATTTGAAATAACTTTTTCGTTTTCAATATTAAAAATGACACATTCAGTAATACTCGATTACTAATATTATTCGATTTTGCCTAACATTAATATTAATAAAAAGTCAAAATTACTTCACTTCATTTTATTAGTTAAACTATTTGTAAATAAAACAAAAGCTTTTCAAGTTTCACTAAATTAGCAGAGACACTGCTAAAATTGTTTTGCCAACACATTTGGTTCACTATTTGAAAATAAATCAACAGTTTTTTAAGTGGCATCATCATGCAGATGATCAATTATCTGCCTGTATAACATAAGTCAAATAAATATAGTTAAATAAATAAAATGAAACAAAGATGATTCACACATTTGCAGTTATTTAAATTACAATGAAATTAAACAAGGAAAATTTCTGGCAATGATCAATATTTTTTTGCAGTTGGAAAAAGGGATTGATCGAATTTTATTGATCATTGCCAGAAATTTTCCTTGTTTAATTTCATTGTAAAATAAATATAGAACTATCTCAAAAACTAAACACACGAATGAGCAAATTGTAAAAAAGTAAGAACGCTAGTCTTTTGTGTTTTATTAGTAAATATTAAAATGGAGATTCATTTTAAGATCGTAGCGCTAAAGTGGTGAAATTCGGAAGCCGTTTGGTTTTGCAACTAAATTCACGTGTGTTTTGACATGCCAATAAATTTGAATAAAGGCTTCACAATTCGCTATTTCAATTTTAGTTACTGCGTTTGTTTTGGTGTTGCTTTGCTTCACTGTACTTTTATTTAAATGACAGATTTCGTATAACCGAAATTTCAGGGATGGGCTGAATTCCTGAAAATTTTGCTAAATATCATCTAGCGGCGCCAATTATTTGTTTTCTTATTGTCATTATTTCGATATTTTTATTCTAGAATACATTATAAATAAATATTATTAATTATATTGTACATTTAATGAATCGTTCAGCCACCATTCATCTAGCGTATGGATAACTAGTGATGGCCATTTCGGTTTTTCGAACCTCATCATCATCATCGTTGACGATGCCACTTTAAATTAGGCAAAAGGTGGCGCTTGCATCGTCTTTAATTTATTATTAATTATATTGTAGATTTGTAAAAATATAAATCCATTAAATAAATATAATATTTGCAAACTGTAATTTTTACTAACTCTGTAAAAGCAATGAGAATGTGAATAACTATTGAATTAATTATTATGATGGAATATGTAGATGTATAGGATGTAATTTATTTAAGTTATTCATGTTTTTTTTGTTGTTTGTTTGTTTTAACCAATTTAAAAAAAAGCACTAATTTCAAATTGAATTGCGTAGCAAACTTTCCCCCGGTCTTAAACGCAGGCGCGATGGCTTGTTTACCTCCATCGGAACCGATGACGCGAAATCACCTGAGAAAATTCCAGAACAGTTTATAGTGGCGGGGGACGCCGACGGCACGGACAAACCGCGGAGTGTCGAGCTACCAAAAACACACGCACGCGAAAGAAAACAGGAACCGTAATCAAACGAAACACCCTTTTAATTCGTCCCGAATTTCTTGTTATATAATTGTTGCATGCAGGAGGCGCGCGAGGTGCCGACCAGGAATTACCATTTCCGGCAAGTCGGCGACGGTGGTGAGTCCAGGGGCCCGAGGGAGGATGCGGTGATAGGGCGCGACGCCGCCGGGGGCTCCCCTAGCAACGAGGACCCGGGATTTTTTCAAAAAGTAAGTCGTGAGGTTAACGGTGATAAGGGGGCATGGAATTGTAAACACGGCATTGAGTTTTATATTTAGCGGAGTCGTGGGTGTGTTGAAATTGCCTCGCAAAGTATTTTCGCAATTAAAATAATAATAATAATAAAAATAAAGAGATAAATTAATCGCGTGTCTTATTTATTTTATTTTTAATTCAAAATACAGGAACGTAAACAAATATGCATGCATGAATTTACTTAGCGTATGTAAACAAATGAAAACATTTTTTTGTTTACACAGCTTTCATTTGTTACAAAATGAAATAAAATGTGAACATTAGATATAACAATTTTGTTTACACGGCTTTAATTTGTTTAAAAATGAAACAAATAAACATCAATGAAATAATTTTTGTTTACATAAATCTTATTGGTTTCAAAATAAAACTATGAACTTACAGTAGTTTACACCACTTAAATTTGCTTCAAAATTAAACAAATGCGTTATAGTTTATAAAACTCTCATTTGTTTTCAATACAAATTAAAAAAACATTCAATCTAACATTTTTGTACACACAGCTTTCATTTGTTTTAAAATGAAACAAATATAAACATCAAAGGAAACGTTTTAGCATAGAGTAACTATTATATATTTCATCCTCTTTGGGTTTAGTTTATAAAACTCTCATTTGTTTTAAAATAAAACAAAATATGAACATAAAATATAAGATTTTTTTTGTTTAGGCAGCTTTCATTTGTTTAAAAATGAAATGAATAAACATCAATGGAATCATTTTTGTTTACATAAATCTTATTGGTTTCAAAATAAAACAAACTATGATCATTAAAACAATGTTGTTTACACCACTTTCATTTGCTTGGAAATGAAACAAATGCAAACATTTTAGTTTACAAAACTCTCATTTATTTTCAATACAAAAAAAACATTAAATCTAACATTTTTGTATTCGCAGCTTTCATTTGTTTTAAAATGAAACAAATGTGAACATCAAAGGAAACATTTTAATTTACAAAACTCTCATTTGTTTTCAATACAAAAAAACATTAAATCCAACATTTTTTGTATTCACAGCTTTCATTTGTTTCAAAATAAAACAAAATATGAATATAAAATATAAGATTTTTGTTTAGACAGCTTTCATTTGTTTAAAAATGAAATAAATAAACATAAATGGAATCATTTTTGTTTACATAAATCTTATTGGTTTCAAAATAAAACAAACTATGATCATTAAAAAAAATTCTTTACATCACTTTCATTTGCTTCGAAATGCAAACATTTTAGTTTACAAAACTCTCATTTGTTTTCAATACAAAAAACATTAAATCTAACATTTTTTGTATTCACAGCTTTCATTTGTTTTAAAATGAAACAAATGTGAACATCAAAGGAAACATTTTAATTTACAAAACTCTCATTTGTTTTCAATACAAAAAAACATCAAAGGAAACGTTTTAGTTTATAAAACTCTTATTTGTTTCAAAATAAAACAAAATATGAACATAAAATATAAGATTTTTTTTGTTTAGACAGCTTTCATTTGTTTAAAAATGAAATAAATAAACATCTATGGAATCATTTTTGTTTACATAAATCTTATTGGTTTCAAAATAAAATAAACTATGATCATTAAAAAAATGTTGTTTACACCACTTTCATTTGCTTGGAAATTAAACAAATGCAAACATTTTAGTTTATAAAATTCTCATTTGTTTCAAAATAAAACAAAATATGAGCATAAATTATAAGATTTTTATTTAGACAGCTTTCATTTGTTTAAAAATGAAATAAATGAACATCAATGGAATCATTTTTGTTTACATAAATCTTATTGGTTTCAAAATAAAACAAACTATGATCATTAAAAAAATGTTGTTTACACCACTTTCATTTTCTTGGAAATGAAACAAATGTGAACATCAAAGGAAACATTTTAATTTACAAAACTATCATTTGTTTTAAAATAAGACAAAATGTTAACATCAAAGAAAACATTACAGTTTACAAAATTCTCATTTGTTTTCAATACAAAAAAAACATTAAATCCAACATTTTTTGTATTCACAGCTTTCATTTGTTTTAAAATAAGATAAAATGTTAACATAAAATCTAACATTTTTGTGTACATAGTGTTACCGGCAACAACAAACATTTTATTTGCCGATCATAATAATAAAATAAAATTATATTTTTCGAAAATAATTAAAATGAGTTTATCCCAAACGCATGTTTACCGACTGTACCTGAAAAGCCCTCAATCGGATTACCAAAACCCATTAACGGCCAATCCATTTCGCGAGAAAGGATAAACTTTTGTTTCTCGTGAAACTCATTAGCCGGAATTTTGAAAATCCAAGAAGTGCATACTTACAACAATTACAATATTTGAATTCAACACTTTTAACATGTTTACATTTCATTACTTGTAATAAAGTAAACGTCAAAATGTTGCGAGCTAACTTAAATATTTACTTATAAAACCATAGTATTTTCATTATACATATTTATAATTGTAAACAACGCTCACTTGTTATAAATTCGTACTTGTTTGCGATCAGTCATTTTTTTTCTGTTAAACAATTGTTTGAGTAGATTACTCTTATCAGCAGCTTCCAAACAAATAAGTGTGCCGTCGCGCAAACAACATTGTTATTAATTAGAAATAAACAATTATTCAATGATTGTTTCAAATTCAATGTGTTTTATTATAATAATAGTAAGGATAAAATTATTCAAATGGTCACAGTTATTTAAATAAATTAACGTCGCGCAAACAATGTTGTTATTAATTAGAACTAAACAATTATTCAATGATTGCGAAAATGATTGTTTCAAATTCAATGTGTTTTATTATAATAATAGTAAGGTGAATATTATTCAAATGGTCACAGTTATTTAAATAAATTAAATAAAAAGGGTTTGAAAAAAATATTTTCTCAAATTAATAATTAAAACAATATTTTCCCTTTAGCTACTGCGTTTTTTTTATTTACGTTATGTACTTCAGAAACAGCCATCTTTTTTTATTATTTATATTTAAAATCAAGTTACTTAGTGGAACAGCCTTAAATACAGAATGGCTGTAACTTGGTGAAATTTCAAATAGAAATAATAAAAAAGCAATGGCTATTTCTGAAGTACTTACATATCGCAAGTAAAAAAACGCAGTAGCTAATAGGAATCGATGTGAAGTAACCCACGGATTTACCGGAAACAAAATAAACAAAAAACGGGGGATGGCCTCCTTGTGGGGTTGGAAATTAGACGGACTGCATTTGTTTAATCGCTAACAACAATTTCACATAACATAGCGTAACCTTAATCTTCTAATCATTATCTATGATTTTTCAACCTGAACATCGCTCCCTTAAAATCTCATAAGTCTAGCCAACATAAAATCAATTTCCTTTCAGCGGCGTTAGATGGCGCGCGCAGGCGGGTAATTCAAAAATAGCGCCTATAAAACATACCCTTGATTATATTGTTTAATATAATAGTTTACACCTTTAGCAACAATCTAGAACGAAATTCAATTGAATAGATTGCATCAAAGAGTGCTATTTTGGACATTGAATCCACACTTTTCCATGGAATTCGTGGCTGGTATTGTTTTACGTTGAAAGTTGCATAATGAAACCTCAAATCTTTGTCATTAGAAGATTGTAATTAAGAACTCAAGGTCGGTTAATGTGACAGCCAACCTATACACATTAAGAAGTATTTAAACATGACTGGAAGGTGTTTTCACTTTTTATTTATGCATCATATTCACTAAAAATGTTATATACAGGGTGACCCATAAAAAAAGTTATCTTTATATTATGTTAAGTGGAAGTGCAGTAACAGATAATGCTGACTGAACTTCGTCTATACTTTTATACATTTGTTCTTTGTAAAACTATTCTTTAATTTAATAAAGACGTTTATTATTATTAGATATTGAAATAATAAAATTCTTTTAGGCAAATTTAAGTTATGATTTTTTTAAAATTAGTTGAAACAAAATATTTGTTAATGCAAAAAAAAAATATTTCGAAAAGAGATTACGCAGTGGCTATTGTTTATTATTGTTAATAATGTACAATATTAACTATTCGAAAAATAAAATCGAAAATCCATTTAGGCAAATTTGAGTTATGTATTTTTGAAAATTTCTTGAGAGAACGTTTTTGTTAAAGAAAAAAAATCTACAATAGATTACGCCGTGGCTATTGTTTATTATTGCTAACAATACTTAATATTAACTATTTAAACAAACAAAAATCGTAAATCCATTCAGGCAAATATGTATAATGAATTTAAAAAAAGATTACTTTAAACATCTTCGTTAATAGTGAAAGCCGAAAAAATAATTTTTGATCTGTAATCTGAATCTTGCCGATTTAGTACTTTGTAAGAAAACTTAAGATTTCTTTAGAGAAAGAAAGTTTAAAAAAACTTGGTGGATGCGCCGGGCCATAAAATCCGTGGCTAACTTCTCATCGGTTTTCACATATACTAGTTATGGACAAAATCGGTTATTTTCGACAATCAAATGTCATTTTCTATAATTTGTCATTTCTATAAGTTACATAATTCAAAACATCTAATTAGTTGTTACAATTACTATTTCTATTTTTAAAATTTAGTTTTTTTTGTATTTTCGAATTAATAATAATAAACAACAGGCAAAAAACCCAATTACAGAGCAATAAGTACAAACTTAATATAATATGCTATTAAATAAGACTTATATAAAAATATAAAGAATGACATATTTAAATAAAAATAAAATAAGAATTATATCAATTATTTAAATAGTCGATTTTGCCCATCACAGGGTGCAGCAAAGCTGTTTTGAAGGGCTATTAAAAACGGCTCAATTTAAAGAAATGGGGTTTATTTTATCTTAATCGGTAAATCATGCCATTTTATGCATTACGTTCTGACTGCACGATCCCCCCCCCACTCAATGAGATCCCTTTCTGGTATTTATCCCTATCACACGGGATATACTGGGCGTTCCAAACTGCACTGTCTGTTGTCTGTTTTGCCTCACCCTGTATATACTCTGCTATCTATCTTCAACTGTTTACGAAATATTGTCAATTGTTTAAAGATATCATTGAACATTTGGAAAATTGCAAGTATTTCATTCTTTGAATAAATTAGAATTTAAATATGCCGAGTCGCTAGTGTACAGTAGACTCCTGAGAGGTAATTCAGACTCTTCAGGAACTAAGATTTCTCGCAGAAGGATCCCGTGCATAAAAAACAGTTATAAAATACGACACAAATTTATTGTTCGAAATTTTCCGTTCCATCCTCATTGCCTTTTTTTTTTCAAGTGCACATTAGCATACATAAATTATGCAAATGCTCCTTTTGCTTGGCAACAGTTGCAAAGAAATATATGTTATCATTCAGAAGGAATTAAAATTAATAGTAATATCAGCTTTTGTTATTATTCATTTATTTACTTTTTTCTGAATAATTATTATGCCATGAATACGTTTTAAATAAAAATTACTACAAAATTAACATTGCAAGGTTTTTTAAAAAAAATATGTGCCATCATTCAGAAGGAATTAACGTTATTAATAATATCGATTTTTGTTATTCTTTGTTTCAGAATAATAATTATCACCCCTGGATGGGGATTTTAGATTATATATATATATAATAATTATGTCATTGAAAAAATAAATAAAAATTACAATAAAATTGACATTGCAAGATTTTTTTTTTCTGAAATTATCTGCTGTAATTAAGAATGAATTAAAATTAATAATAGTATTTGTTTTTATTATTATTTCTATTTTTTTAGAAAAATTATCATACCATGAATATATTTAAATAAAAATTAAAACAAAATTCGTATGCAAGTCAGGCTACAGCATTTCGCTTTTGTCCAACTATTCTGGCCATCTCTTCGGATTAACATAAAACACACATTTTCCATCTCCGGTAACAATTTGCTCTAAAACCGACAATCAGTTTTGACGAGAGTGTAGCGATCTATACAGATTGTGACTCTTTGATCGCGGTTGTTTTCGGTTAATTCATGCGCAACCCAATTTCCAAACTTTTGGTCCTTACCAAGTAACAGCAATTTATTGCAAATAGTTTTCTGTGAGCAGTTTGAAACTATTGCATGCTCTTGTTATTAAATAGATTTATTACTTAATTTAATACATAAACATAGGATGACGACTAAAATTGTCTAGTTAGTTGCTACACAGGATAGATGGTTCACTCTTTCTTGGGACAAGACAGGGTTACTTAAGAATTTCTAACCAAAGTTAGTGGCAAGCAGGATTCTAAAGGAACACTAAAAAATAACACTAATTACTAGTGATGAGCAAGATCGATCAAAAAAGATCGACTGCTCGATCCTTGCAGGTGATCGAGCTGCTTTATCTTTTCGAGCGGCTCAATCTTTTTGATCTACTCGAGCGGCTCAAAATCTCTGATCCGCTCATTTTTTTTGGACTACTTTCTGGAGTGGTTTGATCATGTTATGCGATCGGCTCGATCCTTACGATTGGCTTGATCCTAGCAATCGGCTCGATCCTAGCAATCGGCTCGATCTCTCTTATCAGCTCGAATGGCTCAATTTTTGAAATGATCGATCTTGCCCACCACCACTAATAATTACTAGACCTGAAATTTTACACTCCTAGAACAGTACTTTTGTTCAATATATATTTATTTAGTCTTATATAACATTCAATATACATTGCAATTTCTCAAATTGGTGTCTATATATGGGACAAATAAAGATTGTTATTATTTGTACGACTTAATATTTTTCAACTCGAATCTTCGGTGAAAACAAATTTCGTTTTTCACGTTTGGAGAAACGAGAATTTTACGCGAGCAGATTGCACAATTTGTTGTCGGCCGGGCCTTATCTCCCTCGGCCCAGATAAGGAAGCCGGCGCTTTCGACATAAATTGGGTGTCGTTACCGTATAAAATCAGACCGTTCCGAGACTCCGCGTTGAAGACGTCTCTTAATGTTCCCATTGAACATTAATACATTAAAAAAATAATTAAAACAACAACAATTAATTCACTAAGACTGAAAGTAATTTTTTTAAAAAAGTATATAATTCTTGTGTTATTCTATTGATTTGAAACAAGCAGATTTTTAAACGCTGAAATGGATTTAACTAGCAAAGTGAGTATTTATAATCATCGATTATCTAAAAATAAAATAAATCAAAATCAAGCAAAGAAATTTACTGGTGGTGACTTTAACTCCAACAAACTAATTTCAACATAACAGTTGCTAACCTATTAGTTAATTTCTTTGTCTCTCTTAGTTAACCTTTTATTCGCATTCAGTCACCCCAAAATTCTAAATTTGTATCTCAATCATTTGTAGAATAAATTAAATAATTGCCCCGTTTTATTCAATTTTCTTGTAAACAATTTCATCATTCAACATCCTAAGTACGCTGAGGAAAGCCCACTTAAGACTTGTTTCAGACTTCTACAACTCATTAGTTTGACTCAGTCCTCAATTAATAATGATGACTTATAAAAGTGAGGCTTTAGACCTCAGTGATTGAATGACATAAAAATCATTTGTAGAATAAATGAAAATTATTTTCCGGTTTAATTTAATTTGCCTTTAAACAGTCTTGTCATTCAACATTAAAGTATATTGAAAGAAACGCAGTGAAGGCTCGTTTTATATTACAATAAAAGAGCAATAATATTATCGTTAATTAGATAAATTAGTAACCCGGCGCTATATGGTAAAAGGGATTAGTTGAGTAATTAGTAAATGTCCAACATGTTGGACAAATTTAAGGAAATAATACCATACTCAACACAAGTTTTAGTGTTTAAATAATGTGTTTATAATAGTTCTGTGATCCTCAGAGTGGCATTTTTAAATTAACTAACCCTTTTTTTCTTCACTTTCAGTACCCAGTTGCGAAAGCCTTCCTTGCGGGAGCCTTCTCGGGGACTTTCTCCACCGTCCTGTTCCAACCTTTGGATCTCGTGAAGACCCGCCTGCAGAACCCGACAACAGCAACTGTTATCAAGTAAGTTAATTTGTTTTTACATCCATGTTTATTATTTCACTTCCCATTTTAATAAAATCAAACGCTAATAGAAAATTATTATTTTTTAACTTCTTTTTTCTTCTTGTAATGATGTTTTGAAAAGTTGGACACTAATTCTAATTTATCACTTGTTTGCAGTGCCCGCGCTGGTAGTGGGATGGTAACAATCTTCGCCAACATCGTCCAGCAGGAGCAAATCCGTGGATTATGGAGGGGAATGGTGCCTGTAAGTATTTATTTTTATTACAGAAATTCTGCTTAAATCCTGTAAAGATAGAGTTTATAATTTTCCTCAGAGTTCCTTTAAAAAATACTAAATAATAACTTTAATTAAATAATATGTAATTTTTTTTGTTAAATCAGTTAATTGCGCAATTGTCTAACGTGTAGGACATATTAAATAGCGCTATTGGACACTTATTTTCTCAATGCTAATTTAAATTTTTATATAATAATAATTTATATTCACTTTTGAAAATACTAAATGATAAGTTTAATTAACATTTCGAATTTTTTTCTTAAATCAGTTGCCTAAAGCGCTGTTGAACACTTATTTTCTCTATGCTAAAATAAATCTCGATATAATAAGAATTTTTATTCACTTTTGAAATGATAGTTTAATTAAACACTTCAAATTTTTTTGTTAAACCACTTAATTCCGCAATTGTCTGACGCGTTGGACATATTGAATAGTGACGTTGGACACTTATTTTTTTTTCTCTATGCTAATGTAAATGTCGATGAAATAATAGTTTTTATTCACTTTTGTAAATACTAAATTATAAGTTTAATTAAATACTTCGAATTTTTTTGTTAAACCAGTTAATTCCGCAATTGTTTGACGCGTAGGACATATTGAATAGAGATGTTGGACACTTATTTTCTCTATGCTAATATAAATTTCAATATAATAACATTTTATATTCGCTTATGAAAATTCTAAATAATAAGTTTAATTAAATGCTTCGAAATTATTTGTTAAATAAGTTAATTTAGCTTTCACTTGTTTATTTTTCTTTTAATGATAAAAATTGCTAAAATAATAATCAGCACCTTTTTTTTCCTTCTCTTAAATCACACAAAAGATAACTCCCGTTAAGTCACAATCAAACAACAAACAACTCAAATCATCCCATGCTATTATTCGTTTTTTCGGCCTGCTTATCTCGCAACGAGATGAAATAATTGCTATGGCAACAGAGTGTGCCCGGTGCATCTGCTCTTGTTATCTACGGCATTACGAAATCTGCTGTGACGTCGCCGAATGTTATCTCTGAATGTGATTAATTTGTTTACAGAGCATTACGAGGTGTGTGCCTGGAGTTGGGCTGTACTTCTGTTCCCTGGATTGGCTCAAGTCCACCTACTTCAATGCCAAACCGCCGACCCCTCTGGAATCCATGGCCCTCGGCATGTTCGCCAGGTGCATGAGCGGAGCTGCGCTGATTCCAATCACTGTCGTTAAGACTAGGTAGTTATTTTTGGATGATATTTTGTAATCAATATTTATGGCATTCCACTAAACAAAATTCACAATTGACATTGAACATTATTATTTTGCCATCTATGTTTATGACAACTCACTGAAAAAAAGTTAATATTTATGAACTTTTTTCAGTGGGTTGTCATAAACATTAAAGCAACATTAATGCAATAATGATGATATGTGTATGTTGAATAGTTAAAAAAGAAAACAATTTTGAAACAACCTAATTTGTTGACGATGCCACTTATAAATTAGGCTTCAGTTTTAATTTTATATTTTTTTTTATTACAGATACGAAAGTGGAGTGTACAGGTACAACGGTGTGGCTTCAGCCCTTCGTGAAATCTACCGCACCGAGGGCCTGAAAGGCATGACCTGCGGTTTGATCCCGACCCTTTTCAGAGACGCCCCCTTCTCTGGACTCTACCTCATGTTCTACACTCAAACTAAGCAAATGGTTCCTGAAGGTAAATACACTTTCTTTCAAACACCTCTGAAAACAATGAAATTCAATACTGAGAAAACATTATGGATTTTAAAACTAAGTTAATCAGGTGATTTTGAGTTTTGTCCAACGTGCTGGACAGTTAAAGTATTGTTTTGAATATTTATCAATTTCATTGTAGAATTTTTTAACACGTCTGAATTTATCATAATTTACTATATATATGATTTTCTTTTTTTTCCTTACAGAATTTCTAAACACCCCATATGCTACCCCGATCCACTTCACGTGCGGAGTCTCGGCTGGTATCATGGCCTCGATCGTCACCCAACCAGCCGACGTCCTCAAAACCAAAATGCAACTCTACCCGAAGAAATTCAACGGGCTGTGGTCTGTGGCCGTCTACGTGCACGGCAAGTACGGTATGAAGGGGTACTTCAAGGGAATGGTCCCGCGCATGCTCCGCCGTACCCTCATGGCCGCCATGGCCTGGACCGTCTACGAGTCCATCACGAAGAGCATCGGCTTAAAATAATAAGAAAAAAAAAACAACCACTTAATTCACCGCCCCTACTTTGGGATATATGTAGGCGGTTGTTTGCTAAATTACTCAAAATTTTCTCTCTGGGGGAAAAAATCCGCCGTCGCAGGAAAGAAAAATTGTTCTTCGTTGTTGATCGGCTTCGACAGGGATGAGCTTTGGGTTTTATTTTAATTCGGCTCCCGAAACAAAAAAATCAACAACACGTTATTAAACAGAAAACACCTGTTGAGAAAAATTGTAAATCAAAACGTAGAATTTGATTTAATTAAGGTGGGGTTTGTAAAATTTTCTTAATTTTCCACTAAACGAATGGTTGTTGCATCAACATTTAAACGACAATAATAATAATATTCTTTATTCTTTACGTACAATTATTAAAAAATATATCACTACATTATTTTTACATTGATGCAACAATTAAGGGCAGAACGGAAATGGGAAAGATGAATTATAGGATTTATGTGTATCAATTCTAGTAAGTCCAACGTGGTTCATGCATAAACCCGTGTCAGAGCAGTTGATTTATCCCAAGTTGTGAAACTGTCAATGGACAAAATATATAATCCAGTTAATTATGGTATATTTAATTAAAACACTTGGTTTGTTTCACTGTATTTTCTCCGACTAGTTTCGACCTTTAGTCATCTTCAAAAAGATATGATAGTCGAAGAAAATGTAAAAAACTAAGTGCTATAATTAAATATATAGTAATTAATTAAAAAATGTTTCACCACGGGTTAAGTAAGAAATTAATTAAAAATACAAAATCCAATTGTTCACGGATTTAATATGTGTATCAATTCACAATTTTACAACTTTCTCTATATAATCTGTTTCTGTTTTCGTTCCCAAGCAATTATGAATCCGGCCCTAAATCTCCATTTTGCTTAGTGGGTTATTTGAAAATCTTGCAAATTTAACACTTCGAAGGAAGTTTTACTAAATTCTGTACGCAAACATTAATCCAATTCATAAAATTGTATTTGTGATATCAAAAACTTACTTATAAACTAGATTTCACCAATTAATTTTGCGCAAATGACCAAAGATGTTGAAGCGCGCCTTATAATTACCAATTAACCAGTTCATTTTGAATTATGTGAAGTAAACAAAAAAACTTTATTTTACGAAAATGATTTTTGATATCACATTAATAAAGAACAAAATCAAATGTAAAATTATTGTTAAAATGCAGAATTTTTATCATTAACAATTGCTTTGGAAATTATTTGTATTTATCGAGCATTGTAATTGTTATCCAATTTTTTTTAAATTGTTGCAATATTAATTGTGATTCGACTGTATGTGTCTTGTTGAATAAGGCTGTTATCGATCGGCTTTAATTTTTTAAAGCTGTGAGGATTAAGTGTTTTTAATAAAAACAATATTTATATGTAAATGAATGAATGAAAGAAAAAAGTATATTTTTATATATAAAAAAAAAACAAAATAAACAATTGAATTCAATGTAATGTTTTTTTTTATATCTTCGCCTACTGTTTGAAACTATAAATAGGTAATTTTAATTATGAAAACGCATTTTTAAAAATGTTCTGTTTTCTATTACAAATTATTGAAGCTAATTAAAACGCACAATTTTTTACAAGTATCCCAAACCAATTCTGAATGTCGCCACTTTTTTTTTATGTTGGCAGTGGAGACTTTAATTATTGAAATAATTATTTTAATGACAAATAAAATGTCAAAGTGCCGTCATATTCACCATATTCGCAAACGCCTCCAGTTTGAAAAAATGAAGAAGAGTATGAAGAAATGATTTTAACCCATTGTAAGGTAAAAAATAACCCACATAATTATAATATTCTTCTAAATACTCGGCTTTAACTTTAAAAGACAACAATCAATTTTTTCAATTAATCATTTTTCCTTTCTAATTAAATTTTCAATCAGAAACTTATTTGACCGTATTCACCGAGGAAAGTACCATGATGGACACATCGCCATTTTTTATAATTATGTTTCATTATATCATGAGGCTTTTTGATATAATAACATAAACTTCAGGAGTTTAACTGAACGTATAAACCCTAGTATATTCTAAAATTATTAGACGGTACTAATTGAAGAATATTAGCTAAATTTAAATGTTCTGTTAACTCTTGGTTAACCGACAAATATTCGCTCAATTAATAAAGCATGGATGACATAGTTTTGTGAAAAATAAATTCGCATAAATCCTTATTACATCTAATAAATACGGCATCCTGTTCACAAGCGTGCTGTAATATAAAATCAGTGTAAATAGTTGAGGAAAATAACAATTAACATTATGATGGAAATACAGAAAAGCAGTGACACACCTTCCATGTATCTATGATACATGTTAAAACCACAAAAAATCAACTCCTAAGACTCAGTCATCATGAAAACACCTCTTTATAGATTTATTTTCGATAATAACAAAATAAAAGGTGTAGGGCAGAATCTAACCGAGGTAAGGAAATAAGTAACCCACTATTATATTATTATTTTAATCAAATTCTTGGTAAATAAATAAAATAACACGCTATTAAATAATTCGTAAATATTTTCAAATCCTATTAATTTCTTTCTGAGACGTAAATTTTAATCATAGATATTTCAAAAAGAAACGTGAACGCATCATAAGCAACCCAATATACGCAAAATCCGGTGGCGACATCTAGAAATGCACACGAGAACTATTTTTAGTTCGAAGCATTACGTATGGGGTCGCTAGTTTCGCGGAACGCCATCTTTGCATAAATTCCCCCATTAATTTAGTTCAACTATTTTCTCACAGAGGCCGCCGCAGTAATAGTAAAATAGATAAATTATCACATAAATGGAACAAATCTTTTTAAACTGTTTTTTTAAGTTCCTGTTCCGCGGAACAGTGATTTATTTTCATCGAAACGCGCTATATTTGTCAATTTAACTGTCAACCGCAGATGAAAACATAACCTCAATTATGCCGTAAATGTTGGGAGTCGAATCCTCGGCAAAAGAAAAATGGGCGAGGAAGCGATAGGGCTGACGACGAAGGAGGCCCTCAACAGGCTCTGCAAGGAAATCGAGCTCGTCATCGTCCAGCACAAGACCACCCACAAGAAAAAGTGAGTGACAGTACTTTTTCGAGCCCCCCTTTCTTTCAAAATGTAAACATAAACATTGGATGCAAGTAAATAGTTTATTAGAAAATTAGGATGAAAAATTAGTAGGACGATCAAAAGGGAAACATTTGTAAAAAGTGTTAGTAGTAGTAATGTAAACAAATTATGTAATATTCTGTAATAGCCACTAGATTGTATTTAACCCCTATTTGAATTGTTAAGTTACTTGAAGATGAAATAAATTATAAATAAACGCAGTATATTTTGATCACTAAGTAAATATTTTTAATGGCGAGTGCGGGTATTAATAAATATAACAGGAAAGAGAAGATTACAGCCTTTATTTATAATTTATTTAATTCATGAAAAAAAGTAAATGTAATTTAATTAAATGGGCCTTGAATAACCTAACGTTTACATTTCAGGAGATTGAGGAGATGGATTTTCAATACGCTGCACCACTCGAGCCAATACACCAGTATTAACTACATTTCCGCAGCCGTGCTCTTAATAGCGGCCATCACCTTATTCATCGCGTACTTAATAACAACTGAATCCGCTATACTCCTCTACGAATCCATTCTCATAATAATCCTAGTCACGATCTCAGTAGCTCTTGAATTCTACGAAAACAGGCACCGCCTAAACGAAATCATAAACCGCGTAAAGAAACTGGTGGAGAAGATAAAGTCTGAAATCGAGATAAACGATTGGCGGGGAGAAAACTACCCGCACTTATGTACGCCATTTTCCCCGTGCGTCACACTCCAGTGGACGTACAGGGATAATAAAGTGGTGAATTTACCCTGGGCCTTGCTGGTGAAGGATGATATTATTATAATCCGTCCCGGACAGCTGAGTCCCGGGTACTGCGAGTCGCTCGATAAGTGTAGCGAGTTTCCTCTTTTACACTTTAAGGAAGTGTACGGGCCGAATTTGCAGAATGCCAATGAGATTTTCAGCGTGCCGAAAGCCAGGAAGCCACTAGAGAATAAGAAGTACAGGCTTTTGGAGACTCCGTATTTGAATACTCTGAAGCAGGCGATGGAGCAGGGGTTGGATAGGCCGGCGACGCCGCAGAATCAGCAGCGGCATTTGTTGATGGTTAGGGTTGTGCAGAGGTTCGTGTTGCCGTTTGTTGTTTTTGTTATTTATACAGTCAACGCGATACGGTTTTTGTATTTGGAGAAGATGATCGGAAAAGCGTCGTCTGTTGATTTGTTTCTGTTGGTTCCTGTTTCCGCTGTTTTGCCGCTGATGCCCCTCGTGTTTCCGGTCGTTTGGAATTTGTTGAATTATTTAGGAATGGCTAGGTAAGATTTTCGATATGAATCATAAAAAATTCTTTGTATGCTTCAAAATTTCATAAATATTTAAAAGTTATAAGTCAAAACTTTCCTTTTTTTAATTTCACGAATTTTAGGTTTAAAACTCTGTTTGACGAGGCAATCGACACACCTGAAGACATCAGTTTGTTGGACGATCATGACGTCAAATACGAGTCAGCTTCGGATGTTAAGTTCGACACCAAGTCTGTTTGGTTGAACTTCAAGGAATTGCTACTGGGTGGCGCTGATATGTTGCCGAGGACTGCGAATATTTTACACGTTTTAGGATCAGTAACTGTAAGTTTTCGTCACTGCTAGGCGGATTTTATTCAGTGACTATCAATTTATTTAATTCTAATAGTATCAGGATTTGTTGTGAATTTAGTTGGGTGAAGCTCTGCTCAGCTAAACTCATGAAATGAAACATCATTTCCTTAAACATTAAATAGTAATCGTTAAATTTCTGGTATAAAATTTGTTTAATCTGTTACTCTTAAATTTATTTAAGGAATTGTAAAATTTTGAAGTAATGTTTATTTTCAACAGGCTTTGTGCTGTGTGGACAAAAAGGGTATCCTTTCCTGGCCGAACCCGACAGCCGAAAAAGTGTTCTTCCTACACAATTCCGAGAGCCTTTCAGACAACTCGAGGTTAATAATTTAATTCACAACTGAAACATTAATTAAAAATAACTGTATTTTACTCACAAATGAAAAATTCACTTACTATTCAATGAATTAATTTCTCACTTAACCCACGATGAAATATTTTTATGTTAATAAGAAAAATTCAGTTTTTTTTTTATTAATGCACTTTTTTTTTCTGAAATTGATCACACGTTTTGATTGTACGGTACTGTGATGTGATCATAGATGGCGTTGTGGCACAGAGAGCATGAAACGTAATAGAACTGAACAGTAAATCTGTAAATAAATAAACGGCTCAAAAGTTAGTTATTTTATCAATGGCCCCTACGACATACGTTACATAAACACCGTGTTATGTAACATAAACACCATGTTATGTTATGTCTTAGATATGGATTGTACATGACAAAAGGTGTTGAATAATTTTTCAATATAATTTCATATTTAAATCAAATTCATAATAAATAAAAGACGACACAAGTGCTACCTTTCGCCTAATTTCATGTGGCATTATCAAAGATTCGAGTTTACAAGGTAGACAACCGAGAATCATTGTTTTGTCCATTAAAGAAAGGCGAACTTGTCCTGTTTATGAAAACAGGAAATGACAAATTTTATACAATCGAAAAGTAAAGTTAAGTGAATTTTATTTGTATGTGAAACATTTAGTAATTAAAAGTCATTTTTAATTACTAAATGTATTTTCAATCTCAAGTGAAAAATTCGTTAATTAAAAATAAGTGTATTTTCATTTATAATTGAAAAAAATTAAGCATAATTTATTAAATAAATCAATAATCCTATAATTGACGATAAACAAACGTTCATTTCATCATTTCAGTGAGATCCATGATTCAAAACTTAAACTGAAATAATATAACTACAATTCTTAATTATTTATTTATTTTTAAATTAACATCTTTTGTGTTTGTCAAATAAATTATTTTTTTTTAAAATCGATTTTACTCATCATGTATACATTCTATGATTTGTTTTGGCAGCTTGGCGAATTTGAATGAAATCAATCCCGACGCAGAAGTAACGAAGTCCTCGAACAACCAGCAACCGGAAACGGTGACTCAGCAGTATTCGGAAAGTTCAGGGACAGCGGTGGGTGAAGTCCTGGATGTGACTTACAACCCCAACGATCCCTTCAAGCTACACTTTGATGACATGAAGTGGCATAAGCACTTGAACTCCTTGAAACCGCTCGGTTTAGCAATATTATTGAATACTTGTAATATAGAAACACAGGTAAAAACAAAGTTTGATTTTTTCATTGGCAGTTTTCAGTTGTTTTTTTTTTTTTTTTAAACCGGTAGGTTGGTTTTTTAGTGAATGATTCTCAGCCACCCCTCACCCTGTCCTTGTTAAATTTTTATATTAAACTATAGCAGAATCATACATACATATATTACAATTAAATTTATGATTGTAATCTCCCCACCTGTGGACTCTTGAAGTGTATTAAATTATTAATAAATTAAAGACGACGCAAGCGCCACCTTTTGCCTAATTTCAAGTGGCATCGTCAACGATTTGGGTCTACAAGGTAGACGACCGAGAATCATTGTTTCGTCCACTAAATATTAAATTATTGTTCACAATTAATTG
Organism: Philonthus spinipes; assembly: GCA_963082785.1. NCBI lineage: Eukaryota > Metazoa > Arthropoda > Insecta > Coleoptera > Staphylinidae > Philonthus > Philonthus spinipes. Next base: position 7,631,694 of record OY720314.1, read on the forward strand.
AAATTTATATGATTTTTTTTAATTTAGGAACATTATGCGCAATTCTGCGCTCACATTACGTGCGAGGCGATGTACAATGAAAACTTGGTGCCTGTAACGAACCGGAGATGTCTGTGCGAGTTAGCCAAGGAGATCGGTTTCCTGGAGCAAGCGCAGAAGATATTTTCTCTGGAGCAGCAGCTGTCCACATTCAGGCATTTAGTAAGTAAGGGTACAATAGAAGAAAACCAAAGTGCAATGCTGATTTTTTATGGCAGCTCTATGAACATTTCAAGTGTTCTCTAAATATAAGTGATTTTTATTTCATAGGTGCTTCAATTCTAAGGAAGGAGTTACACTTCTGGCTCTTCCCTTACCACGTTCTAATTGACTGAAAAGACAACAGCTAAAACAATGATAGAATATCTACTTAATGTACAATTTATGAAAACTATAAACTAGTGCGATTTTAGTTCTTATTGAGCGAAAATCAAGCATTTTCTAAAAATAAGTGTTTTTTATTCCATAGACATTTCGATTCTAAAGAAGGAGTTATGCTTCTAGCTCTTCTCTTACTACATTCAAATTGACTGAAAAGAGTCAAAACAATAACAGAAAATCTACTTAATGTACAATCCATGAAAATCATAAACTAGTGCGATGTTAACCCTTATTGAGTGAAACTCGCACTGGTTTATGATTTTTCAGCTTATTTTTATTTTCATAGATTGTACATTAAGTAGATATTCCATCATTTTTTCTTTTCAGTTAATTGGAACATTGTAAGGGTGGAGCCAGAAGTGTAACTCCTTCCATACCGCGTCCAGATTCGGTGCTGAAAACCCAAACACAAGGCTTGTTTGTTTGTTCTGCATTGAGTTGAATTGAATTAATAATAATATCATATAGTAATAATTATTTTCCTCGACACTCAATACGGGTAAAAGAGGATAAGATTAAGAAAGAAAGAATAATTATTTTTATTAACAAAAAAAAAACCTTTATTGGCATTAATTCATCAACATAACAATAATTTATAATATAAATTATTAAATCTGCATGTCCATTCTCATTACAAAATAAATATTTACATTAATGTAACACACACCCCCACATCTCTTATTTTCTTTTCCCATCCCAATCTAACTATGATCTTCACACCTGCCCCATCTTCACTCATCCATTCTCTAATTATCCACACACTTCTTTTCACTCTTGCCTTAAATGGCTTCATTTTTATTACCAAGCTTGTTCTCAATTCACATTCTATTCTTCCATAAATAGGCCTTGTAAGGGTGACAATTTTGTTGGTAATTATAAAATTTATTACAGCAACCAGAGATGGTTCGGAGGGACAATAAATACGCCCGATCCTTGAGCATGTCGACAAAACTGAAATTCCCCTTTCCCCACATGTTCGCAATCGTCGTGAAGGAACTGAGCAGCGGGTCGATGCAATTGCTGACACAAGGAACGGCAGACATAATCCTAGATTCTTGCGTCGATTACTGGGATGGATACGATTTGTGCCCTCTGGCACCCGCAGATAGGAAGAAAATCCAGGATTTTTACCAGAGGACCAGCCTCACTGCGTACTGTACAGCTTTCGCATACCGGTATATAAAAATTTAATCTCATTCAGAAAATTCAATTGCTTTCATTTTAATGTGGCTAATAATATATCCAGCCTGTCTTTCAGGACATTGAAATTTTGAAAATAAATGAAAAATAAAAAAAAACAATAAAGAAAAACCTCTGGACAATAGCCCAGGACAGACAAACACTTTTAGGTGGTGCAATATGTCATAGATCTCATTCATTGCGCACTGGTGTGCTCCGATTCTGCATAGGCAGAAAACACTATTATTTTCACAAGCATTATATTTTCATTTTAGTGTATAGACTACACTAAAATAAAAGTGTAATGCTTGTAAAAATATCTCATTCATTGCACACTGGTGTGTTTTCCGATCTATTATTTTATTGATGAGTTTCAATGTGTTAAGTTAGTTCATATAATTAACTTTTAAAATCACTCATAGCGAATATATTTTTTTATATATATAAATTAATTTGTTTTGCTGTCATTTTAAATTAAAGATTTGAGTGTTTTTAAGGCCGTTGTCAAAAGGTATCAACGACAAATTGAGCCGGGTGTACCTGGAGCTGCCGAGCGACAGCAGGCACTTGTATCAGACTCACAGAAGTCCGACGCCCGTCCACTGGGATTGCCGCAGCGTGCTCGAACCGAAAATTAGGACACCACTGGGACCTTTCTATAGCACGGGTAATGAATAGTCTTTTGCCGAATAACGCCTTGATTACATGAAATAAGTACAGTACTATCGGGTAAGAGAAATATAATGAGACAGTTACTCAAACACTGTTCTGTTTACTATTTACTAGGTTGAGTGATTAATTTATTGAATTGTAGAGGCTTTTATTTGTTGAAACTTCATCCTTGTTTAGATAGAATAAACTTTTCTATCTGTGAGTGTGTAGAGTTATTTTAATTATTTATAATAATAATAATTTTTATTATTTCATAAGAAATGTTTCACCGCACAGTAACATCATCATAATGATTAACATCTTCACCTGATAACATTTGTTATGAGACAATAAAAATGATTTTTTTAAACACTAACGGGTATAGTTAGTGTTTTATTTTTCTAAACTTTAGTCCGAAACATTGCATGCATATTTATGAAGATGTGTATACATGGAATGTGAAGTTAATTCATAACATTCATGTTAAACTTAACATTTTCCATACAGAATAGCCCTGATAGATTACACCTTTAGTCTTTACTTGTATTAAAATTGAAATGATATATAATGAAGCCTCAAACATCTGCAACGTAAGAAAATCACAATCACTTTGTGTAAAATGTGTACTCTTAATATGAACATCCAATCGTATCAATATGTTAAAAATGGTGTCCTTTTTTTTACAGATTCATTATTATATAACGATAGTCCGTGTGCAGAAGTTGCAGATGCCGACAGTTGCTTTGACATGCAGTGCAATCAAGTCTTCATAGGAATGGTAACCATGCAATACCAGGCACAAGCCGATATGGTAATTATTTCATTTTTTATTCATCTTATAAGTGTAGGATTTAATTGCTATTTTCCAAGCTTAAACTGATTATAACAGAATATCCAGCCAGATTTTGCTTGCTAGATCCTCACAATCACTTTTACCAGAGCCTACTAAATATACAGGCCAGAATATTGGAGTGAAGAATTCGAAATCTTGGAAACTACTCAAAGTTCACGTGAAGGAAACATCTCCTGTTCATAACCATTTTTTGAATTTTATTTTCATCTAAATAAATTAATTTTAATTAATGATCATAAGTCTACATACTAAAACTACATGCAAAAATATTTATTATAATTTAACCCGCTTATATAATTGCATTGTTTGTTGTACATCAATTATGTAGCTTACCATCAATGTAAGTTTCTTAGTTTTTATTCGTATTATTGTTATTTTTGCATTTTTTATATTTTACTTTTGTTATTTACGACTATGTAAACAAGATATTTTCTTTGTAATTGGACTGTAGTCTGTTGAGAAAATAAACGATTATTATTATTATTATATCTTAGAGTCCTCCCCACTTCGACATTCTGGCCTGTATATTTAGTAGGCTCTGCTTTTACTCATTCTAAAAGTATTTGATAGCATTTGTTTTAATAATAATATTCTAAACGAGTGAAGGGAAGTCCAAAGTGGTTCAGGTAAAAAAAAAAGAGAAAAGTGGAAATAATTTACCTAACTCGTACAACAAACAAAATGAGAATAAAAATATTCTATATATTACTGTGTAATATTTGTAGTATAGACAGTATTTGATATATGATTTGTCTCGAATACTTTTAGAATGATCTTTCTTTCTTTCTTAATCTTATCCTCTTTTACCCCTATTGGGTGTCGAGTTAGAATGATCTTGAGGATCTTAAAAGCATGAACAAGTTGCCATAAAGAAATTTGGAAATGCTCACACTAATTCTTTCTTGTGATTGATTCAGGTGCAGCTGATTGAACAACTGGAAAGGGCGTGCATACGATTCGTGCACTTCAGCAAAGAAAACGAGCTGAGGTCGCGGGTTTTCAGTGAAAAAATGGGACTGGAAAGCGGCTGGAACTGCCACATATCATTATTAAGCGATAGGAACAGGTAAGTTTGTCCCCACAAACGGCTTTCTCTGTTTTTTTTAAAATTGCATTTAATGTACGAATGTATGTGTATAAAGTTTGCTTTAAATGTGGGTAAATGTATATGTCTGATAATGTTTATAAAAAAATATATATTTGTGCTAACATTACACTTACTATAAACCACCTCTTAAATTGACAAGTCGCACATTTAGTTCAGTTTTCTGTCTGAACTAGTACCCCCCAGTTTAAAGTTTTGTTACGATTATTATTGGGTTTTTAATCCATGGCCTCCTAAATTGACAAGTCCTCTTATACTTTTAGTTCAATTTTCTGCCTGCTAGAGGGTGCTAGTTTCTGTCTAATTGGGAGATAGTTTAAGGTCCCTATTTCAATTACTAGATAATAAAATATACTATTATCATGTTTATAATAATAATGAAGCTAACTTTTTCTTAAATAAAATAATGCTTGACAAGTACTTCAATTCGCAAGCAAACTATTGTGAAGGAAAGATTTTTTACTTTAGGTTCTGCATTTTTAAATGTTATTAAATTTCCACTCTCGCTAATTCTGAATAAAACAAAATTAGTATGTTCAAGTTATCGAATATGAAATATGTATATTTCAATTGATTGCACAAATACTATAAATAAAGGCACTGAACCATTTTTTCTTTAATTTTCTATCAATGTTAATCAATTATATGTAAAAATTACAGAATATGAATCATTGCGAAATGTAGTTTTTAGCAACAAATGGGGCTTTATTCTATTGCTCAAATTAGACCTAATATTTATTCACCTGATATGTGAACAAATCCAGTAAATCTCATTATCCATCAAAGACAAATCATTCATAGCTTGTAGAGCTGAAAGTGATTAGATCTGGGAAAAAAAATCACCTGAGGGAGTCCCCTTTTTCAATACAGATATTTTTCAAGTATCACAGGCTATATAAGGAACGCAGTGACTTGTCAGTTTATGAGGCTATGCTATAAACTTAAAAAAAATGAATTAAAATGCATTTTTTCTCAAAAAAAAAAAAAATTAAATACACTTCATTTTAAAATCTCTTACAAATAAAACAATGTAATTAAACATACACAAAGTTTGGCATATTTCAACATTTTTCAAAGAATTATTAAGTTTTTGCAATTTTAAAACCCCACCCACTAAATACAGTTCTCTCAATATCAATGCACATAAAAATATAGAAGATTGAGTGTGTATATATTTGTTAGTTTTCTCTTCATTTCTCTTTCACGTTTATTTCATGCAGCATCAATAAATCACCACTCAGTATTAGTAATTTGAATATTTAGCGAATAAATGTTATTCATTTTATGTTTTTAGATTTGAACTGAGAACAATGCATGCGATGTATAACGATATAATAACTTAGTAAGTGCCTTGGATGAATGTTAAACGAAACCAAAAGAAAAAAGAATTGATTGATACCCTCTGTGTTTTATTTTCTCTTTTTTTGTTGTCTCTAATGGATGCATCTCTGTGTTTTCGTTGTCTTACTAACTAAAACTGGGGCTAGGCAAGACGTCGTCGGGCAGATGTACGGCGGCGGACCCTCACCCCGGCTAATAAGATGTAAGGACGTTAGACGTAAATCGCAAAGCGACCGACGGCTATACTCGGTCGACACGCCCTCTAACGATTTCAAGAATATTCTTGATAGGTACCAACACATACTCTAAATAATAATTTATATACTCGTAGTAGTTGTTTGTTTGTTTTTTTGTTGGTATTTTCGTTGGTTGTTGTGTGTTGAGGGCGGCACGATTACACGGTTTCTGTTTTAGTAATTTGGAGTCGTCGAGGACGATGAGCTTTTCTGCGCCCAGTGCGATCAATATGGATCAGACGGTGGTGCGGTTCGATATGGAGAACCAGCCGCTCGTAAGGCAGATTTCTGATGATAATACGCAGCAGGATTTGTTGGCCGGTGTGGATAAGGCCGGAAGCGAGGAGAGTCTACAGATTAATGCCGTCGATTTGAATAAGGATACTCACGATTGGCAGTCGTTGAGTTGTTTGACCGACAGCACTGAGCAGAGTGCTCCCATCAATTTCGACATGAGCAACAGGGTAGGTTGTTTTTAATAATCTCAAAAAATACGTCATAATTCCAAAATTATGTTTGTATTTAAATCTTGATAACTTTATAATTAATTCAGATTATTTCAAAATTCTTTAATGTCATTCTAATTTGAGCAAATTTTTCACTTCTAATAAAATTAGAAATAATTTTAATAATCTGGCCATGGTAACGCCCTCCAAATTCAATCCACTATATTAACTGATATTTTTTTCTATTTCCGACACTCTTGGGAGCCTGAGAAACGCCGCACGCATAATTAAACACGTTGTGCAAGAGTCCGGTTGAAGACTAGAGCCATTTTGGATGTGTTTTTTTTTTCTAAAAACATGAAATTTGTAGTCTACCAACTACCGACAAAATCGCATTTCAAAACATTCATTCGAGTAAAATATCCCAAAGTTGACCCATTTTTCAGGCGTAATTCAAGTTGTGAGAAACATAAAAAAATTGTCAAGTGTTTAATTTAAAATGAATTAATCATTACTTGTTTAGGCGAAATTGCCTAGAGGCATTGACAAAATCAGGCCACACATCGAGCTGATCGATAACGTACCTTTGCTCGTCTCCCTCTTCACCGACTGCACGGCGAACAGCACAAAAGAAATGCTGCACATAATGCAGGATTACGGTGAGATTGTCTGCGTGATGGGATCTTCGGCCAACAACGAGAACATGGGGATTTTCCTACAAGCCGACGCAAGGTGAAAAATTAAAAATTTTGACTTCATTATAAATATAAGTAAAGATCACTTGGTTTGGTTATCTGTAAACTTTTTTTCCCATTTGAGTTTGTCCTACAAAGAAAATTCCCGTAAATAACAACTTAACAATTTAAGAAACCCTGACACCAATTGGTAAAAGGGGACATCGATTATATATATATATATATATATATATAACAATTTAAGAGACTGATAATCTCTTCTGTATTACTCTTGACATACAGTCTTTCATTTAGAGAGAAATATTAATAGAAAAAAGGATTTAATCATTTGGTCGCAGTTATTTAAATAAATTAAATAAAAAGACTTTAAAATTATTATTAAATTATTTCCTCTTTAGCTACTATGACATTTTGACTTATGTTACATGTTAAAGTACTTATGTAATATAAGTGAAAATGTCACTGTAGAGAAAATAATTTAATAATTATTTTCAAATTCTTTTTATTTAATTTAGAGAGAAATATATTGTTAAAAGATTTTTTTTTAGCATTGCTGTAGAGCCCGTCTATCCACAAGTCTGCCAAAAACGCGAAACATTTACCACACTACCAGAAGGCGCGAACTACATGTCCCCAATAGACTTATCCCGTCGACTCAACTCAATCCCCTGCTCCCTGTCTTTCAAACGTGACCAACCCATATCGATCTACCGCTTGGTGATGGAGGCCCGACACTACATGTCCAACTTGTGGAACATAGGTAATCAATTTTCCAAATTTTGAGTGTTAATATTTACGAATCCTCGACACCCAATACGGGTAAAAGAGGATAAGATTAAGAAAGAAAGAATATTTACCAATTATATTAATTAAATATTTAATATTGAACATCATTTGTTGTAAAGCTCAATTTTGGCTGTCGTGCTGCATAACGGTGAGCGTCATACAGTTGGCCGCCTCGCTGTTCATGCTCCCGGCCATTTTAACGACAGGACAGGTCATCTGGATAGTGTGCGTGATGGTGCCCGTGCTCAGTGTGTCGCTAATTGGAACTAAGACTGACGCGGATATCATGAAAAAGCCACAGGGGAAGAACCAGATCATTTTTAATAGAGAGGTAAATATTAGTGATGGGCAAGTTCGAAAATCTCAAAGATCTATCATGTCAAAGATTGATCAATCAACTTTACAGTTGATAACATTCTTCATTACAGTGAAAAAAGTTTACAGTTTTTGTGTAATCTCATGTTGGACAGCATCAGACACATCCTATTATATAAACAACATTCACATGATGGTTCCATTGTAGCTTATTTAGGTTTGAAAAACGTTTTTAGTTAATTGTTTGAACATACTTTATTACAGTGAAAAATCTCCCCATTATCCTAATATATAAATAGCATTGTCAGGATGGTTTCATTGAAGCTTTTTTCGGTCTGGGTAACACCTTATCATCGAAAGTATGGTTTCATGAAACCATCAATCCAACAGACCACTCACTATATACAAAACATTGAGAAAATAGCAGAATAAAATCATATTCAAGCGTAAACAATTTTATTTTTTGTATTTCTTTGTTTTCATTTTAGGTAGCTTCATTTGTTTTGTGGTATTACGGGACCAAATTCCTGCCAGTCATATTTGTCGTGCTTGTGTCATTCGCGGGTTTACTGGCCACTTACTGCATGGGCGTGTGCTCGGCTCAGAACTGCACTTGTGTTTTGTTTTATCTGCCCATCGAGCAGCAAAACTCAACGGTGACTGGTGGATGGACGGACACTGCGCACAGCTACACGTTGAACTTCGCGCAGAATTTTATTGTGATACTAATCTTAATTCATTTGAGTAAGTAATGATAATAATTAGTGTTGGGTAAAATCGAGTGAATTTAATAATCGAGTATTTCTGAATAACTAATTTTAAGTAGCTAAAATTAATAAATAACAATAAATAGGAGTTTATTTATAAATAGGTAACACTTTCATTTGTTTACTTTACATATGCTAAGAATAAGTTAGGCGTGAATATCAGCTAAGTCATTTTTCAGATGCGGTCGGTAAAAGTGTTCGGGATAAACTCATTTCAATTAATTTGAAAAATATGAAAATTTTATTAAATAAATAATTTTCTATTTATTATGAAAATTTTATTTTTGTGGCCAGTAATTAAATGTTACATTGTTATCGGTTACATTGTATACAATACAGTATTTTAATCAATGCAATTTAAATTGATTTCATTTATGTACTGATACAGAAAAAAAATCACATATCTTGGGAATTCAACTTAATTATCGCATTTTATAAAAATAATCATTTTATTTCTTTTCACTATATTTTTTTTTCAGTAACAATTTCGATTGGATTCGTACACAGAGAGCACAACATCTGGAACCGAAGTCCACATTCCAATACAATCTGGCTTTTAACCATAATTTCATTGTAAGCTTTGATTTCTATTTCCGTTAGAAAAAATCCTATTATTTTTTATTGTTTCACACAGAATGGGGTTGCAATTGGTGTATTCTCTAATCAACTTCCTGACAATGAACGGGAACAGTGAAAATGGCATCAACAATTACTTCCGGAACATCCTGCTTATATTCGCGCTAGTTTCTCCCTTATTCACTTTCCTTATCAACGAACTCGTCAAACGGGAGGAAATAAAGTGAGTATTAATTTGAATTTGTTGTTACCGTTGCAAAGGTTTACATTTAATTTTATTTAGATTTCGTAATTGTAACTTAATTTTTTATATTAATTAAGATGATTGAAAATTTATTGATTGTGAGATAATTTTTTAATTTACTTTCTTTCTTAATCTTATCCTCTTTTACCCATATTAGGTATTGAGGTTAAATTATAACTAAGGTGACTTAATATTTCATAACATAAAAGTTGACAAAAATGCAAGTACAATTTTAGTAAGATAAACCTAACTATAATTTTGATATAAATTAAAGTTAATTGTAAGATGACTGCACATTAACTCAAGGTACTCTAATTTTTAAAATCCTGAATTATGAAGCAAACTAAATAAAATTTCATTTAAGGGCGAACTTGAGGCACCAAAGGCGAGCCCGGCTTGAATTCGGCACGAAGCTGGGGATGAACTCGCCGTTTTGAGAAGCGAAAACAATCTGCAATTTTTTTTCGAGAAGGGCGATCACACCAAATGAGGGGACATTAATATGAGAATAAATGAAACTTGCCTTTTTTACATACTCCGAACTAACTTCAATGTGTTCAATTTTCATCATGTAAATATTTTTAGACAAATGTGATTTTTTATTTTGTAAACTGAAACAATGGACTGTTTTATTTTAATATATCTGTATATGTATATGTGATGTGTATATAATAATAAATGTTTTAATATAAATGGATTGCGCACTGCTGATTTTATATAATGAACATTTTCAGTTTTCAAACTTCGATGTTTCCTTGGCCATGCCATCAGTCATCAACAGACCACGGCCTAATAGTCTGGAAATCAACAATTCTAACATTTTCAGCATAGGGATATATAGAATGAGGATAAACTCAATGGAGGAAAAACTACAATCAGGCTATTCCGTATGTAAAATATTACATTTAACATACACTTTGTTATTTTTTATTGTCACTGCCTATACGAGCGCGTTATTTTTTAAAATCACAATGAAAGTATACAAATAAATTCTGCTTTGATTGTGAATTAAAAAAGTAATTTTTTAACGACAATTAAAGTATACAAATAAATTATACTTTAATTATGTTAAAAAATATCGTTCACATTAAATTTACCATTTCGTGTAGCGAATAGCCCCGATTGAGTCTAAAGTCTGGTTATTAGTAATATTCTTACAATTTTTGTACAGAAACTTTTAATTGCGTTTTAAAAAATTAACAACTATTTATAGACTAGCTGAAGAAATAAACGGATTTTAGGACTTCGTTTATGTCGAAATTGCCGGTTTTCGGCAATTTTCTAAGGACCCGATTCAACTTTCTCTTCGTCAACTCCACCACTGAACCGTCTTCTGTAATTTCACTGTAAAAATACAACATAATTAATAATCACACACGAATTTCCTTAAGAGAGTAAACAAATTAACAGTATTCTAAATTTTGACAAAATACAAATGAAAGCAATTTAACGGAGAAAATTCCATCATCAATCAGGTTTTAAAGAATGTCAAGATGATTAGAATTTGCAGAACATAGGGTTCATAATTGCTCGGGAATGAGAACGATGAAAATAGTTTATGGAAATTGCAGCTGTAGTAAGATAAAATTTTAATTACTCTTCAATCAACTTAACTATCAACCGATAATCACTTGTGAACGAGATTGGTACAGGAAATGAGAATGTAAATGTACCAAGCTATGGTAAAATTCAGTCGTTATGGATTGTGGAGTAAATCCATAACGACTGAACCCTATTACTTATTATTAAACTATATATACACTATATGGACATTATTATGGATATTAGCAAAAAAATAGACTTACTTCGAATGATAACTATATTTTTCTGATAAAAACGCCGAAAGGTCTTCCAATATCGGTTCCGAGTGTAAGGCCACGAATTGTTCCCTACAAATCTAGAAATAAAAAATATATAAACAAATATAATTGACTAAACACTGGAAATTGTTTTTTTTTTTCTCATTGTGTATCGAGTTGTACCATATAATCGAGAACATTTCTCCTCTAGAGTGCTTTGAATTGAAAAAATGATGTTGGTAGAAAAAGTAACTACATGCTATAGGTTATGTTATTCTAACAAATTGAAGAATTTGATTTGATAAATAGTCACAAATGTGTGTGATTTATTTGTTTATATCCTGTGGTGTCAACAAAATATAAAATAAAGAAAAAAATGTGATGGGCAAGATCGATCAATCAATGACCCATCGGTTGAAGAACAGAGCCGCTCGAGCTGATCGGAAAGATTGAGCCGTCAAAAAGATTGATCCAATCAAGTGATTTGAAATGTTATCCAAAAAAAATCGAGCCGCTCATATAGTTCGAGCAGCTCGATCACCTGCAAGGATCGAACAGTCAATCTTTTTTATTCGATTTTGCCCATCACTAAAAAAATCAATGCACTCTAGAGGAAACAAGTTTTCGATCATATGGTATTTGCAACTGAGTAGACCGTCAAGCAATGCACTACTATGAGGGTACAGCGTAAGGCACACAATATTTCTCTACGAACCTTATTCATAATATGTACAGTAGACGGATGCGTCCAATAGCAATCATGCACTGAAACAAAAGTGATGCCAGCTCTTTCACTATACAGTGAAGTCAACATCATGTGACTAGAATCCAGGGAATGGATGAAGTTGGGCGGAAAGGCGTTCTTTTGCTTCATGACATTTGGCCTCCTGCAAACAAACAAAAAATTAAACTAATTTCTTTTTGCACAAATGAAAGAAATGTCACATTTGTTCCCGAAGGGTAAAAGTGAACATATGTTGCCGGAATGCCCAAGTGGGGAAATAGATAACGCTTGCGTTATCTTCAATATATTATGATTCATATCAGGTATTTAATTACAAGACGAGATCCTTTCAACCGCCTTCATCAAGGCATTGCACGAAAAACTGAAAATGGCCATCATGTAAATGAATGGTTATTTCTAATTGGTAAAAATATTTTTACTCTTTGTAAAAATGATTATTTAGTTATTATTAATTATTTTCACAATTATTTTATTTGAAATAACTGTGACCCAGTGAATAAATATGTTTTTCCTATTATTGTATTTGTTCTGTTAGAGAGCTAATTCCGTAAATAAAGTATTATTATTATACTAACTCGAATTTATCCATAATAAAAGGTTGTATCAACTCTGAGCTGTTGAACTTCTTAAACCTAAAGTACGGCTGTACGATGGGAAGGCCCATCGGAGTGACCCACTCAACGTTCTGACCACACACAGAAGAGATAAGACGAGCGCATTCCGTGAACCAGTCTTGGATCTCCCGTGTCGACGTGAACATCGTCCGCAGGGAGTCGAAAGTGCGGGATGTCAGGTAAGATGAGCCCGACCAGACACTCTCCTTGGGGAAGTCGTCGATGTCCTTCAGTTGCCTGGCGATTTGGAGGCGGGCACCGAATCTGGTCACCCCGTAAACGGTCGTCATGACTGTTTGTTTGATCACTTTGCGTTTTACGAAACCTTCTAATGTTTTCGCTATCTGAAATAAATCGAAGTATTGTAAGTAGTGCGTATAAAGCAAGATTGTCAGGTTTATAAATAACGGTCAATATTGTGAATAACTGTTGAAATCATCGACAACAATAATTCAAAGATTTCTAAGTACTGCATATACAGCATGATTGTCAAGTTTATAAATAATGGTCAATATTGTGAGAAGCTGCAGAATTCATCGACAACCATTTTTACAAGGGAAGAGTTTTTAATAGTGTTGATTTCTGTGCTATTAGACCTTAAATGAATACTCTAATTTTGTTGCCAGGTACTGTTGTACCTTCCACTTAATTTATTTACAACTTAACAATATGTCATTGCTGCAACCACTAAAATCTAACCATCATAAAATAACTGCAAATGTTGATGAAAAAAAAAAACGTACCTCTGAACCATTTTCTGCATCAATTTTCCGCTTTTCTTCTACTAAAACAGCGACAGCACTGTAAACATCTTGCGGAGCTGAAGCGGGCGTTAAATTAACAGAAAAAGCACCAGCGCTGTCTCTGCCCAAAGCGGCATAATGCTGCAGTCCGTTGCAACTTCCGTCCTGATGTACTGGGAAATGGGAGACGAATTTTTCTGGATCTTCAGATCTAAATAAAGTAGACAGCACACGTTATTAGTATTAATTCAATAAATAACGGATTTTAACATTTAAAAAAGGTGATGTAAGGATTATATTAGGTTTATATTTTTTGTTGAACTAATTGGGCTGATTCACAACTGTAATTAAAATTTTACCTAACAGCAGCTGCGATTTCCATACAGCACGCCAGAGTCTGCCAGGGTTCCTCAGATTCTGCCCACCATTTCCTCCCATTCAAAGGATTATCGGCGGAATCCAATATATCATCCATTATGCTATTGGCGAATGTCAATCTACAACAATTAAAACTTGTAGATAATTCCAAATCTTGTAAGTGTTCGAAGAGATTTACCTGTCTTCAACTTTATCCCTCTTTTTTAAACCAGTCAAGTTGATCAAATGCAACTTCAACCAGTCCAAACCGTCTGGGCCTAAAGGCCGCCCTTCGGCAAAAATTAGTATCGATCTCGCCAAGTCCGAACCAAGGTGGTTGAGATGTGGCGGGATTGGATACACGCGACCTCTGAAGTCCATATTGTGCGGCAACCAAAATACGTCATCCCTGAACTATTGAAATAAATTGAGATTAATAAATTTATTTCAATTTAAGGCTCAAATCATACTAAATTTCCAACTTTATAAAATAACACACACCAAAGATACATATATTAACAGTAAAAGTATTCTTTAGCTACTGTGATATTTTGACTTACGTTACGTAAGTACTTTAAAACAAATGTACGGGGTGTCCAAATATGAAAGGTCACCGGCTATATCTCAGGAACTATAAGCCCAAAAGCTTTCAAGTAAAAAAAAATTGATCATGAAAAACTGCGTAAGTTCGTAACTCTTCCAGCAATGAACAGTCGAAAATATAATAAAAAAAGTTCTAATAAAGGCATCATAAAGCTACACTTTTTGAAATCGTGATGAGTCCATGAAACAAAAATGTCACAATTTTTTTCTCTTACTCCCCACCTCTTATTTCAAGGTGGGGGAAGGTCCAAATATTTAACAAGCAAATCTCAAATAACTCTTTTGTTTTTTGGACACGCGGTACATTAAAATAACTACTTCTCAGGCCTGTACCCCACAAGACATTGAATTATATAATGGACATTTGCTATTGCAAAACAATAACATATTGTATAATGCAACAATTTTTGATTTGAGAATATTTAATGCAAAGAACGAAAAATTACATAATATAAGAAATAGCAGACACTTCTTTTGAGATTCGTCCCTCGTCAATACAGCCTTGTATAATTATAAAATTGTTAAATTATACTGCCTGCTTTTTCACCTCACACTGAGAAGTAGAGAGGAACATGTAACGATGTTATATAAGACTAAATAAATAAAATAAAATTATACTGCCACGGCTGCGATCTACGGTGCAAATGATGATGGACGCAAATACCACGCGCATTCTTAATTGTTCTCAAAGAAAAACATTCTCGACTCAGATTTAAATAAAGCCTCACTGGCTATTAATAATAATAGAATTATTGTTAACATATCTGTCATTGTGAGTGCTAACGTGGGTGTTGAAAACTCACATGGTTAGCCAATGATAGCCTGTATAAACAATCGCACCACAGAGAATACATCTCCGCCCTTTTCCTCCTGTACTGCAACTTTTGTCTGAATATCGAGTAACGCTGGCTTTTATCCATGTCAGCTGTGAAATTCGGGGGCATCTTCAACGATGAAGGAGATTCTGGGACGTCCAGTTTTGACGACCCGCCATTTTTAAACACCTAAGAACAAATCCTCAAATCAAAACCATTTTCAAATCACAGTATAAGTATATATATATGTATATTCAGTGACCCTTTCTACCTTTTTAGGTGTAGGGTTGGTATAAATATAAATAAATATATTTCATACGTCAACGTATACATGAATTTAAAAAAATATTACTTAATTTTAATTTCAATTAAAACAACAATTAAGACAACATTAAATAGTTCCACGACTCTAGGGAATCTGAGCATTACGAATAATTATGCCCTCATTTCAACGCAACACCCAAAATGGTGTTACCGGCGCTCATATCGCGAACGCCGGTCCCTCAGATTTTAATTGTTTTATATTCGCGATCATCGGTCACCACGTCATTTCATTAATTAAATTATTTATTTTTCATAATTTCATTCCGTGTTTGCAGCATAATCGCTCGCACAAGTAAAATCCTTCTTTTGTTATAAAATATGTTAAGTTTGTTTGAGGCAATAAAATTTGTATAATCTCGTTTTTGTCATAAACAAGGTATTACGGCGCATCCGAAAGCGGATTATCGTCCCTTTCAGGCATGGGATTTTTAAACGGTTTTGGTACAGAAAAATTTGCACATCTGTGCCAAAACTTTGGATTTCCAAATCCCTCGAAAAACCCATGCCAGATAATTGCGCGCCGTAATGCTTTGTTCTCGATTGCGGCCCTAATAGCTTTTTCGCCGCACCGCGCCCGCCGCACCGCCCTAAAGGTACAGACTTGTAACAAGATCAGATAAAACGGGAAAAGTACAGTCTTTATAAAATTGTTAATTTAATCGAAATTATTGCACAACTAATCAACAACAACAAAAAAACTAATAAATAGCGAGTGCTATCTGTCGCTGGATGCTACAAGGAAATTGACAATATTGTATTTCTATGGCCAAGCAGGAGTTTGGTCATCAGAATTGATTTGTTTATTTTTATATTTATATGTTTTTTAAAAAAAAAAAAAAAAAAACACAACAACATAATACTCGACAGTATTGTTATTTCAAATCGACGGCAAAGTCCAGTAGCATCCAGTAAAGTATTTAATGATAAACTTAGCGTGCAATAATTTCGATTCGCGGACTAAAAATTATGTTTTAAGATTTAATTTCATTTCATTGTTTTTTTTTTTTTTTTTGCAATTACCTGATCTTCGTTATAAGTCTGAAACAATTGTAAATATTATAAATACGTAATATTATTGCGTTCGGGGTGATACTCAGCCGTCCACGCACATCCGACGACTGAGCGCGCTGTTACCCCCACTTAAGGGATGTTGAGCGCGCCCTTAAATACTGGACGCGTTCAACCCCTAAGTCAGTTTTTCAATCCACTCTTCGGAGTCGAAAGTTTCCATTCACTCTTCGGAGTCGTAAGTTTTCCCTTCACTCTTCGGAGCACAAGTTAATTTTCGTCTTCGGACACGTACAGTCAACGAGTTAGTTTTTCGTCCATCGGACACGTACACAATTCTTGTAAGTTTTTTTTGTAAATCTTTATATTTTGCAAAAATATTGTTCCATTTAAATTTTTTTTTTTGCCTTAATTAATTTTGTTTGATAGTCTTTTAATATATTTATTCTTGTCTGTGCACTATTATTCATATTGTCTAACCCCATCACGTTTACATGAAATTAAGCGAGAACCCTAAATAACACCCTGAGCTAAAGTTCTCATGCCGAGCTAACCCTTATTACCAAAGCCGTCGTGTTCTCACGAGCGCAACTTGCCACCTTTTTATATATATATATATATATATAAAAAAGGAGCAATAATAGCAGGGACGGTTGTGCTAGGCTAGCATCCCGCGGATTTTAATTAAAGTCAATCACTTAAATTCAAAATCCAACCGCGTGGATCGCGCCCCCCCGTAATAATTGGCGCCCAACGTGGGGCCCCGCCGTGTAAAATCATTATTTTTTTTCTCAGGGTTAGATTTTTGTTTACTTCAAATTGCCTAATTCTTTTATCAGTCCATTATCAATAGTGCATTTTTAATTTTGATTGTAAGAAAAAGGCTAATATATACAAAAAAACAATATTTTTGTAAATATAAACAAACTTACAAATCACAATGGACAACGCCAACGGATCGAGCCGCTCCTCCATCGAGAGCATTATTGAGAAGCTCTCGAAAATGCCAACTTCCGATCTGGATGAGATCAGCCGGATCATCTTCACGCCGCGTCACCAGGAGACCACCACGACGGAAGTTCCGGTACCCAAGAGGAATCTGATGTTCGCCTCAACGGAGGAGAGGAATCAGCCGATCCCGCTGCCGCGAGCAAGGACAAGCAGACCGCCAACCCAGGACGTTTCACCACACCGGGGGTTAAGTCCAAACAGCGTGACCGAGGAGCTGATGAGAATGGATGAACAGCGAGAGAGGCGTTTCTACGAAGACGCAAGGCGGCGCCAGGAAAGCAGGAACGCGTCTCACCCGTATCTGGGACGGATGAACGAAGAACGGGACTGGCACGACGTCGAAACACGAGCCCGCGAAGCAGCTTCCTTGCAGTACCACACGGAGCTTATAAAAGCGCTCCGCGAACTTCGGGAGAGCAACTCCAGCAACCCCACATTATTTACGGGAAAGGAGCCGGAGAAATTCATCGAGGAAATGGAAAGGGAGTTCCGAGGGCTATTGCTCACTGACGCGGAAAAGAATCGACGCGCATTAGCCCGCATTGACAAATCAATTTCCTCGCGGTTCGCCTATTATTTCACAGACGAAATCTCGTGGGATAAGGCGAAAGAGCTGTTCTGCGCAAGCATAGCGGATCCGGACACGGTGTTGCACGACGAGTTAGCCGAACTCGCATCAAGGCCGCAACATAAACAACCACCCGGCGCGTACGCCATGAGGAAGGCGTCGTTGCTGAAAAAGCTTGTACCTTATTGGACCACACGCCAAAAGGTAAAGCTGATGTGGCGGTTATCCAACGAGGAATTAAAAAGGGGGTTAATTACAATGCCGTCCAGCGTCGACGATTTTATCATGAAGGCGGCTCAATTGACAGCGCTTCATGGTTTACCTCCAACCGTCCCGCCGCAAACCGCCTCAAAGGAAAGGACTAATCAGCCCGCTCATCACTGGGGTTCACCACCTCCATGGAGGAGGTATAACCAAGGCTATCGGCCGGATAGCCCACGGAAGGGACACAGTGATCGCCGCCCCCATCCAAGCCAGCAGCGAAGAGAAGACGCCCCAAGGAGGTATACGCCGCCCCCAGCCCGTCGTGAAATACAACATATGGAGAGACCCAGGAGCCCACGAGATCAGGAGGACCGCTACGTGGAGAACTGGAGAGCACACGAGTCGCGCCCTGCCGCCAGCGAGCAGCCGCGCATCCACCCCACGCCCAGAGCCACGCCCCAGAAGGCCGACACCGAGGCCCCGCTCCCCACCGATGTGCCAAATATGCCAGGAAGGTCGTCATTGGCACAAACAATGCCCGAGAGAGAGGCATTCAGGAAACGAACAAATCGGTGGAACCGAAAGAGCGGATTAATTTCGGAACCACCGTCTCTCAAGGAAACGACCATGGCTCTCGGAAAACGGACCCTCTACGGATAAGCGATTTCACACCTCTCCCCGTTAACGGCGATTTCTGGGCAGCCGTTAATTAAACTTCAGATCGGCAACGCGACCATCGATGGACGCTCTAGTGCCGAGTGCCGCCTATATGGACACAATAGTGCCGGGCGTTAGTGTAGTGTTTTATTTTAAGTTACGGACGCTCATTTAGCCGAGTGATTAGTTTTAGTTTCCGCGTTTAAGTTAGGGTTATTTTCGTTATTTTAGGTTTGGACGCTCATAAAGCCCGAGTGTTAGTGTAAGTGATAGTTTTAGTTTCCCCTATGGACGATTTTACATTGCCATGTCGCGTTCTTGTTCGCCGCGTTTCATCGTTGACCCAGCAACATGGATCCGGACCACCAGCAAGACGCCCCCAAGATCCCCTCGGCGTGCTGCCCCACGTCCAGCAGTAGCAGTCAGGGACACCACGGAAAAGCTACCGCTTTCCCACCCTCGGATGAATGGAGTGTCATCCAGGGACAGCACCGTAACACGACCCGTGTTACTCCGCCTTCGGACTGTCGCCGCCCATCTTCAGATTCAAGGCCCACTAGGACGCCCCCAAGATCCCCTCGGCGCGCTGCCCCACGTCCAGCAGTGGCAGTCAGGGACATCGCCGGAAAGCTGCCGCTTTCCCACCCTCGGATAGATGGAGTGCTATCCAGGGTTCGCCCTGTAACACAACCCGTGTTACTCCGCCTTCGGACCGTCGCCGCCCATCTTCGGATTCAAGGCCGACCAGGACGTCCCCTAGATCCCCTCGGCGTACTGCCCCACGTCCAGCAGTAGCAGTCAGGGGCACCACGGAAAAGCTACCGCTTTCCCACCCTCGGATGAATGGAGTGTCATCCAGGGACAGCACCGTAACACGACCCGTGTTACTCCGCCTTCGGACTGTCGCCGCCCATCTTCAGATTCAAGGCCCACCAGGACGCCCCCAAGATCCCCTCGGCGCGCTGCCCCACGTCCAGCAGTGGCAGTCAGGGACATCGCCGGAAAGCTGCCGCTTTCCCACCCTCGGATAGATGGAGTGCTATCCAGGGTTCGCCCTGTAACACAACCCGTGTTACTCCGCCTTCGGACCGTCGCCGCCCATCTTCGGATTCAAGGCCGACCAGGACGTCCCCTAGATCCCCTCGGCGTGCTGCCACACGTCCAGCAGTAGCAGTCAGGGACACCACGGAAAAGCTACCGCTTTTCCACCCTCGGATGAATGGAGTGTCATCCAGGGACAGCACCGTAACACGACCCGTGTTACTCCGCCTTCGGACCGTCGCCGCCCATCTTCGGATTCAAGGCCGACCAGGACGTCCCCTAGATCCCCTCGGCGTGCTGCCACACGTCCAGCAGTAGCAGTCAGGGGCACCACGGAAAAGCTACCGCTTTCCCACCCTCGGATGAATGGAGTGTCATCCAGGGACAGCACCGTAACACGACCCGTGTTACTCCGCCTTCGGACTGTCGCCGCCCATCTTCAGATTCAAGGCCCACCAGGACGCCCCCAAGATCCCCTCGGCGCGCTGCCCCACGTCCAGCAGTGGCAGTCAGGGACATCGCCGGAAAGCTGCCGCTTTCCCACCCTCGGATAGATGGAGTGCTATCCAGGGTTCGCCCTGTAACACAACCCGTGTTACTCCGCCTTCGGACCGTCGCCGCCCATCTTCGGATTCAAGGCCGACCAGGACGTCCCCTAGATCCCCTCGGCGTGCTGCCACACGTCCAGCAGTAGCAGTCAGGGACACCACGGAAAAGCTACCGCTTTTCCACCCTCGGATGAATGGAGTGTCATCCAGGGACAGCACCGTAACACGACCCGTGTTACTCCGCCTTCGGACCGTCGCCGCCCATCTTCGGATTCAAGGCCGACCAGGACGTCCCCTAGATCCCCTCGGCGTGCTGCCACACGTCCAGCAGTAGCAGTCAGGGACACCACGGAAAAGCTACCGCTTTTCCACCCTCGGATGAATGGAGTGTCATCCAGGGACAGCACCGTAACACGACCCGTGTTACTCCGCCTTCGGACCGTCGCCGCCCATCTTCGGATTCAAGGCCGACCAGGACGTCCCCTAGATCCCCTCGGCGTGCTGCCAAACGTCCAGCAGTAGCAGTCAGGGACATCGCCGGAAAGCTATCGCTTTCCCACCCTCGGATACATGGAATGCTATCCAGGGTTAGCCGGGTAACACAACCTGTGTTACTCCTCCTTCGGACCGTCGCCGCCCATCTTCGGATTCAAGGCCCACCAGGACGTCCCCCTCTCCCCGAAACCCCTTCGGTGAGGACAGCAGGATCCCGGCCATTGCCTCGCATCCCCGCCAAGGACAACCACCCACCAGCCGACCACATTGACGGAAGGATGCCGAGCCCTCCGTCGATCGCCGCCTCCAGCCTGGATGTGCCGCCCAGGTCGACTGCCGCCGTCGGCGTTGCGGCTATAATACACGTCGTGGCGCCCAACAACCCCTCGAGACCCTGGAAGGATGGATGAAATCATCCCGGTGCAGAAGAGGAGTTTCTGCAGCCCCAGAACCGAAGTCCACACATTGACTTCCGTCCCGGCTCCGGACGAATGATACCTGCAGCCCCGGACCAGAAGCCACAGCAGGAACGGCTCAAGGCAGTTATCCTGTCTTCAGCCCGTCAGCAGACCAAGGCCTTGCTCGACCCACCACGCATCATTAGAACGAAGCGATCGCCTAAACAAACTTCACATATTTTACGGGGCCGATTGTTACCGGCGCTCATATCGCGAACGCCGGTCCCTCAGATTTTAATTGTTTTATATTCGCGATCATCGGTCACCACGTCATTTCATTAATTAAATTATTTATTTTTCATAATTTCATTCCGTGTTTGCAGCATAATCGCTCGCACAAGTAAAATCCTTCTTTTGTTATAAAATATGTTAAGTTTGTTTGAGGCAATAAAATTTGTATAATCTCGTTTTTGTCATAAACAAGGTATTACGGCGCATCCGAAAGCGGATTATCGTCCCTTTCAGGCATGGGATTTTTAAACGGTTTTGGTACAGAAAAATTTGCACATCTGTGCCAAAACTTTGGATTTCCAAATCCCTCGAAAAACCCATGCCAGATAATTGCGCGCCGTAATGCTTTGTTCTCGATTGCGGCCCTAATAGCTTTTTCGCCGCACCGCGCCCGCCGCACCGCCCTAAAGGTACAGACTTGTAACAAGATCAGATAAAACGGGAAAAGTACAGTCTTTATAAAATTGTTAATTTAATCGAAATTATTGCACAACTAATCAACAACAACAAAAAAACTAATAAATAGCGAGTGCTATCTGTCGCTGGATGCTACAAGGAAATTGACAATATTGTATTTCTATGGCCAAGCAGGAGTTTGGTCATCAGAATTGATTTGTTTATTTTTATATTTATATGTTTTTTTAAAAAAAAAAAAAAAAACACAACAACATAATACTCGACAGTATTGTTATTTCAAATCGACGGCAAAGTCCAGTAGCATCCAGTAAAGTATTTAATGATAAACTTAGCGTGCAATAATTTCGATTCGCGGACTAAAAATTATGTTTTAAGATTTAATTTCATTTCATTGTTTTTTTTTTTTTTTTTGCAATTACCTGATCTTCGTTATAAGTCTGAAACAATTGTAAATATTATAAATACGTAATATTATTGCGTTCGGGGTGATACTCAGCCGTCCACGCACATCCGACGACTGAGCGCGCTGTTACCCCCACTTAAGGGATGTTGAGCGCGCCCTTAAATACTGGACGCGTTCAACCCCTAAGTCAGTTTTTCAATCCACTCTTCGGAGTCGAAAGTTTCCATTCACTCTTCGGAGTCGTAAGTTTTCCCTTCACTCTTCGGAGCACAAGTTAATTTTCGTCTTCGGACACGTACAGTCAACGAGTTAGTTTTTCGTCCATCGGACACGTACACAATTCTTGTAAGTTTTTTTTGTAAATCTTTATATTTTGCAAAAATATTGTTCCATTTAAATTTTTTTTTTTGCCTTAATTAATTTTGTTTGATAGTCTTTTAATATATTTATTCTTGTCTGTGCACTATTATTCATATTGTCTAACCCCATCACGTTTACATGAAATTAAGCGAGAACCCTAAATAACACCCTGAGCTAAAGTTCTCATGCCGAGCTAACCCTTATTACCAAAGCCGTCGTGTTCTCACGAGCGCAACTTGCCACCTTTTTATATATATATATATATATATAAAAAAGGAGCAATAATAGCAGGGACGGTTGTGCTAGGCTAGCATCCCGCGGATTTTAATTAAAGTCAATCACTTAAATTCAAAATCCAACCGCGTGGATCGCGCCCCCCCGTAATAATGGGTACAATTATTTTTTTTTATACATATTTTATACCTCTAAAATAACATCCAACAATTTCGTATTAACTTTCCATGGAATCGAAGCTAATTGATTGAGCGCGTCCAACGATGGATACAGTGCATTAGGCACAGCGTCCCGGAGCCTTTCTTTCTGCGTGGACGCCTGGCTGGGCAGCCTGACAACATCACAAGGCGCTATCAGGTAACCTCCAGTGTTGATCGACACCCACGGAATCGGCGGGCACTTCATTGGAATTTCGTAAGCGGGAAACGTGAGAGTCTCAGGAATGGAGGCTCTGTACAATCGTGAGAGGATCGGATGGGGTTTGACCTCCTCTTTCACTATCCTACCTTGATTCCGGAATATCGTGTAAAACGCGGGTAAGTAGTTTCTGCGGAATTATTAACACAATTAAATCAGTTTCACACCTCACACTGAGAAGTAGAGAGGAACATATAACGATGTTATATAAGAATAAATAAATAAATTTGAATAAAATAGTTTTTTTAAGGTTTATTAATTAAATACAATTTCAAAATATAAATTTGTCTTTTATTTGCGATAATTGTTTGGCACATTTTTGTGGCTTCTTCGCGAATAAAAAACAAATTCAATTCAATAAAACACTTTAAGCTTTGATGGTATAACACTAAACTTTATTTATTGTGACTATCAAACTATAAGTTTTAGTTTTTAGTTAAACAAACAAAATTTAAAGTGTTTTATTTAATTGATAAACAACAAAGTTGAATCAGTTATTAACAAAAAAACAAAATTATATTTTGAAAGTGAAAATTGGAATTATTGACACAATTTGAAGAAAACAGAGTTATTTTTGTTTTTTCATTCAATTATTATTATTTTTTAATGTTCAAATGTTCAATTTACTTCTAAAGTATTGGGCTATCGTGTTATTTTTAAGAAAAACTTGTTTATAACCTCTTGTTATTAAATAAACAATTTGTTATAAACAATATGAAAAAAAATAAAATGATAGCCCAACTAGTGTTTTTTAAAATATTTTTTTATTGAAAATATAAATAATTAATCAGTTACCATTTTTGAATAATATGACAAATAATTCAAAAATGGTTGTATTTATTACCATCTTAAATATTTCACTGTGACAAATAAAATCTTTATTTAATTTTTTTATAAAATATATTTAATAGAATAAAATAATCTATTCCTTTAATATTTTCCTTTCGAGTGATTTTTTTTCCTATTTTAATTTCGGCAATGATGAAAATAAAGGTAATTTTCATTTATTATTAAAATTGAATTACGATGAACAATAAATTAAAAGCTTCATCAATTAAGAGGCATATTTCTTTAAAAGTCGATCATTTTTAGTACTTACTTATGTTTGCTGTTAGTCCTCATAACATTCACGTCTATTTTAATATCATGCATAACTATATTATACAAAAATTTTCCTATGGCCTGTAAAATCGGTGGCACCCATTCGTGGTGGTCCATATGAATGGTCGCCCCCTCGTGCTTGAAACTGTATTCGGCCCACTGCCATTTCTGCCTGGTATTCAAGTTGTCAATGACCCCCGGCAAAACGTCCAATTCCGAATGAGAACGCACGTAACTCTCACAGTATTTGTTATGAATGTTGAATACCTAAAAGCAAAGAGATTATTTTAAACCCCCAAATATATATCAAAGTATATGAAATTTGTATTTTAATTTTTTTTACTAAGTTATTAATAACTGTGAAACATTACCAAATGTTTTTTATACATATTATTTTACATGTATGTTTCATGAAGTGTCTAATGAGAAACTAATCGAAGAAATTAAAAATTATAACAAACAGCAAGCGCCATCTTTTGCATAATTTATTAAATAAATTAAAAATTATATTAAATAATAAAAACCCCGACACCAATTGGTAAAAGGGGACATCGATTATATATATATATATATATATATATTAAATAATAAAAATAATCATCCATTTTTTTTAGTGGCTCATTGGAGAAAGTCCTATGCAAAAAAAGATGTTGGCAAGAAAAAGTATAAAAAGTCAACAACTAACTGGGTAATCAAGATGATTGACGGACAAATGAAGTACAAACTTGCCAATCAAGATTGTAAAAAAAAATGATTGAATCAGGCTACCTGATTTGCTAATCATATTTTGTTCAATTCTTATATAAAGAATAAGTAATATATTAGGTTGTCAAATATGAAATGGAGCAATTGCAGATAACCTCATTTAGACGACATATTATGGCATCACTTTTTTTGTGTCTGAAAGGTACATCTTTTCCTCTTTTTAACACATATTACAGTTTGAAAAAAATTGCAATTTTTTTGTATAGGCAATTAAGTGAGACCATGGAAATCAGCAAAACTCTGATCAATTTTGCTCCATTTCATACATGACAACCTGATAATTATAATTCTTTAAAGTGACTTAATTCACGTTCGTACCAACTGAACTTTATACACTCATCATTTACCTTATCTAAAACTCCAGTTTTTTGTTTCTTAAGTACTTTAAAGCGGGCATAAACTTTCTGGCCCAGTTCACGGTAGAGCATGTTGACTGTTGGACTGTAAGTCTCGGAGCCCTGCGCGATTTTCTGCGCTTCGTCCACAATGATGGAAATCATGTCCTTGACCGGAATGGAGCGCATGTAGGGCTCTATGTTCATTGCCGAGCGTTTCGCAGACAGCGATGCCAGATCTCGACCGAACGCCTCCAGCGCCGCATCCTCCCAGAGCTTAACGTGCTCCTTCCATGCCTGCCGGTATTTGTGCACTTCTTCCGTTGGATTCGGCCGGGATTCTATACTTTTCACCTAAAAATATAAAAGTAAATGAGTGTACTTCAATAAATGTACAGAAAGTAAGATTAGAAAAAATATATGGGAGGTACTACAATGGGTATAGATTTACACTTAAAAAAAAAAAAAGAACAAATATTTTAAATTTCATTTTAAATTGTGATAAAACCTTTAAATCTTTGAGTTTATCACATTTTTGCAAACCATTAGAAATTCATACACCTCAAGAAGACAGTGTGTGTGTTGAAACAATTTTAGTTTTCTTGGATGTTGGATGCGTTCACTTCGTAGTGCATTTTCAATTTTGATGTAAAGAAAACATTTAACTTTTTTATACCACTCTTCACCTCACACTGAGAAGTAGAGAGGAACATATAACGATGTTATATAAGACTAAATAAAATAATATACCAATCTTATTTTACTTTAAATTAGTCTGTTTCAATTACACGGTAAAATAAAAGTGGTATAAAAACGTTAAGTGTTTTCTTTAAATCAAAATTTTAGTGTTGTATGAAAATAAAAATGGTAAACTCATTTAAAGTTTAAATCATAATAATTTGAAGGTAACACAAGCGCCATCTATTGCCTAATTTCATGTGGCTTCGTCAGCAATTTGAGCCTGACTCCCATTCCTCACAGTGAACATCAACCGGATCAGTATCCTTCACTGATGACAATTATTGGTGTTCCCCTAACGACGGGAATCACTGTTTCGTCCACAAAAGAAAGGCAAACTTGTCCTGTTTATGAGAACAGGTTTTTCCGAACCTCATCAGACCAGTGTGATCCAAATTGTTGAAATTAGCCAATAGATGGCACTTGCGGTATCTTCCAAATATTATGATTCATATCAGGTTATTTAATCATAATACAAGATCCGTTCAACCAAGGACCACAAGAAACCGTCTATCACCACTTTTTTTATAAAGTTTGGAAAAACCTGTTCTCATAAACAGGTCACAAGTTTGTTTTTCTTTGGTGGACGAAACAGTGATTCTCGTCGTTGGGGCAACAATTGTCATCAGTGAAGGATGCTGACTCGGTTGACATTCACTGTAAGGAATAAGAGGCAGGCTGCAGAAGTGCAGCCACTCGACGATCTTTTACAGAGGGCGTCGGTTGCATGTTCAACAGAGGTAGCTGACCCGGCAGATGCTTTACTTTAGAGGACCATTGATGGCTGCTGGCTTCCCGGAGAAAGAATCACCCACCAGAGATGAAACCTCCATCCTACGTACCCTGCGTAGGATGGCAGGAGAGATGAACTAATCGTGCTGCGAAGATGAAATTATTTAAAAGAGGATAGAAGAAAAAACATTTGGCTGTAGTCAATCGTTGGACATCAAATGACACACACATTCCACACGATCTGCAAAAGCCGACCCAGGAGTGTCCAACTTAGGGAGGACTGCGAGAGGCTGACATAGTTCTGAATACTAATGGTAAAATGGGAAAACCAGTCACCACATCAAGACCTCAACAGATGAATATCACTCCTTTCTGGAATTATTTTGCTTACGGAAAAGAACCCAAGAATGGAACGAAAGCATCAAGAACATCATAAGGAAAAACATTCCCATGTAGGCAAACGCTGTGACAAATGACCACAGTTCCCTGAAGGAAACATCCAAAACGATAACACCAGACTACGCACATTGTAGATCTGGCAATATGGAAACTTGTCACACCCTGATGGCTGAAACATTTTAAGGAGGTTAAAAAAAGAAAAAGTGCAACCGCCTTTATCAAGGCATGGTATGTAGACCGAAATTGCTGTCACTAGCTATATATACGCTAGATGAATGGTGGTTTAACATTTTATTAAATTTAGTTTATTTTATTAATTGTTAAGCATTCTACTTCATTACACATCTTCATTTAATTAATAGAAAACTTTTAACTAAATTTTGTATAACTGAAATTTATGTTATACAAAATTTAGGCAATAGATGGCGCTTGGTGCTATATAATTGCTATGAAAATAAAACTGATAAACCTCAATTATTTTAAGTTTGTAGTACAATTTATATTCCAATTAAAAGTGATTGAAATAGCTTACTGTGACATAAGCACTCTTCTCCACCTCCAACTGCTGCTTAATCTTCTCCGTCATGCCTTCCGTACCAAAAATCCCCGGCTTCACTTCTTCCGCATTATCCATTTGAAATTCCCTCAACTGATCCTCGTGATTCAAACTGTTAACTAGATGATTACAAAACTGGACACTTGGTTCAAAATATTTCGGTTCGTACGTCGGATCGTAAGCTCTCATCGTCTCCAGCACTCGCGTCCTTTGATCCCCCAAAAAAGTCGCCTCATTCATGATCTGATCAAAGTTAATCCCATCACGAAAAGCATCCTTAGAGTAAATCCTTATATACCTCAAGTGACTCTCCTGGCAGTTAACGCGCGCCAAACACTCGAAAATCGCTGCGTAGCTCTGAACATTCAACTTGACTCCATCTTCTTGAGCGTACCTGAGCACCTCTCTGAGTTTGAGAAAATCGCCCTTCGCGGCAAATCCTCTCAGAAGCGAGTTGGTGACGACAGTGGAGGTTATTTTGGGGAATTTGTCCGGGGACTTGGAGTGTCTGTAACGATGGTAAGTGTAGGCGCTTAAGCCACGCTGCGGTGTTTTTAACCCAACGCAAACTTCGATGTAGGCGGATAGGGAACGGCTAATTATTTCCTTTTTGGCTTTCAAATCGAATGGTCGGTACTTTCTCTTCACGGGGTCTTCTTTTACTGCTTCAACGACTTCCTCTACCTCAGATATTTCATCCTCGAGGACTTCGGGTTGAAAAGCTACGTCTATTTTTTTACTGAAAATATTTGAAATAAATTGAAATTAAAATATATTATTAACCAATAACACAATTAATGATAGCGCCACCATCATAACATTGAAGTATTGCTCTGAGAGACTTCTGAACCATTTTGTTAGGCTTTAAACGTGATTTGTGCACAATTTAAAATACTCGTTTTATTAAAATATGTTTTCTACACAATTAGCTAACTCAAAACAATTAATTTTATTCTGTGTTGACCGTTTGTCAGACAAACCTCTGGCAGACTGCCGAACCATACTTTAAGGCTTTTAACATGATTTGTGCACAATTGAAAATACTTGTTTAATTGAAATACGCTTGTTGATAAGTCCATGCGAGACTTGGAAGGAAGTTCGCAGCAACCGGCTCAGACAAAGAGGCGGAAGAAACTTTCACTTACAAGAGCCCCAAATGGTGCATTTGATGATATATGCACCATTTGGGGCTCCTGTTACCAGGAATTCAAAAATTAGCAAAGAGCGTTAGTGTGTGCACTCATTACAAATAAATATTGATGGCAATGCAATAAGCAGAAATTATGCAGAAGATTTTTTTTTTAATCGTATAATTTTTTTAACACTAACCTTATCAACGCCTCCTCAGTTATCTCAACAGGTGGAGCGTCTACTTCCATACTAACATCCGTTGCTTGCTCAACGACGGAACTTGCAATTTTCTCTTGCAGTCCGTCGATTATCACAGAATTAATTTCAGGCAGGAACTCTTCCACAGTTGTTTGAGCACCAACGGGACTCGCGATGTTTGCAGGCAGATCATTCAGGTTGCTGTACGTGTGCTCATTCACCAGTACACTTTGATTATTTTTCGGAAGGTAGTTCAGTTTGTAAAGCTCGCTCAAATCCAAATTGGTCAGGGCAAGCATTTTTATGTCGCTCGGCCTTAAATTGTGGACACGGGCCTTACATTCAGAGGTCGAATTGTCACTCACTGAAATACACATTAGGATTTTGAGTCCAAAATACCGGGTTATTATAAATGATGGACCAATTTTTAAAAATTCATATTTATTAAAGTACAAATCCAAAATTAACAATTTTTTAGCTATGAAAAGAGAATGTTTTTTTTTAATATTTTATAAATGTTCAAAGTATCCACCGTTTCATGCACGACAACAAACATCATCTCAGAAATTTCCATACAGTTGATTGTGGAATTCCAAATTCTATACTAGCTCTATTTTATAATTTTGTACATGGTCAAAGTAAGTCTGCTTGGACCACGAACAAAACTTTCTTCAAAACGCCTGACATCATCCTCACACAAACGCTGTCGGACTGTGCTTTTTCTTTTACTTGGACTGCGAACAAAAATTTCTTCAATACATCTGACACCCATAGGTATCAGCCTGTGTTTTTTCTTTTACATGCCGTTGAAATTGCTGGATTTTCTAGTTAGTGGTTCAACACCGAATTTGGTATGAAATGCCCTCTACAATTTGCGAATCACTCACAACTAACATTTAAAAAAACGTGCCCTTTTCATGGCTATAAAAATTATTAATAATGGATTTTTTAATAAATATGAATTTTTAAAAATGCATCCATCATTTATAATATAATATAATTTATAAGGAAATTATAAAAGTCTATAATTGTAATTGCTATGGCCATATTAAAAATAATTCCAATTATTATGTTTATTAATATAGATATTAGGGGCTATTAAATTCACATTCTATGAATATATATCTATTACAAACGTTGCTCAGACTATGAGATAAAAATAACATACACATTAAACTTAATAATAATAATATTGTAGTTTCTTTTTCATTTGATTACAGTTGTTTATTACTACAGTTTATTCACTACATTGTTATTATTGTAGTTGTTTAATAATTAAATGAGGAACTCACCGACTAACATTTCAGCGTACTTCTTCACCACCTTCGCCCTCTTTTTCCTCGGTTTTTTTGCAACGACACTGGGATTGGTGTGGGTCGACTGAAACCTCCTGCACCCTAAAACACCCTTTCGTTATTTCACCCCCTAACAATCGACACTACAATAACATTTACCATTTGAGAAAGAGGTTAGGCACTCCAATTGTTTACAAAAATTGCGGGCCCTCTCGCCGACGCTATTTGCACCGTCGTTGGTCACAGTCACTCCCTGGAGTCCGTTCGAAGCGACGCGCCGCAGTTTGCACAGTCTGTACATGCTTACATCGGGAACGGGGGTTAATTTCTAGATTATTAAATTCCGATCGGAATTACGAACGCGCTTCCCTCACGTGTTTACCGCGGGGTGCCATTTTGGAATTACGTAAGGTGTTGATTTTTGGAATTAACAGATGTCGCACCTATAGTGCGAATTGTGTTGCCTATATTAAAATGGCGAGATGCCATCTATCGGAAATAGAGTATAATACTGTAAATCATAGATAATAATTGTTTATCACAATTAATAAAACTCACAATTTATTATATTTGAATGCACGCATTAGATCCCAGAATACATTCGGAGCTATAAATAAAACAATTTATAATAGAATTTTCTGCAGAAAAACTTCTTATAATATACGCGAAACCTCATAATTGTTCCGCGGGATATTCCTTCTTGTAACTATTCCGGATAGTAATTCTTCTTGTAACTATTATTAATAATAATAAATAATTCTTTATCGTAGCTAACGAGGCTATTCCTTACGGCAAATGAAAATTTTAACGTGTACTTAATTTTTTTATCATAATAGTCTAAGCACATTTGTAATAGATATATAACAATATAGAATCTGAGATTATTTAATAACATACACAAATTAACACTTCATAAACGAAATAGCCCCATATATCGGGGCTATTCCATACAGGAAATGTTAAGTTTAACGTGTACGTTATTAATAACTCACTTTCTATGAATATATATCTATTAAAAAAGCTGCTTACATTGTAATGATAAAAAATAACATACACGTTAAATCTAACATTTCCCTTACAGAATAACCCCGTATTTTGTATTGGTTTAAAAAAAATTCCTATTTTTGTTCCATTCCAACCACCGACAACTGTACGTTCAATATTTATAAACATGTCAAACTTCGAATTCTCATTACATCTAAGCAAAAAACGCGCTAAAATTCAAACCGAAGTCACTCGGCAATCACATGTGACACGTATAAATATAACCTCACTTTATCCGCCACCCCCCTCGAACACACATCACAAGACCAAAAATGCACAGGCGAGGCTGGGGAAGACGTGGCAGGGGCAACAGGCGCGGGGGCAACTCCCACCACGACAACAACAGAAATTCATCGGGGCCGAGATTCACTAAACCCTACGTTCACACCGAACAACTCACAGAACATGAGGTCGGTATTACTGAATACTTGAGCACGACAGAGGGATTCTCAGCTGTGATAAAAGCCAGATACTCGGATTTTCATGTGAATGAGATCGATTTGAATGGGGTGGTGGCGAAATACACGAATAATAAAATGCCGGAGGAGTTTGTGAGGAAGAAGCCGGAGGAGCCACCGAAGGAGTGTCCGATAGAGGAGATTGGTCAGGAGCGGTGGGATGATATTTTGGAAGTGTTGAGTAAGAAGGATGGTGGTTGTGTCCGGCTGGAGGTGACGGAGGTCGATAAGGAGAAACGGACTGAATTGCACCAGAAGATTAAGGGCGTTTTAGGGGAGAGGATTGTCAGTTCTACAGTTATCGACGGAGAGAAGAAATTTATCGAATTGAAAAAATATACAAAAGGTAATTCAGTTTCTATTAATTTTGAGAATTCTATGTAATTTGAAAATAGAATAAAATTTAAAATATATTCTAAATCATGCTTGAAATCTAAATTTTATAAAATTAAATAATTTACTGAAAGATGATAGGTCGATAGCCGATATCACAGAGAAAACATATGTTTTTCTATGCCAATATACAGAAATTGTTAGTTACTAAAAATTAGTGTTGGGCAAAATCGATTGATATTAGTAAGCAAGTCAATAAATATCAATAAATTGATGTTTTTTACTAAATAGGGAACAATTACTTATTGTAATGGAATATGTTGCAATTTTAAAATTCTCATATATTTAATTTTGTAGTAACTTTATAGATCGAAAAGATTAATAAAATTACTCGACTTTACCTAACATTAAAGGTGTATTACTCATTTTAATTTATCTCGTGAAATATTGCATCACATGCATGATACAATAAAATGTATATTGGATATTGGTTTTAATTGCATCATTTAAAAATTATTTCACTCTCACCTCATCAGGGGATGGGAGAGGATGTAACTTTAAAATCCTAAATAGGGATTTTGTATTTTATCCAAAATACCTTTTTAGTAAATGCATATTAATTATAAGATGCATAAATTAAAATAGGTCACCTAGTACATGAAATTATTTTATAAGTTAATAATATAAGATATATATGGCAAATATACTACACTGAGCTTAGCCGCTTCTGTTGAAGCTTTCCGAATTCAGTTGGTTGGATTAAACCATTATATTCTGTGTGTGTTTTCTTTAACATAAGATATAAAAGTAAATTCTCTTTATTGTTATTGAATGATCTATTTTGCACAACAGGAAAATGTGTTTTCCCAATAATATGTATAAATTTTATTTATTTAATCTTTATGTTCCTCTCCTACTTCTCAGTGTGAGGTGATAAGTATAAAAATAATTGAATTTTATGAATATATAATTATGAATAATTACTATTTTTTTTTTTTTAATTCAGATAACCGATCAGCATTCGAATGGCCGAAGGGCTTGGGCGAATACGTCCACTTCATCATGTACAAAGAGAGCATGGACACGATGGACGCCATGATGCGGATAAGCGACGCGATCCGGATGCCCCCTTCTGCCTTCAACTACGCCGGCGTCAAAGACCGCCGGGCCAAAACCACCCAGTGGATCTCCGTCCGGAAAGTCGAGCCTTGGAAGCTGATCCACAAGACGCGGCACATCTACAACGTAAAAATCGGCAATCTGACGTTCAAGGACGTCCCCTTAAAGTTAGGACAGTTGAAAGGGAACGTGTTCAGGATAGCGCTGAGGAATATCAAAGTCGGGGATGAGTTGATTAACGAGGCGATGGAGAATTTGAAGAGTAAAGGGTTTGTTAATTATTACGGGTTGCAGAGGTTCGGGAGTGATAAGGAAGTGCCGACTTACGATATCGGGATACAGCTGTTGAAGGGTTGCTGGAAAGAGGTGATTATATTCGCTTAAGGTATTATAAACAAACAAACAAAAAATTTAAATATTTACTTTTTTCAAGAATAAATCAGATGAATCAAGAAACAAAAAAACTTGATTATACACACTTTTTTAACATAGATGGTTCGGGACATATTCATGACCTACTTCAACCAGCTTCTGTTTTGTTGGAGCTGGTTGAAGTAGGTTCTCTATGAAATTGATTTTTTTATCATTGAACCGCATAATAGCTTCAAAACTTGGCGAACCATTGAGATAAGGGATAAAGTCGGATTCCATTTAGCTGATTACGAAGTGCTGTGTGAATCAAATTGATTGATTTGATTCAGACATCACTACAGATTGAAAATAAAAAAATAATTAAAGAATTAATTGTTTAATTATTTTTTTTTGTTTTAATTCATTCTATAATAATTGAAGAATTTATTCTTTAATTATTTTTTCTTTTAATTTATTTTATTGTTATTGTTCTATGAGGAATAAAAATGTGAAATTTAATTGATTTGGTTTTTATTCTGTTTAGGCTTGTAATTTGATCCTGAAAGTGAAAAAGAGCGAGGATCCCCTGTCGGAAATCGCCCTGGCTAAGAAAGTGTATCAGGAGACTCAGGACGCCAAAAAAGCCTGCCTAAAAATGGGAAAATATGCAAACAGCACCATCGAGTCGATGCTGCTGAACGGCTTAGCGAAGACTGGAAAGAATGAATACGTCAATGCTCTGGAAATGGTAAATAAGTAATTCTATGGCTGAGGCTGTTAGCAAAACCCTATTTTAAATATAAACAGTGAATCTCATGGAATTATTGTTTGTTTTTACTTTGGAAGTAAAAAATTAAATAATTTTATTTTTTATATTTAAAGAAGTAACGATAAGCTTCACTTTGTATACACCAGAGGGCTGATGATTATTGTTTACATTTAAAGATGTAATGATATGCTTCACTTTGTATACACTAAAGGGCTGCTGATAATTGTTTATGTTCAAATAATAAGCTTCACTTTGTATACACCAGAGGGCTGCTGGTTATTGTTTATATTTAAAGATGTAATGATAAGCTTCACTCTGTATACACCAAAGGGCTGATGATTATTGTTTATATTTAAAGATGTAATGATATGCTTCACTTTGTATACACCAAAGGGCTGCTGATAATTATTTATATTCAAATGATAAGCTTCACGGCTGCTGATAATTGTTTATATTCAAATAATAAGCTTCACTTTGTATACACCAGAGGGCCGCTGGTTATTGTTTATATTTAAAGAAGCAATGGTAAGCTTCAGTTTGTATACACCAGAGGGCTGTTGATGGTATACACAAGAGATGGCGCATGCACAACACTATCACGTGAATGGTGAGAATGCTCATGGTCGGATGCGCCATACCCTAGCGCCCACAAATTTATTTTTAAATGACCAATCGCAAGCGTCTATTGAAGTGCACACGTGGCTATCACACAGCCCGGTTTTTTTATCACCACTGCCTCTTGAATACGAATACAGTATAGAATAGTATTGGAGATGCAATTTAAGATCACAGCTGCAAAGTGGTGAAATTCAGAACCCGTTTTGGATACGCAGCTGTATTCACATGTGTTTTGATGAGTTGAACAATTTGACTATTGGTTTCACTATTTCAATTTTAATTACTGCATTTGTTTGGTGTTTTTTTATTTGTGTTATTATTAGCTTTAATTTTATTAAATTTTTTGTTATATTAATACCAGACACCCTAAGGGACAACAAGAGATAGCAGAAGAAGTTATATTAATTTACTGTTATATATACAGGGTGAGTCATTTATCAAGAGACACTCAAATATCTTAACAATTAATGATTTTATGAGAAAGAGTTTCAAATAAACCCTGCATATTTTAAAGAGACAAATTAATCTGTAGCGGAAAGATGTTCCTACGAGTCCCACGGGGGGCCAACTTTATAATTCTAAATAGGAATCCCTAATTTTTATTTTTGATTTGTATAGTTAACTTAACACCCGACACTCGAAAGGGTATAAGGGTTATATGATAATATATAGTTAACTTAAAAAGGAGTCATTTTTAGCTATCAGTAGTCTAGTACCAGTATTCAATAGTGTGAGGCTGTAGCGGAGACATAAGCATTACAGATTTGATATATATTGAGATTTTGAGTGGACACTGGTGACCGCCATGGTCCATAGGAAAGTTCTGTTAGCAGATATCGGTGTCCGGAATATCGCCTAACCTGTTAAACTCCAACAGACGACGGCCTAATAGCCTGGAAATCAATAATTCTTATCTGGTCAATGTATAATTTGTTTTTATGTCCATCCCGGCAGTGTGCAGGTTAAGTATCAGGCTAGTAAACTAGGGATCGCTGGTTTGATTCAAGTGCCTGGAGGGACTGGTCGTATTATCAATAGTGTGATAATCCCCCAAATTTGAAATTACTGGGTTATATGATTAAAAATATACCGATATCCATATGTGAATGGAAACAAAAAAAAATGTTTTTTTTTTTATAGGTTCCGAGAAACACAAGACTTTTGTACATACACTCATTCCAAAGCTTGATATGGAATTGTGTTGTGTCGAAGAGGATAAAGGATTTCGGCCTGAAACCAATTGTGGGTGATATAGTTTTAGTGAATGAATCGAATTTAGAGAACGATAATGATTTATTAGATAAATTCTCATCTAAAATAAATGGTAAAGGGGAAGGAGAAGAAGGAAAAGAAGAGAGTAATGGTACGTAATTAATAAAATCTTGGAATTTGCTGAACTGTTTAAATTAAATACAAATTATTCAGGACTATACCCTACACCTGAAAAGGTAGAAAGGATCACTGAATATATATATATATATATATATTCAGGACTAGTGTGTAAGAGAAACGATATATTTAAAGTATTTCTCATATGTTATTGCCCCCATTGTCGTGTAGTTTAAGTTTCACAAAATTTCATAATAAATTAAAGACAACGCAAGCGCCATCTTTTGCCTAATTTCATGTGACATCCTCAACGATTTGGGTCTAGGTAGACGACCGAGAATCAATGTTTCGTCCACTAAAGGAAGGCGAACTTGTCCTGTTTAAGCAAACAATGTGAATTTCACAAAATTTATTGTAGCAACACTGCTGCAATTCTTTCGCCAACACACTGGCATCATCATCATCTTGAAAAGAGCTAGATGCTAAAACCACCATTTTCAACAGTATTTAAGAAAATATCACAACATATATAAAAATCTATTAATTTCAATTTATATTTTTTGATAAACATATGGGTTATTATGTTAGGGAAATGTTAATTTTAACGTGTACGTAATTTTTTATCATCACAGTCTAAGCAGCTTTTTTAATAGATGTATATTCATAGAATGTGAATTTAATTTAAACTTAACATTTCCCGTATGAAATAGCCCGAATGTCTTTATAATTAAATACAGGCTTCTACTTTGTAATACATCGACAATAATAAAACACTTTTACTTTAATGAATTAATAATAAATAAAATATCTGTGGTTTTCAACATTTTTGTATTTAATTTCATTACAATTGTTTCATTATGATGAAGCTTTTTGAAGTGAAAAAATAATTGTAATGAAATTAAATATAAAAAAAATTAAAACAACATATATTTTATTTATTAATAAAATTAAAATAATAAATAAAATCTTTTTGAAGTGAAAAATTTATTTATTTAATAATAAATAAAATATATGTTGTTTTAATTTTTTTTTTATATTTAATTCATTACAATTATTTTTTCACTTCAAGTAAAATTCAGTAAAATAATTATGAATTTTTAAAAAGTAAATGCCTCAGTAATCATCGACATTGGTATTTTGTTTGTATAGTCGAAAATTTCAAAGTAAAAGTGGTTTATTATTGTAAATACAAGTATTACATTTTTAAATAGATTCACAATCGTCGGTAAATGAGAGAGTAAAAGAAACGGGAGAGATGAATCGTGGGATTTACATGAATTTATTCAAAATCGCCCGGTAAGGCGCCTTACAGCTTTTCTGTATATGATCCCTTTCCGTTCCCGGACGATTGTGAATCGGTTCTTACTGTTTCAAAAGGTACAGTTGGAATAAGTGATGAAAAAAAAAAATTGTGAAACAATTGAGAATTAACAAAACAGAAACTCTTTATATGTGAACATTTTTATTTATTTTAATTTCAGAGACTGATATTCAGAAGCCACTACAAGAAATCAAAATTTTAACCGAAGAAGACTTGGACAATTACACAATCACCGACATTGTGTTACCGTTGCCCGGGTATGACGTTACTTATCCAGAAAATTCCTTAAAAGACTATTATAAGGAATTGTTGGAAAAGTATGGGCTGAAACTGGAAATGCCTTTACAATCTGTGAAGTAAGTTTTTCGCAACCAAAAAGAAAATGTTTTTTTCTACAACTTAATTATTAAATATTTTTTTGTACAATGCATATTTGTCGAGATATTCCTCTAGATGAATTAAAAGCTTGTATATAAATCAAGTGTCATATTTGAAGTATATATCGAAAGGTTATACATGAAAATACACAATTGTTGAAATTTTCAATTTAATCCCAATGTTAATGAAATTTTACAAATTTATTGATTTGATTCAAAACATTAGGAGAGTAATATTATTTATTTAGTCTTATATAACATCGTTATATGTACCTCTCTACTTCTCAGTGTGAGGTGAGGAGAGTAATACGAATGTTTATACATGCATTCATTATTTCCACGGCTTCATGAGATATTACGATGAAGAATCAAATATTTTTTTATTCAGATTATACAATATAATCAGCGAATCACCTTATCTGAAAATTGTCACAGCCTTTTTGGCCAAAATGTATTATTTAAGTGTTTTCTTTTTTTATATTATGTAATAAATGGTCAAAGATGTCGAATTCCCATATAACCCAAAACTAGTTAAGAGTTTAATTTATGGCAATAAAAATAAGTTTGTTGTATTATTTTAGAACATACACACTTTGTGGAAACTATCGTAAAATCATTTCGACTGTTTCGGATTTAACTTGGAAAACGATTTTATACAACAACCCGAATGACACACTGATCCGATCGGATTTCGAGGAAGTGCTGGGGCATGCTGAACCAGAAAGTGCTGCAGGTTAGTAGAATATAGGAATTTTAAAGAAGGTTTAATTTAAATCTATTTTATATTTTATTAAAATGCTTTCAAACCCGACATTATATGGTAAAAGGGATTACTGAATATGTATATAATGTTTTCATCGTGTCCAACATGTCATGTCCAACAGCTAGGGACAATTGTCAATGGTACGATTTTATACTTTCGAAGGACCATTAAAAATTAAGAGTTCCAACAACTTATATGTTTATTTTCACACTTTGAAAATATTTACAAATAAAAACAATATCGCAACAGCATATTAAAAATTAGATATGTTGCTAACACAAATATAGTGATAATAATGGGCAAAATTTCAGCCCCCTCTCCCCGCGGCAAGTGCGCCAATCAGGCACCCTCTTTATGCGTTTAGTATATATTAAATTAAACTAATTACTTATTATTATTTTAACAAGATGGACAATATAAGGGCTTAATCCTGTCCTTCGGTCTTCCATCATCATCGTACGCGACGATGGTACTGCGAGAGTTCCTGAAAATCGACACGTCGAAATCAGCACAGGCCAAACTGAATAACTACCACACCAAGAAAGAGGAGGCCAAGGCGGCCGAGTCGATCGTCAACGAGAGCAGCCTGCTGAGCGATAAGGACAAGTTCGAGGCTTTCAAGAAGGCGATATTCGACACGAAGGAACCGGAAGAACCGATTAAGAGGAAGTTGGACGGAGAAGACGACCCGGATGAAATATCGCCTAAGAAGAGTAAAGTCGACGAGAGTGGAAAAGAGGAGGCCGGCATTAAAATTCAAGCGTCGCTCGTTTAAAGAGGGGGGATTGTTTATGCTTAAGTAATATATGTTGGGAAATTTGAAACAAAAAAGAATGATTATGACGAGCTTTTGCTGAAGTATTGCCACTTATACCGATGACAGGAAATCGAATCCTGATAATTCTCACACAAAATGGACGTAAAAATCGTTGCTTCAATGTTACATTAGAGTTAATGTTGATGCAATGTTAATTGTGAAGTTTTTTTATTATTCTAATAATACCGACTGAACAGAAATGAAATAAGAAAAAGTTTCATCAATACTATATTATTTAATAAAATGTTCAGCCACTATTCATCTAACGTATAGATGCTTTGATGAAGGTGGCTGAACGGATCTTGTATTTTAGTAATATACCTGATATTAATCATAATAAATAAAAAACGACGCAAGCGCCATCTTTTCGTTGACGAAATGAAATTAAGCGAAAGATGGCACTTGCGTCGTCTTTCATTTATTATAATTAATACTATATTAACATTTCATGTTGTTTTATTTTTGATGCAATGTTGTTTGTGAACATTTTGTTCAGTGGGGTGAAGATTTCGGAGAATCGCAAGAATTACCCCAGAATTTAATTTAAGCTAGTAATCAAACAAACAATTAATTTATGATTATAACCTATTTATTTTGTATTAATTAATTTCTCATTATTTCATTTCAATTTAAATACTCTACACATAATTTTTATATCACACAACTTTTACAGTTCGACTATATTAACATCCTCGCTTTAATTTTCCGAACATACATTACGACCGTATCTTATTTTTAAAACGCGCAACAAATTTTGTGTCGCTGTTTATAATTCAAGTGATTCTTTTTTTTTAACGTTTGATTGTGTTCGATTTCAAAAAGCCGGATTCAGATTGTTTTGTAAAAAAAGCGGTATGTTTATATATCCAGACGTTTCATGTGATAAGATTGTTGCTGGTTTCGGTTGATGAGCGGCGGAAGGCGGGTGCAGCTTCATGTGGGCTTTCAAGTTGCAGGCTAGGGCGAAACGTTTCGAGCAGACGTTACACTCGAACTGTTTGTCTCCTAAAATTAAAAGAAAAAAGAAGGATGTGAAGAAAAAGGTGCGGAAAATATTTGTGTATCCTAAAGAAAAATATGAAAAGTTTGTATTGTGTTGTGAGCTTTTGCTGAAGTATTGCCACTTATACCGATGACAGGAAATCGAATCCTGATATTTTTTTTACGGAAAATACTTGAATATACTGCAAATACTTTTCGTATTTTTTTTGTTTATATGAAAAGAAAAATAAATAGGTCATCAGTTTAAATGTTATTATGGTACTTCAACTTCTGTGATCATTTTAAATATTAGTTTCATACATTTGTTTTATTATTGAACCAATATTCAAAAGCCTAAAAAGCTTTCATTATCTCGACCAAGACAGCGATTAAAAATCAAATAACAATAGATAATGATTTTTGGAGTTTATATTATTGAATCAATAACCAGAAGCCTGTAAAGGGTTAATTATCTCAATCATAGCCTAGAAGTTAAAAATCATGTTACAAAAGGATATTAGTTTTAAGGTTTATAATTTGTATTATTATTGAACCAATATCAAAAAACGTGCAAAAGTTTCATTATCTCGATTATAGCTTAGAGATTAAAAATCACAGACTACAACAGATTGCCAGCTCTGTGTATTTTTTGAAAGCTAAAATACTTTTGCTGGAGAGAAAGAGCTACTTTCTCTCTCTCTTCAATAAAAATATTTTTGCTGGAGAGAAAGAGCTACTTTCTCTCTCTCTTCAACAAAAATATTTCACTTAACAGCTTTTCTGCACTCCAGGTGGCTCTGTAGAAATTAAAATAATTTACAGGAATCTTAATTAAATATAAGTTTTGTGAAGATTTGTAAGATATATGAAAACATTTTGTACACTTTTCTTCACTTTTTCATTCTTTGTAAAACATTGATGATGATCACATGGTGATCTGTTAATTAATAAAATAAGCGAAGAAAAATATACAAAGTGTTTTCATTTAGGAATCTATTCCTTTTTTATAATTAATCTTATTAGAGACATGCTTTCATTATATAAGAACTTTCATATTCGTTGATTGCTGTGGCACTTAATTTTTTAAAATCCATAATTTTTATTGAAAACAAATTTAAATTCTTCGCCTGAAGAAGCTACAGCATAGCGAAACAATTGTAGTAAAATTAATAAAAATTTGAAAGTCGTAAACAAATTTGTTCTTAATAAAAAGTAACTTTCAATTAAAAACACTTAATATTTTACAAAATAAAATTGACAGAATGTTAAACACATTCAATAAAACAACTTGATATAAAAGGAGATGTGCAATCTTTCCGTCATCGCACTAGCGCCACCTGAGCTAAGGAAACGATGTCAGAGAGAGATTTTAAAGGACAGATTTCCTATGGAGGTAGCTTGTCCTGTTAAAATTCTGATAGCAAAAAATTATTAGTTTTAGAGTTTATATATTTGTAGTATTATTGAACCGATATCCAAAAGCGGACAAAGATTTCATTATTTCAATCATGGCTTAGAGCAGTGGTTCTCAAAGTGGCCGCAGCCACAAAATTTATTGTAGAGATACTGCTACAATTGTTTCGCTAACACTAACATCATCAGGCAGATGATTAATTAATTATTATTTACAAATAGAAAATTAAAACAAGTTTAATTATCTAAGCAAATGACCTTTAAACTGATGATACACCATTTATTTCTCCCTTAAAGAAAAAAAAAACTAAAATAAGACTAATGGGTTTTGTTTAAGTGTAATGTTTTACATACTTGCCTGTTTCTTTGTAATTGTTTATTTCTTTTTTGTACACATATCGTTGATCTGATGATTTATAGGGTTTAAACATTATTTCTACTTTTACAATGCAATAAATTATTATGGTGAATTTATTCGCTTGTTCCAATCAATCACTTAAATAACCTTTTTTTTGGCACACTACATATTAATTTCAAAACCTAGACAATATAGTTGTAGTAATGAGATTTGGTCAAGTTACTCGAAGGTAAAATTTATGTAATATAAAATAAAATGAAACATAATTCACACATTTTCAGTTATTTAAATTGCAATGAAATTAAACAAGGAAAATTTCTGGCAATGATCAATAATTAATGTAATAATAATAATACTCTTTAATCGGAAAGACCACTGGTCGATGGCCAATTAACAAATATAAGTTTTATTAAATAAAATGAAACAAAGATGATTCACACATTTGCAGTTATTTAAATTACAATGAAATTAAACAAGGAAAATTTCTGGCAATGATCAATAAAATTCGATCAATCCCTTTTTCCAACTGCAAAAAATACTTACACTGTAACAACTAAGGGCTTGCAGGGCATAGCTGTACTGATGAGGGATGAAATCCCGAAACACGTGTCTACTGATAGCCTTGTAACTATTATTTGTTGTTTTCTTTCATTAAGTAATTTCGACTTAAACCATTGTAATTCTCAGTAGTACTGCGATGCAACAACAAATATCTATTGTGTAATCCAATGTCCGGCGGGGTAAATGCTCGGGAAGTAGTTGTTTCAATAGATGTTTGTAAAACTTACAGTGTAAGTATTTTTTGCAGTTGGAAAAAGGGATTGATCGAATTTTATTGATCATTGCCAGAAATTTTCCTTGTTTAATTTCATTGTAATATAAGTTTTATATTTTATTTTGTAATTTTTATTATTTATTTTGT
The DNA here is from genome assembly GCA_963082785.1 of Philonthus spinipes. Lineage (NCBI taxonomy): Eukaryota > Metazoa > Arthropoda > Insecta > Coleoptera > Staphylinidae > Philonthus > Philonthus spinipes. The sequence goes on from OY720314.1 coordinate 7,675,583, forward strand.
ATATGTTTAGAAAATCTATATTTCTGATAATCATCACAATCATTAACAACTTATTAAGACTCAGAATTTGGCTATCGATTGTCTATCTTTTTATCTATTTTGCATATTTTTCTGTATATATCTGTTAGTAAAGATTATTGTTATTAAATCTTTATTATCTGAGAAAATAATACATTGCATTGTAATAATAAATAAATATTATTATAATATATTCCTAAATTAGGACTATCGACCATAGGTCTTTCTGCCCTAAAGATTGTTTTAATACTGTCCAGGAACCAGACTCCAGCTAGAACAATCAGAGTCATGCAACATCTGTAAAAAAGAGGAGGAGATGGTGGAACACATACTCTTAGAGTGTGACGCCCTCTTCCACTTCAGAGAACAGCTATGGGGAAAAAACACCCAAATCCATGTGACATAAGAGAAACACACTCGGGTGCAATACTGAAGTTCATCCTTTATTTGGGATGGTTTCAGGATGAACGACAGACAGGAGAGAGAAAAATGGACATTTATGACCCCCATCGAAATATCCAATTCCAATCAATTGACAATAGTTTCCACAACCTTAGCATGTCAAAACAAAAGTGATACATTAAGGTTGTGAAAACTACAGTCAATTGTTGATTATATTTTCGACAACCTTTGTGTATCACTTTTGTTTTGATAATAACACAATAAGGTTGTCGAAACTATAGTCAACAATAAACAATCCAAGATATACGAACAAAGTAAAAAGTGTTTCATTTATTGAAATAAAACTCTTAATTTTGTTTCACAATTTTAATATTTGGAAGACTAGTTTTGGTTAGACCATTATCAATGTGTTAATCAACCTTACGTTCAAGGAATCCTACCTGTGTGAACAATGTAGTGGTTCCTCAGATTGGTCGGCTTGCTGAAACCCCTGTAGCAGATCGAGCACCGGAAGGGCCAAGTCCCGTTGTGCATATACATGTGTGAACGGAGATCCCCGGGGGTCGGGAACGACTTTGGACAGATGCTGCATTTGTGCGGTTTCACCTGGAACGGCAAAAGGTTATTGTTCAGGTGAGTAGTTGATTGAAATATGCGAACCTACATTTTACCCGACACCATATGGTAATATGGTAAAAGGAGTTACAATATATATATATATATATTGTTATATATATATATATTATTATTGTTATGTATAAATATATTATTATTGATTAAATACTATAAAGGACAATGAATTAAATTCTCACTTAATCTGTGGTGAAAGATTTTTATGTTAATTAGAAGAATAATTAAAACACTTGGTTTTGTTTCACCACTTGTTTTAGAAATATATAAATATATATATATATATAAATAGTGAAATAAGACTATTTTTTATCCAGGAGTTTTTTTTTTTTGGGAGGGGGAGGGGTAGAGTAAGTTGTAGGTAAAAACTTAAGCTATTTCCTTTGTGTTATGGAGGAAGAATTAGATGCCTAAAGTGACCTATGTATGCTTGTGAGTTTGTAAACACCCCACACTAAACCGAAACCCCTCGTATTTAGTTTTGGTTTGAGTTTTGGTGGTGAAATAATTTCCAAATGTTGCCACTTTTTGATAGAATATTGCTGATGTATTTTCAAAATATAAGATTTGTATATATACATACAGGGTAATTTTTTTATCTTGAGACAACTAAATATATTGAAAACTAAGAATCTTATAAAGAAATGTTTCGACCTGCCACCCCCACCCCCTGGGTGATTATTTATATTACTTCTAGAAACATTGTTTAAACTATTTCTGAAAGAAAATTGGAAAAAAAGTGCGCCGTTTGGGAAATTTGACACTTTGAAAATCGCCGTCAGGTGTTGGAAATACGACTCAGCAATGGATTTGTTTATAGACAAACTATTAACGGGCACGCATTTATGATTGTTTATATTACTTCTAGAAACATTGTTTAAACTATTTCTGAAAGGAAATTGCGAAAAAAGTGCGCCTTTTGGGAAATATTGTTTATAAAATAATCGCTATTTTCCGATTTTTAAAGTATATGTATTATGAATATTTTAGAATTTATAGGAATAAATTTGATTCTGTTGCATTCACCTGACCTTGCGTTTAGTTATAATTATGAATAAACAATTAAACAAGTGTTCTTTTTCTTTAAATAAATATTTTTGAAAAGAAAGTCTCAGTGCGGAGGCGCCGGGTTCATTGCTGGATTCATTGCCAGCTTCACATACATCTTTTTTTAAGGATTTAGCTCTGGTCTGTATACGGGTTTCGGGATTTTATTCTCATGAATATAGCTTTACTGTCAAATGACTAAGTAATTCGGATTCGTGTTTCTATTCCTTTTTTAAGGATTCGGTTCTGGTCTATATACGGGTTTCGGGATTTTATTCTCATGAGTTCAACTTTTCTGCTAAATGTGCCTCACCTTAGAGTGCGTCATTTTGTGGTAGTACAAGTTGGAGCTCGCAGTGAAGCACTTTCCGCATTGGTTGCAAACGTGCGGCTTTAGCCCGATGTGGATCCTCCTGTGCGTGTTCAAGGAGCTGGATGTAGAGAAGCCCTTCTTGCACACCTCACAAACGTGAGGTTTTTCTCCTAAAAGAAAAAAAACAAAAGAAACCTTAAACGTTTAATTAAATCGAAATGTTGGACACTCTTTTATTTTAATTCAGGATGATTTAATTGAAACTAGTTGGAGAAATATAAATAAGTGAAACAAACCAAGTGTTTTAATTTCAATTAAATCATCCTGAATTAATTCAAAAATGTTTCACCACTAGTTGAAGAAAATATAAATAAATGAAACAAACCAAGTGTTTTAATTTCAATTAAATCATCCTGAATTAATTCAAAAATGTTTCACCACGGGTTAAGTGATAAATTAATTAAACATACTCTTTTATTTTATTTCACTAATTACCTGTGCAAATTTCGCGTACGGAATAGCCCCAAATATGTCACTACACAAATTAATTTTAATATATATTACCAAAAACCCTTGTACCCTTACGGGTGTTGGGCATTAATTTTAATAATAACTCAATTTTAATTACCTCCCGGAAAGTCTGAAACGCCCTCACTGGAAGTCTGTTTTGTGGGATCAAATTGAGAATATCTTCGAAGCTAACTAAATTGAAACATTGGACACGGTTGTTCATCTATCTAATTACCTGTGTGAGTCCGTATGTGTCGTTTCAAAAGCGAAGGCCTGTCGAAGCCCTTCTTGCAAAACACACAAACCAAATTCACTTTCCCCCTTCGCGTTTTTAACTCGCCCGTTGTTTTCGGCAGGGATAAATCCAGCGGGGCTTCCGCTTCCATCCTTCTCCAAAAAACGTACTTTTATCTTCAAACTTTCTAACTGTTTAGCTAATTCTAAAGACTAAACTGTTAGTCTTGAGGACTTGATTTTTATTACAAACTTTTCTGCAGTTAACTTCAACTTTTCTAACTGTTTAGCTAATTCTGAAGACTAAACTGTTAGTCTTGAAGACTTGATTTTTATTACAAACTTTTCTGCAGTTAACTTCAACTTTTCTAACTGTTTAGCTAATTCTGAAGACTAAACTGTTACTGTTGAGGACTTGATTTTTATTTCAAACTTTTCTGCAGTTAACTTGAAATTAAAACAGAAGTAATTTTTATTTTTAATTTATGTATTTATATGTGTTCAATCACCTCACACTAAGAAGTAGAGAGGAACATATAACGATATTATATAAGACTAAATAAAAATAATATGTGTTCAAAATTTCCTTCTGTGAACACGAACTTATTTCTGAAGAAGTATTTAGTTTTTAATATTGGATGTCCCAAATTTAAACCGGAATTTATTAAAAATATTAATTTATCTTTATAAACTTTTTTTTGTTATTTCTTGTTTTCAAACCTCTTGTTCTTAACTCAAGCTTAATTCCCAAGATGATTAAGTTGGTATTTTTTCTAAACCAATTTCAAATTTGTTTTCAATCTTGCCTGCTGTTAACAATAATTTATTTCTGAATCAAGTTTTTAATATTGTGGTCTCAATTTTAAAAAATCAATCAAGTTTTTAATATTGTGGTCTCAATTTTAAAAACGTGTTGTTTCTTTTTTTTTTCTTTTAAATTTAAACTCGAACTTATTTCTTAAGAATTTTATATTAACTTTAAAAACATTTTTTTATTATTTCTTCTTCTTTTAAACTTCTCGTTGTAAACTCAAGCTTAATTCCCAAGACGAGTTGATTAAGTTGCTATTGATTTGAAACTAATTTGAAAAAAAAAATGTGTTCAAACTTTCCTGCTGTTAACTTGAACTTATTTCTGAATATAATAAAAAATATATAAAAAACTAAATAGATATTCCATCAAGTTTTTTATATTGTTAACTCGAATTTATTTCCGAATAAGTCTCAATCAAGCTTTTAATATTAGAGCTCTCAATTTTATATTAGTTTTAAAAACGATTTTTTTTCCTCAAACTTTCTTGCTTACTTAACTCGAATTTAATATTCAAGACGGGTGTGTATTAAGTTGTTGCGATTGGGGTTGTCGATTTGATACTGGTTTTAAAAATGTGCAAATCAGCCCCTATATATCTATATATATTCATAACTACTATCCCCACTTGATATACACAATTCCCGCCGCCTTTGATGAACGACATAAAGACGATTCGTACGGCGGGCGGGCGTTAATCCGCGGGGGGCAGCGATCGAGGGATAATAAACGGCGAGAGGAGAGTGGGGATATGTCACGCGGGTAATAAATCTAACATCGACAATACATCAGAAAATTTTCGACGGTAATTACCACCTTATCGATTCATTAGAAATAATATTTAAACAATTTTGTTTTGTTTTATATAATATTTAAGGACTCTATTTTATTTTTATCGTATGTTTTCAATATTATATTACTCTCTATTAAAGCATTATGATAGTCATAATTCACTTGAGCATTATCATAGCTATCACTAGTGATTTATAATTAGTGCACTACCTCAAATATATCTATCGCTTTGGAATTTATTCATCCAATAAAAATTATATTTATTTTCATTTTAACGACTTTGAATAAAAACAGATTTCTATTAGTCTCTAAAAAACATTATCATTATTATAATTCAATTGTACCTCGACACCCAATGCGGGTAAAAGAAGATAAGATTAAGAAAGAAAGATAATTCAATTGTGATTTATAATTAGTGCATGTTTGTTTTTTTTTTAATTTATTTTTATCAGCGACTTTTTTGTAGTCTCCACAAAAGCATTATCATAGTTATAATTCACTTGTGATTTATAATTAGTGAACAACTTCAAGTAAATCTATCGCTCTGGGAATTATTTATCTATTATAAATATTTGTTTCATTAGGAGGAAAAACCCGCGTTTTAGAATTTATTTTTTAAATAAAAACAGAATTATATTATTGTCTACAAAATCATTATCACATTTATTTAGTGATGGGCAAGATCGATCAAAAAATAATCGACTGCTCGATCCTTGCAAGTGATCGAGCTGATCGATCTTTTTGAACGGCCCGTTTTTTTTTTTATCGGATCGGCAGAAATCTGAAAAAATCTCGAAGATCCTTGGTTATTCTACTAACAACGTTAACCATTTCAATTTTTAGAAAAATAATAATTTTCAATCATTTCGGGCTCTCTGGAATTTAGTGTTTACATGCAGTATTATCCCCAGTGATTAAGAGCGAGATAGCCATGTAATGATTAGAATTATTCGAACTTAAATTCACTCAATCGATTTTCATTCAAAAATAAATCTTTCCTCAAAAAAATTAATAAAAAATATTTTAGACATAAAACCGCTATAAATTTCACGCTTAGGTTAATCTCAGAGTCCCACGCTACAATTCCGAGAAGTTAAAAGCCAGATAATCGAGTCAAGATTAGAATTATTCAAGCTTAAAATCGATTTGCATTTAAAAATAATTCTCCTTTCTATAATAAATTTATAAAAAATTATTTAAGACTAACAATTCGAACAAATTTCACGCTTAGCTTACTAACAGACACCTGCACCATTATCCCGAACGGTTCAGAGTGAAATAATTGAGTTGAGATTAGAATTATTTGAGCTTAAAATTGATCAATCGATTTTTATTTAAAAAGTAAATTTGTTTTCTCAAATAAATTAATAAAAAAATACTTAAGACTTAAAATCTTAACAAATTTCAAGCTTAATTTACCAACAGATACATAAACTATAACCCTGAGTGATTCAGAGCTAGATAATACTGTTGAGATTAGAATTATTCGAGCTTAAACTCGCTTAACAATTATCACTCAAAAAATAGACTTTTTTTCTGAAATAAATTAATAAAAAAATCTTATGACTTAAAATCTCAACCAATTTCACACTCAGCTTACTAAAAGAGACCCACACTACTGTTTCAAGTGGTTGAGAGCGAGAAAATTGAGTTGAGATTGAAATTAAACCAGCTTAAACTTGAATTGATAAATTTTCATACATAAAAATACAATTATTTTTTCAAATAAATTAAAAAAAAATACTTAATACTTGAAATCTTAACAAATTTCAAGCTTAATTTAATAACTGATACCTACACTATAACCCTGAGTGGTTCAGAGTGAGATAATATAGTTGAGATTAGAATTATTGGAGCTTAAACTCGCTTAACCAATTCCCACTCAAAAAAATATATTTATTTTCTGAAATAAATTAATAAAAAAATACTTAAGACTTAAAATCGAAACAAATTTCACGCTTAGCTTACTAACAAAGACTTGCAGAATAATACCGAGTGATTAAGAGCGAAATAACCGAGTTGGGATTTGTGGGAACGATTTAATGGAAACTCGCCGATTGGCCGTGTTTCGGACGCGTCTGCAATTAGAGCTAAATTACAAAATTCACATACAATATAGAAAAACGCGGTTTCCAGCATTCGTTTCATAAAGATTTTAACTCTATTTCCACCCAAATTAATGTCTATATACCGCTTGAGGCTGCCGGGAAAAAATCGCAAACTTTAATCAAATTTTTGACTAAACGACGGTTTAGTCGATTGGCCGTTCTGGACGTTTTCGTATTCAGACCAAAATTGCTAAACTCACAGATAAATTAGAAAAACGGGATTTTCAGCGTTTGATTCTTAAAGAATTCAGCTACATTCTTATCCAAATTAATGTATTTGTATCGTTTGAGATCGCTAAGAAAAAAATCTCAAACTTTAATAAATTCATCGCCCAATTTGCGAAGGTCAATTTTGCGAGAAACCTAATTATTTATCGATACTCAAATTTTCACAGATTATTCCCTCAACCTTTAGCTATATTTCGGTATAAAATGAAGTCGATTTTTGAATATTCAACGAAATTCCACTTTCTTTCTATACGATTTTTTTTTCATTTTTTTGCTCGATCCTTCAACTGATCGATCATTGATTGATCAATCTTTGAGATGATCGATTTTGCCCATCACTACATTTATGATTCACTTATGATTTATAATTAGTGGCCAACTTCATGTATATCTATCTCCTTGGAAATTGTTCCTCCAATAAAAATGTTTTTATTCATTTTTAGTTTCTAACCAATTTAAATAAAAACTAAAAATGAATAAAAACATTTTTATTGGATGAACAATTTCCAAGGAGATAGATTTTTAGGGAGGAGGGGCAAAAAAAAATAAGGTAGCGCCCTGTGTTCAGTTTTTATTTGGGTTTTATGATAAAACCATTGATGTTGCATTTTTTTTCTTTGGATTAATAAAGCCGCGTTTTAGTTTTATCCACGACTTTAAATAAAAACAGAATTATATTATTGTCTACAAAATCATTATCACAGTTATTATTCACTTATGATTTATAATTAGTGGCCAACTTCATGTATATCTATCTCCTTGGAAATTGTTCCTCCAATAAAAATGTTTTTATTCATTTTTAGTTTTTAACCAATTTTAATATTATATTATAATATTATTATAATATTGTACAAAGTTTATTTATTGTCTTTATTATTAAAATTAGTTAACTGCTTCATATAATGCCGCAGTGAAATTGTCATTAGATGATTATCAAAGGAACAAACGTTTCCCCCCATAAAAAGAAACTTGTTTAACTTTCAGTTAAATTTTGAAATATACTAAGATTTCCTTGATATTTTTTCGACGACTTAAATTGCCCGACTTTTGCAGATAGAAAAAAAAATATATAAAAATTAGCTAATCTCATATAATGCTGCAGTGAAAATTTCAATAGATAATCTTAGAAAGCTGCTTCGGCCTACAAACAGAAACTTCTCTAAAACTTTCAGTCAAAATTATGTAATTGATTTTTTTTCCGGTGGCTTAATTTCCTCGGCTTCTCCAGAGAAAAAGTAATGTATAAAAAACAGCTACATAAAATGATATTGTACAAAAACAATGCTTAAATCGCTACTTTCCGGACTTTTAGTCAATATAATGATTTTTTTTTGTGATTTCCCAAATTTTGCCGACGACTCAAATCCCCTGACCTCTCCAAAGAAAAAAAATACATAAATTGATATCTAAGATATTTGTTGGTGAGTACGTGAAGTTTCTTGATATAATGTAGTAATATTTTATTCCTTTCTTCACTTTTTTATTTTTATCACCTTTTGTCAATTTTACATAAAACTATTGAAAAAGAGCACGTTGTGCTTGAAATGTACATATAGTGATAAAAATAAAAAAGTGAAGACAGGAATAAAATATTACTACATTACATAAATTGATATTGAACAAAAAAAATGCTTTATAGATCGCTGGAGTGTATAATTTTTAGTGTATGAGAAAAGGTGATTTTTTCCCTCAGGCCGTCAAATTGTCAGTATATGAGAATAAACTATTTTAGTCCATAGGCAGAAACTTTCCAGGCTTTCCTTTTTTTTCTAAATCTATCTTTGATAATTTAATTTCTAATATACAGTTCACCTTTTGAAGAATCTCTGTATAACATTGAAATTGGTTACCTCCGTTATTTATTTATTTATTTATTCAATTAACGGAGGCCATTATATTAGATAACCATCAATAGAAAAAAAACTGTTTCGGCCCATTAACCAAAACTTCTCTAACTTACAGTCAAATTTATGAAATTTCCTGAATTTATTTATTGACGACTTTAATTCTCCGATTTCTCAAGAGAGAAAAATAAAGTCTAAAAGCAGCTGCATAAATGATATTGTACAAAAACAATCCTTTATAAATCGCTGCAGTGAAATAATCGGCACTTGACAAAACACGATTATACTTGTAATGAAATTTCCTCACATTTTCCCATTTTTTTTTTCGGCTGATTAAAATTCCCCGACTTCTCTAAAGAAAAAATGTGTAACAAATAAATGCATAAAATGATATTGTACAAAAATAATCCTTTATAAATCGTTGCAGTGAAATTAATCGGCACTTGAGAAAAAACGATTATACTTGTAATGAAATTTCCTCACATTTTCCCATTTTTTTTTTCGGCTGATTAAAATTCCCCGACTTCTCTAAAGAAAAAAATGTGTAACAAATAAATTCATAAAATGATATTGTACAAAAATAATCCTTTATAAATCGTTGCAGTGAAATAATCGGCACTTGAGAAAACACGATTATACTTGTAATGAAATTTCCTCACATTTTCCCATTTTTTTTTCGGCTGATTAAAATTCCCCGACTTCTCTAAAGAAAAAATGTGTAACAAATAAATGCATAAAATGATTTTGTACAAAAACAATCCTTTATAAATCGTTGCAGTGAAATAATCGGCACTTGACAAAACACGATTATACTTGTAATGAAATTTCCTCACATTTTTCCATTTTTTTTTTTCGGCTGATTAAAATTCCCCGACTTCTCTAAAGAAAAAATGTGTAACAAATAAATGCATAAAATGATATTGTACAAAAACAATCCTTTATAAATCGTTGCAGTGAAATATTCGGCACTTGAGAAAACAAGATTATACTTGTAATGAAATTTCCTCACATTTTCCCATTTTTTTGTTTCGGCTAATTAAAATTCCCCGACTTCTCTAAAGAAAAAAATGTGTAACAAATAAATGCATAAAATGATTTTTTACAAAAACAATACTTTATAAATCGCTGCAGTGAAATTGTCACTACACGAGAAAAGGCGATATCAGTCGGTACACAATTATAAATTTAAAATTTTGATAATATAAAAAACATCATTAAATATATTAATAATTACACTGTTTAAGAAATAATATTTCAAATATACGCTTTCTAAAAATTAGTTTGGAATTAACATCTATAAACAAATTTTGATTTTCCATTACAGTCTTGTAGTGAACTGTTTAGTTTCTTTGGAGAGAAAGAAAAATATTCACAAAAACGAAAAACATAGTTATTTATATTAAATAAATAAAAATGATTTGAAAATAATTAATAAATTATTTTCACATTTTATTAATTATTTTCAAATCATTTTTATTTAATATATTTAAATAACTGTGACCAAGTGAATGAATAAGTACTCTTTTCTATTTATGTAACATAGTTATTTATTTGTTTGCGTGTATTTGTCTTTCTCTGTGAAGAAAATGAACATTCCATTGCAACGCTTTATAAAACTTTACTTTTTTCGAACGTTTAGAAAATTTGTGACTGCCATTTCGGTCATTCTGACCTCATCAGATCAGCATGTTCTAAAAGCAAACCATTTATGATGGTCTTAATTTGTGGGTAGTTGTCTTTCTCTGTAAACAAACAAAACATTTCACTGCAACGCTTTATAAAGCATTGATATTTTTAACCACAATCAGAGTATTTAGCGTATTTAGTTTCTTTGGAGAGAAAGAAAAATATTCACAAAAACGAAAAACATAGTTATTTATTTATTTGTATGTATTTGTCTTTCTCAGTAAAGAAAAAGAACATTTCATTGCAACACTTTATAAAACCATACTTTTTTCGAACAACTATCAGCGTTGCGAAAACTTGTGATTGCCATTTCGGTCATTTGACCTCATCAGATCAATATGTTCCAAAAGCAAACCATTTTTGATGGTATTAATTTGTGCGTATTTGCCTTTCTCAGTAAAGAAATTGAACATTTCACTGCATCGCTTTATAAAGCATCAGCGTTTGGGTAAATTGTGACTGCCATTTCTGACCTCATCAAATCAGTATATTCCAAAAACAATCCATTTATGAAGGTAGTTGAACATAGTTATTGCTTTTTTTTTGCGAATAATAGTTAATTTAAAAACGGTCGATAATAAGGTAATAATAAAAATACTGAACAAAAGATCAATTAGTTAATTATTGTACCGACTAAAAAGTTTTCCCGATGCGGCGCGGTGTATTTATGGGTCCTATTTGGCACAGTAGTCTTCGGAATGCACAATGGCGTGTTTACTCGATAGGAAATTGAACGTCCATCAATCACGGCGGCGGTTTGTGCGGTGTCATTTAAAAGAGGCGGGCGTTCCGCCGCCGACAATGCCCGGTATAAACATGATAAATGAGTGGCCGGGGGTCCCATAAACATTTTTCCCGGACGTGTATTTTGTACAATACAGGCACCGGTTTTCTAAAGCGAAGAGACAAATTTCGCGCCGTGAAATGTAATCGGGAGAAAAAAATAATAATTTCACTGATTTTTTTTGTATATGAATAAATTATTAAAAATCTTCTAATAAAATTAAATATACACAGTGTGCTATACAAACGAAGTTATTTATTTGTTACAGGGTTAGTATTGCCTAAATAATTTTCCAAACGTAAGGATTTTCAAAAAATGTTTGAAGTAAAAGCTTCGCCGCAAGATCTTGACGTAAGCATAAAAGACATAAGATATATTTTATTTCATATTTTGTAAAAGGTGTAGTCCATATTTGGTTTGTATGCCCTATATATGTACAAGAAAGGCAAACAATTATGAATGAAATTTATAAGGAATAAGTAAGCCCCATAATACAGCTTCTTTGTTGGCAAGCAAAGACAATAATGTTGATGCCAAAAACAAAATAATAGAATACAATTGAGATGGAGATTGAGTTACATAAAGTTTTTCAATGTAGAAAAATAAAATATAAAACTGTTTTTGTTTTATTTTTCTATAGTGAAAAACTTTACTTGTATATTTATTTACTTGTACAATAAAACCTGTACAGTAAAGTGAATATAACTGTTTTTATTTTAATTTTCAATAATAAATTTGTTAAATCAATTTATACATTCTTACCCTACACACTTATTATGGGTATAAAGGTTTTTTTTATAATATATATATATATCTATATATATATATATATATATATATATTTATACATTCTTAAACAACGTAAAATTTGTGATCTGACACAACTATTCATGAGCTGAATTGTAAAATATTTAAAAGTTTGAGTATCCGTGGAAAGAATATACTATATATCCCTTTAAATATATTAAATAAAAATATTGTAAATTAAGAAGTGAATATGTTCTCCACACATACATCTTTATTCAGACTATACAGATAATTTTAACAATATAAATACTCTTTTCTATTTATACATTCCTTTGTTTTAACCTCTGTTTTAAATACCCACGAGCCCTCCAAGGCTGGTCAAGTATAAATATGAATATATACTCTAGCAATCTTGTGAGCCCTCGCCAGTTTTGTATGTGTACAAACCGTTCTGAAGGGTTCCTGTACGTGAAGAGACTTATCCCTGTATGACCCTTCTGGTTATAAACATTATTAAGTATTATATTTATAAATGCTGCCTGTTTCCAAAATAAAATAGGAATTTTATTTTTATCAAATTTATTATTATAAATATAAAATAAATTTAATAAGAAGGAAGTAATTGCGTCCAATAGTTTCTTTCTAATTAATTTATGAATTAATTATAATAATATATATGAATAAAATATTAAAAATCTACCGATAAAATAAATATAAACAATGTTTAAGTTGTTTTTAAAATGCCCTCAATTCATAATCATAGACATAGTTTATATACTAAATCTATACTTTAGATATCTATTTTAATGCTTTTTTAACATATGCAATACAATTTACGCTTTTAAATTATAATAGCATATGCAACTTAATTAACACTCTAATTACATATGAGTTGATTAAGTTGCATAACATAGAAAACAAATGTTAATTTATGCAACCTAACTCACTTATTGTGTGATAATAGAGTTGCATAGGGTAAAACATCAAATACATAGATGTAGTATTTATATAAACTCATATACGCAATAGCTCTGAATAAGAGAAAAGAATTAAATCACTAGGATGATGTTTCATCATTAATTGATAAATATTTCAATCAACGTTTCCATACAATGCTTAGACTTATTTAAAATTAAAAGTACTTAATTTTGATTTTAATCCATAAATTAAACACTTTTCTTTATTATGGAACAATTATTTTACATCCATATACACAACAATTACAACCTGCGTTGCCGATATATATATTTTTTTGTTATTTCAATTTTTTTACAAACAACCATTAATTATACTAAATTAGCGAAGTACGAGTGCGTACACTACAGTTTGATAAAAACAAACGAAAACAAAACTTAAGAGAAATAAAAAAAATCCCTCCTTCAAAATTGAATTGCACTGTTTTTTTTTTCTATCATTGACATTTATGTTTAAAAGTTTTATTTAAATGTCATAGAAGTATTTTAAAGGCCCAACATAGCAGCCCATCAGGTTTTGCCCGATTACCTGTTGGCTCAATCCCACCCTGCAATTTATCCACATGTACTCGATCATTTCATTGACATCAAAGAATCAAACACCAATTTGTATGCTACTTTTTTTCTAATTTACATCGAGTTAATAAGGTGACATCGAAAAATCATTATCTGTGATATGAAATCGATTGTCTAATGTCATGAATGTACTAATAGTCATGGATTGATTCAGAATTGAGAATTAATTCTTGGATCGTATTAAAATGTATAAAATAGACAATATAATTATAGATTATATTGTAAACAATCCTCAGATCAACCAATAGAATTCATGATTCATCAATTCTAGATCGATTCAAGGATTAAACTTTGACTATTAGTATGGCTATTAGAGCATTACATTTCCTGACAGTTATTTTCCATAAATGAAAACATTAATTTTTTATATTCACCAACAGCATTTTTTTTCTTTGGTTACATTAATATATAAACTAAACTCGAATGAAAATATTAAACAAGTTCCTTTAGTGGACGAAACAACAATTCCCGGTCGTCTGCAGACCCAAATTGTTGACATATCCACTTGAATTTAGGCAATAGATGGCGCTTGCGTTAACTTTGCAATTATTATGAACGATTCGTTTGTTTCTTATTTTTTTCTCAAGATTTAAGACTCCTTTTTTTTTAAAAAAAAACGTGCAATCCAGCATGAGGGAGCAATTACAAACATCTCATGTTTTATTCAACGTGTACAAACTTGTGAAGGACAAAATCGATTATTTCAATAATCTGACATGGAATAATCATTTATTTTCCTGAATCGAATGTCAATTTTATCGTTATTGTGAATTCTATGATTCAAAACTAAAACTCAATTAAATAAAATGAAACAAAGATAAATTTTGCAGTTGGAAAAAGGGATTGATCGAATTTCATTGATCATTGCCAGAAATTTTCCTTGTTTAATTTCATTGTAATAAAACATAATTATTATATTATTTATGAAAGTTTAAATAAACTTGATTTGTTTCACTATTTATTCGATTAGTTTCGCAATTTATTTTGTAACTTACTCTGGATAATGCATTAAAAAGCGAAACTAGTCGAGTAAATAGAGAAAAAATGTGAAATTTAATTGAAAGCTTCATCAGTAGTAGATCAAAACATTTCACTAAGTGATAGTGGGAAAATCATTGAAGAAATATAATTATTATATTTATTGTTTCTGTAACTATTTAAGGCCAGGATCATGCTAAAGGACTACCGTTTTTTTGTTTACACTCAACAGATTATTAAAAAAATAAACAAAAAATGTGGATGTTATTCTTATTTAATTATGAATAATATCAACAATTTTTTTTTTTGAAAAAAAAAATTAAAAAATATTTTTCATAAATTAATTTAGAAAATTATGTTTATTTAATTAAAAAAATGTGAGCTGCATGTGGAAGACCTTCCTCCTTAAATATATTCTTAAATATGTTGAAAATATAATGTCATATTCTCACCTAAGCAAAAAGCGACTTGGATGTGAAACTCGCTAGGAGGGGTTGGTTCTCTTCTCCGCTTCTCATATTAATTTTCACAATTGCCAATTTAATATATGCAACTTGTTCGATAGTACAACCTAAATCTAAATCCTGCCCTTAAGATATTTTGAAATGAATGTTTTATTAATCTTTCGTATTTTTAAAATAAATCGATTCTTCAAATAATCGATTTTGCCCATCACTAGCACAAACCCTCCACCGAAAGAGGGTACAATAAACTACTAGAAAACATATATAAATAACCTCAAAATAATAATAATAATAAAAAAAATCGTGAGCTGATTGTTTCATCCGCACTTCGAAGGCGGTCGAAAACGCACACGTCAAAAACAACTTAAATACTCTTTGGTCGTCGGGATGAACGGAAACTGCGCGCTGGACTGGTCAGGCTTGCCGGATGAACGTCTCCCAGATCCGAAACAACCTGCTCGAGGAACAATCGAAATTATTGCGTGTCCGAATAGTCCCGCTCGAATCGTTTTCTCGGCGAAAGCTTTCGGGGGTGCGCGAGTTTTGAGCCGGGGGCCGCACACTCGGTGAACATTAAAGAAATCACAGATCTTGCTAATGCTAAGGCATTAGTCGCTTAAAGAGATTACATTTTTTTAAGATCTGTGATTTATTGAATGTGGAAAACTATTTTCTTTTTGCAAAATCGAATGTAGCTAATCTTCGTTACTTCCCTTACATACATAAGCGTAACTATAGTTCAAAAATTGGGGGGAATATTTTTCAAACTGTTTCTTTTTTCAGTGTCAGAAACATGATTAAATTAAATCATTTGATTTGGTCCACTAACACTAATGAAACAAATGAAGTGACTTTTAGAAGCATATTCTAGTTGGTATCAAGCTAGCTGATTTCTGTCATATTCGCACGATACCATCAGATACCGTGAGGGTCTCGAGATACGTTCTATCTTCATTAAAACATATGTACATTTTTTCTATTGTTGAATTACAACACTTTAAATACAAGTTTTAAATAAACATTAATATATTTCATGCCCTAAAATAATGAGCAATTGTGAAATTTGCGAGCATTAAAAAATTAAACAGTTAATTAAGTTCCTCTTTATAAAATTTGTTTATCAATTTTAAAAGTAGAATATATAAAATTTGCTATGTACATTTTTCAGAAATATGTTGAGCATACTTTTAATTTAGCCCTTCAATAAAGTTCGAATAACATTACTTTTATTGTTTTTGTCAAAACTATTTGAAATATTTTTTTAAATAAAGTATATAAGTTTCTATTACCACTTTATTTAAAAAAATATTTCAAACAGTTTTAACAAAAACAATAAAAGTAATGTTATTCATACGTATCTTCATTCATGCACTACACATGCATGCCTGCAACAAACAGCAGAAATATATTGCTTTACTGCACTCATCCGATACTCAACTAGAATACCAACTTGCCTTAATATCGAGTAAATCGGCCATGGAGCGCCGCCATATTGCAAGACGATATCTTGTAAACTAGAATCCCGGCCCTGATTACGCTTGCATGTAACATAAGGGAATAATATTGCTTCCATTACTTTCTAATCATTTCTCAATCTCATATATCATACAAAACAAATGCACTTTATCTAAAAAAAAAATTGATATGAATCTACCGAAATGCAATTCGATTCGAAGAGTGTGCGGCTCTCTAAAACAAACGAACGTTTCCTTGTTGTTGTTGCTATTTAAGAAAACCACGAGGAAAAGTACCCCTTTTTGGAATCGGACATCGGACTTTCGTTTGGTTTAGGAGAGGATGGGACAGAGGAGGGGGGAGATTTTTGCTCAGGTTTCTCCTCGATGCCGGTGTCTTTGGCTTGAATCAGCGAGTTGGTTTCCGTCTGCAGTCTCTTCTCGAACTCCTTGACGTCGTCGTAACTCATTTCGATCCACGAGTCCATCCATGTGAACGCTTGTCGGTGTCCTAAGAGTAGGACTTCACGTATGCACTAAAAAAAAAAGACACAGAAAAATTAATCTATTGTTAATCTGTGTCCTGAGAGTTTAGCAAATGCACTAAAAAAAAATGAACCAAAAAAATCGATTCGTATGAATCTGTATCCTAAGAGTAAGACTTCACGAATGCACAAAAAAAATTAACAAAGAAAAGTTGATCATTCCATGTGAATCTATGTACTCAGAGTAGGAGGAATGCACTAAAAAAAAAAAATTGACCAGAAAAAAAGTAATATAAACATGTGAATCTATACCCTAAGAGTGAGACTTCACAAATGCAATAAAAAAATGTTGAAAACAGAAAAATTAATCCATTCATGTGAATTTACACAGATTCACATGAGTAGGACTTCCGAATGCACTAAAAAAAAAAATTGAACACAGAAAAATTCCTTGGTGAAAGGCTTCTAGCCGTTAGCCGATTGCTGTTATTTGATTTAAAATCGATTAATTAATTAACTAATGTTACATACTATTGTAAAATATTGCATCAAAACAGTAATATAGATGTTTAATAATAATTGACACCTCACACTAAGAAGTAGAGTGGGCGCGAATGACCTTTGTCATCGAAGCGCCCTACAAACCTCAAGAAGTAGAGAGGAACATATCACGATGTTATATAAGACTAAATAAAATAATAATAATTAATCCATTCTTGTGAATGCCCCTCTGAGTCCTAAAGTTAGGACTTCGCGAATGCACTCAAAGAAAATTGAGCATGAAAAATCAATTAATAATTAATGAATTTCATTTTACTGGACAAACCAACAATTCTCGGTCATCTATCTTGTAAACCCAAATTGTTTAAGTTGCCTTATGAAATTAGACAATAGATGGCGCTTGTGTTATCTTTTCAATTAATTAATGAATTATTGTGAAAAATAAAATACACTTGCTTTCGTTAATTCTGTATTCGTGTGATTAGTGATGGTACAAATTGATTGTTTTAAGAATCAATTTATTTGAGAAATTTCAGAAGGGAATTAAAGTTTACTTTAAATAAAACATCAAACAGTTGGGAAGCAAAAATACAAGGAAAAAAAAAAAGAAAACGACCAAGGAAGACATGGGAGTGATGTTGCAAGAATGACACACAACCCAATTAAATTCCATGTAACTTTTCACTTACGTATTTTCACCGTTTGTATTTCTTGAAATAATTTTCTATTTAATATTAGGTAAATTGAAACTCTTGTTTTGTAATAGAAACATGTTTTTATTTTTATATATATATAAAAATAAAAACATGGAACAAAACAAGAGTTTCAATTTACCTAATATTAAATTCACGTTCCATCAAGAGTGTAGCGAAAATAGTATAAATTTTCTATTTTTTTTTTAAAGTGTTTTTAAGAAATTAAATCTTTAAAGAAAACATCAAATTTAAAATTGAATTGATTAAAATAAAACTAATGAACAGCGTTCAGCCCTTACAGAATGTATAAACTCCTCGACTTTGGTCTGCAGGCCCCAAACCTCGAAATAAGCACTGACCAGCTTGTAGGAACACATGATCGGCTGATGAGTGTTCCTCCAACCCTCTATCAACGGCCCCCGGTGGGTCTTGCTGCTCTGGAAGAACCTCGGGTCCTCCTCCTCCTTATAATGTTTGGGGCTCACTTCATCGTAGGCGATGTCGATGTGTTCGACTAGGCGTTCGGCCAGTTGTTCTGGCGATAAATTTAAAACCTTAAATCCAAAAATGTTCATTTTATCTATTATTATTGCATAAACAAAAAAAAAAATTAAATAAATCACACACAGAAATTATTTCACTATTTGTAAATACACCTCACACTGAGAAGTGGAGAGGAACATGTAACGATGTTATATAAGACTAAATAAATAAATAATTATCATTATAAATAATTTTTTTCTAGTCCGGATCGCTGCCGACCTATTTTGTGTGAATCTTAAATAACAGTAACTTGTATTACAGAGTACGTAATTTAATAAAATGTATCACTTTGTTTTTGATGTCATCAATTCGACAACGGATGAGTGAATTAACCTGCGAGAGAACAAGAGACGTAGTGATGGTAATTTCATTTTACTAAGCAGACCCCCGAGGAAACTAATTGATGATCCTTGGTACAATGCATAATGTACAATTCACAAATTCGCTATCGACCAAAGACCCATCAGTATTTTTTAATAAATTATTTTATTTGTTATTAAAATTACAGCAACTTACATTATCTGTAGATCCGTTATTGTTTTCATAACAGGTCTGTATTTTAATATGAAATCTGGGCAGGAATGAACACTACAACAAAAAAACAAATAAAATCACTTCATTATACTTCATTATACTTTGTGTATAAATAAATGAAAACCAGCTTCAACAATTTACACTTTATAATAAATTAAAGACAACGCAAGCGCCACCTTTTGCCTAATTTCAAGTGGCATCGTCAACGATTTTGGTCTACAAGGTAGACGACCGAGAATCATTGTTTCGTCCACTAAAGGAAGGCGAACTTGTCCTGTTTAAGCAAACATTTACACTTTGTCATTATCAAACGAAAAGAGTATCATTATTTAAATAAAATTATTGTCTTTTCTTCTGCTCATAGGAGAACATTACTATCATTCTCTTACGAGTAGCAGAAGGGACAATAAGTTTCCGAAATATATTTAATAAAATAAAACAAGTGGAAGAAAAGACAATAATTTTATTTAAATAATGGTTGTTTCCACCAGCTGAAAGACAATTAAAACATTATCAGTTTATGATTTTAAACTTACCGTGTATTCAGTTATTGTGTACGGATAATAATTCCACGCTTTTTCTGTTATGTAGAAGATCCTCGGCACCATGCTTTGGATCCAGTACGGAAGGCGACTGCAATTGAAAATAAAGTTACATTTATAATAGACTCAAATTTGTTAAGAATTTTTTTATCTGCTTGTGATGCCCCGTATCCCAAAGAGACGGGACGTATACTCGATGTCACATACACTGCTCGAGCAGATGCACCAAGATTTATTATAAATACTGCTCTACAAGCTTGCTAACGTCAGGTCTAAAAAATTCCAATGGTGTTTCAACGAATAACACTTTATTTACAAAGCTATATACATCCTTTCGGTACCGTAGTACCCGTCGATTTCTGTTTTGTCTTAGGGGGTAATTCACCCTCAGAGGGCGCAAGCGCTAACAGTTATAAATATAAATTATCAGCTCGACGGTGTGTCAGCTGAATTTTATTGTAAATATTTTTGTCCGATAGCTAAAGTTAGTTTATTTATATATTTAAATTAATTACTGTTGTATATATTTAATTTGGGATATTATTTGATTTAAAATTTAGGATTTCTTATTTAATTTTGTTCAATTTGTTTATCATAAATAAATATTCTTTAAACACCTCTAAAATAATTAAATGACCAACACTGTACTCGACTTATCTCCACTGAGATATTAAGGGTAGAACTCAATCGTCGTTACGATTTTTTTTTAAACCGCATCTTTTTTTAATATTGAGAAAAACCTTTCTTTGGAAAAATATATGGTCGATTCACCCAGGAACGAGAACGGAACAAAAAATACGAATTATCTGAGTTACTTGAATGACTTTTATAGTGGTTTAACGAGGAATTACTGCAAACAAATACTTTTTCTATTAAAATATTTGATCCTACAAATAAACAAATTATAAGATTTATGTATATCGATTCACAATAACCCGGGAAGAGGTCTTACGGACTTTCTGTGTACCATTCGTTTCCGTTCCCACTCAATTGTGAATCGATTCATACACTTTTACCATGGGATACATGGGATGTTAAATATGTACCTAGATAAATGGATGCGCTTTTCAGTGAAGTGCCCCTTGCCATGCTCGGGATCCTCGCATTGACTGTTCTCGACCACCTCCACACCTTCCCCGTCACATGACTGCTCGAGGCTGTGTCTGGCGATCATATAAAGTTGACCGACTTGATACTAAAAAAAAAAATATAAGAATATATAAAAACAAAATGGAAAGCATGAAATAAGTACTTGTTCTTAAAATAATGACCATTGGACGCAACAATTTAGCAAATAAGAATATAAAAAAAAGGTACCCCGACACCAATTGGTAAAAGGGGACATCGATTATATATATATATATATATATAAAAGGTGATTTAAAAAAATTGTAATTATATGTAAATTTATTTTAACAACCAAACTTCACATTCTGTGTTCTTAATTGTTTTTAAACAAACATACAATCCTTTCAATCCACTTAAAATGAAACCCTTTTGTATTATTATATTTAATCGAGACCTCGAGACCCAATACGAGAATAAGAGGAAAAGAGATTTAATCAAGGAAATTTCAATGAAACTTCACATTCCATGTTCTTAAAACAATCAACCCGATACCTTAAGCGACAACAAAGGATAGCAGAAGAAGAAAAAGAACCAACCATTAATGTTTTTGATAAATACAATCACCCTTAATAAACAAGCTTGAGACTCAATTAATTGTTGTCATAATCATTAAGGAAATTTTAATAATCCAAGTCTTCTTCGAATAAAATTAAACACCAATGATGACCATTCTTAACAAGCACTCTTAATTAAGTGTCTTTACAATTAATCAAGGAAATTTTCTAGATCAAACGCTTCATTCAGTATTCCTTAAACAATATCGGGCATTACCATTTATTGTTAATACATGAAGACATTGATGAAACAATTATGAAATTGAACGGACATAACCTCAATACACAACCGACTCACCTCCTCCACGCTGATCGGCATGCATATTCGGTATTCGGTGGTCAGAACCATGCCTAATTCCTTTCGGGCGATTCAAAAGCACTCCCAAAAACTCGAGGCGATCACGAATTGTTGTAATAAAAAAGTGAATGTATCGACAATTTTGACAGTTTAAACAATTTCACTGCGCACGCGTCAACTGCAACTTCAGGCGGGTTGCTCCTATCATAGAAAACCTCCCATTGACTATACTGTAGAGTATACAGTGCTCCGGAGTCCATTGAGTTTCTATGTCCGGAACTGTTCCAGCTGTTCCATCATTGTGAACGAAATGTACATCTAAAGTGTAAATAAAAAGTTAAGATAAGAATAAACCAAGTTATCGGGGTTATTCCATACTAGAAATGTTAAGTTTAACGAATACGTTATTAATTATTTTCACACTCTATGAATACATACCTGTTAGAAATGCTGCTTAGATTGTGATGATAAAATTACGTACACGGTAAACTTAACATTTCTCATACGGAATAGCCCCGTATAATTTATTGATAAACTGTTTGGTACGGCTGTTCCGAGTAACGGTTTATTCTGGAGTTATTCGGGGCAATTGTGTTAGGGAAATGTTAACTTTAAAATGTACCTTAATTTTTATCATCAAAATCTAAGCAGCTTAAGTAAAAAATGCGCAGTTAATTATTAACGTACATGTTAAATTTCAGTGCGAAAAATGCTCCGATTGCGTCTGTTCCATAGAATAACATCGTTAAAGTATAAAAATATTATTTTTATTGCCTCTTCAGTCCAATTTACAAAGTTAAAGAATGTTTTGTTTTATTCAATTTAAAAATGAAATAAAATGAAGAGCGTGTAATAGAAAGAGAAATTTAAATGTTTTCTTTATAATAAATATATTTTTTATGATTAATTAATTGTTTATTTACAAACAAAAATCTATCAATTTGAAAATCTGGCATAGGCCACCCATTAATGAATACTTAAATTATTACATTAAAAACAGATATATAGATAAAAAAATAAATTATTTTTCAATCTTTACATTGTATATATTAATTTTAATGGCTAAAATTCAATATCGAAAAAGAAAATTTAAATTATTCTATGATATTATGATTTTATGATTTTTGTGATACAGGCAACCCAATTTACTAATGAAAATGTTTATTTACATTAGAGTTAAATTTATTGCATGAATTGAAATATTAAACAAATTTAAATGTTTTATTTAGTTTCTTTTATAACTAATATATATTGTTATTATAAATTGCATCTTAATTTCAGTAAGACATAACATTTTTATTTATAATTTTTCTATCATTATTACTTTTATTAAAGTTTAGAAACAGAATTATAAATTTATAAAGTATTTTTCAATCAATACATAGTGAATACTATTTTTATGGCAAAATTTAATACAGTTTTATTTTAAGTAAGAAATAATTATTTTAGCCAAGGATTATAAGTTTATGATTTTTTGTGATAGAGGCAACCCAATTTACAAAAAATATGTTTTTTATTTTATTTAAAGTTAAATTAATTCTAGGAATTGAAATATTAAACAAATTTAAATGTTTTCATTTTATTTAAAACTAATATATATAATCGGGGTGTTCTGTACAAAAAAATGTTAAGTTTAACGTGTGCGTTAATAAAATCTTGACAATCTATGTATATATATCTATTGCAAAATCTGCTTAGACTGTGATGATATTTATAATGTACACGTTAAACTTAACATTCCCCTTACACAATAGCCTCGATTGTTATTAATTAGTTGCATGTTAATTTCAGTGAGAAATATTTTTATCTATGGGATTATACATTTATGATTTTTGGTGATACAGGCAACCCAATTTACATATAAGAGAAATGTTTTATTTTATTTAAATTTAGAGTTAAATTAATTGCAGGAATTGAAATATTAAACAAATTTAAAAGTTTTAGTTTTATTTATAATTATTTTACATATATATTATTATTAATTAATTATTGCATTTTAATGTTGACTTCCTACGCGTGCGTGTAGATTGCAGTTGTCGGGCCGCCATTTTGTCTAGCGTGTGCGTATTTTCCCGTGCCTTCGCGAGCGTTTTATTTACTCCGTTTTCCGCGAAACGCGTCGCGCGGAAAATGTTAAAAACGTCGGTGCTTAACGCGAGCTGATCGATCGTTAGCTAGAAACCCAGCGTCCGGAGGGAAAATTACGGACTCATGGTGGTCGCGGTGACGTTTGTGCAAAGTGTTTATTGACGATTCGGAATTACAATAAAAAAAACGAGTGATTGTGAGATGGAGTTTGCACAGCCGCCCCCCAACCTGGGGGCCCCACCGCCAAACATGCACTTGCCCCCGCCGAATCTGTCGGAGCCGCCGCCGAATTTGTCCATGCCGCCTCCGAATATAGGCGGTTTGGGGAATCCGATGGGGCCGCCGACGAATCAGTATAATCATTACAAGCAGTTCCAGCCGAGGCATCATTTCAGGCCGTTTCTGAATTTGGCGCGGTCGCTGCCGGGGCCTCTGGGGAATATGACCCTGGAGGATTTCGACGGGAAGCGGCTGAGGAAGTCGGTGATGAGAAAGACTGTTGATTATAATTCTTCGATAATTAAAGCTCTCGAGGTAAGAAAATAATCTTTGAAAAAGAGCCTGTACAACTTAAAATTCTTCTTGTGGTTTCGCATGTATAGTTGTATATTATAGAACAAGGGCTGATTCACAATTGCCTGGGTAGGGAAATGGGAAAGAGTTGATTTACAATGGATTGAGAAACCGACTCGACTAGATGGTGTATCAATTCACCCAGGAAAGAACCTTTGTATACAATCTGTTCTTATTCTCTACTGCGACCAGACAGTTTATTGTGGCTTAATCATAGAATTTAGATGTATCGATTCACACGGGACTTTCTGAAACGATCCGTTCTCATTCCTGGATGATTGTGAATCGTCCCAAAGAAAATTCATAGGATTTTCGTGCATCCATTAACAATCACCCAGGAAAGAGCCTTATGGCTTTTCTGAATATGATATATTTTCAAGCAATTCCTGTTTTAATGCCTGGGCAATTGTGAATTAGCTGTAACTTGAATAACTTTTATGCACTAAAATGTTTAACCACCATTTATCTAGCGTGATGGCCATTTTGGTCTTTTGGTCCTCATCAGAGGTTACATGTGCAATGCCTTGAAGGCAGTTGAATGAATCTTTCGCCTTCCTGTAGTAAACGAAACAATGATTCTAGGTTGTCTACCTTGTAGATCCAAATTGTTAACGATGCCACTTGAAATTAGGCAATAGATGGCGCTCACACAATCTTTCCAATTATTATTAACTTCTAAACAAGTTATTTAATTTTATAACAACTTGACAATTTTATGTTTTGTTTTTTATTACAAATTATTAAAAGCATGAAACTGTATTGTATAGATTGAATTGAATTGCAGAATCGAGTGTGGCAAAGAGATTTTCGAGACAGAAGGGCCCTACAGCCGGACGTCATGTATTACCCAGACATGATGCCCCCACCTAGTTACCCGGACAACCCCATCAATTGTGTCACGACTAGATTCGTGAAAACGGCCACGAATAAAATGAGGTGTCCCATATTTTGCATGGCGTGGACTCCGGAAGGCCGAAGATTGGTTACCGGGGCCAGTTCCGGAGAGTTCACACTGTGGAACGGGCTCACGTTCAACTTCGAAACAATCCTTCAAGTTAGTATGAATTAAGTTTAACAAAATAAATAAATCAAATCAACTTTGAAATTAATATGAATTTAGAATCTAAAAAAATTAAATACGTTTTTATTAAGAATCGTTTTTTTAAATTTATTTTTTATTTATATGAATTCTAGGCTCACGACAGTCCGGTGAGGACGATGGTGTGGTCCCACAACGACAGCTGGATGGTGACGGGCGACCACGCCGGCTACGTGAAATACTGGCAGTCGAACATGAATAACGTAAAAATGTTCCAAGCGCACAAAGAGGCCCTACGCGGAATAAGGTATCTACAAATTGACTTCGTTTTACTCATCCGTCTTGTACATAGTATAATAACAGTCTTAATAAATGGCACCCACCTATCCTTATTAATTACTATCGAATTCTCAAAGAGACGCACAAGAGAAACGAATCACGCAAAATGAAATAAATAAAGCACCTTAAACAAACCTCCCTTAAAAAAAAAACAATAATAATAACAAAAACATACAAAACGAATTCTCTGTGATATTTGAATAAAGAATTATTTTAATTTTATTTTCTTAATTATTTTTTATACTACTGTGATATATATATTATTTTTTTTTTATGAATGACAATTGTAAAACGTGTATTTATATTGAGTGGAATTTGATCAGATGAATAAATTTTTTCCAAACGAATTTTGGACGCTCTTCCAAGCTTCTTTATAGACGTTTGGACGCGTTGGGCCGCGAACCCTCCGTCTGGAAAGATGTTTGGAAGAGTATTATTTTCTTGCACATTCCCGTTTGCCGTATCTCTTGGTTTATTATCGACACGTTCCGGACTCGATTCGAGCAAAACAATAAAGATTCAAAATGCAAGGCTTTATTCTCCTCTTTGTACATCTGAAATGATTACGAGAACAACTTGAAATGAAAACGTGATGAGATTTTTGTTAGTGCCATTTTTTTTTATATCTCTCCTTCGGTTTTTAATCCCTTTTTGAATCACTCAAGATGATGATGAATTGTACTATTTTAGATTTTGGGTTTTAGTAATGGATATTTTTGTTTATGGACATCATTGTTCACTTATCGAAATATTGTTGCATTTTTATAAATTAATTAAAATCACTTGATTTATTTCACTTCAAATTTATTTAATTTAATCGTAAATTCATAAAATTGGCTTCGCCAGAACCATAAAGGTAAAACAATCACCAGAATCATAATATTGAAACAATTTCCAAAACCATAATAGTGAAACAATTGTCAAAACCATTATGGTAAAACAATTGCTAAAACCATAATAGTATATTAGTGATTAATTACTAAAATCATGATAGTGAAACAGTTACTAAAACCATAATTGTGGGACAATTGCCGAAACCATAATAGTATTATAATCATGATGGTGAAATAATCACTTTTATCATTTCCGTGAAGCTTATTAATTGGTTGAAAAAATCACTATTATGGTTTTAGTCGAACTTATTATTTAAAAAAAACACTATGTTAGTGAAATAATTACCAAAACCATAAAAGTGAAATGATTATTCCACTTTTATGATTAATTCGTTAAAACCATAACAGTCACTGTTTTCATTTCAGTGAAGCTTATTGACTGGTTGAAAAAATCACTAAGTGAAATGATTACCAAAACCATAATAATGAAAAAATTACTAAAACCATTATCAATCACTATTATGATTTTGGTAAAGTTTATTGATTGGTTGAAAATATTATTATATTAATGAAGCAATTACCAATTATTTTGGTTTTGGTAATTGTTTCACTTAGTGATTGATTATTATGGTTTTAGTGATTATTTCACTATTACATTATCTTGATAATTGTGAAATAATCACTAAAACCATAATCAAACAATCACTATTATGAATTTACTCGAGCTTAGTATTTCAAAAATCACTATATTAGTGAAACGATTACTAAAAACATAATAGTGAAATAAATACTAAAGCCATAGTAATCAAATAAACACTAATATGATTTTAGTGATTATTTCACAATTACTAAAACCATAATAGTGAAATAATCATTAAAGCCATAATAATCAAACAATCACTATTATGATTGTAGTGAAGGTTATTGGTTGAAAAAAATCACTGTTAGTGAAACAATAACCAATACCACAATAGTGAAATAATCACTAAAACCGTAATAATCAAATAATTACTATTATGATTTTAGTGAAAGTTATTAGTTGAAAATAAATCACTATTGGTGAAACAATTTCCAAAACCATAATAGTGAAATAAAACCTAAATCCATAGAAACCAAACAATCATTATTATGGTTTTAATCGAGCTTCATATTTAAAAAAATAGTGATTTTTTTAAATAATGAAACAATTACCAAATATTATGGTTTTGATAATTGTTTCACAAACTTAGTGATTGTTTGATTATAATGGTTTTAGTAATTATTTCACAATTGCCAAAATCATAATAGTGAAATAATACACTAAATCACTATTATGGTTTTAGTGAAAGTTATTTGTTAAAAAAAAAACACTGAATTTACAACAATTACCAAAACCATAATAGTGATGATGAAAGCCATAATGTCGAACAATCACTGTTATGATTTTAG
Source organism: Philonthus spinipes (assembly GCA_963082785.1). Taxonomy (NCBI): domain Eukaryota; kingdom Metazoa; phylum Arthropoda; class Insecta; order Coleoptera; family Staphylinidae; genus Philonthus; species Philonthus spinipes. The sequence continues at coordinate 7,703,763 of OY720314.1, forward strand.
TGAAGGTTATTGGTTAATTTATTAATTATTTTCAAATTATTTTTTATTTAATATATTTAAATAACTGTGACCTAGTGAATGAATACTCTTATATTTATAAAAAAATCACTGTTTGTGAAACAGATTTCAAAACGATAATAGTGAAATTATCACGAAAGCTGTAATGTCAAAAAATCACTGTAATGGTTTTAGTAAAACTTATTGGTTGAAAAAAATCACTGTTATAGTTTTAGGGAAATTTATTTCTTTAAAAAAGTACACTATTATAATTTTAGGGAACTTTTTTTAACCAATTGTTAATTTACTATTGAATCATAAAAATCAATTTTAAATAAAACACTTGTGGTTTTTTTATTTTATTAAACACTCTTTTAATTCCTTCAATTTATTATTTACGAGTGATGTTACTAATTATGTTGTTTTCATCAATATTATGTTCTTTCTTTCTTAATCTTATCCTCTTTTACCCATATTGGGTGTCGAGGTTCAATATTATGTTAATTGTATGAATTTCTTATCTGACTCCTGAAAGGGAATAAGGATGAACTTTAAATTTTTGGTGATAAATCAAGTGGTTTGATTAATTTGTAAATAAATCAGTTTCATTAAAATATTAGTGAAGTGAACGAGTAGAAAAAAGTGAGTTAATTAAATCCCCAAAACATCAAATCCCGTGTTTTGTTTCCCTAATATATTAGTGAAAGAAATCGACTGATTTAATTAATTGATTCGCAATTAAATCACTTATTTAATTATTGAAAAAAAATTACAATTAAATCACTCGCTTTTGATTTTTTTTTTAATGATTCTTAAAAACCCACTGAACAAAATGTTCACAAATAAAATTAAATCAGTATTGATGCAACGTTTCTTTTTTTGTTTTGTGGGTGTAATAGTAATAAATTTTCTTATCAAGCCGAGTGATTTAATTGATTTACAAAATTGTCAGGAATTGAATTGTATTTATTATTTTCTGATGAGAGTACTCTTTCGTCGGGATTATTATTTTTTTATGAATAAAATAATGAACAGTTTAGTTTTATTCTGTATTATGGGATGTACGATGTTGTGTGTTGTTAATATAGCTTCAGCCCGACGGATAGCAAATTTGTCACCTGTTCTGACGACGGTACGCTCCGTATATGGGATTTCTTCAGGTATCAGGAGGAACGAATTTTGCGAGGTAAGTGATTTTATTTTATATATACACACATCTTTATTCAGACTATACAGATAATACAAAACAATATTAACATAAATAATTACAATACATGTAGGTGGTAGTCTGTCTATCGGGGCTATCGACCAGAGGTCTTTCTGCCCATTTTATTTTATTATTATAAGTATATGTACTTAGTGTTGACACAATCAGGTATACATATCGATTTTACATGTAAAAACAATTTTATGCAAATTCCTGCTTCCCAGTTCATTTTAGAGAAAAACTGAAAGAATTAAAATGTGTTTAGAATATGAAAAACGATACTTTATTAAGTTTTAAAATCGGTGTATAATTTATAATTAAAATGTGTTTAGAATATGAAAAACGATACTTTATTAAGTTTTAAAATCGGTGTATAATTTATAATTAATTAATAAAAATTAATGATATTTGCAAAATATTACGTGTTTAAATTCCATTAGCCATGATTTATGAAAAAAAATCCATTTTAAATTGCTATCATAGAAATATGTCAAAACTGACTTTAATATTAATTTCTTTCTTTTTATTTTCAAATTTAATCACATTTAACTTATTAATTATACATCAATTGTAAAATAGAACAAAGCAATATTTTAATAAATTAAATAACTGTGACCAAGTGAACAAATCCTTTTTTCTAATACTAAAGCAATATTTTAGTTTGAACGATTAAGGCCCTTAACAAACCCTGTTCCAAGTGTCCAAACACTTAAAAAATTCAGTTCAATTCAATTAATTTTATGCCTATATTTCAGGCATAAAATTAATTAGATACAATATAGACATAATCATTTTAAGCAAATTATAGCTTGGCAGGTTCTATTTAAGTTTGGACATGTTTGAGCCATTTGACTTTTCGATCAATTTTACCCAATTAAATTATTATATATATTTCAGGAATAACATTCATTAAATATAAGGTATACACAATCCGTTTTAACAAATTGTAGCTTGGAGAGTTTGATTATAATTTGTACATGTTTGAGCCTTTCAATGTTCATTTAAGTCCAAGCTAACCATTCTAGCTGGTTAACCTAAATATACTTTAAAATCCCGCTTCAAACAGATTAAACTCGTGATATCTAGACTAGTGTTGTTCTAACAGTTATAGCAAATTCCCATTTGAACCATTAAAATTGGGAGATAACACAAGCGCCATCTATTGCCAAATTTTTATTAAACAAAATTCGATTGTTTGAGCAAGTGACTGAACCCATCACTGGTTTAAACTGTAGTCTTGTTCAAATACCCTTCATAGGCTTATTTCAAGCTAACCAAAACATGTTTTAAATTCCCACAATAAAAATTAATCTGATTCAAACAGGTTATGCTCGAGAAATTAAAAAAGGCCTTCATTGGCATTTCCTTTACATTTCACATCCCATCCTACATCATCACAACTTTCTGAAATAAGCCTACATTGTTAGATTATGTAGACTTTCACATCCAGTATAACTAATGCTATGACTCATCGAGTGACTCATCATATTGGCTTCTGAATTATTGGGTTTCAATCCAAACTTTTCACCGACTGCAGCTGTATCAATCATTAAAATTTTGTTTGGGGGGGTCGGGGGGATTTATAAAATTAAAATAAAATCTGTTTCAACCCAAGTATCAGGTTTTCTAGAGTATAATGCGGGTTTTTAACTAATATTTTTAAAATATCATAACTCAACTTGAAATAGTAATTTACATTGGAAGCTAGTTGCTCACAAATTTACAAGTATGGTATCTAACATGTGAGTTTGTTATCCGTGCGAACGCTTAAATTTTAGCAAATTTTTATATGATTGACGCGAGCGCGTATTTAAAAGAAATACAAAATAAATATAATTCATATCCTAACACATTGTGCAATGTTTTAGAGTATGCTGAAATTGATTTATTTATTTAATCTTATATAACATCGTTATATGTTCCTCTTTACTTCTCAGTGTGAGATGTGAAATTGATTTAATGTATTTTAATGCAAAATCTCAGATTTATTTTTCGTGATATATTGTTTCAATTAAGATTGCGTTTTGGAACAAAATGAATGTTACTATGATTGTTGTATTATATAATAATAATTGCTTAAATAGTGTGTTCTTCTATTACTAAGCAAAAAATGGATTTACCTAAGAAAATAAGGCAAGAGGCAGAAGAGTCCAGTATTAGATTAAAACCAGAAAAATCATGATGCCGATATCAAAACAAACACAAGTCATTTGATGAATGGAGAAAGAAAAAGGTCATCAGTGGGGTCCTAAATAAAACTATTGTATTGGCATTCATTTCTGGTTTATCAAAAAAATTTAAAGCATCGAGTTTGTGGACTAAATGCTAAAGAATTAATGTTAATGGCGATAATGTTATATCCAAATTTAGAAAGGTAATTGCATTTTTGAAGTGCCAGACTGTCAATCATGTGCCAAAGAAATCTAGTGTATTGTTAGTGACTATAGTAAAATTAACAATTATGCTAACTAACCATCTTTATTCAAATGTGTATATGTATGTACAATAATATATAAAATTAGAATTATATTCTGTAAATGAATCGACTATCGACCGGAGGTCTTTCAGCCCAACAATTATGTTTTCAATAGTAAAACCAAACGTTCTTTTTGTTGTTTTTACATTAAATTTTTCTCAGATCAAAAATTTGTTGCATTATGCAATATTTTATTGATGTGCAACAGCAGGTGTACATTATGTAATTCAATGTCCGGCAGGGGTATTTGCCTGGGAAGTAGTTGTTTTAATGTGCATTTGTTTAATGTACTTACGTAACGTAAGTCATAAGTCACAGAGCAAAATGTGAAAATAATTTATTAATTATTTTCAAATCATTTTTATTTAATATATTTAAACAACTGTGATCAAGTGAATGAATACTCTTTTCTATTTATAGTAAAACCAAAATTGATAAATACATCAGGAGATTATAAATTAACATGTACGTATTGTCAAAGTGTATACATTGGTTAATCTGGTCGGAAATTTTAACACTTACATATTCGCTCTGTTTAGCTAGGAGAATGTGATAAGTCATCTTTTGCAAAACATCTTTTAGATGAAACGCATACTTTTAGTTTCATTATGCCAAAAAGGGTAGAAAAATGAATCTACTTAAATCCCTAGAAATACACAAAGCCCGTGCTAATCCGGGAATCCCCGTAATCAACTAGCTGACCTAATGTCTATTAAATAAAAAAAAATTATTTAAATAAAAACAATAACCAAGTGTTTATTAAAAAAAAACCTTTATTTTATTTATTTAGTCTTATATAACATCATTATATGTTCCTCTCTACTTCTCAGTGTGAGGTGAAAACCTTTATACATTGGAGTATGTGTCTTAGTATCTTGTAACTTAACTAAGATATATTACTCGTGGTCCTCGATATTGTTTACAGTTAGTTTTAGTAACACGTCTCGGCGACAAGCACCATACAGACCAAAGATAAGCACAACTTTACACAATAGAAATGAATCATCCGAAGCTTCCAAATTAATTTTGTATTGTGGAGGCTTCTACTTCGTTATACATGTTGAATTGACAATAAAACGCTTTTTAACTTTGTTTGATTAAAACACTTTTGTTTTAATTATTAATTTTTTATTTATTTAAATAAAAATTGTGAAACAATAATCAAATCTTTATACATAGAAAAGAGTATTCATTCTCTTGATCACAGTTATTTAAATAAATGAAATAGAAATGATTTAAAAATAATTAATAAAATATTTCCTCATTTAGTTCTGAGACTTTTGACTTACATTAAAACAACATAATTAATAAATTATTTCCATATTTGCCCGGGAAGTAGTTGTTTTAATGTGCATTTGTTTAAAGTACTTACGTAACGTAAGTCAAAAGTCACAGAGCTAAATGTGCAAATAGTTTATTAATTATTTACAAATCATTTTTATTTAATTTAATCTTTATACATTTTTAACCATGATGAGTCGAAAGTAAATAGTTTTTCAGATACTCCAAGGTAAACAAATAACCTGTTGGCATAGTTTCTATTATTATAGAAAAGTCTATGTAAAACATTTCTAACGAGTCAGTATACAATAAACAATTTTATTAATCAAATTAAGCACCAGCTGAATCGATGTGCTTTTCCAACGAGTTAGAAGTTTATTTCTGGAGTTCTGGACGTAATAATGTTTTTGGCCTCACCTTGGTTTCTGAAGCATTTCTTCTGCAGAGAGTTGGCCAGATTTAAAAAAAAAGATAATCATTTCTTCGCCTGAAGAAGCTACAGTGTGGTGAAACAATTGTAGCGATATTACAATAGACTTTGAAAGACTAAATAGTGTTATTTAATATAAGTAAAAGATAATCGGTCGGTCGGCAAGAGGCCAGGCGAATATGAGGAATGAGTGAGAGTTTCGTATACCAATTCATCAGGTATATGATTAGAGAGAACATTTGCCTGAAGATGCCACTATTTTTACTATAGAATATTTACTACATTTATTTTACCAACACATCTAAATATTAGAGCAAGTACTGCTAACACAGTGGCATCGTCAGGTAGATGATAATTTTTGTAGGATCTGTTGCGCAACGTATATAGCCGAGCATCATCGTGGACTGTCCCCTTTCTGTTGTTCAATGCCGGGCACATGCTTTGCAATTTTTTTGGTGCATTTCATTGATTTGCTGACAGTACCTTTCTGCCGTAATTATTTCGCCTCAATTTAGAAAGCTGTGGTGGATGAGAGTGGCCGTAGGCCATCAAAAAACAGTCACCTTAATCTTCCACTAATCCAAACGTCGTGAGTTGGTTTTGTTTTTTACTTATGTTTATTTTAACTTTGCAATTTTTTTAGTGCATTTCATCGATTTGCTGACAATACTTTTCTGTCGTAATTGTTTCACCTCGATTTAGAAAGCTGTGGTGGATGAGACTGGCCGTAGGCCATCAAAAAACAGTCACCTTAATTTTCTACTAATCCAAACGTTGTGAGTTCGTTTAGTTTTTTACTTATGTTTATTTTAACTTCAACTGGTTTGTCATGATACTTAAATTTATTGTATTTATCATTCATTATTGTATCTCATTGTATTAATGACGAGTGTAAACATCTTTTTGTAGCAGCACTAATAAAGAATTATTATTATTAAGTTAAAATAAACGATCAAAGGAGTTACAAAATAACTTTGAGAATGGTCGTCATTGACCGAAACACGTGTCAGGAAACTGAATATATTAATATGAAACCAAACAAGTGTTTTAATTTGAAATTACCTAATATTACAATTTTGTTTCATCAAGAGTGCAGTGAACAAAGTATTTACCGTATATATACATATGTTGGAGTCATACCTATGGCCATAAACCTCGGGTGGGGGGTTACATTTAGTAGTAATAATAGTAAGTAGTTTGTAAGTCAAGAAATAAATATCAGTGAGTAAACATCTCTTAGTGTTATTATTGAAAAACATCCCCACAAATTCAAATTTTACGACATTGAATGTAAAGTTAATTAATTAATGTACATATCCAACCTAACATTTCCTGTTATTTCCTAACCCTGTATATCAAAATGGTATATAAACAATTGAAAAACCTGCATAATTTTCTGGATACGTTGGTGTATTTTTTGAAGAAAAAGTTATTGTATTAAAGTTGAAATATATAAATAATTTTTACCTGGTTGTTTGTAGCAATAAATTCAATTTGAAACCAATTACAGGACACGGCGCGGACGTTAAGTGCGTGCATTGGCACCCGCAGAAGGGACTGATCATTTCCGGTAGTAAAGACAACCAGCAACCGATTAAGCTGTGGGATCCGAAAACCGGTCAATCCTTGGCTACACTGTAAGTAACAATAAAGAGTGATGGAAAAAAATTAAATTAAAATTAAACACTACCGTGACAATTATTAAACGGAAAGTTGTTGCTGGTTGAATTTGAGTTTTGATGTTGCTTTAAATATGCTGATATTGGGGGCTATTTTGTATGGAAAATGTTAAGTGTAACGTGTACGTTATTTTTTATCATCACAGTCTTTTGCTTTTGTAATAGATATGTATTCATAGAATGTGAAATTAATTAATAACATACACGTTAAATTTAACATTTTCCATATGGAATAGACCCAATTAAGAAGCATTATAGACATATTTAGAGTCCGTTAAGAGGGGGGATTCCAATCTCAGTTTTATAATTATAACATTTGTATACATTAAAAAAATTGAAATCAAATAAAAATAATTTGAGAATAAATAATTTAATCATTTAATTATAATTATACAAAATGTTATTGCTATGCAACAGCAAATGTCCATTATGTAATTCAATGTCTGGAGGGGTATAGGCCGGAGAAGTAGTTGTTTTAATGGATATTTGTTTTAAAGTACTTGTGTAATGTAAGTCAAAAAGTCGCAGTAGCTAAAGGGAAAATAATTAGTCTTATATAATATTGTTTCGACACCCAATACGGGTAAAAGAGGATAAGATTAAGAAAAAAAGAAAGAAAGATATAATATCGTTCAATGTGCCTCTCTATTCTCAGTGTGAGGTGAGGAAAATAATTAAATGATATCAAACTGTGTAGGCTGTGTAGCAGTGTAATCAGTAGTGTTGATTTCTGGGCTATCGAGCCATAGTCAGTGAAATATTTGGATCAAACTTTAACAAACCACGACTCAATAGCCCGGAAATCAACACTACTTGTTGGCGCCACTCCCACCCTTAGTGGACGTTGGGTCCACCCGGGCCATAAACCCCCACCCGGGGTTTCTTATATTTAGTTTAGTGTTAAGTAGTTTGTAGGAAATAAAGGGAGTCAAGCAACAGACGTCAACGAGTAAACATCTTAGTGTTATTATTCAAAACATCCCCTCAAGTTGAATATTACACTACTAATTGAATGACAATTAATTCTTTTTATTTATTATTTGCAACTTTCTGACTTATGTTACGTAAGTACTTTAAAAAGAAAAAAACATCCATTGAAACAACTACTTCTCAGGTAAATACCCCGTGAGACAAATGAATATTTGCTGTTGCATAACAAATAATTGTATCTTGCAACAAAAAATTTTGTGAACTGTGCTCCTAAATAAAAGTTTTTTTAACTAAAAAAATGGGCGTTGAAAACAATGTAAATAATGTTTCAAATGGTGCTCAAGACCCGCTATCGAAATTTCAGTTAATTTGAAGTAATACAAAAAGAATTACAAATGAAAGTAAATATTTATTAATACATTGTTTTCAATTGTGTATACCAGGGTGGGTCGAAAAAACTAAATTTTGTTAGTTCGGGTCCAAAATGAAAGTTTTTAGATAGAAAAAAATTTCAATCGGTTTCAAAATTGAAGTTTTTAGTTAGAAAATTTTCATTTTGAAGCCGAGCAAACAATTTTTTTTTTTTAAATGTAATTTTTTTTTTCTATAAACTTTCATTTTTAAAGTGAGCTAACAAAATTTAATTTTTTCGACCCACCTTGTGTATTCCAAATGCAAGTTTTTTCTATTTAAAATGTTTCAATTTGGAGTCAGGCTAACAAATTTTAGTTATTTCGACCTACCCTTGTATACATAATACAGTTGTAGTCTTCGATCATAAAAATTTTGCAGTGGAGGGATTTGAAGCGCTAAAATACCCTTCTTGGGGTTGCACCTGAAAGAATCATATTAACTATACAGGTTGTTCTAATTTAAGTGTGCACCATTGCTAACTTTGTTATTAGTTGAGCTAGAGAATTGTATACAGCAAATGTCCATTATGTAATTCAATATATGGAGGGGTATAGGCCCGAGGAGTAGTTGTTTTAATGGATATTTGTCGGTTAAATGAGCAAGGTAATAGTACATTTTTCGAGGATTATAACCGTGGAATCATAAAAACAAAAGAACATCACGTTTTCGAGGTATTAACAAAACAAACCTTTTTTTTTTAATAGAACACTGTAAATATTTTATCACCATTTGATAGAAAAGGGTATTTTTAACAAAAAAGTTATAATTAATTTTTAATATTAATGGAACACATACTTTTTAACATTTTTATTGTCTGTTCAATTTTTAGATAACCTTAAAATGTTAACAATTATGAACTTTCAAAAATTAACAGCCTCAAAAATTAAGTTATTAATAAAGTAATTGTTTTTTTTTTTTTTTGATAGACACGCGCATAAATCGACAGTAATGGACCTGAAGTGGAATGAAAACGGTAACTGGTTGATTACCGCGTCCAGAGATCATTTGTTGAAACTGTTCGATCTAAGGAACCTGAGCCAGGAAGTGCAAACATTCAGGGGGCACAAGAAGGAGGCTTCCAGCGTCGCCTGGCACCCGCACCACGAGGGTTTGTTCTGCAGCGGTGGCTCTGACGGGTCCATCATGTTTTGGCACGTCGGGTTAGTTACGTTTCCCAAATAAATGAAATAAAAAGAATTAGAAAATAATTAATATATTACTTCCCTTTGAAAACATACATTTTTGAAAGTCCTATAAAATTATCGTTGTTTTGTTGCAGAGCTGACAAGGAAGTGGGAGCGATAGAGCAAGCTCACGACAGTATAGTCTGGACTTTGGCGTGGCACCCGTTGGGGCATATCTTGTGTTCGGGTTCGAATGATCACACCAGTAAATTCTGGACGAGGAACAGGCCTGGAGATCAGATGAGAGATAAATACAATTTGAACACACTTCCTCCGGGTATAACCGGATTGGATGACGTCGATATAGGTAAGACAGAAATGAAGAACATCTATTAAATATATAGAAACGAAAATGTATTTATTTAATCAAAAAGAAAGCACTTGTAGATTTAGAAGAATGTGGAAAAAAGTTATGTTTTTTTTTTATTCTTGGTAAATGTTGATTTAGAAGAACATAGAAAAACATTATATTAAATAATTGATTGATGAGGCTGATAATTGTTGAAAGTTCATAATTACTTATATTAAATAACACTATTTAGTCTTTCAAAGTCTATTGTAATATCGCTACAATTGTTTCACCACACTGTAGCTTCTTCAGGCGAAGAAATGATCATTTCTTCTTGTAGCGATATTACAATAGACTTTGAAAGACTAATTAAATAAGACTATTTAATATAAGAAAAACATTATGTTTGTTTTGATTTTTGGTACAAAAATATTGATTTAGAATTTGAAAAAATATTATGTTTTTTTTTATTTTTGGCATGAGGTAATGATGACAGGATATTTTACTCAAAAAGTATTTTGTTTTCTTATAGATGAACCATCTGTCATTCCTGGAATGGGTCCCGAAGACAAAGTTGAACCACTGATCCTCACAGACGGAAACATGGAGATTCCCGGCCTCGACTTGGACGCGGTAGTGAATTCCGGTGATGACAAGACGAAGGCGAAGAAAGTACCGTACAGTAAACCGATTCCTCGAAATTTCCAAGCTCAATGGAACGAAACTGGAGGTAAATTATCTTCCCTCGCCCCATGTTTTTCATTAGTAACTTTTGTTTTATTTTAGACGAAGAATCGGCGCTGAGCGAAGTGATTTCGCAAATCGTTGAAAACACACCAGGAGTTGTTCCACTGCAGAAGATCACCCCGAATGCGATTATTGTTTACGGAAAATTGATTCCCGTAGAACGTGAGTTTATTTTTTTTTTTAAGAAAATTTCTCTAATTTTACAATCTGCAAATAAGGTGTAAGTAACATATTCACGGAATAAAAGTGAAGCCTATGATTCTCTCCATTTGATTATCAATAAGACAGTGCTGCCAACCGAATAAAAAAATCAAGAGTAACGTTACTTGAGGTTTGTAAAATTGGGCCTAAGAAAAATGGATATGGACAATTTCAGTCTATGATAAAAAAGTATTCTATTAACCTTCCCCGCTTGATTATTATTTATGAAAAATTGATTTCTGTAGAACGTGAGTGAGAAAAATGGATATTGACATATTTCATATTAGTGTAAAGCTAAAATATGTTGCAATTGAATTTATTAATGGGTCTTAATTTTAGTTTGTTTTTTTGCATTTTAGCTGGTTCCAAGTTAGAAGCGGCGATTTCAGAAGGTCCGGAAGCCTTACAAAAATTCATCGATTCGGGCCAAATCGAGGAACTTCATGATGTAATGCCGCACGATGATGAGCATGATTACCTCAACGACGCTTATTTAGATGAGGACGATGAAGAGGAAGCCGCGAAACCGGCAGAAACTCAACCCCCGCCAGCCTTAATCCCACCAGCTCCAACGATAGCAGCTAAACCACCAGGATCACCGGTTTGGGAACCTCCGAAACAACCCGAGCCGGAAATCCACCTCCCCTTCCCTCCACTCGCTCCCAACGACATCCACCCTATGGACGTGGACGGGAGAAACAGGCAGGACATGGACTTCCGGAACCCACCAGCGTTCAACAACTCCGACACAGACTACCGGAACATGCGCTACGAAGAGGAGCCTGAAGACGATTACGACTACCAAGACAGGAATTACCAAAATCAACGCAATGGGAACTACAACAACAATCAGTTCAACCGCAACGGTGGCCCACCCTTCAACAACTTCCGTGGCGGGAACAACTTTAACAACCGTAACGATTTCAACCGGCAAGACATGAACTCAAACCGCGGCGGCTCGAACCACGACAACTTCAGGCCCCGCAATAACATGAACCGACAACCCCCGCCGCTCAACCGTCCCCCGCGAGGGGGCATGAACATGCCCAACATGGGGCCTCGTGGACGCGGGATGATGCACCGGGGTGGCAGGGGTGGTCCTCCCAATCAGGGCCCTCGGAATGGCAACGGGGGTAACAACCGCGGACAATCGAACCGTGGCCGGATGTATTAAGTTGTAATTGTTTGATTTAAAATATTTGGTTATGTTTAAGGACAAATAATTTCCACGAAGAGAATTTAATTATAATGAAAACAAAAAAAAAGAACGGGACAGTGATTTTTTTCCCCGAATGCTGCTTGTTGACAAACGTGATCACTGAATTAATTTGTACATAATAATGATTAATAAAAATTTAATTTACAATCGTTTTTTATACAAAAAATAAAACAATTTGTGTGTTTATTTATTAAATAACCTCAATATTTTTTAGGATAATTTGTTTCAAAATAATTTTATTCTAAATTATTGAAATAATTTATTCCTTGTACAATAAAACTATATGTGAAAAAAAAATGACACAAAAATTTATTTAAAATTTTTACTTGATTGAAAGTGGTTCTTTGGTTTTATTTAAATTTGAATATTCATTATGATAACTTAAATAAAAAGAACTCAAAAATAATGAATAAATTATTTCCTCTTTAGCTATAGCGACATTCTGACTTATGTTACATAAGTAGTTTATTTTTATTTATTTTGAATTAATTTCTCACTTAACCCGTGGTGAAACATATTTAATTAATAGACTTTGATTTAAATCAGTGAAACAAACCAAGTGTTTTAATCAAAGTCTATTATTTTTATTTAATTTATTTAAATAACTCTGACCAAGTGAATAAATCCTTTTTTATATTATTATTCATTATGAGATTACAAATGTTTTGCTTAAGATATTTGTACGGAAATGAATAGCATTACTGATTTTGCGAATTCACAAATTACTTAAAATAAATTAATACAAAAATATTACTTGAAGTTAGTGAGCAGATAACAAAAAATAAACAGTAAGGTGCTGACAATTTGAGTTTAATCCTTTTGAATGACTATATATTTATAAAAACTGTATAACAGCACAGTAATACACGAAAAATACTTTTAAATAATTAATGAATTTTATTTTCATTCATACAAAAATAAATTTGTTATATTCAAATACCGTTTTGGTACAAGGCTTTCAGCATTACCAACTTATAAAAAAAATATTAATTTATTCATACGTTTTTAATTAGGAATAGATGTAAAAAAATGATAATTCTTCTTAATGAAACATTTATTTTATAAATTAGTAATTATTTGTCAAGTTTATTTGGGTCTTTTGTTTGAATCAATTTTAATCCACAGATATATTTACAAGATAAACATCTATGTTTTCATCCCCACGAAATGTCACCAACGTAAAAAAAAAACAATATTTTCACTAAATAGAATTGTTTACAAAAATAATAGTTAAAATATTTAACTTTCGGGCCTATTCCATACGGAAAATGTTAAGTATAACGTGTACGTTATTTTTTATCATCACAGTATAAGCAGCTTATTAAATAAATATTTATTCATACAATGTGATGAAATTAATTAATAACATATACGTTAAACTAAACATTTTTCGTTCGGATTAGACCCTAAGTAATTTAATGAATTAATAATTTGTTTAAAATATTATTTTGTTTAAAAAGTAATAATTTAGGACATTATTTATGTTTTATCCATAGATGTATATAACATCTAGTATTATTCACTGTTAATTTATAATTATATTTCAGTTTGATTATCATTTACATACATTTATATATTTAGTTGTAATATTGATTTTTGTTGCATATGTTTTGTAAAATGGAGATACCGTAAATAAATATATATTATTATCTATGGTTTTATTCCCACGAACTGTCAGCAACGTAAATAAAATTAAACTTTTTCTCTTTAACAAATTGACAATTTTAATTTTTAAAGTTTTATTTAAAAAAATAGTACTTTGTTATTAAATAAATGAGCGAAGTTGTTTAAAATGTTTCTTTTTGTATAAAACAATAAATTTCAGTCTATATTTCTCTATACAAAATTAATCTATTAACTTCCCCCGCTTGTTTTTTGTTATTGGAATTTTCATAACCTCAAAATTATTCGTGTTTTGTGTGCGTTTTCTTGTAAAGTTTTATTAGCATTTTATTTCTCAATCATGACGCAAACTTATCCAACAGACTGGGATATTGAGGATTACTACGATGAGACCGAACCGGAGGAACACTGGGAGTTGCGGAAGGAATTCATGCGGGTGCACAAGGGGAAGTTTTCCGAAGAGTATCTCGTGGCTTTAGCGAGGGCGTTTACCAACGTTGAATTCATGGGCTGCAGGTAAACATTGAAAATTATGTGTTATAAGAAACTCTATTAGATTTCATGTTTATAATAGTTTTGACTGTTCGATTATGTAGTAATTAATTTCCTATGGGCTGATTTACAATTGTCTAAGAACGATTAATCATGGGATTTACGTGAGTTGGTTCTATATTTAAAAAAAATGTAGTTATAAAATTCAGCTTATAGCGATTGTAATGAATGTGAAATTATATCCAATAAAATCTGAAAATACATCCCAAAACATAGACAAAGATCTGTATACCATGCCTTGTTTACATCAAACATCAACTATCTATCAACAATATGGAGAAATACCACCACAAAAAAAAATATCCAAATAGTACAAAAATTAATAAACGACGAAATAGACCAAATCACATGAAGCTACAAGTTTCCTTTCGGTACCGATAGCCCGAGACAGGCTGCAATCTACTTTAATAAATATATTGAAGAATTCATTTAAGATTAATTCTTGCATTGTTTTGTTTTTAGTTACCCTGCTGCCCTTATGACGAGGATAGCCGAGCTGTCCAAAGACGTTGCTAAAAATTACAGGGAAGTGAAAAAGACGAAACTTCAAAGAACCTTTGTGAGTGCCAAAAACGCTGCTGAAGATCGATATTCTCGTGAGTATAAATAAAATAATCACAGCCTAAAAAATTTCAAAATACTTTAAATATTATTTATCTTTCTTTCTTAATCTTATCCTCTTTTACCCGTATTAGGTGTCGAGGTTAAATATTATTTATAAAAAGAAATAAAACATAGCAAGTTGAAAAGGGGAAATATTAATTTACTAATTTTTAATACATAATGGAAATAGGGAATACTTCGCCCTTAGTTATAAACAAAATTTGAAGAAAAGTATTTTTATTAAAATACATTCCTTCAATTTTTTCATCACAAATTCGTAAAATAGTTAGGGAAAGACAGGAAATATAATGGTGGGGATCATTTATTTCCGCATTATTTGTGAACAGATTGCTTCTATCCTTCTCTAAAAGAATTATTGAAAAACATTGTTCTTTGGCCGAGATTTAGTAAGTATCCCCTTGATTATTGAAAATTTGCAAAACTGTAAATATTTATTAAAGTAAATTAAAATCTGAAAAAAAAAAAAAACGGAAATTGTTTACATTTCTAATTTATATGTATTAATAAATATTGTTTTCTTAATAATTGTTTATTATTTTAACATTTCAGGTAATAGGAAAAGCGATTCGGGCCCCGTCAGGAAATAAGCCGTCATCAGCAGCATTGTACTCTTATAAAATTATCTTACATAACAATTTCATTTTATATATATCAACATAAATAATAAATATACATACATTAAAAAAGATCACTCATGGCTGTTTTGCAATGCCTCGATGGAGACACTCAACTGTTCCAAGCGCTGTATCAGGTGGCTCATGGTGTTGTGCGATTGGCGCAAGCTCTCGTCGCTCAGGGACGGATCACTGGCCGCCCCCAAGTCGAAATGAAGCCTCGCCAGTTTCTCCTGCTGCTCCCTAATGTTCGTCATTTGCTCCATCGTGCAGCCGCTAGCGAAAGCGCGCAGCTTTCCCGAGTGGAAGTCTGCTAAAAGGCCCAACAGGGCTGTTTCCATATGCCGCACATCGGGAACTTCAGATAAAAACGAATGGTGGTGTACATGTTTTTTACGGCTATCTAAATTTACGTGCAGAAATTATAATTGTATAAATAAAAAAAAATAATTACAACAAAAGAGAAATAATAGAGGGTAAATAATAAGTTTAATTATTCTGGGCGTTAACTTTAACGCCCTGTCTTTTGCTGCTAATATCTGTGCTGGTTTAAATTTTAAGAAAGTTCTAAATTGATTTTGAAAAGTTATGGTTTGTTTCAACAAAGGGGATTTTATGCCTAATTATTTGAGATGTTGTCAAAAGGCCTATTCACAATTATCTGACCTTCTGTATATGATTGTTTCCCTTCCCAAGCAGCAATTGTAAATCGGCCCTTTCATAATCAATTGCCAACATCTCAAATAATCACTAACAAAATTCCTATTGAAGCAGGATTTTAGGCCTGCTTACAGAAAAACACACTAAATTTGATCATATTAAAAAAATACAATAATTTTCCATTTCTTTGTTATTAAAATTTAAATAGAACAAAGGAAACTAATTTTTATTTTCCTTATCATCTCTTTGTAATAAATCGGGGTTTTTCTGTAAGGAATAGAATGTGAAGTAAATTAACGTTATTAATTAACATTTCCCTGAATATTTATAACAATAATTAAACTTACATTATCACCTTACCGAAAATCCAGTGCAGGCAAATAAATATTCAAACAAATAAATAATATAAAATTAAATCTACATATGAAATAAAAGAAGAAAAAGAAATTACAAAACCCAAATAAACACCTTTGTGTAGATTTCTCGGCCGGACGGTATTAGCTTTTGCGGGCGGCTCTTTGGCAGCTTTTTTCTCGTTAACATACAAAATACTTGAGTTCGTCGTGTTTGTGCTCTTTTTAACATGCTTGTGGCCCCTCGACGCCGAGCTGTGGCTAGTGTTTCCCGAAGACGAAACCTACAAACGAGGCCCAAACAATTAATCCTGCCCCTCCTCATACTCGACTCAGTCTATACAATTCATTGCTAGTGTGTGGTGTGTGGGTGTTTCTGTGAGGGGCTCAAAAACTTCTATCTACAAAAGTACGCAGACGCCTAATTCGATCTGTGTGCTACATTTTGTAGGCAAGCGAAGCATTTGCTTTACCTGCCGGCGGTGCTGAATGTGGGCATTAAATGGAAGAAAAGACAACGTTAAGTAATTGGGAAAAAACACATTAAACACAGAGCTTGTTTCGTTCGATTAATTTTGTACCTTGTTGCTGCGGACTGGTGAGATTACTTTAATTTCGGTCAGGTTGTATTCGCCGTCGTCCTGCAGGATGCTGTCCTCGTTCTCCCCGTCGCAATCGCTGGAGACCAATTGCTGTAGTTCAGACTCGCCCCTCGATTCCATTTTTCGGAATGCGGATTTTCTGCCCCATATACCAAATTTTGTTATCTCTGACGTTTCTTCACGTTTGGGGTTGATCCCGTCGATATTCATAGATGGGGCTTTTCAAAAATTATCTTTTAAATTGTGAAGATTAAGTTTGTAAACGTAGTTTTTCATGTTTGAAATAATTACACGCAATTTAAACAATCATTTAATTAACAAGGTCATCTAATTTCGGGTTATTTCATAGAGTTAGAATGTAAATTCTACATCTATGGGTTATTTAAAAACAATCATTGATGATAAAATAATAATGCCTCAAAAAGTAATGCAAACTTAACGAAGAAAAATATCGCTATATATTGATATTAATAATATTTTTTTGATTCAAATTTATTTTTATTTACAATTATTTTTAATGAAAAATTGCTACAATTTTAATATTTATTTCAAATATTTAAAGCTTAAATATATTTTTTTATTTTTCTTAATCATTCGTCAAGTTAATATTTTTATACAAATTTATTTATCCCTCATAATTCATATGATTGCCACAATTCACAATAGGAAATTATTATTCAATAAATTACATTCTTAGAGTTAGAGTATATATAAATATATATACTCTATGTCTATACTAAATCATAGATATAGTATTATATATATATATTACATGGCTAAAACAATATTATTTTACATATATATATAGTTTACTTTTTATTTAAATTTATGTATTTATATTCCGGTCTATTCCGTGCGGAAATGTTAAGTTTAACGTGTATTACAAAAGTTGTTTAGATTGTGATGATAAAAAATGGCATAGACGTTTAACTTAACATTTCTGTTATTGAATAGCTCCGATTGACTGATAATTCGTAATTAGAGATTGATAAATTATTAATCGGAGCTATTCCGTACGGGAAAAGTTTAACGTGTACGTTGTTAATTAATTTCAAATTCTGTGAATATATATCTATTAAGGCAGAATGACCGATGGTCGACAGCCATTTTCTGAGGCTTAATTAGAGGTTTATGATTGTAATGTAAATATTCTAATGTAATTTAACGTATTTCTCAGAAATAAACGTTTTCTATATATATATATATTTATATATCTATTATAAAAGCTGCTTGGACTGTCTTGAAACCATATAAAATCTAGTTTATCTATGGTCAAATACAATTATGGGGAATTAATTTTATCGTCAGTTGTCCACAGGGGGATGTCACTCAAATCTCGGTTTGTATACATTAGCCAATAAACGTTGCCAACGTTAAAACATGAAATTTATTATATTTTTTAAGTTGGCATCAACCTCGAAGCGCATGCGTGGTGTGGCTCAATATGGCCGGTTACGTTTTCTATTGCCGTTTGCACTTAAAAGCCGTAAAATCATTTTTTAAGAACCGCCCAAATCGTGGTCAAAGTTTTATCGAAGCATATTTGGCTTTGTATTTTTAAATGTCGGTGGTGTAAAGTGTGTTGTTATTGTGTAGTTTTAATATTTAATCGAGAACATGAGTCTACTTGGAAGTGAAAATATCCAAACAATAATATGGAGCTGTGGTGGACATTTTCCATGTGCTATATGTAAAAAATAATTATAGAATAATTAAAAAAAATAAAAAAATGTCTTGTTCATTATAATTATATTTGTTCATTTTTAAATTGTTTAAAAAATGTTAATACTTTATATTATTTAAATTTAAGAGTTATTTATGGATGATTTTTGATAATATTTATTTAATAAATGCATTATATTATTATTTTTTTCCGCTATTATTATATACTTGATATCCCAGTATTTCCTTTCAGATTTAAATTTTCCCGCTAAGAAAATATTTCGATGTTGGTAGAACTGCTTACAAGGTAATCTTTCAATGTTTGTAGGTTGGTATCAAAATGTGATAATGTAAACAATAGTTATAAGTGTCCGTTTTGGAGGGGAGTTGCTCTTCTATTTAGGTTTTCTATGGTTGTCCACCTTCAGTGTGCGTTCAACTTCACGTATGTTTAGAAACTTTGACGTTGACGTCCTTGACAGCTGAAATGTATTGATATTTTAAGGTTAAATTAGTCAGACGGTTTGAAGATGGCGTCAACTCAAAGGGCGTTCACTCAAAAACTGTCCAAGTGAGTGAAAATACAGCAGTAAATTGATGTGGAGCACCTAAAAACTATTTAAAATACTTCATTTTCAGGACGCACGCCGCGGACGTCCGTCGAAACGTGGCCTGTCATCAAGTAAAGTGTGGCCTTATATCGCCTTCTTCCGTAAGTGTTTGTTCACATAAATTGAGTTAATCAATTAAGTAAATAACTTTGTGTTGTTACTTTATTGTAAATTTATGTGATTTATAGAATGTTCCTGTGCAGTTATTTTGAATTACAAAATTTATTTAGTTTAAAAAAGTTTGGCTCTTCCATAAATGTTTATTCACATAAATTGAGTTAATCGATTAAATAAATAACTTTGTCGCCTAACACCCGTAAGGGTACAAGGGTTTTTGTATATATATGTATATAAAAATAACTTTGTGTTGTTACTTTACCGTAAATCCATGTAATTTATAAACTGTTCTTGTGAAATTATTTTGAATTACAAATTTATTTAGTTTAAAAAAGATCACCTTCTTCCATAAATGTTTTTTAACTTTAAATTATGTGAATCTATACACAGTTACTTAGTGTTTTGTTGCTTTACTGTAAATCATTGCCCGGAAATGAGAACGAAAACAGGAACCATGAATCATAGGATTTACGTGAATTTATTCGTAATCAGTGAAGAAGGGGTATTACGGAATTGGATCAGTTTTCATTCCATGCTGTTAAATGGTCTTATATGTAACGTCCAAACAAAAGAATATAATAAAAAAATACAAATACTGAGCGCAATGGCGAACACTTGTCTCCGCTGGCGAAACTTCCCAATGAGCCGCAGCGGTCACCAGTGTCTGCTCGAAATCTAAATACATATCAATATGGCTGAGCCAAAAGTATTCAAATATTTTGAATCTATAAGCTATGCTACGGCCTTACGTTATTGAATGCTGGTACTAGGCTTTTTAGGTTGTCTAACTTTATAAAAAAATAGTGTTGTACTGAAAACATTTTATTGGATACCGGTGTCTGCCGCTGTTTTTCTGTAATTTTTTTAATCAAAATTATAAAAAATAATAGAAAGTCACATCTAACATCCAATACTATTAGGTTGTAATAAAAAACACTTTGACCCCGGGAAAAGATTTCGCTAAATAGCCATGGCGCTCAACCGGTTGAATATAAATTATACTTCACTTTCAATGAGATCTCTACGGCTGCTTCATTTTATCTCATTTCTCTAGCAGATATCTCGTCTCTGCCGTCTTTTATACTGTGGATTGTATCCACTTTATAATAAGAATTGAATGCTTCATTCAATTTTTATAAAATTTACCATGTTTTAATATAATAGTATAATACATTATTTATGTTAATAATACCACCATCATATCAATCTGTTACCATTGATTTTTTAATATTTCTTTACTGTAATTTTATATACTTCATACAATGTTATTATGAAACTATTTAGGGCCGATTTACAATTGTCTGGGAATGAGAACGGATCATATAAAGAAAGTCCTTAAGGCTCCTTCCCAGTAAGATTGTGAATCGATACATGTAAATCTTAAGATTCATCTATGGATCGTATACAGAAAGTCTGTATGCGATTGTGAATCGATACACGAAAATCCTAAGATTTATCTACCGGTTTTGTTCATTTCTCATTCCCGGGAGATTGTGAATCGGCCCTTAGAAATAAGATTTATTATTATTTATTCAAGCATGAAAATAATTGTATGAGAAAGTAAAAGGATTTAATATTCGCATTCTTTTTTTTAATGTTCTTTTTTATTCTGTAGAGTTGGACGAGTGATGTAGTCGATCCCATAGATTTCGAGGATTTTTTATCACAGTACCAGTTATTGGTGGACCGAGATCCCTTGAGGAATATTTTGGATATACCACCGGGTGATGTGAATGTCGAAGTGCTAGAAAGACCCATTAGGACTTTAAAACCTATAGTGCCTGAAGAAAACATGTAAGTAATTTCCATTGCAATTATTTTCTTAAATTACTGAGTCTTTAATTCAATATTAAAGTCCGATTTTTTTTAATCTGGCTTTAATTTAAGTCAATGTTTCTAAAACAATATATAATAAGTTATATAAATATTTATGAAATAAAACATAATTATCCTTTGGTGGATGAAGGTAGTTAGGTTAGGTGGTAGCTATGGTCGCGTTCAGGGAATTGTAGCGCTTAAGCGCTTTACGAAAGCGGTTTCGCTGAATGGTACCGCTTTATGTGTGGCGCAGGTACAGGTTTGCGGCAAGGCGCATAATCTTAACAAAAAGAGTTAATGTGAAGCTTAATTAAACCAAAGCTTAATCTAATGAAATCCAATATTGTTTTAAGATTCCTTTACACCTTCGGGTAGAAAAGATTATAGATTATATACATATATATTTTTTTTTTCCTCAACACCCAATAAGGGTAAAAGAGGATAAGATTAAGAAAGAAAGAAAGATATATATTTTTTTAAGATTATTTAGAGATAAAAAGCAATAAAAAATTATGTCATCATTATTTTTTATTTTTTTTATTTAAGCGAACATTTACCCCCTCATGTTCAGAGCTGCGTGCGCTGCTACACATCCGACTGGCATTCCGTTAAATACCAGCACAGAAATTTGAGCAGCAGCGTCGGCAACAGGCCTAACATTCCGAGACCAATACAGTCGAGTCCGAAACAGGAATTCGAAATCGACTTTCAGCCTATATCTTCAGCAACCAGCAGTGAATTAGGTTTGTATAACTCTCTTAATTTTAACAATGAAGATTAAATTAGGATAACAAATATTATTATTATGTCCGCCCTCGATGTGCGCATGTTTCGTGCTACGCCAGTATGCGAGGGCTCCCTGGTACAATTCCAGGGTGTGATTGTCCCCCAATTTGCTATGGATTCTTAATGTAACGATATTGTGACAGCGAATTGGTGTTCTCTCCCTATCAAATGTTGTTTGGAATCGCTCCATTTTTATTTGAATCGCTATCGACTTGATCGACTAAACTTGAACCCGGCCTTTGAAATTACAAATATTTACAGTAGCTATCGGTAAGCACGATAGTCATGTGTGAGTGACAAAAAATATTATTTTATTGTTGGTATGAGACAAAATCATTTCTCATAGAGGGACCATTGGACGGCGCCTCAGGAGTCCAGATTTGAGTCTGCTTAATTATTTTTTATGTTGATATCTGAAGGAGAAAGTTTATAAACCTTGGCTACGAAATGGCAGCGGTTTCGAAAGTGATGTGTCGCAGCGTGATCTGCAATTTAGGTTCATGGTTTGAAGAATGCCAGCAGAGTAAGGCTATACATTTGGATAATGAGATTTTTACAATGAAAGTTCCCCATCTGTCATTTACAAAATAAAATTAGGCAAAAGATGGCGCTTGTGTTGTCACAATAAATGGTATTGTGATCAAAAATTTTTGTTTTTTCTGTTTTATTCAAAAAAGAAAAACCTCGGCCCGCTTTGGGACATTTTGTATATACAGTTTTCGATAGTGGCAGATTAGAAATACCTAGACCAAAAAAAGTCCTCATTTCATTTCTTCCTAACCTTAATATCCTATCAGTCATCCTTCTTTTTAAAGAAAAAAAAAATGTTAAGGCTTCTACTTCGTTATACATAGCCCTAAATGTACAACATTTGTAAGATATTAGCTCTTTTATTTATCTGAATTATGTGAAAACACTTCAACAATATAATTCAGATAAATAACCTTAAATAAATAACATTTTTTTACCAATATTGTACATTTAGAGCAATGTATAATAAAGTAGATGCTTTAACAATTAATAATTTAACACTTAATTAAATCTGAATTTAATGAAGATTTGAATGATATATGAAAACAATTTGTACACTCTATTTCACTTATTTTATATATTAACAGATGTACATTTTGATCATTGATAAACATCACATGGTGATTGAAATCTACATCTGTTAATGAATAAAATAAGTGAAGAAAAGTGTACAAAATGTCTTGATAATTAATAATTTAACATTTTTTTCATTTATTGATGATTGAGGCTTCATTTCGCTCTTATAAAGTTTTATTTATGAACCAAACCTCGACACCCAATACGGGTAAAAGAGGATAAGATTAAGAAAGAAAGTTTTATTTATTCATTTTATTTTCATTTAGATATTACGTCACCGACAAACAGCAATAGACACAGTGTGATATCGTTGAGTTCTTGTGGGGATACTTTAACTCCGAGGAACTCATGGGCTTCTTTAGATTTGCGGCATTCCGCCGGGGATCCGCTCATTCCGGAAATATTGGATCATGCGGCGCCGGAAGCCCTCGACCAGTTGAACGAGAGCCGGCGCCAGGTCGAAAGACAGGAGACTCTCATCTCGCTCTATCCCCATTTAGAGACAGAAGAACCAATAGAAAGACGATGCCTGGCCAACCAGCCAGTCGAGCATATGGGGCACAGGATTTTGGTGAAGTGTCTTCAACTGACGTAAGATATTTATTGTTGAAATATTGTGTATTTAAATTGTTAAGGCAGAAAGACCGATGGTTGATAGTCATTTTCTGAGGCTTAACTAGAGGTTTATGATTGTAATGTAAATATTGTAATGTAATTTAACGTATTTCTCAGAAATAAAGATTTTCTATATATAAATTGTTAATGATAATAATAATCTTTATTAACAGATATATATACAGAAAAAATATATAAAATAAATAATAAAAATTACAAAATCAAATATATAATTTTTATCTGTTAATATGCTATTGACCGGTGGTCTTTCCGCCTGCTAAATTGTCATTTTTTTTTTTTTAATTTTTTCCTTTCTACCGTTAGGTGTAAGGAGTAAATTGTCAATTGATTGGTTAATTATTTTATTTTTATTGTACGCTTATTTCATATTTTTACAAAAATAGAAATAAAAATAATATCAATTTTAAAAATAATTGTTTGCAGCTTTGTTCAAGTCTCACCAGATGGCCTCGTGATCTATATGCAGGTCAAGAACTTTTCTCTGCTGCAGTGCTTTAATTATATTCTTTATTTATTTATTATTGTAGAATTTATATATACACACATCTTTATTCAGATTATACAGATAATTTTAACAATAAAACATAAACAAATTATAATACTTGTAGGTGTTAGTCTATCTGGCCTATTGACTTGCACTATTCATTTGCAGCTTTGTTGAAGTCTCACCAGATGGCCTTGTGAGTGTTGGACAAAGCTTGGTAAAATAATTAAATATCTATATGCAGGTCAAGAATTTTTCTCTTCTGCAGTGCTTTGATAATTTTCTTTCTTTATTTATTATTGTACAATTTATATATACACACATCTTTATTCAGATTATACAGATAATTTTAACAATAAAACATAAAAAAATTACAATACATGTAGGTGTTAGTCTATCTGGCCTATCGACCTGTACTATTTATTTATTTATTATATTGTACTAAGGAGATTTCCGTTAAATCTCTTTTATACACAATATTTAACATACAAAAGTAACTTAAAATAAACATAAGATAAACTAAATGAATAGAGTGTAAAAAAATATCAACCAAATATACTTAAAATAATTCAAATTGTAAGCAGAAAAATAATCTTTATTTTACATTTTATCTCAAAAATTACGTTGGAAATAAATGGGAAATATTTTTATATTTAACATGGAGAATTTATTTATTTAATCTGTTTGGAAAGTAATGTTAAAGCCACATTACATTAATCTGTTTGGAAAATAATGTTAAAACTACATTACTTTCCAAACAGATTAAATAAATAAATTTTCCATATTAAATATAAAAATACTTCCCATTTATCTCTAACGTAATTTTTGAGATAATTCAACAAATACTAGATTGTTTTCTGAACGACGCTTTTTATTATACTCACAAACACTTAAAAATCAATTTATTTAGGTTGGATTTAGAGGTGGAGCCTCTTTTTGCTTCCATGGCCCTCTACGATGCCAAGGAGCGAAAAAAAGTGTCAGAAACCTTCTATTTCGACGTCAATCCGGAGAAGCTGAAGCGGATGTTGGGAGAGCACATTCCGTATAGCGACCTCAGCTCGATGGCCCGTGGCTGCATTTTCGATATTTCACAACCTTCTTCAGATTTATTTCTGGTGGTTCGGCTCGAAAAGGTTCTGCAGGGTGATTTGAATGAGTGTGTCGAGCCATACTTGAAAGATGACAAGGTAATGAAATGATTTTTTTTTATTTACCTTTTACCTTTCGGTGTAGGGTTGTAATGAAATGATAGGAAGGGTTAATCATCATTGAAATAATTAGTTAATGAAAGAAACTAGTGCCCAGTTTTTCCAGCATTTCTTGAGATATGGATTTATCAAGCTCGACTCAGGTTTAATTGCAGCTTAGGACCGATTTGCATTTTACTAAGGCATAATAAAATGGGTTTTGACAGGGCTGTGAATTTATAATTAACCAAAATAATTAGTTAAAGAAAGAAACTAGTGACCAGTTTTTCTGACAATACTTGAGACATGGATTTATCAAGCTCGACTCAGGCTTTAATCCAGCTTAAGACCGATTTGCATTACACTAAGGCTTTACGAAGTACGTTTTCACTGGGCTATGCGCTTCATCGAAATAATTAGTTAATGGTAATAACTAGTGGCCAGTTTTTACAACATTATTTGAGTTATGGATTTATCAAGCTTAACTCATACTTAAGTCCAACTTAAGACAGATTTACATTGCATCAAGGCTTTATGAAGAAAAGTCATTTATCCCTAAAGTACCTTTTTTGATTGACTGTTTCAAAATTCTCACCATTATATCATCACTTCTTTGGTCAATGTCCCACCCTAGAGGGAATGAGAGGTTCTAGAGGTTTACACAAGAGGAAGCAATTCTTTGAATGGCTTAAATGAGCCTACGGCTGCCACTGCAACCTAACCTAACCTATTGTCTGGAGAAACGCAATCTAGAAACTGAATGTCACTTTTTTTGTGTTGTGTTTCACAAATTCCTCTTAAAAAAAGACTTTTCACTAAGCAACAGAACAAGGTAAGCTCTTAAGATGCAACTTGGGAATCAAATACATCTTGAGATATGTTGGAGTAACCAAGTGTTAATCTTTATTTGATTCTCATTAATGAAAAATGAAAACAGTTTATTTATTTTTATAAATAAACATTGTAAACTATTCTTCATTGTTATTTTAATTTATTTTTTGATCCTCATTAAACACTTCATAAAAAATATAAGCATTTATTTATTATAAATAAGCTTCCATTTTTTTATAGTTTTCTATTCCTACTCAGAAATTTAATTAATATTAATTTGGATCTATTTCAGAATTACGACAAACTCAAAGCGAATGCCGTGGCGGTTTGCAGCAGGCTGGGTAAATACCGACAAGCGTTTGCCTGGACGGCAATTTACCTAATGAATGTGATCAATGGAGGCAGCACAGACCGGGAAAATGATCGAGACAGCACTGGTTCTAATTCCAACACAAACAGCTTAGGTACTCATATTTTCATAAATTAAAATTGTGGTCTGTAATGTAAGACATAAGTTCGTCTACATTTCAAGCATTGTCCAACACAAGAAGAAAGTGCTATAGTTGAGGAATATATGTAAGACAGTGTTGGACATTTATTTATTTTTTTACTTTAAATACTCATTGAAGATATAGTCGTTTGCCCGTCTATTATTCGGTGTAAGGCTGAATTAATTCTTGGGGTAGATCCTAGAATTTGTCCTACACTTCAGCGTGAAGTATACCTTCGGTGGATACCTATCTGTAGCTAAATAATTAATAACACGACATTTAAGAGGAAATAAATTCAATTAATCCAATAAATTTCAGATAGGAAAACCTCGAGCGGTGGTTTAGAACAGCTGAGGCGTCGAGCGCAAGACATGGGTACCCTAACCCGCAGAGGCTCCCTGGAGAGGCGCGAAAAACGCAGGTCGTGGTCCCCCGACCACATCGCCAACACTCTGGACAACTTCAGGTCGATCACCCTAACGGTCTCCTCGTTTTTCAAACAGGAGGGAGAGAAATTAAAAGACGACGATTTATACAAATTCTTACTCGAATTAAAACGCCCTAATCTAAACATAAAAAAACTGAAATGCATTCCTGCGACATTAAAACTCGACATATCCCCCTGTCCGAGTGAAGTCAAATATTGTTTAACACCGGAATTAGAGAGGATACATCCGTACCCGGACGAAGTCACCAGACCGGTGAAGGAGTTATTGGAGTTTCCTGTTAAGGAATTGTGCGTGCCGCATTATACGTACAGGAATTTGCTGTATGTGAGCCCGAAAGAGTTGAATTTTTCGAATAGGACTGGCTCGGCTAGGAATTTAGCGGTTAGAGTGCAGTTAAGGGCGGGAGAGGATGAGGAACATGCGATGAATAATATTTTCGGGAAGTCGAATTGCCCGGAGATGACGAATGAGGCCTATTCAGCTGTTACCTACCACAGCAAAACTCCGTTTTTCTATGATGAGATTAAGATCAAACTACCGGCTGCTTTGGCCGATAACCACCATTTGTTGTTTACGTTTTATCACATTTCTTGTCAAAAAAAAGTGGAGCAGACTTCAGTCGACACTCCGGTTGGATACACGGTTAGTATTATTGAACAATAATTAAAACACTTGTTTATTCCTTTCTTCCCAATATTATTTTTAAATGTCATATGTACTTTTCGAGTACTACATACTCATTTTCAATAACAATCTGTACGTAGTACTCAAAATGTACATCTGACATTTAAAAATAAAATTACGAAGAAAGGAATAAACAAGTCTTTTAATTTAAGTTTTATAACTTCACATAACTCAAAACCAAAATAGTGAATAATTATTGAACTATATTGATTATAACACTTAAGGGAAGCCCGAAGTGGTTAGCTTAAAAAGAAACAAAAGTGAAAACAATCAACCTTATTTGGGACTACAAACAAAATGAGAATACCTTTTGGGGTAGGAGTAAAAATAAAAAAAAAATGATTACAAGACTTTCTTATTTAAAAACATTGTACTTCTCTCGCATGTCCCAAATATTATTTATTTCAAATACTGTCCAACAAAACACTCACACTATGCACTGAATTGTAATTATAATTCCTCTCTACTAACACTAAAAACGCACACTCGTCTCACCACTAATTGACAACTGCCTTCTGTCTCTTAGGGGCGTGCGCATTTTAACACAATTCATGCATTCGTGTGTTAATTTTAAATATACATTACTGTTATTATATTTTTTTATTCCATTTCTTTTGTATCACCCAAAATGTTACTTATCTATTATAATTAACAAATTACATTTTTTCTATAGTGGTTGCCATTATTGCGTGAGGGTAAACTAGTTTCCGGAGAATTCTGCTTGCCTGTTATGTTGGAACCACCACCCGTCAATTACAGCTACATCCCTCCGGATGTTTGCTTGCCGGGAACGAAATGGCTGGACAACCACAAAGGTCTCTTCACTGTCAGTCTGGACGCAATTTCTTCAGTTCACACGAATGACCAGCCTGTAGAGAGATTTTTAGCGGCCTACAATTGCGTACACACCGGTTTGATTCCTGCAAGATTGGGAGAATCCGGATTCGAAGAAGAATTAAGGTCTGAACAAAAGAAATGATGCATTTATGTTTGAATTTTTGTTATTAGTAGTTTCATGGATGTCCAACACTTCTGCAGTGATACGATATAATGTCTAACATAAGATGCCCTATAATTGGCAAAGAACTTTATTGTGTTGGACAATGCTGGACATTCAAAAAAAGTGTTTTGCTTGGATTTTTTTCACTTTTTGAATGGAATTAAAATGTACAATACACTATAGTCTAACATAATGCCCTAAAATTAGGACAGAACTTTATTGTCTTGAATAGTGCTGGACATTCATAGAACGTGTTACTTGATTTTTTTTCTTTTTTTGATATGAATTAAAAATGTACAATACAGTAAAGTCCAACATAAGATGCCCTAAAATTAGGACAGAACTTTATTGTCTTGGACAGTGCTGGACATTCAAAGAAAGTGTTGCTTGGAAGTTTTTATTTTTTTGAAATTAAAAAGTATCACATTTGATAATTTATTTTAGAGAATCCATGCTGGGTTTAGCCGGTGCGAAACCGATAACGGTAGTCAAATACTTACCAGTAATATTTGATGATATAATTCAACTATTGGTTCAACCCCCCAAAGTCTCAGGCGATGTGATTGTAATCGGCGTTGCTGCTTTTGAAGCCCTGTGTCTTCTACTGGAAAACATATCAGTAAGTATTTTAAAATTTGGTTTAAATTTATGTTAAATAATTTTTTTTTAGAATTTAACCGATTTGCAAATTGATCAACACGGCCGTATAAGCCTACTCTCGACCTACATCCAATACCAGTGCAACATCCCGCACAGGGCTTACAGCAGCGCACAAAGTTCCCCAACGTACGAAGGAACATCTTTAACCAGAAGCTCCTCGAATCCGGATCTTGAGGTGGCACACATGAGCCCGCGGTGTGTCGATCGTGTGGCCAGTATGCGTGGCACCAACATCGACGCGAACATCCACTGTCACCCGAAAATCCTCCACCAGGAGCTTGTCTTCCATTGGGTCATGGCGAACCGCCGTTCGAAGGAGCTCAGCATGCGGAACGCTTGGTTCTTATTCGAATTAATCGCGAAATCGATGGTCGAGCATTTAGCAAAAACTGGCAATTTAGATGCACCGAGGCGGTTGCGCTTCCCCGATACCTTCCTCGACGACATCACCACCTTAGTTCAAACAATCACCACTGATATTATCTCCCAATCGAACGGTGATATCCGCATGGCACACAGGCTAAACGCTGCCTTGGCTTTCTTTCTCTTTGATTTATTCTCTATCGCCGATAGGGGCTACGTCATGCAGCTGCTGCGCATCTACACGAAGCAAATCCAGGCGAAGATCTCCACCATTCACGATGCTTCCACGCTTTTCGAGCTCAAATTAGAATGTGTTAGAATAGTCTGTAGTCACGAGCACTATGTCCCGCTGAATTTGCCCTTCGGCACCCCTTTCATGAGTTCGGGGGCGAGTGTGTCGCCGAGCCCCAGTGTGACCAGCTCCACCAGCCAGAATTCTTTCCTGTCGGGCCCGCCGGCCAGCCAGGAGAGGGCCAGCACCTTCGCCGAGCTGTCCTCGGAGTACCGGCAGCATCACTACCTTACCGGATTGGTTCTAACTGATTTGGCCACGGCTTTGTTGGAAATGCAGTAAGTTTGAGTTCGGTTTAATCCCGGAAGTTCGACATTACAAAGAAATAAGGAAGGTTTTAGTACAAGTTTCATGGGTGTCCAGCATAACCATCCCACAACCAGGAAAGGCTACTATTGTTGGATGGTTTAAGCTACTGTTTGTATGCTTGGATTTTTGTTCAAATTTTGATATGGTGGCTGTCTTGATGAGTTTATCAATTTTCTTCTTCATCTTTTGTATTCTGCTCATCAAAGATTTTTCGTCTTAAAATTGTATTTTCCTGCAAAATGGTTTACCGTTGTCACTATCATTAATCACCTACAGTTGCTAAGTTGAGTGCTCCGTATTAGAAAGACGAAGAAGGAGGTAGTCATTATTTCTATTTAATTATTAATAAGCTTTACCATTGTCTTCTCTCTCTTGTATTCTGTTTATCAAATCATAGTTGTATTTTGAAACCATACGTTTAAAATCCCATATTCTTGCAAAATACTTTTCCCCGCTGGACACCTATTAAAAAGTGTCCAACACTATTAACCACCTACTTGCAGCCAAACTTAGGCTGCAATGCTGTATGAAGAAGATGGAAGCTATTATTTCTATTTAATCATTAATAAGCTTTTCCATTCTCTTCTCTCTCTTGTATGCTGCTTATCAAAGATGTATTGTTTTTAAAATCCCATTATTCTGCAAATAATTTTTTCCACTGGAATTGTTAAAAAGTGTCCAAAACCATTAATAACCTACTTGTCGCCCAACTTAGGCTGCAACACTATATGAAGAAGATGGAAGCCATTATTTTTTATTTAATCATTAATAAGCTTTTTCATTCTCTTCTCTCTCTCTGTACTCTGCTTATCAAAGATGTATGGTTTTAAAATTACATTATTCTGCAAACTACTTTTCTTCGCTAGACACTTGTTGAAAAGTGTCCAACACCATTAATCACCTACTAGCAGCCCAACTTAGGCTGCAACGCCATATGAAGAAGAAGAGAGTCAATAGAAATAATTGCTCTCTTCTTCATATGGCGTTACAGCCTAAGTTGTGCTGCAACTCTAATCATCCTTTGATAAGCAGAATATGAGAGAGAGAAGAGAATGAAAAAGTTTAGTAATGAATAAATAGAAATAATGGCTCCCTTTTTCTTCATCTTCTTCATTTGACGTTACAGACTAAGTTAATACTTATAACTAGTTTGTGATTAATGGTGTTGGACACTTTTTAATAAGTGTCCAGCGGGGAAAAATATTTGGATCATGGGATTTTAAAATACTTTTCTCTGCTGGACACCTGTTAAAATGATCATTATTTCATTTTAACAAGCTTTCTCTCTCTCGCACTCTGTTTATGATGTTTGGTTTTAAAATCTGATTATCCTGCAAAATGCTTTTCCTGTTGGACACTAGTTAGAAAGTGTTCAATGCCTTCACCACCTTTAAAAACCAATTTAATCAATTTATGCTGTAAGGCAATAATAAGAAGGGATTTTATATTCTTGATTTTGTAGGAGTATTGATTTAAAACTCAATGAGACTCGCAAGGTTCACTTGACTCAATAGTTTTTGATGAAATGTCGAACTTCGCGGGGTTAAATCTTTTTTTGTTATGTTTTCTATTGTGGAGGCTTCTACTTCATTGTTTTATGTAACACTTTATAATAATAATAATAATCTTTATTTAACAATATGCTATACGACTACATAGAATGATTATTCTCACTTGTGACTGAAGTTTAGGCATGTCAAGTTTGATAATGGCAAGCTGAATTTGCCAAAACTGCAGGCACAAGGGACAATAAAGTGTTATACAAAATAAAGTTTAGGAGCGTTTATATTAATATTTTTTTGTTTTGTTTGTTAAACATCCTGTAAATATCAAACTGTGTAGGCTTTCACGACCAGTGTGATTATACATGTTGATTTCCGGGCTATCAGCGCCGAGGAATTCATATGAATTTCGTCCACGGAGCCACTGAAGATGCTGATCGCAGTTGTCAGCAAAACGTTTGGATTAAACTCCAATAGACCGGAAATCAACATTTCTAATCCTGTAAATATTCACTAAAATATGTATATTTATACAGTAATTACTTGCATGAAATTAAAAATCATCCCGTTTTTTTAAATTGATGTTGAGGTTTTTGTTTTGATGATTAGGAGCGCCGGGCTGCACGCGAAAGCCGTGGATACGGTCCGGGCGATCTTGTCGTGGCACGAGTGCGACCCGAGGTACGCCATGCCCGAGGCGAAACGGAGGGTGGCGGCGCTCTACCTGCCGCTGCTCTCCGTCGCCATGGACGTGCTGCCGTATCTTCATCATTTCGGTAATGACAGAGCTGATCGTTACTTTGATGATGGCCAAAACGCGACTAACATAAATCATGCTGTAGCCATGGCTATCGCTGGTGGTGCCGTCCCGCCGACTACAGCCTGCGAAGGATATCAACAGGTGAGAATACTCAAGAATTATTGTAATCGTTGTAATATTATTTCTGCCGATACTCATTTTCCCATTGTGATTAGTTTTCTTCACAACTTAGACGAATGCTTTTACCGGTCAGTCAGCAGATGCACGAATATCTACTTGACCGGATGTAGCTATGTCCAACACACAGTAGATAAGGCCATCTATGGCGCTATTCTCTATTTGATAAAATATTGCATAGTTCAACCATAGACAAACTATAATTATATTGGATGCAGTAGTGCCACCTATTTGAACAAAATTTTGGATGCCATGAAACATATTCCAGTCATAAAGTAGATGAGTGAAGACTCATGTACCTGACAAAATGTAGCTTTGTCCAGCGCACAGTAGAGGAGACCAATCTATGTGTTCATTTTCATTTACTTTAATATCATACCTTCACTTATCCTTAAAATTTAATTTTATAATTTTTATAAACAAAAACGATTTTATGAGATAGAGATTCCTCTCACTTGATTATAAAGGGTAGTTAGGTGAACACACATTTTTATATTCCGTAATTGATCACACTGTTTTCTTAATTAATTAGAACAGGAAGATCGGAATCTCCGCTGAAGTCACACGGCACCTCCTTCTTTGCGTCCTGTGGGTGCTGAAGAATGTCGAAACGGAATCCCTCTCTCAGTGGCTGGGAGAGTTGTCCACCACCCGGATGGCAACCCTGCTGCACCTGTTGGACGCCTGTACCAGCTGTTTTGAGTACAAACCGAAGAGAAGGGCTCCGCCGCCGTCGGGTTATGCTCACGCGCAAGTCACCCAGGATGTCAAGTCGAGGCTCGAGGATATGATTCTGGGACAGGGTTCTGCTAGGGAGATGATGCAACGCAGAAAAGGTGGGAAATATTTACGCTCATAATAGAATTTATTAACAATAACAGAAGGGGGGAATGGGATATAAGTTTGTTTTGGGAGTATCCAGTATAGCATGTTATAGTGTCCAGCATTGTCCAATAAAACATGTCTTACAACCTAACCAAAAAATGAGGTCTTTTAAGTTAGTGAACACCAAATAACCTAGCTGATTTGAAAAGAAGGGAATCTCCATGGTAGTCATAAATCAGTATTCAATCATTCCTTCAAGATGAGTCACTGATGATTTGAAATTTATCAGTTTGGGCATTAAAGAAGATGCCTTTTATTCCCAAATTCTCTTATTATTTGTTTAAATTGTCAGATTAAAATTGCAAGAGAACTTTTTGTAATTAATAATTACATTAGTTCATTCATAAGTAATATAATTTGGTTCAAAGATAATATTTATATAATTATTTGTAATTTATATGATTATTTATAATTTTTTATAAACAATTATTTTTATTTGTTTATTCAGGTGCGATACAATCTGGTTCAGAGAAATTCCGCTGGAGGAAGGAGCAAATGTCGTACCGCTCATCGGAGAATTCGGAAAGGCCGCGGGATGAATTGTGCATCGACGTCCACCTAGAGGGACATCTGGCGACCGAAGCGTCCTTCATAGTGTTGGACGCGTTGGAGAGATGCGTCGCCACCGTCGCTCAGTGGGATAATCAGCAAACGCTGATTGGTTTAGCCCTTACGGTTCTCCTGCACGCTTTGGGCAAAAACCAGAGCACCACCGTTTTGCCCCACATGTTCGCCTCACAACGAAGTTTAGTTTTTAAGGTAAAAATTCTATCCACTAATAAAAAGAAAGCATAAATTTCATAATTTCGATTAATATTCTTCACTTTACAGTTCCACAGCGCATTATTCGATGAGGAAAGCGATCACTGTGCCGACTTGTGCCTACTTCTTCTGAAACATTGCGGTTCACACATTGCTTCAGTTAGATCCCAAGCAGCCGCTTCTTTGTACTTACTGATGCGACAAACATTCCAAATAGGAAACGTAAGTAACTATCAACGCCTCACACTGAGAAGTAGAGAGGAACATATAACGATGTTATATAAGACTAAATAAATAAAAAAGTAACTATCGAAGCCTTACACTCAAAATGATAAAGAGAGTAAAAGCCGTAACAGATTCTGTAGGTCAGGACCTCATCAAGGAAAGATTCTAGGTTTCCCCGCACATTATTAATGAACCTGAAACAAAAATTGTAACAATAGCATAAAGTGCCATCTGTTGCACAATTTTGTATTTTATGTTCGGGTTTATAAGGGCAGTAAGATATTCATCCAACCACCTTCATCGAGGTATATGGAACACAATAGTTTGATGAGATCCGTTTGACCAAAATGGCAATCACCAGTTATCCAAACCAGATGAATGGTGGTTGAACAAACTTATTTATTTATTAATTAAAAGAAGCGATTTATGAGAAAAATACAAAAATTATGTAAATTTTAACTTGAAAATACCCGAATTCGGT
This sequence comes from Philonthus spinipes, assembly GCA_963082785.1. Classification (NCBI taxonomy): domain Eukaryota; kingdom Metazoa; phylum Arthropoda; class Insecta; order Coleoptera; family Staphylinidae; genus Philonthus; species Philonthus spinipes. Next base: position 7,739,127 of record OY720314.1, read on the forward strand.
ATACAAATAATAATTATACTGACTAATTTTATGTTTTGATTGTACGTCTCATAAAAATGATTAATTCAACATTTGATTATCGAAAATAATCGATTATTTCGTATTCGATTATTGAAATAATTGATTTTGCCCATCCAATTGCAAATACATCAATCTTTTATATTTTAAAAGATCAATCTTGAATGTTTTAAATTTTTCTCGAGTAATGATGAAAATTGGAGATCTTTCGCCCTCGATATTTCTAACCTATCTTGATGAAGTGGAGTGGTTACACCTTTTACAGATCTACTAAAGCGAGAAAATATTAGCGATTTAATGAGGCGTACACATGCCAGTGCGGTTTTGCACATCTCCAACAAAACCCTAAACATTTTCTTGATTTCGTATTGTTTCTTAGAATTTCGCCAGGATCAAAATGCAAGTGACGATGTCGCTGAGTTCCCTGGTCGGCACCTCAGCGTCCTTCAGTGATGATTCCTTGAGAAGATCCCTGAAAACAATCCTGGAGTACGGTGAACGTGACGCCGAGCTGCAAGAAACCAGTTTTCCAGAGCAAGTCAGGGAGCTGGTGTTCAATCTGCACATGATCCTGTCCGACACCGTCAAGATGAAGGAGTTCCAGGAAGATCCGGAGATGCTGCTGGATCTGATGTACCGCATTGCCAAGGGGTATCAGAATTCCCCGGATTTGAGGTTGACGTGGCTGGCGAATATGGCGCAGAAACATATGGAGAGAGGTTAATATTTAATACAAATTAGTTAAGGGTTTATATTCAGTTTTCACAATGTGAATCGGATTAGACCCTCGACCCTCGCAGCTTGACGTTTTAAGACACATTGAAGAAATCGTACCAAAAGTATATAGCACAGAAACATATGAATAGAGGTTAATATTTAATGTTTTCATTCGGTTTTCTCAATATAAACCCTACATCTGAAAAGGTAGAAAGGTTCACTGAATATATATATATATATATATATTCTCAATGTAACTAAAATTTATTAAGCTCGAATTAAACGTTCACAGCTTGACCCTAAACCCTATCTTCACCACTGCCAGTACTTGATGGGTTAAGACAGATTTGTGTTAATGATACTAGTTCCATATTTTGACGGTAGAGAAATAACGTAAAAAAACTCATATATTTTATATTAATTTAGGTAATCATTGTGAGGCCGGAATGTGCTTAGTCCATTCGGCAGCTTTAGTGGCTGAATACCTCGCGATGTTGGAGCCATTGCCCCATCTACCGGCCGGCGCTGCAGCCTTGGAGAAAGTCTCGCCCAACGTGTTGGAAGAGAGCGCCGTGTCGGACGATGTCCTGAGCCCCGACAGGGAGGGTGGATGTCTGGGTTTCTCCGAGGGTGGTCTGCTGGGCCTTCTGGAACACGCAGCGAATTCCTTGTTCACAGCCGCCATGTACGAGCCGATGAACGACATATACAGGGTCTTGATCCCGATCGCGGAGAATAATCGGGATTTCAAAAAATTATCGAATATCCACGGGTAATAAATAAATCGAATTTATTTTAATTGAAACAATTAATATTTTGCTTTTAATAAATCTTCTTCACCCGACACCATATGATAAAAGGGATTACTGATTATATATTTAATAATTCAAATTTATTTTAATTGAAACAATTTATATTTTGCTTTTAATAAACCTTCTCCTCGAATCCTTATACCCTTTCAGGTGTCGGATGCTTTTAATAATTCAAATTTATTTTAATTGAAACAATTTTTATTTAGCTTTTAATAATTCGAATTTATTTTACTTGAAACAATTTATATTTTGCCATTAATAATTTGAATTTCTTTTATTGGAACAATTTATATTTTGCTTTTGTGTATTCAGGAAACTGCATGACGCGTACACAAGGATTGAGCAGTTGCACGGGAAGCGGGTGTTTGGGACTTATTTCAGAGTCGGCTTCTACGGATCCAAATTTGGTGATTTGGATGGAGAGGAGTTTGTTTACAAAGAGCCTACATTGACTAAATTACCCGAAATTTTTAGTCGCTTAGAGGTAACTCACTATATTTGAAAGTTTTTTGCTTTTTCACTGGCTTTACGTATGTTAATCAATTTGTTATTTCTTGACCAATCAAAACTGTTAATGATGGAGAAGGTATTATGAGCTACTATTATAGCTGTGATTTAAAAAGAGTCTTGGGGGGGAGAGTGGTGGTTTTGATTAACAAAATTTGTTGATGGTTCTAGGGCTCTTTATTGGTTACGGTTTATTTTATTGCTATATATTAAATAAAACTGATTTGAAAATAATTAATAAATTATTTTCACATTTATCTCTGTGACTATAGACTTACCTACGTAAGTACGTTAAACAAATGCACATTAAAACAACTACTTCCCGGGCAAATACCCACGCCGGACATTGAATTACATAATGTACACCTGCTGCTGCATATCAAATATTGAATAATGCAACAAAATTTTTGATCCGAGAAAAATTTTATGTAAAAACAACAAAAGGAACGTTACATAATATAAGGCCATCTGCAGACACGTGTTTCGGGATCTATCCCTCGTCAGTACAGCTATGCCTTACATAATTTAAAGATGTTAAAATAAATCAATTAAATTAATTCAAATACAATCAGCACAATTAAATCAGTTATATTAAGTCAAATTAAACTAAATCAATTTAAATTAAATTAAACCAAATTAATTCAATTTAAATCAAAACCGAATAAAATTAAACGAAAAGAATTGAATCAAATTAATTAAAAAGAGCGACCCTCACCTGCCGCGCGCTGAGATAGATATGTAACGTTCCTTTTGTTGTTTTTACATAAAATTTTTCTCGGATCAAAAATTTTGTTGCATTATTCAATATTTGATATGCAGCAGCAGGTGTACATTATGTAATTCAATGTCCGGCGTGGGTATTTGCCCGGGAAGTAGTTGTTTTAATGTGCATTTGTTTAACGTACTTACGTAGGTAAGTCTATAGTCACAGAGATAAATGTGAAAATAATTTATTAATTATTTTCAAATCATTTTTATTTAATATATTTAAATAACTGTGACCAAGTGAATGAATACTGTTTTCTATTTATTTTATTGCCCTTGTAATGGGTCAAAGGGTACCATGTACAGAAATTATTTTTTTTCAATTATTTTCTTGAAATTATTAATATTTAATTTAATTTGATGAATCCGAAAGAAAGGAATGCGGAGTGAAGTAGTTTGTTTAGTCTACCTAAAATCAGGAAAAGGGGGAGATAAGCGCGAAGATCGATGGAATGCGGGGCGAAAAGCAAAGCGCGTCGAGTTAGGAAAGGGGGAAGACGGGCGCGGAGAATGAAGGAACGCGGTAAGAAAAATAAACGCGACGAGTCAGGGAAAGGGGGAGATAAGCGCGAAGAACGATGGAATGCGGCACGAAAAGTAAAGCGCGGCGGGTTCGGGAAAGGGGGAGATGAACGCGAAGAACGAAGGAATGAGACAAGAAAAACGATAATAAAAAAAAGGAAAGCTGCGGCGAAGATATAAAAGGATAAAGTTGATGCGAAAGGGGGATAGTCGGGGAACAGACCGCGAAGAGACCACGTTTGAAAAATAAGAAAGTTTTGTAATCGTGATTTTAAATCGGGGGTGCGTGAAATAATAAGTGACCGGGCGAATTCCGTAAATTAAAATAAATACGCGGTTCGGTATAAAATAAACAGGGTCCGTCTTCGAAGAGCGCGAGAGCTTACCGGAGATATCGGATTCCTTAAACTAATTACGCGGTTCGGTATAAAATAAACAGGGTCCGTCTTCGAAGAGCGTGAGAGCTTACCGGAGATATCGGATTCCTTAAACCAATTACGCGGTGCGGGATAAAATAAACAAGGTCCGTCTTCGAAGAGCGCGAGAGCTTACCGGAGATATCGGATTCTTTAAACAAATACGCGGTTCGGGATAAAACAAACAAGGTCCGTCTTCGAAGAGCGCGAGAGCTTACCGGAGATATCGGATTCTTTAAACAAATTGTCGGTTCGGTATAAAACAAACAAGGTCCGTCTTCGAAGAGCGCGAGAGCTTACCGGAGATATCGGATTCTTTAAACAAATACGCGGTTCGGGATAAAACAAACAAGGTCCGTCTTCGAAGAGCGCGAGAGCTTACCGGAGATATCGGATTCTTTAAACAAATTGTCGGTTCGGTATAAAACAAACAAGGTCCGTCTTCGAAGAGCGCGAGAGCTTACCGGAGATATCGGATTCCTTAAACAAATTACGCGGTTCGGAATAAAATAAACCGGATCCGTCTTCGAAGAGCGCGGGAGCTTACCGGAGATATCGGATTCCGTAAACTAATTACGCGCTTCGGGATAAAGTAAAAGTGTCCGTCTTCGAAGGGTGTTAGTTACGCGGAGCGGGAACTAAAATAAAACGGGGTCGTTGATCACAACTTCATAAACAGGTAAAACCTCGATACTATATGCTCTCATTCTCTTTTGTTATTGTTGATTGTTTCTCTGATGGGTTTTTTTTGGTGGGTTTTTCCCATACACAATCAGAGCACCAACCCACTTTTTTTTTGTAGTACACAATGCGTGAAAATTGTTTGAATAGTTTAAATTTGTTTAATATGTCAATTTATGTTCTTCTGTCAATATGAAATAAATTCCGCATTGTTTGCTTCATTTGTTCGTTTTATTCAATTTCACACATGATCATTCCTAAGTAATCTAATAATGATAATAAAAAGACACGGTAAGTGAAAATAATGCATATTAACACAAATAACGAACCTGGCCAATTAATTAAAGGGTTGCTACGATTTGAACACAACGTATATTTTGTACAAATTAAAAATTTGTATAAGGTAGGGGTCTGAACCATTACACCCTTAACTGTTATTGATCAAGGCAATATTATACCTTATGATCTTTTGAACCATCCTGACACATCTATTGATAAATTAAAGCTATGAATAGTGAACATGATAATATGTCTCTTGATCAATCATAACTGTGATTGGTGAAGAATATTATATGCCTCTTGTTCAATCATTATTGCTATTGGTAAGGGAGACTATATTCCTCTTGATCAATGGTAGCTGTGTTTAATTTAATTAAATTCATATTCATATCATGATGAAAATAATGACTAATAAAAATGTATCTTACTCTCCAACAGAATTTCTATGCTGAAAGATTTGGAGCAGAAAACGTGGTCATCATAAAAGACTCAAACACAGTAGACACAAGTTTATTGGACCTTGACAAAGCTTACATCCAAATCACATATGTGGAGCCTTATTTCGAAGCTTACGAGTTGCGCTACCGGCAAACTCATTTCGACAAAAACTACAATATAAGTGAGTTAATTTTGAATATATTTATGACTATAATACTCTATATGAGTTGGTACAGTCAGCCCCTCCACCGCGACCAGGTGGTCTATTGTGATTATTTATGACTATAAAATGAAATAATTGTTATTTGTTTCTCTACTATTTTATGGATTCGACAGAATAATATACATAGTGTATGAAATATATTAGGGTAATCAATAAAATAGTAGAGAAAGGAATAATAATTATTTAAATTTATAATATACAACTCTACATATTCCTCCTCTACCATATATTTCCCCTAACCATACCTTCCATCCTCTCTTATTCGATTCCTTGCCAGAGTTACATTTTTCTTCCTTGACCAATTCTTCCTCAATAAGTACTCTGAAAACCGCCCCAGATATTTGCTATCTTACATACTGTGGATTATACTCCTTTCAATACTTCCTTGTCTTTGTCTTCTTCTACTTTAAACCATTTCTCTATCATCCACGTTGCCACATTTACCTCTTTTTACAAACCTTTCATTGACCACCTTCTCCGCTACTCCCGCCTTTTCATACATCCTTCTCCTTTCTATTTTCTATTCCCCCCCTCCTAATTACATAATCATATTTTCTTTGTTTTCTTTTTTTTTAGAGAGATTTGTGTATGCAACTCCCTTCACGCCCGGAGGAAGAGCCCACGGTGAACTGCACGAGCAGTATAAACGGAAGACCATCCTAACGACAGCCGTTCACTTCCCGTATGTGAAGACGAGGATTCAAGTCGTGCACCACACCCAGATTACACTGACTCCAATTGAGGTGGCCGTGGAGGATATCCAGAAGAAAACAACCGAACTGGCGGCCGCCACTCAGCAGGAACCACCGGATCCGAAGATCCTGCAGATGGTGTTGCAGGGATGCATCGGCACGACGGTCAACCAGGGCCCACTAGAAATGGCACTAACGTTCCTGCCATCGGACGGGAAACCGCTGACTAAACATCAGAATAAACTGAGGCTGTGTTTCAAGGATTTTTCAAAAAAGTATGTAATAATGCAGAAAAGAGGGTTCATTCATTTAAAGAAACAAATTACATACATGCATGACTCTGCTCTTTGAATTACCCAACTCTACCCTCTATACCTTCTCCATGAGGAGTTTCCCTACTTTAAATGGAATGAGGAAACTCCCCATAGAAAAGATGTAGAAGGTAGAGTTGGGTAATTCTTGAGTGAGTCGGCTCATAGAGCCAGCTCAATGGAGTGAGTCCCCTTAACGAATTTCAAAAATCGTAAAATTAGGGTGGGATGTTCCTTGTATTTTTATGTATCATGTAATCAAGAGCTTTTGGGGTGGAGTGCGATTAACAAAAAATGTATTTCAAGTACTTTGCGACTTTTTATAAAAGATAATATTTGTTTATAGATGCCAAGATGCTTTAAAGAAGAACAAAAACCTGATCGGCCCTGACCAAAAAGAATACCAAAGAGAACTGGAACGCAACTACAAGCGTTTCACAGAAAGACTGCAGCCGCTGGTTAACCCGCAGAACCTGACAGTGGTTAATGCCAGGTATTGACTTTACATTAAAAGGTGTTTTCATTATTTGAATAACAATAGGATGTTAACAAAGTAGAAACCTTAAAAGTTAATAATTTTTGTTTAATTACAGCCCTCACAAAAACCGTGGACAAGAGACCGCTTTGCGCTGGTAAAGTCGCAATTATTTATCTATCACACACGTGCATGCCGCATTATATTTATTACATCACGTTATTTATGTAAGACAAAATATCATTTATCGTTTTCTATGTATACGTACGTACCTTATTTTTTATACTAGTACTTAAAGATATATATATATATTTATCTGAGTAATAAACGGAAACTACCCTGTAATTAAAATTCATTTTGCTAAATCCTTACAATTTTATTATTTACAAATAGCATTGTTGAATTGTTCAAGAGTACTAATTTGACACTGAAAAGAACAGTGATTTACGTTTCACGTCAATAAATTGCGAAGGTATGTTTTTTTTTTTAATTTTATCTTTCAAATTTGAGAATTTCGTGCGTGTTTTAAGTTATGGCCAGATTACTTATCTTGTAATACAAGCTTTAAACTTGTTGGTCAAGTGACCACTTAACTCACAAGCTTAAAGTGGATTACATAGCCTAATGTACATTTTACAATAAAGATGATTGTGTGTGTGGATTTACTGTTTGAATATTTATGTTTGTATACATAGAATTATAAATATGTCTGTACCTGTACAGACTTACCTATAATTACAGAAATCTAATTTACGATAAAGAGCTCTGTATTTTAGGTAATTTCTATTTTACAAGAAAGAGCTCTGTATTTTGGGTACTTCATAGATGTAAATTAACATCTATGAGATACTAAATCGTAATGCGAACGCTAGATGGCGGTGTTAACTAATGGCTCTTGTGGCGTTTCCCATCTATTGAAGGTGATCTGCCGAGTCCGGATTCACTAATGATGCACTGGTGATTCATTGAATCATTATCAAACCAGATGTTCGACGACGCGTTCACCGCCGATTAATCAACCAGTGAGCCTAAAAATAAACTGAAGTTTAATCCACCAATGTAATCAACGTGAATTAATTCAGAGTGAATCCGGTTGTTATTAATGAAAGCCAAAATAAAATGGACGTTAATTCACGGAAACCCCAGCGAAAGCGTTCATTGTGCGCGCGTGCTGAATTATAATCGATTTCCTCGACGCGCAAACCATAGAAAAGAGCTAGCGCAAATACCGTGATTCTGGTTCAGAAAATGCATCCGACAGGCAGAAGCGTTATCTGGAACACGTTCACCAAAAACGGGAACGATTTGGCGACGTGCACCATTTGCATGCGCTCGTTGTCGATCAAAAGGGGCTCCACCACCAATTTGTTTAGGCACGTGAAGCTCAAGCATCCTGATATTTACGTACTGTTGATTAGGAGTAAAGTAAGTTTCGGTTCTTTGTAAAGCTGTATACTCTGTTTTTAATTAATGTTTACCTTTCAATTTTGACATTTCGAGATTTTAGTAGTGTGATTCTGGCTGTGTTTATTTTAAGTTAGCATAATAATATTTACGTTTTGTGTTGTAAATCAAACTTTTAATTTTTAAAATTAAATTATTATTTCTTTCTCTTTTTAATATAAGTTATATATATAAATATATTTCTTGTTAATTTTTATGTATAGCAAAAATGCTAAATAATTTCTCTTTATTTTTATCATAAAATAGTAAAAAAAGAATAACAAATATTTTTAATTTTTATAAATTAAAAGCTTGGTTCACAACATAAAATTTAGAAGTCTTCTAGAACACATTTTGTTTATCAAAACTATTAACAAATTAGTCTCATATTTCTTAAAAAAAATACTAAACTTGAGAAATCCGTATTGGATTAATACAAGAACTGTTTCTAATAAGAAAAGTTGATATAACAGGACTTTTAATTTTCAGACCTGTAAATATTTTAAAGAAGACTTTAAAGGTGAAATTCTTTTAGTCTTCTTTAGGTGACTTTCCTTTAGAGCCTTCTTTAGCTTAAATTCCTTAGAGTCTTCTTTCGGTGAAGTTCACCTAAATAAAGCTCAAAATGAACTTCACCAAAAGAAGAATTTAAATGAATTTGAGCTAAAGAAGGCTGTAAAGGGACTTCACTTAAAGAAGACTCAAAAAGGAACTCTTTAGAGTCTTATGTCAAATTCATTTAGAGTATTCTTTTGGCGAAGTTCACCTAAAAAAGACTCAAAACGAACTTCTTTAGGTGAAGTTCCTTTAGAGTCTTCTTTGCTGAAGTTCACCTAAATAAGATTCAAAATGAACTTCACCAAAAGAAGAATCTAAACGAAGACTCAAAAAGGAACTCTTTAGAGTCTTCCTTAGGCGAAATTCATTAAGACTCTTCTTTTGGTAAAGTTCCTTTAGGGCCTTCTTTAGCTCAAAATCCTTGAGATTCTTCTTTTGGTGAAGTTCACCCAAACAAAACTCAAAATGAATTTCACTAAAAGAATTTGAAGAAATTTTAGCTGAAGAAGGCTCTAAAGGAACTTCACCTAAAGAAGACTCAAAAGAGCATTTCTTAGGTAGAACTTTTGGTCAAGTTCATTTTGAGATTTCTTTAGATTCTTATTTTGGTGGAGTTAATTTTGAGTCTTCTCTAGAAAAAAAGACTGCTGTCTTTGCGTTAAATTCCTTCTTTTTTTTTTATTTAGAGTCTTCTTTAGGTGTTCCTAAAACGCTTATTGAAGAAAAAAAATCATTTATCAGAATTATGAAAAACTAAACAAATTCTAAGTTAACGTTTTTTAAAAATAAAAATTCGAATAGTTCCGAGTCTGGTTTAGTAGTTTGAAAAAACTACACATTTTTTTTTTAAGAAAAAAAAAAAATTATAAAACGCTACCCTTTCCAATTTTCTTATTAATACCATTAACGATTACAGAAATTCCTATCTGATGAATCCCCATTAAAGCCGACCAGGGATGAAATCGATGTCATAACAACGACAACGGAAATTGAAGCGGCGCAAAACGAGGTTGATCCCCTGACCCAGGGCGAGGGTTTCGTGAAAGACGAACACGTTTGGACGGAGGATTTAGAAGAAGTAGACGTGGATGAATTGATCCCGCAGCATTCCCCACCACCTCCTGCAAAGAAGCAAAAAATTGATAGTTTCCAAGAAGAAAGTGCCGAGAGGACGATGGATGATCGGAAAGTTGAGGAGAAGAGGAAACGGTGCAGATTATATGCGGATTATGTTGCTTCGAAGCTCGAGACTTACAGTGATCACGTTCTTAATATGGTTCAGCATAATTTTTCCGAGATTATGTTCAAAGCCGATATGGGGGAATATAATGCGGAAAAATAAATAAAATTCTTGCGTTTCGGAAAAATATGATTTCCGGAAAATGAACTGAATATTTCAATAAAACGAGTAGAAGGAAGGGCAAGAATTTGGTTTAATTTATCGAAGTCGTGATTACGTGCTTCGACTAAATTCTTGGAGATTCTACTGTTATTGGTAGATTTTTAACACGGAACAAAATAATGTTAGATTCCATGGAATTGACAAACTTAACTTGTATTTTATAATAACATTTCTATGGAAACACACATCAGTAATAAAAGTGGTTGGCTATGGTAATACCTCTACAAATTAATTAAACAATCTCCACAGCCAGCTGACAGAAGATTATAAAATAAATAATAAATCTTTATTAAAAGGCATTCTCGTGAATTTTAATAGGCTGAATGGATTTACATAATTATATTTATTCATCTCCGTTTATGTATGTTGACAGTTGAACTTATCAATCACGGATGACATTGAGCTAAATTTAAACAATAAAAAAATGCTTGTTAGTGATTTTTTCCAACAATCTTGTTCACCCGGTGGGATTAAGCGCTGAGCTGGCATGCGAGGTCTCGGGTTCAATTCCACGGCCTGGTTGTCATTTAAATGAATGCGATGAATGCTATTTTTCCAATTATTATCAAACTGGAATAATTGGAAAAATAGCACAAGCGCCATCTTTTGCTTAATTGTGCCATCTTTCCAAATATGATTCATATCAGGTTATTTAATCACAACACAAGATCCATTCAAGCGCCTTAATCAAGGTATTGCTCATGAAACACACTGGTCTGACGAGGTCCGAAAGACCGAAATGGCCATCAACAGTTATTCATACGGTCGATAAATGGTGGTTAAACATTTTATTAAATAAATCCCAGTTTGATATTACTAAATTTACAAAGGTTACCGAGCTGATATGATTACAAAGACCCAAACCTACATGTGAGTGGGAAGAAAAAATCTTTTATGTGTGATTTATGGTGAATGTTCTTAATTTTTAATAAAACTGCTTTAATTTTTTTTATTTACACTAAATATATTTCAGAAAGAACCTTATACCGAATGGTAGATAAGGTAAACGATTATAAGATATAATTTATTAATAATTTTCATTTCTTTTATTCAATTTAAAAGAAAACAGTTTTATTAAGAATTAAAATATGTAATATTTTATAAATAAATATATATTTAACAGATATTATACAGAATAAACTATAATAGTTTGTAGTTATAATGAAAGAACAATGTAAAATCTGTTTTTTTTTTATTTAAATATGACCTTTCAAGAATTTAGTGTGCGCAATAAAAGTTGTATTTTTAGGTTAGGGCAAAATTAATTAAATGTTGTCTTGTAATATAAGCGTTTAATGGGTCGGTTATGTAAAAAAAAAATGTAAAGGCTGATTTAAAATCACCCGGAAACAAGAAATTTCATGATTTTCTTGTATCGATTTACAATTGCCCTGTAAGGGGCCTTAGGGATTTTTCTGTATACATTCCATTCCTGTTGTGAATCAGCCGTAACAATATTATATTTTAATAATAGTTACTAATTAAAAAAGAAAAACATATTTTTTTTTAAATTCTTCACTATCTGCGAATTCATGTTATCATCGGGGCGAGATTGCGGTTGGATTTAAATTAAAAAGAGTAAATTTAAATCCGCGGGATATTAACCAAATACAACCTTCTCAGCTATTTTCGCTTTCTTTTCCTTTTGTGATAAAAAATAATGATGTGCCCCCTCACCGTTTAACCTGTTATTGCTGAACTCTTTCAGAATTGAAACAACATTTTCTAGATGAATGTTACAATTAATTTTGCAATTTCTTAACTTACACGAATTATTCCAAATGTGTTTTTCTTCTTAATTTTTATCCCCAATAACATTTTCACTATTATTAGAAATGCTAAAAAAATTCCATTCCATTTGATGGAAATGCTTTTTTTTAAATATTTAAAAATCGCATCATATGACAATGTTTTTGAAAGGTTGAAGGAGGGTTGGTGTCCAAAATTTGCTTATTGATAATGAAAAATACTTTCTTCAGAAACAAGTTGGAAAATGTTAGAATTTTCTATCCCATACTATAGAAATATTTAAAAAAAACGCATTTGTCTTGTGTAAAATTGGGACGGACAGTTATAATTAAAGATATGTTCTTTAGAATAGAAATAAAATTGGCGCTCATAAATCTACTTATTGATAATCTGTTTCCTTTACTTGATCTTCAACTCTCGGAAGAAGTAGATAATTTCTAATAGATTTTCAAATATAATAACATTGAATAAATAATATATTTTCCGGCTGAAAGACCTCCAGTCGATAGCCGATTCATCTACAGAATATAATTCTAATTTTTGTATATTATTGTACATACATATACACATTTGAATAAAGATGGTTAGTTAGTTAATATATTTTCTCAGTGATAATAAATGAACAGTGTTAATGTTTATCTAAGCAACGTGATAAAGAGTCATTATTTTATTCTTTCTATCAAATTGGGATGCTTCTTTTTTTTTCTTTTTGCTTTTTTAATAAATCGTTTAACTAACTTGAATTAAGAAAGGCAATAGTGTTGCAAATTATAAGAATGAAATGATAACATAGATTTCTGCAATCTAAATAAGTACAACTTGGTTTTAATTTTCAGCTCCCAAATTCTTCATTAGTTCATCCTTCGCCCCAGACGAAAAACAGAAACCTTACAAAAAACAGTATTCATTTTTATAAAAACACTCATCATAATTCTTCTTCTGCTATCCCTTGTTGCCTCTTAGGGCGTCGGGTACTCACCATAATTCAATATTTAAATTATTAAACAAAAAGTTTATTTTGATAAATAGAAAAGAAATTCACTTTGTCACAGTTTATTTAATTTAAAAAGTTTTTTGAAGTTATATTGTGAATTACGCTACCTCTGCATTGAAAACGCCAAATTAAAAGTTAAGTTGGCACTTCTGAATTTACTGCCAACATATTTATCTAGTTCACTATTGCATTCATAGATAAGTACTAAGTAAGTAAGGCCGCCATCTCTGAATGCACCCTCGAATTACGTTTTATGTTGGCAGCACATTCAGTAGTACCAACTCAATATTTAGCATAGATGTTAATTATATATAAATTAACATCTATGATATTTAGTTTTTATGTTGTCAACATAAAATTTAAAGTGGCATTCACAGATGGCGTTAATATTAATCAACGTCATCTATGAATGCCATCTCTAACTAAATTATAAGTTGGTAGTGAACGGTGCCAACCTAATATTTAGTTCGGCCTTTGCACTTTAGAGGGAGCACAATTCGCAAAAAAATAATTTTTAATTAGGGTAATCACAGCAAAAGACGCGCTATTCGAAATAAACTTTAAAAATTAATTATAAAATTAAAAATTGATAATGAAATTATTGTAAATAGTTTTAGTGAGAGAGCTGTGACGTCTTGTACTCCCCCAGTTTTCAAACAATGCGTGCAACTCAGGAATGGTTGCGAGAAGTAAAATGCGCGAAATATGAATTTGCAGCCTTAAGCCGGGTGACATGAGAGACATTAATTTTATTATATTTATTTAGTCTCATATAACATCGTTATATGTTTCTCTCTACTTCTCAGTGTGAGGTGTAATTTTATTATAGATATGACAAAAAGATTACTAAAAAATGATGATGTGTCCATTATAGTACTATCCACAGTGAATTCGGTCAAATATGTTTTCGAATGAACATTTAATAGTACAGGAAATTCTAGGCTTCAAAAACCGAAAGATGTACGAAGTTATGACACGTTTTTTGTCATAAAAATAATTATTTCAATAATTAAAGTCTCCACAATCCTGAAACTAAATTAATTGATTAATTAAAAATCCTTTTACCATTAGGTGTTATGTTTTTTTATTAAATTTTATCCGGTAAAGGATAAAATCAAATAGGGGGTATTTGATTTTATTTTTTTTTTTAATCGTTGAGTATTTATTAAACTCCACAATTTTTTTGCAGCAATGAGACTTTGTGAATCCAACCATTAACATATCACTTGCATTTTTTCTTCAATCAATTTATTAAGTATAGGATGAATATAAACTCGTTTGTGCACAATTAACAAATATCGCCCGTGTACAAACCCCCCATTTGGCGCAACCCTTAAATATAAATACACAGTTTATATAGGAATATAAAAAAAGAGAAATATATACAACTGAAATAATTTCATATACATACATAGTAGGTTAACTATAAAAATAAAATATCTAATATAATCACAATATTTTTTTTTATCGCCGCATTAAAAAACAGACAGGTTTTATTTTCTTAAACTATAAGTGTGTTGTTATTTAAGTTCAATACAACAACTGTTAATCGATTTGCTTTCGTTTTTCAAATTAACTTTGAGAGAATATCTTGAAATAAATACCAACCTACTGGATTAAATGTTCTCAAATAACATTGCATTAATATTAAAACAACTTAATAATAATAACATCTCAAAATATAAATGCTTGGCTTATTTAAAGCTGTTTTAAGATGTTGTCGATTCACAATCACCTGAGAACGAGAACGGATTGTATGCAGAAAGTTCGTAAAACCTCTTCCTGGACGATTGTGAATCAATAGACGTAAATCTTATGATTCATCCCACTTTCGTTCTCGTTCCCGGGTAATTGTTAATGAGCCTCTAGTATTATCAATTATTTTTGTAGTTGTCATAATTTACTTCACTGAGAAGAACAAATGAAGGCTCCATTAATATTTCATGATTGACTTTTTAATATACTTGAAAACCAAGCATTTTTGTTTTGAGATGTCATGACTATTTTTTATTTAGTCTTATTTAACATTGTAATATATGCTTCTCTACTTCTCAGTGTGAGGTGGTCAAGACTATTACGTTCTTTTAATATTAATGCAACGATGATTGTAGATATTTAATCCGGTAGGCTTGATGTGAGTATTATTAATTATTGTTGGCATGATTTACCTCAGTACATAAAAAACGTTGCATCATTGTTATATTAACGTTTTATATTGATGCAACATTCTTTGTGGTAATTATATTCAGTCAGCAGTTTTATTCTTAATAAAAAAGAAACACATTCAAACATCAAATATATTATTAATTTTCTTTGCATTTCAATTAGAGCAATGACTTAAGGCTGATTCAAATTGCCTGGGAATGAGAATGAAAACGGATCGTATACAGAAAGTCCATAAATAAATCCTATGGTCCTTAGTAAGGGCTGATTCACAATCACCTGTAAGTCCGTAAGGCCTCTTTCCAGGCGACTATGAAATGATACACATAAATCCTATGACCCTTAGTAAAGGCCGATTCGCAATCAATAATGAGAATGGATCTTATGTGAATTGTGAATCGATAGATGTAAATCTTATGATTCATCGTTTTGTTGGAAGTGTGTAAGTTGCGCAGGCACACATAGGCATCGTTAGGCTCCTAATACCTTCCCATTTCAATTCTCGTTTGCGAGCGATTGTGAATCAGCCCATAGAGTTAAAATCAATTGTCATGTTTTCTTCAATCAATTATTTTAAGTTGTAATATTGAACGCTGTTGAAATCGGCAGCTATTACGTCATGCTGCCGTACTTTCTGCTCGGCGGCCAGACTGGACCTTCGGAAGAACCGGGAATTGGCGCCCTCGTAAAGGCATTCGAAATCGAGTCTCTCAACCGTTCCCTGAACGTCTTGTACTCCATGTCTCCGTACTGCTGGCCGAAATTGAAATCGGCCACTTCGACGATGAATCTAAAATGTTTGGATCGTCAATAATTTTAAGTGTTTTAACATTGTAAATAATTTTTACACATTGTAATTCACAATAATGAAAACACATTGACTTTATATAACTATATAGTTAATAGAAATACCTAGTGCGATTTTGAATGTAGTAGGCGACACCGAATACAATCAGCACAACCGCGATCAGACTGAATGCCACTGGGACGACGATTACAGAAAGTTGGGCCTGTGTTGTGACTGAAAAAAATAAAATTAATAAAAACGATGTAAAAGCAAAGGAAATTTTTATATATAAATTCATTAAGAAATTCAATCGATTTTGATCGATTTACACTAAAAATCATTAGGATTACTATATACGTGTGAAAAGTTAACAACAGATTTCAAAAATTAATATATCGGAAACAAAAATAATATGCATTTAATCAGATTTTCACAATCCGCTGTAATTACATGATAATTGCTATTGTTGTTGTGTAACGTTTTTTTTGATTTCTGATAATGAAAGAACATTCCTGAAATTTTTAACGTCACAAGTTTTCAGGGTGGCAATTTTAAATGTTAAATATAACCAGGTTAACCAAGTTTAACCAAGTGGCAGGTTAACCAAGCATTTTTCATTTTCAGTGACATGTTTCTCCCTCTCTCCAGAAGGACTGGCTAAATACCCTACTAAATGTTAGTATTTGTAACATTTTCAAATCAAAATTGTTATAAAATTTAACTTTGCAACAAATTTCTTTTCCTACTTCTCAAGAGATTAAAAAATTTAATGGAAAAACAAATTTGTCCTTTCCCAAAATTAGAATATTCTAAAAGACATATTACTTCTCAAGAAAAAAAAAAATCAATAAAGGATAAATTGTCGAGGAAGTCTAAAATGCAAGAAAAGACAAATTAAACTTTTTAAGAAATTCTAAAATTCAATAGAAAACATGGCTTCTCAAGAATTCAATTAAAGACAAAATTTGACTTCTAAATAAATTTAAATATTATATAAAAGACAAATTAGACTTCTAAAGAAATCAGTACATAATTAAACACAAATAAGATTTCTCAAGAAATCACAAAATAAATAAAAGAAAAATTCAATAGAAAACCAATTTTACTTCCCAAATAATTAGAAAATTCAACGGAAGACAAAATTTGACTTCTCAAGAAATTAGAAAATTCAATACAAGACAAAATCTGATTTCTAAATGGAATAGAAAATCCTATGTTTTTCTCTACGAAATTTTCCGCCCCTTAAATATCCCTCACCTTTATAAACAGTAATAGTCACTTGTTTCACGACTTTGCTGACGTCATTGTAAATGACAATAATGGCGGTCTCCTTGTCGTTATCGTCTGAAATGAACAGCCTCCTAATTGGAAAGTCGCATTTTTCCGATACATCAGGGAATATGCACGTCTCGTTTCCTGTGATGTTGTGGATGCCCCTCTTAAACATGTAGCAATAGTTGAAAACGGACGAACCTCGACAGGCGACCGACAGCTGGAGCATTTCGCCATGTTGCAGCCAATTGTTTCCGGTGATGACAATGTCGGATACAGGTTCTATAAAAATTATTTAATAAAATGTTGATAAGTGAAAAAAAAAACAACAAATATTTATTTGAGTCTAACATTTGGATAACTCGTGATCATTTCTAATTTAGGCAAAAGATGGCGCTTTGCATTGTTTATAAAATGTAGGAAAAAATATAAAATATATATTGACACTTGATGCTATGTAAATCCAATACATAAAGTCAAGTTGATTTTGCGTAAATCTTACACACAAAGTTAAGTGTTGACTTTGTGTAAATTCCATACACATAGTCAAGTGTTAGTCTCATAGACAAAGTTAATTGTTGACTTTTGTGTAAATCCCATACACAGTCAAGTGTTGACTTTGCATAAATCCTATACATAAAGTGAATTGTTGACTTTGTGTTAATCTCATAGAAATAGTCAAATGTTGACTTTCTGAAATCCCATACACAATGTCAAAGTTTTAGTCGTTGTGTAACTTATAATGTTTTAAAAAACAAATTGAACCTTCTATTGTTTTGTTTACAACTGATGAATGTTAAACAATGAAATAAATTGCATGTCACAAAACTCACGTTTAACAATAATATTCCTCGAGTAATACCCGTAAGAAATATTCCCTCCTAACGGAATTATCGTGTTATTACTGCAAATGAATTGAACCGACTCGTTGTACGATTTAACAGTCGAATTAGCCGGGATGAAATTCCCGTTGAAGTTCGCCACAATTCCCTTCGTGCTGTCATCACCAAAATTCGTGATGACACTCCGTTTCTGTTTGGGTGCATAAGTCGTCGCATTCGGATTGGCCGTACTTGTTGTGAGCTGAGTTGTAGTCGTCGGGGGCTGTGGTGTAGTCGTTGGAGGCGGCGGCAGAGGATCGAAACTAGCGATTACCAACGCCTCGACTTTGTGTTCCAGTTCGCCCACCGTGTAATTCATCTCGAGCTTGTAATCGTTGGTCATCCCGAAATATTGGCAATCGATGAACCAGTAAGTCAGAACGCTCGTTGCTGATTTATTGAGGTAGTTCCTCTCAGGTTCATTTAAAATGATTTCATGAGAAACAGTGGAAGAATTTGATACGTATTCTTTGGTAATTAATTGATTATCCTGCATTATAGTCATATTTCCGTTAAGTGTTTCTAAAATTAAATAATAATGACAATTATAAAAAGAATTCATAAGAACAATTAAAAAGTGGCTTCATCATCTTTTCGTTCCTTCAGGTGTGGGATTTAAAAAAAAAATGACCGTAAAAGTTATTAAGGGCCGATTCAGAATCACCCGGGGACAAGAACAGAAACTATGAATTATGAAATTTATGTGTATCAATTCACAATTGCCTGGGAATGAGAACAGAAATGAGAGTTATATAATTTACATATATCGATTCACAATCACCCGAGAAGGGGCATTACAGGCTTTCTGTATACGATCTGTTTCCAGGCAATTGTAAACTGGCTAAATAAACAAGCATCTAAGCAAAGTAAACATAAAATCATGGGATGAATTTTACATTAGAGTTTAAAATTTTTTTACTGTTAATTCAATGTTATATTTTCAGTAGGAAGTTTAAAATTCTAACATTAATTTATATTTTACATCTGAACTAACTAATTCTAACATTAATTTATCTTTTATATCTGAAAAAAACAATTAAGAACCAATACCTCACCTGTTAAGAAAAACTCTTTCCTCTGCGAAGCGACTTGATATGGAATGAAAAATATATACCTAGTAACAACGACTTGTACTATGTACGGCCCGGGCGGGAACCGTTTCTTCGGGGAGTAATTTACCACCCAACTATCGTACGGACTCTCCTTTTCAATCTAAAAACACCCAGCTTTAATCCAACAAAATCAAAAATAAATCTCAAAACAACTCACGACTCTACTGTGCTGATCGAGTGAATTGTCCATCCATTCGAATTTCAATGAATCCGTAGCTGGATGCCCCCCATCGTACACTGTAGCGTTGAACGTGACAGCAGCACCGACCACCACAGGTGCATTGCTCGTAATCTCAATCGAGTAGCCACATGATACTAACAATTAAAGTGCGATGCTTTTAAATAGTTATTAAAGACACAGAAAAATATCTTACCTGTATTGATTACAGCTAGTATTATGACCACGGATGTTTGTACCTTATTATTGTACATAATTATTGTGCACACTTGAAATATTCTAACAAAAACATTGGAATTATTAAGTTGTCAAAGTCAACTGTGCTAGTGTCACAATAAACTTGACGTGTATTATATGCAATCCAATATACATCGATTAAATTTTTATTTTTATCTATTAAAATCTAAAATATTTTTTCAATTTGAAATTAGATACAAAATTAATCTGTGAAATATTATAGTCCGAATATTTTAAAGATTAATTATGTATCGAAATGTAATAAAAATTAACTGCACGAGAAATGAGCTTAAAAATGCTCAATTGTTTGTTTTTACTATTACTAAATCTTTATTATATGAAAAATAATACACTGCTATAATAATGGGAGCTATTCTGCAAGCAAAATGTTAAATTTAACGTATAATGTATATCTATCATCACATCTAAGCAGTTTTCTAATAGATAAATATTCATAGAATGTGACATTTATAACGTATACGTTAAACTTAACACTTAGCATACGGACTATCCCTGAATATAATTTATTATTCTGGGATATTCTGTAAGAGAAATGTTAAGTTTAACAGTATGTTATTTACCATCACAGTCTAAGCAGCTTTTGTAATAGATTAATATATACATAGAATGTAATTTTAATTAATTACGTACACGTTAAACTTCCCTTACGAAATAGTTCCAATTGTGATAATCGGGGCTAAAGGTTTAAAGTGTACGTTATTTTATCATCACAGTCTAAACAACTTTTGTAATAGATATTTATTCATAGAATGTGAATTAATTAATTAAAGTACATCATAGGGAATAGCACCGAATATATTCCCAAATAAGGGCTATCGACCATAGGTCTGTCTGCCTTTGTGTGTTTTTATACATATTTTTACAATTATATTCAAATTTACTATTATAATTGGGGCTGTTTTGTAAGGAAAAAGCCAAGTTGTAAAAACGTGTGCGTTATTTTTATTAGCAATCTAAGCAATTACCCTAATAGATAACACGTAATATGATCCAATATAAACTACCAATGTTTAAATATTAGAAAGATTAATAAAATTAATTGTGCTAAATTCATAATAAATTTGACATAGATGTAGTATATATATAACTATATCTATGAAATTTGGCGTATGTTATTTGCAACCGAATACACACACAAAATGAATTCAACTGATGTTTAAATTAATTATAGCGCATTTGTATCGGTAAACTTTTATCAAGTTATTATTTGTCTAGTGTTTATCTTTTCAATCTAACAAGGAATGTTTTCATTTATTAATATAATTTTAATTCCATATTTATATTATATTCATTCATACATTCATTTTCATTTTAAATTCTAGCCGTTTTGTATATTAAGTTTATTTATCTGTTTTACTATCAAGTTTTGCTTATAAGATTTAGATTGTTCTTTTAATTTATTGTATATTTTATTATATTTATATGTGTAATTAATCTTTGTAGATCTGAGTAAAATGAGATTCTGTCAATAAATAAATAAAAAAAATTAGAATTTTTAATTATTTAATTGTAATGTTGTTTTAAAAATATTTAATAAAATTGTAAACAAAAGTTATGGCTTTATAACTTATTTAATTATCTTCAGGTTGGTTTTCGTGGAGTTCTGATAGTCCATAGATGTTTTATTCTCATTTCATATCTACGAGATCATCCATAGATGTAAATATTTTCATATACATCTATGAGTTCGCCATCTTGTCGCTGAAGGGTTTTGTTGCTGCCTAAACTTTTCGTAAGTAAAACTTGTTATAATTAAAAAAGAAACAGCCAAAGATAAATCCAGATAAGTTAATATTTTGTTCGTTTTAATATAAACAATCACACAATAATCGAATTGAGAAAATTCCAAACATTTTATATGACGTTTCACATTAATAAACATTTTTTGTTTAAGCTTCCCTTATTAGTTAAACTTTAAATAATTATTATAGTAAGATAATATTAAAAATCAACTAGCGTGTATTTTTCATGTAAAAATCTACATTCCGAATCCGAAACTTCATTATGAATTACTCGAAAAAAAATTGAAACTTCTTTTTATGTCATATTTTGCAATCATAAACACATTTGTTTTTTCTTGCATAAATTGATACAATTAATTAAAATTGAATGTGCAAGTATTCATCCATATTCCGTGCACGTTGATATTTTAATCGAATTTAATTAATTAAAATTATAAAAAATAATTTATCTTTGGAAACAATCGATTCGTATTTTCAAACATCAATAACATGGCCGACGCCATGTTATTGATTGTTCACGATTTTTAAATTTTAATGCAAAGTGTTATTCTTAAATCAATTATAAATACGAGTTTGATAGTAACCACAGGTCAAACACAGGTAAGTAGACTCGCTTATATTTAAAAACCACCAAATTCGGTCGATTCTTAAAAAAATCCTAGCTTTTAATAATAAAACAGAAAATTATTAAAAAAACAATTTTCTTTAAAATTTAGTATAAAAATATTTTTATTTGAATAGCTGACATTTTATATTACAAATATTTATTTTATACAATATTTGGTGAGGATTTTAATGACAATTTTTTGTTGATAATAATAATAATAGGGTAAGGATCCGGGAGGAAGAAATTACAAATACATGAAATACATAATTCAGAAAGGTATACACTGCTTAGCCAAAATTATGATTACAAATAAAAATTAAATCAAGTACACCAAAAAAACAGCAGTTGAGAGAACAAATGTAACGGTTAAAGACTATTTATGTTTAAATAAAAATATAAATTTCTTTTGAAGATGTCGATTTTTAGAATCGAATATCTCAAACCAATGGTAGTAACAAACTAACTGAGTACATTAATTTATTAATTACATTATTAATGCAATTATTGGCAATATTTGAGGAATAAGTATTTAATGTAAATAAATAACTTTGTGTTTAATTAAAAAAATCCATTTCAATATATTGTAATCATTGAAATATCATTGAAGTCATAGTACACACGGCTATGTTTAATGTAATAAAATCATCAGGGCGGAAAAACCTCTGGCAGACTAACACCTATATGTATTGTAATTATTTAAGTTATATTGTTTTGTATTTTCTGTATAGTTTGAATAAAGATGTGTGTATATATAAAATCCTCACTGTATATCGGCTTGAGTTATCTTCCAGAGTAAAGTTTTTCTGCCATAATTTAATATATATATACAAACATCTTTATTCAGACAACATTACATAAGCTTATAGATACATTTATATTTACTTAACAAGATTGAATATTGTGTTAGTCTGTCCGGGCTATCGACCTGGGGTCTTTCTGCCCTCCTAATTATTTATTTATTCACATTATATAGATTTATCTAAAAAGGAAATAATACATTTTTGTTGAATACTATTTTAGAAATATCATTACTTATACATTTGAGAAATAGTATTCAATACGATTGCAACATTTGTTTGATTTGAGAACATTTAATGCAAAGAATAAAACATATTACGTAATATAAGGCCATCTGCAGACACGTTTTCCGTATTTATAACTCGTCAGTATAGCTGCGCCTTGTATAATTTTAAAGTTGTTAAATTAAATTAATTGAGCGATTGTAACATTTAATAATAATAGAGAAGACTATTAAAATTGAATAAATATCAATATTTAAAATAAAAATATTTATATAAAAAACAATTATCAAAGTATAAAGTGGCAAGGGGAAAAGTATCGGATTTTAAAGTTGGAGCGAGCGCGGTCTTATTCACGTAAATTCAGTTGGAAAGTCTAAAGTTGGCGAACGGGGCAGGCACTCGAAATTCCATCTTGAGGAATGGCGTCGATTACACGTTTTGAAATGCACCGCTTCAATCTTATCGGTCTTTGGAGGGCAATTCGGGCTTCAACTCCGCGCTTGGAACTTTCCGTATGTGTAATAGTTCATTTCCCGCAGAAGGAAAATGCGAAAAAATATAGGCGTTAGGGAAGGGGGGCGAGGCCAAGTGGGGACGTTATGTAACGACCGAATGCCAGCAAAACGAACAGGATTGTTTTGTTGTGGTTGTATTCCAAACGGTGGCTATATTGCATAGTTATGTCCTATAATGATGCTACAAATGATCAAAGACATTTTTTTCTGTGTAATTTTGCTTCTCTAATTAATAATATTTTAAATTAAATAAAATTAAAGAATTTGAAAATAATTAATATAAATAGAAAAGAGTATTCATTCACTTAGTTACAGTTATTTAATATAAATAATTAATTTACTCAATTGTATAATCAATTAATTATTTTCTTTTAATAACACCATATGATCAAGAACTTTTTCCTCTAGAGTGCTGTGATTTTTTCTTTATTTTACATTTTGTTGGCACCAGTGAATAAAAACAAATACGTGACGTTTTATTTGTTTTTATTCACTGGTGCCAACAAAATGTAAAGTAAATCACAGCACTCTAGAGGAAAAGTTATCGATCATATGGTGTTATTAAGAGAAAATAATTAATTAATTATCAAATTTTTCAATATGTTGTGTGGTTACTTTTATTGCCAACATATTTTTTTTATAAAAAAATATAATGCATCCTAGAGAAGAAAAATTCTGGATCATATTGTATTTTGTTTTATTAAATTACAAATTTTATCAGAATTTAACTGGCGGATTCTATATATTTATTATTAGAATTATGGAGATGTAGTGGCACTTCGACTTAAATATCTGTTGTGCCTCCATTCTGTATATCTGCCTTCTATTATTTTCTTTGTAGGTACGAATTTTTGAAGGAAGTATAATCAATTTATTCAACCTGAAAATTTATATAAACGCCCGCTTTTATTTGATAATCCCTTTCGTTGATCCTCGAAGGAAAACGCGCATTAATCGGCATTAAGTGAAATTTCATTACGGCATTATACTCTCGAAATACGTAACCTCAAAAACGTTCCGCAGAAATATTAATTACCCTCGCACAAAGACGGGCATAATGAAAATTAATCACGTCACTCCGTGTAAAACTCGACGGTATGCACGACACGTGTCCGCTTGTTTGTGTAGCGTGCAAATTCACACGAAACACTAAACGCATTAAAGGGTGAGTAACGTTTGCTGGTACTTCGCGGTTTTAATAAGCACTTTCGCTATTTCTTTCTTTAGCAGGGAGGACGGTTTTTATCCGGGGCTCGTAAATTTCCGACTCATTTGGAAATTGCCCCGGCGAATTACACAATTTCGCGCTGGCAACTAGAGAGGGCGGAGGAGGGTGGCTTTACATGTTCGCGATTTAAATTAATAAATTATCGGGGGCTGCAGCTGCGGAACCGGGCGTACAAATATTTATCAGAAGATTTGCTCCGCCGGCGGATGCCCGTCGTTTTATTTCGGATATTACGGCTTGCGCTTCTGTTTTATGGTTTTCATTAAATTAAATCCTGCAGATGTATTTCGATTCTTGTTAATGTTTAAATTAAATCCCAACGAAATATATTTCAATTGCTTCCTGTTTTGGAATAAAGAAGCGACCTGTTTCAGCTTTAATATTATAAATTATAAATGAATGTTAAATTTGTTTGTTACTGCAACAACTTACAACACATTTTATACATTGTAATTAGTTAGTCTTTCCCAAATCTTCAAGCTGCATAGTATTTATATACAAAAATCCGGTCAACACTTAAGTCCATCTTGTGACAGTTCGAAATAAACTAAATTCCCTAAGTTAGGTGCTACATATGAAATCTTATTAGCTAATTTATATTTTTGTTAACTCGGGCGTTTTGTATTATAACTATCATTGTAGAGTATTAATAATATTTTGGATAAATTAATTATCATCCGCTCCCCGCTCGACATTACAATGAATAACAAATAAATTTTAGTTAGAGGGTGTTTTTATAGGTGTTATTTTCGGTGGTTAATTTTTTGGGGAGTGCTTTTTACGGTGAAATTATATGATTTTAGAGGAATAATTTTACAAGGGTGATTTTTGAGAGGGGTTGAAAATTTCCAGATACGTTTCAAAGCGTAGTTTTCTAAGGGAGTGATTTTTCATGGGGATTTTTTTTAGAGATTATCTGATCAACTCAATCAGCTCGATCTGTTTGATCCTCCTGATCAGCGCCATCGGATCAATCTTTCTAATCAGCTCAACCGGCTTGATCTTTTCGAGTGGCTTGATCTTTGCGATCGGCTCAATCTTTATGATCATCTCGATACTTTAACTGATCGATCATTTAAAATATCGATCAATTAATGATCGATTTAAATTAATAAATCAATTAATGATCGATATTTGAAATGATCGATCTCGCCCGTCACTAATTTTTATTGCATTTTAACCTACATATTCACCATAAAGATCAGTTGAAACCGCATTTTTTAATTCCCCCATTAAGAAATCCTTTCCACCAACGCTTGTTTTTTTTTTTCATTCGCTTTATTTATTGAGTCTCTTTTACATGAAATCCATTTTTTTGGCAAGGTGATTGTGGTAATGTTAGAATCTCATGTTCAGGTTATATTTTTATTGTGATATCTGCACATGCTCAGTTGAAACTTAGAATGTTCTTTCATTATTACAGTGTTGTTACTTCTTATTTACCTTTCGAAGGACCATTGAATAATATTCAAAATAATTAACGTAAAGATTTATATTAATAATTACAACACATATACAAAATTTGTACATTATTGAATTTATCGTCGCCTATGTTGACTCTTCAAAGTCTCGAGTTCGTCTTCCTTTCTCCCACGGGTGTTACTCGAATCTCCGTTTGTATATTTAAAGCGCATGCGTGGTGTGGCTCAATACGGCCGGCCACGCTTCCCACGATCTTTCCCGTTTCGCCGCAATCCGCCCGACCGTTCCCACACCATTGCAAATGCGCAAACTAATATTAATGAGGATTGGGATACGGTTGAATATCAGGTAAAACCGCAACACTATATCTCTAGGTAGTCGCAACAAGTGTATTTTTTACAGCAAAAGAATGGAAGTACGTGTTAACTACATCAACATGCATACCACATATTCATCCATTTACAGTTTACAAAATGTCGGAATATTACATCTTCCACTCCATAATTCTAAGAAAAAAAATTCTTAAGCATTTAATTCCGTGACATAAGTAGCGCATAATATGTTTTTTTTAGGGGGACCTGATCGAAATTAAGGATTAGGTAACCCAAGCATTGCAGCTATTTGGCTTATTGTACTGCTTTCGCTCTTATAGTTAATCAAAGAGTTTTGCGGTTTCTGCGAGCTCCAGCATCCTCTTGATTATTTTGTCTTTTGGGAAGAGTTGATGAGAATACCCTTGGTTCACGTTTTCTTACCTACAGTTGGTAAGTGCTGCACCCTCTAATAGCACATATGAGGCGTCTTTATCCTGTTCATTGTAAAGTCTGCACACTGGTTCCTCTCCAAGAATCTTCCTGTTGTGCAAATTTTTCTGAGAGGGCTATGTCCAGTTACTAGCCCTGTAATTATCCTCAGATTGTTTCTAGTGAGTGCAATGGCCTCAGTCGCAAGATCTTGGTGGGATTGTTCGAGTAGCATTTTGCTATGTCTAAGCCCCGGAAAGTTTTTCCAACATTCGGTGTGTCTTTCTAAGGCCCACTCCCGTACAATTGGTCTAATTCACTTTTTTTGAATGCTCAACATTGGATCTAGCGCAATGGTTGGTTTTCTAGATTCAATTTTAGCTAGCTCATCGGCTTTTCTAATTCCCTCCTCCTCTTGATGTCCTGGCATCCACTGAATGCCTACAGTGTTCACTGCTGCCAGTGTCTTTAGGTTTTGGAGGTATTTCCATATAAGTTTTGTTTGGATCTTATGGTTGTCAAGGATTCTCAAAGCAGCTTGGCTGTCGGAGTTGATTAAGATTTTTTGTTATTTATATCTTCTCCGTAAATTTTCCAAAATACAATGATTGATTGCATAGATTTCGGCTTGCTGGGCATTTAACATTTCCCTAATGAAATTCTAATATTGCATTGCCGTGAATTCCTACACCAACAGATGCGATGGAAACCTTCCAAAACCTTCAACCACTTGATCTCGTTATCAAAAGCGAGGCAAAGCTAGGGGCTTATCGACTTCGAACGACTGGTATCTGGGACCCAACAGGCAACCACACCAGAATTGAACGTGTAGCCACCAAACCAATTCTACAAATAAGAAGCGACTAAATGACACCATGCTATTCTCTAACTAAACTCCTAAACTCTTTAGAATTATCTATGAGGATGATGAGAAGAATAGCAACCTGACACCTGGAACACTGATCTGGTACACAGATGGGTCATGTAGGAAAGCTGGATCATACCAAAAAAATGTAGGAGAAACTGGCGACGAAGTCGGCAAACCTTGATAAGTCAAGAGGGACACTTACCGATGTAATTCCTCTTTCTTCCCGGTCTGGCCAGACTGAAGTAGACTGTATTTTGGATGCACTTGATTATTCTTAATTTCACACACTACTTAATATTCAAACAATAATTTGAAAACGAAAACGTGACTGTCTCGGCGGACGTTTCACGCAGAAGTCACACAATATGTTTTTCCATCAAAACATCTAAATTTTTCCAAAATTAACACACACATTTAACTATTCGCTCCTTAAATTTTAAGATCATAAAAGAAACAAGAAAACCATTTACAAAAATGCACTAACGACAAGTTAAAATATCAGAGTTCATTATTCTGATGGAATAACTTTCTTAAGTTTGCAAAGATGTTTTTTTTTAAACGGCGTTAACAGCATTACATTAAAAAAACAACAAAGAAAATAAACACTTCGCGCCATCGAAGCTGAATATATCTTCTTCGTCGGGCACGCATTTCATGTCGTATTTTTTGGTTAGTAATCATTCGCCTCAAAATGGAATTTATTTATTTATTTATTACCCAACAGATACAGTACATCCAATAAAAGGGTAACATCAGTTTAACAATAACACAACATTGGTATATATTAGATAAACAAAATAATAACACAAATAAGATAAAGTAGCCGCAGTTATTCAATAAAACATTCGTTTATCTGTCTGGTAAATGCGCTTAGTGAATCACCAAAATTCTAAATTAAATCCGATGCGATTATTAGTAAAGTTCGTTTTCATATCAATAAGTTGTTTTAAAATAGACTCGTTATGTTATTGTAAAATTTCCGACAGTAGAGGAACATTCTTGAGAAGAGTCAACAAAAAATATAATAAATATACATGATGTTGATGCTGTTGGGGTTCTGCTGAACCTTGTCGTATTGGAAAATGAACGTTTTATTTATTATCGATTGAATTATCGATTTTTTTATTAGTTATTATTTTTTTACATAATTTTTTTACATTTTATTCATGGCATAAAGGATTAGAGAATTGATTTTGGTGCCAACAAATGGCGCTAGCAGATGCTTATATCGGACTAGTAAACTTGATCATGTTTGCAGATGACACCACCGTATTAATGTCAGCAAAAACATTAGACGAATGTATATTATTGGACGAGACAGCCTTAAGTAGAGCAACAACTTGGTTTGCTGTGAATAAATTTTCACTAAATGATGGCAAAACCGCCACAATGCTATTTATTTAAAACACACAACTTTCACGATGTAATAAAATCTACAACATTTTTGGGAGTCCTTATTGAGTAGACACAATTGTGGTAAGTTCATGCTGAGGAAACAATCAAAAAAATAATAGCTGTACTTACTTAATTTAATAATAATAAACTTTATTACCTAACAGGCAAAAAACCCTATTACAGAGCAATAAGTATAAACTTAATAAAATATGCTATTAAATAAGACGTTTATAAAAATTTATTTATATTTAAATAAAAATAAAGTAGAAATCTGCGCGTAAAGGCGTCACAGGATATAGAACGTACAGCATATTTCTCCCTATGTAAATCTCATTTAAGGTTGCGGTTTAGTGGAAAGAGATAGCTATATAGTAAAATGGAAATAATCGTTTGAAAATAGAGCTATTCTTTTGGATTTCATAATATGAATGTGTATTTATATTTTTTATCTACCAAGTATAAAGTATCAGTCTAAATAAAATTTTAAATTTTTATTGCACAAGTTTTTATTAGCAAAAATTTAATTTAAAATTTGCTATAAATTTGATCAATTTTCATTGTTTTTCATAATTATTTTTCACACAAACTAAAAATTGAAATAATTTTTAATTTATCTGATGAAATTCCTGCTTATTTTGAGATTATTTTAATGTATAATACAATATTGTTCATTCATCACAACAACAATCTAACTCAAATTAGTGATTGCCCATATTTGTATAGTTATCTCTTTCTTCTAAACCGCATCCTTAAGATACGGGGTCACAGCCCTGTCCGGCACAAACTGTTTTTTTTTCCAACGTTTGCTAATTAGAGTCATAGCTGGATTAGGATATCATGACTATTGATCATCAATAGTCAATATCATGACTATTGACAAATTTTAAGGAAAAAAAATCGAAGGGAGGGAATTGTTATAATATAATAATAATCTTTATTAACAGATATATACAGAAAGTATACAAAATAAGTAATAAACATTAACAAACTCAAATGTATAATTTATATCTGTTAATTGGCTATCGACCAGTGGTCTTTCAGCCTGGCAATTGTTAAAATACCGAATATTTTAACTATTCCCACCATTTGTTAAACATTTGTTTGTTAACAATGGGATTTGTTAAAATACCGAATATTTTAACTATTCCCACCATTCGATTTTTTTTCTTTTGAATTTTTGTCTACAACCGTCATGATATTCTAATCTAGCTACGCCTTCTCTGTGGAGGGAATGGTTAAAATACCGAATATTTTAAATATTCCCACCATTTTTATTTTAGAATGCTTAATGCACATAAAGACAAATATAAACATACGCGCTAGCCATAATATAAACCGCGACCATAATACCCGATTTAACAACAACCGATACCTGCCACAAATACGTTTATCTAGATGCCAAATAAGCGTCAATTTTTATGGAATAAAATTTTCTAATATTCTACCCCTATTGCATTCAACAGAGCAATACGAGCTTTATCAACGAGATCTTTTAAAATAAAAATTAAAGCTTTTCTATTAGATGCTGCTTTTTATGTTTCGCATGAATTTTTATTATTAAAATTGTAACATTTTTTTATACTTAAATGTATCTTTTCCTTTATATGTGTTGACTTGTGTATGTTCCTGCGATCCTAAATACCAGAAAGTAATCTTTATTAATTCAGGATGATTTAATTGAAATTAAAACACTTGGTTTGTTTCACTTATTTTCTCCAAATATAAATATGTGAAACAAACCAAGTGTTTTAATTTCAATTAAATCATCCTGAATTAATTCAAAAATGTTTCACCACGGGTTAAGTGAGAAATTAATTAAACATGTAATATTTATAATTATTAGGACATCACGTTTATAGTGACTCGCCAAAAATTCGGGGAGCCTGGTTGGGATTTTTTAATGCACCAGCATATAAAGCGGACCTGGCACCAAGTGATTACGTTCTTTTTCTTGCATTGCAAAATTTTCTTAGTGGTAAGAAATTTGTATCAAGAGATTGTGAAAATCAATTATTAGAGTTTTTCGCCAATAGGAACCAAGAATTCTGCGTGAGAGGCATAATCGCCATATATTTTAATACATTCAAATTGATGGTTTATTTCATCTAGTATTTTAATTAATCGATTAAAAAATAATATACTTATATTATTTGTGTTATAGGATGGTAGATAAATGGATAGCACACAATTAAATAAGAAATGAAAATAATTAATAAATTGAATGAAATAAATACTAATAAAATATTAAAAATCAACCAATAAAACACAGATTAGATTGAATAACTTTAAATTCTCGACTAGTTTCGGGTTATTAGCCCATTTTCAAGAGAATTTAAAATTTAAAAAAAATCTCCCATTTTCAAGAGAATTTAAAATTTAAAAAAAAATCTCTTGAAAATGGGCTAATAACCCGAAACTAGTCGAGAATTTAAAGTTATTCAATCTAATCTGTGTTTTATTGGTTGATTTTTAATATTTTATTCATATTTACTTCATACAATATGAACTACCAATGTCTAAATATTAAAACCATTAATGAATACATTATTTCCTCTTTAGTTTTTTTAATGTTTGTTTTATTTTTGCATTAATTTTTTTCGATTCAAAAATTGTTACAATACGATATGTTATTAGACATTTTTTAAAATACTTATGTAATATAACTCAAAATGCACAATAGCTAAAGAGGAAATTATTTATTAATTATTTTAAAATTCATTTTATTTTATTTAAATAAATTGGTCACAGAGTGAATAAATTCTTTTTTCTGTTGGTATTATGAAGCTACCCTTAAAATGGTAATAAATAATAGAAGAAAATGATGCATATTTGTCCCAAGACAATTAGAAAAATTTTAAATAAAATCTTGATGTATAAGTAAAAATAATGGATTTCTTTTCCTCCATCCTTATACTTAAAAACAAAATAAATTCATTATGAAAATAAATAATTCCAATTCGGGCATAATTTTAATTACATTAACAAAACATCAGAGCGGGCTTGTTTTCGAGTCCTGAAGCAGCTCCTACACAGCGGCGAAATCGTTTCCGCGCGCTGCAACCAATTAGTAGTTTTAATTAAATAGATATTAATTAAATCCGCGCACACGGCGTGCAAAATCAAAACCCATTATGCAAGTCCGCTTTTAATTACAAATCATCCACACTGCAACACTTGTCAATCGGAAAAACAGGCCTCCATACAATTGAAACACGGATGCATCGAGGGCCGAAATGCAAAATCTGTATTTGATATTTGCTCCTTTATTCACTTCCTTCTTTTCTTCTTTTTCATTAGATTTGTTCGCAGGATTGCGTTTCGTGTTTCGTCAAACGGCGAGGGAGGGAGGACGATGTTTATTATATCTGCGGGGAGAAAGAAGTTTTTCGCCGGCGGCAATAAAATTCGAGATGAAACTCATAAATCACGTGAAAATCCGCGTTGTTCACTGGATGCTGTGATAATATTGATCTTCCACTGAAATACGCACTGATACAACGCATTATTAGTACACCCCCGATCATTTTCTCTCTTTTTTACTCCCTTTTGATCTTTCTTTTTTTTCTTACTTAATAACACATTCTCTTTTATTTACTAATAATAAAATATTCAAGATTTTTTTTTTCAGAAAAAAAGCAAATAAATAAAAAAAGGCAGCCGCACATGGTTTACACAATTTTTTTGGGACAGTATCGCTGCGTACATATAAATAAAACAATTATAATTATATTTTGAGATTGACGAATAAAGCACCCTTTTATTTGAATTATCAAATGTACATTTCAGACGCAAAGTGACCATTATCAATAATTAGAGCTTTATTCCTCAAATTAATTTGATGTTGACGTAACTCAATCAATCAATTTATGTATTGAG
Source organism: Philonthus spinipes (assembly GCA_963082785.1). NCBI lineage: Eukaryota > Metazoa > Arthropoda > Insecta > Coleoptera > Staphylinidae > Philonthus > Philonthus spinipes. The sequence continues at coordinate 7,772,198 of OY720314.1, forward strand.
CATTCAGAAATTAATTGTGTACTCCTAATTAAAACTTGCTTATTTTTGCAAGTACTCATAAAATAAAAATAGAAAAGAGTATTAATTATATTAATTAAATGTCCGGCGTGGGTATTTGCCCGGGAAGTAATTGTTTTAATGTGCATTTGTTTAACGTACTTACGTAACGTAAAAAGTCACAGAGCTAAATATGAAAATAATTTATTAATTATTTTCAAATTATTTTTATTTAATATACTCATAAAATAAAATGTTCAACCGCCACTTATCCAGTGAACGATCAAGTAGTGACTCATAATAATAGAAAAAAAGGATTTATTCTCTTTTTCACAGTTATTTAAATAAATTAAATAAAAATAATTTAAAAATAATTAATTTACTCAAATGAATAATTAATTTTAATAGAAAAAATGTTTTTTTTTCACATGATCACAGTTATTAGAAATAAATTAAATAATAAGAATTTGAAAATAATTAATAAATTATTCCCCCTTCAGCTACTGTGACATATTGACTTGTTTCGGAATTTAATGCCTCGTCAGTACAGCTCTGCTTTATATAATTACAAAAAAAACTTGTTGCATTATGCAATATTTTATTAATATGCAACAGCAGGTGTACATTATGTAATTCAATGTCCGGCGTGGGTATTTGCCCGGGAAGTAGTTGTTTTAATGTGCATTTGTTTAACGTTCTTACGTAACGTAAGTCAAAAGTCACAGAGGTAAATGTGGAAATAATTTATTAATTATTTTTATTTAATATAATTACAAAGTTGGTAAATTAAATTAATCAAACCTACGTTGGCCTCCGATCATTGTTTTTTATTTATTTTTATTCATATTTAATTTTTCTTCGAGTCTGTTTAGAGGACGGCAGTTTCTAGAAATCTTTCCTTCAATCTTCTATGTGAATAGATTTTTTGTATTTACATTTTATCGGCCATTTTTGAATGTTTTTTGAGTATTATTTCACAAAAATATACGTTTTATTCACTTAATCTAGATCGCCTTTTTTTATGGAATAACCTTTTTAATTTACGCTTTATATTTTGAGAACCTTTTATTTAGCTAAGGTAGATCGCTTTTTTTGCGTTTTTTTAATAATCCACGGACTTCAAAAAATAAGAGAATCAAACAAAAATGGAAACAAAATCCCTAATATTTGATATTAAGACAAACATGCGAACAAATAAATGGGTACAATACCCATTTTAAAGTAATCATTTGTTTATTTTGTTTTTAAATTGAGAGAAAAATAAATAAACACGGTTTATTATATTTACACAGAAGTCATTCGCAAAGAATATTTTTAATTTAAAACTCTGTATCAAGGCAAAGCCATCCAATAAAGCTGATATTTTTCCTTGCCCATCAGCTATAATCAATTCTGTTTGCTTATCTGCAGAGACATCTTCGCTAGCGGGGAGTGAAAGCAAGGGAGGTGGGTGTGAGGAAAGGGGATGTCTGGATTCTCAGAAGTTCCGGGATTATGTTCGGTACATAAAAATCATATCTTGTCAAGTCCGCGTAAAACTAATCCTGTTTTAAGGGCGACAGACCGTAAAGTTCGCAGCCCTTAAAAAAAAAGGAAACGCGCGCGCGCCTTCGACGAAAAGAAGGTGGAAGTGCCACCTTCTTACACACACACACATGTGTATAAGCTCATTCACGTATATCTATAAGGGCATCGCGATAGATCCGAGCTGGCAGGTGGGGCCCTTCCCCGAGGGACGTGTCAACGGCGATATTTAACCTGTGGGATTTTCAGATAACATTCAGACGTATTTTATACGACGTTCGGGAGGCGAACGGGGGCTAACATCCGCTGAATTCGGAATTATGTTACCGTGTCCGAGAGAAATATGCGCCCTTACGGAATCTGGGTTGCCGGGGAGTTTCACTTTGCCAAGAGTTCACAACGGCTCGCATACTCCGCGAGTTATTGATATGATAAATTGATGGGTTCACAAAGTTTTCTTAAAAAAGAAGAGAAAAGTGGGATCTAACGATCGTTTATAAGATTTTTTTATATATACACCAAAAAAGGATGTCAATTCTTTTTTTGTTATGGGATTTATTTCTAATTATAAGAAGATATATAAATTTATATTGTAGGTGCTATTTTTGAATTACCCTTCTGCGCGCGTCACCTAACGCCGCGGAAAGGAAATGGATTTTATTTTGGTTAGACTTATGATATTTTAAGGGAGCTACGTTCAGGTTGAAAAATCATAGAGAATGATCAGAAGATTAAGTTTACGTCACGTTATGTGAAATTGTTGTTAGCGATTATTAAAGTTTTAAACAAATGCTGTCGTTCTAATTTCCAACCCCACCAAGAGGCTATCCCCGACTACAAGATATATATACAGGGTGGCGCAAGATTCCGATGAAGTCCAATATCTCAGTTATTTAGAAATTTACAAAAAGATATTACTGACATAATTTGTAGCTACTGTAAAACTTCACATTTTAAAATTGGTTTCATATATACAGGGTGTCCAATAATCACGTGACGTATCAAATATATGATTTTTTAAATGGAATACTATATTTTTTATGTCGATTTTAGATTCTACGCTTAAAAATAATCATTTTTGACATAAGGTTTATTAGGTCAGTTTTTAATATTTTAAAAGTTATAAACAATTTAAGGTTGAAATCAATGGAAGATTGGGGCCTTATTTTTCAAAAATGAAAAACGATGTAAACTTTCTGTTAACGCAATTTAATTGAAAAAATGCTTAATAATATAAGGAATAAGCAAATGTTGTGCACAGGGTGAAACAATACGCAAAATGATTTTTTTCTTTTTTCACTTAAATGGAACACCCTATATATTTTACACTATTTCGATAGAAAATTGATTGTTCTTTAATTTTTGTATAATAAACTATACCCCTATCTGTTACCATTTTTTTAACAATTTCAATTCAAAGTACAAAATTATAAGTTTCGCTTATAATCTATAATTTAAGTAGGCTATAATTAAAACAAATGCAATTCATAATCGTTTTCTAGTATTTAATAACATACTTACTCCCTAACCTAAAAGGATATTCAAATGACAATCGATATTTAAAGGCGCATGCAAAATATAAAGAAAATAGTTGCTCAACGATTATTTAGCGAGTTATAATGGTTATTGGGACATATTTTTTAAGAAAAAAATTGTAAAATGTTTGAATGCTATTGAATTAAAAAAAAATGTGAATGTGTGAAATAAATACATAAAAATGTTAACACAATATAATGATATAAATATTTTATTATTTCACTTAGTATCTATTTTCGGTTTTTCAGTCAACATGAATTGTTTAAATAAATCAATTTAATAAGCATATAGGAATATTTTAAATATTTTTCGAATAATAACGAAAAAATATAGTTGTTGTTAGTTTTTAACAATTAAATTAATCATTTATTGAAGAAGTATGTTTAACTGCACCAGTGTTACAAAATATAACGTAAAATGTACTTTACTTACTAATTATAATATTAAGCGTAACTTTCACAACTAAATAAATTAGTTGTCCTGGCGCGGCCTACTTTGGTTAAAAATTCTATACCAAATTTGTATTTGAGATTAAATATCTTAAAAACCTTGCTACAAAATTCGCCTCTAATCCTATCCACTTTGACCTATTACAGACTCTCTGTATTCCCCGAAATAAGAATATAATCTCTCATCGCAAATTTCCATCTTCCTCAATTCATGAATTCATTACATCATTTCATAACAGTAGCATTCATAACAATTGAATCACCCCTTCATACGGACTTATAAGACAACATTATTAATCATGACCCGTTTTTTCACATATTAAGACAAAGACAGTTTATTTAAAACTCAGGCAGAAAGACCTCTGGTCGATAGCCATTTAACAATTAATTAATTTTTGTGTGATATACACAATCAATGTTTGTTACCTTATTGTTAACTTAATTGTTAATAAAGATTGTTATATATATATCTTAAAAACGGTAAATAGTAGCTATTTAATGTTTTATATAAAAAATGAAGAGTGATCAATTATCTACTAAACTAGCGTAAAAAATATAGGGTGTCCCATTTAAGTAATTATGGAATAGGATAGAAGCGTATTCCATTTATTATAACATTTTGTAAGAAAAAAATAAGTGTTAGTTTTTTGGAAAATTTCAAAGATTATTCAAAAATATTTCACCGCTGGTTAAGTGATGAAAATGGTTAAAAATTTACGAAAAAAATGTTTTCTTTGTTGCAAAATTAATTTATTGTTAAACATAATTTTTGCGATGTGGACGATTTAAAAGAATAGGAATCGCAAAACAAACTAGCAAATCTTCATTAATGAATTTAGAACTAATGTATACCTACTTTAGTCTTGCGAAAATCGCATTTGTTTATTGCGAAAGTAATTTATTTGAAAATGCAATTTTGGAGAATAAATTGACTATAATAATAGGAATCGTAAAATATGTTTAAAAATAAATTATTAATATTAACATACCTTAATAGAAAAAATAACTTCCAACCCATTCCTGGTGAATCGAAAACCAACTCTCCTCCACCACTCACTAATTACCACTTGTTCATAAACAAAAATAAATCGCGTTTTTAATTATTAATAATTTCTAACGTTAAACATTCAACCGGAATAGTGAACACTGCGCGTTTTCGGACGACTGAATCGAAATACAAGAGCGCAATTATCGCAAATCAAGAAGAAAAAAACGATCGACGACTCACTCCGAGAACGCATTCCTGAGATAAGAAGATTCGTTGTACCTGGATCCTGGCGCACAGCCAAGAACATACCTATTTAAATTGTTGTATTTTCAATATTATCGTGTATTAAAATAATTACAGCTTAATATTTATTTACTTTTTTTATTGAATTTTCATTTATCCCGTGATAAAAAATATGTATGAATTATGATGTATTTTAATTAATATACTTGATTATTCGTTTCACTAAATTATTTTATATTTGTGTTCGCGTAAATTTCACAACTAAATAAATTAGTTGTTCTGGCACGGCCTACTTTGATTAAAAATTCTATACCAAATTTGTATTTGAGATTAAATATTTCAAAAACGGTAAACGGTAGCTATTTAATATGTTATATAAAAAATGAAGAGTGATTAATTTTCTATTAAAATAGCATAAAAAATATAGGGTGTCCCATTTAAGTAAAAAGAGAAAAAAATCATTTTGCGTATTGCTTCATATTGTATATAAAAATTTGTTTTGAGAGAAAAAAGAGTATTTCTTTTATTATTAAGTATTTTTGCATTTGTATGGCGTTGACAGAATGTTTATTTCATTTCTCATTATTGAAATATTAGGCTCTAAACATCTATCGATTTCAACATTCATTTGTTTATAACTTTTAAACTATGAAAAATTGACCTATTAAATCTTATATAAAAAATGATTATTTTTAAACGTAGAATCGAAAATCTTCATAAAAAATATATCATTCCATTAAAAAAAAAACATATGTTTGATACGTTACGTGATTATTGGACACCTTGTATATATGAAACTAATTTTAAAATGTGAATTTTGACAGTAGCTACTAATAATATAAGTAACATTTTTTTTGTATATTTCTTTATAACTGAGATATTGGACTTCATCGTAATCTTGCGCCACCCTGTATATATATATATAATATTCCCATTGTACCCTATACATAAAATAAATGAACCCAAAGGAATGATTATCTACGGCTACAAGTTTACAAAATAGATTAGATACATACGGACTATAAAAACTAAGAGGACTAAATAAAAATGGAAACAAAATCCCTTGACTCTAGCTCAGATATTGGAATTCTTGTCATACCATTCGGCTTTACTGAGGAATGTGAAGATGAAGAAAATTTACTACTTTCCGATGACGAGAATAACACAATCGTTGTTGTGGAATTCTCAACACCTTTAAAATGGCAGTTAGTACCGGTTAACCTCTACCACTTGAAAACAGTCTCAGTTACTTCTTCTAGAGGCAGTTGATTCCAGAATCCTCTCCTCCTCTGTACTAAAAATGTGTCTCATCTGAAAACAATACCTTCCTTCAATCATATGTAGTCTAGATTGCATATTTCTAAGATCAAAGAAGCCTCATTTTCATGATTGGAGCAGTTAATTGCTTTTTCCAAGATATATCCATTTTTGTTAATTTTCGTCATAATCATTATTGAATATGACAAGGTAACATAAAGCGCCATCTATTGCCTAATTTAATGATTATTATTGACAGTTATTTCAATAGGCTTTTGTTTATAAACAACATTTAATTGATATATTCGTATTGCAATTCTTAAAACCTTTACGATGGCAGGTAGTACCGGTTAACCTCTACCACTTGAAAGCAGCCTCAGTTACTTCTTCTAGAGGCAGTTGATTCCAGAATCTTCTCCTCCGTTGCCTCTGCACTAAAAAATGTGTTTCACCTGAAAATAATACCTTCCTTCAATCATATGTAGTCTAGATTGCAAATTTCTAAGATCAAAGAAGCCTCATTTTCATCATTGGACCAGTTAATTGCTTTTTCTGGGGTCGGATTGCCTTTCTTCCCGATCCAAAAGTTCCAGTTTTACGTACTATAGAACCATGAATCGTAACTCTACAAGCAGTCAGGTCTTGCTATAACTCGAAACTAGTTTTTCCAGGATTTATTTTACTGTTTCTGAGATAAACGCTTTATCTGTCGCAGTTGTTTTCCTCTCTTCTCATAGCAGGTAGGGCGACACTTGGGCCAGACGGCCCTGAATGCCTCCTGTCCTAAGTGCTGCCCCTAAAGAATGAGGAAAGGCGATGAGGAGTAGCTACTGTTTTTGATTAATTCAGCTTGTATGCCATCCCCTACCGACTGCTTTGTTATTCTTGAGCTTTCTGATCGCTTGTATGATTTCCTCACAGACCCTAGCTGTCTCCTCAGGCTGCGCTGAATGGTAATCTACTTCTTAATTGTATAACAAAATACATTGTAATTCAATTTTAATAAATGAGACATTTTTTACTTTGTTTTACTCGGATCCGAGTTATACAAACAAAGTAAAAAAGTGTTTCATTTATTAAAATTAGGTAATCTACTTGTTGCTCTTCAGTCACTTCTTCTTCTTGTGACAGTAGTTTTTCAAAATTCTCTTTCCATCTTAGAAATTTTTCATTTTCTTCTGTTATTACCTTTTCCACACGCGGCTTGTATTCGCTGGCCTGTCCTCTTATTTCTTTAAAGAAGTATCTGCTATTTTCTTCCCTTTCACAATTTCTGCTTGTTTCTTCATGCAGGGTGTGCTTTCCTGTTACTTTCCTCCATGTTTATCCTTCTCCATCTTCGCGTTTTAAAGTGTTCTAAGATTATAAGCGCATCGTGGCTCGGCACATCTTCATATTTTTTTTTCTATTCCTGTTGAGTATTCTGGATTATTTTCTTAGTTCTTCATAAGCAGTTTTACTTGCACTTGTTTTTATCACAATTCATCTTTTTCTTGTCTGCTTCTTTTCGTTTATTATTGTTCTACAGGCGTCATCGAATCATTCGTCATTTTTTAGCTTTTTCATTTTTGGTATTGTATTTAGAGATGTCACCTCACACTGAAAAGTAGAGAGGAACATATAACGATGTTATATAAGACTAAATAAATAAACTTAGAGATGTTTGGTTCATTTCTTCTTTAATCCCATTCCAGTCTTTGTTTATTTCAATTTATTTTCAGATCCTAGGATCTTATCCACTTCCTGCATATATTAATCATAATTAATTAAAGACGACGCAAGCGCCACCTTTTGCCTAATTTCAGTTCAGTCGCCTTCATCAAGGCATTGCACATGGAACACACTAGTCTGATGAGGTTCGAAAAACCGAAATGGCCATCACTAGTTATCCATACGCTAGATGAATGGTGACTGAACGTTTCATTAAATGTGAATTCCTGCATATACTTTCCCTTAATTTCGTCTTTTTGTAGTTCTTCAAATTTCCACCTCGATGTTCTACTTCCATTTATTTTTGGTACGCTCCTAATTCTCTGCCTGATTATCACACTCACTAGATAGTGGTCATAGTCACACCCCTCTTTGTGTTCTGACGGATATAATCGATGCGCTTCTTCTTTTATTATGATATGGTCTATCTGGTTTATGTATCTACTTACCCTTTTCTGCTTAACTGTATATTTTCGAGTTTACGTGAAGTGATTGATCACAAAATAGAAAGACTGTTATTCCTTACTTCACTTTATATTTTTATTTTCGATGCACATTTCGAGACACAAAGTGCTCATTATTAATAACAATAACAATTGATAATGAGCACTTTGTGTCTCGATATGTACATCTAACATAAAAATATAAAGTGAAGTAAGGAATAACAGTCTTTCTATTTTGTACCTTTTTTACTTACTTTATGTATTCCCTAATCTGGAAAATAAGTACTTTTAATTGGCATATTATTCTCAGCAGCGAAGATGCATTGCATGCATTTCACAGTATCTGCTTATTTCTTCATGCAGCTTTCCTGTTACTTCCCTCCATGTCTTCTCCTTCCCTATTTTCGCGTTAAAGTCTCCAAAGTCTATAGTATAATATAGTTCATATATTTTTGTAATTTCTGCCAAGAATTGCTCTTTGTCTTCTTCCTCGGCATCTTCAGTCGGGGCGTATGTACAGATTAAGGTCGTATTGTAGAAGCATCCACGTGTTCTTATCTTGAAGATTCTATCAATAATTGCTTCGAATCCTAGCATCGGTTTCATTGTTCTACACGTTTACTATGAATCCGAATCCTCTCCTTGTTTTATCTCATTTCCACTACATAATAGTGTATATTTCGGTTTGAGAATTCGCCCTTCAACTTTCCATCAAGTCTCTTGTATTGCCGTTATATCGATTATGTATTTCTCTAGTTATTCAGATATCTCCTGCATTGGAACGTAAGAACCGTGTTATAAGCAGGCACGGTTCTTACCTTCCAGGTGCCTAAATGTACATCGTTTTCCTTGTTTTTTTTGCGCTTGTTGTTTTAGCGATTTTCGTCCATTCCAAGGCTCGTATTGGTCTATCTTATCAGCTTATTTTTATAGTATGAGGTTGTTGACCGAAAAGGGGGTTGCCTTTTCGCAGGGTCGCTCTCGTTAGCCCTAACCTCGTTATCCATACGGGTTGGATACCGCATCTCAGACAAGGTTGCTCAGGATACCAGGATTTACCACATAATCGTGAGGGTTCGTGGCGGTGAGTATCGGAATTGGGCAGGAGAGGCTATGCTACAATCACTTCCTGTGCGATTGTCATGCGGTTGCTCATCACTGCCCCATTTTAACCCCAAAATGACATATTACACTTGATATTTTCGAAGTAGTGGCTAACTACAAAAAATACAAGAAAATGTATTGTTCACATTAATTCGCACACTTCTGTATATACTACTAACAAACTGTTCACAAGTAATATTGTATTAACATTAAACGTTAATGTAATATTGATTCAGTATTTGTATGACCAATTCCTCTGTGGCATTCTATTCAAATTCTACTAGTAATTTGATAATTATTTAAATAAAAATGATTTGAATATAATTAATATAGTATTTTTCCATATGTGACATTTTGACTTACATAACGTAAGTACTTTAACACCTTACACTGAGAAGTAGAGAGGAACATATAACGACGTTATATAAGACTAAATAGAAAAAAATACTTTAAACAACTACTTTCCGGGCAAACGTTACGTAAGTCAAAATGTCACAGAGCTAAATGTGGAAATAATTTATTAATTACTTTCAAATCATTTTTATTTAATTTATTAAATAACTGTGATCAAGTGAATAAATACTCTTTTCTATTTATTTAAATAAAAATCTTTGTCCTTTCTAGTACTTATTTTTTTATTGAAAAAAAAAACTATATTTCCATCTTCAGAAGTTGAAGTTTCGATAAATATAAACAATAAGTTGCCAATATCGGCATAATTATTATTTAAATAATTAAATTCTCCACAATCAACATAGAGAAGATTAATAATTGATAAATCAGTATCATCAATTATCAGGGCAAAGTGGATGGGAAATAATATGAGAGTGGCATGTAAAATATGGGATGAGTGTGTGAGACCGGTGCTAATGTATGGAGTGGAAGTGTGGGGGACGAGAGGGTATGAGTGCATGGAGAGGGAACAGATGTGGTTCCTGAAGCACATGTTGGGGGTGGAAAGGTCAACGCCCAGCTACATAGTGCTTCAGGAGACGAATAGAGAGAGGCTAGAGTGCGAGGTAATGGTGAGAGTGGTTAGTGATGAGATGAGATTGTGGGAAATGGAGGAAGAGAGATTGGTGAAGGATGTATGGGTGACGAGCGTGAGTGGTGGTGAGGGTAGATGAAGGGGTGAGAGGAGGAAAATGTATGAGAGGAGGCGAAAGTAATGGAATGGTTAGGGATGAGTGGGTAAAGGGGAAAGAGAAGGAGGTGGAAGGACAGGAAAGGCAAGGGTGTATAGAGAGAAGTGAGTACAATGATATGTATGGGAGATGTGCATGGAAGAGTGCCGAGATATTTGATAGAGAGGGAATGGGGTAGAGAGGATAGGGTGATTGTGGCAAGGGCGAGGTGTGGATCAGAGGAGAGAGGAAGAAAAGTATGGATGGGGGAAGAATATGGAAGGTGTGTATTGTATGAGCATGGAAATGATACGTGGGGCCACTTGGCGGAGGAATGCGAGGGGGGTGAAGGATGAATGGGTGGGAGCGAAAGGGAGTAATGGAGTGGATGAGATAGGATGGGGTTGGGGTAAGGACGTTGGAGAAGCTGGGGATGGAGAGGGAAAAGAGAAGGAAGGGTGGTATTAGATGTTAGAACCTTGATAATGTAAAGGAATGATGCCAATAAAGGTCTTTTTTTTGATAAATTAGTAATTACGAATTAAGTATCAATGTACTAAAATTAATTACACATATATTTTTTTTAATAATAAATTAAATAAAAAGAATTAAGGGAGAAAGACCGATGGTCGATAGCCGTTTTCTAAGGACAACGTATAACATATTATAAGAATTATATTGTTAATTTATTGTATATAAAATTGTCTGCAGAAATAAAGATGTTATATATATATATATATATATATATATATATATAGTTTAATGTAACATCGAACATACTAGAATGTACTCAATGTAAATTTCCCTATGTTCGATTTGTACTGAAACGCATCAAAGCATTGAGTGCGATGTGATTGGCTACTATTTCTAAAAATAATATAGTCAACCCAAACTACACCCTACTCCGTCAAAAATGATGGATATCATAATGTTAGTTGTCGCAAAGCAAGCGATATTTACTGTTCTGGCTCTTAAAGCAGAAGTAGACGAAGAGTTGGACATCTTTACGTATCAATAATGTATAAAAAAGGAGGATAAGATTTTTATGGTATGCATTGCGGTTAAGTATAATATTCATAATTATACATGTTGCACTTGACATAATAGTTGACATTAGAAATCGTAGTCAATCATATCGCACCCAATGCTTTGATAATTAAATACTTACGTAATATAAATCAAAATGTCACAATAGCTAAAGAGGGAATTTATTAATTATTTTTATTTAATTTATTATAAATAACTATGATCATGTGAATAAATCCATTTTTCTATTCATTTTTGTAAAATAAATTAAACATTAAAATAAGATTTTCCTAATTGAAATTTATACTTTTTCATTAAAAATTCTTTTTTTCTTTCTAAAGTGATACTTTCAACCCTCTGGAGCCGATACGAATTTTTAACTCTTCGCCAACTCCAGCGGTAAGAAGTAATTGCATTGTGTGAGTTTCATTAGTTTTGCGTATGGAACATATAGAAAAGTTCCCGTGGTCGAGCACCTCGGGAGTGAACCGGGAGGCGGTTGTTGCGCCTCACGAACAATTTAGAACTTTCAAGTGCGTTATTAAGGACTTCTTAACTGCCTGAGTTCCACAACATTTTAATGCCGGCGGATCCGTCTGGCGCTGTTGCTAATGCACGCCCTTACTTTCCGCGCTGATATCACCAAATTTAATCTGCTAATTAGTTCCGTTTGTGTGTTAAGTGGCGATTTTAAATGTTTGCCGTAAGTATGTAAAATGCCGTATATGTATGTGTAATGGGAAGATTAAAATTGAAAGAGCGTAATTATTATGTCACTGAAAGAAATATTTACAAACAAGTTGGATTTTCACTTGTTTGACATTTTCTTGAATGGAATAATCACAAAAGCGTTTAAAGTAAATACCTAAACATAATTATCGGAATGAAGTTAAAATGGTTAAAATTATTTTGGTACGTGGTACTAAGTTAATTAGTAATTTCCACCCAATATTCTCTCTTGACCAAGTAACTATAGTATCATTATAATGAATCGTGTTTACTATAAACATGATCTTAATAGAAAACAGTATTCATTCCACTTGATCACAGTTATTTAAATATATTAAATAAAAATGATTTGAAAATAAGTAATAAATGTGGAAATAATTTATTAATTATTTTCAAATCATTTTTATTTAATATATTTATTTAACATGATCTTGTTTTGATTAAGCAATACATTTTATTAAATTTTAACAAAGTTAGAATGTTTGCTGGAAATACGTTACTTGTCATGCTCCCAGGCCGACAAGTTAAATGGTAAGCGTAATCATTATCGTATTTAAAATGATCACTTATTTCTTTAAGTGTTCAAAAAAGCAATAAATATTATACAGAGTGTCCCAGGAAATTGAGGTTAAGCCATTTTCCATTTATTTAATTAAAATTTGGTTGCCTATATAAAATATATAGTTATATATCGTAATTCGACTAATGAAAACACCTTTTTAACTATTGTCATTCATTTAATGCTTATTTGGCCGCCTCCATCCAATATATTTTATTTGTATAACTGACATTTATTTCGTGACTATAGTTTCGACGTCATTAACGCGACATTATCAAACTAACAGTGTTGACTGTTAGTTTGACAATGACGCATTAATGACGTCGAAGCTATAGTCTATAAATAAATTTCAGTTATACAAATAAAATATATTGAACGGAGGCGGCCAAATAAGCATTAAATGAATGACATATTTTTATGTAAAGATTATATTTATTAAATAAAATGAAACAAAGATGATTCACACATTTCTAGTTATTTAAATTACAACAACAAATATCTATTGTGTAATCCAATGTCCGGCGGGGTAAATGCCCGGGAAGTAGTTGTTTCAATAGATGTTTGTAAAACTTACGTGTAAGTATTTTTTGCAGTTGGAAAAAGGGATTGATCGAATTTTATTGATCATTGTCAGAAATTTTCCTTGTTTAACTTCATTGTAATTGATTATATTTATATTTTAATAATTAAGTAAAATACGAACGCTTATACAGAAACAAAAGAAACGAGATTATTTGAACTGAATTAAAGCGCAGTGCATAAAACAAGATATTTTATTCCGGAGAATAGGGGCAGGAAAATCCCAACAATACACTCAGTAATTGTTTCCCTTTACTGGCTACCATAAGAATATTGCACAATGCAATTGCTGCGCGATTTGCATCTGAATATCCTCCCTCCCGGTTCCCAATAAAGTAAGACACTATAACCCCGATCGATACCCATCTTATCATTCGCATTTCGCAAAAATCCCACCCCGCCGTAATTACACCCGAAGCAAAGTAAAATCCACCTCACCCCCGGGCCTGGCATCTCATTTTCTCTAACGCAAAAATACTCGCATTCCCTTAATGCATTAATAATGAATTATTAATGGGGTATTTTCTTTTCTTTTTTGTTTCTTATTCGAGATGTTTCGCAGTAGAGGGTGTGTCGTGTAGCTATTTCTTTTCGTTTATGGCTGTGGGGTATGGGGGGCGAAAATTATCTAATTGCGCCGCTAGTCGGTTTGGCACCACCCCCGGTTTCGGCTGGCTTTTATATTATGTTCAACACCTGCAACGGAGCGCGCGAGCGAGGGATGTTCTGGGGAATTCGCCGGGAGCCCGGAGGGGCTGAACTCGAAGAATTTATATAACGAGACGAACATTCTCGGAGTCTGTTCCCCGTGATGTGATTTACAACAATGCGTTATTCTCAACACTAGTTTTTTATTAATAATTTTCTATAACTCCTATTGCGTATTTCACAGAATGATTATTATTAATATTTTCTTATAATGAGGACCAACGACGTATTAAGAATATTTTTTTATATATAAAAAAAAAATAATAAAGGATGCTACTAAAACTAATAAGATAAACTGACATTTAGTCTATCGACCAAAGCCAAATTAATTATATATATATAAATTATATACAGAGAGCTTTTTTTATCAGTATACATTTCCCCTATGTATACCAAAATACGCGAGTCAAACACACATATGTCAAATAGTCAAGTAAACATGCACACATTAATCGGTTCAATGCATTTGACTCGCGTTTTTTTGCAGGTATACACTTTCCCTAATGTATACAGATAAAAAACCTCGGTATATATATATATATATATATATATATATATATAAATAACATCTTTATTTCTGCAGACAATTTTAAATACAATAAATTAACAATATAAGTTGTCCTTAGAAAACGGATACGACCATCGGACTTTCTGCGTAAATTAATAACATTTTACTCCAATATATATATATTTTTTAAAGAATGAATACGAATGTTATATATATATATACAGAGAGCTTTTTTTATCGGTATACATTTCCCCTATGTATACCTGCAAAATAGGCGAGTCAAACGCATTGATGTATGTGTATTTAGTTGCCTATAACACGCAACGGAACACACATATGTCAAATAATTAACTAAACATACAAACATTAATCGGTTCAATGCGTTTGACTGGCATTTTTGCAGGTATACACTTGCCCTAATGTATACTGATAAAAAAATCTCCCTGTATATATATATACATATAATCGATGTCCCCTTTTACCAATTGGTGTCGGGGAATGTTAAATATAAAACGATATTTATTTATTTGGATTCCACAGACTTAAATAAAGTCTAATTATTGGGATTATAAAGTACAAAGATAAAACAAATACGTTTTTTTGTGTGCTGAATGCATTACTTAATTAATATATGTTATTA
This sequence comes from Philonthus spinipes, assembly GCA_963082785.1. Lineage (NCBI taxonomy): Eukaryota > Metazoa > Arthropoda > Insecta > Coleoptera > Staphylinidae > Philonthus > Philonthus spinipes. The sequence goes on from OY720314.1 coordinate 7,787,322, forward strand.
TGAGGGAGTTTTAAATAATTTGCGATAATCCACTTCCGAATTCACAACTTTTATAACGCTCTCCATTAACATTAAACAAACCAAAAAAAGGATGCAATTCCAATAAATTCATTACACAACGTCCCAGAAAGTGGATATTCTGGGGATCACAGTGGTGCATCCCATGTGTATGCTAATGCGGGAATTTTATTTTGTTTACTCGAAATTCCTCCACTTTAAAACTTACAGGACGGACTGGAAACTTTAAAACGTACAATCGCCGCCGGAACGCGGGGTCGTAACGCGCAGTTGAGACATTTCTGCAGTTGTATCTGAAGTTACTCCTATTTTATTGTTAACCCGCTTCCCTGTATGAGGGGGGTTGTAACACGGCGCCGACGGCAAACATTGCGGACGGAATTTGTTTCGCGTGACGTTTTCCCCACCGCAAATTTGTACATGTTTGTAATTTTAAACGCGAGACGCTCAACATTCATATCGTGTAAATTCACATCAATGGCGTTTTTTTAAGTATTTTAGAAAGAATTATTATTTTCAAACAATTAACTTATTTAAAATAGTAGTGAATGATCTAACTTTGCAATTTTTTTTGTCAAAAATCTGAAGGAAGAAAACGTCGTTTTTAGAAAAGTCGGAGGTGCTTGGTTCGTGTGAGACATAAAAGAGGGTGCAACTACCACGCGTACCTCCCTGACTGATTATAGTATTCTCAATGCAATAGTGATAATATTAAAATATTTAAAAAATCATGTTGTGTATAAACTAATAAAATACAATTATAAAAAAGGAAAAAAATGTTAAAATTTATGAAGTAATAAGATCTAAAAGGGGTTTATTTAAGCAACTAGTATCAAAATGTAAAAGATTATCAATGTGTTTTTTTTATTTCAATAGAATATGTTTAATTGTGATTCACGTGATAATTTAAGGAGGTTAACATTTTCAATCGAAAATTTATGTCCTGTATTTATTGAATAAAAAGCTACAGCAGAATTAAAGTTTCTAATATGGTAAGTATGTTCTTTAAATCTAGTACTTCAGTAGTTTGGCCTATGTATAATTTTGTACAATTGCTACATTTTATTGAATAAATACCAGAATTTTCTAATGGAATATTTTTCAAAAAGTTGTTACCTAATAACATTTTTAATTTTATGTTTGAATATGGTGCAGGTATTAAATTGATTTTTTTATTTAATTTGAAATTTAGACATGGATTATATAAAATTTTTGCATAATTTTTATTTGAATTTTGTTCATAAATTGGTGTTAAAATTGTCGTATTTTTGACTAAAAATTGTTTTTGAATTTATTAATTATTTTTGTGATTATTTTTGATTCAAAATTTAATTTCTTGGCTATATTATATATTAAATTAATTTCTGATTTTCTATTTTAATGGGTAATTGGATAAAAAATGGCTCGATTAATCATTGAATTAAATGCTGCCAATTTATGCTTATAATGTGTGTTAGCATCTGAATTAATATAATTAAATGCATGGGTTGGTTTTCTATATATATTAAATTCTAATTTTGAATAATTTGTAATAATTAAAAAATCTAAAAAGGGTAAATAGAAAAGAGTATTATTCATTCACTTGGACACAACTATTTAAATATATTAAATAAAAATGATTTGAAAATAATTAATAAATTATTTGATTTAAATTGAATTAATTTGGTTTAATTTAATTTAAATTGATTTAGTTTAATTTGATTTAATATAATTGATTTAATTTTGCTGATTGTATTTGAATTAATTCAATTAATTTATTTTAACATCTTTAAATTACGTAAGGCATAGCTGTACTGACGAGGGATAGATCCCGAAACACGTGTCTGCAGATGGCCTTAAATTAAGTAACGTTCCTTTTGTTGTTTTCGCATTAGAGAAATTTTTCTCGGATCAAAATTTGTTGCATTATGCAATATTTTATTGATGTGCAACAGCAGGTGTACATTATGTAATTCAATGTCCGGCGTGGGTATTTGCCCGGGAAGTAGTTGTTTTAATGTGCATTTGTTTAACGTACTTACGTAACGTAAGTCAAAAGTCACACAGCTAAATGTGAAAATAATTTATTAATTATTTTCAAATCATTTTTATTTAATATATCTAAAAAGGGTAATTTTCCATGCATTTCAAGTTCGTACGTAAAATTTATATTCTTATTAATATTATTAATTTCTTGAATAAATTGTTCAATTTAAAAATTCTTGTTAATTATTGCGAAAATATCGTCCACGTATTTTTACCATATTCTTGGGAAATTAACTATTTTTGATTTCGCCAAAAAAGGAGACAAAGGATTTCCCATAGCTGTTCCGAATGTTTGTTTAAAAAAATTGCCATTAAATTCGAAAGTGTTACATTTCATAACTAATTTAGTCAAATCTACGTAAATTTTGATTTTATATATATATAAATCTTTATTGGCAGATTATTTTTAACAAAGTAATAATAATAAATGAATACAATAAATAACTAACATAAAAATAAATTCTTCTGCCAATTGGCTATCAACCAATTTCCAATTCTTTCAGCCTTTTGATTTTATTTTCAGGGACTAAATTTTCTATTAAAAATGTTTTTAAAAATACTAAAGTTTCATCAATTGGTATACTTGGAAATAGTGATTGAACGTCAAAAGAAATAATCTTTTCTTCAGAATTTAAAGTAGCTTTTGAAAGTTTATTAATTAAATCGAAAGAATTTTTAATTGAAAAATCATTTGTAATTTTGAAATTCTTTAACTAAGAATTTAGCAATTTTATATGTTGGTGAATTAATATTAGAAACTATTGGCATGAATGTATTAAATGGTTTGTGAATTTTTGGTAAACCATATAATTTTCTAAGCCTTGAATTATTGACTTTCATTTTGTCAATTAATTTTTTATCAATCAAACATGTTGAAGTCTTCAAAAAATCTTTAATTTTAGCACAGTAAAATTTTATCGGTTTGTTCTAAATATGGTCCATTTTTTAACATATCTTCAATTTGTTTAAAATAGTTTGATTTGTCCAGTATCACGATGGAATTTCCTTTATCCGCTTTAGGGTAAATTTTAAAGAAATGTTTACAAAGGAAAGATAGGAAAAACAAGCGGATTGAAGAGGAGGCCAAATTAATAAGAAATCTAAAGGAAAAGAATGGGCGCGTTCAGGGAACTGTAGCGCTGCAGCGCTTTACGAAAGCGGTGTCGCTGAACGGTATCGCTTTATGTGTGGCACTGCAGCTCTTATCAAGCGGTAAAGCATATATTTCTTCCGGTAGATCGCTTTTCAAGCCGTGCAGCTGTAAACAAAGCCGCCATATTTTCGTAAGCGGTTAAGGACGCTTACGAAAAAATGAAAGCGTGTTCAGGGAACATCAAGCGCTTTGCGCTGCAGCGCTACATGTCTAAAATTTCCCTGAACGCGCCCATTGTGTTTTACCTTAAAGCGGATCAAGGATAAAGAATTTACCTGTATAAGCTACTATTACGTTATCTACGTATCTGAACCAGTAGATGCACTTCTCGAAATTATGGATTTCCGTCAATTTGTTTTCAAGTTCACTTATAAATATTTCGGCTAACAGGGGGCTTACTGGGTTTCCCATCGCTCATCCTTCCCATTGTCGGTAAAACCGATTATTAAATTTCATATAATTTTGGGTTAAACACGTATCTAATAGGATTATGATTTCTTGCGATTTAACATAGTTGGAATTGTTTTTAATTAGTTTATTTTTAATAATTTCTTCAACTTCAGATGGTGTAATGTTTGTGAATAAATTCTTTACATCAAAAGACACTAATGTGGTTCTATAGTTGAGTGTAATGTTTTTCATTTTATTAATTAAATCAATGCTATTTTTAATTGAATATTTTGAGTTAAACTTAATTGATTCTATTATGATTTTATTGCGCTTTTTTCCAAATTTTGTCCAAGGAGCATTAATTATTAATTAAAAAAATCTTAAAATGTTAACAAGTACGGACTTTCAAAAATTAACAGCCTCAACAATTAAAGTGTTTTATTCAATTGATTTGTATTTTTTTTTCTGAATCAGTAATTATTTGTTGCGCATTTTTAGTTCATTCAATTTTGAGTCATAAAGATTTGGGGATCGCAGTAGAATTAAATTATAAGTAGAATAGGTTGTAAACACTTTTTCTTCACTTTTTATTTGGTTATTACTAAATGTACATTTCAAACGCTATGCGTTCATTATCAATAGTACAACTAAACTTAAAACCTAAGGAGCATACAATTTATACCCGTTCGGATTATGAGAATAACCTAAATTCTATTATACAGTAATTAAGCGGTACCTGTGAAAGAAGTAAATAATTTGTATAGTAAAAATGGGATTACAGATTATGGTGATAATCTAAATTACTTTATTAAACTTTTAATTAAGTTTATCTTTAACCGACAAAAACTATTTGTACTGAGATAATAATATTAAGGGAATGTATTTGTTGACCGTCAATGTATTTATTGACGGGTAATTAAAATAATGCGGACGTAAAAGCTAATAAACCAGATTTCCTGTGGATAAGCTTCACAACGGTGTTAAATCGAATTTTAATATTTTTTTTTATTTTTATGCATTACAATAGCTTCTAACATGTTTAATTAAAAACTGTTACTAGTAATTTCTAATTTTATTTTGACAGGTGTGAATTTATGGCCTGTTGTAAGAGAGTGATGGGCGATTCCAGATTTTGTAGGATTGAAAGATTCAATATGGTAAGAATGTTCTTTAAAGCAGCGGGTTATTAGATTACGTTTGATTTGTCCTACATATAGTTTATCGCTTTTATTGCACTGGATTGAGTAATTTTCTATATTGTGCAAGTTTTCCGTTTTTTTTTTTTCAAAATATTTTCTAAGTAAAGTTTTTAGTTTAGTGGAGGAATTAAAAGCTAGTGTTAAATCAAATTTTTTAAGAGTTTTGTGAGCTTATTATTGAAAAGTGTGATATGTATAATTCTATCAGACTTAAATTAATTATTAATCATATTTTACTTTAAACTAATTAATTCATAACGATCCCAACAAATCCAATAATTACACCACCAGCGGAAGAAAGACGAAACGAAAAAAAAAAATATCAGCAAACAAACAGCGCTGTTTATTTAGACTCGAGCGCAATCCAACCTAACCCGAATGTTTTCCTCCCTTAATCTATTACCGGTATTTACACTGAATGCACTTAGCCCGCTCTTATTTACTTCATGTAACGCCGCCAGTCTGTTTTAAACATCGCTCTTGCCGCAGCTGCACGTAAGATTTTCCATTTCCCCGTCCGGAAAAGTGGAGAGCCTCGCCCGCCCGAAAGAACCGGAAATTGTTTCTTAAGGGCTAATTTAAAATTTCGCCGCAATTTTGGTGTTAATTATACTTTATGCGGCAGGTACGCCGGAGGGGATGATCGTTGATTTTAATCTCGGAGGAGGAAATGTTTTATTGATGGTTTTGTTGAAATCAAAATCGCGTGTCTATCGGCAACGAAATGAAAGTGTTAAAATTATTTAAAAAAAATGATTATGTGTCCATCATGGACAATCCCGGTGAATTCGGCTAAATACGTTTTTGAATGAACATTTAATAGTAAATGACAAATTATTAATTGAAAAAATTAAATGTTGTGTTTGTTATTTCTTACATTGATAAAATTTCCATACACTGTATATAATTTCTATACCATTTTTATTCGTTAGCGTAACATATTCAGTATTATTGAAATGTGAAATCATTTTGAAGTTTTATTTGTCATTAAAATAATTAATAATTAATTAATCAACTTTGATTTATTTGGAGGGAAGTATACATCTCTTAAAGCCTATTTGCGAAGCCAATGATTTGTTTTATTGTTATAACGTATGCTGTAATTTTGTGTATTTGTTAATTGTGTATTATAATTTTAATTTTTAATGTTAACTTTTTATTATTGATAATGTATATATTTAAGTAAAATGTCTGTTTTCTTAGTTTTAAGCTAAATTGTAAATGGTTTGCCGTATATATTGAATAAATAAATAAATAAATAATTAAAATCTCCACAGTCAACATAAAAAGGATTATAAAAATATTTTTTTTATTTCTAAGGAAATTTATCAGGTAGACGAAATTCTTCCGCTTATAAAAGTTGTATAACAAATAAAAAATTATTTTTTAAGATCTACAACTTTTATTTGAAACATTTTTCTATCTTAATTAAAAAAAATGAAAAATCTCTAAGAGTAAAGTTGCATGAATTTTGACTAACTAGATGACAAAGGAAGGGATGACTCGAGGACCGTACGTTTGCTAAGTTGCGCTGCTATCACTAAATTTTTCAATTTATCTACATTTATTTTATTTTTTCTATAGAGATATGATATTAAAATATACAGAGAGCTCTTTTTATCAGTATACATTTCCCCTATATGTACCTGCAAAATACCCAAGTCAAACGCATTGATGTATGTGTGTTTAGTTGCCTATAACACGCAACTAAACATACATATCAGGGGGATTGGATAATATATGAAATTGGGAAACACGACAATAATTGTCCACTTGAGCACTGGAGGCGCTGAAGTCTCAAGTGGAAAATTTAAAATACTTTATTTTCGGCTTTTTACAATGATTTATTTATTATTGGTGACTTTTGTCGCCCTATAAGGTATATTTCTTAAACATTTATACTTTTAATTAAACATTAAAGGTGTTCTAAATAAGGATCAGTTTGCCATATTTCAATTTGATTGATGTAAATCACATGAATTGTTTTTGACAGTTTTTTTTTTGTATTCGTCAGAAGTTTCTTCACTTTTTCTTATAAAACTACAACTGGTAAGTAATTATTTGTAGTTTAAAATACGTTTGCTTATTAATTTCTATGAATTGTATATTTTTGAAAGAATATACATAACTTAAAATTATGAACCAATCGAGCAATAATTAATTATTAATAAATATGATTTATTTCCCACATTCTCAAAATATGTTTTCGGTTTATAAATATTCATTTTTATTATATAGTTTATTCATTTTACAATATTTTCCATCAGAAAAAAATGTATTTAACGTAGACGTTTTTGAAGTAATATTTATATCCATATTTTTCTAGATTCTTTAAGGAAAAAAGTTCATAAAATTATCCAGCTGGGAGATATTAATTAATTCAAATTATAACTGTTGTTAATATGTTTTAATTAATGTATGAATGTAATAACAGGTTAAATGATACTTTTATAAGTTTAATATATTTTACTTACAAATATTGTTGTTTTTATATGTTATTTTTTATGTATTTTTTCAGATAATTTTATTAATTGCAATTTCTTATTTGCATGACCTACTGATATTTTTTTCTGTAAAATAGCACATTTATATAAAAAAAACTTTTATATAAATAATTTGAAGTAAAATAGTGAACAAAAAATTATTAATAGAAAAATGTTCAAAAGTCCCGCCATTAGTTTTATTATAGTGTGTATATGAACCTAACCTCAAAAACCTTATAAAGGTTTGAAACTCGGGAAATAGTTGTCCACTTGAGCACTGGATGGCGTTGCGCGTGTTTCCCGCTAAATACATGGATCTGGCCCTCTTATACTTTATCTCTATGATACATATGCCAAATAAATAAATCGTGTTAGACTTCAAATTATGTAACATATAAATAGAAGAGTATTCATTCACTTGGTCACAGTTATTTAAATAATTTAAATAAAACTTACGTAACGTAAGTCAAAATATCACAGAGCTAAATGTGGAAATAATTTATTCATTATTTTCAAATTATTTTTATTTAATTTATGTAATATATTTCGTCGAAAATGTATAAAAATGCAAAAAATATAATTTCTAGTTTTAAAATTGTTATATGTATGATTTATATCTGTAATATGTTTATATAATATATATTTTTCTCTATAATCGGACTTGGTCTATTGGGAAATAAATTATTATTATTATTATATCACGTTCTGGCAGCTTAAAAAAATCTTGACTGGAAGAGCCAATATTCTGTATTAATAACAATCAAAAATTCTATAAAAAAATCTCTTTGATTATAACCACTCGGTCCAAATCCACGCTTCACACCACAATAGAAAACAAACGCGGTACACAATATTAACACGAAAGAGGATTTTCGCACGAAATGCATAGCTGAGCGTATGAAGATGAACTCCAAGATATTGTCCGGATACGTGACTGGGTTGCGGACGTGGACTGAAAACAGAAACCGAAGCTGGCGGGGTCGAAATCCGGGGAATTAGGGGCGGAGGACCCCCTTTAATACACGCAACACAAACAAGTTTAAACGCGCCGCGGCGAAACCGGCGGACAGATAACGCTTTCTTGTGCACCCCTTTTTTTCTTTCCGTGTGCGGCTTTTAATTGATTTCTTTCTCACGTCCTCTCCGCGGTTCTTTCGGACAGAATGGCGAGGGTATTGATTTTATATTACTCAGACTCGTGGACACAAGGAGGTTGTAAATGGATAACGAACTCAACTCGGTTCCGCGGGCGTTAAACGCTTTTTCTACTCAACAGCAATCAATTGGGTTTTGAGAATTGTGTATTATCAATGAGTGTATTATTGCTCTGCGGGGGATGTCAGGATGTAGAACGTACCACCCGAATGTAAGTCGAGAGGCAAATCTCTCTTGCTTTATCATATAGATCAAATCGACTTCACCATAAAGAGAGGTCATCAACACAAGACTCATCATAGATTCAGTATGCTTCAATAGATCTACCACCGAGCCAATTACGAAGTTGACAAAAAACAAAAAAAATAAGTAAAACATACAAATTTCTGACGAGCTTCGAAAAACCGAAATGGCCATCCATACATTGAATGGATGATGGTTGAACAATACAAATTTCCTTTCTCTAAACAGCACGAGCAGAGCAGGTTCAAACATTTACACCACTGCACAAAAAACATGCATTAACAATTCAACAACATTATCAATTAAATAGAAATGAGTTTTGTATTTGTAATAATTTAAATAAAAATAATTTGAAAATAATTAATAAATTATTTCGACATTTAGCTATGTGACATTTTGACTTGCGTTACGTAAGTACTTTAAACAAATCCACATTAAAACAACTATTTCTCGGGCAAATACCCCGCCAGACATTGAATTACACTATGCACACCTGCTGTTGCATACCAATAATATATTGCATCATGCATCAGTTAAGAGAAGTAGTTGTTTTAATGTGCATTTATTTAAAGTACTTACGTAACGTAAGTAATATCGAAATAATTTATTAATTATTTTCAAATAATTTTTATTTAATTTATTAATATTTAACAATTAAACGTTTTCGATTAACTTTGTTTGTATAACTGAAATAAATTTATAATAATGGCACTCTAATGACGTCGAAACAATAGTCAATAATAAAAATCAATGATACAAACAATGTTAAAAAATGTTTTCATTATTCGAAAGTAGAAGCCTCAACAATTAGTAAATTAAACGATTTACTTAACATGCTTCTAACTTCATGACATTCAAGTTTGAGGGGATATCATATTATCCTCATGAACCAGAAGCTAATTAAATAATTCTCTAAGAAATATATGAGCCATAACACACAACTGTTCATTATCCACGATAAAAACATAACTTCCACATCCAAAGTGGAAAGTGTTTCTTTAAAAATTTTACTGAAAAAATATTTTAATTATGTGATTCATTAATGCCTTGGAAAGAAGGTTAATGGTATTGATTAATTTTCCTTATAGATTTCCATTAGATCTCCCAATTTTTTTAAAAAAATATGTAATAGTGTAATAGAATAAATCATTAATAATCTTAAAATAAAACAAAATAAGTACAACATTACTGTATTTTAACTAAGTACGTCAGATCACATCAAGATGGAAAGATTACACTGAGCTGGACATGTTATTAGAATAAAACAAGAAATGCTGCTAAAATAGTTTCTCAATAGAAGAATCGCACCTAAAGGAAGGCCAAGATGAAGATCTGAGGAGCGACTGACGCCAAGTAAATACTCAGTCAGTACTGGAAACTGGAAAAGGGTGACCATGAACAGAGAATTTTGGAGGCAAAAGTTAAGGGAGGAGGCAATGGACAGATAGCGGTTGGTGGTTTCTATGCCCCTAGAGTATTGCTTCCAAGCCTGTCTTTGTCTTCTCCTTACTTTTGCTTCTTAACTCCGTAAGTGTGCTTTGTAGGTATGCCATTCCTCTTTTATCCTACTATTTTTTGTCATAAGTTTGTTATTGATAATGATTACATTGTGTTCGAAATATATTTAACAGTGAAAATAAATAAGTAAAGCAAGGAATAAACAATATCGTTCCAATTATTATCAAACACATTCACGGAAATTTAACCTATAATTTATTATTTTTTTGGCTCGTTAAATAATTTATGGGCTGGTTTTGTTTGTTCTTCTTTTTCCGCGATTTTTTTTTCAAAATGACGTCTGTCCTCCTCTTTTGGCAGTGCCTGTCGGATATGTTTCGTGGTAAGCCTCCACAATTACTTTGCTAAGTTCCACTCTGGCCTTTTCAATTTCAATCGTGTATTTGTATGAGTAGTTCGAGCATACGCGATCACAGGAAACTCCCCGAAATTCTTCTGGGATTCCTATACTTGCTATTATCATATTATTATTCATTATCACATTGAAAGTTAGCCATCTGTGATCCGACATGGTTGCTTCACTTTGTACTTAGGATGTGGCATTATATTCTGAGAGGCTTGTTAAAGCGCATGCGCCACCCCTGACGCCCATTCGTTGTGTAGGGTGGATGAGGGGGTGTACCGCGAGCATCGGCACTAGCTCCTCGACTACCATATCGAAACATGGTATATAAGTTTGTAAATAAACGTGTTATTGTTACTCTTCTGCACTTCTTGAGAACCATCCCCGTGAGCCCACCACCATCAGAGTTCACAAGGCTAGTGTTGTGTCTATCACCTCTTGTCATATCGCATTTATGAATATTGGTTGATTTTTTGGTGTTTATTATGTTAAGTGAGGTCCTGACTAGGTACTCCAGCAGTACCTCATCAACTTTGCAAATTCTTGCCTTGGTGGGGATGCTGCGTGTTGTACAGCCAAGTAAGTTGAAGCTATGTGGAGGTCGTCTACTAACCTAATTACCGTTAGGTTCATCATAGAGTTCCAGTTACGTGGGGAGGTATATTCAATGTAAAGTGTTTTCAGGAAATATCTCGGAAACGATCATTTTTACAGAGAAATGTCCCGGGCAAAAAATGTTATATGAAGATAGGTCGTAATTGGTCAAAGTTTTGTACACCTATTATAAATCTCCATTTATATGTGTAAGGCAAGGATGCTATATGTATTATTTTCATATAAGAGCCTCTCGCTCTCATCATACGCAAAGTTAGTCTGTGCCCTGACCTAAGATTATTGTATTCCATTTTGCAGCCCTATTTATGTGGAAATAATTTATTAATTATTTTCAAATCATTTTTATTTAACCTATTTATCCTTTTTATGCAGTTATTCATTAATATTGAGGTTTTTGTGCCGTTACCAAAACAAATAATAAATAACTAATCATACATTTTTTTCATAATAAATTAAAGACGACGCGAGCGCCACCTTTTGCCTAATTTCATTAAATACATTTTTTTATTTCGATCAGAAATTTACTGTCGCTGAGTGACACATTAAAAAGCGATACAAAATTTCAACAAACAACATTGAGAAAAAAAGGAGCGCTTCGTGTGATTAATTAGAAGCGAGTTACGAATGCAAATTTTCTATTTTTTTTTGCAAATAAAACATCAAGCACAAAAGCACATCGTTATAATTATATTAAATAACACACACCGTTCGCAAGCGTATTGGATTGCGCTTTGCCGCAAGAATGAATCCGGAAGTCTCTAATTAAAACCGGGGCGCGCGCAAACAATAAGCGCGTTTTAAAATCGGATAAATGTTTGCTCAAAATTAGTTAAACGAGTGACGCTGCTAATCCACGCGAACGCGAAATGGAATTATCGATAAACGGGGAGGAAATGTATGGATATAATTCCAGCTTCGGTGTTGGTGCGTCGTCAAGGGAACTTCGGCAGCTTTATCGACATTTCAAAGAATATAACAGATGAATCGCCAAATGAAATATTATTAATAATAATCTTGATTAATATAAAAAACAGCAAAAAATACAATATATATAAATATATATATATTCAATGACCCCTTTCTACCCACATGGGTGTAGGGTAAAAATACAATATAAATAATAAAAATTAATAAATCAAATGTATAATTTTTTATCTGTTAATTGACTATCGATGAGTGGTCTTTCCGTCTGGTTTTTCCTGTTTATATCCTTGTCGTGAAAGAGGTACGGTGATATCTGTCTATGTCGAAAGTAATTGTCTATTATGTTATGTATCATTTTTAATTTGAATTTAATTTACGCTCTTTTGTATATAGTTTTTATTCCATTGTTTCTTGTCGCTCTGAGCGCCAGGTGTTTACGTTCTCACCAGTCGAATTTGTATCTTGAACGAATAAAGTTGTTCTAAACCTTCAACTTTAATATAATTAATAGTTTTAATATTTAAACATTGGTAGTTCATATTGTATAAAATAAATATGTGCTTTTATGCTTGGTGTTTTTTTTGCAAAAAAATAGAAAATTTGCATTCGTAACTCGCTTCTAATTAATCACACGAAGCGCTCTTTTTTTTCTCAATGTTGTTTGTTGAAATTTTGTATCGCTTTTTAATGTGTCACTCAGCGACAATAATTTTCTGATCGAAATAAAAAAAATGTATGATTAGTTATTTATTATTCAAAATCAACCAATAATACAAATATAACAATTTTAAATTCTCTTGAAATGGGCTAATAACCCGAAACTAGTTGAGAATTTAAAGTTATTCAATCTAATCTGTGCTTTATTTGTATTATTGGTTGATTTTTAATAATCTACACATATTTATTTTATAGAATAAAGTTTTGTTTAATTGATCAGCGCTAATAGTTACATTTTCTCCAAATAATAATAATTTATTGAATAAATTAAGTATTGCATAGCAGCATACTTAACAATTATTTGCATGTAGTTTTTATTTTTAAGAAATTCTATCTGAATAGCTAAATCTTAGCATGGAAAAATGGTTGTTAATTGTTTTAATTTAATTAATAGTAAAATTAACAATAAATTAGATTTTAAAATATATAGAAAAGAGAGCTTCACTGACATTATTATTCCTAAGTCCTCCAACACCCATCATAAGATAAAACACAGAGATTTTCTTTCATTAATACACAGACTAATCCATTTCCATTAAACAAAGAATATTTTAACCTAGAATGAAAACGATAACAATAACGGTTATCTGGATAGATTAATTGATAAAATGTTACGTAGAAAAAATCGTATCATTTTTTAAACCACAAAGGAAACATAGGACACACAAACAGAAATAACGATTGATCCCGGCGTCACAATGGAATAACACATTCAACAAGACCTCCCCTTTAAATAAGGTGCAGAAGTGTAACGAGCAAACTTTATGGACATCCCGACTTTCCTTACACTGGCCACAGAGTAAATGTGAAATGTTTGCGGCGCACAGCGCTAACAATCCTATCCTGATTTAAGCGGTGTCCGCAAAGAAGTGCCTTTCACACACACATTCACACAGAAAAGCAGAAACTTGAACTTCATTACTAAATTACCCTTTGAGGAAGGGCCAAATTAGCAGTGGAGAAACGGTCGCCCGGCACGTGATTCATTCCATTCCGGCGTGAATTCGTTCCTGGACGCCGTTCCACTCTTGAGAGAGTTCAGATTGTATCAGCTCGGTTTCTAAGGCTGGAATTACCATTTATCAAGATCGCAGTCGTCGGGATATTTATATTATAACGTTAATCCCGAGGTGGGTACCCCCTTTTTTATTCGGGAAGTTAATTGCCGCGTGTCCACAGATAAAGTATGTAATGTATGTAGTTCAGGTGGGGATTTAATTATCGCTCGCTCGATTTATATAACGTCTTGATTGGTTTGTTTTTATTGATTAGCGTGTTGATTAGAAAGCTTGTTAATTTATATTTATTTCAATTACCCTACATAAATTACAATACAAAGAAAAAGTAAACACTTGGCTTGCGACCTATTTCAACCAGCTTTTTACACACAATATTTTATTTCATTTAATGTGTAATTTTATTATATATATATAATAGATGTCCCCTTTTACCAATTGGTGTCGGAGTGTGTTATTTTTTTTATATATATATATATATATATCTTTATTCAGACTATATAGATAATTTTAACAATATAACAATATAAATAATAACAATACATGTAAGTGTTAGTCTGGGCTATCGACCAAAGGTATTTCTGCCCTGTCGTGAATTTATGATGAAATTAAAGAAAAATCTATACTAGCTAGCTGAACTGTCCAGATGATTTGCGCAAATGATGTAATTTTATTATTAAATGTATTTAAAAATCTACCACACCTTAATTATAACATAAATGGTTATAGATATAAGCTGTCAAATGAGCATAATTTTGAATACCCCTGCCATTTAAAATATATAAGTTCTCCAACTTATATTTTTTAAATGGCATTTTTCAAGATACAGCTTTCTGTATCTTTAAAAATTTGACAGCTAGCGTCAATATTTTAACAGCCATTAATTTATTTTAATTGGTCAAATATATATTTCAAATTTCATTTTGATCCGATAAATAGTTCCGAAGCATTTATACAATATGTTCAGAAAGCATGCAACTTTTCTGAACATCTCGTATAAATATTACGCAATGTATTGAATAAAAAAATTGGCATGCATAAGAAATATTAATTAATAAGTAAAGAATAAGTTAATAATACAACATTGAACGCTAATGGTAGATTACTAGATCTCATACTCGTCAGCAATAAATTTACTTGCACTTTTATTAACAGCCTTCCTATAGTTGATGTTGATAAACATCATCCTCCCCCTTCGTTCTTCTTCTCAACCTCCGCTAATACGCAAATTAACATAAGCTAAAAAATCTCAAAAATATAATTTTCGAAAAGCGAATTTTCCACTAATGTATGATAAAATAACTAAATATGATTGGTCCAATATTTTAAGTTCAAAAGAAGTCGACGATGCCTGTCAGCTTTTTTATAAATCTCTAGACTCGATATTTAAAGCAACCGTTCCAAAAAAACATAACTTTATTCATAAAAATAAACATCCTCATTGGTTTTCAGAAAAATCTAAGCGTTTATTAAAAGTCAAAAATAACTATAGAAAATTGCATAATAAATTAAATAAAAATGATTTGAAAATAATTAATAAATTATTTTCACATTTAGCTCTGTGACTATAGACTTACCTACGTAAGTGCGTTAAACAAATGCACACTAAAACAACTACTTCCCGAGCTAAATGTGAAAATAATTTATTAATTATTTTCAAATCATTTTTATTTAATATATTTAAATAACTGTGACCAAGTGAATGAATACTGTTTTCTATTTGCATAATAAATTTGATTTTCATAAACATAAATTTTCTGAGACTCGCAAAGAGGTTCGCCGGTGCATTAGACATGATCATTTTAGATTTACAAATTCTGTCGAAAATTCTATTCACGCTGATCCTAAAACATTTTGGAGTTATGTCACATCTAAAACATGCCAATCTCGTATACCGTTCTCTATGGTATTAGATAATTAATACCCTAGACAATCCTAATGATATTGTAAATTCCTTTGCTGACTATTTCTCTTCTGTATACTCAGTTCGCCGAAAATGTAATATACATGAAACTACTGATAAAGTTAACAACTCACAAATTAACATTGATATTATTAATGATATTGACATCCTAAAAGCAGCCAAAAAACTCAGCAACAACGTTACCGCTGGTGGTGATCAAATTCCATCTTTTATTGTTCGGGACTGCATTAACATCCTAGTTACTCCCTTAATACATATATTCAATCTAATTCTAAGTACTTCCAAGTTTCCCCAAAATCTCGAAAATAACACCCATTCTTAAATCCGCCAATAAATATGTCATAACGAATTATCGCCCCATAACGGTAATAAATAACTTTGCTAAATTATTTGAAACTATAATATCTAGTAAACTTTATAATGCAGTCGAGACATCAATTAGCCCTAATCAACATGGTTTCATGAGAAAAAAATCAACGACCACCAATTTACTATCAGTAAGGTTAAGTAAATTGGTGGTCGTTGATTTTTTTCTCATGAAACCATCGGAGTCAAGTCGATGTCATATACACCGATTTTCGGAAGGCATTCGACTCTATAAATCACAATATTCTGTTGCATAAACTAATTAACTGGGAATTTAGCTCTACCTTACTTAACTTGATAGAGTCATATTTATTTGAACGTGAGAGTTTTGTTGAATATATGAACCATAGGTCATATTCTTTCTATCCATCTAGTGGTGTCCCTCAAGGGTCTAATCTTGGACCACTGCTTTTTACGCTATATATTAATGACGTTGTTGATAACATAAGATCTAACATTCTAATTTATGCAGATGATATTAAAATTTATAAAGATATTTTGTCCATAGAAGACTGTCTCACACTTCAATCTGATTTGGAACTCATTAAACAATGAAGCGTAACGAATGAATTACATTTGAATATAAAAAAATGTAAATGTATTTCATTCTCCAAGTCTCCCATTCCAACAAAATATGACTATTCCTTGGATTCTAATATTCTTGAACGTGTTTTGGAAATAAGAGACTTGGGTGTTTTATTAGATAGTAACCTCACATTTGTTCCTCATTGTACAAAAGTAGTAAATGCTGCCTTCAAAGTGTTAGGTTTTATTCGTAGGATGTCTAAGCCCTTTAAAAACTCTAGAACTATTATAAAAGTGTATATGTCGTATGTACGGTCGAAACTAGAATATTGCTCGATTGTTTGGTCCCCATTCTATGATTGTCATATTAAAGCTATTGAGCGCGTTCAGAAAGTATTCTTGAAGTATCTATACTATATTCAATATTCCACATACCCGGATGATACTATTACGTACGGACATTTACTTAAGCTGTTCAATTTAAAGTCGTTAGCTGCCCGACGTAAATTAACCTCTCTTAGCATATTACATCACCTACTATTAACGACCCTTATTTACTTAGCAGAATAAACTTTTTTACGTCTAGATACTGTTCAAGAAATAATATGACATTCTTATGCCATCGGAGCCAGACCAACATGTATTACAACTCCTCAATTAATACAATGATGCGGAATTATAACTATGTTAGGGAGGCGACCGATATATATCATTATAATCATAAAAAGTACATGCAGCATTTATCTGTTCTGTTCACCTAATTTGTATTTTTTGTTTTAGTCTAAGTTTAGTTTTATCATTAGCTAGTTGATTTTGTATATTTTTCCCTGTAATAGGAAAATGTAAATTTCTGTTGGGAATAAAATCTATTATTATTATTATTATTATTATTATTATTATTATTATAAGTTAAATTAATAAGTTTGTAATTTAGTAATAAATTAATTAAAATATCACTCACTTTAATTATATATACAATCATCTTTATTGTCAAATTTACATTATGTTAAATACAATAAATTTTATATATTATTCCTAAATGGCTATCGACCAAAGGTCTTTCAGCTACACTTTAATTACATTTCTACAACTGAATCAAAAATCAACAGAATGAAAATCTTTTACAATTGTGAATTGGGCCCTTTATCGTACTTAAAAACAATTAATTCGTTTTAATCACAAATCTCAATTCGTCCCATGGTTGACGTTCAACGGGATTTATTCACCTCGACGGCTTTCTTTCTGGTTCTTCGATGCGGAACAGTTTCGGATTTTACAAATGCTCGCGATTAGTATGTAGGGCTGAGCCGCGGCACTAAAACGCAAAACTATTCAAGGCGTCGCTTTAATTGCCCATTTAAGGAAGGCACTAATTTAAATGCTTCCTGTAAGTGATCTTTATCTATCCAGCCAGACAAAGAGAGCTATTGTGCGCCGTGTTCGAGCGGGGCGAAATCCGAAAACGGACGGATTTATACGTCTCGGTACAGCGTTTTCTGTTTTATGTTACGTGCATTTTATTCGTGCGAATCAATGCAAGCCCTATGATCTAATTCAACGCAGTTTATTAAATTTGGTTGTATTTTTTAACACTGTTATTCCTGCTATTCTCTTCGGTTGTAAATCAGAGTTTTCCAATTAGTGGTCCGCTTGATATTGCGGGAATTAATTTATTTTGTACTAGACAAAACGCATATAAAGAATTTCCATGGGATGACTGCAAAATTACCCCCCGAAAAAAAAAATCTTCAAATGATCCCAGTATAAATTTATCTCACATCTTCCTCCGAAGATTGATTGTACTATTGTGTGCAAGTAGCTGTGCTTCCTCTTTGGACAATCTCGCAATTATAATATATTGGGTGTGAAGAAACGTCATCCATGTTTTTTACATTTTTTTCAAGCTTTTATTTAATATAATTAGAATAATCGGATTGATTAAATTAAATTGATATTCCTTTATTAAATTATATTTGTATTTATGAATTATAGAAATATCAATGTACAACATTGAGTAATGGTTTTAATATTTAGACATTGGTAGTTCATATTCTATGAAATAAATATGAATAAATTATTAAAAATCAACCAATAAAACACAGATTAGATTAAATAATCAATAATGTAAATATCCATAGAAATTTAATAAAACAAATTTTAAATTCTCTTGAAAATGGGCTGATAACCCGAAACTAGTTGAGAATTTAAAGTTATTCAATCTAATCTGTGTTTTATTGGTTGATTTTTAATAATTTATTCATATTTATTTCGTACAACATTGAGGTATAATTTAAATTAATTAAATATAAAGTGGAACAGAAATATCTCTGATGGGATTTGAACCCATGTCCCCCGATTACCGGTCAAGTGCGCTACCTACTACAACACAGAGACCTGTGGTATCAAATTATCGGATTTGGATCAAATATGGGCTGTTATGTTCGATCATTTCTTGCCATTTTTAAGGTAATTACATGATTCCTTGCTCATTGAAGTCCTTGTACCTATTAGCAAAAAACTGGGACATATGATTTTCACAGGCTTCTCTTGAAGCCAGTTTTACACCCATAAGGGAATTTTGCAACGACCTGAACAGATTATAATCGCTTGGTGCTATATCCAAACTATAAGGAGGATGCATAAGAACATCCCAACCAAGCTTCTGGTGCATTATCAATGATGGATGCGACCTGGTATTGTCTTGATGGAACACAGTCCCCTTCCTATTGACCAATTCCAGCCGTTTCTAGCCACTGCTTCAATCGGTCCAATTGATGACAACATACATCCGAATTAAGTGTTTGACTAGGCCAGAGCAGCTCATAATAGAGTATCCCCTTCCAGTTCCACCAAACACACAGCAAAACATTTCTGGCCGTCAATCCAGGCTTCGCGACAGACTGGGGCGCATCGCCGGGATTTTGACTAAGATCTTTTTCGGATATTGTTGTCGTAGGTGACCCATTTCTCATTTCCAGTTACCATTCGCTTGAGATGTGGGTCGACTTTGTTGCGATTCAGCTGAGATTCGCAAATGGAAATACGATCCAGCAGATTTTTTTGCTTCAGCTCATATGGCACCCAAACATCGAGTTTCTTAGTATATCCAGCCTTCCGCATATGGTCCAAAACGCTTGTATAAGTGATGTTTAGCTCCTTGGCAATTTCTACTTTGCTCTTTGCCGATCTCCAACTCCCAGAACGTGCAACGTTTTTTACATAAAAAAAATCCGGTACGGAATGAATGAAACCAAAATTGCGCATTATTTTCTGTTACAGTATCCGGCCCATAAACGTTATTCATAATTTGTCCTGCGTTGCTTCTTCGCGTTTATCGAGCAAAATTGTAAAACATAGCGAATTTTCTCCTTGTTTACTTCCATCTTTGACGCGCTATAATATTCGACTGAATCAATCGAACACAAAACTGTCAAAGAGAGTTTTTTTACACAAATGAACCTTTCTAACAAGTATAACTATGACCCAATGCGATTAGTACATCACGAGATATTGCCATCTATTGAGAAAAAAAAAACATAGATAACTTTTCTTCACACCCAATATATTATAATAATAAGTGAAGCAAGATTGTGTGAATTTCGTTTAGCATAAAATATTATTGATAGTGAAATATTTTTTTCTTAGTTTATGCATCATATTTTTGTTATTGACGCACTGCGACCAATCGTGTGACCGGAGACTTCCTCCAAACGAGACTCTGAATTCAGCGCAAAGTGGCGTGAATTTGTTTAAGGGTGTAAAAATAATAGCCGAAGCGCAGGAAATTGCAGTCAAGAGTCCTGGCGAACGCGACGCGGTGAAAAGAATTCAATTGGAACATCCGCACTCGAGGTAGAATGTAGTGCACGGTGCGCATCGAGTGTATTATACTTTCAAACTTGATTTTGAGAATGTGCTTCGGTAAAACGGCCGCCAGTGTGATAAATCTAGTTAATGTTACAACGGGCATAAATACGACGGAATGGGGATTGTCGGGGATAATATAAATTTCATTGTTTTGCTCTTTGTACTTATAAATTTATTTAGTTTATAAAGTATTTTATATATGTTTATTCAGACTATGCAAAAAACACAAAACAACATAAATAATTACAATATATGAAGTTGTTAGTTTGTCTGGGCTATCAACCAGAAGACTTTTGCCCAAAGTATTTTATTTACTTAAAATATATAATCATCTTTATTTACACTAGGTGTACAATACATTTTATTATTTTTCCTAAATGGCTATTGACCATCGGTCTTTCAGCCATAAGTTGTATTTTGGAGGAATATTGGGGATACGGGAAACTATATTTTATTTATCTTAACTAACTAAACATCTTTATTCATGTAACATGTTTACATAGTTTAGGTAATTATTTACAATGTATTTGTAGCTTTATGTTCACATATATTACATGAAATGGCTAACGACCGAAGGTCTTTCCGCCTATATTTTCTTATTTTCTTGTATTTATATTCTTTCTTTCTTAATCTTCTCCTCTTATTACCCGTATTGAGTGTCGACGTTTTCTTCTGTTTATATGTTTTTATAATTTTATGTTTAAATTAATTAAATATAAAGTGGAAGAGAAATATCTCTGATAGGATTTGAACCCATGTCCCCCGATTGCCGGTCAAGTGTGCTACCTATAATAACACAGAGACCTGTGGTATCAAATTATCGGATTTGGATCAAATATGGGCTGTTATGTTCGATCATTTCTTGCCATTTTTAAGGTAATTACATGATTCCTTGCTCATTGAAGTCCTTGTACCTATTAGCAAAAAAGTGGGACATATGATTTTCACAGGCTTCTCTTGAAACCAGTTTTATATTTTCTTATTTTCTTGTATTTATATTCTTTCTTTCTTAATCTTCTCCTCTTATTACCCGTATTGAGTGTCGACGTTTTCTTCTGTTTATATGTTTTTATAATTTTATGTGTAAAAAGGGTTTTCCCGTTAAAAAGTATAATATATTATATGGCAACTACCACTGGTTGATTTCATTTTTCTAATCATTTAATTTAAAGTAATGGGATTACATTTAAACAACTAAGCATTTAAACAGGTGTACCACGGGGTTTATTGGACCCTCTTGTATTTTCTATTTATATAGAATTTATTCCCTCTACAGCGTGATAAATATAATTAATGTTACACATGGCATAAACCCAACGGAATGGATAATATAAATTTCATTGTAAAACCAATCGAACGAATCGCCATCATCATCACAAAACTCAAAATTGTGCGTCAAGCAGTGTTGAAATTTCACAAGTCGCTTGTGTTTTTAGGTTATAAACAGTTGGGTTGAAGAGGAAAATAACGCACTTGTGAATATTAATTAATTTATATTTAGCAGCAAACATATTTACATCAAGGAAAACATAAAAATAGAACCATTGCTCTGGTTTTCGTGTTTATTAATTTATTTAATTTATAAGGTTTTTGTGCTAAGGGTCATTTGGCTATTCAGCCTTCCTACATCGCGATCAATTAAGTCTTTTGTGCGTATCCTTCTGCCTGTATTCTACAAGGAACCCTACCTTTTGAGCGAAGCAAGTCTCTCAAGGACAGAGACTTTTTCGTAGTTCCTGAAGAGTCAGAGTTGCTCCCCCGAAACTAACAAGTCTACTGTGCGCTAATGTCACACACTTACATGTTAACCGGCAGATGGTTTTCGCTGCCTTATCCATCATGTGAAGGTTATGCCTTACTAGGAAGTGCCCAATGTATATTTCTACCAGAGTTTTAATATAATAAAATAAAAACCTTTTTGATTTCTTTGAGCGTTTTGGATTGGTTTAGCTATGGAGTGTTTCTCCAGTGGACTTCTGCTTTTCTTACCATTTTCTGACGATTTGCGTAAATTGGGGTTTAGTAAGTCGAGGTAGGTGAAGGAAGTTGCGACACGGTTTTTTAAGAGGGCGTCGGCGTTTTCGCTACCCTCTATTCAATGCTTTCACGGAGACCACCTTTCTTTCTTTTATCAGCTAATTGAGTGCATTGCTAGAAAACCCTAAAGTCAAAACTGTTGGCTTTTTGACTTACTAGAGCTCCCTGGCTGTTCGAAATGATAAATATCCGTTTGCCTTTTAAATGATTTTCGTGAGGGTACAGTAGATACAACCCAAATGTGAACGACAAAATGTAATGGTGTAATTTACATTTTGCATCATAATCGTGTCGCAATTAAATTTGACAGTTCTTGAAAATTATTATATGCGAATCTTCACATAAATCAACAAACAAACGATGCTAAGAAAGTTATCGAATTAGCATACAAACAGTGGTTATATCTTGAAAGTAAAAAATGGTACAGCAAAAGGGATGCAACATCACACCTTCTAAAATTGTTGCACACGAGATTAACTATGCAGATCCATCCATTAGAATTCGACATCTTAGACCGGAAATTCAGAGAAGAAGCCAATTATTATATGCTGCTACTACTGGCCAAAGCCAAGATTACAGGAATGAATGTTAGTTACAAAAACCATGACAATCAAAGAGCGTTCAAAATTGGGTTGCATTGACTGTACGTATCATTCGAACTCTTCAGCAGTTCGATTTCATTCAAATGGTCTTTAGCAAGAATCTTTTGTATCCTTGCTGCCGGGGCGCACTTGTCGATCCCCTCATAAAATTCTCTCCAGGTTTACCTTTTAGACCTTCTCAGTCCCTTATTATATTCTGACATGCCTGTTCTCGCTGTAAATTTATCAGGTAGGGATACATCAAGAACCTCCTATCTGATTGCATTCACAAACGTGGCCTTGTTAGTGAGGACGATGTTGTTAGTACATAAATATTCAAGGAGTTTATACAAAAGTTATACAAAGTTAAAAAATGTTATATTTAATAAAATCAAAATGTATAACTAAGTGAAAGCCTTAACAATTAACAAATTCAAGGAGTTGCTTACTCCTGTGGTAGCCTTTCGTTGAAAGTCGAACTACGGACACCTGTCGCGCGATCAGTAAGGGCTGTTTCAGCGGATGTTTCACTTCGGGAGGACTGCCATGGCTCTGAGAAGACGATATGGGAAAATAAGCCGTCATAACATCAACATCAAGGACAACAAGGACTTCGGAAAACCAGTCACGGACAATAGGATCATCAATTTCAACCCTCAATGGAGGAAGAGTGTTTGTGTTTTAAGCTATAATAGGACGTTTAATAACCTCACGCCGTCGTATCATCTGTCGGGTATTAAATTAACCACCGTTCACTCATTTAATGACTTGGGTGTTATCTTTGACCGAAAGCTTACTTTTACAGCACACATTGAGTCCGTTCGTGCTGCTGCTTCTAGATCCCTTGGGTTTGTCTTTAGAAACGTACGAGAATTTCGCCACACAGACGCTGTAAAATCCCTTTACAATGCTTTCGTGTATAGCAAAATGAATTACTGTAGTCTGATTTGGTATCCAGTATATCTTAGCCATTCACTTGTATTAGACCGCATCCATAGACGTTTCCTAAAATTTCTTTCATACAAGGTAGATGGAACGTATCCGCCAATTGGGACCTGTCAAGCCGACCTTCTATTGAAGCACAACATGCAATCTTTAGCTGAAAGAAGAGATCACCAGTGTGCTACATTTCTCAGGAGACTCTTAAATGGAAAGATAGACAGCCCACAATTGTTGTCAAAAATTCCGATAAATGTTCCAGTACAGGTTACTAGGTCGCATTCAACATTTAGATTGCCAACTAGTCACATCAGTGTCCTACAGCGATCGCCAATCCATACGATGTGTCGGTGTGCAGAAAATAATTATGAAGACATATTCGTCTAATTTATTAAATGAAATGTTACATATTTAATGGTTATTTTACTGATAGCTACGTTACTTAGAATTGTTAAGTTGTTCTGTAATTAGGTTATCCTGTTGGGCAATAAAGTATGTTATTATTATTATTATTATTATAAGAGCATTTTTATGCAAGAGTTCTTGTCGGCATAGGGCCGCCTTACCGGAAGAGGAATCTTTCATTCACCAACGTAAAGAAAATGCCGAAAATGGCAATAGGAAATGTTAAACAATCCCCAGAAGTTTCATCCCAAATCTTAGTATGGAAAAAGAAGGATCACCATTAATATTCCTGTTCGGTCGCAAAAAATAGAGAACAATGCGATGCGAGAAGATATTCGGTCGCAAAAAAGAAGAGCTCGGTACGGTTCGCGGACATATCGTGAAGAAGAGCAGTGAATGACGAGACGCGCAAGACGATCTCACGTGCTACAATTAAAGTTAGTATACAGACCATTTTTTTTAATTATCGATAGTTCCGGGCCTTAAACAATACTCAAAGGCTAAACTTGGAATAAGACAGGATACAAAAAATACTCCTCTGATTTGTGTCCGAGCTACTCTATATCGTATGATGTGCGTTGGCATATCCTAGGATATTGTGCTGATTATTCTCTTACAGCGCTTCACAAGACTACTTGTTTCCTCTGGTCACCGGTAAAGTAGACCGAGGCTATCGTAATACACCCCTTGCCTACTTTCGTTACTTGATCGCTTATGGTAAATTTAAGCGAGTACAAAGTGAATGTCCTCTTGGTTTTAGACAGTGTCATAAATGAGATTATATATGTCCTGATTCGTCTCTTGTTAACTCAAGGCTCCTGCAGTAGCTCAATACCAACCACATCATTTTTAAAAGTGCAGTACAGGTCACTGGACGCTGCCTTTTAGTGATGCAGGTTGAGTTCTTGGCAGCTCATCACCATCCCGGGAGGTCTGTTTTTAACTAGGCCGATGTTTTAGGTTCCAATCGCCTCTGATCCGGACTTTGCGCCGCTGCCTGCTGCTTCTTTTCTGCTCTTCCTTTGGGTCGGTATCATCCTTGGCGGCGAAACTAGGGCTTACTCCCTTCCTGCCTTTTAACCCTCTAGGACTGGACTTTATCCGGGGTGCTTCCATCGGATTTCGAAAGCTTACTCGTATACTTCTAGTTTTGGGCTGTGTTGTCTTCCGGTATGCCTGCCTTCATATGGAAATTCATCCTCTTTCCGGGCTCTTGTTCTGGCGGTTTCGCGTCTTCAGCCGCCTCTAATCCATCTAATTCAGTATTGGTCCCCCCGGATTCTTCCAAAGAATACACGTGGAGGTCGTCATAAATCATAAAACAATAAAACACTAATAATCGTAATAGAATAATTTACTGAAACGCAACAATAACGGTTGTGAATAATAATTTAAATGATACAAAACTTTTGCAGTCGTGAATCCCACCATTTGTAAAATAAAAAAAAAACAGCGAAGAAAAGTTTACACTGTTCAATTGCAATTGTTTAACGGATAATAATAAGTCATATTAAAAACAGAATATAAATAATAGCTAAGAAAACTTTACTCTGTTCAAATTCATTTGTTTAACGGGCAATGATAAGCCATGTTAAAAAAGAAACTCAAATCGATTAGTCTGCAGAGTTTATATCAAATTTTAATACAACAATCCCCGATCAGAATTTAACTACAACCGAGCAATAGTATGGGCGTCCGGGTAATTTACACAAAACCAATACTGTGTAGAAGTTTTGGTAAATGGTGTATTTGCCCCTCGGTGGCCGGGAATTTATTAAACTGATAAACCGTGTAACAATATCGGCGATCGGTGAAAATATAATAATGAACAAGCGCGTTCCCGGATAATCCAGCTTGCGAAACTAAAATTGCGGTAAATCCGCATTTGTGCTGATGCCGTTTAACATTTCTATGCGCCGTACAAAACCTAATCAAGGATAATGTACCGATGTGCAGCCAGTGTGTACATCGCAGTGGATGAATTGTTATTCCGCGTAAATAATACTCGTAATCTTTAATAGTTGTTTTCATTTGCATATTTATGTTTGTGCTTCAAACGTTCAATAATGTTTCATACTTCTTTTCGTCCACTTCACTACGAGTAGAACTCAATTGGATATCGAATCAATGGTCGCGTTCAGGGAATTTTTAGAGATGTAGCGCTACAGCCAAAGCGTTTGATGTTCCCTGAACACGCTTTCGATGTTAAGGACGTTAACGAAAATATGGCCGTTTTGTTTACAGCTGCACTGCTTGAAAAGCGATCAAGCGGAAAAAAATATATGCTTTACCGCTTGATAAAGCGCTGCAGCGCCACACATAACGCGGTACCGTTCAGGGAAACCGCTTTAGTAAAGCACTTAAGCGCTACAGTTCCCTGAACGCGACCAATGATAGCTGTCAATTTAATCAATGACAGCTGTCAATGAAAACCTAATCAAGGATAATGTACCGATGTGTAGCCAGTGTGTTCGAATGGTCGCGTTCAGGGAACTGTAGCGCTTCAGCGCTATACGAAAGCGGTGTCGCTGAACGGTACCGCTTTATGTGTGGCGCTCTGTACCGCTTTATCAAGCGGTAGAGCATATATTTTTTCCGCTTGATCGCTTTTCAAGCCGTGTAGCTGTAAACAAAACCGCCATATTTTCACGAGCGTCCTTAACTTCGAAAGCGTGTTCAGGGAACATCAAGCGCTGTAGCTCTACATGTTTAAAAATTCCCTGAACGCGACCAATGACAGCTGTCAATTATAACAACTAATCAGTGACAGTTGCCAAGTTAATCAATGGCAACTTACAATTTAATTAATGACCCAGTCAAATTAATCAACGCCAGCTATCAATCAAATTAATATGTTATATGTCTTCTTCTTTTTCTTCTCGAATTCTTCAATAATGTTTCATATGTCGGATGATGCTTCTGGTTATGATTTCTCTTCCTTTTAATTTTTCCTGCTTTGTCACGTTTTTCATTTCTTCTAGTTATATTAGATCAATATCAGCTGTCGATTGGTTTGAAGACAGCTGCCAATTTTCCTTTTACATTTTTTATTTCTTTTTGAAACTTTTCAAAACAGCTGATTTTGGTAATTACGTTTAAACTAATTTCTAACAACTTTTAGATAATTGTAGAACACTGATTCCTAACAACTGTGAATTCTAACTAGGTGTTAACTTAAATAAAAATTCAGAGGTTAATACATAGTTAAAAATGTTATTAATTCAAACCATGATAGTGTTGACAGCTAAACTATAAAATTAGAGATAAACAATTCTTTGAAATTAATGCTTTGATTACTTAATTTATTTATTTATTTCAGTGATCTTTAATAGGTCTATATAAATTAAGAACAAATCCACTCAAAAAAATGCTAAATCCGCCCCTTTTATGAATTGACTGTAGTCCGTGCATTTGCAAGAGAGAGCTGTCGAATGCGATGCAACGTAAATATTTATTGAGGTTTGAGCGGACAAGCTATAAGTTCAAGAAAATATTAATGAATTATTATAAAGAAAAATGAATTGGTCCACTTCTTATACCCTCGATTCTTTACAGAAGTTCTTCCGAATCAATGCTTTAATTACTTAACAAATAATATCCTAATAAATTAAAGACGACGCAAGCGCCACCTTTTGCCGTCGTCTTTAATTTATTATGATTAATATCGGGTATATAACTCCAGTATAATTTCAGTTCAGTCGCCTTCATCAAGGCATTGCACATGGAACACACTAGTCTGATGAGGTTCGAAATGGCCATCACTAGTTATCCATACGCTAGATGAATGGTGACTGAACGTTTCATTAAATGTAAATAATATCCTCTAATTTATTTATTTAAGCATTCTTTTTCTTAGTATTTGTTTGTGATTTCATATTTACACCCTCTCTTTCGCGTGTACAACACAGACTCATCACACGGGCTATCTGCGCGCGTTGAGACCGATGCTCCCTCCCGAAAGGCCAATTTTCCTCTTCGGGCCTTCATCCATCCTATCGGAAAATCCATAAGCCGTAACTAACTGCTGTACATACGCGCGCCAAATGGCAACTGGCAACTGGCGAGATGATGCATGGCCGGGATGACACGTGAATATGGGGAAGAGATAATGCAGATATTATTTCAATGGATTATTATTAATGACGCGCGTTGTACGTGCGCGCCCGTATGTACCTGGGGGAACGTAAAGAACACTCGACGTTTATTGGTAATTTATGACGGCGGGGGTTAATTAATCGCCCCTCCAATTTAGTGATTACAGCGGATCGTCTTGTTTACTGTAAGGGTGTTGTTTTAACCATAAAGAACAACATATTAATTTTAATAATAGAAAAAACATAATTAATAGTGTTAACCCTGTTATGCTTAATGGGTCTATATAAATTAAGGTCAACTGCTAAATCCGCCCCTGGTAAAAATTGATTGTAGTTCGTACGTTTGCAAGAGAGAGTTGTGGAACGCGACGTAGCGTAAATACCATATGATCAAGAACTTTTCTCTTCTATAGTGGTTTGATTTTTTAATTAAAAAAAATAATGGCAATTAAAGTAATCACACACTATAGGTTATGTTATTCTAACAAATTAAATAATTTTATTTGATAAATAATGACACATGTCACGTTTTATTTGTTTTTATTCACTAATGTCAACTAAATGTGGAAAAAGTCATAGCACTCTAGAGGAGCAAAGTTCTTGGTTATATGGTATCTATTGAGGTTGCATTCATGTGTTCAACCCGATATTATTGAAATATTGTAAAAAAAATAATTAGCCCACATTTTATACCCTCGATTCTTTGCTTTTACTTAAGGTTGCGGTTTAGTGGAAAGAGATAGCTATATAGTAAAATGGAAATAATCGTTTGAAAATAGAGCCATTCTTTTGGATTTCATAATATGAATGTGTATTAACATTTTTTATCTACCAAGTATAAAGTATCAGTCTATATAAAAAATAAATCGTTAATTTTCGTGTATTACGTCAATTTATTAGTTCAAGTTAGAAAAGAAAATTGTAAGATATAATGAAATTAATAGGTCATGTCTGCTAAGTTATTTGAATGCAGAATTTAGTGAAATCCTTTAAATTTTTATTGCACAAGTTTTTATTAGCAAAAATTTAATTTAAAATTTGCTATAAATTTGATCAATTGTCATTGTTTTTCATAATTGTTTTTCACAGAAACTAAACATTAAAATAATTTTTAATTTATCTGATGAAATTCCTGCTTATTTTAAGATTATTTTAATGTATAATACAATATTGTTCATTGATCACAAAAGCAATCTAACTCAAATTAGTGATTGCCCATATTTGTATAGCTATCTCTTTCTTCTAAACCGTACCCTTAAGGGGGCAACCTTGCGTAAAATTTAAAAAAAATCTTCATAAATCAATGCTATAACGTCTACATAACACATCCTTCGATAAAGCCACTCTCGGATTATTTTCTGAGTTACAGCCATTTTAGTGAACTCATGTGA
This sequence comes from Philonthus spinipes, assembly GCA_963082785.1. NCBI lineage: Eukaryota > Metazoa > Arthropoda > Insecta > Coleoptera > Staphylinidae > Philonthus > Philonthus spinipes. Next base: position 7,817,250 of record OY720314.1, read on the forward strand.
AGGTCTAAACTCCGCGCTAAGAGCGCTCCCCGAAGAAATCATGGTCTGCTGCCCTTGGGCGTCTTTTGGATTACAAAAGACATACTGGGGATAAAATATGTATCTGAAAGTCAACATGTGAAACATAACCTCTATTGAATTGTTTACCAGAGTTTTCCAGTATCTTGTACAGTTCGGAATTTTTGTGGGTGCAACGAAAATATTTGAATATGGACAAAAACGATCCAAACTATTGGCCCAACCATCCTCGCAAGAAAAAGTGTCAGGGAAATTAATATTCGAGCAATGAAGATATGGGGAATCCACGAGTGCATCTATCAAGAAATTGAAAATTAGCATTAAATCATGATTACTAGACACATTATTATCGAATTATCGAGTTCGTGTTTTCAACGCGGTTTCGGAAATGGTTATTTGCAAAACGTGCAAACAAAAAGTTCAGCTTGGCGAATCTGGACGAGGTCTAGGCTTCAAAATTACGATAAATCGCACTCTTTCATTCAGTCTGGTCCGGTGATTCGAAATAGATACGAGATAAATAGAAGAATCATTCTTGTAATGAGAATTGCTACCAGGGCGATAAGGAATCAATATCTTCTACGGCTCGAGGAATTTGAGTGCGGGTTTGTCCTCATCTATTTATGACACTATGGTTAGGTACCTTTTGGAAGCAGCGGAAGTCATCTGGTCTAATGTGCGCAAACAAGTTGTAATTGAAGAAAATGCAAATAATAAAGAAAGTGACAGCCAGAAATTAGCCTGAAAATATTTTGAAAGTATCTAGAGACGGTTCGTTGAATAAACGGAGATTTTCATCCTTCTTTGCTATTACAACATTGATCGGCAACTTAACAGGCAAAGTCATTGATTTTGTGGTGAAAGAGCCCTGTTGCCATGCGTGAACTTTTTGGAAAAGTTAGAAACCTAAGAATTTCAATATTTTCTTGAAGAACATTCATCGGACTTTCAAATCAACCACAATGACCCAGCTGGTGCAATGAAAGAACAATTCGGCGTGAAGTACGGTACTTATATCGGCGACGGAGATACGAAGACCTTCAAAGTCATTCTTGATTCAAATCCTTAGTGCGAAGAATTACAAGTATCAAAAAGTGAATGCATCAGTCACGTTGGGAAACGAATGGGCAATCGTGTAAAATGGTATTATGTGAACCTGCATTCACATGGCTTAGACTGATGAAAATCCGCGGCACAATCATTGCCCCGCCGGGGAGTTCTTGGAGTAAATTTCTCGTCGCTCAGTCCACCAATTCATCGTACAAACACGCCCCAACCTCTTCACCCAGACGTCGCGAATCACATTCTGGCGCAACTATCCAGAGAAGATTTGATGCAACGATGTCCACACACAAAATGCTAATGAAAGCTTTAACGCGGCGGTTAAAACCGCGGAATGAATATTATGACGAATGCTACCACTATCGCCGCGGGCAGCCTTGATGAAGGACTTAATTTCGTTCTGAGAGTGATGCAGGAGATGAATATCGCCATTGGTATCTGATGTTACCTGTTCATCAAAGAATATGACAGACACCACATCGAACAACAAGAGCGCTGCAGCCGACTTTCAGCAGGAAAAAACATCAACTAGCGAAGAAGATGGACTTTTAAGGGAGTTCGAAAAAAAGGATGATATTTACTATGGTCTAGGAATCGCTAACTATAGATCGTATGTAAGTATATTAAAAATGTGTTTTTTATGTAGTTGAATCTTGAAATGCTTTTCCTGAATAGTGAAAACCATGACTTTTTCTATTCAATTTTTTTATTTTAAAAACATTTTTTGTTGTCGAATTTAAGTATATGCTGAGCTCAATTGAATATACTTTAATAAACTGTGCGCTTTTTATGTTTCAGACACGATAGTAGACCTCTGTATTTCCCGGCACAGAAGCATTCACTCCAGATCGATTTTTTTCTTTTATGATTTTTTTAGCGATTTATATTTAATTTTATTAATTAAATGCAAATGGAGCGAAATAGATTGGTTCATTTTTCTTCTTCCAATCCACTCGTAAAGTTAGTCCTATTTTTGAGGCGTTTACACAGAATTAAGTTTCATAGCTTCCTACTATTCTGGCGTACTGTACAAGTGTCCAATATTAGCGAAAAGAACAGCGCAGTTGAATATAAAACATTACATTTTTTTCTTCTTCGAAGTGGCAGATATGCCAAAATCGGCTCAGACTGAAGCCCAAAACAAGCCGAGCTTACCACGTTCAATAAGAATCTCTATTGCAGCACAACGGGTCCTATGGGCTTAAGTCAACAGTCTCAGAGCTGTTGCCACCAATACCTAACCTAACCTACCACATTCAATACGCACCGAAATAATGTTTCTAGCTGAACCACATGTACGAGCACAAAATAATTTTTTCACATATATTTTAGCTTCAAACCTTCAATAATATTTCCTATTTCAAAGCAGAATGAACTCAGGGAATTGAATCAATGACAGCTGTCAACTTTATCTATGACAGCTCTGGATTTTCATCAATGACAACGGTCAATTAGATCAATGAAAACTGTAAATTTAATCAATGACAATTATTTAGGTATTTAACCCTTTATAAAAAAATAATTTTTTTAAGCTAAAAAAAATGTTAATAACAAACTAAATTATGCCGACTAAGGGATTTATTGCGGTTGCGGAAGTTAGTTGCTTTATTACCGAGCAATAACTTAGCATTATCATAATCCGGGCCGCTCCCTTATTATAAGTTTAAGGGGAAACTAATATAAATGGGTGATAAATTAGATTCATGAATTCGCTGAACATCATAAACATTGATTACGTTTCAGCCTGTGCGCGCATCCTTGCGTTTCAGACGCCGTAACAGGGTAATAGAGTTAGTTTGGGGTCGTTTTTTTCTTACATTCACTTGACTTGATCTTTGATTAATCGATAATCGTCGACGTATTCCAGCTAATCCTAGAAAATAATGTGTGTAAAGCTGGTAACCATTCCGGCAATAATTCCAGTAGTAACCCGGCGCTTCCACCATATTTTTGTAGTAATTTAAATAATTGTTATACAATAAATAAGCGACTGGAATCGGACAATAGTGATAATTACATAAAAAAAACAAATTCATCGACAAAGACAGAAAAAAAATATATAAAAATCCATGCAGAAATACCGCAGGTCGATAGTCGTTTTACGAAAAAAATGTATTATATGTATATATTTGTAAATATTGTTTATGCTGATGGAAAACTTGATCCAATTTATTTTTTTTAATATCTAGATTAAATAGATTCGAGTTGGCTTCGATAACCTAAGCCAACTCGATTCTATTTAACTAAGATTTTTTTCTTAACCATTGTAAAAACAATAAAACCAGTAAGATGCGATAAGATATAACATTACAACCAATTTAATGATGAATTGAAAATTCTTAAAAATATTTTTTTTAAATATTATTTCTTCCGAAATTCATACTTTTAATTCAATTTTCTTTCACTAAATAATTTTTAAACAATATAATTCCAATGTCAAAATATTCACTTTCTTATTTGTTAAAACAAACAATAAGTCTCGTTTAATATTCGCATATGTTTTTTTATAAACAATTTCAAATAATATAAATAAAAATGTTACGCCCAACACCCATAAGGGTACAAGGGTTTTTGATAATATATACAGAGAGGATTTTTTTTATCAGTATGCATTTCCTCTATGTATACCTGCAAAATACGCGAGTCAAATGCATTAATGTATGTGTGTTTAGTTGCCTATAATACGCAACTAATCACACATATGCCAAATAGTCAACTAAACATACACACATTAATCGGTTAAATGCTTTTGACTCGCGTTTTTTTGCAGGAATACCTAGGGGAAATGTATACTGATAAAAAAACCTCTCTCTCTCTCTATATATATATATATATATATAGAAATGTGAAATAATTTATTAATTATTTTCAAATAATTTTTATTTAATAAATTTCAAACAATATCAATTTCAACATCCCCGTGTTTCACGTTCGGCATTATTTTCTTAACTTCATCCTAATTCGTAACGCTAACACCCAAGCAGCTCCTTTCCTTTGAGTCGCGTAATTGTTTTTATTTACGTTGCTAGCTCCACACCCGTGTTTGAGCTGAATTCCTCCAGTAGTTTGTCAACGCGAATGAAATTTAATATTTAATTAAATCCGTCTTAACGTACCGGGTTTAAGACTCCAGGAATGCTAACTCGGCTGATTAGTGCGACTTACACGTGAAATTGATCTGCAACGCGCGACCCTCTCCCCGAGGGGTTGGCCCTCTCAACCCGCCGCACGGGATCTGGGTTGACCCGGATTAATTAAATGTATCGGAAAGGGATATATTAACTGATTGGATCACAACAGTATTTTTTTGTTGAATAAAATAATAATAATTTTATGAAATAAATATGAATAAATTATTAAAAATCAACCAATAAAACACAGATTAGATTGAATAACTTTAAATTCTCTTGAAAATGGGCTGATAACCCGAAACTAGTCGAGAATTTAAAGTTATTCAATCTAATCTGTGTTTTATTGGTTGATTTTTAATAATTTATTCATATTTATTTCATACAATATGAACTACCAATGTCTAAATATTAAAACCATTAATTATAAAATAATAATAATTTATTTAAATAAAAATGGTTGCTCTTTTATTCCCTTAACTTCATTCTGATTCGAAACGCTAATACCCAATTTTTATTTAAATAATTAAAGTCTCCACAACCAACTTTAAGAAGATTAAATAATAATTAATTAAAATAAATCTATAAACAGTAAAAATTCTGAATCATAAAGGCATTTCGATTTTTGAAAAAAAAAAAAAACTGTACATATTAATATTTTACATAAACTTTACAAAAAATGCACAACGTAATAAGCACAAAAATCACGAAAAAATCACTCACCATCCATAAAAAAATAGAAGACTAACTTACCGGCAACAAAACAACAAGGGAAAGAATTAAACTATAAACATCCAACTCCACAACTTTCATACAACGTCATCCACAACAAGTCGGCGGTTAATTTCTCGGGTGAAGAACTTAATTTACTGAAAAAAGTATTGGTTTTTGATGAGCTAAGAATTATTGTATCAGCAAATGTGTATTTTCTACATATTTTGAATTTTTATTGGTTAGTCCTAGTTTTTTTCTATTGTTAAATGTAAAAAGTTTAAATTATTATTGATTTTTGATTCTGAAGTGAATTAAATTTTCGGGTTTATTGAATTTAAACCTTCATCAGTAATAGTTCAAAATATTTCATCAAGTGATAAGCGGGAAAATCATTCAAGAAATATTCATTATTAATTACATGTGCATACATTCACCTTAAAATCAATGCCCAATAATATACAATTGCAATCCGTAATAAAAAATACAATTGCCATCTGTTTTCTTCCTTTCTTTCTTTAAATAAAGGTATTTAAGTGTGTGCCGCATTACGGTCTATTATCCCCGAATGACGGCGTGGAGGAAACGTTCCGGCGGCGCTTCCGGTCTGGTGATGAGTGCTGATGACGGCCGTCGAGGGCCTCGAGAGGCGGCAATAAAGTGCACCTGTTATGTGGATGCGTGATGCGTGCCTTATACACACACACAGACACCTCCCCGGAGCGAAAAAAGCTCGGCTCTAATAAAAGAAGTAAACTCGTTATTAATGATACATTGTAACTCATATACCCTTTCCAGTATCTTTCAAGCGTGACATAATATTTCATTTAGGAAGTTGTTATTACAACAATGATAATAATAACTGGTTATTAAAGAGTAGTCACTGGGTTTTATAACGGATTTATTATCACAATTAGGCGGGACTGTGCAAATTGTTGATAAATGGTGGATGCGCCGGGAGATGATTTCTAAAATTTAACATAAAGAATTAATATGTGTGTGAAGCTGGCAATAATTCCAGCAATAACCCGGCGCTTCCACCAGATTTTAAATTATTTAAATAATATATATATATATTATCATATAATCCTTATACCATTTCGAGTGTCGGGTGAAAAATAATTTTATATATATATATACAGGGTGGCGCAAGATTACGATGAAGTCCAATATCTCAGTTATAAAGAAATATACAAAAAAATGTTACTTACATTATTAGTAACTACTGTCAAAATTCTCATTTTAAAATTAGTTTCATATATACAAGGTGTCCAATAATCACGTAACGTATCAAACATATGTTTTTTTTAAATGGAATGATATATTTTTTATGAAGATTTTCGATTCTACGTTTAAAAATAATCATTTTTATATCAGATTTAATAGGTCAATTTTTCATAGTTTAAAAGTTATAAACAGATGAATGTTGAAATCGATGGATGTTTATAGCCTAATATTTCAATAATGAAAAATGAAATAAACATTCTGTCAACGCCATATAAATGCAAAAATACTTAATAATAAAAGAAATACTCTTTTCTTCTCTTAAAACAATTTTTTATATACAAGGTGAAGCAATACGCAAAATGTTTTTTTTTCTCTTTTTACTTAAATGGGACACCCTATATTTTTTATGCTATTTTAATAGAAAATTAATCACTCTTCATTTTTTATATAACATATTAAATAGCTACCGTTTACCGTTTTTGAGATATTTAATCTCAAATACAAATTTGGTATAGAATTTTTAATCAAAGTAGGCCGTGCAAGAACAACTAATTTATTTAGTTGTGAAAGTTACGCAAACACAAATATAAAATAATTTAGTGAAACGAATAATCAAGTGTATTAATTAAAATACATCATAATTCATACATATTTTTGTTACCACGGGATAAATGAGAATTTAATAAAAAAAAGTAAATAAATATTAAGCTGTAATTATTTTAATACGCGATAATATTGAAAATACAACAATTTAAATAGGTATATTTTTGGCTGTGCGCCAGGATCCAGGTACAACGAATCTTCTTATCTCAGGAATGCGTTCTCGGAGTGAATCATCGATCGTTTTTTTTCTTCTTGATTTGCGATAATTGCGCTCTTGTATTTCGATTCAGTCGTCTGAAAACGTGCAGTGTTCACAATTCCGGTTTAATTTTTAACGTTAGAAATTATTAATAATAAAAAACGCGATTTATTTTTGTTTATGAACAAGTGGTAATTAGTGAGTGGTGGAGGTGAGTTGGTTTTCGATTCACCAGGAATGGGTTGGAAGTTATTTTTTCTATTAAGGTATGTTAATATTAATAATTTATTTTTAAACAGATTTTACGATTCCTATTATTATCATCAATTTATTCTCCAAAATTGCATTTGATTAAATAATTTGGTATAGAATTTTTAACCAAAGTAGGCCGCGCCAGAACAACTAATTTATTTAGTAACTTTCAACGCTTAATATTATAATTAGTAAGTAAAGTACATTTTACGTTATATTTTGTAACACTGGTGCAGTTAAACATACTTCTTCAATAAATGATTAATTTAATTGTTAAAAACTAACAACAACTATATTTTTTGGTTATTATTCGAAAAATATTTAAAATATTCCTATATGCTTCTTAAATTGATTTATTTAAACAATTCATGTTGACTGAAAAACCGAAAATAGATACTAAGTGAAATAATAAAATATTTATATCATTGTATTTTGTTAACATTTTTATGTATTTATTTCACACATTCACATTTTTTTAATTCAATAGCATTCAAACATTTTACAATTTTTTCTTAAAAAATATGTCCCAATAACCATTATAACTCGCTAAATAATCGTTGAGCAACTATTTTCTTTATATTTTGCATGCGCCTTTAAATATCGATTGTCATTTGAATATCCTTTTAGGTTAGGGAGTAAGTATGTTATTAAATACCAGAAAACGATTATGAATTACATTTGTTTTAATTATAGCCTACTTAAATTATAGATTATAAGCGAAACTTATAATTTTGTACTTTGAATTGAAATTGTGAAAAAATGGTAACAGATAGGGGTATAGTTTATTATACAAAAATTAAAGAACAATCAATTTTCTATCGAAATAGTGTAAAATATATAGGGTGTTCGATTTAAGTGAAAAAAGAAAAAAATCATTTTGCGTATTGTTTCACCATGTACACAACATTTGCTTTATGGTAACAAACGATTATTCCTTATATTATTAAGCATTTTTTTCAATTAAATTGCGTTAACAGAAAGTTTACATCGTTTTTCATTTTTGAAAAATAAGGCCCCAATATTCCATTGATTTCAACCTTAAATTGTTTATAACTTTTAAAATGTTAAAAACTGACCTAATAAACCTTACGTCAAAAATGATTAATTTTAAGCGTAGAATCTAAAATCGACATAAAAAATATAGCATTCCATTTAAAAAATCATATGTTTGATACGTCACGAGATTATTGGACACCCTGTATATATGAAACCAATTTTAAAATGAGAAATTTTACAGTAGCTACAAATTATGTCAGTAATATCTTTTTGTAAATTTCTAAATAACTGAGATATTGGACTTCATCGGAATCTTGCGCCACCCTGTATATATATATATTATCATATAATCCTTATACCATTTCGAGTGTCGGGTGAAAAATAATTTTATATATGTATATATATATATATATATAAATATAATATATATATATATATATAATAATTTTTACAACAAATTAACGACTAAAGGTAAACATTTTATAATTATTTGTGTAAAACAGACAAAATCTGTAAAACGCGATAAGATACAATTTTATAATTGCATCCTAACCAAATTAAGGGTGAATTGAAAAATCACAAAAGTCAAATTTTTAAAATATTTTTTCTTCCAAGTGCACTAATTTAGATTCAATTTTCTTTCACTAAATGTTTATACAATTATTATACAAAACATTTCCAATGTCAAAATGTTTACATACTTATTTGTTTGATTTCTATGGGGCTTATTGCCAGCTTCCATATTTTCCTCTTTCGGGGACATTTTCAAAAAATCATATATTTAAATTCGATACTTTAAATTCAACTACCTTTCTAGAGTTCTTTAAACTATTCCTAATGAACTTGTCAAAGGCTTTACTTTATACTTTCTTAAATTGTTAATTTACATTTAGTTGAGTCTCACCAACCGCCTTAAAGGTGTAATTTTCAAATTGGTATATTTCAAAATAGCCCAATTTTAAATTCAATTTTCTTTAAAATTATAATAACACAATCATCACATGACAATATTCAACTGTCGGAATGTTTACATTCGTTTCGGTTAATTTGTTATTACACTTATTGCTATCAAAACGCGCTGCCACCATCAGGGTGCATATCACAATAATCTATTTTTGAGAAATAATATTATTTAAATATATTAAATAAAAATGATTTGAAAATAATTAATAAATTATTTTCACATTTAGCTCTGTGACTTTTGACTTACGTTACGTAAGTACGTTAAACAAATGCACATCAAAACAACTACTTCCCGGGCAAATACCCACGACGGACATTGAATTACTTAATGTACACCTGCTGTTGCACATCAATAAAATATTGCATAATGCAACAAATTTTGATCCGAGAAAAATTTAATGTAAAAACAACAAAAGGAACGTTAGTTAATATAAGGCCATCTGCAGACACATGTTTCGGGATCTATCCCTCGTCAGTACAGCTATGCCTTACATAAATACAGAGCTAAATGTGAAAATAATTTATTAATTATTTTCAAATCATTTTTATTTAAAATATTTAAATAACTGTGACCAAGTGAATAAATAATACTCTTTTCTATTTAACATTATTTAAATTCATTTTTCTATAGAAATATGATAGAACAATTCTTAATTTGCAGTAATCAATTCTCAGAATGTTTACATTCGTTTTGTTTAATTTGTTATTACACTTATTGCTGGCAATCGCGCTGCCACCATCGGATTTTCACTTTCAAAAATGAATATTTTCAAATTGCACTACTTTAAGAGTAATTTTTCTTAAGGATATACTCAAACAAGCTATAATCAACAAATGCCAATTGACAGAATGTTTACATTCCGCTTGGTTAATTTGTCATAAACAAATCAAATGCTATAATCAACAAATGCCAATTGACAGAATGTTTACATTCCACTTGGTTAATTTGTTATAAACATTTTTTTGATAAAAAATATCATATCTCGAAATGTCACTACTTAAAATTCAATTAATGATTAATTTTAATAAAATAAACAGAATTGTGAAAATAAGTATTAAATAATGATTTTTTTCTTCAACTACTGTAGTTTTTACTTATAATTATTTTCACCATATTTAGATTAGTTTCATTCATAAAAACAATAATTCACCATAATTGGCAAATGCGCCGGGTTATTCTGTTGTCTATCGCGCGGCTAATTAAATGTTTCAAATATCAATATACGTACATTAAGAGAGTTATTTATTGAAACTTAATTAGACATTAAGATTGAAAGAAAAGTGTTTTTGAATGCAATTAATGTGATTTTACAAAATTGGTGAATGCGCCGGGTTACTGTTCTATTTAACATTAATTAACGTGTGTGAAGCTGAAAAAAATCCAGCAATAACCCGGCGCTTCCACCATATTTTTAAATAAAATGGTATAAGGGTTATATGATAATATATATATAAAAAAAACCTTTATTGGCATACAAAATACAAACTCAACATATACATTATATTCCATATTTTCTAACCTTCTTTTTATCTCCTTCTCCCAACCCAACCTCACCAAAATCTTTACTCCAGCTCCATCCTCTCTCATCCATTCTTTCACTCTCCTGTTTCCTCCCAGCCATTCCTCAGATAACCCTTCACACTCTTCTCCCAAATGACTCCATGTGTCCCTCCCACTAGCGCACAACACACATCTACTATATCTTTCGCCCATCCACACCTTCCTACCCCTCTCTTCCGAACCACATCGCGCTCGTGCCAGGGTAATCTTATCTTCACTTGTGAAATCACTATTAGTTAAGTACCCTAGCACCCAACCGTGCACTTGCCACCTTTTATGCCCTGGGTTGTATGTGCTTCTCCCGATACACTCTTGCCTCTCTTGCATCTCCACCTCCCTCCATTTCTCTTTCATCCATTCCTGCACATTTACCCCATTCTCCAACCACTCATTCACAATTCTCTCCGACACTCCTGCCCTTTCATACATCCTTCTTCGCTCGATCCTCTAATCACACAGCCCTATTCCCAGACACGTTCTCCATACCACTTTCACCAATCTCTCATTATCCAAATCACACAACTTCATTTCATACTTCACCACTCTCTCCATTGCCTAATATATATATATATATATATATATATATATAATTTTAACAACAAATCAGCGACTAAAGGCAAACATTGTATAACTATTTATGTGAAACAAACAAAATCTATAAAACGCATCCTAACCAAATTAAGGGTGAATTAAAAAATCACAAAAGTCAAATTTTTAAAATGTTGCATAATTTCGATTCAATTTTCTTTCACTAAATGTTTATATAATTATTAGACAATACATTTCCAACGTCATAATATTTACATTCTTATTAGTTTATTTTCTATGGGGTTTATTGCCGGCTCCCATATTTTAATGGACATACTTTAAATTCAATTTTGTTTAAGAATATAATAATACAATAAACAGTTGAAGATATTTGATTGTTAGAATATTTACATTCGTTTTGGTTAATTTGTTTATACACTTATTGCTAGCAAAACTCACTGCCACTAACAGAGTGCATTTTTCAATAATCCATGCTCTTAATTAATTTTCCTATAGAAATATGATAGAGCAATTCTTAATTCGCAGAAATCAATTCTCGGAATGTTTACATTTGTTCTGATTAATTAGTTATTACACTTATTGCTGGCTATCGCGCTGCCATCATCTGTTTGTCATTTTCAAAAATTTATTTTTTAAAAATGCCACATTTTAAGTGTAATTTTCCTTCAGAATATGATCAAGCAATCAATACTAAACAAATTTCAATAAACAGTAAGTTTACATTCCTTGTGGTTAATTTGTTATAAACATTTTTTTTTCACAAAAAAAGATCATAACTCAAAATGTCCATTCTATAAATTCAATTTTGTTTAAGATTATGATAACACAATCTACAAATGACGATATTCAACTGTCAGAATGTTTCCATTCGTTTTTATTAATGATGTATATGAAAAGAAAGAAAGAAATAACGATGAAATGAGAAAAATACCACAAAAAAAAAGTTACACGGAGAATTTATCTGCGTTCCTTTAATTTTGCGGTATGTGTTATACAAACAAAGTAAAAATTGTGTTTTTTTTAGCAATTTTCGCTTAATTAGCAAATATAAAAAAAACAGGCGGAAAGACCTTCGGTCGTTAGCCAATTAATTAGCAATTAGCAAATATAATAATAAAAATACCACAAAAAAAGTTACACGGAGAATTTATCTGCGTTCCTTTAATTTTGCGGTATGTGTTATACAAACAAAGTAAAAATAGTGTTTTTTTAGCAATTTTCGCTTAATTAGCAAATATAAAAAAAAAACAGGCGGAAAGACCTTCGGTCGTTAGCCAATTAATTAGCAATTAGCAAATATAATAATAAAAATACCACAAAAAAAGTTACACGGAGAATTTATCTGCGTTCCTTTAATTTTGCGGTGTGTGTTATACAAAGAAAGTAAAAATTGTGTTTTTTTTAGCAATTTTCGCTTAATTAGCAAATATAAAAAAAAAACAGGCGGAAAGACCTTCGGTCGTTAGCCAATTAATTAGCAATTAGCAAATATAAAAAAAACAGTCGGAAAATCCTTCGGTCGTTAGCCAATTCATTTAATACGAGAGTAGTTTGAAAAGTCCGATAGATGGTACCACCGGCGCGTATCGAGGTCATGTTTGGTTAGTATCATCTCTTGAATGAACGCACACCAATTTTCAACCATATTGGTTTATTTCTTTGTGCGTGGCATTCGTGTAAATCAAGGAAGTCGAGTGATTTTTAGAAAATGGACGAAAAATAATTTCGTGTGGTAATTTAGCACAATCATTTTTATTTCTGTATTCAATATTACATATTACATTTAATACAATTTAAATGCAAATAGTATTGATTCCGTCACTCTGTCTTCACATCGAGGTCCTGGGTGCTGATTCCCTCCTCGTTGTTACTGGTATCTTGGTGTCTTGTTTGTCATGTTGTTGTCTTGCTTAGTAGTTATTCCAGTGAGTTGTTTAATAATAGATGTTTAATTTTTAATTTAAACGGAATGTAATTTAGGTCTTTTATATGTGCTGGTATTTTGTTGTATATGTTTATTGCTAGTGTTTGACTATATTTTTGTGTCGTGTATTTTTCTGATCTTAGAAATGATTTTCTCCTCGTTTGAATATTGTGTATTTGTTTATTTGTCTTTAATTGTATGTTTGTGTTAATTAATTTATTTTTTATTTTGTAAATTAATAATATATTATTTAATGTAATTATTTATTTTATGTTTAATTCGTTTCGTTGTTTGTATACATCTACTGTAGGTGTTCTTTTGTCTATGTTATATAGGATTTAAAAAAAATATTTTGTTGTCTTTGTAGACACTGGATACATTTTTGTGTTGTATTGCTCCAAATATTTATTAGGTATGTGTTTTGGGTTAAAAATAAGCTGTTGTAGACTTGTTTTTTTATGTTGTCTACGTAAATCGTAAATAATTATCTAAACTATGTATAAATGTTACATGAATAAAGATGTTTAGTGAGTTAGTTATAAAAAAATCAGAGTATACATAAACTGATAAATTTGGGTGTACAATCCATCATTAGCAAATCGCGTTAGCTAATTAAGTGTAGGCAATTGTAAACGTCCGATTGTCCATTAACATCTGACGTGCTTTGAATGCCCACGCGCCGACACGCAAATTCCACCATCCCAATTACAAATCCTATCCAATCAATTAAATTGACGCGGCTTACTTTTTCACTCTCCGCGTTTGTATAACTTTTTATTTCCTCCAATTTCCCGCGCGAGCTTCTCCTTGTCTTTAATTAAATTTTTATTCGAAGGAGGGGTGCCTGCACCTATGAATAATTTAAGTCCCTTATACATACTTGCTACAAGTGCAAGTTAAATTGGATCGGCGTAATTAACTTAGCTAAATAACCGAATGAACTGTTCCCAATTCCGTTCGTGTTTTTTTTTTGCACTCGGGGTAAAGTGCTTGAGTATGGAGAGCATTCCCTCTTCCCTCCCCCCATTGCTTCGGCAATTACTTCATTTTCATTTTGTGAATTGCCCGGTCTCGAACTAAAACTGTTGTGGCTTGCATTTAAATGCGTTATTGTCTGGAGGGGAATGAGACATTCGAAGATGGGATTTATTGAAATGTATGGGGATTAGTGTTTTTTTATTGATTACTTTTTTCTCAATTGGTTCATTACGAGTTTCCTTCATTTATTTACACAAAAATGAATATGGATTTTCAACAACATAATCTATTATTAACCAGTGATACTATACAAAAATACAACAACCTGCAAGAATATATACGGACACTAAAATATCAAGCTTTTAAATTAAAAATAAAAAAACCTTTTAATAAACAACAAGATTAAATAAAGGAGCTGACTAAATGGAAAACCTATATATTCCCCATTACCGTTAGCCCGAGATGGGACGGATACCGTGCCCAAATTCCCGAGGTGAGGACAGGGGAAAGAACCACTACAACTATAGGATCTATACTATATGTATTATAATGTATATACAGTGCATTTTTTTATCCAGGCCTCATAGGGATTTACATAGGAAAATCTTTTCGTCGTGTTAATGGTTTTTCTATGGTATGGATTTTGATCAAATTAAACACACATTTAAATTAGAGTAATTTGTGTAAAGTTCAGCAGTTTTTAAATTATTTTAAATACATTTAATGTTTTAAATAGTGATTTAAAATAATGATAATTTTAAATATTTTCTTAATTAATAGGCTTAGTTCTCTGACATCTACTGAAGTTGTCAAAGAAATGATCACGCACTTGTCTACTTGACAGCCCTTTTATGTATTCCATCACCATTTTAACCTTCTCTTGGGTGGTATAAACCGACAATCTTTCAATAAAAGTAGTACAATAAATTGGAACACTTTGATAATTACGATTGATGTCAGTGAAATAAGCCTACTATTTAAAAAAATATTCAAAATTATTATCATTTAAAATCAATTTTAAAAACATAAAATGCATTTAAAATAGTTTAAAAACTACTGAAATTTGTACATATTACTCTAAATTAAATGTGTGTTTAATTTGATCAAAATCCATACCATAGAAAAACCATTAACACGACGAAAAGATTTTCCTATGTAAATCCCTATGAGGCCTAGATAAAAGAATGCACTGTATATATATATATATATATATATATATATATATATTGTACTATATGTGATTTACATTTTGTGGTAATAATGAAACTATTAACTATTAAATGAATTTATTGACGTGATATTCAGTCAAGTATTTTAATTTTTATAATACAATATGTTTTACCACGTGTTTCTGTTGTAGCAGACTCCTGTTGCAGTAGATAGACAATTGTAGATCAAAACTATTGTTAAAAGATAAACACAGAACTTTAATGGATGTTATTTTTTCTCTAACATATATTAAAAAACAATACCTAGGATTCATAACAACATGTTAAATATTATGCAATGTGCTTACTATTCTACAGTGTTAAGAATATTGTGTGTTTCGGACTGAAATAAGTTGTGAGAGGTTTATAACATATTCATTAGTCACATGATGGAAAAGCGAATATCTGACGTGTGTATTGATATATCTTTATCTATTACGAAATAATATTTGACTCTTACACGTCAAAGCAATATTTTCAAGCATTCTAAAAGAGCTAAACAGAGACAAAAATAAAATAAAATTTGAGTTATTATTTATCAACGCTTTACATATGCGGTGTATTAGAAATGTTTTTGGTAGTACATTTCATTTTTATGTGTGTAATAATGTTTGAAATTAGGACAGTGATATTTTTTTAGATATTTTTAGTTTAATATAAAAATTAAATAAAATAGTACACGAATAGTACAGGCTGCATGCTTATATCATAAAATTATATTAACTAAACACCCGCCATATCTATATAATAAAATTTCTTTTCGAGAGGACGTTCATAACATCAACACCCGTTATAAAGGCAGGTTATCACCCCCTAAACATGGGTATACAATTTTTGAACGCTCATTCTCTTATAATATATATCGACTTTATAATGATATACCACAAGCATTCAGGAGTCTCTCTCTACTCGAATTCAAAGACAAATTAAAAAAGTCGGTGTTAGCAAATGATCTGGTGTTAAGTTGAGGCGATATGTTAATGTCAATGTATCCAGGTTTTTGTTTTGTTTAAAAATTAAATAAAAAAAAACTGAAAACATTTCATATAATTTTATGTAACCTATATAATTTTATCTTATGTTTTTTAATACTATATATTATGTTGTTTATAACTATGAATTATGCTCTTTATAACTATTAATTACGTTCTTTATAACTATAAATCGTGTAATTTTAATAATTAGGTTTGGATGGAAGAACAGTGAGCGTAAGCTTAACTGAATCCCACCTAATGATACACTTGTTTTGTTGTGTATTTCCCCCTCATAATAATATGTATTAAATTTGTAACGAAAACTTGTGAATAAAGATTATTATTATTATATAGTAAGTAATAAAGAAAATAGTTTTGTGAAAGCAAAATATAAAGATTTTGAATAATAATAGGAAAAGGATTTATTCACTTGGTCACAGTTATTTAAATGAATTAAATAAAAGAATTTGAAAATAATTAATTAATAAATTATTTTCTCTTTTGCTACTGTGACATTATGTCACAATTTAATAAACATTTCGCTTTCTTATATTTTAGAACGCTTAACATTTTACATTATTTTTCTATATACCGATATATGCACTCTTAAATGAAAAATTAATTAAATAAATAAACATTCAGATGTTGAAAATAAATAGTCATTTTTGAATAGGTTTTTAAATGATAGGTTATGTCCGTCATACATTTTCTACAAGTAAATGTATGACGGACAAAACCTATCATTTAAAAACCTATTCAAAAATGACTATTGACTATTGACTGTTACTCAAGTGGCATCGGACGTCCCTTATAAATTAATTTTCTTTATATGACCATAATTATGTTGTATTTCACATTCGTGAGCGAGACGTTTTACAGTACGGACGATCAGAGCGAACGAAATTATAATCAGCCAGCACAACGCGCCGAACACGCAATAAAAAGCGATAACTTGAATAACTACACACACAAATGTACCGGGGTTATTTCAGTTAGTGAGGGCGAGAGCCTTTAACTATTATTTATTATTAAAAAAAGTAATAATAATAATGACAATAAATCGACGTATAAGAAGACGGTATGGCTATTAAATAGCCACACAGATATATTTTTTTATATTCCTATTTTTATTTACTTTCTGCCCTAAGTCTGGATTTCAAACGAGCTGAAGGATTAAAGCAGCAGGATTTTTCATTCCGGAATAAATAGGGATATTTATGTAAAATCGCCGAAGAATCAGAGTCGTCCTCTTTCGCGGATTCAAAGGATTCGCATATTCAAGAAAGCGCCGATAGGACAGCGGGTACGTTTAACAAAGTCGTGACAAAAAAAAACGAGGCCGTGGGCGTCCGAAGAAAGTATCCAATAAAAATAAGATATAAACGCAAGGTAATTTAAATATGAATGAAACCGCTAATAATACACTATAAATACAATACCATGATGCAACTTGAACTTAATTTAAAGCTCTTAATTATTAAATATGAACACAGCCTTAGGTTGCATTTATAGTTGAACAACACTGGTATACACTTAGCTCTTGCTTAGTCTAAATATATACCAGTGCAACTATTTCATCTACTCTCTGGTTATGAGATTTTTTAAAACGATAGATAATCCTTTCGCCATACTTTGATAAAGGCTAATCATTTTTGCGAAAAAAATGACCCTAAAGAGGCTAATTTTTCATGTGTAGTGACACAAAACACACGCTTGTGTACGCGCCCAAAGGATTAGCCTTTATCAAGATATGGTGAAATGATTTTCTATCAACTTTCAAAATTCTCATAACCAGAGAGAGAATGAAATAGTTGCACCGGCATAGCTTTTGCATAGTGTTGCTCTACTATAAACGCGACCTAAAGTCGCGTTCATGCTGAGCAATTAAGAGCCTTGACTTAAGATCAAAATCCATGATCATGGATGATCAAATAAACATTCATCACTTTAAAGTAAACACGTTTGTTATAACTTTTAAAAATTGTTTATTTTGTATTTCACTACAATTGTTTCGCCAACTTGTGGCTTCTTCAGGTGAAGAACAAGTGATTAGCTTAACCTAAATTACAAATAATATATAGGAGGGGCAATTAAGTAGGAGGAGTGGGGGTTACAAGTTTTAAATTAAGTAATGAGGAGTTATTTGGAAAAACGAATCTATAACAACACTTGCAAAATCAAATAATTTGGTGTTTACAAAAGCTGATAAAGGCAATACAGTAATTGCAATGAACCAAACTGAATACATAAATAAAATAGAAACCTTTTAGCTGAAAATAGTATAACACAAATTAATAAAGACCCAACTAAACAATTTCATAAACAAATAAAAGCAACAGTAAACGACTCTAAAACATTGTTCTCTGAGAAAAACAAATATTTATTAATAAATATGAACCCGCAGTCTCCCAAACTTTATGGCTTAATTAAATTACTCAAAGAGAACAATCCGATTAGACCTGTCGTTTCATATATTAATGCCCCTTTTTCAAAATTAGCCAAAAAACTTAATATCCTTATTGTAAAACACATTAATTTCAAACTAAAATTCACAATCAAAAACAATTTAGAATTAACAAATAAAATTAAAAATATACATTTGACTAATGATACAAAATTAGTTTCCTTTGATGTCAAAAATTTATTTACAAATGTTCCATCAATAGAAGTATACAACATAATTAAAGAAAAACTAATTAAAAATGACACGAATCGCATTATTGCATCAGAAATATTAAGTAATTTAGATTTATGCATATCACAAAACTACCTGCAGTTTAACGGTAAATATTTTCGCCAAAAGGAAGGATTATCAATGGAAAATCTCCTAAGCCCCCCTTTTGGCGGAGATATTTATGGATAATCTTGAAAACAGATTATCGCAATTACCGACTTTCAAGAAATGTATTTACTGGTACAGGTACTTAGATGATGTAATAGCGGCATTTTAAGGTACAGGCAGACAATTAGACGCATTTTTACAGATAATTAATTCACAACATAATAAAATACAATTTACATTAGAAACAGAAGTTAATAATTCAATTATTTTTTTAGACCTAACAATTAAGAAAATAAACAATAAACACGAATTTTCAATATTCCATAAACCAACACACACAGATAGTACAATACATTTCAAATCAGCCCACCCTATTACACATAAACTAGCAGCCTACAACAGTGTGATCCATAGACTTTTATCAATCCCTATGTCAAAGAAAAATTACCAAAAAGAATTAAATATAATTTACCAAATTGCCAATAGTAATGGTTTTAAAAAATCAACCATAGAGAAAATATTAATTAGAAAACAAAAACAAATAATAATAAATTCAATTTTTCCTATAGTAAAAAATAAACCCCAAACAAAGTATTCATCTTTCACATATACTGGCAACGAAACTAATAGAATAACAAAAAAGTTAGAAAAAAATAAATATTAAAATAGCCTATAAAACAGACAACACATTAGGTAAATACATAAAAATTAATAAAGATAAAATATCCAGAGCTCAATATAGTGGGGTCTATTTGCTAAGTTGTGGTGACTGCCCGAAAGTTTACATAGGCCAAACGGGGAGAGCATTTCAAGAACGGATAAAGGAACATAAATCCAGCGTTGAGAAGAAGTAAAACAATTCAACGTATTCAAACCACCTGTTAGAAGAAAGCCACACATTTAGACGCTTGCTTCTCGAATATTCCAGAAGTTTCCACGACGCCTTATTTAGCGTCGCGCGTTCAACGGAAAATTCCAGAGTGTTCTTTCCAGTTGCTTCTCTCACTTTTGTTACAATATCTTTTATAATCTTTTAAAATAATCATAACTAGCGAGTGGATGAAATAGTTGCTTAGCTCTTGCATCCTGTTGCCCCATCCAGAATAATGAACAAAGAGCGAATAAAATGGTTTAACAAAATAAACTTATATATATATTTATTCGTTTATAACGAATTTAGGGTTTCTGTTCATCCAAAGCGTACAGAATCCCTAAACCTTGGGTTTTCAGGATCGTGCGGCTATTCCTTATTCGGCTGGATTCCATTTAAACCGATT
Organism: Philonthus spinipes; assembly: GCA_963082785.1. Classification (NCBI taxonomy): domain Eukaryota; kingdom Metazoa; phylum Arthropoda; class Insecta; order Coleoptera; family Staphylinidae; genus Philonthus; species Philonthus spinipes. The sequence goes on from OY720314.1 coordinate 7,837,662, forward strand.
TCTTATTAATTAAATTGATATTTCTTTTCAATTAAATTTATCAATGTAATTTTGATATCACAGGTCTCTGTGGTGTAGTTGGTAACGCACTCGGCTAGAAATCGAAGTACACGGGATCAAATCCCATCAAAGATGTTTCTTTTCCACTTATATTTAATCAATTTAAAGGAGTGTAAGGGCATGTTGGAGGAATGGACGAGTGGAAAGAAGAGAATAGAGGATTGGATGAGAGAGGATGGGGCAGGCATGAAGATTGTGAGGAGGTTAGGGTGGGAAAAGCAGAAAAGAAAGTAAATTTAATTTGAATAATTGTAGTAATGTGATGTAGTTTTTTTGTTTTTTGGGAATGCCAATAATGGTTTTTTTTAATATAAATTATATCTCAAAGTTGTAAATTGAAATTTCTTTAATTCACGATTTATTATTGTTGTTAGTTTTTGTGGCTACGTATTCCCCATATCGATTCCTTCCAAAAATACAAAAGCCCTCCGCCGTTCTTCCAGAGTGGACCACAGCCGGGATCAACTCTTGCTGAACGCATGGGCAGGTGTCTTTCACTCGACGTCCGGCAGTTGACTGTGATAAAAACAATACTTAATATCATATAATTGGAAAGATATCGTCAATATCTTTATTTTTACACGACTCGGTATGTGAACAAAATAGCATTGTTTTCACTAAAATTCGATCATTTCCATTTTTCAACGCTGCAAAAAATATTTGTTCATCTATTGAAACAACTACTTCCTGAGCATATAAACAGATATTAGTTGTAGCATGCCAGTAAAACTACGTAAGAAAATGGTTGCCTTCTTTATCAAAATTTATTTGTATTAATATTCATAATAAACATATGAATAAGAATTCTTGATTTATATTGCTTTAATTTCAATACATTTCTAAATCCCATTAAATTCCGTTTGTACGAATGCACTCGAAATTCCACCGTTTCCATTCCGCGTGATCTTGTTAGTAGGGAGCAAACTCGGTGTAAAGTAACGGCGGCATCTGTTTGTGTTCCAGGTGTGTAATCCGGAGTCCTTTTATGACGTGACTGAGGTTTCAGGGAAGTATGCAAACCGCTCGGGCTTATAACTGGAGCACGCCAGGAATTCGGACAGAAAATGCCGGCGTTGGCCCCATCCCAGTCGACGTCGTTCCTGTTTTTTCGTTTGTTTTTTGTGTCCTGCTTTTATTTCGCGAACTCGTAGGTGGCCAGGAAAACCGGCTTGAGCACTCGTAGAAATTAACGGGGAAAAAATTAATTAAATTTTTCTGCGTTTCCTCTTTTAGTGTGGCGGCTGTTTTGTTGAAATTCCGTTTTAAATAAAAGAGGGGGTGTAATTAATTATGGCCGTTTAAAGGAAGAAATGGAGAGCGGTATAAAGTGAGCTATTTTGAAGCTGCATATCACAGATTATTAAAAAACTATGTATAATACATTCCCACTAAGTTTGTTTTATAATTATTCTTAAATTGTCATAATTTGCATTTTGACATCGACGATTGAACCATTCTTGTTGTTTTTAAAAATATATTAATTGGAAAAATATGCATTCTGACAGCGATGATTAAACCATTTTTTGTTGTTATTTTCACAAAATATTTTTTACAATAAAAACAAAATACAATGGTTTAGTCAGTATTGTCAATTATTCTTAAATTTGCGTAATATACATTGCCAATTTAATAATAATGGTTTTAGTGAGAATGGAAAATACATAGATTTAAAATAATAAAATCAAATATCTATCGAAACAACTAGTTCCCGAGCATATACTCCGTTGGACATTGAATTATACAATAGATATTTGTTTGTTGCATACCAGTACTGATATTGGTGTATTTGTGAGAATAAATTATGCTATTGAACTTCATCAAACTTAACAACTTATTATTTTTATTTTTGTCAATATAACTTGTTAATAATTACAAGGCTATCTGTAGACAAGTGTTTCGGGATTCAGTCCTATCGGTACAGCTCTGCTCTATAAACCCATAGTTGTTAAGGTTGCGGTTTAGTAGAAAGAGATGGCTATATAGAAAAATGGAAATAATCGTTTGAGAAATGAGCCATTCTTTTGAATTTAATAATATGAATATGTTTTTACATTTTTTATCTACTATGCATAAAGTATCAGTCTAAATAAAAAAATAAATAAATTAATTTTCGTGTATTACGTCAATTTACTAGTTCAAGTTAGAAAAGAAAATTGTAAGATATAATGAAATTTATAGGTCATGTCTGCTAAGTTATTTGAAGGCAGAATTTAGTGAAATCCTTTAAATTTTCATTGCACAAGTTTTTATTGGTAAAAATATAATTTGAAATATGCTATAAATTTGATCAATTTTCATTGTTTTTCATAATTGTTTTTCACACAAACTAAACATTAAAATAATTTTGAATTCATCTCATGAAATTCCTGCTTATTTTAAGATTACTTTGATGTATAATACAATATTGTTCATTTATCACAACAGCTATCTAACTCGAATTAGTAATTGCCGATATTTATACGTACCGTCTTCACTGGGATATCAGATGAAAGTGATCGCGCTCGATGAATAACATGTGCAATGTCTGGATTTATCGGTTCCGAACAAATTTTTATTTTTCCTTGTTTTTGGCAGTTACCAATTCACAAATATTCGGAAAAGCAAAATTAAGGGTAATTATTGTTGCCCTTGGTTAATTATAACTGAAGATCTATTGATAAAGTGTTGATGAAATCCAGGGGGTATATGCATAATGCTGTCCCCTGAAGTTTATTAATACATCGGAATTAAAAGGAAAGATATAATGATATAATGCAGGTGGAAAACAGAAAGAAACATTCTTAAGCAGCAATATTTGTACAATGATTAAGCCCTTTGGTAATCTGTGAAATAAGGCTGGAAATCCGAAATGCGGATACCAAGAATCGAAGCAAGTTATTTTTCTCTTTTTTTATTTATAAAACGATTTATAAATGACAAGTTGGCATTAATGACGTTTTTCGAATCAAAAGAAAATGAAACTCCCATCAAACTTCATCATCAAGCGTTACGCTTCGAAAAAACCGAGCAGAATCCTACCAACGAGCGTCTACAGATTCAACCCGGAAGCCCAAAACAAGAAACCCCACGTTCAAATCTTCAACGTCGACACCGCGAATTGCTCCATGGTCCTCGACCTCCTAATCAAGATCAAAAACGAAATGGACCCAACCCTGACGTTCCGCAGATCGTGCAGAGAGGGCATCTGCGGTTCGTGCGCGATGAACATCAACGGCACCAACACCCTGGCTTGCATCTGCCGCATCGAAAAAATGAGCCGTGTGAAAATCAACCCCCTGCCCCACATGTACGTAATCAAGGACTTAGTAGTCAACTTGGAACGATTTTACAACCAATACACCCAAATCAAACCCTGGCTGATATCTTCCTCGCGCGATAAAATGGGCACCAAGATGTACCTCCAGAGTATTAAAGATCGTGATAAACTCGACGGGCTTTACGAGTGTATCCTATGCGCGTGCTGCTCGACGGGGTGTCCGTCCTACTGGTGGAATCAGAAGGAGTATCTAGGTCCTGCCGCGATTATGCAGTCGTACAGGTGGATTATTGATTCCCGTGATGCGGGTACCAAAGAAAGGTTGGATATGCTGAAGGACGCCGCTTCCGTTTTCAAGTGTCACACGATTTTCAATTGCACCAATACGTGCCCGAAGAATTTGAACCCGGGGAGGGCGATCGCGCTGATGAAGACGCTGCTGGTTGGGATTAATGAGAAACCGCCTCCGGATATTGATCCGAACAGTTTGAAAAAATAATTTTGTATTAATTGTATTATTTTGAAGATTTAAGTATTTTTTGTTTTCATTATTGTGAAATACGACGTAAAATCTATTTTTGATCTTTCAAATAAGATATAAGAATTTAGGGCCGGTTTTTCAATAGTGACTTTAAAGGCTGAGTTTAAAGTAAAACTTGGCTTAAATACGTGTTTGTCTTTTTCAATTAAGGCTTATAACTAAACTGCGGTTTAAATTCGAATTTTCCTAAACGGCCCACTACCACCGTTTATAGCGCTAAACACGAATTCATAACCAGGCCCTGTTAACTCCATAGGAATTTTCCGTTCAACGTTTGGTAGATTGCCCCGGCAACCACTTGGAGCGCTGAACGCAGAAATGTCTCTTTCTAAATTATTTCCGTCCTTCTTCCTCTTACACCTACTATACCCAAAAACAAAAAAAACACGCTGAAGCACGAACTCGTAAACATGACGTCTGCTACCGTACATGTATAACCTTAATTTGTGTCGTGATCTATCTTGGAATTTATTCATAATATGGGCAAAAATAATGTTATAAAATGTTAAAATAAATGTCGTGTGTTATTGGAATTTGAAGGATTATATAAACGGGTAAGCAATAATCATATAATTCAATAGCAAATAATATTTCTTGCAAACAAATATGACAAAGCGTCATTAGGATTTTACTTATTACAAAATCATCGTCAAGTTTTGCTGTACTTGTTTATAAAAATGTATCTTTACTAAAGATTCTTTAGTATATTTAGTACATGTGTTTGTATGAAATAATCCATTGCAAAAAAAGTTACTATTAACATATTCATACGAAAAAAAGGAAGAACAGTCTTTGAGAATTTTTTTTAATTATTAGAAGCACATGTTTAAGACGTTTTGCCTCAATTTATTGCAAGAAATATTATTTGTTATGAAATTATATGATTATTGCTTATCTGTTTGCATGTTCCTTTGAAATTACAATAATGCAGAACATTTGTTTTAAGATTATCCTCTCTTACAAATCGAAAATATCTTTGCCAATGTTTCACTATTATAATATCAGATTATATTTTATAATTTGATATTAAAAAATAGTGAAACAATATTGGCAAAGTATGAAATATTATATGAAATATTAAAATAATTTAAATTAACGCGGTATTTCCCTCCTCCCCCGCATTCCGCTGCTCGATTCGACACTAGCGACGCTTGTGGTTTCCGGGGCATACTAAATGAAACTTTGAACGAATCTTTCTATTGGAGTTATCAATCTAGGTAAGGTAATCTGTGTTCATAACCTCAAAATATTTGACATGCATTGATTAAATTAGATTGACGACTCCTAGGGGTCTCCACGAGTCGTGTGTTTAGTTCGCCGAACCACTCGATAAGGGGGCGCTGTAATCGAAAATTACGTCACGTAATGCTGTTGGGGGGCTTTTTACAGTGCGGGACATGCTGTGTGGAACATCGAGCGGTTTTTGAAAAACAACACAAAGCTAGAAATTATAACAACGAGTATAAAATATGTATTATAAATAAATTTTACATTTAAATATTTATTATGCATAATAAATTAAAGTCGCCTTCATCAAGGCATTGCACATAGAACACACTAGTCTGATGAGGTTCGAAAAACCGAAATGGCCATCACTAGTTATCCATACGCTAGATGAATGGTGGCTGAACGTTTCATTAAATATTTATCATGCAATTAACAAAAATAATATTTATAATTAGATTTCACAAAACATTGTCCACATTCTCTTTATGAAACATTTGGGGAATCTATTTTAATTTGGATTGTCATTTATTTCCTTTTTTTTGTAATTTATCTGGTTTTCCAAAGGGCAACATCAGTCATGCACACGTTAAACACTTCCAACGCACGGAAAGATTTTCACCAACACTGACTGCTCCGGGGTGATTTTTTTCTATTAACAATTTCGAACGAATTTTGGGATACGATAGACGCAATGATAACCTGACTCAACTCAAACTTGATTTTTTTTTGTGCATTGTTCATATATAAAATATGTATTATACATAAATTTTACATATAAATATTTATTATACAATTAACAAAAATAATATTTACTATTAGATTTCACTAAACATTGTCCACATTCTCTTTATGAAACATTTGAGGAATGTATTTTATTCTGCACTGTCATTTATTTCCTTTTTTTGGTAATTTATCTGGTTTTCCAAAGGGCGACATCAGTCATGCACACGTTAAACACTTCCAACGCACGGAAAGATTTTCACCAACACTGACTGCTTCGGGGTGATTTTTTTATTAACAATTTCGAACGAATTTTAGGGGACGATAGACGCAACGATAACTTGACTCAACTTAAACTTGATTTTTTTTCTGTATTGTTCATAATTGAGGGAAATTTGAAATTCCGACATTAGCGGAAGTCCATCGAGCGATTCGGCGAACTAATTATGTGAATTTTGGGAATTATATAGAATTAGCTGGGTCTGAGTTGAAATTTTTAACATGATGTGGACGTCATTGGATGTCTAGATTAGAAATTATGAATAATTATGGTCTTGCAAGGGGATAGATTCCCTTGCAAGACCTAAAATGAATTCATTTTAATATTTATTTATTTATATATATATATATATATATATATATTAATGTTTTAGGGTTCCGGGTAGTTGACGAATTTGGAGGCTTTTATTTGCCAAAAAATATTTACAAAACACTTTTTTCAACTTTTCAAATTTTGTATCCGACGCAGAAAAAGCACTTACCAAAACACCAAAAAAATTTTGGAAATTTATCAACACCCTTAAGTCCAATTCTGACATTCCTCTATCAATGCATTATAACAATAAGAATCTAACTAATACAAATAATATTGTAAATGCGTTTGCGTCACATTTTTCAATGTCATATGCGCACACTTCTTTGCTTTCATTTACCAACTCTTCTGTTGCAGACGTACTTCATATCTCTGAATTTGATCAACGTTCTGTCAAAGATGGACTCAGTAAACTGGGTAATAAATTGTGCGCTGGGCCTGATAATATACCTGCCCTTATTTTAAAAGATTGTCGATCTACACTATCTACTCCTATTAAACATATCTTCAATTTATGTCTGAAGAATGGTACGTTTCCTGATATTTGGAAGAGAACACGAATAATACCAATTCATAAATCCGGAGACAAGAAGTTAATTGTAAATTATCGTATTATATAATGAATACATATCTCTTTTTGTTAATTTAAAACTTACTGAAAAACAACATGGTTTTAGGCCTAAACGTTCAACTGTTACCAACCTTGCATTACATACGCAACTTTTATCTCTCTATCTTGATGACAGAGTTCAAGTTGATGTGATCTACACAGATATTTCAAAAGCCTTCGATAGATTGGACCATGGTATATTACTTACAAAGCTTAATAATATTGGTTTTTCTCTTTCGCTTTGTAGTTTGTTACATAGTTATCTTGTGGGGCGGTCACTCTTTGTTGAATCTAACATATTTACCGCGGCAACCGGTGTACCCCAAGGGTCCGTACTTGGGCCAACTCTTTTCAACTGTTACATTAATGACATTATAAAGGACATAAATGTTGACTCCTTCTTATTTGCAGACGACCTTAAAGTTATTAAACCTATTTTCTCTGTGAATGACAGTATAGCTTTACAACACAATCTTGATGCGATTAGTAGATGGTGTAAAATTAACAATTTACTATAAATCCCAATAAATGTAAATTTATGTCTTTCTCGCGAAATAGAACTATTTTCAATTTTGATTATACAATAGATGATACCCCAATTTCTAGAGTAAATTCCTTTAGGGATTTGGGTGTCATTTTTGACGAGAAACTGTCCTTCAATCTACATATTGAGACTTTAGTATCATCTGCAAACCGTTTGTTAGGTTTTATTTTTCGTAATACAAATCTATTTAAAGACATTAATTCAATTATCACCTTGTACTTTGCTTATAGTGATAGGCTGTACCCAGCGCTGTTGGTCTAGTCGAGATCAGTATAAGACTGTAAAGTGCATGATCAATGCAAGACTAATCAGTGCAAGATTGTGCTCGTGGTTAGTCCAGTTCCTCATTATATAGAACGACGGGGTCCATAAACTTGATTAGCTGATCGAGGGCGCATTGTCTATCGGTTGGGGGTGATGCGTGGTGTAGCACCACGTCGCTGTGCGAGAGAGGGTAATTTTATGTTTTTAGGTATGTCTTGTAAGGCGACACAGAGAGGGTGAAATTCCTTAAACATCAGCTTTAAATATGGCAACTTTTTTAATAATCCATTACAAATCCACTGTAAAATGCCTTTACTGGTCATTGGGTTTAATATTAAATAAATAATAAATTATTAACAGATGCTTTAAAATAAATAAATAAATAAATAAAGAAACATAAATATACCATTCTAAATATCACAGAAACTTATTACAGAAAAGTTATATCGATGACTTTCAATTTTTTCTTTTTGTCCTTATTCGATGTTTGGTTCTCGTCCTCATCCTAATCTTCTGAGAATTTTCTTTTTCTGGCTCTTGCCAAAATGGTTTGGGGGTACTTCCCACGTGTGGATGTCCCTCTGCACGGGTATATGCCCGTTTGTATACTACGTAGTTTTTCTATATCCGCAATTGAAATTTGTGGGACAATTTTCAGAACATTTTGTTCATGTATATTAACCGGTTGTATCTTAGGGACACTAATCACTTGTCTATCCTCAATGATTTTCAATAGTTCGGGAACAATTGTCTTTACCAGTTCATCGATGTTTAGGGTTGGTTTGGGTTCCTGTACAATTTTAGCATAGGAAATCGATTTTCCTAAATCGATTTCCTATGCTAAAATTATAAGTAAGTATAAAGACTCCTGTCTCTATACTTACTTTTTTCTTTGCTTCATTGTATAAGATTTTTTTCTAAAAGTTTTATTTTCTGAATTGCCATTTCCGTTTTATAATGTATTTGGTTTGAGTTACGTGAAGAGATGAATATAATTAAATAATTAAAACACTAACATTTTCTTCACTAAAAACATTTATTTACGCTAAATGTACATTTCGAGCACTATGTGCTCATTATCAATAGCTTACTGAGTAAAATATAAAAAGGTTGCGGGATACTTATATCTATAGGGATTATGGGAAAAACGTGGGTGAGGTTAACACTTGTGTTTGTCGGGGTTATTTGTCGGTATTAACTCTAATAACGGATTATTCAGCGGACTTAAATCGAAATTAAGCAAATTATTTTGGTGCTTTTTCATCTGTATGGCTTCCAACATATTTAATTTCTTACTAGACGAATGTTTTAAAAATTTTATATTATTTTCCGAAAATTTATGGCCGGTCGTTAAAGTGTGATGTGCAACTGCTGACTTTTCAGAGTTAAAGTTCTTGATATGATAATTGTGTTCCTTAAATCTGATACCTAGTGATCTTTAGCTTTGTCCTATATACAGTTTTTCGCAGTTGCTACAATGAATTCTGTATATACGCGGTTTTTCTAAATTTCCTATTTTATTAAATGTGTTTCCTAATAATGATTTTAGTTGGGTACTTGTATAAACAGCCGGACGTAGTTCACATTTAATGAAATTAGGCAAAAGGTGGCGCTTGCGTCGTCTTTAATTTATTATGATTAATAGCCGGACGTAGATTGAATTTTCTTTTTTCTTTTTCTGTATTTTCAATTGTTGGGGTATGAGTCTACAAAATTTACTATTACTTTTTTTCATTTTTTTTAATCGAGTTGCACGTTTTAGTTTATGTTTATATATATGTTTGTTGATTAATTTACTGATTATGTTTCTATTGTAATCTAACGATTCAGCTATTTCTAATATTACGTTGAATTCTGTTTTTCTATTTATTTCTGATAAAGGTAAGTTGAGTGCCCTATATATCATGCAATTAAATGCAGTCCGTGGAAACATAAATTAGTTATGTTTCCACGGAATGAATGTACTTTAATTATATGTGCGTGTGCGTTGATTTCCTAAATTCTAATTTATCGATATTTCTACTTATTATGAGATCTAAGAAATTAAGTTGTTTGTTGTTTTCTAATTCACAGGTAAAGTTAATACTCTTGTATTGCTGTTTAATGATTTTAAAAGGTTATCTATATTTATATTTTTATTTACAATTGCGAACACATCATCTACATATCGGTACCAGACTCTTGGAAAATTTGGTATTGTATTTTCAGCTAGGTTTTCTAGGTTATTTAGAAATATGTTGGCAAGAAAAGGCGATAGTGGGTTGCCCATAGCTGTTCCAAAGGTTTGCTTATAGAATTTATTATTAAATACGAATGTATTGAAATCCATAATCATTTTTAATAAAACACTTTAAACTTTGTTTGTATAACCCTAAATTATATTTATTATGACTATAGTTTCAACAATTTACACTTGTCATTATCAAACTAAAAGTAAAACTTTTAGTTTAGTAATAAATATAATTTAGGGTTATACAAACAAAGTTTAAAGTGTTTTATTAAATTGATAAACAATGTATAACAAAGTTGAAGCCTCAGTTATTAATAATAACCATTTTTGTTCTAAGTATTGGACTATTTCATCATTCGGTATGGCGTTATCAATTAACAGTTGTTGTAGAATTAATAGTGTCTCTTTAATCGGTACACTTGGGTACAGAGATTCTACATCAAACGAGATCAAAATTTCATCTTGTTCTAATTTTATGTTATTTAATTCTTGTGTAAGATGGATGGAGTTTCTTACAGATCTGTCATTGTTGATATTTAATGTTTGAAATTTCTGAACTAACCATTTTGAAATATTGTACGTTAGTGAACTGATACTATAATTAACGTTCTTAATAACATTATATGACTAAATAAATTTGGCTTCAGGGACCGGAATTTTCGAAAGTGCCTTGGCAGTCAACGTGTTGAAGTACCGTGGTCAATTGAAATTACGCGAAGTGCAGTAAACCAAATTGAAGTGAAGTACACAGACTACAACCATGATTATTAGTAACATATATGGTGGTGAATTTAAGTGAAATTAACAGAAGTAAAGAATATAAAAATGTCTAACTATTTTTTTTTTTTTTGTCTAACTATTCGTTATTAATATCTAAAGTAATAATATAATAACATTTGTGGCAGAATTGATTTCTTAAACACGTCGATTAGGTTACTTAGGAGGAGTCTCGCGGATATTGTACACTAGATGTTAGCTTGCCCACATACATATATATATATGCATATTTGTGTAATTTATGTTTTTAGTCAAATTGTAAATGGCTGGTCCGTTCAATAAAGAATTATTATTAAAGCGCTTTTATAAAAAGTTAATTTTTTTCACGTTTCATTTTAATGTTAATTTAGTTATGTAATGAATAAAATAACATTTATAAAAATAGTTACTTTAAATTTTAACACGAACGAAATTGCGATTTCAGTTCAGAACGAAAAAAAAAATCGATTATTTTTTTGACGCGTTCACTTATTTTCCTCCCTACTTTTCCTCAGTCACGTCTCCTTTAAGGGCGGCCCGTAAAAAATACATATCAGGGATGATGCTCCTATTTTCCAGATAGGGCGGTCTTACTTTACATACGGTTTTATCCGGAGTAAATGAGTTTCGAAGAGGGAACGTAAAATGGCTAATGAGACTGAAAATAAACCGTGCCCGTTCACTCTGCGGAATTAAAGTCTCACGGCAGTTTATTCGCACAACTAAAAACGTTACCGCGTGAAATCTCAAACGTGTTTGAAATACACGTTTAAATAAATAAAATACATAACATATTTTTTAAAAATTAAGAATATGTTTACTGCGAGTAGTTGTAATCTTGATAAATATAAATAGAAAATTGATATGCAACAGCAGGTGTACATTATGTAATTCAATGTCCGGCGTGGGTATTTGCCCGGGAAGTAGTTGTTTTAATGTGCATTTGTTTATCGTACTTACGTAAGTAAGTCAATAGTCACAGAGCTAAATGTGGAAATAATTTGTTAATTATTTTCAAATCATTTTTATTTAATATATGTTGTAATCTTGTTTCTACAGCAGGGTTTTTTTATAGCTGATTTTTTAAAACATTGGCAATCAATGTGACTTATAAATCACAACTTGCCAAATACACTTGAATAATAATAATAGGCTGAAAGACCTCCGATCGACAGCCAATTCATTTACAAAATATAATTCTAATTTTATATATTATTGTCCAGATAAGAAAGGTCACCTTATCTCAGGAACTAAGACTCCTAGAGCTTTCAAATAAAAAATATTTTAATAAAAGTGACCATGAGAAAATGTTGGAAATAAATTTCAAGTTCGTATCTCTTCCAATGAACAGTCGAAAAATAATTCTGCGATTATCTCAAAAAAGTTCAAATAAAAGCATCATAAAACTACACTTTTTGAAATCATGATGTGTTTGTAAAACAAAAATGTTACAGAAATGTTTCTCTTACTCTTGAAATAAAGGGTGGGGGAAGGACAGAATTTATAAAGAGCAATTGAATAAAGATGGTTAGTTTGTTAATAATAATAAATTATTATAAATCATAACTTGTCAAATAAATTTAAACAATTAATAATAATGAATTATTTATTTCAAACAGCCAGGAGTCAAAAATACAAACATAATCAAAAACAGATAATTTCGAGTAAATATTTAAGAAATTGCCAATATCTGCGGAAATTTTATCTGAGACAGTAAAACGCCGATATAAGGAGCGAAAAGAAAAAATACTAATTAGTCTTCTAGAATACAGGAATAAATACGGAGAACCCTTATATTCTCCAGATCCATCAAAAGTAAATCACTCATAGCTCAAAGAGCTGAAAGTGATTATAGGATTGCAAAAAAGGTGATTACCACAGACTACAACAGACAGCCAGCTCTGTGTATTTTTTTGAACGCTAAAAGTAGCTCTTTCTTAAACAAAATTATTTCTCTTTCGCTCAACAGCGTTTCCGCATTCCAGGTGGCGCTGTACAATGGAAAATAATTTACAGGAATCTGTTCCTCCGTTATAATTAATCTCATCAGAGATGCTTTTATTAATGCGAGGTTTTATTTTATAGTAAGAAAATTCCCACACAGCAGATAATTCTGTTAAAAGTGAATTATTTTCGTAGGAAATATTTACAATTGTCAGTTTTTTGCGATAGTTGTTAAATTAATCCACACACTATCCATGTATAACGATAAAATTAAATAAAAGAGTGTATAACTAATATATTTAAATATATATATATATATATATATGACAAAAGTCATAGAGCTAAATGTGGAAATAATTTATTAATTATTTTTAAATCATTTTTATTTAATATATTTTTATAATGGACAAATTTTAAATTAATTGATAAATTCGTACATTATAGGATGGATTCCTTAAAAATAACATTACATTTTATCGATATAGATTTATTTGTTTACTTGATAGCCGAAAGACGCCGAGGACTGCTTCTCCCAGTTGAATGAATTGGTTGCCGGAATTCGTTCCATTCTTTATTTCGTTGCAGCGTTCTAAAATAGTGTAATGCGAATTAATATTTTGGCCCGAATTCGTTTCTTCTTTTATTTCGTTGGAGCGTTCTAAAATGCGAATTAAAATTTTGGCCGCTTTTTCATACAAAAATTCGTTCCTACCTCTATTTCGTTGAAGATATCTGAAATGGCTAGACACGAATTGGGCTTTTGGTTGCTTTTTGATACAGAATTCGATCTTTCCTTCATTTCGTTGAAGTTTTCTGGAATAGCTAGACGCGAATTAAAGTTATGGCTGCCTTTTGATACAGAAATATTGCTTCCTTTCTTCATTTCGTTAATGTTTCCCTTCTTTTTTTGCCTGCATTTTGATGCATAATTGATTCCTTCTTTCATTTCTTCATAGTTTTCTAAAATAGCTTGATTCGAATTAAAGTTGCCTTTGGATACAAAAATATTGCTTCTCTTCTTCATTTCGTTGATGTTTCCCTTCTTTTCCTGCCTGCATTTTGATGCATAATTGATTCCTTCTTTCATTTCTTCATAGTTTTCAGAAATAGCTTGATGTGATTTTAAACCTATGCTTTTAACATTCTTTTTTCCTTGATTACCTTTTGATAGAGAATTGGATTTCATCTTCTCAACGTTATAGTTGGTGACCATGACACCAATTATACAAGAACTCTCGTACTAATAGAAATACTTAGATTATTTTATAAAATAACTTTGACAGAATGACAAACACATTCACCAAAAAAAAACAACTTGATATAAAAGCAAATGTGCAATCTTTGCGTTTAAAACTAGCGCCATCTGGGTAACGGAAACGATGAAGTCAGAGCGAGACAGATTTTATCGGACAAATTTCCTGTGAGGCTAGTCCAGCCTGGTGATTACAATTTCCTACTGTTCAAATAAGCTAGAAACTATTTGCAGTAAACACACGCTAAAATAATTTATATTTTATAAAAACAACGCGATTTTTTTCTCGCGTGCTTGAATTTAGTAACTGCTTTGTAAAAGGAACCATCAAAATAAATTAATAACAAAAATCTTCAACGTAAAACACGACTTTAATATAACTAATGTTTTTAATATTTAGACATTGGTAGTTCATATTGTATAAAATAAATATGAATAAATTATTAAAAATCAACTAATAAAACACAGATTAGATTGAATAACTTTAAATTCTCGACTAGTTTCGGGTTATTAGCCCATTTTCTCTTGATTCAATCTAATCTGTGTTTTATTGGTTTATTTTTAATAATTTATTCATATTTATTTTGTAAAATACAACGTTTCACACCGAAATCCTCCGATGTTTATTATTTACAAAATTTAAAAATACGCCCGATAGGAAATGGCAATTTTCCATACGTCTGGTTAGTGGCAACGCGTCGCAAATTCGCGAGTTCGGCTCAGATCGAGTAACGGTCCATCGAATGGAGTATTGCAGACACTGATTGGAATTTATGGGTTTCCGAACGTCGTATATCTAAGCCGGAATCGAATAGTGCACACACACACACTAAAGCAGACAACACACACACGCAGGGATCCGCAGCGCGAATTTTTTTATCAGATAAGCCGTAAATTTGCATTTAGAACTGATTCCTTGATAAACATTCGTGTAACTAACAAAATGAAATAACCTGAATGCGCACCGAAAAATATATACAGAGAGCTTTTTTTATCAGTATACATTTCCCCTATGTATGCCTGCAAAATAGGCGAGTCAAACTCATTGATGTATATATATTTGGTTGTCTATAACCCGCAACTGAACACACATATGCCAAATAATCAACTAAACATACACACATTAATCAGTTCAATGCGTTTGACTCGCATTTTTGCAGGTATACACTTCCCCCAATGTATACTGATAAAAAAACCTCCCTGTATATATGTTATGTATGATTAATTCTTATTTATTGTAATGTAATAATTAACATTCCGCTTTATGGTTCATTCTATATCACCGAAGGACAATCCCCGGTGACATTTGCATCCGTTTTCGATTTCGTTCACGTGAAGAAGATTACCCGTTTACGGCGGTTATAAAATACAGTTGCGCCGCATTTTATCACGTCCTTAAATCAGGCCTCTGCGAACGCAGAATTTTCGTTCCCGGGGAAACGTGGGAAATTTCACCACTGCCCGATAATGTAGA
Organism: Philonthus spinipes; assembly: GCA_963082785.1. Taxonomy (NCBI): domain Eukaryota; kingdom Metazoa; phylum Arthropoda; class Insecta; order Coleoptera; family Staphylinidae; genus Philonthus; species Philonthus spinipes. The sequence continues at coordinate 7,853,132 of OY720314.1, forward strand.
TTTTTTTGCGTGCCGCGACCGCTAATATTCACGTCGTCCGCATGCAAATTGAACGAAAACAGAGACGAAAATATAAATAAACACAAACGCATTTGTAAATAACAGTACAACATAAAATACATGCAAAGATGATAGTTAAAGGAGATTTTTTATTTGTGTTATAGTAACGAAATTGTTTTCTCAAAGTATGAATATATGATATATTTCATTAAAACTTGCATTAAAGGAAATAATTTGAAAATAATAAAGGATTTTTTTTTCTTTAATCGCGACATAAATTGGCAAACATCGATTATAAATTTATATGTATATATTATTTTCTTTCAATTGTTCTGCAATTCTGCACTAACGAAGTAGACACTAAAGTAAAACACATATCTATTTGGAATAATGCACAGAGTAACATAATTGTACATATCAAATTCTTAAACCAAGTGACATATATTTGGAACAACTACTCCTGGTTTAGAGCAAATATGCATACTGGACATTGACGTAAAGGTTTACGTCAATGTCCAGTATGCAACGTTAAATGACATTGGATATTTGCTTGAGAAGTAGTTTTTTTGTTCAGAACTCGACGTGATTTTTAACACTATTCACTCTCTAGTATTTCAACTTTGTAAGTCAATAATGGCTCAATAATTGGATGAAAATAATTAAATCGAAATATTTCCTTTAAATCCATTTAAAACTACAGTGAAAAATTTCATCTTCATTATTAAAGATGCATTATTTAAAAATAATAATTTTTATTCGTAGAGTTTTAATACCTCGACACCCAATACGGGTAAAAGAGGATAAGATTAAGAATGAAATAGTTTTAATAATCTATTCATATTTATTATTATAATATGAACTTGCAAAAATAATAAATTATAAAGAGTTAATGTTACCTCTCCCAATGTCGCCTTTGTTTCTGATATTCAGAGTACTTTACGTCTCGTTTAAACGATCCGTCACGCGGAAACGATGCGTGTTGTATTTTTATTTCGTGCTAACGGTCTCTAAAAATTGCACGAAATCGACTCCCGCTAGTCCCAGAAATAAATGAACGGATTCGCAGCAACAAGTTGTTCCCTGGGTGCATTTAAGCCCTTCGACGGCGGCCGAGTAATGATGATTTGAAATTTTTACACACACAAAAAAATGGAAATTATTTATTTAATTAATAATAATACCCCGACACCAATTGGTAAAAGGGGACATCAATTATATATACAGAGAGCTTTTTTTATCGGTATACATTTCCCCTATGTATACCTGCAAAATAGGCGAGTTAAACGCATTGATGTATGTGTGTTTAGTTGCCTATAACACGCAACTGAATACACATATGCCAAATAATCAACTAAACATTCACACATTAATCGGTTCAATGCGTTTGACTCGCAAGTTTGCAGGTATACACTTCTCCTAATGTATACTGATAAAAAAACCTCCCTGTATATATATATATATATATATTAATAATAATATTTATTTTTCATTATAGTATTTGAAATATTGAATAAATAATATATTGATAGTAGTTTTACAAATCGAAGACAAATTGTTTGTGTTGCGAATATGTTATACCCACAGGTAGCGTAGAAGTGACTCTTCTTTTCGCGCCAGTTTATGACATTTTTTTATGCTCCTCCTTATATTTAGGATATTTTTGGAACGAGCAGAATGTCCTCCTGACTATTTATACAAATTATTTGATCTTCGCATATCGTTCCCTTGTGATGCTCTTTTCCGAACGTGGAAAAAGAATACAGAGACACTAGCTGCTAGACTCTGTCGTAATATACAGGGTCCTGCAACAGTGTGTCGGGCTTTCCTAGCGCCATTCCCGTGAAAAAAACAAAAAATGTTTCGTACAAAAAATTATTGATTTAAAAATCTTTATGGCGTAAAATTATTTTCAAACATACTGGGTGTGCAGTATAACAAAAATATTTGTATTTTTTAATGGAACACCCTGTATTTATTCAACCTTTATAATGACATTTTTCAACCTCTACATTGTTGTCCGTTTAGTTTTTTATTATGTTACAGTGTTGCCAATTTACAATTTTTTTCTTCAAGTATCATGCATAAGCAAGCTCAACTTTAAAAAATCGTAGCGACCTCTGTTTTTGAAGGTTAGAATAACTTTTAGCAAATATCTCAGTGTGGTTAATAAGCAACGTTTTATTAATGAGCAATTTAAATTTAGTAATACAGGGTGTTCAGAGAAACACGCCAAACTTTCCAAATTTCCAAGCGGTATAACCCATTATTTTTAAATGGAATGCTCCCTATTTTATATCATTATTCGATAGGTCTTTTTCTTCTCTTCAATTTGATGGGGCATATCTTATGTCTAAACCCCATAGTTGTTGAGATATTCAATATTTTTCACAAAAGTATCCATTTAATTACATTTCTATGCACTCTAGTAGGCCATGCTGAGACGAAACAACTGTCAAAATGTACGACCTTGAGCAAAAACCCTAAAGTTATGGGCCATTTGCGAGAAGCAATACGAAAAAAACGTCCGGAATTGTGGAAAAATAATTCATGGCTTTTGCATCACGATATTGCTCCTGCTCATTCATCATTGCTTGTGAGATATTTTTTGGACAAAAACAAAACGACAATCATGCCTCAGTCATTCACCGGATTTGCCTCCGACTTTTTCCTATTCCCAAAAGACCTATAAAAGGACGAAGATTTGCAACGATTGATTGAATAAAAATTGCATCGCTGGAGGCTATAACAAAAAGTGCTTATGAGAAGTGCTTTATAAAAACCGTTGGCACAACACAAGTGCATGTTATCTGAGAGGGATTACTTTCAAGGGGACAATATAAATATTCATGAATAAATAAATATATTTTATCGAAACCCGCCTAGCCCGTTTAGCCGAAAAATTTGCCTCAAACCCTATCAATTACAATCTCCTACACCCTTTGTGCATTCCCCGAAACCAAAATATCACTCCCAAACGTAAACGTTTCACTATCACCATTCATGATTTCATTTCATCATTTCATGACTTTAGTGATCACGACGAGTAAATTCAATTTACAAGACAATGGACGACATTAGCGATCAAAACCTTTTTGACACAGCAACTGACAAGGACAGACGCCTACAAAATCAGGCGGAAAGACCAACGGTCGATAGCCAATTGGCAGAAGAATTTATTTTTATGTTAGTTATTTATTGTATTCATTTATTATTATTACTTTGTTAAAAATAATCTGCCAATAAAGATTTATATATATATATAAATATATTTTTATAAAAATATATAAATTTATAAAAATATATTTTTATAAAAAAAGTCACCTTACTTCTTCAACACCCCTCGTATAAGTTTATAATACAATTCTGGTAATAAAGATATTGCTCACTCTATTTTATGGATTCTTTTAATTTAGTTGCATTCAATTTTTTATTGATAAATCTTATTTTTAAAATCATTTTATGACGATAACATTCACAATTGATCCTAATCCACAAATAATTCCTTATTCTTATTTCTTATATCATATTTCCTAAATAATAAAAATAAAGAAGAGATTAGTCTCTTACACGCGAACGTCAAATTTCAGAAGAGCGATTCACATATTCGAGAAGGGCGATCCATCAGCCGGGGCACAATTGCCGAAAGTCACGAAGACTTGTCGCCGAGGATTCATTATGGTAATTAAGCGAAAGTTTACGCTCCGCGGGAAAACATTCCCAGATAAATTCATATTTATGTTTCGGGCGCGAATTTTACGAAAACGCCATGAAATTATAATCAGCCGAATAATACGTCGAAGTTTAATACGCTTAACATTTATGAACGGATCTTGTTTTATGTGTATTTGAATTAATTTTGTTTTCAATTTTAATAAATGAAATACTTTTGTATAATAAGGGTGCTGTTTAGACGAAAGAGATAGCTATATAAATATTGGCAATCACTAATTCGAGTTAGATTGCTGTTGTGATCAATGAACAATATTGTATTATACATTAAAGTAATCTTAAAATAAGCAGGAATTTCATCACATGAATTAAAAATTATTTTAATGTTTAGTTTGTATGAAAAACAATTATGAAAAACAATGAAAATTGATCAAATTTATGGCAAATTTCAAATTACATTTTTGCTAATAAAAACTTTTATTATGAAAATTTAAAGGATTTCACTAAATTCTGCATTCAAATAACTTAGCAGACATAAGCTATTAATTTCATGATATCTTACAATTTTCTTTTCTAACTTGAACTAGTAAATTGACGTAATAAACGAAAATTAACGATTTATTTTTTATTTAGACTGATACTTTATACTTGGTAGATAAAAAATGTAAATACATATTCATATTATTAAATCCAGAACAATGGCTCTTTTTTCAAATGATTATTTCCATTTTACTATATAGCTATCTCTTTCTATTAAACCGCAACATTAAATTAAATTGTTATTCCATTTAAATTATATTTGTATCTATGAATTGTAGAAATTTTCAATGTACAACATTGAGGTATAATTTAAATTAAATATAAAATGGAAGAGAAACATCTCTGATGGGATTTGAACCCACATTCCCCGATTGCCGGTCGGGTGCGCAACTACACCATAGAGACCTGTGGTATCAAATCTCCATACAGTGCTTCAAATCCGCCTATATTTAATTTGTTTGTATAACGTGGATTGTTTATTGTTGACTATAAACTACTAGATTTTGATCTCAAGAGAATTCAAGAATAAACTTAGTACCATTTATTTATACAGAAATTATTTCTTGCAATAAATACTAGTTGTTTGTAAGAAAAGATAATCTTTCTCTTAAAAAAATATTATACAGTTTCTATTCGTTTCGGCTATTGACATTGACGTTTCATAGCCTATATTTATTTTCACGAGTAGAAATATATTAATTAAAATACTATTTTATACTAAAAATCCCACTAAAAGGATCTTGATACCACTTTTATGCTTGTTTGTAAATTTGGTGAGCAGAAATTTCCAAAAAAAGGTGATTTCGCATGATATTTCCCTATATTCAGACGTATCACCAACTGCACGGTATATTGATATATTTTTAATTGTTTTGTCTTGATAATGACACGCAAAACAAAAATTGTTTTTGTTTTATTTTGCGTGTCATTATCAAAACAAAACAAAATCAATTTACAACCATGACTCCCTTTCGCTTTCAAGACGGGAAAGCAACACTTCAATATAAACGCACCCCCACTCGTGATGCAGACATACTATTTGTACAAGTTTAAATATTCAGCAAGGGGAAGCCATGAAATATAGAAGAAGAGAAAAAAAGACGGTTTGGGGGAAAAAGCGGGGGGGTTCTGTTCTCGTGTTCGGGGCGAAGCACGAAACCCACGACGTGGAGGAGATATAACTAAGAGTTATGGTGCACCATATAAAACGCAGTCCGGGGGTGTTTTATGCGTTTTCCCCCGCTGCGTGGTCGCACGGAAGGGGCCACTTACGGAAAATCGAAATTGATTTTAATAAATGATATTTAACGTCGATTCAAACAGTATGTCGTACTATGAGCAATGAAATTTATTGAATGCTGCACGAGCCAAATGCGAGTATAGCAATCGAAAAAACAAATATAGTGCAACGAAAAATCATTAACCAGTACAATTTTAGCACACATTGGAAATCGTAATATTGTGCTTTGAGAAATAAAAATGATTAAAATTGATGAATGATGTGTTTATAAAATTTTCTAATTTAAATTTTAATAAAGATTTATTAAAAAATGTTTTAAATACAATATTAAAATAGGAATCCAAGAAAACAAATATAGAAGTACTTGATATAGAAACAGAAGTAGCTTTAGATAAAATACACATTGAAATAGTTCGATCCCCGGTATTATTAAAATTTATTATTAAAATAGGAATAACGCTATATTTTGTTGTGATTGTGTAGTAGTTAGAACTATTAGAATATTTTCACAGAAAAAAAATTAAACATATAAAACCAATTATAATATTTTAATATTTATTTTCTGATGAGTTATTTTTTTAATATTTAGTATTTCCCCTGGTAAAGGGGGATATCGATTATATACATATATATATACAAGGTGTACAGAAAATGAGTGAAAAGCTTTAGGTAGCGTGACTCTTTAACTAATTTTTAGATAAAAATATTAACGAAAATAAGTCACACGGTCCTTCCTTAAGCCTCACGGGCCACTTAAAAGAACTATACATTTGGCAACGCTGGATCAAACAAGTGTGCATTTATCCTGTTTATAACTGCTACATCATCCGCTGGAGGTGTTGCATACACCTTTTCTTTTACAAACGAGCGTGCGTCGTTGCCAGATCTATTTTCATTAAAAGAATGCTTCTGATGAAGTTATCAAATTGTAAAAATATCCGATTTATGAATCATTTACATCAATGGAATTATACACGTGTCTAATTGATTGTTAATGCTATTGATTTTTTACAAAATATTTAAAAAACAATACTAATTTATAGTCACATTGTTAAAATTCCGAAGACCTCGTGAGCCTCAATGAAGAACCATACAACATATTTTTATTTGGATTTTCTATTAAAAATTAATTAATGAATTGAGTTACTTGAAGGTTTTCACTCATTTTCTGTACACCTTGTATATATATATTTAGTATTTGACAAATGGAATAGAATAATTTTAAATCAATTTAAAATATTCTTTTTACTATCAATGTCGCTTATAATATTTGTCAATTAAATTAATTTTAACATTGGGAATAGAGATAACTTTTGAAACAGCAAATAATAACTTGCATTTCCGATTAACTCAGTGACTCATCCTAATGCGCCTAACAACCATTGCAATTTTATCTTATATATACTTTTGTGTTTACCAATTGTAATGTAGAAAACGACACTAAAAATGCAACTTTGGTGTTGATCATTTGAGGAATAAACCACGAAACACTTTAAAACAATTTTTATTTCAAAACCAAACTACCTGAGAAAGTAAGATCCAGCCCTCAACACAAATAAACTTTCAAAAATAAACAGCCTTATCAATTAAATTGTATGATACCGTTATTTGAAAAATTATTATAATTTCGGTGGTAGAATATATATTTTTTAGTAATAATATATTAATTTGATGTGAGTATTTAGTTTGTTTGGGTATTAATGTTTTGATGGAATAAGGCTCTCGTTTCGCTGCAGAACATAAAATGTGCCATAATTAACTTGATGAAGCCACACAGATAATCCACTTACGGCTTGTGCCAAAAAGCTCAAAAGCGAAGCCCCACGAAAGGCCCTACTTTCATCAGCCTCCCCCTTCTGCTCCTCTCCCGCCGCCCTTATTCCATTCCAGAATAATCGATTTCGTATTAATATCACCATACAACAAGCATGTTTTCATATAAGAAAATTACTTTTTCCCTCCTCTCTCTTTCCGCTTGTTCCCCGCCGCACAATCCAATATAACTTATCTTAATCCCCTTGTAGCCGAAACGATAATGCATTATTGTGACTTTTATGCGGCATGATAATTGCCGGAATAAAAACGGTAAAATACGGCGAGTATATGAATGGGAATCTATAAATTTTGATGCCCGCTTTTTATGCGCGGCTGTAAAAAGGGTTTATGTAAGACACGTCGTAAACTTTATGCGGATTCGCTAAATAAACCATCCGTCACATTTCCATCTTATTTGTGTAATTGTATTGCTTTTTTTGTTACTTTCTGTTGATTAATATCACCGCAAAAAAATAAAATAAAAAACATGCAAATTAGAAAAATAAAATAAAGTAGATTTCCTTTTAAAAAATTCTAGATTAAAAATAAACGTAATCTGGAGTATAGTTAAATTCGCGAAAATCTAGTAGAAAAACAATAATAAAATAATTGGAGAAGAATTTGTAAATTGCTCCCCCAAGTAGAAACTAGGTAAGGGGATAGTTTTCTTGAAAAATATTGTCAGTCGCCACCCTCAAAAAAACTCCTGAATCTGCCCTTAAAAATCCAATCATATAGTTGTTGATCAGAAATAATTGTCGAGAGATCTTTTGAGTTGTGTATATTAATATACTATGTACAAGCTTTTTCTTAATACTAAAAATATATTTACAAATTAAACTAAAAATGTCTGTTAAATGGTGGGGGCAAGAAATTTACACAGGCGCGAAAACATCACTTTCCAATTACGAGATTTCCAGGTACCCGGTCCGACCACGAAAAAGGGATCGGATGAAAAGTCACTAAGTGTAAAATCCCATTAGAATTGCTCTTTTCGAGGACAGTTGTTATGCAACAGTAAATGTCTTATAATAGACATTTACTCTTGCATAACAATAACAATTGTATAATGCAACAATTTTTTGAATCGAAAATATTTAATGCAAAAAACAAAACAAAATATTAAAAATGAAATAAAAGTTACGTAATATAAAGCTATCTGCAGACACGTGTTTCGGGATTTGATCCCTCGTCAGTACAACCGTGCCATACATAATTGCAAAATTGTTATTTAATTTAATTAAAAATTAAAATTTTATTTAATTTATTTAAATAGCTGTGACCAACTGAATAATAAATCCTTTTTCTACAATACATTTTATATAATATTCTTCCTAAATGGCTATCGACCATAGGTCTTTCAGCCTTTAACAGAATTATCAGCTGTGGGAATTTTCTTACTATAAAATAAAACCTCGCAGTAATAAAAGCATCTCTGACGAGATTAATTATAACGGAGGAACAGATTCCTGTAAATTATTATCCTAAATGGCTATCGACCATCGGTCTTTCAGCCATTAACAGTATATTATCCACTTTTTTGTTAATAAATTTAATTATTTTTACAGTAAAATAATTCAAGCTAATTTCGGTGGATAATTCACGGAGTGTGATGCAGCTTTTTTTGTTCCGAAAGCGATAAAGAAAAAAAGGCGAACGAGAATAATCCGCAGCTTTTGTAAGTTCATTTATTTTCCGAGTCAGCGAGTGTGTGATCGCTCGCATCCTAGGAGACCCGGGTCAAGAATAGTTCCTGTAATCTCGAACAACAGCGGAATCCCAGATTGTAATTGCATCAGATAAAGTGATAGAGGTGCACACATACAGACGCAAACAAGAAGAAAATGTTTGCCATGCATATTAAGACAAACATGCAAGCGTGGACATTTTCTATAATTTTTATTTCCAAAGATTAAATATATTTATCAACAATCGGCATATTTAACAATATGTATTAAATATGCCGGATGTTGACGTGATCTAGTATACATAGGAAGTTTACATGTAAAAACAATTTTATGCAAATTTCTGCTACCGTGTTCATTTTAGAGAAAAACTGGAAAAATTGAAATTTATTCAGAATTTAAAAATACATTAAAAATAATACTTCATTATCTTTTAAACTCGGTGTATAAATTGCATTAGTCATACAAATTAAATTGCAAATCATAGAAAAATATCAAAATTGGCGTTAATTTTAAAGGAATCTTTTATATGAAACTCAAGGCTAATGCAATTTAATTATGTGATAATTTGAAAATTTAATTATATTTAATTTAGTATTTATTAATTATACATCGATTCTAAAATTGAACAAAGCATCATTTTAGACAGATTTTGAAATTCTAAACACATTATAATTATTTGAGTTATGTTATAAAATTACACGGGAAGCAGGAATTTGTAAACACATTTTTTTACATGTATAATCCCTATGTACACCTTGTCAACACCTGCAATATTTATATTTTATTCCCTTCTTCATCTGTATTTTTGAATACCATATATACACTTCTGTGCAATAAAATTAGGCACGCAAAATATGTTATCGTTTAAGGAGGACATGATAAGTTTCCTATTTACGAAAAAAATGTAAATATGTTATTAATGGTTTTAATATTTAGACATTGGTAGTTCATATTGTATGAAATAAATATGAATAAATTATTAAAAATCAACCAATAAAACACAGATTAGATTAAATAACTTTAAATTCTCGATTTTTAATAGTTTATTCATATTTATTTCATTCGTAAATATGTCAATTTCTTTAAGGTCAAAATGCCGCGTCATTTAGACAATTCAAAAATTCGAATTCTAACTAAAATAGAAGAAGGTTGTCAATTTTTTGAAATCAATATATCTCTATTATTATCATAGATAGAACAAAACTGTAAAGGACAAAGTTGTTGAAAATATTACACAGATTAATAACAAAAAATTTGAAAAAATATTTCGCCCATATTTTAGAAGATATGAAATCTGGACCCGTTATTATTACGAACGTTTTTATTTTTTCGAAAGGACTTAGTTTTTTTTAATGAAGGTTTTATTTTCAAGTTTGGTATTTTATCATTTATTGAAACTGCTGCTAGGCAATTAAAACAGACCCGAATTACACAACTAAAATATTGTGAAAAAATGTTATGAGACTTGTGTTTAATTTTATTGCACAGAAGTGTACATTTAAAGGTCTTTATTAATAGTTTTTTTTATATAAAATTGACAAATAAATAAACATATAAACAAAATTAAATATACAAACATGATGTATTTTGTATAATTTTGCTTTTTTTGTTTTAATGTTTTTATATAATTTTGCTTAATAGTGCATTCTACGCGAATAGAAAAGTCTTGACAAACGAGACAATCAGCAAGAACGCGAAAATACAAATATACAAAACAGTAATAAGACCGATAATAACGTATGCAGCGGAAACTATGACAATGACTCAAAAAGAAGAACACAAATTAAGAGTAGCAGAAAGATCAATAATTAGAAAGATACTAGGACCAAGACGAACAGAAAGTGAAATAAAAAGAAGAAATAACACAGAAATATTAGAAATACCGGAAGGAAAAGATGTTAACATAATCAAGACAGACCGTATAAAATGGTTGGGGCATGTATGGAGATCTGGAAGACATACCAACATAAAAGTAATAATGGAATGGAAACCGAACGCACAGAAGAGAAGAAGACCAAAAAGCAGATGGCAAGATGAGGCGGAAGCAGATATCAAAAGTATAGGAATTACCAACTGGAAGAAGAAGGCAGAAGACAGGAAGAAATGGAGAGAAATTGCGATTTAACACTGAGACAGCACAATGAGAGAAAATTACGGGGATTAATCCACCCCAATATAAACGGATTGTTAGGGCTTCAATCAGAAGCGGCGAAACTCCACAAGGAGTGTATTGTCATATATATATATCTGTATATATATATATATATATATACAGAGAGCTTTTTTTTATCAGTATACATTTACCCTATGTATACCTGCAAAATACGCGAGTTAAATGCATTAATGTATGTGTGTTTAGTTGCCTACAACATGCAACTGAACACACATATACCAAATAGTCAACTAAATATACACATTTAATCGGTTCAATGCGTTTGACTCGCGTTTTTTTGAAGGTATACACTTCCCCTAATGTATACTGATAAAAAAACCTCTCTGTATACTGATAAATAAAGCTCTCTGTATATAATATACATACCATCATCTTCATTGTGGTATTTACACATACATATATTATACAATATATTTAATATAAATTTATAAATGGCTATCGACCTTAGGTCTTTCAGCCACGTACGTAATAAAAAATGAAAAGTGAAGAATACAATATAAATGTGTTTTCAATTAGTGGAAAATTAATAATGATTTATTTATTAATAATAAATATAAATAAATTAATAACAAAACTACCAATAAACTAAATTAAACACAGATCTTTAGGTGGAGAATGATTCATCTATCTAAGAAGGATGAACTTTCAAAAATTAACAGCCTTAACAATTCAATAATGGTAGGTTTTATAAAGTCAGTTGCTTCAGATATTATTTTATTGAACTTGTTAATTGTTGAGGCTTCTACTTTGTTATGCATTGTAATTCAATTGTAATAAATGAAACACTTTTTTACTTTGTTTGTATAACTCGGATTGATTTTATTGTTGACTATAGTTTCGACAACCTTAACGTGTCATTATCAAAACAAAAGTACAAAAGTTTTGTTTTTATAGTCAACAATAAAATCAATCCGAGTTATACAAACAAAGTAAAAAAGTGTTTCATTTATTACAATTATTTTATTGTATTGTTTGTCTTTGTGGGAGAGAATTAGAATAGCGTCATCTTTCGCACGAGTTTATTTTCCACTGGTTTAAGGGCTTACATTTTTAAAGACGATTAGAATGAATTTTAATAAAAGGGTGATTCATTGAATCGAGACGAAAAAGCTCAGCTGCCAAACTATTTTGAATCTAACAAATTATTTAGTGATGAGCAGTTTGAATTTTGCGAGTGTTTTACCAACTGAAAAAATGTTCACAAATAATGCTGCATCAACACTAAAAACACATTAAATATTAATGTAACTTAGATGAAACGTTTTTATCTCTATTTTGCGCTATGGGTTATGCTCTTTCTTCAATCTTACTTAAAATAATAAATTTTTCATAAGGTGTACCACAAGGATCCCCATCATCATATCTCCTGTAGAACATTACGTTACGTAATTCGACAACTATATGCCGATATTAAATTAATTTAATTTAATTTAATTTAATTTATTTAGGTGGAGAATGATTCATCTATTTAAGAAGGATGAACTTTCAAAAATTAACAGCCTTAACAATTCAATAATTGTAGGTTTTATAAAGTCAGTTGTTTCAGATATTATTTTATTGTATTGTTTGTTTTTGTGGGAGAGAATTAGAATAGTTTCATCTTTCGCACGAGTTTATTTTCCACTGGTTTAAGGGCTTACATTTTTAAAAGACGGTTAGAATGAATTTTAATAAAAGGGTGATTCATTGAATCGAAACAAAAAAGCTCATCTGTCAAACTATTTTGAATCTAACAAATTATTTAGTGATGAGCAGTTTGAATTTTGCGAGTGCTTTACCAACTGAAAAAATGTTCAGAAATAACGTTGCATCAACACTAAAAACACATTATATATTAATGTAACATAGATGAAACGTTTTTATCTCCATTTTGCGCAATGGGTTATGCTCTTTCTTCAATCTTACTTAAAATAATAAATTTTTCATAAGGTGTACCACAAGGCTCCCCATCATCACTTCTCCTGTACAACATTACGTTATATTATTTGACAACTATAGGCCGATTTCTCTCCCTGTTGTCTATTTTTTCTAAATATTTTGAAAAAATCTCACCTGCCAAACTATTTTTAATCTAACAAATTGTTTAGTGATGAGCAACTTGACTTTCGCAAATGTCGTTTAACTTTACCCACTGAATAAAATTGTTCACAAATAAAGTTGAATCGACATTAAAACAATATTAAATATTGATGTAAATTTTATGCAATATATATATACAGAGAGTTTTATGTAACACCGAACATACTAGAATGTACTCAATGTAAATTTTCCTATGTTCGATTTGTTCAGGAATGCATCAAAGCATAGGTGCGATGTTATTGGCTACGATTTCTAATGTCAACTATTATGTCAAGTGCAACTTGTATAATTATGAATATTATACTTAACCGTAATGCATACCATAAAAATTTTATCCTCCTTTGTATACATTATTGATACGTAAAGATGTCCAACTCTTCGTCTACTTCTGCTTTAAGAGCCATAACAGTAAATATCACTTGCTTGCGATAACTGACAAGTGTAAGTCATTTTTGCACTTAATGCTTTGATGCGTTCCTGAACAAATCGAACATAGGAAAATTTACATTGAGTACATTCTAGTATGTTCGGTGTTACATAAAACTCTCTGTATATGTACATTTTGATTAGTGGGTTGCATCCTTTCTTCAAATTTACTTCGAAAAAAAAAATATTTTTTTTATAAGGTGTACCACAAGGCTTAATATCACGATATTAAATTACGTAATTCGAATAATCCAACAATAAAGAAACGCATGAATAAAACAAATTCATTACACACATAAAGCATTACAAGAATTCCACCTGCAGCTACAAACAAGCAAACAAACGAGCGAGCAATAGAATTTAAAGAGTACAGAGTGAAAGTCGTAGCAAATGAAACACATGCTAATATCCAGCGACTCACAGACACACACACACACAGCTAGCGTCAAATGAGTTTACCATATTTCGCGGCAGTTTGTTAGGGAAACTTTGTGGACGGAATTTCTTCAGCCCCGCCGCCAATTTGCATTTAATTCACACACTAGGAAAATATTCATATATATTATATTCGCGTCCCGGGCGCGGTAATTTCACTTCTCGCACGCCCCTCTTCCCTTCTTCCCTTTTCTTTCCGTTATTTCGCCGCGCAGGCACTGACAAATTGCCCTCTTCGATCGCGACTCGAGATAATTAAAAATTATAATTCCGCAGATGATGATAATGGAGATTATAGGTTGGTGTAGTCTGGAGATTGAGGCTGATACATAATTTTATTGTATTGTTTGTCCTTGTGGGAGAGAATTAGGATGGTGAATCTTTGGAGGTCATCTTTCGCACGAGTTTATTTTTATGCAATGTCGTCTCCCGGTTTATCATTTCTTGGTAATATCATCATCCGATGTCTCAGGCAACTTATGTTCTTCATCCTTATAATCCGAAATATACAAGGTGTACATAAAATGAGTGAAAACCTTCAGGTAACTCAATTCATTAATTAATTTTTAATAGAAAATCCAAATAAAAAAAATGTTGTATGGTTCTTCATTGAGGCTCACGAGGTCTTCGGAATTTTAAATATGTGACTATAAATTAGTATTGTTTTTTAAATATTTTGTAAAAAATCAATAGCATTAACAATCAATTAGACACGTGTATAATTCCATTGATGTAAATGATTAATAAATCGGATATTTGTACAATTTTATAACTTCATCACAAGCATTCTTTTAATGAAAATAGATCTGGCAACGACGGATTGTAAAAGAAAAGGTGTATGCAACACCTCCAGCGGATGATGTAGCAGTTATAAGCAGGATAAATGCACACTTGTTTGATCCAGCGTTGCCAAATGTATAGTTCTTTTAAGTGGCCCGTGAGGCTTAAGGAAGGACCGTGTGACTTATTTTCGTTAATATTTTTATCTAAAAATTAGTTAAAGAGTCACGCTACCTAAAGCTTTTCACTCATTTCCTATATACCTTGTATTATACAAGGTGCAGCAAATTTCATCAACGCAAATCAACAATTAAAGGAAGAATAAGTGCTGATTAAAACATATGGAAGAGAAACATCGCCAGTGCTCCCATGCCGGTGGAAGGCTACATACTACTGATCACCGCTAGAATATGTACTAACGTGCAAGTGCAATTCATTTCTTCGTTACGATTCAGATCACATCGGGGATTGCGGATTATTTTATTGAAGTTTACTCTTCTAGATCCAGCATGTTTGCGCTTGACAACCACGGAAGTGACTCTTCGCCGATCTAGAGGGATGAAAGGCTAGAGATATCGTGATAAAAGCGATGGCATTTTATATTCGCTATAACTACATCCCGGATAAAGTTGCTGAAAGATACAACATTGCAGCCAAAATAGTGCACCAAGCCTTGATCAGACAGTATAATCTAATAACTAATGACACCAGTTATTAGATTATACTGTCTGATCAAGGCTTGGTGCATTATTTTGGCTGCAATGTTGTGTCTTGATGTGAATTTTAATCTCAGGATTATATTGACAGATGCATTGCAGTTAGTAACCGAATTTTTAGGCAGGTTAAATTTAAACTTTTTTAATATTGTAGCTAAGTATTGAATAGTGGCTAACTCCACAGTGGTGGGTGATTAAAGCCTCATCACAGTAGCTGTCCTCTTTTCAGTGACAGTCGACATAGATGTGGACGTTGTTACTTTATGATTCGCCAGTCTATCCAGTTTCTTGATGTAAATAATATTTTCTACATTTATGAGTCTTTGTTGTGATTTTCATAATGTGCCATTGGTAATTTCTTGTAGCTATCACTTGGTCCTGAATTGCTAGGAGGAAACCATCGGTTCTTCGAAATAATTGCCCCTTCTCTAACCATCTGTTGTAGACCATATGGTTCTTCGTGTGCCTATTATTCAATTTTTTTTATTTGCCATTGAACCGCTGTCGATAATTTTTACAAACTAGATTGAAGGCGTATAATGTAGGTCTGCTTGTATTATGGTTTTGAGCATAGAAGTTTCTTCTTAGATTTTATGTTTATTTATTAGAAAAAATATTTTTTTTATTAACAAATAATAATGTGTATTAAATGGAGGATGTCAGACTTCAAAACATACAGAGAGTTTTATGTAACACCGAACATGCTAGAATGTACTCAATGTAAATTTCCCTATGTTCGATTTGTTCAGAAACGCATCAAAGCATTGGATGCGATGTGATTGGCTACGATTTATAATGGTAATATAGTCAACCCAATTTACGCTATTCCCGTCAAAAATAAATTATATTTGTCACCTATTACGTCAAGTGCAACATGTATAATTATGGATATTGTACTTAACCGCAATGCGTGCCATTAAAATCTTCTCCTTTGTATACATTATTGATACGTAAAGATGTCCAATTCTTCGTATATGTCTGCTTTAAGCACCAGAATAGTAAATGTCACTTGCTTACGATAACTGACAAGTGTACTTCATTTTTGACATGGAAGGGTGTAGTTTGGGTTGACTACATTATTTTTAGAAATAGTAGCCAATCACATCGCACTCAATGCTTTTTGTGCGTTTCTGAACAAATCGAACATAGGGAAATTTACATTGAATACATTCTAGCATGTTCGGTGTTACATGAAACTCTCTGTATAATAATAATGTAAATATAAAAACATTTACATATACATATCATCATAACCAGGTGGCATAAACTCATCGTTTTTTTCCACTTGACTGGCGTTAAGAATGTGAATATTAATTAAACCTCTTCCCTCGTCTTTTCTGTCTATTGTTTATGCGTTCTTTACATGATCTAGGATGGTATTTTCTATATTTATAAAGTTAAGTATTTGTAAGGATGTGTATGTTGTTTATAATAATAATAACGTTTATTGTCCAACAGGACAACATTCCCAATTACAAGACAATTATATAAATCATATATAAATTAATTACAATTTCATTTAAACAATAACAATATTATGCGATTTTACTTAATGAAAGTACAGATTTAATTTAGCCATAATTTTAAAAAAAAGTTAACAATGCATGATTAAAGATGATAAAGGATCTGCAAAAATATCACACGTTAACGATAGTTGATTAAAAAGATCACAGACTATGCTAATAGGTGACTTGGAGCCATACAATGTACGATTATAAGCAATATAAAATGAGCTTCTGTTTCTACTGTTAAAAGTTGGAATACGTAATGTAATCAATTTTAAAATATCCGGACAATCAATTCTATTATGAAGTACTTTATACAAAAATGTAATTCCAGATGTTCTTCTCCGTCGTTCAAGCGAGTCAACATTGAATTTTTCCAGTAACAACTCTTGGCTATAACCTCTAACTGGATAAGTTCCATAAACTTTCAAATGTAAATATTTGAGGAATTTTCGCTGGACACTTTCTATAAGACTAATTTGTTGTTGAGTTAGAGGATGCCAAACCAAAGAAGCGTATTCCAGCTATGACCTAACAAAGGCATTAAAGAGAGATTTCAACGCTGTGATATTTTGAAGATCCAAAGAGTTTCGTAGTATAAAACCTAATGCCTTAAAGGAACCGCTGACCGTTTCATGAATATACATATTAAATGTAAAGGTATCATCAAACCATACGCCCAAGTCTTTAAATACACTAACTTGTTCTAAAGGATTATTACAAACAGTGTAATCAAACTTAATAGTATTAATCTTTCTAGTGAATGACATAAACTTGCACTTGTTGCTATTTAGAGTTAAGTTATTTAAAGAACACCAATTAGATACTATATCAAGTTGATCTTGCAACTGCTGACAGTCCTCAAGTGATGAAACAGATGAATATAATTTCAAATCATCAGCATATAAAAGGTGTTTACAATTAAGTGCAGCTGAAAGATCATTAATAAACAGATTGAAGAGCAAAGGGTCCAAAATGGATCCTTGTGGAACCCCGGATGTTGGGAAATAGGATTTTGATTTAAAATTGTTAACAGAGACATAAGTTTCGCGATTATAAAGATAAGATTGCAAAAGCAATAAAGGACAAGCGTTAAATCCAAGGTTTCCAATTTTGCTAATAGTAAAGTGTGATCGACTCTATCAAACGCCTTAGACATATCAGTATATATGACATCCATCTGTCCGGAAGCATCCAAAACTCTAGAAATGTCATGTGCAATAATTGTTAAATTCGTAACAGTGGAGCGGCCAGGAATGAATCCATGTTGCTGCAAAGATAGATATGGAGCCACGTGAACATACATTTGATCGTAGATAGCCTTTTCAAAAACTTTTGCTAGATGTGATAGGATAGCTACCGGACGGTAGTTGGTGATATTACGGGTATTTACCGAGGTTTTAGGTATAGGGCAAATTGAAGCAATCTTCAGTTTATTAGGGAAAGAAGAAGTTTGAATTGATAAATTAAAAATAATTGAAAGTGGGTAGCAAAAAATACGAGCACAATCCTTAAGAAAAAAAGCTGGTAAGTTGTCATCACCTGCGGATAACTTATTAGGCAGATTCTTTAAAAGTTTGAAGATAGTTTCAGAGGAGATATGTGAAAAAGAAAAAGAAGGTAAATTAAAGAATATTTCAAGACCGGTATTGTCCGATGAAGGGATAAAAACAGATTCAAAGTGCTTACGAAAACCATTTGAGATATCATGAGGCGTTTCATAGGTTTCACCATCACATGTCATTCGGGCAGGTATAAATGAAAAATTTGACTTTATTGTGTTAACATAGGTCCAAAATTGCTTTGGATTAGCAGAAAGTTGGTTTTCGCTGGTATTTATTGATTTTTGATTTAATAACTAACTTGAGTTTAGAAAACAGTATTCATTCCACTTGGTCACAGTTATTTAAATATATTAAATAAAAATGATTTGAAAATAATTAATAAATTATTTCCACATTCAGCTCTGTGACTACTGACTTACTTACGTAAGTACGTTAAACAAATGCACATTAAAACAACTACTTCCCGGGCAAATACCCACGCCGGACATTGAATTACATAATGTACACCTGCTGCTGCTTAGCAATAAAACACTGCACAATGCAACAAAATTTTGATCCGAGAAAAATTTTATGTAAAAACAACAAAAATTAACGTTACTTAATATAAGGCCATCTGCAGACACGTGCTTCGGGATCTATCCCTCGTCAGTACAGCTATGCCTTACACAATTTAAAGATGTTAAAAAATCAATTAAATTAAATCAAATACAATCAGCAAAATTAAATCAATTATATTAAATCAAATTAAACTAAATCAATTTAAATTAAATTAAACCAAATTAATTCAATTTAAATCAAAACCGAATAAAATTAAACGAAAAGAATTAAATCAAATTAATTAAAAAGAGCGACCCTCACATTTTTATTTTTATTTAATATAACCTGAGTTTCTTGAATATATAATCAGAATGGGGATCTTTTTTTCTAGATTTACCTATACGCGCTTTTTCTTTAATTAGACCTATGATTTCACCAGAAAACCACTTTGGATACTTACGTCTCTGTTTGAATATACATTTAGGAATAAATTAATGACATCATAAAATGAATCAAGTGCTGAATTCACATCTGAATGATTTAAAAGAAAGTTCCAATCAAGAGAAGCTAGGTATAAATACAGGCCCAAGTAGTCACCTTTTTTAAAGTTTAATTTTGTGGCACTTTCATTAATTGCAGCCATATTAAAATTACATGATATCGAGATATTAAGCGCAGGATGTCTTATGTCTGTCTAAGTCCATTTGATGATTCATTTGATAATGTAAGTAATGGAATAGCAAATATATTGATCGCCTTGAATATTATTTTAGAGTCAAGGTAGGATCGTAGTATATTTATTAGCCGATTTTTGTATTGTGGTATGATATTCTTTTTAATTATCGTATGGCCCATTCTTGTGTTTTATTGAAAAGGCATTTAAACGTCTGACATTATTATTAGTTAATATACGAATTCCAACTTTTAACAGTCGAAATAAAACCTTAAAACCTTTTTTAATGTTGTTTTCAATCGAAGTTAAAATCACCTATTAGTATAGCATGTGATATTTTTAATCGAATACCTTCAGCTTGTGATATTTTTGCGGATCCTTTATCATCCTTAATATTGTATTGTTAATTTATGTAATTATAATAATTTGTATATTCATTAGGTTTAGTCGCGTACTATTGTAATTCTCTATTCTTTATATAAATTGTCAATAATCTATATATGACTTACATAATTGTCTTGTAATTGGGAATAATATCCTGTTGGATGTTATTATTATTATTATTATTATTATTATTATTATTATTATTAGAATTAAATGCCATAATAATGTGTATGCATGTTACTGAATAAAATGGCCTCCGTTAAGTAAATACATAAATAAATAATGAATGGCTGGCATTTTTTAAACAAAAAAATAATATTGGGAACAAAAAGTGTGTGAGAATTATCCATCATATATCTTTCGCAAAAGTGGAATAAAATAGTATCCCATTATTCGTGCGCCCTCGAGGGCTTTAATACCTGCAGACGTAAATACGGCCGCCCGGCAGCGGCGGGACAGTTTGTCCGGGACTGTATTATGAGCAATAACTCAGTCCGAGGTGTTTACTGCGACCCGAAAAAAAGTTTTGTCAGTGTTTTGTTCGGCGGGACGCGACACCGGATTCGGCGGAAAAGCGCCGAACGGATTTATGGGCCGGCCCGCTTCATATCGGCCCAGACACCGGAGAATACCCGGAGCGGATCCGCAGACCCTTTACGTAAGTGATATTTTATGGGAGGTGTTACATTATATTCCCGCGCGCCCTCTCATGTACATACACACAAAACCGATTTGCCGGCGTAATGAACGTTTAATGGTCGCTTTTGTATTTTACGGAGCGCGCCCTGGAACGTTTCCCATAAAGAAATGGGTTTATCACAAATCAATAAACTATTCCCGTGTAATATACATACCGGAATTCAAATTTACCACGAGTAAATCGCTTCAATATATTTTCACTTTATTTCCTTCCTGAAATATATATGTTATTTAAAATTTTGTAATAGTATTAATTTAAAAAAAAAACGGATCTTATATTTTACCCAATATACAATAACTACTATTTTTACTCCTATCCCGAAAGATATTCTCATTTTGTTTGTTGTCCCAATCAGGTTGATTGTTTCCACTTTTGTCTCTTTTTACCTGAACCACAATAACTACTAAATAAGGTTATTTAATAAATTATAAAATTATTAAAGAAATGAGAAAATTAAGCAAAGTTTTAAATATATTCTGCATTTACGAATTTAATCATTTTTTTAATAATTGAATAGATGCGTTGTATCTTCACATAAGAAAACATTTATTAAATAATTGAGCAACAGGATTATGACTTAGTTTAACCCTTTCGTCCCGGATGGTACATATGTGTACCACAAATGTGTGAAAACCCCTGGAACCTAAAATAATCGCTCGTTATCAGTGGAAATTGTACCAGGCCGTTGTTTATGCGTTTGGCTTTGAGGTTATGTACAAAAATCGCACGTTGTCTGCATGACTCTAGCTAGTCTAACGCTAATTTCCATTGTCTGCGCGTGGTTTTGTGCAATTTTAGTGTTAAAACGTGTTTTAGTATTCCGGAACGAAAGGGTTAACAAGAACAAAAATATATACAAGTTTAATAAAGGTTAAAGTGAATAATATAATTGAAAAAAAAAATGCAAAGATGAAATAAAAGGTTTGACATATTACTATGTTGTAAAAAGCGTAGTAATAGTTGTATTTAAATAAGATATAATAGCTTTAAAATCAAGTATAGTATTAAAAAAAATGCAGGAAGGAACTGGCTTTTTTTTTTAATTTAATGAACTAATTAAAGTGTAATTAATTAAAGATGACGCAAGCGCCACCTTTTGCCTAATTTCAAGTGTAATTAAAGTGTTACAAATATTCTCATTACATAATAATAATAACAGATAAAGTGGCAGAGCAGTTAATAGTCAATGACCATTAACTGAAATTAGCTTAGAAATTATGAATATTATTATTAATAATAAACTTTATTACTCAACAGACAAAATAGCCCAATTAGAGTGTAATTAACACAAAAATCAATAAGAAGCATTAATAATAACAAATATAAACAAAATTAAAATTAAATATAGGATCAAAAAAGTGCAATATATATTTATTTATTTAGTCTTATATAACATCTTACAGCACTCCCCATACCTCTCATCACAGCAAATCTCCTTTATATAAATTAAATAAGTCATATCATAGCGTGCAACACAATGCCGATGTTTTTGGTGATTCACTCAGCGCATTTACCAGACAGATAAACGAATGTTTTATTGAATAACTGCGGCTACTTTATCTTGTTTGTGTTATTATTTTGTTTATCTAATATATACCAATGTTGTGTTATTGTTAAACTGATGTTACCCTTTTATTGGATGTACTGTATCTGTTGAGTAATAAATAAATAAATATGTTCCTCTCTACTTCTCAGTGTGAGGTATCCATTTTTCTTTGCCTGCCTTGTTTCCTTGTATCCACCGTGTAGTTCTGCATTTATTAGTTTTTTGGGTGTGCTACTTTTTGCAGTCGTTCCCTGCTCATGTCCCATTCAAATGTTTCGTTGTTCACTTCTAATTTCTGATATCTTATACGAACTCGTTTTTCTCTATCTGCTGCTTCCCATATTTTATTTTGGATTTCTTTTTCTTTCTGTGTTAAATCATTTTCGATAACTATTCTTGTTCCTTTCAGTTTGTTTTTTGCCATTATTACATCACTCTTGGCTTCCCAGCTTCCCATTTTGACTATAATGGCTTGTTTATCTTTATTTTCCCTATTTTGTTTATCTCTTCTATTGGTGCTTTCACTTGTAGTTTGTTCTCTAGTAGTTTTATCACTGCTTGCTTTATGTTGTCGTCCTCACAGTGCATTCCTTTTATTACTAAGTTCAGCTTTCTCTTTTTTCTTTATTGTTTCTCAATATTTTCTTCAAGTTTGTTAATCCTATTTTCAAGTTGTTGTTTTTCTCTGTTCCACTCATCCGCCTTTTTCTCCCATTCTTGTTTTAATTTTTGGTATTCAGTTTTCATTTCCTCATGTTTTTTGTTGTATTCCTTTTTCATGTCCTCTTTTAATTCTTCTATTTTTTCATTTGTCTCTTGTTTCATGTCTCTTATTAATTTTTCTATTTCTTTCAGGGTCTTTACCATTTTTCCTTGCTCGACTTGAGATTCTCTTTCCGATATATCTAATTATTCATTAATTGTGGAGGTATTCCACTTTTAGAACTTTTTTCTAAATGCTAATAAATCTGTTTCCCACTTTTCGAAGGCGGCTGGGCATTCGTTTTGCCTTTTCCTTTTAATTTTTTTAAAGCTTCTAAGTCATAAATACTGTTTGCTCTCCTTATGCGTTCGTTTTCCTTCCCATCCATTGCTTTCGGGGTTAAACTCGTTTCCCGACTTTTCTTTCTGATGTTTTACGGTTTTCTTGTATTTACGATTTATTTTTGTGTTCGGGTATATTATTTTGCTTTTCCGTAGGGTTTTCTTTCACCATTTGGCAATGTTGCCTTCCCCAGCCGGTGTATTGTTTCGCGCCAATTATTCGTCTAACCTCACTCACTGATTGACTTCGCTATCTGCCCTTTACAGTTTGTTTTTATCTTTTCCCTTGTCTGTCTTTATATTCTTCTCTGTGTACTTTGTTTATTTCACCTTCTCACTTATTATTTCGCTATTTAGTTCGCTGTTTTCAAATCGCGGAACGGTGCCGATGTTATCGGTTTAACACGTTGCCGATTTGCAAAAATGGAAATCAAAACAAAAATAGCAAGTTCAATGCAACGTACAGAAGATTCTCTCAAACATGTAGCAGCAATGATTTGAACTCTCTCAAACTGCAACAAAATTATTATTTGTATTTACTTTGTTGTCTGGCCAATTCAGACATTTATTATTATTATCACATCTGTAATATTTTGTTGAGTGAACTTAATATTATTTAAAATAAAAATATCAAAGCTATGTGGAGGATCAGCAAAGTTTTCGATCATATCGCAGCATTTAATAGTTCCGTGCACGTGTACATAAAAGTCGACCGGGGAGCGAACTTTAAATCCCATCAAATCGGAAGCGGAGCGGCGGGCTTAGACATCCCATTGCGAAAACTGATCAAACAGTAATGAAGAAATGTCAGGGCGCGGTAATCGAAACGCCGGCTCGGACCTTATTAAAACGCAGTCGACATGAAGAGTTGAGTCGGGGATCGATTTTGCTGAAATGTTGTGTGTACACACGGCGAGCGGTGGGTGGAATATCAAAATAACGGGGATCGTCGGTGAATTTGCCACCGGAACGATCGCCGGAGATAATTGCGGGCGTAGCCTGAGGTCGACCGTTCAAACACCGCGTCAGTTCTAATAGCGTCGTCATAATTGCCGTCTAATTACACCCCCCGCCCTATTAGGACATGTCGCTCCTAGATCACCCATCAGCGATATTACGAACACATTCCACTCTCCCTTGGTTATTCGACTTTGTTAGGAATTTCGTTCAATTAAAATTAAAATTAAAACACGATCAATAAAAATATAAAATAAAATTATGTCTATCAAAGCGTCAATACAATTAATAATTATTCACAGATGGGGATTGGCTGTGGTTAAAGCCATGCTAGGATTATAGTATATAAAAAAAACAAAATATTCACTTTGCTTTATAAAGGTGACATAAAGAATTTTGAAACAACCACTTGGGCAAATTCTCCGCCGGATATTTGACATTTGCCTTATTTTTATTTTAACTGTCAAATTTTAACTCTAACCACCATATATGTCATATTTTTGCTTAATTTTTACTTCAATCAGTGATATTAAACCACTTTTATTTCATACTTTTTATATACATACTATCTGCCAGTAACCGTTTTCAAAACAAAATTTTGATATATTAAATAAAAATGATTTGAAAATAATTAATAAATTATTTCCACATTTAGCTCTGTGACTATTGACTTACATACGTAAGTACGTTAAACAAATGCACATTAAAACAACTACTTCCCGGGCAAATACCCACGCCGGACATTGAATTACATAATGTACACCTGCTGTTGCAGGTAAATGAATATTGTTTTCTATTTAAAATTTCGATTTTTTAAAATACTTATCTTCGACAAATCGCGACCAGGATACAACGCGTCTCTAGTACTCAAAAAGTACTATACTCTGGCAGTTAGAAAAATGAAAAAAAAAAGTAACCCGTGGATGTCTATAAAAAGAGACAGATTTTTTCAGTCTACGCGAGTTACGATTATATATATAAGGATCAGCACAGTGAGCCTAGCTGGCCCATGGCTTAATTTATAATTTCCTTCCATACCTTTTTGTCCTGTGCCATTTGTTTCCATCTGGTAATATCTAATTTCTTCATGTCCTTTTTTACTTTTTCTTTCCATCGTGTCCTTGGCCTTCCTTTTTTCCTTCTTTCTCCTATCGAACTGGTGAGTACTACTCCGAACATGGCCTAACCAGCGCAGTCTTTGTGCTTGTATTACCCTTGTTATATTTGTTTCATTGTTTGTTCTGTTTAGTCGTAGTTTTCATTTTTTCCCATTAAATGTCCTTCTTAAATCTTTCCTCTCCTACACTTCCATTATTGAAATATTTTTTGAACTTCGGTAAAACAATGCGTTATTATAAACTAAGAAACGATGAAAGTTTTTGCTGAAAAAAACTCAACTGTTATGTTTCTTGTACCATTGTTATCTCTAACTTTCAATATTTCCTATGCATTTATGCATCAGTTTATTTGATTTTCAAAGTGTCGAACAGACGTCTTATAATGCCCCCTAGGTTATAGGTTAATAGGGCCATTGTGAGGTATGTTAGTCTCTCTTGAACTGCGTCCTATGAGATTTATTGTTCTGTCCTTACCCAATCTCTTCCCAAGCACTCCCACGTTTTCTATGAACCTTAGGACTTTCTTGGGGGTGTTGTTGCTCACCTCTTCGTGGGAGAAATGGTCCCTGTCAAAAATTGAAAGACGCTTGCGGTCAATCGTGTCACAAGCGAGTAAATGATCGGTTGTTTCATTTGCCGAGTCATATAGCCTGCAGTTACCACGTTCCTCTTTTTCCATTTTCCACAAATGGTACCGCAGGGCACAGTGCCCTGTCATGACTGCCGGCAATATTCTCAGCTCGTTCCTTGTGAGTTCAAGCACCTTATGGCTGTGATCTAGTTCGATCAGCCGTTTTGATTGACGTGGGATGTTCTTCCAGTACTTACGTTTTCGGTCCTCTTTCCATTTTTGCATCACCTCTCTTCAGTGCACTATGGGGAGTCCGCATCGGCTCTGGTTCCACGGGAGTGGCATCTGCACCTCTTTTGACGAGTTCCTCTGCCACTTCGTTCCCTACTATATCCCCATGCCCTGGGACCCACATGAGGGTCAGTGAGTTGTTCTTTGCTAGTTGTGAAAGGGATCATCGACATTCCCAGACAGTCTGTGAGCCATGGGTAGGCTCGAATGGCTTTTAGTGTGGCTTGTCTGTCTGAGCAAATAAATATATGCGCGCCGTTTAGGTGTCTGTCCAGATACTCCCCGGCGCACATATCAATTGCAATTGCTTCCGCTTACAGGATCGTGGGTGTTTTACCGAGAGCAATGAAGCTCATGTGGCTTTGGTTAGGATTATATATGCCTATTCCAGTGCCCCTGTTGCTCTTGGAACCATTCGTGTACCAAGCTGATATTCCTCGACCAAACTTTGTTCGAAGCCGTTTTGGGGTCTTAAATCAACACCTTAAACGGTCTTTGGAACTCGAGTCTCCTGGACGTGATATCCGTTGTCTTGTAAAGTCGATTTGCTTCAGTACTTCTAAGTGTCCTGTTAAGTCTCCCGGCAGAGTTTTCTTCATCTGGTATAGTCGGAGGGCCGCTACGAGTCCCTCCTTTTGTACCACTAGAAGGAGCGATGGGAATCATATAATTGTCTCCATTCCCGGGGTCGTATGCATAGCCCCCGTGATACTTAGACAAGCTGCTCGTTTTATTGCAGAGAGTGAGGTGTTATCAATGGGCCCACCATGTCTACAAATATTCCGGGTGCTATTTCCTTGTATAGGATGGTTTGCTCTGCCTCTTTGACCAGGTGGTGGTAGAGCATCGACGGTGGATTTGATAAGCGAACTTCTAGACATTTAAAGGTGCTCTTATAAGTGACTCTATGTGCTTGTTGATAATTTTCTCCGTAGTATTTAGGAGAAATTATTTAGGTTGTTATAATAGCCTATTACCCACTTTGGGTATGAATACCACTTTTGTTTCCCTTCACAACCGGGGTATGTACCTTAGTATATAGCTGGCTTTGCATATCTTCCCGATTCCTGGAGCGATACTTTCAAAGTCGCACTGCAGCAGCGCGGGGAAGATAACGTCCATTACTGGGGATTTATATGACTTGAAGCCTAAGTCATTTTGTTGAGCGTGAATATTTTTCCCGCTGGAACAATGAGCCCCTGAGTTTGAGACAGTCGGAATTGTGACTTAGCCACTACCTTTTATCCTGGAAAGTGAGTACCTAGGAGTAGCTCTAATCTTTCCCGTTGATCATTGTGTGACTGCCGTGAATTATTTTTAAGATGCCAACCGCATTAGTATGATCCTTTAATAGGACTTTCCGAAGTCTATTGGCTGTGGTCAAGTTGTCAATCCCCTCGCAGTAGGACTTCCAAGCCTTTCATTTATATTTCCTGAGCTACTTGTTAAATAACTGAATTTAACAAGCAGCAGGTCGACCAGTTGCCTGTTCTTGAAGGATTTCATAACGGAAGTCCAGAGTCGATCTAATTCCTCGTTCCACCATGTTTTTCGAGAAGTTTACCTTCTTTATCGAGTAGCTCATATGCTGCTACAATGGTATCTCTTAGTGTAATACGGCCTATTCTAATACATCTGTGGTCGCACATTTTCAAATTTTAAATGTATAGGAGGCCTTGAAGTTCGGACTGTAAGGACCCAGTCTATCTTTCGTGGCACTCCGCACTTTGCGATTTCCGTACTCACAGCTTCCATGTCCAATCCGACATAGAGAGCTCCGCGAGTATTTTTTATCAATTGCGTGCCTTACGCTGTGGATAATGTCAAATCAAGTACCTCTTGCCTTATCGTGTTTTTAAATGTGCGTTTTTCCCCCGGTTTACGATGTCTAGCCCGCTAGCGCATACATAATCAAAAAGGTAATTACCCTTATTAATTGTATCTGAACTGACCCATAGTGTGTGGTGCGCATTTGCAGCTGATGATGATATATCTCCTATTACTGTGGCACCAGTCCATGAGGTCCTTTACTGCCCCTGGTGGTGGGTTGTCGCTGTCTCCCTGAAAGTAGGCCGAGGAAATTACAATTCGCTTCTTGCCACCTCTCGTCGGTACATCCACAAACGCTGCCTTAGTGGCAGCAGTAGCCTTGAGTGACGTATATTTCGAAGGGTCAGAGGATGAGGGTTATGGAAGAGGATTGCAGCATAATAAAGTAGGGGGCGACAAATCATTTTTTCGATGTTTACTGCAGTTTTCATATTTATTCCCTGCGATCGGTACATTAAACTTCTGAAGTGTACAGCCCTCTGCTTGACTTTTGCTTTTAGGATCATGGAGTAAGGTTTGAATGTAAGTTTTGGGGTTATGCCTAAGTATTTACAGGAAGTGGAGGGACGAATGGTGTAATTGTTTATCAGGATTGTAAAGGGAGTTAAATGTTTATTTTTATATAGTTAATCAAAATATACTTTTTTAATTAAATAAAAATAATTTTAAATTAATAAATTATCCCCTCTTTAGTTACTGTGATATTGAAGTGCGCAATCTCAATTAATTCTTTTCGTTTTCGGCAAAAAATGCGCACAGCAATCCATACTTGGAAGAGTACTTCCTTAGAAGTAATTATTATTAATACTATTATTAATATGTCTTTGAATTAAAATTTCTATCCATACTGTGAAATGAACTTATCATGACATTAAAATAAAATTTAATTTTATCACGCCTCTTTCATATCAAATATAGCAGTTTTCGTTTATAAATTATATATTTTCAAATTTTAAATAAATAGGTGAGCGTATAATGGATGTGTGTAAGTTCTGTAAGCTGCGGGAGGTAGCCTTCATTTCGAAAATTTTCGGCTAGACTACTGCATATACTGTGTATACTGTGCTAATAGACATGTTTTTTACCGTGAATTGGAAAATGTTTACTTTTGTTAAGTTTTATTTTTTACAAGATATTTGTTTTATTTTTCTGATATTCAATTCTTACAGTCGAGATTATGAATTCAATCCCAATGCACTAATAATATCAAAATTAGATAGTAAGAATTACTTGAAACTTAAGTCATTCTTAATATCTAATTTTGAAATTATTAGTGCATTGCGATTGTTTTCAAAATTTCAACGTTCATGTTATCATCTGTCAGAATTGAATATCAGAAAAATAAAACAAATATCTTGTAAAAAAATAAAACAATAGCACAAATTCTCCAAATTGCTGTAAAAAATAACAAAATTAAATAAAAATGATTTGAAAGTAATTAATAAATTATTTCTACATTTAGCTCTGTGACATTTTTGACTTACGTTACGTAAGTACTTTAAATAAATGCACATTAACGTGTGTCAAAAAATGTGGAAATAATGAATTAATTATTTTCAAATCATTTTTATTTAATTTTTTTATTTGTTTACAGTAATTTGGAGAATTTGTACTTAATTTTTATTTTTTACAAGATATTTGTATTTTTATTTAATTTATATAAATAACTGTGACCAAGTGAAAAAATACTCTTTTATATTTATAAAAAAATCTCACGCTGTGATTTCATTCCTCTAAATTTCCCATAATTACAAACAATCAAAAATCGATTAACACCGCGAGTGAAATCGAATTAGTGCGGAATTTACCGCGGCGCTGATTTACTATTAACAAAATGAGAATAATTCCTCGAGTATTAAAAACCAGCGCTACCATTTAACGAGAGAAATGCGGCGATAACCGAGGCACGTAAATTCTTTGTTGACGAAATAAAAAAATGTAGTGGAAAGTGCCGTTCGTGGTATTGAAAACGTATCCGACGAGTGGAAATGTCAGTTTTTTTTCTTTATTTCTTTCAGAGTGCGCCGCATATATTCCTGATAAAATGGCGTGAAAGTGAATGAAATTGAGCGCGGATTTTATGTTTTGGTTTGATTAGGTGTGGATTCCAGCTGTTTCAATATTAGTTTATTAAATAAATGTGGATTGATTTTTGTAGAGATGTTATTTTTTTTTAGGAAAATATATTAATTGTGGCTGAAAGACTTAAGGTTGATTGCCATTTATAAGTTTATATTAAATATATTGTATAATATATGTATATCTAAATATCACAATAAAGATGATTATATATATATATATATATATATATATATATATATATATTAATTGAAGTGCCATCAGATTATTGGCTAGTTTTATTGGTAATAGGAAACAACAAGTCAAAATTGATAGTATGACCTCCGACTTTGCTACCCCGTTAGCAGGTGTACCACAGGGTTCTATATTGGGATCTATTTTATTCTCAATATATACATCATCATTAACATACATATATATATATATATATATTAATTGAGTGAACAGATTTTCGTTTTTTTCTCTCATCTAGATAAAGTATACATTGTCCTCTGGAAGCTGGTACATTTTACACCTCCACTAATTCGTAAACTTTTTTAGAGCACCTTGCTTTTGTCGATAATTTGATATTTGAAACCATCTTATTGTTTTTATACTGCATTTAACATCAAGCTGTTCTTTCAATTTATATTGAAGCCAGTTTAGAGCTGGAATGAAATTATTGCTAAAACCGTCGTAAATTATTTTTCTCACTCCACGCCCGTGATCTTTAAGAGTTATTTTTTAAGACTCCTTTATCTTTAATTTTTTAGTATAATTCTCTTGCCATACTGTGGTTTTAGAATTTTTCTTGTTAAATTTGCAGTCTCGGAGATATTGTTTATTTTATATTACATAAAATAATTATTTATATTATATATATTGTTTATTTTATATTACATAAAATAAACAAGTGTAATACAAAGTAATAAGTGTTTTATTAATTATTATCCCTTTACGAGTGTTGTTTTTGTTGACATCGCATATAAAATCGAATATTATATTCCCGATTGTTACTGCGGAACAATTAGCTATTCACGCCTGACATTTAATCGGAATCCATATAATTCAATCAAGAACCTGATTAATGACAATAAGCACTTTGGCGGTGCATGTTAAGCGCGGATTTCGCCCCCGCTTCCCTCTTCTTGTTTCGGGGTCTCCCTTACATTTCGCCTACCCCTCCTGCCACCCGACTGCGGCCGCCTCCCCGTTGAATGATCGATGACAATCAGTGTCAACACCGTTAAAGAAAAATATAAACCGTGTAACGCTATAATTCCGACATATACCCGAAAGCGGCAGGAAGAAATACGTCAAACAATCCACCCGGGAAATAAACACGTCACGCGATATAAATATCAATATCGGGTGAGCGATATTTAAGACACGGTAAACAAATAACGAATATAAAAAATATATATAGCATTTTAATTCTTACGTTAAGTCGAAATCATAGCGGAAAAAAGATTAGAATTTCTTGAATAAGGTT
This sequence comes from Philonthus spinipes, assembly GCA_963082785.1. Classification (NCBI taxonomy): domain Eukaryota; kingdom Metazoa; phylum Arthropoda; class Insecta; order Coleoptera; family Staphylinidae; genus Philonthus; species Philonthus spinipes. The sequence goes on from OY720314.1 coordinate 7,884,964, forward strand.
TTTTTAATTATTATGTAATCTAATGGCTTTTGCCATAATTATTATTTAATGAAACAATTTTTATTTCATAATGTTTATAATTCCAAACATGTGGATTAAGTGATGTGAATTTCGTTTACATTAATGATTTAAAGTCACTGTATTTGATTGATTTTAACTTTAAATCTTCTTTATGTTGATTATTGGTTGTGGAGACTAATTATTTAAATAAAAATAGTTGTCCTTTCTCCTACTTATTTTTTATTAAACTAGATATATTTCGGAAACCATGTAGTGAACTACTAAAGATGGAAACATAGTTTCCGAAATATACCTATAAAAATATGTATGAGAAATGAAATCTAGTTTTATTTAACTTTAAAGTTTATTAGTTGCCTAAATTCGCTCTTGTTGTATAATTTTGACTGTAATTCAAGATTGTGACATTATAATCGCAGTTATTGTCCAATACTGACGTTAATGCCAGTTTGTATTAAAATATTCGATTTATTTAGACTTTAAAGTATCTACATTCGATTGAATTTAACTTTAAATTCACTATCATTGTCTAATTTTGACTTTAAAGAAAGTGCAACTCATTTGCATTGCCTATTTCCGACTTAAAAGTCCACCTTGTAGTCTAATTATGATTTAAAAATTAGTATTTATTTCAGTGTTTTCATTATTTTGACTATAAAGTCATTGCCATTGCCTAATCTTGACTTTAAAGTCACTGTAGTCTCTGTATTTGATTGAATTTAACTTTAAATTCATTATTATTGTCTAATTTTGACTTTAAAGAGACTCATTTGCGTTGCCTATTTCCGACTTTAAAGTCCACCTTGTAGTCTAATTATGATTTAAAAGTTAGTATTTATTTCAGTGTTTTCATTATTTTGACTATAAAGTCATTGCCATTGTCTAATCTTTACTTTAAAGTCACTGTAGTCTCTGTATTTGATTGAATTTAACTTTAAATTCATTATTATTGTCTAATTTTGACTTTAAAGAGACTCATTTGCATTGCCTATTTCCGACTTTAAAGTCCACCTTGTAGTCTAATTATGATTCAAAAGTTAGTATTTATTTCAGTGTTTTCATAATTTTGACTATAAAGTCATTCCCATTGCCTAATCTTGACTTTAGTCACTGTAGTCTCTGTATTTGATTAAATTGAACTTTAAAGTCTCTTTGTTGTCTAAATTTACTGTCATTGCCTGATTTTGACTCTAAAGTCATCGCGGCTCATATTAATTGCCTTATTTTGACTTTAAGTTATTTCTAGCCTTACAATTTTATTTAATAGTTACATTAACTCGCTTTAATTGCCATTTTCTGAGACAAAACGGCATTTTGTCTTGATGGGAGGAACGCAGTGGATTGTATTTTTCCAAATTACCGGCATTTGATAGCTTATTTTAAAGAATTAATAATAATCTTTTTCATAATAATTAATAGCTTTGGCCACTAGGCTTTCGACTAGTTGCTAATAATTTATTTGAGTCAATTACCAATAACCTAAGTCTAAACCGCCAAAGAAAACTACTAACATTGTTAAAAAAGAAGAAGCGACAAAAGAAACAGAAAATATCCGCGATTTACACTTGTGACTCGATTAATTGTGACGATTTTTTGCAAAAGAGTTTTTAAATAGTTGTATTGCACTTTTGTGTAATTCTTAGATTTTAGACATCTGTTAACACCAACTGTTTTCTAGGGAAAATGCGTAATTAGACAGTGTCGTCATATTTTGTGTATAGGTGGCTTACAGGCTGGGCTATCTCCATGGGAAATTTGTCTGATAAAATCTGTCTCGCTCTGAATTCATCGTTTCCGTGGCCCAGATGGCGCTAATTTTAAACGGTGACGCAAAGTTTGCACATTTGCTTTTATATCGATTTTTTTTTTGGGTGAATGTGTTTGACATTCTGTCAAAGTTATTTTGTAAAATAATTTAAGTGTTTTTATTACTATGAGAGTTCTTGTATAATTGGTGGTAATGACAAGATTAATTTGTGCACAATCTGCATCTGTGGGAAGAAGTCCTCGGCGTGTTTCGGCTATCAAGTGGAAAAAATTAATCTATATCGGTAAAATGTAATGTTATTTTTTTAGGGAGTACTGTAATGAAAGAATGTACTCAATTAATTTAAAATCTATTCATTATGATAATATATATATCTATGTATTTGTTATACATTCTTTCTTTATCGTTATACATGGATAGTGTCTGAATTAATTTTATAACTATCGCATAAGTTGACAATTGTAAATATTTCCTATGAAAATAATTCATTTTTAAGAGAATTATCAGCTGTTTGAGAATATTCTTACTATAAAATAAAACCTCGCAGTAATAAAAGTATCTCTGACGAGATTAATTATAACGGAGGAACAGATTCCTGTAAATTATTCTATTGTATAGCGCCACCTGGAATACGGAAACACTGTTTCACTTGGATAAAGTGTAAGAGAAATGATTTTCTTTTAGACAGAACGAGCTACTTTTAGTATTCAAAAAATACACAAAGCTGGCTGTCTATTATAGTCTGTGATATCGGTTATAGAACCTCATCGTTTCCGTGACTTAGATGGCGCTAGTTTTAATCGTTGGCTCATAGATTGCACATCTACTGTTATATCAAGTTTTGGTAGATATTTTTGACATTCTCTCAAAGTTTTCTTGTAAATATATTTAATACTGCGAAAGTTCTTGTATTATTGGTGGCCACAAGATTAATGTGTAAAAATCTGCATTTGGGGGAAGCAGTCTTTGGCGTCTTTGCAGCTATCAAGTAAAACAATAATTGTATATCGGTACAATTTTATGTTCATTTTTTAAATATTAGTACTCATTTAATTTAAAATTTATTCATGATGACAATAAATATTTCAATGTATTTGTTATGCACTTTTTTATTTAATTCTATCGTTATATAAGATAATTTATGGAATTATTTTGTAACTGTCATTTTCTATGAATTTAATTTTCAACAGGGCGACCTCCAGTCGATAGCCCATGACAGACTACTAACCCATCAATATGTATTATAAATATTAATATATGTAAAGAATTGTATTTCTTCTGTTTGAATAAGGATGTTTGTATAATTTTCAACATAATCAATAGCTCTGTTGGATATTTTGTTACTAATCTTCGCACTATTGAAAGAATCTCTCTAACGATATAATTTTTAAAAGAGGAATAGATTCCTGTAAATTAATATAATTAATAGTTTTAATATTTAGACATTAGGAGTTCTCATTGTATGAAATAAATATGAATAAAATATTAAAAATCAACCAATAAAACACAAATTAGATTGAATAACTTTAAATTCTCGACTAGTTTAAAGTTATTCAATGTAATCTGTGTTTTATTGGTTGATTTTTAATATTTTATTCATATTTATTTCATCCTGTAAATTACTTTACTTTCCACAGCGCCACCTGGAGTGTGGAAACGCTTTTGATTGAAAGGAAAATGGTTTAGTTGGAGAAAGAAAGAGCTACTTTTAGCCTTCAAAAAAATATATATATATACATTGAGCTCACTGTTTGTTGTAGTCTGTGAAGGCCTTGTTCTCTCAATGCCATGTTTTTAATTGGGGATTGTAAACACCACCCCTTACCCCTTCTACATGCGGGAGATATTTCTAAAATCTTGAACATATTTGTAAATAGTGTTCCTCGATTCGTTGAAGAATAAACATCGAAAATTCATAAAGTAGTTTATCTTTTACACCCAACGAGACTTGTGCAAGATTAAACAAATGTTATCGATGATTGGTTTTGAGTTACGTGAAGAGTACAATCAAAATAATTAACACTGTTGTATCCTTAAAGTGTGAAGAAAGGATACAACAGTGTTAATTGTTTTAAATGTTATCAAACTATTTGTTTAGTTTGATAACATTGTTTATTAAATAACTCTTCTTCAGGTAATAAATTTCCAATTTAATTTCTTTTCGCAAGAGTACGAACTGCATTACGAAATGAGCACACACACACACACACACACACACCGTTTAATAATTCATACGTTTATTCGGGGAGCATAACTTTTCGGTGTGCAGATGTGTGTTAGCGATATTGGCTATTGATTGATATTTATGGGAGGGCGCGCGGAGGAATCAATTAAACTGCAATGGCAATGTCATTGCCAGTGTGGAACTTCTCTTTGATGGAGTGGCCTGCAGTGTGCGAATGATAGACCCGAAATTGATATACGGGGAACGCTGTTGCAACTTGCACATACACGTCCTCTCCTCGAGCCTGTAAGAATTTGAATTGGAATCGAGTATGTTTGAAATGCTTCAAAACGGACAATTACGATAATGGTTCTAGAAATATAGTAGAAATAGAAAAATACCTTTTTTATATTTATTTACAAACAACTTTATTCAGACAACAACATTACATACGCTTATACATACATTTATATTTACATAACAAGAAACAAAATATTGTGTTAGTCTGTCCGAACAATCGACTTATCTTTTTATTTAATTTTTTAGAACTTTATTTATTTTTATTGCTACATTTTGTGATTACATTACGTATACAATACATATACAGGGAGGTTTTTTTTTATCAGTATACATTAGGGGAAGTGTATACCTGCAAAAAACGCGAGTCAAACGCATTAAACCGATTAATGTGTGTATGTTTAGTTGCATATGTGTGTTCAGTTGCGTGTTTTAGGCAACCAAACACACATACATCAATGCGTTTGACTCGCCTATTTTGCAGGTATACATACGGGAAATGTATACTGATAAAAAAAGCTCTCTGTATATATATATATATTATTATTCCTAATTGATGTAGTTATCTTCCTTGTTTCCATCCCTCTGTCCTCGCCTCGTGATACATGGATGAATTCCGATCTCGGGTTAGCGGTATTGAATGATACGTGTTTGGTTTTAGACAGTTTCCCTATTTCCTATTCCTGTATATCTATTGATTCGTTAACAAGTGTTGTTTTGTTTTTAGTTTAAAAGGGACTAGTTTCAGTGTTTTTGTGTGTTTCGATAATTTGTTGTACATTTATACTTATTCTCCAATTTGCAAAGGTACAATATAAACAAATTTAAAATATATACTTTGTAATTGTTTTCTTTATATTATTTATACTTATGTTACTGTATACTTATATCATTGTTTTGGACATGTATTATTACAATTTATTTAAATAAAAATAGTTGCCCTTTCTCCTACGTATATAAGGAAAGGACAACTATTTTTATTTAAATAAATTAAGTCTGACTAACAACTAACATAAAGAAAATTAAATTACAATTTAATGTAAAAAAATAACGTGCGATCATCGGAAATAAAAAAGGAGCATTTGTCAGGGCGCGATAACGTAGAGAGCAAGCAAAAAAAAAAAAAAACAATCGGACACGTGTCCGCCAGATCAATCATTGTATTAATAGAAATCAATCGGATGGTCGTGTTCCACGTTGATTGATGTCTCAGCGAACAAAGCGGCGCACAGTAATTTTCTGGTCGGGCGGGTCGACCTTTTTCGGCGCTTTTTCGCGTTTCGGGCGGAGGCGCCGGGCGTCCATCCGCCGGACATCAGATCACGACCGAACGACAGCGAATCGCCTCCCGATCCGCAGGAAGCATGACAGGAAAACCCGAAAGACGAACGGATATATATCCGGAAACGAACTTGCCCCGCTCGACCCCCCCGTTTTTCCGATGGTATTAACCGATTTTCCGGGAAACTGGATATTTCGGCAGACGTGTATCTTTTATAAACGTAAACTGATAATAAATATATATATTTTTAATAATATACTACGACGGATAAAAAAATATGTTTTAAGTAATTAAAACAATGAATGGAAGATAACGCAAGCTACTATTTATTAAATTTATTAAAACAAAATATAATTTTAACCGTTTTTGTAATTTGACAATATATTAATTTATGAATACAATTTTAAACAACAATAAAAAGTACCAGTTGTATAAAATAATTAGTATTGATGAAAAAAAAAAAAAAAACAGTTTTTACTTTATCTAAGTAATCTCTTTTTGCAGGGTGCTCAATTATTTTAATTTAAAATTTGGTTCAACGTTCACGAAATGTCTTGTGAGAATCTGGACGATATTATGAAGACACATTTGGGCTAACCAAAGGCATTTATTATTAAATAAAAATGATTTGAAAATAATTAATAAATTATTTTCACATTTAGCTCTGTGACTTTTGACTTACGTTACGTATTTATAATTTAACGTCTAGCACGTCTCTCGGGCGCCTTAGCCGCGGATTATTCTTTTGCTATAGTTGGCGCTTGAGATCGTCGTGTAGGGGTTTACCAAACCAAAAATAAGTAATGTATCTAAGGATTTTAGTTTTAGGATTAAGATTAAAAATTGGGATTCTAGTGGCTAGACTTATTTCGCCAATACTGCAATGCCCATGATTTTATCATAGGTCAGTCTAAACTTGTACCATTCACAGTTTTGAGGTTTCTATCTGCGAAGCGTTTCTATTCTCGCGACGATTTTACCTTTTATCACTAGAGATTTATTATGAATAGCGCATTAATTTATTTATTACTAATTCTGTTCAGCTTCCCTGATCAATTACATTATAGTATTTGCATAACGTTTGCGTAGCTCTCTAGGCGTTTCTATTCTCGCGACTTTTTTTTGCTATTGATCATTAGGTATTCATTATTAATAGTGCATTAATTTATTTATAACTGTTTCTGTTTGATTTCGCTGCTCATTGTTGATTGTCGCATTTGAATATAGTTAACTTTCCAGGCGTTTCTATTTTCGCGACTTTTTTTACTATTGATCATTAGGTATTCATTATTAATGGTGCATTAATTTATTTATAACTGTTTCTGTTTGATTTCGCTGCTCACTGTTGATTGTCGCATTTGAATATAGTTATCTTACCTCTCCACACGTTTCTATTCTCGCGACTTTTTTTGCTATTTATCATTAGGTATTAATTATTAATAGTGCATTAATTTATTTATAACTGTTTCTCTTTGATTTCGTTGCTTACTGTTGATTGTCGCATTTGAATATAGTTATCTTAATTCTCCAGGCGTTTCTATTCTCGCGCCTTTTTTTTCTATTGATCATTAGGTATTCATCATTAATAGTGCATTAATTTATTTATAACTGTTTCTGTTTGATTTCGCTGCTCACTGTTGATTGTCGCATTTAAATATAGTTATCTTAACTCTCCAGGCGTTTCCATTCTCGCGACCTTTTTTTTCTATTGATCATTAGGTATTCATTATTAATGGTGCATTACTTTATTTATAACTGTTTCTGTTTGATTTCGCTGCTCAGTGTTGATTGTCGCATTTGAATCTCCATGCGTTTCCATTCTCGCGACCTTTTTTACTATTGATCATTAGGTATTCATTATTAATAGTGCATTAATTTATTTATAACTGTTTCTGTTTGATTTCGCTGCTCACAGTTGATTGTCGCATTTGAATCTCCAGGCGTTTCCATTCTCGCGACCTTTTTTACTATTGATCATTAGGTATTCATTATTAATAGTGCATTACTTTATTTATAACTGTTTCTGTTTGATTTCGCTGCTCACTGTTGATTGTCGCATTTGAATATAGTTATCTTAATTCTTCAGGCGTTTCTATTCTCGCGACCATTTTTACTATTGATCATTAGGTATTCATTATTAATAGTGCATTACTTTATTTATAACTGTTTCTGTTTGATTTCGCTGCTCATTGTTGATTGTCGCATTTGAATATAGTTAACTTTCCAGGCGTTTCTATTTTCGCGACTTTTTTTACTATTGATCATTAGGTATTCATTATTAATGGTGCATTAATTTATTTATAACTGTTTCTGTTTGATTTCGCTGCTCACTGTTGATTGTCGCATTTGAATATAGTTATCTTACCTCTCCACACGTTTCTATTCTCGCGACTTTTTTTGCTATTTATCATTAGGTATTAATTATTAATAGTGCATTAATTTATTTATAACTGTTTCTCTTTGATTTCGTTGCTTACTGTTGATTGTCGCATTTGAATATAGTTATCTTAATTCTCCAGGCGTTTCTATTCTCGCGCCTTTTTTTTCTATTGATCATTAGGTATTCATCATTAATAGTGCATTAATTTATTTATAACTGTTTCTGTTTGATTTCGCTGCTCACTGTTGATTGTCGCATTTAAATATAGTTATCTTAACTCTCCAGGCGTTTCCATTCTCGCGACCTTTTTTTTCTATTGATCATTAGGTATTCATTATTAATGGTGCATTACTTTATTTATAACTGTTTCTGTTTGATTTCGCTGCTCAGTGTTGATTGTCGCATTTGAATCTCCATGCGTTTCCATTCTCGCGACCTTTTTTACTATTGATCATTAGGTATTCATTATTAATAGTGCATTAATTTATTTATAACTGTTTCTGTTTGATTTCGCTGCTCACAGTTGATTGTCGCATTTGAATCTCCAGGCGTTTCCATTCTCGCGACCTTTTTTACTATTGATCATTAGGTATTCATTATTAATAGTGCATTACTTTATTTATAACTGTTTCTGTTTGATTTCGCTGCTCACTGTTGATTGTCGCATTTGAATATAGTTATCTTAATTCTTCAGGCGTTTCTATTCTCGCGACCATTTTTACTATTGATCATTAGGTATTCATTATTAATGGTGCATTACTTTATTTATAACTGTTTCTGTTTGATTTCGTTGCTCACTGTTGATTGTTGCATTTGAATATAGTTATCTTAACTCTCCAGGCGTTTCCATTTTCGCGACCTTTTTTACTATTGATCATTAGGTATTCATTATTAATGGTGCATTAATTTATTTATAACTGTTTCTCTTTGATTTCGTTGCTTACTGTTGATTGTCGCATTTGAATATAGTTATCTTAACTCTCCATGCGTTTCCATTCTCGCGACCTTTTTTACTGTTGATCATTAGGTATTCATTATTAATGGCGCATTAATTTATTTATAAATGTTTCTGTTTGATTTCCCTGCTCACTGTTGATTGTCGCATTTGAATATAGAAAAGTTATCTTTTCTATTTTCGCGACTTTTTTTTTGATCATTAGGTATTCATTAATAATGAATACCTAATAAATTGGTGCATTACTTTATTTGATTTCGCTGCTCACTTTGGAATGTCGCATTTGAATATAGTTATCTTAACTCTCCAGGCGTTTCTATTCTCGCGACTCTTTTATCTTTGATCACTACGTATTTATTCCGGACTATTCCGCACAGAAAATGTTAAGTTTAAGGTGTATGTTATTAATTAACTTCACATTCTATGTATATGTGTATGTATAACAAAAGCTGCTTAGACTGTGACGATAAAAAATAACGTTCCCGTTAAACTTAATATTACTTTTAGAGAACAGCTCCGATTATCAGTAGCTCATTAATTTATCTCTGTTTCTGATAGGCTTCACTGCTTAATAATAATTAAATAAAATGAAATGAAACAAAGATGATCCACACATTTGCAGCTATTTAAATTACAATGAAATTAAACAAGGAAAATTTCTGGCAATGATCAATAAAATTCGATCAATCCCTTTTTCCAACTGCAAAAAATACTTACACTCTAATCGAATTTTATTGATCATTGCCAGAAATTTTTCTTGTTTAATTTCATTGTAAATTAATAATAATTATCGCATTTGAATAATGTTCGCGTAACTCTTCGGACGTTTCTATTCTCGCGACTTTTTTTATCACGATTTCTGCGCGGCTTCGCTGCTCACTGTTGATTGTCGCATTTACATAAAGTTCGCGTAACTCTCGAGGCGTTTCTATTCTCGCGACTATTTTACTTTTCATCAAGGGGGATTCATGGAAAGGTTTCCGAATGTTGTCACGGGATTTTTAATATTTTGAAAACGGAATCATGGATAAACGTGCGTGAAATAAACGAATCCGAAGTCAAAATCTGAAGGAAACTTATCGTTTGGTCACAATTCGCATTTCCCAATTTTGAGGTTATAATTGATCCGACTTTCGACTAAATAAGCACATTGCGCGTATAAATCGCACATATGATGAAATTATCTTCTAATTTATGACGAAAGTTAACAAATTTGTAGTGTTTTTTTTTTTTTTCATTTACTCGGCCAATATCACGATTTTAATTTTATTCCGAAAATGACGTTTATTTAAAAAAAAAAGATATGTAAATTGAGATCAATTTGGAAATAATAGATATTTTAATTTATGATATAAAAAATAGATGGCGCCACCGCTCCACTAATCTAATGTATTTTGTATAATATATTAATAAAAAATACAGAATTATTCATCGACTATTATAAATAATTTAATTGTTTGGGTTTAGGATTTGAAATTGTGCGCGCAATTTCGCGTCATTTTCGGAATAAAATTAAAATCGTGATATTGGCTGAGTAAATAAAAAAGCACTACAAATTTGTCAACTTTCGTCATAAATTAGAAGCTAATTTCATTATATGTGCGATTTATACGCGCAATGTGCTTATTTAGTCGAAAATAGGATCAATTATAACCTCAAAATTGGGACTTTAAATGCGAATTTTGACCAAACGGTAAGTTTCCTTCAGATTTTTTATTTATCTCGTGACACTATTCGGAAACACTACCGGATTCATTATCAATAGCGCATTCATTTATTTATAACCATTTCTATTTGGCTGCGCTGCTCACTGTTGATTTTCGTTTTTGTATAAAGTTCGCGTAAATTTTCAGATATTTCCATCCTCGCAACTTTTTTTTACCGTTGATCGCTGGGTATTCATACCTTTGATCACTAGGGATTTATTATCAACAGGGCATTAATTTATTTATTACAATTTCTATTCAGCTTCGCTACTCTCTCTTGATTGTCGCGAACTTTATTAGCATAAAGTTCGCGTAACTTTCCAGGCGTTTCTATTCTCGCGACTTTTTAATCTTTGATCACTATGTATTTATTCGGGATTATTCCGTACAAAAAATGTTAAGTTTAGAGTGTATGTTATTAATTAACTTCACATTCTATACATAGAATGTTTGAAACAAGCATTAAAGATTATATTAAAAATAAAGTCAAGGAATGAAAACAACAAACGAAAATACCACACAGTGTGTTATTTTAAGAACATATGCTTTTCGTGTATTTTTAAGTAAAAATTAAATTCAAATTAGTATTAATTTCAAAAAAACCTCTCAGGGCATTTTTTTAGATTAATATACAACCATGTGAAAACAGAATATTTTTTTTAATAGTGATAGGAAATTAAAACACTTGGTTTTTTATGTTTCACATATTCCACTGTATTCTCTGATTAGTTTCGGCCAGTGACCATTATCAAGGAGTAAATTTACTCCTTGGTTTTCTAATTTTAATAAATTATAATTTTATCTAAAAAAAAAAAAATCACACACGATCGAAGAATAAAGTAAAATCCGTGAAACATAAAAAACAAGTGTTTTAATTTCTCATCGTTATTAATTGAAAATATTTCACCATGGGTTAAGTAAGGAATTTATTCAGAATGGAAGATTTTTTATCGATATAGTAGTGAATACCTCCCAGCATTATTTATATTTATTATTTATCCAAAAATTTCGATATGAATATTATCTCACCTTTTCAGGCGATCTCACATAAAAAATGTTAATAACCAAACAAAACAAAAAATAAATAAATAAAACAAACATGTTCCTTTTTCATTTATTTTTTTAGGGGGAGTTAAAATGAAAAGGGAGTATGTGTCCCCTGAGAATACAGAAAAAAAATAGATGCTCTTTTGTTATTTATTCAGTTTTATGTGTAGATTTACTCGCATACATACACACACACTCGGGAATCGCATTCCAAAGGAGTTTCCTTTAATTTGCACGTAGCCTCGACATGCACGCCGAGTACAAGTAGTTAGCATTAGTAGTTAGTGTGCAGATGCTCGTTGCACTCTCGACGACCTCGGTGAACGTCATATATTTTTCCAATAAGAAACAAAAAAAAAAACATCCGCAAATGCCCGCTCGCGCACTTTCTACACACTTTAATCATTTTACGAGTCATTGTGGAAAATGCGAATTTTAGAAAACGCAACGAAATATTAATTGCATTTAAGTTTCTTAAAGGGAGGTTCTCAATTTTTTTTAAATCGATTTTTTGTGCATTTTCTGAAAGGTATAATTGTCAAGTAGAGAGTGATCAGCAATGATTGCAGACAAGTGAAATTTCCCGCTGAAAAATCTGTGGAGATTTATCGCTCCAAGGAAAAATGAATAAAGATAAATTATATTTGACACTAAAAACTAATCTATAAGAAAGCGGAAAGACTATAGGTCGATAGCCAATTAACAGTTATAAATAAAAAAATATACATTTTATTTTGTAATTTTTATTATTTATTGTGTATATTTTTTTGCTGTATATATCAGTTAATAAAATGTATTATTATTATTAATATAAAAGAATTAGATAAAATAAATAAAATATGAATATTTAAATTAATATGCTATAAGTTCAAACAACGACCATATCGTAAAATTCTATAAATAAAAATATACTCAGGTATAAACATCCCCAATAAAATAAATGGATACTAAACTGTTTTTATTTATTGACCAAAACATTTTTCTTCCGTTTTTTGATTACACTGGTCTGCAAAAAAAAAATCGAGCCCTGACACCATTCCTGCTGATTCTTATGTAAAATGACCTCCTGAATCCGAATATGACCTCCGTTTTCCTCCATCACCCACCGTTTTGGGGGTGCAGCAAGTACAAACAATTAGTATTAGGTAATAGTTTGGAGTCTTATTAAGGCATTCAGCTAGCTAAATTAGCTCTCAAGTGGATTTTAATATTTTTTTAGATTTTTTTTTAATTGCAGCCCAATCTGTCAAACTAAGGGAAAATAACCGAAATTGAGGGTGTCCTGGGAGGGTTGTACGGTGCAGCAAATACAAACAATTGGTATTAGGTAATAGCTTGGAGTCTTATTAAGACATCCAGCTAGCTAAATTAGCTCTTAAGTGGATTTTAATATTTTTTTAGATTTTTTATTTGCAGTCCAATCTGTTGAACTATGGGAAAATAACCGAAATTGAGGGTGTCCTGGGAGGGTTGTACGGTGCAGCAAATACAAAAAATTGGTATTAGGTAATAGCTTGGAGTCTTATTAAGACATCCAGCTAGCTAAATTAGCTCTCAAGTGGATTTTAATATTTTTTTAGATTTTTTTTAATTGCAGCCCAATCTGTCAAACTAAGGGAAAATAACCGAAATTGAGGGTGTCCTGGGAGGGTTGCACGGTGCAGCAAATACAAACAATTGGTATTAGGTAATAGTTTGGAGTCTTATTAAGACATCCAGCTAGCTAAATTAGCTCTTAAGTGGATTTTAATATTTTTTTAGATTTTTTATTTGCAGTCCAATCTGTCGAACTAAGGGAAAATAACCGAAATTGAGGGTGCCTTGGGAGGGTTGTACGGTGCAGCAAGTACAAACAATTGGTATTAGGTAATAGTTTGGAGTCTTATTAACACATCCAGCTAGCTAAATTAGCTCTCAAGTGGATTTTAATATTTTTTTAGATTTTTTTTTAATTGCAGCCCAATCTGTCAAACTAAGGGAAAATAACCGAAATTGAGGGTGTCCTGGGAGGGTTGTACGGTGCAGCAAATACAAACAATTGGTATTAGGTAATAGCTTGGAGTCTTATTACGACATCCAGCTAGCAAAATTAGCTCTTAAGTGGATTTTAATATTTTTTTAGATTTTTTATTTGCAGTCCAATCTGTCGAACTATGGGAAAATAACTGAAATTGAGGGTGTCCTGGGAGGGTTGTACGGTGCAGCAAATACAAACAATTGGTATTAGATAATAGCTTGGAGTCTTATTAAGACATCCAGCTAGCTAAATTAGCTCTTAAGTGGATTTTAATATTTTTTTAGATTTTTTATTTGCAGTCCAATCTGTCGAACTATGGGAAAATAACCGAAATTGAGGGTGTCCTGGGAGGGTTGTACGGTGCAGCAAATACAAACAATTGGTATTAGGTAATAGTTTGGAGTCTTATTAACACATCCAGCTAGCTAAATTAGCTCTTAAGTGGATTTTAATATTTTTTTAGATTTTTTATTTGCAGTCCAATCTGTCGAACTATGGGAAAATAACCGAAATTGAGGGTGTCCTGGGAGGGTTGTACGGTGCAGCAAGTACAAACAATTGGTATTAGATAATAGTTTGGAGTCTTATTAAGACATCCAGCTAGCTAAATTAGCTCTTAAGTGGATTTTAATATTTTTTTAGATTTTTTATTTGCAGTCCAATCTGTCGAACTAAGGGAAAATAACCGAAATTGAGGGTGCCTTGGGAGGGTTGTACGGTGCAGCAAGTACAAACAATTGGTATTAGGTAATAGTTTGAAGTCTTATTAACACATCCAGCTAGCTAAATTAGCTCTCAAGTGGATTTTAATATTTTTTTAGATTTTTTATTTGCAGTCCAATCAGTCGAACTAAGAGAAAGTAACCGAAATTGAGGGTGTCGTGGGAGGGTTGTACGGGCAGCAAGTACAAAAAATTGATATTAGGTAATAGTTTGGAGTCTTATTAAGACATCCAGCTAGCTAAATTAGCTCTCAATCGGATTTTAATATTTTTTTTAGATTTTTTATTTGCAGTCCAATCTGTCGAAGTAAGGGAAAATAACCTAGATTGGGGTTATGGAAGCTGGAATATGTAGAAAATAAGTGAAAAAACTGCGAAAAAAAACCCGAAAAAATCTACCTCCTTGCTACAAATGTCCATGTTTTGGAACTTTTCACCTCTCTAGCCCCTCAGAAGAGATGTAAAGGATTATAATCCTTTCCTTTTCATCCCTCCAAATTATTATCGAAAAGTGATAAAAATAGGTGGGGGGGGGGGCTCCCCCGAAAACGGTGGGTGATGGGGGAAAACGGGGGTTATATTGGGATTCAGGAGGTCATTTTACTTGAGAATCAGCAGGAATGGTGTCGGGGCCGATTTTCATGCCGACCAGTGTTATTTGAGTGTCTACTCATGGAATGCCATGACAAACTGTAGACAATTGATTAATTTTTAATAAATGGCGCTTGTGTCATCTTTCATTTATTATAATTAATTGATTAATTATTTATTTTGTTGATTGTTAAGGCTTTCACTTGGTTATACATTTTGAGTTTATTAAATAAAACACTTTTTCACTTTGTTTGTATAACTTAATTATTTGATAAAAAAAGTGGTAATAATAAATGAAACCTGTTCCACCACAAAATTAATCTTTATGATAAGCACATAGTAACCATCTGCAAACATAACCTCATATAGTAAAATTGCAAGTTATTTTTATTCTTGGGTATAAGCGTTCCCAAATTATTTGCATTTTTTTTTCTTTCCAGAGGCGCTGCTAAGGAAAAAAAAAACAAGTTCGTTTTAATGGATTTGTGTTACTCATACTTCCTTATGACTTAGGTAAGTAATTGTTGTTGTGGTTAAAGAGAAAATATTTAAGAGTTTATTAATTAATTTTCAAAATAATTATTTTTTATTTAATTAAAAATAAAATCAAATCACGTCGATTTAATTAATTAATCACAAAATGATTAATTCATAATTTCAATTAAAAACCAAAACAAATCATGCCTGATCCTTGTTTAATAACAATTTCTTTGGAATTATTTCGGCGATTACATCGTAAGCAATTCAGGACAATAAGCGGATTTGGCGCGCCCCTGAAATCAGGAGGGGGAAGTTGTCAACTCCCTGTTCTTGTCTGGTTAAAATTAATTAGCGGGTTTTTTCTCTTCTGCTGTGCGGTGGAGATGATTTAAATTTGTGTTTAATAGGAGGAAGGAAGGGACGTTTTTTTTATGAACTTTTTTTTATTCATAAAAAATGCAGAGTTGTTAATAGTCTGAATATAAAAGTGTATTATTATTAATTATTTTTATTTAATACGCTTAATGCTTTAAAATTTCATGACCGTGTTAAAATTTAAATTAAATAAAAAAAAATATACAATTCTAAAGAGTAAATTATTAAAAAATAAATGGATAATGGCAGAGAGACCTTAGGTCGATAGCCAAGGATAGACTAACACCTTCATACAAATTGTATTATATAACTGTATAAGGTTATTGTCTGAATAAAGATAAATGAATAATTAAATAAATATTAAAACTGATTTAGAAAAATTAATTTATTTAAAAATATGATGCAGCTAAAATCTAGCATCGTTTTGCCTCGCTATAAATGTGACCTTAATTTAAAGAATTGTATCCTATAAATATAATATAACTTTATATTATATAAGGTTATTGTCTGAGTAAAGATGTAAAAATATAAATGAATAATAAAATAAATACTAAAACTGATTTAGAAAAAATAATTTATTTCAAAGTATGATGCAGCTAAAATTTAGCATCGTTTCAGTTGATTGTATGAATAAATAAATAAAATAAATAAATATCTAATTTTGGTTATATAGTTGGCAATAGGATTTCTTTGGGGCAATATATATTATTATTATTATTATTATTATTATTATTATTATTATTATTAATATTAATATTATAATTATTTCAGCTTATGGCAATTTAATACTTCACCGATTAAATTTTATCTCTGCATCATTTCTATGTATCCTCTTTCTTGCGTCTTGTATATTTAATATGGCTTTACAAGTATTTCAAACAGTGTTTGGGTTTCTGACCAATAAAAACCCGATACAATAAGTTTGCAGCGATATCAAAGAGACCGAAAACTAAGGACGTAAGTCACTTGAGAGCGGAATGCAAGGGAGCGTCGCCGATAGAAAAAAAGGGAGGAAAACTCAAAGGCCGTAAAGCAACGAAATCTCACCCGCTGCGTTCGAGCGTTTTGTCTAAGGTAATCGAAACGCTCCATAAATAAAATCTAAATAAACGAGGAAACAGATTTTACTATGAGTTAGATGAATATGAACAATTTTTACATAACTTTAGTTTTATACGTACAAAAACATCTTTATAAATTTACAGAAATATATTTATATATTAATCGTATAATACATAATTAATGTACAGTTCTCAAGAAGGCTATCGTCCCAAGGTTTTTCAGCCACTTTAGTTTTATTTTACTGAATTCTTCTGCAATGAAAAGTGCCTCCATGTCAATAGTATTTAACACTGGTAAACCGAACCTTTAATTCATTAATTTGTATTAAACTTATTACTATTAATCAACTCCGGATCAATTCTGATCAAACTGCTGGTTACAGAACGCTAATAATTAAATAATTTATTTAGGAATAGAAAAAAATTATTTAAATTAATAATTTATTTTTTTATTATAAGAAAAACACACGTTATGAAGATTCATCAAATTATATGTTATGTATTATTGTATTATATTTAAGAATTGTATTTATTTTATTTATATTTAAATGAGTTGTATTGAGGTATAAAAAATAATGTTTTTTTTTGTATCAGCTACGCTGTACCGTGCAGAGTATATGGATCAGCAATGGTTCTATTGTGCCGAATAAAGACACATGATTCAAGATGTAAATATATATCAATAAAAATTAATTACATTTAATGAAAAAAGGTGGCACTTGCGTCGTCTTTAATTTATTATGAAAATAAATTTAATTAAATTGAATAAGATTCTAACATTGAGAAAATTGAGCTAAGTTTCTTTGTTTTCAAGAAAATAAATAAATAAATAAAACCTGAAAAATTCGATTTTCTTTTTTCACTTATTATAAGCGAGATCCCCATAATGATGAGACTCGGATTTAAAACACCCTGTATATGAAACCAATTAACTTCTACATTGTATGAAATCATTTTTGATTGCACAATATTTTATTGATACACACGAAATTCCAACAAAACCACCGTTTATACTTTACCGAATAACTTTATACAAGCGTCTTAATGGCCGTCTGCTGTAAATCCGGCGATCGCACACGAGTTATTAATACGCGAATTTACGGCTTTAAAGTGAATTACACAAAGTTTTATCTTGCAGCCGGCCGGATAAAGGGCTTCAAGTGCCATAAAGTCGGTATCATGTGCACCTTAAAAATATTGTGCAGTGCGCAGTGTTTATGGTCCCTTCAGTTTTATATCCTGCAAGGGAAATATAGAGAATTTACCGCTGTTACGTGTAATATTTATATATATATATATATATATATATATATATATATATCGGAGGGAATATCAGGGTCATTATTTGCTTTATTATCTTTAAAGTAATAATAGTTTGTCGATGTTTTACGGCGGCTGCAGTTTAGCAATTTTTAACTAAATGCTTAAACGTTTCAAAATATACAGTGCGCGTGTAAAGTCTGGAACTATCGCAATCTTTTAGTAAGCGACTTTGAAAAAAAAAAAAATCATACAACAGGTACATTTTTATCTTAAACGAAGCATATTTTACTGTAATTAATTAAAATGATAACTCAAAAAAAGACAATTGTTAAGTCTTTTTTTGAGTTATCATTTTTTAAATTGAATCCCTATTTTGGAAAGGGCATGAAACTCTGAAACGAAACACGCTAGAAAAGTATGATATTGTTTTTTATAATATTCGAAATAATTGCTTTTAACGTTTTAAAGCTCAAAAAGTCACTGTTTGGCGTGCTCTATGGGCAGAGGGAATCATTGGTACACATTTCTTCAAAAATGGAGCCGACCATAATGTTACACTCAATGGGGAACGCTATAGAGCCATTATTAATGACTTTTTCGTGCCTGAATTGGAGGATGTTGATGTGTAGCGCCGTCTTGTTGGAACCATAGGTTGTTCCAACAAGACGGCGCTACATGTCACACAGCCAACGCAACAATCACTTTATTACAGGAAACTTTTGGTGAGCTCATTATCTTGTTGTAAAATACAAGGTGTTAAATATCTTCGTTGATTTCTATATTTGACACCGTGTATCTTACAATTGAATGGAACAAACAAAAAACAGCAAACGATTTTTTAGGGCGAAATGGGTAGGATTCAGAGATTGGCATGTTTGTGTATTACGAGGGCAATGAGGACGACTCCAACGTGGCGATGGAGGTGATGCTTGACGTAACACCTCCATCGCCACCTGCAAAGAATACCAAGTGCCAATTTCAGCAAAGAAAAAAAAAACTAATAGTTAACTTAAGCATCCTAAATAAAGCTCCTCATTTATTGGAACTTCCCAGGGATGATATAAATGTCAACACATTTGAAGAAAATAGACACAAGATCATGATGACTGAAAAGGATGACTAATCCGGAGGTAATGTTCATACACAGGTAACTACTCTGGTATGGTATATAGACGGGTCCCTAAGGAATAGAATGGCGGGTTCAGGAGTTATGGACCAAGGACTGAGATCCACATGGCTGAGATTTGGCTACTCTATCTTCCAAGCAGAAATCATGGCAATTTTACTATGTTCCAAGGAGGGGACATGAAGGGGCAAATATCAATATTGCTAGTGATAGCAAGGCTGCACTTATTGCTCATCGAAATCCTGCAAAGAACTCGAGCCTAGTTCTGGAATGTCATAACTCCCTGATGCAACTGGCAAAAGGCAACAGATTAAGCCTAATATGGATGCCAGGGCATGAGGGAATAGATGGCATTGAAATGGCAGATGCACTTGCGAAAAAAAGGAGCTGAGCTAGTCCCAATAGGCCCGGAACCCATCTGTCTCCTCGCCAAACAATTCATAAAGGCAAAAATAAGGGATATTGAGGCTAGAGAGAAAGAACGCTATGGGGGGAGTATAGTGGAGATGAGATAGCTAAAATTCGCACAGGGTGTTCATACTCAACTGCCAATAGGGATTTCTGGCTACTCAGCAGAGCAGAAAAGACTTGAAACTACTAACAGGAATTCTAACATGACTCAGTAAAGGGCCACCTGAAAAACATAGGAATAGTCGCTGATGAAACATGTAGATTCTGTTTTGTGAAAAGGGAGACATCTCCTAACAGAATGCGAGTATTTAGCTCTTGTAAGACAAAGGTTCATGGGGAACTCCTTCCCCACTTTCACGAACTAAAATATTTTAAGATTAAAAACCTTTTAGGGTACTTCAAAAGGATAGGAATATCCTGTGAGGTAATACATTAAATAATTTTGCGTAAGGCGAGGCACAAAAGATCTATAGGTGCCACAAATCAAATAATAATAATAGTGCGAAACGTCATCTTGAAAACGGGCTTAAATCTGATTATTTTTTCCCTAACCGTAATCAGGTTCAGCCTTTTCTAGCTATACCTGATTGGCATGAGGAGGAACCGGTGTGTTTGGTTTGTACCGGATTTATATCTTCTGATCGCTCGGATGGATTTTAGAATCGTGCAGCTAATCATTAGCCAGCTGGATTTCCTTCTTCGATTTCGGAGTATTCTTCTGTTTTTCGTTGTTTCTTGGCAGTGTAGTGGACTTCTTGTGGTTTTTGTTGTGGCACTACAGGCATCAAAAAAGGACTTATTTTTCCCGAACCTAATATACATTTTTTTATATATTTAAGAGATATTCATATAAAAATTACTTTGTCAGGTTTTATATAGGTAAAGATGATCGGATGGTATGTGGAGAGGATATTTTTATTTAATTATTTATTATCACATATCATCTATATTATATATCATCATATTTCATCACATCTTCTTTCTTCACTCGTCCCTTCTCGTTTTCTCCCACCTCAGATATTTTTATTATATTTCCTAATTTAATAATAATAATAATAATACATTTATTACCCAACAGGAAACAGTAGCCCAATAACAGGATAATACAAAATAATTTTACATTATAATAATAGCAGGATAAACAAGAATATAAATATAAATAATAAATAAATACCAGTACAAACAAATATTTTATATTATATTATATTTATTTATTTATTTATTTATTTCAATCAACGGACGAGTCCAGTTACAGATTGATTACAAGATATGAAACATTGCAAAATAAAGATTAACACTAAACAATAATGGAGAAGACAGTAGACGCAAAAATACAAACAATATGAGCGCAAATTATTCTAAATACTTAACAATAAAGTCGAAGAACCCCTTTGGTGATATGCCATTAAATATGTCAATATCCGGATGAAGTGATAATACATTACTATATAATGAACACATTGAATATACTGGGGACATGAGCATAATATTTGTATTTGGGATTGATAACTGGAAAAGACGTTTGTTCCTTATATTAACAGGCACATTAATATTAATTCGTGCAAGTAAGTCAGAGCAATCCATACGATTGTTGAGTATTTTATACAAGGTGGTCACTGCATGTGACTTTCGGCGATTTTCTAAGGAATGTAAGTTGAATTCACGCAATAGTTTAATATAATTATAATCAGTCCCAGGATATGAACCAAACTTCTTAAAGTAAAGATATTTCACAAATTTCTTCTGGATGGCCTCGACCATCAAAGAATATTTTGCGTAGTATGGATCCCAAACGCAATAGGCATATTCAAGTTTAGATCTTACAAACGAATAGTATAGTATTTTAATGGCATCGACATTCATAAAAGGTTTAGTATTTCGTATTATGAAGCCTAACGAGCGATTAGCGATCGATACTACTTTCATGACATGACTATTAAAAGATAGTTTCTTGTCAAATAACACTCCCAAGTCTTTGAAAGTCTCAACATGGGATAATACAGAGCCATTAATCATATAATCGAACGTTATTTGTGACTTATTCCTAGTAAAAGACAGTGTCTTACATTTTAAAACGTTTAAACTGAGGCTGTTGTTCTTGCACCACGTTACTATAAGGTCGAGATTATGCTGAAGATACACACAATCGTCTAAAGTATTTATAGGATGGTAAATTTTCAAATCGTCTGCAAACATTAATATGTTATGATGAACTACATGAGCAATATCATTTATAAATCAATTACACAGTACCGGTCCGAGGTTGGAGCCTTGGGGGACACCCGAAGAAGTAATAAATTGATGAGACTTAAACCCTTTGCATTCTACAAATAACAGTCTGTTAGTAAGGTAATTGTAAAGCAAATTACAAAGGTTTGTTGAGAGCCCAAATAGGCTAAGCTTATTTACAAGTATACCATGATCGATTCTATCAAAAGCTTTTGATATATCGGTGTAAATTACGTCGACTTGTATACGGTTGTCTAAATAATCCGAGAGAGTTTGCGTCATTTGTTGGATAACGTTGATTTATTAGGTCTTGTTTGTATATAATACAAAAATTTAAATTATATTAATAAAAACAATCAATAATTCGATTACAACGAAGGAAGAAGAATACAAATAAATAAACTGAATATAATACAAACTGGAAATTACGCGAGCTGGTCTCATCAACTGGTGGACATAATGGTCCTCTGATTCCGTTCATTCATTGTGTTCACGAGGGGAAAAAGTACGGGCGCAAATAAAAATGAATTACGCCGCCCGCTGTATACGTACACACGCCGTAAATTTTGAAACTATATTAAATTTTTCAATTTCAATCCCGAGTAACAAAAAAAAGAAGAATAAAAGAATATACAGAGCGCGGGGATTTCATAAGACGCGCCACAAATCACACTCTAATTGCGCCCCATTCAGCCGCAATTGTATTATAGTTTTTAGCGGGAAATTCCGGGTTTTTCGCAAATTACTCGCTACATTAAGATTCCCGATGGCCGGACGGGCGGGCGGATTCCGACTGTGAGGGGAATTAATTTTTGCCCGACGGTTCCGTTTTGTAAATAGTTTTCTTTCGAATGAAATGCTTGTAATTTAATTTCCAACTAAAAAGAAAGAATAGAGAACTTACGTATAAAATAATAGATTTTATATATTAAACGAAATTGTTTCAATATTTTCGACTGGAGTAATTCTGAAAGTTAATGTCATTACAGAATTGCTTAAAATAGAGCATTTTAATGGAAATTATATGAATGAATAAATAAATATATCTATTTAAATTAACATTCTTATATATACAGGTTGTTCTAAATTAAATGCACACCATTAATAACTTTGTTATTAGTTATGTTAGAAATGTTGTGAATTTTAAATCTATGGTCATAGTCTTGCGCTAACAATGTACGTCACAAACATATTACACATTTTATTTTGAAAAACTAATTTTCTTGTTGTAATACATTAAGTAGTGAAATAACTGACAGATTGAGACAACAAATTTTGTTCTTATGATTTGTTGTTCTTTTGTTATTTACAAGAACTAAAAACACAATATTAAAATTCAAATGACTTTATTATTTCTGATTTTTTGGGATGGTGTATTATAACTTTTCAGTTTAGAATTATCGTCTGTATCAAATTATGTTAAAATATATGGAGTATTCCATTTAACAAATATGTGTATTGTTAATACCTTGTAAAACCGTTGCTCTTTTGTTTTTATGATTTCACCGCTTGAATCCTCGGAAAAATTATTACTACTTTGCTAATTTAACCGACTCTCTACCTCAACTAATAACAAAGTTAGCAATGATGCGCACTTAATTTAGAACAACCTGTATATTTAATCATGTTTCAATGAACGAATAATGAAAACATTGAAAAGTTGCAGGGTTGGTCGAAATTACCGGAACACCTAAATAATTCGAAACAGTAAAAAAAAAAATCAAAAACATTTTCAAGTAAAAGTTTATTTTAATTTTAATTAATATTATCAATAATTTAATTATTATAGATAATGCACACAAATTATCTAGAATAATTTTTGATAATGCACAAGAAATATTTAAAATATAAATACGCAGCTTCAGTAATATGATTTTTCCTTTCGATTTAATTAATATTTGAAAATAGACTTATAACAAGTCATAAGTCTATTTTCAAATATTAATTTGAAAAAGGCCATAGTGCGCCATAACGGACACGATTTTTTTCAGAAAAAATATATTTATCTAGCTCACTATTCACGTTCGAAGAATAAAATTAACTGTTGTCTCCTCCAACCCTTATTGGTTTTATTAACCACCGCAACTCCCTTCCATTTGAGGTTAATATAAATATCCTTCCCATAATTCAATATAGTAAAATCGAAAAGCAATATTAAGCTCCTTTGCGCGTGTGCTACTGTGAGTGCCCGGGCAGAGCTCAACCTGTGCGAGCATAATTCAATGCAACGAGCTCAGTTGATCAAAGACGCATGCGTGCGCAGCTTAGTACCCTGGCAAGACTAGCTTTGCCCGGGCACACACACGAATGAATCCCACATTTTCTCCGGTCACCACCAATACACACCCGCACCCCCAGGCAGCAGAAAGCAGTGAAATCGAACCCCCGGTTGCCATGAACATACCCATTCATCCACATGCTGCAGGAAGTAGAGGAATCGGTGAGTCTATAAAAACCCTTGCCTTTATTGCTTCCACATGCTCTTCCAAAAAAGGAAAACACAATTTAAGTCGCACACAATAAAATCCGTGCACGGATTTTATTTATTATATTTGTGGGTAGAAAGGGGTCATTGAATATATATATATATATATATATATATATATATATATATTTAAAAGAAACACAAACATTACACGAAGTCATGCGCAAGTTTCCGCGAGGTATTAGAAGGGGGATAACTAATTTTCGACAGTACATGAATTCAATATGTATAAATCACCGTATGAAATACAAAACTGGTTTATTATGCAAACATGGCGGGCGACTCAGGTGTGAAAGATGGCGACGTGTCGGGATACCGCTTATAAAGTTGAGCTTCCTGCCCTTCATATGTTTCTTCTTTTTTTAACACTGAAAATTTGTGCTTCATGCATGAGACAACAACAGATATTGCATTGAAAATAATTTAAATTAATAATTTTAAAACTTTAACATTATTAATAGGCGGAAATACCAGATATGAATATATGTATTATATATATTCGATTATGTAGTTTTTACTATTTTTTTGAATTTGTATTTTTTTTTGCTGTTTTGCTGTATATATCTATTAATAAAGATGATTATTATTAGTAATATTTTAAATAATTAATTATTGGTAATATTGCAATAAAAAATATGAATAAAATTCATAATTTACTAATATTTGAACAATTTTTCAACAATTAACCATTTTTTGTTAATATTTTATAAAATAAAGTAAATTATTTTATATAGTCGGTATGAATATAAAATAATTTACTTTACTTCAAACAATATTAACAAAAATTGGTTAATTTCTGACTTGTACACACTATAGGTTTGTTCGTTTGTTCTGCACTAATTTGAACTAACTAAGGTTGTGACGTTACCAGTGCAGGTTAGCACATGCCAATTTTCATGAACTGGGATTGACTGTAACGAACGCTTTGCGTGCAGTTGTTTATTGACAAGACAACAGTTAAATAACCTCAACTTTAAAAAATAAATGTTAGGTCCTTATAATAAAATGGATTTCGATTAGGCATTACATTTTATTTATATTTTACAATATTATCATGGATGACAATGAACAATATGCAGATGAACAACCTGAAACACAGCAATGTTAAGCTGGTGAATCTTCTGTAAAAGAAGGTCAAAGTATAAGGAAGGAAGTATGTCGTAGTATATTTGAAGAAATTGAAGAAATTATTTTTAAATGTTGATTAAACTATGTTTTATAAAAAAATATGTATTTCTACCAGTATATTCCTCTCAAGTAAGAAGCCGTCAGCACAAGTATTTTTTTTTTCATTCGTACATTTAGTGCTTACATAATATTTGATTGGCCCCTAAAATAATAAAACAAATAATAATAGTAAAATTTAATAAACAACTCATTAATGGTCAAAATAATATTTAAAGCACCTAATGAACTCGATCAGATCATTCACCTTTATATGTGTAAGATCCACCAGCTCATTTGCGTGTTGCAGACCGAGGTACTTTTTTTAGGGTTGTAACCTCTCCCGAAAAAAAAAAAAAAATATATATATATATATCATTTTAGCAGCGTTGTAACAACATTAAACGTTATTTTTATGTATATAACACATTACTAAAATAAACTCAGTGAGTTGTTTATTTGTTTTTGAAATTTTATTTCATTTGCATTAAATTATTAATAATTCCAGACCAAGTGCTTTAAATAAATATACCATAAGTATTTCACAAATGCTTCACCACCGGTTAATTAAAAATATTTTAGATGATATTTTGATTGGCAACACAAAAATGTATGAAATGCATGAAAAAAGTAAAACACGTCTGAAGAGTTTAAATCTTATATTGATTTAAAGAAAGTAATAAACTTTAATAAAATGCATCAAGCATTGCATCAGAAAGAAATTCAATTAAAATAAATAGAGATTAGTTATAGATGGCGCTTGCGTTGTCTTTCATTAATTATTGAAAGAATTATTTATGTTGCTCAGTATTTAGCGGGACAGAATTTGCCTTTTAGGGGAAGCAATCCAAAATTATTTCATGTAAATAATGGGAATTTATAAAATTGATAGAAATGTTTGCTCAATTTGTTATGGCTGAACATTTAAATCGTCTTCAAATTAATAAAACTAATGTATCATTGATTAGGTTATTTTTTAGCGCGATAAAAAATAAAACACAACATAATTAGTTTATTAAAACTGTCCAAATATTACTCCACAATACTGGACTCTACTCCGTATGTTAGCCAGGAAATGATAATTACTGCGCGACGTATACATATTAATAAAATTTCACGAACGTTTGAAATTAGGGAATATTTTTTATCAGACTTTTTAATCCGAGAAAATATTAGCATTCACGATATGTGAGGGCAGGGCTACCATAACGGAGCAAATATGAAAGGAAAGCACACAGCTCAACTTTAATTTAATAATAAATAATGCCGCAAGGGCATCTTTAGAATATTACAATTTTTTTAGTACAATTCAAGATATATATTTGTTTTTATGGCCGAAAGACCGATGGTAGATAGCCATTTAGGAATAATATTATATAAAATGTATTGTATTACACCTAATGTAAATTTTACAAAAACGATGATTGTATATATTTGTTTTTTTTTCATCGTCGGCAAATCATTCGCACATTTTAATGTACGAGTGTCTTACATTGACCGTTAAACCTTTATCTCAAACAAGGTGGGGAAGTAGAATCGTTACTGCAAAAGTTTTAAGATACAATTAATAATTAGTTAGAATTAATTTATGACGCCTTATTTGTTTTATTTAACGATTCGTCAAGTGATGCGAACACCAGAAGTATAGATAAATCATTCATTCATTAAATAAAAATAACTTGAAAATAATTAATAAATTATTTCTACATTTTTATCTGTGACATTTTGAGTTAAATGTGGAAATAATTTATTAATTATTTTCAAATTATTTTTATTTAATTTATTTAAATAACTGTGACTGTGAATTACAGGTTTTAAATAATATATTTTTATTACCAAAATTAGATAGATATAAAATAATGAAATATTGTATGGATCTGCAAATTACATTATCGGATAATGTAAGCAAAGAATCTGATATAATAGCATGAGATTTATTTGATGCAATAAAAATTCTGTTAATATTAGGTGTGCAACTAAGTTCCCGCGTTTTTTCAAAAGATGGCTCCAGTAGTAAGTGCTGGTCGATTGTGACATAACCAAAACGTCATGAACTAAGCTTAGACACATAGTAAACAAACGGTTTTGACACATTAGTGATTTTGTTGTTGCATCATATACTTTTGGTTGTGTGAAAATGTCTGATTTTGCGCCAAAAATTATCGTCATTTGTGGGAAGTGTCGCTTTTCTTCTTCCAGTCCAAGAAAACGGTAGCTGAATTGCATCGAGGACTCCAAAAAGTTTACGTAGATGCTACTATAAGTGACACACAAGTTGTTTCACTTAGAGAAGTATCTACGTAAGAGAACGGTAGGTGAAATGCATCGAGGACTCCAAAGAGTTTACGTAGATGCTGTTCTAAGTGAATCACAAATTGTTTCACTTAGAGAAGCATCTACGTAAACTTTTTCGAGTCCTCGATGCACTTCAGCTACCGTTTTCGTAATTGGTTTCGTCGCTTCAAAGACAGTAATTTAGATTTTGAAAACCGTTCGCGTGACGGAAGGTCAGAAACCTACGAATGCGCTTAATTGGAGGCATTGATCGATGAGGATCAGCACCAAACCCAAAAAAGAGCTTGCTTCAGCATTAGGAGTTACCTGCCAAGCTAAGCCATTTCCAAGCGACATCATGCGTTGGGAATAATTCATAAACAAGAAACTTGGGTTCCTTCCTTATGATTTGAAGATGTTGAGCGTCGTTTCTTCGTCCATGAACAACTGCCCCGGGGCAAAAAAGAAGGATTTTCTTCATCGCATGGTTACGGTTTATGAAAAATGGATTACAGCAACCTTTAATGAGACCAACATCATGGGGACTGCCTGGTCATGCTTCTACGTCGTCGGCTCGGCCGAATATTCACGTTGCTGTGTATTTGACGGTGTTATTTATTATGAGCTGTTGTAAAACTTTTCAGTTGAACAGGGTTCTTTAAATTCGGTATCAATAAATGAATCAATTTTTATTCTTGTAAATAACTGAATAATACAACTGTACATTGTTTATACCACTATATTTTAATTTTAAAGCTTTAAAAAAATCAAGTGTTCTTTACACTGTTTAAAATGTTATTAAATTAAGTTTAAATGTATAAATGTATTTTGATTTATAAACAAAATAAATTAATCTTAATGCAAATAAAAAAAAAACATTTATTTATATGTGTATAGTTAATTTCATTCTTTTGTATGATATTTTTTTCTTTTTCTTCTTAACAATGTAAGTAAAGTACAATACTGGGTGTGTGCACATATTTGCATTTATTTCTGTGTGTGTGTGTGTGAGTAGTGTAATCTTTACTCAATCATTTTCAATCGTCCATTGTCGGTCCTATGAGACGCCACGGTCCGTTCTGATACATTACGCTGATATCCCCGGGTTAATGATATGGTGCGCCGCGATTTTTTCGCATCTAAACATCCATTCTTGCGATCCTCACGGCCGGCCCTTTGTTACCCTCTCGCATCGTTATTGTTAACCTTGCGGTTATAATAAGCGATGACACCACGTATTTCAATCGCACGTATGTTCATATGTACGCGTTTTGTAACTCTTTTCTTTTGACGTGATTTGTTTTGTGTTGTGTTTTTCTGCAGCAAAGAGTTTATTTTAAATGTACGTAGGAATATTACTGCTGACTATAGAATTCATCTTTACTCGATGATATTATGATATTATTGGACATTTATTATTGTATGTCACAGTAGCCAAAAAGAAAATATAATTTTTTAACTACCGTCAATGTTTATTCTTGAACATTCAACATGAATAAATAATTATAAAGATGGTGGTAATGTTTCACATTGCAGTTTAATTAAATTAAAAGATTAAAAAAGAAAATAATTTATTACTTAATCACTTCCTTTTCATTTGCTCTGCAATTAAGTACTTACAAAGTAAGTATACAAAAATACAAATATTTATTGAAACAACCACTTCCCGGGCAAATACCCGCGCCTGATATTGAATTATACAATAGATGTTTGCTGTTGCATCTCAGAAAAGCTGAAAAAGCAACTTTGCTTTATTAAACAAAAGTGTACCTGTAATTTCAAAGGTACTCTGCTATATCAAACCCCAACACATGACATATCACCGTAAACGAACAAACAAATCCGTATTTGAAAATTTAAAAATCCATAAAAAAATAAATATGAATAAATTATTAAAAATCAACCAATAAAACACAGATTAGATTGAATAACTTTAAATTCTCGACTAGTTTCGGGTTATTAGCCCATTTTCAAGAAACTAGTCGAGAATTTAAAGTTATTCAATCTAATCTGTGTTTTATTGGTTGATTTTTAATAATTTATTCATATTTATTTTATACAATATGAACTACCAATGTCTAAATATTAAAACCATTAATTATAAAAAAAAAATAATATTGATGTTTGCCGAAAATTGAAACGTCGATTATTTATTACGATATCGTCACGTTTATTTGAGTGAATTAACAAAATTAAATATTAATATATATATTATTATTATTATTATTATTATTATTAAATATTATTATTATTATTAAATATTATTATAATATATGTATTGTTATAATTTTACGAAATGGCTATTGACCAGAAGTCTTTCCGTTTAATAATGGTTATTATTAAAATAAATTAAATTAAATAATTATTAAAATGAAAAATGCATTTAATCATTTAGTTCCACATGGTTTATAAATATCTCAAACTCTGTTTTCTTTTCTTTGCGTAGTGAATAATGTCTATTTTTAAGGTGTTCCAGTAGATTACTTTTAAAATGAATACCCCAGACATAGCATTTTGTCGTAACAATTTATCCCGTGATAATGCAATATAATATCGGGGCATTTTTATATGTCATTTGTGGCGGATCGGCATTTCTTAATGTCAGACAGGGAAGGGGGGAAGAAGTTGTTTAGGGTTTCATCCCCTCTGAAATTACCCGTCAATCTCATTTCGTATGCGTTTACTGACAAATTCATAAGGGTAGAAAAGACGAACGTTACAAATCGACTGAAATGCTAATAAAAAGAAATGCGAATATTACTTTGTAGTAATATTGGTGTTTTAATAATTTTGTATACGTTTTTATCAGCGATTTTATTAAACAAATCGCACAGATAAATTATGGCAGCCGTAAATCAGAAGATTTTTATAATTCGCACATAACTTAATTTATGCGCATATTGATTTGTCTGACAACTACAATATGAGGAATCTAGTTTCATCCATGAGTACACGTTTGGCAAAAGTTATCACAGCAAATGGTGCTCCTACAAAATATTAATTTCATAATTTCTACTTGTATTAAGAATAAATATGTTTAGCATTCTAATTAGCAATTGAATAATAGTCCTTTAAAACCTAAGTTACGCCACTGTTAAGAGTTCTGATTAATCTGTACAAAATTAGTCAATTTCTCTATGACACCAAAATACCGTTCACATTTCGTCGGCCGCCATTGTACTATTTTAACGATAAATTAAAAATTTGCTCATAAATGAAAATTACTAAGCAAATGTTTAATATTTTTGTTGTAAAGCATAATATTATTTATCTGATTAATTAAACTAAAATTAAGTCAATATAATTTTATATTCTTCTTTAATCATGTATTATTATATAGGATCACTATTCATCTCCTTAATTGACGAAAACGCCGTTGTTTTCGAACGAAGCGCCAAATGTGTTTACATTTCGTGTAATTTTCTTATAAAAGCAATTGTTTTCATTATTACATTTTTAGTTCAGATAATTTGAAATTAATCTAAAAGTGATTTAAGATCATAAATCACAAAACGCGAAGTTGTTTATAAAATGAGCCGTAAGCGAAAGAAATAAAAAACAATTATGAGTAAATTCTATTAAAACTAAACATTAACAATAATATATATTTATTTTAAATAAACATATAAAAAATGATTATCTTGAACAAAAAACATAGAAAAGTTTAGTATTAAAATAATTTACTTTATTGTGGGCCATTTTTTTGTTACTGAACAAAGTTTAGTATTAATGAATTATTTATTTAGTTTACATTTGTTTTCATTATTATATTTTTAGCCTGGGATACATTGAAATTAATCCACAAGTTGATTATCAACGTCATAAATCACGAAGGGTGAAGTTTACGAAACGAGCCGTAAGCGAGTGAAGTAAATCATAGTGAATAAATTCTTTTAACACTAAACACTAATAATGGATAAATATACGAAAATTATTTTTATGCTGAACACAAGAAAATCTAGTATTAAAAGAATTATTTATTTACTTTATGATTGTTTTAATTATTATATTTTTTGTCTAGATAAATTTGAGTTAATCCATAAGTGAATTACCAAGACTATAAATCACGAATGACAAATTTTACGAAACGAGCCGTAAGCGAGTGAAATAAATAATAGTGAATAAATTAAAAAGTAAATTCTTTTAATACGAAACGGAAAAGTTTAGCATTAAAAGAATTATTTATTTACATTACAATTTAACTATTATTTTTTTGGTTTAATTTAATTGAAATTAATCCACAGGTGAATTACGAAGGCCTTTATTAATCCACAAGTGGATTATGACAGCTATAATTCACAAAACGCGAAGTTCACGAAATAAATAAGTCATAGTGAGTATATTCTTTTAACACTAAATACTAACAACAGATAAACATATGAAAAAATATACAAAAATTAATTATTATATTTTTAGTTTAGATTAATTTGAATTAATCCACAATTGAATTACGAAGGCCTTAATTAATCCACAAGTAGATTATGACGAAACGCGAAGTTCACAAAATGAGCCATATGCGAGTTAAATAAGTAATTGTGAGTAAATTCTTCTAATACTAATCTTTTCTATATTAATTTTCTTAATACTAAACTTTTTTTGTGTTCATTATTTTAATTGTGAGCAAATTATTCTAATACTAATCTTTTCTATATTAATTTTCTTAATACTAAACTTTTTTTGTGTTCATTCTTTTAATGATAAATGTTTTTGTGTTAATTATTTTAGTACTAAACTTTCGTATGTTTGATATTAAAGGCATATGCTCACGATAATTGTTTTTCTTTCTGAATTTTTTAGTATTACATAAATTTACTCACAATAATTTATTTCACTTGCATTCGTCTCGTTTCGTGAACTGCGCCTTCAGTGTTTTATAACCTTCATAATTCACTCGTGGATTAATTTCAATTTATAAATATATATATATATATATATAATGAAAACAATAGTAAAGTAAATAAATAAAGATCATAGAACAAATGAAATGATGATATTACAAATTCCTCATGCACGACCAACAAAACAAATCCATTTACTGATATTACGACGTGTTCCCGCCGCCAATTCGCCGCGCGTGCATTTACATAATGCCCTCGAAACGGGAGGACGTGATCTCGGAATTGAATTGATGCCCTTAATTTGTTATCTCGGTGCAGCGCGGCCGGTCGCGGGCCAAAAATTTTCAAATCCCATTACAGATCATGCGATACAGATGCTAACTAAATCCAAATGGAAATTTATACGGCTTTTCGAAATAGTGGGTGAGACTGAAACGGTACAGATACGTGACTTGGACTCTCCGCCAACTCCTACTTACTTGTTTTTTTTTTTCGTTCTTTTGTTTCGATGAATTCACATCCTGCTGTATCGTGAATATTTTATAAGTTGCGAATGTTTTGCATACGTAAAATTATCTAATAGATATAAATAGTTTTTTGTTTGTTATATAATTATGAATTTGAAATTAAAGGCACTTGGTTAGTTTCACTTATTTTTTATTTACCAATATCGTTCCTTGATAATGACGATAAATCGAAACTAGTTGGTAAACAAAAAATAAGTGAAACAAACCAAGTGCCTTTAATTTCAAATTCGATATTAGTTAAAATGTTTTTACTGACAATTGTAGGAATTCCTCGAATGAACTTGATTCTCAAGTCCTTCTCCCCTTCTTCTAGTTAATTCAATTTTTACTCGACGATAATAGTCAGTCTTCATCGGAGTTTCATCTCGTGAAATGCGCACTTTAGTGAATTTATCAATTTACTTTAATTCACCTGCACTTTTCAAAGCTGTAAACACGTCATGTTCACTACGCAGGCGTAATTTAATAGGACGGCTTTGATTAATACGAGTGTTGTCAAATCTACCTAGTCTAATTGGGCGATTATTAGGTGCTGTTACATTCAAAATTGGTAATAATTCGTTCAACATTGAAGTGTCTAACTACGAAATATGAGTTTTGTTGTCGAATTTCGGCTCAATTAATCCATAGATTTTCGACGTTTTCCATCTGTGATTTCCTGGATGATTTTTTCCATATCAGCAGAAGGCTGATGGGTTGAGAACAGGCTTTGAGCTGTTTTATATCATCCTGGAGAGCAATAATAGCAGCTTTTAAGGCATTAATATCATTGCCAAGTTGTTTACATTGTTCGCAATTCCATGACAAACCATTTTTAGCATAATTTTTTTAGTATACCAATGCAACTGTCAAAATATTTAGAAAATATTTTTTTTGTAGTAACGGCTAGTCAAAATTACTAACGATGTGATATTGATGTAAAGATAATTTAAAGAGGAATCGAATAAAAAAATATATATATTGTGTTCTATTTGAAATAACAAAATTGATATCAATTCCGGGATTATGGGATACCCCGTATATATGAAAATAATTTTACTTTATGCATCTTCAGTAATCAAGCAAGATTTATTAATAAATTAATGCTGAATTTATAACGACAAGAGAGATATAGGAAACGGGCACTTCGATGGCTCACCCTGTATATATATTTTTTTCGTAAACATCGTGTTATTCGGGAAAATCACTGCAAGGCCCAAACAAAATTCCGATAAGTCAGCGGGTTTATTGTGCAGCCGATGCTTCCGGACCCCTTCCATCCTATTATGCACAGGGGATCGTTTTCGTATCGACTTTGTACACCCCGAAACTCTCCTCCCTTGCGTTTCACAGCAACACGCACGTGGTGGAATCTCTGCAAGAAAAACGAAAATTAGTTTAATTTAGATGTATAAGTATTTTATAGAAAAAAATCTTTAAAAATAATTGTATTAAAAAATATATTGCAAGATTCTTGATTGCCTTCGAATTAAAAAAAAAAAATATTATTTAAGTGTGAATTTTATACGACCAAAAAAGTACATATTTATTTTCCTTAATAATGTTTTGTAAAACAACTATAAAAATTGTTGTATTACAAAATATTTTCCTTAATAATATTTTGTAATACAACTATAAAAAATGATAAGACTTTTTATAATCAGTGGTACTCAAATAGAAAATGCAAATACCAAGAAAACAAACATGACTTAATAATATTATTATGCCAGAAAGACCTTCTGTCGATAGCCGATTGACAGATAATATATGTTATTGAATAGAGATATTTTTAAGTACAGGGTGATTTTTGACTTATACATATAATTGCGAGTAATTATAGTTCGTAATGTATAGTGATGGGAAATTAAAAAAATCTAGTAAATGTTTTTTTTTATAAAAATAGAAAAGAGTATTTATTCACTTGGTCACTGTTATTTAAATAATTAAATAAAATGATTTGAAAATAATTACTAAATTATTTCCACATTTAGCTTTGACTTACGACTTACGTAACGTAAGTCAAAATGCCACAGAGCTAAATGTGGAAATAATTTATTAATTATTTTCAAATCAGTTTTTTTATTAATAGAGAAAACGAATTACATAATTAATTCGTTTTCTCTATTTTTTTTTCTTAAATTAAACAGATGATAATAAGAGAATTATAATAAGATAATTTCGTACCTATAGAGAGTAGAAATAGTATAGTATTCAACTCTTGAAAAAGACATTATTCACTCAGATAAATTACATCACTCGTCTATCGATACATTGTGAAATATTTATATAAATAGGAAACAGTATTCATTCACTTGGTCACAGTTATTTAAATATATTAAATAAAAATGATTTGAAAATAATTAATAAATTATTTCCACATTTAGCTCTGTGACTATTGACTTACCTACGTAAGTACGTTAAACAAATGCACATTAAAACAACTACTTCCCGGACAAATACCCACGCCGGACATTGAATTACATAATGTACACCTGCTGTTGCATATCAATAAAATATTGTATAATGCAACAAATTTTGATCTGAGAAAAATTTAATCTAAAAACAACAAAAGGAACGTTACTTAATACAAGGCCATCTGCAGACACGTGTTTCGGGATCTATCCCTCGTCAGTACAGCTATGCCTTACATAATGTCCGGCGTGGGTATTTGCCCGGGAAGTAGTTGTTTTAATGTGCATTTGTTTAACGTACTTACGTAGGTAAGTCAATAGTTACAGAGCTAAATGTGGAAATAATTTATTAATTATTTTCAAATCATTTTTATTTGATAAATATTTATATTCTTGAATAAAAGCCAACTATCTCACTCATTGAAGAATATACTTTTACTACACTTGTTTTTTTTTTATTTCCTATCACTGCATAGTAAGAACAATATTTTCTTGCAATTATGTGTATTATTCAAGGACCACCTTGTATATTTAATTTCATGAAATTACATTGCAATTTTCAATGATTCAAAAGGGAGATAAGATATATTAAAAAATCTATCGTTAAAATCTCTTGATTATTTTTCATTTCTTGACAACAGTAAAAAACATTTCATTTTCGGCTCCCGAATATTAATAACAAACAACAAACGTGCGCGTGTCGAGAAAGCTCATTAAACCGTGTCAATTATGAGCGTTCTACAGCGCCGAAAATTAGCGAAATGAAACATTCATGATTGATACTCGGGCACAAAGCGAAAACAACAGACAGACACACGCATTCAGCGGCATCCCCCGAATATCGTTATTAATGACACGTCAAGTAATTGCAAACAACAAAACGTACTGTTTGGCTTTTATGACCCGCGTCACGTTCCGCTGATGCCGCCCCCGCAAAGCGCGTATTGATTGCCTTCGAATCTTATCTACAAGAAAGGCGTGATTTAAAAAAAAAGGAATGTAAAACACTTATTCATCAATTGTTTTTTTTTATTTTCCTCGGGGTCTTGTCCAAAGGAAAGTATTGTAATCGTAAAAATGTTCGAATTGCTAATTTCAACGAATTAACACGTTTTGAGGTCCCTTGAGTCCATTCCATCTATTTTTGAATAATGTAATGTATACACCGAAATTATTCAAAAATCTGTGTGTCACATCACAAGTATTGCAATCGTTAAAATGTTGGAATTGCTAATTTCAACGAATTTACACGTTTTGAGGTCCCTTGAGTCCATTCCATCGATTTTTGAATAATGTAATGTATACACAGAAATTATTCAAAAATCTGTGTGTCACATCACAAGTATTGCAATCGTTGAAATGTTCGAATTGCTAATTTCAAAGAATTTACACGTTTTGAGGCCCCTTGAGTCCATTCCATCCATTTTTGAATAATGTATAGACAGAAATTATTCAAAAATCTGTTTGTCACATCACAAGTATTGCAATCGTTAAAATGTTCGAATTGCTAATTTCAACGAATTTACACGTTTTGAGGTCCCTTGAGTCCATTCCATCGATTTTTGAATAATGTAATGTATACACAGAAATTATTCAAAAATCTCTGTGTCACATCACAATATTTTAAAGGCGACAAGCAACATTCAAGGAATATTTACTTCATTACAATAATTCTCCTTATAATTAAAAAAATACGCGTTATTATTGGCACACATTACGAAATATGCTTCCATCTGCATATTTCGTAATGTACGCTTTATTGTAACTGTACAGCTGACGGCTATCAAGAAAAAAAAGAGAAAGTTTCATAATTTTATTAAGGGTTAAACAACAATCGAAACGACTGGCGTTTATCAGACTTGGATTTAAAAAAAAGCTATTCGAATGACAATCACTTTGCAACATTTTAATTATTTGATCCATGCAAAATGCACAAGAGAAAAAAAATGATTCGAATTATGAAATCAAATCCATATTTTGTATTTCTTGAAAATCTGGATTTGAATTCATTATTTTATTCATATTTTTTTTTCTTCTTCTGGAAATGCTAACTAATTAAATTGAGCATAATTAAGTTACTAATCCCGATGGATGGTTTTTTGAGAGATATTTGAATTTTAGGAAATTGCTTGAATATTCAATCATTGTTGTTAGAGTAAAAATATGAACATCCATGGTGTCAAAAAATGTATAAAATTTATAAAAAGGCACTTCCATTAATGCCAATCGCCACTTGTCGATATTTTTTTATAGATTTTCTTAAACTACATTAAACTGACTATTAATTAGTGTATTTTTTTAATTAGAAATAAATAAGTAAATGGAGAGAATTATCCTTCGGTCACTGTCCATGAGTTAATTCATGCATATATGACAGTTCAGCTAGGTAGCATAGGTTTAATTTGCAAATCACCATAAATTCATACAGAGCAGAAAGACCTATGGTCGATAACCCATAACAGACTACTAACACAACTGTACATATTGTTATTATAAATTTTGTAAATGTTTGTTTTTATATTTTTTTGGAGAGAATTAATGAAAAAAGAACACATTTTTGCTTTAAAAAGAAAAAAAAAATAGAATCTATAAAATGTTACCTAAATTTAATCAGATTCGTTGTATATTTATATGTGTACATGTGTCAAATAACATTGTTGTTATTTGCTTCGTTTAAATCAATCAATGTTTTATGTTTGGGCAAACAGCGACGGGCGTTCGGGTGAATTATTTATTTGTTTAATTTTCGTATTGCAAATATTGTTGATTATTAGTGGGATATGCGTCGGCATTTGTTGTTTCCAGTGAAATTCAATTTTGGGATTATCCGATAAATATACACGCAATATTCCTAAAAAATAAACAAATGTATTTTTTTATTCAAAAAATGATTAATTGTTCTTGAAACAAATAACTATGAATAAAAATATTTCACGGGTCAGAAGCTGTGGAACTTGTTTATGAATAACCAAAGTTCACTCGCAGATAACTACAAGAATTATAATTAAACGTGTATGTGTGTGTATTTTATTTTTCTGTGTGGTAGGGATGAAAACATGTGGGTAACAACGCCCGAGCAATCCGGGAAGATGTACGCTTTCATTATTGCGCCAGCGCTTCATTAAGGTCAAAAGCTTTTCGGGGTACATTATATGGCTAATTTATATAACGTACATGCAATGAAAATTAAGCACTCGAGTTTAAGTTTTACGAGACTTTGCGGCGTATGATCTATAGCCATCTACATAAAATTAACCCAATTTCGCTGAGGCATCAGCTCCCGCTCAACCGCTATCGGGAATTAATTGGCCCGTCCTTTTGTGCACTTTCAATTTTATTACTTCATTCAATTAGATATTCACTTTATTACATCGTAAAATTTGTTTGGACTTATTTTTTTTTTATGGATATTGATAGCGTTTTAATAAAAATAAAAAAAACGAGTATTTATTCTAAATTAAATAAAACTGATTTGAAAATAATTAATAAATTATTTCCATATTTGACTCTATGACATTTTGACTTTAAACAAATGCACATTAAAACAACTACTCCTAGGGAAAATACCCCGCCAGATATTGAATAACATAATCGTAGGTTAAGTGGAAGATCAGTAACAGTTTAAGCTGACTGAACTTCGCCTACACTCATGACATTTCATTTTGTATTTTTCTCTGTGATAAATAAAGGCATTATTATAATGTACACCTGCTGCTACATATCAATAACGTATTCCATTATATATCATTTTTTATAGTATTTATTCATTTGGCCACATTTATTGTTTTAATGGATGTTTTTTAAGGAATTAAGCTTCGCTTATGTGTTGTGTTATGACAGATAAATTTGTTATAGGGGATCAGCCAAAAATGAATACATGCTGTTTTTTTTAGATACGTAGGGTTATTGTAGAGACTCCAAAATGCTGTTTGGCTCCAACAGTATTAAAAAAAACAACACACTAAATTCATTTTTACCCATTATCTTGAAAATTATGAAACACTGAAACGACTGTAACCATTAAACTAAGGATCAAAATAACATGACATTTTGACACGTACTGTCTGAAGATTAGTGCTACCCGGAAATTACAATGTTCCCATATACACTGTATTTGTTTAGCGATGCCTTATAGGGATTTGCATAGTAAAAACTACATCATTTTATCCACTGGATTGATTTTAATCAAATTTAACACACAATATTCTTTATCGAATTTTAACATTTTTTTAGTAACTTTAAAGGGATATGTATTTTAAATATTTATTTAAAACGTTGATAATTTTAAATATGTTTTCCAAATAGTAGGCTTGTATCACCGACACTAACGTAATAATCCGCATTAAATTTTGTATAAACCGTTAGTTGCAAAACTGTTCATCTATACCACTCAAGGAAAGGTAAAAATGGTGATGAACTACATCAACGGATTTTCAAGCAGCCAAATGCGTGATAATTTTACAGTGGAATGTCTAGATCAGCCCATACTGAATAAAATAAAAACATCCTTATAATAATTTTATTAAATTTGTCTGTGTAAATTCGGAGCATAGTAAAGTTCAAAATAAGTGAATCGCCTTTTCACAGAAGAGTTGAAAAAAAAAATGTGTATTTGGCAATTGAAGAAGAACCGTCGACCAGTGTTACAAAATGTTGAGATTGAAGCGATGCAGATGGACGAAGTTTGTTTTGAGAAAACTTTATTCAGGACCTAACACAAAAGTATAAAGTGAGTGGAATGGCTTTCGCGTGACAGACTTTTCTGACAGATATATATAAACAAACTTATGACACGAAGTCACCGCGACGACGAATGCCGAGCACGGCGCATTGGCCAAAATAGAAAAACCAAATGTCTAGTTCTAAGGACTTTTCGTCCATGGCTAGATCGAAAAACAAAATACATTCTAACACATATTCTTAATTATTTTGCAATGTAGGAATCCATAAAGACTCCAGTAGTTCTTCAAATGTCTTTCGAGAAAGAAAATCAACCAATTTTTTTATGCTAGGTACGTGCTCAATCGTAACTATTCTACCGATGTGTTTGTATGAACTGGGATTTCAATGAGTTTTATTCCTTTTCATTATCGTTATTCTTCAACATAAGGATTGCAGATTAATTAATAATTACGAGCAATGGAACCGGCTGTTCCAGTAGAGGCACGTCCAGCTCGCATCCTATCCGAATGATCCAGTAAACATCATCTCATCTAGGATTTTGTAGATTGCACATTCTTTGTATCCTGCAAGAAAGACGTCGTCGACGAAAAGAGTGATTGAACAAAAAAACATGAATCTTCGTCCGTGTCTTGCAGTCCAACTAACTCCAGCAATGTGGATACCTTCTCGTTCCATTGCCCGGATGCCTGCTTTAATCCATAAAGACTCCAGTCTTGTCATTGAAGCCTTCAGGTTGGTTTATATACAGCTCATCCTCAAGGTCCCCGTGCAGGAAGACGGTTGTAACATCAAAAGGAACAGTTTTGTCACTGAAGCCTTCGGGTTGGTTCATATAGAACTCCTTCTCAAGGTCCCCGTGTAGGAAGGCCGTGGTCACATCAAAAGGAACAGTTTTTTAATCCATAAAGACTCCAGTCTTGTCATTGAAGCCTTCAGGTTGGTTTATATACAGCTCATTCTCAAGGTCCCCGTGTAGGAAGACGGTTGTAACATCAAAAGGAACAGTTTTGTCATTTAAGCCTTTGGGTTGGTTCATATAGTACTCCTTCTCAAGGTCCCCTTGTAGGAAGGCCGTTGTAACATCAAAAGGAACCATTTTTTAATCCATAAAGACTCCAGTCTTGTTATTAAATCCTTCAGGTTGGTTTGTATACAGCTCGTTCTCAAGGTCCCCGTGTAGGAAGACGGTTGTAACATCAAAAGGAACAGTTTTTTCATTGAAGCCTTCGGGTTGGTTCATATAGAACTCCTTCTCAAGGTCCCCTTGTAGGAAGGCCGTTGTAATATCAAAAGGAACCATTTTTTAATTCATAAAGACTCCAGTCTTGTCATTGAAGCCTTCATGTTGGTTTATATACAGCTCATCCTCAAGGTCCCCGTGTAGAAAGACGGTTGTAACATCAAAAGGAACAGTTTTGTCATTGAAGCCTTCGGGTTGGTTCATATAGAACTCCTTCTCAAGGTCCCCGTGTAGGAAGGCCGTGGTAACATCAAAAGGAACAGTTTTTTAATCCATAAAGACTCCAGTCTTGTCATTTTGTCATTGAAGCCTTCAGGTTGGTTTATATACAGCTCATCCTCAAGGTCCCCGTGTAGGAAGACGGTTGTAACATCAAAAGGAACAGTTTTGTCATTGAAACCTTCGGGTTGGTTCATATAGAACTCCTTCTCAAGGTCTCTGTGTAGGAAGGCCGTTTTTTTTCTTGGATACGAACTTGTCGAATAGATGTGTGTCGGGACTATGCACCTTTCTGCATAGTCAATCCCTTCTTGCTGCTGAAAACTTCGGGCTACCAGTCTAGCTTCGAGCTTTCATTCGATTTTTGTCTGAGCACCCAGCGACAGGTGAGGGGAGTGAATTCTTCGGGAAATCCACGTATCCATTTTGACTAGTGCCTCGAACTCTTCAGTCATGTCTTGGCGGCATTTCGAGTTTTTCAATGCGATGGATACTGGTATGTCCTCAACTTCGCTCACCATGGTTAAATCTATGTTACCGCCTCGTCTGAAATTGTTTATCACGTAGTCGGAGTACCTGATGGGTGTCTGCATCTCTCGACGATTTCGCAGTCCAGGCCTCCTTTGATTATTTTCTCTTTCTGCATAAGTCTTGTCCTCGTCGTCTCGTTCTGAATCCGACTCGATCACAATCGATTTCGGTGCGGAGACCACACGCACGAGATCGAGTCGAACGCTAGTGAAGTCACAGCCAGGGACTCGGATCCAGGACAAGATGACGCTGGTCCTCTCTTCGAAGATCACGTTGTCTGAACTGATAACGTCTCGTTCTCTTTCCATGTAGACCCGATAGCAGGGCAAGTCCCAGTCATATCCGACGAAGATGCCTTTCTTGGACTTCCTGTCCAGTTTTCCTTTCCTATACTTCAGTGTCAGCATATAATAGACGCTACAAAACGCTTGTTCAGGTCATTTGCTTGTAAAGCTGAGCGAGCTGATTCTTACAGTCCTCATTTCGCGTT
Organism: Philonthus spinipes; assembly: GCA_963082785.1. NCBI lineage: Eukaryota > Metazoa > Arthropoda > Insecta > Coleoptera > Staphylinidae > Philonthus > Philonthus spinipes. Next base: position 7,927,697 of record OY720314.1, read on the forward strand.
CGATTCTGCCATTCTACTCCGGGGTGTACGCATTGGAGAAGGTATGGTGAACCCTTATGTAGGAGCCTTCTAGTCATGACATTCTTTATTTCTTTACCATGATCAGATGTCAGACAATTAACTCATCTTCCGAACTGAATTTCGACCATCTTCATGTTCAATTCCAGCTTCCCAGCGGCTTCGTCCTTCAACTTTGTCCATCATCTTAGTCCTGCAGTCACTAGGACTGCACAGACATCTCATCGAGGTCCACATGTACTAGGTTCAATTGTTGGCTTTCAACCCTTTCGTTAGTCGGATAAGATACGCGATGCTGCTTACAGAAGATAAATCGTTCGCGCACAAAGTTGTCCCAGTCGTCTGTGTACTCTATCTGGTTACTGTTGAGGATGTCCTTCACGTATTTGACATTCTTGAGTGCGAGTCTCTGATTCCAGATCCCGTATGACGTGGTAATAATGTAGTCTCCTGGTTTGAAAAGGTTGCCGTCTCAATCCGCGTCCGTCGGATGTCTTTAAAATAGATCTATCTTTCGGATATCTGTACATAGTTCCGATCAATGGTTTGGCTGACTGTGAATAAACAATATCTCTCCGGTTGTAATGTCATGGATAAGGGATTGCACAAGGTGAAACGATGCCAGTGCAGGTTATCTATTAATGAAATCTGTAACGCTACATCGAGCCCTCTGCTGACCGTGGTCTTGTTTCGCGGGTAATGAGTCGGCTTAACCGCCTGGGCCAACTGGTGTAATACCACATACAATATAAAATCCAAGCTAGAATAGTCTATGCCCACATGCTAACCAGGGGAAAGCCTTGTAATAGTAGGTCGGACTCCGGAGCAAGGTGAACTCCTCGTTTCAATAGCCTTCTTGGGCAGGCGTGGCTCTGTTGCAGGTGACCGATTACCTCCCTAGCTATTTGTGAGACTAAAATGATACCAAATAATATTAAAAACAAGTAAAGGCAACTCCTCAAGTTCGTCCAAACAAATCGAAGTGCGGCAACGGCTATGGAAGTGTAACAACGGAACAAAAGGAGGAAGAACTCCTAATGAGCAGCGACGAAGAGCTGTCCGCGAAATTGAGACTCAAAGAAACGCATGAGTGGAGCCGCCAGAAAATAGATGAATTTTCTTATGAAGGCAGGCACGTAAGAAGAAGAAGGAAAAAGGCATTGCTGCCCTACAAACCCACCACAGTCCAGAAAAAGGAACACACAAGTGCTCGAAATCAAAAAGGGCTAAGAGGACCTCAAGTACGACTTTAAAAGCTATAAGATTGACAATGTCATCAACTTTTAGAACGCGACTGTTTTCTCCAAATGGAATTTTGTGAATATTGGATGAACAAGATTAATGACAACCCAAATGTAATGAATACGATTCTTTTTTCTGATGAGAAGACATTTTTACTAAATGGCAGCGTAATTGGTCAGAATACAAGAATATGGGCCAGAAAAAAATTATATTTCCTTCAAATCATTGATACTTAGTGGCCACAAAAAAAGAACGTCTGGGAAGTTATGTGACATAGTTGGACCGTTTTTTTATAGAAGAATCATTAAATGGTGAGAAATATCCTCAATTACTAAATTATACTTCTTCCAGCCATTGAACAGAGAATGAAGGAATATTTTTTTCAGCACAATGGTACTGCTCCTCACAGCACGCGCGAATAACTGAATATTTAAATATTCATTTTCCTCATAGTTGGAGTGGACGGTTTTGACCTCTTAAGTTGCCAGCAGGATGTCCAGATTTGTCATCTTTAGACGTTTTTTATTGGGGGCGGAGTGTTTGATGACATCCGCAGCAGACCAAATTACTTGGAAGCATCTAGGGCAAGGATAATCGAAACATCTGCAGAAAATAGTGGCTGGCAGCTCCAGAATGTTAAAAAAGCATTTTAAAGATAGATTAGGTTATTGCTTAGCTGCTAATGGCAAACAATTCGAGGGTTAATTTTAATTTTTTTTTAATTTTAAATTGTTAATTGTTTTTGTTAAATGATTTTTTGATCATCACGTAATTTCACAAAAAGAGTTCTACGAGGTTAACTGAAATTTTGGTGTAGTTAGAATTTTTTTTAAATATTTTCCGTTTTGTTAATACTTAAAATGTATTCTAATTATTTTTTACGCACAAAGCCTACTGAATAAAAAATGATAAAAATGAATTATATTTATTATTTAAATTTAAAATACATTTGTCATTAAAATAACTCAATACCCGTTTAAATGGTTGCAAATACTGTACATTTGTGTTCAATTTTGTTCCCCCCTGTGAAAACACCATTGACACGAGATCAAGTTTTGCTATGTTATTCCCTATAAGGCGTTGTTAAAAATGCACTGTAAATGTCAGACTATTTTATCATATCGAAGTCTATGTAGTTAATAAGAATGTCAAATTGTTTCATAATTATTTTGTCATTTTAAGTATTTCAGGTTTTTTTTCTTTTAAGATAAAGTGTACTTTATTTGAAATATTAATAAAATGTGGAATTTATAAGGAAAAATTATGTGATTAAACTTGTTTACAGTTACATCAAAGACCTTGCAGAGGAAACACAAACAGCATCAAAGTAATTACAGAAATGGCCTGGCAATTGTGAACCGCACATACCGAATACGAAAAAGCGAAAAAAAAAACAGAAGGTACGTAATAAATAGAGTGCATTAAGAGTCTGTAAAAATGGCGAGACGACGTGCAAAAACCAGTTCAGGATTTTATTGAGGGTATTCCGATATTGATGTCATATCAAACGGCGGCGTGGGAATGACGGGAGGGGAAAAGGGATGCCCGCGTATTGTAGGATTGCGCAGGCATTTATTAAGTTGGGGAGGGCATGTTTAATTGCACGTATTATTGCAATTTCCTCGGCGGGTACATTCATCTAATGGGACGATAAATAATGCAATCAAGTTCAGCTACCTGCCTTTATGTTGCAGAAGTAGTCGGGACGGACGCTCGTCGGACATCCAACATCCAGCATCCACGGTCCGGTCGAATGGGATGATTTAATGATTTGTGTGGGGACGACGTTCTCTTTCCCTCCCTTTCTGTTCCTAAAGGATAAAGAAGAAAGAGAGAGGTATTTATTGTAATTTTTTTATGAATAACGAAGAAACGACTGTACGACGTGGTAATTGCTTTTACTTTTTTTGTTTCACGAGACGACTTGTATGGGTTTTAATTGAGATTTATTGGGTAATGAAAATTAGTAAAAGGAATTACTTCAGAAGGTATTAATTGCAATTTGATGTAGAAGACTTTTTAGTGTAATTAAAAAAAAAAAGTGTTTATGGTCTAAATGTGCTAATTCATTTAAAATAATTGAATTTGAATGTTTAAATGGACTTACCGTTAATAAACAATAAACATTTCATGTAAATAAATTAAAACTGTGGTATTTGAAATAAAAAATAGGAACAGCGTATTTTTTTTTAAATGTTCTGCCTACTTTTTAGTTTTAATTTATTTACATGAAATGAGTATTCAAATTCAATTATTTTAAATGAATTAGTACATTTAGACTATTTTTTTTTTCAATTACACTAAAAAGTAGGCAGAACATTTTTTTAACTATTTAGGTAGGAAATAACTCAAAGAATTTGCTAATATCCATAAAGAAATTAGATCAGAATTAGAAGATTATAAAAAAAGACACCACAATTAAATCATCCAAATTTCACACTTTTGGTGTAGATACATTGAACTAGTGTCTTGAAAACAAAAGACAGAACATTTATTCAACTATTTAGATGTGACATAAATCAAAGCATTTTCTAATATCTACAAACAAAATTATCACAATCGGAAGATTAAAAAAAAAAAAAAAAAACATTACAATTGGATGATTTAATCCAAATTTCATACTTTCCATGGAGATACTATAAAACTGGGGTATGGCAAAAAATAGGAATGGAATAAACAGAACATTTTCAAATATTTTGATATTAAATAAATCAAAGCGATGTCCGGAATAGCCACGATTATCAAATATCGTGGCTATTCTGTAGGGGAAATGTTATGTTTAATGCGTACGTTATTTTTATCATCACAGTCTAAGCAACTTTTTTAATAAGTATTTATTATTATTATTTATTCATAACACCCCTACACCACCATTACGGTAGATTTAGATTATATATATATATATATTTATTAATAAAGTACACGTTAAATGTAACATTTCCCGTAAGAAATTGCTCCAAAAAATCCATAATATATTATATCAGAAATGAATAAAAAAAAGACATCACAGTTAAATCATCCAATTTTCACAAGCCTTGTAATTATCCCAACTTAGTTGACACTCTTCCTTTTCGCAGTAATTATTTCAATTTTTTTGCTGTTGCTGTCTTTTCTTATTTGCTATTGAACTAAGTGTAATTACAGTAAGATCTCCTCTGAATCTTTGCAGTGTCGCTGCTAAATTCGCGCCGATGTATTTTTTTCCTTGTCTCTGTTCCTCTCCATCGTCTTTATTCGCTGCAGAAAGGCCGGAATGTTTCAATGAGACTGACTATTCAGGCCTTTTATCTTAATGTCTTTTTCTAGCGCGGCGCGATCGATACGCACGGTCCAACCGACTGTGAAACAACAGAAACGCGTCAGATGATACATCCTTTCATTTTTAAAGAAAATGATGGTGTAACATTTTTAAGGACAACATTCGTTCTTTAAAAAATATAAACACCGAATTGTTGCAAGTTACGCGCGAAAATTAATTAAGTAATCAATGCCTTATATTAAATAACACTATTTAGTCTTCCAAAGTCTATTGTAATATCGCCTGAAGAAGCCACAGTGTGGTGAAACAATTGTAGCGATATTAAAATAGACTTTGAAAGACTAAATAGTGTTATTTAATATAAGTAATTATGAACTTTCAACAATTATCAGCCTCTTCAATCAATTATAAGTAATCATTGGTTGAGGTTTTTACTTCACTAAACTCCATTTGTAAATAAAACAACGGTTTTTTGAGCTTTACGAATTTTTTTTGTGCAGCCAGTGTCTGCACGATAGATTTTGTACACTACATATAATTGTAGAAGTGTATAATTAAGCCTGAAATTACGGTGAACTATAATAACAACAAAAATAACTATATAATGCTGAATTAAATACAAATAACTTGAAAATAATTAATTAATAAATTATTTCCTCTTCAGCTACTGTGATATTTTGACGTATGTTACATAAGTAATTTAAATGTAACATTTCCTCTTCAGCTACTGTAATATTTTGACTTATGTTACATTTAAAGTACTTATGTAACATAAGTCAAAATATCACAGTAGCTGAAGAGGAAATAATTTATTAATTAATTATTTTCAAATTAATTTTATTTAACTCAGTATTATATAGTAACGGTAGAAAGGAAAAAAATTAAAAAATATATATATATATATATATATAGTTATGTTTGTTATTTGTTATTATAGTTCATATTCAATAATGGACATTTGCTGTTGCATAATAATTTATTAATTAATTATTTTGAAATTCTTTTTATTTAATTTATTTAAATAACTGTGACCAAGTTTCTAATATTAAATACTGTAATTTTCTTTATGTTTGTTGTGGAGATTTTAATTATTTAAATAAATATAAGTAGTAGAAAGGACAAGTATTTTTATTTAAATAATTACTGTGTTTAAATTTAATTAGAAATTTCAATATTTTAAATTTAAATAATTCACAAAATACAAAGCCACGAAATTGAATTCCCTCTTAAACCGACTAGCACTATTCGTGTTTTTTTTATGTCCTCTCCTCTCTACTCTCATTTTTTAGGGAGTGCCCTCATGAAAAGAAAATTTGCATGCGGCCGGTGCAAGAGGGGACGTCAACGCCATCGAATGTATTTTCATTCGGGGGATTAATTTTAAAACTTTTCCTTAATGAAATAAGTAGCAAGTTTTAAGTGCGTGCTATATTAAAAACGAAATAGGAATTTCCTGCACCCTATGTAAAGTGAAAAATGAAAAAGCATGCAGAAAATTATAATGCAATGACACTTTTCTGGAGGGGATTAATTAAGATGTAAAAAATTTGTAATCGCTGTCTCTTTATTCATATTTGATCTGTATGGTTGATATTGAATTTCAAAGAAAAAAAATCGTTATTTTAAGATAATTTTAATTAATCAAAAACACGGTAAGCTTATTTTTAATGTTACAAAAGTACTAAATATTAAATCATAAATTTATATTAGAATAATTTTAATTCAACAAAAACACTGTAAGCTAAAACAATAAAGATAGTTTTAATAGTACTAAATAGTAAATAAAAACATATGTAGTGTTTTTAATAAATTAAAGTTATCTTTACGTAACGCAACTTCCTCAAACTTTGAAGAGAGTGAAAAAAGGATGATTTAATTGAAATTAAAACACTTAAATAAGTGAAAAAACCAAGTGTTTTAATTTCAATTAAATCATCCTAAATTAATTCAATAATCTTTCACCACGGGTTAAGTGAGAAATTAATTAAACATATAGTGAAAAAGGAACTAAAAAATTAAATTAATTTTGAATTAAATATTAATTAAATTTAAAAAAATAAACGATTTGTTTTGAATTAATAATACATTTATTTACGGAATCACCTTTTTACAAAACATATGCTACAAAAAAATATATTACCAACATATATGCATATATATATAATATAATAACAACAAAAATAACTATATAATACTGAATTAAATAAAAATAACTTGAAAATAATTAATTAATAAATTATTTCCTCTTCAGCTACTGTGATTGATATTTTGACTTATGTTACATTTAAAGTACTACCATAACAGTCATTATCAGAATTTTTGTTTATTTCATTATAAAAAAACTTTGTTTTATTTGTGATTTAAATTAAAATACTTGTGTAATCCTTTATTTACTCTTTTATTTTTAAATGACAGATGAATATTTCGAGTACTATGTACTCATTTTCAATAACGAGTTCTGTTATTGAAAAATGTACTTCTGACATTTAATAATAAAATAGCGAAGAACTGAATAGTTAGAATAGTGTTTTAATTTAAGTTTTATAACATCACATAACTCAAAATCAAATAGTGAATTATTTGTGATTAATTCATATGGAAGTAGAAGCTTACATAATTTTACTGAATTAAAATGATATTATTTCTGATAAATTATAAATCATAAACAATCATAAATAAGATTACACAAAGTCAAAACACAGCAATAAAATTATTTACTGAATATAAATACACGCGTATATCCGTCCCGACGACACGAGAAACGTTTCTTCCCCCGCAGCGGGAGAAAGCAAAGGAAACATAAATAACAACGGGAGTAATTAATTCCCGAATAAGAGAAACACCTTGACACACAACCCCGCCGTCCTCGCCCCCTTCCCTCAAACTCGAAAAGGCGATTTGCATTTTGAGATATGAATAATTTAAAACGTAAACGCAGTCTAATATTTCAGCATTACACGCTGAACTAAATACATTCCTGGTGCACCAGATTACGGCTCAAAGGGCGTTTAAACGTAGTCCCGTGTTTAGGATTTCCGCGCCGAATTTGTTTAAGCCTCTGGCGTGATTTAATTTTATCTATTCAAATCGTATTTTAATGTGTTAAGTTTGTAATTATTTTAAATGATTTTAATTCTAATTTTCCCGATCGAAATATCATGAACGAACAAATTGAATAAGTCCAATATTTATTTATTTTCTAAATGTTGGTCGTGGAGACTTTAATTATTTGAATAAAAATTGTTATCCTTTCTCCTACTTTTTTTTTATTTAAAGAGATATAGCTAATTACTTATATTTATCAAAACTTCAACTACTGAAGATGGCAACATAGTTTCCGAAATGTATGTAGTTTGATAAAATAATATGTAGGAGAAAGAACAATTATTTTAATTCGAATATTTATTGTTTAAAGTTTTATAAAGAAAACATGGGTACAGAAAATTGATAGCTTCTAATAGCCTCCCTATTGCTTTGCTTCTAGTCTTTGTAAAAAAAAACTTTGAAACCTGAAAAATTAACTCCTCATGCGTCACGAAATAAATCAACCCCACTAATTCGTCTTCCTTAAAAAATAAATCACAACCATAAATTTATGTTATGTTTTCTTATATTCTTTATATTTATAAATTATGTGACATAAATTTGGATAGAAGAACAGTAAGCGTAAGCTTAACTGAATCCCACCTAATGATTTACTTGTTTTGTTAATGTATTTTCTCCTCATGGTTATATGTGTTAAATTTGTAATCAAAACTTGCGAATAAAGATTATCTTTATTATTGTTAAATATGGGACTTGTATCCTAACACTAAACTTCCCGCATTAAAAACCAATAATCCGCAGTAAATTTTCTCGGTTTCCAAATAACCTTTCACTCCGTTTTGCACAAAGATCTGTATAAATTTCACTCCCTTAAGATGGAAGACTAACATGTTTAAATTTTTTCGCTAGAATTCTCCATTATTATTCAAATTAGATTTATTTTCAAATAATATTTATCTGAAATATTATTAGGTTCAAAAAAATATTTATTATAATGAAATAATTTGGTATTAAATCAAGGATTTTTGATAAAAGTAGTTTAGCTCGCATAATGTTTAAAATAAATCTTATTAAAAAAAATCAAAAATGAATAATAAATTAATTATTTGGCGTTAAAAAAATAATAAAATACACTTAATGTGGCTTTAATTGCAAAGCCACATTAAGTGTCCATTGGGACGTAAGCGTAAGGGATACATAAGTATAAGAATCACATAATAATTACTGTTCACAATGTACATAAGCATCGACGGATGGATCTTCCAATGACATTGTTATATAATTATACAAATATTTCAGTATTATTTTATTGGATATTTGTGATGCCAATAATTATTTTATATATGTTGATATAGGAGCATTTGGGTCAGTTAGCGATGGAGGTGTATTTAGCTCTTCAGTTTTTGGTCAAAGTTTATTGAATATGAATGAGAAACCAGTGCCGGCCATTATAAAATCACGCGCAAAATTAAAATTAAACCCAAATAAATTATAGCTTACATCGCTGCTTTATGGGTTTCCTGACATTTTTGGATATCCACATAGATGTAGCATATAATATATATTACATCTATGGATATCCATAAGATTTACGTAAAAAGTTGAAATTTAAGAACTTTCTTATGTATTACGTACGACCATAACCATAACATAAAACATAATTCATTGTGAACAACGCCATTAAAAACATGGAATCCAACTTTATGTAATTCTTATGCTTATGTATTCCTTACGCGTATGTCCATTGTGAATCCACACTTACTCTACCTTATTCCTTATCCCAACCCTTCACACTCTAACAAAGAGTCACACAAGGGGAACTATTTCGGTTCAACATTTTAATCCATGATTTTTATAATCCAAATCCACAATATTAAAATTATTCCGTCTATATTCTGCAATTTATAGATAATACGGCAATTGCACCCCACTCTACTCTCCTTAAAGCCCGTCCCATGCTACAGCTGATCGAACGCTATCGCTTTGGTTTGTAAATTGGAGAATTGTCATAAATCCAAAAATTTCGTTCTTTGGCACATGCCCCTCATGAATATAAACCAAACTTTGATCTCTTCTTTCCACACTTACAATTACTTTTGACTGTAAACTTACTTTCAAACCCCACTCCCAACTTATCGAAACCAAGGTTCAGAACATGGTATGATACTTTAGATCCCTAACCTGCGCAAATAAAGGCATTTAAACAAAACAAAAAAAACGATAAAAATTTACAAAACAATCTGTCATTCCCTGCTGAACTATGGTGCAATCCTTCTATACAGTTCTCACTCTCCGATCCCAATCAACATATCGGTGACTGAACAGTACAAAATTCAAACAACTCCGTCCAATACAATCCTTTATAAAAAATGTTCCATTAAAAAATATATCTATCTATCGCAATAATTTGCTACAAAATCCCTCACCCTAGAACTTTTATACATTCTCTGTATTACAAGAAACAACCCTTAACATACTTCCAAAATTCCAGCATATGCAATTCATAATTTGTGAATTTATATTATTAGTCATAAATTACTGCCAACAGACAAAAACAATAGGATGAAAGACTAATAATCGAAAGCCGTTTGTAAATACTAAAATACTCTTTTAACGTACTTACGTAACGTAAGTTAAAAGTCACAGAGCTAAATGTGGAAATAATTTATTAATTAATTTCAAGTCATGTTTATTTAATTTATTTAAATAACTGTGACCAAGAGAATGAATACTCTTTTCTATTTATACTAAAATACTCTATTGTAAACGTCCCAATAAAAATGTTTGTGTATTTAAATAATAAACAAAAAAGAAACAACTGCATCCCGAGCATTTACCCCGCCGGACATTGGATTGCACAATAGATATTTGTTGTTGTATAGCAGCACTACTGCGAATTGCAATGGTTTGAGTCGAAAATATTTAATGAAAGGAAACAACAAATAATTGTTAGAAGGCTATCTGTAGACACGTGTTTCGGGATTTTATCCCTCATCAGTACAGCTCAGTGTAAGTAATTTTTGCAGTTGGAAAAAGGGATTGATCGAATTTTAATGATCATTGCCAGAATTTTTTCTTGTTTAATTTCATTGTAATTTAAATAACTGAAAATATGTAAATCATCTTTGTTTGATTTTATTTAACAGTTTTTTTAATTCATTTTATGTAATTAACATTTTTGTATCACTCATAATATAACACACATTTACTGATTTATAACAATAATAATCTTTAACAGATTATTAACAGCAAAAGAAACAAAATAAATAATAAAAATTACAAAATTAAATATATAATTTATATCTGTTAATTGGCTATCGGTCTTTCAGCCCTCTGATTTATATTTTCTCCAATATATCAAATATAAGTTATTGAAACAAATCTAGCGTTTTAATTAAATATTCAAAATTAAACACATGTTTGAATGAAGAATATTAAAAAATAATTTTATCGTTATTTAAATAGAGATGAACATTTTTGGAGGAGATGGGTAATGAACATAGTTGGATGCAGAGTGTCCCCGTACATAATATTCGCACCTAAACTCGAATTAGAATGAAGAAGTGAAAGTAAAGTAAATCTTCGGGCAACTCTCGGCTGGCAAAACGGCGCGCGAAGTTTGTTTATCCGAAAGTTAGATAGCAATTAGGGACGAGTGCAACCGGAGACACGTTAATCCTGAAAGCGCGGGCGTCGAGGACGGCACCCCGCGGGCTGGTGCAGCTTATTGCACCCCGAATTAACAACAGGTAGCCCGGTTAAATATAGTCATAACAGTATGTGCATCGCGGGCCGCACGAACAACGCTGCAATGCGCGGAATCTCGCCACCTCCGGGTCGCTGCACCGCGTGCGCGTGGAGATTAGAAAGTTGAAGCGGGCCGCAGCGGTTTTCGGGCCAGTCGCTGTCGCGCATCATCCCCCGAAACACGAAACACGCTGCTTCCGCCCGAACGCGCGCCCCCGCGTCCGTCAGTCTCGCGAAACTTCCGGTTTGCCGGCCAGTGAGTGTCTTGGGCTTGGTATGTTTCATTTTTTACAAAAAAACAACTTGCTCTCTTATATTGCGGATTGTACGTAAGTTTGCGGAAAGTTTGTAAGTTTTATTATTTTATTTGTTTTGGGAATTACAACTTTCTTTATGGATATTTATTATGGACGGTGATAACTTTTCGAGATATGGAATTAAATTATTTATATCGCGTCAGCTCTTCATGAAACAAACAACCAACCCCCAAAAGATACATATCAACTCACTCTAAATTTTGCAAAAATACTGAACAAACTTATACGCTATGTTCTTAAATATATTTTGTTATTATACAATGTGAAATATTCCGCTAAATATTTTTTCTTTTATTTTTCTACAAATGTCTGAATACATATTAAATTGGAGATTCCGTTAATAAAGAAATAAAGTTAATTAATTTCTCACTTAACCCGTGGTGAAACATTTTTGAATTAATTCAGGATGATTTAATTGAAATTAAAACACTTGGTTTGTTTCACTTATTTATATTTTCTCCAACTAGTTTCGACTATTGGTCATCTTCAGGGAGGAATGTTCCTCCTGAATTAAAGAAATAAAGATTAAAAAAATCGGTAAATCCCTTAAAATGTACGATAGAGGAAAAGTTTAATAGGAATATAGCGATTTAAATTAGTGAGCTTGTGAAAAACATTTTTTTGTTAAAAAATAATAATAACAATGAACGTGACAGTTATAACGTCATTGATTGTTTTTTTTTTTTTTCATTTAAAAGCTATATTATGATTTGATTTGATTTCTGGAGAGTTTTTAAATTTATATTTAATAATATACAACGACTGAATATTTTAAGCTGTTAATTGCTGACTCATCAAAGACTAGCTGAAACATATTTATCACTAAATAACAAACTAAACATTTATATTTATGTAATATTAATACATAATAATTATTTACAAAGTTATGTCCACATATAATACATGGTATATGAAACGGCTAACGATCGAAGGTCTTTTCGCCTGTATGTATCCAGTTTTTGTCATTGCACAGCTAATTGTCATGATTGCTAACGTCATTGTCAAAGTCCGCATTATTTGATGATATGAAATGATAAATTGTTGATGAAGGGTATTTAAATTTTTGAGGGATATTTGGATTTCGGGAGATACATAATTGTTTTAAGGATTTAAATAACTGTGACCAAGTGAACGAATACTCTTTTCTATTTGTTTTAAGGAGGTTTGATCTTTCAGCATCTAAATTATATTTTAAATGCAAAATTTAACTTTATATAAAAAAAATTGAAATGTTCACTAGATATTTTTAGGTAATGAAAGAAAATACTTTGTTATTGTTTCACAAAATACGCTTACTTATTTAACTGACTTTGATAATGGTCGTTCTGACCAAATTTAAATAAATAAGTGCATTTTGTGAGATCATAATCTTTTTTTTTTCTTTTATAACCAAAAATTATTCAAAGATATATTCGGAGGTTTGTGGCAAACTATCCGTTAAGTTTGCCAAAAACCTCTGGATATATTTTTAGATATTTTTTTCTTATAAAAGAAAAGATTTGATTATTGTTTGTGACAAATTATACCCTTAAGTTATTTATTTAACTAACTATCTTTGATCAGAACAACCATTATCAAAGACAGTTAAATAAGTAAGTGCATTCTGTGAAACAATAACAAAGTTTTTTTTTTCATTACTTAAAAATATCTAGTAAAATTTAAATTTTTTAATACAAAGTGAAATTTTGCATTTAAATAATAATTTAGATTTAAATCGTTGACGATGCCACTTGAAATTAGGCAAAAGGTGGCGCTTGCGGGGGCAAAGGCGAAAAAAAACCCATAAATACAAAAAAAAAATTTTTTTTTCCTTGAGTCGTTGAAGAATAATGATCTGATGCCATTTTTACGTAGTTTTAATTTTTTACAACTGTAATTGCGTACTAAGAAAATTCAAGCCAAATTTTGAGATTAGAATTTTATTCTCTACTGTTATATTAGCGCCCTTTTTAATTAACATCATATTACATACTATATGTATACATATCAAAGAAACATTTTATAATTTTTCGCCCTAAAATTACCTTAAGTCTCTCGCGCAAAAAAAAACTAATTTAAAAGTAGATTATAGAAAATTCGTTATCTTCATTTAAATCTGATCCTAATAGGTTATATATCGTGATATATTAGAGAATATATTCCTATAATATCATCTGCATTTACTTGAATGTTCAGCTGGTATGTGTTGAATTGTAAAGCGGGACATAGGGATTTATATGTAAAATTTGAAATGTGCTAATATTGGATTACCTAATTATTAAATTACTTTTAAAGCTTATATTAAGCTGAATTACTTTCCACCTTACTCAATAGTTTTTGTAAAGTATTTACCGAAAAAAAGTCATAATTTAATTGGATTGATTCTAAATTAATGTATTTATCTGACTTAGATATGTGTAAAATTAAAAATATTGACCTATTTTTAATTTTACACATATCTAATTGTACCGATGTGAAGTCCTCCACCGTGACGGAAACGCCGGGTAAATTATTTATTTTAAAAGTAAACGAATGAAAATAACCCAATTATACAAGAACATTATTGATATGTCCAATTTAATTTAAAATAATTTTTACTTTCAATTATTAGCCTCGGATAAAGACTTAGACATATCATTAAATGAGAATGATTTGAAAATAATTAATATATTTAAATAACTGTGACCAAGTGAATGAATACTCTTTTCTATTTAGACATATCAGATTCAAGGTCCAAAACGAAGGTGTTTGTCACAATTCAGAAACTTGTTTTTGCTCTTAGATTGTTGCTAAGTATCCAAATAATCATTTAAAACAATAACATCCGGGGTATGTATTTCGTAACTTTTTATATAATTTTTTAAAGCTCAGCCACGGATTTTGTATAGAGAGGAGAACTTATATAAGTCGAAAACGATGGTGTTTGTCACAATTCAGAAACTTGTTTTCACTCTTGGATTGTTGCTAAAGGTCTAAGTAATCATAAATAAAATCAGGGGTATGTATTTTTTTAACGCTCAGCCAAGGATTTCGTACAGAAATCTCATTAGGCGAAATCCGTGGCTGAGAGTTTAGATTATTTTTAAAAAGCTACAGGATCTATATACCCCTGATTTTATTGTTTTAAATGATTATTTGGACCTTTATCAACAATCTAAGAATATTTTCTTCTTGAATTGTGATTGTGAGATACACTTTCGTTTTGGACTTAGAAAGTTCGACTCTCTATACGAAATCGGTGGCTGAGCTTTGAAAATTTATAAAAAAGTTACGAAATACATACCCCTGATTTTATTATTTAAAATGATTATTTAGACCTTTATCAACAATCTAAGAAGAAAAATAAGTTTCTGAATTGTGACAAACACCTTCGTTTTGGATTTAGAAAAGTTCGTTTCTTTATAGGGAATCCGTGACTGAAGTTTAAAGATTTATAAAAAAGTTACGAAATATATATCCCTGATTTTATTATTTTAAATGACTGTTTAGACCTTTAGCAACAATCTAAGAAGAAAAACAAGTTTCTTAAATGTGTCAAACACCTTTGTTTTGGACATTTAATCTGATATGTCCAAGTCTTTATTCGAGGCTAATAATTGAAAGTAAAAATTATTTTAAATTAAGTTGAAAATATCTTTTCATTGTTCTTGTATAATTGAGTTATTTTCATTCGTTTATAAGCTGAGAATCACTTTTAAAATAAATATTTTACCCGGCGCATCCGCCATGGTGAGGAGCCGGACAAATCCGTGGCTGGAAATCCGTGAGTAACTTCACATCGGTTCTAATTGTTCGAGTGTTTACGAATGTTCCGTGGTGCTCAAGATATCGCATAAAGTAATTTCTTCCAACACAGTTTCAATAATGTATATTGAACTCTTTAAGCATCGTACGTTCTGGTGTAGTAACTTAAAATTATTTCATTGGTTTAATTTTATATATTAAGGGATTTTTTGGGCTTCGGTGAAAATTTGGGCCACTCTGTGAATTTCTTCTAAAAAAAATATTCACAAGACTTGTTTTTTTTTTTTGGCCAGAACGTTTCGTTAATTACTTTATATTCGATTTCGCATGGAATGTCAATTTTTAATAAAATTTGGATTCCAAGAGTTTGACGATTCTATCCGTTACGTTGCGGATGTATAGTAGAAATGCCTTACCCATCGATCTGGTTGTGTCTTCCCCCGATGAACTCGTTTTTGATCGCAGAGCCCTTGTAGTCATTAAACCTCGTAGCGAAAGAGAAATGTTCGATTTTTTCATTTTTTCATTGTTGTAATGTGCTGGCTCACATATCCTCTTAGAACGGTTAACCAGTCTCCACATTGGTACTTGTTTTTGCCGTGGATGTTGATTAAATCACTCTGTATGCGTAGTTTTCCACTCACTGTTGGTCCAAACGTTCTGTCTGGCTTCCTAATGACTAAGACGTCGAGGAAGGGGAGTTTATCATCCTCTTCTATTTCCATCGTGAATTTTATCTTCGGGTTCAAGAAATTGATGTGTTGATGAAACTGTGTCAGTAGATTTTTTCCGTGTCATCCACATTGCTGTTAGTTCGAAATCCTTTATGTAAAAGTTATCTGTCGGTTTCCGGAGTGATTAGCAACAGTGCTATTATATCTAGTGGAAATATAGACTTCAAGAGCTTCATCTGTTGGTACCGTGATGAATAGTGACACTACGTCAAAGCTGACTTGAATGTCCGTTAAACAAAGTGTTATACTCTGTATCTTTTTCATAAAATACGCCGAGTACCTGATGTACGATTCGGTTTCTTTGGATTTTTCTTGGAGGATTCTAGTTAGGTATTTCGCCGGGTGGTAAGTTGGTGATCCTACGGTACTCACAATTGGATGTAGTGGAACATCCTGCTTATGCATCTTTGGCATGCCATATATTCTGGAGGATTCATTGTGTAGCTTATAAGGCGTCTTTGGTCTTAATCTGGAATTGACGAGCGTCTAATTAAATCCTTTGTAGTTCTCAGAATTTGGTTCGTTGGATCTGTTAGTAGTCTGCGGTAAGTAAGTTTGGATTAAATTCCAATAGACCATGGCCTTATAGCCCGGAAATCAACAACATTACACTGGTCGTGAAAGCCTACACAGTTTATTGCATATTCATACTCTGGTTTCAGTTTTTCTATTACTTACCCTGCTCCATTAATTAGATACGATTTAATCATTTCACACTTTACATAATTTGCCAATCGTGTTATGAATATGTATTTTTTTTCTGGGGATATCTACTACTAGATTTTTCTGCCTCGCTGTTGAATTGATACGATTTATTCCTTTGCTTACTTTTAATTTTCATCCACGGGTTATTATTTTTGGGTTTATTGTCCGTATTTTAGTTTTTTTTTTTTTGGAAGTTCGGACTTTTTTGTTGTTATTGAATGAAGTATCATTTTTCATAAATTTTTAAATTCTGAATACATTTCAATTCTTATAGTTTTTTTTTCTCTAAAACGAACAGGCAAGCAGGAATTTGCATAAAATTGTTTTAGTATGTAAAATCTTACATAGAGATTTCACCTGATCGCGCCAACTCTTGATATATATAAATCTATGCGAATGAATAACATTTGAAGACTTGTAGACACAAATTCTCCCGGCGCCTTCACCATAATGAATTTTTAAAAACTGTATTTTTAACATAAGTTAAAAATACAGTTTTTATTTTCTTATTCAACTGATTTGAAGTATTTGATAAAAAACAACAAATTCCATAAATAAATATAAAATAAAAAATGCATAAAATGCATGAATAACATTTGAAGACTAGTAGACACAGTTTCTCCCGGCGCCTTCACCACAATGAATTTTTATTATTATGTTAAAAATACAGTTTTTATTTTCTTATTCAACTGATTTGTAGTATTTGACAAAAAACAACAAATTCCATAAATAAATACAGGGTGTCCCATTCTAATCTTTCAGGTGGAATGTATCGAGACAAGTGCGCCCAATCGAAAAACTTGTCTAATGCAAAGTTTAGTGGTTTGCAGGGGGACATTAGATTCTGTTATCAATTTCACCCCTCACCCCCCAGGGGGGTGAATAACAGGGGTAACTTCTGAATCTTAAATGGGAACCCCCATTTTTTATTGAAAATTCGGAAAGTGTGAAAAAAAACTATGGAGGTTTTACTCAGGAACTTTTTTTGTATGGGTAACAGGTGGCGCTGTAATCGTCAATATTAGATTATTTTACACTTAATCTAGAATTGATATAAAAATGCCACCTAAGATTCATAAGTTACCCCTGTTATTCACCCCCCTGGGGGGTGAGGGGTGAAATTGATAACAGTATCTAATGTCCCCCTGCGAACCATTAAACTTTGCATTAGACAAGTTTTTCGATTGGGCGCACTTGTCTCGATATATTCCACCTGAAAGATTAAAATGGGACAGCCTGTATAACATAAAAAATGCATAAAATAAAGAAAAAGTGAAGTAAGGAATTTTGTTTCAAAATATAACAAGTAAAGCAAAGAATTGAGTATTTCGTTCGTCATAAATTCGATATTACAAATCTATTCGGCTTTAAAAGCTTAAAACAAAAACGGTTTTTGTTATTTATTTATTAAAAAAACTCATTCACTGGAGTTCATTTAAAAAAAGTAAATTACAATATTTTCCATCATGGCGGCAGTATATCATTTCAATCGGAAACCCCGAATAAAAATTCATTCGCGTTTTGTATCCGTTTTAATACGTCACGTGATATATTGGATTCGTATTATCAGCCCCGTGCAAATATATAATAAATTATCCCCGCGCTCCTCGTTTTATTTATTTTCCTCTGATTTTTTTTTACATCATTCCGATTATGGTGAGGGGGTTGGATGTATCGGGGCGAGCCTTTTTAAAAGCGGTGTTTTTAATTTATCGACCCGTGAAACGCCGAATGAGCGCTATTTATTTATTTTTTATTTATTTATACTTTTTTCGCCGCTTCGGAATTATAACGTCGGGAACATATGGCCGCGCCCGCAGAGCATTCCGCTTTAATTTCGCTGTTTAAGAGTTTTTTTTTATTCCCTGGTGGCGAGTGGAATAATATGAGGACTCTTGCTTGTGTAATTCTGTTTGCGCTCATTTTTGTTTTTGCGGAGAAGAGCTGTGTGTGTGGGTGGGCCCGCGGTAATTAGTTTCACCTCGCCCACGGTTTTAAATAGTTTCGCACACATTCATCAGAAGATCGTTTGCACGTGCAAGAAATATATACATACTTGATTTTCTAATTGAGTTTCTTTGTTAAATTATTAATTCTGTATATACTCTACATTTTTTATAATAATAATTAGCAATTGTATATAAATAGTGGAAATAATTTATTAATTATTATCAAATCATTTTTATTTAATTTAGCAATTGTATACTCAATTTAAATACAATGCAAATTACTAATGAAAAACATAATAAACAACTCGTAAGTAAGTATCATCTCATATTTCAAACAAATAAAATAACGTTGTTAGTTACACTAATTGGAGTATAAGTTAAAATAATATTAATAAATGTGCAAAAGCTTTCTTTTTAAATTACAATTTATGAAATTTAAAAACAAATTCTAATAAACAAGAAAATGAAACACCCTTTCATTTAACTTGAGTCTGTAAAATATCTGGAGAATCAAAACATCAAAAAATGTTTCAAATAAACCAAAAATATCTTCGAGGGGCAAATTATCCTTTTATAATAATTTTTGCCCCCGCCCGGTTGGGTAGGAGTCAACTTTGAAATAGAATTTTCGATTTGGATTGTTCATCAGAAAATAAATAACTTTTGTCTGAAAATCTTTTTTCGAGTCGTGCCAGATGGCGCTGTAATTAAAGATAAAGTTGTGAATATTAAATTATTTTTAAATGATTACAGTATGGGATTTAGATATCCCATACACAAGACCCATCCGTAAACATCCGTCTACAACAATATTTCAATGCAATACATCCTTACAATATAAAAAAATGTCTCAACCTTTTTTTATTATTAAAAACGTTGAGACATTTATTATTATTATTAAAATTGTTGATATTCTAGAGAATTTAAAAATCTAAAGTAATAAATTGCAAGAATAAATGTCTAAATTTTGACAAAATTACCCACAGCATTTAATTTTTAATTGAATGTGAGTTTCGTGAAGACTTGATAGATATGAAAACAATTTGTACACTTTTATTTCCTTTTTTTTTTTTGAAGAAAAGCGTACAAAGTATTTTCATATGCTCTCAACATAATGTATCAGTATTATTTTAATTTTTATGATTAGTGTTGGATGAAAGTAATTTTAGCAATCAAGTATTCCTAAACGTTCCGTTTTAAGTAGCTAAAAATAATAAATAACAATAAATTGATATTTATTAATGAATACGTGTAATAATATTAAAAATTATAACAATTTAGTCCTTATAAATTTCAGTATATTTTGTTTTAATTCCATAACAATAAAACCCAAAACATAATTCATTTCCACGCTCCGCGGAAATTCTGCGAAGTGCGTGAAAATACACCTTTCCTCCGTTCCGTTCCTTTTTTTTCTCTCCCTCTCAGTACATTTTTTTTGTTTTGCATAAATGCAAATGCGCTTTTTAGGCGCGGGAAGGGGGGCGTTGGGCTTAATAAAATTCCCCCCGAAAAATGTGCAAATGAAAGTATATTGTGCCGCCGCCACATTCAAATGCGACGTTGATATTTTTGCTCCTGCATACATTACACCTTTTTTTGTTCCTCTGCGGGAAGAGATTGGGGTAATTGTATTTGGAGGGCGTTGATATAAAAAAAAACGAAAGGAATAATAATAATGAAAAAAAAAAACTGGCTGCGGTATTCGTGTTTTGAGATGTTGAATACGAAACGAAAAAATGTAACAATCGATGATTGAGTGCTATCAAGTTTAATCAAGTAAAAGCTCTTGATTAAACTCCATAATATACTATTTTTAAATAAAACAACAGTTTTTTTTTAAGTTTATAATAATAATGATCGCTTATTTTTTCAACAGACTATAGTCCAATTACAGAGAAAATATAATGTTTACATAGTCATAAATAACAAAAGTAAAATATAATAAAATACAAAAAATAATAATGAGAATAAAACTAAGAAACTAACATAAATGGTAATTTACATAATTGATGTAAAATAAACTATATAATTCTAATTAGCAATAGGTACACACAATATGAACAAAAGTTATGATGCTATATATATGCGTTTTACAATAAGTTTTTCTTTACTTCTAAACAGAAACGAGTGAAGGGATTTGAAAATAAATCTACGCAATGCTGAATATTATGACAGTGTCTGATCATTTTATTTAAGGGTGAATTGATGTGATAATTCGTGCGAGGTGTTGGGAAGAAAAATGTATTTATATAACGTGATGCCATTCTAGGAACTGCAAAATAAATATTCTCAACAAAACTAGGGTTATCAATTAATTTATTAACAAATTTATATAAATTCAGTATGCAAATATATTTATGCCTGTTATAGACAGAATCAAGATTAAATTCATTTAAGAGGTCAGAGTATTGTTTGGTATCATCTGGATATATATTATATTTTTTATGATATAAATATTTTACAAAGTTTTTCTGAGCCCTCTCTAATATTTATTCAGACAGTAGAATTACAATTCTTTACAAATATTTATAATATTGTAAATAAACAGGGTCACACGCTTCACACCACAGTGCAAGTTGTGATGACTTAATTAATTTTAACAAAGAAGAAAAAGGCAACGGATAATAAATAATACAGAAAAAAATGATAGAGGGGAAGGATTTCATTTAATTATTTAAGTGTTTGGTATAATGAATCGAAAGTTCTAGAGTTATATTTTTGTTATATATTTAAATTAAAAGAAAAGACTAGACGGTTGGAATTTCACAAAATTTATTGTAGAGACACTGCTACAAACTGGAATAAAAATCAAAACAGCTACCATAATTTATAAAATGATATGCCTTTCCTTAATTGATACGGATCTATTCTTTTTTCCACCTCTTCAAATCCCACCCTAGTTAGTGAGCGAGAACATAATTTCAATAGAGGAACGCCTTCAAACCCTATCCGAAAAAGTTGCAAAAAATCCTTACATTAATATTTATTTATTTACGGAATCTCCATTTTACAATATACATTTCATTTACAAAACACTAAAAAATAAAATCTAAAATCTAATTGGTACATTGAATCCCAAGATAATTTCTGTTCCATCTCTAAAGACTGTATATACCAAAATTCTACAATTCCTCATAAATTAAAAAAATAACTCTATTCTAATCATTGCATTATTTTACCTCTTCATCCACTAACGACGGACGTACTATTAAATCATTTAATCTAGGCCTTTCTGTCTAGATTAAATGTGTATATAGCCACTTGACAGTAAAAGGGGCAGTTACAAACAACAAATCTAATTATTAATATATTGTAAAAAAATATTATAAATGTTAATGTTCTGTTATTAAAGATATTGTCTCTCTGCGTTTATTTTAGTGTTCTGATTCATTTAATATAAATCGCTAATGGCTCTGAACAGTTAATGTATTCATTTATAATAGGCATAAATCATCATTAGCTCTGGGATTCTTTAAAGATGTTAAGTTGAGGGTATTCATTATTTAGGTGTATTCAGCATTAGTATGAGGGAGCTCCAACTTATACTCGATAAATCGTAGAAATTTCCATACACCATCCATGTGAAGATTTTTTACATTGAATTTATTATTGTTATTGTTTAAGGACGAAAGGGAGATAAGGTTGCTATTTTTTGTGGTTTTTCCTTCATAAAAAAAACATTATAATAGATAGAACAAAACTGCCAATGGCAAAGTTGCAGGTTTTGAGGAGCTCTACAACTCTCTAATTTGAATTTTTATTCTATCTCTAATTGTTCAGGAATTATATTGAAAAAAGTGCATTTTTGGGCATTTTTTTGCTAGACCCTTTTGACCAGTCATAGCTATTTTTAATATTAATTAAAGACGTCACTATACACTAATGGACTCTGAATGAAATTTGTCTTTTAAACAAATTCCATCTGGAACGGGACTCAAACCCGCAGTCTTCTCCTCATGAGCAAGGTCTTTGCCCACTCTGGTTTCCCTACCCCAATTTATTATTTATGCCGATCCCTCCGTTCTGTGACAAAACTCCGTCATTCACAATATCTTTTCCATAATCCCTCTAATATCCTTCTCTATCAAACAACTAAAATATTACCAATAAATGATAGACTTTGATTTCTGGCTGAGCAGCGATAATAATTATGAATTACTCAAGCAACCGTTCATCACCAGAATTTCCAACATTCCTCATAATTAAAAAAAAACAACACTTTATTTGAATATATATGTCACTATACCTTCCTACATCTACCTACAGCCCAATTACCATAAATACATAAAAACGAAGAAGAATTAAACAAGAGCAGGGTCGGTAGCCCTTATTGGGGAATATATTATGAAAATATTTATTATAGAGCAGAAAGGCCTCTGGTCGATAGCCCATGACAGATTATTAATCCATCTATATGTATTGTAAATATAAATGTTTCTAAAGAAAACTTTATTAACAGACAATAATTTTACACATAGTACATGCATAGTTACAATTTACAAATGTGTATTAGTCTCTTATGGACTATCGACTAGATGTCTTTCTGACCTGTCTGAATTATGGTGATGCATTAAAAAAATATGAACCGTCTAAAAACGTAATGATGAGAGTGGAATGTGAACATTTAAGAGGAATATTAGGGTTCATGGGGATACAGAATTTTGTAAGGAAGGTTTGGTTATTGGGATTAATTGCAAATTTCTGTGTAAGGTTAATTATACCTTGGGAAATGGGAGTAACTTGAAAGGATTCGTAAATGTGTCAATTAAATGAATTATAGAGAGGATCATTAGGATGTCCAATTTTTGTGAGGATTCTTACGGAGGATTTTTCAGAAATTTGGACATGACAGATAGAAGAAAAACCTTTTTCTATCTATCATTATCCCTCATTGGATTATGGATGTTTTCTTTTCATTCAAATCAAACCGATTTGAATGAAAAGGAAAGATCCATAATCCAATGAGGGCCGGCATATTGAATTATAAATATGTGTGGCGGTTTTAATGCTTACGCCTTCGTGATTACAGATAAGCAACCTGAAATGACTTGCCCTTATTTGGATTTTGGATATTACTGATAAGATGTGAGGTTTGAAGAAAAGCTTGCGATTTAACAGGATGCCTATGTATTTGCAAGTACGGGATTCAGGTATTGTTAATAGTGATTATGGGATATTTAGGTGTAATTTTGTGGTATGGGATGAAGAGTTGAGAAGGATTTATTTTGATCCATCATTTGGAACACCAAGCTTGGACGGAATCAAGGAATTTTTGTAGGGACTATCTGGAGGGAAGTGTCATGAGTAATTAGGGTTGTTTCGTCTGCAAACAAAATTGCATAATTAGAAGTATTAAAATATGTGGGATCAGTGGTGTTACTTATTATATTATGTTAGATTATATACAATGTATTATTTTTCTTAGATAATATAGATTTAGTAGTAGTAGTATTTATGCTTTCTACATTTTCTAAAATAAAAGATGAGTTATTTTATTTTAAAGATTTTTGAAAAAAAAAAAGTTATATGATGTCTACAAGACTTTATTTTCGCATCACGACGGTTTCGACCGTTACTACGTGGTAGTCCATATTCAATTCAATGAAAATAATTACTATGTTTTTTACCACTTTTAAAAAAAGTGACGTCTTTAATTAATATTAAAAATAGCTATGACTAGTCTAGCAAAAAAATGCCCAGAAATGCACTTTTTTCAATATAATTCCTGAACAATTAGAGATAGAATAAAAATTCAAATTAGGGAGTTGTAGAGCTCCTCAAAACCTGCAACTTTGCCATTGCCAGTTTTGTTCTATCTATTATAATGTTTTTTTTTTATGAAGGAAAAACCTCAAAAAATAGCAACCTTCTCTAACTTTCGTCCTTAAACAATAACAATAAAAAATTCAATGTAAAAAAATCATCAATTATTTTCATTGAACTTTATTTTCGATAAAAAAATATATATAGAAAATCGGAAATTAAGAATAAAGTAACTATTCGTTATGAATAGTAACAAGTAATAAACTAACTTGACACATTTATTTATAATTACATCTAAACACACCAATAAATACCCAACTAATTAAATGAGACTAATGGTATTGGAATCCAGTAAACAACTATAAATCTCAAACAATGACATCATGTGCACACAACACACACACACATACAACAAACAGCGATGTATTCACAAACACACACGCAGACCCAAGTATTAAAATTCAGAGAATCACAATTAAAACCCGCATCTTTTTCTCTTTATTCCAATTTTATTGGACGTTACGTAACGCCCGCTGCAAGGATTGATTCGCACTCCGGGGTACGGTTAAGAGCGATTAGATTTTTATTTGAGGTCGTTATTATTACCGTCATTATTTGCTCATTTGGATTGAGCCGCGATCACGAGCTCGCCATCGCGAAATTGTGCAAGTGGGACTCGTTTCGGTTGTGTTCGAAAAGGTAAAAGGTAAAAAAAACGCAACAGTAGGGGATTGCGCAAGGATGCTGCGATTGAATGGTACTAAAAGTGAATTATGTTAAGTGTTCTTTTTTTCTTTCGGTTTTATTCAACTTTAAAATGATTAAATAGAATTGTATTTATCTAATTGACCTAATGGATTTCAGATCCATAAACTCGGATTTCAGTTGGGCCAAGTTTGAATCAAAGCTTCCAATTTTTTATATATTTCAAGCTTAATTTTATTAGAGATTATTTTTATTTATATATTAATTAAATAAATATATATTAATACTACGAGAGAAAGACCTCCAGTCGATAGCCCATGACAGACAAATCTTTATTTTAATGTATATATTCAATGCTCGTAAAAATGTTATTGTCTGTATAAAGATATTTGTATATATTAAAACTAAATATACATTTCAGCAGAGATGTACACTTCTGTGCAATAAAATTAAGCACAAGTCTCATAACAATTTTTCACAATATTCTAGTTGTGTAATTCGGGTCTGTTTTAATTGCCTAGAAGCAGTTTCAATAAATGATAAAAAACGAATGATAAACTTGACATATTTTTTTCGTAATTAGGAAACTTATCATGTCCTCCTTAAACTATAACATATCGAGCGTATAACAAAAATCGACGACGAAGTTGGCGTTGGAAGTATCGAGTCATGACTTTAGATTTCCAATGCTAACTTCGTCGTCGATTTTTGTTATACGCTCGATATTTTGTGTCCTTAATTTTATTGCGCAGAAGTGTACAAATGTACACAATAAATGCAACGTAGACAGATTATCAGAATATTTTGTTATCAACTGTTATATTATAACGATGACCGAAGCACACAAATTAAGAATAACAATGGACATGAGTGTTTTGCGCTCATGGTAATAGATAGGTTTATAATTAAATAATAATATTTATAATGAAATACTTGTGGGAATTTTTATTGTTGTTTAACTTTCAAAAACTTTAGTTATTTAAGGCTCTAGTGAATTAATAGTGCCAATTATTGAAAAAAATATGGTTTAAGGGTGCGGTTTAGACGAAAGAGATAGCTATATAAATATTGGCAATCACTAATTTGAGTTAGATTGCTGTTGTGATCAATGAACAAAATTGTTTTATACATCAAAGTAATCTTAAAATAAGCAGGAATTTCATCAGAAGGATTAAAAATTATTTTAATGTTTAGTTTGTGTGAAAAACAATTATGAAAAACAATGAAAATTGATCAAATTTCAAATTATATTTTTGCTAATAAAAACTCGTGCAATGAAAATTTAAAGGATTTCACTAAATTCTGCATTCAAATAACTTAGCAGACATGACCTATTAATTTCGTTATATCTTACAATTTTCTTTTCTAACTTGAACTAGTAAATTGACGTAAATACACGAAAATTAACGATTTATTTTTTATTTACCCTGATACTTTATATAGAGTAGATAAAAAAAGTAAATACATATTCATATTATTAAATCCAAAAGAATGGCTCTTTTCTCAAAAGATTATTTCCATTTTACTATATAGCTATCTCTTTCTACTAAACCGCAACCTTAAGGTGCAAAACTGAATCAATTTAAAAATAATTAAATAACTTAATGCATATACAGTTGGATTAAATTTTAACCAACCCAACAAACTTTAGCGTATTCCAACAAAATGTTTACAACCCATTATCCCCCAGGTAATCCCGCAGGTCGCACGCTTTCGGGGTGTGGGGTTGCGGATCAGGAATTTTCCGAATTTCATTATCACCGAACCCGGGCCTACATATCCGTCCGGCTTAATAATTCACGAGTATGCATATAACACCGACTGGCGATACTCCATCCATATCGGACAGAAGCCAACAACATTTAATCCACTTACGTCGGCAGACTATACCGGCCCTAATCCCTCCGCCAAACTATCTGGAACTGGAGCAAATATTGATGGGCCGAGTAAGGTCCGCGGTTGTAAATTACCCGCAAAGACACAACAGACACGGATTATACGTCCGAGTTAATGTCCAATTGATGCTCAGATTCGGACCATTTATCATTCGGTTTGACCTCACGCTTCAATTGCTCGGTAAATATTTGATGTTAATAAAGCCACTGGAGGATCAAACATTAGATGATTAAGTAGGTATTTATTTAATGGAACAAAATATATAGACTTCTTTTATTAATTTAATTAATTTGGTTTATTTCTTTCAACTATAACATAATCATTCTTTTTTTAAGGTTGCGGTTTAGTGGAAAGAGATAGCTATATAGTAAAATGGAAATAATCGTTTGAAAATAGAGCTATTCTTTTGGATTTCATAATATGAATGTGTATTTACATTTTTTATCTACCAAGTAAAAAGTATCAGTCTAAATAAAAAATAAATCGTTAATTTTCGTGTATTACGTCAATTTACTAGTTTAAGTTAGAAAAGAAAATTATAAGATATAATGAAATTAATAGGTCATGTCTGCTAAGTTATTTGAATGCAGAATTTAGTGAAGTCGTTTAAATTTTCATTGCACAAGTTTTTATTAGCAAAAAATTAATTTAACATTTGCTATAAATTTGATCAATTTTCATTGTTTTTCATAATTATTTTTCACAGAAACTAAACATTAAAATAATTTTTAATTTATTTGATGAAATTCCTGTTTATTTTAATGTATAATACAATATTGTTCATTGATCACAACAACAATCTAACTCAAATTAGTGATTTGTATAGTTATCTCTTTCTTCTAAACCGCACTCTTAAAGAAGAAAAAAATGTTGCTTTTAATTCAAACCATCATATGTCAAATATAGAGGGTGTTTCAAATTAGAATCTCACCGTGGGATCTCGCTTATTATAAGAGATAAATTGATTAATATTCCGTTGAGAAAACTGGGTTAAGTTTCTTTGTTTTTAAGGAAAAATGAAAAAATGCGATTTTCCTTTTTATTTATATCTTCATTATTTAAAGCAATATTTCAATGCGGTGAAGACATTCTGTTATCACTTTTTTATCATCTCTCTGATTACGTACACATTTTTATTCTATTTTTTCTAATTATGATATATATATATATATATATATATTCGTTATTTAAAGCAATATTTCAATGCAGTGAAGATATTCTGTTATCACTTTTTTATTATCTCTCTGATTACGTACACATTTTTATTCATTTTTTTTTTTAATTATGATATATATAGATGCGACAGATCTGTTAACGGGTCAGTTAGAGGTGGCGCTTTCTCATCGCTATTAAACGTTCTTTTAAATCATCATTTATTTCTTGTAATAATTTAATTGAACATTTATTTATATCATTAAAAATTAATAATTTTTCAATTATCATTGGCGCAGTATATATCCCTCCTAACTCTCCTTTGGAAAAATACCAAAAGCATTGTAGATCGCTTGAAGAAATCATGGAGGGTTACTCATGTAGTAACTTACTCGTATTTGGTGATTTTAATCTTCCTGGTGTATCCTGGGATAGTTCATCGGATCAAATAACATACAATGGCGTTATTGCTCTAGAACTGGCCAACTGTTACAATTTCCTGAATGGCAGATTAGGCAGATTAATGCGCATGGTGTTCTTCTCGATCTTTGCTTCTCCTCATTGTCTGAAATCTCTTTAGATGCGTCTGACGAGCCGCTTCTTCCTTTAAGTGTTCACCATATTGCTTATACCTTACCATTTTCACTCACCAATTCAAATTGTATTAGCACTTACGAAAAAACTGATCTCTTCAGTCAAGCTGATTATTACTCTATTAACATATTTGTTAATTCAGACGATTGGAACTTCATATCTATAAATAAAAACATTGATAAAATAGTAGATGCATTTTATGAGATTCATCACTATGCAATTGAAAAATTTGTACCCTATAAATATATCTGTCTTTCCGATAGTAACTACCCAAAGTGGATGTCTAAAGAATTAATTACTTTAACCAAACAGAAGAAAGAAGCTCATACTAGGTATAAGCAGTACGGTCTTTTTAAGAACTATATCATATTTTCTAGTCTCAGAGATAGATGTAAGATTATTTCCAAAATATGTTACAATCAATACTTATCTAAGGTTGGATCATCTTTAAGATCTAATTGCCATTTTTTCTGGAAATATGCTAAGGACTTTAATAAAGTTGATGGTTATCCGTCTATTATGAGATATATCGATACGACCGCTGATAATGGCTTAGATATTGCCAACTTATTTTCCCATTATTTTTGATCAGCATACTTGTCACATAGCCATTCTAATAATGCATCATCTAAATTTAATCCTATTCACATGGTACAAAATTTTAAACTATTTTAACCATTGAAGATGTATTTATGGCAATTTCTAGACTTACGGACCCGACTTGATTCCAAACTATTTTCTACTTAGATTTTTTCTCTATGTCGCACAATTTACTTTTTATTTATTAAATCTCTAAAACTTAGCATAGTACCAGCTAAATGGAAGTCAAGTTTTATAAAAGGGTTCTAGGGATGTCATTGAAAATTATAGGGGCGTTTATATTTGCGTTCAAAGTGTTTACTATTGTATTTAAAATTAGTTAGTAATACATATAAATTTATTGCATTTACATGTATGTCTTATAGTTGTAAAAATGGTATATTCCGTTAAAGAAATAAATACATATGATCTGTATTCAGTCATCTATTCCTAAACTGCTGGATAAGATAGTTGCGGATCAATTGTCATGGTCATCGAAACATATGTTATCGACCAGGCAGCATGGATTTATCAGCGGTGGCTCTACCATCACTAACTTAATGGAATTCAAACAATACGTTTCGCGAGCTTTGGAAGAACGTTATTAAGCTGATACGATATATACAGATTTTACTAAGGCTTTCGATAGAATTAACAGTACTATACTTCTTGGCAAATTATGTTCTTTGGGTTTCTGTGATAATACAGTATCTTGGCTCGATTCATTTTTGAATCATAGAATCCAATTTGTGAAAATAAAGAACTTTATTTCAAATCCGATTAATGTAGCGTCAGGTGTACCGCAAGGGTCACATTTGGGGACAATATTATTTTTGCTTTTTTTTTCAGCCACCATTCATCTAGCGTATGGATAACTAGTGGTGAATGGTGGCTGAACTTTTCATTAAATGTGATTTATACCTTTATTGTAATAAATTATGCTTTTACAAATTTTCTTCTTCTAACTGGATGAATGTTAGCATTATTATAATTATTATATTATAAAAAAAAATTTGGTGATTGCAAAGGCAAAACAATTTTTTTTTATAAAACAACAATGTTCTTTTAGTGAAAATATTTGATCAAATATACATAATCAGAACATAACATAATATTGATTAATTCAGGGATTATAAAGCATTAATAATATCTTCCTGAAATTAAAAAAATCATAGAACGTTTTTTCATAGTACAGTACAGTACAGTACAGTACAGTACAGTACAGTACAGTACAGTACAGTACAGTACAGTACAGTGTTTGTTTAAGTATTAATTATTAATTTAAAAATATGCTTCCGTTACGTTTTTTATAGTACAGTACACTATAGTACAGTGTTTGTTTAAATATTAATTATAAATTTAAAAATACGTTTCTGTTAAAGTATTCTATTATCATTAATACTGATAATCCGTATATCACATTTTTTTAAAATAAGTATTGGTTTGCAAAAAACTCATTATGAAAATGTGGACTATAAAATAAAAATAGATTTTGTCTCTATTACAAAACTGTTTTTATAAATATTATACTCACAAAGCAATATTAAAACTACATTATATTTTGTAATATTACTTCCAATTTCATAGCAAGCATGATTTTTTAGTGTTAAGAAAATTATTCAGGCAAGACCAGATTATGTTTATTTATAATAAATTAAAGACGACGCAAGCGCCACCTTTTGCCTAATTTCAATAAATGTGAATTATGTTTATTTATCAGAATAAAGGTATAATATGCGGTAACATTGTAATCATAAAAAAATACAGGATTTCAACCTGATAAAAAAAAAACAAATTGGCGGCACTAAGAAATATGAAAGTTGATGATGGTGCAAATGAAACGAAACATGCTATTGAGAAAATGAGTAGGCAATCTCTTTAGATTATAAAAATGTGCTATAAGAATATCTTCATTGCATTGAAATATTGTTCAAATAACGAAGATATAAATTTAAAAAAAAAATGAATTTTTCATATCTTTTTCATTTTTCTTGAAAACAGACACTTAGTAAACTTTTCTCAACGGAAAAAATATCAAATTGCCAAATTAAAACATGCCATCTATCTATTATAATAAGCGAGATGCTCATGGCGAGACTCGAATCTGAAACACCCTGTATATATTATTTTAATCATCGAGTTATTAAAGAAGTATCAAATAAATAACTTAAATTTTTTGAATAAAATTTTTCTTTGAGAAGTCCAGAATTTTAATGTAAAGTTATTTCTGAATAATTAAATGGTTTTAATTTTCTGCCTTTTTGATGCATGTAAAATACTTTTATCTTGATTGAATTTATGGTATTGTTACAGCGATTTAATATAAATGAATGTTCTGTAATGAGATTACAATAAAAAAAAGATTCTGATGGAAGATTCAGATTTTCAAATTGTCATAATAATCGAGTAAAATAAAATAAAGTATTAATAATTAATGAAATCTGAATAAAACAAGTTATTTAGTAAGATAATTGTATTAGAATGTGTAGTGTTAGTACAATTATTGAAATTAAAAAAAAATCGAAAGAGATTGTTTTACGGAGGCAGACTTACAGTCGTATAGCAGGAAGAATTCGAGGGTGAGGGGACGGTTACAGACGAATTAGATTCAATTATTGACAGCTCTCAGGATATATCGACGTAATGATTTGCTATATTTATTCAATTTTGCATACAATTATCAATATCTCCTTCTGCTACCTGAGAAGACTTCCAGCCTCTATGCCTTTCTATTGTTGTAAAATCCGCACCTAACATACATTTACCAACGTAGTCGTTGAAGTACGGCGGAAACTGTGGCCAGTATACTTCCCAGTTTATTTATCGAAATTACCTCGTGTTCAAGGGAAAGTATTGTGATCGTAAACATTTTCGAATGGCCAATTTCAACGAATATGCACGTTTTGATGTCCCCTGAGTACATTCCATCGAGTTTTGAAAAATGTCTGTATGTGTGTTTCCGGATAAACCCAAACTTTATATCTAAGCTTTTTATAACAGTAAAATGAACTGAAAAGCTTTTGGTTAGAACCAAAACTCATTAATTACAACTATACTCTAAACGATTTTTATCTTTTTTAATTCGGATAGAACAATGTTTTAAATAATAGTTGTAGATCTTAAAAAAAATGTTTAAACCTGTTTATTGTAGGACCTTCAGTTTTCATTTTATAAACGGAAGAATTTCGTCTACCTTATAAATTCCCTCTGAAATAAACAGTTATTTTTATAATCTTTTTTATGTTGGCTGTGAAGATTTTAATTATTGAAATAATTTATTTTTCTCTCAAATAAAACGTCAAAATAAAAATATTAAAAAAAATATCTTAAAATTTTATATAGTGCGGGAAAATTTGTAGTGATTGTAAGGTAAGGAAAAACAAAATAAATTCTAAATATTTGGCTTTAACTATAAATGGCAACAATTCAAATATTCATTTAATAACTTTTTATCTACTATTAAATGTTCATTCAAAAACTCATTTGGCCGAATTCATCGGGGAAAGTACCATAATGGATACATCACGATTTTTTGTAAATGAAATGTATTTTGTAAAATGGAAATTCAGTAAATAAATAAATAAATAAAATAAAAACAACATGTGCTGAATTAAATTATATTTGAAAATATATTTTTCTCTCGGATAAATATTTGCGCGCACACAATGAACAAATAGCGCGTAAAGTGTTATCGATTTGTATTCCGCCAATTACCGGAGCACCCCAATTAGCGTCGAGAAAACTCGCAATTAAGGGCTCATTCCGGTGACAGCTCCCAGAATATATCGACGTAATGATCGAAATAATGTTCTGTTTTTTTTTCTTTTAAATCAATTTAATTTGTTTACAGTATGAAACGAAATAAATAAATATTTAGTCGGTGGAACTCATAATGTGTGTGTTTTTTATTTATTTATAAATCAATTTGTTTACAACAGGGAATGAAATAAAATAACATAAATAATTAATAGTAAAATCCAGACGGTGCTAAGTCCATACAAAGTCTGGCTGTTAAAATCTGTCTCCCTCTAAAAGAAAACAAAAAAAAAATATTCACAAGATTCAATGACAATGGCAATAAATCAATATAATTAAACATATGAAACAACCAAATATAATTTCCTTCAAACTAAAACTAAAATTTATTTAATATATTTAAATAACTGTGACCAAGTGAATGAATACTCTTTTCTATTCTATGAAGTGAAGGAGTTGAGTTTCAAACAATCGACAAAATTTTGTAGTGCGAAATAAAAACTGTTTTCATGGAAATAAGTAAAATTCTCAATAAAGAGGTCTTTCTGCCTCATTAGCCCAGGACAAACAGAGCTTTATTTTAATGTATATACTCAATGTTTGTAAAAATGTAATCGTCTGAATAAAGATATTTGTATATATATATATATATATATATATACCATATATTCTCAAACAAGTGCACTAAACGTTATTTGAATTCGAATTTTTAATACAAAACTAAAACTGAAACACCCAAAAGTAGACTTTAAAATAATTTAATTTAAGGTTTGTCTGTCCTGGCCTATTGACTTGTAGGTCTTTCTGCTCTGAAGCTAAATATCCGTTGAAATATCGTCTTTTCACACAACTTCTGACAAAATGCATTAAGATAAAGTTGGTTTTAGTTGTAAAAAGAATGAAAAAAAAAACACATTGATTTATTGTATTCCTAGAATATAATCTTTACTCTATAATATGTTACATCTATAACGTGGACGACGAGCAGCGCCACCTGAATTCGTCAATACACAGAAGAGAGAAGTATTGTTCGCACATTGCATTAATATGTTAGAAAGAGAAAATGTAGTTGACATATGAAGTTAGGTATCTGTTTAAACTGTGCATACAGCTTGAATGGTATACCCAAAATCTTGAAATGACAAATTCGAGAAGTCATATTAAAAAAAAATACTTCCTACTGTTAATGAATTTCGCTGACCTGATCTAAATAGGCGATTTTAATGGTTGAATCAATTCTGTAGCAGTTTTTATTAAAAAAAAACATTTTTATTTATTCTGACAACATATCGCATAAATTCATAAATTCAGAATGCAGTGGAGAAGTTTAGAATGTGCCAGTTTTATACAATCGACTAAATTTTGCAGTGCGGAATAAAAACTGCTTTCGTGTAAATAAGTGAAATTAATAATAAATCTTTATTAACGGAAAAAATCCTTTGAACACAATTATATTACAAAATTAGAAATAGTGTATAAATACAAATACATAATGTAACTAACAAACATTGACAAAAAATCATTTAACAATAAATCAATAATTTAAATAAATTCTTAATAAAAGTGCAGTCAAAGTGATTTGAATTGGCATTTTCAATACAAAATTAAAAGTGTTTTACTAAAAATTATAATTTACAATAATTGCAATAATATAATAATATAATTAATGCTACCAATTATATTGTGTTTATATTTTGTATTTGAAAGGACACTTATAAAAACACTTTTTATCCATGATTTTAATCATACAAGTAATATTATTTAAACACATCTATAATAATGTAAAAAAATGTAAAGCGTAAGCAAAAGATTCGCGCATTTATAACCTATAATAAATGATTGCGTTAACTGACAAATCGCAGATTTCGGTCGAGAAGAGGGTTGCAAATTTTGCCACCAGAATACACTATCTGGTGGCAAAATTTGCAACCCTCTTCTCGACCGCTTGTGTTGGATCCAATAATAAATGTAATTGTAAAACTATGAACAAAACTGATAAGGCTTAACTTGAAATAATAATTGTTTTTAATCATACAAGTACATATCTATAATAGTGTAATTTAATATTAAATAATAAAATATAGAAACATAAACACACTTACAAAAAAAACATCAATCTCAATGACAATAGTCCGGGAAGTAGCAAATTCAGGATCTCAAGACTTACATTGTATGTCTTTCTCCCTTTTACTTATTGATTATATAGCCTGCAAATCTTCATCGTTACCATTATCCACATGCGCTAGTTCTAAACTTTGACCTTTATCTTTAATCTGGGTTCTATGGGTACTATCTGATACAAATGATTTAATTTAAATCAAATGATTAAAGATATTTACTTGGTTCCATACTTCATCTCAACACTGTATATATATAAAAAAACGATTTTTCCATAATGGAGATAATTCTGACTAGGTAACTTTTATTCGTTACTTTAGATTTTTCATCTTTTATGTATCAAATATTCCAATTTTCTTATAATAATAATTTAATTTATTTAGAAGCATGTGAACTTGATATATACATTTTTCCATTTTTTCTCTCTTCTTTTTGGTGAAAGGGGAATTTTGTGGATTCGTGTCATGCACGAGGGCGAAACCGTTTTCTCTATTATATCAATATCATTTTATTTTATCTATATTCACTCGGAGTGTAAAATATGGCAAATGTAAAGCTTGCGTTCGCGTTTCACGGTTTCCCTGCCTCTTTATTCGATTGACCTTCCCCGGGCGGAATTCGTGATCTGGATATTTACAATCAGGACTCGCCGCACAATCGACGCCGAATTCCTAAAGACTTAGATCACACGGTTCTACCTCTACTTTATTCCCCCCTACTTCTATTTGTGTACGTGTTATGTTATGGACGCGATAAGTGTGTAAAAGTTTGCCGTTTTTTATAAATGTTTGTTTTGCTGAATTAAATAGCTACGGAAGAATGATGGGCTTGCTTGCTTGCGTTGTTTAAATGGCCCTAGCAGTTTTGCTCTGTTGGCCAGCACTATTTTAGAGACTTAAGTTGTATAAGGTTAAAGTTCACAAAGTTTTTATAATATAATAATATTTAATGTTTTATAATATTTAATTATGTTAGATTAAAGTTAAATTAAAAACCCGAGGAAAGGAAAATACACGTGAAATCGGTTTAAAAGGAAAGTTTAGAAGGGAAATAAAGGAAAAGGAAATGCAAAAAGGAAGGTAAAGAAAGGATGGGTTAGGATTTGGATCGACCACGTGCTGGCTTTGCTTTTTAATGCGCAGCATGACCGGCCTGCTCGGGTGCAGAACTCGGAATGAAGAATGATGGGAGTTTTGTGGTATTATGAGTTCTTCTTCTTCTTCTGGTGCCGTTTCTTACTGAAGGTTGGATACCATCACCTGTATTATTTACAGCTGCATGGAAAATATCTTTCTTTCTTTGTTGATCTTATATTCTTTTACCCGTCTAGGGAAAATATCTATAGAACGGAATTTAAACCAATCGCCCAAATTCCGCAACCACGAAATTCTACAAGGTTTTCCAATAGGTATGATATGATTTTGAAGTGTCGTTTCGGCCATTTGTAATATGTTATGATCTGTCATTTATTTTTCATTGTATTCAGTAGTGTTTACAATTTCATCATGGAGAGATATACACAAGAACAACGTTTACAAATTATTCAGTTTTATGGTCAAAATAATTGTTCTCCAATTGCAACTTTTCGTGCGCTTTTGCCATTTAATGGTCGTAATAATCGTCCAAGTGTACTCGCTACTCGTCGAATTGTTGAGAATTGTGAGCTTACATTTTCTTTACATAATGTTAAAGTGCCAATAAGACAAAGAATCGCTCGATGTAACGCAAATATTGCTGCCGTTCAGGCAAGTGTTGCTGAAGACCGCAATTTGTCGATTCCAAGACGTTCTCAACAATTGGGACTGTCTCAAACCAAAATCTGGCGGATTTTGAAAAAGGATTTGGGTTTGCATCCGTATAAAATTGTTCTCACTCAAGAACTGAAGCCATTGGACCACAGTAAATGTCGTGAATTTGCTGATTTTGCCTTGGAACAACTTGAAAACGATAACGATTTTTTTAAGAAAATCATCTTCTCCGATGAGGCTCACTTCCATCTGAGTGGTGCGGTAAATAAACAAAACTGTCGATTCTGGTGCGAAGAAAATCCACAAATTATTCAAGAAAAACCATTACATTCACCTAAATTGACAGTTTGGTGTGGTATTTGAGCTGGTGGAATCATCGGTCCGTACTTCTTTCGAAATGAAGCTGGTAACACCGTTACTGTCATGGAGAGCGGTATAGATCGATGATAACCAACTTTTTATGGCCGAAATTGGAAGAAGTTGATCTTGACAACATTTGGTTCCAACAAGACAGGGCTACATGCCACACAGCAAATGCAACAATTGAATTATTGCGAGAAAAGTTTGGAGATTCGATTATTTCAAGAAATTGTGATATTGAATGGCCTCCAAGAAGTTGTGATTTAACACCATTAGACTATTTCTTGTGGGGTTATTTGAAGTCATTGGTCTTTCGAATTAAACCAGACTCTCTTCAAGTTTTATAAGTCAATATTGAACGTGCTATTCATCACATACGACATGATTTAGTGGAAAAAGTGCTCGAAAATTGGGTTCATCGAATTCGTTTCTGCAGAAGAAGTCGTGGAGGCCATTTGAATGACGTTTTATTTAGAACTTAATTGTATCGATTGTACTTCACATTAAATAAAAAACATTTGAATTTCCTTAACAATAAGTGTGTTTTTTTATTTAAAGAAATCATATCACTCTTATTGGAAAACCCTGTACCTTTTTTTTATGAGTTTTGCGATTTAAAAAAAATGGAAGATATTTTTCCAAATTCAGTGTCAGTCACTGATGACTTAATTTATATATAAACGAATGTAAACAAATCAATTAATTAGTCGGAAAATAATTTCAATTAAATGCATTTGGGTTGGGGTTGAAAAATCGCGTGGAAACCCACCATCTGCACAACGGCAATAATTCCTGTTAATTTATACGGACCTTTAAGACGCCCAGTCACTACGTAGGTATAAGACTGGTCGCCGGTAATATTAATAAATTAATTGGAAACGCGCGATTAGAATTTATAACGACGTTTAGCCCACACCGGCGCGAATTATTCATTACGCGCATTTTAATCGGCGACCAGCCGGCTTCCATTAATCATTGCAGATTTTGATGAGCGAAATTATTACGACCGGCGGGACTCGGCTCGCAGATGTATCAACGTTGCGCTAACTCGATAATTCCAATTATCGCCGAGTCGGAATCTTCGGAGGTATTGTCGTGCATTGTAAGCGCGATGATTGAATTATGCTGCTGGATTTGAATTGCGAATATGTTTTCAGAGAAAAAAAGGAGATTTCATTATATTCCTATTTATTATTCGTAAATGCCTTACGATTTCTCTCTAAAACGTATTTCGACAGTCGCTAAAAACAAAGTTGTTGCGATTCCAAATTTACGTTTGATAGAGAATTTCAATCAAGTCAGAATTCTCTAGTGAAACGAATTCTCGACTTCATTAAAATTGAAAAAAATGGAATCGAAACAACTTTGTTTGTAGTCGCAATAAACGGGAACGGCTCATACAGAATTCCACTACTGGTTATACATGAAAATATATATCAATTAATTAAACCTAATTATCCAGATTTTACAACTAAAAAATTCTCTAAATTAGTACATTCTTTATAAATAATTCAAATAAATCGTATAAATGCCGTCATATTTTATGTTTCATGTTTTGCAAACGCCTCCAGAGTATTCAAGAAATGAAAAATAGTGTGGAGAAATTTTATGAAGCCATGGTAAGGCAAGAAATAACAAAATTGATTGTTAAGCTTGTAATTATTATATTATTTCTTCTTCCGTGTTTATCGCTCTGCTTTCCCTATTCTTGATATTAGTAGTTCCTTTTCTGCTCTCCATGTCTCTTCTGTCTTTTCAGTAGTTCACTACAAAGATCAAATGTCTGATACTTATTTAATAGACGGGGGCGTCCCACAGGGCTCAATTTTGGGTCCGATACTTTTTCTGATTTATATAAATGACATGCCAAAACAGCTAAGCATGGCAAACGTAATTTTATTTGCTGATGATTCCACAGTAATGGTAAAAGGGAAAAATATTAAAGAAGTATCAGAAAAAACTGCAATGATGAAAAATAAAACTGCACAGTGGTGTACAGAAAATGGGTTGGTACTGAACGACACTAAAACCAAAAATCTTGTCTTTACTCTCAATAAGGTAGATGTTAGTAAGGCAGATGAAACGACTAGCTTCCTTGGTCTTCATGTCGATTCGGCCCTAAAGTGGGATAGCCATGGTTCTATATTAGCTAAAAAGCTATCTTTGCTTTGCGTCGACTAGCGGGTACGGTATCAATAGAAACATTAAAGACGGCATATTTTTGATATTTCCAGTCAGCCCTTAAATACGGAGTCTTAATCTGGGGCCACTCATCTTATCGTCACCGGATATTCGCCATACAAAGAAGAGTAATCCGTATATTAGCTAAATTACCATATCGTGATGACTGCTGAGGGAGTTTTTCAGAGCTAGACATACTAACACTACCATCATTATTTATTCTAGAATGTCTCCTATACGTAAAAAAATATCCAAATAAATACTCCTGTTTTGACCACAAATACAACACAAGCAACCGAGATAATCTCCAACAACAACACCACAGACTATCAAAAACACGCTCAGGCGTTAACTACTTTGCCATCCAATTTTACAACAAGTTGCCACCTCCTTTAAAAACCAGTTCTTAACCCTCGTATAAGAGGGCCCTAAAAGAGTTGCTAATTAAAGGTGCATTTTACTCAGGAGAGGAATTTTTAAATTGCGACGTAGATACGCTTTTAATGTGTTAATGTAATGTCTATTGTGTACTTGTTATAATTTTATATATTATGATCACTATTTTAAAATGCTAGTTATAATTATTTATTAGTTCGACTTCTAATTCTATATAATATGATCCCAATTTTAAAGCGTTAGTTATAAGTACTATATTATGTTTCGTCACCTATATTTCAATACTTAATATTTTTTATCAACTTAATCTTAAGGTTATCAGTTATTTTACATACATGTATTTTTCCTCTGACCTGTGAAAAACAATTTTGTTATGATCATCAATAAATACTTACTTACTTACTTACTTACTAAGTTCTTTTTTAGGTCACGTATTTCTTCTTGTAACTCGTTCGTATTTCTTGTTAGTTCTACCATGAGTTCCTTTATTATATTTTTCAACTATTCCATCTTAGTATTTTCCTGGTTGTATATTTTGAGTGTCTTCAGCTTCTAATTGCTTCTTTTTATTCGCTTCACTTGCTCTTCTTTGCTCTGGTGATCTTAACATTTTATTGCTCTTACTGAATAAAGAGTTTTCTACTTGCGCATTGTTATCTTGTCTGTTGTTATGTAATGCTTATTTTGTCTTTAAATTTTTGTGATTTTTATGTCAAAACAAAAAAAAT
This sequence comes from Philonthus spinipes, assembly GCA_963082785.1. Taxonomy (NCBI): domain Eukaryota; kingdom Metazoa; phylum Arthropoda; class Insecta; order Coleoptera; family Staphylinidae; genus Philonthus; species Philonthus spinipes. The sequence continues at coordinate 7,968,415 of OY720314.1, forward strand.
CATATTTAATGAAACGTTGACGATGCCACTTGAAATTAGGCAAAAGGTGGCGCTTGCGTCGTCTTTAATTTATTATTATTAATAAAAACAAAAAAGTTTTTATATTTTTTATTCTCTTCCTTTATTGCTCACTTAATTAATTACTCATCGTTATAAAACATGGGAAATTTATATACTTTTATAAGGAATATATATCATTCTTATCAAACATAAGAATTATTTTTTTGAGTCCGTCGAAGGGGAAAATTCATTTACGGACTTTGTGTCGGATTCTTCCCAGATTTTGTCCGGGAAACCACCGACTAAAAACCCTTCCGACGCCGGTAAAGTGAGAAGGGTATTTAGTCGGGAGTTTCCCGTACAAAATCTGGGAAGAATCGGACATAACATCCGTAAATGGATTTTCCCCTTCCACAGACACAAAAACTTCAATAGACTTTGATTAAAACACTTGGTTTGTTTCACTGATTATTTCAAAATATAGTAAGTGCCAGTATAGCAGATCTCACCGTTATGTACAAAAGAAATCTCATCAAATTTACCAAATTCAACAACCACATTTGGTTTAACATCATATGTCGCCGTGAAAAGTTAATACTCAATTACATGAAGATTCACATTAATCATTGATTGATGATTAATATGCTTCTGTGAAGAAGCAGAGAAGGTTGTCAATTATGCTTATAAGTTCTGGATATTCCTGGAAATCAAAAAATGGTACAGCAAGAGGGATGCCACATCAAACATCCTCAAAGTACTCCACACAAGACTCGCTAAGCAGCCACACACAGCAGAGTTTGATAACCTGGACATAAATTCAAGAGAAGAAGCCAACTTTATCGGACATCAACAATATATCAAGCAGATAAAAAAAGCTGAAAAATAGAAAAGTTAATCCATCTATTCAACCAATTGAAATTAATAGAGGTGAGCATAATAATATTAAATTTTATCCTAAAAAAAATCAGTGAAACAAACCAAGTGTTTTAATCAAAGTCTATTAATTAAATATGTTTCACCACGGGTTAAGTGAGAAATTAATTCAAAACAAAAACTTCGTTGCACAATATTTTAACACTAATTCACTTTGGTTTTATAACTTTAATTAAAGTTATACAAATAAAGTGAATAGTTGCATTTTTATCGCGACTTTTTTGCACTACCAATCGCGTCGACAGTGCTCCTGGAACCATCCGTGTATACCTCTGTATCCAAGTAGGCCGCAACATCGACCACGGTTCGGATGCTGTTGATTCCGCCAAGTAGGAGATCTACTTCTAGTTCACCGAAAAGGAACAGGTCGAATGGAGCCCAGCCACCAACACCTGGATCTAAATTAAAATTCATTTTAAGCACATGTGGATCCACATTTACTCTTCCTAAAAGACAAAATGATCAAGGGGATGCTGGAATTTGCAAAAACGACAAAACTTTGATTAACTATAAGAGTGAAAGCAGTACAATAAGCCAATTGGCTGCAGTGTTTGGGCTAACTAACCCTTACTTTTGCTCTGGTCCCCCAATAAAAAAAGCAAAAATTATATACGAGTTGCATTTAATAATAATAATAATAATAATCTTTATTAACAGATATATACAGCAAAAATTATAAATAAATATTAAGAAAATACAAAATCAAGTGTATATTTTATATCTGTTAATTAGCTATCGACCAATGGTTTTTCCGCCTATTTTGATTTAAATTAAAAAAATGGTGATGTGTCCATCATGGTACTTTCCCCGGTGAATACGGTCAAATAAGTTTCTAATTGAAAATTTAATAGGAAAGCAAAATGATTAATAAAAAAATGATTGTTGTCTTTCAAAGTTAAAACCGGGTATTTACAAGAATATTATAATTAAGTGTGTTATTTCTTACCTTCCAATGTGTTGAAATCATTTATTAAAACAATTATTTCAATAATTAAAATCTCTAAGGGAATTTATCAGGTAAACGCTTATAAAATGAAAACCGGAGGTCCTACAATAAAAGTTTTATAACAGAAATGATTTATTTTCCAAGATCTAAAACTTTTATTTCAAACATTTTTCTATCCGAATTAAAAAATGAAAAATTGCTAAGAGTAAAGTTGCACTTAATGAATTTTGATTTTGACCAAAAGCTTTTCAGATCATTCTGCTGTTATAAAAAGCTTAGATATAAAGTTTGGGCTTAATCCATTTAGCTGTTTATGCGCTATCGCGGACACACAGACATTTTTCAAAACTCGATGGAATGGACTCAGGGGACCTCAAAACGTGCATATTTGTTGAAATTGGCGGTTCGAAAATTTTCACGATCACAATACTTTCCCTTGGACAGGGGTCCGGGGAAAGTAAAAACAGTATATAAATTATATATTAATATAAAAAATAGTATAATAAATAAAATATTATCGTAATACTATTAAAACATAAAAATATACTAATGTATGTGTACTAAAAGCTTTATGACGTATGTACCTGTGGTCATGAATAAATTTGATTGTTATTATTATTAAAATGATTGTATATTTTTGCTACAATTACAGATTGCTTGAATGTTCCAATTTTTTAGTACTTTTTTATAAGAAATATCATCAAACCAAAGGCTGACCTCAAATAACTCTCGAGCACCGAATCGACATCTCGCCACGACTCCAGATAGGAGCAGTGAAAGTATAAAACCAACGTTAAAACGCCGAGAGGAGAAAAAAGGGCATTTTACGGCCGCGCCGGCAAACGGGAACGTAATCAAGTGCAATTGATTGAATTCTACAAAAGCAGTTCACCTTTCTCGAGTGCAAACAGACGGAGTGTTGCAGGTTGTTACTGTTGCGATATAAAGTGGACTGAGTGAGTGTGTGTTTTTGCTCACCGGTTTGGCCCATATTCACGCTCCGCGGCGAATTTAATCTATGAATTTCACGGCTTAGCGTTATGTAGGATTTTACTCCGGGCGTTTAATAAACACCTCCTGGTTATTACTTACTTACTTTCATGCGTTTTCGTTACGAGCGGCGCTATTGGAAAACGGTAGCTCACTCGGGGCAACGTTGAAATTGCGATAATTTAGCGTACGTTGATGTTATTACAACATTACTTAAATAAAAACCAATTATGACTTCTTACATCGAAAGAAAAAAAAACGTTTTTCTCTTTCTAAGTGATAAAGAAAGAGAAAAACGTTTTTTTTTTTCAATTATATATAATAAGAAACGTTAATATTCTATTATAGGGTTGTTATTTTATAAAATTCCATCTCACCTGAGAAGTTAAAACACAGAATTATTTCAATTTTAGTAGAAAACTATTGCTTAAAAACTTTATATATTCTAGACTGGATGTAATCGCAAAATTATTATTAAAAAGTGGGACAATACAATAAACGGGATCGATTTATTTGGAATTGAAACTTTTTTCTAGGATTCCGTACCTTAACATAGCCATTCATAGTATTGATTTAAAAGCAAAAATCTACATTTGCATACATTTATAAAATTTAACAAATCTCTAGCAAGAGACCCTCGTGGTTCGATGAAGGATGATTTTGAAAAGCGGTCATCTCAAAAGTTTCCAAATGTTTAAAAGTAATAAAAAAGATTTTCTGAGCTTCATAAATTTATGCAAACGTAGATTTTTGCGTGTGATTTAGATTTAGATAAGATTAGATTTTTGAAAAAAAAAAAAAGAGAAACGGCTGAGCACTATTTCCAAACATAAACGCTAATTTACTTGAAAAAAATGTAAATATTGAATTAATGAGTTTTACCTTACAATCAAAGACTTATAATTCGTTTACCGATATTAAATAAAAATGATTTGAAAATAATTAATAAATTATTTTTACATTTAGCTCTGTGACTTTTGACTTACGTTACGTAAGTACGTTAAACAAATGCACATAAAAACAACTACTTCCCGGGCAAATACCCACGCCGGACATTGAATTACATAATGTACACCTGCTGTTGCATATCAATAAAATATTGCATAATGCAACAAATTTTGATCCAAGAAAAATTTCTTTAATGCGAAGTCAACAAAAGGAACGTTACTTAATTTAAGGCCATCTGCAGACACGTGTTTCGGGATCTATCCCTCGTCAGTACAGCTATGCCTTACATAATTTAAAGATGTTAAAATAAATTAATTAAATTGTTTCAAATACAATCAGCAAAATTAAATCAATTATATTAAATCAAATTAAACTAAATCAATTTAAATTAAATTAAACCAAATTAATTCAATTTAAATCAAAACCGAATAAAATTAAACGAAAATAATTGAATCAAATTAATTAAAAAGAGCGACCCTCACCTGCCGCGTGCTGTGATAGTAATTTTTATTTATATTTCGTTTACCGATATTGAAAACACTAATTTACTTGAAAAAATGTAAATATTGAATTAATGAGTTTTATCTTACAATCAAAGACTTATAATTCGTTTACCGATATTTAAAAGAATCCTAATCCTAAAAGTTTAGGGATTCATAACTTCGTGAACTATAATCCTCAATAAAATTTGTCTCTTAAGAAGTATCATTCCAAATCGACCCTGAAGCTTTCTTATAGGATTTCTTTAGAAAAATGAAAAGTTGTACAGAATGGAAATAATTAACCACTTTCTTCAAAAATAAAGGCTCGACTGAATATATACAGTTATGTATTTGAACGCGGTTTAAAAAATCTTTGGACTGGCTTAGCTTAGATATCAGGATTGCGAGCGAACTTTAGTAAACAACTAGACTGGCTGAACTTAAGTGTCGCTATCGAAGCGAGCTCAATAAACATAAATGCTAATTTACTTAAAAAGTTAAAAATACGGCGTTAATAAGTTTACCACAGTTTTATGAGTTTTATAATCAGACTTATAGTTCGTTTACCGATATTAAAAAAAAGATTCCTAATCTCAAAAGTTTAGTGATTCATTACTTCATGAACTATAATTCTTAATAAAATTTGTCTCTCAAGAAGTTATTGTTCCAAAAAAAACCTTCAAACTTTCTGTTGGGATTTCTTAAGAAAATGTGCGAAGGTTTGCAGAGCTTATTAGTGGAGATAACTAGCTACCTACTGGTAATAGTAAGGTTTTAAAAATTTACCAATTTCACATTGGTAGTACTGAGGTACTAAAAATTTAAGACAGTATGCCGAATTATTAAAAAAATACCTTTAACTTGCCATTAACGTAAATGTTTTAATAGTGCTTGTTTAAAGCGAGTAAAATATAAGAAAATAATAATAATAATAAAACACTTTGTTGTTTAAATTAACTGGATTTCGAAAATTATTATATATATAATAATAATAATAATTTATTTCTCAACAAGCAGTGGCTAATCATATAGAAATATATATAAAATAATTAAATATAGATTTTCAGTGTGAGTACAGATATAATTTGATTAATTTATTCAGAATACGCAGCCGCTAATATCCTCCTTAATTAAGGAAGATCTTTTAATTGGTATTCATAATATTTCTTATATAGAAAAGAAAACTATTACTAGTAAAAACTAGTGTTACGAACCGTTGAGATTTCCAGAAAACTAGTAATAAAAATTATATTAATAACAAAAGAGCTTAAAATTCGTAAATCCGTGGGTATTACTCGGACTTGTAAAACTCCATGGGATCGTGAGCCATTAACTAAAAATTTCTAGAAAGCAATTATACGATACGCTATTGTTATGTCACGTTTTGCTCGACGGTTGGGTTCAGGTCAATTACGGGGAAGACGCAACCGCCGCTTCTTGCGCACCACCCCAAAAATTCCCCCACGCATTTACACATTTTTGCTCTTTGGAAATCGAAAAAGAAAACATTCGTAATTATAACTTCAACCGATGCACATCAAAGCTTACACATTTTAATTTAAACAGTAAACTTAAACTTATACTCAATTGTACAAATTGTAAAGTGTTATTATTTACGGTGAATATATATAGTTTTGATTTATTTTTTATTTCATCACTTAATTCACCCGCATCAAAAATAGTGACGTCATCTTAATCATCTCACTGGATGATTAACGGCGTCACAATTACCCTAACAACTAGTGATGGGCAAAGTCGATCTTTTATTATTTCTAAATTCAGTATATTATAATTTTATGAATGTTACTTATTATAAATATATCAGAAATAACTTCCCATTTATTAATAAACATAAATTTGAAGTTACTTTTTCGTTTTAAATACTTAAAATGACACATTTAGTAATACTCGATTACTAATAATATTCGATTTTTCACAACACTAGTAAAAACAGAACAAAATATTAAAAAACCTCCTCAATATGCGTATTTCTCAATTCGTTTAGATTCTTTTGAAAATACGTAATTTATAATCGCTTTTTTTTTCACTGATGCAACGACAATTAATCACACTCATAATAATATGTTATTACTGCTATTAATTTTGAATGGAACATTCGATCGACTTATTAACAAATAAAAAATTGCGAAACTCTGACTAATAGAGATATTTCCAAATAGATAAATGTGGGCGAAATAATGTTATGCGAAATTCCAAAGCAGCTTTGCAACGATGTACAAAAAGTCAATGAACTTTTCACAATTTCATACATATTCAGATTTTAATAACAATTAATAATTTAGAATTTGAGACTCGAAACGAAATTAAATTAATAAATGGTGGTAAAACGTAATAAATATAAATAAATATATTTATTTCAAAAACAGTTTTGATAACAATAAATACTTCTGCTACATTTAAGATTTAAGTATTACAATAACCATTATATATTGTAAATATGACTCACATTAAATCATGTCATATTTCAATTGAATGAAATTAGACTTTCCTCTTTGAGTTTGCTTCAATTTATAAGTTTATAAAAAAATCATTTTTTTCAATTAAAAATTTGAGCAAATAATAATATTTATTAAGATGAATGTGGGCGAAATAATGTTATGCGAAATTCCAAAGCAGATTTGCAACGATGTACAAAAAGTCAATGAACTTTTCATAATTTCATACATATTCATATTTTAATAACAATTAATTATTTAGAATTTGAGACTCGAATCGTAATAAATTAATAAATGGTGGTAAACACGTAATAAATATAAATAAATATATTTATTTCAAAAACAGTTTTGATAACTATAAATACTTCTGCTGCATTTAAGATTTAATTATTACAATAACCAATATATATTGTAAATATGACTCACATTAAATCATGTCATATTTGAATTGAACGAAATTAGACGTTCCTCTTTGAGTTTGCTTCAATTTATAAGTTTATAAAAAATCATTTTTTTCAATTAAAAATTTGAGCAAATAATAATATTTATTAAGATGAATGTGGGCGAAATAATGTTATGCGAAATTCCAAAGCAGATTTGCAACGATGTACAAAAAGTCAATGAACTTTTCATAATTTCATACATATTCATATTTTAATAACAATTAATTATTTAGAATTTGAGACTCGAATCGTAATAAATTAATAAATGGTGGTAAAAACGTAATAAATATAAATAAATATATTTATTTCAAAAACAGTTTTGATAACTATAAATACTTCTGCTGCATTTAAGATTTAATTATTACAATAACCAATATATATTGTAAATATGACTCACATTAAATCATGTCATATTTGAATTGAACGAAATTAGACGTTCCTCTTTGAGTTTGCTTCAATTTATAAGTTTATAAAAAAATCATTTTTTTCAATTAAAAATTTGAGCAAATAATAATATTTATTAAGATGAACTTTTTAGCCACAAAACACAAAAAACTCTGGATTTGCCCCCGGTAGAATGAGATTGATATACTATAAAATGAAAATAATCGTTAAATAAGAGATGTTTTCGATAGGATTTTCTCCAATTAACCACTAAAAATATGAGTTTGTCTCCAGAATTTTAAAATATGAATACATACATTTTTTTATTCATGATGTAAAAGCTGATATAGCTTATATATATATATATATATAAAAAAATAATAATGCTAATTCAGTGGAAGAACAGAATTTCTCATTAATTTGACCATAGGCGTCTATTATTATTGTTTATTTCGTGTTAGAAAATTATGAAATGTAATGAAACTAAGAATTAATGAATGTGGAGTTATTCGAATGCAGAATTTAATAAAATCTTTGAATTTATTATTGCACATGGTTTTTATCAACAAAAATATAAATCATAAATTCATATAAATGTAATATATTTTCATTGTTTTTTTTTAGAATTTCATTATTTACTGTAATAACATACACATATACAGGGTGGCGCAAGATTCCGATGAAGTCCAATATCTCAGTTATTTAGAAATTTACAAAAAAATATTACTGACATAATTTGTAGCTACTGTAAAACTTCACATTTTAAAATTAGTTTCATATATACAGGGTGCCCAATAATGACGTGACGTATCAAACATATGATTTTTTAAATGGAATGCTATATTTTTTATGTAGATTTTAGATTCTACGTTTAAAATTAATCATTTTCGACATAAGGTTTATTAGGTCAATTTTCAATATTTTAAAAGTTATAAACAATTTAATGTTGAAATCAATGGAAGTTTAGAGTCTTATTTTTCAAAATTGAAAAACGATGTAAACTTTCTGTTAACGCAATTTAATTGAAAAAATGCTTAATAATATAAGAAATAATCCTTTGTTACCATAAAGCAAATGTTGTGTACAGGGTGAAACAATACGCAAAATGATTTTTTTCTTTTTTCACTTAAATGGAACACCCTATATTTTGTACATTATTTCGATAGAAAATTGGTTGATCTTTAATTTTTGTATAATAAACTATACCCCTATCTGTTACCGTTTTTTAACAATTTCAATTCAAAGTACAAAATTATAAGTTTTGCTTATAATTTAAGTAGGCTATAATTAAAACAAATGCAATTCATAATCGTTTTCTGACATTTAATAACATACTTACTTCCTAACCTAAAAGGATATTCAAATGACAATCGATATTTAAAGGCGCATGCGAAATATGAAGAAAATAGTTGCTCGACGATTATTTAGCGAGTTAGAATGGTTATTGGGACACATTTTTTTAAGAAAAAAATTGTAAAATGTTTGAATGTTATTGAATTAAAAAAATGATGTGAATGCGTGAAATATATACATAAAAATATTAATACTAACAAAGTATAATGATATAAGTATTTTATTATTTCACTTAGTATCTATTTTCGTTTTTTCAGTCAACATAAATTGTTTAAATAAATCAATTTAACAAGCATATAGGAATATTTTAAATATTTTTCAAATAATAACCAAAAAATATAGTTATTTTTAGTTTTTAATTAGTTTTTAACAATTAAATTAATCATTTATTGAAGAAGTATGTTTAACTGCACCAGTGTTACAAAATATAACGTAAAATGTACTTTACTTACTAAATATGATATTAAGCGTAACTTTCACAACTAAATAAATTAGTTGTTCTGGCACGGCCTACTTTGATTAAAAATTCTATACCAAATTTGTATTTGAGATTAAATATCTCAAAAACGGTAAACGGTAGCTATTTAATATGTTATATAAAAAATGAAGAGTGATCAATTTTCTATTAAAACAGCATAAAAAATATAGGGTGTCCCATTTAAGTAAAAAGAGAAAAAAATCATTTTGCGTATTGCTTCACCTTGTATATAAAAATTTGTTTTAAGAGAAAAAAAGAGTACTTCTTTTATTATTAAGTATTTTTGCATTTGTATGACGTTGACAGAATGTTTATTTCATTTTTCATTATTGAAATATTAGGCTCTAAACATCTATCGATTTCAACATTCATTTGTTTATAACTTTTAAACTATGAAAAATTGACCTATTAAATCTTATATAAAAAATGATTATTTTTAAACGTAGAATCGAAAATCTTCATAAAAAATATATCATTCCATTTAAAAAAACATATGTTTGATACGTCACATGATTATTGGACACCTTGTGTATATGAAACTAATTTTAAAATGTGAATTTTGACAGTAGCTACTAATAATGTAAGTAACATTTTTTTGTATATTTCTTTATAACTGAGATTTTGGACTTCATCGGAATCTTGCGCCACCCTGTATATATATATATATATATATATATATACATATAATTATATATCTATACAGCTATAGAGTATGGCGATGCCGGGTCGTATTCCCTCTTCCTCACCTCGGGATTTGTGGTCAAAAATTCCCATCTCGGGCTAGCGCTATGGGGGAAATGGACTTTTTGTTCTGTGTTCTCCTTCTTTTTTTTTGATAATGATATTTATAAGTTTTCTAGTTTTATAAGATATTGTTTAATATCATGTGTTTTATTTTTACTTTAAACGGAGTGAATTTTAGTTGTTTTGTATGTTTATCTATTTATATTCTTGTATTTATTTATTTATTTACGGAAGTCCATTTACAACAATATAATGCAGATTCGACTTATGGCTAGTTAATCTAAAACTAAACTAAAAGTAAATTACATTACATTTAGTATTGTTTGTGATGTAAGCATTATCGTATGTTTCTTGGATGTGAATTTTGCCGTTTTAATGTCCGATTTTCTCCTTGTGGGATAGTTGTTTGCTCATGTTTATTTGTATATTTGATTGTATTAGATCGTTTTTTACATTTTTTTAAAATCATTCTTAATCTATCTCACGAAATTCGTACATATTTTAAGGCTACTTTAATGTGTAACACAATATTGTTCATTCACCATAACGTAATGTAACATAAATTGGTGACTAAACCACACCCTTAAGTCACCTACGTTAAAAAAAATCAGATACTGCAAGGGATAAAGAAAATTTACTTTTAAATAACCCCCATAAATAAATCAAAACAATCTAATCTTAGTTGTTTAATTTTTTTTCATTATTTTATATAAAGTAAACACAAATAAGAACAAGGTGCACTCGCTCACCAGTCAGTCCTCTAACGGTCAAGCTTATCTGGAGACAAATAAAGCACGATAGCAGCGGGAATTCGTCCGCGGTGGAATTTCTTTCAGTCCATTGAAAAGACACGATCGCGACGATCGGTTATGAGCGTTTCCGTCGAGTTTTCTTATTACGCTTTTGTGACTTTTTATTGTCGTTCACCGCGCGTGATTGATATCGGCCGACGATCGTTCCTGCGCCGGGCGACATTTATGTAATTCGAAAATTGAATACATGTGCCGAGCGATTTATATCGGGAAAGTGTTGGATAACTCAAATATCGTTCGTTCTCTGGATTTACGGTAAAGTGTTTCGTCGATATTCTAAATGGGATTGCATGAGATATTTCCGTCTGGGGGGTTTTTGTATGGGTGATGGAAAAGTGAATGTGCTTAGCTTATGTTAATTATCTTAGCTGGGTTTTCTACAATGAAAGTGTAAAGTCCTGTTTATTAAATGTTGTAAATTCTAATTTCTTGCACAAAATAGTGATTTTTTTGTATGATATGATAGGGGAGAGTTGCCGAATTTGGACCATTTACACATTTTCGAATATATGAGCTCGTAAGAGCATTTTTAATAAAGATATTTAGCTGGAAAAAAATGTACTACTGTTACCTTGAAACTAACATAAATATTTTATTTCATATTATATATTATAATAATAAAATATTAATTTAAAAAAAAATGAGTGTTTGGTAATACTAGTGACTTAATGTGACTTTAAAATCAAACACTAGCACACTATTTAACCTTTAAAGTCAGAATCAGGCTGTACATCTAATTTACCGCTAAAAATGACAATACGAGTAACTTAATGTGACTTTAATATAATAAAAATGTAAGATATAGTGATCTTAAACTCAAGGGAAGGCAACAATGGTAACATTAAATTAAAATATAGGAAGTAGAAGTAATTTTCAGAAATCTAAAAGTCAAACAACAGTGAATTATTATGACACTAAAATCAAAATTAGGCTATACAAGCGAGTTAAGCTTTAACTTTTATTTTATTTAGTGACTATAATTTCAACAACATTAGCATGTCATTATAAAAATAAAAGTCTTAGTTTTGTAATAATTAAGTTATAATGGACCATGTACAACCACATGGCAGCCTTAACAATTAACAAGTTAATACAAATAATTTATAGCTACGTTAAAATCAAATTTAGGCAACAAAAGTGATCTATATTGACTTCAAAATAAAAATGAGGCAGTACAAGTGACTTTAAAGTCAATTCTAGGCAAAAAAGTAAAATATAGTAGCCTTAAACTGTACATTAGGCTATAATAATGAATTATTGTTCGTGTATAGTGAAAAAAAGGCAATAAAGCAAATTACAGAGATCAAATTTAGACATCAACAAGAGTGAATCAAGTCAAAATTAGGCAATATTAAGAACTTAAAGTATCCCAAAAAAAAAATAACAAAAGTAAGATACAGTGAGTGAATACTCAAGATTAGACATCAATTATGAGCTCTTGTGCCATTAGAGTCAAAATTAGGTAATACAATTAATTTACCGTTAAGTCAAATCTAGGCTACAGTGAACTGTAGTGATCTTAAAGCCAAAATTAGAAAGTATAAATGACCTTCAGTTACTTTAAAGTCAAACCTAGGCAACAACAGTGAGGAGTAGTGATTTTAATTTAAAATTCAACAAGTATAAAGTGACTTTAAAGTCAAATCTAGACAAGAACAGTGAACGTAAAAATTAGGCAGTGTAAATGACTAATAGTGATATTGAAATCAAATCTAGGCAACAGCAATGAACTGTATTTACTTTAGAATCAAAATTAGATAGTATAAATACTTTAAAGTGACTTTAATGTCAAATGAAGAAATCAACAATAAGATGTAATGATTTTAAATTTAAATTTGGAAAGTATAAATGACATTCAGTTACTTTAAAGTCCAATCTAGACAACAACAGGAAAAAAAACTCAAAATTATATATGACTTACAGTGGCTTTAATGGCAAATTCCAACTAAAATCAGTTGTAATGATCTTAAAGTCAAAATTAGAAAGTATAAATGCCATTCAGTCACTTTAAAGTCAAATCTAGGCAACGACAATAGTAATCTTAAATTCAAAATTAGACAATAAAGGCCCATTAACCTTTACGGTCCAATCTAGGCAACAACAGTCAGCTGTAGTGACTTTAAATAATAATAATAATAATAATAATAATCAGTTTATTGTCCAACAGGAAACATTTCCCAATTACAAGACAAATACAAAAACATAGCCTAGTATACAGGTATATAAACATAATTACAATTACAATATATAAGTAATAATGTCATCAATAGCTAAATTTTGAATACATGTTCTGTTAATATAACATATTGTATAAATAAAAGAATTAATTCAGAGTTGTCTCCAAGTTTAAGTGTAACATTTTTAGCGAATCGTGAAAGATGTCACTACGGTGCGAAATGGTATTAAAACAATTACAGATAATTCTAACTGGAGATTTTAATCCCGCGTTAGTTCGATGCGCTGATACATAAAATGTTGGTTTCTGCCTGCTGGAGAAAGAAGGAATATGCAGGTTAAGTTTAGCTAAGTCACAATTAGGCATTGTAAATGACTTATAGTGTCTCAAAAGTAAAATGCAGCCAACAACAGTAAGCTATAGTGACCCTGAAGTCAAAAATTAAAATTAATGTAACTTTAATGTCAAATCTAGGCAACCACATTAAGTTTTAGTGAACTTTAAATCAAAATAAGTCAGTTTAAATGACTAATAGTGACAAAAAATTAAAATTAAAGTAACTTTAATGTCAAATCTAGGCAACAACAATGAGCTGTAGAGACTTTAAAGTCAAAATTAGAAAGTGTTAATGACTAATAGAGACTCAAAAGTTAAATATAGCCAACAACAATGAGCTGTAGTAAACTTAAAATCAAAATTAGGAAGTACAAATGACCTAAGATCATTTTAAAGTCAAATCTATGCAACAATAGTGTGCTGTATTGATTTTAATGTCAAAAATAAGAAGTGTAAATGACTTAAATTGACAAGGCAACCACATTAAGTTGTAGTGAACTTTAAGTCAAAATAAGGCAGTTTAAATGACTAATAGTGACATTAAAGTTAAACCTGGGCAACAACAATGAACTGTATTTATTTTGGAGTCAAAATTAGGCGATGTAAATGACTAATAGTGACTATAAAATCAAATATTGGCAACAACAATGAACTGAATTCATGCTAGAGTCAAAATGAGACAGTATATATGATATAAAGTAACTTGAATGACAAATGAAGGCAACAGTACTGAGTCGTATTAACCTTAAAGTCAAAATTAGACAGTATAAATAATTGAAAGTGACTAAAGTCAAAATTAGGCAGTGTTAATGACTTATAGTGACTCAAAAGTAAAATTTAACAATGAGCTAGAGTAACCTTAAAGTCAAAATCAGAAAGTTTGAATGACCAAATGTCAAATAATATAGGTGTATGCTACGCAAAGTAGTAAACATTACAGACCATCGTTGTTGTCTAGATTTGATTTTAAAATTTAAGTCATTTTAAAGCCAGGTGGAGGTGTATGCGACTCGAAGTTTTAAACATTACAGCTCACTGTAGTTATCTAGATTTGACTTTAATAAAATTTAAGTCATTTTAAAGTCAAATGTAGGTAACAACAGTGAGTTGTAATATTTAATCTAGTTACCTAGATTTGACTTTAAAATTTAAGTCATTTTAAAGTCAAATCTAGGTAACAACAGTGAGTTTTAATGTTTAAATCTTCGCGTCGCGTACCCTTCTATCATTTGGCAGAGTTATAGTGACTATAGCCAGGCAGCTCTAGTGACCTTGAAGTAATAAATAAGCAGTGTAAATGACTTATAGAGACTCAACGACAATAATGAGCTTTAGTGATCTTAAATTGAAAAATTAGTAAGTATAAATGACCTTCAATTACTTGAAAGTAAAATATAGACAACAACAGCGAGATGTAGTGATTTAAAGTTCGGAAGTAAAAATGACTTAAAGTGACTTTAATGTCAAATCTAGTGTCACTTTAAAGTTAAATATAGGCAGCGACAGTAAGCTGTAGTGACCTTAAAGTCAAAACTGGAAAGTATAAATAACTTAAAGTGATTTTAAAGTCAAATCTGGGCAACCATAACTAATGTTTTAAACTTCGCTTCGCATAGACCTCTATCATTTGACAGAGAGTGACTATAGCTTCGACGTTATTAACTTACAGTAATTTTACAGGATCATTTAACGGTAGTATACAATGAAAAAAATTATAAACTTATATTATGTAATAATTAATTTCGTATGTTTTTAATTGAAATTCAAATAAATGTTTGTGTTTGTCTAAATTAATAAAGACCATTTTCTAAATTCTGCTGTAAATGAAAATCGTGCGAAAATGACAGCCCCAGTTCTCATTTCTTATTAAATAATCTAGTTGATAAAAATATTAAACTGCAGTAACTGTATATTGAACTTGGGTGTAAACATCGCGTCCAATGCAACCGGCCGCTCTTCTCGTTTTGCGAATGCGAGAAAACCTGTAGCAATAATGCGGACTGTTTGTAATGGGCAATTCAAAGTTGGCGTTTATTAAGGAAGACGTTTATCTTCATAACACTTTCGGATTTTTGTTGTATAAATTATTTTCATTTTAATTGCAAACGTAATTAGAGAAGAGATTATATACGTCAGTAATGTACACTGAAAATTCCTCCATTTCATACATATATCTTTATAAATATGGTATCTTTAAGCAATGTTATTTCTACCTTTAATTTATTAAAAGAGTTGGTTTGTTATTTTTATAATTTCTGTATAAATATTTCAACGGATTCATGAGGCGTTACGCAAATTAATCCATTTTGTTTTCTTCTTAATTTAGATTATTTTTTTAATACAACAACGAATCCGTTGAAATATTTATACAGAAATTATAAAAATAACAAACCAACTCTTTTAATAAATTAAATCAAAGGTAGAAATAATTATTTAATTAAAGCATTATTATATATGCAATCAACTTTATTGAGGTATTTATATATTGTTAAACACAATACAATTTATTTTATTATTTATAAAATGGCTATCGACAATCGGTCTTTCAGCCAAAAAGTATTATTATTGTTATTATCTTTATTGTAAACTTTATATTAGGTGCCTAGATTTACTATCGAGTCGATTCGATGTACACCAATTTTTTTTTTTCTATAGAGCCTTTAATGGCTATCAATTAGCGGTTATTCATCCATAATAATAATAATATTTAATTAAATGTTAATATAATTAGGCAATTTGCGTTATCTTTAAATTGAAAAGAAATGGCAAGCGCCATCTATTGCCCAATTATATTAACATATAATTAAATATTATTATTATTATGGATCCACAGAAATCCCACCATACCTCCCAAATACAAAAAACCACCGATGACAATATTTGACCACATTTCATGGTTTCACCCATTCACTTAATAACGACCGACGTCAGAGAGAATTAAATAATCCAGGCAGAAAGACCCCGGGTCGATAGCCATTTGACAATGACAGTTACATGACAAATTGAAATAATTCTATAAATATTGTAAACACACATACTACACATTGTAAAATGTAACGTTATTTGTCAATAAAGATGTTAAATATATATATTATGGCTGAATGACCGATAATCGATAGCGATTAAAGGCTCTATAGAAAATTATCGGTGTATATCGAATCGACTCGATAGTAAATCTAGGTACATTATCTAAATGTTATAATAAAGATAATAATAATAATAAGTTTATTGTGTTACATAAACATTTACACTCGTCAATAAGATATGTATAATATGAAATCAAATTGCTTATTCAGAATTTTTCTATTTTCTATTTATTTAAAAAAAATGTCGATTTAGAAAGAGCAACTGCCCATTAAAATAGTTTTAAATGATTGTACTTATTATTATTACTTGTTTATAATTTACAATTTACAATAATATGAAATCAAATTGCTTATTTAGAATTTTTCTATTTTCTATTTATTTAAAAAAATGTCGATTTTGAAAGGGCAACTGCCCATTAAAATAGTTTTAAATGATTGTACTTATTATTATTACTTGTCTACAATGTACAATTATTAGTATTAATTATTTACAATTAAAGTACACATTATTGTTTTAACGTTTGAAATAAATGTATGTTAATTAACACCATTTAATCCGTAAACAAAAGCTGGATCCTTTATTGCCTCCCAAATTGCCGGCGGCAAGGATGGCCGGCCGGAGCGTTTGTTCGTTAGAACGGGCCTTGAAAGTAAAACCGATTGTTTTGCTTTCGTAAAATTGCTCCAGCAGAAACCAGAAGGTTTCCAGATGGAGGAAGTGCCTTGGAATGCCTTTTTTTCTTCGCTTCGCGCTAACTTAATTACATTTAGATATGAATCGCTTCATCATCTGATGAAGTCACAAAAGCTATTTGAATGATAATCGAATTATATTTGATTAAAATGGATCATGTTTTAAGAAATTATTATAATTAAATTATGATAATGGCTGTAACTACTTATAAGGCTATAATGTAATCACTGTAAAAATAGTAAGTTCTTTTATTCAGTGATTGCAATTAAATTATTTAAAGTTTGATGGTCGAATGTTGCTTGATTAATAACACTGCACAACTGAATTCATGATGATTGTGTTGTGTTACATGACTCAAGCATAATTTTTAATAACGATTTCAAATCTGTGATATTTTTTTTTTGCACCAGCTCTAGTTTGAAAAATATATCATATGCGCTTATTTACAATAAAACACAATATGTTTAAAGCCAATCCTATTTTATTAAAAACAATTCTTTTATAAAACCTCCGTGCAGAAGTTAATGTTATGTTGCTCCAACAATAGTCAGCCATTATGTATGCGTTCCAGTGGCCTTGATAGCGTTCCTCCATCGTAATTCGATCAATGAAAACACTTTAAAATTTTATTTAGCGTTGATAAACAATTTTAGAACGGAGAAATTCCATGAAAAGAATTAAAATACAAGAATTTGAAAATTATTAATAAATTATTATTACATTTACAATGAAATTAAACAAGGAAAATTTCTGGCAATGATCAATAAAATTCGATCAATTCCTTTTTTCAACTGCAAAAAAATACTGACACTGTAAGTTTTACAAACATCTATTGAAACAACTACTTCCCGAGCATTTACCCCGCCGGACATTGAATTACACAATAGATATTTGCAGCACTAGTGCTGATATGCAACAATAAATATCTATTGTGTAATTCAATGTGCGGCGGGGTAAATGCTCGAGAAGTAGTTGTTTCAATAGATGTTTGTAAAACTTACAGTGTAAGTAGCAGTTGGAAAAAGGGATTGATCGAATTATAATGATCATTGCCAAAAATTTTCCTTGTTTAATTTCATTGTAATTTAAATAACTGCAAATGTGTGAATCATCTTTGTTTCATTTTATTTAATTATTACATTTGTTTAAAGTACTTGCGTAACGTAAGTCAAAATCTTACAGAGCTACATTTTAACTTACGTTACGCAAGTACTTTAAACAAATGTACATTAAAACAACTACTTTTCGAGCAAATACGCCGCCAGACATTGAATTATATAATGGACACTTGCTGCTGCGTATCAACATATTGCATCACGCAACATTTTTTTGTTCCGAGAAAAATTCAATGTAAACAATAAAAAGGACGTTACTCAATATAAAGCCATGTACAGACACGTGTTTCGGGATCTATCCCTCGTCAGTACAGCTCTGCCTTATGTAATTTAAAGATGTTTAATATATTGAATTACATTTAATAATTAAATCAATTACATCAAACTTCTTATTTAATTTATTTAAATGACTGTGGCCAAGTGAATAAATGCTCTTTTTTATTGATACCATACAAGTTATTAAGAAATATTTCATGTTATTTGTTATTATAAAGGGTGTTCCAAAACAATCGACAACAATCGAAAGAGTAAAAACTGTGCTTTCTATTTAAACCTTCCGTTATGGTTTAAGTTAAATAGAAATCAAGGTTTCTAGTCTTTCGATTGTTATTTTTTCATTATATCACAAAGTATATCACATAGGATTCGGTTACTTATGGAATATCAACCGGACACATAGCATCCATGGCTTTGCTGGCACTTGTCGAATTTTTTAATGATCTTTTTACATAATTGTGGTTGAATTTCGTTGATGCACTGTTTAATATTCTCATGTGCAGCACGTACTACACGGGTGGTTGTGAGCTTGTTAACATAGATCTTTGACTTCAAAGAACCCCTTAAGAAGGGCTTTAAATCATTCGATCTAGGGGGCAATTTTGATCACCGAATCGAGAGAGTACACAATCAGGAAATGCCTCATGCAGTAATTGAATTGTTGCACTGGCTCTATGGAATGTGGCACCGTCTTATTGAAACCACATATTGGTCACATCAATAACATCCAATTTCGGCAGAAAAAACGCAATACGGAGCATTAGTGACAGTCACAGCTTGACCAACCTCATTTTCAAAAAAAATGTATGATTCGAAGATCTCTTGTAATACCATTGCAGGTTATGTTGCGAATCGCGCTTCCTTTATACAAGGTATGTCGATGGGCGTAACACATATATACATATGTGTTACAAGGTATGACAGAATTGTATCTTTCCATGTTTTCCGCTACTCCTTTCCTCGCAGGCCCTAGTTCGTGCGGCAGGGAACAGTGACGTCGACTTTGGTTGAGATTTGCGAGTCCATCACACTTGTATTAGTGTTAAGTATAATTAAGATAGGATTTAGGATTACATTATAAATATTCAGTTATGAAAAATAACAAACATTTTAAAAGAAAAATCTCTTAAATAAAACAGAAATTAAGAGGCCAAGATTTAATTAATTAATAAATAAAATTATTAACATGTTTTGATTATATTCATTTTCCAATTTCACACCTTCCTTAAATATGTATTTACATTATATAATAAAATTGTATTGTATAATGAAAAGTACAACCATAAATAAATAATGTTTTTTTACTCCTGGAATTATCAAATTCCGGTAAGTTAGCAATCGAATAATTTATAAAATCATTTTAATTATTTAGCACTAAATGTACTTATTTTTTAATATTCTTATCTAATTATTTCCTTTATCTTATGTAATTTGCATATTATTAATATTTTTTTAGTAAGAATTAATATTCTAAATCGTGAATAGATTTAAATTTAACGCGCATTTTCACACGCTGTGCTTGTGACGTAAGCGGTCTCTACCCCCACTCCAAAATCTTCGATTCTGTCGATCCTTCTTACTCGACAGTCCTTGCCTTTATAGTGAAAACACCGAACTAAATATTAGGTTAATACTGCTGAATTTGCTACCAACTTAAAAATTAGTTCGAGGTTGAATTAATAGATGGCCCTCGACTAACATTAGTGCCATCAGTAAATGTCACATTTTATGAAATTTCAAGTTGGCATCGTTCTGCCGACGCAGAACTGTCTTATCATATCACAATGCTTGATATTAATGACAGTCACTGTTGAGCAGCCTCATTAAAAAAATATATGATCCATCTCAAAATCCGCACCAAACAGTGATACGTCGTGGGAGCATTTGTTGTTGGATAATCTCATGGGGGTTCTCCGATTCCTAAACACGGCAATTTTGGCCGTCATGGTGAAAATGTGCATCCACTTGTTGATGTTTAATAATCCATTCCATGAACTCTCTTCGCTGTTCATGGACATTAGTCTCCAGTTGTTGTGTCAATTGAGTTTTGTCAGCATGGAGATATAGATAGATGAAGACCTTTTTAAAAAGGTCTTTTGCGGTGACGGCTCCCGGAGACGCAGAAAGCATTTGAAATAAGAAACTCAAATTGCGTTGCATTAAAAATTATTAAATGCTGTTGTTGATTGTTTGGTTTTGAGAAAAAAATAATGTATGGCAAAATGGCGGTCTCCTGAGTAATAAAAGTGCTTTTTCGGGTGTAAAAAAATTCTGGAATAGTTTTTGGGCCTGATTGGCTCTAAAAAATAGCTCAAAAAAACTATTAGAGATTCGATAGCCTTAATTCCTGCACGAGCAACTCAATGGTATCCACATTAGGGTATGGATTCAACGCGAAGGTCAGCCGCAGCGCTTCTTTTTGCTCCTCGCTGAAGGGGTTGCGTTGCTTCTTGGGGAGGGGGGTAGCGGTCATAGTCCGGGGCAGTTCGAGTGGTAGAACTCTGAGGCGTTGTTGGAAGACGTGCCTGAGCTGTTATCGTAGGCTCTTGATCTTAAAGATCTTCGCCGCTTGTTTGCTTCCCTGCGTTCGTTCTTAAGCCTGTCAATAGAATTTCTTTTATCGCCGATGCGAGGATTATCATTTCATTCCTTCTTTTTTATTGTAATCGTTTAATTATTCGCTTCTCTTAATACAATTTATGTTATTGAAAACACTTTGTTTTACATTTATAAAAAAAATATGAAGGACACTATAAATAATGATAAAATTAATCTTTTGGTAAGTTGGTTGTGGAATATTTTAATTAAAATTGTATTTCAATAATGTCTCACTAAGCGTTAATTGGGAGGGATATTAAAAAAATTCACTTAACTAATCTTAACTAACTAAACTTCGTGTGAATAAACGTAATCTGCATCCTGGTTAAAAGGTTTGCGGCCTTTGATGCTCAGAATGTGCCAATTTACATTTTTTGAGGTTATATTTCGAATGGCGAGCCGCACATTTGTAAAACCATTGCAGAATATGTTGCGAATCGTGCATCCTCTATAGTGAAAACACCGAACTAAATATTAGGTTGGTAATGCAGAACTTGCTACCAACTTAAAATTGAGTTCGAAGTTGCATTAATAGATAGCGCTCGGCTAACATTAGCGTTACCTGTGAATGTCGCTTTGAACGAAATTTTAAGTTTGCATGGCGTTATCTAGTATCAATACAACAGAACTAAATATTAGGTTGGCACTGCCGAACGCGCTGACAACAAAAAACTTATTTAGTACCAATAAAACAGAACTAAATATTATGTTGGCACTGCCGAACGCGCTGACAACTTAAAATTTAGTTCACAGATACACAGTTGGCGATCCGACTTACTATGGTGACATATATGAATGCAATCCCGAATTGAAAATGAAGTTGGCAGTGCGCAGTACCAACCTAATATTTAAATCTGCGTTTTCATACACCCATTAGAATTAGTATTATTTATTAGTAATTAGTATTATAAATTAAGTAACAGCGTAGCGAAACAATTGTAGTGAAATTAAATTAAAAAGTGTTGAAAATCATAAATATTTTATTAATTCAAATATTAAGTAACTTTACAAATTCTGCATTCTTATTTTCTTGTCATGTAATTGTCTTGTAATGGGTGTTGGGCAATATTATTATTATTATTATAACCTCAAAAACATATTTCTTAAATAATTTGAAAAATTTGAAGTTCTTATCCGCCACGCCGAATTGATATTCTGGGGTTTTCACCGACGCTCTTTCGATATTGGCTTGTTTTTTGGACAATCAGTGTGTTTAATGTCTCAAGTGATCCAGTTTCCCTGAATTTTTAAATTAATCTTTTTCTGAAATGACCATATTTTGTATAAAATTTGCGAACTGCGGTCTCCAAACTTTCATTATTTTTGAAATATTATTCATAAATGAAAACATGTTGCATCGTATAACGCTCAATTTTTATTAACCCTAAACTCTCGACTGTCAAATAGTTCTTTGTTGAGGGTTGCCAATAATTTAATAATGTCAATAAATTAAAATTTAAATAAAATGAAACAAAGATGATTCATATATTTGCAGTTATTTAAATTACAAAGGAATATTTATTATAACATTTTCTTTGTGTAATTTCATTGTACATTTAATTTTGGGATACTCCATAGTTTATGACTTGTAATTTCTGTATATATATATATATATCTTTATTCAGACTATATAGATAATTTTAACAATATAACAATATAAATAATAACAATACATGTAAATGTTAGTCTGTCTGGGCTATCGACCAAAGGTCTTTCTGCCCTAATTTCTGTATTTATTTAAGTTTATTTCATAATTTATTTCTAAACTAGATTAACACATAAATGATTTTAAAGGTTGAAACCCACGCAAAAAAATACAAGGAAAAGAAAAGAGAGCATAATTGATTAAAACGAAGAAAAGGGGAACATCAAAAACATAACTAACCCACATTTCACTGTTTTACTGCCCACTCGGGCACGCTTCTAATTTCATTTTAACGTTTCATAAAGACGAATTTAGCGCACCGGATTATTGCAATCTGCAGCGCAGAGTGTTCTTAGGCGTGCTCAACGCGACTATCCGCGACTTAACTGCCCGTAAACATGCGAAAATATGATTACGGCCTGCTGTAACGAATAGATAAATGTGTGTGTGCGTTTCTGTTATTAATACGTAATCCGTTACGCGAGAGGTTTTCCTCGATACGTCTGCAAATTGCCTCGTTAGGGAAGTTTCCGGGCTGGAACTCGCGAAAACGTAGATGGCTGCGCTCGCGGCTCGTTAAAATGTATTTTATTTTTCTGATTTTCATGGAATTAAAGTTGTGAGATGTTTATGGAAACGTATTAGAGCTGTGCGTTTCAATAGCTTATTAAAATGCTAATTGTAATTCGACAAAAAAAAACTTTTAAGCTATTTAAAATCAGACAAATAACTTTTTAGTAGAAAATGTCTGCTTATTATATATTCATTTAAAAACTGATAAAACCTGACGAAGGATTTTGCAAGTATGTTTTAACCTTTAAAAACAGCAAAAGTTTGATTCAGTGGTTTAGATATATTTATATATTTGAATATTCATGTTTCATAAAGTGATGCGTGAGATATTAGTTATGGATTTAATTTATTAAAAAAATATTTAATAAAATCGAAGATATTTTTCATAATCAATTAAAAACGATGCAAGCGCCACATTTTGCCTAATTTCAAGTGGCATCGTCAACGATTTGGTTCAGCCGCCTTCATCAAGGCATTGCACATGGAACACACTAGTCTGATGAGGTTCGAAAAACCGAAATGGCCATCACTAGATGAATGGTGACTGAACATTACTTTAAGTCGAAGATATTTGTTGGTGAGTACGTGACACATTTTTATTTGTCATAAAAAAAACATGGAAAAAGCACATTGTGCTAAAAATGTACATACCAAGTGTCTGGGAATTCATAGGAATTTAACATGTAAAATTAAATATGTGTAATTATTAGCTCCCCTATTAATTTTACAGAAAAATCGTAAAGGAAACACTATAAAATATTTTTATAATGAATATACTCTCTTTATTGGAACAATTCAGATTATTATTCATAACAATTATAATGCGTGAATTGATATCTGACTTGCAAAATTATTTTCACTAAATACATTTGTCAAACTCATGGTTTTTATTAAATGGTTCATTGTTCAACTTATTTTTATTATTTTTGAGGTGGATTCTGCCACAAACGTAAATTAAATGGATACATTTAATACAGTTTTTAATAATTTTGCGATTTTTCTCTGAAATGAATAGCGGAGCTAATAATTACATGTATTTAATTTTACATGTTAATTCCTATGTTCGCCCCTTATCCCAGACACTTGGTATGGTATTTTTAAATAAAGAAGTGAAGAAAGGAATATAATATAAATATTACTATTTAATAAAATTACAGTAAAATTAAACAAGGAAAATTTCTGGCAATGATCAATAAAATTAGATCATTCCATTTTTGCAACTGTAAAAATTACTTACATTTTAAGTTTTTCAAAAACATGTGTTGAAACAACTACTTCCCGAGCATATGCCCTGCCAGATATTGGATCATACAATAAATATTTTTTGTCTTTGTTTTATTCTATTTAATAAAATGTTCAACCGTCATTCATTTAGCACCATTTCGGCCTTTCACACCACGTCAGACCAGTGTAATGCTTTGAAATTAGGCAAAATATTGCGCTGTATTTTTTTTTTAATAAATATTTTTTGAAATATTTTCCTACTTTATTTATTTATTTATTTTTAATAATCTATTCATATTTATTTTATACAATATTAACTACGAATGTCTAAATATTAAAACCATTAAACTTCCTATTTAATTATAATATTTATAAAATTTTTAAACACTCACTTAATTTTTTTTATAACGATCAAAATTCACAATGGTTACATAATTAACGAGCAGATAACATCTGAATTCGGCAGGAAAGGCGGATCCGCGGGCCGGAACGGTGCGCCTTTGCGAGAGTCGGGAACAAATGGGCATAAATTACGTTCGCTTCCTGATTGTAACAAACCTTCGCTCGGAGTTCGTGCGTGTGTAATTTCGCCAGTTTCGGCGCTTAATCTCCAATCTTATTAATACTTACACATAATATTAGATCCCAGGTATGAATATAAATTGCCGCGGATGATGGGTAATTCATATGTAAATGTTTGCCACTGCTGGAGATCGTAATTAATATTCCGATGAGCGATGACGAGTCTAGGATTTTGATTGAATTAATTTCGTATGAGGCTTGATGTATATTTTATCGAGATTGATCTTTTTTCAGTAAATAACTGCAAAATTGTTTCTTCAATAATAATAATACAAAAAATAAAATTATTATATTTACCCGCTCAAATACATAACACAATACAAAAGACAACTATTCTTTCTTAGTTACAAGATTTATGCAATAATTAAAATTAACCCGTAGAAATACTGTTAATACTTATACTTAATACTAATACTTTAAACAGAGAAAAAAACTGAGAAAAAAATTATAATAAACAAAAATACAAACCTCTGACAGACAAAATTAGGAATATGTGGAAACAGAAAGGGTATGTATCATACCAGTTGTAATATCAAAAGAAGTAATACCGAAGAAACTACACGATCGCCTACTGAAACTTAAGGTGCCTCCACTTGATTAATAAATGATATAAATAAAATTATATTAATAATAATAATTATATAATAATAATAATAATTATATAATAAATTAGATTAATTAACTAATATAGCATTTCATATGGATCTTAAAAATGAATAAGCAATAATGTAAACTTACATCTAAACAATTTGATTAATATATGAGATCGATCAAATTATTATTAATAATTGATTAATAAATGGGATTAATCATATTATTAAATTAACTAATACATAATTTGCTGTGGCTTTTTTTTAAATGAATAAGCAAATACAATTAAAACTTAATATCACAAGTAAAGAATATTCGCTGTATATGAAACAATAATAATTTTAATAGAAAAGAGTATTCATTCACTTGGTCACATTTGGTCAGAGTGTTTACAGATGGCATAAAACGCAACGTTTTTTTACTAAATTTTAATTAAATAAAGGTTGAAAAAAAAAATATATTTATATTTTTTTTATATATTTTCTTTGAATTGATATTCAAATTATAAACTTACGTGGTAAGAACTAAGAAAAAACAAATATCTACTACTGCAATTGCAAATACCCATGCCGGGACATTGAATTATAAAATATCTCTTTGCTGTTGCGTCTCAGTAATACTGATAAAGCGGCGTTTTTTGAATTAAGATTTGTTTAATACGAAAATCTAATTATGTATAATAAAATCATCTGTAGACCTGTGTTTCGGGATTTATATCTCGTCAGTACAGCTTTACCTTATATACCCTTTCAAAATATTGAATGAAAACTATTAATTATTTTCAAAATTATTTTAATTAAAACTACAATGGAAACATTTACACAATCATAAAAAAATAATTCATTAGTTATTTTCTAATTTAATTAAAACTTCAATGAAAACATTTACATAATCATTATAAATAATTAAATGTATACTTTTGGATAGAAAAAACTGAAATCAGAAGGAACATCAAAATATAAATGTTTTGAATGTATCGTTTTTTTTTTGAATAAAGAAATTTGTAATAGTTTTGGTCACTTGTATATGGATTCATACTACTAGCACTTATGATTTTTGGCTGTCATAATTCACCTGTAGAATGGAGTAAAGTTCTTTTATTTGACTGTTGTGGATCGTGGATTAAAACTGTACAAATCAATTCATGCTATTAGTTCCTTGTGATTTATGGCTGTCATAATGCGTCTATAGAGTAGCGTATCGTTCTTTCATATGAATGCCATGGATATTGACTATTAAAATCAATTCATGCTATTAGTTCCTTGTGATTTATTACTATCATAATACGTTTGTACTGTGGCTTTGCCGTATAAAATGATTGGGACAACAAACAAAATGAGAATATCTTTCGGGATAGGAGTATATACACCCTTCAAAAATATTGAAAGAGAATAATTAATTCATTAATCATCGTTTAATGAAATGTTCAGCCACCATTCATCTAGCGTATGGAATACTAGTGATGGCTATTAATCATCGTTATTAAACTAAACTTTTAGTTTGATAATGACAAGTGTAAATTGTTGAAACTATAGTCACAATAAATATAATTTAGTGTTATACAAACAAAGTTTAAAGTGTTAAATTGATAAACAATGTATAACAAAGTTGAAGCCTCAGTTATTAATAATCATCGTTAGACTAACATAAAAATATAAATATTTTAAATGTCTCATATGTTTTTCTGAATCTTTTATACGAATGTCGTGGAAACTATAAAAATCAATTCGTAAATCCCTTGTGTTTTTTTGAATGTCATAAAGGGCCTGTAGAGTGTCGTAAAGTTTACAATGATGACAATGACGAAGTTATAGCAGCTATTGAGAGCATTTTTCAAAATAAAAACAAATATTTTTATACTCGGTTAAAGATGCTATTGAAGCAGTGTTATACCTGTATTCAAAAGCAAGGGAACTATTTGGAAACACTTTAATAGAAAAAAAACACTTAGTTTTTTAAGTATATGTTTAAATAATTTCTCGCTTAACCCGTGGTGAAACATTTTTGAATTAATTCAGGATGATTTAATTTCAATTAAATCAACCTGAATTAGTTTTTTAAAATTTCTTTTTTTATTACTCGATCACTGCGACAATTGTTTCGCTACACAATAGCTTCATCAGACAGACGGAACAATTGTCGCAGTGATCGACTAATAAAAAGTGAAATCTTAAAAAACCAAGTATTTTTTCTACTAAAGTGTTGGAAATGGAATTTCACAAAGTAATAGCCTTTGCAATCAAATACTATGTTGAAAAAATAAATTTTAATTTTTCCTCTAGTCTTTTATATTAAAGGATAAATCAAAAACACTATTATTGTCAAAATGTTTCACCAAGTGATAAATGGGAAAGTTATTCAAGAAACTCTAGTCTTTTGTTTTTAGGTCTTATTCGGGAATATAAAGCCGATCCCTCGTAATAATAAAATAGAGATGGGACGAAATATAATGTCGTTTCAATAAATGTCACTATTTGATTGCTATTTGTGAGCTCTTAGTGCACATCAAAGTCGTGGCAAAGATTTGTTTAGTTGTAAATAATCATATTTTTGGACGATTTTGGATGAAATAGCAAACCAAATATAGATTTTTGAGTTTCGCAAGAGCAACAAAGCAATAGTAAATGCGAAAAGTAGTTTTCAACGCTTAAACGTATTTTTTTTAACTTTTCCACTTGTATCAATATAGTATCTGCTGTGGGGTTTATATTTTAAACATTTTTCCAAGAAACTGCCATTTCCTTGTTTCTTTTCTTTTATATCCTTAATTCTCTGTGATGTCTAAATTCCTTCCCACCTTCAAAGCTGGTTGAAGTATATCGTGAATGTAACCCCAAAACATTTGTTAAAAAACCCTATTTCATTAGATGTCAACTTTTTTATGCGTGGGTCATCTCCACATAATAATCGTCAGGTAATAGCTGAATGAACTTGATATTTTAGTTATAAATATCGGGCCCTTTGCATTTGTCTGTATAATAATAAATAATAGGCTGAAAGACTTCCGGTCGATAGCCGATTCATCATCTACAGAATATAATTCTAATTTTTGTATATTATTGTACATACATATACACATTTGAATAAAGATGGTTAGTTAGTTAGTTAGTTAATAAATAATAATTTATAATCTAACTCTTCTCGGAAAGTAATACAAAAGATTTTATTCAGTTTATATTTCAATATGTTTCACCACGTGTTAAGTGGAAAATTAATTAAAGATAAAATAAAAAGCCATCCTTGTTGCCAAATCTGCAAAATCAACAATTATTAGTGATGGAAAAGATCGATGAAAACGATCAAGCTGCTCGATCTTTACTTGTGATCGATCAGATTGATATAACTACACGATATTTAGAAACGAAAATATTAATTCTAAAGATCGTGTAGTAAGATAAGATGGATTGATCTTGCCTGTTCAATCGTTTTTTGATCATTTTTTAAATAGATCTTTACGGACCGATCCTTTCTGCTCAATCGCCACTGCTCGGTCTCGATTAATCTTTCCGGCTTGATTTCATGCAGTTGAGGTTCGATCATTCTTTTTAGCTTGATTATGACATGTATTTGATAGATACGTTCATAGACATTTTTTCAAATATTATTACGACCAGAATTCGAAATAATAATTATTATTGATCTGAGTTTTCCAGTTTCTTAATACATCGCACATATTTTGTCAAAAAATCCTTTGAATTCATAGCAAAACTTCTAGATTTGAATTAAATTTTATAAATAAATTTGTTCGGGTTTGGCATGTAATTTTACAAAAATTACTGCCTACGTGCCGATTCCTCGTTTGGGGAAATTTTAACGGTTGGTTCGCAGCCCAGCGGAACGATCTTCGTGGAAATGCGGCCGGACAACGAGACCGAGGATGCTTGCGCCCTCTAACACGTTTTGCATGTTGGGTTACCTACGTTTGTATTTTCCACGTGGTTTATCATAACCTTAAAATTGTGATGACTTGTACAGCCATAAAAAAATAAAGAAGCTCTAACCAAAAAACTGTCCATCTTGTTATTTCCAAAGTCGTAACAACTAAGTGCTCATACAAAGCACAAAATACAACAAGTTAAACACAAAATTATTCAAAATTTTTAAACAACTTCGCTCAAACAAATCGTATTATATCAATTCTTAAAAAAAAAAAATATTTAACAAAAATAAAAATAAATTTATGGTATATATTATCATCTCTATTGTAGAATTTACATTAAGAATAATACAATACAATACATTTTGTATAATATTCTTACTAAATGGCTATCGATCTTTCAGCCATGGTATATATTATTTTACAGTATAAATCAATTTCCTCATTTTTAACATAGTTTTCATTTAAAACATTAATTTAGAAGTAATCACAACTAACTAACTAAATATGTTTATTTATGTAACATCGATACATAGCTTTATCAATTATTTACAAAATTATATTTACATATCATACATGATACAAGAAACGGCAAACGACCGAAGTTTTTTTCGCCGAGTACATCCTATTTTATGGTAAAGGCTCAAAACTTGCTATAAATAAGTAGTATGGTATTTAACGGTTCCAATAGAAATTATGACCATTTTAGAATGAATTTTCTAATGTTTTAATTTGACCAGTTTAGAAGGTGTCTATACTGGTCGAATTAAAGCGATGAAAAAAGCGAATAGATTGAAGATTATATGATATGAAATTAGTTAAGGGATTCCTTCCATATACACGAAAAAGTATGAGTCTTCTGTCTGCTACTATAAACTTATGACTCGTGTAAAAAAAATTATCGCATATAAAAGGCATAATTTATACTTAAATTGTGAATATAAACTGTTTTGCTTAAGCAGTTGCGTGTTTTATTGTATATTTAAAAAAAATCAGTTTAATTTCAAACACCATTTACACATAAATAGAAAAGAGTATTCATTCTCTTGGTCACAGTTATTTAAATATATTAAATAAAAAAGTATTTAAAAATAATTAATAAATTATTTCCACATTTAGCTCTGCGACTTTTGACTTACGTTACGTAAGTAGTTGTTTTAATGTGCATTTGTTTAACGTACTTACGTAACGTAAGTCAAAAGTCACAGAGCTAAATGTGGAAATAATTTATTAATTATTTTCAAATCATTTTTTATTTAACCATTTACACAATTAAAATTCATTTATTGAAGATCTTATTTTTTGTTT
This sequence comes from Philonthus spinipes, assembly GCA_963082785.1. Lineage (NCBI taxonomy): Eukaryota > Metazoa > Arthropoda > Insecta > Coleoptera > Staphylinidae > Philonthus > Philonthus spinipes. The sequence goes on from OY720314.1 coordinate 7,999,465, forward strand.
TGTTTTCGGTAATAATCTCTATTTTATTTTATTAAATAACAAACAAAAAAAAAACGTTTAGTCCCTCTACGAAATGCAAAAAATTGCTCGTACATATTTCCGCGGCGTTAATTAAAAACGCACCCCGCGCTAAAAATTCCACGCTCCATCAGAGAGGAACGGCGCTGATGAAAAATTTTCGCCGTTTTTTTCGCCCCTCTACCTTCTCCCTTTCCCGGCCCGCCAGCATTTTTAATTAGTCCAATACGTACGGTTTAATACGTAAGAAACGTGACTGTCGAGAGCTCGGGAGCGTTTTCTTGTGTACCTTCATGTGGCCTAGTTTCGCGTTTGCTTTCTTGACCTGTACTCGCTTGGTAACCAACCGGCGTACTGCCGGAGTTTATTCAACTCGGAAATCGCATTTTTTTGAGAAAATGTCTATTAATCTGAGGGTTACCTCACTTCAATTCTGTTTAGATGATACAAGCATGAACAAAATTAAACGTATAGAAACTTCTAGGTTATATAAATATTTTTGTTTTCAGACAATTACATACATTTTTACAAATATATTTGTATTTAATGGTAAATCAATATATATATATATAATTATTATATAACATCTTTATTGAGGCTTTGATACAATTAGCTATAATACAATATTTGATTTAATACGAACTAAATGGCTATCGACCATTGGTCTTCCAGCCGGAAGTCCTTGTCTTTATGTTATGTCAGTCTGTCAGTCGTTGATGAGTGATGAGATGTATGAATATATTGTGAATTTAGGATGTTGCAATTTTGGAGGAATGTTTGGGTTTCGTTTGCTACAAAGTAGGTTTAGTAATTTTTGGGCTGTTGGATTCATGGAAAACTTTTGGGCTAGTTGTGAGAATCTTTGGGATATAGGGATTACGCCTGTTTTTTCGTACAGGATGGTATTGGAAGGGTTATGTAGGGAATTGTTTGGGTGGCGGATTTTTGTAAGGATACGAAGAGCTGATCGTTCAGCTACCGCTATATTGTTAAGCGTTGGAGATTTTTGGTTAAGGAAGAGGATTGAACCGTAGTCCAGAAGAGGACGACAGATCATTTTGTATATGTGTGTGGCTGTCTTAATAATGATACCTCTCTTGCTGTATGTTGTATAATTATAATAAATAAGGGAAGTCCAAAGTGGTTCAAGTAAAAAGAGACAAAAAGTGGAAACAATCAACCTGATTGGAACAACAAACAAAATGAGAATATAGAAAAAATATAGATTATAGATAAAAAATGTCATAGTTTTATTATACAATAAATGGGCATACTAACTATCCATTATCTATAGTACAACTACAACTAGTGAACATAACCGTCTATATTTTTTCTATATTGAAAAACTTCACGTAACTTCATCTCCTTTATAATAATAATAAAGCTGTTGTTGCAGCAGACTTCTTAGCCGTAGATTTTAGATCAAAGTTATTCCTCTAAGATGAACACACAGAACTTCAATGAGTGTATATTTTTCTCTCTCACATACATTAAAATATTCTCTAGGATTCATAACACCGTGTCAAATATTATACAATGTGCATACTATTCCACAATTGTTAATAATAAGCTAAAGAGGAAGTAATTTATTGAAATATTTAAATAAAAATTATTGTTATTCGTTATTTGGTTTTAAGTTATGTGAAGTAATAAATCTGAAATTAAAACATTTATTCCTTTCTTCACTATTTTATTTTTTAATATTAGATGTACATTTCGTGTACTACGCACTCATATTCAATAACAGGATAAAATGTGATTTCTCCTATTCATTTTATTGAACCAATTATATACTTCGGAAATTATGTTTCCATCTTCAGTAGTCTATGAAGTTTTTATAAATAAATAATTTATTAATTATTTTCAAATAATAATAAGTTCGGGGAAAATATTCCTTCCCAGAACTTATAATTATCCCTCTATATATATAAGCCAGTTCTTAAACGAATTTGTTAGTGAGTGAATTTATTTAGATTAATCATAGTGATTAGTAATAAATTAATCAACTTAATAAATTGTTTACTTTTTATTTTTAATGAATTATAAATGAATCTCCTTGAACCTATATATTTTTCCCAGGAATGTCCACCGTAATGAGACATCATAAATTAAGCTCGGAACGACGCGCTCGATGCCTTTCGTCCATTTATCAACTTTAATTATATTATTACCTGCACGGCGGCTGACATAATAAGCGCGATTTTTATTTAATGACCACAACAAAGAAGCAAAATATATTTTTTTAAATGTTCACTCCTTCAGTTACAATTCATCTCATCAAATTTGATGAATTTTGAAAATGACCGTAGCAATCATTACGATAGATTAATAGAAAAGAGTATTTATTCAATTGATCACAGTTATTTAAATAAATTAAATAAAAATAATTTGAAAATAATTAGTAAATTATTTCAACCTTTACTAATTATTTTCTTTCTTTTTATTTAATTAAATTAAATAGATTATATATAATATTATAATCTATGTATATATATATAAAGAATCTTTATTGTCAGTACAATATACATATAAATGTGAAATAAATAAACAATAAATATTATTATTTTATTTACCGACAATCGGCTATCGGCCAACAGCCTTTCTGCCAAAGTTCGCGCATTTTATGTGGGTGTCTTATTGCCTGTTAAGGAAAGTGATGAATTGTCTATGTAATATATTTGAACAATAACAATATCACAAATAAAATATATCTTCGCTAAAAGCAATTGATATTTTATAAACAATATATGAAGTTTATAAAATATCAATTGCTTTTTATATCTTCGCTAAAAGCAATTGATATTTTATAAACTTCATATATTGTTTATAAAATATCAATTGCTTTTAGCGAAGATATATTTTATTTGCGATATTGTTATTGTTGAAATATATTACATAGCCAATTCATTCAAAATATTTTTTTTGTAATAATTTTTAATTAAGATTAAAACTTAATTAAACGTATTTATTTACAATCGGAAGTCCAACTAAATATATACAATAATCGATAGTTGAGGCTTTTACTTGATGAATGGAGTTTCATTTTAAGATTCACAAAAATTTATTAATGATGCCACTTGTGATCTGCAACATCGATTATTTCAATAATCGAATACTAAGTAATCGATTATTTTTGATAATCAAATGATAATTTTATCGTTTTTGTGAAATTTATGATTAACAACTCAAAACGAATTATTTACTATAACTACTGTTTCTATAACTATTTGATGTACTTTGGAATTCAATTTTCATTATCAAAAAAAAAATTCAAATAAATCGATTCTTCAAATAATCTATTGTAACGAAAGTGAAAGAAGAAACTTTAAAGATCGCTCTGGAATGTTCCACAGAGCGCGCGACGGAAAACGCGACATCATCGAAAGTTTCCGGAAGGTTCGAGAAATAAGCACGCTATATAAGCGCGCACTAGAGGCGCTGCAGTCAGTTAGTCTATCACGAACGTCCGGGTGCTCAACATCTCGTTAAAAATAAATAGTGACATTGTGAAGTTAATGTATGTGTTAAGTGTACTCTAAATAAATAAATAGGCATTGTTTTATTTTAATCAGACTCGGAAGTCTGATTAAACCCGATTTCGTAACACTATTTTGCATTAGATGGCACTGTGTTGGCTAAACAATTGTAGCAGTGTTTCTACAAAAAATGAGTGATACTTAAAAAACTGTACAAATTGTAAATATATACAATATTTCTGCTTTGATGCTAGTTAACCCAAAAATAAACCAAAATACATAGAGTTACAATAACTAGAGGAAGCATACGCACCGTTTGTTGTCATCCAACATACAAGGAAAAAACGTAAGGGGAATACACAATTTGTAAACACAAAGTAACTTCACAGCTGATTTTGACACAAACTCGTCAGTGCTTTATTGAATTACTAGCTCGTATTGGTGTTTTTGACTAGATTTTAATTGTCTGTGTTTTATTTGCTCATTTCTGCTTGTGTTTATTGTCTGATTCGTGATTATTGTTATATTGTCATTGTTTTATTTTGTGAATTCTTTATTGAAGTCATTGGAAATAATTCATTTACGATATTATTTGTGTCTTACGGTTATTATCTTGATGTAAAAATATAAAATTATATTTATTTACAATTTCGAATTACCATCAGGTCTGTTTATGTAATAATAACATAACAAGTAATAATAAGTCTGCATATTTTTGGTCAATTAAGATATTAATACCATGAAATGAACAGATATTTTCATGATTCGACGATGCTAAAGAATTCCGACCGTCATAAACAATGATAAATAATTTGAATTTAAGCGGGAAATCAAACAGCTGCGACGTTCCACTTGTGTTTAAGTTTACGTTTTCAGACGCGATATATTGGACTACAAACATTCCCTATCCCCACCACATCATTACTCCTCCAGTATATTCTACGTCTATGCCAAAATATGTATTCCATTTGAAACAAGAATACAATTTACACAAACAACCCTAACAACAAGTTAAAACATCATGATTTACGTTATTTTATTTTCGCAACGTAATTATATCTCATCGGATTCATTTGGTATTAACAAATCAAATTTTCATCCTCCGCGGCATCCGTAAATTGGGATTCGGTCATGTTTGCCGGCAACAATCGAAATTTCGATTTCATCTTGTTAACCTAAATAAAATCGTGATTGACTGCGATGCCGCGATTGCGGATGTAATTTTACCCGACCGCATCGATTCAAATTGCTAAATTTTCTCTCTCTTCTTTATTTCTCGTTTTCTTTATTATTTATGTAAACAATATTTACACGCAATAAATTCTCTCCCTGAGATTGAATTACCCGAAGCGTTATATAATTATAAAAAAATGAATTCAATAATTCGCAAAATGAAAAAGAAAAACAATAATTTTTATCCGGACTTATTAAAAGAAAATTCATATACTTTTCTAAATATACTAAAAATACAATTTGATCATTCCCTATTTCATCACTGCAAAAGTTAATCAAGGCATCTATTGAAATAGCTACTTCATAGAAATATATCCCGCTGGATATTGGATTATAGAATAGATGTTTCTTGTTGCATAATTGCATTAATAAATTAATGAATTCCAATTGTAATTGAAATAAAGCGCAGATGATTCACATTTTTTTGCAGTCATTTAATCCAAAAATAATATATATATATATATATATATATATATATATATATTGAAAATCTTTATTTCTGAGTATTACATTGTATAACTTTATTTACACATTGTTAGACCTCAGAAAATGGCTATCGACCGTCGGTCTTTCTGCCTGTTAATCGTCATGACTGCTAACGTCATTGTTTAAGTTCTCAGACTTTAGTGAGATGAATTGATGAATTGTTAATGAGGGATGGGTATATCTAGGATTAATATTCGGATTATCGGATTACGTGGGATGCGGAGGTGATTGATAATGGGAGCTATGTAGGGACCAAAAATAATAAAAACGAGTATTTATTTACTTTGTCAAAATTATTTAAATTAAATTAAAAGAATTTAAAAAATAATTAATTTAGTCCATTGAATTATTTCCTCTTTAGCTACTTTTTTATCATTATATAATTCAATGTCTAAACGGGTATATTCCAGAAAAGTATTTTTTAATGGATATTTGGTTTTAGGTAATATAAGTAAAAAAATCGCAATATCTAAAGAAAAAATAACATAGATTAACTAACTAACCATCTTTATTCAAATGTGTATATGTTGTACATACATAATATACAAAAATTAGAATTATATTCTGTAGATGATGAATCGGCTATCGACCGAAGGTCTTTCAGCCTGTAACATAGATTATTCAATCGAGTAAATTAATTATTTTCAAAATACCTTTATTTCATTTAAACTGATATAAGGAAAAATACTTTTATTTATTTATTTATTCTTTAATTACGGAATTCACCTTTTTACACAATGAAGTACAGTAAGTGTAATTAATAACAAAAAATGACAGTAGACTATTATTAAAAAGAGGAAAAGCAAAATATAATTTTCAGTAAATTAACACACTTGTTATGTTCCATATTTTTATTTTCAGTTTTCTGACACGTGTTTCGATGATCTGCGAAGATCATTTTCAAAGTTAAACTTTGAAAATGATTTGCAAACATAACAAGTGTGTTAATTTACCGAATATTAAATTACGTTTCCATCAAGAATGTAGCGCCACAAGCATTAATTACAAAATATAATTAACAATAATATATAAATACTAATACTAAACCAACTCGAACTATAATTATCCGAAGTTAACAAAAGAGAGTTATTGAAAAAAAAAAAGTTACTTATATTGTTTGTATAATCTGAAAATAAAATTCGATCATTCCCGTTTTTATCACTGCAAAAATAACTTAAAGTGCCTATTAAAATCGCTACTCCCTAGGAAAATAGTCCTGGACATTTGAATACACAATAGATATTTATAGATAGTTGTTGCATAATTGAATTAATAAATTAATTAATTCCAATTATTATTATGATGAAAATACAACATAATTGTTCTTATTCATGAAAATTAATAAATTGAAATGTACATTGTATTGTGATTAGTTTAGCATCGTGCCCAATTAGTTAATTGAGCCTAGGTGGATTGATGGCGCAGTTCCCTCCTTGCAATTTGATTACGATATCCAACGTGACAATAATTACGTGCGAACTTATGCAAATTGATATCCAAATACTATTCGCCACGCAAACTAGTCTTGGCATTCGCTCAGCGTGAACGTGTTTCTGTCTCTGTGCACTATGAAGACAGTACGCTAATTGCCTTCCACAATATTGCATTTGTTGTTCGAAACCATCGATTATTCCATTCTAAATAATTCTTATTAAATAATTTAAGTTTAAATAAAACATTAATTTAATTTGCTTGTATTTTTTTAATTGAAAAATTAAAGTTATAGAAAGTATCTTCACATAACTCAAATTAAGACAAGTGTAAATTAAATTTTGTAATTAAAATTCCTATTATATTATGTAAATGGCACGCCGTTGAAATAAATAAATAAAAATAAATAAATCACGTAATATTAAAAACAAAACCAATTACAATGTAAGCACTGCAAAAAAAACTACATTTCCATCATAATTAATATAAATATAATAAATGAGTGATTACTTGGAAACGAAATTTCATGCGACGTCACAACAAAGGCAAGTTTTGAATGACAGCTCTTTGATCCGAATTAACGACACTAGTTCAGAATGGAATGAAATGAAATGAAATCTTGGAGCGTGAATTTTCACCGAGAGTTTCCCCAATTAAGTTAATAATTTCTGCGCTACAAACGATAGAGCGGAATACGCGGCTCCGCCTGAATATTTAATTAATGTAATGCCAAGAGAGGAAAAAAAAACTGTTCCACTTAGAGATGAAAATGTTTATGTGTGTAAATCACATTTTTTTCGTTTGATAATTTATTTGTTTTCTTAAAAAGATAGCTAATTATTAATTAGAATTTAAAAATAAAAAAACTTCGATGTGTTAATAAATACAAATTGAAAATCAAGATTATAAAATGTTTTCTAATTTTATAATTGGGATTTTCAATTTGTATATCTTAATATATAAATGATATTTATATTATTTAACTCATCAATATTACCTGTTTTTAGTAATAATGATGTTATAAAAATATAAATAAATGATATATTAAGAAATACAAATTGAAAATCCCAATTATAAAATTGGAAAACATTTTATAATCCTGATTTTCAATTTGTATTTATTAATATATCGGAATTGTGTTTTTTGAAGTAATAAATTTGTTTTGGCTGAAAGACCTACGGTCGATAGCCATTTTACCATTAATTAACCATAAATGTAATATATTGTATCATATATTGAATTAATGTGACAATAAAGATTTATATATATATATATATATATATATATAAATTTGTTTTAAGAAATGGAAGAAGTATTTTAGTAAATATAAGGAACATATTAGAATAATTAATGTGCAACAAATTATTTAAATCAATTTAAGAAGTTTCATAATGATTGTTAAGGCGCCGGTTACCTAACTGCAGGCCTTCCTCTATTTGAGAGTGAAAGGGGTTGGCCTTAACCAAGGGCAGGCGTTTGATAACGCCGGTTCCAATAATTTTATAAAAATCACGACGCTTATATGAATATTAGTATAAGTAATTAAATATTTGATCCTTTTCTTCTCCTTTATAAACTCTTTTCAAAACCATATGTTCTGTTTTTATTTTTTAATTTTCGGCCCTTTATATTTCTTGCAGAACCTCAGAAGTATAATGATTTTTTTGTAATTGTAAAGTTTTGAGTATAAGCAAGTGTAATCAAAGACAGATTGTTTTTAGAATATTATGATGAATTTTCTTCTAATTATCATTATTGACTCATGAGATGTTAATGGATGTGGAACAGCGAGTAACCCATCACGCTGTTCCACATCCACTAACATCTCATGAGTTAACAATTAGAATAATTATTAATATAGTATATAAAATAATATATATTAAGGCTGAAAGACCTCCGGTCGATAGCCGATTCATCATCTACAGAATATAATTCTAATTTTTGTATATTATTGTACATACATATACACATTTCAATAAAGATGGTTAGTTAATATATATTAATTAGAAGAAAATACTTTATATTATATTTATTAATGTGATCAATAAAACACGAAACGCAGCTTCGATTAATATGGTATATTTCATAAATTATAATTAAATATCAACGTCAAAACATAATGTCATGACAACACACAAGGTACGTCGCAACAGCCATTTTCGGTCAGATGGCTATGAAGATAAAGGCGGGACATAAGATCTGAAACTAAATGAACGTTTTCCTCAACAATATTACATGGTCTGAAATGCATCTTGTTAATCTGATTTATTAAAAATTATATAAAGTAAAAGAAACATATTAATAAATCAATAAAAATGTAAATATATAACAATTTATATTATACTAACATTGCATTGATAAAGTATTGCATGAAAAAATAAAATTTTATTAATTCTGAAATATATTTTTATTATTATTATGAAATTATAGTATTTCAAATATACAATTAATTTAAATTAAACTTCTTGAAAATTATAATTACAAACAGCACCTTACAAAACAAACAATTCCATTTTTTTCCAGTAATAAGAGAAATAGAAACATGCATTATTAAAACACCGACGAGCGTATTATTTTTTTTATGCAACATTCCGATTTAAAATGCATGCATTTTGTTTCTTAATCCGAGCCGTGATGCGCTTTTTGATGTGAACGCAAGAGCCCTCGGGCAGTCGTACAAGCGCGAAAAGCTCGAGAGCTTTTTTTGCGAGGGCATTGTTAATGTAAACGCTTTGAAACACTCGTAGGTAGACAATTTAGCTTTATGCTTTTATGTCAAATCAATGATAAAAAAAAAACAATTATGTTATTATTAAGTCAATTTATTTTGACTGATATTTAATAGCTATTACTATATATATATAATAAAATATATATATATATATAATAAAACGATAGAGATAACTAGTTGTAAATGCGTGTAATGATGAAAATATTGTGATGCAATTTAATGTAACTCTCATAAAAATAACATTTTATTAATTGTGAAATATGTTTATATATAGAAAGTCTCTCAATATATACAGGGTGGCGCAAGATTCCGATGAAGTCCAATATCTCAGTTATTTAGAAATTTACAAAAAGATATTACTGACATAATTTGTAGCTACTGTAAAACTTCACATTTTAAAATTTGTTTCATATATACAGGGTGTCCAATAATCACGTGACGTATCAAATATATGATTTTTTTAAATGGAATGCTATATTTTTTATGTCGATTTTAGATTCTACGCTTAAAATTAATCATTTTTGACATAAGGTTTATTAGGTCAGTTTTTAATATTTTAAAAGTTATAAACAATTTAAGGTTGAAATCAATGGAAGATTGGGGCCTTATTTTTCAAAAATGAAAAACGATGTAAACTTTCTGTTAACGCAATTTAATTGAAAAAATGCTTAATAATATAAAGAATAATCGTTTGTTACCATAAAGCAAATGTTGTGTACAGGGTGAAACAATACGCAAAATGATTTTTTTCTTTTTTCACTTAAATGGAACACCCTATATTTTTTACACTATTTCGATAGAAAATTGATTGTTCTTTAATTTTTGTATAATAAACTATACCCCTATCTGTTACCATTTTTTAACAATTTCAATTCAAAGTACAAAATTATAAGTTTCGCTTATAATCTATAATTTAAGTAGGCTATAATTAAAACAAATGCAATTCATAATCGTGTTCTGGTATTTAATAACATACTTACTCGCTAACCTAAAAGAATATTCAAATGACAATCGATATTTAAAGGCGCATGCAAAATATAAAGAAAATAGTTGCTCAACGATTATTTAGCGAGTTATAATGGTTATTGGGACATATTTTTTAAGAAAAAAATTGTAAAATGTTTGAATGCTATTGAATTAAAAAAAAAATGTGAATGTGTGAAATAAATACATAAAAATGTTAACAAAATACAATGATATAAATATTTTATAATTTCACTTAGTATCTATTTTCGGTTTTTCAGTCAACATGAATTGTTTGAATAAATCAATTTAATAAGCATATAGGAATATTTTAAATATTTTTCGAATAATAACCAAAAAATTTAGATGTTGTTAGTTTTTAACAATTAAATTAATCATTTATTGAAGAAGTATGTTTAACTGCACCAGTGTTACAAAATATAACGTAAAATGTACTTTACTTACTAATTATAATATTAAGCGTTGAAAGTTACTAAATAAATTAGTTGTTCTGGCGCGGCCTACTTTGGTTAAAAATTCTATACCAAATTATTTAATCAAATGCAATTTTGGAGAATAAATTGATGATAATAAAATGAGTCGTAAAATCTGTTTAAAAATAAATTATTAATGTTAACATACCTTAATAGAAAAAATAACTTCAACCCATTCCTGGTGAATCGAATACCAACTCACCTCCACCACTCACTAATTACCACTTGTTCATAAACAAAAATAAATCGCGTTTTTAATTATTAATAATTTCTAACGTTAAAAATTAAACCGGAATTGTGAACACTGCGCGTTTTCGGACGACTGAATCGAAATACAAGAGCGCAATTATCGCAAATCAAGAAGAAAAAAACGATCGACGACTCACTCCGAGAACGCATTCCTGAGATAAGAAGATTCGTTGTACCTGGATCCTGGCGCACAGCCAAGAACATACCTATTTAAATTGTTGTATTTTCAATATTATCGCGTATTAAAATAATTACAGCTTAATATTTATTCACTTTTTTTATTAAATTCTCATTTATCCCGTGGTAAAAAAATATGTATGAATTATGATGTATTTTAATTAATACACTTGATTATTCGTTTCACTAAATTATTTTATATTTGTGTTCGCGTAACTTTCACAACTAAATAAATTAGTTGTTCTGGCACGGCCTACTTTGATTAAAAATTCTATACCAAACTTGTATTTGAGATTAAATATCTCAAAAACGGTAAACGGTAGCTATTTAATATGTTATATAAAAAATGAAGAGTGATTAATTTTCTATTAAAATAGCATAAAAAATATAGGGTGTCCCATTTAAGTAAAAAGAGAAAAAAATCATTTTGCGTATTGCTTCACCTTGTATATAAAAATTTGTTTTAAGAGAAAAAAAGAGTATTTCTTTTATTATTAAGTATTTTTGCATTTGTATGGCATTGACAGAATGTTTATTTCATTTTTCCTTATTGAAATATTAGGCTCTAAACATCTATCGATTTCAACATTCATTTGTTTATAACTTTTAAACTATGAAAAATTGACTTATTAAATCTTATATAAAAAATGATTATTTTTAAACGTAGAATCGAAAATCTTCATAAAAAATATATCATTCCATTAAAAAAAAAACATATGTTTGATACGTTACGTGATTATTGGACACCTTGTATATATGAAACTAATTTTAAAATGTGAATTTTGACAGTAGCTACTAATAATGTAAGTAACATTTTTTTGTATATTTCTTTATAACTGAGATATTGGACTTCATCGTAATCTTGCGCCACCCTGTATATAGAAAATCTATATTTATGAGAGTTACATTACATTGCATCACAATATTTTCATCATTACACGCATTTACAACTAGTTAAGCCTCAGAAAATGGCCATCAACCATCTTTCTTTCTAGTTATCTCTGTCGTTTTATTCAATCGTCATACTGTCTAAGTTCTCTAAATTATTTAATAAAATATTCAACTACCATTCATCGATCGTATGGATAACCAGTCATGGCCGTTTCGGTTTTTCCAACCTCATCAGACTTGTGTGTTCCATGTGCAATTCCTAGATGAAAATACCTGATATGAATCATAACAAACGAAAGACGACACAAGCGCCATCTTTTGACTAATTTCATGTGTCATCGTAAACGATTAATTGACGATGCCACATGAAATTAGGCAAAATATGGCGCTCGCGTCGTCTTCCATTTATTATTCTCCAAATTAGTTGAGATGAATTGATGAATTGTTAGTGAAGGATGGGCATATTTAGGATTAATGTTAGTTATACGAGGTATACATAGGTCTCCCTACCTTTACAATGGAATCGTGTTTCGGTGTGATGTATACAAATTATCAATGTGAAATTTAGAGGAACTATTTCACCGTCATGTCATAAAATGGCTTTCGTTCAGAAATCCTTTAGTTACAAGATTTATACGATATATAATAAAATTACTATACAACTAAAAAATCTCACATTGATAAATTTTGAGCAGGAATTTCTTCGTCGCTTGCTTGATGATGAGTTTTAATAAGCCTTAATGTCACTCCTAATTTGTAAAACAAATTACTTTTAAATAGTACTTTTTCTTAATTAAATATTATTTGTAAGAACAGTTTATGCAATCATTTATCGATATTCTTTGGGTTAAGTGGTTTTAATAATAATAATACGTCTGTACTGATTCTAGAACAAAAAAATAAAATATAAATAAAAAATTGTTCAGTTAGCCTAATGGTGCTAACTGAACATTTTTTTATTTATATTTTATTTTTTTGTTCTAAAATCAGTAAAGACGTATTATTATCATTATTATTAAATCCTCACAAGTTAAAATCCGCAATTCATTTTTGTTTCAAATTCATCCCTCAACTAGTTCTTCCGCAAAGTTCTCCTGAGGATAGGGGAGAACTTTGCTATATAATATTTACGTATACCGATAGCGTTTGATTCGGTTTGGCATCGGGATTTGTTTTATAAATGCATTTCCCCTAATATTCCCATAAAAGTAATAAATCTCCTAAACATCTTTTTACTAAACAGATCTCTGCAAGTCAAAAAATCGGCAGTTAATTTTTTTCACATCCATCCCTCAGCAAGGTTTTCATTAAGATTCTTCTCTATTTCCACTGTTGTACAATATTATCGTATATAATCCTGAGCCATCCTATTTCCATTTATTTTACTCTGAGTTCTCATATTATAATTATTTTTCATGCTTGTCCAAAAATAGCTTTAAGAAGCTTTTAATAAATATTGAAAATTCATCTCATTTCATTATAAATAAAAAAAGTTGATATTTTAAATAATCTGCTTCCAGTTTTACAAATATAAATGTGATGGAATTAATGGTTTTAATATTTAGACATTGGTAGTTCATATTGTATGAAATAAATATGAATATAATATTAAAAATCAACCAATAAAACACAGATTAGATTGAATAACTTTAAATTCTCGACTAGTTTCGGGTTATTAGCCCATTTTCAAGAGAATTTAAAATTTGTTTTATTAAAATTTCTATGGATATTTACATTAAAAATTTACATTAATTTTCCTCTGTCAATACATTTGTAGAGTCATATGGATGGCTTGTATATACACATTTCTTTATTAAAACAATAGATAATACAAAACAAAATAACAAATAATTACAATACATGTAGGTCTTAATCTGTCTGGGCTATAGACCTGATTTTTTTTTCTTCCCTAAAATAATTATATTGTTACGAAATCGGGTTAAATCAGACTTGGAAATAAATAACACAATGTTTATTTATTTATTTAGAATACACTTAACACATTTGTTTACACTACACTGTCGATATTTATTTATTAAGCGATGTTGAGTACTCGGACGTTCGTGATAGACTGCCTCGGACTGACCGACCGCAGCGCCGCTAGCGCGCGCACTTATATAGCGTGCTTGTTTTTCGAACTTTCCGGAACTTTCGATGACGCCGCGTTTACCGTCGCGCGCTCTGTAGAACATTCTAGAGTGATATTTCCAGTTTCTTCTTTCACTTTCGTTACAATATATATCATCTTTATTCAGACAATATGATAACAAAAATTTATTATAACGATATGTACAATTGTGTTAGTAGTCTATCGACCTTACATCTTTCTGCCCCGTATGAATTTATGATGATTTGCAAATTAAAACTATGCTAGCTAGCTGAACTATCATGTATGCATGCATGAGTTAATGAATAGTGGCCGAAGGGTTTTTATATTTGTGGAGAATATTAGGTTTGTGAGAAATGCAACATTTTGTAAGAAGGGATAAATTGTGAGGGTTTGAGCAAATTTTGTGGAGAGTGTAATAAAATAATTATTATTCCATATCTGTTATTTTAACTCAATTGCAATTATTGATTAAATAAAAATTTTTTAATGGCAATTCGCGATAATTGTAAAATTTAATTCCACCTAGCACTAACCGTACAGCTTTTCGGAATTGCCGAGTTTGAAGCGTCCATTCGGTTTAACGACAGGCCGTTTTAAAGTAAGGTCGTTTTAAAGAGGACTAATTAAAGAAACTGAACGCGATCGTTGCAGGAGAAGTTAAAACCGCTGATTGCCGGCAAAATAATACACTCGGATCTGTATAAAATAACGAAAGGACGAAATTTCCTTATTTTTTCCTTAAAATAAGTAAAATAATAAAAAATAAAACACGCACGTGTTGTTTTCATCTGGAATAATTAAGACATTGTTTGTATTCCTTAATTATTTCAGATATATTGATTCGTTGTTTATATCTGGATTAATTAGGGTACGTAAACAATCTTTTAATTATTTTAAATCTAAATTATTGATAAGTACGTATAAATAGAAAAGAGTATTATTCATTCACTTGGCCACAGTTATTTAATATGATAAGTACGTATACTGTATGGTTCGTGTAGCTGGTTCGTGATTGAATTATTACGCGGTTTGGGGATTGATAATGAGAACATTTTTTTAAGCTCTTTATTGGCGTTCCAATGTCTCGGAGAAGAAAACAATAATTCATAATAATAAATATGAATATTCATTGATTGTTGGATAAGACTCCAACAATTATCTAATTTATATATATATATATATATATATATATAAAATATAAAAAAATATACCGAAAATATAAAATATTGGAAGCAAAATATTTAAAATATATACTTTTTGTTTATAAAGGACTGCAGATGAATTATCAACATTTCCACTAATTGTTTTATAGAGTTATGTGTAGTATTTTATCACAATAAAAACACTTTTATTCCTTACTTCACTTAAAATAAAGGTGTTTTCTTATTATCAACATTTTGTTATCACTCATTGCGTGGAGCTTTTTGATAAAACCTCAAGGGTCATGTTGACAAGAAGTCAACAACATTAACTCTCAGCTTAAACTTTAACGTATACTTGTATTCAAACTATACACAATTATTATATTTTTTTCTTCACTATTAATGAAAAAGCAAAGACATTTGATCAGTCGGAATCAGTTCTGCCTCAAAAACAATTTCATACTTAAAACTAAAACACAATGCTTATTACGAGGGGATGAGACGTGTACAAAAAAGTCATTAACTAATGTTATTTTGTCTCAAAATATTTATACAGCATTAGTCAGTTGAAAAAATTCTTGGATATATAAAATCTAATTACTTCTCTTCAAAATATTAACTTTTCAATAATGTTCAATACAAGAATTAATGATTGATAATTGTATTTGTTAAATATAATTATATCGAATAAAATCATGAAATTATAAGAAATGTTTACATCCAAAGCCAAAAAAGTAAAATATTGGAAGATGATTATTTAAAATATTTCTTGAATAACTTTCTCACTTATCACTCGGTGAAACATTTTTAATATTAAAAGGTAAATAATGTAAAATAACTCTTGATAATGCTGTAAAAGGTGAAACTATTTGAGTCAATATATATTTTTTTGTGAAAAAAGTAAAATATTGGAAGATGAATATTTAAAATATATCTTGAATAACTTTCTCACTTATCATTCGGTGAAACATTTTTAATATTAAAAGGTAAATAATGTAAAATAACTCTTGATAATGCTGTAAAAGGCGAAACTAGTTGAGTCAATATATATTTTTTTTGTGAAACAAAGCAAGTGATTTTAATTTTACAGTATTTACCTTTTAATATTTAAAATATTTACTTTTTGTTTATGATCTTTCAATATTTATCAATCCGTTTTTTTTTAATCAAACAAGAAAAAATAATCGAATTATAATATGAAAAATAAAAGTTAAAATAAATATTCATAATAATTATTTTTATCCATTCTTGAACCAGTAAATTAAGCTTAAAAAAAACACAGTAAGTGTTTATTATTCGGTGATTAAAAAAAGTAAATGAAATATTGAATTAATTAAAAATAGAAATATGAAATGATCTAAACAGCACAAACAAATTCCAATCAGCAAAACGTTATTTAATATCCGCCATATCAAATTAAACAGTAATCATTTTAAAAGTTTAATACGGTATAAAATTACGAATAAACACACGCATATTTCGTGCAAATAAACAATCAGCCTACAGCGGTTATAATTATTATTTTTATTATTATCACCACCGGACGCCGCCGTTAATTCGCGCGATATTGAAATATTTAATTTCAATATTCGCCCGCGTTTGATTTATATTCGGGAATTTGTCGGCGGCCAATCAAATATTTGTTGAGCGCGCTGTGATTTATTTATAATACTTGTGATTGTCGGATTGATTAGGACGCGGCGCACAGTGTTTTATTTGGAGCCGCGAAGGTTCAGGCGTGGTGGGGGTATGCAAAACTCAAATTGATATTAGACGAAAATTAAAAATGTCATATTATTAAAAATACTTTAAAACTTATAAAAATGAATTACCAGATTTTTAGGTGCACCTGTGTAAGTACAATGAACCGTCAAAGTCGAACATTTCTAAAAGTTGTTCAGCGCGCGGTAATGAGTATCACATTTAATAATTTCCCAGCACGCCCCCAAATACTTTGTCACAACCATTTTGTAACATAATCATAAACATGAGTTGCTTTATTTAATGAGATATGTTTCAGTGCATTATTTTAATTTTTATAGTAGTTATGATTAAT
Source organism: Philonthus spinipes (assembly GCA_963082785.1). Classification (NCBI taxonomy): domain Eukaryota; kingdom Metazoa; phylum Arthropoda; class Insecta; order Coleoptera; family Staphylinidae; genus Philonthus; species Philonthus spinipes. Next base: position 8,016,922 of record OY720314.1, read on the forward strand.
TAAAGTTGCGCAATTTTTATTTTTAAATTTCAACTTTACAGAGGCCGAAATAAATATTATCAAAAAAGAGCAGTATGACGTTAACTTCAAAAAATCGCCCGCAGTTTCCTCTAGATGACTGTGTAAAGATTATGTATATAGCGATCCATGATCAACAGTTATGATTTTTTTTCTGCCGCAAATCATGTAACGAAAGCGACAGCGCGCTGTATTTCTTATATTTTCAAACAGCAATCCGCGTGCGGTAAACTAAGCGGCAGCAGATTCCGCGCGCCCGCCGTCGCTTTCGTTACATGATTTGCGGAAGAAAAAAATCATAACTATTGATCATGGATCGCTATATACATGTTCTTTACACAGTCATCTAGAGGAAACTGCGGGCGATTTTTTGAAGTTAACGTCATACTGCTCTTTTTTGATAATACTTATTTCAGCCTCTGTAAAGTTAAAATTTAAAAATAAAAATTGCGCAACTTTAATTAATCATAACTACTATCAAAATTAAAATAATGCACTGAAACATATCTCATTAAATAAAGCAACTCATGTTTATGATTGTGTTACAAAATGGTTGTGACAAAGTATTTGGGGGCCTGCTGGGAAATTATTAAATGTGATACTCAATACCGCGCGCTGAACAACTTTTAGAAATGTTCGACTTTGACGGTTCATTGTACTTACACCGGTGCACCTAAAAATCTGGAAATTCATTTTTATAAGTTTTAAAGTATTTTTAATAATATGACATTTTTAATTTTCGTCTAATATCAATTTGAGTTTTGCATACCCCCACCACGCCTGAACCTTCGCGGCTCCAAATAAAACACTGTGCGGCGTGTCATAATATTTGCCCGCTGATTTTTTTGTTTCGGTTTAAAATTGTTTAAACAACAAACACTGGAATTGCATTAGTGGGATATAAATGGAAGGTATAATGTTTATGTAATTTATTAATAAACACACCAACTTTTGTATATACTCTGAATATGAAATTAAATTCGTAATTTATATTGTACATTTAATTAAATGTGTGAAAACATTCCAGTGTTTAAATGCTGTATTATTAAGACTCATTTTTTTGTTCAATTGTTTCATTAACTTAAAATTTATTTACTTTTTCCAGAGCATTTTCCATGACTGTTCTTAGAATTTTAGATCCCAGCACCCATACTTCTTCTGAGATATAGTGTGTGCATTTGATGTTCAACAATTATTCTTGTATTTTGGATGCCCCGCATTCTGCAATTTTGTTTATTTACATTACCAGTGAGGTGAAAATGGGCTCCATAGCTCATTATGACTTTCTGAATAAACTCGTTGTTTTCTAGGTATAATTCCGAATCTGCTAAATCTTTCCACCATAAATTTCCTTAGTTTTTCAAAGTATATACTAAACGTGATATTATTATTATTATTATTATTCAAATTTAAAATATCTCAGCTCAAGCTGGTGTTACACTGCCGGGGGAGAAATATTTATTTCAACCTATACAGTTTAATAATGAATATGTCACAGGTTATTGTTATTAAATTTATTTAAAAAAAAGAAATAGCAAACAAAAAATGAATTCACTTATTAAAGCATAACGTTATTTATGCGCCACCCGATAGTAATAATAAAAAGAATAACCAAATGCCTTAATTAAATAATCAAAATACATCCTAATTATTACAAAAATATTTTACTACGGGATAAGTGAGATATTTATTCAAAATATAGATAGACTTCATTGGATTTATCACCAACAGAATAATTGAACTTAATTAACGAATCAGTTGATTTGTATGTTTTTTGCATCCTTCTTTCTTTTACGTTTCTCTCGTTGAATTAGGGACGAGAGCGTGGCCATAATAAAATTGTAATGAACAGCCGGCGATCGCTTAAGGAATCGACGGAATGTGGCTGACATTTAAATTGTATGCAGTTCAACTTTAATGAAATAATAATAAAGCGCTGCGCTGTGCTGCGATGCCGGTCATAAGGATGGTGAAAGTATTACCGTAAATCATTCACTCTTCTTGTTTTAGTATTTTTACAGATTGTTGATTACATTATTTCTAAGATTTCTAAGTTTAAATTGGATTTTTAATAATAAGCGGAATTAATTAACCATTGTAATTCTACTCATTATTAAAAATATAATTACTCTAAAAATAAATTTAAATTTGTTTTTTTAATTACAAGTTTATTTAAATTCTACCACGAATAATAATATTAAAAAAATATTGAGTTGATAATGGATATGAATATTAATTAAAAATATATTAGGTCAGATTTCACTCTTTATTAATCCTTTTATATATAAAAACATCTTTATTTAGAAGAATATGTATAATAGAACAATTACATATATTTTACATTTAAGCTATATTTACATCTTTTCTTCTAAACTGGCTAACGACTTGTGGTCTTTCCGCCTGTCTTTGTCCAGTCTATGTCATCTATTTAAAAGTCATGATCACTAACGTCCGGGTCTATGTCCGGATGATTTGATGAGATGAACTGATATATGGTTGAAGGCTTGGAGTGTGGGAGTAGTGTGTTCGGTGTACAAAAACGGGAGTAAGAAGGACGCAAGAAACTATTGGGGCATAACACTAATGTGCGCCGCATACAAAATCGCTATGACGATTGTTAAGAACAGGCTGGAAAAGGAAGTGGAGGACAATGGGCTGTTACAGGAATCACAGGGAGGATTCCAAAAAGGGAAGTGTACGAGGGACACTAGCGAGAATAGCAGAGAGAGATAGACGAAAGAAAGTGTATGTATGCGAAATTCCTCAAATTTAAAGCTGCCTATGATTCGAGAGATAGGTTGATGGAAGGGCGAAGAGAATTTGAGTCATTGTGGTAAAAGTAGAATGGCTTAAAGGAATGTGTGAGGAAATATGGCGGTGAACAAGGGTAGATAAAAGAATATCAGATGAGTTCAGAGTATGGATGAGAGTGAAACAGGGATACCCGCTTAGACCATTATTGTTCAATTTATACATAAGCGAAATGGAAAAAGTAGTTAGAAACGAACAGATTGGGGGAAACAACGAAGGTGTGGATGCTGTCATATGCAGATGATGTGGTGTTATTGGCGAGATAATGGGAAGAAATTAATGAGATGTTGAAGAGGGTGGAGAGATAAATGGATAAGCGAAGACTGTGTGTCAATGTAGAGAAGTCGAAGTGGATGAAATTTAGGAATGGAGGGAGAGAAGGAAGAAATAAAGATTTGACGTGGACGGAAGAAGTGATAGAAGGGGTGAAAGAGTTTAAATACTTAGGATTTGTGTTCAGAGTGAATGAAGAATACGGGGAACACTAAAGGCAAGGAAGGCGTGGTATGTTGTGAAAGAAAAATGGGGTAAGTGGCTCGAAGGGAATGTAAAGAAGACGTACAAACTGTGGGATGCATGTGTTCAGCCGATAATAATGTATGGGGGAAGTATGGGAAACGAAAGCTTACGAAAATGTATTGAAAAAAAGCAATATACGTTCCTAAGGGAGTTGCTTGGGGTTGAGAAGTCAACTCCTAGTTAGATACTGCTGCAGGAAACAAATAAAGCGAGTATGTAAGGAGAAACAGTGTAACGAGTAACAAGGTTTGAGATGAGGTTGAATGAATTGGGGAATGAAAGACTGGTGAAAGAGGGATGGAGAACATGTATTGGAGTAAGGGAGAGTAAGTGTAGAGTGGAATGGAAAAAATAAATGAATGAGCAGGGGTATCTGATAAACCACCTACTATCGGTGCTATGCAAACTATTCAAGGGCTGCATAGCATTGAAGCATGCGCCAACCTCTTGGAAGAAAAGCACAATGGTATTTTTTACCAAAACCTGGCCAAGATACAACACATGCAAAAGTCTACATACCAATTTGTTATACATTATTTCTACTTAAAACGATGGAAAAACTAGTTGAAAGACATATAAAGGAATCTCTTTTGCAGAGGTCTTTACATCCTCTTCAACATGCATTTCAGACTGGAAAGTCTTGTGAATCTGCAGTACACCAGCTAGTAGTAAAGAGAGAGAATTCGCTTAATAACAAAGAAATTACACTAGCGACATTTTTAGATATTAAAGGAAGCATTTGATAACACCTCCATCAGAACTATTGTTAGGACTGCTGATAATCACGCAGTGGAAATCACGATAATCCATTAGATGCAATCCATGCTGATAAACAGAATCTCCCTAACAAACATGCTCAATAAGACCATTGGCATCAGAACCAAAGGAGGATGTTTCTAAGGAGGAGTACTATCTCCCATTCTGTAGGACATAGTGAATGAGCTACTAATGTTGTTAAACAAATCTGGATATTATGTCCAAGGCTATCCCGATGATATAGTTATACTAGTCACGGGTAAATATCCTGCAACCATAACAGGAGTCATGAAAAGAGCCCTGAAAATTGTAGAAACGCGGTGTATGGAGGTAGGGCTGAATGCTAAACGGCAGTCATCCCCTTCACGAAAAAAAAGGAGCAGTCGGATCTCAAGACCCCGGTCTTCTTATGCAAAAATTACCACTTACCAATGAGAAAAAATACCTTGGAGTATAGCTTGACACAAAACTTATATGGAACAGACCAATAAAACATATTCCGACAGAGCAAAAATGACGTTTATGGCAACTAAGATGACTCTGGGAAATACATGGGAACTGAGCCCAAAAATGACTTTGTAGCTCTACATTACCACAGTGAAACCCATGATAATCTACGGAAGCACAGTATGGTGGCCTAAAGTAAAACAAAGAAGTGCACAGGAAGCTCTATCAAGAGTTCAGCAACTGAAAGACTAGCCTTCTAATGCGCACTACACCAACAGCTACGATGGAAACCCTCATAAACCTCCAACCATTTGATCTCTTTATCAAAAGTGAGGCAAGGCTAGGGGTTTATCAACTTCGAACGACTGAAGGCAGGCACTCAACAGGCAACCACACCAAACCAATTCTACAAATGGGAAGCGACTACATGACACCCTGCTATTTTCTAACTAAACCCTTTAGAATTACCTATGAGGAGGAAGAGATGAATAGCAACTCGACACCTGGAACACTGATCTGGTACAGAGATGGATCATGTAGGAAAGTTGGGTCAGGTGCAGGAATTCAGGGCATAACCCCCAAATGCGATATTAGCATTTCGTTGGGGAAAATGGTAAATGTCTAGAGTGTTAAAATCTATGTGATCAACTAATGTATTTTGGAAAACTTTCGAAGAAGATATAAAAAACAAAAACTCCAGCCTAGCTGCTCGGAGATCCCTTGATAACCATAAAATCCAAAAAAACCTTGTATGGAAATGCCTCCAAAACCTAAAGGCACTGGCATTAGTGAACACTGTAACCATTCAATGGGTTTCAGGACATAAAGAAGAGGAAGGCATTGGAAAGCTGATCGACCTTTCTAATTGGATCAAAAAGACCAACCATTGGCCTAGAGCTAATACTGAGCATTTCAAAAAAATTTAAGCCACACTCCCGTACAAGTGGGCCTTAGAAAAATACACCGAACGTTGGAAAAACTTGCCGGAGCTTAGACATAGCAAATTGCTACTCGAACAACCCCACCAAGATCTCGCGACTGAGGCCATTGCACTCAGTAGAAACAACCTGAGGTTAGTAACTGGACATTGCCCCCTCAGGACATGGAAATTATTGAATAGGAACTAGTATGCAGACTTTGCAATGAAGAGGATGTATACGCCTCACATGTGCTATTCGGGTGCTTACCAACTGGAGGGAAGAAAACCTGTAGTACCAAGGGTATCACATAAATTCTTCCCAAAAGTCAAATTGATCAAGATGATGCTGGAGCTTGCAAAACCAAAAAAATCTTTGATTAACTACAAGAGCGAAAACAGTACAATAAGCCAAATGGCTGCAGTGCTTGGGCTACCTAACCCTTACTTTCGCTCGCCCTCCGCCCCCCCCCCCTCCCTAAAAAAAGAGGTCTCTAAATGTCTAGCAAATGACTGGAAAAGAGTGTAAATGTAGCAGCATGGAGTAAAGTAGAAAGGCAGGAAAGACAAGGAAGGATCTAAAATAATAGGTATAATCTTATGAATATGAGCTGGCAAGTTTACGATAATTGGCCGGGTACCTATTAAGATTTTACGGTACTAAAGTTCAGAAGGTGGCATTAGCCAGGGCTAGGTAGGAAGAGAATGGTAGGTATGTGCTGTATAAGGAAGGAAGGAAGGGATATATTGATACATTTAGGAAGGGAATGTACAAGACAAATGGATAGAAGGAAATTAAAAGAGCAGAAGTATGTATGCGAAAGGATGAAGCTGGAGTAAAAATTGTGATGAAGTTAGGGTGGGAAAGACAGAGGGAGAGAAGAATAAAAGTTTAAGTTAGTTATTGATATACGTATATGTAGTGTCTTAATGTAAAGGGAATGTTAACAGAGGTAATATTTTGTAATTGATAAATTTCCATTGTAATATGTTTTTATTAATATTTTTTCAATTATACTAGAATAATACCCAATAAAATCCCTCCCTTTGTCCCTGTTTATATGATTATTTGTTGGTTGAGTTGTTTGAGATGTATTATAAGTCATGCATTTTTCTCGTTATTACGTTTAGTTATGTGATGGTTGGGACCCTACCTGTACATGAATTTATAGTTCACATACATTTACGTCGAAACAGCCAGGCATTTACTCATAGCGTGTCCGGCGACCTGCGAGATAAGGGAAGCTACCATGGGTGAGAGATGGCTTAACATGGCCGATATATGAGATCTGCCCGCCTCTGTGATACTGGATTACCTCCATGGGACAGTCTGGTTGTAGCAGGAGAAGGCGGGCCTGTAATGAAGGGAGGCTAGGGGCCTTTTAGGCCTATGCACAGTGCTTATAGCACACCTTCACACATACATACATACACATTCACATCGTGTTGTATGTATAGTAAACTCATTTAATAAAATATAGATTTGTTTCTTAAGCGAACGTCTTTTTCTGATATTGTGACTTTTATATACCAGAATTAAAAAGGAAAACATAGTTCAAATACAACAATAAGATACCAATGTGTTAATTTATTGTTTCTTTTGTTTACAATATACACTTGATATTTTAAAATAATACATTTTTGTGGAGACACGATTTAGCTCCTTTATATATTTGGATTGATAAAAAGAGCCTTGAAAAACCATCCAGACACTTGACATACAACAATTCAATTGTCTATATGCAAAGCCTGAGTTGTATTACATTAATGAGGAGTAAGTGAATTGGATAGCATAGTTATGAAAGAAAAAAAGGAATTATTTACAAAAAATAAACAAGTACTATAATTGCGCTGTCTATACGAACCGATATTTCTGCATCACGCCTAAAGACGTACCGTTGCAAAACTCTGCCTGATCGTCTTTTTTAACTAGATAATCAGCAATTAAATAGTATCAAATAAAATTCCGATAATAATTAAATTACGTTATTATCGATTTTTAATTTGATGCTATGCTTTTTTAATATTTCACATTTTTAATGTTGCTAATAATTATTTTTATTATATTGGCTTTTATTCGAATAATTTAGCTATAAAAATTGTTTTGCTCAGCTGCTAATACAACCAAGATAAAGCGAACACACCTTTATTACAATCACTTCAATTATGACGCAATTCCATTTATTCATTTATTTACACACACGATTATTACCATTGCAAAATAACCCACGAAAACTTCCACTGCTACAAACATCTCCATGCTCATTCTACTTTTATTGACGCGAACAATTTTCGAAAAGTTCAAGCATAACAGCCGCAACCTTGACATCGGTTTCTCCTGCGCGAGTTGTTAATTTTTTTATTTATTTACATTTTTATTTTGCGTAGGAATTTGTCGCGGGTAATTTGATTAAGCGGGTCTTGCGTGCGGCCGCTCTCTCGCAATGCGATTATTTAAAGGACTCGGGTTTCCACAAAATAATTGCCGTTCCACGGCCTTTGGGCGTCTCACTTTGCGTAATGACGAAACGGGAGCAGAAAAGTATGAAGTAAATAGAATAAACCTCAAGCGTTGAGTGGATTAATATTTTCATCACGTAAATATATGTGGTCGCAAGTAATAATAATTTTGTAATATATCGCAATTTATTATTTCATAACGTAAATTCCCCAGTCTAACCCTCTATGCATTCAACACTTCATTTCACAACATTCTAGACAGTTAAGTGACATACATATCCGACAGGGATTTTTGACATAGACTGTTAACGATCATCACATTTTATCCATTTATTTTGACAACGACGAAAATACAAAATCCAGGCGGAAAACCACTGGTCGATAGCCAATTGGCAAACTCTTACAGCATGTATTGTAATATTTTGTATTATATGCAGGTGTTGCAGTACGTTTGTCAATAAAGATTATGTACATATATATATATTTTTAAATAAAAATGATTTGAAAATAATTAATAAATTATTTCCACATTTAGCTCTGTGACTATTGACTTACCTACGTACTGTTTTCTATTTATATATATATATATATATATATATATATATATTATTTCATGAGTATTTTATACAGAGTGTAAAATATAAGTTACGAACATAAGGATTTAACATGTAAAATCACAAATACGGATTTTCTTGCATCCCTGATAATTTTAGAGAAAAAATACATTTTCACAAAATTAATAATAATATATTTCTATTAAATAAAAATGATTTGAAAATAATTAATAAATTATTTCCACATTTAGCTCTGTGACTATTGACTTACATACGTAAGTACGTTAAACAAATGCACATTAAAACAACTACTTCCCGGGCAATAGTCACAGAGCTAAGTGAGAAAATAATTTATTAATTATTTTCAAATCATTTTTATTTAATATATTTAAATAACTGTGACCAAGTGAATGAATACTGTTTTCTATTTATAATATATTTCATTTATAATTAATGGTTTTAATATTTAGACCTTGTTAGTTCATATTGTATGAAATAAATATGAATAAATTATTAAAAATCAACCAATAAAACACAGATTAGTCGAGAATTTAAAGTTATTCAATCTAACCTGTGTTTTATTGCTTGATTTTTAATAATTTACTCATATTTATTTCATATTTCAATTATATTTACTGTCGAAATTTTATCTATCATGGAGTAATATCTTGAAATTAATTTTAGGAATGTTCAACCAGAACGAAAATAAGGCGTACTGCTGATTTGGCCAGGAAAAGTTATCAAAGGAATTACACTACGCGGGGAGTAGGTATGAAATATCCTTTAATAAAATTAAACCTCTGAAGCAATTAAAGCTTTGATGTTGTTTTTTGATTTAGAAATTTTAAAAATAAATACATAAAGATAAAATATAATAAATACTTTTAATATTTAAAAATTTGCTTTATAAATAAAAAAGAATTTTAAAATAATTAATTCTTAAACAATCAACTTTTCTCTTTTGGTACTGTGACTTTTTTACTTACATTATGCAACTACAAGTGCTCATTATGTTATTCAATGTCTGGTGGGGTACAGGCTCAAGAATTAATTGCTTTAATATATTTTTTAATAATAATAATTCCTTTATTTATCACAGAAAAAAGATAACTTAATTAAAAAATGATTTGTTTCTTAAGCGAATGTGTTTTACTGATATTGTGACTTTCATAAACTAGGATAAAAAAGAAAACATAAAACATAATTCAAGCACAACAATAAGATACCAAGGTGTTGATTTATTGTCTATTTTTTTACAATATATACTTGATATATTCTTATAAAAAAATACAAAATGAAATCTTATGAGTATTATGGTTCAAAGTAATTAATTAATTAATTCATTTATTTACGGAAATTTCCTTTCTACAAAAACTGTAAACATTTACATAAATCATCATAAATAATAATACACAAATAAGTCAACTATTCAACATAAACTTTGAACATCTTTATCCCAAGTGATTTTACAATTCAAAATTAAGAGTGGTCAGGTAATCTCAGGGATACATTACAAAATAGAATTACGTAATTTAAGTCAAAAAGTCACACAAACAAAGAGAAAATGATTGATTAATAGAAATAGAAAAGTATAGGGTGCCATTAAAAAAAGATAAATTAGGTCCCTTTGAAAAAATACATATTTCATATTTTGAATTAATTTCTCACTTAACCCGTGGTGAAACATATTTAATTAATAGACTTTGATTAAAACACTTGGTTTGTTTCACTGATTTTTTATTTTTACTCCGACTAGTTAGACTAATTAGACTGATTTTTTATTTTTATTCCGACTAGTCTAATTAGTCTAACTAGTCGGAGTATAAATAAAAAATCAGTGAAACAAACCAAGTGTTTTAATCAAAGTCTATCACATATTTCAAATTATTTTTCGAACACCTTGTATAATAATATTTCACATTCAAAATCATCATTGCATAGAATACTTTATCTTAATATGAATAAAAAATAATTAATTTAATTTAATGTTTTTTTTTTTTCTGGATAAAAATTGTTTTTACTGTAAATCATGTGACAATTTGATTATTTTTTTTTTGAGTAAAACACCCACGTCGGTCTAGAGGCAAGCAATTTTTATTATTCGTGGACTTAGACGAAACCAGTTACAGAAATAATATTTGCCGGTTCACGGTCTTGTAAATTAAATTTACGACTTGTGTTTTCAAAATAAATCACCGTGTGTTTTGAGAAATCCTTGAAACATTTTTACGGGATCGTTATTTCACCGGCTTCACGATGAATAACACCATAATGATGAATGCATGTTTGTTAATGTGTGTGAGAGAGAAAGAGAAAATTAAACAAGCCTAATAAACGAGGAATTAATCTTGTTGTGATTTAGTAAAATGCTTCGTTTATATCACTTCACATTCATCAGTGTGTTAATTAATTGTTATACTAATGTTAATTTTACTGCGATCATCCCACTTGTTTATATATATATATATATATATATATATATATATATATACATTATATTGTTATTAACTAAAATAAAGCATCCTGGTAATCCTTTACACAATTCTTCGAATTCATTCCTGTGACACTTGTAAAATTCCTTCCATTAGTCTTTGAAGTCTTATCTACACAATTCACAACCAATCTTTACGTTCCTAATGTTATCATGCATGTAGGACTTACATTGTACGGACAAAAAGCATCATAAAAATAAGGGCCTGGAATTTTAGATTATTGAGGTACAAACAAATGACCTCTTGTTTGTATCACAATGATCTAAAATTCCGGTAATGATGGGCAAAGGATAGTTTGGAATCGATAAGGATGCCAAGGTATTTAAATGTATAGGACGGAAAAATTGTGTTATTGTTCAAGGTGATTACATGCTTCGGCTAAATTCTTGGAGATTCTACGATTACGACAAAATATCGTTAGATTCGATGGAATTGACAAAGTATTTTATTTTATAAAAAAATGAAATACACAACATCATTAATTAAAGTGGTTACACGCCATTTGGAATACCAGATTTGGACGTAATTAAATTTGGAGAGATTTTTGGGCTATTTGAAGAGAAGCACCATGAGAAATAAGGGCCGTATCGCCAGCAAACAAAAGGGCGTATTGAGAAAAGTTAACATGTATTGGATCAGGGTTATTAATATGGTATGGTACAAAATATTGTAGATAAGTGGGGTAATGGAGAGCCTTGAGATAGGTAATGAGTGGGATAGTATTTGGCGGATTCTTACTTGACAGGATCTGCTGGAGAGGAAATTGTGAATAAGAATGATTAGGTGATGTGGGATTTTTAAAGGTAAGCAATTGTAAAGAAGACCAATATGCCAAACTGAGTCAAAAGTGTTCTGTATATCCAGGAAAAGAACTTCGTGTTTTTTTGCTTTCTATATAACTGGTTTGTAAATTCGAAGTGAGAATGAATAGGGGGAGTGTGGTAGATGTTTTGTGAAGAAAATTGAAATGTTATTCAGGGATATGTTTAATGGAAATGGAGAGAAATTTTTGTTTAATAAGGGATTCAATCAATTTTCCTATTACAGGGAGCAGTGTTTTAGGGCGGCAATTGGATACTAGTATGGAATTGTTTTCGGATTTCGAAATACAGGTTATTATTTCTTTTTTCAATTGGAGGGGGAAGTATTGCTTCTGCTTCTACCGCAGTTGACGATTTTCAGGATAAATATATGGATACCATCAGGAAATTTCTTTGGGATGGATTTGGGAAAGCCAGTAACGGATTTTTTACCAAAGAATAGTATAGAGAAGTAGTCTGCCTTGTTTAAATTTAATTAAAACTTAGTTTATTCCTTTTTTCGCTTATTTATTTATTTATTTAAATATTAGATGTACATTTCATTCACAATGTGGAGATTATAAATAACAAACTAATTTCTTAAAACTAATGAATCATCAGCTGGAGGTGGTGTGGGGGTTGTATTGTATGAATTGAACCGGTGTATTACAAAATTGCAAAAGTTTTTCTTTTTTACTTATTTTTACTAAAATATTTAAAGTCTTCGCGAGCGCATGTTTTAAGTATACATCAAAAATAAAATTAAAAAATTAATTAAACGTTCAAAAGAACCAATTGGTGAATCTGTTAACCTATAATCATTAAAATTAATAGAAAACAGCTGTTCAACTAGCATTTAATAAGGTTAAATTAAATACAAAGAAATTCTAAATTTACACAATTGAATGATTACTTAATTAAACAAAAATGATTTGAAAATAATTAATAAATTATTTCCACAGTTAGCTCTGTGTTAAACAAATGCACGGTAAAACAACTACTTCCCGGGAAAATACCCAAGCCGGACATTGAATTACATAATGTACACCTGCTGTTGCATATCAATAAAATATTGCATAATGTAACAAATTTTGATCCGAGAAAATTGTTTATTGCGAAAACAACAAAAAGAACGTTACTTAATATAAGGCCATCTGCAGACACATGTTTCGGGATAGATCCCGACGATTGACGTAAGTCAAAACTCACAGAGCTAAATGTGAGAATAATTTTATTAATTATTTTCAGATCATTTTTATTTAATTTATTTAAATAACTGTGACCAAATGAATGAATACTCTTTTGTATTTAACAAGTACAAATATTGCAAGTTAAAAAAAGGCTTGACTTACTCGATCGCTGAAGAAGAGAAAAAGGACATTTGTTAAAGTACTTATGTAATATAAGTCAAAATATCACAGTAGCTAAAGAGGAAATAATTTATTAATTTTCAAATTCAAATTCTTTTCATTTAATTTGTTGTCAAAAACAAACAGTTTAAATTGGAGAGAGGCTTTTGAACCATGTGACGGAGATGAAGTTAAAGAAGAAATGTGTAAAAGACAACAAGAAATAAAATGTGTATTTTCGTGCAAAAACAGTAATAAAGATAAATGTAAGACGACGCAAGCGCCACCTTTTGCCTAATTTCAAGCTGCCTTCATCAAGGCACATGGAACACACTAGTCTTATGAGGTTCGAAAAACCGAAATGGCCATCACTAGTTATCCATACGCTAGATGAATGGTGGCTGAACATTTCATTAAAAGTAATAAAGATATTTAATAGTAACGAAAAGATCGAGTTGGTAAAAATTAATTACGATTAGTAATAGTTAAAGAAACATCACATCAAAATAGTAGATGTTAAATGAATCTTTTTTTAAGTGAAAACCCATCATATTTTCATGTTTCATTAACGCCCCGAGCGTAAAGAATGCGACGTTTATCCCGTAGAAAATTACTGTAATTCCAAAACCCCCGCCCTTTTTAATTAACATTTTTTTTACTCATCCGAACGAGCGCTATTTTGACGTGCTGTTATTAAATGTCGGGCATTTCATTTTCGGATATTTACCAAAAACCGCCCAGAGGCCATCGGATCTGCGTTGGATGTATCGGTTTATTGTCCGGCGCCGTAAAATCGTGTTTGTATCGCGGATAGGGGATTTTTTGCGCTGATTATTTTTTTATGCGGACATAAAAGATACAGACCGATGTTTGCCGAGTGCGGACAATGCGAGTCCTGTTCGGATCAATTAAAGTAAATTGAATTGAAATTGTTTTTTTTTTGTATATTAATATTAATTGAAAATAAAATAATTAAAGGATTTAATTCATTAGACAATGATCCTTTTCACTCATATTTAATTATGTTTGCCCGGGAAGTAGTTTTTAATTTAATTTAATTTAATTTATTAACGGAATCTCCTTTTTTACAAAAATATTACAAACAGTATTACAAATTAAAGATACAAGTATATAAGAAGAAAAAAAGTAAATTATTTAGTAGAAAAGTACAGAGTCATATCGTTATACATATTAATAAATTAATAATGATTCATGAGAATTAAATTTAAATTTAGCTGAATGACTGGAAAAATCACTGTTCAAACAAATTATATCCAGATTGAAATAATTAAACGTATTGCGAAGTAATGACTGTCTTTAATGAGGTTAAAAAAAACATTAAATAAGTCAAACTCCCTGGATAAATTTAGTTTATTAATATTTCTCATAATTATTTCAAAGGGAGAATTGAAACCATAATTATTATGATAAAAATTTGGTCGAAACAAAGATGCGCCACGAATGGGAATGTTATGAGGATAGAAATTAAAGTTTAACATCGATAACAAAGCAGGAGAATTGATACTACCGTGTATAAGTTTGTGAAAAAAACATACGCCTGCAATTTTATGACGACCACTGATTGATTTAAGATTTATTACTGTATTGAATTTGCAGGACAAATACCTAACAAATTTATTTTGAATTTTTTCAACTTTATTTATGTGTATTTCGTAAATTGGGAACAAAAGTAATGACCCATACTCAAGGCGAGAACGCACAAATGAATTGTACGAAATTAGTAAAGTTTTTATGTTAAAATGTTTACTAGACCGCATAATAAAACTTTGCTTTGTTGCAAACCCAAGATATGTGATCAGTAAAACATAGAGAGTCATCAAAGAGTGTCCCTAAATCTTTAATTCTAGTTACCCTTGCAAGAGTTATATTATTAGTTGAATATTCATATTCAATTCGTTTCTTTTTCCTACTAAATGTCATTACCTTGCATGTATCTATATTTAGATCTAAATCATTAATATTACGCCAATTACAAATTACATTAAGATCAAATTGAAGTTTTGCACAGTCAACAATAGAATTCACTTCCATTAAAACTTTCATGTCGTCAGCATAGAGGTAAGATCTGGCGTGTTTTATATTTCGGGAAATATCATTAGTCAGAATAAGAAATAATAAGGGCCCACAGTGACTACCCTGTGGAACACCAGACGAAACATCAAAACCTTCGGACACGAAATTACCAATACGCAAAAATTGTTTTCTAGACGTTAAGTAGGAACGAAATCAATTCACAACACTCACTATAACCATAAGCACTCAATTTGGAAAGTAGGATAGAATAGTTCACTTTATCGAAAGCCTTGGAAAAGTCTGTAAATATGACATCAATTTGGCTTTTCTTCTCCATGGCTGACAGAATGGTTAATTGGAATTCCAGCAAATTGGTGACAGTCGAACTTCCTTGATAAAATCCATGTTTTTCGTTCTCGATAACCTCTTTTGATAACCAGAAATGATCTTGTCGAATATTTTTGGAATAAATGATTGTATCGCCACTCCTCTGTAATTGGAAATTATATCCTTTTTTCCAGATTTATGTATGGGCATTAGAAAGCTACTTTTCCAGATTTGCGGAAACGTTTCCTCTTCAAGTGAGCATATAAATAACATATGCACTGGTTTCGATAGCGTGTACACACATTTAGATAAAAATATTGCTGGAATGCCATCAGGTCCATAAGATGTACCACTGCCGAGTGAATTTATCTCATTAAAAACTTCACTTAAAGAAATCGAGAATTTTGAACTATTTACTTGTTTACTAATAGTAAAATCATACAACTTGGTATTCGAGACTTTATAGGTTTTGGAAAAATAGGATGCAAATCCATTTGAAATTTGTTCACCACTATTGAGAATCTCGTCTTTATGTATCATTCTTGGACATTCATTCATTTTTGGAGCCAAATGTCTAAACTAAAAAAAGTAACAGTTTTCCATTACTTTTTTTTTAGTTTAGACATTTGGCTCCAAAAATGTCTTGGATTTAAATATATGTCTTTCTCAATTCTATCCATGTACGAGTTGTAAAGTTCTCAACTTCTTTTTTTGCATTCCTCGCGTAAAAATACAAAATTATCACAATTTTTTGATTCAATAGATATTTTATTTGTGGTTGTGGAAGGAGAAAATTCATTTACGCACGTTGGTGTTTAATTTAGTTTGCCCAGGAAGTAGTTTGTTTCAATAGATATTTTTTTTCTGGCTACAGAAGGGGAAATTCCGTTTATGGACGTTATGTCGGACTCCTCCCAAATTTTGCCTGGAAGACTTAAATCTACCGACTTACCGACTTAAAATCCCTTCCACTTTACCGGCGTCGACTCGGGTCATTGGTTTCTCCTTTAAATAAACTGACTAGCATATCAATACAATAGACCCTGATCTTTATAGACATTAGCGCTAGTCTATATATTTGCACTTATCCTAATATCACAGAACACCTAAACCTAATATCACAGTGGGGATAGTGTCAGGGTGTAAAGGTTCTGATACCGGAGCCCTAGACATTACAGAATATATTTTGTGTTATTTTAAAATCTAACTTTAACTGATCGTTAAATCTAAGAAGTAATTGTTTTCTTCCATTTCAGTTGTAAATTGAATATTTGTGTTGACTGAATTTAAATAGGTTTTGAATAGTTCTAATTATCTATTTGTACCTTGACAAATAAAAAAATATTTATATATATATCGTGATCATACCGTAATCAATAAAATATGTTCTTATATAAATTACTTTTATTTTCATTAATTTCGAGAAATATTTATTCTCAAAATTCGATTTGAAAATTTCCGTAAAAAGCGGGGATAAAGGAGAAGTTAAAATTTGACATTTTATCTCAAAAACTGTAAGAGTTATGTAGATATAAAACGATATGAGTGGTTAGGCAATTGAACGGGAATCAAAAAAAAATAGTGTGTTTCATTTAAAATAACAATTTGGTAGCCATTTCCGGTACAGCCGGAAGTAAAATAAAGTCAAAATATTTTGCATGAGGTGATCGCATTCATCCGTAAAATGAAGATTTTTTTTTAAACTGTCCTATATATATATAAACATCTTTGAAGAGTCCGACGTGATCCAGGAAATCTTCCATGCAATGGTGAAAATCGTGAAATACCACAGAGAATGATGAATAAAAAAAACTATGTGGATATACAAACATTTTTATTATATAAGCTTATACATACTGTAACGAAAGTGAAAGAATAAACTGGAAATTTCACTCTAGAATGTTCTACAGAGCGCGCGAGAGTAAACGCAGCGTCATCGAAAGTTCCCGAAAGTTCGAGAAACAAGCACGCTATATAAGCGCGTGCGCTAGCGGCGCTGCAGTCAGTCTATCACGAAGGTCCGAGTGCTTAACATCAAATAATAACAGTGTGGTGTAAATAAATGTATTAAGTGCACTCTAAATAAATAAATAAACATTGTTTTACTTATTTCCGGATCTGATTAAACCCGACTTCGTAACAATACATTTATATTTACTTAACGAGAACAAATATTGTGTTAGTCTGTCCGGGCTATCGACCTGCCCAATTTTTCATATTTTGATGATTTTATATTTGTTTTCTACATTTCCGAAAAACTTCGACTTATCAATTAATTCATACCACAGAAATGTGTGGCTTTAATTCACTCGGCTGTCCATGTTATTTAATACTTCGATCAAATCAATTGAATATATTATCGTATTTTGTAATTACAGATTGTCATTAATTGTAAAAAGGTGATTTTCCGCAAATAAAGAATTAATTAATTAATTAACAATTAAAAATTTAAAATCGTGATCGAAATTAACGTCTACTATTATCAATAAAAAAAAAACTGAAGAAAAGTGTAGAAGTGATTCTTTTTATTTTAAATAACGGTTGAATTAATATAAAAAAGTTTTTTTTTAATTACATCAGAAATAAGTTTTTGCCTATAAATAAGCAACTAATTTTTCCAACTGCGCACAAAGGATATTAATTGAGCAAAACGCCGCCGTCCCCTACGAGAATCCTTTATTGAATCCACGCGGGGGTGTTATTATTAATAACTCATTTACCGGACCGTTCAATTTCCGACGCAAGGCCCTTTTAATGAACAGCGTCCAATTCGCCGGCACACATCCACGGCGGCATAAGTGATTTTTAATTGGACCCTCCGTAATGCGCATAAAGAGTCAATTACGAGTTAAGAAACATCCGGCCTTTGATCTGCGACGCGGAAGGGTTGCCTGCCTCCGAAACACTTGCAATAAGGAGCCCCCTCAAAACGGGGTGATTCGTTTCAATTGAAAAGTTCTCTCGCCCATCCGGTTTCCGCGTATTTCCGTGTTTACGGCCCGCCGCGGCTAATTGGGCCTGTAAATTCGCGTAATTGCGAACTGTTTTGTGAGGCCCTGCCGAGATGATTAGGAATTTACCCGACTAATAATATAAAGCGCGGACAAGCCGTGGGGTGTGGGTAATTCAATTTCCACGCAGAATTTGCGCTCATTGTCGTGTTTTAATCACGTTAGAACAAAAATTATCTCTTATTTATAAAAATACGAGGACTATTTTTTTAAGAAATAAAAACCACAGTAATATACCGCCTCTTCCTCCTAGCACCCCCCCCCCCCACAATAAAAAAACCAAGAAATTTGAAAAGAATTTACAAAATTATTTTCTCTTTAGCTACTGCAACCTTTTGACTTACATAACGTGAGAACTGACAAACATCAATTGAAATAACTATTTCTCGGGCAAATTAGAAATTAAAAAAATGTTTTATTTGCCGGAACCAACTCCTTCTCCCCATACATTTTTTTTATGGCAGTGTCAACTTTTGAAAACCCTTCATTATTGTCGAGGTTTTGATGTCTTAGTCAAAACCTCGACAATGATGAAGGGTTTTCAAAAGTTGATATTACGCTAAACATCTTGATAAATTCAATGGTTGATGCTGCCACTTGATGAAACTGCATATTCACAATTAGATAAAAACACAAAACTATTTTAGTTTCACTATTATTTATTGTAGAAACACTGCTACAATTGTTTCGAATGGTAATTTCTAAAAAGTTTATAGATTTATTATTTTCTTTCTCTATTGTAAATTTAATGTTTTTATTCAAGGAGTTTAATGTGTTTAAAAAAGAGGATAACTGTCTATCAGTGTCTGTGAAGCAGACTAGTATGTCGTCAACATATTGGAACTAGTATAAGCATTTTTTGAAGATTTCAAGTTTACTAATTTTTTTTTCAAGATTATCCATTAAAAAATCAGCTAGTAAAGGACTGGGGGGGGGGGGGTTCCCACTTCCAATTTGTCAATAATATATATACACAAACAAATGGGCTCATCCAGAAAGAATAATTATTTTGTGTGCTTTTTCTTTAGATATGGGATGAATCAGTTTCAGAATTTTTTGTTAAAATTATCGAAACACCTTTCAAAACTAAAAATTAAATCAGCTTTTAAAACAAATAGCCCAATACAAAAATTTATAAATAACTGTAAAGATAAAACCCCTCGTAACAATAAATCAAGTATTTACGCACTAAACTGCAATGATTGTGATGGGGTGTACGTTGGGCAAACGGGACGTGGCTTTCTAACCAGAATCAAAGAACATAAAAAAAACGTTTTTTTTTGGAAAAGAAAGGTCACTCTACATTTGCCGAACATTTACTTGATTACAATCATGGGTTTAACGATACGTTTAAGATTCTCCACATATGCAATAAAGGCCTAAAACTTGACCTCTTTGAGCAACTAGAGATAAATAAACTCAAATCTAAAGTCATTGGTCATTCAAGAACACACTGAATGACCAATTGGATATACAGAGAGGTTTTATCATCAGTATACATTAGGGGGAGTGTATACTTGCAAAAAAACGCGAGTCAAACGCAATATGTGTATGTTTAGTTGCTTATTTGGCATACGTGTGTTCAATTGCGTTTTATAGGCAACTAAACACATACATCAATGCGTTTGACTCGTGTATTTTGCAGGGATACATAGGGGAAATGTATACTGTTAAAAAAAGCTCTCTGTATATAATTCCCCTCTACTTAGTTTATAATTTCACTCTCAAATATTATTTTTAAGCATATTTTGTATAATGTTCTCTATTTAATTTTGTATTAACTGTACTGTTTTCAACTAAGCTCATCAACCCCACCCCACCCCGCCTTCTTTTCTTCTAGCTGTGTTTGATATAAATATCATTTTGTTTTTGTAAAAACCATTAATCATCTGCCTGCGAAACAATTGTAGAAGTGTTTCTACAATAAATAATAGTGAAACTAAAATAGTTTTGTTTTTATCTAATTGTGGATCTTGATAAATGTCTAATTAATTTCTCATTTAACCCGTGGTGAAACATTTTTGAATTAATTCAGGATGATTTAAATGAAATTGTTGTTTATTTTATTGTTTATTGTTTATTAACGGTAAGTCCATTTAAATACATACTGCTTTATACTAACTATACATTAAAAGATAAAGGAGGGTTGCAATATAAGTATAATTATAAAATGCTAATAAATTAAAAGTTATAAATAAGTTAAAATATAAAATGACAAACATATACAAATACAAATAGAACAAACAATAGATTAGAATCAGAAAAAGAAATCACTTTATCTCACGGAGAAGTGACTTAAGTTGTTTTTTGCTGGTGATAGCAAAGTCAATGTTTGCAGAGTTGCAATGTACGGCAACTCTAGCCATGCCATAATTCCTACCATAGTTGGTTCTATGGAATGGTACGTTGAAGAGGTCAACACAGCAAAACACTTGGTTTGTTTCACTTAAATAATAATAATTAAATCGTCCCTGAATCAGTTGTTTCTGATCATTGCATTTTTTCTGTCTCTCTTTATTTGTAGCATTACCTCTACTATAAATTTTGTAAAACTTAAAGGAACTATTATTTCGTTTACAAATAGTAGATTATATCTTTTGGATTTCATCTAAATAAAATGAATTTTCTGTGCGGACTAAAACAAGTTTTTACGTCAAATTTATTTTTATTATATATTTTTTTATTATTTCCGTTAACATTCATGATTCATTATAAAAGAACTTCCTTCTCCTCCTAATAAAAATAATACTTTCGAATGGAGGTTTTTAGCGGTATAAATTCATTACTTCGCTCGTTGGGTGAGGGCCGCGTCGTTCGTGCGAAGGAAAGCCGGCGGCTTTTCAATGCTCCGTCAATATTAACTTATTGGAGTATCATTGGCATCGTTCCAATCGAGCGGTTTCAAACGCATTCCGAATGGAAAATTTTAAGCGTGTCGCCTCAGAAAATCCTTGGCGTAATACACACACACAAAAAATATGAGCAAGCAACCATTTGAATCATTTAAAAATTTAAAAGCAAGTTGATAGGAGTGTTTCTTATTTTCTCATTTAAAAATATACCGTAACGCAATATTAAAACACGGAAATGTTAAATTGAAATGTATTTGATGCTTATATCCATTTTTTTTTTAAATTTCCGGTTGAACTTATCCGGGGTTGAAATAATGATCGTTTTCAGCAGGCTCCTCTAATACGACCGAGCGTTTAAATATTCTCCAGTTAAACCCAATTTTACAATCCGCGAGTAAGGCGTAAGTAACGTATTCGCGGAATAAAAGTTCGGTTGGCAGCACTGTCTCATTGATAATCAAGTGGAGAGAAGCATAGACTTGCGTATTGCAGAATTGGGCCTTAGTAGCAACTAATTGTAGAATATGGCACAGTTTATACGTTCAATTAAATTCCTAAAGTTTATATCGAATAATAACTTGAGGCTATGTTCTGGTAGGAACCAGATCTCGAAGCAATTTCAATTATCCCTTTGCGAGATTCTCTAAATTTAAATTCATTTTTAAAATTAAAAAAATTAAATAAAATGAAACAGATAATTCACACATTTGCAGTTATTTAAATTACAATGAAATTAAACAAGGAAAGTTTCTGGCAATGATCAATAAAATTCGATCAATCCCTTTTTCCAACTGCAAAAAAAATATTTACACTGTAACATCTATTGAAACAACTACTTCCCGAGCATTTACCCCGCCCGACATTGGATTACAGAATAGATATTTGTTGTTGCATAACAGCACTACTGCGAATTGCAACGGTTTAAGTCGAAATTATTTAATGAAAGGAAACAACAAATATAGTTACAAGGCTATATGTAGACACGTGTTTCGCGATTTCATCCCTAATATATTAAATAGATGTTTGTAAAACTTACAGTGTAAGTATTTTTTTGCAGTTGGAAAAAGGGATTGATCGAATTTTATTGATCATTGTCAGAAATTTTCCTTGTTTAATTTCATTGTAATTTAAAAAAAATGTTAATTTTTAATTGAATAAACCTTATTTGTATAACACAAAAATTGTATTTATTCTGTCTATAGTTTCAACCATTTACACTTGTCATTTTTAATAATAATAGTAATAATAAACTTTATTACCCAAACAGACAAAACAGCCTAATTACAGAGTAATTAACAAAAAATCAAAATGAAACATTAACAATAATATAAGAATAATTAAAACTAAATATAGGATTTTGTTATACAAACAAAATTTAAAGTGTTTTATTCAATTGATAAAGAATGTATAACAAAGTTGAAGCCTCAGTTATTAATAATTTAATTTTTAATTCATTAAAAATTCAAAGTTTTAATGTGGTTTAGTGTTTCAAGCATACCGTCATTTGGAGTTATAAAGAGCAGAAGTTGTAATTTGGGTCATTTAATGTTAGGTTTAAATATAAATAGAAAATAGTATTATTCACTCACTTGGTCACAGTTATTTAAATATATTAAATAAAAATTTAAATTTGCAACATTTTTAACGTATGCAATATGGCCGTCTATGAAAATGCCACGAATTTCGACAGTTGATGTGTGTTGATGCTCTATAACATCTGTAATTTTCTATTCTCGTGATTATATTCTGCTCCAGAAATTACGAAAAACTCTCGAAAATGTCTTTTCAAAATCAAGGGCCAAGTTACCTCACTTGTGCACAGATTAATTTCCATCAGGTTGATATAATATTTATAACAAGATAAAACTTAACGTTACCTACATAACCAAAATTTACAAAATATGCTAGGCAAAGTAAGCGTTTCTCGAAAATGAACAAAAATGTACATTTTATTATATGGGACACCAAGCCCTGCACTTATAAAAGGAGATTTGGGACTCCCTTGCGCGAGGATTATTCAGAAGAAGATGTTGAGAGGGAAGAAGATGTTGTGATGTTATTGAAATGGGTTATTCATTTCGACAGGCAGCAGAATTGAATAATGTACCAAAAAGCACAATTGATCGAAAATATCTAGGAGCGAAAACCTCTCGGCTGGAAAGGCCACCTGTTTAAAATCGAAAAAAAATGTATCCCCCCGACACCAATTGGTAAAAAGGGACATCGATTATATATATATATATATATATATTTATATATATATATATATATACAGGGTGGCGCAAGATTCCGATGAAGTCCAATATCTCAGTTATTTAGAAATTTACAAGAAGATATTACTGACATAATTTGTAGCCACTGTAAAACTTCACATTTTAAAATTGTTTTCATATATACAGGGTGTCCAATAATCACGTGACGTATCAAACATATGATTTTTTAAATGGAATGCTATATTTTTTATGTCGATTTTAGATTCTACGCTTAAAATTAATCATTTTTGACATAAGGTTTATTAGGTCAGTTTTTAATATTCTAAAAGTTATAAACAATTTAAGGTTGAAATCAATGGAAGATTGGGGCCTTATTTTTTAAAAATGAAAAACGATGTAAACTTTCTGTTAACGCAATTTAATTGAAAAAATGCTTAATAATATAAGGAATAATTGTTTGTTACCATAAAGCAAATGTTGTGTACAGGGTGAAACAATACGCAAAATGATTTTTTTCTTTTTTCACTTAAATCGAACACCCTATATTTTTTACACTATTTCGATAGAAAATTGATTGTTCTTTAATTTTTGTATAATAAACTATACCCCTATCTCTTACCATTTTTTAACAATTTCAATTCAAAGTACAAAATTATAAGTTTCGCTTATAATCAATAATTTGAGTAGGCTATAATTAAAACAAATGAAATTCATAATCGTTATCTGGTATTTAATAACATACTTACTCCCTAACCTAAAAGGATATTCAAATGACAATCGATATTTAAAGGCGCATGCAAAATATAAAGAAAATAGTTGCTCAACGATTATTTAGCGAGTTATAATGGTAATTGGGACATATTTTTTAGAAAAAAATTGTAAAATGTCTGAATGCTATTGAATTAAAAAAAATGTGAATGTGTGAAATAAATACATAAAAATGTTAACAAAATATAATGATATAAATATTTTATTATTTCACTTAGTATCTATTTTCGGTTTTTCAGTCAACATGAATTGTTTAAATAAATCAATTTAATAAGCATATAGGAATATTTTAAATATTTTTCGAATAATAAGCAAAAAATAAAGTTGTTGTTAGTTTTTAACAATTAAATTAATCATTTATTGAAGAAGTATGTTTAACTGCACCAGTGTTACAAAATATAACGTAAAATGTACTTTACTTACTAATTATAATATTAAGCGTTTGGTTAAAAATTCTATACCAAATTATTTAATCAAATGCAATTTTGGAGAATAAATTGATGATAATAATAGGAATCGTAAAATCAGTTTAAAAATAAATTATTAATATTAACATACCTTAATAGAAAAATAACTTCCAACCCATTCCTGGTGAATCGAAAACCAACTCACCTTCACCACTCACTAATTACCACTTGTTCATAAACAAAAATAAATCGCGTTTTTAATTATTAATCATTTCTAACGTTAAAAATTAAACCGGAATAGTGAACATTGCGCGTTTTCGGACGACTGAATCGAAATACAAGAGCGCAATTATCGCAAATCAAGAAAAAAAAAAAAACGATCGATGACTCACTCCGAGAACGCGTTCCTGAGATAAGAAGATTCGTTGTACCTGGATCCTGGCGCACAGCCAAGAACATACCTATTTAAATTGTTGTATTTTCAATATTATCGCGTATTAAAATAATTACAGCTTAATATTTATTTACTTTTTTTATTAAATTCTCATTTATCCCGTGGTAAAAAAATATGTATGAATTATGATGTATTTTAATTAATACACTTGATTATTCGTTTCACTAAATTATTTTATATTTGTGTTCGCGTAACTTTCACAACTAAATAAATTAGTTGTTCTGGCACGGCCTACTTTGATTAAAAATTCTATATCAAATTTGTATTTGAGATTAAATATCTCAAAAACGGTAAACGGTAGCTATTTAATATGTTATATAAAAAATGATGAGTGATTAATTTTCTATTAAAATAGCATAAAAAATATAGGGTGTCTCATTTAAGTAAAAAGAGAAAAAAATCATTTTGCATATTGCTTCATATTGTATATAAAAATTTGTTTTGAGAGAAAAAAAGAGTATTTCTTTTATTATTAAGTATTTTTGCATTTGTATGGCGTTAACAGAATGTTTATTTCATTTTTCATTATTGAAATATTAGGCTCTAAACATCTATCGATTTCAACATTCATTTGTTTATAACTTTTAAACTATGAAAAATTGACTTATTAAATCTTATATAAAAAATGATTATTTTTAAACGTAGAATCGAAAATCTTCATAAAAAATATATCATTCCATTTAAAAAAATATATGTTTGATACGTTACGTGATTATTGGACACCTTGTATATATGAAACTAATTTTAAAATGTGAATTTTGACAGTAGCTACTAATAATGTACGTAACATTTTTTTGTATATTTCTTTATAACTGAGATATTGGACTTCATCGTAATCTTGCGCCACCCTGTATATATAAATTGTATCCGCAGCATCTGCTGGTTTTCCCTTTTCACGAATGGCTGTACCTAAGTTCGTTCAGGAATACCTCAATAGGAAGGGTGTTGTCATTGAACAGTTTATCGGCAACTTGCGAGGAGTTGATTGGGTTCAGCAGTTTTTAAAACGAAATAGATAAATGTAGAGCAGCTTTATCAGCGCAGAGCATTAACGCATTTTACGATGAGTTATAGAAGATTGCGGCTGATATTTCACCAGACAAAACATAAATAATTATGACGTGACCAATTTACTTGATAATCCAGAAAATTATTGCAAGAAAAGGCATGACATGTAAACATGTGATACGGAATATCGATTCCCCCAAGAATTCTGTCTCAATCAAATGCAAGTGTGGCTCTGCCGACTCTTTGCTGCTTCCACCTTGCTCAGTTGGGATCCCCTGCCTTTCTCCTCTGCGAAGATGACATTGTTGAATGAGACAACATCCTCTTCAACGGGTCTGTAGACGCTTTAGCATGGTGAATCCCAATCGTAACCCACGAAGGTCCCCTTTCGTGACTTCGGATCGAGCTTGGCTCGCTTATGTGGGGGGATCAGCATATAGCAGTCTCTACCAAAGACTTTCAACTTAACGAGTGTCTTCTTGCGCCCGAACCACAGTTCGGCTGTCGTTTTACCATTAACTGAGTCTGATTGAGTGTGAAAACGGAATAGTTTACAGCTTCGGCTCAGAAACTTTCGTTCAGACTACTTACGTGGATAGCTAAAGTAGCTGCTTCAACTACTGTTCTCATCTCTCGTTCAATTCGACAATTTTTTTCAGGAGTATAGCCATTCGAGAAGGTGTGGAAAACACCTAGCTCTTCCAGCAGTGCCTTCGTTTTCGCATTTTTAATATCCTCGCCATTGTTTGACCTGAGGCTTTTCAGTTGCTTCCCAAATTCATTTTCGACAAGCTTTACAAAGTGCTGCAGCTTCTAGTGGGCTTCTTCCTTCTTCTTCAAGAAGTAAATGGTCCTGTAATGCGAGAAATCATCCTTGAACAAGAGGAAATATTTGGCTCCCCTGAAAGATGGCTTGTTCATGTTCCCGAGATCCACGTGCATCAAGTTCTAGTCCGCTGAATGAAACACCCGGTGCTGTTTTCCCAAGGAGCTGTTTTTTTCGCAGACTTGGTTGCCCCAGTCGTCCGTGTATGCGATGCTGTTCCTGTAAAGTAAGGCTCTGACATATCGAATGTTTTGGTGAGCTATCCATTTGTGCCAAGTCTTGACTAAAGTGGCGGCCAGGAACTGCTTTACTTTCTCCAGGCGTAGCTCCATTCGAAATAGACTGCCTTCGTGAACATCCATCGCAACGATCTCCTTCCTGTCTGGCGTCTCGACAGGAAGTAGATCGTAGCGATTTCCGACGGAAATGAGGTTGAAGCTCTACTTCGGCCCGTGTAAAACATCTTGTAATATTATATTCCTTTGAACGCCTCGAACTTCACGATTCCGATGCCGGTTCCCTCCAGTCAAATCGCGTCCCAGTCGACTGTCGGGGTTTCCAGGAGACAAAATCGGTGAACAATCTTCGATGAGGCGTCATGTGCCATGTCGCTGGTATCCTGGTACCAGTCCTGGCATGAGTTCTGCCTGGACTTGATGTCGTCCAGCTTTGCGGTTGTCAGACCTACAGACGCCAGTGTTCTCCGGGCAGACTGTCCTGACTCGTTTCTGTTCTTTACCTTCCTGTCGGTGGTCCTGGGCTCTGGAACAGTCCATGGCGAAGTGTCCCTTCTGTTCAGAAGTATTGCGCGTGTAGTTATTTTTGCAGTATGTGAGATACTTTGAGGACGGCTTATTACGGCGATAACGCTTGGTATGTCCTTTCTGCTTATACCTAAAACAGATTGCTGGTAGGTTATCCTGTTTGGCGGTGTTCTGGTGGCCCTACTTCCCATGTATCCTGACTAGTATAACGTTCTCTGGACGGTCCTTCTACTGAGCCTATAAAGGTTTTTGCCAGAAAAAATCTTTGTCTTTAGATTACGAGCAATAGCTGAGTATTTAAGGATGCTTTATTAGTAGAGTGCAAGTGTCAAGTTTCCTTGCGGATCCGGATGCACTGCAGCCCAGCTGGCTAATTGTTCTACATCATATTGCCTTACTCACGCAACTGTTCCGAAATGTTGTGCAGGTCCTTCAGGGGTTGAGTTTGGAAATCAATTGGTACAATTTCACTGTTCCTAAATATGAGCTATCTTTTGTTGTCCAGCGCATTGCAGCTGCACAAGATTGCATTGCTGTTTCCGGTGCCATATCACAAAGTCGGCAGCTAGTGTCGCCGTTATATAGACCCATTTTCCTTAGGTGCTTGTTTTTAGCTACGCCCTACTTAATGACAGTAGTCCTACAGCTTGGTTAGAGTTAGGTTCTTTTATAATGACCTTACTATGGTTTAGGCTTCGTCTGTTTTCCCAGTACTCCTTGTGTTTGTTGCCAGTCCACTTTCTTACTTCTAGGCGACTCAACTTTTTTGTAATACCCAAGGCAGGTTCAGGTCCTATTAATGATATAATAATAATAATAATAATAATAATAATAGCCTTTATTGTCCAACAGGATTTCCTACTTACAGGACAATATAATAGAAAGTACAATGCAGAAAAAAATAAGTATTACAGGAAAAAAGAAAAAAAAAAAAATACAAAAAAATTACAGGTGTTGATAGTATATGGTGGCTCTTTAGCTTCCTAGCTCGTCAGCTTTCTCGTTTCCCTCGATATCGGTGTGACCCGACGTCCAGACAAGTGTGACTTTATTCTGTCTGGCCAGGTCATTCAGTGTGTCGAAGCAGTACTGCCTGGCTATCGGAGATGATATAGATGTGTGTTTCGGCAGATCATCTCTATATCTCTATCTATTTCGGCCGCTTGATTGGGCATAGCCTATCTTCATGTTTGCATTGTATATTCCTGATTCAAAATTGAATATGGAAATAGTAATTCAAACAAAAATATCAAAAAGTTTATATTTTCCCGGCTGATCACAAATGTTTGGCTAGAAGTAGACAAATATTCGTATTAATCACGATATCAGATTAAATCGTTTAATGTTAAATGAAACAAAATTAAGATCTGTAAAAATCTAAAATTAGTGTCCTATATAACCACAAATTACGGTATATTTTTCAGTTTACATAGAAAAAAAAAAGAAAACATATTTTTCGAGTGAATATAAATTTTCTTTTTGTTTTCGTTCGAATTTAACTTTTAAAATTTGCTTATATTTATAAATTAATTATTCAATAAGTACTAACGTTAATGTGTTGATATATTGATATTTCTGGGTTTTGAAGTATCGGAATCATGACTGTATTCTTCAATATTGATGGTTGAATTTATACAAATATTTTTTTTTTAAATTTAAATAGACATATACAAATTGTGATTATGTAATTCCTTCTTATCCTGCTATTTCACTGCATTACTCACACACACGAGCTCGAATCTCTCGAAGCCACCAGCCTGCGACTCATTCCGGGAAAAATCCCCGCCGGACCGTTAATCACTTTCAACTACGTTTTACGGCATTTGAGTGTATATAAACAATTTAATGGAAATTGCGCAATTATCGAGCCGAGTCGCAAGATCAATAATAGGTGGCGGTCTCGGGTAAATCAATATGCGATTGTGCAAATATGAAGAGAAGGAGACAACCAAGGCGGGGAACGAGTAAGAATATTTAAAGAAAGAAAAAATACAATTTGCAATGCGAGGAAATTTTACAGTTAGCGCGCGGGTTGCGCAATTGCTGAGCCGCATGCCTGGCGTGGAAATATCCTTGCCGGGAACGCGCGTTGCGCAATTCACTTCGTTTTTCGCAAAGATTATTTTGTTATATCTTGTAAAATAAGGAAATATATAATTAATACGAAAATGTATTTATCAAGATGAATTAAATAAATCAATACAAATATATTTTGTGATTGTGAAACAAATAAAGTGAATTTAAATAGAAAAGAGTATTTAATCACTTGGTCACATTTATTTAATAAATTAAATAAAAATGATTTGAAAATAATTGATAAATTATTTCCACATTTAGCTCTGTGACATTTTGACTTACGTTACATAAGTACTTTAAACAAATGCACATTAAAACAACTACTTCCCGGGAAAATACCCCGCCGGACATTGAATTACATACTGTACACCTGCTGTTCCATATCAATAAAATATTGCATTATGCAACAATTTTTTGATCCGAGAAAAAATCAATGTAAAAAATGTCACAAAGCTAAATATGGAAATAATTTATTAATTATTTTCTAATCATTTTTGTTTAATTCAAGTGTATTTAATATAATGTTCAACCATCATTTGTCTAGCTTTTGAACAACTGAGCCCGTTTTCCTGAAATTGGTCGTACGTTTCGTTCGTATGAACTCTGTCATTTAGATAGGAATTTACATGTGAAACCGAAACGTGCGATCAATTTCAGGAATAAAGCCTCTACTGACGATGCCACATATAAATTACGCAAAAAATTGCGTTTTGTGTTATCTTTCCAATTATATAAAACAAGTAAAATTAAATTTCAGACCTCTGGTCATTTCTAGAACAAGATAATTATGTTTTATGTATATTAACTTCTTCTTCTTCTTCTTCTGCTATCCCTGCTCCTTAAGATGTCGGGTAATGTATGTTAACAAAATCATAAAATATAGTTAATTCTGGTAAAAATGCGGAATACAGATATATTATTATTATTACTTATAATAAACCTTAATCATTGATAATTCAGTTATTTCCAACATATCAAAAACTCTATGATTAAAAATCCCTTGCTCTTAAAGAAGGATTTCATCAATGGGCAATAAACAAACACTAAATTTGGTCGAATTAAACAAATCATATAAAAATACACACAAATTGCATTGTACGTATTTTTGTGTGATTGAAAAAAAAAAAACAAAATTTTACAATCAATTTAGTAAATATGCATTAATTCAAAATGAATATTTTGTTTATGCATTTTTGCAAATCTAGTATAAAAGTTACATAAATAACAATTTCAAAAAGGTCCATAAATTTCGAGCTGTTGCAAAATTCATACACCGCCCATTACAACCGTATTTACTAAATTCATATTAAAACCCTATGCACGCATGAAAATAATATTAACAAATAATAATAAATAAAACATATTTTCAGGATTTATACGAGTAATTCGTCATTCGCAGATTTTTTTTCATTTACATCTTTTTCGTCACTAATATTTAACAAATTGTAAATGAAATGATGCTCGAGTTCTTTTCTCTTCTTCTTTTAAATAGAAGAAGAGTGAAGTAATGATGGTTTTAGTAAAATGGGAAAGATTAATTGAAAATAATTAATAAATTATTTATTGTTTAGCTCTGTGACAAAATTCATATTTATTAAAGTACAAATTCAAAATTATCAAACTTGGTAGGGATGGAAAGAGAAAGTTTCAAAGTTTGTTTTTAATAGATTATAAATGTTCATTGCGTCCACCGTTTGATGCACGACAGCAGTGATGCGGTTCCACAGATCATTCAGAATTTCTGATAAAGGCGAGACGTAAACAGCTTCCTTAACATAATGAGGTCAGATCAAGAGATTTCGGTGGCCAGAAGTGTAGAGCCTGGTCTACACTTCCCTTCCGACCTATCCAGCGCTGAGGAAAGAATTCATTCAAAAAGCCAGGTTCTTTTCATACAGTTGATTGGGGTATTCTAAGTTATTTACTATCTCTATTGGTAGACGTACTTAGATTACGAACAAAACTTGTTTCAATACGGCGTACATCATCCTCAGACATACGCAGAAGGCCTGCGCTAATGGATTTTCCAGTTGGTGGTTCAATACCGAATTTGGTACGAAATTCTTGCTGCACTACAATTTGCGAGTCACTTTTGCTCCATCGTAGCCATCTCACTAACAACTGACTCCTAAAAAAACTTCCAAGCTTCTTCTTTTCATGACTACAAAGTTTGCTAATTTTGGATTTATACTTTAATAAATTCGATTTTTTAAAAATCGATTTTATTAATTTTTCTCGGAATGAGTCGCAGGCTGGTGGCTTCGAAAGATTCGAGCTCGTGTGTGTGAGTAATGCAGTGGAATAGCAAGATTTGTAATAACCCTGAATATTGTAAGTTTCATTTCAAAGTACTTCAAATATTTTTTTCTCCTTTAATCGCATGCAGCTCTACAAGCTCTAAATGATTTGCCTTTGGTGGATCTGATGAATAATAGTATTCACCGGATTAGTTCTGTTTTGTTCTTCTAGTTAAAATAAAAAATTGCTGAATCTTGGCAAGACTAGTTTCCATTCTGAAAACCTGCGGTTTGTGATATCACCTCTGGTGGATGATTCTTCTTCCTTAATGAACTTCTCAGGAAAAGCGGCCTTTTGCCGCGGAGTTCCCTTACATAGCAATGTTTTCATTCACTAAGTGTTAGTGATCATCTTATCTTCGTTCGACGATTAACTACCAGATTGGTTCATGTAGTCAAAACTTCAAATATTGATAGGAAAAGTTATTATAATAATAAATGTAATAAATTGCGCTATTGCCATTTCTTTTAAGTAAAATCATCAACAATTTGATCATATAAGGTAGACAAACCACTTTGTTATTAGCCTACTAAAAGGAATATTTTGATAATATGGAATATCAATTACGAGGAAAAAATCAGTAATTAGGTTACAAAAGATATTATTTTTTTCTATTTTAATTTTTAGTTTTTTTTATAGTTCAATAAAAAAAACGCATGCTGTACAGTACAATTTTCGAGCACGGTTGCCTACACATAGGAACGGTAACATTCACTTGAGTATTATAAAACTGTATTGTGCTGCCACCTATTGACACACAGGCAAATAACTAACTGCAATTTTTAGCTTTCTCATATCAGTTTGTGTCCTAATTACTTAATTTCCTTCGTAATAAATATAATTAGTTCAACCACAAACAGTAGCGTTTGTAATAAAATCATCAGTTCAATAAGATGATAAAAGTATCTTCCAAAATTCTAGCGAGAAAAAATGTTTTCAAACGTCTGTTAAAAACAATACAGAAACAGTTTTGTAAGATTGAAGTAGTAATGGACAACTGCGTACATCGGAAAGCTTTCAACGTCATTCAAAATCCATTTCATTTCAATTTGACCCAAAAGAGCATTACAAGAAGAATATCATTAATCCAGGCAAATGTTAAGACCGTCTTCCAAAACTTCACCGATATTTTCTGATGAAGATTATATAAATATTGGGATTAGAACCGTCGACCTCGAGCTACATCTTGCTTCAGGAAACAAATAGATGTAAGATGTATGGAGAGGCTGTGGAAAGAGTTATCGGGTATGAAGTAAGGTTGAGTGGATTAGGGAGAGAGAGGTTGGTTAAGGACGTATGGAAAGCGATGAATAGTGAATGGAGGATGGATCGGAAAAAATGTATGAAAGAGTTGGACTGTCTGAGTATGTGGAGACTGAATGATTGGAGAAGGGAGTAAATGTAGCTGCATGGATGAGGGTAAGACTGAAAGAGGTGGAAGAACAAGAAAGGCAAGTGTGTATTGACAAGATGGAATAAAACCCGATGTATGAGTGGTGACAATTATATGTGATCTAGATAACCTTCACAAACTTTAAATTTAAAGAAACAATGAAAATTTTAATATTAACTAAGGGGTTTTGATTTCATGTCAGACGTATATTTAATGGAACTGGATTGAATGACAATATTAGTTTAGTTTATATAAGTTGTATATATTTAGTTATAATTTGTATGCACTCATATCTTTTAGTATATTTTTTGCATTATAACAAGTTAAGTGGAGGAACCCTTTTAGTTGGTCTCAACTAACTAAACTTCGCCTGTTCTGTAATTTAAATTGTAACAATATTTTTTTTTCTCGAATAAAAACAATTTATTATTATTATTATTATATTTCGGCAGAGGATAAAGTAACCTTGGCTGGAGTCAGGTGTCGATCGGTAGAGAGAGGATGGAAGGTATGAATGGGGGAAAGTTATGGCAAGTGTGTGTTCTTTGGCTATGGGAGGGATACATGGAGGCATTTGTATGATAAATTTGAGGAAGTGTGTACGGTATAGATGGTAGAAGAAAGTTAGATGAGTGGTTAAGGGAAGATGGAGCTAGCGTAGACATCTTGAAGAGATTGGAAAGGGAGAAAAAAGTAAGAAGAAGGGATAATTAAATATGAAGGGAAGGCTAAGTTATGCTTTTGTTTATCTATTTTTATTTTATGTATGGATTAATGGATTATTTTAATAGCATTTGTTTTGTATTATGTAATGAATATTTTTGTTTGGGATACGAATAATGTTTTTTTATAAATTAAAATGGTTGTCCTTTCTCCTACTTATTTTTTATTAAACTGAATATATTTCGGAAACTATGTTTCCATCTTCAGTAGTTAAAGTTATAATAAATATAAATAAGTTGTCGGCTGTTGCACGGTCTATCCAGCGCTATGGAAGTGTTTCCTCCAGATAATTTCTAACGACATGGTACCAGCGAGGTGGAGCTTAATCTTGTTAGAAGATATACTTCCCTCCGTCCTCATGCAATTGAGGCATCAACCAATTGATCAAAATTTGATAATGGACTTACCGTTAATAAACAATAAACAATAATATGTAGCTCCCGTTATTGTGCTTTCTTTAAAAAGAATAAAGGATCAAACACCTTTGTGTCTCGGACAACACCCCATCGTTCCAATTTTATTGTACCAATCGCAAATCGACTGTCTAGTAGGTGGTGATTTTCCCAAACGTGTTTGAAAATGTGGTTTTACAACAGTTACAGAGTTCGTCTTGGCTAATTCAAGCGCGTAATATGCTGTCTCAGTAGAGTTTGCAGCTATTTTAACCATTATGCTTGCGCAGTACTGCGCAAAATGCATTTCAATATCACTAATAAATTTTGTTTTATATAATACCAAGTGTCTATTACTTTAATAGTAATCTGGTATTTAGTTTTATTGTTTCTGTGATTCGAGAACATTCATTGGATTTGTGTACGTTTAAATTAAAGTAGCTTTTGTACACGTTATTCTTTATCGTCTCAGTCTAAACGAGATTTATAATTAATACATAATTAATGGTTTTAATATTTAGACATTGGTAGTTCATATTGTATGAAATAAATATGAATAAATTATTAAAAATCAACCAATAAAACACAGATTAGATTGAATAACTTTAAATTCTCTTCTAATCTGTGTTTTATTGGTTGATTTTTAATAATTTATTCATATTTATTTCATACATAACATATATTTTGTCACAGAAAAAAACAACGTATAAGTTAAATT
Source organism: Philonthus spinipes (assembly GCA_963082785.1). Lineage (NCBI taxonomy): Eukaryota > Metazoa > Arthropoda > Insecta > Coleoptera > Staphylinidae > Philonthus > Philonthus spinipes. The sequence goes on from OY720314.1 coordinate 8,052,308, forward strand.
TAATATTTAACATATATTATCCAATGATTAGTATAAGAGAAACACTTGTAAAAACTTTATAATTAATTGTAAACTATTGAAAATGACTACATCCTAGTCGAAATACGTATTTATTAATAATAAATATTTGTGAAAACAGGGTTTTACCAATGTTTTTCTTATATTAAGTCATGTGTCAACTTTTTCTATAGAAGTCCTGCGGATCGTCTGCTATCTCAGTCGTGGCCTGCGCGCTTTTCTGATTTCTCGCCTCTAGGATTACCTTTTGTGGGGCTATGTAAAATAAAAAGGGTACCAGAACCGACCTCAAACTCGGGAAGACTAAAAAAATAACATAAGACAAGCTACTACTGAGATTTTGGCTGAAATATGTTAGCGTGTAATGGGATCAATATTGCACTTCGCGCAAATATGCATCGAAATAGAATTCTCCTGGTCGTTGATTGAAGTATTGAAGTTCAAAATAATTAGGAATAAAACTTGTAGTGTTCACCTTTAATTTTCATCTGTAATAATTTGGTTGCATAATTGCAGTGCCTGCAAATGGGTCATTTGTAATTTGACACCCTTTACATCACTGAGACACTATTTTTTTGGTCTTCCAAAAAAAAAAAAAACACCCCGAGTAGTATTATCCATTCGTGAATTTCAAAGTTTTAGTGTCATGTCACTGAGGAATCGCTACACTTTTGAATCTTTTTAAAAGTTATAAAAGATAAAGTACTGGCGAATATGGAATGAGAAGTTAATTAATAATGTTGCATGTTAAACTTAATGTTTTTCGCATGGTATAGCCCTGATTATCTGAAGTAATTGAAATTCGATAAATTTAATAATATTTTTTTTTTTTTTAATTTATAATCAACATCATATTTTCCACATTTTTTTAGTATGTATGTATGTAGCAACAGAAAATAAGTAAATGCGAGTGGACAAAGCAACTCGGTTTTAATTGAAATTCATTTTGTCGTGGGCAAATTCGGTTTTACAGCGGAATTATAATAAATTCGGCAAACAAATCATTTACTTTGTCAATTACGCGTATTTGCATAAAATTCATTGGATTTGTGACGCTTTTGAATACGTGTTTATTTTGAATTGGGGGCGAGTTCGTTTGCGAGCGAGCAGTGAGCGTTATTATGGACGAAACGGGAATATATAAACAATTACGTTCGGATTCATTTTTCGCCGATTGGACGTCACATCAATTCCGAATTACGCTCGGCGAATGTTTTATTTGATTTTATTTTAATTGAATTATATGTATTTAGTGCGCTAACAAATGTTGCTCGCGGGTTTTATTTTATTTCGGTCCTGACAAAGAATATGTTAATGTGTAAATTTGTTGTTAAATCTTTAATTCGATTTTAAAACCAATATTAATTATTCATACTAACATTTCATTATTTTTTTGTTATATTATTTAAACGAAAATACTTGTCATTTCTCCTACTTATGGAAACTATATTTCCATATAAATATAAAACAATATTCATTCACTTGGTCACAGTTATTTAATATTACTATATTTCCATCTTCAGTAGACGGAAATATATTTCCGAAATATAACTAGTTTAATAAAAAATTAATGGGAGAAAGGACAACTATTTTTATTTGAATAATTAAAGTCTCTACAACCACCAACAAACATTAAGATTTTTTATACGCCATGGAATTTGACACGTACTGTTTGAAGGTTTTTAGTAGTGTTGTGCAAAACCGAGTGAATTTTGTAATCGAGTATGTCTGAATAACCAATTTTAAGTAGATTACGTTAATAATAATGATAAATTGGAGTTTATTAATAAATAGGTGACCCTTCCCAATATTAATAACATAAATAACATTAAGAAAATTGTTATATACTTAATATTGCAGTGACAAAAAAATCGAAAAGATCGACTTTGCACATCTCTAATTTTTACTACCCGGAAATAACGTGGGTTTTTGCCATATATGTTATGTGTTAGATCGGGGACTTATTGAACGACCTGTTGATAATAATATATTTTTATTCCAAATAGGTAACAGAAATATTTAAATTATTTTATTAATTTAGTCTTATATAACTTCGTTATATGTGCCTCTCTATTCCTCAGTGTGAGGTGTATTTACATTATATGATTTTATTATACGAGGGTGGTTTGAAAAGTCCGTGCAAAGTCCGATAGATGGTGCGTATCGAGGTCATGTTTGGTTAGTATCATCTCTTGAATGAACGCACACCAAGTTTCAGCCATATTGGTTTATTTCTTTGTGCGTGGCATTCGTGTAAATCAAGGAAGACGAGTGATTTTTAGGATATGGATGAAAAAGAATTTCCTGTGGTAAATAAACATTACTTTATGAAAGGCAAAACGCCTCACGAGACTAAATAGAAGCTTGAAAAGCATTATGGTGACTCTTCACCTTCGATTAGAACCGCTAATAAGTGGTTTCAAAACTTTCGGTCCTGTGGAGGTTACGACTCCAGGAATCATTGATAAAATCCATGAAATGGTGATGGATGACAGAAGAGTTAAGGCGCGTGAGAGCATCTCGACTGAAAGGGTACACAATATTTTGAAAAAAAAAACAAAAACATTTGAACATGAGAAAGCTATCCGCAAGATGGGTGCCGCGATTGCTCACGTTTGACGAAAAACGTAATCACGTAATCGTGTGAAGTGTTGCTAGGATGATTTGCAGCTGTTCCAGAATAATACGGGGGACTTTAAGCGTCATTTCGTCACTGTGGATGAAACATGGATACACTATTATACTCCTGAGACCAAACAGCAATCTAAACAATGGGTTACCAAGGGGAAATCTGCACCAAAAAAGGCGAAGATCGTTCCTTCGGCCGGAAAGGTTATAGCGACTGTCTTTTAGGATTCGCAAGGGATAATCCTTGACTATCGAAAAGAGTGAAATTATTACAGATGAATGCTCGTGATTGGCCCATAAGAAAGTCCATCACGACAACGCACCAGCACACACCTCAGCAGTTGTGGCTGCAAAATTAATGAAAATAGGATTGCAAATCGTTTTACATCCCCCCTATTCTCCAGACTTAGCTCACTCGGACAACTATTTGTTCTCAAATTTGAAAAAATGGCTGATGGTACAAAGATTTCATTCAAACGAGGAGGTGATTGCAAACACTAATGGATATTTTGCAGACATGGACAAATCCTATTATTCGGAAGGGATAAACAAGCTGGAACATCGTTGGAAGAAGTGTATAAACCTAAAAGGAGACTATGTTGAAAATTAAAAAAAAGATTTACCTCAAATACGTTAGTAGTTTTTATTTTTGCACAGACTTTTCAAACGCCCCTCGTACATTAATTATTTAGAATATTTATTATTTTATAATAATAAAAATAATAATATCTTTATTTGTCCAACAGGTTATCCCAATTAAAGGAACTAAAATACATAATATAACTTGCACACAAAAATAAAATTAAATGTTAGATTGAAATTAATAATTAGTACTAATTACAATTACATCATTAAATTATTAAATTAATGCTGCGCCTAAAAAAATATATCATTAAAGATTCTGGTAGCACTGCGACACAATTGCAATCGGTGATCGAAATATTACGTAATTTTTTAATTTATTAACTAACTAAATATTTTTATTCATGTACTATTGATACATAGTTTAAATAATTATTTACAATGTATTTATAGAGTTACGTTCACATATAATATATGAAATGGCTAACGACGGAAGGTTTTTCCTCCTTTAATTTATTATTTTTGAATATTTTAAATTTTACATTAACAAAAATAATAGAAATGATCGATTTTTCAATTGAATTAAAAATATCAAGATTTCACACAGAAACAATTTATAAATATATGAAATGGCTAACGACGGAAGGTTTTTCCTCCTTTAATTTATTATTTTTGAATATTTTATATTTTACATTAACAAAAATAATAGAAATGATCGATTTTGCAATTGAATTAAAAATATCAAGATTTCACAGAGAAACAATTTAAAAATATGAAATGGCTAACGACGGAAGGTTTTTCCTCGTTTAATTTATTATTTTTGAATATTTTAAATTTTACATTAACAAAAATAATAGAAATGATCGATTTTGCAATTGAATTAAAAATATCAAGATTTCACACAGAAACAATTTATAAATATATGAAATGGCTAACGACTGAAGGTTTTTCCTCCTTTAATTTATTATTTTTGAATATTTTAAATTTTACATTAACAAAAATAATAGAAATGATCTATTTTGCAATTGAATTAAAAATATCAAGATTTCACACAGAAACAATTTATAAATATATGAAATGGCTAACGACGGAAGGTTTTTCCTCCTTTAATTTATTATTTTTGAATATTTTATATTTTACATTAACAAAAATAATAGAAATGATCGATTTTGCAATTGAATTAAAAATATCAAGATTTCACACAGAAACAATTTATAAATATATGAAATGGCTAACGACGGAAGGTTTTTCCTCCTTTAATTTATTATTTTTGAATATTTTAAATTTTACATTAACAAAAATAATAGAAATGATCGATTTTGCAATTGAATTAAAAATATCAAGATTTCACAGAGAAACAATTTATAAATATATGAAATGGCTAACGACTGAAGGTTTTTCCTCCTTTAATTTATTATTTTTGAATATTTTAAATTTTACATTAACAAAAATAATAGAAATGATCTATTTTGCAATTGAATTAAAAATATCAAGATTTCACACAGAAACAATTTATAAATATATGAAATGGCTAACGACGGAAGGTTTTTCCTCCTTTAATTTATTATTTTTGAATATTTTAAATTTTACATTAACAAAAATAATAGAAATGATCGATTTTGCAATTGAATTAAAAATATCAAGATTTCGCAGAGAAACAATTTAAATCACTTCTATTCCCAACGCGGATTACGCAGAATGCAAATTTCATTACTTACCGTTACTCACCTCATAACCACATCTCAATACCTCAGTAAACACCGACTGTTATGAATAATGAAACAGGAACGAAAAAACTAGAGGAAAAAAAAAAACGGTGCGCGTTATGTAATTGTTACGGGCAATTAGAAACGTGTAACATTCTTGGGCGGGGAAATGGAAACGCGCGGCCTTTTATCTGCGAAATTTATCGCCACCGTAAATAATAATAATTGTATTATTTTCATCTTTGCAATTACGAGGCGCTGTTCAATGTCGAACTGCCCGGTGGAGTCGTAAATGCAAATTCGCACGCCCGAGAACGTTTTCGCCAGTGGGTTAATGATTATTTTTATCGCCTCGTAAAAATCAATTTTTATTGTTGGATAGACAATTAGATCGCGAAGTGTTGCTTATTGTTCTTCAACGTAAATGACAATGCTTAATACAATTTAAAATATAGTAAAGAAAGCACGTGAAGGCTTTAAAGTTACTTGTAATAAATAAAAAAAATTAATTAATAAATTAATTTACTTTAAATAGAAAAGAGTATTTATTCACTTGGTCACAGTTATTTTGTGAATTTACGATAACAACAATACAAGAACGCAAATCCTTCCTTTTCCCGTCATTACCTCCATACAAGTAAGTATTCATATTATATGATTTTGTTATTATACATGAAACATGAAGATAATCATGGATTTGGCTATATACCATAGGACTTTCCAACAAATTTATTAATTAATTATCGTTATAAGTAGCAATTATAATAATAATTTCCACAGTATTTACATTAATCACTTGGAAAAACGTTATTAAACATACAGAGAGGTTTTTTTTTATCAGTATACATTATGGGAAGTGAATAACTTCAAAAAAAAAAAAAACGCGAGTCAAACGCAATGTGTGTATGTTTAGTTGCTTATTTGGCATATATGTGTTCAATTGCGTGTTATAGGCAACTAAACACACACACATCAATGCGCTTGACTCGCGTATTTTGCAGGTATACATAGGGGAAATGTATACTGTTAAAAAAAGCTCTCTGTATATTATTAAAACTTTTATATAAAAGCTTCGTTTGTTCCACAATTATGTTTTTAATTAATTATTGTTTGAGCAAAAATATAAAAAAATACGATGTACGTTTTTTCTTATTATTACGTTTATTTCTAGAGAAAATTTTAAAATTTTTACATATTTACACAGTATTTAAATTGTTTACCCCGACAGAAGGGATCCTAAGTGAAATAATCTTATTGTCTAAAGGAATTAGTGAGTAGAGATTTTTAATGAAGTATAAAGTAATAAGATGGAAGACAGTGTATTGGCAATAAGACCTTATTTACAGTTGAAAACTTTTGTATCTTTTGGAAAAGTACAAATCGGGGAAAACACGAATATTTGCATTTTATAGTTACTCAATTGCCCTCTAATACATACAATAATACCATCTGCGTCTGAATCAAGATTTCTCCTATATAAATCATCCATCTGCAAACCAAAAAAGGTAATAATAACGTGGAGCTAATATTGCGTTCCATTAATAATCAATCAGATGCGGTGATTTACGATCGTCGCTTTTTTCAAATTAACAAATCGGAATTTGAGAAAGAAAAACGGCCAACTCACATCGAGTACATATTCCTCAAACGAGGGCACCGCAATTATTACACTCGCTTTTTTATGAACATGAATGAAAACGGAGCGCGTTCTTGAATTAAATCAGTACATACCGGCAGAGTCATGAGACCTACTTACGTGTTTTATGTATTATAGGAGTTATCTTATTTGACATTTACCCCGAGTTGTCTTTGTATATAAAATCTTGTTTTATGATAAAAATTGCAACATTTAAAGAAAATCAATAAATTAATTAATTTAATGATTGAATATAACAGTAACTATTCACGGTGCGGCGATTTTCCACGTTTAACCATTTAATTTCGAGAAGCTTACGACTTCCGCAATCCAAAAAATAATCCTAAGACAATAGCTTTGTATACGTTGAATAAGTAATTGCGATAAAATAATTGATTCGCAGAGCAATAGATTGAATTTTGTCACTTAAAATTCACGATTATAAATTAAATAACAAGAATTTGAAAATAATTAATTATTAATTAAATTATTTTCCCTATAGCCTTCATTTTAAATGTTTTAGTTTTTTGTATTAAATATTTTCGAATCAAATATTGTTGCATTATACGATATGTTATTGTTATGCAGCAGCAAATGTCTATTATTAGATATTTGTTAAAGTACTCATGTAATATAAGTTATAATGTCACAGTGGATAAAGGGAAAATAATTTATTTATTAATTAATTAATTTCAAATTCTATTTATTTATTTATCAAAATATATGTACAATTTTCACACGTATTGCATTTGTCATTTAAAAATATAAACTATAAAAATATATAAAAAAAATAATTATTATAAGAAAAAATAAAAATAATAATAAAACACATTAGAATACAAGAAACAACCCATTTTGTTTCTCACATTTTAATATGTTGAACAAGAAATGAATTAAATAGTATCCTGCAGAAATTCCGTGACCGAATAATATTCTCTCACAATAAGCAGTTCTTTTAGCTTACGCTTGAATAGTTTCGTATTTGTAATATCTTTTATTACTTTTGGTAATTTATTGTACAGAGAGAGTCACATATAATATCGGCTTTCATTAAACAATGTTGTATGATGTACAGGTACGGATATATTATCTAGGTGTCTAGTAGCGAATGATGTATTAAAGAATCTATTTGTAAAAAAAATATTTTTATGTTGGTACACATAAAGACAGCTGCAATATATGTACAACGAGTAAAGAGTTACGATTTTCAAGTTTTTTAAAGTGAGCGACAGTGTCTTTTGGAATAAGAAAAAGTTATCCTCCTTATCAGTTGCTTTTGCAATCTGAAAAAAGTCCCATTGTTTAAGAAGAACCCCCCAGATAATTAACCTTACCTTAGATTAGGTCGCTACTAACACAAGCATAGTAAAATGCTATTAATAGATTCACGATTATGATATGGTATATAAGCCTATGATTACTAAAACCTGTGCTAATGCATTAATACATTCATTTTTAATGAAAGAAAAAGGAGGTTTGTTTAATTGAAATTTTATTTACAAAAATTTACAAATGTTTAGTACCGTGGTACTGACTGGTCTGTCTTCTAGGGTGAAAAACACCCTTAAAAAACCGACGTGCGGAGGTAGAGGGGCGCGCGCATGCCCTTAACATACAGATATCAGTCTATCTTTTAAATATACCCATAAAAATTTTTGTCTGAGCCAGAATTCGTTTTGTTAGTGTATATATTAACAACACTGCAATTGCAGTAGAATACGCAAAAAAAAAAGTTCGACGGTACCGAAATCTCGACATCCCAGACAAACATCTACATGAGTTGTGAATATTTATGTTGTATTGTTTTGTATTATTTCAATAGTCGAAATAAAGATTTATGTGTATTTTTTTATTAATAAATTAAGATTTTTGAAACTTTGTAATAAATAATACCAAAAATACAATACTAACCGGAATAAAAACGTATTTCCAATAAATTAATTAATTAAATGTTGTTTTTGTAAACAAACACATATTTTAATTAAACGTAACGATCTATTTGTATGAAAACTATAAACACACAAACACGGGCAAAAATAGGAAGCGCGAAATGAAATCATTATTTAAAACCCGGCCTGTTTGATATATGAATTCATAAAATTTAATTAAACAATCCATGCGGACAAACACCGTTCTTAATTAATATTAATATTTGCGCGCTCGTAATAAATTCTAATCTCTCATTTTTTCGTTTCCGATGATATGTAATATTCAGGATTCTGTGTGCACGGCATTTAATTAATTTATATAAGAGATTCGTTATTTGTGAAGTACAATAAATATTTGTATTGATTGATAGACGTAGCCACGCTCCATAGGAAATCTGTCCTCTAAAATATGTCTCTCTCTCTCCGAGGTATTTCATTCTGTCTGTTATTTATTGATCATATCGGCTTTAGATCCTTATCGTTTTCGTGGCCCAGATGGCGCTAAATTTAGATTGCACATCTGCTTTTATATCAAGTTGTTTTGGTGAATGTGTTTGACATTCTGTCAACATTATTTTGTAAGATAATTTAAGTGATAGTTTCTTGTATTATTGGTGGCCACGAGAAAATTAATGTGTGAAAATCTGCATTTGTGGCAAGCAGTTTTTAACGTTTTTGCATCTACTAAATAAAACAATAATTGTATATCGGTAAAATTTAATGTTCATTTGTTAAGTAGCAGTGTAAGAATATATGATAAGTTTGTCAGGTGTCTTGTCAGATGGCATTTTGAGTCTAACTCTTACATTAAATATACAGGGTGTCTCAGCGTTCGCGCCGAGTAGCTTTACGGCTAAATGTTTTTTTTTTTAAATCGGCTTTCGCAGGCCTATGTATGTCTATTAGGACCACATTTTAAAATTAGTTTCAAATATACAGGGTGTCCCATAAAAGCATGGCGTATCATAGTTATATTTTTTCTAATGGAATGACCCATATTTTATATTTTTTTCAGATTCTACATCAAAAATAAAGTTAACTTTTATAATATATTCATATGCCTAAACCTAATAATTTTTGAAATATTTAAATATTTTTGGAAAAAATGACGTTTCGAAAAAAAATCATAACTCTCAAATGGATGAATGAAAACAGATGAAATTTTGTACCAGTATATTAGACTAATGAGTAAATATTTTAGGCTATTTACCGGAATTTAAAATCTTAAGATGTTTTGATAATTTAACGTAACTCCAGAAATACATTCAAGGTCAAATTTCATGCTTATTTTAAATAGCACACCCTATATCTAATAGCCCTATCTTGTAGGAAATTTTATTGTCTTTCAAAAAGTATAAAGGTATTTTTTACCTAAACCTAATAGTTTTCAAGATATATGCATTTTCTTTAACTTTTGACATAATATTTATTATTCATAATATGGAAAGTCGATACATAGCGCCATCTATTGTTCAATTTAATACTTATTATTATTATTCCACAAAGGCAAGTGTTTAGTTATTGTTTATAAGTAAAGTCAGTTGATCCAACAAATGATTTTCGAGATATTTCCTAAATTAATACACTAATTTTATTAATTGTGAATATACTAATTGCATTATTTATTTACACATGTGTAAATTATTTGATAAAAAATTGTTAGAATTGTAAAACAAATATAACGAAATACATCAAATAAATTGACAAAATAGTATTAAAAGTAATTTATAATAAATTTTCAAAAATACTACCATTGAATACATAATTCAATTTTATTTTAAATGATATTTTGACATTTCTCAGCATATTATGTATAATTGATTTAAATGTATTATTAATTCTGCTTTCCATGTATTCAATTGTTGTGTGAGGAGTGCTGTATATTTGATTTGTAAGAAATAAATCCATGGGGATTAAATCAGCTTATTAAACCACCTGTTTTGACGAATATTCAATGGAATGAAACTTGTAATTGTGTCTCCTCATTATTAGTTACTGTATTCAAGGTAGTTTTTTTCAAATACTTCATACTGCCTACAGTTTTGAATGTATTTAAAACTTCCTCTACAGTCTTCTTATTAGGATGTCTTCCATAAGAGAACATTTTGTACACTAAGAAACAATCTTAATAACATTATATTATTATTAGAATCATGTTAATTCTTTTATTTAAGGGAAAAAATATTTTTTCAATTGTTAGTAATAATACGAATGTGTCAATTAAATTTGCTTATAAACAAAAGCCTATTAGAATAACTGGCAATAATAATTATTAAATTAAGCAATAGATGGCGCTTTATGTTACATTGCCATATTAAAATAATAATGATAATGACGAAAATTAACAAAAATGGATTTATCTTGAAAACTATTAGGTTTAGGTGTAGAATACTTTTATACTTTCTGAAAGACAATAAAATTTCCTACAAGATAGGCCTATTAGATATAGGGTGTGTCATTTAAAATAAGCACGAAATTTGACCTTGAATGTGCTTCTGGAGATATGTTGAACTATCAAAACATCTTAAGATTTTAAATTCCTTTTAATAGTCTGAAATATTCACCTATTAATAAGAAATACTGACACAAAATTTCATTTGTTTTCATTCATCCATTTGAGAGTTATGATTTTTTTTCTAAACGTCAATTTTTCCAAAAAAAATTAAATATTTCAAAAGTTATTAGGTTTAGGCATATGAACATATTATGAAAGTTAACTTTATTTTTGATGTAGAATCTGAAAAAAATATAAAATATGGGTCATTCCATTAGAAAAAATATAACTATGATACGCCATGCTTTTATGGGACACCCTGTATGTTTGATACTAATTTTAAAATGTGGTCCTAATAGACCTACATAGGCCTGCGAAACCCGATTTTGAAAACAATAAACCATTTAGCCGTAAAGCTACTCGGCGCGCACGCTGAGACACCCTGTATATATTCGATTTGGGAATATTAAGTGCATCAACGAAACATTTACTTGTGAATACATACAGAGTAAGTTTTGAGTTATACATTGCAATTTCTGATTCAAAATCAGAGATTTCATAATTTCTAACCCAAAAACATTTGTTACCTTATCCGTGGCCCTAATAGTTTTCTTTTTCTGTTAGTCACTACAGTAAGCCCTGTAGTGTGAAGTGTGTGTCCCTGTCTCGCTCATCTTTTATCCCTTACGCAACGTACCTATTAATAAATATCTATGTTTTAATTTTTTATTTACTTCAGGGATCGACCTTCTACCTTCGTTTCTTTTAAAGGATTGTTCTTTAGCGCTCGCTAAACCGTTAACCTTCATTTACAACTTAATTTTATGTTTAGGGATTTTTCCAAATGTCTTTAAAAATGTTAGAATATACCCTGTCTTTAAATCAGGCAATAAAATGAATATTGAGAACTATGGACCAATATCGATACTTACCAATGAATCATAATATACTAATTAATAAATTGTGTGAATATTATATTAATAACAACATAATTAATGTAATTTCATCTTATTTAGTTGATAGATCGCGAATATTAGAGTATGAGGGTGTTACGTCCTTTAGCTTTATAGCTAATTCTGGTGTTCCGCAAGGCTCCAATTTTGGCCCGCTATTATTTTTCTACTATATGCTGATGACTTAAAGATTTTTAGAAGAAGTGAAAGTGATGCCTATTGTGTTATTCTACAAAATGACTTTGACAATGATAATGATCTATGTCTCAACACAAAGAAGTGCTGTGTAATATCATTTTTCAGAAAACTAAATAAAATTCATCATGATTATATTATTAATACTATAAAATAAATCTTTGCACGAATGAAAGCATCACTCTAACGAGATACATTTTAAAAGAGGAATAGATTCCTGTAAATTGTTTTACTTTATACAGCGCCACCTGAAATGCGGAAACGTTAACGTTGTTGATTGAGCCAAAGGAAAATAGTGTTGTTGGAGTGAAAAAGAGCTACTTTTAGCTTTAAAAAAATACATATAGCAGTCTGTTATAGTCTGTGGACTATAAAATTCAGTTGTTGAATTTTATTTAAAATTAATTTATAAAAAATAAGTGAATAAATATTTGAATAGTGCATACTATACCTCCTAGTTTTCATTTTTATGTACCACCACTCAGGAATTCTTTTTATAAACCTTTCAATGAACTCCTATAAGAAACTACTATGAAAAGATCTGGGTTTTACTTTTGAATCAAAATTTACTTTCAATTCACAATTTTGAATATTTCAAAAAAGGCCATGCAAATGTGGTTTTATGTTTGATAAATTGGGAAAAGAATGAGCATCGATTGCCTAAAAATATTATATTGTTCATTAGTATGATCCAACTTAGAATATGCATAAACAATTTTGACACCATATACTGGCAGTATCGAGCGCCTTGAAAAAGTAAAAAACAAATATCATAGATGTATGGAGTTTAAATCGGTACATAAATTCATAACAGGGCAGAAAGACCTCCGTTCGATATTGATGGGTTAGTAGTCTAACCCATCAATATGTATTGTAAATATAAATATTTATAAAGAATTACAATTCTGCTGTCTGAATAAAGATGTGGATGTTAATAATTAAATAATAATTTTCTATTAATTGTAGAAATTTTCAATGTACAACATTTATTGGTTAGCGCTGTGTATCGTCCTCGGGCCCATCACGAATGTCTGTATAAATTGAATATAGGTGGAAATTTGTTTTGTACTTTTATAATTGTTTTATAGTTTTGCACATATAATTGGAGAGTATTGTTTAATAAGGAACAAATTAAATATCAAAACATTATCAGAACGTAGAATCGATGCAAATCTATGTTTATTATATCGTCTTGTGAATGGATGCAAGAGGACACGCTCAACTACGCTGTTTTATGAAGACATCTATAAAAACATCCTCTAGCAGCAACTTACCCGTCTAATAAAACTAGGAAATGAATTTAATAATTGCCATTGGTTCGATATACACCGGCACTCGTTTGTATATTTCGAACACTTACTAAAAATTAGAACTTGATATTTTGTTTATATCTTAGATCAATGTATCCTCATTCTATCGTCAAAATTCTTCACAAACCCTAATAATTTTGAAATAATGAATCAATTCTGCATCCATCGAAATCCAAGTATTACTCCCAAATACACATAACCAGCAGCAACACTTCAACAATTCATTAGCTCGTTTCATCAAGACAGTTAAATTTACCCAAAATATAATTTTGGATTTAATAACATATAGTCGATTCAGACAGTGCAGAAAGAACGTCAGTCAATAGCCCAGACAGACTAACACTAAATATTATAAATCACCGTAAATTTTTAAGGAAAATTGTATCAAAAATTGTTTGAATAATGATGTCATATATATCTCAACAAGCGAAACTTAAATAAAATATCTCATAACCGAAATCATTCCGACAAACAATTTGCATCGATAAAATCGATTGAAATCAAAGTGAAATCTCTTTGTCTCGCGGTTTATTTTTTGTGTGTGTATGCGCGCGAATGTGTGTGGTTGGTTAAGTGACCTAATGCCGGAGGTACAGCGCCTTTTTACAAGTGAAACTCGAGAAATCTTTAAATGAGACTTTCGCGCATCCTAAATGGACACTCCTGAATGGGCACGTTTAATCAGACAGAAAACAAAATTTGTTCTTCATCACAGGAATATTAAAATAATGATTATTAGTTTTAAATTGAAAATAATTAATTTACACATTTGAATAATTAAATAGCAAAGTTCTCATTTGAAAATCACCATAAATTCATAACAGGGCAGAAAGATCTCCGGTCGATAGCCCATGACAGACTACTAACCCATCAATATGTCTTGTAAATATAAATATTTGTAAAGAATTGTAATTCTGCTGTCTGAATAAAGATTGGATGTGAATAATTAAATAATAATTTTCTATTAATTGTAGAAATTTTCAATGTACAACATTTATTAGCGCTGTGTATCGCCCTCGGGCCCATCACGAATGTCTGTATAAATTGAATATAGGTGGATTTGAAGCACTGTATGATATTTGATATCACAGGCCTCTGTGATGTAGTTGGTAGCGCACCCGACCGGCAATCGGGGGACGTGGGTTCAAATCCCATCAGAGATGTTTCTTTTCCACTTTATATTTAATTAAATTTAAATTATACCTCAATGTTTTACATTAAAAATTTCTACAATTCATAAATATAAATATAATTTAAAAGGAATAACAATTTAGTTTAATTAATAATTATATCTTTAGCGACTTTATGTATTTAATATTAGTATATTTCTATGCAACATCACTTAGTCTGTTGGAAATTAAAGTTATTGTTATTATTTAATACGGTTTTTTTTTCTTAATCCGGATGACCCTCTTGATCTATACGTCCCTAATACAGTACAGAAAAGGCCCTGATTTCCACATAGAAACGTCCTCCAAACCTGGAGCTAAGGTAGCTACTGGTTTCCGCTATGGAAACGGATATAGCCTAGGATAACCGCCTTTTACATATTTTCGGCTAATGTATTTGCTGCCTTACGACAGGCCGGAATGACTTTTAGGTTGTCGGTTAGTGTCCGGTGTATACCACCTAACCCACCAATTATTATGACAACTAGCTTGATTGAATATCCCTGACGCAGCGAGCTAAGCTCGTAGATGAAGTCTCGATATTTCTTCAGTTTTTTTTTTTCATATTTCAAGACAATTTTTGCTTCTACCGGAGTCCATGACGACACGTCAGGCTTGTTGGCTTGTATTTTCATAATGAAAAGTTTAAAAAAATCTGACACGTTTCATTCTCCACGGCGGAGTCTATATCCCCAGGAGCGAAAGACAGCACAGCCGTATCATCTATTA
Source organism: Philonthus spinipes (assembly GCA_963082785.1). NCBI lineage: Eukaryota > Metazoa > Arthropoda > Insecta > Coleoptera > Staphylinidae > Philonthus > Philonthus spinipes. The sequence goes on from OY720314.1 coordinate 8,067,656, forward strand.
TTTACAATCTCGTATAAATCGTTAAACACAATAGAAAATAAAATTTTCTCTAATGGGTAATTTCGAGCAATCAACTTATAGAGCTGAACCACGAAGTAACCTGAAAAACAGGAAATATAACATAATATTGTCACGAAATCAGATTCAATCAATCTCGGAAATAAGTAACACAATATCTATTTATTTATTTAGAGTACACTTAACACATTTATTTACGCCACACTGTCACTATTTATTTACCACGCAATGTTGAGCACTCGGACGTTCGTGACTCGGACTGACTGCAGCGCCGCTAGCGCGCGCGCTTATATGCGTGTTTGTTTCTCGAACTTTCCGCAGCTTTCAATGATCCCGCGTTTACCGTCGCGTGCTCTGTAGAACATTCTAGAGTGATATTTCCAGTTTATTCTTTCACTTTCGTTACAATATACTAATCACAGAGCTTTTTCGTTAAAGGAAGATAAATATAGTATAGACTTCCTTTCAGGAAAATAATTTTAATTAAAATCTGTTTTTATTATTGAACCACTAAATGATTGAACACTTTTCCGCTCTAGAGTGCTTTGATTTTTGTTTTCTATTTTACATTCTGTTCGCACAAGTGAATAAAGAATAAAAACAGATAAAACGTAACATGTGTCATTATGTATTAAATGGTTTTACGAGTGGAGGTATCTTCTCTAACAAATTTATTTACGCCACACTGTCACTATTTATTTACCACGCAAAGTTGAGCACTCGGACGTTCGTGACTCGGACTGACTGCAGCGCCGCTGGCGCGCGCGCTTATATGCGTGTTTGTTTCTCGAACTTTCCGCAACTTTCAATGATCCCGCGTTTACCATCGCGTGCTCTGTAGAACATTCTAGAGTGATATTTCCAGTTTATTCTTTCACTTTCGTTACAATATAATAATCACAGAGATTTTTCGTAAAAGGAAGATAAATATAGTATAGACTTCCTTTCAGGAAAATAATTTTAATTAAAATCTGTTTTTATTATTGAACCACTAAATGATTGAACACTTTTCCGCTCTAGTGTGCTTTGATTTTTGTTTTCTATTTTACATTCTGTTCGCACAAGTGAATAAAGAATAAAAACAGATAAAACGTAACATGTGTCATTATTTATTAAATGGTTTTACGAGTGGAGGTATCTTCTCTGTTTCGAGTGATGTCTTTCAGTAACTGATTTTGTTCGAGCTTATCAATTGTGTATAATTTGCCTTCAGCCAACAGTTTGAAATTTTTAATCTTCGCGCCTGAACTTAGATCTCTTGCCTCTTTTAAATACTTCCATAGAATTTTCTGTTTTGATAGTTCTTCGTCTGTATAGTCATTGTTGGATATATATATTACTGTCTTTAATGTGTCATTATTTATTAAATAAAATTCTCCAATTTGTTAGAATTACACAACCTATAGCTTGGGGTTACTTTAAAAAAATCACATGTTCCTGAAAAAGCTGTAAGTAATCAATTCAATAATGACCCGCGTGGCATCCCACGTTAGTAGTATAGGAGATTTTTATTGGGGCTCTTCTTCTCGAGACTGATTACGTTATTCAGTAGTGTAGCAAGGTTTTTATTTTAATTCAACTATTAGATAAGGAATTACAGTTCTTAACTTTGAAAGAGTCTTTACCTCATAAGGTGTTCCTCGAGGATTCTCCTTGTCACCTCTTTTCTTTAAATTGTATTTTATCCACGTTCAAATTATTAGATTTATATTTTTTTATTTTTTTATTAAATTTATTATAATATAGATATATTTTTATTATTATTATCATACACAATCCTTCATTTGTGTAGCTAATTCTCTATATAAAGTAAATTAACAATAGGACGGCAGAAAGACCGATGGTCGATAGCCAGTTCCTGAAATATTTATCAACTATACTTATTACTATTTTAATAGGCAGATGCCCTTTCTTGTTCGATGAATTTTTTAAATACGCAATTTGATCTTATATTAAACATATCTTATTGACGAATGTAAATATTTATAGAAATACTTAACACAATAAACTTAAATTAAATATTTTATCCACGCTCGTAATATTTTACATTTTGATCATGACACAGTTCTTTTTCTCGAGACTGGTTTTTTTGTAATTCAGATACTAGGTAAATTAAAAAAGCAATTATACAATATTATAACTCATATAATAGTTTCACTAAATAACGTTACCATGAAAACGTTGCATTAATTTGTGCTAGTAACATAATTGTTTTACTTATATCAATTTTTTTTTTTTCGAAATTTGAGTGTTAAATACAATATATAGTAGGGTTCAACTAAATATTGTATTTGATACTCAAAAAATTTAAATATAATATATATAAATAAAAAATGATGAAACTTTAATATTTTTATTTTCATTTTGTTTTGCTATTTCATAATAAACCTTATATGGTTTCTATTCTCTAATTTTGGAATGAATTAATTAACCCGCTCACAAAACAACTATTTCATAACCGCGTGAAATAAATTCACACACACCCGAGCACACTCAAAAAGGATTATGTCAAAATTTTGTCAACAAACAATCCATTCCATCCGAAGCGGAAATCCAAAAGGTGAGAGTTTCTTTATTTATTCATTAACGATTACTTTTTTTTTCTTCTTTTTCTTTTCATTCGATTCGTTTGTGGAGCGTTTGGGGGGAAACTTGGAAAGTGGTCCCGCCACTCTTGTCTTCTTCTGCGCAGCGTACGCTTAATGAAAGTTTACGCCGATGATTGAATCGGACGCCGTGTCCGGCCTTTAGTATCAGATCTGCACTTTTGCGCGGAACACACGTTCGCTTCCAATATACGAGACACGATTTTGAAGGATTTCGCTTGGTTTTAATCGCGTTTGAGTTAAAATTTGTTCAAGTTGAGATACAGGAAAATCAGGTGGTTGATTTGTGTTTGCGTTTTCGACGCGCGTGGATTAATTACGGGGAGATCGATCGTGAAAATTCGAATGGAAAAGTGATTTTCTTCGTTTAATAAAAAAAGTAATTGTTATTAAAACTAAAGACATAAAATAACTTTAAAAAAATCTGAATTTAAAAAAAATTACAAAAGTGTGATTTATTAAAATTAATAAAAATATAATCTAAAAATTACTTCTGAAAAGTGAAAAAAGAAACAGTCAAAAACACAACTTATTTTTTTTTTAAATTAAATCACCTTATATCAAACAATTAAAAAAGTACAAAATTAACATAAACACAAAAATTCGAATTATTTTTATTCATCAAAAATATATATATAAACTTTCGATATTTGTGTTAATTTTCAATACTTATCCGTGTTTTCGTTTTATATTTCCGTTTCGTATGGGGTGCTGTTAAATAATTGTGCAGTGTGCTAAAGTGTGAGCTTTTGGGACTTATTTAATTTGCGCTGGATCGTTTTAATCGTAAGTTTACTCGGAGTTATTAATTTTATCAGGATTTCGGAAACTCTGTAGAAAGTTTAGTTTAAATAAAGAAAATAAAAAAAAAAAACAAAAAAAAATCATTACTCTAAAGCTCTTCATTAGATTTATAATTTTGTTATTTGTTATTAAATTTATTGTAATATAGATATATTCTTATTATAATCACATACAATCCTTTATTAATCCAGCTAATTCTCTATATAAAGTAAATTAACAATAGGATGGCAGAAAGACCGATGGTCGATAGCCAGTTCCTGAAATACTTATCAACTATACTTATTACTATTTAAATAGGCAGATGCCCTTTCTTGATCGATGAATTTTTTAAATACGCAATTTGATCTTATATTAAACATATCTTATTGACGAGTGTAAATGTTTATGGAAATACGTAACACAATAAACTTAAATTAAATAAAATAAAAATGATTTGAAAATAATTGATCAATTATTCTCACATTTAGCTCTTTGACTTTTGACTTGCGTTACGTAAGTACGTTAAACAAGTGCATATTAAAACAACTACTTCCCGGGCAAATATCCACGCCGGACATTGAATTATATAATGTACACCTGCTGTTGCGTATCAGTAAAATATTGCATCATGCATCAAATTTTGATCCGAGAAAAAATTAATGCAAAAGCAACAAAAATAACGTTACGTAATATAAGGCCATCTGCAGACACGTGTTTGTTTTTCATCAGTACAGCTCTGCCTTACACAATTTAAAGAGCTAAATGTGGAAATAATTTATTAATTATTTTCAAATCATTTTTATTTTATTTAATTTATTTAAATAACTGTGACTAAGTGAGTAAATACTCTTTTCTATTTACAATAAACTTATATTATTTTATTATTATTATTACAATATGTGCAATAAATAAACAATCCACTAAGATTGTTTATTTATTTTTTAAATTTTATTCGACGAAATTCAAAATTCCTTATATTACGGACGTTAATAAATCCATTCTTTTAAAACGACTCTATTGAGATTTAAAAAAAATTGTCACCCATGCTATTGAATGAAAATCTAGTAAGAATTCTATGACACCTAATTTACTCCTGCACTGATGTCAATGATCAAATTATTATGGGAAAACCCACAAACTTTTTAGAGATACAAGAAAATATAACTACCTAGGGTAATGGTACCACATTCACTCCCACTTGAATTGAATAATATCGACTATGAAATCTACTAAATTAACTTGTATTCATATAAATACAAGATCAATTACTAAACACTTAAGTATTTTACGTGACTTTTTGAATATCAGTCATTGATATAGTGGCTGTTTGTGTAGCTTGGCTTAGACCATCATGTGACTCTCATAATGTTGCCATCCAACTAATACCAGTAGATCGTTTTGCAAAACGTGGTAGCGGAGTCGCCATTTACATTTAAAATGGGCTACAATTTAAAATATATTCCACTCGGCAAATGAATGGCTTGAGCAAGTTTGGATAACTTACCAAATCAAATATTAGTGTTAGCTGCATATATAAGCCAGCTTACTCTGATTGTAATATCTTCTTAGATGATTTCCAAGAGATTATATCTGAAGTTTTTCTTAATTCACATGACATATATGCATGTTTGATTTCAATATAGATCTGCTTTCATAGACGAAACAATATGATACTCTACTATCACTAATAGACTCTGTAGGACTCAGACAAGTAATTGATCCACCTACAAGGGTTAATTATACATCATCTACGCTAATCGATCTAGCACTTCTAAGCGAAAACCTTAAACTAAATTGCTCAGAAGTTATTTATAGAAATATCTCTGATCATTTGATGACATTCGAAGAGTTAACTACGGACTTCAATAAATCCATTCTTTTAAAACGGCTCCATTGAGATTTTAAAAAAATGTCACCCATGCTATCAAATGAAAATCTAGTAAGTATTCCATGGCACCTAATTTACTCCTACACTGTTGCCAATGATCAAATAGCATTCTAGAATTATAATTTAATTCTAACACCACTGACAACAATGATTAAACTCCGCAATAAAGCATTGCAGGACTTCAAGAGGACTCGTCTTCAAACTAAGTGGGTCTTCGAAACTTAGTAACATCTTCAATTCTTAAAGAAAGACGCGCTTACTTGAACTACGTAGGTAAAAATAACTCTAGGAAGCAGCTGAAGCAGCTTTTGAAAGTACACTTAATATTCCATGGCACCTAAATTACTCCTACACTGATACCAATGATCAAATAGCATTCTGGAATTATAATTTAATTAACTTAATTAATATACATGCACCACAGAAAATAAAACTATGTCGTAAATCTCCGCAGCCATGGTTAACTTACACCATCAAAACAATGATTAAATAAATGCAATAAAGCATTGCAGGACTTCAAGAGGACTCATCTTCAAACTAAGTGTGTCTTCGAAACTTAGTAACATCTTAAATTCCTAAACAAAGACGCGCTTACCTGAACTACGTAGGTAAAAATAACTCTAGGAAGCAGCTGAAGCAGCTTTTGAAAGTACACTTAATATTCCATGGCACCTAATTTACTCCTACACTGATGCCAATGATCAAATAGCATTCTAGAATTATAATTTAATTAACTTAATTAATATACATGCACCACAGAAAATAAAACTATGTCGTAAATCTCCGCAGCCATGGTTAATTTACACCACCAGAACAATGATTAAACTCCGCAATAAATCATTGCAGGATTTCAAGGAGAATCGTCTTCAAACTAAGTGGGTCTTCGAAACTTAGTAACATCTTCAATTCTTAAAGAAAGACGCGCTTACCTGAACTACGTTAGTAAAAATAACTCTAGGAAGCAGCTTTTGAAAGTACACTTAACGTATACAAGCGGAAGGCTTGGTCTATATCTCCACTTCTTAGTAATGCTAATCTAATTAATAATTATTTTATAACATCATTCAGCACCTCAAATACGCCTGATAATCATTACATACATTTTCACAAAGATAATGTTCGAGACGAAATAACAGACACATTTAAGTTTACTCTCGTTACGGAACAAAATATTTTCGACATTCATTATAAAATTAAATCCAAATCTTCTAGTATTAATATCACCAATACTAGTAGATTTGGATTTAATTTCACTATTTACCCTATGCATTCCACAACTTTTACCCTTCATTACGCATATTATTAATAACTGTTTAACTTCATCAAGCCGTCCGGAAATTTGAAAAGGAAGCACTGGTTATCCCACTTCCAAAAAAAAAAAAAACTGCATTCGAATCGACAGATCTTCGCCCAATCAGTATTCTTCCAACGTTATCAAAAGTACTCGAAAAAATCGTAGAATTTCAGCTACAAGATAAGCATAAATTTAATATTCAGATTTAATGAAACGTTCAGCTACCATTCATCTAGCGTATGGATAACTATTGATGGCAATTTCGATTTTTCGAACCTCATCAGACCAGTGTGTTCCGTGTGCAATGCCTTGATGAAGGCGACTGAACGGAACTTGTGTTGGGGTTATATACCCGATATTAATCATAATAAATTAAAGACGACGCAAGCGACACCTTTTGCCACTTGAAATTAGGCAAAAGGTGGCGCTTGCGTCGTCTTTAATTTGTTATGATAAATTTAATATCTTGTCAAAAATCAATCAGGATTTGGGAAACTTCATATTTGTGAGACGGCACTCTTATCAGTAATTGAAGATATAATTGAGGCGAAAGGCAGTGAAAAAATCACGGCATTGACACTGATTGATTTTTCTAAGGATTTTGACAGACTTAACCTCGAGATGATGTTAGCTATTCTTCATTACGTTGGTCTACCGTCCAGTTCTTCAAAGACTATCTGGTGAGCAGATCTCGACACGTCAAACTTGATACGAACATGTCGGAACCACAACTGTGCTCTGGTGTGCCCCAAGCATCTGTATTGGGTCCGCTATTGTTTGGTATTTATGCAAGCGCAAACTTTAAATCAAACTATTACCTTTATGCTGATGACATGAAGGTGTATTTAATATTCGGGGTTAATGACACCGATAGGGCAATTGATAAGCTGAACAGTTCTTTCTCTGACTTAACAACTATTTGCAAAAACAACTGCCATCAAATAAACCCTGCTATATCTGCACTCTTACTTTTTAGAAATAACTTAAAATTAATTCCCCTTAAATTGAAAATAAAAAACTTAATTAAAAAAATTAAGGTAAATTGAATATGACACATCATTAAATAATCCAACAGACCATCCCCCAATACCTTTAGCCCGGGCGGGATTTAATCCAGGAACTCGAGGTGAAGAAAGAGGGATGGAACCGCTGTACATAGTCGTAAATGTTTTATGTATATGTATTATATTTATGATTATTTTGAATTTCGAACATAATTTAAAAAAAACTCAATAGATCTTAAAAAGGTCGCGGTTGTAAAGACCAAGGGGCCACCCAAAGTACTAATTAGTTAATTTCTCTTAAGTATATATACTTTATCAATGGAGTTCACATTGTCAACAAAGATTTCTATTATATTATCTTTCATAAAATTTTAAGTGGATATAATATTATGTTTTATTTCTTTTCATATTGTAAATCTTAATAACTGTAAGGTTTCGATGGCAGAACAGTTTGGGGTATAATCCAATACTGAGTTCCACCTTAAGATTAGCTATTGGTTATAATTGTTATTATATTATTCTATAATTTAAATAAAAATAGTTGTTCTTCCTCCTACTTATTTTTTTTTTTTTTTTCAAATGGAAAGATAGTTTCCAAAAGATATCTAGTTTAATAAGAAAAAATAAGTAGGAGAAAGGGCAACTATTTTTATTTAAATAAATAACAAACAACCAACATAAAGAATTTGATTCTATTATGTTCAACCATATTATTACTTTTTGGCTAATAAAGGAATTTATTATTATTAATATTTTCCTGCCCGAATCTCTCAGGATGCTTTGTCTATACACATCGGAGTATTTCTACCAACGATATGGTGTTATTGTTCACTAACACCCTTCGTCTAACAACACGTGTCTGATTATACTGCAAGTTTATAGTATTACGGCTTTCTGCATTATTAATATTATTATTATTTATTATTCGAATAACAAATTCTGTTTTTATTTAAAAATTCAAAACAATCCCAACGTAATGCTCTATGAATAATATAAAAAATGTAGATTAGATATTAATGCCCGAGTAATACGTAATACGACATTGATTTTTTTCCTCATCTGTTTTTCTTCTAATACACTCCACTTCGCATACTTATTGCGTATATTGTGCATAACAATTTAACGGTACTTCGTTTATGTAATATTAATTTACATTATTGCGTGCTGTTCTATCCCGTTCACCAATTAAGTCACACCGGATTGTTTTCCTGGTGTGTTAAAACTCGTTTTGAACTGCAACCGCAAGTTCAAGAATTTTATTACATGATTAACAATTTCATTAAGTTACTTATTGTTGAAAGAATGCTAAAAAATCGATTGATTTAATAAATAATTTACAATCTGTCGATCCTTCGCTTGATATTTTTAATATGTCTAATGCGAAATTATGTTTTAACCGTATTATTGAAATAATACACCGGTCTTAAAATTTAGAACTGTAATTATATTTTTGTTAATTAGGCAATAGTTATTATTTAGTGTATATTTAAATAGCATACAGGAAATTTTCTAAAATAAATTTCTGTGGTTGTATTACAAATAAAAAAAGCTATAATTTAAATAAAAGTAAGATATTGGATCATACGATATGAATTGCGGATCATGGTCTTGGTTACTAGACAGTCGCAGCTATTTTTAATACTTATCTAAGACGTGACAATACACCCATAGAATCTGAATGAATTAATCTTCGTTTTAGATAAATGATATCTGCTCCTATTTATAATTATAAAATATTCGAACGGTCGTTTACCTACCAAATTATAAAAGTTTACTAGAGTATACCGGAACAATTCAAAATGTTATCTCCTGTCACTTTTAAATTTAAGATGAGAAACAATTTGCTTCTTGCACAGACTGCTCTAGTGAATATTGGATTTTGATGCTGGCAGCCAAAACTTCGTTGCGCATCTTGTGTATCTTCCAAGGACGTTGATAGGAACTCTGGCTAATAATTCCAGTTTATCTATATACAAGGTGTACAGAAAATGAGTGAAAACCTTCAGGTAACTCAATTCATTAATTAATTTTTAATAGAAAATCCAAATAAAAAAATGTTGTATGGTTCTTCATTGAGGCTCGCGAGGTCTTCGGAATTTTAAATATGTGACTATAAATTAGTATTGTTTTTTAAATATTTTGTAAAAATTCAATAGCATTAACAATCAATTAGACACGTGTATAATTCCATTGATGTAAATGATTAATAAATCGGATATTTTTACAATTTTATAACTTCATCAGAAGCATTCTTTTAATGAAAATGGATCTGGCAACGACGCACGCTCGTTTGTAAAAGAAAAGATGTATGCAACACCTCCAGCGGATGATGTAGCAGTTATAAACAGGATAAATGCACACTTGTTTAATCCAGCGTTGCCAAATGTATAGTTCTTTTAAGTGGCCCGTGAGGCTTAAGGAAGGACAGTGTGACTTATTTTCGTTAATATTTTTATCTAAAAATTAGTCAAAGAGTCACGCTACCCAAAGCTTTTCACTCATTTTCTGTACACCTTGTATATATATATATATATATATATATTATGGAGATAATAATATAATATAATATAATATAATATAATATAATATAATATAATATAATATAATATAATATAATATAATATAATATAATATAATATAATATAATATAATATAATATAATATAATATAATATAATATAATATAATATTTCTAAAAGATATCTGCCAATCGAAATTTATCAAATTTAAAATAGAATATAATTTCCCTTTCGAAATGAAAAGTTTTCTGAAGAACACTGAAATCAGATTACCATTTTACTTTAGTATGTAAAAGAAAATTATGATGTAATCTCATGTCCTCACATAACACCTTAAAAATTCCGATTATCGGCTGCCGGCCAACAGTCTTTCTGCCACGGTTCACGTTTTTGTTATAGGGAATGTTTCGATGTTAGGATATAGTATTATGGGTTAATATGAGCCGGAATAGAGTGTGTGAAGGAGTTTTAAATGTAGGATTAGTATTGTCATTTCTTAGAATACAGAATTGGGAAAATATTTGGAGATTGGATTGATTTGCGTTCGGTAATAGGGATTACTTTGGTTCGGTTGTAGAGAAAGATATTAGATGGATTGTGGAGTGAGTTAAGTGGATGTCGCATTTTTGTAAGGGACCTTAGGGATGAACGTTCACTCATTTGGATGTTGTGAAGGGTGGGGGATTGGGATATGTGGTAAAAAGAATGGATCCCTAGTCTAACAAGGGTTTCTCAATAAATTGTTAAATTCTCTTGAAAATGAGCAAATAACCCGAAACTAGTCGAGAATTTAAAGTTATTCAATCTAATCTGTGTTTTATTGGTTGATTTTTAATAATTTATTCATATTTATTTCATAGAATTTTTAAATGGTTTATCAATTTTGCCGTGAATTTGGTTATTATTTTTGTGGTCAAGGGAGATCATATTATATCGTAGAAGCATATCAGCTTCCGTTGTTCTAATTGGTGGATTTGCACGATCCAGTTTAAATGATAGAAATTTAAAAAATTATCGATGAACACTATCCAATATGAGTGATTGAGAATTATTAATGGGATGCCATATTAAGCTATTGTATTCCAATTTACTGAGTAGAAATGCAGTGTAGGAAGACTTCAATGCTTCAACACTGTGAATGTTTATGCTTATACTTCCTTATACATATCAAAATTATATAATCATCTTTATTGTAAAATTAATTATTACAATATATATTTTTTATTTAGGTATAATATATATTGATTGATCTAGATGAGTATTAATTCTTGAATTGCATCTGCATTCTGATATCACATGTCTCTGTTATATTATTTATTTAGGTATAATATATATTACAAAAAAAAACTATATACCCTTAAAAGTGTTGGGTTTAGGTATACATATTATAATATATTCTTCCAAAATGGCTATCGACCATCGGTCTTTCAGCCATCTCAAGATAATTTTTATTGTCTTACGTGATAAAAGTGAAATATTTAGTAATCATATAAATAGAAAAGAGTATTCACACACTTGCTCACGGTTATTTAAATAAATTAACTAAAAATGATTTGAAAATAATTAATAAATTATTTCCACAATTAGCTCTGTGACATTTTGATTTACGTTATGTAAGTGTTTTAAACAAATTTACATTGAAACAACTACTTCCCGGGCAACTACCCCGCCAGACATTGAATTACATAATGTACATATTAAGTAAAATTATTTATTGTTCTTTACATTAAACTTTTCTAGGAACAAAATATTGTTGCATGATGCAATATTTTATTGATATGCAACAGATCAATAAACTATTGTATCTATTGTATGTATTTTATTGATATGCAACAGATCAATAAAATATTGTATCTATTGTATGTATTTTATTGATATCCAACAGATCAATAAAATATTGTATCATGCATCAATATTTTGATCCGAGAAAATTTTTTATGTAAAGAACAAAAAATAATTTTACTTAATATTAGTAGTTGTCTTAATATGCATTTATTTAAAGTACTCACGTAACGTAAGTCAAAATGTGACAGAGCTAAATATGGAAATAATTTATTAATTATTTTCAAATCATTTTTATTAAATTTATTTAGTAATCATATATGTGATTTAAAAAAGATGATTCAAAACAAATAAAAAAAGCATTTAATAAAACTAATTAACAACGATTCTCGGTTATCCACGGTGTAGATCCAAATTGTTTACGATGCCCCATATAAATTAGGCAAAAGATGGCGATTTGTGGTACCTTTCCAGGTATATAGAAGAAAAATAAATTTTACAAAATTGATAAATTTTTATCTAACACTTTATTACACATTCGTGTGCCTCACATGGGTCTTGCAATATTCCTTCGTTTGCAAAAAAAATATTGAGAGGCATATTGCTGTTTTTTTTCCTGTATCATTATTTGAAAATTTGGTTGAACATCAGACAAGCAAAATTTTTATATCTGGTGTAGCATTCAATCTATTTCTGTACTTATTTTTCGTACTCATATACACAGAAAATACGGATTAGTATAAATATGATTGTAACATCATAGGGAAATTAATTTTCTGATTGTTTTCCTGGCTAAACAAGGACATTCATCAAAATATTTCACTTCTAAACAAATAAACAGCACTTCTTCAAACTTAATTTTGAGTTGTTCATCGAAAATTAGTTCTAGCAGCTTCAATGGTAGTAACTCTTTTTTTAATCGTATTAAAAGGATTTTGCACCAAAAAATAATCTTCACTACTATTCAGCAACATCCTGATAGGTCTGTCTCATATGAGTCACTCTTACTGAAATTTGGGCTGCATTCACTGAAACACAGGCGTCAAGCGCATTTACATAATTCTTTTATAACATATTAAATAATAACCTTAACTATTCAGAGATTGTTTCTAAAATTTTCTTTCAGATTCCTTGTAATACACGCCAGAACAGATTTTTTCAACTTTCTATTCCGCGTATTGATTAAATCCCCGATTTTTTCGATGTGCTCCCTATATAATACGCTGTTAGAGCTGGACTCTAGTGTGGATATCTTCTTTATTAAAAATAGGAAAATCTTTTTTAGTGTTGCTATAAGTTTGTTAATTCGTTTTTGATGTAATTATATGTATTGTTCATGTGTTTCATTTAATTACTTATGTTTTTGTGTTACATGTGTATATATATAATTTTTTTGTGTAATATTCATACTTACTTTATAGGAATGTTTACTCATTCTGTGTCTGTATGTAAACAAATAAATAAATAAATAAATAAACATCGGAAAATATTCTTAAAAATCATTTTATCATATCAGTGTGGAGATTGATTGATCTAGATAAGTATTAATTCTTGAATTGCGTCTGCATTCTGATATCACATGTCTCTGTGGTGTAGTTTGTAATACACTTGGCTAGAAATCAGGGGACATGGGTTCAAGTCCCATCAGAGATTAAATAAAATGAAACAAAGACGATTCACACATTTGCAGTTGTTTAAATTACAATGAAATTAAACAAGGAAAATAAATAATAAAAAAGTAGTTTTTTCAATAGGTGTTTGTAAAACTTACAGTGTAAGTAATTTTTTACAGTTGGGAAAAAAGGCATTGATCGTATTTTATTGATCATTTCCAAAAATTTTCCTTGTTTAATTTCATCGTAACACATCAGAGATGTTTCTTTTCCACTTATATTTAATTAATTTAAATTATATCTCAATGTTATTCATTGAAAATTTATTTAATTCATGGATATTCTAAAAAATGTTTCACACAAAGTGCACACATGGTTTTTAAACACACTCCAAAGATCTCCAAAGAGACTTTTCAGTAAGAAAGCCACTTAGTATAGGAAAACATTCTACAATTTTTTCATCGACCTCTGAGAGCCAGAAATTGTATTTTAAATCTCTCTTTGAAGCCTTCAGACTTTTATTTTATGCAGCTTTCGTTGTAATGCGATCATTTTTTATAGGACTGAAGTATGTTTAAATTTTTACCTCGTAATGATAAACATGATGAAAATTTAATAAAACAAATTTTAAATTCTCTTGAAAATGGGCTAATAACCCGAAACTAGTCGAGAATTTAAAGTTATTCAATTTAATCTGTGTTTTATTGGTTGATTTTTAATAATTTATTCATATTTATTTCATAAATGATGAGTTTAGCTTTCCAAAAGATATCTGCCAAATATACAATCACAGATAAGCAGTTCGGATCCGTTGTTCTATCTTCCAATCGAAATTTATTAAATTTATGATTAATAAAATAGGATAAAAGGGTAAAACGACCTCCGGTCGATAGCCCATGACAGACTACTATGTAATTTATTGTAAATATAAATATTTGTAAAGAATTGTAATTCTGCTGTCTGAATAAAGATTTTTGTATAGGATAAAGTTTGAGTTGCAAAGAAAACTTCTTCTAACTAGCGCGTATCTATGAGGAATGCAATGGTTAATATCGGAGTTTTGGTAAAAATGTTACAGCGCCTACCACTTTTCTAATCTTTGCTTTGGCAATTATTGAGATATTTATCATAATAAATGAAAGACGACGCAAGCGCCATCTTTCGCCTAATTTTATGTGGTATCGTCAACGATTCAAGTCTACAAGGTAGACAACAGAGAATCGTTGTTTCGTCCAATTTGTAGACTCGAATCGTTGACGATGCCACATTAAATTAGGCGAAAGATGGCGATTGCATCGTCTTTCATTTAATATGATTAATATCAGATATATGGCCACAATACAAGATCCGTTCAGCCGCCTTCATCAAGACATTGCACATGGAACACACTAGTCTGATGAGGTTCGAAAAATTGAAATAGCCATCACTAGTTAGGATGGGGTTAGGATGAATGAGAGAGGTTGGGATCGGGGTAAGAGCGTTGGAGAAGCTGGAGAGGGAGAAGGAAATGCAAAGAGGGAGGGTGGTATTATATGTTGGAATTTTGATAATGTAAATGAATGATTATAATGAAATTAAACAAGGAAAATTTCTGGCAATGATCAATAAAATTCGATCAATCCCTTTTTCCAACTGCAAAAAAATACTTACACTGTAAGTTTTACAAACATCTATTGAAACAACTACTTCCCTTTGTTTCATTTTATTTAATTTAAATGAATGATGCCAATTAAGGTCTTTTTTTAGTTATTATGGATAATTAGTGATGGCCATTTCTATTTCGCTAGATGAATGGTGGCTGAACATTTCATTAATTGAGATATTTTCTGAAATACTATTGAAAATCTAATAAAAGCCACTTGGTTTGTTTCACTACTATTTTTTATTATCTCCAACTAGGAGTAATTACTCCTTGAGCAGGACGATAAATCGAAACTAGCTGGAGAGAATAAAAAAAATGTAAAATAGACCAAGTGATTTATTTAATTATAAATATTTTAAACATGTTTTATTAAGTGATTAATATGAACCAAATTGAAGATATATTCTGAAATGCTGTTAAAAATGGTGTATTTTAAATGTGAACTATTTATTTAGATCATTAAATTGTTATTTATTTGAATGGTAACTATCAAACCATATGGCTTATGTAAATGTGAAATCGATAAAATTAATCCACCATAACCAAAATAATAATAATAATAAACTACTTTTATTATATCGACCATTTGGCAAATCCTCGCAAAACAGATGCTGTGTGTAATAAATAAACGCACACAGCAACCAATTAAAATCATTACAATCGCAACACTTTTTTCCCTTCTTCTCTTCTGCAACTGCAATTGCACATTCATTACTCTTAATGTGAGAACGCCATTTATTAGTAAATAAGACACATGCTCCAGAGACCCAATATATAATCATAGAGCCGCGCATCTCCTTTTCACACTTTCTACATCAATTATGACTTGCACAATCCGCAAGAAAGTCCAGCGCTTTCCAGCGCTAATCTAATGCATGGTTCGCCTCTCTAAAATTCCCATTCCGGGCCGGGGAGTTTATGTGCGGCATTATTCGGGGGAGTATTATTGGAATCGGGCGATTCAGGCTTGGTTTACATGCGGCCCCATTAATTAAAACCCGCGAGCGGATCGAAATTTATTGAACGTCCACCTCGGCCGGAGCCCCCCCGACCAGGGGGGATGCAATTTCGGTTGCATTAATATTGGCAATTTGCCGGGATGTGTAGTTGGGGGGAATGGATGTTCGAAAATGCTTACAAATGAAATGTTTTTTTTTTGGTTTGGTTGAAAAATAAAAATGAGTTGAGAGATTTATTGGGGTTCTGTTAAGAAGCATTACTGGTTTCAATAGTATTGTTACGAATCCGGGTTTTAAATTATCATGGATTATAAAAAAAGTTTAAATATCTTGGGAAGAAATATTATTATCGTTGTTTTGCAAGATATTTAATTTTTATTTTTTAGAATATACCAGTAAAATTTAAAAATAAATAAAAATTCCTTAAATAAAAAAGAGTATTCATTCACTTGGTCACATTTATTTAAATTATAAAATATTTTTTATTAAATAAAAATCATTTGAAAATAATTAATAAATTATTTCTACATTTAGCTAAATGTTTTGACTTACGTAAGTCAAAAGTCACAGAGCTAAATGTGGAAATAATTTATGAATTATTTTCAAATCATTTTTATTTAATAAAAATTCCTTACTTTACTTTAAGTGCAATTTAGAATATACCAGTAAGACTTAAAAAATAAAAATTCCTTACTTCACTTTAAGTGAACTAAGGAATTTTTATTTTTCACCTATATTGTTATACAACACTTCACATTACTCAACCTAAGTTATTCAGCAGTAAAATTTGACTTATTTCAGTAATTTATTTATTTGTTTATACACTCACGGAATAATTTTGTCCACACAATAAAGTATAATACTTAGCTGTTTTTCTTTATAAAACTGACAACTTTAAACATTTCTGTACATCACAAAATAGAAATTCCTTCCTCACCGTTTATTTTATGTTGGATGTACATTTCGAGACACAATGCGTTCATTATCATTAGCTTGTGTCTCGAAATGTACATCTAACATACAATAAAAAGTGAAGTAAGGATAACAGTCTTTCTATTTTGTGATTAATCACTTCACGTAAACTCGAAACTATACAATTTTTGTACATTTCTCCCTGAAGGTAACCAATGGTCGAAAGTAGTTCGAGAGAAAAAATATAAAAGTTAAACAAACCAAGTGTTTTATTTAAATATTGTGTTTATGAACACACAAAAAATAAGACAATGCATAATTTATTTAATTAAATATAACCCTATAATAAGTTTCAGAAACAACATGTTATTACAAACAGTTATTTAAAGAAATCTCAAATAAATCGGATATTATACTATTTATAAATGAAAACATAATTAACTATACTTCAATCTTAAATTTGCTTTCATTCAAAAATTAAATATACTGTTTATAAATTAAATTACATTAAATATAATAAGTTTCAGAAACCACATGTTATTACAAACAGTTATTTAAGTAATCTCAAATAAATCGCATTTTACACTATTTATGAATAAATGAAAACATAATTAAGTATACTTCAATCTTAAATTTGCTTTCATTAAAGAATTAAATTTACTGTTGATAAATTAAATTACATAATGTACACTTGCTGCTGGATATCAATAAAATATTGCAGAATGCAACAAATTTTTGATCCTAGAAAAATGTAATACAAAAACAACCAGCGGGGTATTTGCCCGGGAAGTAGTTGTTTTAATGTGCATTTATTTAACGTACTTACGTAAAGTGAGTCAAAAATCACTGAGCTAACTGTGGAAATAATTTATTAATTATTTTCAAATAATTTTTATTTAATTTATTTAAATAACTGCGACCAAGTTGGTAAATACTCTTTTCTATTTATACTGTTGATAGTTTAATAATCATTATAAAACGATAAATAAAATATCGTCGCTCTCTATTGAACTTTTTGGCACGCTCATTTTTAATGCGCTTTACCGCTTTATATTGATTTATTAACAGTACTAAACATCCGGTATGCGTGCGCACACAAAAGCATCTAGAGCTCTACCGCTTGACCATAAACGCGACCTTAGCCGACTTTACGTTGTGTTAATTATAATTTTTTCTTAAATAAACTTTCAATTAACTTAAAAAAAGTTATTTACAAACACTTCAGCCAACATCCATTAATTACGTCAGCTAATTAAAAAAAGGAAACACATCTATAGCAAAAGCGAGGGCCCATTAAAACAAATTAAAAATTCATAATCTCGAATACACAAAGCACATTTCGATGACCCTTAATGTTTTTCCTCTCCCTTCCGATTTTTTTCCGCCTCGCACTTTCCAAATACACTTTTCTAATTAAAAATTATTAATTACGCGGAATTTTTATCATTTTCCTCCTCCTCGCTTAAAAAAAAGAAAATTCCGCCCTTCGGCCTTATCGCCTAATGAAATTATAATTAAAAGTTTTGCTTTTCGACGGATTCCGTGCGATTAATTAGGAATCCTCGAAGAGAGCGCCGTTTATTATAAATCATCACCATCGGTTAGTGGGACGTGCGCTGTTAATGAACAACGAAAAAAATGTACTCGAGTTGGTGATGAAAGTCTGCTAAAGGTTAATCACGTTTTCTCCTACGTGTTTCTGCATCGCTCGGTGGGATTAACAATTTATGGTTTCTATGATTTTTGAAGTTGATTAAAATAAACAATTACACAGCAAAATAAATACAAAGATGTTTCTAAAAACTTTTTAAAACTATAATAGATATCAAAAATTATTTGTGATGGGCAAGATCCCTAGTAGAAATTACATCTTGTAGCAATAAAATAAGAATAATGCATTTACGATTTTATATATTTTATCATAATTTAATTTATTATGATAAAATATATAAAATCGTAAATGCATCATTCTTATTTTATTGCTACAAGCAAGCGCCACCTTTTGCCTAATTTCAAGTGGCATCGTCAACGATTATTTTATTTCACAAAGGATTAATAAAATATATCCAACATAATAAGTATAATTTGTTAGGCGCTCCTTAACCCGGCGCATTCACCATTTCAAAATAATGATTAATAATTTGGTAATAATAAATATCGAATTTAAATTTAAATTTCAAACAATGTTCATTACTAATTGATTAATTGAATTTCTTCTTATTTCCAGATTACACCCGGATTACTGCACCCCGCCGTTAAATCCCGCTCTCTAAGTGTGTTTGCCGGAACAATCGAGCTAGCAAGCGAACCCGAGCCAATATTTATTATGTAGTATCGATATCAGCGCGCCGATATTGATACACTATACGATAACTGGTGTTTGTTTGCGCCCGCGACATAATTACAGGGCGGTCCTCGCCACCCTGCCCCTCGAACATCGTAAACTTACGTTAAGTACAATAATCGAGTAACCGAGTGCACGCATAGATTTACTTACTGAGTTTCACATTAATTAATATGGATGCTAAACAGTGGTAATATAGTGTGCGCGCACTTCATTGGGAGAACACAACCCCTTTCGACAACCCCCACAACGATTTTTGAGAATTGATCATGGAGACCGAGGAACTTATTAAGCTCGTCGATGGGATCTATAAAGTGAGTATTTTATTTTTAATAATATTTTCATTATTTTTTTATACTATATTTTGTATAGTGGATGAATTTCTTAAATATAAATAATTAATGAACAATTTTAAAGTTTTCGCGACGATGTTCCGAACACTTGAAAATGCACGGAAACTGTAATAAAAATCGAATTTAAAGTGTGCCGATTTGGACTTTGAAGTTTGATCGATGCTTTAATCTCAAAAGGGTTACATTTAGAAATAATTAATTAATCGCCTATTTAAAGTACCGATGTGAAGTTATCCACGTTTTTTTTTTAACCCGATACATCCCCTACGGAAGAAATTCTGGTTCATCCACGAATTTTAATTTCAATTTCTTTACATACATTTTCATTTTGCTGGAATTCCTAGATATTGCTTTAAATAATATCATTAAAAATTTCTTTCTGTCATCCACGAATTTCGAGCAAATTTCAAAGTTAAAAATAGCTCATTTTAGCGCACTACAAATTCGATTTCTTTGTCTTAGATTGTTTCTAGATGTCTTAAGAACTGTCTCAGCCTATAAGAAAGTTACTATTTTTGAACTTTGAAATTTGATCGATTTTATTTTGAAAACTATGGAAATATAAATATTAATAATAATAATAATATTTTTATTTTTCCATAACATATTATATATTAATAAAAAATAAAAAAAATAAACTTTTTTATCAGTTAAGATGATTTTTAATACATCTAGAAACAATCTCAGACAAATAAATCAAGTTTTACGTGCGCGAAAATGAAAAAAAGAAAGAAATCTAATTTAATGTGCGTCAAGGAGAGCCATTTTTAACTTTGAAATTTGTTTAATTTTATACTGAATTTCGTGGGTGAGAGAAAAAAAGAATTAATGATGGTTATAATAACAATATTATTCAAAGTAATTTAAGGACTTCTAAAAATACATTAATATGAAGAAATGGAAATTAAAATCCGTGGTCAACAAACGAATTGCTCGATACATCCAACATGGCGGAGGCGCAGGGTCTAATGGCTTGGAAACCGTGGATAACTTCACATCGGTATTTAAAGTAATACTAAACTCATTTCTAATAAATAATAATTAATTAATAAAATTAATAAATAATTTTCACAAATTATTATTATATATATATGTGGATGATTGTATGATTATTACTATTGATAGAAGAAAAATGCGTTTAAAAAATACAAGCAACCCTATTTTTATATTTGCTAAGAATGGTTTAATAGTTTTTATATTTGTCAAGAATAGTTTAACACATACATGCTTGCATTCTGTTTTGCTTATGATTCTCTCCACGAAACGTGCTTATATAGAACAAGATTTTTAAAAAATCAGAATGATTAAAAAAAATGAATCTTTCAAAGTATTATTGAGTTTAAAAAAGTTGAATAGTGTACAAAAAAATATCAAAATATATTCTTTATCTCATTATAAAAAAAATATATCTGTAAATAAAGTTAAAATTAAGTATATACATGAAATAAATTCAAAACAAAATGATATAGTATGTGATAGACGATTATCAAACATATTTCAAGAATTCTTATTTTCAACATATGATATTCTAGTATATAAATTAAATTTAATAATTTAATTAAAATAATATAAATGAAATTAAATTTATATTGTTCAATTAATATTATAATTAAAATAAATATAAAAAACACAGGCATAAATTAAATTAAATTTATATTATTTTATAAATTAAATTTTCATTAGGATTTTAAAATGAAATAATTGTTATTCCGCCCTCTACAATTCTATTTATACGACTTATAAATAAAATAGTAGAGCCATGTAGATTGCCTGTGTTTTTTATATTTATTTTAATTACCTGACATAATAATTTTACATAGGCGGAAAGACCTTTGGCCAATAGCCAATTTATATACAAATTAATTGTTGATAACGAGTGCTTAGTACTCAAAATACACATCTAATGTATACTAATAAAAGTGAAAGAAGGAATAACATTTTCAAATTCTTTTTAATAATAATACAGAATCGCCTTTTTACAAAAACAATATACAATATATATATATATATATATATATATACCAGTGTTACAAGCAATCAATGTATATGCAAGTACCAAAAAAAGTATAAAATCAAAGTAATTTCTTAAGTTGACGCTTAAATGTAATGAACGAACTACCAAATATATCAAATTTAATATCACAGTGGAGTAGGTTAATACATCTTATTATTCTATTCAATGGACTGTTAAGTGAATAATTTTGCTTACAGGGACGTATATTGAAAACCACCTTGCTTCTACATTTCAACAAATATGGGTTAACATTAAGACTAAACAAACTTAATAATTCCGAACATTGACTTTCACCTGATAGCAATTTATGAAAAAAGCATAAATCCAATTCAACTCTTCTAGACTGGAATGATTTCAGGTTTAAGGTGTTCAATGTAATGTTAATATTATTTGATTTATTTAAATAGTTAAACTGTAGAACAAATCCCGTTTTTATATTACTAATAAAAAGTGTTTTTAATTCTGATTAATGATTACCTTAGATTTGTATCACTAGTTTTTTTTTTTATTTGAGTTGTGTGAAGAGATACGTTACATACATTTAAAATGATTACCTTAGATTTGTATCACTAGTTTTTTTTTTATTTGAGTTGTGTGAAGAGATACACAACTCAAATTAAAAAAAAAACTGGTGATACAAATCTAAGGTAATCATTTTAAATGTATGTAACGTTGCATATAAATAAATATTTCTGTTAAATTGACATAAATTTAAAGTAATCGTGAATTTTCAAATGAAAGAACCAAAAAAATAATAATAATAAAAAATGAATTCATACCGCGAGCGTGGATTTTCCTCTGGAAGCATTCAAAATTCAATTCCAGCATATCCTCGCGTCCCGATCGGAACATGTGTATCCACAGATCCAAGCGCATTTGTTTTACTATTGGAATATTTCAATTTCTGCGATTTCCCTGGATCTGGGCCGTATCCGTCGGATAAATCCGATCCGAATTGTATGTGCATGCACCAATCGGAATATAACTAGTTTCAATTGTAAAAAATCCTATTTTTTTATTGTTGTTTCACTTCGTAGTACACAAATGGAAATCCGAGTTATTAAAAAAATAAATCAATTCGAAAATAATTAATAGAAATTGATTTATTTTTAGCAAGTGCAAAAATTACTTAGATAATCATAATAAATGAAAGACGACGCATGTGCCATCTTTCGCCTAATTTCATGACTTATGCCCGTTTGCACCGCCTTGTTTAAGTACTCCTTAGTGCTAAGTAATCCTTAACTTATGACATTTGGTTTGCACCGCGCGCGCACGATGTCTAAGGTCTCCTTATATTTAAGCCGCTAACTACCTATAACCTATAAATTTATAGATAACGAATAAAGTAGAGAGAGAGAACGAATAATGTTATAAAAAATGGTGAAATGTATACATTCTTAAATAAATATATTATTTAAAGTTTCTTTTGATTACTATAGTGTTTGTAACGATAATAATTATCCCAAATAATTGTGATTTTCTAAAATTAATAATAATTTTCTATGATTTCAAGGTTAGCAAGCGAGAATAATAGACGACATGAAGTTAGGCACCGACTTTTCACTACATTTTTCCCCAACTAAGTAGATCTTAACTAAGCGGAGATTTTATATAAGCGGTGCAATCCAATGTCAACTATTCTTTCCTTAACTTTTAAGGAACCCTTAACTAAGGAGGTCTTAAAGTAAAATCGGTGCAAACGGGCATTAGATAATTTATTCTTACTGATTTATATATCAATATAGAGAGGATTTTGTAGAATATAGCCCTGTATTCAGTTTATGTCGGTTTACGCCTTTGGAGATTTTGTTTAAAATTATAAAACACTAAAATAAATGTATTCATTACCTAAATGTTTATTAATTATAATATTTACAAGTAAATGAAACAAATACAGAATGATCAACAATGATTGCAGATTGATAGGCAACCAAATACGAATGATGGTATAACTGATTATATAAAAAAAAATCGCCTTGATTTCGTTGGCGAAGCAAAAATTGTATTCCAAAATAAATTAAATATTTAATCATGGGGCAGAAAGACCTCCGGTCGATAGCCCAAGTCAGACTACTAACCCATCAATATGTATTGTAAAAATAAATATTTGTAAAGAATTGTAATTCCGCTGTCTGAATAAAGATGTTTGTATATATAATCATGTCTATATATTTAATTTTTACAATTTTAATTCAATATACAATGAAATGGTTTTTATAAAATGCTATGGCTTAAACATCATGGTAAACAAAGGCAATTTTAATTAAGCTCTGTAAATTTAGAAGTCAACTTAAATTGTATAATGTTTTAACCTTAAAAACAGCAAATTATTTACGACAAAACAAAGATTTACGCAAAGTTGTCCTGATAAGAACTAATTTATATGAAACAGTAGGTAAAATTTCAAAATTGGAACAGATAATAGTTTCTATAGTTTCTCCTACAATGGTATCATCAGGTGGATGATTAATAATTGGCATACATTTTGTGAAACTTAAAAAGCTGTTGTTTTAATAAAAAAAATAAATTTTGCCATTAAATAACAAACAAATTGCCCATATTTGCCTAAATTGGCAGATAAATTGTTTATGGTTTAAATTTCATATTTTATTATATTAATTATCCCATAATATTATCTTAAAGTAATAATAATAATTATAATCTTGCGTCTGCAGATTCGAATAATTTATTACGAAATTAAGATGGTAATTCCTTGGCGTAATGTGCAAGTGTCAGTAAATGCCAACGATGTCCACATTAATGAAATAAATAAAAACGAATTGGCAGTTCACGCCTGGAATCATTAAATATACAGTATGTGTGTATTTTGTGGAATGCACAAAAAAAAGATGATAGGAATGATTTCGTGGGGAAATGGAATGAGAATGTGAATAAAAATAATAATAAGTATCGAAATGGCGTGTATTTGTTATTTAAAAGCACTCCCTGTGGACGATGGATGGTCCGGACTCGTCGTATTCTTGCTTGAAATTCCACATCTGTTGGAAACAAAAAAATACTGTTTTGGCTTTAAATGGCATGAAAATAGCCTACATTTAATTTAAACTAATGAGTATATATTTTTTAAGTTGTGCTTTAAGAAGAAAATGAGGTGGATAATGATAAGAAATAAGATTAAAATTTATGCATTGCCAATTAGTTAATGATAGTATTTATACGATATATACTATATATATAACATCTTTATTTCTGCAGACAATTTTATATACAATAAATTAACAATATAATTCTTATAATATGTTATACGTTGTCCTTAGAAAACGGCTATCGACCATCGGTCTTTCTGCCTCAATATAGACTATTTTTCTGAAAAATGTTTGTTAATAAAAAGATAAAAATAATAATAATTCATAGGTATGAAAATAAAAAGTGTAGTTTCCAATAAAAAATTAAACAAAGAATGTAAATTTCCTATTTTTACCTAAATAGCTTGAAAAATTCTTACTTTTATCTGAAATAGCTATTGAGTTATTTTTATTATTTTGCCAAAAATATCTAATTTTGTGAATATTTAACCAACATTCACATTTTCAATATTTTAACTATTTGCGAATTAATGATATCTTAATAAAATTTTCTTAAAATTTTCTGCTGAAAAATATATTGTATGAAATTTATATGAATAAAATATTAAAAATCAACCAATAAAAGACAGACTAGATTGAATAACTTTAAATTCTCAATATTAAAAATGTCTAAATATTAAAACCATTAAAGGAAAATATATTGTACTATGTTCAATGAAATAAAATCGTCACTGAATACTTTTTTTAAGTAACCATATTTTTAAGATCATTAACGCATCATTATGAAAAAAATAAAACAAAATTTGTGTTATTGTTTAATTTTGTGCTCATAAAAATAACCCTATTAAATAATAAACCATTTATTTATCATTCCTCGGCCTGAAAATTACAATGGAATGCGTAATAACTCATCGGCCGTATTCAAACAATGTTTCATCCGATTCCTCCGAACATTACTGTGTAATTATTAATTAGTTGATTAATTTTAATGCGCTGTATTTGATTTTCGTTAATTGTCGCAATTTTAAATTCCAACCGATTATCGAATATTACATATATAAATATAATCTTTATTTCCATACATTAAATATATTTACAATATATATATACTTAAATAAATATTGGTGTTTGACTCTGTGTTTGGAAATCGATCAACCTGAGGTTTTTTCGTCTGGAATATTATGGTGATTAAGAATTCGGTGATTCCAAATCGTATACTTACTTTATAAGAGAAAAATATACGTTCAAGCAACTACAAAGTTCACATTTAATGAAACGTTCAGTCACCATTCATTTAGCGTATGGATAACTAGTGACAAAAAGATGCAATATTTATTTAGTTATTTATTTACAATATATTCTACAATATATGTTTCATTTAAAAATGTAATAAATAAAATTCCAATTGTATACAGTCCCAAAATGGTCCAATATAGAATTTATTATTTTTATTATTGCAATTATAAGCTTGATGTAACTTGTTGTGATAAAACAATTATTACAGCGTCAACTAATAAATAATAAAATCTCAATTATCTTATGTTTCTGTTAATATCTATTATATATTTTTAAATCTTCCATGATGAATTTAGTTGTTGAAATTGTTCTTTAATTGATAAAATAAAATTCTTTCCATTCTCCAACTTGTTTTATATATTTGGCATCTTTATTGACAAATAACGTTACATGTGTAGTATGTGTGTTTACAATATTTATAGAATTATTTCAATTTGCCATGTAACTGTCATTGTCAAATGGCTATCGACCCGGGGTCTTCCGCCTTAACTTGTTTTATTAAATTAAATTAAACATATAATTAATGGTTTTAATATTTAGACATTGGTAGTTCATATTGTATGAAATAAATATGAATAAATTGGTTGATTTTTAATACTTTATTAATATTTATTTCATAAATTAAACATAGTTTTCCATTTTTTTTTTAACAGTGTTTCCATCTTCGGGTTGAAATTTATTGCGGTTTAGTAGAAAGGGATAGCCTAAAGTAAAGTGAAAATAATCAATAAAAAAATTAATGAGATTTTATAATTCATAACATTTATATTGTGACGAAAGTGAAAGAAACAACTGGAAAGAACACTCTGGAATATTCCACCGAGCGCGGGGCGGTAAACGTGGCGTCATGGTAAGTTCTGGAAGATTCCAGAAACAAGCACACTATAAAAACGCGCGCTAGCGGCGAGGGCTGTCCATCATAAGCGTTCAAATACTCAACATCCACTTATAAATAAATAGTGATAGTGTGATGTTAATAAATATGTTACGTGTAGTGTAAATAAATAAATAGACATTGTTTTACTTATTTCCAAGTCTGATTAAACTCGATTTCGTAACAATATTTACTTGACTGTATAGTTTCGAGTTTACGTGAAGTGATTAATTTCAAAATAGAAATACTTTTATTCCTTATTTACTTTTTATTTTTATAACATAAAAATAAAAAGTGAAGAAAGACTGTTATTCCTTACTTCACTTTTTATTTTTATGTTATAAAAATAAAAAGTAAGTAAGGAATAACAGTCTTTCTATTTTGTAATATGTACTTGATTTTTTTTTATATTTTAAGTAGAAAAATATTGGCCTTAATTAAAAAAAAGTTCTTTATATTTGTTGTGGAGACTTTAATTATTTAAATAAAAATAGTTGTCTTTTCTCTTACAATTTTTTTATTAAACTAGATATATTTCAGAAATAATGCTTCCATCTTCAGTATTGAAGTTTAAATGAATAATTATTTATTTAAACCATTAAATATATCTAGTTTAATAACAAATAAGTAGGAGAAAGGACAACAATTTTTATTTAAATAAAAAAAGTTATTTATTATACATCATATCAATTCATATTAGTTCTTAATAGAATAGAAAATTGTGAGACATAATGAAATTAATAGGTAATGAATGTAAAGCTATTTTAATATAAAATTAAGTGAAACCATTGAAATTTTTATTACACACCTTTTTGTTACAAAAAATTATGCATTAAAAATTGACATAAATCTAATCTATTCATTATTTTTTCAAAATTATTATCTGGAAAACCTAATTTTAACAATGCATTTAAATTTATCTAAAGAAAATCCTGCATGCTTTAAGATTACTTTGATGTGTAATACAATATTGTTCATTGACTGAAACATCAGTGTAACTCGAATTAGTAACTGCTAATAATTATATAGCCATTTCTTTCTACTAAACCGCACTTTTAATAACTCGAATTAGTAACTGCTAATAATAATAATATAGCCATTTCTTTGTACTAAACCGCACATTTAATTAAATCAGTTAGTTAATTAGTTTATTTTTCACATATATATTTTTTTGTTACATTTTTTAAATTGGCCCAATTACGCAAACGTCG
This sequence comes from Philonthus spinipes, assembly GCA_963082785.1. Lineage (NCBI taxonomy): Eukaryota > Metazoa > Arthropoda > Insecta > Coleoptera > Staphylinidae > Philonthus > Philonthus spinipes. The sequence continues at coordinate 8,095,817 of OY720314.1, forward strand.
AACAACAGAATTCACATCGATTCCGTCAATTATGAGTTTGCAAAATTTACTCTGCAGTCTCGTTTATTTTTTTTTTATTATCATTTTTTTGTTTCGATTATTCCGTTATACGAATTCAGGTTGCCGAAAGTGATTGGAATTCGGAATTTTCTCGTTTTGCTCCAAATAATTACGGAGGCGTTAACGTTCGCAAAGCTGAATAACTGTAATTTCTCTGCTTGTTGACACTGGCCTCTGTTGTTTATTTATTTTTTTATCCTGCAGCGAATTCCGTCGAGTGTTTGATGAATATGTAATTAAGCGTGTAAATTAAATGCGTATTACGGCTGCATAATTTGTAATTCGAATTACAATAAAAAAATGCAGCGCAATAATGATGTGTTTACAATAATATGAAATATTTACATCAGTGAGTATTTTAATCATAATTGATGTTTATTAAGGGATTAACAATGTTATACAGACATAAAAAATCAAACGTTAAATAGAGACGGATATTTGGATTGAGTGAGTTACGTGAAGATGATAATAACTTGAATAAAATCACTTAGAATCTTTTCTTCACTACTTCATTTGTAACCAGATTGGTTTGATATTTGTTGATACCAGTATCAACCATTGATAATGGTCACTTTGTGTCCGAAATGTACATCTGGTTACAAATGAAGTAGTGAAGAAAGGATTCTAAGTGTTTTTATTCAAGAGACAGAGAGCTTATTTGCTGATGAACGACGTCAGATAATTTTTATTTTTTAAAAACAAAAAAAAGTGAAAAAAATGTGTTTTTCAAAAATTAATTTAATTTACTAAAGTACATATAATCTATATTAAACACATTCAACTACATGTGAAAAGTCTTCATCTTAAATATCTATATTAAATAAATTCATAATATATTATTTGTAAACTCGTTAATTCTATTAAATAGTGAATGAGAACAAATTTAGTCGACGCCATCATTTTTATTGTGGAACAGTATCTAGTAGTTGAAATGTTTGCCGCTGGGTTGAGAAATCAAAGTTGGAATAAAATAAACACACACATTTTGTAAAAACCACTGCAAACTTTGGTGCTAATCGCACCGTCTATTAGGCGTAAAATCGCAGCCTTAATTTTATTTAAAATTTCTCGTCTTTCATTTTAATAGACTCCAACATGTTTAATTATGATTCAATTAGAAGAAGTTTAATATTTTCAATCGAAAATGTATGTCCCGTATTTATTGAATGAAAAACTAAAGCAGATTTTGAAGATTGAAGTTTTTAATATAGTAAATATGTTCTTTAAATCTACACTTCTAGTAGTTTTACCTACATATAATTTTGTACAATTGCCACATTTTATTGTACAAATATCATAATTTTCTAAAAGAATTTTTGTCAAAAAAGTGAATAACATTTTTAATTTTGTGTTTTAATATAAATTTATTTTTTTAAACATTATTTAATTTGAAATTTAGGTATGGATTATGTGAAATTTTTGCATAATTTTTACTTGTATTTTTAGTTTTAAACCAATTCATGAATAAAATACAAGTAAATATTATGCAAAAATTATAGATAATCCATATCTAAATTTCAATTTAATTAAATTTAAAAAAAATTAAATTCATATTCAAATACAAAATTAAAAATGTTATTCATCTTTTTGAAAAAAATTCTATCAGAAAATTATGATATTTATTCTATAAAATCATCTTTTTGAAAAATATCTTTTAAAAATTATTGTATTTATTCAATAAAATATAGCAAACAAAACTGCCGTATTTTTTATTACAAATTTGTTTTACTTTTATTAATTATTTTTATGATAATTTTTTTAATGAAAATTTAATTATATTGAATAAAAATGATTTGAAAATAATTAATAAATTATTTTCACATTTAGCATTCTGTGACTTTTGACTTACGTTTTGTAAGTGGGTTAAACAAATGCACATTAAAACAACTACTTCCCGGGCAAATACCCACGCCGGACACTGAATCACAAAATGTACACCTGCTGTTGACCATCGATAAAATATTGCATAATTTAATTACTTGGCTATAAGTATAAACTTAAATATGTATTGCATGAATTAATTGCAGCTTTAATTCAATGATAAATTTCAATAAAATATATAATAGATATTATTTAAAATTTAATATATAATAGAAATTTTTGATTTTCTATTTTCTTCAGTAAGAATATAAAATAGTTATTGAGCCATTTTATTGAAATGTATCATTGAATTAAATGCTGCAATTCATTCATTCAATTCATATTCAAATTTATACTTATAATATGTGTTAGAATCTGAATCAAAGTAATTAACAGTGTGAGTTGGTTTCCTGTATATACTAAATTATAATTTTGAATGATTTATTTAATTTGTTTATTTTTTATGAATTCTAGCAATTTAATCCACCACTGCCAAACAGGGATGACAATTATTTATTATTTATTTATTGAATAATGTATTACAAATAATGTTCAGGGAATTCAAATGTCACCTCCCTGACGGTTAATTTCTTGTAAACTGACGTAAACGTGTCTACATTATGTTCAATAGTAGTCTGCTGGTTCTTGTCAAGGTGGACCTTGATGAGCTGCGAGCCATCGAGCTTGACGCGATTGAAAGGCTCTCGTTAACTTTTTAAGAACAAAAAGATTATTCGGTATTTGATTCCTGAAATATTCGATAATCTCAAGAAATTAAATTTTGATTAGATTCATTTATAATTTCAATTTTCATTTGATTTTTAATTTAATTTCCTCTTATTTTTGTAAATTCTAACAATTTAACCCACCATTACCAAACAGGGACGACAATTACGAAAACGCCCTCGTTAACTTTTTAAAAACAAGAAAGTAATAAAAACGTATCATTCCGCTTCCCTTTATTCCTCCCACTTTTTATTATCATTATTACTTTCGCGCGGAAATAAAATAAAATAATCGCGGCACTTATGAAAAAAACGTAATATCAACCCGGCTATTAAAAATTTAATCGAATACCGCTCGTATACATTTTTTTTTTCGCGCGCGCAAAAACTTTCTTAATTCAGATATCATTAAAACTTTTTCGCTTAAACTTTACACAGTTATAGAGTCATTTCGCGTTACATAGGGGGAGGCGGAACATTGCCGGCCTTTTGTTTTAATTATGCGCGCTTTTAGGCCGGCACCGGTTGTTTTATTTTATTCGGGAGCGGAAATAGCCATAATGATAATAGTAGCTTTTATTGTTCTGAATGAAATAAAATCCTAATGATGATCGTTACAATAAACGCGAAGGATTTAAAAAAAGTGAAAAGTTTTGTGATTGAATTGTTTATTTATTTTTTATAACTTTTATTTAGTATTTCATATATTAGTCTTAAGTTTTAATATGTTAATTTATTGCTTTTAATGTATTTAATGTTTTTAATGGCCACCGTTAATAAAGGATTATTATTATTATTATTATTATTGTTATTATTATTTTTATTATTATAACTTAGTTAATGGAGATTCGATATGCAGTGATTTGTTAGTTCAACTTAATTTAAAATAAAATCCCATTCTTCTAATTACTGATTTAATAACACTCTTTGCAGAATAATAAGATTGTTCAACACATTGCCGAACGATATTGACTTATCGTTGATTAATGAGGCACTTAATTTTTGAAAATCCATGGTTACTTGAATTAATAAAATATTTATGATTTTCAACATTTTTTAATTTACTTTCACTACAATTGTTTCGATACGCTGTAGCTTCTTCAGGTGAAGAAAGTTAATAATATTGACTTGCTTAACTCATCAATTTCATTGTTTCAAAAAAAAAAAAAATGTTTGTACTACTTAAACTCAATCAACTAAAGATATTTATCTTTAGAGTTTGTAAGTATTTTTAGTTTCATGCAAGTGTAACATAACTTTTAGTTTGTTTTATTAATACTTTAGTTTCTAGTCCAGCATATGCGCTCATTTTTGTATTTTTGTTAGTTTATAACTTTGAATTTTTGCATTATTTTTGTTACTATGTAAAAGTTGATACCTTATTAAATAAATAAAATTGAAGTTCAGAATTGTTTAAAATGTATAATTATTTCTGAAGTTCACCTCATACTGAGAAGTGGAGAGGAACATATAACGATTTTATATAAGACTAAATAAATAAATATTTCTGAAGTTATAGCTAGAATTTTACATTTAATATAAATCATGTAAAATAAACATCATGTAAATAAAAAAAGTAAGTAGGATAAGGACAAGTATTTTTATTTAAATAATTAAAGTCTCCACGACCAACAACCAACATACAGATGTTTACAATCATGGTTGATAAATACATCAGCAAAAGGCTATCGACCGTCAGTTTTCTACCTGCAAAATGAAAAAAAAAAATGTTTATTTTTGTATATGAATTACAGAATGAAAGGCTAGATGGATAGGACTTTTTTTACTCCGCTCCACGTTAAAGTTATATAAAGTTGCTGTAATGTGTGATTTTACTTCCAGATCGCTCTTCGTCTTCAGCGCGTTTTCTGATATTTTGTACGAATTTTAATTGATCCCTGAAAACTTTCTGTAACAGTCTCAACATTCCCCAAGAAGTTATTCATTCAGAAACCAAAATCGCACTCGTTTATTGAATAATTTCAGAAATTGTAAAAATCGAAACATTTAATGGTTGTGTCGTACAAAACCAAGCGTAATTCAAACATTAAGGGTGCGGTTTAGATGAAAGAGATAGCTATATAAATATTAGCAATCACTAATTCGAGTTAGATTGCTGTTGTGACCAATGAACATTATTGTATTATACATTAAAGTAATCTTAAAATAAGGAGGAATTTCATCAGATTAATTAAAAATTATTCTAATGTTTAGTTTGTGTGAAAATCAATTATGAAAAACAATGAAAATTGATCAATTTATAGCAAATTTCAAATAATATTTTTGCTAATAAAAACTTGTGCAATGAAAATTTAAAGGATTTCACTAAATTTTGCATTCAAATAACTTAGCAGACATGACCTATTAATTTTATTATATCTTACAATTTTCTTTTCTAACTTGAACTAGTAAATTGACGTAATACACGAAAATTAACGATTTATTTTTTATTTAGACAGATACTTTATGTTTGATAGATAAAAAAAGTAAATACATATTAATATTATTAAATCCAAAAGAATGGCTCTTTTTTCAAACGATTATTTCCATTTTACTATATACTTATCTCTTTCTACTAAACCGCAACCTTAATGACGTAAAATTTAATAGTGCTACCAATAAAATAAAAAAATCATAAAAGGAGAAAAGATGAGAGAAGAAAAATTCTCCATCGTATGATATTTAATAACTAAGAATAAATTGAAATACACATACGCGAAAATAAAGGGTATTTTAATTAAGTTTATGTAAATAAAACAATTAATGTGAAAATAATCGTTAATCAAATGATAAATTCGCGAATAAACGGAATCAATTAGCGACTTCGCCATAACCAAGCGGTTTAATTTAATTCTGCGGGGTTAATATTTTAATAACAAACGAGCGCGGGCGGATTTCGCTGAATTTACAGCGTTGACAAGTAAAACTATTTTCAGCGAAAGCTAGAGGGAGAGGCGCTTATTAAGTGCGCAATTGCGACAATGTTTTCGGTCAATTTATGATTATTAATTATGGCGCGGTCAGCATTATTACGGGCAATTCTGTTCGTACAGAATGTAATTTCGTTTCGGGGGAGGGATGGGGGCCGAGTCACGGGGCCGACCGCATTGTGATAATGACGGCGCCCAGCTATTTTAACTATTTTAATTAATCGCGATAAAACTGTTTTATCTTTGAATCCATGGTTAGATTCGGAACGATTTTTTTAAAATAATTTAAAAGGATCATCCGATTTTTTAGGTATTATTTTCAAATGTACAGAGAGGTTTTTTTAACCCCTATGTATACATGTAAAATACCCAAGTCAAACGCATTGATGTATGTATTTAGTTGCCTATAATACGCAACCCGAACGATCGATTCCTTCAACTAGGATTAATTATGAAACAATTAAACAATTTTCTATTTCTTTTTATGACAGTATTGAAATGCACAATGTGGAAGAATTTTTGCAATCGTTTGAGTTACTATCTTGCAGTTTCTGATGGTCATTTGTATAAATTTTCGATCAAATATTTCACACAATTTGAAGTTTAGCGTTTGACGTTTGCAAAATAGAAAGACTGTTATTCCTTACTTCACTTTTTATTTTTATGTTGGTATTGATAATGAGCACTTTGTGTCTCGAAAAGTACATCTAACATAAAAATAAAAAGTGAAGTAAGGAATAACAGTCTTTCTATTTTGTGATTAATCACTTCACGTAAACTCGAAAATATACAGTTTGACGTTTAGTTGTGTGTTATAGGCAACTAAACATACACACATTAATCGGTTCAATGCGTTTGACTTGGTTTTTTTGCAGGTATACAGTTCGCCTAATGTATACTGATAAAAAAAAACTCTCTGTATATATGTATATATACGTATTCAATATTGTTTTGAATTTACAGCAAAATATTTATTTATTAATTATATAATATTATAATTGTCTATTGATCAAAGAGCTTTCAGATTATATTGTATTATTTTCCTGTAATTGGTTATATCGTTGAAAAATATAGATTATTATTATTAAACTGATAAAGTTATGTGCAATTTTATAATTATTTAAAAAAAAAATAAAAAACATGAGATAGTTTCATGTTAAGGGTGCGGTTTAGACGAAAGAGATATCTATATAAATATGGGCAATCACTAATTCGAGTTAGATTGCTATTGTGATCAATGAACAATATTGTATCATACATTAAAGTAATCTTAAAATAAGCAGGAATTTTATCAGATGATTTAAAAAATATTTTAATCTTTAGTTTGTGTGAAAATTAATTATGAAAAACAATGAAAATTGATCAAATTTATAGCAAATTTCAAATTATATTTTTGCTAATAAAAACTTGTGCAATGAAAATTTAAAGGATTTCACTAAATTCTGAATTCAAATAACTTAGCAGACACGACCTATTAATTTCATTATATCTTACAATTTTCTTTTTCAACTTGAACTAGTAAATTGACGTAATATACGAAAATTAACGATTTATTTTTTGATTTAGACTAATACTTTATACTTGGTAGATATAAAATGTAAATACATATTCATATTATTAAATCCAAAAGAATGGCTCGTTTTTCAAACAATTATTTCTATTTTACTATATAGCTATCTCTTTCTACTAAACCGCAACCCTAACGAAACATATTTATTTATGAAAAATGCAATAGAGCTTTTACATTTTTTTGCAATAAAATATTAATGAAGTTGACAGTCACACAGATAAAATTAAAGTGTTTCATTTTATTGTGTACAATTAATGTTAATTTTTGTAAAATGTATGTAATTGTCTAAATAAATACATTTTTATAATCGCGATTGTATTCTGATAGACATTTTTTTTAACAATTTATCAAAAATATAGTTACTAAAACAAATAGATGGGCAGTAAGACCTCAGGTCGGTAGCCCAGGACACACCAACACATTCATCTATATTTTTAATTGATATATGGCTGTATATAAAATTCAATGAAAACGCTTTTTTAATAATTTATTCATATTTATTTGATACAATATGAACTACCAATGTCTAAATATTAAAACTATTAATTATATTAAAGCTTTCAAATTAAATAAAATATGAAAAAAAGAACGGTTGATACATTGAATTAACATCCTAAAAATAAAACCCAGCTCCATCTCGTTTTTCCTGTTGCCAATGCTTTTCGCTATTTGCTGTTTTGTTTTGCACGCAAAAAAAAAACAATTTCCAATTAATCCCATATATTTATTACCTAAACTAAATTCCAATGCGCCTATCTATTGGTTCGTACGTTCGTTTTGTGTGGGTATTTCAATAGCGAATAACAAACGTGAATTTTTGTTTTATTTTAATGCTTGTTGCAGTTCAACTAAATACAAAACTGGATTTTATTACGCGCGGCAAAAATACACGGACGCGTAAATTTTATCACGTTTCGTGTTCCATAAAGGGTGAACTAAACGAAACAGTAACAACAAACAAAAAAGGAAGGGTAAATGATTTTCAAACGAAATTTTGGAATTCCAAAATCGCAAATAATTTGATTGGATTTTTTTAATAAAACTCCAGGTAGGGCTTATCTTAATCATCAAGTCCTGAGTGTAATTATTAAAAAAATATGATATTTGATACTGGATATCAATTTCAATTTACTTTATTAACGGAATCTCCATTTCCAAATTACAATTATAATTACATATTAAAAATTTTATAAGAAAAGTGTGACGCTCTAAAAAGATTACAAAACATGTGTATAAAAAAAGGCAAATTACCAATCACAAATTACGACAAAATACAAAAAAAATAATACGCATCAAAATATTTATTTATCAATCCCAAATAGTTCATTGTGAAAACAAAATGCAACCGGCTTATTCTTATCTCCAAGTGATAATAAATAAATATAGATAAAAAAATTATGTAATATGAATGAGATGGGAAATATCCATGCGGCGTAAATGGGCTATGAAAACTGCAAATGAAGAAGTGAATTTATTATTTGTGATGATTTATGTAAATGCTTATCATTTTGTTGAAAGGAAAAATAAATTAAGTTAAAAATCATTTGTGAATATCTTATTGAGTGCAAATAGAAAATGTGAAAATAATTTATTAATTATTTTCAAATCATTTTTCTTCTTCTTCTTATTATTATTATTATTATTATTATTATTTAATGGGCTTGGCTACTGGGCCCTTTCGACCAGTCTCTGTCAAATCATTTATATTTAATATTTTATTGAGTGGATATCAACGTAATTAAAGTTACATTTACAACCGAACAATTTCAATTAAAAACAAATCAAACATTTTCTAAATTCTTATCCATAAATTTGCATTACACGTAAACACATAATATTTCCACGGAACAAATGTTCAGCCATGTTGGGAAAACGCCGCGTTCCGGATGATTCACGTGGAAAACGTCCCGGCGATGTTTTCCAGCGTAACTAGTCTCGTTACACGGGGAACTGTAAAAGAGAAAGACGTTGCATCATAAGCGAACAAAGCGTATCGGTGCATGCATATAGTTAAAGAAATTAGCGAAGGCGTCGTGTGAGTATTACGACGTACCTAATTAAGTCTCAGTCTCTGTTAATTACGCGAGCAATTACGTCACGTTCACTTCTGTCGGCTTTGCGTCAGTTGGAAAATAAATCTTCAGGATGGTTATTAAAAGAATTATAATAATAGACTTTAAATTCATTAATTGTTTTAAAATGGAGAATGTTTCATTATGATTTGAGTGAGAAATTAATTAAATATTATATAGGTATACATACAGGATGTCCCCGGATGGTCTGTACAACGCTCTACCACTTATTCTCTGAAACAAAATAAGACGATTTAACTAAATTTATCTCTATCTAAAAGTGGTTCCTAAGCCATCTATATATACAGGGTGGCCAGAAAAGGTGTGATAATCTTTAGTTAAAGTGGTTCATTAATCAATTTTAAATAGAAAAAAAAAAGATTTTAAAATAAAAAATTAAATTAAATAAAACACAAAAAAAATATTGGGTATTTATTCAATAAGCTTAATGAGGCCATTAATATCCTAAATATGTGACTATGATTTGTTTTTAACATTTTATGTATAATTATTGCTATTAATAATAGACTTCTCATTAAATACATATTTGCAATGTTTAGCTGGATATTAATAGAACTAATTTTAATCAAAATATTTCAAAAATATTACTGATTTCTAGTCACATATTTATTATATCAATGGCCTCGTGGGCGTTAATGAAGAACCGTACAATATTTTTTTTACTTAAATTTTCTACTTGAATTAATCAATAAACCACTTTACCCGAAGATTATCACACTTTTTCTGGCCACCACCTTATATATATATATATATATATATATATATATATATATATATATGCAAAGGTAGCATAATAATTAGTTTTTTTAATTGAAAGCTGGAATGAATGGTCGAACAAGAAAATAACTGTCTCTATAAAAATTAATTAGAACTTTATATTTAAGTAAAAAAGCTTAAATAAATTTAAAAGACGAGAAGACCCTATAGAGTTTTATAAAAACTGAATTTTGAAATGTTTTGTATATTTTATTTTAATTATTTAGGTATTACTCTGTAATAATTTACATATATAACGTCGATGACGAGCAGCCATACATAGAAGAAAGAAGTATTGTTCGCACATTGCATCCATATGAAAATGTAACGGTAAGTTGACATATGAAGTAAGCCATCTGTTTAATCTCTGTTCTAATTGACATTAATTTATTTTAATTCATGAAATATTATTATTAATTAATGAAATTGTTCCAACCAAAATCAGAGTTTTTCGAGGTTCAAGTGCCATTTGCTGGATGACTGATGATGGCATTTTTTTATTGATGATGGATAAGTGTTCGCGAAATACATATTTTTACATGCGTTTACCGCTCTATGATATAATATGTAGTACATATTAAATAAAAATGATTTGAAAATAATTTATTAATTATTTTCAAATCATTTAATATATTTAAATAACTGTGACCAAGTGAATGAATACTATTTTCTATTAATATGTAGTACAATATCTACATATAACAAAATATTACAATGTATATTATAAAAGTCTGCCAATTGGTCCGGTTTATGATTATTCTGCAATTGTACCAATTGAGGAATGCGAACTTTTATCTCTCCATTTAATTCTTTTTTTTTTCAATTACATAACACGATTTTATTTTTGTATCGAGTAGGAAATACTTGTGAATTCCTTTTGCACACACAGACACACACGTATTTAAATTAAACGATTGTTTCGAAAGATTTGTATTCAAAGCCTCGACGCCAACGCGTACATATGTAACACGAAATTAACATACCGAAAGCAATGATCGACGCCTCTTAACGCTGCGCTGTATTTGCATTCAATGGCACACGGTGTGTTATTTATTTTTTTATTTAAGTTTTATTATTCGCAAGAAGGATAATAAGCTATAATTATAAGTGCACTGAATTGTAACCCACTCGCCTTGAGTTTACTGTAAAACCGTAACTGGATCGACCCGCGAAAGCTCATTAAAGTCGGATTAATATTAATAAGTGTGATTCAATCTACATCTTGTTCGTGTTAATTGTTAAGGCTTCTAATTCGCAATACAGACGCATATTTTAATAGTAAAAAACTATTATTTGTTGTTTCCTTTCATTAAATAATTTCGACTCAAACCGTTGCAATGCGCAGTAGGGCTGCTATGCAACAACAAATATCTATTGTGTAATCCAATGTCCGGCGGGGTAAATGCTCGGGAAGTAGTTGTTTCAATAGATATTTGTAAAACTTACAGTGTAAGTATTTTTTTGCAGTTGGAAAAAGGGATTGATCGAATTTTATTGATCATTGCCAAAAATTTGTCTTTGTTTAATTTCATTGTAGTAAAAAACAGTCAAGAAAAGAAAAGGGTACATATTAACGAGGAAAAAAATACACACTGTAAGAAATAAAATCTTTTAAAATACCAATCAATACCTTCTACATATTTTATGTTTTCCACGTACCCCAAACACAAGACCCATCCGTAAAAATCCCTCCACAACAATATTTCAATCATTATATCTGTTGCGGTTTTACCTGATATTCAGCCGTATCCCAACCCTCATTAATATTAGTTTGCGCATTTGCAATGGTGTGGGAACGGTCGGGCGGATTGCGGCGAAACGGGAAAGATCGTGGGAAGCGTGGCCGGCCGTATTGAGCCACACCACGCATGCGCTTTAAATATACAAACGGAGATTCGAGTAACACCCGTGGGAAAAAAAAGACGAACTCGAGACTTTGAAGAGTCAACATCGGCGACGATAAATTCAATAATGTACAAATTTTGTATATGTGTTGTAATCATTAAAATAAATCTTTACGTTAATTATTTTGAATATTATTCAATGGTCCTTCGAAAGGTAAATAAGAAGTAACAATATCCTTCAAAGATATAGCTAAATAGACATTGGCGATTTCAAAATACAATTTAAGAATAACGATCAACGACGAAATAATTTGGAATAAAAAATAACATCGACAAAAAAATTAAAAGATAGGCAGAATTAATTAAAGGGAATGGAATTTTGAAAAAATAAAGAGGATAAAAAAAAACATCGACAAAAAAATTAAAAGATAGGCAGAATTAATTAAAAGGAATGGATTTTTGAAAAAAATCAAGAGGAATTATAGTTTGGAGAGAATGCATTCACCTGAAGAAGCCACAAGGTGGCAAAACAATTGTAGTGAAATAAAAAATAAACTATTTTTGAAAGTTATAACAAACGTGTTTACTTTAAAGTGATAAATATGAACTTTCAAGAACTATGAGCCACCTCGATTAATAGAGAATGCATTAATCATAAAAATGAAAAAAAAAATAGTTTTAAAAAAATCACATTTGGAATACAAATTGAAACACCGAGATTGATTCAAACGGAATTTATTACACAAAAACAAATAATTGTCGTTTGTGGAGAATTAATTAAAGGGTTGCTTAGAGTCAGCAATTAAATATATATATATTTATATATATATATATAGTTTGGAGAGAATGAATGAAAGGTTGATAGCAGATTGACAAGTAATCTTTACATTTTTCAAATATTTTTATTATTCTCATTTTTGTCAACTCAAAAAAATGTAATTAAATATATATATTATTATTAATCAATTGAGGTAGAAAGAACTTTGGTCTATAGCGTTGAAATTTACCGCTTCCATTTTTGAAAATTATGTTTTTTTAAAAAAACATAACTACATAAAGATAAAGACTGTTATTTCTTACTTCACTTTTTATTTTGATATTTATTTATTTATTTATTAATTTACGGAGGCCATTTCATACAGTAACATATACAGAATAAAATAAATTAGTCAGGCTACAAAAAAAATTAAAATAATATACCTACACACTATAAACACAATTTTAAAATATAAACTAATTTGCAGTGAGTAAATGCACATTTCGAAACACAGCGTGCTCATTCAATAACAAACTTTGTTTGTGTGTTTTGTATGTTTGTTATTAATAATAAGCACGATGCGTCTCGGAATGTACTTCTAACATAAAAATAAAAAGTGAAGTAACAGTCTTTTTATTTGTGATTAATAACTTCACGTAAACTCGAAACTATACAGTTATATATAAAGATAGTTGATCAATTGTTTTTTTTTTCTTCTTCTAGAATAATTTCCGTGTTATTCAAGCAATCTCGTTCATACCAAAATTACAGAGAAAGATGATGAAAGTCCGGCGCGCTATTGAAATTCCGGAATAGAAATTACTTTGAAGTAAAGTTCGCAATGGTCGCACACAATTTCCACCTGCCATTCACGGTTGAAGGATTCAGGCCCTCGTAAAAATATAATAACCGCTCCTGATGAATTAAACATAATCCGCTTTTACGGGCGCTTTCGATTAAAATCGCAGCCGACGGGAAAAATTTTATTCTCGATAATGATTCAAAACGAATTAGTTACACAAAAAAAATGAAAGAAAATATAGTTTATAGAGAATTAATTATGAAAAAAGATTTTACTGAAATTGTAGTTAGAACAAAATTTGAAAACTGGAGAGTGGATCAAAGGGAATTAATTATATAGAATATAATAATTATCGTTTGTGTTTGCTGAAACAGAAATTTAAATCTGAATAATCACTATCCAGAAAGGGAATTAATTACACAAAAAAATGTTTATCGTTTATGGAGAATTAATTAAAGGGTTGCCTAGAGCTAGGAATTAATTACAAAAAATTAACAAATAAAAAAACATGAAATTCCGAGTGATTAAAAGGAAATTAATTACACAAAAGTAACCATTGCCGTTTGCGAAGAATTAACTACAAGTCAAGAATTTTTAAAAACAATAAAAAGAAAATATAATATAGAGAGAATCAAATAAGAAGAAAAAAATAAAATAAAAAAAAAATGCCAAAATTGCAGCTAGGACAAAAGTCTAAATCGCGAGAACAATTCAAAGGGAATTAATTATACATAAAAAATATTGTTTGTACAAAATTAATTTTCTTTTTTCAAAATTAAATTTTTTTGTACAAAATTAATTTTCTTTTTTCAAAATTAATTTTGTACAAACAATATTTTTTATGTGTAAATAATATAGAGAGAATCAATTAAGAAGAAAAATTTAAAAAAAGTCAAAATTGCAGCTAGGACAAAAATCTAAATCGCGAGAGCAATTCAAAGGGAATTAATTATACATAAAAAATATTGTTTGTACAAAATTAATTTTCTTTTTTCAAAATTAATTTTGTACAAACAATATTTTTTATGTGTAAATAATATAGAGAGAATCAATTAAGAAGAAAAATTAAAAAAAAAGTCAAAATTGCAGCTAGGACAAAAATCTAAATCGCGAGAACAATTCAAAGGGAATTAATTATACATAAAAAATATTGTTTGTACAAAATTAATTTTCTTTTTTCAAAATTATTTTTTTTTTGTACAAAATTAATTTTCTTTTTTCAAAATTAATTTTGTACAAACAATATTTTTTATGTGTAAATAATATAGAGAGAATCAATTAAGAAGAAAAATTAAAAAAAAAGTCAAAATTGCAGCTAGGACAAAAATCTAAATCGCAAGAGCAATTCAAAGGGAAGAATTTTTAAAAACAATAAAAAGAAAATATAATATAGAGAGAATCAAATAAGAAGAAAAAAATAAAATAAAAAAATGCCAAAATTGCAGCTAGGACAAAAATCTAAATCGCGAGAGCAATTCAAAGGGAATTAATTATACATAAAAAATATTGTTTGTACAAAATTAATTTTCTTTTTTCAAAATTATTTTTTTTTGTACAAAATTAATTTTCTGTTTTCAAAATTAATTTTGTACAAACAATATTTTTTATGTGTAAATAATATAGAGAGAATCAATTAAGAAGAAAAATTTAAAAAAAAAGTCAAAATTGCAGCTGGGACAAAAATCTAAATCGCAAGGGAAGAATTTTTAAAAACAATAAAAAGAAAATATAATATAGAGAGAATCAAATAAGAAGAAAAAAATAAAATAAAAAAAATGCCAAAATTGCAGTTAGGACAAAAATCTAAATCGCGAGAGCAATTCAAAGGGAATTAATTATACATAAAAAATATTGTTTGTACAAAATTAATTTTCTTTTTTCAAAATTAAAATTTTTTTGTACAAAATTAATTTTCTTTTTTCAAAATTAATTTTGTACAAACAATATTTTTTATGTGTAAATAATATAGAAAGAATCAATTAAGAAGAAAAATTAAAAAAAAAAAGTCAAAATTGCAGCTAGGACAAAAATCTAAATCGCAAGAGCAATTCAAAGGGAAGAATTTTTAAAAACAATAAAAAGAAAATATAATATAGAGAGAATCAAATAAGAAGAAAAAAATAAAATAAAAAAAAATGCCAAAATTGCAGCTAGAACAAAAATCTAAATCGCGAGAGCAATTCAAAGGGAATTAATTATACATAAAAAATATTGTTTGTACAAAATTAATTTTCTTTTTTCAAAATTATTTTTTTTTGTACAAAATTAATTTTCTGTTTTCAAAATTAATTTTGTACAAACAATATTTTTTATGTGTAAATAATATAGAGAGAATCAATTAAGAAGAAAAATTTAAAAAAAGTCAAAATTGCAGCTGGGACAAAAATCTAAATCGCGAGAGCAATTCAAAGGGAATTAATTATACATAAAAAATATTGTTTGTACAAAATTAATTTTCTTTTTTCAAAATTAAAATTTTTTTGTACAAAATTAATTTTCTTTTTTCAAAATTAATTTTGTAGAAACAATATTTTTTATGTGTAAATAATATAGAGAGAATCAATTAAGAAGAAAAATTAAAAAAAAAGTCAAAATTGCAGCTAGAACAAAAATCTAAATCGCAAGAGCAATTCAAAGGGAATTAATTACACATAAAAAATAATGTTTGTAAAAAAAATAATTTTCTTTTTTCAAAATTATTTTTTTTGTACAAAATTAATTTTCTTTTTTCAAAATTAATTTTGTACAAACAATATTTTTTTATGTGTAATTAATTCCCTTTGAATTGCTTTCGCAATTTAGATTTTTATCCTAGTTGCAAATTTGGCATTTTTTTACATTTAACATAAAATATAGTTTGGAGAAAATTAATTAATAACAATAATAATAAGTACTTTATTGCCCAACAAACGTGCAGCCCAATAACAGAGCAATCTCATATAAAATTATTACAAATGAATTAATACTTCATAGAATTTATAAAATATTATCTACTGTTTACAAGTAATAAAAGAGCAACACATTAAAATGACACAATTACATTCACAATTAAAAACTTTAAAAGAATAAATAGGTAAATAAACAAAAATAGTACAAATTATTTAAATGCGAAATTTTGGGATATACATTTTTTATTAAATTTTACAGGGAAAGACTGAAAGTATCACAGTTATGCTCTATATATTTTGAAAAAAGAAAATTAATTTTGTACAAACAAATTTTTTTATGTGTAATTTATTCATTCAAATCGCTCTCGCGATGTAGATTTTTGTCCTAGCTGCAATTTTGGCATTTTTTTACATTTAACATAAAATATAGTTTGGAGAAAATTAATTAATAATAATAAGTACTTTATTGCCCAACAGACGTACAGCCCAATAACAGAGCAATTTCATATAAAATTATTACAAATGAATTAATGCTTCATAGAATTTATAAAATAATATCCACAGTTTACGCGTAATAAAAGATTAACACATTAAAATGACACAATTACATTCACAATTAAAAACTTTAAAAGAATAAATAGGTAAATAAACAAAAACGGTATAAATTATTTAAATGCGAAATTTTGGGATATACATTTTTTCTTAAATTTTGCAGGGAAAGACTGAAAATATCACAGTTATGCTCGGTTTCTTGATAGTTTTTTAACATTTTTATAAGTAGTGAGCTAGAAATATTGTTATAAATAGAAAAGAGTATTTATTCACTTGATGACGGTTATTTAAATAAATTAAATTAAAAAAATGAAAATAATTATATAGTAATTTTTAATTCATTTATTTACGGAAATCTCCTTTCTACAAAAACTGTAAACATTTACATAAATCATCATAAATAATAATACACAAATAAGTCAACTATTCAACATAAACTTTGAACATCTTTATCCCAAGTGATTTTACAATTCAAAATTAAGAGTGGTCAGGTAATCTCAGGGGTACATTACAAAATAGAAAATAAATAAATATTGAATAAATAAACATATATATATCTATATATATATATACAATAATCAAACAATATATTAATAATAATAATAGAAAATATGTATAAAATATGTTTCACAATGTATCACAGATGTTATCACAGCAAAGTAGATGCAAAAGCAATGTATCACAGATAAATGTTAAACATGCAATTAAGATAAGCAATTCACAAAGTATGAAATAAATATGAATAGATTATTAAAAATCAACCAATAAAAGACAGATTAGATTGAATAACTTTAAATTCTCGACTAGTTTCGGGTTGTTAGCCCATTTTCAAGAAAAAATTTTCTATTCAATCTAATCTGTGTTTTATTGGTTGATTTTTAATAATTTATTCATATTTATTTCATACAATATGAACTACCAATGTCTAAATATTAAAACCAATTAATTAAATTATATAGTAATAAATTATTTCCTTCTTAGCTATTGTAACATTTTGACTTATGTTTGTTTAAAGTACTTATGTGTCATAAGTCAAAATGTTAGAGCTAAAGAGGAAATAATTTATTATTCAATTATTTTCAAATAAGGTTTATTTATTTTCTCCAGGAGAAAATATAAATAAGTGAAACAAAGCAAGTGTTTTAATTTCAATTAAATCATCCTGAATTAATTCAAAAATGTTTCACCACGGGTTAAGTGAGAAATTAATTATACATAGGTTTATTTAATTTACTGTAATAGAGGATCTGCAGTGACGCAAGAAAATCTATTGCCTCACCCCTAAATGGAAAGACGCGTTGACTCTATTTCCCGTGCATTTTCATTTACACCAGCTTCATTATTATTTTTTTCTGTATTCATAAAACTTTTATGACAGCAATGAATAAAAGATGCACAATTAAAACTTCGCCCGGTTGTTCAAAGTTGCATATCTATAATTTTTACCGCTGCATCTTGTTTATTTTTTTAAGCGGGCGAGTTTATTATTCTCAACTTTGCACCCGCGGCTAACTTGTAAACAACGTTTCCGAAAGTTGCTCGAGTCGTAAGTCTTTAGCGTGAATTACACAAAGGAGGATGGTTTTGTTTTTTCTGCTCTTTTCAGCCCGTCTTTATCAGAAATCGGGAAAGGAAAACTTTGGTGTTTCGAAATATTCCCTTGTAATTCCACGCAATTGAATTATTATTAATAATTGAAACGATCGCAGTGGAGGCTTGAATTTACTTGAATATGAAATGTAAAAAGAAAATAAAAAAAAAATAATGTTTTTTTTAGTAATTATTAATTGTAACCACTTTTGTCATGATTGTTTGAATTTATTTGCGATGTAAACATAAAATTAAACCAAAATAATGAAAAAAAAAAAGGTTTTATTAGTTCAGCCAATAAATCCTCATCTTGTTTCTCATTTTTTTTGTTATTACCTAACGATATAAGTAAAAAAATAATTGTAACCATTTTAATGGTTGTTTGAATTTACTTGAGATATAAGTAACGATATAAAGAAAAAGAAAAAAAAAAACGATAAAAAATAATTGTAACCATTTCAATGGTTGTTTGAATTTACTTGAGATATTAGGAACGATATAAGGAGAAAAAAAAAAGAGAAAAAATAATTGTAATCATTTCAATGGTTGTTTAAATTTACTTGAGATATAAGTAACGATATAAAGAAAAAGAAAAAAAAAGATAAAAATAATTATAACCATTTCAATGGTTGTTTGAATTTACTTGAGATATAAGTAACGATATAAAGAAAAAGAAAAAAAAAAGATAAAAAATAATTGTAACTATTTCAATGGTTGTTTGAATTTACTTGAGATAGAAGTAACGATATAAAGAAAAAGAAAAAAAAAAGATAAAAAATAATTGTAACCATTTCAATGGTTGTTTGAATTTACTTGAGATATAAGTAACGATATAAAGAAAAAGAAAAAAAAAAGATAAAAAATAATTGTCACCATTTCAATGGTTGTTTGAATTTACTTGAGATAGAAGTAACGATATAAAGAAAAAGAAAAAAAAAAGATAAAAAATAATTGTAACCATTTCAATGGTTGTTTGAATTTACTTGAGATATAAGTAACGATATAAAGAAAAAGAAAAAAAAAGATAAAAAATAATTGTCACCATTTCAATGGTTGTTTGAATTTACTTGAGATATAAGTAATGATATAAAGAAAAAGAAAAAAAAACATAAAAAATAATTGTAACCATTTCAATGGTTGTTTGAATTTACTTGAGATATAAGTAATGATATAAAGAAAAAGAAAAAAAAAAGATAAAAAATAATTGTCACCATTTCAATGGTTGTTTGAATTTACTTGAGATATAAGTAACGATATTAAAAAAAAGATAAAAAAAATAATTGTAACAATTTCAATTGTTTTTTGAATTTACTTCAGATATAAGTAAATTCAAACAACCATTAAAATGGTTACAATTATTTTTTTTATCTTTTTTTTATATCGTTAGGTGTAAGAAGTTCTCTTAATTATTAAAATTTGTTTCTAAATTTGTCTATCCATATTTTTCTGTTTTTAGTTAATTGTTTCATGTCCATCTGCTTCTTTTCTAATTCCGCCATGACACGTTTTTTCTCGGTCTTCCCCGGTAGTTTCTTCCTTGTACCCTCATTTCATATTTTCTTCTCACTATTCCATCTTATCTTATGAGTCACACATATCTGAACCATCTAAGCTATCCTTCTACAATGGTATCATATATTGGTCATATCTGCAGGTTTTGTCTGTATGTATAATTCCTTATTCTATATTTCCTTATTATCAATTTTCTTTAAAAATCTCATCTATTTTCTTTTTTGTGTTTTTCCGTCATAGTCCATGCTTCGCTGCTGCATATTATTGCAGGTCTTATCACTTTTTTCTCTTAATAAAATGTTCAGCCACCATTCATCTAGCGTATGTAAAACTAGTGACGGCTATTTCGTTTTTTCGAACCTCATCAGACTAGTGTGTTCCTTTAATGGACGAAACAGCGATTCTCTGTTGTCTACCTTGTAGACCGAATTGTTGACGATGCCACATAAAATTATTTATATCTATTGTATTCGCGATCTTTTTTTTTATAGTCGCGCACATCTGGCGTTCATTCGCGGGATGAATCGCCAGTTTGGCTGATTCAGTCAAGGCGTGAGTATTGTAATGAATTGGAATAAAGTTTTGTTGGTGCAATCTGAGGTTTTATTCAATAAGTAACGAACTACAACAAATATAAAATTGATACAACGTTTTTTACATGCATATTTTTATTGCTAAGGCGAAACGATATAAAATCCTATAAAAGTCATTATTCCAAGAAAGAAATGAAATAAGGCGTGTGGTTTTCTTCTATTTCCATCTTCAATATGATTAATACCTTACGAAATAAATTACGCAATCATCATTAATTTCACAGCAAATCAAAATTAAAAAGTGTGAAGGATTTCAACAATTAGTATAAAACAACAAGCGTAGAGAAAAAATAATATATTAATAACAGTATCCTATTATTCACCTTGAACCAATTTACGCTGAAAGCGTACAAACAATTATAAACGCATTACGGTAGTTGCTGACTTGAATCGTTCATTTTTTAGTTCGGAGATAAGTTATGTGTTTTTAAAGAAAATATAAAAGGTGGGGCAGAACAAACTTAACTTTGGCCGATAGTCCAAACAGACTAATATCTACATGTACTGTAATTATTTATGTTATATTGTTTATTTATTTATTTATTTAACGGATAACACCTTTTTTATGAAATAATAACAAATTATAAATTGGATAATAAAAAAATATATATATAAGAAAACATACATATAACTTATTCTAACTTAAACTAAATAAACCTAAATATAAATAATCAATTAGAATTATTCAATGTACTGCCCGTGATTTTATTTACAATATTCTTAAATGTACAATATGACGTTCAAAATAAATCAAATTAATTAAATAATAATGTATAATAGTAATACAAAACAAGACTTATGGTCGATTTCAGAATATTTTATGAAAATATTTATTGTTTATATAATGTTAGATTACATACAATATATTATTTGTTCCCAGATAATAAAGATTTAGTAGTATTAATATAAAAAATAATACATATAAGAATAAAAAAAAATATAATTAGTAACAGTAACTGCAAGAACTAATTATACATTATTAATTAACATATAATAATCTAAGGAAGGCACATTATTATCATCCAGCGGCGCCAATTATTTGTTTTCTTGTTGTTATTATTTCTTTAATTTTGTTCTACAATCCACTATACATAAATATTATTAATTAAATTGTAGATTTGTAAAAAGGTAAATCCCTTAAATGAATAAATAAACATTAAAAAAAAAACGCTATATCAACAATGCAAATTAAAATACACTACACTTTCGAGTAACATTTCAGTCTGAATTTAAATGTGTTATAAAATTAGTTAAACTGATCAAACTAATAAAATTTGTTAAACCCATTTCCAAGCTGCAACAATCTTGTCATGGTCTTCATCGATTCCTATGCAGTGCAATGATTAAAGTATAAAAATGTCTTTATTCTGGTATTCCTGTTAGATACATGAATATTAGTCATAACCAATAGCTCTGGAGAGTTAATGTGTCCATTTATAATGCGAAATAAGAGGCATAGATCAGCATTAACTATGCGATACTTTAATGATATTAAGATATTAATTACTAGTGTATTCACCATAAGTGTAAGCCAGTCCCAACTTACACTCGATACATCGCAGAAATTTCCTGCAAACAGCTTTTAAACGATTCACGTGAAAATAATGGAAAAAAAAGGCAGAAAGACCGATGGTCGATAGCCGTTTTCTAAGGACAATGTATAATATACAGTGTTGGGCAAAATCGAATAATATTAGTAATCGAATATTACTAAATGTGTCATTTTAAGTATTTAAAACAAAAAAGTAACTTCAAATTTATGTTTATTAATAAATGGGAAGTTATTTCTGATATTTTTATAACAAGTAACATTCATAAAATTATAATACACTTAATTTAGAAATTATAAAAGATCGACTTTGCCCATAACTAATAATATAGTATAAGAATTATATTGTTAATTTATTGTATATAAAATTGTCTGCAGAAATAAAGATGTTGTATATATATATAAGTTACCTGACGCCAACACAATGTACTTCATTTATTATTATGAATAGAATTAATTTTTCATTTATACATACTCTGTAAATTGATTACTCTGTTAATTATTATCTTATGCTTATACGTCACTTTATTGTAATATAAATTGTATTTTCCATTGTAATAATTTAGATACGTATTAGAATTAGAACGTGTAACGTCGTTTTTATAAAATAAATTCTTTTAAAAAAAAAACAAATCGTGGAACAGTAAAGTTAATTTATATATAACAGAAAAAACAATTTTTCACGTTGATGTTTTAACCTAACCAGTAAAGAGGCTTAATTCAATTTATGTCCTAGTTTTTGCAGACTCGCCATATAAATCCCCACATTTTCATTGCACTCGAACAATAATTTGAAATGTGAGTATTTTTGAAATGCAATTAAACGCCATACCAAGTTCTTTAAATGAGCCAACTTTACCTAAATTGCATGAATTAATGTAGGAATGTTTAAATTAATTAATTTTTTGTATTCACTTTTTTTATTTTTACGGTGACTAGTTTCAACTAGCCACTATCAAACCAAGTGTTTGAGAATGGCTCGCTGGCGAGTCGAAACTAATCACCTAAAAATAATAATGTGAATACAAAAAAATAATTATTGTTATTAATTTAAATTGTTGAAATTTCAACAATTTTAATTTAATCTGTAATAGTTATTTCTTTATTTTTGTTCTACAATCCACTATACATAAATATTATTAATTATATTGTAGATTTGTAAAAAGGTAAATCCGTTAAATTAATAAATAAATGTAACAAAGCAACCGCCTCCACCACAAAATATAGGAATGTTAGATTTTATTTTTTATTAATGCAGATTGACATAAAATAATATTTGGAAACATTTACATGAAGATGGTTATTATCACACAATTTATAAATGCGGTCGCATTGAAATCGCAGCAACCATTATCAGTACGAATGATTTTAAAAAGTTTAATATCATCGGCAAACATAAAAAATGTACAGTTTTCAAAAACTTCATGCAAATAATTAATAAAAAGAAGAAAAAAAAAATAGTATAGGCCTCAAATCAGACCCTTGTGGTACCCCCAATGCTACATTAATTGGATTTTAAATTAAGTTCATTTTCACAAACTGGATTCTTCGATTTTAAAATGAATCGACCAAAATTTCAGTATTATCTGTATATAATATAATAATATTTATGTTATATCAAGAAACTTCTCACGTACTCACCAAAAAATATCTTCGATTATCTGTATAGTCTGAATAAAGATCTATGTATATATATATATATATATATATATATATATAGAGAGAGAGAGAGAGAGAGAGGTTTTTTTATCAGTATACATTAGGCGAACTGTATACCTGCAAAAAAACCAAGTCAAATGCATTAATGTGTGTATTTTTAGTTGCCTATAACACAAATACTAAACGTCAAACGCTAAACTCGAAAATGTATACAAATGAAGAAAAAGTCGAATTTCAAGCGTGTCCAACAGTACTAGAGGAGGATAAGACATGTTTTCAATGAATTCAAAGTAGCCGGATACCTCGGTTATAATGATTCTAAAAATAATTAAACTAAAACATTTTTTTTGGAAGGTAAATCATGACTAACACTGCATGCGTTACCGTCACAAGCAATTTCCTTTTTTTATTAAAAATAGATCACTTATTATTATGGAGAAATTACAGGTAAAAAATATTAAGAGCCACCAGAAACCACCAGAAACTGCAAGACAGTAACTCAAATGATCGTGAAAATTCTCCCATATTGTGCATTTCGAGATTGTCATAAACAGAAATATAAAATTATTTAATTGTTTTTTGAATTATCCTAGTTGAATGAATCGATCGTTCGTGTTGCGTATTATAAGCAACTAAACACATACATCAATGCGTTTGACTTGGGTATTTTACTTGTATACATAGGGGATATGTATACTGTTAAAAAAACCTCTCTGTATATATATATATATATATATACAAGGTGTACAGAAAATGAGTGAAAAGCTTTAGGTAGCGTGACTCTTTGACTAATTTTTAGATAAAAATATTAACGAAAATAATTCACACGGTCCTTCCTTAAGCCTCACGGGCCACTTAAAAGAACTATACATTTGGCAACGCTGGATCAAACAAGTGTGCATTTATCCTGTTTATAACTGCTACATCATCCGCTGGAGGTGTTGCATACACCTTTTCTTTTACAAACGAGCGTGCGTCGTTGATATATCTATTTTCATTAAAAGAATGCTTCTGATGAAGTTAGAAAATTGTAAAAATATCCGATTTATTAATCATTTTCATCAATGGAATTATACACGTGTTTAATTGATTGTTAATGCTATTGATTTTTTACAAAATATTTAAAAAACAATACTAATTTATAGTCACATATTTAAAATTTCGAAGACCTCGTGAGCCTCAATGAAGAACCATACAACATTTTTTTATTTGGATTTTCTATTAAAAATTAATTAATGAATTGAGTTACCTAAAGGTTTTTACTCATTTTCTGTACACCTTGTATATATATAACAGATGCAAAGTATGAAGTTTACGTTTAAATTAAAACATGCACAAAGAAACATTTAATTTAATAACAACTGAAGATGCAATTAATTCAAATATATAGGCGATTCGAATTGATTTCAACGTAAAATTGTTTCTCATTCATTCAAAAACAATCAGCCATATTTTATTATTATTATCTTTTTTTTTTCTTTACATTTTATTGTGACACGCTTTAATAATAGCCGCACCCAAGTTATTCAAATCCTGCAGCAAGTGGTCGGGTTACGTAATGCGGTTTATAAATGGCGATGTATTTTTTCTTGCTTTCATCAGAATGTATTTATTGATAATTTTTTTTTGCAATTAATATTGTGGTTTGTAATAATTGTTGCGTAGTTGTTGATGTTGCTTTTTTCTTTTTTGGTATACGAACAATGATTTGTTGGTTTGTGTAATCGTTAATTGAAATCTTGCTGATAATAGTTTAACATACCTCGGAGTATTCATTCCAGACAACGACCAATATTTCGCATTAGTTTTCACACCACAAAATATGGTATGTATAACCCTATTGATCGTATAATGAGGTATGCGAACGATTTGTCTACCAATTCAAACTTTATGCTCTTCACTTCTTCATTTGCAGTTTTCACAGCCCATTTACGCCGCATGGATATTTCCCATCTCATTCATATTACATAATTTTTTTTTTTTTATTTTTTTTTATCTATATTTTTTATTATCACTTGAAGATAGGAATAAGCCGGTTGCATTTTGTTTTCACAATGAACTGTTTGGGATTGATAAATAAATATTTTGATGCGTATTATTTTTATTTTGTATTTTGTCGTAATTTGTGATTGGTAATTTGCCTTTTTTTTATACATATGTTTTATAATCTTTTTAGAGCGTCACACTTTTCTTATAAAATTTTTAATATGTAATTATAATTGTAATTTGGAAATGGAGATTCCGTTAATAAAGTAAATTGAAATTGAAATAGAATGTTGCTTGTTTTGTAAGAAAAATTATAATTTTTGGATTGAGTGAATTACGTGAAGATGAAGATAACTTGAATAAAAACACTTAGAATCCTTTCTTCGCTACTTTATTTGTTACCAGATGTACAATTCGGCTACAAAGTGACCATTATCAATGGTTGATAATGGTTGACAATGGTCACTTTGTGTCCGAAATGTACATCTGGTAACAAATAAAGTAGTGAAGAATGGATTATAAGTGTTTTTATTCAAAAATAATAATAATATCATATTTTCACGCATGCGTGTGTTAAGGTAATTATAATCTTGTATCTTATGTACTAATTTACTTAATTTGTTCCGTTCTTTGCTCTTCATCTCCAGTCCTTGATTCCTGTCCCTTCTTTGTATTTTATTACGTCATTCAGCAAGGACATCCTTTACCACACCATGATCTGGCAATCGAATAATATGACCCAGCCATCTATCTTTTTGGTTCGGCTTATTTATTTATTTATACAAAAACCCAACAGACAATGTCCAATTACAGGTTTACATTACAACTACAACACAAGTTACATGGTTACTACAAATCAACTTACATATTATACATTTTTTTGTTTGTTATTTGTGTGACTCTTGGTTTACTGTACATATCCAATAACTCTTTATTTATTTGCCTTTGCAGTGTTATTCTCTCCCATATTTCTAGTTGTTCTCATCTTGTTTCATTATTATCCAAGTTTCGCTACAGTTCAGAACTACTTGCCGGATTATAGTCTCATATTTACAAATCTTTGTAGCTCTAGAAATGTCTTTTCTTCTTAAGATGTAAGTAGAATTATAAAATGTACTAGGTGGGCAATTAATTTTACGCTGTTTTAACTGCAACTTTATTGTGAAAATATGGTTACAAATGAATCATTCAAAATATTGCCCATCGCTAGCGTCAACTGTTTCCCATCTTTCTGGCAGAGCTTGAATTCCGTCACGGTATAAGTTTTCGTCTTTTGAGGCTACTCACGAATCAAGCCATTTTGAGATATCTTCATATGAGCGGAACTGCTGATTAACCAGACCATGTGCTATCGAATGGAACAATTAATAATCGGACGGCGCAATATCTGGGGAATATGGCGGGTGGGGTAGGACTTCCCATTTCAGCATTTCTAAGTAAGTTTTAACGGGTTAGGCAACGTGAGTCGGAGCGTTGTCATATTGCAGAATCACTTTTTTGCATGAAATCGTTTTGAAATGGTTTGGCGGGTAACTCCTAATGCTGAAGTAAGCTCTTTTTGCGTTTAGCGCGGATCCTCATCGAGCAATGCCTCCAATTCAGCAAAGGTTTTTGGCCTTCCTTCACCCGAACGGTTCATAACATCGAAACCACCAATCTTTAAAGCGACGGAACCAATCACGGCACGTTGTTTCGATTAAAGTAGCATCTCCGTAACCTTTTTTGGAGTTATCGATACGCCTCAGCCGCCGTTTTCTTCGAGTAAAAGAAGAAAAGCAAGATTTCCTACAAATGACGATTATTTGGCACAAAATTAGACATTTTCACGCAAGCAAAAGTATATGACGCAACAATAAAATCACTAATGTGTCAATGCGGTTTGTTTACCATATGTCCCAGCTTGGTTCATGAAGTCTTAGTTATATCTCAATCGACTATCACTTACTACTGGAGCCATCTAAAAAAAAAAAAAACAGCGGAAACTTCGTTGTGCACCTAATATTTACCAAGCCCTTTAAAAATAATACCTCTGAATTATTACTTCTGTTTGTAAACATTTTATATTTCAAATGAATATATTTAAAAATCATTAAATGTAACCTCATTAGATGGATATATTTTTTTATAATAATAAATCAACTTTATTTCAGGAAATGTTTATAAAATAATAATTCTGAGGAACATAAATGAAATTGTGTCAGGTAGCAAATAAACAAAATAAGCATTCTCAATTCAAACCAAAGAAATCGTTTATGCTATACAATTCTGAGTCCAATAAGAAATTATGTATTTCACTTTTATATCTTTTAAAAACCCCTACACCACGATTATGGTAGATGGGGATTTTAGATTATATATATATATATATACAGAGAGCTTTTCTTATTAGTATACAATTTCCCTATGTATACCTGCAAAATACGCGAGTCAAATGCATTAACGTATGTGTGTTTAGTTGCCTATATATATATTTTAAAAAACGTATGTGTGTTTAGTTGCCTATATATATATTTTAAAAAACGTCTATTGTCTTTATGTTGTCTGGTAAAGTGTTGTAGAACTTAATGCACCGGTAAAGGGCATTGCATTCAGTTAAAGTTAATTTGCGTGCTGGATAAGTAATATTTTTAGTTCTTGTGCTATATGCGTGATCATTTACAACGTTAAAAAAACCATGTCTATTTTTGAATAAAAATTTTAATCACTCTCATTAAGAAAATCTCCGGATTAATAAAAACTGCAACCTTTTGATGCACCGGTAATATACTTTCTCGTTTCATACGATGGTAAGTAGTTTATGAAGTCAGAAACATGCAATCTTCTGAAACCGTATTTCCCCTTTTTGATACAGAATCCGTTAGCTTTGCGATAGTAATTTCCAAACCGACAAGAAACTGAAAATAATTAATAAAAGGCTGGAAACGCTTCCTCCATTATCTCAACAAGCCGGGCTATTTCAATTTCCCGCACCGGTATATTAATTCGAAATAATAACGACTGAACATTGAAAAGATGGAATGAGGGGAGGGGGACATCGCTCTTTAATCATGTTAATAACATTTCATAAAGAGCTACGGAAGTAGGATCTGTAATTTCACACGTTTAAGTAAATAACGTCTTTCATAATTATATTTTTCACACAACAAAAATAAAATAAAACGGTCTTAATAGGCAACATTTAGAAGGCAAACTAAAATTAAATCATTATTTAATTTAAAAAAAAGTTAAGTGTTTTCTTTATATCATTATATAAAGAAAACACTTAACTTTTTTATACCACTTTTATAATATATATATAAAAGTGGTATATAAAAATGTTAAGTGTTTCCTTTATATCAAAATTGAAAATCTACCACGAAGTGAAACCTCCAAGATCCAAGAAAAATTAAATAAAAAAACATATTTTCTGTTTCTTCTACAATTGAATTTAAATTAGAGAAAAAAGAACCATCTCTTTTTCGGTTAATCACATCGAGCGTATAACAAAAATCGACGACGAAGTTGGCGTTGGAAGTCTCGAGTCATGTCTATACTAAGATCACACGCGTGACTTGTCAACACTACATTACGCCTACGCGTGTGTTTTTAGTTGAGACATGACTTTTAATTTCCAATGCCAACTTCTTCGTCGATTTTTGTTATACGCTCGATATATACACAGTGGTCCATTTAAAGTGTTTTCATGAAGTATCTCGGAAATAATAAATGTTACGCAAAAATTAACTGGGCAAAAATAAATAATCAGTTGCTCCATGTGGATTAAGCTTTACCCTAGATGGCGCTTTTGTCGCTAATTCAAGGTCAACTCATTTTTTTTTTAATGAAACCCCCTATAAAAGTAATGATTTTTTTAGTACAACTCTGCGACTTTCAACATTGTTGGATTTTTTTAAACTATTATTTTTAGCTGTAGAACACCTTTATACTTTCTGAAAGACAACAGAATTAACTACTAGATAGGTCTATTAGATATAGGGTATGGAATTTTAAATAAGCACGAAATTTGACCTTGAATGTGTTTCTGGAGATACATTGAATTATCAAAACATCTTAAGATTTTAAATTCCTCTTAATAGTCTAAAATATTCACCCTGTAGTCACATATACTGATACAAAATTTCATTTGTTTTCATTCACTCATTTGAAAGTTATTATTTTTTAAATTTTCGAAAGCTTTTTCAGAGCTGTAATAATAAGATTTGCGAGACCGGATCCTGAAACATCGACCGTTGGAATTTACTCAAGGAACATCTCTTTAAGTCTATGGTGTTTATTATCTGTAAAATCTACATATCGAATACATAACGAGACTTGTTCTACACGTCAGATGTCGGTGGTTTCATCAGCCAGAATCGCAAATAGTTTGGCTTTCTTTACTTCTTCAATTATTTTATGTTGAATTAATTCACCAAAAATGTCAATTATTTCGTTTAGGATCTTTGGGCTTGTGTGTGTGAAGTATTCAAATGCTCAGCCAGATCTTTATCTCCAGACTCAGCCGCAAACCGCAACATGGCTCTAAAATTACCATCATTCTGCAGTGGTCTTTCAGGTTCTGGTATAATTTGTATACGCCCCGAATCGATTTTACCTCTCAAGGAGATGCCTTGTTTACTACAAAAAAATATTGCTTTTACGATGGGGATTAGTTTCTTTCGATTCTTCTCGTGTTGTCTCTTTCTTTCAGAAGATAGCTGTTTAGTGACCGAAAAAACCTGGAAAGACATTACTTTTAGAAAGTTATCTGCCAGTTCTGAATTTTGCTTGTGGTATGCCGATTTCGCATGAGGTTCAAATATTTCTACGGCATTTTTCCATTTACAAAAAGGTTCGGTTGCCAACTGGCGATCCTTTGATGACCGCCTTTACCTTCATCAAGCGAACGTCCCATTTCCACGCGAACTCTGCAGTATGCTCCACTTTTGTATTCCGAATATGACAACCAGGGGAATCTCTCCATCCATTTCAATTGAAAGCGCAAATTTCGTTTTGTGGAAATAGGAAACTTATAATCAATGGCGTTTTTAAAATTTGGACTTTAAAATTTTCATCCAAGATTAAAATTTTGACTTTAAAATATTCATCCAAGATTTTTTCTTGATTCGCGGTAAAAACCAACACCAACTTAGCAACAGTTGTAAAAGATGAGGTAACAGGCAAGATGGCCTGTTGTAGAATAGACGTAGATTCGGCAGTTTAAGATATCGAACCAGTGACATGGCATTGATTTCGATATTCGGTATTGTGAATGAGGTCGAGGGCTTGTCATCGCAGTCTTCTTATCAGCATGCAAGGTAGCTGAAGCTTCGATAGCTAAATTCAAATTTGTTTCTTTATTAGAAACCCCTTGACTACACCACCTTTCCAGTAGTCTATACCTTTAAGTCAATCACCCTTCCTTTTTTCCCCTCTATTTTTCGACAGTAATAATGATTCACGTATCTATCCTTAACACGGTGAGTGTTATTCACTATTGCATTAAAATTACTCACTTACACGGTAGATTTAATTCTCTTCACTATTCGTTCACCACTTTTCACTCTTATTCGCTTTGAGTTTACATGGAACAATACTGCCGTAAGCACGGTCATGCGCCGCTTCTATCTCAGTCCAGTAGCCGTCCAGAAACTTCCACAAAGCTCCGCTCATTCTTACCGAGGGGCGTGGCGAATAATCGAGAAACAACGCAAAGTTTCCATACAATACAAAATAGTTCAGCTACTCGACTAGAGATGGCGCTACTGTGCGCAACGTCAACTATTTCGGCTGCATCTGCCTCTCATCAAAAGAGGCGCTAATTATTTTCAAGTACCAAAAAAAAAATTCGAGGAGTGAAGAGAGTTACATTATTACATTTGAATATATATAGTAGTTCCATATATATTCAAATGTAATAATGTAACTCTCTTCACTCCTCGTATTTTTTTCGATACTTGAAAATAATTATCAATGTGGAAATAATTTATTAATTATTTTCAATTTATTTAATGTATTAAGTTTATTTATAGTATTCCCTTTTTTCAATAAAGATAATATAGCAGTATTTTATATTTAGTGACTATAGTTTCAACAATTTACTTTTAGTTTGATAATGACAAGTGTAAATTGTTAAAACTATAGTCACTAGATATAAAATTTCGTTACACAAACAAAGTTAAAAAAGTGTTTTATTATAATCTTACACAATGTATAACGAAGTAGAAGCCTCAGTGATCAGTAATATAGCAGCAATAATTTACAGTTTTTAAGTTTAATTGCAGTAAACACTGCTACAATGAAACTTACAAATTAAAAAGTGTGTCAATTATTAAATTGTTAAATACTTGTAATAATAAATGATAATTTCAATTATGATTAGTATAAAAAAAAGTTATTATATTAAGTTAAATGTGAATTTCATTTTCCTTGTTTGCTTAAACAGGACAAGTTCGCCTTCCTTTAGTGGACGAAATAATGATTCTCGGTCATCTACTTTGTAGACCGAAATCGTTGACGATGCCACTTGAAATTAGGCAAAAGGTGGCGCTTGCGTCGTGTTTAATTTATTATGAACAATCTTTATCCTAAAATTAAAAATGTTGCACTAAAAAAAGTTCAATTTAAAAAGAAAATCTCATTATTCTTGATTCTTTGCGGTTCGACAATAATAGAATAATCTTCTATTACGAGTACAATGGTGCTGAGAGAATTTGGTTGTGTAATACGTGTTACGTCTCACAAGACGTGTTAAATAAGTGACACCTATTTTTTTTTCTGCTTTTTCAAAGGAGGCAATTGCAATTAGCAGGTTGTTAGGATTTGCGACAGATTTAATAGGTTCTTTCGTGTGCGCGTGGAACTAATTTCTTTTAATGTGCCAAAGTTATTACGTAAAATATTTGTCAACCATAGTATATACAAACATATAGAGTGCGGATTTTATTTTATTGAACATAACCTGGCTTATTGTTCCACGTTAATTTTCGGTGGTAAACATTTTTATTGATTTGATAAATAATGACACATGTAAAATTTATTAAATTAAATAAAAAGAATATGAAAATAATTAATAAATTATTTCCTCTTTAGCTACTGTGACGTTCTGACTTATGTTACATAAGTACTTTAAATCAAATGTTCATCAATAGACATTTGCTGTTGCATTGCAATAACATATTGTATAATGCAATAATTTTTGAATAAAAAATATTTTTTTTTGCATTAAAAACAATACGTAATATAAGGCTATCTGCAGACACGTGTTTCGGGATTTTCATCCCTTATCAATACAGCTCTGCCTTATATAAAAACAAAGTTGTTAAATTAAATGAATCAAACGTACCGTCACGTTGTGGACTTATAATACTAGTTGTTATATTATTTTGAATTTTCTATGGTCGGAATAGAGATTGAATAGAGATATATATGTGTATATAATAGTATGTATGTAATATACAGAATTTACCTTTAATATTAACAAATATTATACAAGGTGTACAGAAAATGAGTGAAAAGCTTTAGGTAGCGTGACTCTTTGACTAATTTTTAGATAAAAATATTAACGAAAATAAGTCACACGGTCCTTCCTTAAGCGTCACGGGCCACTTAAAAGAACTATACATTTGGCAACGCTGGATCAAACAAGTGTGCATTTATCCTGTTTATAACTGCTACATCATCCGCTGGAGGTGTTGCATACACATTTTCTTTTACAAACGAGCGTGCGTCGTTGCCAGATCTATTTTCATTAAAAGAATGCTTCTGATGAAGTTATAAAATTGTAAAAATATCCGATTTATTAATCATTTACATCAATGGAATTATACACGTGTCTTAATTGATTGTTAATGCTATTGATTTTTTACAAAATATTTAAAAAAAATACTAATTTATAGTCACATATTTAAAATTCCGAAGACCTCGTGAGCCTCAATGAAGAACCATACAACATTTTTTTTTATTTGGATTTTCTATTAAAAATTAATTAATGAATTCAGTTACCTGAAGGTTTTCACTCATTTTATGTACACCTTGTATATATATTTGCTTGATTCAATTAACAAATATTTACTTGAATCAATAAAAATGAATAATATTCCATTTCAAAATCCAACTTTAAAAACAACAATAAATATCCATTATACAATCAACCGAAATAACAGCTCACGCTCCACTTCGACAAACAACCAACAAACAAACACTACATCATTATTTCTTTTCCACTTCTTTCTTTTTCCTATCCTTCACTTTTACCTTTTCATCCGTCAATCACAACCCGAAAGAATCTCAAAATCGGATTACACAATCCGAAATTGGCGTGCACGTTTCCATTTCTCGGCCTGTCCTTTATTCAAGCTACATGTTTCATACGATCTGTTATGAATACCCGATGCGTGTAATGGCGTTGTTTAATGTAGAAAATTATTTTTTTTTTGTTTGTCTTATTGAATTACACGCTCCGTTCCATTTGGTTTATCCGCGCGAATGCGGGATCGATCAATTTTTCATCGATGTAAATAATTCAGATTGAATACTGTTTTATTCTTCTTTAGCATTTCTTTTTCGGTTTGACATTGCTGTGATCGATTTTGTTGTGTTATTTTGTTACGCATGAGGGAATTCAGGAATGTTATTTCTTTTACGATTTATTCTCTTTAAAAAGAATACATATTTTTATAAAATCCACTTATTTAAAATATCTGATTTACTTATCAACCATGTTTGTAAAAATTATATATATTTTTTGTAAAAAGGTGATTTCGTAAATAAATGTGTTATTATATGTATACGTTCAGAAATAAAGATGTGTACAGGATGATATATAAAAAGTGTACACAACTTTAACAATTGCGTTCGGGAAGTTATTTTACGAAATAAAATATTATATGAAGATTGGTCATATTTGATTTATTTACAGAATATGGTTCTGTGATTTAAATTTTATTTAATTATCATCAAATTACAACTTTAAAATCTAATTAGCCATTAAAATAAACAAAAATAATTATTCAACTTTTCTTGGTGAAACGCTTTTTGAGAAAATTGAATATATTGCTCTTCTTGTTCAGCAACACATGTGGTTTCAGCATGGCGCTCCAGCTCACTACGGTAGACAAGAACGTCAATGGTTGAACATCCATTGTACAGAATAATGGTCTGGGAGGTTTTATTGCTTGGCCGCCTATACCTCTTGACCTAAACCCTTTGGATTTTTATCTTTCCGGCTATTTAAAGCAACCGGTTTACAGTGTCGAAATTAATACACGTGAACAATTACTTGACCAAATAATAAATAGATTTAACGAAATTCGGTAAGATGGTGCAACTATAGCGCGTTTTTACGACTCAATGGTTCGCAGGTGTCTTGCATTGGAGCCGAAGGGTGGAATTTGGAACAACTGTTTTTTGTTCTTCTTGTCCATTTAGACAATATATATATATATATATACAGGGTGGCGCAAGATTCCGATGAAGTCCAATATCTCAGTTATTTAGAAATTTACAAAAAGATATTACTGACATAATTTGCAGCTACTGTAAAACTTCACATTTTAAAATTGGTTTCATATGTACAGGGTGTCCAATAATCACGTGACGTATCAAACATATGATTTTTTAAATGGAATGCTATATTTTTAATGTCGATTTTAGATTCTACGCTTAGAATTAATCATTTTTGACATAAGGTTTATTAGGTCAGTTTTTAATATTTTAAAAGTTATAAACAATTTAAGGTTGAAATCAATGGAAGATTGGGGCCTTATTTTTCAAAAATGAAAAACGATGTAAACTTTCTGTTAAAGCAATTTAATTGAAAAAATGCTTAATAATATAAGGAATAATCGTTTGTTACCATAAAGCAAATGTTGTGTACAGGGTGAAACAATACGCAAAATGATTTTTTTCTTTTTTCACTTAAATGGAACACCCTATATTTTTTACACTATTTCGATAGAAAATTGACTTTTCTTTAATTTTTGTATAATAAACTATACCCCTATCTGTTACCATTTTTTAACAATTTCAATTCAAAGTACAAAATTATAAGTTTCGCTTATAATCTATAATTTAAGTAGGCTATAATTAAAACAAATGCAATTCATAATCGTTTTCTGGTATTTAATTACATACTTACTCCCTAACCTAAAAGGATATTCAAATCACAATCTATATTTAAAGGTGCATGCAAAATATAAAGAAAATAGTTGCTCAACGATTATTTAGCGAGTTATAATGGTTATTGGGACCCATTTTTTAAGAAAAAAATTGTAAAATGTTTGAATGCTATTGAATTAAAAATAAAAATGTGAATGAGTGAAATAAATACATAAAAATGTTAACAAAATATATTGATATAAATATTTTATTATTTCACTTAGTATCTATTTTCGGTTTTTCCGTCAACATGAATTGTTTAAATAAATCAATTTAAGAAGCATATAGGAATATTTTAAATATTTTTCGAATAATAACCAAAAAATATAGTTGTTGTTAGTTTTTAACAATTAAATTAATCATTTATTGAAGAAGTATGTTTAACTGCACCAGTTTTACAAAATATAACGTAAAATGTACTTTACTTACTAATTATAATATTAAGCGTTGAAACTTACTAAATAAATTAGTTATTCTGGCGCGGCCTGCTTTGGTTATTTATATATTATTTATATAATTCTATACCAAATTATTTAATCAAATGCAATTTTGGAGAATAAATTGATGATAATAATAGGAATCGTAAAATCTGTTTAAAAATAAATTATTAATATTAACATACCTTAATAGACAAAATAACTTCCAACCCATTCTTGGTGAATCGAAAACCAACTCACCTCCACCACTCACTAATTACCACTTGTTCATAAACAAAATTAAATCGCGTTTTTAATTATTAATAATTTCTAACGTTAAAAATTAAACCGGAATAGTGAACACTGCGCGTTTTCGGACGACTGAATCGAAATACAAGAGCGCAATTATCGCAAATCAAGAAGAAAAAAACGATCGACGACTCACTCCGAGAACGCATTCCTGAGATAAGAAGATTCGTTGTACCTGGATCCTGGCGCACAGCCAAAAACATACCTATATAAATTGTTGTATTTTCAATATTATCGCGTATTAAAATAATTACAGCTTAATATTTATTTACTTTTTTTTATTCTCATTTATCCCGTGGTAAAAAAATATGTATGAATTATGATGTATTTTAATTAATACACTTGATTATTCGTTTCACTAAATTATTTTATATTTGTGTTCGCGTAACTTTCACAACTAAATAAATTAGTTGTTCTGGCACGGCCTACTTTGATTAAAAATTCTATACCAAATTTGTATTTGAGATTAAATATCTCAAAAACGGTAGACAGTAGCTATTTAATATGTTATATAAAAAATGAAGAGTGATTAATTTTCTATTAAAATAGCATAAAAAATATAGGGTGTCCCATTTAAGTAAAAAGAGAAAAAAATCATTTTGCGTATTGCTTCACCTTGTATATAAAAATTTGTTTTAAGAGAAAAAAAGAGTATTTCTTTTATTATTAAGTATTTTTGCATTTGTATGGCGTTGACAGAATGTTTATTTCATTTTTCATTATTGAAATATTAGGCTCTAAACATCTATCGATTTCAACATTCATTTGTTTATAACTTTTAAACTATGAAAAATTGACCAAATAAATCTTATATAAAAAATGATTATTTTTAAGCGTAGAATCGAAAATCTTCATAAAAAATATATCATTCCATTAAAAAAAAACATATGTTTGATACGTTACGTGATTATTGAACACCTTGTATATATGAAACTAATTTTAAAATGTGAATTTTGACAGTAGCTACTAATAATGTAAGTAACATTTTTTTGTATATTTCTTTATAACTGAGATATTGGACTTCATCGTAATCTTGCGCCACCCTGTATATAATAATATAACAGATATAATAGACTTTTTTAAATATTTAAACAATTTAATCAACTGACGCGAAATGTTGTCATGTTAAAAACAACCAGTGACGAAATATAATTTTGATTCAATTTTAAATGATGAAAACGATTTAATAAATTAATTAAATTAAGCTTAAGTGACAATTTGGGTACGAAAGAAATTGTCACTTAAGCTTAATTTAATTAAATTTAACTTTTACATTTTTCCTTTTTTAAATTTAAACAATAATCAATCGTTTTCACTATTTAAAATTGAAACAAAATTATATTTCGTCACTGGTTGTTATTAACATGAACATTTCGCGTCAGTTGATTGAATTGTTTAAATATTTAAACAAAGTCTATTGACCTTGATATTATCAGAGTGAGAAAGAACAGAATGAAAAGTACATACAAACGCACACTTTACATCGTAATTTTTAGACACTAATTACTTCAAAATTATGCTAAAACTATCTAATTATTATTGCCTAATTGTGACGTAAATAATTTCAATTTAAAAATTGACTTTAAAGTTTCTACAACGTGTCTACGTAAGTATGCAACATATGGGAAGCCTTTTTAGTATTGATTTCGCGGAAAATTTAATTCTTTATAATAGTTGGTGCTTGATCTTA
Organism: Philonthus spinipes; assembly: GCA_963082785.1. Taxonomy (NCBI): domain Eukaryota; kingdom Metazoa; phylum Arthropoda; class Insecta; order Coleoptera; family Staphylinidae; genus Philonthus; species Philonthus spinipes. The sequence continues at coordinate 8,134,092 of OY720314.1, forward strand.
AACATACAAAAAATTACAAAACAGATGACGCACGGTATTAATCAATATCAAAAATTAATTTCTTTGAAATTAACCACCTAACCAATTTAATTAAATAACAATCACTCGATGTGATCCCCTTCCCTCTTAACACATAAATTTGTGTATCTATTAAAATCTCTGATTACATTTTCATTGATTATTTAAATATCTTACTCCATTTCTAATTTTATTTTCCAAATCCTCTAAATTTCCAAAAAAACCTCTTAGAATAAACTCTGTTTTTTAACCACCCCCCATAAAAAGTAAGTACGTAAATTTTAGATCGGGTGAGCTAGGCCATGGAAATCTTGAATGTCTTCCAATCCGTTTCTCATTAAATTGTTAATTTAAATATTCAACTATTGATAGTTGAATTGTTGATATAAAGATAACACTCAACTTTTTTATACCATTTTTATATTAATTGAAGCTATTCACTAAGGTAAAATAAAAGTGGTATAAAAAAGTTTTCTTTATATCAAAATTGAAAATGTACCACGAAGTGAACGCCTACAAAAACCAAGAATTCATTCAATTGTTACTATTCTCTTCCTTTATTAATTTGTGCATTGAATGTTACTATTATGCAAATAAAGGATTATTATTATTATTAACTAACTAACCATCTTTATTCAAATGTGTATATGTATGTACAATAATATACAAAAATTAGAATTATATTCTGTAGGTGAATTGGCTATCGACCGGAGGTCTATTATTATTATTTGGTATGTTTCACCATTTGTTATTATTTATTCAGCTAGTTTCGCTTTTTACAGCATTATCAAGAGTGATTAATTACAGATATTTTACGCAACTGTTTTTACTATAATTTTACTTTTCATCACGAAAATTAATTCGTATTTTCTTAATTTTAACTTATTAATTTGGTTTCATCCTACATGTTTTGAAATTAGTACGAAATTTTCTAAAATACTGTTGAGAATCATGTACTCTAAAAAAGTTCAATATTTAAAAGACAACACTTTTTTTATTTAAAATAATCATTCTTTTTTGTAATTATCTGCAACATTAAATAATCACAATAAGCGCACGTTACTAAATAATTTCTCTTTATGTGTGCACAAACACCATCACGATAGCGGCAGTAATCGTCTGTTTTGCGGGCCGAACACGGTAATGTCTTTAAAGTTGGCTCTCCTCGGGGCGGCGCAAGAACCCCACTTACAAGATCACATCTGCCACCCCGGAGCAAGAACTTGATGTAGTTGCATGGCGTTTGCTGCGGAGCCGGATGCACTATCACGTATCGCTAATGCTATTCTTGTTTGGCGCAATAATTTATGTCTGAATGGAATACTGAAGGGAAGAAGTTAAGGCTGCAAAAACAGAAGGGCTCTTCCGTTTATTCGCATCGAATGAATGTTTTTAGATGTAAAGAATTGTATCTTGGAATTATAGGAGATTTGGTTTCGTTTCACTACGGTATTTTCTAAAATACTGTTGAGAATCGTGTACTCTAAAAAAGTTCAATATTTAAAAGAAAACACTTTTTTTTATTAAAAATTATCGGTAACATTCTTTTTTGTAATTATCTGCAACATTAAATAATCACAATAAGCACACATTACTAAATAATTTCGCTTTATGTGTGCACAAACACCATCACGATAACGGCAGTAATCACCTGTTTTGCGGGCCGAACACGGTAATGTGAAAAAAAAAACAGTGTTAAATTTAAAGGGTTTTCCAATAAGAGTGATATGATTTCTTAAAAGAAAACACACTTATTGTTAAGGAAATTCAAATGTTTTTTATTTAATGTGAAGTACAATCGATACAATTAAGTTCTAAATAAAACGTCATTCAAATGGCTTCCGCGACTTCTTCTGCAGGAACGAATTCGATGAACCCAATTCTCGAACACTTTTTCCACTAAATCAAGTCGTATGTCATGAATAGCACGTTCAATATTGACTTGTAAAGCTTGAAGAGAGTCTGGTTTATTTCGAAAGACCAATGACTTCAAATAACCCCACAAGAAATAGTCTAATGGTGTTAAATCACAACTTCTTGGAGGCCATTCAATATCACAATTTCTTGAAATAATCGAATCTCCAAACTTTTCTCGCAATAATTCAATTGTTGCATTTGCTGTGTGGCATGTAGCCCCGTCTTGTTGGAACCAAATGTTGTCAAGATCAACTTCTTCCAATTTCGGCCGTAAAAAGTTGGTTATCATCGATGTCAATGGAGAACGGTACTCTCCATTGACAGTTACGGTGTTACCATCGCTATAAATTGCTTTCATGTACCAATGAAAGCTATTAATATGAAGCTATTATTTAATATCTCGTTGTAGTGCTTACTTTATTAGTTTATTTATTAATATATGTTTTGTTTTTACTATTGATGCGCAGAGTCGATCTTTTATTACTGCTAAATTAAGTATGAATGTATTAAATAAAAAGAATTTGAAAATAATTAATTAATAAATTATTTTCTCTTTTGCTACTGTGACACAATGACTTATATTACATAAGTACTTTTAACAAATTTCTAATAATAGACATTTGCTGTTGCATAACAATAACAATTGTGTAATGCAACAATTTTTTAATCGAAAATATTTATTGCAAAAAACAAAACAAAAAATAAAAATAAGATAAAAGTTACGTAATATAAGGCTATATGCAGACACGTGTTTCTATTATTATTAAGTATGAAATGTTACTTATTATAAAAATATCAAGAATAACTTCCCATTTATTAATAAATATAAATTTTAAATCACTTTTTCGTTTTAAATACGTGAAATTACACATTTAGTAATACTCGATTACTAATATTATTAGATTTTGTGCAACTAGTTTTTAGTAAAAAAAAACATTGAATCATACGAAAGAATTGATTTGAATATTATCTTCCACCACACGATTTTCTCTCGTGGGAACGAGCGAACTGAAGATCCACATTTCACTCCGCAAACCTTATCTCTCGGTAACTGTTTTATTTTCGTTGTTCACAATTTGAATATTGTTCCGTTTTGCGGATGATCCCTGAGAGAAAGTTTTCGACCGTTTATTGTCGCAATAACTATGAATTACGGGAACTTTCTCGTGTGCAGCGGTATTACACCAAACGCTCTTTTTTTTCGTTCGGCAGTAATAACACTAAAAGCAATTTCGTTTTGTGAAAGTAATTCCTGCTCAAGTTAGGAATGTTGGTCGGTTATCGATGCCACATAGAAATAATTGCGTTTATTCATACAGCGAATAAATTTAATTCGTTTTATTGTTGTTGAAAGAAATTGCGATTCTCATAAAAATTCATGCGTTTTTGTACGTCTTAGTTTCATGAAATTCACGGGCTATTATTAATGGTTAAATTTAAGCGCACTCTTTTTTTTTTAATTTTTGATAAGTCTTTTAGTAAACTGAATAATAATAATAATAATTAGTTTCCTGAAAGATGTTACAGTCTTCACGGGCTATTAATTAATGGTTAAATTTAAGCACACTCTTTCTTTTAATTTTTGATAAGTCTTTTAGTAAACTGAAAAATAATAATTAATAATTAAATTATTCCTCTCCAATAGATCCGCCAAGCAAGAATAAGTCACAAATTTCCTCACTTATTGCCAATATTACAAGATGTCCCTCAAGGTTCTCCTTTATCCCCACTTCTTTACAATATTTTCTGCCACGACATCTATAACCAGGATCTAACTCATTTTGACCCTTCTCAATACACCCTTATATTCGCTGATTATACCGCCTCATCCCTCCACATAGCCCAAAAATCCCTACAAAAATTCTTCGCTGCCGTCCAAGCCTGGTGCTCCAATTGGCGAATCAAAATAAACCTTTCGAAATCCCAACTCTTTATCCCATTCGTAATAAATTAAAGACGACGCAAGCGCCACCTTTTGCCTAATTTCAAGTGGTAGACGATTTGGGTCTACAAAGTAGGCGACAGAATCATTGTTTCGTCCACTAAAGGAAGGCAAATTTGTTCTGTTTATAAAAACAAGGAAAACGAAATTCACATTTAATGAAATGTTCAACCAACATTCATTTAGCGTATGGATAACTAGTTATGGCCATTTAGGTTTTTCGAACCTCGTCAGACTAGTGTATTCCATATGCAATGCTTTGGTGAAGGCGGCTGAACGGAAATATCTCTTTGATCTCCCACAATTTCTATCAATAACGTCATAATTTCCCTTTTCTATACATGAAAATATGTAAGCATCCTTTTTGACTCCAAACTCTCCTTTAAACCCGACATCCTTTCTAACAAATCCAAAATATAAGTAAGTGCTCGGCACTTTCTTACTTATAAACAAGGCATAAGCTTAAAAACCACAACCAAAATATAAGTAAGTGCTCGGCACATTCTTACTTATAAACAAGGCATAAGCTTAAAAACCGCAACCAAAATATATGAATCAATTTGCCGGCCTTACTAGAGCAATCCTCTTTACGCAAATCAAATCGTCATCTCTATATTATATACAAGTTGCCGAAAGATCTTCTCTTGTTGAGATGCCTAAGATTTGAAAGGATTTTCAAATATTAGGCATCTCAACAACCCTCTTGAAAACCCTTCCAACGAATACCTCTGTGAAACAATCCAAATCACTCCAATATCCCAACCTATCCCACAAAATTGCAAATAATCCCTATAACCAATCCCTCCTGACAAAATTCTGTATCCATCGAAATGAAAATTTAGCATCTAAATACACCCATCCTTTCCTTAACATTCATGAAATCATTAGAACACTGCAAGACATTTCAGCTGGCTAGCTTGCTAGCACAGATATTTTTATTGCAAAACACCATAAATCACGCCACTTATCATTTATTGAACTCGCCAATATTATTCACTTATAGCATTTTTGTATTTTTTCTCTTTGTTTTTAGTGTTGTAATGTTCTACTAACTCAATTATTTATATTGTATGTGTTATTATATATATATTTTTGTAATTTTGAAAAAGGAGAAATCCGTAAATAAATAAATAAATTCAGACAGGATAGAAAGACTCCAGATCGATAGCCCAGACAGTCTAATATTTTTTGTTTGTTGTATAAATATAAATGTATGTATAAGCTTGTATAATAAAAAGAAATAATTCGTTTTATTGTTCTTAAAATAAATTGTGATTCTCATAAAACTCATGCTTTTTTTTAAATATAAATTTTATGAAAGTTCTTTCGGTTTTAACAGGCCATTATTAAATGTTAAATTGAGTGCACTCTTTCTTTTAATTTTTGATAAGTCTTCTAGAACACTGAAAAATAATAATAAATAATTATTTCTTTTTTATTGTCGTTGAAAGAAATTGAAAATTCCATAAAACGCATGTTTGTTGTCTAAATTTCCCGAAGGCTGAAAACTGCTTCAGGAAATTTAGACAACAAACATGCGTTTTATGGAATTTTCTATTTCTTTCAACGACAATAAAAAGGAAATAATTATTTATTATTATTTTTCAGTGTTCTAGAAGACTTATCAAAAATTAAAAGAAAGAGTACACTCAATTTAACATTTAATAATGGCCTGTAAAAAACAAAAGAACTTTCATAAAAAAACAGAGTGTGCCCTTTCTTTTAATCATTGATAAGTCTTTAATAAAATCGAAAAGTAATAATAAGTAATTAAAAAATAATAATAATGAAAAATGTATGAGCCTCTATCTACAATCAATTATATTTGGATGTTATTCCTTCTTTTCGAAAAACTATATATTGTTTTAGATTATTGACCCATTATTGATCATGGAAATCAATCATACTTGCATTTCCTAATTTGTAAACATCGTCGAAATTTATTAGCGTTTTTTTTTAGCATATGTTTTTTTTTTTTTAGTGTGTAAATAGAAAAATTTTGAGCGTTCATCGACCGACATTGACATAAATTATAGATAATTATGTGAATTGTGAATCAGACATTACGAGAGAAATTGATTTAATTAGCATTAATTTGCCGGTCTTCGTTCGGAAAGTAAACTTTTTTTTTTTCGATGTTTTCTCGGTCGAATATTGCTCTATATTTTTTTGCACTTCCTCCACACTTTTACGGATGCCATAAAGAATCCTTCACATTTTTCTTTCAATTTTCACAGACCATTATTAAAGGTCGAATTGAGGACACTATTCTTTTTAATATTTAATAAGACATTTAGGAAACTGAATAATAATAATAATAATAATTGTTACGAACCGTTGAGATTTCCAGAAAACTAGTAATAAATTTTAAATTTAAACAGTAAACTTAGTTATTATTATTATTACATTACTCATATTAAAAATTTCAGGGGACAACATGTATAAGTTTCCTAAAAAGTCTTTCAGCCATCACGGCCCATTATTATTACTATTATATTATTGTAATACTATAATTTTTCTGCACTTGCTCCATATACAAGGTTGCCAGAAAAGGTGTGATAATCTTCAGGTAAAGTGGTTCATTGATTAATTTCAAATAGAAAATTTAAGTAAAGAAAAAATTGTACGTTTCTTCATTAACATTCGCGAGGCCATTGATATAATAAATATGTGACTAGAAATCAGTAATATTTTTTAAATATTTTCACTAAAATTAGTTCTATTAACATCAAGCTAAACATTGCAAATGTTTATTTAATGATAAGTCGATTATTAATAGCAATAATTATACATAAAATGTTAAAAACAAATTCTAGTCTCATATTTAGATTATTAATGGCTACATAAAGCTTATTGAATAATTATCCAATATTTTTTTGTGTTTTATTTTATTTTATTTATTTTTTATCCAATTTTTATTTAAAAATTTTTTTTAGTTTTTTCAATTTAAAATTATTTAACGAACCACGTTAACTGAAGATTATCACACCTTTTCTGGCCATCCTGTATTTACAAATACAATAAATAATCCTTAACATTTTTTTAAAATTTATTATTAATGTTAAATTGTGGTTTTGAAAGTGTTACGCCGGTCGCGGATGAAAAGTCGCCGATTAGATTTTTAATTAACCGGCCGTCCGTAATTTTCGCGCGGCGGAATCCCGCGGGATTTTCGACGGGGGTGGAACATGCACGGGACGGCGGCGGCGCCCCATTATTTCGAGATTACGGAGTAATTGAACATAAAATGGGGTTAGAGGGGAAAGTATTAATGGAAAAAATCTAGGCAATTATGCAACAGTGCACCGCCAGCTTACGCCTCCCCATCTAATGAAGCCATTATTTACGTTTGCAAGCAGAAACGAAAAAAAAATCCACCCCACGGTTAATCATCGGCGATTTATTGCGGTAATAAGAAAAATGGTAATTAAATAATTGCTTTTTGTTACATTAAAGCTGTTCTGTTTAATTAATTCAATAAAATTCTTGTCATTTTTTACTATACAGGGTGAGTTTTTTTCGATGTTCTCTATGGGAAACTATAAGAGATAGAAAAACGATTAAATGGGGAAAGAAGTGTAGTTTTATAAGACGAATAAAATGACACTTTTAGAATATTTGAAAAAGTCAAGGGTAACTAGATATTTTGAAAAAGTAAAATGTGTCAATTTTTTGAAATCAATATATCTCTATTATTATCATAGATAGAAAAAAAACTGTAAAGGACAAAGTTGTAGAAAATTTTACACAGAATAATAAAAAAAAAACAAAAAAAATTTTTCGCCCATATTTTGGGAGATATGACACAAAATTACCTTTTTTTAAATGGAAACAATAGTTGGCTATGACTTTATTAAAAGGGCTATTTTTTTTCCTTTAATCCGATATAACATATGCCATAGTTATTTTTAAAATAAAATAAGTTACAGTCGTTTTTAATTTTACCATACACTAAAAAATAGTTAGCCATGAAAAAGACAAAAGTAAAACAATTGCGGTTGTTTATAGCAACGAAATCAATATTTAATTTATTATCTTTCTTTAGATTTATCAAAAGCAACATAAAGTAAAATAATTCCGAAATTATCAAAACAATAATAGAAGAAAATTTTAAATATTACATAAGATGCTCAAAAAGTCCACCATTATTATTATGGCATAAAGGACATCTTTTTAAAATCGAATTTGTGGCTTTTTTGACTTTTCTTCTGTCAATAGAATAAAATGTTTCAAGTACAGCTAGTCTGAGATCCTCCACGGATTGATATGATTGTTCATACACTTTGTTCTTCACATAACCCCACAGAAAAAAGTCTAAAACGGATAGGTCGCGTTTCATCTGTCCAAATTATTTTTGTAGGGAACGTATTATCTTGCCTCTTGGCACATGTTTTTGTACCACATACAGAAGACCATTCTCCTATTGGTATCACCGTCATGTAAATTTTGTGAAATTGATACCTTATATGGGTGATATTTATGTTTTTTTCAAAACTCGTACTACAGTCCGTTGAGATATGCTTGCTTCTGTTGCAATTTGTCTGGTCGATGTGGATGGATCTATCATCACCAATGCTAATACGTTTATTTCCAAAACATCATTAATTTCGTTTTTTCAAGTTTCGGCTTTGTAAAGGATCCGTACTCACTCAAATTGTGGTAAATTCTTCTGAATGTTGGTAAAGATGGCTGCCGACGATCGATATATTGATTATAATATTGTTCTGCAGCATCCGCAGCGTTTTTATTACACTGAATGTAACAAACAAGCATATCACGCTTTTCTTCGTTGGAAAAATTCATTATCACTTTAAAAAAACTTACAACACCAAAAAAATACAAAACAAACTTATCGAAACAAACCAAATATGGAAATGAATTAATGTGTGTTTAGAATAAACAACTGCAATTGTTTTACTTTTGTCTTTTTCATGGCTAACTATTTTTTGGTGTATGGCAAAATTAAAAACGACTGTAACTTATTTTATTTGAAAAATAACTATGGCATATGTTATATCGGATTAAAGGGAAAAAAATAGCCCTTTTAATAAAGTCATAGCCAACTATTGTTTCCATTTAAAAAAAGGTAAGTTTGTGTCATATCTCCCAAAATATGGGCGAATTTTTTTTTTGTTTTTTTATTATTAATCTGTGTAAAATTCTCTAGAACTTTGTCCTTTACAGTTTTTTTCTATCTATGATAATAATAGAGATATATTGATTTCAAAAAATTGACACATTTTACTTTTTTCAAAATATCTAGTTACCCTTGACTTTTTCAAATATTCTGAAAGTGTCATTTTATTCGTCTTATAAAACTACACTTCTTTCCCCATTTAACCGTTTTTCTATCTCTTATAGTTTCCAAGATCCCCATAGAGAACATCGAAAAAAACTCACCCTGTATAGAAGGTGGTCAAAAATGGCGTAACAATCTTTAGGTAGTATGATTTATACTAATAAATCATACTACCTGAAGAATAACTATAATTTTGATAGGCTTTAAAAATCGAAACTATCCTTCCTATATTATTTCCGCATTATCCACATATATATCTCAATTTCCGTGTTGCGCATTCTGTCGAAACCAAATAAAAATAAAACTGCGCAAAAAAAGGTGGACGATATATTATACGGGACAAGTCAATATATCACATTCCTATTGCGTCAGTTGATGACCATAGGAATTCCCACTTCGCATTAAGCGTCATTCATCAAAAGTGTTGCGCTCACGGGCTTCGTGTGTTTACACGGGAATAAAGTTGGCACGGATAAAAAATAAATAAATGAGTATATAACGCGGGGGATAAAAAAATGAAATGTGCTAAATAAATGTTTCGGCTCGACTTTGGTTGTCAGGGCTAGATTTAATGTGAATTAATGATGGAACTGAGATTCTAATTCCTCTGTAATAATTAATTTTTCTTACAATGAAATTAAAGAAGGAAAATTTCTGGCACTGATCAATAAAATAAAATTCGATCAATTCCTTTTTCTAACTGCAAAAATCATCCTTGTTTCATTATATTTAATTACTTTTTCGATAAAATCATTCTTATTATATTGAATATATCGCGCGGAAGATCGTTAATAAAAATAAGGAATAATAATGGCCCAAGTATTGAGCCTTGCGGCACCACTCAATTATTCTTTCGAAAATATATATATAAAAAAACACATTATTGTCTAATATTTGTCTAATTTTTAGATTATGTTTATGTATGTATTACTATATTATATGAAGAAGATATTTATAATTGTGTTTGATAAGTTAATATTATATATACAAACATCTTTATTCAGACAATATGACAACAAAATTTTACAAAATTTATTATAACAATATGTACAATTGTGTAGTCTCGTCATGGGCTATCGACCATAGGTCTTTCTGCCCTGTATAAATTTATAGTGATTTGCAAATTAAAACTATGCTAGCTAGCTAAACAGTTAACATTAAACACATAGATTTCTACACAATTTGTAATATCTGAATGATGTGGTAATATCTGCAAATTGTGTATAAATACATATATTTTGTATAAACTTATGAATTTATACACAATTTATTTGTTTCAATAAGTTTCACGTCAAGTTTAACTATTTATTCTTGGATCTTAGAGGCGTTCACTTCGTGGTACATTTTCAATTTTGATATGAAGAAAAAACTTGAAGTTTTTATACCAAATTTGTTTTAATATAATATAAAAATGGTACTAAAAAGTTAAGTGTTTTCTTTATATAAAAATTAACTATTTATTTTAAACACCTTCGCACTTTCTTGTTCTAGTCTTCCTTTTTTTTAAGCACGTTTAATGGAAATTATAGTTGATGGGCTTGTTAATATCCGAGCAAGCCAAACGCATTTAATTTGCTGCGATGGTAATGAATATGGTAGCCAGAGCTAAAAAAGAAATAAGTTAAGGCTCGCGTATTTATTGCGGCGATTTATCCACTTGATGGGTGTAAAGTGTAACTTAATCCTCTCGCGTCGGAAAAGTCAAGTTAATTGAATTCTACCCGTATTTAGCATTTTGCTTCGCCATTTCTCACACTTGACGTTGCCATTTAAGTGTACCGTAAAAGCGGCGCTCGGGCGGAACGGATAGATCCATTTTCCACGTTAGCCATCGATTTTGTTCGCTTTTTTGACACTTTAGGCGGACCCCAGTTTTTTCATCGTTGACTGAAGGAAATAACGGGATAACTAGTTTTGTATTATAATAATGGGAAAATGGGTGAACTCGAGCGATTATTTTGTGGAATTTAAAGAGTTACTCTATAAATCGCACAAAATGATCGCTCATGTTAAAGAGTTATCTAATTATAACAATGCATTTTAATTCATCTGGTGAAAACCCTGCATGCTTTATGATTACTTTAATGTATAATACAATATTGTTTCTTAATCACTTATTGTTTAATAAAATATTACATTATTGTAAAATAATAAAAATAAGGCTTATAAATCATATATATACAGGGTGGCGCAAGATTCTGATGAAGTCCAATATCTCAGTTATTTAGAAATTTACAAAAAGATATTACTGACATAATTTATAGCTACTGTAAAACTTCACATTTTTAAATTGGTTTCATATACACAGGGTGTCCAATAATCACGTGACGTATCAAACATATGATTTTTTAAATGGAATGCTATATTTTTAATGTCGATTTTAGATTCTACGCTTAAAATTAATCATTTTTGACGTAAGGTTTATTAGGTCAGTTTTTAATATTTTAAAAGTTATAAACAATTTAAGGTTGAAATCAATGGAAGATTGGGGCCTTATTTTTCAAAAATGAAAAACGATGTAAACTTTCTGTTAACGCAATTTAATTGAAAAAATTCTTAATAATATAAGGAATAATCGTTTGTTACCATAAAGCAAATGTTGTGTACAGGGTGAAACAATACGCAAAATGATTTTTTTCTTTTTTCACTTAAATGGAACACCCTATATTTTTTACGCTATTTCGATAGAAAATTGATTGTTCTTTAATTTTTGTATAATAAACTATACCCCTATCTGTTACCATTTTTTCACAATTTCAATTCAAAGTACAAAATTATAAGTTTCGCTTATAATCTATAATTTAAGTAGGCTATAATTAAAACAAATGCAATTCATAATCGTTTTCTGGTATTTAATAACATACTTACTCCCTAACCTAAAAGGATATTTAAATGACAATCGATATTTAAAGGCGCATGCAAAATATAAAGAAAATAGTTGCTCAACGATTATTTAGCGAGTTATAATGGTTATTGGGACATATTTTTTAGGAAAAAAATTGTAAAATGTTTTAATGCTATTGAATTAAAAAAAAAAATGTGAATGTGTGAAATAAATACATAAAAATGTTAACAAAATATAATGATATAAATATTTTATTATTTCACTTAGTATCTATTTTCGGTTTTTCAGTCAACATGAATTGTTTAAATAAATCAATTTAAGAAGCATATGGGAATATTTTAAATATTTTTCGAATAATAACCAAAAAATATAGTTGTGTTTTTAACAATTAAATTAATCATTTATTGAAGAAGTATGTTTAACTGCACCAGTGTTACAAAATATAACGTAAAATGTAATTTACTTACTAATTATAATATTAAGCGTTGAAAGTTACTAAATAAATTAGTTATTCTGGCGCGGCCTACTTTGGTTAAAAATTCTATACCAAATTATTTAATCAAATGCAATTTTGGAGAATAAATTGATGATAATAATAGGAATCGTAAAATCTGTTTAAAAATAAATTATTAATATTAACATACCTTAATAGAAAAAATAACTTCCAATCCATTCCTGGTGAATCGAAAACCAACTCACCTCCACCACTCACTAATTACCACTTGTTCATAAACAAAAATAAATCGCGTTTTTAATTATTAATAATTTCTAACGTTAAAAATTAAACCGGAATAGTGAACATTGCGCGTTTTCGGACGACTGAATCGAAATACAAGAGCGCAATAATCGCAAATCAAGAAGAAAAAAAAAACGATCGATGACTCACTCCGAGAACGCATTCCTGAGATAAGAAGATTCGTTGTACCTGGATCCTGGCGCACAGCCAAAAACATACCTATTTAAATTGTTGTATTTTCAATATTATCGCGTATTAAAATAATTACAGCTTAATATTTATTTACTTTTTTTATTAAATTCTCATTTATCCCGTGGTAAAAAAATATGTATGAATTATGATGTATTTTAATTAATACACTTGATTATTCGTTTCACTAAATTATTTTATATTTGTGTTCGCGTAACTTTCACAACTAAATAAATTAGTTGTTCTTGCACGGCCTACTTTGATTAAAAATTCCATACCAAATTTGTATTTGAGATTAAATATCTCAAAAACGGTAGACGGTAGCTATTTAATATGTTATATAAAAAATGAAGAGTGATTAATTTTCTATTAAAATAGCATAAAAAATATAGAGTGTCCCATTTAAGTAAAAAGAGAAAAAAATCATTTTGCGTATTGCTTCACCTTGTATATAAAAATTTGTTTTAAGAGAAAAAAAGAGTATTTCTTTTATTATTAAGTATTTTTGCATTTATATGGCGTTGGCAGAATGTTTATTTCATTTTTCATTATTGAAATATTAGGCTCTAAACATCTATCGATTTCAACATTCATTTGTTTATAACTTTTAAACTATGAAAAATTGACCTATTAAATCTTATACAAAAAATGATTATTTTTAAACGTAGAATCGAAAATCTTCATAAAAAATATATTATTCCATTAAAAAAAAAAACATATGTTTGATACGTTACGTGATTATTGGACGCCTTGTATATATGAAACTAATTTTAAAATGTGAATTTTGACAGTAGCTACTAATAATGTAAGTAACATTTTTTTGTGTATTTCTTTATAACTGAGATATTGGACTTCATCGTAATCTTGCGCCACCCTGTATATATATATATATATATATATATAATTATTGTAAAAAGTATATATTCACACAGATTTCCAGTTGTACATCATTCTTGATAGATTATGACATTAAGCAGAAACTAGTTGAAATTAAAATAAACATAAGTAAAAGCACTATTTTTAGTAAAGTTATAGGCTGTTAATTTCTTTATTGGTATGTCATGTGATACGCAATTGAAAGCTTTGCTCAGATTAATAAAGGATATCACTGATACCTCAACTTCTCAAAAGCAATCTTTAGCACATCATTGTTGTTGTTTGTTTTATTTAGGATAAGCTGACTCATTTAATTGGTTTATATCTATCAATGATTTTCTGTCATTAAATAGTAGAATCTAATTATAACAATGCATTTTAATTCATCTAGTGAAAACCCTGCATGTTTTATGATTATTTTAATGTATAATACAATATTGTTTATTAATCACAACAGCAATCTAACTCGAATTACTAACTGCCAATAATTGTACAGCCATCTCTTTCTACTAAACCCTGCATGTTTTATGATTATTTTAATGTATAATACAATATTGTTATACAATATTGTTTATTAATCACAACAGCAATGTAACTCGAATTACTAACTGCCAATAATTGTACAGCCATCTCTTTCTACTAAACCGCACCACTAAAAAATAATTGAGGAATCAAACATAAATTTGTAATGCGTTTATATAAAACTGCATTGTTGGAATTAATTAGTCAGCAAGAATAAATATTTACCCCTAATCAAAGTCGTATCATCCATCATATTTACCTGAAGAAAATAAAACACGAAGCATACACACACACAAAAAAAAAACTAGAACAACACGCGAAAATCTAAAACAAACGCAAACAAAAGGCCCATTTCTGCCTAACTCAGCGCTCTCCCCGGCTGAAAACGCGGAAAGTAAATAAATAAACAAGCGCGCGAGTAGGAAAAAAGTTATGAGGGAGTATTTTATCGTTCGACTGTTTTTTCCCCTACTTTTTTCCTGCTGAAACTAAGGCAACCCTTTTCCGTTCCTCCAGACACTGTGCGTATATCTTAATCAAATAAATACAAAGATAAATGTTGGCTGCTGACCCAGATGCGAGAAGCTGAAACAGGGAAAAGGGATGGATGGACTAAAGAAACCGAAAAAATGGGGGAGGGGGAAGGAAAGGCGAGAGAATGAATTCGGCTGATGAAAGCGTGCACTTTTCCTCCCGTCCCATAAGTAATTATGTGAACGTATGTCTTAGTTAAATCCCGCATCTCGTATACCAATAATGTTTCAAAATCACTTATATAGTGATATGTACACGTGGTTTACGAACTAAAACATCAAAGTACACTGAAAGAAATAAGTGATCATTTTAAACACGATAATGATTACGCTTACTATATTAAATAAAAATGATTTGAAAATAATTAATAAATTATTTTCACATTTAGCTCTGTGACTTTTGACTTACGTTACGTAAGTACGTTAAACAAATGCACATTAAAACAACTACTTCCCGGGCAAATACCCACGCCGGACATTGAATTACATAATGTACACCTGCTTACCATTTAACTTGTCGGCCTGGGAGCATGCCAAGTAACGTATTTCCAGCAAACATTCTAACTTTTTTAAGATTTAATAAAATATATTGCTTAATCCAAACAAGATCATATTTATAGTGAACAAGATTCATTATAATATTACTATTGTTACTTGGTCAAGAGAGAATATTTGGTGGAAAGTATCAATTAACTTACGACGTATCAAGATAATTTTAACCATTTTAACTTCACATTTAATGAAATATTCAGCCAGCATTCATCTAGCGTATGGATAACAAGTGATGGCCATTTCGGTTTTTCTAGCCTACTAGCGCGTTCCATCTACAATGCCTTGATGAAGACGGCTGAACGGAAATTGTGTTAAACAAAAGGTGGCGCTTGCGTCGTCTTTAATTTACTATGATTAATATTTTAACTTCATTCCGATAATTATGTTTAGGTTTTTACTTTAAACGCTTTTTGATTTTTCCATTCAAGAAACTTCCAAACAAGTGAAAATCCAACATGTTTAGAAATTTTTCTTTCAGTGTAGTCACAGCCTACTAGAAAAATTGAAGCAGCTGCATTAAAGAGTCACTAGTTCTTCATAAGGGTGAAATCAATAAAAAATACCATTAAATAAGAACCAAACTATTTAAATAAAAATGCTTGTCCTTTCTCCTAAATAATTAAAGTCTCCAGAACCAACATAAAGAAGATTATAAGAACCAAGCTAATTGATTTTTTGATCATCGGTGCAGTTTATAAAAAATCGTCAAATTTTGTATTTTTTTTAAATCGTCCAATAAATTCTTGGTGTTCTGCAGTACGTAATGATCCTTTTTATGAAAGCCCAAGTGTATTTTCTTTTATTCAAATGTTAGATGATACTAAAAACGTTAGAAATTGTAATAATAATTTAAAAATAATAAACAGCTTAATGGCTTCCTGAACTATTATTTAATAAATACTGAATATGAAAATACATTTTTTTTATTGATTTCTTACTAAGCATTGAAATGCTTTAATTCGTATTGTGATTGTAACTGCAATGCAAATTTATTAAATGCTTTCGAATTATCTGAATTGCATATTTTTTTCCAGTATAAGAACTATTATTTTTAGGAATCGCGTATAATTGTCATAAATATTTTTGTTTCTGTTTTTAAATAACTATTATTTAATTAATACTGAATATGAAAATGCATGTTTTTTTTATTAATTTCATACTAAGCATTGAAATGCTTTAATTCATATTGTGATTGTAACTGCAATGCAAATTTATCAAAACGCTTTCGAATTATCTGAATTGCATCTTTTTTTCCAGTATCAGAACTATTATTTTTACGAATCGCGTATAATTGTCATAAATATTTTTGTTTCTGTATTTATATAACTATTATTTAATTAATACTGAATATGAAAATGCATGTTTTTTTTTTATTAATTTCATACTAAGCATTGAAATGCTTTAATTCGTATTGTGATTGTAACTGCAATGCAAATTTATCAAAATGCTTTAGAATTATCTGAATTACATCTTTTTTTTTCCAGTATCAGAACTATTATTTTTAGGAAACGCGTATAATTGTCATAAATATTTTTGTTTCTGTATTTTTGTTCTGTTATGGAAAAATTAAATTATTATTATTATTAAATTAAACTAAAGATAAATGTTGGCTACTGACCCAGATGCGAGAACATAAAACAAGGAAAAGGGATAGTTGAACTAAAGAAACCGAAAAAGGGGTGAAGGGGAGGAAAAAGCGAGAGAAAGAATTACTTCTGGAAACGATTTTGAAATAACTGCACTCTAAATTAATAAGCAATTCCCCCACCAAAAACCAAAAAAATACGCGCACAACTTTTCCTTATGCAACAAATAATCAAACACTCAACACCTGAATTTAGCAATTAGCAAATTACTATTGGCAATAAGTTATGAAATTCCGAAGAAAAAAAATGTCCTCACACTAAACACACTCACTTATTTCCGTCACGCTACCGAAACAACCAGTTTTGCATCGCCGAAAAATTATAAACAACATGTTTTAGATTGGCGAAATATTACTAATTCCAGGAAGCCGGATCCTTGACTTTTCGGACCGACACGCGAAAATGTTCCCGTTTTTTTTTTTGTTTCTTTGTCGCGATCAATTAAACAAGAAAAATTGTATTTAATCATCGGGGAAGTAAGTGAATAAGTGCTCGTGTGGGCCGCAATTAAATGCAAATTGGCGTTGGATAAATAACGAAGAGGGAAATTGTAATTAAAGTGAACGTTGTTATAAAAGTTAATAATGATTTAATAAGCTTAATAGTGATACGTTTTTTTTTTAATTATACTGAAAAAGAGGTTTAATTAATTTAATTCTTGCAAATTAAAATAAATTAACGATATTTTTTCCAATATCCTTAATACCAGATAGCCTTATGTAACTTTTATTTTTTAATTTTTTGTTTTTTGCATTAAATATTTTCGATTCAAAAATTGTTGCATTATACAATATGTTATTGTTATGCAACAGCAAATGTCTATATATAAATATATATATATATATATATATATATATATAATATATATATAGAAAATCTTTATTTCTAAGAAATACGTTAAATTACATTACAATATTTACATTACAATCATAAACCTCTAGTTAAGCCTCAGAAAATAGCCATTTTCCATGACCATCGGACAAATGTCTATTATTAGACATTTGTTAAAGTACTTATGTAATATAAGTCATAATGTTAGAGTAGCAAAAGAAAAAATAATTCATTAATTAATTATTTCATTTATCCTTAATACCTTTGATAAAAAGTAAAAGTAAAAAAACTTGTGGTTTAACGGTTCAGATCCATTTGTTTTCTTTTTTACCTTGTATTTTTTTTTTACTTGACTGGCATACAATTCTAAAATTGTTGCAGGGCTAATTTAGTCATATAGATTTATTAATTAGAAATAGGGCAGAAAGATATTGTACCGGGTGTCCAGATAAGAAAGGTCACCGGCTATATCTCAGGGACTAAGACTCATAGAGCTTTCAAATAAAAAATATGTTAATAAAAGTGACCATGAGAAAATGTTGGAAATATATATCAAGTTCGTATCTCTTCCAGTAGGGGGCGCAATGAACAGTCGAAAAATAATTTTGCGATTATCTCAAAAAAAGTTCAAATAAAGGCATCATAAAACTACACTTTTTGAAATCATGATGAGTTTATAAAACTAAAATGTTACAGAAATTTTTCCCTTACTCTTGAAATAAAGGGTGGGGGAAAGCCAGAATTTATAAAGAGCAAATGTCAAATAACTCTTTTGTTTTTTAACCGATCTTAATGATTTTAATTTCATACGAAAGAATTTATCATCCTGATTAAAACAATTGACAACAATTATAAAAATAAGTAATTCAGTCGCCGCTAGGTGGCGCCAAGTTAAAAAAATATAATTTTTCCATTTTTCTTACAAATTTCAAATGGAATGATATATTTTTCTTAGTATCAATAGAAAGTGCGTGACATTGTAAGAAATTTGGTGAAAACCGCATTTCAATACCTTTATTCTATCACAAGTTATATATAAAAGAAAATTTCAAATTAAAAATGTCAAATGTCATTGGATAACTTTTTGAGGTTAATAAAATTTATAACAATAACAACAAAACTGAATTAGTTTATCAACACCAGGGGGCATTTTCTAAAGCGTGCTAAATTATTTGAATATACTCTTTCTTGAGAGGTTAATAGATGGGGATGTTTATTTTTTTTTTGGTCACAACGATTTGCCGAATGTTCAGATTTTTACTTTTGAGGCAAATTAAAAAAATATTTTTTATCAATTCAGACCCAGAACGAGGAAAGACATATTTTTTTGGATCTAAAATGCAAAAACTTCAGAAATAGATATACTGCTATTGCTAGAGTGGATGTCGCTGCTTATTTAATTGTATAAAAATATATCATAGTATTATATATGACGGTGGAGTCATTTGACAATTTGAAAGACAAAATTTTGATATAAATTTGGCATTAAAAATGTTTTTTCATTTGCTTTTAATACTCTTTTCACCTGTATTATAAGAAATATTTATTTATTAAAAAAAAATATTATTAAAATTAAAAAGCGCCCCCTGCAGGTGACAAAATAATGTAATTTTGTTATTTCAGTTATAACTTCATTTATTTTAAATTAACACATAAAATGTTTAACCAGGTATACCAATATTTTTTAATTATAAAATTTTTTTTAATTATAACTTCTGATAGGATTTAGATATAGACTTCCAGTTTTCACTAAATTTCTTACTTTTTAATCCTCTTTCTACTAACATTAAGAAAAATATGTCATCCCATTTGAAATTTCTGAGAAAAATAGGAAAATAATCTAAATTTTAAGTTGGCGTCACCTAGCGGCGACTGAATTACTTATTTTTATGATTTTTGTCAATTGTTTTAATCAGTATGATAAGTTCTTTCGTATGACATTAAAATCATTAAGATCGGTTAAAAAACAAAAGAGTTATTTGACATTTGCTCTTTATAAATTCTGGCCTTCCCCCATTCTTTATTTCAAGAGTAAGAAAAATATTTCTGTAACATTTTTGTTTCACGAACTTATCGTTATTTCAAAAAGTGTAGTTTTATGATGTCTTTATTAAACATTTTTTTGAGATAATCGCAATATTACTTTTCGACTGTGAATTGCGCCCCCTACCGGAAGAGTTACGTACTTGAAATTTATTTCCAGCGTTTTCTCATGATCACTTTTATTAACAATTTTTTTTATTTGAAACCTCTAGCACTCATAGTTCCTAAGATATAGCCGGTGACCTTTCTTATTCGGACACCCGGTACATTGTTTGTATTTTACGCACCCTCCACCCCTCTGAAGAACTTTAATTTCGATTATTGTCGACTGGATCGACAATTTGACTGGAATTAAAAAAAAACTGAGCTAAGATATTTGAGATTTGGATTAATTTCGACTAAGTCGACAAATTTCGCTCCAATAAAAAAAAAACTACTCATATCTGCTTAGGTTTGCTTTAATTTTTCTTCTTTCTATTTTTTAATTGACTGGCAAACAATTCTAAAATTGTTGCAGGGCTAATTGGTTATACAGATTTATTAATTAGACACAGGGCAGAAAGATATTGTAAATTGTTTGTATTTTACGCACCCTCCACCCCTATGAAGAACTTTAAATTTCGGTTATTTTCGACTGAATCGACAATTTGACTGGAATTAAAAAAAAACTGAGCTAAGATATTTGAGATTTGGATTAATTTCGACTGGGTCGACAAATTTCGCTACAATAAAAATAAACTACTCATATCTGCTTAGGTTTGCTTTAATTTTTCTTCTTTCTCTTTTTTTAATTGACCGGCAAACAATTACAAAATTGTTGCAGGGCTAAATTTAGTTATACAGATTTATTAATTAGACATAGGGCAGTAAGATATTGTAAATTGTTTGTATTTCACGCACCCTCCACCCCTCTGAAGAACTTTCAATTTCGGTTATTTTCGACTGGATCGACACATTTCGTTCCAATAAAAAAAAAAACTACTCATATCTGCTTAGGTTTGCTTTAATATTTCTTCTTCTTTTTCTTTTTTTAATTGATTAATAAATTAATAAATAAAATAAAAAAAAAGCTACTCAAAAATGAAAGCAAACCTAAGCAGCTGATTTGCTTTCATTTTTCTTCTTCTCAGATTATTATTTGCTTTCATTTTTCTTCCTCTTAGATTATTATTTGCTTTCATTTTTCTTCTTTTCAGATTATTTAAATACAATATTGAATCCTCTTAAAAAAAAACATAAGCAGCTAGTTTCGGCATTTACATTTTGATTAAAGGGGAGGATTTCACTGCCGTGATTTACAGAACGCGCGACGCAAACTTTGTTAATATAAATTATTAATGAAAGCGTAAACCCCGGCGCGAAATCGCGCCGCCCGGTTAAAAGTTGAGATTCGTATAAATGTAAAACAGGCTTCGGGGAGTCGGATGGCGTTGCATTTGCGCGGATTTCCAAACAGTCTCTCAATAAAACTAATGTCGCCGGCACGGAGACGTGGACAACAGGTAGAGTGCAGCAGAGCCGGATTAGTCCGGGGTATTAGTGCCGGAGATAATTCGGCCCGGCCGTAAAATTATCCAACTTTCCGCATAAAATCCGGTGCAGTTGCACCAGGATTATTAAGTTAAGGATCTTTAGTAGTTGTATTTTGACTGAACAAAATAAATTTATTTTTATACAGGGTGATTCAGTTTTATTTTGACAGAAAACTATAACAAATCATGTATATTTGTAAACGGCAGGAAATTCTCTAATTAATGGTATCACCAAATTGATAATACGATAACAAATGTCAATATAGCGATAGTCAACTTTTTTTTTCAAATGACACCATATCTATTTTTCGTTCAATTTGGATTGGAGGCACTTTCCTGCACCGGAATATCCATCACAACTGTACGCTTAGCTTGCAAAATTCTTTCTCCAACATATTGGCATAAAAAGATATGCTTTAATTATTTAATAATTTGTTTTCATTTAGTAATCTTTGTTAATAAAATCTCTATTTATATACATAGTTGCAATATTTACCACTTTACATATATTTAATGATTGAATTTTATACAATACGGTTGTATGGAAGATCAGTTTGATTATTTCATTTAATCAAGCTGAATACAATCGATTTGATCAACAATTAAAGGGCAGAAAGACTTTTGGTCGATAGCCCTTACTTAAGTAAAGTAAAGTTTTTACATACATATCATAAGTTGTATATAATATAATTACTTGTAAATTCTTAAGTAATAATGTTTTATACCCGATATTAATCATAATAAATTAAAGACGACGCAAGCGCCACCTTTTGCCTAATTTCAAGTGGCATCGTCAACGATTTGGTCTTTAATTTATTATGATTAATAATGTTTTGTTAGTAGTAATGTAAGTAGTATTTTATATTATATATACCGGGTGTTAACGCGACCAGGTATACATAGTAAAACAATTTTCTACGTTCTTCCAGTTTTTCTCTAAAATTAACAGGGAAGGCGGAATATTTAAAAAATATATATATATATATTTAAAATCCTTACATCTTTATTCAAACTACAGATAACGCAAAACTATCTATCTTAAATAATTACAATACGTGCATATCTTAGTATACCTAAGCTGTCGAGCAGAGGTCTTTCTAACAATTTTTTTTATTATTCTTTATAAAAAAACAGTTAAATATTTTTATTTGTTTAAATTTTATTTTTACATTTTCTTAGGTAAATTATTGTTTCCATTATATACCCGTAGATGTTACTTTGTGAAGTCATAAGCAACACTGAATCAATTTCATCAACCGTTTGGGAATGCACTTATCTTACTTATTAATTATTAATAGTTTAGGAATACTTACCTGATTATATACAAATATGTAAATTATTGTATAATGTAATCAATTATAATGGAGAATTCCGTAAAATAAAGTTAAAGTTAAATAATGTGAAGTTATCCACAGTTTTTCAGCCAAAAGGTTTTTGATAATGGTGAATGCGCCGGGGAACCCGGAATTTGCCGATTTTAATTTCAATTTCTTTACATTGGTCTGCAACTAAGAGTCTCAAATCATTTGTAATAATTAAAAACTATTTTTATTATTATGACATTTTCATATTTTTTCATTACTACCGAATTTCGTAATATAGGAGGGCAAATTTCAAGGTTGAATTTAGTAGTGATGGGCAAGATCGATCAATCAATGATCGATCAGTCGAAGTATCGAGCCGCTTGAGCTGGTCGGAAAGCTCGAGTCGGTCGCAAGGATTGAGCCGATCGTAAAGATCGAGCTGATCAGGAAGATCGAGCCGGTTGCGCTGATCAGGAGGATCAAACAGATCGAGTCGATTAAGTTGATCATAAAACCCTTAAAAAAAACCTAATAGAAAATCACTTTCTTGGAAAACGTCGCTGTGAAACATTTCTGGAAAATTACAACCCCTCTCCAAAATTACCCCTATAAAATTATTCCTTGAAAATCATATAAAATCATCCATCGCAAAAAGCACTCCCAAAAAATTACTCACACTCAAACTAAAATTTACTTGTTATTCATATTAAAACGTATCTGTAAAATCACAACCCTCCTTAAAAATTACCTCTTCGAAAAACCAAAAAATAACACGGCTTAAAAACAAAGAAATCAGCAAGGCCGCAAAAAAATGTGGACGTTGACAAATCGTCAATTACGCTCTCTCAATGAAAGTGAATTACGAAATAATTAAGATGATCGCTTTTATTACAATAATTGCTAGAAGAAATAACATACTGAATTTGTCATTTTCTACATATTATTTATTTTTATTGTATTTCTGTTTGTTAAATTATTTATTTTATTTATTTATTTACGGGAAAACCCTTTTTACAAAAACAGTTTACAAAAATATTTTACTTATTACAATTGTATTTAGTAAATAAATTAATAAAGGCTGTCTCACTTTGCAGAAAACAAAATAACTTAAAGAATAGTGTGATTGAATGATCGATTTTACCTAGACCGATCGATTCGCTCAATCATTGCTCGATCCGAGCTGCATTACATGACATAATGTTTAGTCCGAAAAGATCGAGCCGATCAAAGTGATCGAGCCGATCAAAAAGATCGAGCCGATCAGAGAGATTGAGCTGCTCGAACAGATCGAAAAGATCGAGCCGCTCGATCTTCATGAGTGGAAGATCAAGCGATTCGATCACCTGCAAGGATCGAACAGTCGATCTTTTTTTATGGATGCTGCCCATCACTAGAATTTACTGTACTTTACTTTTAAGGCTATGACTGGTTGTCATGATGACCGCAACCAGCATTTCTCGCGTGTAATCTTAGTACAGACATTACTCGAGACTTCCAACGCCAACTTCGTCGTCGATTTTTGTTATACGCTCGATATATAAAATTAAGTGGATCCGTCTAGTCCAATCGGATCAAACAATTCCAAAGTTCCAGCTGCTTCCAGACTGATTCATCTGAGGCGGCTGCGTTTTTAGGAAATTAACGTCGCCATAGGAATAAAAAAAATGAGATTCTTTTGAGAAGTAAAAATACAACACAAGTTTTGAATTATAACTCGTCTCATTGATCTCCTTACACTTTCAATTTCTTTACCTTATTGTGTTACCACGAGTTATAGAAACTATTTAAGCCAATGAAAAAGTTTATGTTTTTATTGTTACTATTTTCATTTAAATTTTAACAATTTTACAGTAGTTGGCTCTGTTTTATTTTAAAAATTGTTAAAATCAAAAAAAAAAATCAACAATAAAAAAACTCTATTATTGGCTGTGACAGTTTTTAACATTACTGGAAACTATAAGATAAAGAAATTGAATTTAAATTCCATAAAAGTCAGATATTTTGGACCTTGAAGTTTCTTCGATTTTATGTTGAAATTCATGGACGGCAGAAAAAAATTGTAAAAAAAATAATTTACGACACTTCTTAAAAATACTGGTAACACTCTAAGACAAAGAAACCGAAAATAAATTGCACAAAAGTCAAACATTTTGGACCGATCAAAAAAATCGAGCCGATCAAAAAGATCGAGCCGATCAGAGAGATTGAGCCGCTCGAACAGATCAAAAAGATCGAGCCACTCATGAAGATCGAGCGGCTCGATCACCTGCAAGGATCGAGCAGTCGATCTTTTTTGATCGATTTTGCCCATCACTAGAGTTTAGTGTACTTTACTTTCAATTTCTTTACCTTATTGTGTTACCACCAGTCATACAAACTATTTTAGCCAATAAAAAAGTTTATGTTTTTATTGTTACCATTTTCATTTAAATTTTAAAAATTTTACAGTAGAAAGTTGGCTCTGTTTCATTTTAAAATTTGTTAAAATCAAAGAAAAAATCAACAATATAAAACTGTATTGTTGGCTCTGACAGTTTTTAACATTACTGGAAACTATAAGATAAAGAAATTGAATTTAAATTCCATCAAAGTCAGATATTTTGTACTTTGAAGTTTCTTCGATTTTATGTTAAAATTCAAGGATGGCAGAAAAAAATTGTAAAAAAATTAATTTACGACACTTATTAAAAATACGGGTAACACTCTAAGACAAAGAAACCGAAATTAAATTGCACAAAAGTCAAACATTTTGGACCGATCAAAAAAATCGAGCCGATCAAAAAGATCGAGCCGATCAGAGAGATTAAGCCGCACGAACAGATCAAAAAGATCGAGCCACTCATGAAGATCGAGCGGCTCGATCACCTGCAAAGATCGATTTTTGATCGATTTTGCCCATCACTAGAGTTTAGTGTACTTTACTTTCAATTTCTTTACCTTAGTGTGTTACCACGAGTCATAAAACTGTTTTAGCCAATACAAAAGTTTATGGTTTTATTGTTACTATTTTTAATTCATTATTTCCGTCAATTTAGAGTAGTAAGTTGGCTATTTCTTTATTTTAAAATGTATTAAGGGCAAAACAATGTAACAATAAAAAATCTGCATTATTGGATATGACAGTTCTTAACATTACTGGTAACTATAAGACAAAGAAATCGAAGTTAAATTCCGTCAAAGTCAGATATTTTGGACTTTGAAGTTTTTTCGATTTTATGTTAAAATTCATGGACGGCAGAAAAAAAGAAGAAAAAATTGTAATAATAAAAAAATAATCCACGACACTTCTTAAAAATGCCGGTAACACAGCAAGCCAAAGAAACCGAAATTAAATTTCGCCAAAGTCTAACATTTTTTACTTTAAAGTTTGCCCGATTTTTTGTTAAAATTCGTGGATGACAAAAAAAAACAATAGAAATAACAAAAAATAAACTTTTTTATTAGCTATGAGAGTTCTTAAGACTATTGGCAACACTATAAGACAAATTACAATTGGGCCAAAGTCTGACATTAGTAATAACGAAAAAAAGTAACATTTATTGAATATGACAGTCCTTAAGACTCTAAGACAATGAAATCGAAATTAAAGTAAGCCAAAGTCATTATATTGAGCTTTGAAGTTTGCTCGATTTTATGTTAAAATTCGTGGATGACAAAAAAAACAACAGAAATAACAAAAAATAAACTTTTTTATTAGCTATGAGAGTTCTTAAGACTACTGGCAACACTATAAGACAAATTACAATTGGGCCAAAGTCTGACATTAGTAATAACGAAAAAAGTAACATTTATTGAATATGACAGTCCTTAAGACTCTAAGACAATGAAATCGAAATTAAAGTGCGCCAAAGTCATTATATTGAGCTTTGAAGTTTGCTCGATTTTATGTTAAAGTTCGTGGATGACAAAAAAAAAACAACAGAAATAACAAAAAATAAACTTTTTTATTAGCTATGAGAGTTCTTAAGATTACTGGCAACACTATAAGACAAATTACAATTGGGCCAAAGTCTGACATTAGTAATAACGAAAAAAGTAACATTTATTGGATATGACAGTCCTTAAGACTCTAAGACAATGAAATCGAAATTAAAGTGCGCTAAAGTCATTATATTGAGCTTTGAAGTTTGCTAGATTTTATGTTAAAGTTCGTGGATGAAAATTCTCATCACTTCTAGTAACAAACGAAAATACAGATATTGAAACTAAAGTGTCACCAAGTCATTCAATCATTTTTATTTAATCTTTAAAGTCTAAATCTAAAGATTAAATGGAAATTATTTGAAAATAATTAATAAATTATTTTCGCATTTAGCTCTGTGACATTTTGATTTGCGTTACGTAAATACTTTAAACAAATACACATTAAAAAAAACTACTTCCCGGCAAACACCCCGCCGGATATAGAACTATATTATGTACTGACGAGGGATAAATCCCGAAACACGTGTCTGAAGATGGACTTATATTAAGTAGCGTTGTTATATGTTTTTTGCATTGAATTTTTCTCGGATCAAAAAAAATTGTTGCTTGATGAAATAGTTTATTGATCTGCAACAGCAGGTGTACATTATGTAGTTCAATGTCTGGCGGGGTATTTTCCCGGGAAGTAGTTGTTTTCATGTGCATTTGTTTAATGTACTTACGTAACGTAAGTCAAAATGTCACAGAGCTAAATGTGAAAATAATTTGTTAATTATTTTCAAATCATTTTCATTTAATCTTTAGATTTAGACTTTACATATTAAATAAAAATGATTGGATGACTTGGTGACACTTTAGTTTCAAGTGGAAATAATTTATTAATTATTTTCAAATCATTTTTATTTAATTTATTAAATAACTGTCACCTAGTGAATGAATAATCTTACATACTCACTTTAAAGATTGCTAGAACTTATCATGAAATTTATGGATGACAGAAAAAAAAATGTAATTAACAAAAAAAAATATTTTATTGGCTAAAATAAATAGGACTTCTAGTAATAAACAAAAATACAGAAATTGTATGTAAAGTGTACGAAATTTATTCATTTTAGTCTTTGAAATTTGCATTTGCTAAATTTTATGTTGGAATTCGTGTATGTCAGAAAAAACCATAATAATCAAAATGAAATATCTATCTTCATAATATATTATTATATAAAAAATATACAATAAAATAAAACTAACCATGGAAATATATACATACCGCCTTATTTTAAATAAACCTAATTACCCACCCAATGCTATCGACGCTTCTTCTATTTAGAAAAAATAAGAAAACGGGAGAGAAGCAGGGAATTGAATGAAAAACAAGTTTTTTTTTAATTGTTGTTAAAAACTTATTTTTATTACTAAAATAATTCTTAGAACTACTTCTTATGCTTTAGATAATTTCAATTTCAATTTACTTTATTAACGGAATCTCCATTTCCAAATTACAATTATAATTACATATTAAAAATTTTTATAAGAAAAGTGTGACGCTCTAAAAAGATTATAAAATATATGTATAAAGAAAAGCTTTTAGTGCCCAATTTTACAAACCTCAGGTAACGTTACTCTTGATTTTCTTCATTCGGTTGGCAGCACTGTCTTATTGATAATCAAATGGAGAGAACAATAGACATCTACTTTTATTCCGCGACTTACGTTTTATTTGCGGATTGTAAAATTGAGCTTGTCATCAGCTTATAGTAAATAGTTCCAAATTGAAAAGATTAATTTTGTTTCACAATTTAAATTCTTTGTTTTAAAAAATGTATCACCAAATTTTGGAAGAGTCTACAATTAAAAGCTATTGTAAATATTATGTTATTATTATTATTATTTATTGTATTCTTTCAGTCGTATTTTATTATAGAACGAATATAAAGGGGGAATCGGGGAGGAGAAGGAAGAGAAAAAACCGTCATGCGGTTTTTAAACCGAAATCTGGGGCGTGCATATTGAGATTTAACCCCCCATAAAATTTCGAACACGTAGTCAAAACGAATGGAATAGTTTCCAATCCCGAATGCTCCTCTCCCCGGCGCGATCCGTTCCGAGCATCGGGAGGAAAAATAAAAAGAGGAAAATTGCAAAGAAAAAAAAAAAAGAAAAAACGAGAGAACGAAACGCTGAGTAAGGTGCGGAATTTCAAGTCTTCGAGTAAATAGAAAAAGGCGTATTCTCACCTGTGTGTGTGTATGTTTATGTGTGACAATTTGTGTGTGTGTGTGTATGTTTATGTGTGACAATTTGTGTGTGTGTGTGTTTATATGTGACTATTTCTGTGTTTATGTGTGAGAATTTTTATAGGTGTGTGTGTGACTATTTATGAGAGTATTTCTGTGTTTGTGTGTGTGAATTTGTATGTGTGTGTGTGGCCATTTATGTGAGTGTGTGTGTGTATATGTGACTTTTCCTGTGTTTAAGTGTGAGAATTTTTATGTGTGTGTGTGACGACAACCGTGTATGCATCGCCTTTGACTATTTAATCCCGGGGACGCGTCGAGACATCTAATGAATTCCACGTGTTTTGCATTCAATTCGATCCCTGCTTCTCCCCCGTTTTTTTTCTTTCTTTCCTTCGCTCCTCTGTGTCTATGCAAATGTTGACACTGTTCCGACTTGTTCGCCATCGGATCGGCGACTCTCTGAAAGGTGTCTCGGAAAAGAGGGTATTGATAAAACAACACCTTCCAATTTTCTTTTTGTTTCCTTCAATTTTATGTCGCTGCTACACACATACACAAACAGCATACACAAATGCATGCCTTTTCACTTGGAAATCAAGTGGAAGTCGTTTGCTTATATTCTAATTTAAGAAATGTTACAATAAATTGAAATTAAATTAAGTTTATTACTGGATTAAACCTTTTACAATGTGTTACATAAAAAAAAATACATTAAAATGTGGGGGGCGGGGTTGGGTGAAAAATGTATGTCAGGATAGTATTTTTAAATATAAAAATCGACGTGTCAGAGCATTTTTCTAAAATATGTTTATTTACGATGTTATAGAATTTATCCGTTACTTTTGAAACACTCTGTATATATTAGTAAAATTGAGAAATATTTGTTCAAATAATCTCAAATAAATTGCGCATTTGAGATTACTTGAACAAATGTGTTGACATGGGTTTTCTAAAATTTATAATATCAAGGAGGAGGAGGTCGAGGATCAACGACTTTAATAGTTTTATCTTATTTGTTTTTAATCATCTGTCATAACCTTGCAAATCTGTAATGTTTAGAATAATAACGATTCGCTGAAAGCTTCTGTTTCCATAAAATCGCGGATTGAATAAAAACAACAATAATCATAAAAAAATGTAATTTATGTTTCAAAACGAAATTAGCGAAAAATTTAAAGGAGCCCAACGGAATTTAAATAATTTGCATTTTAAATAAGCGTATAATTAACAAATTTTCTCCGCCGCCGTTGTACCGGGCCCGTTCATAAAATTCGCATTCAGTAAAAGTAATATTCGCCAGGATACAATTTCACTTTCAAATTTCATTAAAATGTTAATGCCTCGGCTTTAACAATTACTTTGTTTATAACGGGCCGTGCATAACTAACAGCACAATACGATATTATATAAACGGTAGATTTAGTTCGTTTCTTCGGTATTTCAAATTAACCTTTACAGAACTTAATACAACTCTCTCAATTTTGTTTTAAGTTTATTGTTTACGAAATTTAGTCGATTTTTTAAATTAATTAAGTAAACACTTTGTATCTTAAGAAAATATATTTATTAAATAAACGTGTATCAAGATAAATGATAATGTTTAACACAAAAAATATATACGAGTTTAAATAATGATAAAATGAATAATAGCATTGAGCAAAACACAATTAGAATTTAACTAAAAGGTTCACAAGTGAAAAATAACAAAGTTACAAACAAAATTTACAAGTTAACAAAGTTTACGATAGTGAGAGGTTAGAACTTAGTCGTGTTGAGGACGTGGAAGAAGTGGCAGAAGAAAATAAAAAATTAAACGAAAAGGGGATGGTTTGTTGGTGGGGGATGTTTTGGAAGTAGAAATTAATAAACAAAGTTGGAGATTTTTTAGCACGAGTTAAAAAGAGATAAGATGTAGAAGGTCAACAAGCACTTTTGAGCCAAATCTGAGATTTTATGAACGTTTCCAGAATTTTCGATGCTGTTTGCCCATTTCCGGTTGCCTTTTGTTAGACACATCCGTGCCAGCGCCCTTGTTCGCGCACAAATTTTGACAAAAGGCTGATTCCCCGTTGACGGACGGTTTGTCCTTGCTCATTGATCATAAAATCTCAGTTTGGTCCCAAACACAATAGCATTCTTACAAAGATACGAATTTTTAGAAAACGTGAAAATAACAAAATATACTAGATAAAATATAAACTGACACAAATACAAAGGAAGAAATAAATAAATAAATATAAATAAAATATTTAGAAATCAAATAATCAAATAGTCTAAATTTTATCAAATCAATTGAATATATTGCATTTTGTAATTACAGATTGTCATTAATTGTAAAAAGGTGATTTTCCGTAAATAAAGAATTAATTAATTAATTAATTTACATCTGAGAAAACATACATTGCATATAATCGAACATAATATTCTGAATAAATGTGTTCTTAATATATTCCCAAATAAAGGCTATCGATCAATTCGCGTATTTGGCGCGAACATTTTTTGATTCAAATTCCATCAATATATTCGTATAAAAGTGCATTTTTAAATATCAATTTTTATTTCAAATATTTATTTATTAATCAACGGAAATCTCCTTTGTACAAAATAAATAATAAATAATATCATATTTTAATTTATTGTATATATATGTACAAACATCTTTATTCAGACAATATGACAACAAAATTTTACAAAATTTATTTTGACAATATGTACAATTGTGTTAGTAGTCTGTCATGGGCTATCGACCATAATTCTTTCTGCTCTTTTATTGTATATTTATTATACATACATAAACATCTTTATTTCTGAGATTGGAATATACAATTACAATACAATATCTAACAATACACTAACGTTCACAATATATTTCCAACTCTGAAACTGGCTATCGACCAGTGGTCTTTTAGTCTTATTTTATTATATTTATATGCGTAATTAATCTTTGCAGATCCGTGTAAAATGAGATTTCCTCAATAAATGAAACTGAACAAACAAATGGAAAACAGGCAGTTACAATGGATGCGACACATGTTAAGAAGAAATAGTACAAATCAAACGAGAAAGATATGGAAAACCAAAGTAATGGGGAAAAGAAAAATAAGCAGCCCATGAAAAAAAAAATGGGACCAAGTAATAGACAAGATACTCATACAAAAGAAAATCACGTACACAGAAGTAAAGGAAATAACAAAAAACAAAAAAGAATTGAACAAAATGGTAAATGAAAGAACTGGAGAATGAAGATAAACAATTTCGACACCCAATAGGGTACAAGAAGAACGTTTATAATAATAATAATAATAATAATAATCTTTATAAGAAGTAGTCAGTATCTTGGTGGTGTAAATTCTGCTTTTTGCTAAATATTCTGTAGCAAGACTGTATTAGCCATCTGCTGTGTTAATGATATTCGGAGCTATTCCGTAAATATACGGAAATTCCGTATGTTTAAATAATTTCACATTCTAAAAATATATAATTTATTACAAAAGCTGCTTATACTGTGAAGATACAAATTAACATTCACGTTAAACTCAACATTTCTCTTACAAAATCGTTTTTTTTTTTTCAGTTTAGTCTTTGAGCAAAGATAAGACCAAATCTTGTGTATCTGTGATTTTTACTTTCCCCGGACCCCTGTCCAAGGGAAAGTATTGTGATCGTGGAAATTTTCGAACCGCCAATTTCAACAAAAATGCACGTTTTGAGGTCCCCTGAGTCCATTCCATCAAGTTTTGAAAAATATCTGTGTGTGTGTGTGTTTCCGCGATAGCGCATAATGAAAAATGTTTCAAATAAAAGTTGTAGATCTTGAAAAATAATCTGTTATAAAACTTTTATAGCAGAACCTTCGGTTTTTATTTTATAAGTGGAATAATCTCATTTACGTGACAAATTCCTTTAGAAATAAGCAATTATTTTTATGTTGGCAGTGGAGATTTTAATAATTGAAATAATTATTTTAATGACAAATAAAACGTCAAAGTGCCATCAAACACCTCCAGTTTAAAAATATTTAAAAAGGATGTGGAAAAAAGGTTATTAAGTCATTGTAAGGTAAGAAATAACACAATACATTATAAAATCCTTCCAAGTTCTCGGCTTTAACTTTAAAAGATAACAATCCATTTTTTTCAATCAATCATTTTACCTTTTCTATTGAATTTTCAAACAGAGACTTATTTGACCGAATTAACTGGGGAAAGTACCATGATGGACACATCACCATTTTTTTTATATATGTAAAAAAATTCCTGCTAGAAATAATTTTCATTATAATTTTCGGAAAGCAGATTTCCTGTTATTATACCATGATCTTAGCTTAATTAATTGATTGGTCATATCTAGAACAATGTAATGATGTAAATGAATCCGTTGACATATTTTATAATTCTATATATGCAGTTATCAACTTACATACGCCGATAAAAGTCAACGGAAGATCTAATTATCCGCCCTGGTTTACGTCAGAAATAAAAATACATCTAAAAAATAAAATATATTTCAAAAAGAAATGGCTCAATACTAAAAATATCATTTATTTAAATGAATTTAAGCGACTAAGATCAATCTCAAAATTCTTAATTGCTGAAGCATATAATAAATATTTAGCAGATGTTGAAAGTAACATTAAGGACAATCCCGATTTATTATGGAACTTCTTAAATTGTAAAAAAACATCAGTCCAGAATACCTTGTAAACTAAGTAACAATTCAAAGGACTTCACTGATCCACAAGATATTGTCAATGCATTTGCTGAAACGTTCTCGAATGACTTTCGTTTGGTATCACTAAATTCGACTACATATAGCAATACGGAAATATTTAACCTTAATTCATCTTCCTCTATTTCCCCTACCACTGAAGATCGCTTGATTAAAATTATGTCCAAGTTTTCTAACAAATTTACTGCGGGGATGACTTAATTCCGAGCTTCTTCCTTGTGCGAAACTGCAGATACATTCTATCAAAACCATTAACTATAATTATCAACAAAGCCATTAATATGGGTAATTTTCCGGCTATGTGGAAGAGAGCGAGAATATGTCCAGTGTATAAAAAAGGGGACAATATTAGCGAACCACAGAGGTATTTCCATATTATCGAATTTTGCAAAAGTATTTGAGCAGGTGATCTATACAGATATTTATTCTAACGTAGGTCCCCATATATCTACTCAAGAGCACGGATTTGTTCCAAAGCGTTCCACAGTTACTAACTTGACATCATTAACCCAATACGTTTGTGAGATCCTAGATAGACGTGGTGAAGTTGATGTATTATATACAGATTTTTCTCGTGCGTTTGATACCCTGGATCATGAATTGCTTTTGAAAAAAATGGACATTATGGGTCTATCTCCGTCAAGCATTAAGCTCATAGAGTCTTATTTAAGTAATCGACTATATTATGTATCATACAACGGCTGCAGATCATATGAATACCTGGCATCTTGTGGTGTCCCACAGGGTTCAAATCTTGGGCCACTTATGTTTATTATTTTATAAATGATCTACTCATTACACTTAATTGTCCGGTTCTTGCTTATGCTGATGATATTAAGATTTTCTCAGAAGTAAGGACTAGACAAAATGTAGAAGTTTTATAAAATAATTTAAATACTCTTGCAAGTTGGTGTGACGCAAACGGACTAAGGCTAAATGTTGATAAGTGTTATTCAATGGTATTTCATCGAGGAAAATCCCCATTGTTATCTATATATTTTATTTTTTTTATTTTATTTTACATTTATCAAGAAGACAAGATTTTAGCGATGTACCCGAAGTTCTCTCAAATATTAATAATCTATGTCGTAGACGCGTATATGTAGACATGTCACTTTTATACCATATTGCTAACGGCAATATTGAATCCCCCTTGTTACTGTCAAAACTACATTTTGCATTACCACCTGAGCCCCGTGCTACGCGCTACCTATCACTTTTTCGCTTTTTCGCGTTCCTTTCCATCACACCGCGTCTGGTTACCAAAATTAACTTTGGTAATCTGTCAGTTTTTTTTTTATTTGACGGAAGATACATTGAAATGGTGCAGTTTAAAATCGCGGAAAGAGTTGACATGATTTTTAGTGTATGGTGAAGCTAGAAGCAATGCACTTGCTGCGTGTGCTTTTGTACGCGTAGAGGTATCCTGATCGAAAACATCCGTGTCACATAACTTTTCTCCTGACCGTCAACTTATTTACGGACACTGGCAGCCTAAAACGAACCAGGAATCGAAAACGCATTGTAATCCAGGAGAATGACAAAGCTGATATTTTTGCTGCATTTGCAGTCAATCCCCACTTAACTTTTCTTCTATTTGAGTGGAGTTCAGGCATTTCCAAAACATAAATTTCATCATTTTCATGTATCATGGCATCAAAAACTTCATGGCGACGATTTCCAAAATCGAATAGTTTTGCAATTGGGCTCAAAAACGCAACAACAGTCATTTTGTTTCAATGGTCCTATTCTTAGATGCAGCAAGTTTCACGAATAGTGGCCAAATAAACCGGAATAACATGCTTTATTGAGCTCAGGAGAATCCACATTGGATCCGACAAGTGGATCATCAACGACCGTGGAGCGTCATCGTTTGGTGCGGTATTCTAGGAGAGTATGTCATTGGCCCATACTTCATCGACAGAAATCTGAATGCGGAAAAATACAGTGAAATTCTTACCACCTGTTTCCCTGCTTTACATGAAGACGCCCCTCTGCAGACCCGACTAGTAATGTGGTATCAGCATGACGGATGCATTTTGCGCGTCAAGTCCGGGATATTTTGAATCTCCAATTTCCGAACAAGTGGATTGGTCGTGGAGCACAGGGTGCCTTGGCCGGCACGTCTGGCAAACTTGACAGCTCCAGACATTTCCTGTAGGGAATGCTGGAAGACAAATGCTATTGCCTAATTTCAAGTGACAGTCAACAATTTGGATTTACAAAGTAGACGTGGTTCAACCTCTAAACAACGAAATTTATTAAATTCACTTTTAGAATATTAAATAGCTCAATTAAGTAGAGATAGACAAAGTCGATCTTTTCGATCTATTTTGTTACTGCAACTTTAAGTATATGACAATTTTATTAATGCAGCATATTTTATTACCATCAGTAATTGTTCCCTATTTATTGAAACACATCAAATTATTGTTACTTATTACAATGTCAATAAGTAACAATAATTTGATGTTTTATTTATATATTTTTAATAAACAAAATTAAAAAAAAAATATTTAGAAAGACTCGATTACTAATATTATTCGATTTTGCCCAACACTTCAATTAACTGCTCAATTAATATTTAATTTGTATGTTTTGTTCAGATTTACAAAACTTCAATCAATTTTAAGAATGGAATTTCATACAGCTATATCGTATGCTACTAATATTCCATTGGCTAGAATTATTAGTAATATAAACAAATCCAATAACCTAATTAGTAAATTTGAATTTCGTTTTAATGCGATTGCTAACGAAGTGAAAGTTATTATTTTATAGCAGTGTTTGATTTACTTTTTTATTAAATAAAATGAAACAAAGATGATTTGCAGTTATTTAAATTACAATATAAAATTAATGAACAACAACTGTCACAGAGAAAATCTATTAAGGATCTTGGTGTAACGTCTGACTCGCATATGACTTTTAATAGTCATATAGATTTAATTATTGTTCTGCCTATCGTTCTCTCGGATTTTTAATGAGAACTTCAAAATATTTTAGCAACATCGAAACATTAAAATCTTTATTCTACGCATTTGTAGTTAGCCAACTTGAATATGCCTCTATTATATGGACTCCGATCTATGCTTGTCATCAGATAATAATCGACAAGTTCAACGAAAATTTCTTAAATTTCTTAAATTTCTTAGTTACAAACTGGATGGTGTATATCCTATTAGGGGCTTTGACCATATTGAATTATTAATACGCCACAACACATCTTCGCTATCTTCTAGACGAGATATTTTAAGCGCTAAATTTCTGTGGAAACTAGTGCATAATGAAATTGATTGTTCTTACTTATTAGCTAAATTAAATTTTCACGTCCCAAGGACCTCATCAAGACATTGCCGTACATTCCAAGTGCGAACATCCAGAACAAATATAATGCAGCGGGCCCCCGTCACGACAATGTGTATCAACGCCGAAAAACTGTTAGAGGATGTTTTTATGAAATTTGTTCTACACTAAATTTTTGGAGTAACAATAGAAAAATTAGTAAATTGTTTTATTTGTAATAATTTGTGATACTCGTTTTTTATATATAAAATTATTTATATTATTTTCCTGTAATTGGTTGTACCGTTGGAAATAAAGATATAAAGATTATTATTATTATTATTATTATTATAAAAGTCGCATAAATGCAAACAGAAAATTTATTTTGTTTGAAATATTTTATTTTAGTTATACAAACTAAATCAACGTGTGTGTTTATTATTATATTTTACGTAATATCTACATATACGTTTATGGTAAATCAGAACCAGGTATTTATCTCACGAGAACGTTGCAAACATTTTAAATTAAGTTACATTATGCGGTAACCAATTCCAAACGAAGAGGAGGCACATTTTAAGAATCGCTTTTATGCAATCGCAAAACGAGAGCCGGAATTTCTTCTTCTTCCCAGGCGATCTGCTTTCTATTCACATTTACAAAACCCAGCCCATAAGGTCAAACGTTCGTGGTTATCTTCAACAATCAACAATCCGGCATGCATCTCCCCCCGAAGGATAGAAATTTGAGCACACATCGAGCCTTCACATATTACACAACGGTTCGGTTCGCGAAATGACTTTCTATAACCGCATAAAAGGTTATTGGAACTGTAATTGGAATCCGGGGTGTTTGGATTTATGTGGAGAGGGTTGGGATTCGTTACCGCGGGTTTCGGGTTTGTGCATTTAATGCCGGTTTTATTGGGTTCGAATCGGTGGATGCATCCTCGTTTCGACTGCCAATGGCGATTAATAAAACTATAAATAAAAATGTTTACGGCGCGCCGCGTCTGGTGTGTGCGGGGGTTTTATGTTCGCGATATGAAAACGTGAAAGGGTCTTTAAAAATTACGAGTGCGTTTGTTTTCGACACTGTTGTTCAAAAAGTTTTACGTGGACACAATGTACCATGAAGAATGCATTTCATTATCATATTTTTACGAGTTTTAAACGGTGTCAATATTTTGCTTTTTATTATTTTTTTGCATACACTAAAAATCCTTTCATTTTATATATACAAAAATGATATTATTTCATTGATATATTATGAGTTTCAGAAAACCCATGTCAAATCATTTGTTCAAGTAATCGCAAATACACAATTTATTTGAGATTATTTGAAAAAACATTTCTGAATTTCACTATCACTGACTGTTGATCATAATTAAAAACATTTAATTTATTAATTAATAAGAACTCGACACTCAATATGGGTAAAAGAGGATAAGATCAAGAAAGAAAGAATTAATAAGTAATAAACACTGTTTTCATTTTTTTATACTGTTTATTAGCAATTAATAAACAATATTTTTATTAATTTCAGATTTTTTTCTGTTTATGACGATAACTATTTTCATATATATTAAATAAAAATGATTTGAATATAATTAATAAATTATTTCCACATTTAGCTCTGTGACTTTTGACTCTTTCTATTTATAATTATTTTCTATTAAATAATTCGTAATAAAACTATTATCCTTCTCTCTTACTGTTTTATTGGTACTAAATATATAATGAAAACGAAGTTTTCACCTTCAGTAGTATTAAAGTTTAGTAAATAGAAGATGGAACATCGTTTCCGAAATAAATAATAAAAAAAAATGGAGAAAACAGGTTTTCTGGTTTATTAAAAATTACCATCTTTTGTATTGGGGACCCATACATAACACGTCACACAATAAGTTTCCGGTCTAACTAAGAAAAATATTTTTTTAAATGCCACTTTATTCATTAACATACTATCCTTCAAGAGTTATATATTTATTCTATCGCCCCTGTAACATTCTGGTACTCATTATTTATTTATTTATTTTACAGAAATTTCCATTTTACAAAATAATTAATATTAGATACAAAATTTATAAAAGTAACTAAATTTAAAAATACGAAAAGATGTACTGAGAAACATTTTTAATAATGAACAAAATATGTAATAGTTAACAAATGATAGAAATTAAATAAAATTAAACAAAGATTATTCATACATTTGCAGTTATTTACATTACATAGAAATTAAAGAAGGAAAATTTCTGTCATTGATCAATAAAATTCGATCAATCCCTTTTTCGAACTGCAAAAATTACTTACACTGTAAGTTTTATAAACATTTATTGAAACAACCACTTCCCCCACCGGACATTGGATTACACAATAGATATTTGTTTGTTGCATAGCAGTACTACTGCGAATTGCAATAGATGTTTGTAAAACTTACAATGTAAGTAATTTTGGAAAAAAGAGATTGATCGAATTTTATTGATCATTTCCATACATTTTCCTTTTTTAATTTCATTATAAATTACAGAAGGATCAATGAAGGATAAATTTCGTTTAAACATAATATACGAATTACAAAAATATGGAAGTTTTTATGGATCAAAAGTACATTACAATATCTCATTATAAGACACATTGGGTTATTATTATTAGACCATAACTGAAGCGATGGAAATATAAACGTAACACAGTGGTCTATTTCTAACTACAGACAAGCATAACTCTTCTATAGCGTAACGTTTTTAAATTAACAGTGGCATATATAAAAAAATCTTTTTACATAAAGAATACCTTTCTTCGTCTTTGCTTTCAAAGTAGGTTTATTCCATGAATTGTTTGAAAATATTCTTGTAATAGGCAGAAAGACGTTTTTTAAGGACAACGTATAACATAGTATAAGAATTAAATTGTTAATTTATTGTATATAAAATTCTCTGCAGAAATAAAGATTTTATAAATTGATTGATTGATTGAGTTATGTGAAGATCAAATTAATTCGACAAATAAAGCACTTTGTGACTTAAATGTACATTTGGTGATCCAAATAAAAGTGTGAAGAAAGGTTATTAGTGCTTTATTCGTCGAATTAAAGATGTTATATATATATATATATATATATATAAATATATTCTTATAATTGAATTACTTTTCTTTAATTATCCATTGGACTATTTACAATGAATTCTAATTCTCACTATATATTATTTAAATAAAAAATAAATTAACTAACAGTTTGTTTATGTAACAATTTTAAATAAAAAAAAGTAAAATCAAAGTAAGCGAAAGAAGAAGATTGGGTCAATTTGTCGGCGGACGTGTATCGCGAGTGAACTTGAATTATTCGACATGGGAGAGTTGTTTTTAATTCCAGTCCTGCCCGCCACGGATTGATGCCACCGATATCAAGGTCAGCAAAAACAAGTTTGAAATTTCACTCTTTAACGGAATGTAAATAATCTTCGGGGGGCCATTAAGGAAGCAGATATGGAAGAACGCAGGAAAGCTGTTCGGTATTTTGACGATTTTAATAATTCCACTTACTTTTATCAGCGTAATTACCACGTAAACATTGGTAACAGTAATAAATAACGTCTGTTTTTTTTTTGTCCTTTAAAATTTGGAGTTTCAAGAATTTCATGTGCATAATACAAGTTGTGTGTTTCAGTTTATAGAAATGTTATTTGTTTGATAAACTGAAAAACTCGGCTTTTATATTAAGTGACATAGAAATCCGAACACCCAGTATAATTCATTTTATTTTTTATGACAATATTTATTAACTATTAAGTTTACACTAACTTAACTAACATTATTTATGTATGTCACAAAAAATTTAATTAATTGTTAAATAATTATCAACCATAGGATTTTCTTTTTTTTTTCATAATATTTTTATAATTGTAAGGAAAACAGTAAATAAATTAACAAAACTTTTCTTCGATTCAACAAACTTTGAAAAAAAAAAAACATTTATAATGTGTCGATGCTCCACAGTAAGGCGCCTAGGGTCGCTTCTAATTAGGCGATTGATGTCCTCCTGTCGTATCTCATATCAAGCTGCAGGGGTATGTTACAAATTAAGGAGTCTTCGGCCCATCATATCCCACTCATGCTCTATTAGAGATACATTCGGTGACCTCGGTGGCCAGGATAACAAATTAATTTTAGCGAAGTTCATTGTGGCTCTTGCGATGTGTGGGCGAGCATTATCCTGCTAAAAAGGATTTGAAAATGTCTGCAGAAGATGAAGTTCCAGAATTTCTTTGATGTAACGCTGTGCTATCATGTTGCATCTAACGAAGTTTAGAGGTGACCTAGCAATGGCATCGAGTACCATAACCCCAAAAATGTGATGAACATGCCTTTCAACAAAAAAAAATGTGGATTTCTTCTTTCGTCTTGTGACTATGGCATGCATCCTTAAACATAATCTAAATTCATCAGTAAACACTATATTAATCCATTCCTAGTCCCACATTAATCGTTCTCTACTCCATTCAAAATGATTTAGTTAGATGCTCAGCGTTTAAAGGAAGCACTCAGTGTGGCCAAAGGTTCTATTCCTGTGGTAACTGTTCGCATTCAAATCGTTCTTCCATGCTGTTCATTCCACTGGTTTGTAATGGACCTGGTAGTAGAGAAACGATCTCGTAAAGCCTACAGTCTCAAACGCCGATCTTCACGCTCTGTGGTTCTACAACGTGATTCTGTATCTCTTGCTCTCCGTATTCGACGTTCTTGATCCCATGCTCGACAACAACTTACTATAGTATCTAAACGTCTGTGCACCCCGTCCCTAATTTCTCGAAAGGAAAGTCCAACAAAAGTCCAACTATCCGCCTTCTATCAAACTCAGAAAGTTTATGAAAATTTGCGCGTTTTTGCTCTTTAGGCATTATGAAAGATAACTAAAAAAGCGGCACTCAATAAAATTTAAATCGTTACTATGGAAAAATGTTAAATTTAACCTTGTGCACCAAATCAATAAACACGTTAAATAAAAAATGAAAACTTTGTCTGATAGAACTAAATTTTTTATCGTTTTTTTTTATTTTCGCCAAGATAAGCCTAAATATAAAATTTTATGAAAATATAACAATTAATACTGGGTGTTCGAATATCTATGTCACTTAGTGCATTATGCAAATTAATTTCTTGGCACTTCAAATTATAAAGAACAAAAAACAAAAGTCAAGTTGTGTGTTTCAGTTGAATAAATAATAGTTCTATAAACTTAAACATACAGATTATATTATGAAGACTATATTTTTGAAACCAAAAATTTGAAACGCATAAAACAGACTCGATTTATTACTTCAATTAAATGTAACATGTACCGACACGCTGAATAAAATATTTAGAAATAATATTGATTAACATTAAAATTTAAATTATTAAACAATGCATCGATGTTATTATCGATGCATTGTTTTTATATCAATTTTGCTCAGCGGGGAGTGATCAATGTCAACTGGACGGGGTTGGAAGCAACGACAAAATATTAGACTTTCATTAGTTTCAATATTCAATTAAAATAACATTTCATGAACCATAATAATTGATGTATAACGCAAGCGCCATCTATTGCCTAATTTCATGTGGAATCGTCAGCGATTTGGGTCTACAAGATAGACGACTGAGAATCGCTGCTTCGTCCACTAAAGGAAGGCGAACTTCTCCTGTTTATGGGATCAGGAAACGAAATTCATTTAATAAAATATTCAACCACCATCATCGCTATATGAATATTGGTAGAACATTTTATCCACATGAAATGTTTTTTTTTAAATTTAGAAATTAGTAATATCTTTATTACCAATATACAAAATATGTATATGCATAAGTCACATATACATACGGAGAGTTTTATGTAACACCGAACATACTAGAATGTACTCAATGTAAATTTTCCTATGTTCGATTTGTTCAGGAACGCATAAAAGCATTGAGTGCGATGTGATTGGCTACTATTTCTAAAAATAATATAGTCAACCCAAACTACACCCTTTTCTGTCAAAAATGACTTAAACTTTCCAGTTATCGCAAGCAAGTTATATTTACTGTTCTGGCTCTTAAAACAGAAGTAGACGAAGAGTTGGACATCTTTACGTATCAATAATGTATACAAAGGAGGGAAAGATTTTTATGATATGCATTGCAGTTAAGTATAATATTCATAATTATACATGTTGCACTTGACATAATAGTTGACATTAGAAATCGTAGCCAATCACATGGCACCCAATGCTTTGATGCGTTCCTGAACAAATCGAACATAGGAAAATTTACATTGAGTACATTCTAGTATGTTCGGTGTTACATAAAACTCTCTGTATATTTTTATAATACTATATTGCTTATAATATGCTATTGTCCATACGTCTTTCTGCCTGAATTAGTAATATTTTTTTTATAAAAAAGTATAATTTAACATATTTTATATTATTAAATAATTTTATATGATATTTTTCTAGGGCAAAAAGATATCTGCTCGTTAGCCCATACCATACGGAGTAACACATAAATGTATTGTACCATATATAAATTTTATTGCAAACATGCTATGTAATTGTATGAATAAAGATATTGTCGATGTAAGTGAAT
This sequence comes from Philonthus spinipes, assembly GCA_963082785.1. Lineage (NCBI taxonomy): Eukaryota > Metazoa > Arthropoda > Insecta > Coleoptera > Staphylinidae > Philonthus > Philonthus spinipes. The sequence continues at coordinate 8,177,656 of OY720314.1, forward strand.
AATAAAGGAATATAAAATATCACCAATCAAGAAAACTTCACGTAATAATCAGCCAGCAAATATCTTTGAAAATTTTAAAATGTTTCACAATTTTTATTATTTACTAAAAATGATTCGGTAATTTATTATTTCCATCGAACCATCGGGTGTTGTTGGTCTTACGATTAACATTGTACGATAAAAACATAATCTTCGTTCGACATATCAAAATCACATATTAAATAAATCAGGTTTGAAAAAATTCTAAAGAAAAATATGTTATTATTTTCAATTTTTTTTATTTAGAATTTATGAAGTAATAAATAAATTATCCCTCTATAGCTTCTGCGACTTTTTGTCTTAAAGTACTAACATAACGAGCACTCTAAGACAATCAAAAATTACTTCTCGGATAATGGATATTTGTCTTAAAGTACTTAAGTAACGTAAATAAAAAAAATGTTCTCGTTTCATAAATACTTTAAGACAAGCCTCCATTGAGTATTTAAGAAATCCCAGCGGTTAAAGAGGGAATAATTTATTAATTATTTTCAAGTTCTTGCTTAATTTATTTAAATAACTGTGACGAAGTGAATAAATTCTCTTTTTTATTATTAAAAATGTAAAGAATTTGGTATGGAAAAAACGAAAATCCAAAAAATCCCAGTGGTTAAAGAGGGAATAATTTATTAATTATTTTCAAGTTCTTGTTTAATTTATTTAAATAACCGTGACGAAGTGAATAAATTATCTTTTTTATTATTAAAAATGTAAAGAATTTGGTGTGGAAAAAAACGAAAATCGAAAAATCGCTAAATGATTTATATTATGTCGAAATATAGCTAAAGAATGGGAGAATAATCTGTGAGAATTTAAGCCGCAGCGAAAATTTAGTTTCCGATCAGTACGCTCGCAAAATTGACTGTCATAACGTGGGCTGAAATTTTGATTGATTTTTTTTTCTGGCAGTCGCAGACGTCTAGCAAAGATAACCATAAGAACAAATACAGCTTCATTCTCTAAGAATCCTGTGCTAGAAATCTCGTCCTTTTAAATTTTCTGTGGAGCTTGTAATTTTGGTCTAACCGCAAACGCGTTCGAAGCGGACAATCGATGGTCTTTGCTTAAGCCATCCCCATGTTATTTTTCATGTGTTTCTGAAACAATTAAAAACAAAACACTGTTGGGTTAATTTAATCTAATTAAGCGATAGATTTCGATTAACTAGACTTTATACAGTAAGATAATCTCAACTGGTTGTACTTGATACCCTCTCACGACACCATAAATTTGTATTGTTTTCGACCGAGTCGATTTGATTCCAATTAAAACAAATCTTTAAAAAATCAGTAACTGCCGCAGGGCAAATTTAAAGTTTTTGTCTGACACTAAACACTTACAGATTCCTAAACCATTTTTTTATGGCTGTAAACGTGATTTTTGTACGATTTAAAATATTCATTTTTTTGTAACTCACTTACTTCACACGTACGTTGTTCACTTTTATGTCTGACACAAAACACTTACAGACTTCTAAACCATTTTTATGGCTCTAGACGTGATCTGTACACGATTAAAAAAAACATTTTTTTTGTAAAATCACTTCACATTTTTATCACTTTTGTATCTGATACAAAACACCTACAGACTTCTAAACCATTTTTTATGGCTTTAAATCAATCGATTGATTAGACTCCGAGTAGTAAGATAATATTAATTGTTTGTACCTGATACAACCTGCAACCTCTCCACATCATCCTCAATTTAGTTTAGTTTCAACTGTGTCGACTGTTTTGATTCCAACTATATTTTTTAAATCAGTAATTGTTGCGGGGCTAACTTAAACACATCAGTCGAATAACTACACTCCGAGCAGTAAGATAATGTCAATTGTTCGTACTTGTTACACCCACCCAGCAACCCCTCCATTTGCATAATTATCAACCGAGTCAACTAATTTTATCCTAAATAAAAAAAAACAAAAAAAAACACTAACTGCTGCAGGGATAATCAATCGATTAATTAGACTCCGTGTAATAACGTGTTATCAATGGTTTGTACCTAACATACCCTCCAACCGCTCCACGACAACCTAAATTAGGGTTATTTTCAACTGACTAATTTGATTCGAATTAAAAATTCTTTAAAAAAATCAATAACGGCTGCAGGGCTAATTAAGCACATCAGTCCATTAATTAATCTCCGGGTAGTAAAATAATGTTTGTACCTGATTCACTCCTCCCAACCCCCGCAGGACACCATCAATTTGCGTTGTTTTCAAATGTGTCGACGAATTTGATTCCAATTAAAAAAATCTTAAAAAAAAAAACAATACGTGTTGTAGGACTAATTTAAACACACAATTAGATTCCGGGTAGTAAGATATTGTAAATTGTTTGTTCCTGATACACCTTCAAACCCCTCCACCACAAATAGAAAAGAGTATTCATTCACTTGGTAACAGTTATCTAAATATATTAAGTAAAACCACACCACCCACAAGTTTGGTTATTTTTACTTAGTCGACTAATTTCATTCCAATTTAAAATTCTTATAAAAATCAGTAACTATTGCAGGACTAATTCAAACACATCAATTGATTAATTAGACTCTTAGTGGTAAGATAATGTAAATTGTTTGACTCCCCAAACCCCCGCAGTAGACCATTAGTTTGCGTTGTTTTCAAATGAGTCGACTAATTTGATTCCAATTAAAATAAATCTTAAAAAAACAATAAGTGTTGCAGAATTAATTTAAACACATCAGTCGATTAATTAAATTCCGGGCAGTAAGATATTGTAAATTGTTTGTACTTGATACAATCTCCAACCCCTCCACCACATCCACAATTTTAGTTATTTTTAGCTGAGTCGACTAATTTGATTCCAATTTAAAATTCTTATAAAAATCAGTAACTATTGCAGGAATAATTCAAACATATCAATTGATTAATTAGACTCTTAGTGGTAAGATAATGTCAATTGTTTGACCCCCGCAGGACACCCTCAATTTGCATTGTTTTCAAATGAGTCGACTAATTTGATTCCAATTAAAATAAATCTTAAAAAAACAATAAGTGTTGCAGAATTAATTTAAACACATCAGTCGATTAATTAAATTCCAGGCAGTAAGATATTATAAATTGTTTGTACCTGATACACCCTCCAACCCCTCCATCACACCCACAATTTTAGTTATTTTTAACTGAGTCGACTAATTTGATTCCAATTTAAAATTCTTATAAAAATCAGTAACTATTGCAGGGCTAATTCAAACATAATTGATTAATTAGACTCCCAGTGGTAAGATAATGTCAAATGTGTGTACCTGATACACTCTAGAAACCCTACACGATGCCCTCAAATTGTATTATTTTCAACTTAAAAATTCTTTTAAAAAATCAGACACTGATTTACTGATTTTTTATAAGAAGAGCTAATCTAAACACATCATCCGATTAATTAGATTACCGGCAGTAAAATAATATCAATTGTTTGGATATGACATACCCCCTAATCGCTCCACCTTTGAATCATTAATATTGCATAAATGATTCTTTCATTTATCACTTTTTTTTAATATTTTTTTTTGCCTTACACCACACAGTGGTAGAAAAGTAAATGATTAAAAAAAATATTTTTTATTTACTTCCCTTATCGAAATATTTGATTTATTTCTGTTGGTTTGTTTGTTTTATTTTAATTTTTTCGTTGTATAAATAAAACTTCGCGTCCGTTCCGAATTTTCCGCTAACGAGGGATGGGCTGCGAAAACGGCATTAATTAATGAGCACGGTCGGCGAAACGGAACAACAACAATAAAAGGGAAAGTAAATAAATAAAAGCGCACGAATTTATTTATCTGCCGTGGATAAATCACGCGAGGAGACGCTCAAGTCGGAATTTATAGGCGGCCCTAAATGGCACGCACTTTCGATTCGACGGCGTGAGGAAAATTTTATTTAAACATTCAAACGCTTTTCACAATTTTTTTTTAATTTGATATATAGCCTTGTAAATATATTTATTTATAAATTTTCAATGGATTATTTGTTGTTTTCAATTTGGAATTTTCGAACAATCACGTGGGTCTGTCAATAATGTTGCTATATATGTATCAGATGGGGACTTATTGTTAATAGCTTCGCCTCCTGACCGACATTCACGTTAATCCGAAATTTCAACCCCTTTTACTTTCCGACTAATACCCCCTTAGTCCGATTTGTACATCGGTTTGAAGTGAGGTTATTAATACTAATATACAGGATGATTCGGGAGAAAAGGAAATATTTTAAAGAATATGTCTTTAAAATATTTCCTTTTCTTTTTTCCCGAATCATCCTGTATATTAATATTAATAACCTCACAGGAAGTAAAAATAAGCCCATACATTCAAGTTCGATTTTCATTTGTTTCAGAGATAAAGTTTTTCTTTTTAAAAAGTTAGTCAAGTTAAATTTGACAACGTTGCAAATTTTAAACAAAATATTAATTAAGTAAATGTCATAAAAAGTGACAGTTGTAGTTATTTTACGAGATTACAAAAATGCAAAGGATGTGCTACTATATCGTATTCTTAATACTGCGGTGTTAATTAAAGCGGATTATCGTTTACTGAAACTGGCTACCAGGTTCTTTTATAAATGCTCAAATAAGTGAATCGAATTGGGTAGTGGAGTTTAAGAAAAAGTAATGTGAATTAATGCTACTTGTCTTTTTTGTGTAAAATCAGCAATACATTTTACAAATCGCTATTGTTTAAATTATCTCTGAAACAAATGAAAATCGAACTTAAACGTAGATGTTATTTTTGGTTATTTTTGCTTCTTGGACATGTCTTTAAAATAGTGACGGGCAAAGTCGATCTTTTTATTACTGCTAAATTAAGTATATTATCATTTTATGAATGGTACTTATTATAAAAATATCAAGAATAACTTATCATTTATTAATAAACATAAATTTGAAGTCACTTTTTTGTTTTAAATGACATATTTAGTAATACTCGATTACTAATATTAATCGATTTTGCTTTAAAATATTCCATTTCCTCCCAAATCACCCTGTATATACTAAAACACATAAGGGGGTATAAGTTTATATATATATATATTATTTATATACTAACCTCCCTTCAAACCAATTAATAAATTAATAAATTAGGCGTTTATTATCTATTGACTTTTGATTTCTAAACTGACGCAATCATGCCTGAAAAATCGTTTTAAGAAACAAAAAAGTCCATTCCAAACGGCGGTGAAAAGTAATTACCATTTAAATAAACACAAGCCGGTAATAACCGCTGGAATTTCTTCACCATTAATTCCACCGACATACCAATTATGACCAGTAACATGTGTTTTCCACGCTGTTTGAGCGTTTAATTGGTTTACAACCGTCTTATCAAGACTATCAATAATAAAAACGAATTGCACGATAACTCCGGGGCACTAACGCTCGAATTTCGTAAGCTCGGCTTTACCGCTCCAGTTTCCATAAAGATTTCGAAACGGTTTCGTTATTACACATTGTCCATGTTTTTTTTTTTTTTAATTTGTGGAAATTCAATTAATTATCCCTTGGGAAATTTTACAATAAGCCAACGTGAAAGTAATAATAATTGCAATGAAATTAAACAAGGAAAATTTCTGGCAATGATCAATAAAATTCTATCAATCGTATTTTTCAACTGCAATTTTTTTTTATTGATCATTGCCAGAAATTTTCCTTGCTTAATTTCATTGTAATTTAAATAACTGCAAATAATCTTTGTTTCATTTTATTTAATTTAATTGTAAATAATAATAATTGAAAACTGGGTGTTTTTTGGAGGGCTTTATATTTAAGAATATTTCAGTCAAAATTATAAATTAATAAACACTTATAATAATATATATATATATAATCGATGTCCCCTTTTACCAATTGGTGTCGGGGTTAGTTATAATAATAATATCTTTATTAAGGGAAAATTTTGAAAAATTAAAAACGGTGTTTTTGAGGCGTTTAATTTTAGAATTTTTAAGCCACAATGATGGATAATAATCAATAATTTTCCTGTATGCCTTTTATTGCATAAATTATTTAAACAATTTATTTATTAGAGTGGAAATTTCGATCAATTTGTAAAATGTATATATATATAAAGAATCTTTATTGTCAGTACAATATACATATAAATGTGAAAGAAATTAACAATATATATTATTATTTTATTTACCGACAATCGGCTATCGGCCAACAGCCTTTCTGCCAGTAAAATGTATATTTGAGGCTATTTATTTTAGATTTTTTCAGCCCAAATGCTTAAACAATTATTTACATACAATTATAAATAATTTCCTTCTGCACATTTTTCATTAAAATACTTTAAACAAATGTATTTTCAACGCTTTTTGAGAGGGAGATTCAAATAATTTCAAAAAAAAGTAGAAACTGCATGTTTGAGGTATTTGTTTTTAAACATTTTTGCATTAATTGTTTAAACAAATTCTTCAGGAGACGCTGTTACAGTGGAAAATTCAATAAATTTTCACAAACTAAAAAATGTGTTTATGCTTTTGATTTCAGAATTTTTCAGCTCAAATGGGTAAACAATTATTTACAAACAATTATAAACAACTTCCTAGTTTCTTTTTTTATTAAATTTGTCATAACAATTTATTTTATTCTCTTTATTAACGGAATAATCTTTTTTTAATTTTATTTATTTATAGAAATTTCACTATTTTACAAAATTATTTTGATTGCAAGTAATTATATTTACTTGTTATTATTATTTATTAAGTAAATACTTCTTGGATCTTAAAGGCATTCACTTCTTGGTACATTTTCAATATTAGGAACAAAGAAAACACTTTTACCTATTTATACAATATACATAAAAAAGTATTAGTGTTTTCTTTATTCTTAATATTTATTTATTTATTTAACGGAGGCCATTAAATACAGTAACATACATACATGATACAATGAATAGTTACAATAATAAAATAATATAATAATTTAATATAATAATAATAAAATAAACAATTTTACGAAAGTTGTGTAAACAATTTTCTTGCCAGGCAATGTTTAAGTTGAAACTTCAATCGATTTACAAATACTGAAAACTGTGTGTTTGAGGTTTTACATTTCAAAATTTTTCAGTCGAAATATTTAAATAATCCTTTGTAAACAACTTTTAATTTTTTGTCCATTTGTTTTTTCAGATAAATTGTTATAACTATATTCTTGTTGAGTATAAAATACTATCAGTTTTACCAAAAACGAAAACTGTGTTTGAGGCTTTAAATTTCAGAATATTTTAGTCTAAACATTTAAATAATCCGTTTTATTTACAACAAGAATATTCTCGTCTATATTTTTCGGATAATTTTATTAACGAAATTCTTCTCAGGCGTTATTTGTGTAGAAAATTCAATCAATTTTCCAAAAGTGAAGACTGTGTTTGATGCTTTAAATTTCAGATTTTAGTTCAAAATACTTAATCAACCCTCTGTAAACAATTTATAAGTATTTCCTCGTCAACATTTGGTTAAAAAATTACCCGAAAATTTTTTAACCAAATTCTCCTTAGGCGTTATTTGTGTCGAAAATTCAATCAAGTTTCCAAAAGTGAAAACTGTGTGTTTGATGCTTAAAATTCCAGAATTTTTCAGTCAAAATATTTAACAACCCTTCGTAAACATTTCTTAAGAATTTTCTCGTCTACATTTTTCGGGTATTTTTTTTAACCAAATTCTTGTCAAATGCTGTTTGTGTAGAATATTTAATCAAACTTTCAAAACAAAAACTGTGTGCTTGAGGCTTAAAATTTCAGAATTTTTCAGTCAAAATATTTAATTAACCCTTTGTAAACAATTTTTAATTCTTTTCTCGTCCACATTTTTCGGGTAATTTTTTTAACCAAATTCTTCACAGGCGTTATTTGTGTAGAAAATTCAATCAATTTTCCAAAAGTGAAAACTGTATGTTTGATGCTTAAAATTTCAGAACTTTTCAGTCAAAATATTTAACAACCCTTTGTAAACAATTTTTAATACTTTCCTCGTCCACATTATTTGGGTAATTATTTTTAAACAAATTCTTCTGAGGTATTATTTGTGTAGAAAATTAAATCAATTTTCCAAAAGTGAAAAATGTATGTTTGATGCTTAAAATTTCAGAATTTTTAGTCAAAATATTTAATTAACCCTTTATAAACAATTTTTAAGAATTTTCTCGTCTACATTTTTCGGGTAATTTTTTTTAACAAAATTCTTCACAGGCGTTATTTATGTAGAAAATTCAATCAAGTTTCCAAACGTAAAAATTGTGTGTTTCATGCTTAAAATTACAAATTTTTCATTTTCAAATATTTAATTAATTCTTTGTAAACAATTTTTAATACTTTCCTCGTCTACATTTTTCGGGTAATTTTTTTTAGACAAATTCTCAGGCGTTATTTGTGTAGAAAAATCAATCAATTTTCCAAAAGTGAAAAGTCAAAATATTTAAATAGTCCTTTGTAAACATTTTTTAAGAATATTCTCGTGAACATTTTTTCGGGTAATTTTGTTTAACCAAATTCTTGTCAGGCGCTAATTGTTAAGAAAATTCAATAAATTTTCAAAAAGTGAAAAATGTATGTTTGAGACTTTCGATTCAATAATTGTTCGTCCACAATGTTACGTTAATTAAGCCTCTGCAAACTACATTAAACATTTTTTAATGTAACTTTAAAAAATATATATGTAAAGAATTTCGTTGTCAAACGCTGTTTGAGAGGATTTTTCAATTAAATTTCAAAAACAATTAAAACTACGTGTTTGAGGCATGTGATTTTATAATTCCACGATAGTGGAAGAATTCTTTATAATAATATTAAATAATTTTCATATTCGTAAATTGTTTCAACATTTCCCTCATGAAACGTTGTTAGAGTGGAAAATTCGATCAATTTACATATATTTCAAAACTGTATTTTTGAGGTTTTTTATTGTAGTATTTTTCAGACCAAATTGTTAAACAATTATTTGCAAACAATTATAAACAATTTCTTTGCTTATATTTTTCACTAGAATTATTTAAAAAAATTTAATGTTTGACGTTGTTGTAGGGAAAAAATCAATTAATTTTCATAATCTAAAAATTGTATGTTTGAGGCGTTTGATTTTAGATTTTTTAGCCACAATGATGGATAATATTCAATAATTTTCTTATTGACAATTAAACTATTCTTTATAAATGTTATTAAAACCATTTTCCTATGTATCTTTATATTGTAAATTGTTAATACAATTTCCTTCTGAGATGCTGTTAAAATATAATACATAATTAATTAAAAAAAAATGAAAACTGTGTTTTTAAGGCTTTTGCTTTCAGAATTTTTGAGCCACAATGATGAAACAATTAAATAATTTTCCTATGTACCTTTTTTGCGTAAATTGTTTTAACAAATTCCTTTGTGAGACGTTAGAGTGGAAAATGTGATCAAATTTAATAAACTGAAAAATGCACATTTGAGACATTTGATTTTAGAATGTTTCAGCCCAAATGATTAAACAATTATTTACAAATATTTATAAACTATTTCCTCGTCTACTTTTTGCTCTGAAATTATTTAAACAATTCTATTATAAGACGCTGTCTGAGAAGAAGAATCTAAAAATTTTGAAAAACTAAAAACGGTGTTTTTGAGGCGTTTAATTTTAGAATTTTTAAGCCATAATAATGGATAATATTCAATAATTTTCCTATATGCCTTTTATTGCATAAATTATACAAACATCTTTATTCAGACATCAGAATTACAATTCTTTACAAATATTTATATTTACAATACATATTGGTGGGTTAGTAGTATGTCATGGGCTATCGACCGGAGGTCTTTCTGCCTGCATAAATTATTTAAACAATTTATTTATTATTGTGGAAAATTCAATCAATTTGTAAAATGTATATTTGACGCTATTTATTTTAGATTTTTTCAGCCCAAATGCTTAAACAATTATAAATAATTTCATCCTGCAAATTTTTCATTAAAATTCTTTTAACAATTTTACTTCCAACGCTCTTTGAGAGGAAGATTCAAATAATTTCCAAAAAATGAAAAACTGCATGTTTGAGGTATTTTTTTTAACATTTTCAGCTACAATGATGGAACAATCCTATAAATAATATTAAAAAAAATCGCTGTTACAGTGAAAAAATCAATAAATTTTCACAAACTGAAAAAAATGATGCTTTTGATTTCAGAATTTTCCAGCTCAAATGATCAAACAATTATTTACAAACAAATTCACATTTAATGTGGACGAAACAATGATTCTCGGTCGTCTACCTTGTAGACCTAAATCGTTGACGATGCCACTTGAAATTAGGCAAAAGGTGGCGCTTGCGTCATCTTTAATTTATTAATTACAAACAACTTGCTAGTTTATATTTTTTATTGAAATTGTCAAAACAATTTATTTTATTCTCAGATGCTCTTTGAGGGGAAGATTCAATTAATTTTCAAAAAACTAAAAACTGTATTTAAGGCATTTGTTTTTAGAATTTTTCAGCTAAAATGGTTAAGGTCGCGGTCCTGGACTGCATTTTGTGTGTATTTTTTCGTACTGTATGCGCATTTCATACGCTTGTGCGCGTATGTTGCATACGTTATAATGCGAATTGAAAGTTTTAATTTATATTACCGAAGACACGAACCGTCCATACTCACAATCAGTAAACCAAAACCATCAATGTATATAAAAGACGACCGGGAGGCCGAGCGCGCCGAGTGTTCACGTCCACTAACGAAGTCGTTTTCTCCACTAAAATCCTGCCCTAGCATTCGGAACGAAATTATGATCCGACGGCGAAGCAAATTTATGTTAGGAATTGTTTCGCAAATGTTCTTAAATTTGTATTAATATAGTTTACCAATAAAATCGGCCAAAATAAATAAATATAAATATATAAATAAAAATAAATAAAACGTATTATTATTATTTATAATATTGGACAGAAATAAACATTTCTTAATCAATTTTAATATTATAAAACGGTAATTATTTATTTACTAATGGATAGCAAATAATATTTAGCAAACTTATTTAATTAGTAGGTACTGAATTTTCGCAGATTTATAAATAACTTTATAAATCAACTTTTAAAATTATAGAAACATTTTAAGAATATACATTGGTGCGATTGTACTTTATGCTATGCAGAAATTGTAATTTTGAACATTGTAGTGTTCAAACTAAAGCGTATTTAATATTGAATTCATTGCAACATTAACAAGAAGAAACAATGGAGAAATCATACATGCTTTGGCAATATAAAATTGTATGTTCATGATGGAATCAATTAAGAATTGTATAAACAAAAAAATATATTTTTAAAATACAAAGAAAAAACAAGAAACCCTGACATAAAACATTAAATTGTAATAATTACCTATAACGTGTATTTTAAAGATTATTCAATATACAGCCCACATCAAATATTTTCACAACAATTTTTCAGTCATTTAAATTACGATTTATTGCTATATATTCAATAGTGACTTAAGCTGAGTTTAAGCTAAACACGCCTATTTAATAACTGACTCTTAGTATTTAGAATTTGACAAACGATTATTTAGATAAAGTAGGGTATTTATATTATTTAAATTAAACTAAGTTTTCAGTTGTAATTATAACGGCATTTTTATTGTTCTTATGATTTTTTTAATACCACTACTCTATATAGTATTCAAGAAAATCCAATTGGATAAAATGTAATACGATTATAGTAATAGGTAATTTTATCCGTTCATTTGATAAACAGTATAGATTTTCCATTTTTTGATGATTGAAGATTGATGATGCTTGAGAGACATCGGTAAGTCCATGTGTATTTTTGAGTATGTAAATCACGGGTTTTCAACCAGGTGCCCCCGACCCCCTCATAACACGTTAAGAGTGCTGTGTGTATTGGACTGAAATGAATTGTGAGAGGTTCGTCACATATTCATCAGTTACGGCGTGAAAAGGCGAAACACTAACGTATAAAAGTGTATCTTCGTCTAACATGAACCAATATTTAACTTTGTCTCTTACTCTCGTCCATTGGTGTAGAATCGTCTGGGTATATCAGGAAGCTCATGCGCACCGTAGCAGGGCCAGGGTTATCCAAGGCAACCGTCGTTCATCGCCCATCATATAACTCACCCCTCACCCCGCTAAAGTGTAGTTTGACTGTATACTAGACTATTTTATATCACAAAACGTGTCCTGTCGTTTTCCTCTCAAGCATGCGCGCTAAATTTGAATTGTAGTCGATCCGAACAATTACACACTATTTTCCGCAATAAGACAGTTTGAAAATATAAATTGGATTATTTCATTATCATTAATTTATTGTTCCGAACTTTACTTGCTTGAATTTTATTGCTTCTACTGAGCCTAAATATTTTACGATGAAGTGTAAACACGATACATCAGACATGGCTATTCGCGCCTACCTATTTTTGTTGCGGCAGATAGCTTGTAACCGCGTCGCAAGTCTCCGTTATTCATTTTGAGTATAATCCGTATAGTCGTTGGCAGAGCGCGGCGACGGCCACTGTGGTGGTGGCCGTCATTTGCACTCCCGTTTGAGTTTACTTACTTAGTTGTTTTCTTATTTTGTATTCACTATTAAAAAAAAAACACGTATCGGCATCTATTGGCATTCGGCTGAACTGCTTGGTGACGAGAACAATAGAAATTGACAGTGGCGCCCTCATTATACGACCAAATGTTTAATTGTATTCGTAATTGAGATAGCACACTTTTATTTTTTATTATATTCAATCTTCTTTATCAGACGTATAAAGTAGAGGATTATTCTCATTTAATCACATATTTTTCGTCTTATTTAAATGAGTATATCTATACGAAATTAATGTTTGAAAAACATTATTTTTAATTTTTAATTTTTATTTTAAACGAAAAATATATGATCGTGTAGCCCATTAAATGTAGCATTTAATTCCGTAATTGTTTTTAAAAAATATATAATCGGAGGCGACTAACATTACAAATCATAAGACCCATTATCAGGATCGCACCCTTAAAGAATTATTTACAAACAATTATAAGTAATTTCCTCGTGCACATTTTTCACTAAAATTGTTTAAACAATATTATTGCCAGGCGGTGTTTGGAATGAAGATTCAATTCATTTATGAAAAAATGAAAAGTGTGTGTCCGAGACTTTTCATTTCAGAAATATTTAATGGTTAAAAAACCTTTTTATAAACAATTTTCTCATATACTCTTCTCGTTTAAATTCTTTAATGAATTTTTCGTCATGCGCTGAAAATTATTTAATATTATCCATCAATGTGGTTAAAAATTCTAAAATTAAGCGCCTCAAATACACTAAATAATTTTCCAATTTTTATGGCAACAAATTTTAATCTTGTTAGTTGTGATGACAACACAGTTTTTAATTTTTTCTGGCTGTGTGTGTTTAAGGCTTTTTCCAATAAATTTAATTTATCGAGTTTAACGGTACGAAATTGCGCTTGTGTGGGTAAAATAACGGATTCGGTATGGAATTTGAATAATAGTTGTGTTACGCCCGAGAGAAGATTTTTTATTAAATAAAAAGCGGGCCAATTTTTCTTATAGTTCACATTTCCGTCCGTCAAGCTGTTGCACGCGGAAAGCAGGTCTCACGAAATTACATCAAATATGTTTCGCATATGTTAAACTGCGCTCCTTTCGTTTTTATTAATATCAAATTTCCGAAGATACAAGATCCAATATCATAGCACAAAAAAAAATAATATTAAAAAATGTATTTGTTTGATTTTTATACTACGAGTGATCGATGTCATAAAAACATAACCTTATTATTCTTGTCGAACTGTCAGACGTTAATAGATGGTTTTACAATTACAATAATATCGTAAAAACAAAACATAACCTTAGTTTTCCCGATTAAAATCAATTAAAAATAATTCATTTACTCAATTCAATAATGAATAAATTATTTTCCATTTACCTGCTGAAACTTTTCTGACTTACGTTACGTAAGTATTTTAAAACAAATATCCATTAAACCAAATGTTTTTAGGGCAAATACTCCTCAAGAAATTGAATTACATTAAAATAAAAAAAAATTAATTAATTAAAATTAAAAAAAAATAATTTTGAAATTGTTTTTATTTTATTTACTTTAAATAACCGTGACAATGTGAATGTTCTTTTCTATTTTTATTAAATAAAAAATATTGTTACGAAGTCGGGTTTTATCAGACTCGGAAATAAGTAAAATATTGCCTATTTATTTATTTACAGTACACTTAACAAATTTATTAACATCGCGCAGTCACTATTTATTTATAACGAGATGTTGAGCACTCGGACGTTCGTGATAGACTGCGCAGCTCCACTAGCGCGCGCTTATATAGCGTGCTCGCGCTCGGTGGAATAATCCAGAATGTTCTTTCCATTGCTTCTTTTACTTTCGTTACAGTATCATTAAAATAATATTATATATTATATTTTTCTGTTTAAATTTAACTAACTTTGCTTGTACTCTTCTTATATTATGATTTTGATTGTATATTTTCCCTTGTTGGATTCTTCCGTTGGAAAATAAAAATTATTACTATTATTATTATTATTATTATTATTATTATTATTACACAGAGTGGTTCATTTAAAGTGTTTTTTTAGGAAATATCTCGCAAACAATAAATTTTAAGCAGAAATGACCTGAGCAAAAAATACTAGTAAATAACCCAAATTAAGGAGGGTTGTACGGTTTAGCAAGTACAAAAATTGATATTGTAGAATAGTTTGGAGTTTTACTAAGACATCCAGCTAGTTAAATTAGCTCTCAAGCGGATTTTAATATATATTGAAAATCTTTATTTCTGAGTATTACATTATATAATTTTATAATGCATATAAATACAATCATTTACAAATTGTTCAACCTCGGAAAATGGCTATCGCTCATCGGTGGATTTTAATATTTTTTTGGATTTTTTTTTAATTGGAGTCCAATCTGCCGAACTAAGATAAAATAACCGAAATTAAGGGCGCCGTGGGAGGAAGCATATAATAGATGTTACATTTAATTAAGTAAACCATGGTGATGCATATTTCGTTAAAAAAGAAATACAAATGGAACAGGTTAAATATTTTATTTAAATATTATACATATATAGATGGTTCATCGGTGGATTTTAATTTTTTTTTTTTTGGATTTTTTTTTTTAAATTGGAATCCAATCTGCTGAACATCTATTATATGCTTCCTCCCACGGCGCCCTTAATTTCGACTATTTTACCTTAGAATAGTCGAAATTAAGGGCGCCGTGGGAGGAAGCATATAATAGATGTTATATTTAATTAAGTAAACCATGGTGATGCATATTTCGTTGAAAAAAAAAATATAAGTGAAACAGGTTAAATGTTTTATTTAAATTTTATAAATATATAGATAAAGAATCATTAACTGTAATTACAAATTTCTCATCTGGACATTTCGACCTCCTTTTAAGCCTGCGATGATGGGGGCACAGAAAGCCCGCAAAATAGCGAAAGTGCCCCGCCCGGCCCCCCAATTTCCACCGAGCAATATCCATAAGTCCCGAAGGCAGAAGCAAATTGTCCCATTGACCGAAACCACTTTCGTGTGTGTGTTCTTTTTTTTTCCTTCCTCCTCGCCTTCCACTTCTGCCTCATCTACCTCTCCGCACTGACCCACTTAAATACCCCCCGCCGTTAACAATCCTCTCATTGTAAACCGACACATTTTCTCGCGAGGAATATGTGGGCTTCGCCCACTTTATTTTCGCGTTTTTTGCAAGTTTAAGGCCGACAGGAAAAAATAATTTAACTAAAATTAGTCCGAATGGAATAAAAAATATTACATCCTGTTTTGGGTGTGTGTGTCAGTGTGTTAGAATCGACTTTCGATCTTAATCTAGGCGAGCGAGGTTAAATATGTCCAGCGCTTACTTTCAAATTGTTTAATTTAATTACTCGTTGTTTCTGGAGAGAAAAAAGAATTGATATTTATGCGTTTATTTGTGGCTCGTAAATAGCAAGCATCGCCGTTTAAGGTGCGCGATTAATTTAAATTTATATTGCGTATAAGACGCGCGTCGTTTACGTGTGCAAAGTGTTATTTGCGATTTTCTATGAATATTTAAATTAACTGCGTAATTTCTTTTTTATTATCATTATAGCAGCAGTCGTTACTGAGCTGCAAAGGCTCGTATTTAAAGAAAAATCCTTTCGTATAATGAATCATCTTCGGATATAACCGATTGAATGTTTTTTTTATAAAAAATCACAACTTCTTTTTGTACCATGAAATCATACCTCCAGGGGTCTCCGGTTCGATTACAAAATTGGGCAACGACCGTATGAATGGTGTGATTGTCCCCCCAAATTGAATATACAAATATACAAAGGTTAAAAATATAACAATACTCATGTGTGAGTGGAAGCAAAAAAAATCATATTTTGCCAGAGGTCTCCGGTTCGATTCCGGGAGTGGGCTGGTCGTTGTATGAATGGTGTGATTGTCCCCCAAATTTGAAAATTACAAATATACAAAGGTTACTGGGTTGCATGGTTAAAGATAAACCAATGCCCATGTGTGAGTGATACACAAAATTCATATTTTTTCTTATCATATTTCTATATAGCACACTTTGCTTTATTAAGCAATTTGTCTATATTTTCTATAATTGTAATTGTAACACTGTCAACAAGACAAATAACATCTGACAGATCGACAGAAATAATAATATTATATTTTTATGAATAAAATTGTACCATAAGTTTTAATAATAATATTTAATTGCAATTCTAAAACTGTCAAAAAGACTGATAACGTCTGACAGTTTAACAACAATAATTAGGTTATAAACACTTATGGTATAATTTTATTTGACAGCTGGCATTAATCACTTGTTATATAACAACTGTCAACAAGACTGATAACGTCTGACAGTTCAATAAGAATAATCAGGTTATCGCGAGAAAATGTGTCGGTTTACAATGGGCGCGTTCAGGAAATTTTTAGACATATAGCGCTGCAGCGCAAAGCCCTTGATGTTCCCTGAACACGCTTTCGAGTTTAAGGACGCTCACGAAAATATGGCGGTTTAGTTTACAACTGCGCGGCTTGCGGAAAAAATATATGCTTTACCGCTTGATAAAGCGCTGCAGCGCCACACATAAAACGGTACCGTTCAGCGACACCGCTTTCGTAAAGCGCTGAAGCGCTATAGTTCCCTGAACGCGACCAATGAGAGGATAGGAGTCAACTTTGAAATTTTAAATAGAAACTCCTTCTTTTTATTTTCAATTTAGATTCTACATGAGAAAATAAATAACTTTTGTCTGAAACACTTTTTCGAGTCGTGGCTGATGGCGCTGTAATTAAAGATAAAGTTGTGAATATTAAATTATTTTTAATCGGTATTTCCATGGGTAACAATAGTAGTATCATCTGCATACATAAAACAGTACCGGATTTAATATTTAGAGTGAGGTCATTCATATAGAGAATAAAAATGAGCGGCCCTAAAATACTACCCTGTGATGGCCCTCTGTTAATTGAAAACAACTCAGATATTCCGGAGTTATAATGAATTCTAAATGATCTGTTTGAAAGATACGAAACGATCCAATTGTTAATGATGCCTCTCAGTCCAATAACTTCTATCTTCCTCGATATAAATTCTATATTAATAACATCAAATGCACGCGACAAATCAAAAAAATACACCGCCAACTTTTTTATTTTGGTCCAGAATATTGTAAGTGTATTATACCATTTCTATTGTAGCACTTTCTGTTGACAGCCCGTTTCTAAAGCCATGTTGCTCATTGCACAGAATATTATTTGAATTTAAAAAGTACATAATTCGTTGAAATACGACTTTTTCGATAATTTTTGAAAATATACTTAGAATAGAGATCGGCCTGTAATTTGGTATATCATTTAAATTTCCTTTTTTATATATAGGAATTATTTTAGCTGATTTTAATAACGATAGAAAGGTCCCTTCTTGTATTGATTTATTGATTATTGTAGATATTATAAGAGACACAATATTCGAGGTTTTCTCAATTAACTTAACTGGAATTTCATCAGGGCCGACTGCCTTTTTTTTCAGTTGTTTGATAGCATCAATTTCAATAGGTACTATTGGATTAAAGAACATTGATTTCGTGCAAACATTAGATACAGTACAATGATCGTGTATATTTATTGCATGTTTATAATAATAATAATAATAATATTTTTATTTTTCCATAACAGAACAAAATATTATCAATGGAATTTATAAAATATTTACCAAATTCGTTTGCGATATCTGAATTGTCTGTGTATATTGTATTATTTGATATTATATGAGTTGGTGTATGTTCAGTATGTTGCTTACTTTCATTTACGATTGACCATAGATTCTTATTTAAGTTTGGAGCTGGTTTTAATAAGTTATCATAGTGAGCGATTTTTTCTATTTTAATTTTCTTATCAAGGATTTTTTTTCTTTCGTTTATATAGTTCAATGTTATTCGTGGCAGAACATATCCATTTAAGGGATTGAAGTGCTTTATATTCTTGTTGAAGTGCATTGGAAAATCTAATTTTGTAACTAAATTTAAACGTGTTTTGTCTTCGGTGATTTTTTTTAAGGAAATGAAGTAAAAAAACTTTTTATAAACTCACTGTATGAATTATTTATTGACTCTGCAAGTAAGATGTTAAGATCAAAATATTTTGTAAAAAGGTATTTAAAATTACATAGTCCTGAATCGCTTAAAGAGCGTTTTATCAATACATTTTTGTAAGAACGTTTGTTTGTTAGTGATTTTTAAATTTATCAGCTGTGCAAAATGATTAGATAGGTTTGGATCAAAATTATTAATATCGCAAATTAAGTCTTTATCATTAGTAACAACGTAATCCATTGATGTCTGAGTCGTCCTTGTCATCCTAGTCTGTTTATTAATTAACGATATTATATTATAAGAGGTAAGGACATCCTTCAAGAGATTCCAATTATTATTTTGCTTTAAGCAATCAACATTGAGGTCTCCGCAAATAATTATGTATTTGAATTTTTTTAACAAAAATTAACAGTGAGCACAAATAATACCGACATTTCTCATTCTTGAGTTTGGAAGATCTTAAGACATCACAAGTTATATCCATATCATGTCTCCATGCATCAAGAACTTCCTGGAAATGATTTTAACAATTGGCTGGTGTTTTCTAATTGGGAATTCAGACAAAAACAAATAATCCCTCATCTTTCGACGCGTAATGTTTTCTACTTTTACCAATCACAAATCGACACAACTTGCACTACTGGACTATGGAAAATCCATACTGGATACGTGAAGTTGACCATCGGCGTACATGGGCTATCAATGTTTGGTGTGGAATAATAGGTAACAAAATAATTGGGCCCGCATTTATTGATGGTATGTTGAATGGACAAAAATATACTGATTTTTTGGAGGATGAGCTACCGATATTGATGGAAGATCTAAATTTAGAACTGGGTGAGGTTTGTAGGGCGCTTCGACGGCAAAGGTAATTTGCGCAATTTAGAACTGGGGTAGAACAGGTGGTTTCAGCATGATGGTTGTCCATCCCATTATTCAGCTATTTCACGGAAAATACTAATCGTAATTTCCACGATCGTTGGATTGGCATAGGTGGTCCAGTTAATTGGCCTGCCAGATCACCAGACCTAACGTCACAAGATTAATTTTTGTGTGGTTATCTCAAAGATAGAGTGTACGCAAATGTCCCAACTACCAAAAAAGACATGATCGATCGTATTCGAAATGCTTGTGCACATATTTGTGGAAATGCATTGAAGTTGCAGGGCATCATTCCGAGAATCTACTATAAATTAATTGTGATGTGTTCTGAGATTCTCAGAGTAACATCTGTATTGCTGATAATCATTTAAAAATAATGTAATATCAGTGCAATAGTTATTTTTAATATAGAAATAAAATATTATGTTTAATTTCAGAGCCATCTGTCACGATTCAAAAAAAGTTTTTTGGACAAAAGTTATTTCATTTCTGATGTTTTATCCAAATAGAATATAAAAAGTAGGGGTTTCAATTTAAAATTTTAAAGGGGCGTGGGGAGCAAAAATTATTATAACAGGATAATTTGCCCCTCGAAAATATTGGGGGTTTATTTGAAACATTTTTTGATATAATGCTTTATTCTCCAAATATTTAGCAGTTTCAAGTTTAATGAAACACCATATATAACCTTATTATAATAAAAACTTATGGTATAATTGTATTTGACAGTTGGTATTAATCACTTGTTATATAAAAACCAAACAAATACATTACATTTTATAAATAAGAATTTCGTTAGAATTCAAATATAACATGGAACTAGTGTGTTCCATATTAAATTGATGATGAGGTTCGAAAAACCGAAATGGCCATCACTTATCCATACGCTAGATGAATGGTGGCTAAACACTTTATTAAACATTTTATTAAGATTGGTCGAACTTTATAAAATGAATGTTTTTCAAACAAAATCTGGAACACTTATAAAAAAAAATAATACCACAACCCACCATCAATTTCTCACCTTCATTATCCGCGCCAATTCACTCACACTCACTCGATTAACATTATTTATGATTATTCACAATGCATTCATTATTCCCAGCGCGCGGAATAATAATAACACATCTTCGATCCCGTACCATAAATAACCGGCGAAAATTCGGCGCGATCATTAATCTTCCCTTAATACCTGCACAATATATTTCATATATTTTACACTTTTTTTTTCCTGCGGCCGGCAATTATCGTTCCGATTGTATCATCAATAATAATTTTTCGCGGGCGGCTGAAAATTTATTTTCGCCGCGATAATAAATTCGCTTCGGCCACGGAGGGGGTTGTGTGAGTGTGCGGAAATTCAGTCCGCCCTTTTTGCGCTCCTCAGCGCCTTGTTTTCCACTTCCTTTCGTCGGCATTAAATCCGCCCGAGGAGTTGACTTGTAAAGCGGATTTATATGAACAACATAGTTTTCTACTAAAAAAAGTGTGAGGTGAAATGAAAAGAAACTAAATTTAATAAGACTCCTCGTCTTATTTTGTGTGTCGTAAATATGGATAAGTAGAATTATTGAAGTCAAACAACTTTTTTCTAACATAGTTTTCTACTAAAAAAAAACTAAGGTGATATGAAAAGAAAGTAAATTAAAAAGGAGTCTTATTTTGTGAGTGTAAATAAGGATAAGTAGAAGTTTTGGAGTCATAAGAATATTAAACAGCTTTTTCCTAAGTATTTAACAATTACAACATTTATTAAAACTAAATTCACTTATTTATAAGAACATTGAAGTTTGTGCAATTATTGAACTGAAAAGAAGGAAATCAAGGCTAATTATTTTTAATTCTGTTGTTAATAAAGTTTGTAGTATTTACGTATTCGTTTTATACTTCAACACTACTTTTATTATTGATTTGAACAGAATATTGCTAAAGTATTCATTCCACTTTACTTTTTTTTTTTAGAAACACTAGATTGACAATGAGTACACGGTTTATGATATATATCAATGTAAACATAATCAATTTATTAATTGTACAGCCAACTATGACTTCCATTTACAAATACATAATTTAGTGCTGTATCTCTTTTATTAACGAAGATAGAAACAATCTGTAAATTGCATTCGTTTCTCCTCAAAAAAGTATCTCAAGAACACGCAATTCTTAGTATGATAAAATAATAAATGATTGAGCTTTTATTAAAAAACAAAAATGGAAAATATTGAATTTCTGAAACTTGAAAACAAAAGGCAATAACCAATTTTTGTTTTTGGCATTAAGTTTGTCTAAAAAAAGCTCGAGGATGCGCCATCAATTTTTTTCTATTTCTTCTAGTAACCGAGTTTAGAAACATCAAATTTGAGCCAATCTGTACATCTAGTTTTTATAAAAAAATTAAAAGTGAAGTAAGAAATGAATGTTTTACATATACAGAGAGCTTTTTTTATCAGTATACATTTTCCCTATGTATACCTGCATAATACGCGAGTCAAACGCATTGATGTATGTGTGTTTAGTTGCCTATAACACGCAACTAAATACACATATGCCAAAGAATCAACTAAACATACACACATCGGTTCAATGCGCTTGACTCGCGTTTTTTGTAGGTATACACTTTCCAAATGTATACTGATAAAAAAACCTTTCTGTATATATATATATATATATATATATATATATATATAAATCTTTGTTGGGAGATTATTTTTAACAAATTAATAATAATAAATAAATACAATAAATAACATAAAAATAAATTCTTCTACCAATTGGCTATCGACCGTTGGTCTTTCCGCCTTGAATGTTTTATTTATCTTCATTAATAAATCTTAGCCTGCTTTACAATTCAAGGGGAATATTATTTTAAACAATTGATAAATGAGGCTTCTTCTTCATTATACATTGTTAAAATAAATAAATAAAAATCAAATTTTTATAAACAAAGCAAAACAAGGTTTTATTTACTTTATTTTATTATTGGAATAGAAACAATATTTATTATACAACACTTTAAAAAAAATGTTTTTCAATCAATTATATATTTTCCATTTTGCTCAATGACCTTTTGCCATCTTTCTTTCAGCTGCATGATTCCGCGCTCATAAAATTTCTGTTCGTTATCAGCAAAAAACTGAACCAGGTGCGAATGGAGGTCATCGTCATTTGTGAAAGTTTTACCATTCAAATAATTCTGCAAACTTCAAAATAAATGGTAATCAGATAGTGCCAGATCAGAGCTGTATGGTTGATGTGGCATCACTTCCCGGCCAAGCTCCAATAGTTTCCCACGAGTTGCCAAAGATGTGTGAGGCCTTGCATTATCATGGTGAAACAGTACATCGATTTGACAAGTCTGGCCGTTTTTCTTTAATTGCTTCATCCATTTTCATTAATTGCTGACAGTAAACATCAGAATTGATCGTTTGGTTACTTGGAAGCAGCTCAAAAAACACAAAACCTTTGTAATTCCAACAAACTGACAGCATGATCTATTTTGGATGCAAAGCTTTCGATATGGTTTGTGCTAGTTCATCGTGCTTGCTTCGTTTTCGAACTATGTTACTGTACAGGACCCATTTTTCATCACCAGTGATGATTCTTTTTACGAAAGGGTCGGTTTCATTTCGTTTAAGGTGCATATCGCAAAATTTGATTGTTTAATTTATATGAATTTCTTTCAATTCGTGAGGTACCCAAACTTCTTAACTAGCCCAAGACATTTTAAATGTTTTTCAATTGCTGTGTGCGATACATGTAGCCTCTTCGCAACCTCTCGAACAGTTATATGACGATCCTCTTCAATCATGACTTTGATTTGGTCACCATCTACTTCAGTAGGCCGACCAGAACGTTACTCATCTTTGAGGGAAAAATCTCCAGAACGGAATTTTTTATACCAATTTTGACATGTGCGCTCTGTTAAGAAATCATAAACTTTACATATCTCTTTGTGAGCCGCAGCAGCTTTCTTTCCTTTACGGAAATAAAAAAGTATAATATGCCGAAAATCTCTCCATTTACTCCATTTAAAATTAACCCACAACTAATAGCTTTAATGAAAATCACGCACTACTTGCTTCTTAAGTTGTGTCAATGTGACCAATATCACGTGACAAACGGCAAAATACAATATTAGTTATACAAAAAATAAAGCAACGCTCTCTATAAATAAAAAGCCAAAGTACTTAATTGTCAACCCGATATTTAGTTCAATAAAAATGTTAGTTCAATAAAAATAGTAGGAAAAAGTACAACAATTTTTATTTAAATTAAAAACAGACTATTTTATAATAAATTAAAGACGACGCAAGCGCCACCTTTTGCCTAATTTCACTATTTTAAATAGCGTAAAACATTTTTTGCTAAACTGTTAAACATAAGCCAGTTAAAAAACTGGCGTATGTTTAATAATTGCGAAAAAATCAGAGTTTCAACACAATTACATCTCAGTGTAATTAAAGTATCTCCATTAAGCAAAAATTAACTTTTGCCAGCTAATGCTTTCGCACAATTAACCCTCAAAAGAGCACTTACGTTACAACAAGCAACAAAAAAAACGTACAAACAAAACTAGAAATTACACTTTTAATTAACAAAAATTCTGAAAATATTTCGAATAATAAAAAAATAAGTGAAACAAAACAAGTGCTTTTAATTTCAAATTCAATATTAGTTAAAATGTTTCATTAAACGATGAATGAGAACCAAATCAAAGTCGAATAATTCATTTCAAAATACTAAAAACGTTTCTTTTAGTCATTGAATTCTGTTATAGTACAAATAAAGATCCATGGAAAAAAGTTTATAGTTTAGAGCAAGAATTGTGGAAATTACACTTTTAATTGACAAAAATCCTGAAAATGTTTCGAATTAATCCTTTAAGCAACCAGGATTAATAACTTTAAGGAACTAGGATTAATAATTCTTATATAATAACGAAAAATAAAAATAAAACGTTTATATAATTTTGTATTTAAAATAAAATGCAGGAATGTTTTATAAGAGGTGATAATTAAAAGTGTAATTTCCACAATTCCTGCTGATTTTATTTTGTCGCTAGTTGTACGGCAAGTGCTCTTCTCATCTAATGAATACATGTATATACTATTTTAATTTCATGAAGTAATGATAAAAAAATAGTTAAGTGGATCAGAGAAGATGGAATTGAAAAAAAAAAGGAGTCTGAAGAAGGAAAGAGAACTTAGAAGAATGAAATAATTTTCATATCATACTTCTTAGTTTTTTTCTATTCAATGTCAATTTATAATTTTTGTTAACTTTCACTATTTTAAATAAATAAGTCGTGTCTAAACCATACATTATTTATTTATTTATTTATATACAGACACAGAATGAGTAAGCATTCCTATAAAGTAAGTATGAATATTACAAAAAGTAAATATACATATATATATAAATATCAATGAACAATGATAGATCTAATAGTGTTGTAATAAAAACATGTGTCAAAACCCTAGGGCTTCAAATAGATTCTGACCTTCGATTCTATAACCATATTTCCATGTGCATTAATAGAGCTTATGCTAATCTTAGACTTATATTCTTGAACCGTCACTGTTTATCTCAGAAACTTAAGACTATATTATGTGAATCACTTGTGTTATCGCACTTCAACTATTGCGATGTTGTATTCAATTCGTGTTTGGACAAGAAGACAATTAATAAAATTCAGCTAGTACAGAACTCTTGTTTGAGGCTAATTTTTGGCATCCGAAAATACCAACATATAAGTCATAAACTAATTGAAATTAAATGGCTTAATATGAGTGATCGGCGTCTACTCCACTTCGCGGTGTTTTGTCATAAATTACTGCTCTGTAAAACACATCCTTATCTGTACGAAAAAATCAAGTTTCGTTCTGATGTGCATACTCTAAATTTGCGCTTTAGAGGCCTACTAACACCACCTCAATACAAATCAACTTTTGCGGAAAGAGCATTTTCGATCCAGGTCTCTAAAGTGTATAATAAAGTACCTCACGTGTGTAAGGAGAGTAGTGTCATGGCTTTTCGCAAATTGTTTGCTAAGCATCTTCGTGCTTTTTCTACCAACCACTAACGCCCTAAATTTATTATATTAATTAATACTTTGACTTTATCAGTTTTTTTTTCTCGGTTTTATCTGTTGTTTGCCCCACCATAATATTGTTCGCAACGCGGCAACGGTTGTATGTATGTGTACCGACAATTTATTTCTTAATTTTGGCCTAAAGGTAGAACAGTTCTATTAATTTCCAAGTAATTGGAATTAATGGAACTGATTTAGGTCCATTTGACCACATTAGACTATATTATTGTATATTTTTATACCGTATATCTTGCAGCATGTATATTTATGTCTAATTGGTCAATAAACGATTTATTATTATTATTATTATTATTATTATTATACATAATATAAACACTTAAGTAATTAAGTGAAACACATGAACAATACTTATAATTACTTCAAAAACAAGCTAACAAACTTACAGCAACAATTTAAAAAATATGTTCATATTTTTAATAAAGAAGATATCCACACTAGAGTCCAGTTCTGGCAGGGTATTATATAGGGAGCACATTGAAAAAATAGGGGATTTAGTCAATATATTGGTAATCTTCTTTATGTTGGTTGTTGGTTGTGGAGACTATATATATATATATTTCGGAAATATATCTAGTGAAATAAAAAATAAGTAGGAGAAAGTAGAAGTATTTTTATTTAAATAATATATTGGTACGTGGAATATAAATTTGAAAAAATCTGTTCTAGTGTGTATTACAAGGAATCTGAAAGAAAATTTTAGAATCAATCTCTGAACAGTTAAGGTTATTATTATACACATTTTTTAGTATTATATTAATTTTATTATTTAATATGTTATATTATTTATAAAGTAAATGTATACAATATATTAAAATGCAATTGACTGCAGTGATACATATATGATATTTATTATATATCATATATGTATCACTGCAGTTAATTGCATTTGGGTTTGCTGCTTAGAGGTCCTGGGTAGAACAGGATGCATACCAGAAAATGTTCCATTGTCTGAAATTCGTCGCATTGATATGTGTGCTCTTCTGTGTAATTCCATTTATGGAGGTTTTCTTTACATCTACCCATTTAGCGTCTCAATCTGTTAAGGGTTTTTCACTACTGAATAGTGTTTAAAGTCGTTTGTTTTTGGTAACGCTAGTTTATAATTAAGTTTCTTAACTAACTAACCATCTGTATTCAAATGTGTATATGTATGTACAATAATATATAAAAATTAGAATTATATTCTGTAGATGATGAATCGGCTATCGACCGGAGGTCTTTCAGCCTAAGTTTCTTATTTATATGAAAAAAAAAACTTGTTATATTTTATAACTTCTTTACAGCTATTAATTCTAAGGCCGGAAAAATTAAAAGTGTTATTAACCGATGTTCTTGGGTGATATTTCGCGCGTTTTATCGGCGTATGAAATTTTATGTCGTATTTTAAACAGAGGGAAAAATGAGGCCAACAGAAAGGGCGCGGAATAGCCGCTATCTGATGCATTTTATCACTATAAATTTTTCGTGTTTTATGCGCGTAATTGAATTTCCATTTTTTGTGCGGGACAAATACACGCGGGGATGTGTTTTTATACAGTTTTTTTTGGGGGGGGAGGAGGGAAGTCAAGTTTTAACGCCGGGAGGAATATTTTGGTTTTGCATGATTTATTTCAAACTTGTTTGTGTGATTAAAGTTTCTCTTTAGTTATTATTTAAATTATGTAAACAAATAAAATCGAATAAATTAACACTGTTCTTGAACATGCAGCTTGTAATATTAATATATTTCGGAAGCAAAGTTTTCATTTTTAATAGTGTTTGGCAAGTTATACTTTTCTCTGGATAAATATATAATTACGAAAATCGTGCACAAAGCACATTAAATGCATCAAAAATTGGTCTAGAAGACTGTAAGTGTTTAGTGTCAGAGATAGGAGTGATCAAAATGTAAAATAAGTGAGTTACGAAAAATGAATATTTTAAATAGTGCACAAAGCACGTCAAAAGCATAAAAAAATAGTTTAGAAGTCTGTAAGTGTTTAGTGTAAATTAGTGTAAGACACAAAAAAATTGGATTTATTCACATGGTCACAGTTGGCTAATGTATTTTTTGTCAGGGTTATTGTATGTATTCGTGGGATTTTAATAAAAGAGCAAGTTCACATTTAGCATATTTATTGGCGAATCTAAATGTTAATTGCACAAAATTGTCCAAAATACTGGAGAAGCAATTAAAATATATACAGGTACAAGACAATTAAATTTGGGATCAGCTAATTCAATATTGTTAGGTAAATTTAAGCACTTTATATATATATAAAAAAAAAACGTTTATTGGTATAATTTTACACACACAAAAAATTAACCCAACTTAAATACTTCATTTCTTTTCTTACTTTATATCAAAAAGGTCTTAAAATTTAGAACTGTAATTATATTTTTTAAATTAGGCAATAGTTATTATTTAGTGTATATTTAAATAGCATACAACTAGAGATAGGAAATTTTGTAAAATAAATTTCTGTGGTTGTATTACAAATAAATAAATAAATAAATAAAAGGTGATTCTGGAATTAAACCAGTTATTTGTTTAACAACATAACAATCTAAATTAATTGAAAATGAACTCACTCTTGATTTGATTAAAATATTAGTTTTTGCCTCTACGCAAGTTTGAATATCATTAATGCATTCTAATTTAATGTTAACACGATCAAGTTTAGCGCCAATCTTCTTGGCAAATTCGTATGTTATAAAATTTGACTGAGTCCCACTATCTAACAACGTGCGGCCACTTACATATGATTTAAATTCTGTTTCAATATTTACAACAGCTGTTGTTAAAAGAGCTTGAGACACATCCAATTCCTGAATGAAATTTACTTTTGAAGTACTCGCTTCATTACTTTCGTGAATGATGATGTGTTTTTTTACACTTTTAGCACCCAAAGCATTCATTTATATCGTTGATTAATAAATTATTAACTTTCTTCACCTGAAGAAGCTACAGCGTAGCGAAACAATTGTAGTGAAATTAAATAAAATAGTGTTGAAAATCATAAATATTTTATTAATTAAAGCATTCATTTTTAGAATGATTTGCCTTTTTAAAATATTTTATGCACAATTTACGTGATTTAATATGACTAAATCTATCATTAATTGATAACTATTTAAAATCATCACATTTTCCAATAAAATGAGGGTCTTTGCAATAACCATAAGAGGGCTGAACATTTTGATTTACTTCTATTTTAACTTCTGAGAGAGTATCTAATTCGTTCTCGTTGCAATCCCATGAAGCGAATTTTTCCTCAATGAATTCATAAAATTGTTCAAAGTTTAGCAATTCATCTTTAGACAATGATCTATCCCATTCTCTACGCGTTACAGAATCTAATTTAATAGAAAATTGGATTTATTCACAACGTCACAGTTGGCTAATGTATTTTTTGTCAGGGTTATTGTATGTATTCGTGGGATATTAATACACTTAGTATATTTATTGGCGAATCTAAATGTTCATTGCACAAAATTGTCCAAAATACTGGAGAAGCAATTAAAATATTTACATATTTATTCTAATTACGTAAACGATTAATGTATCCAACGAGTTGGTAGGCAATTCTAATAATTTGAAAGCCCTGATGTGTTTAGAAAAATCTCTAATTAGTTTTAATAATTCATTCGAATTTTCTTTCAATAAACTAGGCCAATTTATGAATGCCAAAATATGGTTGTAAATTAATTTACGTTTATTATTAAATGCTTTAATTAATGCATTCCATGCTTCTTCGTAACTAGAAGTGGATATTTGAGACGAAGCAGTGATTTCAGCTGCTTCGCCATCCAAAGAAGAAATTAGATGGTCATATTTATTTGTTAAATTTACGCGATCATGAATCATTGACTTAAACGCATTATAAAATGGAAGCCATTTATCAAATTCTCCCGAAAATTTCGGTATTCGAATTATGGGTAGTTCTGTTTCGCGAAAACAGCACTTACATCATTGCTTATTACTCGATTTGACAAGCAATTATTTTTAATAAATGAATTAGCTGGGCCGATTAATTTCATATATTGATTTTCATAATCGGCAATAGCATTAGAATCCGATTCCGATTCGTCTAGATTTTCATTATTTTCTTGAAATTTAATAAAAAAAAACCATCCTCAATACGGGATTTATATAATTTAATCGAATCAACATTAAATATATTTAATATATAATTAATATATTAAAAGTTTCATCGGTCAACCCTTTTAAATACGTTTCAAAACGCGTTAAACTCCCTTTTAATGTCTTACGATGAATTTTAAGCTGATTATTTTTTTAACGAAAATCCATATTATTAATAAGTGAGGAACAAATTAATAAAATTTTAACAAATATGAAGTGATAATCAAAAAAAGGAAGGGAAAATTAATGGAACTTACCTTTTACTTCAAAAACGCCAATGTAGACCTGGAACACCTTTGCTGTTTTATAAGCATTGTTGGTTTTAGTTCATTTTCTCCTGTATTTCATTCAAGCTTTTCCATGCATTTTTTTTAAATTGTTATTCCAAGATACTTAAAATATGATAATTTTAATTTTATTTTGGATACCCTTAGTCCCAATGTTTATTATCTTAGTTTTTTTTCATTCTATATTGTTAATCACATCTTCTGTTCCACTGATTCAATTTCAAGCTATATTTTTTTTTCAGGATATTTCTTTGTTTAGATATACTGATTCCTTTTTTTTTAATCAATATATAAATTAATTTTCTTCGTAAACCCAATAGATCATATAAATCGAAACCTACAAGGGTTTAATATCCCCATATTTCATCCACGTATGTCGTTCGGTATTACTAATCAATCAACTTAAAATCATTCATCGATAACAAAGTCCCGGAAATCCTGGAGATAAACTTCTGTCCGCCGCGCATAAACCCGGACCAATCAATCTCTTTAATAAACACGATTTTTAACCGGAACTAATCGAATCCCGGTATGCAAACAACCGCACCGGAATGATCGAGTGCCGACTTTTTGATATTGGTGATCTATCAAGTTTTGGGACGTCTACTTATAGCAGGGTTTCTCTATTTTTATTTTTTAAATGCACGTGATGTATTTTTTGAATATTGGAAATTGTTTGAGAGATTAATAATTGAAATTTTATTGATTTTAATAAAAAAAAATACTTTTTTATAAATAGAAAAGTATTCATTCACTTGGTCACAGTTATTTAAATAAATTTAAAAATATTTTTTTTTCTTACATTTTTGAATATATCAGGGGGTCCAATAGTTCCTGAAAATGTTCTTTCCATCTATTCATTATCTTATCCTCTTCTGTTAGTATATTTACCTGTTTGTCTTTTATTTGTTTTAATGTTTCTTGTTCACCTATTTTAATTCATTTTAATGTTTTCTGTTATTATTAAAGTTTTCTTCTATTTTATTACCAAATTCTTTCCACGATTTCTGTTTAGCCTGTTTTATAATCCCCTTTACTATTTTACTTTGTTTCTTCTATTCTTGTTTCCAAAAATAGTACTCACCAGCACAATAGGAAGAAGAAAGATAAAAAGAAGACCAAAAATACGATGGAAAGGAGGGGTACAAAAGGATATGGAGAAATTAGGAATTACCGGATGGAAACAAAAGGCACAGAATAAAAAGACATGGAAGAAAATTATCAGTTGTAATATAATAAAATTATTATTACTTTTTGAAGTCATGTAATTATGAGGGATATGTGTGTTTTTATCTTCTGCAAATTTTAATAATACATTGTTTGTTATTATTTATGACTGTAATATTAAATAGAAAAGAGTATTCATTCTCTTGGTTATTTAAATAAATTAAATAAAATGTTTTGAAAATAATTAATAAACTATTTCCACATCCAAATAATTTGACGTAAGTCAAAAGTCAAAGATGTGGAAGTAATTTATTAATTATTTTCAAATCATTTTATTTAATTTATGTAACATTAAAGCTTGGACTTAAGGTAAACAATTTAATAAAATCTATGATATGTAATGTAACCTAATTAAGGCAGCTTAGGTTACTTAGGTTAAATTGCATATCATAGGATTGGTTAAATTATTTACCTTAAGTGAAAGCTTCAATATTACAGTCAATCTAACTATATTTTTGTATAATTTAAAGTTATTCTGCGAGATTTGAATTTTATTTTTTTATTACATTCGAATTTTGTTGATTTTTTTTCCTCCAACAAAATCTGTAAAATATTATAAAGTCTATTGAAGATATTAAAAAAAGTGTGGGAAATTTATTTTTCCAGAAAAAAATCATTTACGGGACATTTACAGGCCATTTGAATTGATTTTTATCCTATATACATGGAGTCTTATGGGAACGATTTAAGCGAGACGCGTCGATCGGCGCTTTTAGACGTGACGTTGATTAAAGTAATATAACTTCATTCACAGATGCGATATAATATTGGGACTTAAAGAATTAGATTCGAGAAGGATTTATCCACATTTCACTAATAAATTATCAAAATTAGAATTTTGTGCTTTTCTACAAAATATCCCAAAGTTGGACAATTATTTTTCTCATTTTTCAAAAGCCCAATTCACACGTCTTTTGTGCCAAAAATATTTGTTTAAGATTACTCATATTTACATAGTTGATGCTTCTATTAATTGGGTATAATGGAATTATTCCGAGAATTTCGGATTTTTCATTTTTTTCCAAATTCAAATTTTGACCATTTTTTTTTCTTCAAAAAAAAAATCAAAACAAAAATTGAAATAAACTTAATGTTGCTAGAAATAGCGTGGAATATTTATTTTTCCCGAAAAGTTTAATTTGCAGTTCATTGAGGTCATTTGAATTCATGATTCCCATTTACATTGAGTTTTGTGGGAACGGTTTGAGCCAGATGCGGCGTTTTTGGACGCGACGTTGTTTAAACTAAGATAACTTTGTTCATAGATGCGATGGAATATTGGGGTTTGAAAAATTAGATTCGGGAAGAATTTATCTATATTTCACCCTTAACTCATAAAAATGAGAACTTTGTCCGATTCTTACGCCGCTGTAACAAAACTGTTTGTTTAAGATTGCTCAAATTTATACAGTTGATGCTCCTATTAATTGGGAACATTGTATCAAAATTTGAGGTTATTCTGAGAATTTTGAATATTTCACGAAAATCAATTTTTACCCTTTGAAAATATTCAATGCTTTTTCTTCAGAAAAAAAAAATCTGAAAAAATTTGAAATTAACTTAATGATATTAGAAATAGCGTGGAATATTTATTTTGCCTGAAAAGTTTATTTTGCAGTTTATAAAAGTCATTTGAATTAGTGATTCCCATTTACATGGAGTGTTATGGGGACGGTTTAAGCGAGACGCGTCGATTGCGCTTTAGGATGCGACGTTAATTAAACTAAGATAACTTTGTTCACAGTTATGATAGAACATTGGAACTTAAAGAATTATATTCGAGAAGGATTTATCCACATTTCACCTAAAAATTAAAGAAATTTTGGGTCGAAGCCATAGGTCCCAACATGTCAGAAAACTTTTGAGTCGCCGCCCAGTGGTCTCGCTTATATATACATGAGGTGGACAGAAAAAGTGTGATAATGTCGAGTGGTTCATTGATTATATTTAAAGTTGTAACTTTCCTTTTGAATTCATTTAGGACAATTAAAACGCTTGGTTTGTTTCACTTATTTATATAAACCTTATTTAAATTTATTTTATTTATTTAAATAAGAAACAAACAAAGTGTTTTAATTTCAATTAAATTATCCTGAATTTTATTAAATAAAACTGAATAAATACTCTTTCCTATTTATATCCTATATTAATTCAATAATGTTTCATTACGCGTTAAGTGATAAATTAATTAAGCATATTTTCTTTTGATTCAAAATAATATTGAGTGTTAAAGTAGATAGTAAGTAGAGGAGCATAAGAAGGCCACAATGATCATGATATACAAGGATGTCAAGATCTTCAGGAATCTATGCCAAAATTTGACACAGAAGCAAGAATGCGTCTTTAAAGAAACCATCGAATTACCTAATTCCTATCCTGAACTTGAAATGCCAATATCACTGTTTGATCAAATTTATCGATATCGATTACAATAGAATTTAATAACAAAAAATGCTACTTTAAAATTGAAATGTAAGTTCAATTAAATTTAATACAATATTAATATATATTAAATTAAGATTAAATAATAAGAACTTTAAATTTAAAAAACATTAGTTTTCAATAAAATTGATTTCTTTCATTTTAATAAGTGTTAATATAAATAGTAAGTAAAAGAGCATCGAAATATACAGCTTAGTATAACATTTTCAAAATAATTAAACTATTCCATGTATAATATATATAATTCATAATTTGAAATACCTACACTTATGAAAACGGAACATTCCACGTATTTTCGATATGAAAAGAATTATATACCGAAACTATATTCACAAATTTTCAATAACAGTGAATTTGAAAATAAATCAAGCGAATTTGAAAATAATTTATTAATTATTTTCAAATAATTTTTAATTAATAAATTTAAAGAAATTTGTAAATAAGTGCTTTCCTTTTATTTCTTCTGGTGGAGCGAAGAAGTGTGTTCGTTTTTTATTTGCTGTATTTTTTGTATCTCCACATTCTTATTGCTCTATCTATTATTTCCTTGAACGTTCCCATTGTAACGTCAGTCAAAAGTCACAGAACTAAATGTGAGTATAATTTATTAATTATTTTCAAATTTTTATTTACCCCAAGATTTGTATACTGTTAATAAAATTAGCATAAAAATATTTACAAACTGCAATAAAGTATACAATAGATGTATTAGAAGAAATACAAATATAAAAATAAAATATTTTAACAAATAAAACTAAACAGGCGACAAAGCGCACAGTGATCAAAGAGGTGTCGCCCGAATATGGTCGACGTGGCAGTCAATGCGTTAATAATAATAATCGGCTGAAAGACCTAAGGTCGATAGCCATTTATATGTTTATATTAAATATATTATATATGTATATGTAAATACCACAATAGAGATTGTACATATAATAATAATTTTTATCGCCCACGAAAAAAAAAAAAAACATTTTAGATAAAATCATACAAAAAATAATAAAACAAGACATATAAAAACAAATAATTAAAAAAGAAATCATACAGAATAATAATCTAATATAGAGACTTTTGACGTAGACTGTTAACGATCATCACATTTTATCCGTTTATTTTGACAATGACGAAAATACAAAATCCAGGCGGAAAGACCACCGGTCGATAGCCAATTGGCAAACTCTTGCAGCATGTATTGTAATATTAGTCTTGTAGTACGTTTGTCAATAAAGATTATGTATATATATAATCTAATATAATAATTAAATTTTAGAATATGGTGACGTTCTGCGCAATACAATTAAACTTTCACAAATATATCTAGAAATCTCGAGTTAGCGTTGAAAGACATAATGATAACTTTTATTTAATAAAATAATAACAACACATACTTCTGCAGTAAGCGAAAGTGATCATCAAGACGATTCCGGACAGAAAGTCCGCGTTCTTTGTTATTGCCCACAAAGACGCTTGTAATACCGTTTACATCACATTGTGAAAGCGACTTGTAATCCAGCAAATTATTAATAATCACGCGCTCCTGACCAACTGTGGAAATCTCCGGCGTGCAAAAATCAAAACGGGCGAACATTCTATTTCCATTTTTTAATATATTTCGGAAGTAAAGTTTCTAATTTTTATAGTGGCAAGATATACTTTCCACTGGATATCTTGAATATACAGGATATGTATTCAAGAAAATTGATAATTCATTCGATTTAAATTGTTTAAAGTAACTAAATAATGGCTAAAGATAAAATATTCATTTTTTTTAATATACTCAGTCCATATTCAAGAATTAATCAATTTAAATCGTTGAAAGAAATTAAATAATAACCAAAGAGATTTTTTTTAAAATACAGGGTGTATATTCAAAAATGTGTTAATTTATTCGTTTTTGTAGAACACAACATAATGTTTGGTAATACAACAAACATAACAGTATAAATAAAATTAAAACAGTAACAAATTAGTTTTAATACATTCACAGAAAATTGAGGTTTTACTTAAGAATTGATTTAAGAGAATCATAAAAAATATCGCACGAAACTAAATTGTTGAAACGTCTGCTTAAATTGGTGATGGGTGATTTTAGGCCTACAATTGTGCGACTAGTTGGTAAACTAAAAGTAGGTGATTGTCTACTGTGAAAAGATGGAACATGCAAACCAACTTTACATAACAGTTCAACAGAATCTACCATATTGTGGGATAACTTGTATAAGAAAGGCCCATTTTATTACGACGGCTAGCAAGACATTCAATATTTAGTTAAGAATTCATTATGGTTTATGCCCCTCGCCTGATGAAATCCTTATTTTCTATAAAATAGTAACTTTAAAAACACAATTAAATTAAATTTAAATTTAAAAAATCAATTTAATGATTTATGTAAAAATCCATGGAAATTTTAATAAAATAAGTTTATTATTATTATTATGTAAATAAGGTGTACAGTGGGTATTTGCCCGGGAAGTAGTTGTTTTAATGTGCATTTGTTTAACGTACTTACGTAACGTAAGTCAAAAGTCACAGAGCTAAATGTGGAAATAATTTATTAATTATTTTCAAATCATTTTTATTTAATATATTTAAATAACTGTGACCAAGTTAATGAATACTGTTTTCTATTTAAATTCTCTTGAAAATGGGCTAATAACAAGTCAAGAACTTAAAGTTATTCAATCTAATCTGTGTTTTATTGGTTTATTTTTAATAATCTATTCACATTTATTTCATTAAAAACTTACGTTGAACATTTTATAAAATTTTAAATTGGCCATTACAATGAGGAAACCAGATTTATACCTGCTTATTTCAACTTGGAACGCATATAGGTATAATACAGGATCTTAAATATGTGTAATCTGTTAAGAATTGTGATTTAAGAAACCTAGTGCATCGTGTAACATCCTTAACAATGGTCTCGATATGTTAATTAAAATGAATTTTTCCTTGTTTAATTTAATTGTAATTTAAATAACTGTAAATGTGTGAATTATCTTTGTTTCATTTTTTATTAAAAGACAGTTTATCATCGAAAAATACGCCCAGATTCTTTAATATAGTAATGCGCTCTAAATTAATATTATTAATGGCATAGTTGAAAATAATGGGATGGTACAACTTTGTGAATGACATATATTTACATTTTACAATATTCAGACTTAAATCATTATTCGAACACCAAGTAGAAATAATATCAGGATTATATTGTATGTTTTTTGTATGCGTATGTGAGTGTATGTTTATGTATGCGCGCGTGTGTGTTTTTGTGTGTGAGTATGTATGTGTGTGTTGTTTTCATTATCTCCCGTCCTTTGCGATTATTTCCATTATTTACACGGCGAGCGTTTAAACCGCAATTAATTTATTTTCGCGCGAAACAACGCGCAGCGCTGTAAATATCAGAATGGGGTTTGTTCAACATTTGTAAAGGGCGTGCATACATCAAACGGATTTGTATTGAAAAATATTAATAAATAGCGTCGACATTTTTTTAATGAAAAAATATCGGAAGTGATTTATTATCACGTTGTAATATTGTTTGGAAATTATGTAAAACAATATTTTAACTAATAAATATGTAGGAATCACGTTTGTTTATTTATATTTAATATATTGCATAAATGCTTGAATTGAGATTAGATCAAATATACACGCATAAATGGTGAACGCGCCGGGTAGAGCCAGAAAAGGTCTGATAATCTTCAGGTAAAGTGGTTCATTGATTAATTTTAAGTAGAAAGTTTAAGTAAAAAAAAATATATTGTACGGTGCTTCACTAACACTCACGAGGCCATTGATATAATAAATATGTGACTAGAAATCAGTAATAATTTTGAAATATGTTGATTAAAATTAGTTCTATTAACATCCAGCTAAATATTCCAAATATTTATTTAATGATAAGTCGATTATTAATAGCGATAATTATACATAAAATGTTAAAAACAAATTCTAGTCACATATTTAGGATATTAATGGCCTCATAAAGCTTATTGAATAATTACCCAATATTTTTTTGTTTTATTTTATTTAATGTTTATTTTTTTTTTTTTTAATTTAAAAACTTTTTTTTAGTTTTTTTTTTCTACTTAAAATTGATTAACGAACCACTTTAACTGAAGATTATCACACCTTTTCTGGCCACCCTAAATAGGATGTACAAAATGTTTTGAAAACGTTACACATCCTCTATAACGCATATATAGTTACATAAATACTTGAATTGAAACTAAAACAAAAATATACCTGTACAAATGGTGAATGCGCCGGGTATGTCTTCGTTATACAGAGTGCGTGGAAATTTGTTCGGTTGTTGAGATCTCCTGGTTCTGAGATCCAACCTATGGTTCATAGATGTGGAGATTAAAATAAAATATATTTAACACTAATACTTCTATTAACTCCAACAAACACAATATTTACAGATACTATACAGTTTAAACTTTACAAAAACGTGTTTCTTCTTCGAAAGATAACATAGATAGCGGAATTGAACGTTGGTAGCATTTAAACGGTTTTGATTATTTTAGGTTTTGTATAACTGATTAACAAATAAAATATCAACTTTACAAAAACAGAACTGAATTAATTATCCTTTGTTGATTTAAATCGTAGTCCCTTTATATATTTTTACTTTTTGATTTATGCACATGACTTTTGAATTTCTTAAATTTTGGTGATTAACTTTATATTAACTATACATTATTTCAATTTTTCAGGCCCCAAAATGAAACATTAATTATTGTGAAAAATCATTGCATTAAATAATCACATTATATAAATTAAAACTTTTGATTCCTTTGAATAAAATTTGAACTTACTTGATTTCAGACTTGAGCGATACCTCTGCAGTTGTTTGACCCATTTTCACAAATCTGTTATTTAATTAATTCATAGCACACGTGCCCGCAAAATATACCTGTACAAATGGTGAATGCGCCGGGTACATCTTCGTTATACAGAGTGCGTGGAAGTTTGTTCAGTTGTTGAGATCTCCTGGTTCTGAGATCCAACCGATGGTTCATAGATGTGAAGATTAAAATAAAATGTATTTAACACTAATACTTCTATTAACTCCAACAAACACAATATTTACAGATACTATACAGTTTAAACTTTACAAAATACGTGTTTTTTCTTCGAATGATCGTAAGTAAGTGATTCTAAAAATTGTTTAAGATAAAATTTACACTACAACTATGTGGGGGTGTGTGCTGCGCATGTTACAGGACGCGTCGCAGGTAACAAAAATAGTTTAGGGGAGATAATGTGCAAATTAGGGTGACCGTTTTCGTGCACGTCCGAGTGCATCCCAGATGTTCGGTTTCACCGCGATTTCACGAATTCCCAAAAAAAAAACGGTCGTTTTTGTGGAATTCGAGGAAGTTTTTTCTTCAATATTATGAGAAAGGATAAATGACAATGACGAAATAATATAATAAAAATCCTTTGTTAAAAATCACGTCGAGTCCTGAACAGTGTGTAAAACGTTTGGAAAACTTGCAAGTTCTGAAATATACAAAGCTTTTCTAACAAAAGTGTGTACAAGCGTATAGTTAGCCATTTAATCGAATTGTGTTTAATCAGAGTCTACTAAATATACAGACTGGAATGTCAGAGTGGGGAGGATTTCGAAACGCACACGTATACCTGGCCTTGGAGCGCCTGCTCGACTCGCGTACTACTTTAAAGCAAGCGGGTTAAATTGTATCAATAATTTTTGCATGCAGTTATAATGATTAATATTTAAAGTTTTTATGAAAAAATAAAGACTCACGGTCATTAATTAAAATTATTTAAATTAAATAAAAATGATTTGAAAATAATTAACAAAGTATTTAAATCTTTAGATCTGTGACATTTTGACTTTAAGTACTTTAAACAAATGCACATTAAAACAAATACTTCTCGAACAAATACATCGCCATACATTGAATTACATAATGTACACCCGCTACACCTGTATATCAATAACATGGAATAATGCAAGAATTTTTTTATCAAAAAAAAAAGAAAATTAATGCAAACAACAAAAAAGAACGTTACTCATATAAGGCTATCTGCAGATTATGTCAGGTTTGCTAGTTTTGGACTGAGAGAGCTGTGTATCAATTTTGCGATACCTACAAGAAAATTTCACTGACAAGGCTTAGATATCAGGTTTTCGAGAGATAGCGAGGCTTTAGACTGGGAGAGGATGCAGCAATCAATTTTGCAATACCTGCACTGGAAAGGTTTGGGCGTCAGGATTGCGAGCGATAGCGAGCTTAAAAGTATCCTGTAATGTCAGAGCTTAGATGTCAGGTTTGCGAGCATTCTATTTACATTGCAAGCGCTCCTTTCTCGCACCAAGAAAGGTGTACAGAATCCAATTATCGCACCCGTTAGGAAATAGATTAACTTCAATTAAACGAGCGAGCTTAATAGTATCCTGAAATGACAGAGCTTTGATATCAGGTTTGTCAGCGATAGCGAGGTTTTGGACTGGGAGAATCTTGTGACAAAGCTTAGGTGTCAGGTTCCGAAGCGATAGCGAGCTTAAAAGTATCCTTTACTATCAGGATATAAGTGCCACGTTTGCGAGCGACATCGAGTATATAAGAACTTTTGACTAATAGAAACTAGACATCAGATTTACGAGCGCTAATAGACTTAAAAATATCCTGGAATGGCAGAACTTAGGTGTCGCGTTTGCGATTATATAAGAACTTTTGACTAGTAGAGTTTATACGTCAGATTTACAAGCACTAATGGACTTAAAAGTATCCTTGGAATGGCAGAACTTAGAAGTCAATGAAAGCGAGCCTAAAGTTTTTCGAACTGGCAGAACTTAAGTGTAAGGTTTGCGAGCGACAGTGACCTTAAAACTGTTCTGAACTGGTAGAACTTAGGTGTCGAGTTTGCGAGTATATAAGAACTTTTGACTAGTAGAGTTTACACGTCAGATTTACGAGCACTAATGGACTTAAAAGTATCCTGGAATGGCAGAGCTTAGAAATCAATGAAAGCAAGCCTAAAGTGTTTCGAACTGGTAGAACTTAAGTGTAAGGTTTGCGAGCGACAGTGACCTTAAAACTGTTCTGAACTGGTAGAACTTAGGTGTCGAGTTTTGCGAGCATATAAGTCTTTTGACTGGTAGAGGTTAGACTGAGATTTGGGAGTGCTGGCGAGCTTAAAAGTATCCTGAAATGGTCGAGCGTACGCGTCAGGTTTGCAAGGCAAAGCGAGATTAATAGTGTTGTCGATTAGCAACTTAAAGTGTCAGGTTTGCGCTGTAGTTCGGAATGTATTCACCGTATTCATGCTGAAAAATCGCACAAGGTCGATTTTTTTGCTACAGAAATAAAATATTTATACTCACAAAACAATAACATGTCGACCTTTGTTCTAGTTTTCTGCACCATTCGCGGGGTACTTCTGTCATTGATCTGAAAAAAAAAATACACTAACAATACAACTAAAAATGATAAAGTATATGAAATCACCAATGAATATATTGTAGAATTGATAAATAGAAAGACTAATGGTCGATAGCTATTTTTTTTTTTATATTACATCATGCTGAAAAATCGCTCAATTTCGATTTTTTGCTACAGAAATAAAACATTTATACTCACAAAACAATAACATGTCGATATTTGTTCTAGTTTTCTGCACCATCCGCGGGGTACTTCTGTCATTGATCCGAAAAAAAAAATACACTAACAATACAACTAAAAATGATAAAGTATATGAAATCACCAATGAATATATTGTAGAATTTATAAATAGAAAAACTAATGGTCGATAGGTATTTTTTTTATATTACACCATATCATTATTTTGTATTCTTTGGAAATTTAATTGTAGTAAAAGTTATTATATTTAGAAGAGCTACACATATCAGCAATTTTTATTAATACAAAATTCAAATTACAATAGGAAATATAGGATTGAAAAAGAAAATGTAAACACATTTGAAAATAAACACGACGTTAAAATAAATAATTCAATTTGCAGAAAATAACAAAAAAGAAAAAAAAATATAATTCAATGTCTGGCGGGGTATTTGCCCGAGAGGTAGTTATTTTAATGTGCATTTTTTAAAGTACTTATGTAACGTAAGTCAAATGTCACAGAGCACAATATGGAAATAATTTGTTAATCACTTTCATATAATTTTTATTAAAAAAAGAAAAGAAATGAAATCATGAATAAATTGAATAAAATACACAGGGGCTTAAACACGACGCAAAGAGTCAGGTAGTAAGTACAGATATTAAAAAAAGTTCATTTTTCATAGTAGAAAATCATTACTTCTTAGGGGCTGCTTTGACCTTCTTACTCTTCATTTTTCGTAGTAGAAAATTATTAATTCTTAGGGGCTGCTTTTGCCTTCTTACTCTTCATTTTTCGTAGTAGAAAATTATTAATTCTTAGGGGCTGCTTTGGCCTTCTTACTCTTAATTTTTCGTAGTAGAAAATTATTAATTCTTAGGGGCTGCTTTGGCCTTCTTACTCTTCATTTTTCATAGTAGAAAATTATTAATTCTTAGGGGCTGCTTTTGCCTTCTTACTCTTCATTTTTCGTAGTAGAAAATTATTAATTCTTAGGGGCTGCTTTGGCCT
The DNA here is from genome assembly GCA_963082785.1 of Philonthus spinipes. Classification (NCBI taxonomy): domain Eukaryota; kingdom Metazoa; phylum Arthropoda; class Insecta; order Coleoptera; family Staphylinidae; genus Philonthus; species Philonthus spinipes. The sequence continues at coordinate 8,220,029 of OY720314.1, forward strand.
TCTTACTCTTCTTCTTAGCCCCTTCTTTAGCTTAAAAATGTTGTGGACTGACAGAGCGTAGTATTAAATTTGCTAGCAATAGCGAACCTTAAAGGTAAATCTTTATAAATCGCAATAGCGAGCTAATAAAACAAACTGTCAATTTTACAAGCGAATGCGCTCCTATAAAAAATTTGACTGGCAAGGCCCAGGTGTAAGGTTTGCGAGCGATAGCGAGCTTAAACGAGCATTCAACGGACAAAATTTATTTTATCATTTCCAACAAATAAATACCCGAACAAACGAATCGAGTTTAATAAATTCATTGTATCCGCAAATTATTTTACGCGAATATAATATTACATCGGCATTGGCGCTCCTCGGAGCGGAAACGAGCGCTTTATTTCCGCGTTTGTTCCGGTAAATGATTCATTAAAGTTTTTCCCCGCGACGAAAACTCGAATTTAGCTCGTTCCTGTTCCGCGCGATATCAAAGTATTCCTAAGTTGATATGATTTCGATGATTTTAAAATAATTAATTCCGTTTTGTTCGCTCCGATTCGCACCGCAGAGACGGTTAATTATTTTACGCCGAAGCCATTTGTTAATTAGAAACGAGCGGGAGTTTTCGGTGTATTTGTACGCGGGGATTTATTGATGTGTGAATGTTTACCGAATGGAAAATGATTTATTGAAATTCGGTTTTAGAATTATTTGAAATCGAAATATGTGTGTGTGAGTGTTTTTTGATTAAGATGATTTTAAATAAAAGTCAACAAGTAAGTAATTACTGTGTATTGATGTTTGCTTAGAATTGAGTTTAATTCATTGAAGCAGTAAATATTTTTTTTAAATATTATTAAAATTTTATTGATTGATTTTAAGGTTGGCGTTTACTAGAAAAGGAATGATGCGATGACAGAGATAGTTGCGAATCGTCAAGGAGGTGATGCCTCTCAATTTTAATAGCGAAGTATTGAGAAATATGTAGAACACTGTAGTTTGGTTTTCTTATTTGATTTACATATGTGTATGTATGTGTATTCGATAACCACCGCTGACGCGTTCTATTTTTTTTTTTATTGAAATGAATGAATATACTGTTTGTTATTTTTTAGTGTATAATGAGACAGTGCATAAATATATTTGATGAATTTTGTCGTATCATCGAAAGAATTACTCAATGGATGTTATGTTTTTATTCTCATTTTTAGAGGTAAATTTAGAAATCACAGAATTAATGCAAAGCACACAGTGACATATGTACATAGATTATTACATGTGGACGGTTCATTAAATTTGTATGCCCTTTAAACATACTCGAACTTTGACTGTATATGTAATGGAGCTTGATTTTCAAACTAAAATATTTTCATTCTTCATTTATTCTGATTTTACCTAAAGTTGTTATTAACTTTCTAATTTTAAATTTTGAGTTCTGGGGTGAGTAGGGGTAGTAGGGGCTACTTTCTAAAATTATTTTCATATTATACAGGGGGTCCCAAATACCATAAAAATATCAAAGTTGTATTTTTGAAAATGGAAAACCCTATATATTATTATATTTTTAGATTCTACGTTCAAAATAACTATCGTTTTTAATAAGATTATTAGTACCTAAACCTAACAGTTTTTAAAATAATTCGAATTTTGTTAAAATCTAACCTAATTTTCAAATGTCGACTATTTGAGAAGTATTTAGGTTATGTATACTAAATTTTCAGGTATATTTAGCAATAGATCATATTTTATTTTTTAATTATAAAAACCTTTAAATTTGTACAGAGTGGCCCAAAAAATAAAACTTACTCAATAAGAACATTAAGTTGGTCAAACTTTTTTTTTAAATGGAATGCTATATTTTTTAACATTATATTAAATGAACATTATAATTATTTATTAAAGGTTTCCTATACCTCTAAGCTCTAAGTCGAGGTGATTTACAAAATGTCAAATAGTTTATCTAAACTTTCTCTTCAATTTTCAAAAACTTGTTTTTTGCTGTCATAGTATTATTTTGAATTTTTATGAATATTTGTATTATTATTATTTGTACGTATTGTAATACTTACTCAAAATATTTTTCAAAATAGAAGGGTTTTGATATATTTGTAATGTTTGGACAATGTTATCAAGAGACCTTATTAACCAACTGAAACAATACATATACTTTTTGCTAAAGAAGTAATTCTAAATCGACAATTTTAAAGAGACTATTAAACCGATTTATAAAAAAGTGGATGTGAGTTATAAAAACTCAATTATTAGAAAATCTGTCACTTTATAAGAATAGTCTTCTGAATATACAGAATATTTAACATCATTCTGATTGGAATGGTAATTAGTAATCAAAATAAATTATTGGGTGAGGTGGAATGAGGATCCACATTTTATTCGATTTATATTTCCACAAAGGCACAAAATGCCGTGGAGTGAATTTGTATGCTAAAGTGACGGATCAACTAAAACATTTGACGTTTCTAAATTCGATAGCCAACTAAAATAATTAAAATATTAATCAAAAATGCACCCCAAATTATGTAAAAAATCGATTCTATGCCATTTCACAAAAACTAAATGTCTAAGAGCTTCGAGTTATAGGAAACTTTTGATAAATAATTAAAACGTGCATTCAATGACGTGTTAAAAAATTTGGCATTCCATTTGGGCCACTTAAAATCCTTGTTCATTAATTTAATTTTTTGGGCTACCCTGTAAATATTTTATAGTTTTAATAATTGGAAAATAAAATATGTTCCATTACTTCACTGGAAATTTCCCGCACATAATCTAAATACTTCTCAAATTATTGAAATTTGAAAATTAGGTTAGATTTTAACAAAATTCCAATTATTTCAAAAATCGCTAGGTTTAGATACTAATAACCTAAATAAAAACGATAGTATGTAGGGTGTTTCATTTAAAAAAAACATAACTTTGATACTCTAATGGTAAATGGGACACCCTGTATATGAAAATAATTTTAGAAAGTAGCCCTTATATAATTGAAATTTTACAATTATATTTATTTATTTATGATCATTTGTCTTTTATTACAATCCTCTCAAATAAAATTATTTGAAACATTACATTTTTTTATAAATCTAAAAAAAAAACATAATAATATATTTTCATTGAGTAAACTTTTGCAAATAGATTTCATTCATATTTGTATACTGCTTACTGAACACTATTTAAAGTGTTTATTATTTTAAAATGGTATGCAGATCGTGTGTGTTTTAGAATCGCGGCACGCAGAGATAACTGGATATTTCTGTCTTTCTCATATTCATTGAATGTGTAACAGCACTAAGCTTTTCTACACACACAAATTCGGACACATATACACATACATACACAAACATTATCAAGAAGAGGGGAGAAACATCTATTGAGTATCTCTTGAAAATTAATTAAAAAACTTTGTTTATATTTTTCCACAGTATTAATTATTTAAATGATTACTCATAACGTTAATTTTATAAATAATTTAAAGGTGATAAATGCAAATAACATTTATTAAAATATAGTACACTATTAACCGCTATCTATATGAGACTTAATGAACTAATATTTGTCTAGTCAAATGCAGAAAACTATATGTAACTTGCCGGTTTTATTCAATATGACCGAATTTCACGGGAAGTGATGATATTTTCGGAACGACCTTCCTAAGTAAACAGCATTATTTTCTGACGAAAAAATGTATTGAACCATAACTACATTCAATGTAGATTATTACGACATATTTCATTTTCTTTCAATAATTATATTAATAAGTAAAAATATAGCACATTCTTTGCATAAAATATGCTAACTTTGGACGTAATTTTCTTCTAAACTATTAATCAGATTAATTTTTAAATAACTCGTTCGAAATCTTAGGATTATTTTGATATATAATATGATGAAATTCATTATTCAGGGTTTGTTTGTTGTAGGAATTCAATTGGTACAAAATCGCTTCATTTTACAGACGATAAACGCCAGCCTTAAGTATTTTTTTTTTTATTTAAATCATTAGAATGGCATAAAAAAGACCTTTATAAATCATATCTATTATTTATTCAAAATTAAATTCTGAATAAAATTCTCTCTTAACACTTGGTGAAACATTTTTGGTTAAAAATTATAGGAAATTAAAACACTTGTTTTTTATGTTTCGCAGAGTTTACTTTATTATCCGACTAGTAAAATCTGCGAAACATAAAAAAAATGAAAAGAGTATTAATTCTCTTGGTCACAGTTATTTAAATAAATTAAATAAAAAAAACCTTTTTTTAATTTTATATCATTATTACAATGAAATTAAACAAATAACAATTTTTTGGCAATGATCAAAAAAATTAGATCAATCCATTTTTTTCATTTTATTTAATCATATCATTATATTTAAAATTATTTTTTTTTATTAAGCAAGTTTTATTATAGCATAGAAGAAAATGGAAGTCTCGTGAAGGCTCTATCTACAAACCTCCATGAGTTTCCCATTTTTCTTTTATGCTATTATTATAGCAATTGTAATAAAAGAAAAATGCTTGTTGTTACTTACGTAACAAAAAAATATTTAAATAAAAAACAGAATGATTCACACTGTTTTAGTAATTTTTAAGATCTACAAACCTCCACGAGTTTCCCATTTTTTTTATTCTATCCTGTAATAAGATTAATCTAACAAAAATAATTTGAATAAAAAAACAGAGTGATTCAAATTGTTCTAGTTATTTCTGCTATCTACGAACCTCCACGAGTTTTCCAATTTTTTTCAATGCTATAATATTTTTTTAAGGATTTTGTGACTGGGGACACTTTTATATTATTATAAAAGAAGACAAAATACTGAAATTCAATTAACAAAATTATAAATATAAAAAAGTATTCATTCAGTCTTTAAATAGTTTATTTTTTTAATTTAATTTAATAAAATTATTATTACTTAAATTAACGAAATTCAATTCTCAGCAAACATCAATACACTACAATTACACGTACGCCAACAATCATCATCATTCGAGTATTAAGGACGAGGGATTCGGTTGTAGGCAAACAGAAGATTAATCAATTATTACCGGACGCGTTGTGTAATTTGCGTAAAAGGCCGTATCGATCACGACCGAAAACAAATTGTCCGTTCGCGATGGACACATTGCGGCCGCAATTATCCGACTTTAATTACTCAACGCCGGATTTTCAATCTTATCAGTGCGATTGCGTTATTGATCTTTCATTACATAAATGGCGCCGATGATCGCGGTCCGTGCGTGTTTGCCGTTCTCTATTTAATTAAGTGCCCTCGAGAAGTTTAACGGCGCACAATTCAATTTGAATCGAGATTGTTAAATTGACTCGGTTCAATTAATTATAAGAAAAATAGTTTTGATTGTATGTAATTATGTAAAAAAAAGTTGGATTTTTTGGATATTAATAGAAAACAGTATTCATTCTACTTGGTCACAGATTATTTAAATATATTAAATAAAATGATTTGAAAATAATTAATAAATTATTTCTTCATTTAGCTCCGTGCTATTGACTTACTTACGTAAGTACGTTAAACAAATGTACATTAAAACAACTACTTCCCGGGCAAATACCCACGCCGGACATTGAATTACATAATGTACACCTGCTGCTGCATATCAATAAAATATTGCATAATGCAACAAAATTTTGATCCGAGAAAAATTTTTATGTAAAAACAACAAAAATTAACGTTACTTAATATAAGGCCATCTGCAGACACGTGTTTCGGGATCTATCCCTCGTCAGTACAGCTATGCCTTACATAATTTAAAGATGTTAAAAAAAATCAATTAAATTAATTCAAATACAATCAGAAAAATTAAATCAGTTATATTAAATCAAATTAAACTAAATCAATTTAAATTAAATCAAACCAAATTAATTCAATTTAAATGGATATTATTATTTTTCATTCGTATTTAGAGAAGAAGCAGAAAGAAAAAAAACAGATTTTGACAAACCAGCGTTCTAGTGTGCCAAAGAGTTCTTATAAGATTTGCAGAGCTTTCGGTAGGGAAAGGGCATGGATTATAAGGGCGGTATCATCAGCAAATTAATTTGACGCTTTTTAATTGAATACTGCAGTTACTGTTATTAAAATTAATTATTTTTTATTGTTTTATATATTCTTCTTTTATTGACAAGTTTATTGAGTTTACAATAATGCTAACAACAATATAAAATATTTTGAAAATGCAAAGGCTTCTTGTCAATCGACTATCGACCATAGGTCTTTCTGCCTGTCTTATAATTAATTTTCTTTAACTTTTTTTGCAACTTTTTGTTGTTGTTGGTCGTCATTGTTAAACTGTCTATTGAATCAATCAGGGTCAATTTAACTGTCTATGTCTTGAAAGGATGTAATTAATTGAAATATTATTGTGTAGCGATTTTTTTTTTGTGTTTGGGGTACGTGGGATACATAAAGTGTGTAGAAGGTTGCGGGTGGTTGGATTTAGTTCAAATTTTTGAGAGAGAGCTTTGATATTGAATTATTTTTTTGTATTATGCAAATGCGTTGCCGTTAATTAACATTTATTTATTTATTAAAAAAATGTAAGATATATTTGGAAGCGTTAAAGTGTTTTGGGTCGTGATTATATATGTCGGAACAGAATATGTTGTAAAGAAGTGGGGATAGAGGAGAACCTTGTGGAACCCCTTATTCGGGTCTGATGATAGAGGAGTTACAGTTATTTATTCTCACTTTGAGGGATTTGTTGAAAATGAATGATTATAGGATGTGTATCATATGTGAAGGGATTTTTATGAAATGACATTTGCAAAGGAGGCCTTAATGCTACACGGAATTGAAGACTTTTTGGATAATGTCTTGTTATTTCGTTTGATTAATATATTTTTACTTTCCCCGGATCCCTGTCCAAGGGAACTTTACTCTTAGCAATTTTTCATTTTTTAATTCGGATAGAAAAATGTTTCAAATAAAAGTTTTAGATCTTGGAAAATAAATAATTTCTGTTATAAAACTTTTATTGCAGAACCTCCGGGTTTCTTTTTATAAATTTTTGAAATAATTATTTTAATGACAAATAAAACGTCAAAATGCCGTCATATTCAAAACATTCGCATACGCCTCCAGTTAGAAAAAATGAAGAAGAGTATGGAGACATTATTTAAACCCATTGTAATCTAAGAAATAACACACTTAATTATAATATTCTTCTAAATACTCGGTTTTAACTTTGAAAGACAACAATCAATTTTTTCTATTAATCATTTTGCTTTCCTATTAAATTTTCAATCAGAAACTTATTTGACCGTATTCACTGGGGAAAATACCATGATGGACACATCACCATTTTTAATATATTATTTTCTACATAAAATGTATTTATTCAGTAATAACCATAAAAAATAACTTTAAACCATTCATAAAATTAATATTCATAAAAAAACTCACATATTTTATTTTATTTAAAATTATTCCCCAACACACACTTGTATTTTCTTTGCTCGCGAATAAAAATATTAAAACCACCGGCCGGTCTCTCCTCCTGTGCGCTGGAAATTATGCTTTGAATAAAAAAATTAAAATTCCTCGCGCGCCCGTCCTGCAATAAATGTCTAGATAATATTGTGTATTTATTAAGAAAGGTAAGTGCCGTAAACTAGCGTCGAAATTCCGAACCCCTTGGAATGCAAGCCTTGTAGACAGTAAATTGACTGTTTACTCCAGTTTCGCACGAAATATCCATGCGGAAAATTTCATCTCGTAGAATGTCTCAGTGTTGTCGTTTTTTTTTTACTCCGAATTAGGATTATTTCTAATATGTTGGAATTTACGTAATTGATTACACAATAGAGTAAAAGTATATTCCATTTCTTATATGTACAGTGTGGTCAATTTTGGTGGTGTCACATATGGAAAACTGTTTTTATTTTATGAAATAAATATGAATAAATTATTAAAAATCAACCAATAAAACAGATTAGATTGAATAACTTTAAATTCTCGACTAGTTTCGGGTTATTAGCACATTTTCAAGAGAATTTAAAATTTGTTTTATTAAAATTTCTATGGATATTTATATGAATGGATATATTGATTTTTTAATTTTTATTTTAATTTATTTTCCATAGAAATTTTAATAAAACAAATTTTAAAATCTCTTGAAAATGGGCTAATGACCCGAAACTAGTCGAGAGTTTAAAGTTATTCAATCTAATCTGTGTTTTATTGATTGATTTTTAATAATTTATTCATATTTATTTCATACAATATGAACTACCATTCTCACATATCTCCCTGAGAATGATTTAAGGTCGAAACAAGTCGGAGTAAAAATAAAAAAAAATCAGTGAAACAAACCAAGTGTTTTAATCAAAGTCTATTAATTAAATATATTTCACCACGGGTTAAGTGAGAAATTAATTCAAAGTATACAAAGGTGTTTAGTTATTTGTGCTATTTCAGGATTTGTAACAAACTTTAAGAAAAGGTATTGGAGACGATCATATATTTTTTTTTAATTATTTTAATTTAATTTTAATAAGAAAAATCGCTGAAATATATCCATTTCGTCTTTATGTTATTAAAAGATAAATAACAGGAGAGAACAATGGAGGACTTGTGATGTATTTACGCACTCAGGAGCATCCTGTTTTCCTGCAGGACGAAGAAAACTATCCGTTATAAATATAAATGGCGCGCGGGAAGCGTAAAAATTACACCGCATATTTCACTTTATTACAAAAATCGCGCGCCGTGAGGATTTTTCGAAGCAAATTTCCATCCTGCGCGAAATGCGGAAATATGCCGGCAATATAACATCCTCAGCAGGCATTATTCGAACATCCTTTAGAGATTTTTTTAATATTTCGATTGCCTGATTTATGAGTTTTGATCACTTTACTACAATTTTATTTCGAGCGCGATTTTTTTTCAAAATCTGACAACGTTGTTGGACGTATTGTAAGACTCTTAACAAGAATTCTTAGAAAGGAATTTGTAAAATATTTGGGTGGTGTGTCATTTTTAAATAAGGCATTTATTAAGGAGACAAATGTTCCAAACCGACCCAAAAGCCTTCTGTTTTAAAAAAAAAAAAACGTTTTACCTCTTAGTTGATTGCTTTGCATTTTTGGTTTAATTAGGGGGATAAAATATAATAAATAGATAAATAGAAAATATAACCATGTGAGACGAATGTAAAATACTTGCTAGGATCTGTTGGAGAGAAAATTGTGGATAAAAATGATTAGGTGTGCAATTTTCAAAAGAAAGCTTTCGTAAATGAGGTCAATATTTCAAACCGACTCAAAGGTTTTTTTAAATGTCCATTAAGGGTGCGGTTTAGAAGAAAGAGATAGCTATACAAATATGGGCAATCACTAATTTTAGTTAGATTGTTGTTGTGATCAATGAACAATACTGTATTATACATTAAAATAATCTTAAAATAAGCAGGAATTTCATCAGATAAATTAAAAATTATTTTAATGTTTAGTTTCTGTGAAAAATAGTTATGAAAAACAATGAAAATTTATCAAATTTATAGCAAATTTTAAATTAAATTTTTGCTAAGAAAAAGTTGTGCAATGAAAATTTAAAGTATTTCACTAAATCCTGCATTCAAATAACTTAGCAGACATGACTTATTAATTTCATTATATCTTACAATTTTCTTTTCTAACTTAAACTAGTAAATTGACGTAATGCACGAAAATTAACGATTTATTTTGTATTTAGACTGATACTTTATACTTCGTAGATAAAAAATGAAAATACAAATTCATATTATGAAATCCAAAAGAATAGCTCTATTTTCAAACGATTATTTCCATTTTACTATATAGCTATCTCTTTCCACTAAACCGCAACCTTAAAGAGGAAAACAGAGTTTTTTGCCTTTTAATGGACTGATTTGCTAATTCTATTTCAGTAATTAAATAGGAAAACAAAAACCTGTTTAATTACTGAAATAGAATTATTTATTTAAGAAATGACTGAAAATCTTTAAAAAGCAAGGAATATATAATTATTTTAACTTTCATTGGAATAACGTATAAATTAAAAAAAAAAACTAAATTTATAATTAACTCAATCTCTGGTTGGATTTTTGTGCGCTTCTTATTTGTCGCCGTAAAATTGTCGATAAAAATGATTTATAGGCTATTCTAATGAAAATTAAATTATTTATATATTTCTTCTTTTTCTCATTTATTTATTATTTTTTCATTTGTAAAAATTTATTCTATTTCAGTAATTACATAAAAAAAATGCAAGCCAGTCAAATGAAAGAAAACAGATCCTCTGTTTTTTTACTAAACCTTTGTTGAAAACAATAGATAAGAGCAATCATTCACTTGATATTAATGTGCATTTGTTTAACGTACTTACGTAATGTAAGTTAAAGTCACAGAGCTAAACGTGAGAATAATTTATTAATTATTTTCAAATCATTTTTTTATTTAATTTACAATATTTATTGATTAATAATTAATCATTTTCAAATTATTTTATTTAATCTGTCTAGCAGAGCCGTTTTTCTATGCGCTTCTTCTTTCCAGTGTCGCAATAAAATTGTGAATTTCGAATATTTAAAAGAGGCCAATGTTTTAAACCGACTCAAAATCTATCTAAATATCCAGCAAAAAAAAACATAGGATTTCCTGCCCTTTAATTGAGTAGCTTGCATTTTTTTCCAGTTTAATTATTGAAATAGGATTTTTTTTTTAAATAACGAAACAGGTGAGAAAAAACAAGGAATATATAAATAATTTCATTTTTATTGGAATAACGTGCAAATACAAAAAAATCTACATTTATTGATTAATAATTAATCATTTTCAAATTATTTTATTTAATCTGTCTGAAGTCTATCATGGCCGTTTTTCTATGCGCTTTTTATTTCCAATGTCGCAATAAAATTTTGAATTTCGAATATTTAAAAGAGGCTAATGTTTTAAACCGACTCAAAATCTTTTTAAATATCCAGCAAAAATAAAACATAGGATTTCTTGCCATTTAATTGAGTGGCTTGCATTTTTTTTCAGTTTTATTATTGAAATAGGATTTTTTTTAATAACGAAACATATGTGAGAAAAAACAAGGAATATATAAATAATTTCATTTTTATTGGAATAACGTGCAAATACAAAAAATCTACGTTTATTGATTAATAATTAATCATTTTCAAATTATTTTATTTAATGTCTCAAGTCTAGCATGGCCGTTTTTCTATGCGCTTCTTAATTCCAGTGTCTCAATAAAATTGTGAATTTCGAATATTTAAAAGAGGCTAATGATTTAAACAAAATCTTTCTAAATGTCCAGCAAAAAAAAACATAGGATTTCTTGCCCTTTAATTGAGTGGCTTGCAGTTTTTTCCAGTTTAATCATTGAAATAGTATTATTTTATTTTAAATAACGAAACATATGTGAGAAAAAGCAAGGAATATATAAATAATTTCATTTTCATTGGAATAACGTGCAAATACAAAAAAATCTACGTTTCTAATTAACTCAACGTCTGATTAAAGTCTAGCAGGGCCGTTTTTTGCGCGCTTCTTATTTCCAGTGTCGTCGTAAAAGGAAAGCCAAAAAGAGAACGAAAGAAACGGAGGAGCTTCAGTCTTGAATAAATTACGCGAATTTTTGTTACTTCTTTATGAGTACACTCAGACCTTGATTTTTGATTTATTCACATAAATTAATTAAACGTAAGAAACGAGGAAAAAAATGATTCATTTAAACAGACATTTAATGATAATTAAGAAATAAGGTTTATATCTTTTTTTATGTTTGAGTTTAATTAATTAATTCTTTACAAACAATTTTGAATGATTTATTATACAAGCCAGAAAAAAAAATCGCTTCATTTAATATATATATATATATATTTTTTTTTAATCATTTATTTACGGATTCACCATTTCTACATTCAAAATATGTTTACATATATTGAGCATACAAAATATCAATTTATAAATTAAAAGAAAACCAATTACAAAATAGAAGAAAAATATATTATATGTTGTTTTTAAGAAAATATCGAGCGTATAACAAAAATCGACGACGAAGCTGGCATTGGAAATCTAAAGTCTTATAAATAGAAAACAGTATTCTCGGATCAAAATTTCTTGCATTATACAATATTTTATTCATGTGCAACAGCAGGTGTACGTTATGTAATTCAATGTCCGGCGTGGGTATTTGCCCGGGAAGTAGTAGTTTTAATGTGCATTTGTTTAACGTACTTACGTAGGTAAGTCAATAGTCACAGAGCTGAATGTGGAAATAATTTATTAATTATTTTCAAATCATTTTTATTTAATATATCTAAAGTCTTGTCTGAACTTAAATCACACGCGCAGGCGTAAAGTACTGGTTGTCATATTGACAAGTTTAACCGCAACCAGCATTTCACTCGTGTGATCTTAGTACAGACATAATAATAATAATAATTTATTTATTTACGGAAAATTCACCATTTTACAAAAATTGTAACATTTTTTTACTATAAGTAGTAAATAGGCTATTACATATAAATAATGACATGACTCGAGACTTCCAACGCCAACTTCGTCGTCGATTTTTGTTATACCCTCGATATATACAATTTATATAAATAATTGTTACCGCCAATAAATTAATTCCCAAAGGCAAATAGCCTTTGTTAATATTATATTTTCGATTTTAAATTTCTTTTTTAAGGTTACTATTATTCTGCGTTCTGATTTATTTGATTGTTTACTAATTCTATGTTCTCTTAACAATTTGACTATTTTGTTTTTAGTCAACAATTTATCATCTAGTTGGATGTTGTTACATATAATTTCGGTATTAATGCCTAAATCCTCAGCAATAGAAATATTATTAATATTATTTTAAGCCTTTTTTAAATAATTCATTTCATGTTAATTCCAAATCACTTAAATTTTGGATTCTCAGATAAAATTTAAATCATAAGGATAATCATGATTTTCTACATTAAATTGGTTTGAAGTTTTCCGCGTTTGTTTGTGTGTTTTTTTTTTCGATTAATTTGCTTAGCTTCTCTTTTTGTTTGGTGTAGTGTTGGTGTCCGATATAATAGGCTTCTTCTTTGGATTACCGATTATATTTGGGTGGATCTGCATAGTTAATCTCCTATAATGTCTGCACGTATCATCTAATTTTTTGATAGCATGCATTTTTATATATATTTAGTTGTTTTTAAAAAAATGTACATTCCTCCCCGGAGATAACCAATGGTCAAAACTAATTGTATTAATTTTAATTAAATATCCTGAATTAAGGCGGAAATACCTTCGGTCGTTAGCCATTTCATGTAATATATATGAATATAAATCTATAAATACATTGTAAATAATTATCTAAACTATGTATAAATGTTACATGAATAAAGATGTTTAGTGTGTATCCTGAATATTTTTTTTTTATTTTAGTGGCGGTAACTTCTTGATATGAACAAAATACAAAATAACTCGACTAGAGTTAATTTTTTTCTGCCCTGTCAGAAATTTATAATGAAAAGATCTATTCTATCAAGCTGAACAGTCCTGATGATTCGCACAAATGAATGATAAGGGGAGAATATTTGTATTTAGCAAGGACATTGTGGTTACCGAAATATTTCTTACTTAATAGACTTTTTTTTATACCACTTACACTCTATTTATTTTTGAGACTAGTTTAAATCAAGTACTTACACCTAGGTTTTATTGGTTTTTATTTTCAAATGGATATTCATATTATGAAATTTGAATATAAGTGATATAAAAAAGAGTATTACTTTCGTTGCCAAAAATAAATTTAAATTAATATTAGATACAACACTTTTTACTTTGTTTAACCACTGTATTTTACACTTAATTATGTGGCTATAGTTTCGACTATCTAGTAGTTATTCTCAAACATAAGTAAATAAAAATTAGACATTAAAAACTATTTATACGGCTTCGAAGAGAGGGGTATACATTAGGTTTACTTATGTTTGAGAATGACTACTAGATTGTCGAAACTATAGCTACATAATTAAGTATAAAATACAGTGGTTAAACAAAGTAAAAAGTGTTTATTTACAAATGTATTTAAGATGTACCACAAAGTGAACGCCTACAACAACAAACAGTCAAAATTTAAAATGAAGTAAAAGTTAAAATTACATACCTATATACCAGATAGGAATCATAAATGGAATATAACGCAAGCGTCATCTATTTTCTAATTCAATGTGGCTGCCTCAACGATTTGTTTTGCCAATGAAAATATTTCCATGTTATATGAAATATGTTTGACAAATAATAATTTCAATAAAGAAAGAAATAAATACAAATAATTTCATTAAGGTTGTGGTTTAGTGGAAGGAGCTACACAGCAAAGTGGAAATAATGCATCGAAAAATAGACAATCTCTAGCACTTTATAATATAAATATTTACATACATGTTTTTTTTGTATATCAAGTAAAACAATATTTATTTCTTTATTTACGGAATCTACAAAACAAAATATATACAAAAAAATATAAGCACAGAAAACAAATAAAATAAAATCCTATATCTAATGGGTGTATTGAATATATTAAATAAAAATGATTTGAAAGTAATTAATAAATTATTTCCTTTGACTTTTGACTTACGCTACGTAAGTACGTTAAACAAATGCACATTAAAACAACTACTTCCCGGGCAAATACCCACGCCGGACATTGAATTACATAATGTACACCTGCTGTTGCACATCAATAAAATATTGCATAATGCAACAAATTTTGATCCGAGAAAAATTTGTATTGAATCTCAAAACCTTATTAACATCAGTCTGAATTAAAAAAAGGACTAATTATTAAAAATATTGGTATTTTTATTCTTGTTAACCTTCCTGCAGGCGCGCTGTGTAATTTTCCTTGAGCGGGCGCTTGTCGTAAATTTTACGTCATCAACTTTTCTCCATCTAAATGACGTTTCCTTTAAATACACGTTAGGGAATTGCTATAAGGTTATGAAAAATGAGAAGTGACACTACTTGAATTTGAGAATATTGATTCTAACTACTAAGTCGATAAAATATTTTGTTTTGAAATATTAACATATATATGCTGGGTTTTATAAACGTTAGTTAAATCGATAAATTTAAAAAAAAAATGTATTTGTCGATTTAACTAACGTTAACAAATACATTTTTTTTTAATTTGTCGATTTAACTAACGTTTATAAATCCCAGCATATATATGTTAATATTTCAAAACAAAATATTTTATCGCCTTATTGTCAGAATCAATATTCTCATCCTGTCAATTGTTGCTGCAGAATGGTTCTTGCATGTAAAGGAATGGCATAATAGAACACGTCTAAAACAAAAAACTACATTTAGCTATAAAAGAAACCATATAAATGAGAAAGAAAATAGAAAATTGTTGTTTTTTAATATACGCACACTTTAAGGCGTGTGTCGTAAAATTTACGCGCAACGGAAATTCCCAAATATTAATAAATAACAAAATCTTCTAAGGACACCCAGTACGTCTTTAGGTTAGAGAGACACTGACCCTCGAATAGCTCGGAGCATGATGCTTACGTTTAAGTAGTAAAAGTGAGGGAAGCGATAACGCGCATTTTTCGTAAATTTTGCGACAGTGCGCCCGCTGGAAAGTTAAAAAAGAAAATTATAAGATATAATGAAATTAATATGTGATTCAAATTAATCACATATTAATTTCATTATATCTATGTTTGAATGCAGAATTTTGTGAACATTTTGTAATTTTCATTGCTCACGTTTATGTTGCCAAAAAAGTAATTAATAATTGACAAAAATAGAAGATTATTCTTTTGTTTTTCATAAATATTTTTCAGAAAAGCTTATTAAAATGAATTATAATTCATTTCATGGAATTCCACCATGTTTTAAGATCACATTAGTCAATTTTACAAAATTGTTTATTGACCAGGACTTAAATGTAACACAAATTAGTGGCTGCTAATAACCATATCTCTCTTTGTACTATAGAAAATAAGTTAAAGAAGCGGTTCTTTAACTTATTTTTTATATGCAAGATACTAGTGATGGTAAAAATGAACTGGAATTCTGATTTCGGAACAAGTCCGAGGTACCTACCCCGAGGACCAGTGATTTCTAACCTGTTCTGGGAAAACCAGTGACGAAAGGACTAGCGACAGCTCAGATCTGTTCCGGACGGACAAGTGACGGGCAACAGTCTGACTTGATTGCTCCGAGCTGTTCCGAGCGGACTAGCGACAGACTGATTAGTTATCGCAGGCGGACTCAGTTGTTCCACCTAATCACAGGTTTTCTGAATAGGTTCCTGCCTGCATGTGGAAGTGTTCCGACTTGTTCCACAAAAGTCACAGTTTGTACCGTCCCTACAAGATATTTATATAGAAAATAAGTTAAAGGAACGTTTTAGTAGGATTTTGGAGAAGTTGGGGAGGGAGAGAGAAAAGAAAAGAGAGGAGAGAAGGGGGGGGGGTTATTGTTGTAGTTTATAGAAGAGTTTATATAGATTTATTGATTATGGTATGCCAATAAAGGTCTTTTTTTTAGTAGAAAGAAAGGACTGAAAAAGATAATAAAAGAGAAGGGGATAACAGTAAATCATGCTAGAGCACTAGCGAGGAATAAGAAGGTGTGTGCAAACTTTGTACATGGACTCAGAAGCAGAAGTGTGAAATGACAAAAAATGTAATAGACTTATTACGCCCAACACCTGTAAGGGTACAAGGGTTTTTGATAATTATATATATATATATATATATTATCAAAAATATATATATAATATATATATATATATATATATATATATAAGTTCAAATCCCATCAGAGATGTTTCTTTTCCACTTTATATTTAATTAAATTTAAATTATACCTCAATGTTGTACATTGAAATTTCTACAAATATTAAGACAATAATACATTTTATTTAAATTTATGAATTGTAGAAATTTCAATGGACATCATTGAGGTATAATTTAAATTTAATTAAATATAAAGTGAAAAGAAACATCTCTGATGGGATTTGAACCCAAGTCCCCCGATTCCCGGTCGGGTGCGCTACGAACTACATCACAAAGACCTGTGATATCAAATCTCATACAGTGCTTCAAATCCACTTACAGTCAATTTATACAGACAATCGTTATGAGCCCGAGGACGATACACAGCGTTAACCTGTTCCCATCTGAAGTCGAATAATGGAATGGAAATGCAAATGTCGCATTTTTAATTAATTAAAGTAAATTATTATCCCTTTTAAATTATATTAATATCAATGAATTGTAGAAATTTTCGACTTTATATATACAAACATCTTTATTCAGTCAGCAGAATTACAATTCTTTACAAATATTTATATTTACAATAGATATTGATGGTATATTAAATAAAAATGATTTGAAAATAATTAATAAATTATTTCCACATTCAGCTCTGTGACTTTTGACTTACGTTACGTAAGTACGTTAAACAAATGCACATTAAAACAACTACTTCCCGGGCAAATACCCACGCCAGACATTGAATTACATAATGTACACCTGCTGTTGCACATCAATAAAATATTGCATAACAAATTTTGATATTGATGGGTTAGTAGTCTATCATGGGCTATCGACCGGAGGTCTTTCTGCCCTCGACTTTATATTTAATTAAATTTAAATTATACCTCAATGTTTTACATTGAAATTTCTACAATTCATAGATATAAATATAATTTAAAAGGAATATCAATTACTTATTTAACACTTTATTTATATTTATCTAAAAAAAACTGTATTTTTATTTTGTTTCCGTATGTATTTTTAATTAATCACATCTTCATTATATTTCTTTCTTGTTTCAGAACATCCTGGATAAATTCAATCCGGGAGCCCGACAGATGATAAATGCCGGCAAGGCGTACCTGAAAGCCCTTCACGGTAAGACGGAACACCTCAAAAATCACCTCGCATATTTTAAAATCCCACCGCGCCCCGAGCTTATTATGTGAACAAAAAGGGGATTGGGTATTACTCACCCTCCTCTTCCCACTTCTTGAGTCTCGTAATCAAATTTAATACCCCCTCTTCGTCCCCGCGGCGAAATCTGCTCGTAATAATAATATAATAAGTCGCCCGAGGGAAGGAGCAATTTTATAATGTAGCTTTTTCTGCGTGTTGTTATTGTTATTAAGGAAGTGAGAAAACGTGTATGCGATTTTTCTTTTGGCAAAAAGAAAATGTGATTGTATTTATAAAAAATATGCACTTAATTTAAAATATATTTTATTACAATTTAATATTCATTATTTTAAAATGAATCATTCATTTTAAAATAATGCATATTAAATTGTAATAAAATATTTTTTGAATTAAATTCTCGCTTATTTCGTGGTGAAACATTTTTTATTACATAAAAATGTTTCACCACATGAATTAATTAATGTAATATAAAATTTATTGAAACGAATAACCAAGTGTATTAATTAAAATAATTCATAATTATTATAATAAAATTGTTTTTCGTTTTAAATTATATTTATATCTGTGCTTTCTAGAAATTTTCAACATTGAGGTATAATTTAAATTTAATTAAATATAAAGTGGAAAAGAAACATCTCTGATGGGATTTGAACCCATGTTATAATAATACACTATTTGTAAATGAAAGTTTTTTTTAGTTTTCGCAAAATCTGAAACTTACAATTACAAATAATGTATTGTGGGTTTCATCAAATAATAATAATAACAATAATTGATTGACGTGGCTGATAATTGTTGGACGTTTATAATTACTTATATTAAATAACATTATTTAGTCTTTCAATGTCTATTGTAATCTCGCTACAATTGTTTCAGCACAATTCAATTCTCACGAATCATTATTAATTTATTAATATGTATAACGAAATAAACCCTATACCCATATGGGTAGAAAGGGTCATTGAATATATATATATATATATAACGAAATATCTTCTACTTAATAATTTACTTTTTTCTTGTTATATACTTATATGTTTAATTTGTAATAATTTTGTAAAAGAAGGAGATTCCGTTAATAAATCTTATATCTTATTTCTTTGTAATTGTTTCGCCACACACAAATGAAAGATGATCATTTCTTTGCCTGAAGAAGCCACAGTGAAACAATTTTAGCGAGATTATAATAGACATGATATTTAATATAATTAATAATAACAAACTTTATTTCAAAGTGTCATTACAATAATGTACAAAATGAAATAGAGTCAATACTTAATTTCAATTTTAATTTACTTTATTAACGGAATCTCCATTTCCAAATTACAATTATAATTACATTTTAAAAATTTTATAAGAAAAGTGTGACGCTCTAAAAAGATTACAAAACATATGTATAAAAAAAGGCAAATTACCAATCACAAATTACGACAAAATACAAAATAAAAATAATACGCATCAAAATATTTATTTTAATTTAACTTATAAAACTAACTACCAGACTAACTACTAAATATAAACCTATTAAAATAGGTGAATAATACATTGCCTAAATTTGTTTACACAGGATGTATTCGTTTATATTTTCTTTTTATGAATTCTTTTTAATATATAGTTTTAATTCAATTAAATTATTATAGAAATTTGTTTTAAAAATCTTTCGCATATTTCTTGAGAATTTCCGGCAGATAATTGAATAATTTTATTCCCATACAGTGAGTTGATTGCTCGGTATTTTTAAGTTTGTCCTTGGAATATATAAAGTCTGCCGTTCTAGTGTTATACAGACTTTGTTTGTTATCATCTCCTTGAATATGTTTTAAGTATAGTAAATGCCTCAACCCTCGATTAATTAATTAAAAAAATAATTATTGTCAATCTGCATATTATTTGTTTCAACAATAATTTTTCCTGTCATTCAGCTAAATGTAATTCTTAAGAATCATTATTAATTTATTAAAATGTATAACGAAATATCTTCTACTAAATAATTTACTTTTTTTTGTCATATACTTGTATGTTTAATTTGTAATACTGTTTGTAATAATTTTTGCAAAAAAGGAGATTCCGTTAATAAACTTATTTTCTTTTTTTTTCTTTGCAATTGTATTTCTTTTTTTATGAATTAAATTTACTTTTTTATTAAAAAAAGCCTCACACTATCTTTTAATTACTATAAAAAAAACTCGCATAGTTTTAACACTGCTGCGTATAAGAAGCGATCTGATCATTAACTATCTATTATAGTGCAAGTAAACTAATCAAAGATTCCATTAGGAGCGTCACCTTAATAAATCAATGTCTTTAATGCACCAGGAAGTGCCGGTTCATCACTCAAAATCCGGACACAAAGGCAGGCTCTCTCTTCATCGCCGAGTTGACAAAGAAAGTGCGCTCTGCAAGCAAATAATGTCTAAATCGCGTATTGTTGCGAAACGGGATGCAATAATGAGTGGAATACAGTGATTTATTGATAATAATAATAATTTGTTATCTAATTGAAACGAAATAATTAGAAAAAGAAAATTAAATTACAAATGATTTTATTAATTTAATAATAATTACAAAAAATAATTAATTATTGTCAAATTCTTTTATTTAAATAACTGTGACCAAGTAAATTAATCATTTTCCTATTATTACAAAAATTTATATTTTTTACGATTATTCCATTTGTTTTTCTTCTATTCAACAGTAAAGTTGGGCATTATATGGGGTGTTTTAAAATAAACTTTTTTAATTTTGTTGTCCAAAGTCCCATAAAACACTGTTTATCAAATCTTTAAATGAAAACAATGACAAACAATATCAAAATAAAGAATCTAATATTTTGTTGTTGTTTGTCATTGTTTTCATTTTGAAAATTTGATAAACAGGGACTTTGGACAACAAAATTAAAAAAAGCAACATTTCATGCTTTCTTCGAATATGTTATCATGTTTAGGTTTTGAGTTATAATCTCAAACTTTTTTTATTTTGAGACTAAACTATAACAAATCATACATATTTGTAAGCAGCAGAAAATTCTCTATTTAAAAAAAATATATAATAAGATTAGCATTGAATGCCGTAAATTAAATCGGGATATTTGGAAACTTGTCATCCGCCGTCAGTACAGCTCTATCTTATAAAATTATACAGTTGTTTAATAAAGATCTTTTTTGCTTGAAACTATTATATTTTACATCATAATAGTTTGAAGATGAAATTGTGAAGAAATTCGAGCTTAAAGATTTTTTTTTGTTCAGCTCTAGCATTTCCATCTATTAAATATTACGCCATTTATAAGGGATACAGTTTTTAAATTCCATTGAGATTTTAAACTGTGCTCTTCACAAGCGATACATTTTTCAAAATCCATTGTGATTTTGAAAACGTTGCTCTTTGCAAGGGATACTATTTTTAGATTCCATTGCACTTTTAAAAATTGTGCCCTTCACAAGAGATACAGTTTTCAAAATCCATTGCGATTTTGAATACTTTGCTCTTTGTAAGGGATAGTGTTTTCAGAATCCATTGCGATGTTGAAAATTGTGCCCTTTTCAAGAAATACAGTATTTAAAATCCATTGTGATTTACTGACGTAAATGCTGCAGCTAAATAGAGTAAATCCATTGCGATTTTGAAAACTTTGCTCTTTGTAAGGGATAGAATTTTCAGAATCCATTGCGATGTTGAAAATTGTGCCCTTTACAAGGTATACATTATTTAAAATCGACTGCGATTTACTGAGGTAAATGCTGGAGCTAAATAGTAAATCCATTGCGATTTTGAAAACTTTATGCATTGTGAGGGGCGCAATGGATGTTTAAAATTCTTTCACTTTTTTTTTCAACTTAGGCTTTTACGAATTAGTTACGTTCATTTTATTTATTTATTTATTTATTTATTTAACGGATGTCCATTTAAGTAGATATATACATGTCTTAAATCTAAAATAAAATATGAATACTAATACAATTCAAATATAAATACAATAAAAAAATTTACCACTTAAAACTCTTTCACTAGTTAATAAACATTGTTTAAACAACCAGCGAAAGAATGTTTAATATCTATTCTGATCTTCACAAATAATAGAGTTTTCAAAAGTTATTGCTATAAACATTTTATTTCAGCCTAAAGCAAGTGAATGAATCGAGGGGGTTATAATATTTTCTTTTTGTTCTTTTCATATTTTCAGTCGCGTTCACCATGCATTTTCGTTTCCAATAAGGCAAACAATTTGCGAGCATAAATCCCGCATAAAAGTCAATTTCCATTCCGGGAGCAAAACAAAACAAAAAAATACCCCGGCAAATGAAACGAAAACAGCAATTTAATCACGTCCTTACGGGCGTTTGCCTTTTCGTAATTTATCTTTTTTGCAGAAAAAAATGCAGTATTAACGGATTTAATGGCTATTATAATTGCGTTTAGTGAATAGAAACCTTTTTATCGCTTGCGAATTCAAGCGATAGTTAAAAAAAAATGAATTTGTGATAGGATTAGATCATTTTTCATTTTTTTATTTGTTTTTCTGATATTTTTTCTAATTAACGAAATTTTGATTGAAATTATTAAGTTTATCAATCAAGGCTATTCCATACATGAAATTTTAAAATTAAGAGGCATGATATTTTTATCATCTTGACTGCGATGATAAAAATATCGCAAATTTAAGCAAATTTAATGATTAGTATGCATACTTAAATTCTGATGTTAAAAAATATCGCATGTAACGGTAGCTTAATACAACATTTCTATAAAAAAGCCAAATATCCAAAACTTGAACTAAGAAGCTATTATAGTAAAGCCAAGTCTGTACTGTTTCTGCGCGAAGTCTAGATAATCGAAGCTAAATCCGAATTTATTTGATTAATTCATTTTCCGCGTGTTTGTTTATTTGCAAAACAAACAAAAAAATACGTTAAACTTGTAAGGTCAATAAACCCCAATCGATGAAAAATAAGTGAGATGGAGAGGGAGAAAACGGGAGTTGTTAAATAAGGAGGAAAACACGGGGCGACGTTGATGTCGATTAAATTGATGAAAAAGTAAGAAGTGTGATACCTCAAGTCAGACGTGAAATTTCCGAAGCCGGCGAAAGAAAGTCGAGCGAAAAGTTTTATACCCCCCTCCCTTGATACTCGCAGAGAAGAAGGCGAAAATACATTTTTCAAAAATATTTCAATTAATCTAATTGCTTGGAAAATTCAATGTGTTTGTGAAACTTCTCAAAACTCCGTCGTTTAAAAAAAATAGCAGGAAGAAAAAAATGGAAAATACGAATTATCGGATGATTTTCCTCCCCAGCTGGGTGAGTTAATAATTTTATTGTGAATTATAATGTGAAACAGAATTAATATAAGGTTTTAAACAAATAATTATTTATATGTTTAATTAATTTCTCACTTAGGTGAAACATTTTTTAATTAATTCAGGATGATTTAATTGAAATTAAAACACTTGGTTTATTTCACTTATTTATATTTTCTCCAATGTACATTCTTCCCTGAAGATGACCAATGGTCGAAACTAGTTGGAGAAAATATAAATAAGTGAAACAAACCAAGCGTTTTAATTTCAATTAAATCATCCTGAATTAAATAATCATCTATGCGCTGATTCTACATATCTACAAAAAGGAGATGCAATTCTACATAGATGCATTATGTTAATTTTTCCAATTAACGAAATTTCATGTATGGAATGGAGCTATTCCACTAATTATTAAATTCACTTAGACTGTGACGATAAAAATAACGTGCCGGTTAACTTAAACATTTGATGTATGGAATTGCCCCAATTGATAACGTGAATAATTTCATTGAAATATGTTGTTGAGTTTCGTGAGTATATTCATGTATAATTAACACTGTCGTATCCTTTCATCACACTTAATTCTCTAATGGCTGGATAAAATGTAAAGAAAGGATACAACAGTGTTAATTATTCATGAATATACTCACTAAACTCAACAACATATTTCAATGAAATTATTCACGTTATCAATTGGGGCAATTCCATACATCAAATGTTAACGTTAACCAGCACGTTATTTTTATCGTCACAGTCTAAGTGAATTTAATAATTAGTGTGCACACTTAGATTCTAAGAATCTAGATTAAAAGAAATAGCAGGGAAAAAAATGGAAAATCCGATAATTTTTCTCCCCAGGTGGGCGATTTAATAATTTTGGTGTGAATTATAATGTTAAACAAGAGATACAGTTTTCAAAATCCATTGCGATTTTGAAAACTTTGCTCTGTGTAAAGGATAGTGTTTTCAGAATCCATTGCGATGTTGAAAATTGTGCCCTTTTCACTATACTATACTATAAGATATAAAACAAATAGTTATTTTGTAATTATTTATTATTGAGCTGATTATGAAGACTGTTGCATTAATTAAATGAAATTAAAATAATTTCTTTTCTGAAAGTAGAAGTATTATACATTGATTTGAAGACTAACAACGACGTCATTTATAATTACAATAAACTGCAGCAAATCGAGATAGAAGTCCTGCCAGATGCCATAAATTTGTTTGAATTAAAGTCATTGAACTGGACATACAGCTATCAATTACAAAAATACGATTGAATTAGAGAAACTGTATTAAAAAAATGCTTAATGTTTAATTGCATCAAACGCTTTCACTATAAATTGTATGAATTTGTTTTCGGATACCAAGATTTATGGAAATAATTAAAAAAGGACCTGCGGTCGATGGACTAGACAAAATAATATAACATTAAAATAAAAAATTATATAACAATAATTCAGAAAAGCTAACATTGAAGAAAATGATTTTACAAATAAAATTATGTAAAAAAACATACAAGTAAAGCAGGGTTCAGGCGAAAAATGGTTAGTTGGCTAAAACATAAGATAGATTAAAAACAAAATAATAAGATCAAATATTATATCAAGTATTTATAAACCAAAAAATTGTTAATTATTGCAAATAATGATATACATGTAAGTAATATAAATTTGTTTATGGAAAAACATAGTTTTCCCATAATTATTAAATATAACAACAAAAGAAAAAAAAATATAGTGATTTATATCATCTTAAAAGTCTTTCTCTCAGCTATGCAATGTTACTTTAGGCTTAAGCGGTTTCACTATAAACCACGAAAAAAGATGGGGATTTTCCCCTGTATATTGTTGAGCGAATATTCCGTACACGTCTTTGTTTAATTGTTATGACGTCATAATCTTTTTGGAATATCCGCACCAAATGTTTATACGGCCGTTCAGCCCAAGTAAACGGTTGCGAATTCATGTAGACCGTCATAAAGTGCTTAAGCCTATTGTTTGTTACTTAGGTAGCTGAAAGAAAGGACCCGTTGGGGATTAATTGAAAATCTGGCTGGCATGATAGACGTTTCTATTTTTATGACCCTTCATAAAATAAAATTCTTGGAGGCACGGATCCTACTTGTTTTGAAATAATTAAAATATAATATGGTTAAGCCCTAAATAATGCTTTAGGGTGTAATTGAATTCTTGTTATCCCTGCTTAGGGAAAAACGACGATAACACATTGATTAGTTGACGAAAAATAACTTCTGTTAAATGGCGTCCGGCTTTGTCCAAACACTCCTGTAAACGTTATAAGAAGTTGTCCATACTCCTCTAAAGCATTTCATACGGAACCGCTAGAATTTCTTAATTTATTGTTCACGTGAACGTAGTTTGTTTATGCATGGGAACTTTGAGGTTAAAAAAATCAGAAGTTGACAGTTGACATCTCCACGCAACGAAATGAGGTGTCGAGGCAAGGTCTGAATTAAAAATTTCATAGCTGCTTTAGATATATGGCATGTCACCACATCTTGTTGAAACCATGCAGGATTGAGGTTGACGCATCATCTTCTCAATTGTGACAGAAAAAACTCACACTGCCTCGCTACGTAACGATCAGTATTGACAGTGACGGTCCTACCGTTTTCATGAAAAAAGTAATAATGAAGTTTCCACTAATGCCACATCAAACTGTTACTTTCCCGCTGTGAAGAAGTTTTTCATAGAGTTGTGGCTTTTCAGAATCCTAATACCACTATTGATAAATGAAAGTGAGCTTCGTCACTCATGGGTTAGGTTAGATTTTAATGGTCACAGCCGTGAGACTGTTCACTTAGGTCCACAGGGCCCGTTGTGATACCAAAGAGAGAAAGATCCTTCCCCCTATATAACTCAATTGGAGCACATAATGAACCTAATCAGATCATTCACCCTTACAGGCGAGAGATCCGCCAGCTCATTTGCATTGTGCAGACCGAGGTACTTAATTATTTTCTACTCAAGAGCAGGACATTGTCCTAGGTAGTGAAGTACTGTTTCTTTCTCTTCCTCATCCAGGTATTGTCTTCAAAAATCATTGTATTTGAGACTCATCTTGAGTGCACGTCTACCTAGAAGTTAGTGATGTGCACCGTCTTCTTCCTTATACCGATTCTGCTAAGTGAAATTATCGCACATAGGCCACAATTGCTTTGTGTGACACGTGTCTTCTTCCCTTCACCTTAGGTTGATATCCTTTGGTCTCTCAATAATTTCTTGCATTCCGCAAGAGGGATGTCGGAGGAGAGTTTGGTAGATGGGTTCCTCATTCTTGCTCGCTTCGCTTGCGAGATCGTCAGCAATTGAGTTTCCCTTGATGTCACTTTCACCCGGTAACCAAATGAATCGCAAGGGGGATGTCGGAGGAGAGTTCGATAGATGGGTTCTTTATTCTTGCTCGCTTCCTTGCGAGATTGTCAGCAATTGAGTTTCCCTTGATGTTACTGTAATCCGGTAACCAAATGAGTCATAGCTATTCGCTAGCTTGTTGAGCAGATTTCTGCAGACAATGGCCACCTTGGAGGTGCAGTAGGGAATGCTAAATGCCCCAATGACGACCTGGGCATTCGTGATGAACCTAATATGGTTAACCTGAAGATCCTATCCAATCCACTGCCACTCAATGGCCATGATTTTCGCCTGTAGGACGCTGCATTGTTTCGGAAGTCAAAAGTATTTGCTGAGGTTGAATACATGAGAGAAAATTCCACTCCTACTCTGCATTCAAATTTGAAACCGTCAGTAAAGAGCCAGACGTCATTTCCTTGGACAATATTACCCATTTTTTTGTCCGGGAATTTATTTAACCATTACATCAGTTGCCTGATGACGATACTGTGTATCGAAACAATTGTAGCAGTGTTTTTTTACAATAAATCTATGAAACTTAAAAAAAAACGTGTGTTTTACTTGTATAATCAGTTATACAAGGCGAATCATTATTTTTATTATAACTTATAACGAAGTAGAATTTGTTATTAATTATATTTTTCCATTCAAACTCATTAAAGCGACATGAAATTTCTCGAATTTATCCTAATAATACGAGACGTATTTATTATCCAACGTTTTCTGAAGGGGGCCGTTCCCCTTTTTTTGTCGGAAATAAAACTTTTTTTATTAATCCGGCGTGTATGTTTTTCGCAGATTCCGGAGTGGAGTTTTATTTTTCAACAGTGGGGTTCGATTGCCACAATAAAGCAAAGCCAGAAAAAATAGACGCTTGTATTACGGTCAGTAAAGTAAGCGGCGAAAAGTTTCTCCCTTCAACTTTTTAGCGGATAGCGAGGGGCGGACGTAAAAACCGGCTTCAATGGACGTGCATCGTTTGTTTTTTTTTATTATTATTATTTCGCTTCGATATGACTTGAGCTCAGCCCCTCTTTTAGCAATCGATATATTTGTACAATAACAACAAAAATGAGATTAAAGTAGAAATGCACTAAAATATTAAAGTAATAATAATTTTTATATACACAAACATCTTTATTCAGACAAAATGCTAAATGTGAAAATAATTTATTAATTATTTTCAAATCATTTTTATTTTAATATATTTAAATAACTGTGACCAAGTGAGTGAATAATACTCTTTTCTATTTATAATTTAAATTTTATATATAACCTTTTTTACATGCATCCACATAATATTTATTGAAAAACTTACTACAACACCTACATATAACACAAAATATTACAATATGCTATAAGAGTTGGCCAATTGGCTATCGGCCAGTGATCTTTCCGCCCCCTTTTTTATAATTACTGATATGCATAAAATCAATAGCCAATTAACAGATATAAATTGTATATTTCATTTTGTAATTTTCATTATTTATTTTGTATATTTTTTACGAGTAAAATAGAAGCTACTTTAAAACCAAATGATATATTTTTTAAATTTAAGTTAAAAGGCATAGAAACGTAATGGGTTCTTGGATCAAAAATTGTTGCATGATGCAATATATTATTGATATGCAAAAGCAGGTGTAGATTATGTAATTCGATGTCTGGCGGGGTATTTGTCCGGGAAGTAGTTGTTTTAATGTGCATTTGTTTAACGTACTTACGTAGGTAAGTCAATAGTCACAGAGTTAAATGTGGAAATAATTTATTAATGATTTTCAAATCATTTTTATTTAATACATTAAATTAAGTAAATGAAAATAATTAACCCCCATCACAATCCCTCGAATGAATACCTCTATTAATCTACCCAAGTTACACCCATAGACGAACGTTTGGTAAGTTTTTTTCCAAAAATTTGCAAACAAACAATTCCTCCTTAATCAATTCTGTATTCCTCTAAATCCAAACATCCTTCTAAAATATACACACCCTAATTTCAACATTTATCAATTCATCAAAATTAATCAAGACAGTTCAGTCGATTGCCCGACATGAGGTTTTTCTGCCTGTTATTAATTTATATTGATGTGGATTTATAAATATCTGTCTAGTACAGATATTTATACGTTTTATAAATATCTATCCTGTACGGATATTTATAAATCCAGCTGAACTGTCTTGATTTGTATTGATGAATTGATGAATGGTGAGACTTTATAATACGTTTTTCTCGATAACATATTTTTCAAACTACAGTGCACGATTGTCGCAATACGTAGAGTATTGCTGTTTTAACTCAGCCACAGAAAAACCTTTTTCTTGAGAGCTTGACGTAAAAACATTTCAAAGTAGTTAATTTAAAATATTTTTTATAGCGCACCGAACGTAAAAAAATCTGAAAACTACCCTTTTCTCAAATATCGTCATTTTGAATAAAAAAATAACTTTTTCAATTTTGTTCCACGTTAAGCTCCTAAAAATTTGTTGTACTTTTGGACAATAATCTTGTTTTTCATTTCGTTAGCGGTTTACATCACAACATCTTTATTAAGACAATTAAAATTTTATATATAACCTTTTTTTAAATGTTTTATTATTTTGAATTACCATGAACAAATAAAACCGCAATTCTAAGCAAACCAATAAATCCCGCTGCAATTAATGGTGCATGCGCCCGGATTTAACCATTCCGCACATTTCCGCTTTTTCTGTATCCGCATGTACCGCGATCAAATCACAAACGTGACTTATTGCTGGCTAAAACAGAATGCAAATAATATTTCACGTATACACATGTGTATAATATCTTGGAAACTATTTTAATTTAAATTCGAAAGCGAGCCGAGCGTAATTCGACCCTTGTCAGAATGTCGGGCAGTTGATGCAGTTGCAAGGGACATTTAATATACACGTCAAGGGCCGGCTTCAGGTACACACAGGAGAGGAGGGAGAGCCTGAAACTCGCTCGCGTTTAATATTACTAACCCGAAATTACACACACACACACACACACACACACACACACATATATATATATATATACACAAGTTTAAATGCAAATTCGAAATTATTCCACGGAAGTAAAACTAAACTACTCAACAAAATAACCACAACTAATATTGCGTCAACATATATTTAATATTTATAAATAGATATATACAGAACAATGTACAGAATAAATAGTAAAAGTTACTAAATAAAATATATAAGTTATAAATTAATTAAAAGTAATAAAAATGATTTGAAAATAATTAATAAATTATTTTCACATTTAGCTTTATACAAATGCACATTAAAACAACTACTTCTCGGGCAAATACCCCGCCAGACATCGAATTACATAATCCACACCTGCTGTTGCATATCAATAATATATTGCATCATGCAACAATTTTTGATCCAAGAATTGAATTCAATTATAATAATACGTTTATTTATGGAATCACATTTTTACAAAAAATTTCTACAAAAAAATGTTGCGAATATATATATATACAAGGTGTACAGAAAATGAGTGAAAACCTTCAGATAACTCAATTCATTAATTAATTTTGAATAGAAAATCCAAATAAAAAATGTTGTATGGTTCTTCATTGAGGCTCACGAGGTCTTCGGAATTTTAAATATGTGACTATAAATTAGTATTGTTTTTTAAATATTTTGTAAAAAATCAATAGCATTAACAATCAATTAGACACGAGTATAATTCCATTGATGTAAATGATTAATAAATCGGATAATTTTACAATTTTAAAACTTCATCAGAAGCATTCTTTTAATGAAAATAGATCTGGCAACGACGCACGCTCGTTTGTAAAAGAAAAGGTGTATGCAACACCTCCAGCGGATGATGTAGCAGTTATAAACAGGATAAATGCACACTTGTTTGATCCAGCGTTGCCAAATTTATAGTTCTTTTAAGTGGCCCATGAGGCTTAAGGAAGGACCGTGTGACTTATTTTTGTTAATATTTTTATCTAAAAATTAGCCAAAGAGTCACGCTACCTAAAGCTTTTCACTCATTTTCTGTACACCTTGTATATATATATATATAAATAATATTCTAACTGGTATATAAATATAAAATAACAGTGAACAACAATTCAATGTAAAAAAAGTGAATGAATACTCTTTTCTATTTATAAATAAAAGGTGTTTGAAAATAATTAATAAATTATGCCCTCTTTAACTATAGTCAAATTTTGACTTACGTTACGTAAGTACATTATAACAAATCCAAACTTGCTGTTACATAACAGTCACACAGTAGCTGAGGAGGGAATAATTTATTAATTATTTTGAAATTCTTTTAATTTTAAATAACTGTGACGTGTGAATAACTCTTTTTTATTATTCTGCTTACTCAATATTAACATATTTGAAAAAAAAATATAAAAAAATAAAAATAACAGAAAGAGCATTGTTTTGCTTAATTTATAAGAGATATCGTGAACAATTTGAATCTACAAAGTAGACATTCAATCGTTGAGGAAGTAACTTAATGAAACTGGATATTCACAATTAAATAAAAACACAATAGTATTTTATTTTCACTATATTTTTTTATTGTAGAAGTACTGCTACAATTGTTCCGCCAACACAGTGGCATCATCAAGTATCTATAAAGTAAATGATCGACTCGTTATTCCGTTCAATAAACAAAGGAGAATTTATCTTGTTTATGGAAGCAGTAAACGAAATTCTATTAAAATGTAAGAAATTTTGAAATGATTTCACCAATTATTTAAGCGCTAGATGATTCCCACTAAAACAGAAATGAAAAAAAAATGTTTCAACTATTGTTTTCTAATTTAATAAATTATTCAACATAATGATGATAATATTACTGCTTTATGTTCGTTTAGCTTATGCTTATTAAAAAAAAGGTAATGGCAGAATATGACGCACAACGCTGCTAATGTCAAATATTATTAATTTTTCCTTGGCATAAACTAGGAGCGATAAAACTTCCTAGATTTTTCGGTGGGAAATTTAACATTGTTGCTCACTCTGTATATGTTTATAATACTCTGTACAAGTCTGGTAATACAGATATTGCTCTTTCTCTAATGAGAAGTGAAGACAGGAATATTAATTAAGCGCACCTTTTGCATAATTTCAAGTAGCATTGTCAACGATTTGAGTCTACAAGATAGACGACCGAGAATCATTGTTTCGTCGATTAAAGGAAGGCGAACCGAAATAGCCATCACCAGTTATCCATACGCTAGATGAATGTTGGTTTAACGTTTCATTAAATAATGATGATAATTTTATCATATTTGTATTTCCATTTCAGTGGAAAGTGAGGTTTGGAAATTCCTTCAGCAATAACAGAAAAAAGAAAGAAAAAAACGTATATAAATTGAAGTCAAGTTGCGTATAAAGGAGGCAATTTAAGAAAAAGGAGGGGAGAAAAGGCTGGGGTATAAAAATATAAAAAGTGTATATATGTTTTTTTTGTGTATATAAAACATGCGCTTTTCTTCGCGTCCAACATTGACATATGCACCATATGTTGTGTACGGGATGCTTTATCATCGAGCGTCTCGCTCAATTGCCTTTTCCATAACCTCCCCTTAAATGTCTTCCAGACAATGTATTTCTCTTTTTAGAGATATCTGCACGTTTCCTGTTCATTTTCTTACTTCTTTTCCCTCTTATGGAATTTGCCATATTTCATTGTTGGAATAATTATGCGTGTCGGTTATGATAACGAAATGTTATTTTGAAATAAATTTTAAAGAATATTGCCGAAATATGTTCCTTGAAAACGATAAAAAATAACAATGGTAGATTTTTTATTAAACATTTATTTTTTATAATTAAAACACTAACGCTTCACTAAAAACATTTATTTACGCTAAATGTACATTTTGCTTACTCAGTAAGCTATTGATAATGAGCACGTAGTGCGTAAATAAATGTTTTTAGTGAAGAAAGTGTTAGTGTTTTAATTATTTAATTATATTCATCTCTTCACGTAACTCAAACCAAATACATTTATTTTTTATTAAAATTTAATAAAAAAAAAATAAAAATGAATATCTATTAAAATTCTAATTTTGTTGATTTACCAGATAGGAGAAAAAAAAACATATACATTGAAATGCCCGTTTTTATCAACTCAATTATTTCTTGGATCTTGGAGGCGTAGATTTTTTCAGGTTGAACTCATGTGAGAAAATTTCACCTCCTACTCTGCTTTCAGACTTGGAACCATCCGTAAAGAGCTACGCATAATTTCCTTGACAAATCTTATCCTCCACCGATTCTGTTTTGTCGGGGATTTAGATGGAGGTGAAATAAGTTTCTGATTGAAAATTTAATAGGAAAGCAAAATAATTAATAGAAAAAATTGATTCTTGTCTTTTAAAGTTAAAGCCCAGTATTTAGAAGTATATTATCAATAAGTGTGTTATTTCTCACCTTAAAATGGGTTAAAATCATTTCTCCACACTCTTCTTCATTTTTTTTTTTCAAATTGGAGGCGTTTGCGAATGAATTGAATATGACGGCACTTTAACGTTTTATTTGTGATTAAATTAATTATTTCAATGATTAAAATCTCTAAGGGATTTTATTAGTTTAACGAAATTCTTCCGCTTATAAAATGAAAACCAGAGGTCCTACAATAATAGTTTTATAACAGAAATTATTTATTTTCCAAGATCTACAACTTACAAAGTAAAAAACTGGGAGACAGCTATCAGTCTTCAGTGGGATATCGATAACCTCATTAAAGATCCTTCCATGACCCTGTTTGCTAATATTACCGACTGAGTTGATTGTAATCGCTGTAGTAGCTGCAGCATACATACAATAAAGGTCAACAGGAGCTACGTATAATATTACATGTAGCACTTTAGAGGGAGTAGATCTGACCTCGCCCGTTATGAACAGTTCTATTGATCTCTGTACCTTACCTAGTACTGTCTGGTGAATTTTCTTAACAAGAGCAGTCCACAAGACGACAGCTCTGTAGAATGGTATTGATCGTGTACATCCAGTGGACAGCGCTTGCTTTCAGTCCCCAGTTCTTGCTCACTGCTCGTCTCCTCGCCTGAAGTGGTCCAACCACCTGGGATAGCTAGGTTTTCCGATAGTATTTTCCTGAACTGTCTGGCCTCAGAGGCTTTCTCAATCTCATTGCGGAAAGTTCTCCATTAGGATCTATTTACCTGTAAGACAGCCTTTTTGAAGGCTCGGATAATGTCCTTGTACAGAGATCATTCACTGATTCGTTTTGCCCTGTTTAGAAGCCTATTACTCTCCTTTCTTAAGTAGGATATCTCGTAGTTCTACCATTTAGGCGTTTTTTCTTCCTCTAGAGATTTTTCCAGAACTGGCTACGTACAGGCATATGTATGGGTAGTTACCAAGCAATCCAACTCCGCCTCATTGCATACCAGGCAGACCTTCCAGATAAAACTCTAGTGAGGACGGTTCTATAAGGGTTTGTTAATCTTTTGTTGGTGATTATAGAGTTCTCTGGGATTGGCACATCCATCTGAAAATCTATATACTTATAGTCGGAGAAGGAGCTTTCACCAATTGCCTTACAATTTTTTACTTTGCGCTGCGCTTGGTCCAAGACTAACGTTATATCTAGAACCTTGCATCTATTAGAAGCAATAAACATGGGTTCGTAACTAATATTACATATGGAAAGGTTAGTGGCCAGATTAAAATCACGTAGCAACTAACCTCTCCCGTTTGTGTCGGAGTTCCCCCATATGGTGTTTGCGTCAGCTCCAATAATGAGATCCACCCTCTTTCGGTCAGCTTCTCCCACCGCATTTACTAGTCCTCTGAGGCAATTCCAATGTCATAGGTAATGGAAGACGAGGCCTTCCAAAGTAGGTAAGAGCCACTGTCACTATCCATGGAGACGACAGCTTGGTCACCGTCGATGAAAGAAGAATGCAGAGTGCCTTTTGTTAATAATGATACACGATCTTGATTTACCTACCCCTTGTTTGTAATAATAACAATAATAATAATAATATGATTTATTTATTGCCCAACAGACACCATTAATAGGACGATGTATTTATATAAGAAATACAGTACTAATTCTATAGTTACAAATTTACTTTTTGTTTGTAAATTTGTAACTCTAGAATTAGTACCTTATTTCTTATATAGAAAAAAATAATAGACCTTGAAGTCATTAGACCCCAGTCAAATCTTCTACGATCAATGGTTTATGTATCAGGGCTACATAGTACCCATCCCTTATTAGGGTAAGAATTAGCACAGCCAAGGCTGCCTTATAGTGATGCAGGTTTATTTGAATCATCTTCGCCATCTTACCGCTTTAGGGGTTGGCGGCCATGGTTTTTAGGTCGCCATGTTCGGATCTGAAAGAGGGAATAAGATCTAAGTCTCCTTTACTCTGCCCCATCTTCTACAAGTACGCCCGCAGTGGCTTATAGACTCTAGATCAGGCTCATTATTCACATCCGAGTGGAAACCAGTTTCGACATCAGGGTGTGGTTCTGATTCCACCGGCTTCTCAGAGGCCGCCTCTTTCTTGGTATTAACGAGCTTTTCTATAAATATTGAGAGAGATAATAATAAGTAATAATAATAAGTCTTTATTGCCCAACAGGAAATATACATCCCAATTACAAGACAATATACATAAATCCAGACCCAAAAACATAGCAGATCATATCCCTTCCACTGGTCTCTAGAAGGGCGATGGACTCCTTATTCACGGTCACGTCTGGTGTTGCTCTTCGCCTCCCCTATACTGACCCCAAATCAATCATTCGTCGGCAACTCCAAGTTGCTCATACGGATGAATTCCGCAATCGTTGGCGCAGTCTCAATCGGCATCCAGGCCCTACAAAGAGGTCTGTTCGGGATCCCTAGTAACAGCCTCGATTGCAGCACCTGGCAAGACCTCACAGATTTCCCTTCGGCTAACCTGAACAGATCAACCTGCGTTTCGACATCTCGGAGCCGAGCCTAGATTAGATGTCCTTATATACTTTTAGGAGGGCTACTTCTACCAGCTGCTACTTTTTGAAGATGTCACTGTAAGTGCGGCCAGGTGTAGTTTTCGGAGAAGTCCCAGCTCTCACTCTTTTAAGACATGGTGGGGTCGTTGCCTCTTGGGCGCACTTGAGCGTTTCGATCGCAGCAGGGTTCTCCCCGTGTTCCACAATTTTTTTTCCTAGAAGATTTCAGAGACTCTTTCTCCAGGTTTGGTCTCACGAACGGACTCAAATTTCATATGGATTCGGTGGTCCGCTCTTCAATTCCTGAAAGCTCTTGCAGAGGGTCTCAGGTCTTTATTCAATGCCTTCACCCTAGCCTACCCCGACTTTTTGATGTCCTTTTCAGATACAACGTGTTTACCTTTAAGGCCTGACATAGATGTACAATATACAAACAAAGTTAAAAAAGGGTTTTATTTAAAATGTATATCCAAGTGAAAGCCTTAACAATTAACAAATTAATTAGGTTGGTAAAGAGGCTATCGTGGGTTTTTGGGGGAATAACAAATAAATTATACATACAAAGTCGTAGGCTTTCCTTATGTCGAGAAAAGCAATGGCCGTTTTTAGTCCTTCCAGGTAAGGGAAGTCCGAAGTGGTTCAGGTAAAAAGAGACAAAAGTGGAAACAATCAACCTGATTGGGACAACAAACAAAATGAGAATATCTTTCGGGATAGGAGTAATAATAGTCCTTCGAGGTGTGCTCTTTGAATGTTGGAAGTAAGGATTGATAACGGGATCGAGATTGAACGGTGCTTCATAAATCCGAATTGGTAGGGTGGAATTTTGCCATTAATTATGTTTTTTATTATTATTATTATTTTCTTTTATTTATTGATTCTTAATTTTATATTCATATTTATTAATAATTCTTTCATTGCTTCCAACTCACAAGAGCGTCGAGCTCATTTTAAGATTCCTCCTCATTCAGTAATTCCACGTACCTTATAGCATACGTGATCTCGCGTAATGAACTCATTTATATGTCGATGATATTTGAAATTAAAAGCTGTGATCGATAAGAGGGGACGCGAAGAAGGAGAGCCTCCGTGTTCTCTTTGTGAACTCGCGATTAAATGACTCGTGTTATGGATTTTCGCCGACGCAAATAATTTCTTACTTGAAATGTACATGCACAGAATAGTGGCCAGAAAGGATGTGGTAATCTTTAGGTTGTTAGTTTTTACTAAAAAAAAAAAAAATAAGGACAACAATTTGAATTCTTTTTCATAACATCTCGCGTCGTTGAAATATTGAATCTGTATCTAGAAATTCCTATTATTATTTATATAATTTTGATGAAATCAATCGAACTTACAATAAAATACACAACTCTTGAATTAATTTCTCACTTAACACTTGATGAAACATGTTTAAACAATTAGGGGAAAAATTACGTGTTTAATTTTTACCTAATTTATTATCAATTTAATCGGATTTTATAAAATTTTATATATACAAGATGTACAGAAAATGAGTGAAAAGCTTTAGGTAGCGTGACTCTTTGACTAATTTTTAGATAAAAATATTAACGAAAATAAGTCACACGGTCCTTCCTTAAGCCTCACGGGCCACTTAAAAGAACTATACATTTGGCAACGCTGGATCAAACAAGTGTCCATTTATCCTGTTTATAACTGCTACATCATCCGCTGGAGGTGTTGTATACACCTTTTCTTTTACAAAGGAGCGTGCGTCGTTGCCAGATCTATTTTCATTAAAAGAATGCTTCTGATGAAGTTATAAAATTTGAAAAATATCCGATTTATTAATCATTTACATCAATGGAATTATATACGTGTCTAATTGATTGTTAATGCTATTGATTTTTTACAAAATATTTAAAAAACAATACTAATTTATAGTCACATATTTAAAATTCCGAAGACCTCGTGAGCTTCAATGAAGAACCATACAACATTTTTTTTTATTTGGATTTTCTATTAAAAATTAATTAATGAATTGAGTTACCTGAAGGTTTTCACTCATTTTCTGTACACCTTGTATATATTTTTTTTTTAATTTCCAGTTTATTTATAACATATACAAATACAATTTTACAAAATGTGTATTATAATAACTAAAAATTGAACACGTGGTTTGTTTCACAATAAATTTTAAATAAATTTATTTTATTCGTTGAAAATGATGTAAAAATCGAAATTAGTGATAATAAAATATTATTCAGGCAGAAAGACCTATGGCCGATAGTCAATTGACAAGAAACATTTACATTTTCAAAATATTTTATATTGTTATTAATATTATTATAAACTCAAAAATTTTGTCAATAAAGATGTGTAACTAACTAAAATATTATTTATTTTAAATTTGTTGTGAAACAAACCACGTGTTTAATTTTTACCTATTAAAGTACACATTTTGTAAAATTTGAATGGCATAAGTTATAAATAAATTGGAAATTTAAAAAAATATAAAAATTTTATAAAATCTGATTAAAGTAAAAAATATCCTTTTTTCACATTTTTGTTTTTCTCCCATATGAATATATGTAGATAGTTTTGCATGATAAATATATAAAAACACATAATAAATTCGTCTTCTCCTCGAATCCTTATACCCTTTCAGATTTCGAATACATAATAAATTTAAAAAAAATCTCTACATGTTGGATCAGATTAAATTTAAAAAAAATCTGTACATGTTCGAGTTAATTCTGAATAGAATTTATGATCTTAATAAATTATATCAAGTTTATTAGTTCTCAAGATTTTAAATTCTCTTTTGAATTAATCCGAACATTTAGAGATTTTTCGAAAATGTAATCTGCCTTTGTTTATACATATATATATATATATATATATATATATTTATATATATATATACAGTAATCTTTATTGATAGATATTCATATATTTTTTTTTATTTACATAACAGATATAACAAGTTATAGTATACATACAGTAATCTTTATTGACAGACATTCATCAATCAATTGACTCTCGACCTGAGGCTTTTCTACCAGGCGTGGAAATTACCCATTTTAATCAAATTGTTATGAGAACAAAACGACAATCTTTAATGGCCATTGTCATACAGTGATGACGTGGGATAGAGATGATGTCGTTTTTTTTTATTTCGAAGTGATGTTAAGGTTAGGGTTATGTTTTTTTTATTGGTATATTTCATTCTTATCAACAGAATAATCAATTTACACTTAATTTAAATATTTCCATCTTTGTTTCAACCCCAAGCGAATTTAACTAAAATGCAACTACAAGAAAGAACCAATTCATTCAATTCACTAGCCGGGCATTTCAATAAGTTCGTTTCAGCAGCCTCGTCCTCTTTCCCCACTCTCTCTCTTTCTTTCTTTTTTGTTTT
This sequence comes from Philonthus spinipes, assembly GCA_963082785.1. NCBI lineage: Eukaryota > Metazoa > Arthropoda > Insecta > Coleoptera > Staphylinidae > Philonthus > Philonthus spinipes. Next base: position 8,259,009 of record OY720314.1, read on the forward strand.
GTTCGCGCCTTTCAGGCGAGAGGCCTAGACACTTGTCTGAAAGGACCGCGTTCATTTATCGGGATCAAAGAAATTGCTGTATTCAGCCGGGGTTACCATTTTGCCGGAAATCTCATTGTATCGAAACAATGTGTCAAATGGGATTAAATTAAATCCTCCGGGAGTGAGTGACTGAGTGAGTGGGGAGGGGGTTGCGACGGCCGTCCTTTAATTGGTACATACAAATTAAAACCGTTCGTTTCAAGGATAAACTTTCGGATAAAATGGAATGCATAATTATTTTGGGGTGAGCGCGCGCTTTGGATTGATTCAGTTGGAATTTAAATGCGTTTTTTTCCGTGGATTTTGTTGGGGACAATTCTAATTGATTCAATTTATTTTATTTGTTGATTGTAGAAAGGAATAGAAGAGAAGTTTGATAATAATTTGTGTATACCACTTATACTTCGTTATAAAATTATTTGCCCGGGAAGTAGTTGTTTTATTGTGCATTTGTTTAACGTACTTACGTAGCGTAAGTCAAAAGTCAAAGAGCTAAATGTGGAAATAATTTATTAATTATTTTCAAATAATTTTTATTTAATTTATAAAATATATTTACGAAAAAAGCTTTATTTTTATTCATACGAGAATATTTCATCAAGTGTTAAGTAAAAAAGTCCTTTGTTATAATAGCAAGGCAAAATGAACAGAAAGTACTAAAAACTATACTAGAATTAAGGGCTAATTTAGTTCTCCGCCCTCAAAACTATAAACCTCATCTTAAAAATAATATAGCAATGCCAAATGAGAAAAATGCATTAAAACATGTACCAGAATTACGGGATAATTAAGGGATATTTTAGTTCCCTATTCCCGATTTTTGTGCTCCATCCTTATTGGAGGATGTTGTTTAAGTCCTTTTCAGAATAAGAAAAAATAATCCTTTCTGTTGTTTTTGCTTTATTTTCAATTTTGTATGAAAAATCATTTTCTATGGAAAATGTAGAAAATACAAAAAAATATAAATTAAGCAGGCAGAAAGACCGATGGTCGATAGTCATTTTCTGAGGCTTCAATTTTTTCAATTTACTTTATTAACGGAATCTCCATTTCCAAATTACAATTATAATTACATATTAAAAAATTTTATAAGAAAAGTGTGACGCTCTAAAAAGATTACAAAACAAATGTATAAAAAAGGCAAATTACCAATCACAAATTACGACAAAATACAATTTCTCAGAAATAAAGATTTTCTATATATATATATATATATATATATAAATTAAGAGGGCAGAATTTTATGAAAATATTTGTTTTTTATATTGTTAGGTTATACAAAATGAATTATTTTTTGTTTCAGATAATAATGATTTAGTAGAAGCATAATTTAATTAAATAAAATGAAACAAAGATGATTCACACATTTGCAGTTATTTACATTACAATGAAATTAAACAATGAAAATTTAGCAGTTGGAAAAAGGGATTGATCGAATTTTATTGGTCAGAAATTTTCCTTGTTTAATTTCATTGTAATATAATTTAATTATTAGGTAGGTAGCTTCTCAAAACTTTCTGGTCGTTTTATTTAAAACGTTTTCCTTTGCTGTTTTGAGTATTTTCGAATTTAATAACTTATTAAAATTTGAAATAATAATTTACTGCAATTTCATTAAAAATTGTATTAACTGTTCCCCATTTTTTTTATTCCTTCAAAGTGATTTTGAGTGAATCGGTGTCATCCGGGGTGCATTAGCGGCACCGCCCAGACGTGCGAAAAAGTCAAAGCGCGGGTGAAATATGGGCCACATTTCACCCCGAAACTTCATAGGAAATATACATTAGGATGATATTTTTTACTGATTATCTTCCCTTTCCGGCCATTCCGGCACCGCAACGCGGAATGTATTTCCACAATATAAAACCCGATTTATTGCTTTCCAGAAGAAGATTTGTCCTCGTAATGGCGTCACGTCCGCTTCACAAAAAAATAGTTATAATAAAAAAAAATGAAAGGAAATTGTTAAAATGAGCGACAACTTCTCGTTGAGTGAAAATTGTAAGAAGTTATATAATTAGAACAAATTTCGTACTGAGAAAAAATGGGCAAAAAATTATCGCAAATAAGAAGACCATAATAACGCAATATTGGTTTTGTCCTAGTGTTACCGGCGATTAATTTTAATCGTCGTCAACGAAATTAAAATTTTCAATTTTAATTTTTTTTTTGTATAAAATGAGTTTTGGCCAGCACTCTACCTGCCGGCCGCCGCGGATTAACCATCGGGTCAACATTTACCTGACCCGAGGTTAGAAGATCACCGCCCGGCCCTCCGGATTATCGTGCAGCAATTAGGGCCCGAGCAGCAGATTAAGACGCCCAGGGAGAGGACACGGGCCGCTGTTGCAATTTGAAAGAAGAGAGATTACAGATTAACGTAATTCTTTCAAATTGCATTTTAACGGTTGGATTTAAGAATTCGCTGGAAATAATTATCTTGTTTACAATAGTTATTTTCCAGTGAATTCTTTGCCAACGGCCACGTGGTCCTCGAAAATCATCCCTACTCTAGACGATTTTCGGTGTTTAAATACGGGATGCATCCACCCAGATCTTCAGTCCACTCTGGTGCTGTACAGGGGGCAGCATGTGGATTCAAGAGGAACTTTTGTTCCTCGAAATTTAACCTTCTTTCTGAGACAGGAAACTCTGACCGACGCAGACGCCGGATGTTCCAGACGTCGTTCCTGCCAGAAGAAGTCGACTCCAGGACCAGTGCTTCCTGAAGTCCACCAACGCCAAGCTACACGGTTACTGGTGTAACCGTCTCGACGCCACACCGACGCTACTAGTGTAGTGTCCTTTGCTGTTGCCGGATCCAGTCCAATTCAGGAACCTGCCGACTCCAGGAAACTCAGCCCGACGCCGACGTTAGCCGTTCCGCCGTCGTTCCTGCAGTCAACATCGACGCCAAGCACCTAGGTTGCCAGTACAACCGCTTCGACGTCAACACTACGAGGGTAGTGTTTGTTCCTGCCCCTGGATCCAACCCCGACGCAATAACCCACGGACTCCGACGCCGAATTCCGACGCCGATCACAGGACGCCAAACTGCCGCCTGAACGACGCTTCCATTCAGACGCCGACGCTACATCAGGTCTACCTACATGTACACTGCGTGACTACTCTCTCTGTTTTTTTTTGTTTGTTTTTTTTTGCTACTTTTTTTTTGTAAATAAATTATTTAAAAACCAATTGTGTTTTAAAGGTTAGTTGCTTTGTCTTTAAATCAACCTGAGCTAGTTGATAATCAGCGTGAGGTACCTTCCCTCCCGTTGACACTAGATGGCGCTGTTGTCACTAAATCAAGGTCAACTCATTTTCTTTTTAATGAAGAGCTTTTCTTTAATACATAATCAAATTCAATTATAAAATAAAAATTTACGTAGCTTACTTTTTCGTTGATTTTGCATTCTACATGCGAATAAAAATCAAATTCAATTAAAAAATAAGAATTTACGTAGCTTAAAAAGTAAGCTACGTAAATTCTAATTTTTTAGACTAACCTTTATTATAGAGTATATACTCAATATTTGTAAAAATGTAATTGTTTGAATAAATATATTGTGTATGTATATAAAATAGAAAATTAATTCATAAAATGGTTATTATGAATGCTTGTAAAAACATTTCTATTTTATATACATACACAATATTTTTATTCAAACAATTACATCTTATTTTCTAATTGAATTTAATTATGTAATAAAAATAGGGTTGTGGGGTCGTTTATGGATATTTAAAATCATGAATAATGCTCGTCACATTCAATCGCCATTTTTGTGAAATATTTTTTACATTTTGTAAAATTAATATGGTTTAAATTTAAAGTACATTTATTTTATTATATATATTAATTCTGAAAACATCGATCGGCTTGCATAATATGAAAATAAATATTAGAATTTTTATAATTAAAACAAATTTGATACTGAGAAAAATAGGCTTAATGACCTGAGCAAAAAATAATCGTAAATAAGGGGACCATAATAACGCAATATTGGTTTTGTCCTAGATGGCGCTGTTGTCGCTAAATCAAGGTCAACTCATTTTTTTTAATGAAAGCATTCAATTAAAAAATAAGAATTTACGCAGCTTACTTTTTCGTTGATGTTGCTTTCTGTGAATAAAAATCAAATTCAATTCAAAAATAAGAATTTACGTAGCTTAAAAAGTAAGTTACGTAAATTCTTATTTTTAAATTGAATTTGATTATGTAATAAAAATAGGGTTGTGCGGTCGTTTGTGGATGTCTAAAATCATGAATAATGCTCGTTACATTCAATCGCCATTTTTGTAAAATATTTTTTTTACATTTTGTAAAATTAATATGGTTTAAATTTAAAGTATATTATTTTATATTATAATTCTGAGAACATCGATCGGCTTGCATAATATGAAAATAAATATTAGAATTTGAAATTAAACACGTAACTTGAAATTGTTAAAATGAGTGACAACTTCTTGTTGAGTGAAAAATTGTAAGAATTTATATAATTAGTAATTGTAAGAATTTATATAATTAGAACAAATTTCCTACTGAGAAAAATAGGCATAAAAAAACGTTGAATGCATGGCATTGTTAAAGGTTACACAAAGTCAAAGTTCAATTTAACTCCGTTAAGTAAGGAAGGGTTTTCTCTGATGTTTCATGTACTGAAAACCCTTTCTTGTTAATCTTATTTTCTTTGGTTTGTTCAAGAAAAATACCATTAATATTAAAGGCAGAATATTATTAAAAAAACACTTGGTTAAATTTCACTAATATTAGTGAAATGTAACCAAGTGTTTTATATTTTTTTTAAATAATAGTTAAATATGTTTCACCAACTAAAGAAAGAGAAACTTAAATAGAAAAGAGTATCTATTCACTTGGTCACAGTTATTTAAATAAATTAAACAAAATTTTTGAAAATAATTAATAAATGATTTCCACATTTAGCTGTGTGACATTTTGACTTACGTTACGTAAGTACTTTAAACAAATGCACATTAAAACAACTACTTCCCGGGCTAATACCCCTCCGGACATTGAATTACAAGTAACGTAAGTAAAAATGTCACAGAGCTGAAACTGGATATAATTTATTAATTATTATCAAATCATTTTTGTTTAATTTATTTAAATAACTGTGACTAAATGAATAGATACTCGTTTCTATTTAACGAGACATTCAAAATATATTAAAGATAGAGAAAAGTCAATATATGCTTCCAGAGGTCAATTTTTGTATTAATGTCATGCACCGTATCATTTTTGTCTATCTTCAATTGTTTTCGAATTATATATCAGTAGTCAAATTTAGCCAATTTAGAAATATTAAGATAACTTCTTTATTTGAAAATAGATATCTTATCAAATAAAGAAGTTATCTTGCAGTAAAAATATTCTTAATGCACTTTTAGATGAATACGATGATGTTATTATATTTTGTCTTAAGTTTAAAAGTTCAGAGATATAAGATAAAATTGTTTCTTTTAAATGTAAATAAATTCACTATCATATAATTGCGTATCCGATTCGGTAGCGCGCAGGTTAAGCGTCAGGCTAGTAAGCCGGGGTCTCTGGTTCGATTCCAGGATTGGGCTGGTCGTTGTAAGAATGGGTTCTATGGTTAACTAACCGATGCCCATGTGTGAGTGATGAAAAAAAAAAAATCTCGGGAAGTAGTTGTTTCAATGGATGTTTCTAAAACTTACAGTGTAAGTATTTTTTTGCAGTTGGAAAAAGGGATTGATCAAATTTTATTGATCATTGCCAAAAATTTTCCTTCTTTAATTTCATTGCATTTTAAATTACTGCAAATGTGTGAATCATCTTTGTTTCATTTTATTTAAAAAAAATGCTTTTGTTTGAGAGTTAGCGATTGGCCATCCTTGTCCTATCCTTTTTTGATCACAGTGTTTTGTACCCCGCGCGTTAACTAGAGAGGTGTCGCGAAATGGACTCGAAAGATGGACGTTGGATAGTTAACATGTGGGTAGTTATGGTCTGCAAACAAGTAAAAGGCGCCTGAAAAGAGGCACGCCAACCAAGCTCGGCAACCTTAGAAGGCCTTACAACCCCCCTGACTGTCCCAAGGTGGAGGAGATTGACAGGAGAGTGCGTTCCTTTCGCTCTATAAACTCCTGCTCACCAGCCAATCTACCGCACGCTGCCAGTTTCGCTTTTCTTATTTGAAGAGCACCCCCCTCGTCGCTGGTAGAAAGCAATAACCTCGAAACAGCTTTAATTTAAGCTTTTCAAATATATATATATATATAGTATATAGTAGAATAGTATTATAAATTATATATATATATATATATATAATTTATAATACTTTTATTTAACCTCACTTGTTAATTTTAAGTTTTTCGATTAGTTTAATTAATTTTATGAAGTAACCTTGATGAGTCCTGGACATATTGAGCCATTCAACAATGTTTTCGGAAATTTTCACCAAGCGAGACTTTCGTTCTTCACATTGAAGTCGCTGGTAGAACGCAGTAACCCCGCAACAGCTTTAATTTAAGCTTTTCAAATATATATAATTTATAATACTTTTCCTCAACCTCACTTGTTTATTTTAAGTTTTTCGATTAGTTTAATTAATTTTATGAAGTAAACTTGACGAGTCCTGCACATATTGAGTCATTCAACAATGTTTTCGGAAATTTTCACCAACCGAGACTTTCGTTCTTCACATTGAAACACACAATAAATTAGAATTGCAAATATATAAAATGCATTTAGCCAAACTGAATTCGAGTCATCATCGAGGGTAAACGTTTTATATTCATAGAAAACAAGTTTATGAATGCGATCAATTGGAATGCGAAACGCACGCGCGCCCTCTCTCCCCCCGCCGCCCTTGACGCCGAAATTAAAATGCAAATTTTAAACGGCGACGTTTTATCCCCCTTGAAAGCCCCCGTCGGCCTTATCAGAATGAGAAAAAAAATGAGAAGACGTGTGCGGGGGTGTCGGTTATAAAATAAAACCGTTAAAAGACGAACGCAAGCCATGAAATTAGTCTGGAAGTGCGTTTAAATTTATTAATTAAATGCTTTTTTTATGGTCTTGAGAACGAGGATTAAATTAGTTTTATGAATAATTTGTTATAAAACAACATCTGTTGTTAGGAAAAAGGTAAATCGTGAAATTTGTTTGAAAAGTATCGGCGATGGGAGTCACTGACCATAAATCCTGACGGGAGGATGAAGGGAAGAAGACCTGCACCAATTATTTTCAATTTGCAATAATATTGAAATGTATAAGTATATAAAAATATTGTTGTAAAATAAGTATTAATTATAATAAATAAAAGACGACGCAAGCGCCATCTTTTGCTAAATTTCAAGTGAAATCGTCAACGATTTGGGTCTACAAAGTAGACGACCGAGAATCATCATTGTTTCGTCCACTGAAGGATAAAGAACTTGTCCTGTCAATGAGAACAGGAAACTAAATTCATATTTAATGAAATGTTCAGCCACCATTCATCTAGCGTATGGATTTTTTTTTACCATTTCGGGTTTTTGAACCTCATCAGACTAGTGTGTTCCATGTGCGTCATCTTATACCGAGCGTCTGGGATAAGTGGTGAACATAGGAATTTAACATGTAAAATTAAATATGTGTAAAAAATAGCTCCCGTATTAATTTTATAGAAAAATCGCAAAGGAATATTTTTTAGAGCATTAAAATCTGTATTAAATGTATATATTTAATTTACGTTTGTACCATAATCCACCTCAAAAATAATAAAAATGAGTTGAACTACTACTTAAGTTTCGACTTTTGGCATAATAATTACAAAAAAGTTAAATTTCTATATAAAAACTATGCTCCAGCGAAAGAAAAATGTAAAAAGTCAAAAAATGTGTGAGTTTTTTTTAGCAGATTCCATGCGTTTCACAGCCGCCTTTAATCTATAAGCGAGTTACAATTATATATATATATATATAAGGATTAGTGTGAAGTTGAGAATTAGTTTAATGTGAATAAATAAATTGATTAAAATATTACAAAATTTCAAAAGCTAAATATGATTCCTCGTTTAACAGATTAACGAGAAGATTATTCTTTTGAAAATTTAGGCGGATTTAAGATGGTTTAGCTTTGTACTTATCGTACAATTATGTAAAATTTTCATGTTTTGAATTTCGGGAAATGATTGTTTACCATCTAAAGCGTGGTTTTAATTACCATGTAGTTCCGGTTGCAATCATCATGATAATTATAATTTATTAATATTTCAATTTTGTAAATTAATTTGTTTTCAAATTCTTTTAATTTAATTTAAATAACTCCAACCAAGTGAAGAAATGCCAATTTCTTATTACTCTAGAGGAATATTCCTGTTATTTGTAATAATTTTTGCAATTTCATTTAGCTATTTTATTATATTTGATCTCGCCCATTACTTACAATATTTACATTCTCATTTAGAAGTAGTATTAGTCGAAATCAATTATTAATACATGTATAAAATAAATATGAGTAGATTATTAAAAACCAACCAATAAGACAAATAGGCTGAATGACCTCCGGTCGATAGCCGATTCATCTACAGAATATAATTCTAATTTTTGTATATTATTGTACATACATATACACATTTGAATAAAGATTGTTGGTTAGTTAAGTTGAACAATGTACCATTTAATAAAAACCTTTGTCATGAGTTTGACATATATCATGAACCTAGTTTCAGCAAAAAATAAATATCTGGGCTGATATTTTTAATAATAATATTATTGGGTCTTTTTAAATTTATTAAAAAACATTATAAATTATCTTAATAATGAATAAATGATTTTTATTTCACTAATTACGTATTATTATTATGATTTATCCCAAACGACAAGCATGCATTATAATTATTTTTCATCATTTAAATTTCTTTGGTAGCATTTCGATAATATGGATTCATATATTAAATAAAAATGATTTGAAAATAATTAATAAAATATTTCCACATTTTCTATTTATAATATGGATTCAGGTACAAGCATTAATTAAATGGGCACATTTAATACAGTTTTTAATATTCTAAAAAAAATATGTCCTTACTATTTTTTTCTGAAATTAATAGGGGAACTAATAATTACACATATTTAATTTTACATGTTAAATTCCTATGTTCGCCCCTTATCCCAAACACTCGGTATATAACCACAACACAATTTCCCTTCAGCCGCCTTCATTAAGGCATTGCACATGGAACACACTAGTCTGATGACGTTCGAAAAAACCGAAATGGCCATCACTAGTTATCCATACGCTAGATGAATGCTGGCTGAACATTTCATTAAAAGTATTAATTGTTAAAAAATAATTAAACATTTATTTTTATTTCTTCTACAACGAATAATAAATTACTTTTAATTTCAGTCACTTGTCTGAAATCTATAACTAGTCGCCATTTTTTTTCTCGACCATTGTTTTTTTTTTTGTACTATTAGAATTGAAGAATTGAGGGTTCTATAAACAATTCATTCAAAAGTATTAATTGTTAAAAAATAATTAAACATTTATTCTTACTTCGATAACGAATAATAAATTAGTTTTAATTTCAGTCACTTGTCTGAAGTCTATAACTAGTCGCCATTTTTTTTTCTCGACCATTGTTTTTTTTTGTACTATTAGAATTGAAGAATTGAGGGTTCTATAAACAATTCATACCAGATCAGTATCCTTTGTCAAGAATTAGATCAACTTGGTGCGAAATGGATTTGAGTTCTAGACGTAATGTCTGCATTCCATCAGATTCCCTTAGCAAAAAAGCCACGAAAAATTACAAGTTTCGTATGAAATAAATATGAATAAATTATTAAAAATCAAACAATAAAACACAGATTAGATTGAATAACTATAAATTCTCGACTAGTTTCGGGTTTTATTCGTTGATTTTTAATAATCTATTCATATTTATTCAATACAATATGAACTACCAATGTCTAAATATTAAAACCATTAATTATATTAAAATTACAAGTTTCAATTCTGACTGGCGTCTTTAAATTTAAACGGCTGCCATTTAGATTATCAGTAAGACATTAAAGTCTAGAAATGAGCTAATGGTTTCTCAACGACCATCATGGTATTCAGAATTTCGTATAAGCCTGGTTGTCATTCATTTCGTTTCAGATAGCATCAAATTCTAAAAGCGAGCTAATGGTTTCTCAAGATCCTCCATGATATTCGGAAATTCCTAAAAGCCTGGTAGACAGGCGTTTCCGACAGCATTAAAGCCAAAAATCGAGCTGAATAGAATCAAGAACAAACGAAGTTGCTTGTATCGACAATGAGTTAAGACACGTGTTTTGCATTATTTTTCTTGGCTATACACAAACTTTACAAGACAATCCATTCAAAAACAGATTCTGTGTATCCAAAATTACAATTCACTGTTTTTAAAACGCAATCCCTTACTGAATCACACGCCCCGCTGCGCCGATTTCGCAATAACTTTTCAGTCCATTATTACACCCAATAAATTGTGCCATAATCAAAGCCCAGTTGCACACGCAATATGTAACACGCTGCTATGACCGCAAATTCAATAACATATTTGCTTCGATACAAACGTAGTCTATGTATCAACTGAGCACTGGGATAATCCATTGGCCACGATTCGAAATTAATGTTTATTGCGCCATTCGTGTAATTAGGATGTGAATGAGAGGTAATTAGTTAAATGTTATTTGTAAAATGCTCGTGTTCTTGATTATTTAAAAAATATTTTTTTTTTACATACATAAACATCTTTATTTCTGAGATTGGAATATACAGTTACAATACAATATCTAACAATACACCAACGTTCATAATATATTTCCAACTCTGAAACTGGCTATCGACCAGTGGTCTTTCAGTCTGTCTTTGTTCAGTCTATGTCTGCTTTTAAAAATCGTGATCGCTCACGTCATTGTCAAGGTCCGGTTGATGTAATGAGATGAATTGATAAATGGCGCAGTGGCGATATCGTAACCAACGAGGTTTTTTTTATTTCAACGCAAAGAATAATATTGTTTAATGAAATGTTCAGCCACCATTCATCTAGCATGAATCTATTATGTTTGCAATTGTTTGAAAACTCCATTTTCTAAAATGTGAAATAAACTTAATTTTTGAGATGAGTTGAGATTTTTATTTTGTAAAACGCTACAACAATATACGTACCAAGTTCTCTTATTTGGAACGTAAAATAATTAATTAATTAATTGTATGAAATAAATATGAATAAAATATTAAAAATCAACCAATCTGTGTTTTATTGGTTGATTTTTAATAATTTATTCATATTTATTTCATACAATATTAACTACCAAATTTTAAATATTAAAACCATTAATTAAATTAATTAATTATTAATAAATTAAAATAATTAACTGTATTAGCCACCTCTCACAAAAAATTCATCCAATCCATTCATCCAAGAAATCCTAAACCAGTTATGTATCCCACGTAATCGTGATATCCCTCCTAAATACAAATTCCCTAGTAAGACTCTATACCAATTAGTTTCATTATTTTAATCGGACAATAATGAAAATGACATAAAAAATAAATAGAAAAGAGTATTTATTCACTTGGTCACAGTTATTTAAATAAATTAAATAAAAATGATTTGAAAATAATTAATAAATTTAGTATATAAAGAAAACAAAATTACTTTTTTATCCCACTTGGATTTTTTATTAATCGTGACTAGTTTCGATTACACGGTAATCATTTTCATACAATAGTGTAATCGAAACTAGTCACGATTAATAAAAAATCCAAGTGGTATATAAAAGTAATTATGTTTTCTTTATATACTTTCTTTCTTAATCTTTTCCTCTTTTACCCGTATTGGGTGTCGAGGTGTTTTCTTTATATACTATACTATACTTTATATACTTTTCTAAACACTGTTTCACATCCAATCACCACTTTTCTTCAAACAATTTAAAAATTCTACACACTGGTAATAAGGGATCAATGCTTAATTATCGGGAGGGTTTAGAAATATCAAAAGCCTTAAAGGCGGGTAAAAACGTGGTGAACGACAACGAAGACCTTTGGAATTCCCCGATATTAAATGCCCTTATTACCTAATAAAACGTAAATCTGTTTATATATTCTAAAAAAGAATCCATTACATCATTCTTGATAATGGCATCAAGCCGAAACTAGTAGAAAATAAAATACAAATAAGTGAAACAAAACCAAGGGAATTTAATTTACAAATTAATATTTTTTCAATTTTTTTCATATATTGATAAAATTGAGTTATCGAGGATTTTTATAGAATTAAATTATATTAATTTAATTCTCTAAAATGTCTAATAGATAATTGATATACAATTCATTATTTTGCCATCAAGCAAAGGTCTTTCAACCACTTCTTTTTCTTTATTTACTTAAAAATACAGCTTTCAAAGTTTATATCTCCGGATTAATAATTCATTTTTCTGACATAAATTGAAGTAATAATAACTGAACTGCGGCCCCATAAAGTCGGGACTGGCGTTCACGAGAAAAATTCGAGCCGAATACATATTTCGACTTAATACAGAAAAGCGGTCACGTGACTTTATTATCCGTCTTTATATCAGAAAAATAGACAGCCACGCATCCGGCAAATTTAACCGAATTCATCATTTCTCCCAATTTTATCACTCGCCATGAATAAAACATGAACGAAGAACTGAATTGTGTCGTTGCACGTGTACGTGTTGCAATGCAAACCTCCTCTCGCCGGAATAGAGGGGGATGGATTCCATTCCGTTCTATTCTATTCTATTTATTTTTTTCGCCGGTTAACTTTACTTTAAATTAAATTCGCGCGCCGAAAGACATTCCGCTTCCTAGAGTAAGTAAACTTGTTTGTGAATGTAATCAACACCGCTCGGTTGGCTCCCCGTTTCCGGCCTTCCGTCTTCATCCCCGACGTTACAAAATAAACCTGCTAATTACGAGAACCTTCCGCCGTACATCCGTCTCCCCTCCCTTTACAAACCGAAAACGAATGTTTGTATTTATTTTATATTAATGCAATCAACGTGTGCTCTTCGTCTATCCCTCTTTCTCATCACGATTGCTTATTTACTTGCGTTCAGTTTGAACAAGGCTCGAATTCAGTTTAGATTTAATAATTATGTTTACTTTAAATAATAAAAGTTGGATTTGTACATTCTATATCAAAAAGTACAATTACGTTTTTTTTTTAATTAAATGTATTTATTGAATAATTTATTCAATGCTAGTTAAATTTGTTCAACTAGCATTATCACTAATTACCAAAATGTTGGAATGGACATTTCGATATTATAGAACTCTTATTCCATGTGAAATTCCTTGATTATTATATAAAAAGTTGTCTTTTCGTCATGTTAAAAAATCGAATGCTTTTCGTCATGTCACAAAAATCGAATGCTAGTCAATATGTAATTAAACACTTAATTAAATATGAGTTTCGTGAAGATTTGAAAGATATATGAAAACACTTTGTCCACTTTTCTTCACTTATTTATTTATTAACAGATGTATATTTCTATAAATAAATAAGTGAAGTAAAGTGTAGAAAGTATTTTCATATAACATGTAATTGATTTAATATAATAATATTTTATTCCTTTCTTCACTTTTTTATTTTTATGACTCTATATGTACATTTCAAGCACAACGTGCTTTGTATTAATAGCTTTTATGTAAAATTGATAAATAAATAAATAAACATGTAAACAAAATTGAATATACAAATGTGATGTGTTATTAAAAAAATCAGATTTATTGAATTAAATTAATTAATTTTATTAAATTGTTATTTAACGGAGTTAAGTCATAATTCAAATGTTTACTAGAATTTTTGTACATCTCAATTACTTCTAACATATTTAGTTTTGAAGAATTTTACATTTTTAAATTGTTTAAAGAAAATTTATGTCCAAATGTTATAATGTGGTTAGCAATTGCGGATTCTTTTCTGTTGTTTATTTTTGAATAATATAAATGTTCGTTGTATCTTGCTTTTAAGTTTCTTTTTGTTTGCACAATGTATAATTTCTCACACTTACAGCATTGTACTGAATAAATGCCACTTTTTTCTAAATCGTTAATTTTGTTAAATGTATTTCCTAATAAAAATTTTGTTTTAGTTTTAATATAAAATGCTGGTGTTAGGTTAAAATTTTTAAATAATTAAATTAATCTATAATTTAATTTAGGTTCATAAATAATTTTAACAATTTTTTTATTTGTATTTATTTCATTGATTTTTTTCTAATTTTGTAGTATGATTAATTAAATATTTCCTTTTTTGTTTGTTAATATTTTTTTAATTTTTGAAACATCATAATTTTTTAAAAAAAATTGAAACATCTAAAAGTAATTTAAATTCTTCATTTGTATTTTGATCTGTAATTCGTAATATTATTGTTCGAAATATCATGCTGTTAAAAAATGAAAATTTGTGTTTTATATTACAAAAAGAGCTTGAATATATATAATTAAAGGTATGTGTTGATTTTCTATAAATGTTAAAATTTAATTTCTTATTGTTTCTAATAATTAAAAGGTCTAAAAATGGAAGACAGCCGTTAGTTTCAGTTTCGTATGTGAAATTGATACTGTGGAATAATTTGTTTAATTCATTAAAAAAATGGTTATTAACGTTATTTTTAATAATAGCGAAAATATCGTCTACATATCAAAACCATATATTTGGAAAATTAGAAATGTTTGGATTTGGCAACATTTCTAAATGGTTCATGAAAATATTTGCTAAAAATGGTGATAATGGATTGCCCATTGCTGTACCGAAAGTTTGTTTGTAAAATTTATTGTTAAATTCAAAAGTATTGGAATTCATTATTAATTTAGTTAATTTAATATAAAAATGAATTTCATTCGCGGTTTTATTATTTTCTTTAAGAATACTTTCTAGAATGATAATTGTTTGATCTACAGGAACGCTTGGGAAAAGTGAAATAACATCAAAAGAGATTAATATGTCGTCATCTTCAATACTTAATTTTGTTGTCAAATCAAACGAATTTTTAATTGAAAACTCATTATTAATTTTGAGAGATTTGAATTCTTGTACTAATCATTGCGCAATTTTGTAAGTAGGTGAATTTATGTTAGAAACAATTGGTCTGTATTTGTTGCCGGGTTTGTGAGTTTTTGGAAGACAATATAATTTGGGTAATTTAGGATTTTTAACTTTTAATTTAGATAGGGTAAATTTATCAAAAAGGGTTGTTGATTCATTAAGAATTTTGTTGATTTTACTAATATATGAATTCAGTGGATTTTTTGGTTGTTCTAAATATGGACCTGAAGATAACATACTATTTATATCATTGATATAGTCACAATTTTTATTATTACTGTTGTGCTTGAAATGTACATATAGTGATAAAAATAAAAAAAGTAAAGAAATAAATAAAATATTATTATATTATATCAATAAACTTCACGTACTCACCAACAAATATCTTCGATGTAATTGATTAATCATAATAAACGAAAGACGACGCAAGCGCTATCTCTAGCTTAATTAAAATTTGGTGAGAGATTAACATTAGGTATATAACCACTTCACCGCTCTCCGGAGTAGGATACAAGTTTAGATACAGCTCAAGATGATTCGAGTCTGGGCCTGTACAAGTGAACATTTTGTTCAGCGGGATCCTTGATTGATGAATTGCATTGGCCGGCGTGAAGGATGATGTCGACGCGACGAGCTTGAGGGAATTTCGAGCCTGCATTTTGAATTTTATAAATATTTGCGATGGGTGATATTGTTCTATGTGGAAATATTCATAAAATTCAAAATGAACATCAGGAAGTCTCGAAATTCCCTCCATCCTTCTCAAGCTCGTCGCGCCGACATCCTCCTTCACGCCGGCCAAGATGCAATTCATAATAAGCATCGCCCCGAAACGGAAATGATTGACGGGCCCTCGGGGCTGGGCGAAACTTTCCGGAAGCCGGGGGAGAAAAAAATATATAAGGAGAAGAAACCCGGCGTTTCATGGGGGGTGGATGAATGGGCGAGGAATGTTGGGCGGGGCGGGGGAAACTACTTAAAATGCGCCTTCCACTTCCGGAGAGCGGGGGCCTCCACTTTGTTTACTTGTCAGGCGAAATTAAATTCATCAGTCAGATGATGTCAAATGATTGTTTAATCGCGGGGAAGCGGAACGGATGGATTCAGCTCGCGCTCCTCTCGCAGCCCCGGTTAAGGATTTACGATAAGCCGGCGGTGGCGCGTCCAGAAAATTGGATTACTTTTTTTCTTAGTTTATTTATTTCCGCAGGTTTTCTATCATTATTTATACACGACAAAAATAAAATAACTAGTATCAGAGCGAAGTTTCAAAATAACTAATAGAAAATGATAATACATCCACTTGATGAGTTTTTTAATTTAATTGAAATTTTAATATAAAAATTATGGTCGATGCTTGTTTTCAAAATAATTAACACTGTTGTATCCTTTCTTCACACTTTATTTTCTAATGCTTAGAGATATATTTCGAGTGCTATGCACTCATTATCAATAACAACTAATTCTAACAACTAATGTGCGGCATTTACTTATTATACTTATCGGCACTTATTAACTTGATCTTCGTTTGTAGTTGTTTTTGAGTTTTGCGCTTCCAGAAAATTTGATTATTTTTTTTAGTTGCTTTATTACCGCAGGTTTTCAATCATTGTGTATTATTGTTATTATTTAATTTATTTATTACCACAGGTTTTCTATCATTGTTTATATGTAAAAATGAAACATATATGAAAGCGAAGACAATACGAATAATTTTTATAGATCTTAAAAATTATACGTATATTGTCTTCGCTCTCATACAAGTTTATTTTTGTGTATAAACAATGCTGTTCTGTGTTTTCCGAGTACAAGAAAACCTGATATGGCAATTACTAATAATCCTGATAATACTCTCTACCAATCCAGTTCCTCTCTATACTCGCTTGTTCTCACAAACTTGATGTTTAGACTCTGTCAGTCTAGAATTTATGTAAGATCGCTGTCACTCGCAAATCTGAGACTTGAACTCTGCTAATCAAGTATAGACACGCTGTCACTCGCAAACCTGAGACTTAAGTTCTGCTAGCCAAGTATAGGCTCGCGCTCACTCTTAACACTTAAGCTTTGTTGGCATACAAACCTGTTATATTTGCAGTTACTAGTAAACCTCACAGCATCTGCAGTGAAGTTTTATGAGTGCAAGAAAACCTGATTTTTAAGCCGCTCATAAATCTGATATCGAGTTCCACCAATCCAGTTTCTCTGTAGGTTCGCTTTTGCGGATAAACTTGACGTTTATGCTCTGCCACTTCAGGATCTTTATAGGCTCGCTATAACTAGCAGACATGAGTTTTGAGATCTGCCAGTCAAGTTTCCGTATAGGCTCGTTTTCTCTTGTAATCTTGACACTCGAGCTGTGTTAGCACAAAAACCTAACATACTCGATGTTTAATCGTAAACCTCTATTGTCAAATTTTGTGAGTACAAGAAAACCTGACACTTAAACTCTATAGAAATCGCTTATAAACTTGACATCAAGCTCTCCCAATTCAGATTCTCTGTAAACTCGCTTTTGCTCAAAAATTTGACGTTTAGGTTCTGTCACTCCAGGATCTTTATACCGCTCATAAATCTGACGAGCTCTACAATTCTAGCTTCTTTGTAGGTTAGCTTTTGCTGAAAAACTCAACGTTTAAGCTCTGCACTTTAGGATCTTTATAGACTCGCTATCACTCGCAAATACGAGACTTGAGATGTGCCAGTCTAGTTTCCGAATAGGCTCATTTTTGCTCGCAGTCTTGAAACTTAAGCTTTTTTAGAACAAAAATCTTATATGCTCACTGTCACTCGTAAACCTCACAACATCTGCAGTCAAGTTTTGCGAGAACAAGAAAATCTAAACATTAAGCTTTGCCGCAATCGTTCATAAACCTGACATTGAAGTCTACTAGTCCAGTTTTTTTGTAAGCTCGCTTTTGCTCATAAACTTAACATTTAGACTCTGCCAGTGTACAGAATCTTTATAGACTCGCTGTCACTCGCAAAACTGATACGTTAGCTCTTCCAGTCAAGTTTTCTTATAGGCTCGTTGTTGGTAGCAATCTAGATACTTAGCCTTGCTAACTCAAAAACGTTATATTCTTGCACAGCATCTGTGGTTAAGTTTTGCACATGCTTGAAATTCTGAAAATTAAGATTAGCCGCTCTCACTCATAAACCTGGCTTTGAAGTGTCCAATCCAGTTTCTATGTAGGCTCGCTTTCGCTCGTAAACTTAACCACTGCCTTACAAGATCATTACCATTGGTAAATTTGGCGCTTAGTCCGTCAAAAGGTCTTTATGGGTTCGCTATCGCTCGGAAACTTGACACTTCGGTTTTTCCAGTCGAATTTGATGATTCACACATTTGCATTTATTTATATTCAATGAAATTAAATAAGGAACATTTCTGGCAATGATCAATAAAATTCTATCAATCCTTTTTTTTCAACTGCAAAAAATTACTTACACTGTAAGTTTTATAAACATCCATTAAAAAATTATTTCCCAAGAATTCGCCGGATATTGGATTATACAATAGATATTTGTTTGTTTGCATAGCAGTAATACTGCGAATTGCAACGGTTTAAGTAAAAAAAAATTAATTAAAGGAAACAGCAAATAACTGTTAGGACTAGCCCTATTTTCTATTTTAATATTATTTTTATATATTAGAGTAACCTCAGTGAATACATTGTCTCACAAAATAGCCGCCTTTACTTTAACTAAAATATATTTCAACAGTATTAAAGCACAATTTCAACCATTCTAATAGTATGGTGTACAGACGAAAGTGCCTAACCTTAAGCTTTCCTTCATAAAAATCTAATTGCAAAATGAACCCCGATCTACGGTCCAAAGTGAGGATATTAATCTCTTTTCATTAACTTCACAGTATTCAACATTACCTAATTCATTCTGCACTTACTCAACAGTTGTTTGTAATATAGCTGTTGAGTAAGCGCGGAATGAATTAGATAATGTTGAATACTGTAAAGTTATGAAAAAAGATGAATATACTCACTTTGGACCGTAGATCGTGGTTCATTTAAATTATTAAATTATTAATAAAAACTAATTAAAATCGTTAATTAATACATTAACAAAATTCGCGTTTATTCCGTGGAATTTTAATTCATTTCAAACTGCGGTTTATATTTGCTTTAATTCAAATCGGTAATTGAGGCTTTGGTTATTACTAAAAAATATATATATATTAAATTATTTGGCCTGTTAAAACTGAAATATTCAGTATACATTTCAATTTAGATAGGGAATTTCACGGGTATCGGCTTTACAAATGTGCTTATGAAAATCCATTAGAGATTTTATAGCGCAATAGCTTTGAAATGCATACAGTTATTTATTGATGCTGTGGCAGTTTTAGATACACCCATGCAGTAAATATTTTAATTTGGTGAATTTATGTAAATAAACGACTTTTTTTAAATGATTACATATTTTTTTTAATTAATATACAGGGTGGCGCAAGATTCCGATGAAGTCCAATATCTCAGTTATTTAGAAATTTACAAAAAGATATTACTGACATAATTTGTAGCTACTGTAAAACTTCACATTTTAAAATTGGTTTCATATATACAGGGTGTCCAATAATCACGTGACATATCAAACATATGATTTTTTAAATGGAATGCTATATTTTTAATGTCGATTTTAGATTCTACGCTTAAAGTTAATCATTTTTGATGTAAGGTTTATTAGGTCAGTTTTTAATATTTTAAAAGTTATAAACAATTTAAGGTTGAAATCAATGGAAGATTGGGGCCTTATTTTTCAAAAATGAAAAACGACGTAAACTTTCTGTTAACGCAATTTAATTGAAAAAATGCTTAATAATATAAGGAACAATCGTTTGTTACCATAAAGCAAATGTTGTGTACAGGGTGAAACAATACGCAAAGTGATTTTTTTCATTTTTCACTTAAATGGAACACCCTATATTTTTTACACTATTTCGATAGAAAATTGATTGTTCTTTAATTTTTGTATAATAAACTATACCCCTATCTGTTGCCGTTTTTTAACAATTTCAATTCAAAGTACAAAATTATAAGTTTCGCTTATAATCTATAATTTAAGTAGGCTATAATTAAAACAAATGCAATTCATAATCATTTTCTGGTATTTAATAATATACTTACTCCCTAACCTAAAAGGATATTCAAATGACAATCGATATTTAAAGGCGCATGCAAAATATAAAGAAAATAGTTGCTCAACGATTATTTAGCGAGTTATAATGGTTATTGGGACATATTTTTTAAGAAAAAAATTGTAAAATGTTTGAATACTATTGAATTTAAAAAAATGTGAATGTGTGAAATAAATACATAAAAATGTTAACACAATATAATGATATCAATATATTTTATTATTTCACTTAGTATCTATTTTCGGTTTTTCAGTCAACATGAATTGTTTAAATAAATCAATTTAAGAAGCATATAGAAATATTTTAAATATTTTTCGAATAATAACCAAAAAATATAGTTGTTGTTAGTTTTTAACAATTAAATTAATCATTTATTGAAGAAGTATGTTTAACTGCACCAGTGTTACAAAATGTAACGTAAAATGTACTTTACTTACTAATTATAAAATTAAGCGTTGAAAGTTACTAAATAAATTAGTTGTTCTGGCGCGGCCTACTTTGGTTTAAAATTCTGTACCAAATTATTTAATCAAATGCAATTTTGGAGAATAATATGATGATAATAATATGAATCGTAAAATCTGTTTAAAAATAAATTATTAATATTAACATACCTTACTAGAAAAAATAACTTCCAACCCATTCCTGGTGAATCGAAAACCAACTCACCTCCACCACTCGCTAATTACCACTTGTTCATAAACAAAAATAAATCGCGTTTTTAATTATTAATAATTTCTAACGTTAAAAATTAAACCGGAATAGTGAACACTGCGGGTTTTCGGACGACTGAATCGAAATACAAGAGCGCAATTATCGCAAATCAAGAAGAAAAAAACGATCGACGACTCACTCCGAGAACGCATTCCTGAGATAAGAAGATTCGTTGTACCTGGATCCTGGCGCACAGCCAAGAACATACCTATTTAAATTGTTGTATTTTCAATGTTATCGCGTATTAAAATAATTACAGCTTAATATTTATTTACTTTTTTTTATTAAATTCTTATTTATCCCGTGGTAAAAAAAATATGTATGAATTATGATGTATTTTAATTAATACACTTGATTATTCGTTTCACAAAATTATTTTATATTTGTGTTCGCGTAACTTTCACAACTAAATAAATTAGTTGTTCTGGCACGGCCTACTTTGATTAAAAATTCTATACGAAATTTGTATTTAAGTTTAATATCTCAAAAACGGTAGACGGTAGCTATTTAATATGTTATATAAAAAATGAAGAGTGATTAATTTTCTATTAAAATGGCATAAAAAATATAGGGTGTCTCATTTAAGTAAAAAGAGAAAAAAATCATTTTGCGTATTGCTTCACCATGTATATAAAAATTTGTTTTAAAAGAAAAAAAGAGTATTTCTTTTATTATTAAGTATTTTTGCATTTGTATGGCGTTGACAGAATGTTTATTTCATTTTTCATTATTGAAATATTAGGCTCTAAACATCTATCGATTTCAACATTCATTTGTTTATAACTTTTAAACTATGAAAAATTGACCTATTAAATCTTATATAAAAAATGATTATTTTTAAACGTAGAATCGAAAATCTTCATAAAAAATATATCATTCCGTTTAAAAAAACATATGTTTGATACGTTACGTGATTATTGGACACCTTGTATATATGAAACTAATTTTAAAATGTGAATTTTGACAGTAGCTACTAATAATGTAAGTAACATTTTTTTGTATATTTCTTTATAACTGAGATATTGGACTTCATCGTAATCTTGCACCACCCTGTATATACAAACATCTTTATTCCCAAAGAATACATACATATTTAATTTAATACACAATACATGAAACAATTTAAAACAAATATATATTCTTAAAAGAAACGGCTATCGACCGGAGGTCTTTCGGCCTTTTAATTAATATTATTTGTGAATGTATTGTTAACTTGTTAAAACATTTTTACTAAAATATTTTTTTTTTCTTTTAATTAATTCATTTGGTTTGTTTTAATAATAAATTAAAATTGTTTAAATACATTATTTATATGTAAACATATTTTGTTCACCTTTTTTGTTTTTAAAAAATAAAAATTATATGATGCCATTCATGTATTTAAATACATTATTTATTTGAGAAAAAAATATAGTAAAATGTAAATCATTAAGGATTTATATATTTTCGCCTCTTCATTCGCGAAATTTCTTTCGAAACGTTACAATTTTTCCCGTGAAATAAAAGTTGTGAAACTGTAAAATAAATTGTTTCGTCCATAAAATGAAAACCGCGAACAGACACAAACACACACACACATGAATGTGCCTGCAACCCAATACGACAGCAGCCACGGTGCGCGCAATTTACCATTTACAATTTCCACTTTTCCGAATCCAATTCCCGTATACAACAACATCCACGCCCGCAGATGGACGCATACATACATACATACATATCCATGTCCGCATAATGAACAATATTTGTGCCACAATTAATTTAAGCAAAACAAATGTCAGCCCCGGCGTGTGTTTGTGTATCTAAACGTTCGGCCATTTGCTCGAATCAATGGAACAATAAATCTCCCGACTGATATATGACTGCATTTAAAGCTGGAATTGATGGGCCTCTCCACTCTAAGCCGAGGCCTGATCCTCGGGAAGGGGGGAAACCGGGGCCCGCGTCGATATTTACATAAAATTCCTCTGCCAAAATATGCGGGGAGAAAAACAAACCGACGACGAATTTCCCTCTTTCTCTCTCCCCGGCATAACTTTCCGATTGATGGTTTTCTTATAATTTCGTTTCCGAAAAGCCATTATCGAAAGCAATTTGCATTCCGATTCCCGGTTCCGAATCCCATGTCGCCGCCCCAGAAAAGACACACTCCAGCAAAATGGTTATCTTTATTTTATTGGAGCGATTTATTAAAACGAATGCTACTTTTTTTCTTTTTGTTTTTATTAATTCTAATCTACCTCGTTTATTATATAGGACGAAAATTCTTAATTTGACAACTTTGTTTGTATAACTCAAATGCTGCGCCTAAAATAAATTTACATACCATTTGCAAAATACAGTCCAACTTGGGAAAATCAGAAATAGTAAGCTTTCAGTCAGCACCACGACGTTCATTTTACCATATTAATAATTTTGCGCCTTCTACCATATCTAACCAAATTCTGGACTATCTAAAAAATAGTCTTATGATAAGGAATGCATCTTACATACCTCTCGCAAAGAACAATGTATATTCCTCATTGAAACGAGCGACTGATATTAATGCATTCCTAGCACCCAAGAAATAGCCTAAAGATGTTTCTCTTCGTACTTTTATAAATCGTCGACGTTAACAGAAATATAAACAATCCAAGAATAATACCAACCAGTTTTATTTTTTACAAGATAGAATTCACAGCCATGTTTAACTGAAGTAGTATCAGGAATATTAAAGCAACTTCTCTTTCGAATTCACGTCTATACTATCAGAACGTTTGTGGATTGTGCTGTACACTAATTGCTTTAAATACAGTTGGCTGTCGGTTAATCTATTACGAAACTATATTCGCTACTCGAATTGTTCGTTAACCGATTAATCATAGATTTTCTGAAAAATCTATTAATTCGTTCTGGAAATTCTAAAAATTAAATTTAAAAAAAATATGTGTAATTTCATTGTAAGTTTATTAAAAATATAACACATACATAGTCTTGCATATCAAGCAGTCCTTTTCATTTTTGATTATGGAGCGTTAAAGAATATGTCCAATTTCAATTAATAGTTAGACGAATAAAGCACTAATAACCTTTCTTCACAGAAATAAATGGATTAATCCATTGATAATGGTCACTTTGTGACCGAAATGTACATTTGGTAATCCAAATAAAAGTGTGAAGAAAGGTTATTAGAGCTTTATTTGTCGTATTAATTTGATCTTCACGTAACTCAATCAATCAATTCAATTAATAGCATTGCCGTTGTAGAGATCCCCTACCCTACTGATATCAGTTGGGTTTGTGCCCTGACATCTTCCCAATTCTTTAAAAGATCATTAATGCCGGATGCTGGCATTGGTCTTCTTTCGCATTCCTCTTGATCAGAAGAAGATAAATATCACTGTGTTCTGAGTGTTCTTCATTCAAGATTTCTTGTTCCATTATAAGCTCTTCTATGTCATCCCACTTCACCTCCGATTCCAGTTCTCTAGCTGTTGTCAAAATTTCATCCATAATTTCAGGGATACCTCCCTGATAACCTCTGTCTCCTTGAATGGAGGATGGATACTGATGGCTTCCGCCGTTGTAAAGATCCCCAACCCCACTGACATCAGCTTGGTTTTGGTGCCATTCTAAGATCATCGCTCTGACATCCTCCCACTTCTTAAGAAGATCTTTAATGGCAGACATCGGCATTAGTCCTCTTTCGTCTTCTTCTTGTTCAGAAGGAGACATCAATTTCTTGTTCCATAATGAGCTTTTCCATGTTCTCGTTCACCTCCAATTCCAGATCTTTAGCAGTTGTCAAAATTTCATCCATAATTTCAGGGATATATCGCTGATCATTATATCGCTGATTACATCCGTTTCCTTGAACGAGGGATACACACAGCTTGTTCGCCGTTGTAAAGATCCACAAACCCATTGACATCAGTTTGATTTGGGTGACATTCTAAGATCATCGCTCTGACAACCTCCCACGTCTTCAAAAAATCTTCAATGGCAGAAATTAGTCCTTTTTCGTCTTCCTCTTGATCAGAAGGAGACACATTTCGCTGTATTTATGGGTATTCTTCATTCAAGATTTCTTATTACATAATGAGCTTTTCCATGTCATTCTCCTTTATCTCCAATTCCAGATCTTTAGCAGTTTTCAAAATGTCATCCATAATTTCAGGGATATCTCCCTAATCACTTACGTTTCCTTGAACGAGGAATGGACACAGCTTCCGCCCTTGTAAAAATCCCCAACCCCATTGACATCAGTTTGATTTGGGTGACATTCTAAGACCATCGTTCTGACATCCTCCCACTTCTTCAAAAGAAATTAATGGCTGAAATCGGCAGTAGTCCTCTTTCGTCTTCCTCTTGTTCAGAAGGAGACACATTTCTCAGTGATTATGGATATTCCTCATTCATGATTTCTAGTTTCATGATGAGCTTTTCCATGCCATTCTCGTTCACCTCCAATTCCAGATCTCTAGCTGTTGTCAAAATTTCATCCGCAATTTCAGGCATATCTCCCTGATCACCCTCGTCTCATTGAACGAGGGATAGACACAGCTTCCGCCGTTGTAAAGATCCCCAACCCCATTAATATCAGTTTTATTTGGGTGACATTCTAAGACCATGGTTCTGGTATCCTCCCACTTCTTCAAAAGATTTTTAATGGCAGAAATCAAGATCCCCAACCCCATTGACATCAGTTTGATTTGGGTGATATTCTAAGACCATCGTTCTGACATCCTTCTACTTTTTCAAAAGATTTTTAATGGCATTCGTCTTTCTCTTGTTCAGAAGGAGATACATTTCGCAGTGTTTATGGGTGTTCCTCGTTCAAGGTTTCTTGTTCCATAATGCGCTTTTCCATGTCATTCTCGTTCATCTCCAATTCCAGATGTCTAACTGTTGTCAAAATTTCATCCGTAATTTCAGAAAGATCTCCTTGATCTACCTTTTCAGGACGGACACAACTTTCGCCAAGCATAAATCAAATATTGTCGCTGCGCAATTTCTAACCACACCTTTAGAATAATACGATACGTTATATACGGGAATTGAATTCAGAAAAGTGGAAATTATAAATTGCGAGCACCGTGGTTGCTGTCAATTTTTTATTTCCAAAGCGTTTTTAAAGTCATTGTTGAGGAGAATTGGCATACTTAAAAATACTTTAGAAACAGCGCATGAGTGTATAATTTCTTGAAACCCACAATAACCTCCTGATTGATTAAATCATCGTATTCGGAGGTAGAAACTGAAAGTCTGTCAGCAAATTATTTTCAATCTCCTTAGGGTGTTCTGGTTCATTGTTTTCATGCAGTGCTTTTCTAACGTGCAGGCGTCATGTTTGATCTCTTAACATTACATTAAAGATAATAGGCAAATTTTATTAAACTTACAAAAAACCCACTTATCTCTTATTATTATCGTTTCCCCGGTTCTCCTCTCTCCGTGCTTACTTGATGCCTGCAGCCTCCAAGCAGAACGCTTCAATCGTAGATTCAGTGGTATCACACTTTCAATGTTAAGTCATTTGTATCAAAGTAGTCCTTGATGCTCGCGACACAAACTTCAAACAAACAGCCATTCTTTGAAAAGAGCTTGCGCAATCCATGTTCTATAATTCGATCTCCACATTACTAGCAGTCTTTTATGCGAGTAATGTGGAGATCGAATTATTTAATGAAATAAATATGAATAAATTATTAAAAATCAACCAATAAAACACAGATTAGATTGAATAACTTTAAATTCTCGACTAGTTTCGGGTTATTAGCCCATTTTCATACAATATGAATTACCAATGTCTAAATATTAAAACCATTAATCGAATTATTTAAGATGAGTCGCGCAGGCTCTTTTCAAAGAATGGCTATTTGAAGTTTGATTATGGATTTTTTAATGCTCTAAGATTATCATGGAAGTAAAAGAGAAATGGTTTAAGCTTTATTTCACCATTAGCGTTAGCTCCCAAAAGTAACGTGTTCCACACGCACTTCCAAAACAAACCAGTTTTATCACAAATATTTCTTTCCTTCTGTTTCAATAAATTCTTGAAATTTGAGGCAGTACTTCTCTGTCTTTTCTTTATCTGCACTAGCAGACTCATCATGCATTAATACATGTCTAATTCCAGACCTTTTATCTAAATTTTGAAAACCATCCAGTGGCCGAGAAGTTTTCCATAGAATTAGTTTTATTATATTATCCGAATGTGTTTGAACACACTTTTTTTTTGTGAAAGTGTTCGTTATCCGAGTTGTTCGCAGTTCGAATTGTTCATGAACAGATCACCCACTGTACTTCAATACCTGTAGTGGAATATGAAATCTTTATATTAATCGAAACGTGACTTTTTCTATTTCTGATTCTAAATTAGGTTTCTGTAATTGTAAAGTCTATCGATGTGATCGTAACATTAATGCAACAACAGGTTATTGTGAGTTTCAAGAAAGTGAACAATCCCGCGCCGTTTCGCAGGTGTTTTGAAGCATGTCAATTCTCCTCAACACCTAAATCGCGTAGTGGTGGTGTAGTTATTGGAGGCTGTAATAAATATATCTTATGAGGTACTTAGCTGCAGTTCTCTTATTGAGGAATTGTATCTTTGCTCTAGGTCACCTCTAATCTTCCAAGGTTACCTTATTCATCTCCAATTAAGCATGTGTAGGATATGATGAGCCGAAGAAGCACTTCGAAATGCATTAGTAATTGCTTGGAATGAGATACCGCAAGAGGATATAAATCACCTAATTAGAAGCGAGCTTAGACGCATTAGAAAATATACAGCCCACCGTGGTACATCGAGAATTATTAATATTTTTTAATGTTTTTTTTTTTTTGTAAATTGAATCAAAGATAAAATTAATTCATTTGTTTACTATGTTTTCCCCTACTATTGTACAAAATATGAAAATAAAATGATGTAAAATGTACACATCGGTTTTCTATGTCGCTTAGTATATTAAAGCCCTTCAATTCGTTGTACATTTTATATATTTCAGGGGAGAATCAAAACATATGTTAAAACCAATAAATTCAATTCAATTCGCTCAAACAAACTCGATTAGCATCCCCGAAATACGGTGTCTGGTCCGTTACGAGCAGAGAGCCGTAGCAGAATGGAATAGAATCGAATTGGACCTAATGGATGCGATGCGAGAGCGAACAATCCATGTGAAAATGTAGATACAGCGCACACCTAGCATTAGTATTGGATGTGCAACGCTTAGTTAATTCTAATATGTCATTGTTAATACGCATAATGCAGTTATTATAATGATAAACCGCAGCTTTACTGTTTCAAAGGATATTACGTACGCTTGCCGAGCATTGTATGGGAGTCGTCCCGTCCCTAATTCGTAATCCGTAATCCATAATTCGTAATCCTTTTAATATTCGGTGCATTTGCTGTCTCGTGTCTGGTTATTAACATCTACATCGGAGTGGTTGTTCCATCTCTGGGTAATCTTATTTATTTTAGCATTATTTAAAATTATTGCTATAAAGAAATAACTTGATTGAAAAAAAGTTTGTTCACTTGATTTCAGTTATTTAAATAATAAATTAAATTAATTATTAAATTAATTTAAATTAAATAAAAATAATTCGAAAATAAGTAATTAATCATTCCTTCTTTAGCTACTCTGATATTTTGACTTATGTTACATAAGTACTTAACAGGGATGAAAATTCCGAAACACGTGTCTATAGATGGCCTTACATACATTTTTATATATATATAAACATCTTTATTCGGGACTTATGCTTACAATACAAAATTATTATACAATATCATACAGTAAAGTTCATTCGCCGATAGCTGACGGAGGCTCATGCATTTTTGTACTAAGAAATGCTGTTCTATCTTTTTATATCATGTACGAAACAGTATAAAATAAAAGACGAAACGTGTGTCTGCCTGTTAAAGAACCGGGCATCGTAAATGTAGGTCTAAGTTCACACATATCTGTTACATCGCTTTGGCACGCGTACGTCACGTTACGTCAAATAAAATAACCGTAAAAAGTTTATTTATATTGAGCTTTAGATTTCTTTTCAATCGAGTTAATATTTAATTTAATTCATTATGCCCAGAAATAAATCGATAAAAAGTCAGTCTCAACATATATTGATTAACGTGTTTAATTATTTTGAACGCCAATCGCCAAATGAAATTACTTTGAATACACAGGTAAGTTTTAAATAGTATTATAAAAGTAACTAAAACATTCTGACATGTTTTATTACATTTAGAGAACTGCAGAAGCTTGCCGTGTCAGTGCAAGTACAGTACTGCGGACCAGAAATCGTTTTCGTGCTGCTCAAGCAGCATAACTTCAGTTATGCTAACTCCTCAAAAGAAATGACATCGAAAGAAAAACCTCTCAGTTGATGTTCCAGAATACATTAAGGAAGCTGTGAAACGTGAACTTTATGAAATGCATAGTAAATTCTTACAAGTAACAATAAGAAGTTTGATCGACAAATTGAAATATGATTATCTTTAGTCTTTTAAAAAGACAAGCCTGCATTCACTACTAACCTCAATTGGATTCAAATTTACAATTGATGATGGGAGAAGAGGACTTTCTGAGTAATGACATATTGCGGCAGCTCGTGCTATTTTTTTAAGGGAATATTTTATAAATAAAAAGGATCAGCTCTATGATCCACTTTTCTTGGACGAGACATGGATTTTTAGTAGAGGTTCCGCGAAACGAAGCTGGCACGATAGCAATAAGAAGTCTATAAGAAGAAAAAAACAATTGGCACAGGGAAAAGGTTCAATGTCCTAAGTGCTGGTAAAAGTAATGGTTTTGTGAAAGGTGCATCCTTAATATTTACTTCTAAAAGGAAAACAGATGATTATCATCATAACATGGACGCGGATTTATTTAAGAAGTGATTTACAGAAAAGCTCCTCCCTAACCTAAAACAACCGACCTTAATAATTTTAGATAACGCTTCGTACCATTGTCGACTAGTAGAGAAACTCCCAAATGCTAGCTGAAAAAAGGATTTATTGATTCATTTTTTAACAGATAAAAATATACCATATTCGGCAGATATATTAAAAGTGGAATTGCTGGAATTGACAAAACAACATTTGCCTAAAAAAATGGAAATTGATGAATTGGCGCATCAGTTAGGACATGCAATTCTGCGCTTGCCTCCTTACCACTGCCAATTCAATCCAGTAGAGCTGGTTTGGGCAAATTGTAGAGAACATTACAATAACAATTTAGACAGAGATGGGTTTGGAGATGACAAGTTGCAAGCGATGTGGAATGAATTCCTAATGAGGGTCAACAAGGAATTGTGGCAAACATGCATTGACAATGCTGAAAAAAATGGAGGACTGGTGGAACATTTTAAAAATTATGATGTTGTACAAGAACCTGTAATCATTAGGATAGGAGAAGACTCAGACAGTAATGAACGTAACAATCCTTCATCATCATATTAATGTAATGTAATTTTAATAAATGTTAATAGTGGATTTGTTCCTCCCAAAATAGTTATAATTATCTTTTATTATGTATTTATTTATGTAGGTTGTTAAATAATAAGGTAATATAATGTAAAATTAAATAAAATGAAATACTACACCTACATTTCTAATGAAGGTTGGCCAGGCCAACCATTGTTTCCATTTGGAAACGTGTAAGTTTCTTATATATTTCACAAACTAGCCGATAAAAAACTGATATAATTTTATTATTCAGTGTAAAATTATGTAAAACTTTGCAATTTACGTTTTTTTTTTTGATCTCAGAAAAATCTTGAAAAAAATCTGCACTTTTTACAGTCATTAGTGTCATTTAACTCGGTACTACTTTGCCCATTTTTTTAGAAATATGAGGAATGTAAATCCCAATGGTTTTGATTTTTATTCATCAATTATAATCTTTTAAGAAATTACTTTTTCATAACAAAACTCCCTCAGTCAATGCTATATTAATATATTAAATACTTTTTTCCATACAATATAAATTAGTGATTTCGCATATAGCTGCTCATTAATTATTAATATTAATAAAACATATAAACAATTCCTCTATTGCGTAAACCGGTCTGAAAATTTATAAGGTGGTGCTCGAGAATTTTTGAATATCCCGCCACTGAAAATCAGCGTGGCACCAAATTTTCTTACGGACATACGTTTACTTAAATCTTGATTCATGCGATTTTAAGGGATGAGTCACCCGCAGTTCTCCGCGGCTCGACTATACATATTAGTCTCGAACTGGCTATCGCCCATATTTTTTTTTGCATTAAATATTTTGAATGAAAAAATTATAGCATTATACAATAGTTTATTGTTAAACAAAAGTAAATGTCCATTACTGAACATTTGTTTTAAGTACAAATGTAACATAAGTAAAAATGTCGCAGTAGCCAAAGAGGGAATAATTAATTAATTATTTTCGAGTTATTTTTATTTAATTAATTTAAATAACTCTGACCACGTGAATAAATTCTTTTTTCTTTTTAAATAATAAATAAAAACGAAAACAATTTTGAAATTATTAATAAAAAAAGTAATTATGTATGTTAAAAATAAATATTGCAGGCAGGAAATTGTACAAAGTTTAAAAAAAATGCTTTATTTAATTCATATTAGGCAAAAGGTGGCGCTTGCGTCGTCTTTAATTTATTACTTTATTTAATTGTTCGAGAAAAAAAAAACATTTTTTGTATTTTAGATGTTTACTCTTCGAAAGTTGGAGGAAGGATCCTTATTTAAAGAATTTACAAAATTGTACACATATTCATTTTTACGCCCACATCTTCGATTTAACTTCTTTAAACAAGAATTTATTAAAATTAATTGATTAGTCTTAATAATTTACCTTTATCTGATTTTCAAATACATATATTTATATATATATATATTATATATATATATATATATTATATATATATATATATATATATATATAGTGGCTCTGACCCTTGTAGGGAATGTGCAGCTCTTTTTGGAGCTTTCTGTCTATAATCGTGTGCTTGTGTCTTTACAAGTATTTCTATTCTTAGTTTTTCCCTGTCAATTTCGGACGCCGATGATCTTCAAGTCCTGTGTAACTTCTTATAGCCATGTTGATTTGGGTCTTCCTCTTCTTCGTTTCCCTCCTGACCACCATTCTATGATTGATCTCGGCCCTACGCTCCATACGTGTCGCAGCCATTTTATTCCTTGCTCTTTAATTTTTCTCACAATGTCTCTTCCTATTTCCATTTTTAATTCTTGATTATTTCTTCTTATGTGTTCGGTTTCCGACAGTTTTATTTGTCATAATATTGCTCTTAATATATTTCGCTCCAATATTCTCTTCCTCTCGTTTTTTTATTCATTGTCATTGTTTCAGCTCCATACATCATTGTAGGTCTTATTATCGTTTTGTATATTTTTAATTTTGTGTTTTTGCTCAGAATTTCAAATACATAACATTTGTATATTTAATTGTGCTCTAGTTTATTTATTTCTCAATTTTATATGTATAAAAAAACTATTAATAAAGATCACATAGTGTTCGAAATGTACCGGGTGTCCAAATAAGAAAGGCCACCTGCTATATCTTGCTATATTTCAGAAACTATGAGTCCTGAAGCTTTCAAATAAAAAAAAAAACTCTTAATGAAATTGATCATTAGAAAATGCTGAAAATAATTTTCAAGTTTGTAACTTTTCCAGCAGGGGGCATAATGAACAATAGAAAATATAAAAATGAGATTATTTAAAAAAAATCTGATAAAGGCATCCTTGAAATTCACTTTTTGAAATTACGATGAGTTTATGAAGAAAAAAAAATAGTTTATTTATTTCTTAATTTAATATAAAAATAAACTATTAATAAAGAGCATATAGTGCTCGAAATGTACCGGGTGTCCAAATAAGAAAGGCCACCTGCTATATCTTGCTAAATTTCAGAAACTATGAGTCCTGGAGCTTTCAAATAAAAAAAACTCTTAATGAAATTGGTCATTAGAAAATGCTAGAAATTATTTTAAAGTTCGTAACTTTTCCAGCAGGTGGCGTAATGAACAGTAGAAAATATAAAAATGAGATTATTTAAAAAAAAGTTCTGATAAAGGCATCCTTGAAATCACGATGAGTTTATAAAGAAAAAAAAATAGTTTATTTATTTCTTAATTTTATATAAAAAAAACTATTAATAAAGAGCATATAGTGCTCGAAATGTACCGGATGTCCAAATAAGAAAGGCCACCTGCTATATCTTGCTAAATTTCAGAAACTATGAGTCCTGGAGCTTTCAAATAAAAAAAACTCTTAATGAAATTGGTCATTAGAAAATGCTGGAAATAATTTTCAAGTTCGTAACTTTTCCAGCAGGGGACGCAATGAACAGTAGAAAATATAAAAATGAGATTATTTAAAAAAAAGTTCTGATAAAGGCATCCTTGAAATTACGATGAGTTTATGAGAAAAAAAAATTATTGACTTTTTGGTCGTACTCTTGAAATAAAGGGTGGAGGAAGTTCCGAATTTATAAGGAGCAAATGTCAAATAACTCTTTCGTTTTCAGTTTACAAGAAAATCTGTGACTTGCTATTATACTGAATTTTATTTCGGGATTAGTTAGAGTAAAAATTTAGTTTTTGATTAATTTGTAATTAACATAGATAAATTGAACCTTCGACCGAAATGTACATTTGGTAATCCAAATAAAAGTGTGAAGAAAGGTTATTAGTGCTTTATTCGTCGAATTAATTTGATCTTCAAGTAACTCAATCAATCAATTTAATCAATTTAAATTGAACCTATTATAATTGAAGAGAAAAGAAGAAATTTAATTTAAATTAATTATTAATTTTCCTTCATAAATAAACACCGCTAATAATAACTAACCCCATTATTCTCAAGTAAAACAAAAAAAATAAGAAAAAGTGTTACAAACCGCACCGCTTACTAATTAAATTGAATAATCGCCGGATTTAATAATTAGGAAAAAGCTTTCGGGTGATTAATACGGTCTCCCGTTTGTCGGGGAATCTGGCGCGCGGATAATCCGAAAATTTTCTTGCGCTCAATAATTTATCCGGCGCATGGGGAGGGGGTTGCCCATGTATATAATTAAGAGTCTTCCCTTCTCGCGTCATCCCTCAGATTAGGCCGTAATTAAAGTCAGCCAGACAGAGTTACAGCCACCGCGGGATTTTAAATAACATCGAACGAACTTGATGTGTATCGCCAAGGAGGAGCTTTGGTGTCGTATATCATTTTTAACACGATGCTTACGCACATGATTTATTATATCAGCAATGTTTGATGTGCTGATTCTGCGAGGTTTCTGGTTAATTAAGCCAATAACGTATTAAATTAGAGTGTTCAACGAGATTTTTGTTTTTATTTTTTCAACGCCAGACTATTGTAATGGTGGTCTTTCTGCCACCTAACCCCCCCCCCCACTTTCATCATCTAAAATGTATACTCTTGATATGTTTAAATCAGCA
Source organism: Philonthus spinipes (assembly GCA_963082785.1). Taxonomy (NCBI): domain Eukaryota; kingdom Metazoa; phylum Arthropoda; class Insecta; order Coleoptera; family Staphylinidae; genus Philonthus; species Philonthus spinipes. Next base: position 8,293,467 of record OY720314.1, read on the forward strand.
CTCGCGAAACGATTATTATAATAACAATAGAAAAAAGATTTGTGGGTTTTTCGAAAATCATCATATGACAAAATATTTTTATAATCGACTGAGGAATAATCTCTTCAATTTTTACAATGAAATTAAACAAAGAACATTTCTGGCAATGATCAATAAAATTCGATCAATCCCATTTTTACCAACTGCAAAAAATCTTCAGTTTTTGCCGCATATTTACCTAATACCCTGTTATTACTTAACCTGAAAATCTTCTATTTGGTTTTGAGTTATGCGAAGTTATAAAAATTGTATAAAAAATAGAAACCCTGAAAAATCAAAAATAGTATTTCATAATTACGAAACCGGGCATCAGTTCCCAATGAAAAATCTTAAATTATTAAAACAATCAATCAGTTATCGATTAAATATGTTGGAATCAATAGAAATGTACAAATACAAAAATAATAATGTATTATTGCTATTTTATTTGTATATATACATATATATTTTATTTGTATATATATATTCAATGACCCTTTCTACCCATATGGTTGTAGGGTTGCATTTTTTTTTTATTTGTAAACTTCATTGAAATTGAAAGTCGGTTTAAGAATAAAATCAAAAACCCGCTGGTCGTAAATAAATAAACATTAAGCGACGCAATCGCGTCGAGAAACAATTTAAAGCACTCATTGGGCCAGAGAGCAGATTACCTTCTCTCCTCCCCGGATAAATCCGCGAGTGCATTGTTTCGGCCGAAAATGCGGGAGGGGATTACACATGTGCGATAGCCTTCATAATGGCGGGATAGAATCTAAGGGACCCCGCGGGATTACACCGAAAACCGGAATACCATTGCTGAGGGATAACCGACCCGGCTCTTTCATTTTCCCGTTTTAATTCCATTCCGATCCGCGCTGGGACCGTTTCCTTTTTTCTTCCTCTTGTTTTAATATTTGGATTCTCTTTTAAAACACGGGGATTGCATTGTGTCGTCCAGAATTTCGCGTTTGCTTAAGTAAATAGGAATTTAATGTATTCACACTTTTTACTAATACAAGCTGGTAACTTCTAAAAAAAAAAGAATGTGTTTATGTAAAATTTGTTTAATTTTTTTTTAAACAAAGTTTCTTCCTTTTTTTTTAAGATTTTGCAATGTCTCAATGACCTCTCTTTATATCCTCGCGTGGTTGTGTGATATTTTCTCCAGTAATTCCCTTTGTTCAAACAAAATATTGCGTTGATTGTTAAGGCTTTCACTTGGTTATACATTTTGAGTTTATTAAATAAAACACTTTTTCACTTTGTTTGTATAACAAAGTTTGATAATGATGCTCTATGCTTCGAAACTATAGTCACTAAAATAAAATAACAAGTTATACAAACAAAGTGAAAAAGTGTTTTATTTAATAAAATATTGTGTCCTATATTGCAGACATTATTGACCACTGCAGAATTTTCCAGTTCTCTTCGTTTTCAGTTTCCTTGATGCTCTCTTATTCTTATGCGTACACTGAAAGAAATAAGTGATCATTTTAAACATGATAATGATTACGCTTACCATTTAACTTGTCGGTCTGGGAGCATGGCAAGTAACGTATTTCCAGCAAACATTCTAACTTTGTTAAGATTTAATAAAATGTATAGCTTAATCCACATAAGATCATGTTTATAGTAAACAAGATTCATCATAATGTTACTATAGTTACTTGATCAAGAGAGAATATTTAGTGGAAATTACCAATTACTTTAGTACAACGTACCAAGATAATTTAACCATTTTAACTTGTTTCACCAAATTGAGAAATTAGTTCAAGAAATCAATTTAACTTCATTCCGATAATTATGTTTAGGTGTTTACTTTAAACGCTTTTGTGATTATTCCATTCAAGAAACTGCCAAATAAGTGAAAATACAACTTGTTTGGAAATATTTCTTTCAGTGTACATTGTGTTTCGTTTTACCGATATAAACGGATCCTCACGAATCAGGAATTCTGTAGACATCCGGCGCTGCGTGTGGATCTTGCTTGTCCTTTACCGAACGAATAAACGCTGATAACTTCTGCGTAGGTTTGAATAAGGTAGTTGTCCCTTTAGATTTCAGGAGTATTGTTCGTTATGTTGCGGATGTAGTGTAGAAATGCATTACCCATCGATCTGATTGTTTCCTACCCCAATGAACTCATTGATCGTTGAGCCGTGTCAGCGTCCTTCTTCTTGTAGCCATTAAACCTCAAAGCGCAAGAGAGACGTTCGATTTTAGTGTTAAGATCCTCTTAGCACGATTAACAAGTATCCTGATAAGTCTTTGTTTTTGCCGTGGATAATGGCTGGAGTCGCTCTGTAGGTAACGGTCCGTATGTCTGGGTTTCTTGTAGATTTTATGTCCAAGATTTCCATCTGATTTCCTGATGACTAACACTTCGAGGAAGGGCAGTTTTGCATCCTCTTCTATTTCCATTTAATTGTATTCCTTAAACACAAGGAATTGATGTGATTTTGGAACTCCGCCAGCAAATATCTTTTGTATTCCCATACCACAAAGATTTCATATCCACATAGCGGTAGCACTGTTTGGGTTTATGCGGCGCTGTTCTGAGTGCTGTTTGTTCGAAATCCTTCATGTAAGAGTTGGCAGTTTCCGGACTGGTTGAACTGCCGATTGCCACTCCATCCAGTTATTCATAGTACTGCTGGTTCCACAGAAAATACCGGGTCTTCATAAATGACCGTACAGTACATAGAGATAAAGTATAAGAGGGCCAGATCCATGTATTTAGCGGGAAACGCGCTCAACGCCATCCAGTGCTCAAGTGGCCAACTATTTCCCGAGTTTCAAAGCTTTATAAGGTTTTTGAGGTTAGGTTCATATACACACTATAATATAACTAATGGCGGGACTTTTGAACATTTTTCTATTTATAATTTTTTGTTCACTATTTTACTTCAAATTATTAATATAAAAGTTTTTTTTTATAAATGTGCTATTTTACAGAAAAAAAAATATGAGTAGATCATGCAAATAAGAAATTTCAATTGATAAAATTATCTGAAAAATACATAAAAAATAACATATAAAAACAACAATATTTTTAAGTAAAATATATTAAACTTATAAAAGTATCATTTAACCTATTATTACATTCATATATTAATTAAAACATATTAACAACAGTTATAATTTGAATTAATTGAAATCTCTCAGCTGGATAATTTTATGAACTCCTTTCCTTAAAGAATCTAGAAAAATATGGATATAAATATTACTTCAAAAACGTCTATGTTAAATACATTTTTTTCTGATGGAAAATATTGTAAAAAGCATAAACTATATAATAAAAAATGAATATTTATAAACCGAAAACATATTTTGAGAAAGTGGGAAATAAATCATATTTTTTAATAAATAATCATTACTCGATTGGTTCATAATTTTAAGTTATGTATATTGTTTCAAAAATATACAATTCATAGAAATTAATAAGCAAACGTATTTTAAACTGCAAATAATAACTTACCAGTTGTAGTTTTATAAGAAAAAGTGAAGAAACTTCTGACGAATACAAAAAAAACTGTCAAAAACAATTCATATGATTTACATCAATCAAATTGAAATATGGCAAACTGATCCTTATTTAGAACACCTTTAATGTTTAATTAATTGTATAAATGTTTAAGAAATATACCTTTTAGGGCGACAAAAGTCACCAATTATAAATAAATCATTGTAAAAATCCAAAAATAAAGTATTTTAAATTTTCCACTTGAGACTTCAGCGCCTCCAGTGCTCAAGTGGACAACTATAGCCGTGTTTCCCAATTTCATATATTATCCGATCCCCCTGGTACAGTACGTTACGATTAGAAGTTAGGCAACTTATTTTACAAAAATGGTAACCCTGCAGATAAAATGCTTTTAGTGGTGTTACGACAAAATTTATATTGGGTCGATTACTGAATTTCAAAAATGTTAAAATTATACCTATTACACAAGAAAAAATAAGTTAAACTTTATTTTCATAAATACAACAAATAAAATGTAAATATTTTTTTGATAAAAATTACAATAGATGCTCTATATGGCCTCCATTATTATTTATACAAATATTTATTCGCCTTTTTAAATTATTAAATACTCTTTGTAAATCTTCTTGGGTAATAAATCTTATTTCTTGTTGAATAGCCTCATGTAATTCCTCAATACGATTTTTATAAACTTTATTTTTTAAATAACCAAACAAGTAAATATCCAAATGGGTCAAATCCGGAGAACGAGTAGACCATCTTCCACGACTAATCAGTCGATCTCCAAAATACTCCTCAAGATATCTAATTGTTTCTTCTGCTATTTGTGCTGGTGTTCCATCTTGTTGAAAGAACCCCTCTCTTAGTTCATCATCGTGCAACTCTTCTAAAAAAGGTTGTTTCGATACCATTCACCATTTATGGTATCGTTGAAGAAAATGGGATCTTCTTGAAATGGCAACCCATACGCCAATCTTTAAAGGATGCAACCCAGTTTCAATAAATTGATGTGGATTTTCAGTATTCCAAGTTCTATAATTTTGGCTATTAACATAACCTGATAAATGAAACCAAGCTTCATCAGACAAAAATGTTAAATCTAACATATCATGATTCAAATTTTCGTTAAACCACTCGCAGTATTGGATTCGTGATCTCCAATCAGCGACAAACAATTCTACTGTCATTTTATATGGATGCATATGAAGGTTTTTTTTTTCAATGCTTTATGAAAAGTTCCAACAGAATGAACTAAATAAGTGAACTAAATAAGAAATTCAGTTGGAAATAAGTTTTTGTCGACAATGCTTTATGAAAGGTTTTTTTTTTCAATGCTTTATGAAAAGTTCCAACAGAATGACCTAAATAAGTGAACTAAATAAGAAATTCAGTTGGAAATAAGGTTTTGTCGACAATGCTTTATGAAAGGTTTTTTTTTTTTCAATGCTTTATGAAAAGTTCCAACAGAATGACCTAAATAAGTGAACTAATTTAGAAATTCAGTTGGAAATAAGTTTTTGTCAACATACCAGTTTGAAGAGAAAGTTTCGCTACAGATTTCTGCGGACTAACATTCATTCGGCCACGAATTTCAGTAACTGTCTCTTCCGTTAACACTGTTGGGCTCCTCGTTGACTTCCTTTTACAAATGCAGTGCTTTCCTTCAAAACGCAATACAAGAATTCGCTTATGATGACTAAATGTATTATAATTGATCACGACTTCGGGAAATTCTTCAGTAAATTGATTTATGCAAAACTGTAGCGAATATGACCAGGAACCATCCGAATTCTTCGTACCACTACGAAAGTGCGCCTTTATTATAAAGGCGTCTTGTTCCGCTGTAAACATTTTAATTATCTCTCTAAAAAAATAACCTCCAAATTGTGTGACACGTAATTTTCGCTATACTTACATCAAATCACTATAAATAAGTTGATTATCTCTAACAAGAACTGATTTTTTCAATGGAAGTACGTACTGTGCATTGCATTGCAGAGAATGCCTAGATGAGGAGGAGGAAGAAACAGTACTCCACTATCTAGGACAATGTCCTGCCCTCGAGGGGAAAAGACTCAACTACCTCGGTCTGCACTATGCAAATGAGCTGGCGGATCTTTCACCTATAAGGGTGAACGATCTGAACAGGTTCATTAGGTGCTTAAATTGGGTTATTTAGGAGGAAAAATATTCTACTTGTGGTAACACAATGGGCGTAAGTGAGCAGTCCTGAGGCTGCTGCCACTCGAACCTAACCTAACCTAACGTATTGTGGATAAATGAGAAAAACACAAAATACACCAACTGGCATAAACGAAATGAGAACGCCAATGAGGAATTCGATGTTACTGTTAACCCTAAATAGTAAAAATAACTTGCGATGTTTTGGCGCGCTGTTTGAAAACGTATGATCATTTATGAAGACCCTGTATAAAGTTCTCAAGGTATACTCATATAGTGCTGTTATGAGACGTGCATTTGCACCGATAGCGAAATTCGTATTGTTTCACATTTTGAATCAATTTTTTAACAACTACAATTCAATTCTAGCCGACCGCAGTTGTCAGCAAAACGTCTGGTGGATCAAACTCCAATAAACCTCGGTCCAATAACCCGGAAATCAACACTACTAGTCACATTGGTCGTGAAAGACTACACAGTTTAATAAATAAAAAGAATTGCTGGGATGGCAGCAAGGATTAATTTAATTTAACAACTTTAAAAGTTTATGAGGTAGAGCGTATTGGCGAGGGATAAATCCTGGAACACGTGTCTGCCTTATATTACACAAAGAAAGTTGTTCGTACTTTGCATTAAATATTTTAAAATAAAAAATTGTTGCATTATACATTTTTTTTTGCAACGGTATATGTTCGCATCAAGAAACAATTTACAAACAACAAATATATGTATAGTTCAATATGTGGCGAGGTATTTACCTGAGAAGTGGTAGTTTCAATGAATGTTTGTTCTTTTTAAATGTGTTTACAGTAGCTAAAGAGAAAATAATTATTTAATTTAATTTCAGCTGTTTAATTAAATTTAAATTATTGTATTCTATTTACATTCTCGACAAGAATCTAGCATTTCTTTTTGGGATCCCAGACTTCTATTTTTGGACGAGTCGTCGTGTACGGCATGTACTGTCCTGGGAAACCAGATAGATTTTCTGTGTGATCGGCCATCCATTTGTAATGGGGCCTGGTCGGATCTTGAGTTGGGATGAAATCAGTTTTGTAGTGCAACCAGCCGAACCACTCTGCAGGAACTTGACTGCCATCATAATCCACACCGTATTTAGGAGCGTATTCCACCCAACGGTTTCTGCCGTAGAAATATCTATCATTTTCAAAATACTTATTGCCGTATTTATCAGTCCCAACTAAAGTTCCTAATTCATCCATTCTGTAAAGCTTGTACAAAGAGGCCCTGATCCCTACAGTTTCCTTAATCGTCTTCATCAGAAGAGCCAGCTTATCCAAACCGAGAAATTTGGCCATTTTTCCGTTTCTTATTTTAATAAATTGGCGAACTGTGTTATTGAATTAGATCACAGAATTTAGTAAATCAATTATCTTCAAATCCGTTTTATTTCATCTAAGAACAGAATATCATATCATTCATGATATTTCGCATCGGCAATTCTAAAAAAAAAAACGATTATTAATTTTTGATTGAATATTTCAAAAAACATTTTCCTTAACATACTTCATCACAATTTAAATTTATATCAGATAATAAATCAAGAATACACACACATAAAGTTCGCGGAGGAAGTTGCATTGTACGTTTGGCAAAGCACTGAGACCTTATCTCGAGAAACGAGTAAATACAACCTCAGCAGCGCAACGTAACTCGTATCTGGAGATTGTGAGATGTTACAGCGGGGGGATGCAGATAACTAAAATGTAGGACCGGGCGTAAATACGCCTCGCTTCGGTGTTAATTCTGTAATTCGAGGGGGCCCCGCAGCTGCAACTGACAGTTCCTTTGCCTCCCCGTCATCAGGACCAATTGTATCAACCGATGTCATTACCTATATATAAGTTAACGTAAGTTCGGATGGGAATGCCTGATATCATCATCCTGGCGCGGATATCGCACCGCCGGGGGAGGGCCGGGAGATGCTATTATGGAAAGGGTGCGTCGTCTTATTTCGATGTTAATTAGATTGCTGTTATTAATTGCCTCTATGATGATTACATTTCGAGTGTGCGTGTAACATCGTGTAGAATTACTACGTTTAATTGAGTTGAGTGTAAAGATGGGATTAGTTAACTTATGATAAGTACTTTTTTTTAGAAATGTATACAATGAAATAATTCACTGACTGCCTCTGCAGTCACACATAAAATCTATTTCGTATAAATTATTTATCATAAATAACTTTTTATTATTTTTTATATATAACAATTAATTTATTCGATGATTACATTTTCTAATGTATTGAATTTTCAAACGAAAGGTTCAAAAACTACAAAAAGTGCAATATTTATAATCAATTATTTTCTAATAACAGCGTTAATAGGGGAGTGTAATTAAACAATTATTAAACATTATTAGCATGCTTGTAGTGCATGTCAATAATTGTATTCAAATTTGTAGATCCATTCTTTATTTAGATTGCAGATAATTCTATGCGAATAAAAGATTTATGTCTGTGCTTGCTTTTTAATAAAAACGTTTGAAGATCAATTATTTTTTTAAATTATGAACTAAACTAATAAACAATTATTAGCACACATGTAGTGCATGCTAATAATTGTAACATATGATTGAAGTTAAATTAAATAATAAGAATTTAAAAATAATTAATTTACTCAATTAAATAATTAATGATGAATAATTAAAAAAATCTTATTAACATGTAATTACTAAACTCTTTAGATCTTGTAAAATTAGAGTAAATCAATAAGAAGAACATTCTTTAGATTTAGTAAAACTAGACCAAATCCAAAGGATTAAGATTGGGAGATTTCGTTGCAAAACTGAGCTTCAATAATTACTTTGGGAAATTTATTCAAGTATTTATTTATTTCTATTGGGTGCAGATAAAAAAGAGTCATGTCTGTAGCGCATGTAATTAATTATTCAATAGAGTAAATATGTTACTGAAAAAGTGTGCAATAAATGGTTTTTAGTATCTCCCTAGATACTTCTTTAAACAGAGTTCGCATGGCAAATAGAGCAGAGCCGCATGTAATTAAATATACAATAGAGTAAATTAATTATTTTCAAATTATTTTTAGTTTATTAATTTAATTTAAATAACTGCAACCAAGTAAATAAAAATAAATAGAAGACAGTATTCATTCACTTGGTCCTGGTTATTTAAATAAATTAATTTAAATAAATTAAATAAAAATGATTTGAAAATAATTAATAAATTATTTATGTCGTTGATTAATGAGGCACTTAATTTTTGAAAATCCATGGTTACTTTAATTAATAAAATATTTATGATTTTCAACAGTTTTTTATTTAATTTCACTACAATTGTTTCGCTACGCTGTAGCTTCTTCAGGTGAAGAAAGTTAATAATTCACCTGAAGGAGCTACAGCGTAGCGAAACAATTGTAGTGAAATTAAATAAAAAAAGTATTGAAAATCATAAATATTTTATTTATTAAAGTAAATTATTTATGATAATTAAAAACACTTCTAAACTTTGTTTTGTATAACTTTGTGTTTGTTATACAAAACAAAGTTTAGAAGTGTTTTTAATTATCATACTTAAACATGTATAACGAAGTAGAAGCCTCCACAATAGAAAATAAATTATTTCCACATTTATAATTTATTAATTATTCTCAAATCAGTTGTATTTAATTTATTCAAGTAAATAAATACTCTTTTCTGTTATAATGTTTGAAGATTAATTATTTTTAGAATTATTTGTTTGGATTCTAGATAATCCTATGCAAAAATATTCCTGTCTGTGCATGCTTGTATTTGTAACTCACGTTTGAAGATCAATTATTATTTAAAATTACAAACTAAACTAATAAACAAAACAGTTGTGCAAATAATCATTTATCTGAAATAACTTCTAGCAATAATTTGAACACGAATATGATTTCCTTTCATAAACACCCCCGGATAAACTCGGTTATTCCCGGATTCAACAAAACATCCATTAAAACAAGAATTATGCGTTCTGTAAAGTTCCGGGAAAGATAATCTTTTTCCGGGGGAGAGAAAATTTAATATTAAAATTTCAAAACTTCCAGATATTAGGACGGTGAAATGAAATAATGCAGCAATTAGACGCATTGTGCGAAAGTTTGACTATAAATTCTATATAATTTGTAATCCCTCCTGAGGTTATACCATCCCCAAATTTAAATCTCCGAAGTGGAATTGCGTGACCACAGTTATTATATTTTAATTTATTGTACGGATTGTAAATTATTCATGAAAATCTAATTATTACACTAGTTAGTTATGTTTTGTGTCATTTATCCAGATAGATTGATTGAATATTAATATAAAGGAGTATTTATTCAGTTGATCACAATTATATATATGTGTAGACTAGCACTAAGACACACAGTTCTGTGCTTTAATTTCCATCCCGTAATTCCTAATTTCTCCATGTCCTTTTCTACCTCTCCTTTCCATCGTTTTCTTGGACTTCCTTTTTTCCTTCTTCCTCCTATTGTACTAGTGAGTACAATTACTTAAATAAATTAAATAAAAATAATGTACATTCGTTTAAAGTACTTATTTACAATCAATTGTAACACATTGCTCATGTTTGGCGACTATAATTTACCCCATGTTACGTGGATTAATGATATTTATTGTGTAAATACGGATTCCACCTGTCCTAAAGCATCACTGGTAGCTAACTTATCTGCCTTTCTAAAGTGTCATCAAGCGAACTCAATTTGTAATATTTACTCAGTTATTCTTGATTTGATTTTTGTGCCCATCGATTTTAATAATAATATGAAGTTTTTGAATCGAAATTCCCGATCGTCCCTTATGACGCCCATCATCCAGCACTGGAGTGTTCTTTATCATTTTATTCGCCCCCCAACAATGCATGGCTAGTTACAGAAAATAATTTTATTTTTGATTTTAATCTGACTATTCAGCCTTAAACAATGTATTTATTAATATTAGGTGGGACGATTTATTCAATTCTTGTAATATTAATGTGATAAATTGTATTCAATCCTTTTTGAAATTGTAGATCTCTACGTCCCGAAAAAATGCACAAACTCTAACACTTCTCGTTTTCAAATTTGGTTTACCAAAGAATTAAAAGATCTTATATTTTTAAAGAAAACCCTTCACAAGAAGTATATTATATCACACTCTGCTGAAGACTATGATACATTTAGCAAAACTCGAGACCATTACAAGAGACTAGCTAACGAGTGTTACTTAAATCATACTATTAATGTTGAATATTCTCTTAAACAAAATCCCAAAGCTTTTTGGGGTTATGTTAACTATAAAAGAGCGTCTAACCAGATTCCATCAACATTTGTGAACGGCAATTCCCTTGTTAACGACACCGATAGCATAGTTAACCTCTTTGCGCAGTTTTTTGGGTCTGTGTATCATTCGCCGAGCGTTCACACGCCATCGAATATAAACAGCACTTCTACTACTTACAGTAATAGTCATATAAACGAATGCACTCCCCCTACATTAAATATATTAGATATATTGAATGAGTTATCATCTTTGAAATACAACAACAGCCCAGGGCCTGATGGACTTTCTTTAAAAATTGTGCATTTTCACTTAGTCGCCCATTATGGCTTTTATTCAACGCATCCCTGTCTGAGGGTAGCTTTTCCACTTGCTGGAAGAGTGCTTACATCATCCCAATTTTCAAATCGGGTAATCGAAACCGTGTTGACAATTATAGACCGATCTCTATATTAGCTGTAGCACCTAAAATTTTTGAAAAGCTTCTTTGTAATTACCTAACAGCAGTACTGCAATCCTCGATATCTATGTGCCAACATAGGTTTCGTACAGGAAAATCAACCTCCACTAATCTTTTAGGGTAATGAAGCCTATATTCTTCGTGCTTTTGAGGAGCGGTGTTAAGTGGACTCCATCTACACCGATTTCTCGAAAGCATTCGACACTGTCGATCATACCTTACTTGTGAACAAATTAAGGAACTTTGGTTTTGATAATACCTTGTTACGTTGGATAGAGTCGTATCTCTCGGATAGGTACCAATATGTTAAAATTGGGCGCTGTCATTCTCGCCCCATCTTTGTCAAGTCAGGTGTACCTCAGGGGTCACACTTGGGCCCCCTTCTATTTAACGTATTTATAAACGACGTGGTTACATGCTTTTCCAATGCTGAACGCTCCATCTGTGTCAAGTCAGGTGTACCTCAGGGGTCACACTTGGGCCCCCTTCTATTTAACGTATTTATAAACGACGTTGTTACATGCTTTTCCAATGCTGAATGCCTTCTCTTTGCGGATGATATGAAAATATTCATGAAAACCCGTTCACTTGCAGATGCCAACGTTCTTAATAATGACTTACAATCATTTCTTACTAGGTGCAAGACCAATAAGCTCTCTTTAAATTTAAAAAATGATATGTCATCACGTTTTCTAGGAGGCAATCAACGGTGGATTTCCAATATTCCATGCTGGGCGAACCCTTAATACGTGTAAATTGTGTAAAACATCTGGGCGTTACGTTTAATACTACCTTATCTTTTTCAACGCACATCTCAAAGATTGTGGGTAAATCATATCAATTACTTGGTTTAATTAAACGTAACGTCAAGGATTTTCGGAATCTTGATACAATTATTGTATTATATAACGCGCTGGTTCGTCCGCATTTAGAATATTGCTGTTACGTATGGTCTCCTCATAGCGGCGCTGATATCGATAAAATTGAGCAAGTACAACGTAAATTTGTTAAATTTGTAGCTTCCAAATTTCATCTTGTTGGTGACTACTGCGACCTACTCAATATGATTAATGTTACAAGTTTATGTTCTCGGCGTGTTAACCATGATATAATCTTGGTAAAAAAAATGTTTGATGGAACTATTGACTGTCCTGACTTTTGAAAGCTTCTTGTTCCCGCTCGTCTTCTGCGTAATGCATGCTTATTTCATATCCCGTTTCACGGTACTGATTATGCGAAACAGTCTAACGAATTCATAAACAAAACTGGATTCGATATTTTTGTAGAAACTGTAAATTCTTTGCGTCGTGTACTCACTGCAAATTAGTTTATATTTTAAAATTGTGTTTGTAGTATGTAGGTATATTATTATTTTTTTTTTTTGTAACCTGACTAATTTATTTTATTCTGTATATGTTACTGTATGAAATGGCCTCCGTAAATAAATAAATAAATAAATAACGTAAATCAAAATGTCACAGAGTTAAATGTGGAAATTATGTATTAATTATTTTCATATAATTTTCATTTGATTGATTGAATATTATTTTTTGCCTATTGTGTTGATTTAACCTTACTATAAATCAATACAAAATCAAAAAAATAAATATTCTCAACTTCTGTTCAATTTATTTGCGTTAAATTCGAAAAACGGCTTTGATTCACAGAGTTTTTTCATTTGTATTTCACTTTTGTTTTCACGCCTTTAATTATTTATTTGGAATGTGTGCAAAAACATAAAATAACATATCCACTCCTAGCACTTAATTTCACATATATAATAATAATCATAATAATATCCGTTAGTATAATACGTAATAATAGCTTGATATTTCAGTGGTGCGAAGCGGAAAAAGTAACACCCCCCTGTAAAACACAATTCTATTTATCGCAAATATATTTTCTCTTTAAATCAATTAATACAAATTTGTCAATGTGATTGAAGATATAGTGAAATTAATTTGAATAATGGAGAAATCTAATCCGTTGACACACATTTAAGAATATGATTTGAAATATAGTGAATCTTAAATTATTTAAGGCAGAGCTGTACTGGCGAGGAAACACCGTGTCTGCAGATGGCCTTATATTGAGGAATGTTCGTTTTTGTTGTTTACATTGAATTTTTCTCGGATAAAAAAATAGTTGCATGATGCAATATGTTATTGATATGCAGCAGCATGCGTACATTATATAATTCAATGTCTGGCGGGGTATTTTCCCGAAAAGTAGTTGTTTTAATGTGTATTTGTTTAAAACATAGACGAACACATACATATACTAACATATCCAGCATGTAAACTAAAAATCAAAAACCTACTTCTAAACAACAAAATATAAAACAACGTAAGAAGAACCAAAAAGCCAAAAAATAAAACAGGTATCCTCCAATACCGATAGTCCAAGGCGGACCAACTCACGGATCACTCTTTTTGAGGCGAAGATAGAAGGAAGGAATTGCCCAAAACACAAAATATTTATTTATTATTGTAAATTTTAATTGTTTAAATTTGAGTTATGTGAAGTTAGTTAATCACAATTAAAACTCTTTTTATTCCTTACTTCACTTTTATAAAAGTTTTATTTGTAAATAATACATTTTAAACTTTGTTTATCTACTTTAGCTAAAAAAGCTAAGCTTTTATAAAAGTGAAGTAAGGAATAAAAAGTGTTTTATTGTAAATTTATTGATTTATTAATGTAGAAATAAATAATAATACCTTTATTTATCACAGAAAAAATAAACATTTAAAAATGACAAAAAAATACTTACGTAACATCAAAATGTCATAGAGCTAAATGTGGAAATAATTCATTAATTATTTTCAAATCATTTTTATTTAATTTATAGTGAATCTAAATATAAATTTTTCTACAACAATTTTTATTAGCTAAATATATTCCATATACAATGTATATTAAAATCTATATTGCGATTTTAATGCGCTTCAGCAGATTTGTTCATTCGTGCATTCCTCATACTAGATATCTTATCTGCGATGAAATAACACACGAACGATAAATAAAATTCGCACAGATAAAAATCACCGAGACTCAAAATTATAACATTTCGATGCGAGCCGAGGGTGGATCCGGGGGATCGTGTATGCAATAAAGCAATACGTACCCTCCCAGACGAAAATAAAAGCATAAATCTGTATCCAGCCAGATCACGATGCAGCTACAAATAATGCCGATGCGCGATGCGGTGAACTAAACTAGACAAACAACCCCGGCGACTTGCGATGCGGCATTCGGAAAAGGGAAAATTTCGCTTGCGCGGGGTGGGAGGGAAATGCGGCCGGAAATTTAATGGTATACAGTAAAACTGAAATGTATAAAATGTGTGTGTGCGTAAAAAGCTCCGCTATAAATAAGACGGAGGTAATAATTTTCAGTCTGGAGATATATTTCTGTTTCGAATATATGTGCGAGTTCGGTGCGAGGGAATCGCGTGGAAATCTATCTCGAAACTAATAAGATTTTATATCAAGAGTCTTTTTTATCATTATTAGAAATTGTTGAAAAAAAAAAAAATGCCAATACTGCTTTCTATATTCAATTGCTAGGAATGGACGTCGCATTTTTAGCGACCCAAATTCTGGTATTGAATTTGCATATTCAATTTCAATTAAATCTAAAAAAAGTCAAGAACAGCAGTAGGGCTAATTTGGCTCAATCGATCGCTTAATTAGAGTACGGGGAATAAGACAGTATCAATTATTTGTACTTTATACACTATCTAACCCCTTCACTACAACCTTATTTTGGGTAATTTTTAAGTGAATGGCAAAATTTGACTTTAATTTGTTTAATTAATCCCCTAAAAAATAAAAAAATAAACTGCTAACAGGCTAATTTACATACATCATTCTTTTAATAAGATTCCTGGCAGTAAGATACAGTCATTAAATGAAAATATAGTAAATTAAATAAAAATAATTTTAAAATAATTGTTCATTGCCAGAAATTGTCATTGTTTAATTTCATTGTAATTTAAATAACTGCAAATCTGTTAATCAATTTTGTTTCATTTTATTTAATTTTATTGAAAATAATTAATTAATAAATAAATAAATCATTTCCTCTTTACCTACATTAACTAAAGTAAAGATGAGAGAATATATGGTTTGAAGGATAGCTTGGAGTCGAATGGGATGTCTAAAGTAGATAAACAAAGTTTAAAATGTATTATTTACAATTCGTGGTTTCTAATTAGTTACAAATAACAACTCTTTTAATTTTTTTTACGTAATCGATTTTCTTTTTTAAATCGAATTCGTCTAAATATCCATTTTTCATATAAATCCGAGGGCCCTCGAGGACCGGCAAAAACACACGACACCGGCCCGCGCAAACTTACTGTTCAAATATATATGAGATCGCGATAACAGCCAGACCACTTATACAACTTTGACATGTTTATTCCGGCGAATAAGAAAGTTGTAAGCCCCGGATTTCCACCATTCCGCCATTATTTATTTACCAGATAAAAATAATTCCCGTCGCGCTTCAACACTTTAACTAGTAATTTAAAATTGCATTGTGCTCGGAAGAAGAAGGCCATCGATCGGTTGGCGCGAGACGCTCGCCAAATGTCCAGAGGATAAAATAAAGTTTTTAAAATAAGGATCACTGGATTTTTATTAGTTATGATGGGATAATAATATAATGCTATAATAAGAAAAGTATGGCGTTATAATATTAAATAAAAATGATTTGAAAATAATTAATAAATTACTTCCACATTTAGCTCTGTGACTTTTGACTTACGTTGCGTAAGTACGTTAAACAAATGAACATAAAAACAACTACTTCCCTGGCAAATACCCACGCCGGACATTGAATTACATAATGTACACCCGCTGTTGCACATCAATAAAATATTGCATAATGCAACAAATTTTGATCTCAGAAAAATTTAATGTAAAAACAACAAAAGGAACGTTACTTTTCAAATCATTTTTATATAATATATTTAAATAACTGTGACCAAGTGAATGAATACTCTTTTCTATTTATGACGTTATTATTTATAATTATTTCCTACTTAATTTTTATGAAAAATGACAGCCATAATTCTGAATTTATATTTTTTCTACGTTTAATTTACAACGTGTCCTCGTAAGTATGCAGCATATAAGAATCTTTTTCAGTATTGATTTCTCAGAAAGTTGTATTTTTTTTATAAAATTTATGCTTGATCTAAAATATACAAAAAAAGACAAAATAAATGAGATTAGATGCAAGAAAATGAACAATTTTTATTATTGTTGTACTTTTTAAGCGAATTTTATCAAGTCAATTTTGAAGTATCTATGATTAATATTTATTATTAAGAAATAAATAATTAGTAAATGCTCGGGGAGTAGTTGTTACAATAGATGTTTGTAAAACTTACAGAGTAAGTAATTCTTTGCAGTTGGAAAAGGGATTGATCGAATTATATTGATCATTGCCAGAGGTTTTCCTTCTTTAATTTCATTGTAATTAGCAATTTATTAAGAGTTGTTGTCTCTTAAATTATGACAGAGTGATTAATTTTACAAGACAGAACAGAGTTATGAGGCGATTACTATAAAACCTGCAGAGAAGAGCTGATTTTTTAAAGGCAGGCATCCCGAAAAGACAATCATGTATTTACAAGAGTCAAGAATTTTATAGCAATTTAAAAGAACCGGAAAATTATAATTGCATTTTAAAAAAGAACCAGCGAGAAATGTGGAGAATTCGTTGGATATCATACAGCGCGTGGGTGAAAGTCGTAAAATATCTGCTAGGAAATGCGTCAGAAGTTTAGGATTGGGAATATCAACAGTATGTAAGGTCTTAGTGGCGAAAAGTTTAAAGCATTTAGAACAAGATATGTTTAAATTTTTCACGAACATGATTTCGACAATCGTTCTGAAATTTGTTTGATGGTGCAAGGTGAAAATACAACATTTCTTAAGAATATCCTGTTTACGAATGAAGCTAAATTTACTACAATTGGTGTGGTATCATCACAAAACTATCGTTGGTAATCAACAGGAAACCCAAAATTCCGAATTATCTGCAAAAATCAATATTCCCGAAAAACAAATGTTTGGTGTAGAACTAATAAAACACTATTTTATTTATGTTTTGCCAGATATACCATATGCTACAATTAAAATTGGATTATTTCTTGTTTTCTTTGTTCAGCTTAAATATTTTATTTATAATAATTCGTTGATACCTAAAAATAAAAATACATTTAAATCGATAAACTAGTCCCCATGAAATTCCAGAAAATGAAATTTTCCTTTCTTCCTTTCTTCACTAATTTATTTTTCTGTTAAATGTATATTTCAAATACCATGTGCTCAGTTTCAACAACAGAATGCTTTAAAACTAATTATATCTGTTTATATACGGCAAAGGGATTAGTGGGAAAACCTAAGTCTAATTATATCGGGTATCGGTTACAATTCTTTTTCGGAATGAGATTTAACAGCGGGTTAAATCCACTGGAAGATTTAAATCGAAATATGGTGTGGAATTTTAAACATATTTCAGCAAAGTTTAAATTCAGAAAGATATTTAGAATTTTTAAAAATGGTTTTGACAGGTAATATTTCAAATTAATTTTCCAAATCCATAATTAAAACTTCTAAATATCTTTCTGAATTTAAACTCTGTCGAAATATGTTTAAAATTTCACACTAAATTTCGATTTAAGTCCACTGGAAAACCCATTGTTAAATCTCATTCCGAACTGCAAGACATTTTCTTTATTTTGTGTAGGATGAGGCACTTGCATATAGTGCTCGGGCCGTAATTGAATATTGAACTGTTCTGATGATTCACACAAATGAATTGATGAAAGATGATGAGAGGATGTTTGTATTTAGCAAGGATTTTATGGTTACCAGAATTTTGTAAGAACGGGTAGGTTATCAGAATTATTGACAATTATTTTGCTTAAGGCTAATATACACAGGGATATGGGTGGATTTGGATGGATTCATGAAGGTATTCGTTAGAAGGATTGTGAGTGGGTTGTTGGGATGACTGAGTTTAGTAAGAATTTTTAGGGAGGATATTTCAACGATTTGAAGGCGATAAATAGTGGAAGGAATTAATTGAGTAAAGAGGATAGCACCATAATCAAACAGGATCCCGCAAATAGATTTGTATGTATGAATGGCGGTTTTAATGGATATACCTTATTTCATCTATGTAAGAGATCTGAAATGATTTTAGATAGATCGAATAGGATTTCTAGGTATTTGCATCAAATTACATTTATATAAATAATATATTTAGTTGTTAATTGTTAAGGCTTCATATATCGTGAATTACGTCACGATAATAAAACACTTTTACTTAATTTGTATAATTGAAATTGTATTACTGATTATTGTTGATTACAAGTTTGTAGCTACATAGGCCAAACATTAGTCAAAATGTAGTCACTAACAAAAAATCAATTATACAAAGTAAACGTGTTTTTCTATTGTGATTTTTTTTTTTCAAATATATAAAATTATGAGCAGAAATGCATCCAATTCTCTCATCCTAAAATTTTAATACGACAGTATTATTATTTAGGTCGTTTCATGGCATTAACATAACAAACTATTTTCTTCTCTTAATCAAGTGAATGGTATACTTTTAATTCAATGACAAAATAGTTGACAAATAAAATTTAATGTTTAAACTTGTTTTGAAAAACCTTGTGATTTATTAATATCTCTTTTTTAATATACTGGATGGTTGAAAATAGATGTTATTGGCAACTCTCTAATATTAATCATCCAATATATTTAACAAAGAATATAAATTATTTATTTATTTATTTATTCTTATTTACGGATATAACCTTTTTACAAAAGCAGAAAAATATAAATTGTATAAAATATCAAAAAACAAAGTAATAGGAAAAAATTACAAATATAACAACAAATAACAATTCAATTAACAATTTTCTACATAACAATAAACATACAAAATGTGAATACAGTGATGTGCATAACACGAACACAGGCATATATAGATCACAAATTCATAGCTTCCGACAAACGTATATACCGTAAACTACTCTTAAAGCTGCTATAAGAATTCGAAAACTAATTAAAACTAGACTTATCCTGCAACGCATTCGCAAGACGCATAAATCGATCAATGGGATTAAAGATGCAAATATATAATATGATAGTATTTGATTAAATTTCCATGTATCACAATGTAACGCTTTAAACAATAAATTATGAATATAAATTATTTGATTAAAATTATTCAAGAAAAACTTAAAGACAATTATCACTAACTTTTTCAAGCTGCAAAAATTACTTACACGCAGCTCGTAAGGATCGCTAATTTTAATTAATTTAATTCAATTCGTTTCGTTTAATTTTATTCAATTTTGATTTAACCACTCTTAATTTTGAATTGTAAAATCACTTGGGATAAAGATGTTCAAAGTTTATCTTGAATAGTTGACTTATTTGTGTATTATTATTTATGATGATTTATGTAAATGTTTACAGTTTTTGTAGAAAGGAGATTTCCGTAAATAAATGAATTAAACTAAATGAATTAAACTTGAATTAATTTGGTTTACTTTAATTTAAATTGATTTAGTTTGATTTAATATAATTGCATTAATTTAACTGAGTATAATTGATTTAATTTAATTAATTTATTTTAACATCTTTAAATTATGTGAGGCAGAGCTGTACTGACGAGGGATAGATCCCGAAACACGTGTCTGCAGATGGCCTTATATTAAGTAACATTCTTTTCTGTTTTTTTTTACATTGAATTTTTCTCGGATCAAAAATTTGTTGCATGATGCAATATTTTATTAATATGCAACAGCAGGTGTACATTATGTAATCAATGTTCGATTGGGTAGTTGTTTTAATGTGCATTTGTTTAAAGTACTTACGTAACGTAAGTCAAAATGTCACGGAGCTAAATGTAGAAATAATTAATTAATTATTTTCAAATTATTTTTATTTAATTTATTACACTGTAAGTATTTACCAGTGATAATTGCTAGTAATATTTCCTTGCTTAATTTTAATTTAAATAACTGCAAACATGTGAATCAACTTAATTTTTATTAATTATTTGAAGAATTGGCACGGAAGTCAATACATATTTTTCCATCTGGAAATCACAGGTTCATCGCCCGGCGATGAATTACCTGTGGCTTAATTTTCGGCGAGGGTTGCATTTATTCGGGGTTTATTCTGGGCTTATGAAATCACACGTGGATCTGATTTATCGTTGTTGGCTAAGCTGTGTTTAATGACTGCGTTGAACGGGTTCATATTTTATGAAGGGATTTAAGGCTTGCGGGCGATTCTTGAAATCTCGTTTACATTCACTCATTTATATTAGAATTTAAAACATACACTTGGTTTTTTTACTAAAATATGTTCATTTCCTCCACTTTGTTTCGACTTTTGTAATTCTCATTAAGAACTAAATTGAAGATTCATTAATCATTATTTTAGTAATGAATGAAAATGTGTAAAGGTATGATTTTATATATAAACATAATTATTCAGACTATACAATGTAGATATTTAATTATTTGGTAATTCTTTGCAATCTTTTAATCATATGTTAAAGATCAATACAGCTTATTAATATCGGTTAGATATATATTGTTTTATATACAAGGTGACCAGAAAAGGTATGATAATCTTCAGGTAAAGTGATTCTTTAATTAATTTCAAGTCTATTATTTAAGTATAAAAATATTGTACGGTTCTTTGTTAACACTCACGAGGCCTTTGATATAATAAATATGTGACTAAAAATCAGTAATATTTTTGAAATATTTTAATTAAAATTAGTTCTATTAACATCCAGGTAAACATTGCAAATGTTTATTTAATGACAAGTCAATTATTAACAGCAATAATTATACATAAAATGTTGAAAACAAATTTTAGTCACATATTTAGGATATTAATGGTCTCATAAAGCTTATTGAATAATTAACCAATATTTTTTTGTGTTTTATTTAATTTAATTAAATTTTTTATTTTAAAAACTTTTTTCTCCTTAAAATTGATTAACGAATCACTTTAACTGAAGATTATCATACCTTTTCTGGCCACCCTGTATATATTTATATTTGTATTATTATTATATTACGCTTGATTCTTGTATATTCACACTCAAAGACATTTGATTTGATGATATTTTGTATATTTTAATGTTATGTTAAGTTATTTATTTTTTTGATCTGTATTTATATATGTGTAATAATGGGGTCTCCCGTAAATAATAATAATAAAAATTATTATTAGTATTAGTAGTAGTAGTATATCTAGGTTATTGGCCACAGGTTTTCTATCCTCATTATTTTATTATTATTATTTAAATATTTATATTTTTTCTAATCTTATTCTAATTACTGTAAATTATATTTATTTATACCAGGTGAATACTTTCATGTCGAACATACGCAATTAACACGAAGAAACGGTTTTATTTGCAGATTGCTGCTCCACATTTCAACGTAAAGAATTTATAGTGACATAAATTGAAAGATTTGTTTTCCTCGTCTAATGACACGAATTTGAATTAATTTTGACTTGTATTTCTTTATTATTTTATTGAAAATTCGAGATAAATTTGATTTAAAATATCATTAAAACATCATGGTAAGCCTGTCAGAAATAAATGTTTAGTTTATGATATCTGTCATTAAATTCCTTCTAAAATGTATTCCACTAAGGAAAAGTTATTCATCATAAAAAACATTTACAGCGGAAATGGTTACCGTGGGGTGCGAAATTTGTTTTCAATTTAGTTTGACGAAAGATCCATTTCAACAATACAACAAATTGTTTTTCAATTTGTAAATTCTGGTTGCTTAAATTTAAGTAAATATTATTTAATGAATAAAACACTTTAAACTTTGTTTGTATAATACAACTTTTGTTTGTTTTATAAATTGAAAAAAAAATTGTTGTATTCTTGAAATGGATCTTTCATCAAACTGCATTGAAAACAAATTTCGCACACAACTTTTGTGTTATACAAACATATTTTAAAGTGTTTTATTCATTTGATAAACAATGTATAACAAAGTTGAAGCCTCAGTTATTAACAATTTAAATATTATTTACTTCTACTGATACTTTAAATAAATCATTGTGTTTTTTTTATTAGAACATCACAACATAAATGACAACAAGCGGGAAATAGTAACAACGAAGAAAATGTTATTAGGTTAGTATCTGCCAATCCTCAGCCAAGTACAAGATTTGTTGCTTTGGAATGTGGCAAATCGCATATAACGGTCTGAAAAATTTTAAGAAAGTACGGCTATTATCCTTAAAATTTCAATGTCAAGAACTACTGCCATTTGATTAAGAATCTAGATAAAACTTTTGTGAAATAATTCAGGGGCTTGCTAATATGAATCGCAATTTTATTTCGTCCTTTTGTTTTACGGATGAATGTGCATTTACGTTAAATAACGAACCGAATATTCAAAACGAAAGACACTGGTCACATTAGAATTCCCATCTGAACTTAATACTCAGAACACTATACCTTCAAAACATTAATATTTTGGCAGGCACTTTTATTCATATATTATAAGCCCTTTCGAAATCATTGGAAATTTAAATTCTCAAAATTATTTGGATTTATTAATTACTCAGGTTAGTCCTGCAATTTATAATCCACATAACCACAAAAATATTTATTATCCACATAAATACCACTTTGTCGGTTACCTTTATTTTCTTAATTTTTTTATGTATAAAGAAAACTTGTCAGCACTTGTCTACTTATCTTCGGGCTTTGAGAAGACGAGGGTGTAACCGCACTTGCCGCAGTAGTGGCGTTCTTCCATGGCAGCCATGAAAACACCGGCACCGCACTGTTCAGAGGGGCACTCTCTCCTCAACCTGTGGATTTTACCATTCTCGTCAACTTTGTAAAATTGAAAAAGTAGGACGTCTAAACCATGAAATATGGTTCCAATACGATAGAAGTCCTTCTCATTTCTCAAAATTATTTGAATTTATTAATTACTCAGGCTGGTCCTGCAATTGAAGAAGTCGCACGTCTAAACCATGAAATATGGTACCATCACGATTGATGTCCAACTCATTTCGGAATAGATGTTATTTATAGAATTCATTTCCAAATCGGTGGTTTAGACGAGGTGAAATCTATTGGCCTGGCAGATCTGATTTGGTACCGTGCGATTTTTTCTTGTGGGGTTATCTGAAGAGCAAAATTTTTTGGCAATGATCCCGAAACACGTGTCTACAGATAGTCTTGTAACTATTATTTGTTGTTTCCTTTCATTAAATAATTTCGACTCAAACCGTTGCAAGTTGCAGCAGTGCTGTTATGCAACAAC
The DNA here is from genome assembly GCA_963082785.1 of Philonthus spinipes. NCBI lineage: Eukaryota > Metazoa > Arthropoda > Insecta > Coleoptera > Staphylinidae > Philonthus > Philonthus spinipes. Next base: position 8,317,242 of record OY720314.1, read on the forward strand.
AAATATCTATTGTGTAATCCAATGTCCGGCGGAGTAAATGCTCGGGAAGTAGTTGTTTCAATAGATGTTTGTAAAACTTACAGTGTAAGTATTTTTTGCAGGGATTGATCAAATTTTATTGATCATTACCAGACATTTTCCTTGTTTAATTTCATTGTAATTGAGATAATTAATATTTTTGTTTAATTAAATTTATCTAGAATTATTAACCTAAATAAAGAAATTCAACTGAAAATTAATTTGTGTGTCATTTCAATTTATGTCACTATAAACCCTCTAAGTGTTCATAACAAATTAAAGACGTCGCGAGCGCCATCTTTTGCCTAATTTCAAGTAGCGTCGTCAACGATTTGGGTCTACAAGGTAGACGACCGAGAATCATTGTTTCGTCCACTGTGCTTATAATTGGCATGAAGGTAATCCCCTGATAAGTGATTTTAGTTTCCTGTGCATTGTAATATTAAATAAAAAAATATTACACTTGACATAAATTACCCTCTCCGGAGACAAACGCGTGTGTTAAACAGCGCAGAAAATCCTCAAGATTTTTTCTCCCAGAGACTTCCAACACGCATCAACTGAAACACGTCGAGCGGACAAGTCGCTCAAATTGCATAATCATCCTGAATATATCAATCAGCGCGCGCTGACTTCGTGTTCTTTATTTCGCATTGTCGGGACACGCACATAAATTCAAATCCACCGGCCGTAATTGCATTGTGTAAATTCTAAGCATGAACTGCAGAAAACCGCGATGGCTGGGTTTTCCTTGCTCGCGTGGAAAACCTTGAAGCCGCTCCTCCGAAAGGTGACTAGACGCGTTTTGATTGTTTGCCGGCAGGTGCATTTTTTCTCTCGGGGAGTAATTTTCTTTTCTCCTTTGGTTGCGCGGATATTCAATATCGACTGGTGATAATGAAAAAAAAAATGAAAATGAAAAAGAAAAAAAAAGAGAACGCGCGCCGCGTCTTGTTATCTATTAGAATGTAATGAACAGGGGTTGCCCTTTATTGGAGACTTCTTTTCATCCACGTCTCTTTGATTAAAGAAAAAAAAAGGTGGTCTCATAAAAAAAAACACACAGAAAACAACTACTAGTTTATTCAATAATTTTAATATTATTCAATAAACTATTAGTTTTTTTTTCTGTTTTTCTATTTAAAACACTTAACTTTGTTTTACCACTTTTATTTAACTTTTACAGTGACAGTTTTGACTATAAGTTAGTAATTAACATTTTGATAATGACTAACGAAACTATAATCACTGTAAAAGATAAATAAAAGTAGTAAAACAGAAGTGTTTTAAATAGAAAAGAGTATTTTCTCACTTGGTCACAGTTATTTAAATAAATTAAATAAAAATGATTTGAAAATAATTAATTGTTTTTGCATTAAATTTTTCTTGAATCAAAAATTTGTTGCATGATGCAATATTTTATTGATATACAGCATCTGGTGTACATTAGGTAATTCAATATCCAGCGGGGTATTTTCCCGGGAAGTAGTTGTTTTTATATCCATTTGTTTAACGTACTTACGTAACGTAAGTCACAAAGTTAAGGGTGGAAATAATGTATTAATTATTTTCAAATATTTTTTATTTAATTTAGTTAAGTGTTTTAATATTGTTTCATAAAGTTGTACCACAAAGTGAACGCCAACCAAACCAAACATTTAATCTACTTTATTCACTTCCTATTAAATCATGGATTACAAGGTATATCAGTATGGAAGATGGCAAGTATAAATAAAAAATAGTATTCATTCACTTGGTTACAGTTATTTAAAACCTTTAACTATAACGTTTTTGTGAAACTTAGAAAAGGTTCTTTTATTTAAAAAAGGCATGTAATTCTTAACAAATTGCTCGGAATACAGCACCTCCAAAATTTCTGAGACAGCCGTATTTATTAAATTTCTTAATTAATTCCGCTGTAGGCTGATAATGGAAATGTAAACGGTATATTTTACGAAAAAAAGGCCTTTATTGGCATCTCGTTCATAATTAATTACATAATCACAACTAATACATTTTCTCATCACCTACCTTTTATACTCTGCCCTCATCTCTTATTTTATTTTCCTTTCCGAAAAGTAACCACAATTTTCATGCTTCTCTCATTCATTTCATTTTTCCATCATTTTCATTCCTCTCGTCTATTTCTCGCCCAAAAGCATGTAATTCTTAACAAATTGTTCGGAATACAGCATCTCCAAAAATTCTGAGAGTTTAACAGCCGTATTTATTAAATTTCTTAATTGATTCCGCTGTAGGCTTATAATGGAAACGTAAACGGTATATTTTACGAAAAAAAAGGCCTTTATTGGCATCTCATTTGTAATTAATTACATAATCCCACAACTAAACTAAACTTAATACATTTTCTCACCATTACCCCTTATACTCTGCCATCATCTTTTATTTTATTTGCCTATCCCAAACTAACCACGATTTTCAAGCCTTTCTCATTTCCTCTCAGTCATTCTTCCATCATTTTCATTCCTCTCTATTTCTATTCCTCGCCCACTTCCTTGCACTCTTGTCCTAAATGGTTCCATGGATCTCTACTAATCCAACACATCTAACATTTCTGCCTCCTCCATACCTTCCTTCTTCTCTCGTCCGATCTACACCAAGCCTCTACAGAGTAACTTTATTCACTCTTAGCCAATCATTCCTTAATAGATATTATGGCAACCGTTCAAATACTTGTCATCTCGAATTAAAAATTGTTGCATGATGCAATATTTTATTGATATGCAACAGCAAGTGTACATTATGTAATTGTTGCATGACGCAATATTTTATTGATATGCAACAGCAAGTGTACATTATGTAATTCAAAGTCTGGCGAGGTGTTTGCCTGAGAAGTAGTTGTTTTAATATGCATTTGTTTAAAGTACTTACGTAACGTAAGTCAAAATGTAACAGAACTCAATATGGAAATGATTTATTAATTATTTTTATTTAATTGATTTAAATAACTATAACCAAGTGAATGAATACTATTTTCTATTTAAACTTGTCATCTTCCATACTGTGGATATACCTTGTAATCCATGATTTAATAGGAAATGAATAAAGTAGATTAATTCTACAACAAAAAATACGTTTATTCCCTTTTTCCTCTTCATCAAACATTCAAACTATTCATAATAAATTAAAGACGACGCAAGCGCCACCTTTTGCCTAATTTCAAGTGGCATCGTCAACGATTTGGGTCTACAAGGTAGACGACCGGAAATCATTGTTTCGTCCACTAAAGGAAGGCGAACCTGTCCTGTTTAAGCAAACAAGGAAAACGAAATTCACATTTAATGTGAATTCAAATTATTATTTAAAAACAACTTTCGACTTATACTGTTTGCTATTCCCAAATAATTTATTTGTTTTGCACGCGCCGTATAATAAAGCAGTAAAGTTTAATTCGAGTTTGAGAGTACATTCAATCCGCCCCCGTCGGCGCGCCGGAGCGGTAAATAGAGCAAATTCCGCGATATAAATATATTTTTTTATTACCCAGAGATAAATATTACGGCCTATTACACCCCGCAGCGTAAACGCTTCGATTTAATTCCGATCCGGCAATACCCTCCCTCCCCCGCAACCTTTGTTTACACCCATCAGAAAATGTATTAAATAAAATACAGTGTGTTCGCAGTTAATTAAAATTGGAATCACAAACAAGCAAAAAAAAACGGGATCAATATAAACAGGCGGTCGATTTTAATTGCTGTTAAACGTCTTTATTTGCTCAGGGAGGGATTTAATGGGTAATTTTAACGGGGATAATAATTGTTGTGCATGCTGATGGCTGTGTGAATTGCCGTTTGCATTTTTATTAATGTGGCCATTAAGAATGGTAGGGGGTGTTATTTTATGGCGGCTGCAGTTGCGGCCCCTATATTCGCTGGATTTTAATTGTACTTGTGTTTGCGAACGCACCCCAGTTCAGGTTGAACAGGAGAGCTGTTCAATTTTAGATAAGAATTTTGCTATGTCAGTTGGTGATATTAAACGGTTTTTGATTACGCTTTATGCGATTTAATCTATGTTTTACGTAATTCATACATCTCTTGCGTTATTTAATTTAGCGATGGTGGTTATTTAAATAAAAATAGATGTCCTTTCTTCTACTTATAAGTAGGAGAAAGGAAATCTATTTTTATTTAAATAATTAAAGTCTCCACAACCAACAACCAACATTAAGAAGATTAATAGTGGTTATATTTTTTTATGTTGATTAAATTCATTGGATAATACATACATCAACATATTGGTATGCAATCTGTTTTAATCAGACTCGGAAAAAAGTAGAAACAACTTGCTTGTGCGGTGGTTGAGAAATAAGTGATGAGATTAAGACGAGGGACTTGGGGTGAGTGGGTGAAAAGACGAAGAAAGTTTGGAATGATTTTTAAGCTGCATTTCTTCAAATAAAACTCGAAGACGTAATAATATTTACAACAATGAAGTTTTACAGACCGATTAATGGGGTGCCGATGGGTACTCCTTTCGTAAATGCAGCCTGGATTCCTTTTCACAATTTTTAAAACGTAAATAATGTATAACATTCACGCGGAAACAAATTATTTTCTAAAATAAATATGAATAAATTATTAAAAATCAAGCAATTAAATAGAGATTAGATTGAATAACTTTAAATTCTCGACTAGTTTCGAGAATTTAAATTGAATAAATAATAAAGTGTTTAATCTGTGTATTATTAGTTGATTTTTAATAATTTATTCATATTTATTTCATACAATATGAATAACGAATGTCTAAATATTAAAACCATTAATCAAATTATTTTCATTTTTTTTAATTTAATTTATTTAAAAATAGTATTCATTCACTTGGGCACAGTTCTGCCCAAGTGAATGAATACTATTTTTTGTTGAGAAAATAAAAACTTAATTTTTGAAATTATTTTTTGCAAAATAAGGTCCAAATTTAAAAATCAACATATCGGTACTAAGTATTTTTAATCAAGATTTTTTATATTGTATATTTTTTTCTCATTTATCACTTGGTAAAACATATTTAGTAACCGTTTGTTATAATGAAATCACTTGGTTTTGTTTTACTAAAATATTAGTAAAACAAAACCAAGTGATTTCATTATAACAAAAGATTTTTTTATTACATTATATACGGTATGCGACAAAATATACAGTACTGAAATATGCATGTGTCATGCGCTAAAACATATTTTCAAACGCGGTTATTATGCTGTGAATGTCTTTTTAATGTTAGTTGCTTCAGGATGGTTCTCACAGTTGAAGAATTTTTTTATCGTAGAGCACTATTTTCGGTCATACGAAAAAAAGCGCGTAAACGGTTCAAGCTTAAAAAAAGTTGCCGACGGATTTAGACCTAAGTTTATGAAACGTGTTCCGAGCAACGCCGTTGTATCAGCAGTTGTTGACAAGTTTTATCATACGGGAAGTGTGCATTGCCAATGTAAAGGTCACGTGAGTCGCGCAATGACAGTCACAACCAATACAAATCACGGGAGTATTTTGAATCAGGTCGAAACGAAGCTTCATTTCATTGAAGATGGCAACGCCGTTAATTAATTAGGAGAGCTACAGAGAAGATCTCTGAAGATCATGCAGAAATGTTGTGATAACTTGACACCACTTCTGTACGATTTTGTCGTACCAGTAATAACCTGACATGTAAGCAACAATGGTTTCAATAAGACGGGGCAACCTGTAACTTGGCTATGGAGTCTCTTTGAATTCTGCGCAATCATTTTTTGAATCGTCTTATTTCGCGTGGCACTGATTTTCCATATCCATCGCACTCACCAGTAATCACCAGTAATAATATTAATTAATTTTAACTGTAAGGCGCTTTCGCCCCTCGCGAATTTTATTTAATTTGTTTCTCGTTTATATTTTTTTTTCGGTTGTAATAATCAGCTGTAATTAATTAATATTTCTGGTTGGGTGAACTGAAAGAGAAAAAGAAATATGTGTATTGTTTTTTTGAAATTTATGTGTGTATTATCATATAATAATCCAATAGTAATTCAAAATAAGTATTTGTATAGTCATTTTTGGCCCCGAAATTTCCCAGGAGGGTTCTCTCTGAATTAAAGATGAAAAGTAAAAAGAATTAGGATTGTAACTTGCAAGTGTTTTCGTTCTCGACAGCAATATTATACGATATGATGGGTACATATCGGGAATGCTGAAATAGACTGTTTTCCACCGTCTAACTTTCCGGAATTGCTGCTTAAAATTTAAGTTTCTTATAACATGCAATAACTTCTGTTAGCAAACAACGAATGCTACGATTACTGCTTGAAACTGAACGGATATCTCTTAGCGGGAGTATCGCTGTGAATGATGTTTGAAACGCCATATAATGTTAAAATATCGCTATATAATGTACCCTCAAGAAGGAAGTTACAAATAAGTAATTAAACTAAAAAAGCAGACCTCCTAAAACCAGACTACAAAGAAGCAAAAATGTTTCTAAGGCACACACAAATCAATTGTGTGTGCCTTAAAATAATAATAATTTCAGTACTTTTTATATTGCTGCATACCGTATAATAAGATCATCTGTAGACTGAGCGTTTTATCCCTCATCAGTAAAGCTTTACCTTATATATCCTTAAAAGATTTTAAACAACAACAAAGTATTTTGTGGGGTAAAGACTGAACAAGGCGCAACCAATTTATTTGAAAATAAAATTAAAAAAACGTTTCTAATAATAAGACATAATTGTGAGATAAAAACTGACGAGGTTGCAAGCAATTTATTTGAAGCTGACATCAAGAAATAATTATAACATAATGATACAATTGTGGGATAAACACCCAAGAGGTTGGAATTTGAAGTTAAGATCCAATTCTAACAAAAAGACCCCCATTTGTGGGATAAAGACTGATGAGATTACAATTAATTTATTTGAAGCTAAGATCCAAAAACTATTTTAACAAAAAGACACAATTGTGGAATTAAGACTGAAGAGTTTGCAATTTGAAGCTAAGGTTAAATTCTAACAAAAATACACAATTGTGGGATAAAGACTGAAGAGTTTGCAACCAATTTATTTTAAGCTGGCATCAAGAAACAATTATAACAAAAATACGCAATTGTGGGATAAACACTCAAAAGATTGCAATTTGAAGCTAAAGTTAAATTCTAACAAAAAGACACAATTGTGGGATAAAGACTGTTCAGGTTACATACAGGCAAATATCCTAAAACAATTTTATCAAAAAGACACAATTATGGGATAAAGACTGAAGAGTTTTCAACCAATTTATTTTAAGCTGGCATCAAAAAACAATTATAACGAAAATGCTCAATTGTGGGAAAAATACTCAAGAGGTTGCAATTAATTTATTTGATCAAAAAAATCTAACAAAAATACAATTGTGTGATTAAAACTGAAAAGGTTGCTCATATTAAATTTAAAAATTTGATCAACTTTTTCAGTCTCTATTCCACAAATGAATTTGCAACCTCTTGAGTATTCTTGAGTATTTTTTCCACAATTGAGCATTTTTGTTATAATTGTTGTTAGAATTTCTTTGATATTAGCTTCAAAAAAATTCGTTTGTTGAACCTTTATGGAGGGGTATATAATATTTTAATTATTAATTTTTAAGTATATTTTCTTGATAGAGTATAGTGGTGGTATAATATTCAAGTGAAATTGTAAATTTAATTTCACGGGTTCCGCGAGCGTAATTAAAGTCTCCTCAATTTCAAGCAGCGCGATTTATCTGCAGGAAATTATCCGCTTATATTTATTCAGCGCGAGTTCTAAATAGAGTGAGGCGCGTGTTTATATTTGCTTAATTAAAATATAAACAGGATGGGAGTATAATTCGCTAAAGTTGTTTGAAATTTATTCCAGGTGCCGCCGCAGCCTCCCGCTTATACGTGGATGCAATTAACAAACTGGCAAGACAGGCGCAGCAGGGAACGTGGGGCGGCTGTTCCGACGTCGGTAAGTCTACAAACAACGGCAAAAAATCAGTGTGCGAGATGATAGAAAAAAAAATGTTATATAGCAAAATCGGCGCACACACAAAAAAATAACTATATTTCACGCCGCAGCCTAATCAGATTCCAGCGACGAATCCTGAAATCCCGAAATCCGAAATCACTTAGCCGTCTCCCCTTCCAGGATGGGGTTTTATGGGGCGAACATCCAATATAAATGCATATAAGGGCCTATGTATGCGGTGTGCACTTACACACTTACACACACATACTTATACTTAGAAACACACACACACACACACATACAAGTACATACACATACAAGAACGCACATACACATATATAAAAAGAGATGCATACATACTCACTCTTAAACATACATAAAAAAACACTCCCTCACACACGTAAAGAAGCACACACACAAAGCCATAAACACACGTAAAGAAGTACACAGACACACACACATACACAAACGTTTAAGAAGCACATACACACAAATCGGTATTCAACGAGATTTGGCACCAAAAATATTAAAACACAGAGATAAATATACCAGGTTGGCTGAAAGACTTTCTGTCGATAGCCAATTCCTACAAGAGCATTTGTTTAAAGTTTAAATAAATTGTTAAAAATGTAAAAAAAATATTTGTTAAACCACACCAAAGATGTAAATATATATTAAATAAAAATGATTTGAAAATAATTAATAAATTATTTTCACATTTAGCTATTTAGCATTTAGCTGTGACTTTTGACTTACGTTACGTAATGATGATTATCAAATCATTTTTATTTAATATATTTAAATAACTGTGACCAAGTGATATATATATACCAGGGTAGTTACTAATAGAATTGATCTATTTAATTGTTTACCAGAATATCTCAATTACCTTCCGATTTATAGATTCAGAACGACATTGAGAAGACATCTTATTGAAATCGCACCTTATACACTAAATGATTTTCATTCTAGCATATACACTTTATAATATACTATATTTTATATACTTTATACGCTTATTATATACTTGTACTTTTGAAATATGTATAGATTTTGTGACTCTTTAACACTAATAAATTATTTAAATAAAAATAGTTGTAATAGGACAACTATTTTTATTTAAATAATTAAAGTCTCCACAACCAAGATACAGATGATTACCAATAAATTACATTACATACATACAATCACCGGTAAAGAAGCACATAACACAAACACACCCAAAGAAAGACACACACACGTACATACTTCATGTACACACGTAAAGAAGTACGTAACACGTAAATATACCTTAAGAAACACTCACACACATGCAAAAAAATGCACACACATACACATATAAAAAGATGCAAACCCTCCCTCTTTTATCTATTTAGGGGGGTATTCCTGTGCTCACACTGCTGAGTAGTGTCTGCATTCGCATTTACCACCTCACCCCCGCACACGAACACCATTATAACTACCCACTCTTCTTTTCCACCTTTTTCTCCTTTTTTTTTTTTCTTGTTGTGGGTATTGACTTTCGAGCCACCCCCTCTTGCACACCGCCGAAAGGCGATACAAATGACGGCACGTTTCCTTATAAAGCTCCTTTATGAGGTGGAGATGTTGGTGCTTCCTTCCCGAAATGAGCGCGCGATATTTTATTTGTTTTTATTGTTGATTTACGCTTCGGCCCTTTTAGGGAGAACGGCATAAGGGAGAAAGGGCCGTTAAACCGGGAATACGCATCCTAAATTAGAGTTTAACGCCGCTCTAAATGAGTGCTTAGATTCTGGATACAAATAAAAGTTAGTTACTATCAAACCATGAAATCTTCTTTGCCACTACTTTGTTATGAATAGATGCGGATTAGATTGATGTGTGTTGATAATAAAAAAAATCGGTAAAGAATAATTATAATAAATGGAAGACGACGCAAGTGCCATCTTTTGCCTAATTTCATGTGGCAACGTCAACGATTTGGGTCTACAAGGTAGACAACGGATAATCGTTGTTAGATTAGATTATTTAAATTCACAATAAAACCCTTTTTTAAATTATATAAAAATGATTTGAAAATAATTAATAAATTATTTCCACATTTAGCTCTTTCACATTTTGACTTACGTCACGACACTTTCTACAGACTACAACAGCTTTGTGTATTTTTTTGAATGCTAAAAGTAGCTCTTAAATAAAACTATTTCTCTTTCATTCAACAGCATTTCCATATTCCAGGTGGCGTTGTACAATGGAAAACAATTTACAGGAATCTGTTTCTCCGTTATAATTAATCTCGTCAGAGATGCTTTTATTACTGCGAGGTTTTATTTTACTGTAAGAAAATTCCCACACAGCTAAGAATTCTGTTGAAAATGAATTATTTTAATTGGAAATATTTACAATTGCCAGCTTTTTGCGATGGTTATAAAATTAATCCACATACTATCCATATATAATTATAAAATTAAATAAAAAATTGTATAACAAATATGAAATATATATTATTATAATGGATAAATTTTAAATTAATTGAGTAAATTCTTATAGTATTCCTTAAAAAAATACATTACATTTTACCGATATAGATTTATTTGTCTACTTGATAGCCGAAAGATGCCGAGGACTGCTTTCCCCAGATATAGATTGTGCACAAATTATTCTTGTCATGGCCACCAATTATACAATAACTCTCGTTGTAATAAATACACTTAAATTATTTTAGAAAATAACTTTGACATATGGAATGGAAAGACCGACAGGCGTTGATTTTCTTCGACTGCATTTGTTTTATTTTTTATGAGTAATTATATTTATGGAGTTGTACAGCCGTGGGATATTACAAGCATGAAATATAGGTTTATTATATTGCAAAGAGTGTATTCTGGAAATAATAAAAAAAAAACATAATGTCAAACACATTCAATAAACAACTTGATATAAAAGCAAATGCGCCATCTTGGTCACGGAAACGATGAAGTTAGAGCGAGACAGATTTTAGCGGAGAGATTTCCTATAGAGCTAGCCCGGCCTGCTTTTTACTTTGTTTCACCACTAGTTTTAATTAATTTGCACGAATTTTAACACCAAAATTCGTGCAAATTAAAACTAGTGGTTTTACAATTCTGTTGTAGGAATTTAATGTTTCAGAATACTTTTTTCACCTTTAATTATAGTTTAAAATCCTGTTTTGCCTTGTAAAGTACAGTAGCATTAATTAATTAACTAATTATTAAGGCTCCTACTTTGTTATACGTGTTTGATTCGATAAGTACTTAGCCTACAAAAGAAAAACGAAAAATTTGGAAAAGTGGTGATTTATTTTTCAACGTAATCTCCTTCTAACTCGATACACTTGACCTAGCGATGCTCCAACTTCTTTAACCTGTCTAAAAAAAAAAAACGTTTTCTCAAGGTCTGCAAAATAGCCCTCCACGGCGGTGATTATCTACTCATTCAACTCAAATTTCTGCCCGACAGGTTTCAAGTTTGGAAAGAAAAAGAAATCGCATGGTGCCAAATCAGATAGGAGATAAAAATCGTTAGTAGATATCTTTGAATTTATAATATATCATAAACTACTGTACGGCGTTGAAACGTGGGGAATGAAAGGATATGATGCATGTGAGAGAGAACAAGGCAGGTTCCTGAAGCAAATAATGGGGCTGGAGCCTAAAACTCCGGGCTATATTTTGCTTCAGGAAGCAAATAGGTGGAGCATGCATGGTGAGTCTGTAGAAAGAGTGATAAGGTATGAAATGAAGTTATGTGGTTTGGAGAATGAGAGGCTAGTGAAAGAGGTATGGAAAGCATGTGTGGGCGTAGAGAGGAGTGAGTGGAGGATGGACCGTAGAAGGATGTTTGAAAGAGCGGGACTGTCGGAGAGTAGGGCAAATGAGTGGTTGGAGAGGGGAGTTAACGTGGCTGCATGGAAAAGAGAAAAGTGGAAAGAGGTAGAAGAACATGAAAGGCAAGTATGTATAAGGAAAAGTGGGTATAATCCAATGTATGGAAGGTGGCAAGTGCATAGGAGTTTACCAAGGTATCTAGGCTCAAGGAGTTTATCGGTGGAGGAAAAGGTAACCTTGGCAAGAGCTAGGTGTGGATCCGGAGTGAGAGGATGGAAGGTATGGATGGGTGGGGGAGAGGTATGGTAGATGTGTGTTTTGTGAGAGTGGCAGGGATACATGGAGTCACTTGGGTGAGGAGTGTGAAGGAGTAAGTAAAGAATGGTTGCTGGGAAGAAAGAGAGTTGATGAGTGGATGAGAGAGGATGGAGCTGGCGTAGAGATTCTGAAGAGACTGGAGTGGGAAAGAAGAAATAGAATGCTATTAAGTTGATGTAAAGTTTATATGCCAATAAAGGTTTTTTTTTATATATCATAAAGTCAACAACAGACTTTATGACATATTATAAATTCAAATATGGCCTTTCAAATTTAGCGATTTAAGAATATAGTGCATGTAATTCAAGCTAAATGTTTTAGGTTAGCCAAAATTATGCAAGTGCTATCTTGTAAATGAAACTTTTATGTTTGTTTACGAACTTAATCGATTTGTTTTAAAAAATTAAAAATGCCAATAAATTAAACAAACAAACTGAGATTTATTTAACTATTGATCTAAGTATTTACAAAAAAATGAAAACAACAACAAAATAAAATATAAAATAATAACTAAAGCAAAGAAATTAAGCAAGAAATTATTGACAAAAGTTTCACAAGTGTTAAGAAAGTTGATTAGAACTTACTCGAGTCGTCAGAACAATAGATCTTACAGGTCGCAGTTCACATGAGGCTAACTTACGTCTCACTAGCCCCGTATAACCTATACTCGAGTCGTGGATGAAGGAGAACTGGTAGAGAATTTATGAAATTATTTTCAGGAGGATGATAAGTTGGTGGTGATGGTTTTGTGGAAGAAAAATGGCAAGAGGATAGAAAACATCAGGTTTAAAACGTGAATTAGTGGAAAAATTTCAAAATTCAAATTTGTAACTGAGTGCCAGATTTTACGATCTTTCCCCGAAATTCTACCAGCGATCTGGGATCGCCCTTTGTTGAACACGTTTCCTTTTTCCCATTGTTCGCCGAGCAATTTTGTAAAATGCGTCGATTGGCTCTTTATTTAGGGTTCGTCCTCGCTGGATGGTAAAATTGCCGTTCGATTCCAAATATCAATAGTGTAATAAAATGTACAAAAGAAAATAAAGTATTCACAAAATTCTAATGAAATTAAACGTACGAATTAAACGAAGAAAAAATATCTAAAATGTTCAAATAAAGAAAATTATAAACAAAGAAATATATATTGTATATATTTCGCGCTTTTAGCGCGAACAATGTTTTGGCATTATGACTAGAAATATGACAGGAAAGAATATTGGAGGGAAATATATCTAAGCATAAATAGATTGAGGAAGAAATTATATTTGCACACAATATACAGAGTGTGGCAAAATAGACAGTGCAGTTTGAAACGCCCAGTACGTCCCGTGTGGTGGGAGTACCTACCTGGGAGGGATATCATTGTGTCGGGGGGCTTGGTCGTGCCGTCAGGACTTAATGCATAAAATGGCATGATGTACCGATTAAGATAAAATAAACCCCATTTCTTTAAATTGCATTGTTTTTTTTAATAGCCCTTCAAAACTACACTGTCAGTTTTTCCGCACCCTGTAAATAACGATAAAAATAATGGTAAAACTCCACCCATTGTTTGGGATTGGGGGGTGGGATTTCACCATCCTTCATAAGCAGGTAGCGGACGAGCAGATCACCAGAGTCTGTCTCTCCGACTAGTTTCGACCGTTGGTCATCTTCAGGGAGGAATGTACAGAGATTTTTAAAGCTGTCGGTTTTTATAAAAATAATACAAAGACATCATAAAATAATAAAATAAATAGATAAAATATAAATAGTGAAACAAACCAAGAGTTTTATTTAAAATAATATATGTATATATATATATATATATATATATATATACATATATGTATATATATATACATATGTATTGATATATATATGTATATATATATACATATATGTATATATATATATATATATATATATATATATATATATACATATATTATTTTAAATAAAACTCTTGGTTTGTTTCACTATTTATATTTTATCTATTTATTTTATTATTTTATGATGTCTTTGTATTATTTTTATAAAAACCGACAGCTTTAAAAATCTCTGTACATTCCTCCCTGAAGATGACCAACGGTCGAAACTAGTCGGAGAGATAAAATATAAATAGTGAAACAAACCAAGAGTTTTATTTAAAATAATATATATATATATATATATATATATATATATATATATATATATCGAAGAAGAATTATATCTGAGGATAAGGGTAGAAGCAATGAAAAAAAAAAATCTTCTAAAATATGGCAATATTATTGATTGCTAACAGTCACGAATGAATATAAGTAAAGACAAAGATAAATAGAATTAAAAAAATGTTACAGTAATTTATCAATTCAATTCAAGAATTTAGTATATTTCTTTCTGCTCTTAATCAGTGCTATTCCGTACGGATATTGTTAAGTTTAATGTATACGTTATTAATTATCTTCTCCTTCCATGTTTATATATCTACCACAAAAGCTGCTTAGACTGTGATGATAAAAAATAACGTACTCGTTAAAATTAACATATTCCGTACGGAATAGACCCCAGTATTTTTTTTTTAGTAGTTACGCGAGACAAATCACCTTCTTTTCCAAACCATTTCCACTTTCAGCTCATTTAGTACAACCGATTTCCCGCATTTTACCTATTCAAGAGTCTTCTTACTTCTCACTCAGTAAAATCAATACCTTCTTTTTCTTCTGTTTAAGTTTGATGTTTGATGGTTTTCCACAGTTTGTTTCTCAAATCCTGTAACGATTCGTCTCCAGTTCTCATTTTTTTTAATAACTTCCACGATTTTCCTTCATTTTGACAGTGCTTCAAGCTTTCTGTTTTCTTCTTTATATAATACTTTCACATCGAGTTATTTCTTCCTATCTCTTGTCTTGTCCTGGTTTTCTACAATTTTTTTCTAAAATCCTGTAAAGAAATGTGCATCTGACTTTTGCATTTTTTTAATAACTTCCATATCTTTTGTGTTTCAACTGTAAAAATGAAGGAAAGCTTCAACTGTAAAATTGAAGGAAAGATATGGGAGTTATTAAAAAAATGGAAAAGTCAGATGCACATTTCTTTACAGGACTTTCTGCATAGAAGAAAAAATATATAATCTCCTTTTTATCTGTAACAATCTATACGTAAGAGAATTACAACTTCACTAGAAAGCAGACGAACTTAAAAGTTCATAGAGTTAAAAAATGTAATTTTTGTGATAGCATTGACGCAATTTCATTTTGTAAACTTGAAATGAAGATTATTATCAAAATTAAACATTTGTGTTTCATGTTTCTCTCCAGCATGAATGACTGAATTTGCTACTGTATACAATCATGACAAACAATAGCAGTTTATTATCAAAATTAAACATTTGTGTTTCATGTTCCTCTCCAGAATGAATGACTGAATTTGCTACTGCATACAATCATGACAAACAATAGCAGTGAATATAGAAATTGCGTATCTCAACAAACAAAGCTGTTTAAAAAAACAAACAAACAAACAGGAACACACCTAATATCATATTTATTACATGCTAGAGAAAATTTAAGTGAGTCCTTAAGGAACGCAAACATCATCGTCCCGTCGAAAAACCGGCGCCGCGCGCTCGTTCATTTTTATGGGGTTATTAGGGGCGTAATGCGCGTGTGTAATTGAATCCCCTTGTTTGGTGTCATTTATTTGCGCCCGGCCGCGTTTTCTTGTTCAAATAGTGACGTTTAATGGAATATCGGATGTGATTTAGACTGCAATTTATCCAGGGTAAGAGAGAAAGGGAGGGGGGTGTTTTTTCCGAACGTAAGGGGAGCGAAAATCGCCTAATCGAAAAAGTTCGATTCATTGCGGTGTAAATTCCGGGCGAAACGCCGGGGATTAGTTAACGAAAATCGAGGCTGGGTGAAGAAAGGAAGTTTTAGTTAAGAATAATGATTGTGTAGTGGAAAATAATTGCAAGGCTTGAATTTTTTTGTCCAATTTATTTCTTATACAGAGAGCTTTTTTTATCAGTATACATTTCCCCTATGTATACCTGTAAAATATTCGAGTCAAACGCATTGATGTATGTGTGTTTAGTTGCCTATAAGTAACGTGTTATAGGCAACTAAACACACATATGCTAAATAATCAACTAAACGTACACACATTAATCGGTTCAATGCGTTTGACTGGCATTTTTTTCCTCTAATGTATACTGATAAAATAACCTCTCTGTATATATATATATATATATATATATATATATATATATATATATATATATCTTTATTCATTTATATATTCTTTATTCAGACTATACAGATAATTTATAATTTCAACAATATAATAATAATAATAATATTCTTTATTTTCTACAACACAATTGATATACAATGGTAAATATACAAACTTAAAACAAATCTTTGTAGAAAACCCTTAGGTGGAGATCAGAAAAATGCTTCCAAGAAGTATATCTGCTTTTATCTCAACCTAATTTAATAGAAAATAATACATCGTATGGCAAAGTATATACATTATTTTTATATTACTATTTATATAACAATATAAATAATTATAATACATGTAGGTATTAGTCTGTCTGGGCTATCGACCAGAGGTCTTTCTACCCTGTCATGAATTTGTGATGAAGCTAAAGAAAAATCTATGCTAGCTATTTATTTCTTATTACTTCTATTTCATATCTAATCTGTAATAATAGTATAAAGAGGTAAAAATGCAGTATTTTTAGACGATTTACGAGAAAAGATTTTTACATAGCTTAATTGTAAAATGTATATAATTTTTCTGTTATACATATCTCCTAAATAGAAAAGAGTATCTATTCATTTCGTCACAGTTATTTAAATAAATTAAATAAAAATGATTTGAAAATAATTAATAAATTATTTCCACTCTTCAGCTCTGAGATATTTTGAAATTGGAGAATAAAATCCTCGCTGGCTATTAGAATCACAGAGCTAAATGTAGAAATAATTTATTAATTATTTTCAAATCATTTATGTTCGCATAAAGGATGACGTTATATTATTTTTTTATTTAATCAATTGAAATGAATTAGCTCATTGTAAATTATATTTTTATAATTTACAATGTGCTATATAATTCCTTTATAAATTATAAAATCCAGCTATGAATAATCTTCAAGAGTGATTAATGAAATTTAAATTAGTTTCCAGTCTGGCGGAATCGCGAATACCTGTCTGCGACTGATAAAAGACGAGGCAATTAACTCCCCGGAATAATTACCGCCGAATTTCCGAATCGGATTGAATCATCCACTGCCGAATTGCGTTACACGTTCGGCTCGAACAATCTTTCGAAATTCTAAATCCGAAAATTTCGGATCGCGTTTGCGTTCGCGTGCGAGCTGCGAAACTAAAACGCGGAATGAAATATTCCACCGGCATATTAGCCGGAACTAGTAAAAGCGATTTCACGGTGAACTGGCCCGACTCGGCCCCGTCACCCCCGACTAACCCCGTTATATCTCTCGCCCTGCAATCCGGATGAAATGGGAGGAATGGAGAGGGGCCAGGGTTAAATAGTTGCAAAACAAGTATTCCGACATATCCCACACTCAGTGGGAACCGACCCCCCTTCCACCAAACCCCGCGCTCAAATAAAATTAAACGTTTTGTTAAGCCCGAGTGATTCATTTAAATTCGTAATTAAAAAGCATCGGTTCGGGTCGGAATTGGCGTGTTTCCATATATTCTGGATATCTGTCGAATTACGTTTTTTTTGTAAAGTTAAATTGCAAAGTTAAATAAAATACCCTGGTAATACGCAATTAAATAAACCGAATTGTTGTTTGAACAGTTTTACCAGGGGTGTTAGTTGAAGTTTGCCGGTTTTACTAGTAGTTGTCGCTAGCAATATGTATAAATTTTTATGATTTAGCATGTATGTCTTTTGTTTCTATTGACATTAACCTACAAAAATACGCAAGTCACATTCCCCCAAAATAATAGCGTCATATTTGTTTACCTCAGTGAATATGTCGAGTTTCGTTCCAAGTAAATCGCATTTGCGGCATTCGTTGCTTTTCTTATTTCATCAAAAGAAAAAAGCAGCTGAAGCCCACCGGTTGCTGGTAGAAACTTACGGTGAACATGCTCCAGTGATTAGAACATATGAGACATGGTTTCGTCAATTTCGTCAAAGTGGAGATTTCGATTTGACAGACAATGAACATCCTGGTGCAGCGAAAAAGTTCGAAGACGAGGAATTGCAGGCGTTATTGGATGTTGATCCAACCCAATCGCAACAAAAATTGGCAGAAACACTAAATGTGACTCGAGGAGCAATTTGCCAACGTTTAAAAGCCATGGGAAAGATTCAGAAGTATGGAAAATGGGTGCCACACCAGCTGAACGATAGACAAATGGGAAATCGAAAAACTGTTTGTGAAATGCTGCTTCAACGATACGAAAGGAAATCTTTTCTGCATCGAATTGTCACGGGGGACGAAAAATGAATTGATTTTGAGAACCCTAAGCGAAAAAAATCATGGCTTTCACCTGGTGAAGCCGGCCCATCGACTGCAAGGCCAAATCGCTTTGGCCGTAAGACAATGCTCTGTGTTTGGTGGGACCAGTGTGGTGTGGTGTACTACGAGTTGTTAAAACCTGGTGAAACGGTGAACACGGATCGCTACCGACAACAAGTGATCAATTTGAATCATGCGTTGATCGGCCGGAATGGGCCCGAAGACATGGCAAAGTTATCTTGCAACATGACAACGCGCCGTCTCATACCTCTAAACTGGTGAAAGACACATTAAAAACACTTAATTGGGAAATATTATCGCACCCGCCGTACTCTCCAGACCTCGCCCCGTCCTACTATCACCTTTTCGCATCGATGGGACACTCCCTTGCAGAGCAGTGCTTCGCTAATTTTGAAGAAGTCGAAAAATGGCTCGTCGAATGGTTTGCCTCGAAAGAGAAAAAGTTTTTTTGGGATGGTATCCATAATTTGCCTGAGAGATGGGCGAAATGTGTAGAAACCAATGGTCAATACTTTGAATAAAAAAAATTTGAGATTCCTCTGAAAATTAAGTGTTTTCTTTATCAAAAAAACCGGCAAATTTCAACTAACACCCCTGGTATATCTCAAAAATTAACTTTACTAAAGTGCAACGCGACTTGTTTTTTTGTATATCGAACGTCGAAATCATTAAGAAAAGAATAAGACATTTTAAAATTGAATTTAAATTAGTATTTCAAACATCTCACATTAACACTTTGACTTGTAGTATCATTATTAAAACTATGGTAATTCCAATAATGATAATACAAAAATAATTTTCCATATAGTCTATTTTTTTTTTAATATGATCAAATTTATGGCGTCTTTACTTCAATTGTGGGTCTGTTAGAACAGCAGGGGATTTTTATCACTGAGTTTTTAAAACGTTTGCAATGGATAGTTAATATGTTATATAAATCATAACATGTCAAATACTTCTAGAAGTTCCACAGAATGAAAAAAAAAGCCTAATACAGGAGACGCAGTGGGAATTAGAAAATGGGGGGATACAAGGGATTATAATCGTTATGCTTGCATAGAAAAGTGTGTTTTTTTAGGAGAAGAGGAAGAATTGATGTGGACGGATCTCATACTTTTTTTGTATTTATTTATACATAGAATATTAAATTAATTATTAATGTACATGTTAAACACAATATTTCCTGTAATGGAACAACATGATTCGTCGATGCACACAAATCCATCGCACAAAACCCGCAATACTTCCACGGAACGAATCGGAGATAAACATGTGCAAGTTGTATACATAAATTCAATGTTATCATAAATAGTAAGCTTTTCAGAAAATCCCCAACTCGCACGAACACACACACGCAAACAGACACAAGCAAACATGCACACGCGGGACACAATCGGTTCTCGTGACGCCGCGTCCCGCATTCGAGTCGTGCTCGTAAATAGTGCAAAGTTCAAATTCTGACAAATACTTTTATCCGCGAAACGTTTCATGTACCCCCCATAATCCGGAACGAGCGCCGGAATAATCCCCACGGCAAACATATTTATTCGAAACGCCGGATTAGACGCTCGAAAAATGAAAACAACATCAACGCGAAAAATGTGAATTAAAAAAAATGGGAGTCGTATGGAAATCGCACGTGAAATGCGCGCATTTTAAGTGACTAAATAGGAAAACTCGTCTGCTGCTTTGTTCTGCTCATTTCACGTTTTGTTTTATGTAAGTAGGGGATTACGACGGGACGTGAAACGCGATGGATTAAAATTTGCTTTTGCATAAAAGCGTGTGTTTCTTCGCCCCCCTGTTTTATATATAAACACGAGTCGTGGATTTAAAATTACATTTAAAAAAAAGCAGAAGTCACAGATTTGATATATATTAACAATTTATTGCCTAATTTATAATAAAAAAAAAAATAAAAAAAACTTTAAATTCATCAAGAATTCACACTTTTAACAAACTAAACTTGAAGAAACGTTACATTAATATTATGTTAACATTTTATCGTAATATTTATATTATAATTTGCCTTTTTTATACATATGTTTTGTACTGTTTTTAGAGTGTCACATTTTTTTATAAAATTTTTAATATGTAATTATAATTGTAATTTGGAAATGGAGATTCCGTTAATAAAGTAAATTGAAATTGAAATATATTTCTTTCTTCACTTTCATCTTTTTAAAAATAGGATATTTTTATTCTACATTTTTTTATTTTTTAAAATAT
Source organism: Philonthus spinipes (assembly GCA_963082785.1). Classification (NCBI taxonomy): domain Eukaryota; kingdom Metazoa; phylum Arthropoda; class Insecta; order Coleoptera; family Staphylinidae; genus Philonthus; species Philonthus spinipes. The sequence continues at coordinate 8,338,090 of OY720314.1, forward strand.
CGTTTTTTATTATTATTTTTTAACAAAGAAATATAATATAAATATTACTGTCAAAAAAACTTCACGTACTCACCAACAAATATCTTCGATTTAATGAAATGTTCAGCCATCATTCATCTAGCGTATGGATAACTAGTGATGGTGACTGAACATTTCATTAAATGTTAATTTCGTTTCCTGTTCTCATAAACAGGACAAGTTCGCTTTCCTTTAGTGGACGAAACAATGATTCTCGGTCGTCTACTTTGTAGATCTAAATCGTTGACAATGCCACTTGAAATTAGGCAAAGGATGGCGGTTGCGTCGTTTTTAATTTATTATTATTAAATATCTTCGACATTAACATTTGTTACTTTAAACGATGGAATCTTCATTCTGTATTAAGAATATAATTAATATGAGATATTTTGATTCAATTTAACCATAAATGAAACAATTTAATTGGTTCTTGAAGCCATTACTTTGTGATATTAATAATAAATGTAACAATGAAATAATTGAAATTTATAAATATCTTCGACATTAACATTTGTTACTTTAAACGATGGAATCTTCATTCTGCATGAAGAATATAATTAATAGGAGATATTTTGATTCAATTTAACTATAAATGAAACAATTTAATTGGTTCTTGAAGCCATTACTTTGTGATAATAATAATAAATGTAACAATAAAATAATTGAAATTTATATGCACAGTTAAAATCAAATAAAAACGATTAAAAAAATATTTTTTTAGCAAAAAAACAACAAAGGCCAAATCAATGGCTTTTAATTTGTTATTTAAATTACTGAAGAAACAAACAAAAATCATCATACGCATTTCATCATAAACATTGTACCGTAGAAATTTAACTGGAAGAAAAGCCTGCACAAATTGATACAAAAAATATCAGTTTTTTTATTGATTTTTTGTTTTGTTTTCATAACTGTACTTCAGTAAAACTAAAATTATTAAAGTAATTTTTAATTTCATGACATACCTGCAATTTTAGACTACTTCAAATTTTAATCCAATATTGTGCATTGACTTAAAATTAAAAAAGGAAAAATTATTGGCAATGATCACGAAAATTCAATCATTCCCTTTTTTCATGTGAAAAAAAAAATACTTACACTGCAGGTGTAACTACTTCCCGGGGGTATACTTCACCAGACATTAGATTTTACAATATATGTTTGTTGTTTTCCATTTGTTAGGACATCAATGTGACACGAGTTAATGACTGCCAAAAACTATATAGTTATGTATACTGTATGCACCCTTTATATCGAAAAAACATCGATAATATATCAATTTTCTTTTATCTTTTCCTTTTTAATAATTTTATTATTATTTTTTTTTTTTAATAATAATATCTTTAATAATAGAAAAAGGATTTATTCACTTGGTCACATTAATTAAATAAATTAAATAAAAATAATTTGAAAATAATTAATTAATAAATTATTTTCCCTTTAGCTACAATATGTTATTGGTATGCAACAGCAAATGTCTATTATTAGACATTTGTTAAAGTACTTATGTAGATAAGTCAAATTGTCACAGTAGCTAAAGGGAAAATAATTTATTAATTAATTATTTTCAAATTCTTTTTATTTAATAATATCTTTTGTTTTAATTAGTTTCGGTAATCAGTAAGCTGGTACCTGCTTATATATATGTATATATATATATATATATATATATATATATTGTGGATGTAAGACTTTTCGGCAGTGAACTGCGCCAAAGGCGAAACTATTCACTTTCTAAGGAGCGCTCATAATCTAATAATCTGGGTAGGTTTATCTGTCCCCGCGTTCCTTTAAACTTTCAGGCATTAACCCCTTTCGCTCCCTTTTCCCGAGGCCACCGCCATAAACACCCCCCTCTCTCTCTCCCCCTCTTTCACAACCCCTCCCCTGCGCACGTCAATCCTCTTTGTGCCTGATACTTAGATAACACTTCACGATGGATGTCTTATTATTCAATTTTGCTTATAATTAATGCAACCACTGAACAAAATGGACATTAAATCAATGTTATATTAATTTCAATATATATTTGAGAAATTTTCCCTTCTAGAGTGCTTTGATTTTTTTATTAAAAAAATGTTGGTCATAAAATTAACCACAGGCTATATTCTAAAAAATTGAAGAAAAACAATAATAAATTAAATTGTAAGAGCAATTATTAATAGTAAGTAGAGCTTAAATCTATAGCAAATGTTCTTTCCAAAAAATTGGCATATTCCATATGAAAGTTTGAGTTATGATGTTTTTTAATAGGACACTGAAATGTTGGCAGTGTTGAAATTCTTATTGTCAAAATTGACAGCTGTTAATTTATATTAATAGAACGGTGAAGATTTGGCAACAAGAACGATATTGAAATTAAAATTAGGCAATTCGAATGAAAAGTTTCTTTAAAGTCAAAATTAGGCAATGTAGGTACCATATAGAGACTTTAGAATCAATATTAGGCAACATGAATGACTTTACTATCTAACTTAGGCAACAAGAGTGACTCTGAAATCTGATTTAGACACATCATGTGATAAGCATCGAGTTTACAGTCAAGATTAAGCAAAAAGAATGACTTTTCAGTCTAAGTTAAGCAATAATATTCAGTAAATTTAAAGTCAAGATTAGGTAACAATAAGTCTAACTTAGTCGTGACATAGTCAGGCAATACAACTGACAAACAGCCACTTTGAAGCCAAGTCAGAGTAAAGATTTGACAACAAGAATTATATTGAAACTAAAATTAGGCTATAAGACTGATGAAGAGTTACTTTAATGTCAAATTTTGGCTCTAAATATTGAAAATAAAATTATGCAATAAGAATGAAGAGTTACTTTAAAGTCAAAATTAGGCAATTTAGGTAACATATAGCGACTTTAGAGTCAATATTAGGTAACAAGAATGACTTTACTGTCTAACTTAGGCAATAAGAGTGATTCTGAAGTATAATTTAGACACAATATGTAATAATCATAGAGTTTACAGTTAAGAGTAGGCAATAAAAATGACTTTTCAGTCTATTTTAGGCAGTAATAGTGACTCTAATATAAATTATGCAATATAATTGAAATTCTGTGACTTTAAAGTCATAATTAGGCAACGAGAATGACTTTACAGCCAAATTTAGGGAATAATAGAAACTTTGAAATCCAAGTTAGGCAATATAAGTGATATTCAGCGACTTTAAAGTCAATATTAGGCAACAATAATAGATTTACAGTCTAACTTAGGCAATAATACTTTTGACTTCAAAGTCAAAATTAGGCAACAAAAGTGACTTTACAGTCAAGATTATGAAAATGAATGACTTTAAAGACTAAGTTAAGCAATAAGAGTGACTTTCAAATTAAAATTAGGCAATAAGAGTAACTTTGAAATCAAAATTAGGCAATATACGTGGCATTTAGTGACTTTAAAGTCAAGGTTAGGCAACAAGATTGACTTTACAGTCAAATTGAGGCAACAGTAGACATTTTAAAATCCAAGAATCCAAGTTAGGCAATATAAGTCATACTCAGCGACTTCAAAGTCAAAATTAGGCAACAAGAATGAATTTAAAGTCTAACTTTGGCAATACTCGTGACTTTTAAATCTAAATTAGACAATATATGTCGTATTCAGCGACTTCAAAGTCAAAATTAGGCAACAAAAATGATTTTACAGTCAAGATTATGAAAAATGAATGTCTTTAAAGTCAAAGTTAAGCAATAACAGTGACTTTCAAATCAAAATTAGGCAATAAGAGTAACTTTTAAATCAAAATTAGGCAATATACGTGGCATTTAGTGACTTTAAAGTCAAGGTTAGGCAACAAGAATGACTTTACAGTCAAATTGAGGCAACAGTAGAGACTTTAAAATCCAAGAACCCAAGTTAGGCAATATAAGTCATACTCAGCGACTTCAAAGTCAAAATTAGGCAACAAGAATGAATTTAAAGTCTAACTTTGGCAATACTCGTGACTTTTAAATCTAAATTAGACAATATATGTCATATTCAGCGACTTCAAAGTCAAAATTAGGCAACAATAATGACTTTAAAGTCTAACTTAGGCAATAATGGCGACTTTGAAATCTAAATTAGACAATTTAAGTGATATTCAGTAATGTCAAAATTAGGCAACAAGAATGACTTTAAAGTTTGATTAGAATTAGGTAAAAAGAATTAATTTTTGTATCTTATTTAGGCAATAATAATGACTTTGAAATCAAAATTACGGAATATAAGTAATATTCAGTGACTTTAAATTGAAAATTAGGCAAGAAGAATAACTTTAAAGTCTAACTTAGACAATATAAATAATATTCACTAACTTTAAAGTCAAAATTAGGCAAACATAATTACTTTTAAATCAAAATTAGGTAATATGTGTGATATTCGATGGCTTTAAAGTCGAAATTAGGCAATATAGATGATAATCAGCGAATTTAATGTCTGAATTAGGCAATAATAGTGACTTTAAAGTCAAAATAAAGTAACTGAAATCACTTTACTGTTGAATTTATTCAGTAAGATTGACGCTGTGTGATTTTAAAATTGTAATTAGGCAGTATATATTATATATAGTGGGCTTAAAGTCAGGATTAATTAACTTATTCCTATTTTAAAACAATTCAAGTGAAAGAAAATCATTTTCTTAGTGAGTACTATTCATTCTAAAGTAACTTTATATTGCTCTTATCTTACTCGTATTGCCTAATTACAATTTTAAATCACTTTTATTCACTTTAAATGAAACTATTAAGTTTTCGTGGATTAATGCCTTCACAAGCAAGAAAACCTTTATTCACTATATATACAAACATCTTTATTCCCAAAGAATGCATACATATTTAATTCAATATACAATACATGAAACAATTTAAAACAAATATATATTCTTAAGAGAAACGGCTATCGACCGGAGGTCTTTCGGCCTCTTTATTCACTATTATTGCCTAATTTCGATTTTAAAGTCAACCTTATTGCTTAATCATAACCTAGATATAACATAATATAAAATATTACAATACATGTTGTAAGAGTAATTGGATATCGACCCGTGGTCTTTCCGTCAGACTTTTTTTTATTAAATACATTTTATATACTTTAAACAGTTTTTATTGTTATCTTTATTATCCTTCATCTCAAATGGGCCGGTAATGTTAAATTTGATTAGAGCTCCGAAAAACGTGGAAGGGAGAGCGAATAAAATGCAAGGGTATATTCCGCAATATCTCTTTCGATAGCGATCTCCTTCGGGTTGATGAAAATAAAGATTCGTCGCTTTTAAACTCGGCCAATTTTCCTTCAGTAGGAAATTCGTTTTTCTCACACAAAAAAAAAAACGCGGAGTTAAGTAAGTGGAGACGAATTAACAGCGCGCCGGGGAATCGCTCCTCGGGATAAGATAACACAGAGTCCTTATTGACGTCCAGAAGAGAGAGAGGGAGAAAAAAGCGGGGGAGGTATTAATGGACTGGAATTCGATATACCTGTGTCGGGTTGGGAAGAGGCTTTCCACATGTTTGGTTTTCATTCTAGACTTTGTATGAAGTGCATTGGGTGTCGGGGTGGCTTTTAAATGGAATTGTTCCGTCGGGGAATAACAATGTTAAGGAATTTTACTTGAACAATATTTTTATTTTTAATTAAGTCGACCTTTAAATATTATCAAAGGTTGAAACTAGTTGGGAATAAATTAAATCAGAAAATAATTAATAAAATAAATAAATCTTGTGGTATATAACAAATTTTCCCAAGCATGTTGAATAAAAAAAAATTAATAGACCCCACACTTTTCAATTTCATCGAGACTAACCAGAAGTTCAGCCCAGGCCTTAAGCATATTAAAAAATCCTGTCTGCATTGCAACATTAAGTTTTTAAATATCACATTTGATGAGTAAAATTAAAATTACAATTTTTTGTAATAAAAATAATCTAATTGACTTTAAAGAATAACAAACGGCAAACCATTATCGGGATTAACGGCCAATAAAAACCGAGCCAATTTGAATTATAAAATGCCGGTCCATACATCACCAGCCGCATTCCGGCGGACGTAACTTATCCCCTTTTTCCATCCCGCATAAAAAGGAACGAGCAAAAATAACGCCAGCGTGAAGAGAGAAAAAAATACCGTTGACTCCGTCCATCAATCAAATGTTAAGGGCGTAATCTACGAGTGTGCCGCCGCTGTTGCTGTTGCTGTTGTATCACGTTTTCATTCGGAATGAGCAACAAAAGGGCGCCGGAATGTAAAACATGTCTAATCCTAAATTTCGGACGCGGCGTATTAGCTATCCATCAGAATCAGGTGGTGTTGCATGATAAACTGCGTTGCCCCGGTAGAAAGCAAAACCATAAATAACGTAATATCAATTTTACACGCTGACGGCGAATTAGTTGCGCTGGATAAACAATAAATCAACATTTTCGTGGGGGCGATAAATTTCAAACTAATAATAAATACACAGAGATTGCTGTCTGGTGGCTCATGATATTAACTTTGACTTAATTTTTCGTTGCTTTTACTAAAAATAATATTTTAGAGAAAAACTCCACTTGATAATAATAATATTGTATATTGTCAATAAAAAAAATTAAAAAAAACGCAACAATACTAATTTTAATGTTACTCTGCATCACTCATAATTAAATTAAATTAATAATAACGTATTAGTATTTAATATCAGCATTTATATTTGTGTACTGCATCGTTAATGATGATATAATTATTGCGTCAAAAAACTGAAAAGAAATATAACCTCGGGTAAAAATAAAATACCATCATTTATCGTTAAAGATTGTATAAATAGTTTTCTGCTACCTTTGGAATATTTGTTTAATTTAATCGTACAATCTAAGTGTTTTTTCTGATACATTGGCAGGATAACACCGGTACATAAAAGTGGCAATAAATGTAGCATCCTTAATTATAGACCAATAACAATTTTACATAATTTTTGAAATTTATTTGAAACTATTCTGGCAGATAGATTGTACAATCACATGTCAAGTTATATAGTGACAAACAGTATGGTTTTGTAAAAAAAGTTCGGTTATTACGAATCTTCTAAATTTTACTTTTTTATTTCGCAAACTCTTGATGCCAAGAGAGAGGTTGATGTTTTGTTCACTGACTTCCATAAAGCTTTTGATACCATAGATCAAAGGTGTTCAAACTACGGCCCGCGGGCCAAACCCGGCCCGCCAAGTGATTTTATCCGGCCCGCGGAGGGTTTTAAAACATAATGATGTTTTCGCCCAAACCTTTTCATTTTCATAAAGGTATATCGAAAAACTACGTGGCCAACAAAACGGAGTTGCTGTACTTGACCAAACACAAATATCTGTTAAGTTATAAGACTAAATAAAAAAATATATTTCGATAACTCAAACATAAAAGAATTTTTATACGCATGTGAATTTTGACGGTTCTCGAATAATTCCACGACCTTCTAATCCGTGGAAGGAAAAAGAAGAAAGATAGATGACGAATGTCGCATTTTTAATGAAGAATTGAGAGTAAGATATTTCTTTGTGAAAACGCAGGATAACAAAGCAGTATGTCTAATGTCGACATCATGAAACAAAACATTCTTCAGCCTACTCACAATTCAAGGTCAAGCACCGTATTGAAAAATTTGAAGCAATGCACCGTAGTTTATGTTCTCAGCAAAATTTATTTAGGAAAGCAAATTCAGAAAATGAAGCATTAACTTTAGTTAGTATGATGATTGCTTATTTGTTGGCGAAAGCAGGAAAACCTTTTATGGATGGACACATTTTTAAAGAGTGTATGATGGAGGCTGTTGGTGAATTGGGCCCAGAAAAGTTGAATCTCTTCAAAATGATCTGCCTTTCTCGTAATACAATTGCTCGATATTGGAAACAATATATATAACCACTGAAACACAGCGGTTCACTCATTATTCTCTTGCTGTGGATGAATCAACTGATGTTAATGACACTTCACAACTTTTAATTTTTATTCGTGGAGTTGATGACGAACTTAATGTCACACAAGAATTGGCCTCCCTTAACAGCATGCATAGTACTACAACTGGAAAAGATATATTCGAAGAAATTGATTTATTTTTTGTAGAGAAAAGGCATCCTGAATCACTTTTATCGGATGCATGGCTCTAGAAGTTGGCTTTTTTTGCAGATGTTGTGACACACGTAAATACCTTAAACTTAAAGTTCCAAGGGAAAAACAATTTAATTTGCGATTTATACTCTCAAATTAAAGCATTTCGAACAAAACTACAATTATTTGAAAGTCAAGTGAATGTAATTTTACGCATTTTCCGTGCTGCGACGAATTTAATAAAAAAAAAACTGAAGAACAATTTCCAATTGCATTTGCAGTAAAGATCATCGCCGATTTAAAAGAAAACTTTCAAAAGCGATTTTCTGACTTGGACATGAATTCAAAAGAAATTCGGCTGTTCCAAAATCCATTTGATTGCAACGTTGCTGAAATTTCAAGCCAGCTTCAAATAGAAATTATTGATCTTCAAGCAAACGAACAAATCAAGAACAAATACAAGGAAGAAAACTTAATAGATTTTTATAAATATTTGGATGCAAAAGAGTTTCCAAATTTGAAGAAATTTGCTCGTAAATTTATTTCAATGTTTGGGACTACTTACGTGTGCGAACAAACTTTTTCTCGAATGAAGTATCTCAAATCAAAATATAGAGCAAATTTATCTGATGATCATTTACAGTCATTGCTTATGATTGGTGTAACAAATTTTGATCCCAACTATAAGACATTCTTCAACAAAAAAAAAACAGTTTCATCATTCGCATTAGAAGTTGCATGGAAATATTTCAATTTATATAAAATAATTATATAATTATACTACAATTGTACTTTGTTTGTTTAGTATTTTGTATTTTCAAGTTACAATAAAATAGTATTAATTAATAGTATTTAATGCTACCTTACTCATAACGATATTTTTCAATTTTTATATACATGTGGCCCGTATAATATGGATCTAATTTCAATCCGGCCCATGCCGCGAAACGTTTGGACACCTCTGCCATAGATCAAAATATAGTTATAGAATATATAGTTATGAATAAACTAAGCTATTACGGGTGTTCTTCGGGTATAATATCATTGTTACAATCTTATCTTGTAAAAAGAACTCAATATGTTGAATATATGGGATACGCGTCATATGAATGCCTGATCACTAGTGGAGTACCACAAGGGTCAAATCTTGGGCCTTTCCTGTTTATTGTTTTTATCAATGATATCGTCACCCAAATTCATTCTAGTGTATTACTATAAGCTGACGATATGAAGCTGTATAGGGTTGTTGAGTCAAATAAAGATTGTAAAAGTCTACAGTTGGACTTATCTCGTTTATATAACTGGTGCATTGTAATTTCTTTGTTTCTAAATGTAGCTAAATGTAAATGTATGACCTTTACTCGTAAAAAACTAAGATTAGTTTTAAACGGTGTATATTTTGAATGGTGTGATTTGATTCGTGATTTAGGCATAACATTTAATACCACCTTATCATTTAATATTCATATAAAAAATATATGTAATGAGACAATTAAACTTCTTGGTTTTATTGATCGTGTAAGTAAAGATTTTAAAAATATTGATGTATTAAAAAAGTTATATTTTTCATATGTTCGATCAAAATTAGAATTCGCATAAGTTGTTTGGTCGCCGCATTATCGTTACCATATCAAAGATATTGTTGATAACTTGAGATACATTAATGTTGTTGTTATTTTCTTTATAATGTTGTGTATATTTCTGTATTTTTCCCTGTAATTGGATATAATGTATGTTGGAAAATTAAATAAATAAATTAAATAACAACCCACTTCACAATCCCTCCAACGAATACCTTTATGAATTCACCCAAATCCCACCCATATCCCAGCGTATATTAGCCTTAAGTAAAAAAATTGCCAACAATTCTGATAATGTACCCCTTCTTACAAAATTTTGTATTCCCTCTTAACCCTAATATCCTTCCTAAATACAAACATCCTACAATCACCATTCATCAATTCATTTGCGCAAATCATCAGGACAGTTCAGCTAGCTAGCATAGATTTTTCTTTAACTTCATCATAAATTAACGACAGGGCAGAAAGACCTCTGGTCGATAGCCCAGACAGATTAACACCTACATGTATTGTTATTATTTATATTGTTTTATTGTTAAAATTATCTATATAGTCTGAATAAAGATATATATATATATATATATATATATAAATTAAATAAATAAATACTAAATGTACGATTAACTATGATACCTGTAATTTTTTCAATTATAATAATAATCGGCTATTTAAAACAGAACATAACCACAAATTTTAAATACATAGAAATTTTTAGTAAAAAAAAAAATAATTTGCATTTAATTTTATCGACAATATGGATTAACGATAAAAGGATTATCGGGGATATTCTGTAAGATAAATAAAGATAAAAATTGCATGTCGCAATGATTAAGCTAAAGTCGAATTGAGGCAATAATAGCTTGATTTTGAAATCGAAATTGGACAAATATAAGTGACGCATGATGACTTTACAGTCAAGATTAGGCAATAACAATGATTAATAATAGAAATATATTTTTTTATGTTTATTTATTCAATATTTATTTACTACGGCTTTTATTATTGTAAGTACCACTGAGATTATCGTACCATTCTTAATTTTGAACTATCGAACCACTTGGGGTAAAGTTGACTTATTTGTGTATTTATTATTTGTGATAATTTATGTAAATGCTTATCATTTTGTAGAAAGGAGATTTTCGTAAAATAAATTAAATTGAAAATAAGGATTTATTCACTTCCTCGCAGTTATTTAAATAAATTACATAAAAGTAACTCGAAAATAATTAATAAATTATTTCATCTTCAGCTACTGCGACATTTTGACTTATGTTACATAAGTACTATAACTTATAATTTGCTGTTGCATAACAATAACATATTGTATAATGCAACATTTTTTTAATCGAAATTTAATGCAAAAAATACATAATATAAGGCTATCTACAGACACGTCTTTCGGGGTTTTATCCCTTATCACTACAGCTGTCTGTGCCTTATATAATTACAAATTTGCTAAATTAAATCAATCAAACGTACCGTCAGACTGAGACCTCCGGTGAAAATTATCAAAAAGGACGTTGACGGACGGACACGACTGTCGTGCGCAATCTTGATTAATTGTTTTCGGACAAATCTTTTTCGACTCGGATTTAAATAAATCCTCGCTGGCTATTATTATTATTAATAATAATAGAAAAAAAGGTTTATTAACTTGGTCACAGTTATTTAAATATAGTTGTTAATTATTTTTGAGTTCTTTTTATTTAATTACTAACAATGATTGCGTAACTAAAATAAAATCGTAAGTTAAACAACAAAGTTAAAAAGTGTTTAACATAATAGACTCAAAATGAACGAGGATTTAAAAATCAAGAATTCGAATTAAATTCTCACTTATCCATTTATGAGAAATTTTAAGAAAAAAATAGGATACTTGGTTATTCATTTCACTATTATTTTATTTAAGTTCCGACTAGTTCCGACGAGTAGTCATTATCAAGGAACTAACTAATATATATGCCTTAATTGTAGTGGTGATTATTTGTAAATATATTTGTCAATACATCTTTTCTGAACCAAAGATGGGTTTCAATTGAACAAACCTCGTATTACTTTCATTGCTTAATTTGACTTAACTTATACTGCATTAAAATTATATAATACTTTACCTATGCAGATAAAAACATAGAGAGTTATAATAAGCAGAAAAAGGCATTATATAAATATTTAGTCAACATGGAACCTTACTGTTTAAGTGACTACTTTAAGAGTTAATTCGTTTTATTACTATTATTTTGTTTTATCTGACGTATTTACATCATACATTTGTATATATTCTGTATATGATTTGTTTTTGTAAATAAATTGCTATTCTTATTAATATAGTTTTATGTTACTCGAATTACCTAATTTTCAACAGCAAATTCACACGTATTCAGACTGTAATGTCTTTGTCTGTTACACTAAATGAATGTAACAGAATGGTCGTAAATTGAAATTAAAGAATTATAAAATGAAATAAATGTAACGTGTAAATCAAGCACATGTCCGATTAGCTAACGCATGTTCGATTCAAACGATAATACGATGATGACGTACGGTGACAGGGCAATGGATTCCCCCATCCCTCGAGGAAATTCACCGTATTGTGCTCAAGGAGGAAAAAGTTATCGGTTAACTTTCAAATCCAGATGCCGCCGCGGTGATAAAACGCCATTTGAAATTCATGTGTGCCTCGTTACAGTGGACTATTTCCATTATTAAAATATCCGAGATGTACGAAATTCAAGCACCGCACCACTTGCCGGTAATGAATATTTAATATCGCGAAAACCGTCAAACTGGCCCAACGCTGACGTATTCAAATAAGCGCGAGGGTGGGTGGGAGTTGGAGGGTTCTCCTTTTTTTTTTCGTAAAAATATATTCAAAAGAAATTCAATCTCTTTCAACGGGACTCAATACAAATACAAACGGATATATTAGGTGGGGGAGGGAGAAGTGGGAAAGTTTCGGATTGAAGACGGCGGGATCCTCCTGAAAACAGTTATCCTTTGAGTTGTCCTTTTATCCCGTGGCTCTGATTGCCTTCCATTATCATGCGCTTCACGTTACTCTATTTTCTTTCAATTTATAAGAGTATCAGGGCTTGTAATTCAGGGGACATCATCCGCTTCGTCGCTAACAGAACACAGAATAGAACAGAGGAGCGGGGAGGGGGTGGTAGGAGGGGAGGTCTGTTCTATATTCCACAGTCTACCTATTCCGCCGATGCGATGATACATTATCTATTGTAATGCCAGACGCGCACCTAAGCTCTTTGCATTACATCTGCTTTCCGACCGAGCACAATGTCGCTTAATTAAAATTGGAATACTTACGTGGAATTCACGGATCGTGGACCGAGCAATAAATTTCGAAATCACCAGACTTTAAATAACATCTGTTTTTCTTATATAGGACACACCACTCAATTGAATAAAATATGAAAATGGTATTTTATGAATATGTTTTTGTTACTACAAATAAAAATACTGGTGTAATGCAATAAAATTAAAATATGAACCTGTGCCCGTAGTTTTTTTTAATTGAACAATTATAATTATTGTTTACAATAACTTTAATCTCGAAATTAGCCAATATTTACATTTTCCCATATTCTTTCCTTCTTCCGATGAAGGGTTGAAAAGAGTCGAAAGATAATTTACCCTGATAAAAATCTACGACAGCTCGCTTATATTAGTCACTCTTCAGAAACTAAAAACATTGAGTCCACATTATAGGAAACATGCGAAGCAGCGAAGAGGAGACCGACGATTAAATCGTTCCACCCAATCACAATAATTTGTTTGATGATGAAGTAGAGCTCCAGAACGAAAATCCACCATCATTTTCTATGCAACTAATTTTGCACCATGAAAGCCACCAGTTACTTACATCAAGGATCAAATAAATCTTTCTATTGGCAACGAATCCACCGAAGTAGATTTTTTCTTCAAGATCTTTCCCAGAAGATTATTCATTTACATTGCCCATTGTATGAACGAAGGAATAGAAATGGAGAATAAAGCATTGAAGGAAAAGGAAGGAAGTTCTGCATCAGACAGTCGGAACGTTACAGACAAAATGCATCACATGACAAACAAATTAAAAATCATGATAGTAGTTTATATATTGTTGATTATGAGCTACAATCGGGTACCTGAAATAGCTCAATATTTGTCACTCAATTGTTCGCTAGGAAATGGCTCGATTCAAAAGGCAATGTGTAGGAATCGTTTTCTTTTTTTTTTTTTTTCGAATTAAAATTTCAATTCCCCGGAGAAACCTGCAGATGCTCCGAAATTATACTATATTTAATAAGTAGCTTCCTGTTTGTAGTGTACTTTTTTTAAGAGTTTCACCGTCAGCACAAAGAAGTCAACAAATGAGTTAATAGTTCAATTCAAGAGAAGGAGCAGCATAAAAGAATACCAACACATAAAACCAATAGAGGTATCAATAATTAGGAAGTATTTTAATTAATACAACCAAGTGTATTAATTAAAATCCTTCCTAATTACTACATAAATATGTTCCATCGCGGAAATGAGAATTTGATTAAAAAAAGTGAGATATCAAAGTTTGGGAGCGCTGCAATTAAAAAACTGGATACGTATACGACTTAAAAATATTCAATGCGAAATAATATTCGGTGACTGAAGCAACTCCAAGAAAACACGTTGTAAAAATGCTAATTTCTACAGTAAATATTCCCCAAATCGAAGACGAAAATTACAACGAGATGATTCGGTTTTTCAAACTACAAGAGAGGTTTTAATTGCTACATATTACCTATTTGCTACTATTATCTAAAATTGGCTTCAAAATCACACTATGTAACGTATGTTGCCTAATTTTAGTTTTGATGACAGTCTGCGTCAATTTTTTTGCTTACTGTTTACTTCAGTATCACTTTACGTCGCCTCAATTGCCTAATTTTCACTTTAAAGTCGTTTTTGTTGCCTTATATTGACAGCGACTCAAGCTGCACGACATATACATTAGTTAATTCTCATTTTTTAAGATACTCTGCTTTATTGTTAATGCCTAATATTCAATTCATTTCGATCCATAAGCCAGTATATTTTTCTGTTACAACAATTTTTGATCTAAAGTATCTAATCATTCGAGATAGGATAGATATTTTCGACTTCGAATGAAAAATTCAATATCATTGAATGATATTTGAAAGTCACTTTAAAATTAAGATTAGGCAAATGACGCTCTGTTAATATATTGATTTTAGAATCAATATAAGGCAATGGAAGTTACGAAAGGTGACTTTAAAACCGAAATTAGACAATTTAAATGTCAGTCAGGATTAGGCAATAAAAGTACTTTATAATTTATTTATTGCATTATTAGGCAATATTAGTGGTGCAGAGTGATCTTAAAATTAGATATAGGCAATGCAAGTACTAAAGAACAATTGTGAATTCAACAAACTTGAATTTAAAGTACAAATAATTAATTAGAAGTGACACAAAGTGACTCTAAAATCGAATCTAGACAATATAAATGACGCGTAGTGAGTTCATAATCAAGTTCATAATAAAAGTGAGATCTAAGTGAAAATTAGGCAACGCAAGTATCATAAAGTGATTTTAAATGCTAGATTATATAACAACATTCAAATTAAAGTTGAAATTAGGCATTGAGAATGACTTTAATACAGAAATCAGGCGAAATAAGTGAGACATTGATTTTACAGTCAGGATCAGGCAATAAGAGTGACACTAAATCAAAATTAGACAATTCAAATATCATTGGGTGATTTTAAATTCGAGATTAGGCAACAAAATTCTATTTAAAGTCTAAATTATGCAATAAGAATGACTTTAATATCGAAATTAGGCAATTCAAGTGACGCACCGTCAAATTACAGTCAAGATCAGGCAATAAGAGTAACATTTAAATGAAAATTAAGCAATGATTTTAAGTTCTATATTAGGCAGAAGTATTTAATTTAAAGTGAAAAGTAGGCAATATTAATGAATTTCATATCGAAAATAGGCAAAACAATTATTTATTGCATTATTAGGCAATATTAGTGGTGCAAAGTGATCTTAAATTTGAATATAGGCATTGCAAGTGCTATAGAATAATTTTAAATTCGACAAACTTGAATTTAAAGTCCAAATTAGTGAATAGAAGTAACATAAAGTGACTTTAAAATCTAAACTAGACACTATAAGTGACGCGTAGTGAGTTCATGGTCAAGTTTACAATAAGAGTGAGATCTAAGAAAAAAAAATAGGCAATGCAAGTATCATTAAGTAATTTTAAATGCAAGATTAGGCAACAACATTCAATTTAAAGTTGAAATTAGGCATTAACAATGACTTTAATACAGAAATCAGGCGATATAAGTGACACACATTGATTTTACAGTCAAGATCAGGCAATAAAAGTCACACTAAAGCAAAAAATCATAATTACAGAATACAAATATCATTGGGTGATTTTAAATTCGAGATTAGGCAAAATATCCATTTAAAATCCAATTTAGGCAATAGGAATGACTTTAAAATCGAAATTAGGCAATTTAAGTGACGCACAATTATTTTGCAATCAAGATCAGGCAATTAGAATGACATGTAAATCAAAATTTGGCTATGTATTTTCATTCAGTGATTTTATATACGAAATTAGGCAACAGGATTCAATATAAAATCCAAATTTGGCAATAAGAATGACTTTAATATCGAAATTAGGCAATTCAAGTGAACTGTGAAATTACAGTCAAGATCAGGCAATTAGAATGACATGTAAATCAAAATTAGCCAATGTATTTTCATTCAGTGATTTTATATACGAAATTAGGCAACAGTATTCAATATAAAATCCAAATTTGGCAATAAGAATGACTTTAACATCGAAATTAGGCAAGTCAAGTGACACAGTGTGAAATTACAGTCAAGATTAGGCAATTAGAATGACATTTAAATCAAAATTAGGCAATGCAATTTTCATTAAGCGATTTTATATACGAAATTAGGCAACAGGATTCAATATAAAGTCCAAATCAGGCAATAAGAATATCGAAATTAGGCAATTCAAGTGACGCAGAGTGACATTAAAATCATAATTATGCAACGCAAGTATCATTGAGTAATTTTAAGTTCTATATTAGACAACAAGATTGAATTTAAAGTGAAAAGTAGGCAATAGCAATGAATTTCATATCGAAAATAGGCAATACTAATGACGCATAATGACTTTACTATGAAGATTAAGCAATAAGAGAGATAAAATGTCACTATTGCAGCCTAATCTTGAAAAAATTAAGCAATGCAAGCATCATTGAGTGATTTTAAACTTGAGACTGGGCAAAAAGATTCAATCAAATTCCAAATTAGGCAATAAGAATGACTTTCATATCGAAATCAGGCAATTCAAGTGACGCACAGTGATTTTACATATAAAATAAGGCAATAAGAGTAACATTTAAATCATAATTAGGAATTGCAAGTATCACAGTATGATTTTAAATTATATATTGGGCAACAAAATTTAATTTAAAGTCCAACTTTGGCAATAAGAAAGGTTTTAATACCGAAATTAGGCAATATGAGTAACGCACAGTGATTTTACAGTTAAGATCAAACAATAAGAACGACATTAAATTCAAAATTAGGCAATGCAAGTATAGCTGAGTGATTTTAAATTCGGGATTAAGTGACAAAGTTCAATTTAAAATTCAAATTAGGCAATAAGAATGATTTTAATATCGAAATTAGGCAATAAAAAGGAAGTACAATGATTTTACAGTCACTTTTTCCAACTGCAAAAAATACTTACACTGTAAGTTTTACAAACATCTATAGAAACAACTACTTCCCGAGCATTTACCCCGCCGGACATTGGATTACACAATAGATATTTGTTGTTACATAACAGCACTGCTGCGACTTACAACGATTTGGGTCGAAATTATTTAATGAAAGGAAAGGGATTTCATCCCTCATCAGTACAGCTATGCCCTGCAAGCCCTTAGTTGTTAAACAATTTTTTAATTAATTTCTACGTACCGTCTTCAATGCTCGGGAAGTAGTTGTTTCAATAGATGTTTGTAAAACTTACAGTGTAAGTATTTTTTGCAGTTAGAAAAAGGGATTGATCGAATTTTATTGATCATTGCCAAAAAATTTTCCTTGTTTAATTTCATTGTGATTTTACAGTCAATATTGGGCGATAAGAATGGTATTTAAATCTAAATTAGGCAATGCAAGTATCAACGCTTCATTTTAAACTCGAGATTAGGCAACAAGGTTCAATTTAATGTTCAAATTACGCAATTAAAATGACTTTAATATCAAAATTAGGCAATATACCTATCTCGCAGTGATTTTTCACTCAAGATAAGGCAGTTAGAGTGATATTAAAATCAAAATTAGGCAATGCAAGTATCATAGAGTGATTTTAAATTCGAGATTAGGCAACAAGATTCCATTAAAAGTCCAAATTAAGCAATGCGAATGACTTTTATTTCTAAATTAGGTAATATAAGTGACCCTTAGTGATTTTGCAGTCTTGATCCGGCAATTAGATTGACAATTAAATCAAAATTAGGCAATAAGAATGACTTTAATATCGAAATTAGGTAATTTAAGTAACGCGCAGTGATTTTACAGTCTAAAAGAGACAATAAGAGTGACATTAAAATCAAAATTAAGCAATGCAAGTATCGTTGAGTGATTTTTAAATTCTAGATTAGGCAAAAAGATTCAATTTAAAATACAAAGTAGGCAATAATAATGACCTTATTATCGAAAATAGGCAATATAAATAACGCACAATGACTGTAAAGTCCAAATAAGGCAATACGAGTGATTAAAAATCACTATTATTGAATAATTCTGACAAAATTAGGCACTGCGGGCATCATAGAGTGATTCTATTCTCAATACTAGGCAACAAAATTCAATTCAAAGTACAATTTAGGCAATAAGAATGACTTGAATATCAAAATTAGGCAATATAAGCGACGCACAATGACTTCATAGTCAAAATCAATATAGTTGAGTGATTTTAAATCTGAGATTAGGCAACAAAGTTTAATTTAAACCAAAATTATCAAATAAGAATGATTAAATGTCACGCTTATTGCCTAATGTTATTGACTTTAGGCAATGCAAGTATAATAAAGTAATTTTGAACTTGAGACTAGGCAATAAAATTCAATTTAAAGTCAAAATTAGGCAATAAGAACAACTTAAATATCAAAATTAGGCAATATAAGTGACGCACAGTGACTTTATAGTTAAAATCAGGCAATAAGAGTGACATTTAAATCAAAATTAGGCAATGCAAGTATTACAGTATGATTTTATTAAGCAACAAGATTGAATTCAAAGTCCAAATTAGGCAATAAGAATGGTTTTAATTTCGAAATTAGGCAATATAAATGACGCACAGTGATTTTACGTCAAGATCATGCAATCAGAATGGCATTTAAATCATTATACGACAATGCAGGTATTATAGATTGATTTTAAATTCGAGATTAGGCGATTTAAAATCCAAATTAGGCAATAAAAATTGTTTAAACATCGAAATTAGGCAATATTAGTGACACACACTGATTTTACAGTCAAGATTAGGCAATGAGAGTGAGTTTGAAGTTGAAATTAAGCATTAGTAGTAATCTAGACTGACTTTAAAATCGGAATTAAGAAATGTATCATTGAGTAGTTTTGGAGTCACGACTAGGCAACAAGGTTGAATTTAAAGTCCAGTTTAGGCAATGAGGTAGAGCATTTAAAAATCGAAATTGAGTAATAGAAGTAATATACAGCGTATTTTTGAGATATATTCATTATGAAAATGAACAAATACTTAATTATTAATTATATTAAACTTTTTTATTATAATTGTTAATTTAAAAAAATATATATTTTTTTGTTTTTTATTTCTTTTTGAGTTTTGATTTAAGAGCACCACACTTTAAAATTAAATACAAATATAGAAAAATTAAAACAGTTCTTTGCTTCAATTTACTTCACAAGTTTTATACAACTTTACACATATTCAAATTCTTAATTTACTGCTATATTCTGCTAAAAGTATTCATTACCCGTAGTACTAAAACTGTTTTCTATCTTGAAATCTTGAAAAATTTCACTTAACTTCATCTACATCTCAATTGTAAATACAAATAATTTGAAATAAATTAAATAAAAATGATTTGAAAATAATTAATAAATTATTTCCACATTTAGCTCTGTGACTTTTGACTTACGATACGTAAGTACGTTAAACAAATGCACATTAAAACAACAACAAATAAGTCAAAAGTCACAGAGCTAAATGTGGAAATAATTTATTAATTATTTTCAAATCATTTTTATTTAATATATTTAAATAACTGTGACCTAGTGAATGAATACTCTTTTCTATTTAAATTTGAAATAAATTAACTATTAATCAATCACTTTCCCTTTAGCTATTATACTTTTATTTCAATTATTATCACAAGGAAATTTGTGAAGATCTTAAGGAAGCATTTATTTTTCTTTCGTCTCCCAAATATTAAATGGAATTTCAACAAGTAACAGAGCTACATTAAATTTTCTACATTTCGGTTTGAATTCATGTTATAAGTATTCAAACCCAAATATAGAAAATTCAATGTTTAAGGTTGTTACTTCTTGAAGTTCAATTTAATATTTGGGAGATGAAAGAAAAATAAATGCTACTTTAAGATCTCACAACAAGAGAAATAGATACAATAGTCTAAGGTCTAAAAAATAAAACATGCGAATAAATTGTGAATTCGCTCAATAAATAATTCTGAATTCCGGTGGAATTTAATTAATATGAAAATGCATGATGTAAAGGCCCCACCTGAAGGAAATTATTGGTGCGCTTAGCTACTTTGCATAAAATAATTCAGATTCCGGCGGCGCTCTCGGCTCGACTCAACCCTCTCTTATTATTCAACTTAGGGTTAAAGGAACATTGTTTTGCGGGGGAGGATGGCGAGACGGGAAAATTAGCAAAG
Organism: Philonthus spinipes; assembly: GCA_963082785.1. Classification (NCBI taxonomy): domain Eukaryota; kingdom Metazoa; phylum Arthropoda; class Insecta; order Coleoptera; family Staphylinidae; genus Philonthus; species Philonthus spinipes. Next base: position 8,358,735 of record OY720314.1, read on the forward strand.
TTTGAATTTATCAGTGCTTATCTCGATTCGCATAAATTCCTTTATTTTTTCCTCTCTTTTATATATTTTTTGCGTCTCTGAAATTTATACACCGTTTTGTCCGTTGTCTTCCGCTCGTGAAAGATTTATTAAGTAGAAAAGGGGGTGATTTTGTTAATATTTAAGCAGCGTCCGTGCGATTTTTCTTTTTTTATTGTAAATTGTTAATATCTCGGGATATTGGAAATTTTATGAAATCAATGCGTAACGCTTTTAAGCGGAGATTTGCCTTGGCTCGGCTTGCCTGGGTTCTTGACGTTAACTAGCAATATACGGAATAAATTGAATCAAATCAAATCATCCCCTCATCCGATGTCGTCGGCGCTCGGCGCCGGGGATTTCACGGAGGAAATTATTGTAAGTTTCTTTGCTTCTGTATATATTAAAAATGAAAAGACTTTCTCAGGATTTATATGAAAAAGAAGAAGAAAAAAAAACAAGATGTTTTAATTTAATATTATTTTCTAAATAAATAATGTATATCCTGTGTCCTTCCAGAAAAGCAATGTCCACTATGAAGATTACCCCCCATCCACTATAAATGTAAATAAAACCCCGTCCCGAGAACCCAATAGCACAAACACCAGCGAAAGACAATAACATTTCGCCCAACCCATTCCCGGCCCGGCGCGTTCCCTTAACGGCACACATTCGACACATTAAATTTTACGAGCACGAGAAACAGAAGAGCCGTCTCTCCTCTTTTTCCAACCCGTTTTATACGGCTAATTAAAATACGACGGACAAAAGCGGCGCGAAGAATCCTAATTTAATTGAAACTAGAATTAAACGAAACTGCGCTTGCTGAATTCTGACAATTAATATCGCGTGCAAAGGGCGTCTGCGGTTTTATGAATGAACGGGCCCGCGATTCGGAAGCTCAAGTTTGCAAACAGTTCGCAGTATTAATTATTGCTACTACAACTAAACTGGAAAACAAGGCGAGGATGAAATGTTTAATGAGATGGATGAAAGCTGGTCTTGTCGCTGTGTGATGATATCGGGCTGCCACCTTTAATTCCGGTTCTGTTTTGCGGTTTGCAAAGTTAAACTTCGTTCCTTTGAAATCTTTAAAAATTGTATATCACTATATTGCACAAATAAAGATTCATAATGTTTTTCGCGTTTTTAAATTATATAATTATGACTGTATGACTTTTTTAATAAGTTTATTATACTGATGTAACTTAACTAATCATTTAAAAAACAAAAGTGATATAAAAAACTAAATGTTTTCTTTACATCAAATTTGAAAATGTACCATAAAGTGAACGCCTCCAAGATACAAAAGTTAATTATACTGTTACGAAATCGGGTTTAATCAGACTCGGAAATAAATAAAACAATGTATATTTATTTATTTATAATACACTCAACACATTTATTTACAACACATTGTCACTATTTATTTACAACGAGATGTTGGGCACTCGGACGTTCGTGATTGACTGACTGCAGCGCCACTAGCGCGCGTTTATATAGCGTGCTTGTTTCTCGAACTTTCCGGAACATTCGATAACGCCGCGTTTATCGTTGCGCTCTGTAGATATTTCCAGTTTCTTCTTTCACTTTCGTTACAATACCATTACTAGCAATTTCTTATATTTCCATTAAATAGCTCAAATATTTCAAATTAATAAGCTTTCTGCGTGACTTATATCTGTTAATACCTATTTTAAAAACACTCTGCCGACCCTTGTTGCCTAATTTTCACCTTAATGCCAATCTTATTGCCTAATATTCACTATGAACTCACTACCTAAATCCGATTTTAAAGTTATTCTTTTTAGTAATGCTGACTTTAAAGCCACTGTGTGTCATTTATATAGCCTAATTTAACTTTTACAGATACTCTTCATCGTTTGTATTGCCTAATATTTAATCTATATTTTGAATGAATTTCTCACTTAACCCGTGGTGAAACATATTTAATTAATAGACTTTGATTAAAACACTTGGTTTGTTTCACTGATTTTTTATTTTTACTCCGACTAGTTTCGACCTTAGGTCATTCTCAGGGAGATATCTCACAACAAACCAAGTGTTTTAATCAAAGTCTATTAATATTTAATCTTTATGTTGGTTGTGGAGAATTTTAATTATTTATTTAAATATAAGTGGATGTCCTTTCTTCTACTTTTCATTAAACTAAATATAATTCAGAAACAATGAAACATGGTTAAATAAATAGCCTAATATTTTTAATGAAAGTAACTTTAATTTATCTATAAATAGAAAAGAGTATTCATTCAATTGATCACAGTTATTTAAATATATTAAATAAAAATTATTTGAAAATAATTAATAAATTATTTTCACATTTTGCTCTGTGACTTACGTTACGTAAGTAGTTGTTACGTAACGTAAGTCATAAGTCACAGAGCAAAATGTGAAAATAATTTATTAATTATTTTCAAATCATTTTTTATTTAATATACTTAATTTATCTAATTTCTACTTTAAAGTAATTTGTATTGGTAGATTTTTCTATTATTACTATTATTTTTTTTTTTTTCAATTACCTAATTCCAATTTTAAGACACTTTCCATCACTTTTATCACTTCACTATAAACCAACTTAGCGTTGCCATAATTTTTACATTTAACTCATTCATATTACCTCTCTAAAGTCACTGTATATAACTTGCATTGCATAATTTTAGTTTTAAAGACCATCTGCGTCATTTCTATTGCTTAATGTTCATTATAATGTCACTTTGTTTCGCTCCAATTGCCTAATTTTCACTTTAAAATGTTTTTATTTAACTTATAATGCCTAATTTTCACGTTGCGTCACTTTAATTGCCCAATATTCAATTTAAAGTCACTTTTCGTCGCTCCAGTTGTTTACTTTTCATTAATGTTACCTAATATTGATTGTAAAGTCAATATATGAGACTTTCATTATTTAATTCTCATTTTAAAGGCACTGTGCTTTACTTTTATTGCCTAATATTCAGTTTCAAGTAATTATACGTCACTCTTATTCCCTAATTTCCACTGTAAACTAATTATTTTTGTCTAATATTGACTACAAAATCACTGTATGTAATTCGCATTGCCTAGTTCTCATTTCAAATATAGCCTGCGTCATTTTAATTGCCTAATTTTCATTATGAAGTTATTCTTATTGTTTAATATTAACTCTAAAATGACTGCATGTATCTTAAATTGTCTAATTCTCATTTTAAAGGCAGTCTGCGTCATTTTTATTGCCTAATTTCCACTCTGCTCATGATTCTTTTTAGCTTTTTTTTTCATTTAACTTATATAATTCCTATTGTGAAGACACTCTGTGTTAAATAGAAAAGAGTATTCATTCACTTGGTTAACAAAGAGGTAAATGTGGAAATAATTTATTAATTATTTTCAAATCATTTTTATTTAGTACACTATGTGTTACTTTTATATTTACTTAAAAGTTACTTTGCGTGGCTCCAATTGCCTAATTTTTACTTTTTAATCATTCATGTACTAACACTAAAATCAATGTATATAACTTGCATTGCCTAATTCTAGTTTTTTAAAAAAGTCTGCGTCATTCATATTTCCTAATGTTCATTTTGCGTCACTCCAATTGCCTAATTTTTATTTTGAACTTATTCTTGTTGCCTAATATTGACTCTAAAATCACTTTACGTAATTTACATTGCCTAATTCTACTTAAAAAATTATGTATCCTGATGATAAATCAGCGAAACGGTACCTGTAGCTGACTAGAAGGAATCTAAGGCTCTTAACTGCCATCCTCACAGGTCACTGTAGGCTAAAAGGGCACCTCTATAAAATGGGAATAAGTGATTCTCCGACTTGCAGAGCGTGCAGCATGGAAGATTAGACGGCTTGGCATTTCCTCTGTGAATGCCCAGCACTCGCGTCATTAAAGGAATCCATACTAGGTGACAAGTGGCCTGAAATGGCTTTAATAAGAGATCTACCCACCTCGGCTATTCTTGACTACCTACACAGGGTAGGCTGGTTGCACTGAGGATGAGTGATCAGGAGGTAGCACAATGGGCCTAATGAGGCCTAAGTGTTGTGCGTAACTGCACACTCCCTAATACCAGATACCAGATCTACTTAAAAAAACAGTCCGCGTCAGTTATACTGCCTTAATGTCACTTTACGTCGCTCCAACTGCCTAAATTCACTTTGAAGTCATTCTTGTTGCCTAATATTAGCTCTTACAGTGAAGATCCTGGAATACAAGTGACAGTAAAATATAAATTAGGCAATGTAATTGTCACAGAATAATTTTATATTCGACATGAGGAAACAAGATTCAAATTAAAATCTGAATTAGGCAATAACGAATTAAGCAATAAAAATGGTTGATTAATGTAATACAAAAATTAGGCAACATAAATGACGCACAGTGACTTTAGAGTTATTATTAGACAATAATAGGACATTTCAATGAAAATTAGGCAATGCAAGTATCATAGAGTGATTTTAAAATAAAGATTAGGCAACACCATTCAATTTAAAGTTCAAATTAGGCAATAAGAATTGCTTTAATATGAAAATTAAGCAACATAAATGACTCACAATGACTATAGAGTCAAGATTAAGCAATAATAACGTCTTTTAAATCAAAAATAAGGCAATTCAAGTATTATAGAGTGATTATAAAATAGAAATTAGGCAACACGATCCAATTTAAAGCCCACATTAGGCAATAAGAATGGCTTTAATATTGAAATTAGGCAATATATGCGGTGCACAGTGATTTTACAATTGGGCAATATAAGCATCAGGGTGTGATTTTAAATTCGAGATTAGGCAACAACATTCAATTTAAACTCAAAATTTGGTGATAACAATGACCTCTAAAATCGAAATTAGGCAATATAAGAACACAGTGATTTTTCAGTTAATATCAGGCAATAAAAATGATGTTTAAATCAAATAGAGTAATATTTTGAATTAATTTCTCACTTAACCCGTGGTGAAACATATTTAATTAATAAACTTTGATTAAAACACTTGGTTTATTTTTACTCCTTAGGTCGAAACTAGTCGGAGTAAAAATAAAAAATCAGTGAAACAAACCAAGTGTTTTAATCAAAGTTTATCAAATAGAGTAATTTTAAATTCGAGATTAGACAACAAGTACAACTTTGACGTCATTCTTGTGGCCTAATATTTAAAGTCGCTATATATCACTTACACTAATAATAGAAAAACGGGATTTATTCACTTGGTCACAGTTATTTAAATAAATTGTTGCATTGTACAATATGTTATTGTTATGCAACAGCACATGTCTATTATTAGACATTTGTTATAGTACTTATGTAACATAAGTCAAATTGTCATAGTAGCTAAAGGGAAAATAATTCTATGAAATAAATATGAATAAACTATTAAAAATCAACCAATAAAACACAGATTAGATTGAATAACTTTAAATTCTCGATAGTTTCGGTTTATTAGCCCATTTTCAAGAGAATTTTAAATTTGTTTAACGCGAAACTAGTCGAGAATTTAAAGTTATTCAATCTAATCTGTGTTTTATTGGTTGATTTTTAATAATTTATTCATATTTATTTCATACAATATGAACTACCAATGTCTAAATATTAAAACCATTAATTATAGAAAATAATTCATTAATTATTTTCAAATTCTTTTTATTTAATCACTTACACTGCCTATTTATCGTTTTAATGCGTCTCTGCTTTACTTCTATTGCCTAATATTTAGTTTAAAATCACTATGCTACACTATTATTGTCTAATTTCCACTTTAAAATCATTGTTGTGGCCTAATGTTGACTATAAAATTACTGTATGAAACTTAAATTACATATTCTTCATGTTAAAGACATGAGGTATTTTTATTGTTAATGTTCATTCTAAAGTCACTTTGCCTCACTACAGTTGCTTAAGTTTCACTTTGACTAATGTTATGGAGTTAACATTAGTCAAAGTGAAACTTAAGTAGATGTATGTCACAATGGCTAATTGTCATTGTAAACACACTCTGCTTTACTTTAGTTGCCTAACGTTGACTGAATTCGCTGTATGTTACTTACATTGCCTAATTTAAAAAGAATTTGCTTCATTTTTACTGTCTAATGTTCACTTTAAAGTCACTTTGCGTCGCTCAAGTTGCCAAATATTCAATTTGATATCATTTTTGGTGCCTAATATTGATTTTAAAATCACTGTATGTCATTTACATTGCCGAACTCTCATTTTAAAGACAGTCTGCTTCATTTTCTATTGCCTAATATTCTCTCAAATGTCACAATGTGCTTAATATTGACTTTAAAACCATTTTATGTAACTCGTATATTGTAATTCTCATTTCAAAGATAGTCTGTGTCATTTTTATTGTCTTATGTTCACTTTAAAGTCAACTTGCGTCGCTCAAATTGCTTAATTTTCACTTTAGAATCATTATCTTTTCCTAATTTTGACTCTAAAATCGAATATGTAACTTACATTGCCTCACAATTATAGTCTAATATTGACTCTAAAGTCGTTGTACGTCATTTAAATTGGCTAATTGTTATTTTAAAAACACTATGCCTAACATTCAATTTAAAGTCACTATGCGTCACCTTATTGCCTAATTTCCCCTTTAAGTCATTCTTATTTCCTTAATCTCGACTCTAAAATCACTGTATGTCACTAACATTGCCTAATTCTTATTTTAAAGATAGGTTACACCATTTTTGTTGCCTGATTTTCACTTTAAAGTAACTTTGCGTTGCTCCGCATGCCTAATTTCCACTTTAGAATTATTATCGTTGCCTAATTTTGACTCTAAAATCGCTGTATGTAACTTACATTGCCTAATTCTAGTTTTAAAGACAGTCTACATCAGTTATATTGCCTAATGGCTACTTTGCGTTGCTCCAATTGTAATAATTATGAAGTATTTTAATTAACACACTTGGTTGTTCTTTTCACTAAACTTTTATATTTGTGTTCCTTGAAAATGACCACTGGTCGAAACTAGTCGGAACACAAATATAAAAGTTTAGTGAAACGAACAACCAAGTGTATTAATTAAAATAATTCATAATTATTACATAAAAAATATTTCACCACAGGATAAGTGAGAATTTAATTTAAAAAATTGCTTCAATTAAGCAATTCGAGCTTTTTTTTTTTACTTTTAAGTCATTGTTGCCTAATATTGACTGTAAAGTCAGTTTTTGCAGTTGGAAAAAGGAATTGATCATTGCCAGAAATGTTCCTTGTTTAATTTCATTGTGTCTGTAAAGTCGCTGTATGTCACGGTAAACAAACATAATTATAATAACTATTGTGCGTAAAGATTCACTTTCCGCGCTAGTTAATAATTACGGATTTAGGGGTGGGAGGGCATAGATAGATCCACTCCGTCGACCTAGCTATTTCCAGTATTTGGTCGTGGGTGAATCTCTACTTCGAACAAATTGATTATTTGAGTTACGTGAAGATCAAATTACATTTCGGACACAATGTGACCATTGTCAATGGATTAACATTAAAAGTTTTAGTATTAATCCATTGATAATGATCACTAAAAAATTTAGCATAAATCCAATTAATTCATTTCACTCACATTCTGTCCGAAATGTACATTTGGTAATTCAAATAAAAGTGTGAAGTGAGGTTTTAGTGCTTTATTTATCAGTCCACTTGGAGACTTTACGGTTTAAGGCTTATCCCTGTACATAGAATTGTTCATCCTTGACAGCGCCGAGATATTCATGAAATATAGGGTGACCCCATTTGAATTATTAAGTACAAACATTTTAAACATCTAGTTGTAATGATTATAAATGTCAAATGTACTCTCATATCTCAAGTTTTATTAAATATGGAGCGCTAGCCGATTGCTCGTAGAATATTCTGTGTAGAGAATGTTTTAAAAATGTATTCAAGTGGGAAATGCAGTAGTTGTCAACAGTGCACGATATGTGGTCATATTACAAATGTTTTTAGTGGATGACATCGGTCAACTCTAGTTACTATTAGATGTTACGTGGTTTCAACAAGACGGTGCAACGCCTCATTAATTTATGGAAGTTCTGCGAGAGATGTTTCCGAATCGACTGCTATCTCAGCTGTGACATGCGACCTGCGTGCTCTCCTGATTTCTTTGCTCCGGATTACTTTTGTGGGGCTATGTAAAATCAAAAGTGTACCAGAACCGATCTCAAACTCGGAACGATAAATAACATAAGACAAGCTATTGCTGAGATTCTGGCTCAAATATGTCAGCGTGTAATGGGATCAATATTGTACCGCGCGTCGGGAGTCCGACGTGGTCCAGGAAATCTTCCATGGAATGGTGAAAGTCGTGTAAACGATTGATAGTGAGGAATAAAAACCCAAGTGGAGGGGAGTCCGACGTGGTCCAGGAAATCTTCCATGGAATGGTGAAAATCGTGTATACGATAGAGAGGAATAAAAACCCAAGTGGTTAAATGTTAGTCACGGAGTGTAAGCTCTTTGTACCGCGCGCAAATATGCATCGACAGAAATCGAAGTCTCCTGGTCGATGTAATTTTTAAGTATTGAAGTTCAAAGTAATTAAGAATAAAACTTGAAGTGTCCAACTTTAATTTCCATCTTTAGATGAAAAATAAAAAACAATTTTGTTGCATATTTGCAGTGCCTGTAAATGGGTAACTTATAATTTGTATATGCCATTTTATTTCCATTTCCACAATAAATATGTAATATAATATTAAAATCTCTGTTTTAGCGATTACAATGTTTCACACTAAATTATACATATTTTTTAGCTCTCCGCATTACTTGTTTGAATTATTCTTTTTGTTATAATTTTTAAATATTTTTTTCATGCGCTACAAAAGCAACATCAGAACAAAATACAAAAAACTATGTTTATTCATTTGAATAATACAGAGCATATGAACGCAAACGTAATAGCATGCAGTGGAGTAGTAAATAACCTAACCTAAAACAAGAACGACGTAAACAGGAAAGGAGGGCCCGGATGTTCCGGGACGCGCTGAGAGTAAAATGAAATGTAATCGGTGCGTGTGCGTTGTACTGAATAGATCGGATAAACACACATATCTGTCCCGAGAGCCCTTCCTCCCTTTTTCTCTCTCGCCCCTCGCTGCCGTTCCGCCACGTGTCGCGCGGACCTCGTGAGTCGCATGGCAACACCGAAAACGCTTGTTTTTACGGCCCGATATTTCTTTTTAGTGGGCAATTTTTCCTGGGCGAGATAACGATTCCAGACGTTCCCTTCATAATATGCTACTTTTCTCCTGTTTCTTATCTTTTCTGCAGCCGTTAATGTCCTCGGGATAAACAAATAATTTGTTTGGTTTTTCGTTGCAGGTACCGCCCTTATGAAGATCGTCGAAGTTTACAAGGAAATACAGGATCAACAAATGAATATCGTAAGTAAAATTGTTTTTAAGAGGTATATCCCAAAAGTAGCCATGAGAAAATTTTGATTTCAAAGAAAAATTTTATTATATGTATTAATAATAATAAATGAAAGGCGACGCAAGCGCCATCTTTTGTCTAACTTCATATGGCATCAATTATATGTATTGTTGGTGTATATATTCAAATAGAGTCGAGATTCTTTAGAAGGATTTTCTTGAAACGATGATTCGTGATGAAAAATCGGTCGTGTACAGTAACGACCAAAACGCAAATGATCAAAGCGTGATAAATAAGCGTAAATTATATGGAAAGCTGTGCTTGAACAAAAAAAATATTTAAGAATACTGTTAAGTCTGACAGGAACAATAAATCATCCGACAAAAAATATCTGGGCATTTCTGCTGGATTTCCCAGTAAAGTCGTCTTTAATTATATCGAACGTTGTATTTCACCAAAAAAAAATATTTAAAAACACTGTTTAGTTTATTAATAACAAAAAATCATCCTACAAAAATATCAGGCCATATCTGAGTTAATTGCTGGATTTCCTAGAAGTAAAGTAACCCTTAATTATAACAAAAGTTGTATTGCTCCAAAAAAGATGTATTTAAGAATACTGTCATATCTAAAAAGAACAAAAAACCATCTGATAAAAAATATCTGGGCAAACCTGCTCGATTCCACAGTAAAATGATCTTTAAAGGCTTGTCCACCCAATAATAAAGAACCTACCATTAGGTAGACAAAGCTTTAACTGAGAAGACGAAGAAAGAATTCAGCTACATTTACAACAAGAACTATCTTTTAATAAAATGTTCAATACCATGTATCTAGCTAAAGTCCAGTAGAAAAGCCATACTGGCTGTGGAATGGCCAGAAATGGCAAAAATCAGGGATCTACCTGCCTCGGTACTGCTAGACAGTATTTATTTATTTAATCGGCCGACAAATGTCTAGCGCGTCTCTCAAGCGCCTTAGCCGCAGGTATTCCACGCGCAATCTCTTTCCATAGTATGCTGATACATAGTTTAAGATACTCTAAAGGGAAGAAGTATTAGGGGCTTAACGAGACCTATGTGTGCCTGCGCACATTCGACAAAACCGCAAACCGTAAAAACATTCATCTAGCTTATGGATAACTGGTGGTAGCCATTTCGGACATCGTCAGACCAGTGTATTCCATGTGCAATGCCGTGATAATGGCGGTTGGACGTTTTTTTTTTCTATTTTAAAACATTTCGCCTAATCAAAGGCATGACAGATTAACATCTTGCCAACATGCTAAGGTGTGCAAGTTGGTGTGATCATCAATGTGATTGGTGTGTTATTTCGTTGTAGTGAGTCCCAGGGCTGGTACATCTTTGTTGGTGTGGTTGAGAAGGTTTGCTTCTTCACTGGTATCTGGTAGATTCAAATTCTTCAGAATATTTTCATTTCGAATGAACCACGGAGCCGCTACTGCCTTTCGTCCTAAGATATTCTGCGCAGTCCTTGCTGTTTGCAGTGTTTTGCCGACTCCAGTAATGCAAATTTCTTGCCATGGATAGATGTGTCGTTGTAAGAATGCGGTGTTTTAAACTTAAGTTCATTATTTTTTATTATTGAGCAGATGGAACAATTGGCTCGCCAGTGGTATTTAGGTTTACTCTTCTGCGAACTCCCGATTCTTCTTCGAATATTACGAAGTTTCTCGGCGGCCTCTTTCTTCTCAGCAGTAGACTGTGTTTTATTGCATTTATTCTCAACTTCCACTGCTTGGCAAAGTCGTGAAGCTTCTTCATTGCTATTCTAATTTTCTTCTCTTTTCTTCTGAAAGCTATTACTTTAGACAACCAAAGCAGTATCATCGGCGAACTGGAATGGCTTCACTTCTGTTGTGTCTTCGAATATCGGAATGTCCGCCACAAAGATGTTGTAAAGAGAGTAAGATTATTGATGCCTGCGAGTGGCTTTCTTTAGCTCTTCTCCACGAAGAGTGTGAATTGTTATCCGGATCCTAAATGTTCTCTCTCTCTCTCTCAGCCAGTTTCCTACAATCTTAGGGTAGTTACATATCCGAGCACCATCACTGTTCACCATCGATGATCGCCCTCTAACGAATTACCACAATGCTTGCCTGGTTGATCCATCATCGATGGATGTTCATAATTTTTCAGTTCACCATGAATGTTCTCCCACTTCTTTTCATGAATTGCTTACATATATTACATTGATAAATGAAAGCGGAAAATATTCGACTAAACAAACAGATATGTAACTACCCTAGTTTCTGGGCGAGTGTATAGGTCTCGATATGTAGAAAAGTTGCCCCTCTACATGTCGGGACCTGTACACTCGCCCATACGAATGAGTTCACATCGCTACTTCTCTCCTGACAGCGAGGAGAAATCAAATTATTTGTTAAACTACTAATCGAGGTAGCTGATAGTTGTTGAAACTTTCAAAATATGTTTTGTTTCGCCTCAACTTAATGAAATTTAATTTATTCCGAATCCAAATTATATGCAGCTAATGGGCGAACTATCGAATAACATCCCAATTATCGGACTACACGCTGGCTCAACGCGGTTTTCGTGCAGCAAGGTCGTCTTAAGTATCCTCTACTATCTATGATAATGAGCTCAAAGCGAGTTGGTAGGAGTTAAGATTGGGATAAAAATAACATGTGCAAAAATAAACGATAAGTACCAAACATTTACAATTGTCCGGTTGAGGTCGTCTAGTATCGTCTTCTTAGCTAGGAACGAGGCTTATTGGTCTTTGCCTTTCTGGCTGAGTTGTAGTGTAATTTTTTAAGATGCTTTCTTCCAAATTTTGTAGGAGATTTCGTATTCTCTAACGCCGTTGAAAATCAAACTGTGTAGGCTTTCACGACCAGTATAATTTGAATTGTTGATTTCCAGGTTATTACGCCGATATCTGTTGGATTTTAATCCAAACGTATCGCTGGCAACTGCGTTCGGCATATTCAGTGGCTCTGTGGACGAAGGGCGTATGAACTCTTCGATGTCTAACAGACCACGGCTTAATAGCCCGGAAATCAATAATTCCGTTGAAAATATTGCCGTTAATTCTGTTTCATTAAGATCTTTCAACGCCTGTTTAGGAATACGGTCGACCCGTTTTTTTTTTCCTACTGTTTAAAATGATTCAGCCCTCAGGCTATGACAAGTCTCGAAGAGTTGACGATCGCTGGTGATTCAGAGCTACGGCAGCCGTTGGTTTCTCGAAGTTCTCTCCTGAAGGTCGTCGAGTATCTGAAAATCAGCAGTCCGTCTGCTATTTAGTGTTCCTTCAACGAGGTTCCGTGATGGACTGTTTGATGTGGTCCTTGATTCAAGGACTATTGTGTTGTGATTAAATAACCTGATATAAATCATAATAATCAGAAAAATAGCGCAAGCGCCATCTATTGCCTAATTTCAACAAGGCATTCCACATGAATCTCTCAAATTAAAGTAATTTAAAGGAAAGAAACTTGGTATTGTTTCTTAGATTAAACTTTATTGCGACTAGTTTTGGTTTGTTAGACTATTTTCAAAGGAATTATTGTTACCTAATATCGTCTATAAATTCACCTAATTCTTATTTTAAAAAGGCTATGCTTTATTGTTATTCATCAATATAATCATAATAATTAGAAAGATAGTGCAAGCGCCATCTATTGCTTAATTTCAAGTGCCATCATTAACAATTTATATGTAGAAGAAAGACGACCGCCATTATCAAAGCATGGGACATGGAACACACAGCTCTGACAAGGTCCAAAAGACCGAAATGGCGTTATCGGTTATCCATAAGCTAGATAAATGTTGGTTGAACATTTTATTAAATAATTTCGTTTCCTATTCTCATAATCAGGACAAATTCGCCTTCCTTTAGAGGACGAAACAACGATTTTCGATTTTCTACCTTGTAGTCCCAAACTGTTGAAGGTATAACTTGAAATTAGGAAATTAGTCCTATCTTTACAATTATTATTAATTATCCTCTTAGTTCGCTAGAAAGAAAAAAAATCCAAAAACGAGATAATTTTTTTTTAAAAGCAAGCAAACTGTCGGAAAAGTTAATCATCTTCTTCAAATTGTTACAACTTATTCCTTCATCCTTTAGCTATATTTCGGTATAAATCGAAGTCATTTCGTGAAATTTGATTTTTTGTTGAAATTTCACTTTTTTTTTTCAATAAAACAAATAAAAAGAACTTGAAAATAATTTATCTTGTGTTTCTTCGATGAGTACTTTAAAACAAATGTTCAATAATGAAGACTATCAATAAAATATTGTATAATGCAACAATTTTTAATCGAAAATATTTAATGCAAAAAATAAAATAAAATAAAATAAAATAAAATAAAATAAAATAAAATAAAATAGAATAGAATAGAATAGAATAGAATAGAATAGAATAGAATAGAATAGAATAGAATAGAATAGAATAGAATAGAATAGAATAGAATAGAATAGAATAGAATAGAATAGAATAGAATAGAATAGAATAGAATAGAATAGAATAGAATAGAATAGAATAGAATAGAATAGAATAGAATAGAATAGAATAGAATAGAATAGAATAGAATAGAATAGAATAGAATAGAATAGAATAGAATAGAATAGAATAGAATAGAATAGAATAGAATAGAATAGAATAGAATAGAATAGAATAGAATAGAATAGAATAGAATAGAATAGAATAGAATAGAATAGAATAGAATAGAATAGAATAGAATAGAATAGAATAGAATAGAATAGAATAGAATAGAATAGAATAGAATAGAATAGAATAGAATAGAATAGAATAGAATAGAATAGAATAGAATAGAATAGAATAGAATAGAATAGAATAGAATAGAATAGAATAGAATAGAATAGAATAGAATAGAATAGAATAGAATAGAATAGAATAGAATAGAATAGAATAGAATAGAATAGAATAGAATAGAATAGAATAGAATAGAATAGAATAGAATAGAATAGAATAGAATAGAATAGAATAGAATAGAATAGAATAGAATAGAATAGAATAGAATAGAATAGAATAGAATAGAATAGAATAGAATAGAATAGAATAGAATAGAATAGAATAGAATAGAATAGAATAGAATAGAATAGAATAGAATAGAATAGAATAGAATAGAATAGAATAGAATAGAATAGAATAGAATAGAATAGAATAGAATAGAATAGAATAGAATAGAATAGAATAGAATAGAATAGAATAGAATAGAATAGAATAGAATAGAATAGAATAGAATAGAATAGAATAGAATAGAATAGAATAGAATAGAATAGAATAGAATAGAATAGAATAGAATAGAATAGAATAGAATAGAATAGAATAGAATAGAATAGAATAGAATAGAATAGAATAGAATAGAATAGAATAGAATAGAATAGAATAGAATAGAATAGAATAGAATAGAATAGAATAGAATAGAATAGAATAGAATAGAATAGAATAGAATAGAATAGAATAGAATAGAATAGAATAGAATAGAATAGAATAGAATAGAATAGAATAGAATAGAATAGAATAGAATAGAATAGAATAGAATAGAATAGAATAGAATAGAATAGAATAGAATAGAATAGAATAGAATAGAATAGAATAGAATAGAATAGAATAGAATAGAATAGAATAGAATAGAATAGAATAGAATAGAATAGAATAGAATAGAATAGAATAGAATAGAATAGAATAGAATAGAATAGAATAGAATAGAATAGAATAGAATAGAATAGAATAGAATAGAATAGAATAGAATAGAATAGAATAGAATAGAATAGAATAGAATAGAATAGAATAGAATAGAATAGAATAGAATAGAATAGAATAGAATAGAATAAAATAAAATAAAATAAAATAAAATAAAATATTACGTAATACAAGTCCATCTGTAGACACGTGTTTCTGGATCTATCTCTCGTCAGTACAGCTCTGCCTTATATAATTACAAAGTTGTTAATTAAATTAATTAAAAACTATCGTCCCGATCGCGATCTCCGTTAGAGATGATCGAATGGACATTGACGGACATGATTGCTGTACGCAGTCTCAATTAATTATTTTCTTCAAAAAATCTTTTGGTGTGGTTTGAAGGGACTCACAATAAAAAATAATAAACAATTACGAATCGCGCGCCTTTTAGATTATCACACCTAATTAAAAGGTGAGTTTCAGCGAGTTGAAATTCTCGCGCGTCCGTTTGAGTTTGAGTTTTAATACCGGTGAATAATTCCGTAATGAAAAGCGGTGGACGGGAGAACAGGGAAGCGGCGGAGGCGCCGGGTAATTAATTCGCCAGCGCAATTGTTTTCGGGTGTGCTGAATAAAACTACGCACGGAATTATTGTGGGTCAGGTTGAAAAAAAACCGACAGGAAAGAGTCATAATTTTGTTTCGTGAAATCCAGCTGACATCCCGGCCTTGTTTGTATATATGTTTTTCTAAATTATTAATTCATTTGTTTACAAACGGGGAAATATCTTTTTTTTTACAGAAGAATAAATATATATTTTTTAATTGAATTTATTGTTAGCATACTTAACACTATTTGATTATTTTACTCATAAAAATAATGAAAAACATGTAAGTAAGTCCACTGTAAATGCAAACTTGCACCGCGGGTACTTAATCATTATTAAATAGTTAATCACGATTAAGTCTGAAATTGGCTTGCACCAAGACGTGATCATTATTAAAATAACCTAAAAACGTCAAATATTTAATCAGCCGGATTAACTCATACACGTGCAACTTCATGTCAATTGAGAATAATCGTGAAGTTGTTTACCATTGATAAAGACCATAGGAAAGGAATTTACGAAATTTACGAAATGGTTTCTGATAATTATAAATAAAAAAATTATTAATTATTAATAAAAATTATATATATATATATATATATTCAATGACCCCTTTCTACCCACATGGGTGTAGGGTATAATAAAAATTATAAATAATATAATTATAAATAAAAAAATCATAATTAGAAGAGTTGTTTCGTGAAACATTCTGAAGATATTAACGAAACCTTCCTTTCTTAGAATATTAAAAAAAAATCCCCATCGACAGTTTTTGAGATATTTTCAATTTTATGAGTAAAACACGAAATTTTCACCAATTTATTGTATATTGAAAATTAACGTGAGTTTTTTTAAAAGTAGCTTCATGAATCTTTCTGAGGATATTAATTAAACCTTCTTCGCTGAGAATATGTAAAACCCAAATTACCTTATCCGCAGATGTTTATAGTTGATAGAAATCATAGAAAAGAGATAGGTAGATATAGATTTCGCGAAAATAACCAAACGTGGATTTAGAATCGACGAAATTGGTAATTTAGAAGTAAATTATTCAATTAGTTTTCATTTATTTTAATTTACAAACATAAAAAACACGTACTTCGACTGTTTCTAACTTAGGAACGTGAATATCATTAAAAATACCCAAAAAATGAAATAAAATTCGCTAAATAAATTCGTACGATTTATATTACTACTAGATGGACTCCGATTAGTTAATCGACGTATGATGCATCCAAAATCCGCCGATTAAAGTTAATCATAATTAACTAATCGGAGAATTTAATTCGAGCCTGTGCAAATGGGCTTAATTTTGATAACTGCAACTATATGAATCACCTCCGCTTTTATTATTATTATTATTGAAAATAACCATTTTGAATTTATAAATGTGCGAAAATAATACAAAAAAGTTAAAATAATCCAAAACTTTAGAAACATAATTCGCTCCCCGGACGAGATGAAACGCCCTCGCAAACTAATAATTTAAAACACGGACATTAAAACTAAATGCACTTCATAATAAAACCGGAAATTATTGCAAAGGAAAGCTAATATCTTTTAAAGTGGAAGAACACGGCCGGCGCAGGATTACTCGGGGAGCCCTTTTCGCTAATGGCGCCGTTACGTGTTAAAATTGCCCAGGAAATGTCACGCAATGAAATGAAACTTCATCCCCCTGTATCTAGAGCGGCCCGGAGGGGAAGGGGGCGAAGAGAGGGCCCGTAATCTTAATGATGGCGATATCTTCACTTCAGAATTTTGTCATACGTACAAATTACGTTAGTTTAAACGGGCCCTGGCTGATTATCTTCGATTAAATCTTTTTCAATTTGTTTTAATCGAGATTTTCTTCGTGTTTAATTTTTTCTTCTTTTTATTTCCAGCTCAAGGCTTTCTACGTCGATTTGCTCGTGCCGCTCGAAACGAATCTCGAAAAGGATACGAAAGTTGTTCAAGTAAGTTTATTATTAATAATAAAAAAATGATTTTATATGATAAAAAAATAATTGCTGTTAGCTCCGCCGAACACAATGGGCCTTCCGCCGATTTCGAATATTTAATAATAACAAACCTAATCGACTGAAAGACCTTCGGTCGATAGCCAATTTATATACAAAATTTAGTTAATTATTGTAAATATATTTTAAGTGGTAAATATTGTAACTCTATATATAAATAAAGATATTATAACTGTATATTTTCGTTTACGTGAAGTGATTGATCACAAAATAAAAAGACTGTTTTAAAAAGTGAAGTAAGGAATAACAATCTTTCTATTTTGTAAAAATGTTATTATTATTATACTTAATCTTTATTTGTAAATCATATAACATAAAATCATGCTTCACCAATTAATTAATTAAATAGACAACGGTTATAACTAAGAACTTAAATTAATTACAAATCATTAGGCGAGATTTATAATAACAAAAAGTTATACTGGACCTCTATCTACCTAAAATTGATTGAAAATATAGACAGTTACATGCATTTTTGTAATTTTTTTTTTTTTTTTTTCGAAAACATTCGGACCATACGTTAGATTATTTATATAAAAAACGACATAAAGTTACATATTTTTTATATATATTAAAATAAAATTAAAACACTTTCTTTCAAACAATATTTCGTCTTTATTCGCGACAATTGTTTCACTGAATTATTATTTATATTATACGCTGGTGGATCTATTTTTATTTGTAAATAATAAATTGAGCGTATTTTATGTAGAAATGTAACCAGAATGTAAACACGATTTTTATTTTGAAGAAGCAACGTGTCATATTTCATTCAAATAGATTACTTTACCTTTTCTTCGTAAATGAAAGTCTAGTTTCAACCTTCGTCATCCTTAACGACTTCTAAATATCATGCTTCACCAATTGATTAATGATAACCAAATGAGAAGGTTTAATTGAATCTATTCATTAATGAATACTATTTTTTATTTCATTTTCAGTCTGAACAGAATCAATTTCTTCAACAAAACAGAATATAATCATTACTGAATTATATTTTTTTCTGTTTTCATTTCAATCTGAACAGAAACAATTTCTTTAACACAAGAGAAAAATGTTATTTTTTGTTTGTTTTATTTTCAGTCTGAACAGAATAAATTTCTTCAACAAAACAAAATGTAATCATTACTGAATTATATTTTTTTTTCTGTTTTCATTTCAATCTGAACAGAAACAATTTCTTTAACACAAGAGAAAAATGTTATTTTTTGTTTGTTTTATTTTCAGTCTGAACAGAATAAATTTCTTCAACAAAACAAAATGTAATCATTACTGAATTATATTTTTTTTCTGTTTTCATTTCAATCTGAACAGAAACAATTTCTTTAACAGAACAATGTTATTTTTTGTTTGTTTTATTTTCAGTCTGAACAGAATAAATTTCTTCAACAAAACAAAATATAATCATTACTTAATTATATTTTTGTCTGTTTTCATTTCAATCTGAACAGAAACAATTTCTTTAACAGAACAATGTTATTTTTTGTTTGTTTTATTTTCAGTCTGAACAGAATAAATTTCTTCAACAAAACAAAATATAATCATTACTTAATTATATTTTTGTCTGTTTTCATTTCAATCTGAACAGAAACAATTTCTTTAACAGAAAAATGTTATTTTTTGTTTGTTTTATTTTTAGTCTGAACAGAATAAATTTCTTCAACAAAACAAAATATAATCATTACTGAATTATATCTTTTTCTGTTTTCATTTCAATCTGAACAGAAACAATTTCTTTAACAGAAAAATGTTATTTTTTGTTTGTTTTATTTTCAGTCTGAACAGAATAAATTTCTTCAACAAAACAAAATATAATCATTACTGAATTATATTTTTTTCTGTTTTCATTTCAATCTGAACAGAAACAATTTCTTTAACAGAACAATGTTATTTTTTGTTTGTTTTATTTTCAGTCTGGACAGAATAAATTTCTTCAACAAAACACAATATAATCATTACTGAATTATATTTTTTTCTCTTTTCATTTCAATCTGAACAGAAGCAATTTCTTTAACAGAACAATGTTATTTTTTGTTTGTTTTATTTTCAGTCTGAACAGAATAAATTTCTTCAACAAAAGAAAATATAATCATTACTGAATTATATTTTTTTCTCTTTTCATTTCAATCTGAACAGAAGCAATTTCTTTAACAGAACAATGTTATTTTTTGTTTGTTTTATTTTTAGTCTGAACAGAATAAATTTCTTCAACAAAACAAAATATAATCATTACTGAATTATATTTTTTTCTGTTTTCATTTCAATCTGAACAGAAATAATTTCTTTTACAGAACAGAACATAATCATTACTAAATGTTTTTTTTTTGTTGCTGTTTTATTTTCAGTCTGAACAGAAACGGTTTCTTCAACAACACAAACAACGAGCGGAGACTTACAGTAAAGCGGCGGCGATGATGAAGAAGCAGCGCAAGAAGTCTCGCAGCTCGGCGAAGACTGGACTGGCCATGGACAAGGAATTGAAGGTGAGCGTTTCCGTTTTTTGGCCGTCGGGGCGTTCTCGCCGCGAATTAAATTGTCGCAAAACGAATTTCGATTCATAATTTTCCAGAATATGCAGGTGCTCGAGGAGGAGAAGACCAAACTGGACGCGTTCTGCGAGCAGAGTCTGAAAAATGTAAGTGAAATAAACAAATTAATAATGACACGACACAACAGCATTTCCGATGATTGGGTTATGTTACATTATTCTAGCCTAATTTTCAAAGACGATTTCAAAACTGTGATAAAAATAGTTTAAAAAATATCAAGATTATTTTTTAACTTAACAACTAAATAAAACAGGATTAATTTTATTTAGTTATTAATAAAATAGGATTAATTTTATTTAGTTGTTAAGTTAAAAAAATCTTGTATAAGAAGTAAGAGAGCTGTTCTGAATGCTTCAACGATGGTCAGATATCATGTTTGCGTTCCAGAGGCCTAGATAGCGTTCATCCGTCATACCTGATGTAATCGCCCGCTGGAAAAATGGTCTAGGTGGTTGTGAAGAAAATGTAATTTGATGCTCATGGTACTGATTCATAACGAATCGAAGACGACGTAAACGCCATCTTTTGCCTAATTTCTTGTGGCATCGTCAACGATTCGAGTCTATAAAGAGAATCGTTGTTTCGTCCACTAAATGAAGGCAAACTTGTCCTGCTATGAGAATAGGAAACGAAATTCATTTAATAAAATGTTCAACCATCATTCAACAAGCGTATGGCCGAAATGGCCATTACTATTTATCCATACGCTAGATTAATGGTGGTTGAACATTTTATTAAATGTTGAGAATGGTCAGAACAATTCTTGTTTAAAAAAATCAACAAGTCTAACGATTTTTTTTTGTATAAAAGGAAAACAGTTTCCATTTTTGTTAAGGGTTTTAACAAATTGTTTTATATGCCCTAATTGTATATGCAGTGGAGGCAAAATTATACGATCCCGTGATACTAAAAGCGGATCTATCACGTTTTGTTGTCCTTGTGCTAGTACTTCCCGAGTAAACCAATTCCTTTTAAGCCAGTGTTGGTATTTAGCTCTACTATCCCACAAGCTAAGAAAACAGGGATACTTTGTGAAACTACCTTATTGATCTAAAAAACAGTTGGCCATTTTTAAATCAACACATATGCGCGAGTTGTTTTCAACATATTTAATGTTGTCCAAAATCAGAGCAATGAATGTATATTATTTTACTTTACAGAATGTACAATAAGAAGCAACCCCAATTTATTCTCATTGTGTAAGAAAACAATGTTAGACTCCGTGGCGTTTATGTATAGACTCATACATAAACGCCACTCATTAGAGACGCAATTTCGTAATCCCATAGCAGCCTTTAAAAAAAAATGTTATTAAGAAGTATGTTTTTTTTAGTCTAGAAGCCAAAATCAGAATCAGACTTCAACAGTTGCAGGCACACTGATGCGCCCCCTCTCTACGTTTCCTATATTCCTGTATTTTAAAGAAATTTAGATGTAGATGGAATGATATAACAGTATACAGACTTTCCAAGGAAACCCTTCGGTACCCAAATGAAAGATCAACCAAACAATACCTATACAGAGAAAATTTAACACGTATCACGACCATTCTAACTAGATACTGCAGACTTAGATTCATAGATTGGGGATTGTAGGATCACCAGATTGTAGAGGGTGCTGCTTGGAGGACGAAACTGCCAATCATATCCTAGGATATTGACCAGCGCTGAAGTCCAGTAGAAAAGCCATATTGGATGAATGACTAAAAATAAGAAAATAAGGGTTAGGGAGCAATATCCAGTTACTAGTCCTGTAACTATCCTCGGATTGTTTCTATTGAATGCAGTGGCCTCAGTTGCAAGATCTTGGTAGGGTTGTTCAAGTAGCAATTTGCTATGACTAAGCCCCGGAAAGTTTTTCCAACGTTCGGTGTGTATTTCTAAGGCTCAGTCCCGTACGATAAGTCGGATACATTTTTTGAAATGCTCTGGGCCAATAGTTGGTCTTCTAGATCCAATTTTAGCTAGCCCATCGGCCTTTCTAATGCCCCCCATTATGGCCTGGCACTCACTGAATGGTTATAGTGTTCACTGCTGCCAGTGTCTAGGTTTTAGAGGCATTCCCATTTAAGTTTTGATTGGATCTTATGGTTGTCAAGGGCTCTCAGAGCAGCTTGGCTGTCGGAGTAGGATCTAGAATTATAGAGGTAGCGGAAACTCCATTAACCTAGAAATTCAACGTACGTTTTCAATACCTTTCGAGGAATTCAAGGCTTATCTTTAATTTCCAGTGGGTGCCCAAAGTAATTTTTGTAACCCTCATTAACAATCGTTGTAATGCATTACAAACGCTTGATAAAAAATAATCAAATTACCTGTACGGCTCTTTTCATTTGTGTGTTTGCAGCGGTTTCTTACTATTTGTAATTCGGTATTTCAAATAAATTATATTTCAGTCACTTTTATTTAAACAAGTTTCACAATTAATCCGCACGCACTAATCAAATTCAACAATGCTTACAAAATACACTTAATAAGAATTCGCTCTGCACCTCTGATCACGATCAGCTGAGCTCAACCCAAGATGACCTTTGATGCCGCGAAATTGAAATTAAAATATACATATAAATTTAAGAGTTTTCAAAAAAAAAAAAATTTAAAACCATTACTAATTTTTCAGGCGACTTTTAATCATATATGGGTATGCTTAAAAGTCCTCTGCAAAAATTTAGCATTAGCGTTTCTTTTCTCGAGTTTAACGCTAATCATGACGTTATTAGGTTAAAAACTTATAAATATTAAATCTAGAAGAAAATAGACTTGTTATTAAAATTACGAAATATATATATATATATATATATATATATAAATTTAAGGATAACGATCAAATTAGAAAAAGTAAATAAATAATGTGAAAGAGAAAATTCTAAAGTTTATATTTTCTTACATAAATGTTTAAAGTTTATTTTTTACGAAATTATTTATAACAATTATTCCAAATAATTGTATTTTTAGCAAAATTAATAATAATTTTCTATAATTTCATGATTAGAAAACAAGAAAAGTACGCTCTTGTAAACGACATTGAATTAGGCACTGACATTCCCCTAGAAAAATTAACTATCTCTCCTTCGTTAAAGTTTCCTTATTTGGGGGAAAATCTAGGGGAATTTATTATATAAACGGTGCAATCCAAGCTCCACCACTCTTTCTTTAAAATTTAAGGAACCTTTAGCTAAAAATACCGTAATGTAAAATCGATGTGTTAAATTTTGCATTATTTTTTTTTAATTTAAACATTTAATGTATACCGAAAATTATTATTTTTGTTTTTTGTTAATAAAATAACGTATCATGTTTCCAGGCCATGACACAGGAGAGGAGGAGATACGGCTTCGTCCTCGAGAGACAATGCTCTCTGGCGAAGCACTACTTATCATATCACACACAGGGAGTCGCCGCTTATCAGCAGAACATCGAGAAGTGGTCTGAGGTGGCCAAGACCAGGGAGTTTTTGCCGGAGTCTGTTGAAAATATATTCTCGAACCGACTAAGGGTAAGCATTTTTAACATTTAATTTTAAGGTAGAATTTCATAAAGTTACAAAGTCAACAACAGACTTATAAATGATTATGAGTAAGCAGATTTTTATAATTTATGTGTTGTAGAGGCTTCACTCCATGTTAATTTCATAATAAAACGCTTATTAGTTTAATTAATTGTTTTAATATTTAAATATTTGTAGTTCGTATTGTATAAAATAAATTTTTAACGTTTAATTTTAGGTAGAATTTCATAAAGTTAAAAAGTCCACAACAGACTGATTATGAGTATTGTAGAGGCTTCACTTCATGTTAATTTCATAATAAAATGCTTATTAGTTAAATTAATAGTTTTAATATTTAAATATTGGTAGATTATTAAAAATCAACCAATAAAACAAACAAAACACAGATTAAATTGTATTCTCTTGAAAATGGCTGATAACCCGAAACTAATCGAGAATTTAAAATTTTTCAATTTAATCTATGTTTTATTTGTTTTATTGGTTGATTTTTAATAATCTGTTAATATTTATTTTATACTTATTATTTTGTTTCTATAACACTTGTGTTATACAAAGTAATAAGTTTTTATAATTTAATTAAGTTTCATCAGAATAACGGAATGATCTACACATTAAGGAATAATTCAACACTTAATTAAATGTGAGTTTCGTGAAGATTTGAAAGAAATATGAAAACACTTTGTACACTTTTCTTCACTTATTTATTTATTAACAGATGTACATTTCCATCACCATGTGATCATTATCAATGTTTTACAAACAATAATCGTAAAAACTAAAAGGGTCATAATATAACGGTGTGCGGATTACAAACAGGTAGGTAGTGACAGTTAAAAAATGCGCAAGAGGATTATCTACATTGATGAAAAAATGGAAATAACGACAATTAAACTGATGTGTTGAGGAAAACCGACAAACAATTATATTAATTCTAGTAATGGATTATCAAGAGGACTTAAGTCAAAATTTAGGAGATTATCTTCATGTAATTTCATGTGGATGGCTTCATACAGGTTTAATTGATAACTATTGGAGTATTTTAATAATTTGGCGTTGTTTAAGGAAAATGTATGTCCAGTTTCGATAGAGTGGTGTGCTATTGCTGACTTGTCTGGGTTATTGTATCTAATGTGAGATGTGTGTTCTTTGAACCTTGTTAAAACATTCCTTCTTGTTTGACCGATATTAATAAATAAATAAATAAGTGAAGAAAAGTGTACAAAGTGTTTTCATAAGGAATAATTCATAAAATTTATTATAAAATGAAAATTTAACAATGAATGATAATAATAAATAAATAATTTCAGTTATACAAAGAAACCTAAAAGTATTTTAATAAATATATTAACGATGGATAACGAATTACAAGTGTAACAGTTAATGTATATCGTTAATATTACAGTTTAAAGAAATACATAAATAATCCACAACCTCGCCAGATGAAATCAGCCATTCGAGTTTATTGCTCTCACTGAATAGTTACCACAATAGCAGTTTTTCTTATTGCAATAGTGATCCCTATCAGTCTACAAGCTGAAGAAAAGAAATGCATTTTTGATAGGACGTTGCATTCATAAAAATCCTAACAAAATCCCCCATTAAAAACTATTTCAATTCATAGAAGGTTATGACCGTACATAAATCACATGTTATCCTATATTTAATGTCATAATACATTCAATTTTTTGTTGTACAACCAATGGAAGTGTGGATTATTGTTGCCCCAGTACCGCAGCCATGTGACTTATTGTACTTCTTCCATAACTGTTGTTAATCGAACAGCTCGGTCTTGTTTGTCAATCCCACCAACTGATATAGAACTTTTCAATATAAATTATACATATCAGTTTGTATTTTTTTTTTTTTTTCGTTTTATATATACAGAGAGCTTTTTTATCAGTATACATTTCCCCTATGTATACCTGCAAAATACGCGAGTCAAATGCATTAATGTATGTGTGTTTAGTTGCCTATAATACGCAACTGAACAAACATATGCCAAATAGTCAACTAAACATATACATATTAATCGGTTCAATGTGTTTAACTCGCGTTTTTCGCAGGTATACACTTCCCCTAATGTATACTGATAAAAAATCTCTCTGTATATATATAATAATACTAATATGTCTTATCAAAATGTCTGAACAGTACAAAATAAAAATTGCGTCGAGATGTTTACTTAAACTACTACCATATAAGTATAATTAGAAAGTAAATTACATGCTAAAGTTTAATGAATCATATACAATTAAAATTATTCGCTTAATTAGGCAACATCTATATACGCGTATAATAATTATTAACATAACTTAAAACTAATACAATTCTTGTATGATTATTGTTCCTTCTCAATTTAATATTTATTTAGTTGTGATTTTAAAGCAATTTTTGACGTTTTTTTTTATTTTTTTTTAATGAGCTCTGGTAGGGCATTAAATAATTGTATTGCAGCAAAATATGTTCCCTCTTCTGTGGACTTTTTTGTATGGCGTGGAAATATATAATCATTTGTTCTTCTTGGGTAGCGATTCAATTTATTGTCAGTGCTACTTATATTTCTGTGATAAAACATAACTATTTTTAATGTATATATTCCATAAAATGTGAGAATATTCTTTGTTGAATCCCTATATTTTAGTACACATACTAAGCGTAGTACATTTTTAAAGAGTGAATATTCGCTTTGCAATTTATTTTTTGCCCCAGCATATACCATAACGTAAAATGATGTCGAAGTTTACGTGGTATTTTTTGTATATATCTGTCTGTTAATAAAGACAGTTAAAGTTAAAGTTATTCAATCTAATCTGTGTTTTATTGGTTGATTTTTAATAATTTATTCATATTTATTTCATACAATATGAACTACCAATGTATAAATATTAAATCCATTAATTATATTATATTTTTGTTTGATTTTATTTTTTATAGCAAATTTCGGTTTGGCAAGACGAAGATTTGTACTCGAACCCGCGCAGCCCGCATTTCGACGACGACAGGATGAGCATCACGTCCCAACTGAGGAAGACGAAGAGCATGGACGCCTCCTGCTTGGACATCCGCTCGATCGGGGACGTCGGCTCCCCGGTGACCACCCTCAACAGGGCCAAATCGGAATACAATTTGAATTCATCGACGCATTCCCTCGAACAAGGTACGAAATCGAATAAAAATATCGCACGTCTCTGCGGTTTGCATAAAATCGATGGAATTTTTAATGGGAGAATTACAGAGGCTGGGCTTGCATACAAAATATGCATGTTCCTCTATTACCTTGCTCCATAAAGTGTATATATGTATGTGTGTGTGAGAGAGAGAGTGTATGTGTATGTGTGCGGGCTTTTTTTCTGATGGGTTTGAATTTTCAATTAAAATCAATGGAGATTGGGCTTACAAGTGAATGTATGCGTTTGTCGTGAAAAGAATAATTTCACGTTAGTTAACGTTAGCATCCAATCCATAGAGATTTTTCTAATTGTTAAAAAATCAATTTAAATTTAATCTGTTTCGAATATAAAGAACATGAAAATATTATAAATTAATTATTAATTTTTTAAGGAATATTAAGTTGCATGAATGCAACTGTATTCAATATTTTTAATAAGTTACGTTTTTTTAAGAGAACTTTGGTTATAAAAAAATTACTTATCTTTACAATTTGTAACTGCAATGTAACTTAATTTAAGACATTATTTTGTTTTTTATATCAAAGCAGTAACAAAGTCTTAGTTAATTTTCATTGATTCTTTTATATAAAAGTCATAACTAATGCAGTCTAATTATGCAATAATTTTTAAATTTAATTTAACCACATTTAATTTATTAATTATTAATTACATCGATTGTAAAATTGAACTTCTTCTTACTTAATTTTCATTGATTCTTTTATATAAAAGTCATAACTAATGCAGTCTAATTATGCAATAATTTTTAAATTTAATTTAACCACATTTAATTTATTACTTATTAATTACATCGATTGTAAAATTGAACAAAGCAACATTTTAGGCAGATTTTAAAATTCTGAACACATTTTAATTCAATAAAGTGTTCAATCTCTAGCGTATGGATAACTAGTGATGGCCATTTCGGTTTTTCGAACCTCATCAGACCAGTGTGTTCCATGTGCAATGCCTTGATGAAGGCGGCTGAACGGATCTTGTATACCACATGAAATTAGGCGAAAGATGGCGCTTGCGTCTTCTTTCATTTATTATGATTAATATTTTAATTTCTTCAGTTTTTCTCTAAAATTAAAAGAGAAGCAGGAATTTGCAAAAAAATATTTTTACATGTAAAATCTTAATGTATACCAGATCACATCAACACCCGATAGGAGAAGACTGTCATTGTCGAATTTAATGGAATTAATGATTTTCTAATAGTCCTAAAAAAAGGTAATAAATCCATTATTCATGAGGTGGTTATTGATAATAATTTGTTGCCAATTAAATAAATTACAATTAAGAAATAAATTACTTGACTTCCACAAAGATAATTAAATAATTAAAACACTATCACTTTCTTCACTAAGAACAATTATTTACGTTAAATGTATATTTTGTTTTTAGTGAAGAAAGTGTTTTAATTATTTAATTATATTCATCTCTTCACGTAACTCAAACCACATACATTGCACAAAGTGTTACTCCATCTAGGATTCGTTATAGGAGAAGATAATCATTTTAAAAACAAGCAGTATTAATTATTTTAAAATCGTCCTTAGAAAAGAAAAACATAAATTCAATCGATAACCCATATAATGGCTATTGATAACAATTTGTTGTGTCAGATGAGAGGTTGATAATAATTTGTTGCCAATTAAATAAGAAATACATTATTTGACTTACGCAAAGATATTACCGCATCTAAGATTCGTTGTACGAGAAGACAATCATGTTAAAATCTAGTAGAATTAATCATTTTAAAATCGAAAGAAAAAACAACAGAAAATTAATCCATTATCTATAATATGACTATTAATAATTTGTTATCAATTAGAAGAAGACAATTATTTTCAAATCTAATGGGATTAATGATTTTTCAAATCTTCCTAAAAAACCATTATTCATAATATGGCTATTGATCATAATTAAACAAATTAAATTTAAGAAATAAATTATTTGACTTGCTCTAAGATGCTACAACACTATCATTTTCAAATCGGTAAAAAACAGATAATTAATCCCTTATCCACAATATGGCTATTATTAATTTGATGTCAATTAGAAGAAAACAATTATTTTCAAATCTAATAGAAATAATGGTTTTTCAAATCGTCTTTAAAAAAAAACATTCAATGGTTTTTCAAATCGTCTTTAAAAAAAACAGACAATCAATGGTTTTTCAAATCGTCTGTAAAAAAAAACATTCAATGGTTTTTCAAATCGTCTGTAAAAAAGAAACATTCAATGGTTTTTCAAATCGTCTTTAAAAAAAAACAGACAATCAATGGTTTTTCAAATCGTCTTTAAAAAAAAACAGACAATTAATGGTTTTTCAAATCGTCTGTAAAAAAAACATTCAATGGTTTTTCAAATCGTCTTTAAAAAAAAAAACAGACAATCAATGGTTTTTCAAATCGTCTTTAAAAAAAACAGACAATCAATGGTTTTTCAAATCGTCTGTAAAAAAAAAACATTCAATGGTTTTTAAATCGTCTTTAAAAAAAACAGGCAATCAATGGTTTTTCAAATCGTCTTTAAAAAAAAACAGACAATCAATGGTTTTTCAAATCGTCTGTAAAAAAAAAAACATTCAATGGTTTTACAAATCGTCTTTAAAAAAAACAGACAATCAATGGTTTTTCAAATCGTCTGTAAAAAAAAAACATTCAATGGTTTTTCAAATCGTCTTTAAAAAAAACAGACAATCAATGGTTTTTCAAATCGTCTGTAAAAAAAAAAAAAACATTCAATGGTTTTTCAAATCGTCTTTAAAAAAAACAGACAATCAATGGTTTTTCAAATCGTCTTTAAAAAAAAAACAGACAATCAATAGTTTTTCAAATCGTCTTTAAAAAAATTGACAATCAATGGATTATCCATAAAATGTTTATTGATAATAAATTATTGTTTCAGATGAGACACCGACCCGCCGTCCGAAATCGATGGCGGTGCCGCCGGTGCCGCCGCCGCAGTGGGACACCCAATTAGCCAGGGCCCTTTATGCATATCTGTCCAGCGGGGAGAATCAGCTGAGTTTCCTTGAAGGCGATCTGATTGCATTGATAGGCGAACGGAACAAGGGCTGGCAATTCGGGGAGAACTTGCGGACGCAGTGCAGCGGCTGGTTCCCGCTGGCGTACACCGAAGTTCTCGACGATTCATCACTGTGAGTTTACTTCGGCTTTAACTTTCGCACTGATTAAAACAATTTACGGCCTGATTTCGAAACGTGTGTTATTACTACGGACAGGGGTTGTAAACAAGGGGATTCATTTGTTACACGCACTTTAATTTGTTGCTTGCGCGTTTAGTTTTGAAGTGTGGGGATTATTTAAAATTAACAGTTTACAAACTACTTTCGAATACGAAAATATTATTTTTTATGTGAAATTTTAAAGTGTGGGGATTATTCAAAATAACAGTTTACAAACTATTTTCGATTACGAAAATATTATTTTTTATGTGAAATTTTAAAGTGTGGGGATTATTCAAAATTAACAGTTTACAAACTATTTTCGATTACGAAAATATTATTTTTTATGTGAAAATCAAATTGTTTAATTATAATTAATCACACTTGACATTTTAACCCTTTAACTACGGGCAAAACTACATACGTCCAAAAGCAAAATATTTACGAAAAATTAAATGTTACACTAAAATGCATTTAAAAATAATTTAAACACTTAAATCGCTCACTGACATCCGGCATTATTTTAAAACGCCAAATTGTCTATTGACGACTGTCGGAATATGAGGTAATATTTAGATGGCTTATTGACGACTGCCGTAGTTGAAGGGTAAAGAACTAATTTTATTATTTTTATTATTATTTCTTTAGGAGGTGTATGCATTTTAATACAGAGATTTAATTTGTCTATAGAAACCATTGCAAAGATATTTGAAAACAATAAAAGAAATCTAAAATGCGTCCTTACAAATATCTGTAGTTTCTACTTACAGAAAACCACAGGTAATTTCAGAAGTTTCCCCAATAAGAAGATACGAGCCGTTATGTCCGGAAGGTAAATCAGAACAAAACAATCTCGAAAGGAATAAACATAAAATAACATCAACATCGTAATATTTAACATCATTTCAACAGCATAATGTGTTTAACGCGTGATTGATTTAAACGATAACAAAATAATGTTATAATAATAAATATGGATGAAATATTAAATATCTATCAATAAAAACAACAAATTTGCGAAATTAGCCGAGAATTTAAATCGTTGCTGTTAATTGAGGCTGAATTATATATATATATATATATATATGTATGTATATTCTATTATATATATATACAAACATTTTTATTCAAACAGAAGAATTACAATTCTTTACAAATATTTATATTTACAATACATATGGGTTAGTAGTCTGTCATGGGCTATCGACCGGAGGTCTTTCTGCCTTGTCATGAATTTATGGTGATTTGCAAATAAGAACTTTGCTAGCTAGCTGAACTTCAATTATTATATTTTTCTCTACTTCTTTAATTTATACTATATGTACATTTCGAGGACAATGTTCTAGTATTCATTTTTTAATAAAATTTCTAATCGTATTTTTATACTTTTACATACATATTTTTATACAAGTTAATAAATCTAAACGAATTGAATTCTCTACAATGAACCATTATAGACGCATACTTTAATGATTGTTGACTTACGTAAAGATGGACTTGTTCACAATATTTATTACTTGCAGATATACATTTCGGTCATGATGTCAATGTCAAACTAAAAAAAGTAAAACTTGCGTATAAATATCACTCTTTTTACACCTGAAATTATTAGTTGAATTAAAAAAAAAATAATCGACTCAAAAAATAATTGAATTCAAAATCCCCTGTTATTATTTTACAGTTTATACAACTGCGTTCTTTATTCCTTAATAAAATCTAAATCGAAACTTGCATATATATACAATATATTTCATCATTTAAAAATCAACTCAGCACCAGCCCAAAACAGCTATGGAACTTTAATTATACCAGAAAATCAAATAAATTAAGTAATCTAGAATATTACTTCATTTACTTTATGGCGATTCTCTTATTCACGACACCCACAACATAATTTTGTACAGTTTGTAATTTGTACAGTTCTACTTTCGAGTTAGTGCCGCATAATATTATCATTTATAAATGAATATTATGTGTTTTGTAACACCTCTTAAACATTAATTAGTTCATTCTTACAAGAACACAGTGCTAGTATATGTTTTAAAACTTTTCAATCTACTCCATATACCTCATCTTCTGATCTGGTGTACCGCAGGGCTCTATTTTAGGGTCTATATTATTTAATTTATACTTTAACGATCTTTCTGATCCTCAATTGTTCACATTTATTGTATGCAGATGACCTCAAAATTTTCATCAAAGTCAATAATATCCATGATAGTCTACAACTTCAGCACTAACTGGATATTGCTTCTCTCTGCTGCACAGTGGCCCAACACGTTTCAAACCTGGCCATGGATGTAAAATGTCTACAAAAACCTACGAAAATGTGTCATTTTAGGTTTTTGGGGTCGCTGATTACGAATATGATATCAAAAAATCAAAATTAAAAATGGCGGATCACAAATTATAAATTTGTATGTCATTTTGGATATGCGTTACTTTGACGACATTGATTACGAATTAGACATTGGAATTCAAAAATTCAAAATGGCGGAACCAAAAAAATTTAGCGAATTTTAGTATAAATTTGCATATATGATATTTTGTATCCCTGTTTGCGAATTTGTCATCGGAATCGGAAAATTAAATATAGCGGCTAAAATATACATAGCGGAATTTCGTCTAAAACTTTACATCCAAAGTTTTAGACGAAATTCCGCTATGGTACTGTGAGGATATTTATTATGTATTTATTATTATATTTCATATGTACAAGGTGGTTCATTTTGGTGATTAGTAGATCTAAAAATGATACTAAGAAGTTGTTTTCTATTTCATGAGTGAAATCAAACAACGGTTGAGTTGTTTGATGAAAACAATTTGTATACAAGGTACAAAGAACGTACCCTACATATGAGAAATTTAAATTAGTGGTAGCACACTATACTATCAAAACAGACATTTTCCCTTGATAAAATAAAATTATTAAAATTCTCCAGTAATTCTAGATGTAAAACCCTTGAGACAATAAAAAAAAAATGTGGTAAGCCGGCTTTTTAACTTCGATTCAAGCCGATTGGTTAATTCTTTTAAAAATAATCTCAGGGCTCTAATCATCTGTTAGTTAGGTTTAACGTGTGTGTTATTTTTTATCATCACAGTCTAAGCAGCTTTTGTAATAGGTATGTAATACATAGAATGTGAATTTATTAATAACATAAATGTCCAACTTAATATTTTCTATACGGAATAGCCCCGTATAAATGATTTTTTTGTTGTTTGAAATTGACATTGAAAATAATCACATCGTAACCGAAATGTACATCTGTAATTAATTAAATGACAGATGCAACTGAGATGTACAAAAATTGCACTATACTTTTACATTTTGATTTAAATTCTTGAATGAAAAACTTATTAATATTTCAAATATATGATGGGTTTGACCGCTACTATGTGGTAATTTATGTTACTTGACGATGAATGAAGGTTTTTTTAAAAAAACATAGTACACCTTCATTCAACGTCTTATTAAAATTATTAATTCAATTTTCATTCTAATAATTTATATTTATCTTGTATATTTAATTTTATTTATGTTTATATCGACAATTAAAAAAATATTGCTGAAAAAAGCAACAATGTGCTTAAAATGCACTTATAATATAAAAAAAAACTATTATTTAATAATTCACTATTCAAAAAAAACGTTACGTGCTTACCAAAAAATATCTCCCATAACAAAGTTTAAAGTATAATTGGAAAGCGCAATCGTTGTTCTATTTTATAAACGGATAACCGCGACAATTTAGGTTTACAAGGTAAATGAGCGAGAATCGTTGCTTCGTGTTTAAAAAAAAGTTTAAAATATTTTATTAAATTTATAAAAAATGTATAACGAAGTTTAGACTAAAAATTTTAATTCTCGACGAGTTGCTAGAATTTTATGTTTTTATTTTTATTTTTTATTAATAGAATTTTAATACTGTATTCATATTTATTATTATTATATGATCTAGTAATATTTAAATACTATAAATATTAATCAAAATAATTTTATCGCACATTAAATATTAATCAGCGCGAGGAACATCAGAATGGATATTTTTGTCAATTCGATCCGGAAATCAGCATAAATCAAACTTAAATATGAATTCATACAATTGCGTAATTGCGTATTTATTATTTCATGTCGCAAAGTACAATATTACCAATAACCTAAACATAAAAAGATGGTTTTCCCCGTGATCTTAACTCGCTAACGAATACCATGGTCGTTTTTGGAAATAAAGGAAAAACTGTTTAAATACCAACTAAAGTGCAAAGTACAAGCTGGAAAGAAATTTAAAAAAATCTATCTATTCAGGTTTACGATATATATAGTGATATAAATAAATATAAACTATTATAAATAATAACGTGTATTATAATTTATATCCAGTGATCTGTATATATATATATATATCCAGCGAGTCATCGAATTCGATATATCCCTTATCGTTGGGAATTCAGCATTAATTTATTAATAAAACTTGCTTAACTACTAAAGGCGCATAATGTAAAATTACATACTTCGATCACTTCTTCTACCTTGTAGACCCAAATCGTTGATTATGCCACTTAAAATTAGGCAAAAGGTGGCGCTTGCGTCGTTTCTAATTTATTACTTAACTACCTCTGAAGGTAGCGTCTTCAATAAAGATGAATCGAATAAAAAAATATTATGAGAAATGAGAAATCAAATCCGTAAATAACTGGATTTTATATTCTGTCCATTGACAGTTTCATGACTTGGGATAAATTAACCGCTAATGGGTTGCTCCTATACTTGGATTTATACCTGAACCACGTCGGACTTATATAAGACATATTGAAATAACAACGTTTATATCAATTACGGGATTATGGGATACTCTGTGTATATGAAAATAATTTTACATTATGCGTCTTCTGCAGTCAAGCAAGTTTTATTAATAAATTAATGATGAATTTCTAATGGTAAGGAAGATATAGAATTCGATGACTCACCCTGTATATATAGATCATTGAAAATAAATTATATTAAATAATATAAGCACGTTATTATTCACAATAGTTTATATTTATTTATATCACTGTATATATAGTGTACCACTGGCCGTTAATGTTAAAATATTCCAAATTGACATTTAATAAATTCATCGTATCAATTGGACAGTTATAAGAATGTTACCAATCATAACTTTTAGAACATAGACGAAAGTTGGATAGAATTCAGGATTTTTAATTGAAATTAAAACACTGGAAAAAACCAAGTGTTTTAATTTCAATTAAACCATCCTGAATTAATTCAAAAATGTTTCACCACGGGTTAAGTGAGAAATTAATTAAACATACTGAAAGTTGGATAGGTTGAGATATTAGATTTCACACTGGTCGATAATGAATTATAACAAAATAACGAAGGAAGCTGTGAATACGAAATTCACGGAGGATTTTTATATTTGTTTTACGACTGAAAAAAAATAACATCCATTCGAGAATACAAGTTGTGTTCTAAATACATGTTGTTACTAAAACCATTTGTACTTGTAATTAAATACCATCCTTTGTAACTCTAATTATTATTAACTCGATATTCACACGTGTATTAATCAGAATAATGTTGACGCAATAATGAATGCCGTAATCTGAAACTTTTTAAGATCCCCGACGCACGCCAGCAGTTCAGGAGGAGCAGGAAACCCGAATCCTCCCCAGACTCCGCAGCACCCGATGTCTCCGAGCGGCTCCTCCTCGTCACCGGGTAATACGAATGTAGAAACACCCACTCCACGTATGTTTGGCGACACTCTGCACCTACATAGATCTTCTGCTAATGCTAAGCAGGTAGCTGCTCGTTTATGCTTTTATTTTCAAATATTTAATACGAATAAAAAAAGGAAATTGATGAAAATAAACAGAAACTTATAAATATTTTTTATATTAAATAAAAATGATTTGAAAACAATTAATAAATTATTTTCACATCTGACTTTTGACTTACGTTACGTAAGTGCGTTAAACAAATGCACATTAAATATTTTTTGTTTGAACATCAATTTCGAGAAATAATAATATTTATTTTAAAACACTAATTCAAATAAAAATTTTGTCTGTGCCATTGTTTTATGTTTATTGATGATCATAACAAAATTGTTTTTCACAGGTCAGAGGAAAAATACATGTATGTAAAATAACTGATAACCTTAAGATTAAGTTGATAAAAATATTAAGTATATCACATAGACATTGAAATATAGGTGTATTGCTTACTACATATAGAAAAAATACAATAAATGGGAACGATAAATTAACTAAAGTTGTTATAGTTTCCCATACTGTGAGTTTTATTAAAGTGTTATAGGGATTTATATGGTAAAAATGGTATTATATGTTAACTTTTGTTGTTGTCGAAATTTGAAACGTTGTTTTTATTTTATTAATAAATCAACACTTTTCTATGAAATTTATATTACTAGAAGGCACATACACATATTGGATTTTTTTTTATTTTCGCATTCAAAGTTGAAATTAATGACGAAAATAATTAAACCAACCAGGGTAGGCTGGATGTATTGAGGATGAGTGATCTACGGTAGGTAGCACAATGGGCCTAATGAGGCCTAAGTGTTGTGCGTAACTGCACACTCCCTAATACCAGATACCAGAATTAAACCAAAAGATCAGCTTCGTGAAAATGTCATGATGCTTATTGTCAAACAAAGGTTATAAGATCCGCTAAAAGTTCGCTTTTTTACCACTAATAAATGTTTTTTTTTTTTAATTTAGGTGATGTAAATTTTACCACTTTTTATCATTGGCAAAGTAAGTTGCAGAGTTTTAAAACCAACGTAAACATTTTTAATTGAGGTTTTCTTTTATTTATCGAAGCAATGAAATTAAAATAATAAAAAAAAAACACCATTAAAACAAAATATCGTTCATTAAAGAAATTGTTAAAAATGCTTTCTTTCTGCTGCTTAACAATAACCCTGCCGATCGTAAAATTGTCTACGAGTGTTTTGCAACTCTCTCACTGTGAACCGTAATTATGTTCTTTCACTTTTCCAAATTTTCTGGCTTATCTTGGACGTTATTGAACAATGTGTATAATAACTGACTCCAAAAAAAAAATCGAAAGGAGTAAGATCCGGGATTCGTGCAGGTTATTTAAATGACCTATTCAAGTTAAAAAAGCCCCATTTAAAAAACGTGGTTACAAGGGCGGCAGTATAAGCTGGGGCTATATTCTGTTGAAAAATAATTTGTATATTCGGTCTAAGATCATCTAGGCTAGGGTCAACTTCCTTTTGAAATAGATCGAAGTATTAAGCTGAGGGCTCCATCCTGTTGAAAAATAATTTCTCCATTCGGTCTAAGATCATCTACACTAGGATCAACTTACATTTGAAATACATCGAAGTATTTCGTTTTATTCAAATTTTTAGCCCCAAGATGTTGTTTCCGACAATTCTAACCCACACATTCACGTTTTTAGGCTATTTAGGTTTGGGTCTCTTGATTTTTCTATGCATTTTCTCATGTCCAAATGGGTTTATTTTGTTTAATTACAGTCCCATTTAACATAAATATATTCGAATAGAAAAAAGTATTTATTCACTTGGTCACAGTTGTTTAAATAAATGAAATAAAAATAATTTGAAAATAATGAGGAACTAATTTATTAATTATTTTCAATTTTTTACTTAATTTATAAATTTACTCTCATCAGTAAACAGAATTTTATTTAAAACGTTAGGATCGTTATACATTTTTTCCATTCAAAATTCACAAAATTCCATTCTCGGCAAAAAAATATCGTGGTAACAATTTGAGCACATTTTTAATTTTAAATGACTTATACTTTTCCATTTTTAATGTCCTAAAGCAACTTCTCGAAAGATTAAATTGATCATCAAGGTGGTTGAACCCTCATCTCTCATCAAAAAACACAAATTTAATTATAATTAAATGTGAATTTCATTAAATACAAATTTAATTAATGGTTTTAATATTTAGACATTGGTAGTTCATATTGTATCAAATAAATATGAATATAATATTAAAAATCAACCAATTATTTTTAATATTATATTCATATTTATTTCATAAAACACAAATTTGTTTTCTTCTTTTTTTTTGTAAAAACTACAAATTATCTCAGACGTTTTACATGCTTAAAATTCACACAACCTTTTGTGCGAAATTTTTCGTACATTTTAAGCACTATTAACTTCTTAATTGTTGAGGCTTCTACTTTGTTATACATTGTAATTCAATTTTAATAAATGAAACTTTTTTTTCGGATACGAGTTATACAAACAAAGTAAAAAAGTGTTTCATTTATTAAAATTACACTATTAACTTAATTGCAATAGGACGATTTGGATGAGCTGCAGCGAAGTTGTCCGCAAATTCTTTGCTTGACATATCTTTTATGTATGCCGATACAATTTCTATTTCTACGCGTTCTTCAATATTGTAAACAAACAATTTCATCATAATTTCACATTAATGAACTTTGAAAGTGGGCGCAAAATATCAACAAATATTATGACATTAATGTAAAGTTGATTTTTTGTCTTAATTATTTGTGTTATTAATTACAACTTTGAATGCAAAAATAAAGAAGTGAAAATGTGTATATCATTCTAGCAATATATGTTTCGTAGAAAAAATGTTGATTTATAAATAAAACCAAACTTAAATAAATTAATTTTTGGTGGATTCTCCGGGCAGAACAGTGGCTATCATGAAAAGACAGTGAGGAGAAATACAAGTGATTGTCGTTTTTGTTTTTATTGGATATATTAAATAGGAAATTACTGAAAATACAGTAATACTAAAAATTAATTAAAAATGATATTTTCATTAAGCTATTGTAATATTAATTTGTCGATTTAGACCAGTTTCCGCGTGGTTTTACTTCCGGATAATCTCTGTATTGATCTAATTTTGATATATAGGTGTATAAAAAGAGAATTCATATTTTGCGATGATTACCGACGACATTTTGAAAAAAAAAGATAAAATAAATCACTTTTTCTACAATTTAGAAAGTAACACAGAAAGAATGCACTTTGCGAAAAAAAAAAGTGGTATACAATGTAGTTAATAAAATTATTAAATAAAACACTTTTTCACTTTGTTTGTATAACAAGTTATATAAACTCAAAATATGAAAAGTGAAAGCCTTAACAATCAACAAATTAATAAAATTATGAATAATTTCGTTTTATATTGAACTTTGTATATTTTATAGAACCGGAAATAGTTTTTTTTGTTATATATAGTGAATGAATACGGTGCTAGATATTAATCTGGCGGGTATTCACGATACGTAAGCATTTTTTGTCTTCTTCATAGAATAATTTGTGTGTTGTATGCAAAAAAGATCAGTTTTTATAAAAGTAAAAAAATATGAAAAGTTAAGACCTTTATTGGCAGTTCCTTTACGTTTCACAAACACTTACCATTAAATAACTAAACCCTTATACTTCTTCTGACCCTCTCCCTAACCTTATCATAATTTTTACACTTGTTCAATCATTTCGTATCCATTTTCCATGAAAAGTTAAGACCTTTATTGGCAGTTCCTTTACGTTTCACAAACACTTACCATTAAATAACTAAACCCTTATTCTTCTTCTGTCCCTCTCCCTAACCTTGTTATAATTTTTACACTTGTTCCATCATTTCGTATCCATTTTCCATGAAAAGTTAAGACCTTTATTGGCAGTTCCTTTACGTTTCACAAACACTTACCATTAAATAACTAAACCCTTATTCTTCTTCTGTCCCTCTCCCTAACCTTATCATATTTTTTACACTTGTTCCATCATTTCGTATCCATTTTTCCACTTCCATTCCCTTCTGTTTATTCTGCTCGCACTTCCCTTCACATGTTTTTTCATGTATCCCTTTCCCGTCATTTCGTCAAACCTTTTTATCGAAATCGAATTCATTCTCAATGCAACGTAATTGGAATTTTTGATTTCAAATGCTTTCTGCATCTCTAGGCGCTGTCACTACAAAAGACCTTTTTTAAAATGTCTTCTACGGGGAACTGTGCCCGTCAGGACCTTCGGAGAAGTCGAAATAAAATATTAAATTAACCACAAATATATGTCAAATAAACTCGTGTAATTGGATTTTATCTGTAATTTCGTTTTCGAGAAAAAAAGCTGATTTTTTGCTTTTTTCGGACTTGAATGTAGACATCAACTCTTAAGAACGTATATTGCTCTCTCTCAATACAATCTTTACTACTTTTTGATTTTCCACAATTCCTCCCCTTTCATTAATATCAGCTTAACATATGACTGTCTGTTTCTAAGCACCTCTTCCATTTCACTCATATATGAGTTGAACAATAACGGACATCCTTGTCTCACTTCCATTCATACTCTAAACTTCACTGATACTCATTTAATAAAATGTTCAACCACCATTCATCTAGCGTATGGATAACTGATGATGGCCTTTTCGGTTTTTCGAACCTCATCAAATCAGTGTATTCCATATTCAATGCCTTAATGAATGCGGATATAGATGGCGCTTGCATTAACTCCTAATTATTATGGTTATCTGATACTCATTGATCTACCCTTGCTCTCCCCCATATTTTCCCATACATTCCTTTCACCCATTCCACTATTACGTCACTCACAAGGGTAGATGAAAGAGTATCAGAGAACCATAATCCTATCTCCCGGAACCGAATCACAAGCTGCTTTAAAATCAATAAATACGGTATACATACAATTCTTTTTCCTGTAACACTCTATCTACTATTCTCTCCAGTGTAAAATGCTGTTCCCTAGTACCCTTCCCTTTTCGAAATCATCCCTGTGATTCCAGTAGCAGTTTTCTTCCTCCAACTCCTTTTTCAGCCTGTTTATTTTTTACCATTATCATGCCGATTTTGTATCCGAAGCACATTACTGTTATACCCCGATGGTTGCTTTTTATCCCTTTCTGTATAGCGGACACACTACATCCATAAGCCACGCCTTCGTGATATCTCTTTCTCCTCTCCATATAATATTGAGTAGCTCTTAAAATCTTCGTCTTCCTTCCCCTCCTAGGCTTTTCCACATTTCAGCCATTAAGCCGTTTAATCCAGCCACTTTTTCACCTTTCACATTTTCAAAAAAATAGATTTTTTGTTTTATAAGGGGGCATTTTTTATTTTTTGTTGTATATGAAATTAAATGATTACAGATTTTTGTAACTACATTATACATAAGATTTATTTTCGCAAAATGCATTCTTTCCCAGCAAAAATCAAGTGTTTTGTTTTATTATCCTTAAAATGGACTTTCTAAGTTTAAACAATTAAATAGTTTAATTTAAGTGGAATTCCACATAAATTAAATTATTTAATCTGTGACGAAGTGAATATTTTTTATTATTGTTATAGAATACCAACTGCCTCTTGAGATACCATTTTTGGAAAACAAATGTTTCTGTTTATTTTCTATTGATTGATATTTCGTTGTAAAAATGCACAGACTTCCGAGTCAAAAAAAGAGTTTCCTTTTTAAAATTAAAATTAATTTTTCGCTTTCCAGATACGTCGTGCTATAGGTTCTAACAACATCCCACCACCGGCCCTACCAGCCCCGATACCGACACCCTCTTTACCCTACCACAAAACAGCCGGCATGACCCAGTCCCAGAGCACCAGCTTCAACACGAAAGGCAATCCGGACCAGGGCTTCACCTCGCCCTATTCCCAACCGGGCATGAAGACATCGGCGTCCAGCTTCAACTTCACGACCCCTTCGACGGGCTCCTACTCGACGCACCCGCAGCCCTCGAGATCCGACAGGCCGACGGCTGGAGCGCCGCTGCCCCTGCACCTGCAGACCAAGGGCGGCAAAATAGGCGGGCCCGTCGGCAACGTGTCGCTGCACAGCAGCAACGACTCCGGCTTCAGCAACGACCCGCCGCCGCAGCCGGAAATTGATTACTCGGACGACGATTCCATACCCGGACAGACAAAGTTACCGGCTCGGTGAGTTCACCAGAGTAAACTCCTCAACTTGTCAGGCGTGCATGTGTTCATTGCTTGCTCGACTTAATTTAATTATGTCTGCATTAATTAATTTAATACAAAACAAAAAAAACACATACGTAGATAATAATATTGAAAGGATACTATTCATTTAAAACAACTTTATATAGAATGGAGCAGATCTCCCCGATTTGACGCATAAATTGCAAAAAAATACTGTTTACGATAAAAGTAAAAAGGTTTTATTTTTTCAAAGCATATGTTTTACCATTTTTACAATCATTGAATCCCTGTCCAACAGGAGTATTGTGATCGTAAAATTTCGAATCGCTAATTTCAACGGATATACACGTTTTGATGTCCATTATATCGATTTTTGTAAAATATCTGTGTAATTTTACAAAAATCGATATAATGGACATCAAAACGTGTATATCCGTTGAAATTAGCGATTCGAAAAATATCTGTGTAATTTTACAAAAATCGATATAATGGACATCAAAACGTGTATATCCGTTGAAATTAGCGATTTGCGATAGAGCAGAAACGGCCGAGTAAATTGAATCGAAATATCGTAAGGATACAATGTTTCGGTTCAATTCACTAGGAAGCTTTTTATAACAGTGGAGAGGTCTTAAAAGCTTTTGGTTAGTATCAAACCACATTAAGTGCAACTTTACATTGAGCGTTTTTTTTTAAATTATTTTCCTTAATTGTCAAACTAATATTGATCCTATCGAAAAATCTTACAAATAAAAGTTGTATATCTCGAAAAAGATAGATATTTTATTTTATTAATTTTTGTTGTATCATCTTCAGTTCTTGAGTTATACTCTTTAAGACTCTGGGTACATTTGACCGCTGATACTCGTCTTTTGCATGTTTTGGAGTATATAAACCGTCGAGTCGGGCTCGTCATTTAATAAATTTAAAGCAAGCTTTATCCATAACGGAACAAATTAAATAGTTTTCAGTTGTAAAGAAATCTGTCAATAAATCGGTACTTAGTCGGTTATTTGCCAAATTATTTATTCGGATAGAAAAATGTTTAAAACAAAAATTGTGAATCTTGAAAAACTAAATACTTTTTGTTATATAACTTTTTTATAAACTAAAGTTCCTAGTTTTTATGTTATAAGCAGAATATCGTCTGTCTGATAAAACCCTACAGAAATTAACAATTATTTTTATGTCGAAGAAAACGTCATAATTATTGAAAAATACTTAAATTCAATCAATTATAATATACAATTTAGTACTCGATAAATCTTTCGCGAACGACTAAAACATG
The DNA here is from genome assembly GCA_963082785.1 of Philonthus spinipes. Taxonomy (NCBI): domain Eukaryota; kingdom Metazoa; phylum Arthropoda; class Insecta; order Coleoptera; family Staphylinidae; genus Philonthus; species Philonthus spinipes. The sequence goes on from OY720314.1 coordinate 8,402,165, forward strand.
TTCAAGAAAAATAGTGTGGGATTTTTTTAAACCATTGTAAGGAAGAAATGACAAAATAAAACTTGAAATTACTTGGCTGTAATTTTAAAAGATAATATTTTTTTATAAAATTATAAAGTTATTATAAATGTATTTAACTGAATTCTCCAGAAAAAGTATCATAATGGACACGTCACCATTTTTTTAAGTTATGTTACAAAAATTAAATCCTCTATGTGGCAACCTAGACGAGTAAGGCCGCTTTATAATGATTGTTGAACTATCAACAGTACTAAACATCGTGTATGCGTGGACACTCAAAAGCATCTTGGCTCGACGTTCTTGCCGCCTGTGTTTATACACTGCCTCATACACATATTCAGTCATTCAACAAAATTTTCAGCTACTCTTACCAATTCGTATTGTTAAATCTCGGTGATTGCATCCGCAATTACTTCGTTGAAAGCATCCAATGAACTAGATCAAACTTTGTAAACATCAGTTTTAGATATCCCAAAAGAAAAAATCGCAAGGAGTCAAATACAGTCATGGAACATCCCCTAATAAGAAAATATAATTAAATTCATACATAATCATTTTTATTTAGATTTTTTCAGTCACGGTAATTTTACAAAACATTACGTATTTTTTACGTCTTTCACTCGGCAGCCTTACGTCTCATGTGTCAGTTAGTCATTTATGTCTAGTTGTTTGAATGCCTTCAATTAATTTCTCATCTGTCACTCGGAACATATTACACTATGTAAAGTTAATTAAAGGAAAGACACTTGGCATTATTCTACAAATTAAAACTTTATTCCGACTAGTTTGGGTTTGTTAGACCAATTTTAAAGGAATGCACAGAAATAATTATTGTCTAGGTATATATACAATATTTTTGTTTCAGGTAATAAGAGAAGTAAAAATTGGGGAAATCCAAATCTCTTCGTCGTTTACGATATGTTTCCCATTTTTTATGACCCTATTAAAAGTAAACAAAAATGCCAACCAATATTTTATTGGGCAAGGTTAGTGCACGCTATTTTTTGTATTTGGACTGGAACGACGAGATTATTAAATTGATTTGAAAAATACTTCCATTCAATCAATTATAATATACAATTTAGTGCTGAAATGGAAATTAATCATGGATTAAACTTCCTTGGGATAACAATTATTAAAATTAATAATAAATTATAATTTAAAATACACTGAAAAGAAATATATACGGACTCAAAAATGCTAGCCAATTCAAACAACATGCACCTCAAATAAATTTGAATATATTTCACTCTTAATTAACATTCCTTTAAGTGAATCTGATTTCAGAGAAGTTTCGATTAAGCCGCGTTTACCGTAGCGCGCTCGATGGAATATTCTAGAGTGATCTTTCCAGTTTATTCTTTCACTTTTGTTACAATAGTATTGAACATATAGTGATGTGCAATATAAATTACATATACCAGCATAATTAAATTAAATTACACTTTTTCTATTATACCAGGATAATACCTACACTTCTATAAATTTACGCACTACAACTGTAAGAATTTATGTGAAGTAAAAAGTTCTGAGGGTTTTCCATCAGATGCAGTATGATGCTAGATGCTAGCCTGGCATGTATCCAGAGGAACTGGGGCTTATGCTACCCTGAGCATTCCTTCATAGAGTACTTTGTATATTTGAATGCAAAAAAAACGTAAATTGTGAGATAAAAATTGATTATTTATAACTTTTTTTTGTTTTTCGCTTTGTACACGCAAATGTCTCCTTCATAGAGTAATTTGTGTGTTAAATACGGAACATAAACGTCAGTTATTATAAGAGTAAGACAATTGATCAATTTATTTTTCTTGTTAGAAAAGCAACAAAATCAGGTGTAGTTATAAGTTCTGGGGGTTTTCCATAATATGCCTTATAATACACTATTCTTAAAAATAGGGAATCCTCACTAATCTCGGCCAAAGTGCTTTTAGAAGTTAATTACTTATTAGGCATTTATTTTGGGAGTCAGCTCGAAAATACCAGAATGAGGAATGAGTACCATTCAAATTGAGTGGCAAAATGAATTCAATAATTAAAAAAAAAAAACAAATATCTGACAATCTCAGACTTGTTCTAACTTCGCATCGTTGCTTGATTTGGTTTTACCTAAATAAAGAAGACTTAATCTTTAGAAAAGCCTCACTGAGGTACATCAAATAAGACGTCTAAGAGCTGTGTTAATTACTTATTGTGCATCCATTTCTGGGGCAGCCAAATTAGGAAAGAGAAATATTCAAATTTAGTGCCAAAATTAATCGTCAACAATTAAAAATAAAAAAAAGACAACTTTATCGAAAAAATTATGACATCGAAAAATCTATTATGAACAATGTCAAACTAGCTGTAACTTCGTCCCTTTGATTAATGCAATTGTCCCTGACTAAGAGAATATACCTTTCTGTGCTTGATTTGTTGTAGCTTAGCTTAGAAAGACTAATGTTTACAAGAACCGCATAAAAGCATATCAAAAAGCGTTATACGAGCTAGTGTTAATTATTTGCTGAGCATCCATTTTGGGTGATGATTCCCCTTCTTCAAATTGAGTGTTAAAATTAATGATTAACAATAATAAAAACATCTTCATAGCTAAAAAAATTAAATAATATAAATTGATCGAGATGTTGACATTACTTAGCTCTGTCGCTTGTACCGCTATGATGTTAAAAGATCCATTATGGACAATCTCAAACCAGCTCTAACTTCGCCTCCTTCATTAATACTACCACGACAAAGACTGTATAGCTTTTTTTACAAGAGCCTCACGGTGGCATCTTCTTCATCTCTTCTCTTTGACAGAATCTACATTCAGCCTCTGCTTCTAGATTTATTTCATTGAAATGTTTTTTTTTTAAATCACAGTGACACATCTTTCTCTTCTTTCTGACAGAATCTACATTCAGCTTCTGCTTTTGGACTTACATTTTTAAAACCTACAGTTAGTAGATGTTATATCTCTGATAATTTCCTGTCTTGCTTTAGAAGTTCCGTGATGAGATATGGCGATGTTATTTTTTAAACAGATTCGCTTGACTCGTCTTGGTGAATGTGAATATGTTTTTGATTTGGTGTATCCTAACTTGAGAAGACTAATCTTTACAACAGGCTCTCTTATTCCTGACGGAATCTCTATATTCAGCTTCTGCTTGTGGGCCCATTCTATTAATATGTTTCTCGAAACTACAGGGTTCTATTACTTATTGCCCCGACACGAAAAAGACGACATCCCGTTGATGAGTCTTACTTCATTCCAGTGCATTTATTTATTAAAGTATTTTCCTCGCTACAAATGATGATCCTTTCACTATTATTATCTACACATTTATAGTCATATGCATAATCTGCTATTCATGGCTAAGACTAACTAAATTTCTTACCATAGAAAAGCATAAGAAAATAATTTATTGAAAATGTAGCACAAAGCGTTATCTTTTGCCTAATTTGTAAGTGACAACAAATTTGGTCTATAAGGTAGATAGACATCTAAGACTAGTTGTTTCGTCCACAAAAAAAGACCAAATTGTCCTGTTTATGAGATCAGAAAACTAAATTTATTTAGAATGAAATTAAGCAAGGAAAATTTCTGGCAATGACCAATAAAAATCGATCAATCATTTTTGTTCTATTTTATTTCATTTAAATTAATTTAGTAAAATATTCAACCGCTACTGATCTAGCGTGTGGACAACTCGTGATGGTCATTTCGGATCTCATCAGACCAATGCAATGCCTTGATGAATGTGGTTAAACGGATGTTGTAATATGTTTATAAAATCTCATATGGATTATACGATATAAATATTTTTTATTTAATTAAATCTTCAATTTATCTAGCGTATGGATGCCTGGTGTTGGCCATCTCGGTCTTTTGGACCTCGTCAGATGAGTGTGTCCATGTGCAATGCCTTGATGAAAGTAGTTGAACGGATGTTGTGCTGGGTTTATAGAAACTCATACGAATTATATGTTATAAATTATTTTTATTTAATGATATCTTCAACCGCCTTGATGGCCATTACGAGCTTCGAAAGACCGAAGTGGCAATCGGAAATTATCCAGACGCTAGATGAATGGTGGTTGAATTATTGTAATAAATGAAAATAATTTATATCACATGATTCATATGATTGTTTATAAACACAGTACAACATCCATTCAACCACCTTCATCAAGGCATTTCACGTGAGACACACTGGATTGACGAGGCCCAAAAGAATGAAATGGCCATCCCTAGTTATTCAAGTGCTAATTGAATGGTGGTTGAACATTTTATTAAATGAAAATAATTTATATCATATCACTCATGTTTAAAAACAGAGTACAATATCCGTTCAACCACCTTCATCAAGGCATTGTACATGAGACACACTTGTCTGGCGAGGTCCGAAAGACAGAAATGGTCATCACTAGACATCCAAATGCTAGATGAATTATGGTTGAACATTTACTAAAAAAAAAAAACTGATTTCATAAACAGGACAAGTTCGTCTTTCGTTTAGTGGACGAAACAACGATTCTGGGTCGTCTACCTTGAAGACCCAAATTATTAAAAATGTCACTTAAAATTAGGCAAATGTGTGCGATTCGGTTGTCATTTTCTTAAATAAAAATAATTTAGTTAATCAAATTAGTGGATTTTGCATATCACTTTCAATTTTCAAAATTTGCACGACGCTTTTTTTGTCTCCATTTTCTGTTGTGTTTGTTTTTTGTTTGCATGCTTGTTTATTTCCAATTTGCTTTCCATGTGCAAAGAACCCCGAACAAACACCGCCGCGAGGTGAACAGCGACGACAACAACAACACGACGTCCACAAGGAAACTCCCACCGATCAGACAGTCGAGCAGTTCTGGAAATTTAATCGACAAACGCTATTACGTATCAGATGATCAGGGTACGCTGCGCGAGAGAAGAGGGGGTTTGGTTAAGAGGACGAAGTCTTTTTGGAAGTTCGGGAGGAATGGTTCTGATAACGAGATTTTGGAAGGGATGAGTTTGTGGAAGCACCGGGATTTGGTTGATGTGAATGAGAAGAGGATGGTTGGTGAGAGTAAAGCGCGGGTTGTTAAGAAAATCAGCCGCGACGCGAGCGATGCTTCCGAGAGGACTTTGCTGAACACGCAGGAGTACACCGAGGAGAGAAAGGAGGTCCGTCGAGGGGCGAGTTTCAAGGAGAAGGCAAAGCCTCAGGTTAAGAAGGTTAATAAAGAGGAAGGGGAATACGCGGTGGCGAAACGCAAAGACGACCAGTTTTACGACGACGGGGATGATGGGTTGATGATGCGGACGGTTAACAGGAAGAACATTCTACAACAATACACGAACGATTCGACTGGACCTGATTCAGAGAGTGAATCGGAGATTACCAGTGACGATCCTTACGATTGTATAGTCGTGGATGATCAAGCGCAGAAGGTGCGGAAACACGGGGAGCAGTTTTCGAACGTCGCTGCGATTGGGAGGAAGCTGGAGAAGCTTTCTAAAAACGCGAAATACTCGCCCAACAAGGAAGGGAATGTAAACGCGCAAATCCGGAATTCTATTAACGAAAAGAACAACAACGTGACTTTAAGAAACGAGCGGAACAAAATGGAAAAGAAGATGAACGAAAGCGAGGAGATTATCCAATACCGCGAGCAAATACACAATTTCAAAACGTTCGGCCATGAAGTCCAGAATAATGAAAATGGGGAAAAAGAGCGGAACTACACGCAAACCAGGAGTAAAGACAAGCGAAGGTACTATTCGGAATCAAACGGACACAACAATCTAACGCACGAGAGGAAGATGCGGCAGAGCTACGACAGCATCGACTCGGAGATCGATCATCGCGAAAGCCGGGCCACTCAGACTCACAGAAGGATGAATTCCGATTCCGAAAAGAAATACTACAAGGATATAATGGTTGATAGCGCGGCTGAGGATTTTTCTGATGCCACCGAAAGCAGGCAGTTTTTACCAAGGACGAAACTCACGAAAACCAACAGTAATAACAAATACGAGGATGGAAGCATGACTGATTACGGGGAGACTTTGCAGAGGCGCATGAAGAGTAATGAGTACGGTACTAAAATGGATGAGAAGAGCCCGCATAATGGGAACATGTATGGGCCTTGGTATGATTTGTGGGGGCTTGATTCTTCAGTCAGGAAATGATCTTAACGGAATCAATTTGCTTCAATTTAATAAAAAAAAAATCGTAATTCAAACCGTGGACTTATTTTCAATATTGATACTTGATTATGACAACAATCAAATTCTATCCTCAATTATAACTACAAAACATTATTTTTATTGATTTTTTTCCAATGGAATCATCTAAATTGAATCAATAAAATTATTTTGAAAGTTGATTGTAGATATCACAATTAAAATCCCTGATCGATGTTACACAAATAGATTTGATAAATCAAATGTTTCAAATGATTTTGAAAAGGATTAACTCACGCAAAAATACATATGAATGTCATTTTAATGAAAATTTCTTCAAACAAGATCATCAAAGTGCAATTTATTGAATACCATCTTAATGAAGATTCCTTCAAGTTGGGTCATCAAAGTGCAATTTTATAAATACCATCTTAATAAAGATGTATTCAAACAAGGTCTTCAAAATGCAATTTAATGAACACAATTTTTATGAAGATTTCTTCAAACGGGGCTATGAAAGCGCAATTTAATGAAAACCGTTTTAATGAAGATGTCTTCAAAATGTAAATCGTAAACTTGTTTTAATGTTTATTGTAGGTCATTATATTATATAACATATATATTTGAATTGAATTGAATTAACTTACACAAGAAGCGGAATAATGAAAATTTCTTCAAAATTGGATCACCAAGATAAAATCCGTTGATTTGCTCCTGAAAATCGATTATGCTGATTTCAATAAGGATCAATAAAATTGAAACTACGGACTTACTTCTGATCTATCTTCAATGGTAATGACAATATTTACTAATCAAAAATGTCAGCAAAATCTAAAACGTGGATGACCATTCATCAATATCAATGACGGTTTCTTCGAATTGGGTGAACAAAATCAAAACCGAGGGAATTAAAAACCGTGGAAAAAATTCATATTATAAACTTTCCGGAGAATTTTGTTTATCCTTTTTTAAGATTTCATCAATGGAATAATTGCCAACTGAGAATTTTCTTTCAGGAGAATTAAATTGCGCATGAAGAATTAATGAACAAAGAAAAAACTCTAATGCTAATGAAAATACCTTCTAATGAGGTTAACAAAACCCATGAAGTTGCCAGAAAATTTAGTTTCAAGCTTTTGATAAGTTCATCAACATCGGATTGCAAAATTGTATGTGATATTTATGTAATCCACAAATCATGGATTGATCAAAGCTGGCCAACTGAGAAAATTTTGTTAGGACCATTAAAAACGCAATAAAAAAATAATTAAATCTAATGAAGATATCTTCAAATTCGGTTAACAGAACTCATTTGATTTACACGTTTGGTTTTTATTGATTTACTTGTGATTTATCTTCCATATCAATGATTTTTTTAAGTAAACAAAAAAATTAAAAAAAAAAACGTGGGCTTCTTTGGAAAATCATCTTTCAATTTTGACAACAGTATCTTCACCCAATTTAAAGGCAACAAAATCAAAACTGTGGAAAGTAAAAAAAAACATGGAGTTACTCGTGATTTATCTTCAATGGTAATAAAAATATTTTTAAATCAAAGAAAATAAAAAAAAAACGTCGGCTTGTTTGGAATATCATTCTTCTTAAATAAAATGAAATGAAACAAAGATGATTTACACATTTGCAGCTATTTAAATTACAATGAAATTAAACAGGGAAATTTTTTTTGCAATGATCAATAAAATTCGATCAATTCCTTTTTTTTTCAACTGCAGTTGGAAAAAGCGATTGATCGAATTTTATTGATCATTCTTCAATTTTTACAATAATCTTCAAATTGGGTGAACAATATCAAGACTGTGGAAAGTGATAAAAAAAAACATGGATTTACTTGTGATTTATCTTCAATAGTAATGAAAGTATTTCAAATCAAACAAAATAAAAAACGTGTAGTAAATTACGCAAAAGGAAAAATTAAATAATCTAGTGAAAATATCTTCAGAATCGGTTAACAAAACTCATGCCATGAGTTGTGAATTTGCCGATGAATTGTTTAAATTCAATCATATTTTAAAGATTTCATCATAATCATGTGACACGATTATACTTGATAACGAACTGCCTGAAAAAAAAATGGATCCGTTAAATTACACAAGAAGAAGATAGAGGAGTAATAAAAAATGTACATTTACTTTGCGTGTGATCTGCCTTGGATGTTTTCTTTGCTTGATGTCGTTTTTCGTTTGTTTTTGTTAGTAGAAACAGCTTTTGAATTTATGCTTGCCGATAAGATTTCTGTAGCATGCTTTAGCACGTAAATGTTTCATGTTTGAATTTAAATAAAATTGAATAGTGATTTAATAATCACATTTTATAACTGAAATAAATTAAGAAAAAACAAAAAGAAAATTAAAGTGTTGCATTGACAAAACAATATTTTAATCACATTTAATGTGATCGTTGACGATGCCACTTGAAACTAGGCAAAAGGTGGCGCTTGCGTCGTCTTTAATTTATTAAAATTTTAATCATTTAATATTGTTGTAGAAAAATCTTATTTTATTTGTATTAATAAAGTGTTGTTAGTAAAGTAAAACTAAAATGAAAAATAATTTTTAACATAACACTTTTTTATGGAATCCACAAAAATAAATAAAAATTTGAATTAAATAAAGTTAAATATACAAAAAATATTATTTTTTAAATTATATATAGGGTGGTGCAAGATTGCAGTGATGTCCAATATCTCAGTAATTCGAAAAAAAAAACATAAAAAATTCACATACATAATTGGCGTATCAAAATACTTTTTTTTTTTCAATAAAATGCTATATTTTATATCGATGGCATATTCCACGCTTAAAATCAATATATATTAGGTCAATTTTTGATATTAAAAAAGTTGTAAGCAATTGAATGTTAAAATTGATAGATGTTCAGGGCATTATATTTTAGAATTGGAAAATAAATTTAACATTCTGTTAAGGTAATGTAATTAGAAAACTACTCAATAATCTAAACAATATTCGCCTTTTATCTTCAAGAAAATTTTATATAAAAGCTACAATAATTCGCAAAATGATTTTTTTTTTCTCTTTTTACTTAAAACGAAAAAAATAATTTTGTGTATGCTTGTATACTTTGAGGTGGACGCTTTGAAAATTAATTAATAAACTACTTTGTATAACTAATTTTAATATAGTTATTTAATTTTTTTCTATTTCCCCAATAATGTAAATAATTTTTTATTGCATTTATGCTTTTCATAATTAAATGGTTAATTGTACAATGTTGGTTAATAAACATTTTACTGAAGCAGTGCTAATTAGTCTGTTCATAAATTATTAAAATTCAATTAAATAAATATTATAATTTATAACAGCGTTGTTAAATGGTAGTAAAATACTTATTTATTTACATATTTGAGTCATAGTTCACTATAAATAAATATAGATATATAGAAAATCTCTATTTCTCAGAGATATATTAAATTACATTACAATATTTACAATCATCAACATCTAGTTAAGCCTCAGAAAATGGCTATCGACCGGTCTTTCGATCTTTCTGCCTATAAATAAATAAAATTCCGAAATTTGTATTTTAAATTGAATTATCTCAAAAATCACAAAAGTTACGTATGTTATATAAAAATAAAGGGGGAAATAATTGTCTATTTAAATAATACAAAATATTATTTAATAAATATATTATAAACAATTTTACCAATTGTTTCACCTTAGATATTAAATTTGCTTTATGATAAAAAAGAGTATTCTTTAGAGTATTAAGTATTTTTCCAAATACATTGCGTTAACAGAATGTTTAATTTGATTTTCAATTCCGAATTAAAAGGTCTCATACATCCATCGATTACAACATTCAATAATCGAGCTAATAAATCTTATATTTAATGAATTTCGTTTTCCTTGTTTGCTTAAACAGGACAAGTTCGCCTTCCTTTAGTGGACGAAACAATGATTCTCGGTCGTCTACCTTGTAGACCCAAATCGTTGACGATGCCACTTGAAATTAGGCAAAAGGTGGCGCTTGCGTCGTCTTTAATTTATTATGAATAATAAATCTTATATCAAAAAATATTTGTTTTACGCGTAGAATCGAAAATAATTATAAAAAATATATCATTCCATTAACAAAAAAACATATTTAATATGTCACGTAATAATTGCACATCTTGTATATATGATTATTTTTAAAATGTGAAGATTAATAGCAGCTACAAATTATGTACGTTTTTCTTTAATTACTGCAATATTGGCAATATTGCGCCACGCTGTATATATATTTCTAAATAATGTTATATTTTTATTTAAAATGATCCAAATGGAAAATTTTGCTTAATACAGAAATTTTTAAAATCAATAATAAATCCTTAAAAATATATATATATATTGAAAATCTTTATTTCTGAGTATTACATTATATAATTTTATAATACATATAAATACAATCATTTACACATTGTTAGACCTCAGAAAATGGCTCTCGACCGTCGGTCTTTCTGCCATAAAAAATATTAATCGCAATAAATAATATATTGGATTAATTTCTTAACTTCATCACGCTTCTTTTCTAGGATTCCGAATAATTTCGCAACAATCAAATTGCGAAAGTCGAGCAAATCCGCCGATAGATCAACATCATTGATTATTGAATAGTCCACGGAATTATAAAGTAGACTTAAGTAATATTAAATTTACCATAAAAGAAAACTAGTCTTTTTTATTTGTATACACATACACAGAAATAAAATCATGCGAGTATTGAGTAAAGAATATTCTTTACTCCATGATGTTAGTGTAAAAAAATATAAAAAAACAAAATGGTGCGCGGTATTTATAATATAATACAAACATGTAGAAAATATTATAAACAAAAATTTATGTACGGGGAATATTTTTTTTTACGTGAGCCATAAAATAATAAGATTGCATTGCAATTTATGATCAGAAATACAGCTGTATGATGTTCATTACATTTATTTTTTTTTAAATTGCTCCTACAAAAAAAATATTCCCCGGGTATTTAATTTGAATATGAATTGAAGCATGGAATGATTTAAAAAATAATTATAACCGAAAAGACTAAATAAAGTGGACGGAGGAAGTCATCTGTGCTCAAAACTTGATGTCTCGCCAAATAAGTTACTTTAAATGAGTGTGTGTTGTTTTTATAGCGTTGTAAATTATTTCATTGTATAATATACTTACATTTTTATTGTACTTTATTTTATGTATTATTAGTTTATTTTTCTTTTAATTTTAATTGATATTTATGTACAAGGTGATAACAATAAATCGTCCAGCGTTTTACCAGCTGATATTAGTTTCTGTTTTAATAACCGAGTTATTACAATTAATCTCGTTGCAGATTGAATTAAATTTTAGTTAAACATTTTTTTTAATTATTTCTACTAATTTTATAAAATTACATTAATCTTCAAATAACTTGAGAATTTCTACGATTTAATTATTTTCTCTTTTATTAAAATAAATAAAATAATTTATAATTAAATATTTCTTTTAATTAATATATTTTCTTAACATTCCATAAATACATTAACAATTTCAGTATCAATTATGATCATCACTTTGTAATAGTCGGGGATCCAGGTTGTTGTTGTTTTTTAAGGAGTGTTTTAGCAAATATTGATAAGAAAACAAGCTGTGTTAATTTTTTGTTTAGAGGGGGAGCGATTAAAATTATTTAGAGAATACACATTTAAAAAAAAACATCTAAAAATTCTACATAAATAAAGAAATGCAACTGAAAATTAATATGTATGTCGTTAATCGAGGAAACGAATCTTCTACTGTTTAGAGGGAAGCAAATAAAAAAATGCAGTTAGAAAAAGGGATTGATCGAATTTTATTGATCATTGCCAGACATTTTTCTTGTTTAAATTCATTGTAAATTAAAAATTATTTAGAGAATTTTAAAAATATCTCAACATTTTATTTTCATAATAAAAAAATCTTCAAATAACTCGAGGAATTCTAAAATTTAAATACCAATTAAATAGTTTTCTCATTTAAAAAATAATTATAATTAAATAATTCTTGCAACTAATTGTATTTTGTTAATATTCTCTAAAAACATTAACAATTTCTGTATCAATAATGATCACTAGTTTTTAAAAACCCCGATTTTAAAAATTGGTGATCCAGGTTTTTTTTATTTAAGTAAGATTTTAGCAAATATTGACAACAAAACGAGCCGTATTGATTTTTGTTTAAGAGATTAAAAATTATTTAGAGAATGAATAGGGAATAAAAAGTTCTACAAATTTTATTAAAATACATTCATCTTCAAATAAATCAAGGGATTCTACAATTTATTTATTAATATATTTTTAATCATCTATTCATTTACATTTTTTTTTTTTAATTAAATATTATTCATATCTATCTATAAACACGATTTCAAAAATGTCAATAACTTGACATAATAATTTCAAATCAAACACGTTCAATATTTAAACTCATTATTGTCCAATTTTTAAAAATTAAGAATAAACTTACAGAATTTATATTTTTAAAACAATTTATTTACTAGCTCATTATTGGGCAATTTTTAAAAATTAAAAATAAACATTTTTCGTGAAGAATTGATTGGTTATAGTATTGAAATTATACCTATATCTCAATAATCCAACCAAAAACTCTTCACCAAAAATGAGAATTTTTTTGTTATAGTATTGGGATTTTTGGTGAAGAGTTTTTGGTTGGATTATTGAGATATAGGTATAATTTCAATACTATAATCAATCAATTCTTCACTGAAAATGTTTATTGTTAATTTTTAAAAGTTGGCCTATAATGAAATAGTAAATAAATTATTTTAAAATAAAAATTCGGCGAGAACAAAATATATCTATATATAATAGGACGCTTGTTTGAAACGGTGATTAATAAAAATTGTATTACTTTTGCAAAAAAAATGAGGTTTAAAAATATTTTGGAAAAAAATATAAAAGAGTATTCATTCTCTTGGTCACAATTATTTAAATAAAAATGATTTGAAAATAATTAATTAATTAACTTACTTACGTAACGTAAGTCAAAAGTCGAAGAGCTAAATGTGGAAATATTTTATTAATTATTTTCAAATCATTTTTATTTAAATATTTTGGAACTTATGTTGTTGAAAGTTTATGGGCTAAGAAAATGTCATTTATTAAAGAAGTACGGTCGAAACACCCCCTCTAGATCCACTCTTACAATTTCATAATTCATATTTAATTAAATTAATAATAAAATTATTGACATATTTAATTTTTGGTTTAATTAAATATTATTTTTATCAACCCATTAGCAGAATCATAAAAACGATTTTTTTGTTTTGATTGTATTTTCATATTATTGTACTCTAACCAAAAAAATCTTCACATAAAAAAGGTTTATTATTAACTCATTAGTGCCCAACTTTTAAAAATTAAGAATAAACTTTTTTGGGTGAAGAGTTTTTTGGTTACAGTAAAATAATATTAAAAACAAATAATTTTATGAAAGAAAAAAATAATAAGTATTTCTTGTTGAGATTATACTTTTAACAAGTAAATAAATTATTTAAAAAAAAATCCGTAAAAACAAAAAAATCTCGGACACTTTTTTTCTCATTAATCACTTGGTAGAACATTTTTTAAAATATTAATTTGTAAATTAAATTCACTTGGTTTTGTTTCACTTATTTGTATTTTGTTTTCTACTAGTTTCGGCTTGATGCCATTATAAAGAATAATAATGGCATCAAGCCGAAATGTATGCATTATAAAGAATAATAATGGCATCAAGCCGAAATGTCTGCATTATAAAAAATAATAATGGCATCAAGCCGAAACTAGTAGAAAATAAAATACAAATAAGTGAAACAAAACCAAGTGAATTTAATTTTCAAATTAATATTTAAAAAAATCTCGTTGTAATATGTCGCTGCAATACGGTTTTTGTGAAAGCTGCGCATGCATACAGGACGCTGGCTTATGTTAATATGATTTATTCTTTACTTTCGTATGTAACCTTTTTTTTTAATTTCATATTTATTTATCTACTGTATATAAAACAAACAATCTAGGTGGTTGGGATGGTGCAATACATTTATCACTATTGAACAAACTTACTACTGTATTTGCTTGCTCGAGTCGACGCATTTCTTTGCTACAAATTTACAAGGGATTTAAAGAATGTGTACATTTTAGAACTATTTTAAATGATATATATGTAGGTAGAAATATAGAGGGTATAAAAGAAGAGAAAAAAAAAACAAATGAGATGAAATTAAATCAGACTGAACGTTTCTATATTCGTTACCATTTAATTTGTATTTAATTATTGTCTTGAATGACTTTCTCATTTATCACTTGGTGAAACATTATTGTCATTTGATTTAATAATAAATAAAATAGGGATTGCTTACAGTAAGGTTGGAGATTTAAGTGTGTTTTTTTTTTGGCAGTAGGTTTTGTTAATATTGTTTTAATTCTGGGATAATTTCCAATTTGAAAAATATTAATATTATATGATCGAAACTTAGAAATTTGATCGATTTTATGTTGAAATTGACGGAAGACAGAAAAATAATAATCAAAAGTTATTTTTTTATTGGCTAAAATAATCCATTGGAATTGTTGAAGTTCGTTGATGGCAGAAAATAATTAAAAATTGATAATAATAAAAACTGTTATTGGCTATGACACTTTGTAAGACACCTGTCTGTCATTTTTGATTTTTAAGTTTGCTTGATTTTATGTTGAATTTCGTAGATCACAGAAAAAAAAATGAAAAAAATAGTAATAATTAAAAAAATACTTGTTTTATCGACTTAAACAATTCTTAGGACTCCTAGCAATAAACGAAAATACAGAAATTAAAACAAATGTGTCCCAAAATCGTACATTTCACACTTTGAAAATTGCTCGATTTTATATTAAAATTCGCAGAGGACAAAAATAATTAAAAAAATAGTAATAATAAAAACAATAAACTCTTTTACTGGCTAAGACAGTTTTAAAGACACCTGATAAAGAATAAATACAGAAAAATTAACCTAAAGTACGTCAAAGTCTGTAATTTTTGGCTTTGAAGTTTGCTCGATTTTAAGTTAAATTTCGTAGATCACAGAAAAAAAAATGAAAAAAAAAATAGTAATATTCAAAAAAATACTTTTTTTATTGGCTAAAACAATTCTTAGGACTCCTAGTAATAAATGATAATACAGAAATTAAAACTAATGTGTCCCAAAGTCGTACATTTTAGACTTTGAAAATTGCTCCATTTTATATTAAAATTCGTGGAGGACAAAAAATTATTAAAAAAAGTAATAAAAACAATAAACTCTTTTACTGGCTAAGACAGTTTTAAAGACACCTAACAATGAATAAATACAGAAAAATGAACCTAAAGTTCGTCAAAGTCCGTCATTTTTGACTTTGAAGTTTGCCCGATTTTATGTTAAATTTCGTAGATCACAGAAAAAAAAAGGTAATAATCAAAAAAATACTTTTTTTATTGGCTAAAACAAATCTTAGGACTCCTAGTAATAAATAAAAATACAGAAATTAAAAGTAATGTGTCCCAAAGTTGTACATTTTAAACTTTGAAAATTGCTCGATTTTATATTAAAATTCGAGGATAGAAAATAATTAAAAAATAGTAATAATAAAAACAATAAACACCTAAAAATGAATAATTGCAAAAAAATAAACAAAAGAGCGTTAAAGTCTGTCATATTGGACTTTGAAGTTTGCTCGATTTTATATTGAATTTCATGGATGACAGAAAAATATGGAAATAATTGTAATACTCAAAAAAATAACTTTTATTATGGGCTAAAACAATTCTTATGACTCCTAGTAAATATACGAAAGAATTTTTAAGCACTTAAGTTATGTAAATAAAAAAGTTTAAGTAGCTAAAATGAATATAATTTATTATTTAATTTCAATTTCACTTTATTAACGGAATCTCCATTTCCAAATTTCATTTATAATTCTTTCTTAATCTTATCCTCTTTTAGCCGTATTGGGTGTCGAGGTTTTCATTTATAATTACATATTAAACATTTAAAAGAATAGTGTGACACACTAAAAATATTACAAAATATATGTATACAAATTTGTATTAATTAATTAAATAAGCAGAATTTGAAAATAATTAATTAATAAATAAATGATCGATTGTTTTTCTATAATTATTAATTAATTATTTTCAAATCCATTTTTTATTTAATTTGCAATATTAATTAAAACTACCGCAAAGTAAACTCCAAAGAAATCAAACAATTAAAACATTAACGCTATTATTTAAATAGAAATAATTATCCTTCATCCTACTCTTTTTGTTGAATTAAATATATTTTTCGGAGACCATTTTTTCGTCTTCAGGTGTGTATTAAATTTGTATAAATATAAACAAAGTATAATTTATATAATTTAATTATTTAAAATTTATAAAAACTTCATGCACTACTATATATATTTAATTCAATAAAATCAGTTGGAGAAAAGACAACCATTTTTATTTAAATAATTAAAAATCTCCACAACCAACTCACAGAAAATTACTAACACTACTGCCAAAAAAAAAAAAACGAATACAAAAATCGCAATTAATTTATAAAACCACAATTGGAATGTCATTTAAAAATTAAACGAAACGACAGAGTGTCAATTTAAGCACCGTGAGGTGCGATTAATTGAAAGGACGTGGAAAGGAGCCGAAATAGCTGGGCTTGAATTTTCGAGACTGTGATAAATATATTCTATATATATACATTAAACGAAAAATTAAATAAAACTAAAACGCAATTATATTAGTAAGTTTGGTTATTCTTGTAATCTTAATGGAACTAAAACGAGAAATACATTCCCCCTAATTTATATAATTATATTTTGTATATATGAAAAGAAAGAAATAAATGAAAATATGTTTAGATTAATAAATAATAACGGTAAGGAAAGGAAGTATGTATAAGGAGGTGCGTTTAATTCACTTTTGTAAATATTAATATTAAATTAATTAGTGTTAAGTAAACAAACAAATATTATATATATTATAAAATAATATATCATTGAATATCAAATTATATGAATTATTTCATATTCAATGATTACATAAAGTTGTATTTGTATAAAATAAATGTATAATAAATTAATATCATTGAATAAGTAATAAGTGGAAGAAACAAACAAATGTATACAAAACTTTATTTATTACTTATTTAATGCGCATATCTTTAACTTAAATTATAGTCAATAGTATAATTACTTATAGAAATTTATGACTATATACACAGAGTTCTTTTTTTTTCAATTGCATTTCATTTTATATCAAATCCGTTTCCTTTTATCTCAAACATATTTATGGTATTTGAGATATTTGAGTGAAGTGTTTTAATATTTACACAAAATCAAAATATCTTAGATATAATGAATCGCATTTGATTTATTAATCTGATTGATCTTATTAATCTGTCTATTGACAGATTCAATTGAAAAACTCTTGAATCGCATTTGATCAATTGAGAAATACAATTGAAAAACTCTGTAAACATAATTAACAAAATTAATTAATAAAAAAATAAATTAAACAACAGGATGTATATGGTAGGTGGCCGTCCATATTCCAAACTGTATATACGTAAATAAAATAAATGCCATACATTGTAGTAACTGAACGATAAGAAGAAGACAGAAATTGTAATTTGTATAATTATTAAGATTTTAAGATGATGGTAATAGGGTAGCACGTTCGAGTAATATTCATCATTATTATTACGTATTTAAAAGAAGAAGAAAAATGAATGGAAATTCATAAATATTTAAAGAGAATTATAAATTAAACGAATAACTGTCCATGTATTCATGTGAGTTATTGTTGTCTAATAATACTTGTAACAGCTAACATCTTAAAAAAATCAACTACTCTAGAATTATTATTGTTATAATTTTATAAATAGTGTATATTATTTTAATAAAATTTATATTGTTATTACCAATAATTTTTTTATGTATTTATTTACCTTCCTTCCATATACTCGGAGCTGTTCAGTAGTTTTTTTTAGCATTAATTGGAATTTTTATTAATAGTTAAAATGTTTTTATCTTTAAAAAATTAATTAATAGTTAAACACGTACGTTATTTCTAATCTTCACAGTCTGTCTCTTTTGTAGTAGATATATAATACATAGAATGTGAATTTATTTAATAACAAACAAGTTAAACTTTATCACCACAAATCGATGTATATTCATACAATGTGAAATTAATAAAAAACGTTTATGTTAAACTTAACATTTACGGTATGGAATAGCCCTGATTAAAACACTTTTTAAATTTGTATAACATAATTTTTATATTTAGTGAGTATAGATTCAACAATTTTCACTTGTCTTTATCACTTATAGTTTTGATAATAAAAATTTACTTCAGATGGAACATGTTAGCGTTGTGTTTCGTCCTCGGGCCCATCACAAATATCTGTGTAAATTGAATATAAGTGGATCTGAAGCATTGAATGGATATCACCTGTCTCTGTGATGTATTTGTAACGCACTCGCCTATAAATCGAGGGGTTTCGAGGTTTCTTTTCCACATTATTTATGATTAATTTTTAACTTAAAGACCTAAAGATTTTTTTTTAGAATATATTGGTAACATAATTTATATAAGGTTCGAATGAAAAAGGAAGAGACAGACATTGTATAATAATTGTGATTTTTATGCAATGCTAAACGTGACTAGAAAATGTATGTGTTTGAATAAGGATTATACCTCAATGTTGTACATTGAAATGTCTACAATTCATAAGTTGAAAAGTGTTTTAATATAATTTTACACAATATGCACGAAGCAGAAGCCTATTTGATCAAAAATAGAAGACATTGATTATTACTTTTTTCTAATTAAAATTGTACCTATTTGCATTACCAAAAAAAAACACACTTGTGCGAGAATTCGGGCTATTAAGAAGGGTTGAGTGGAGAGTGTTGAAAGGAGCTCCGCATAGATATAACTACGCATTGTTATCGTTTTATCGTGAGAAAATCCCGTATTTTGTCGATCGCAGTGGTAATTATTCTCACCCCTTTTTTTGTGTAATGGAAGCCGAACAGGATTTGTTTCCGGATGAAGCGTCAGATGACTTACAACTCTTAGAACCTACTTTATACAAGAGGAGAGCCGACAGGAAGGTGGTAAGTGTGAATCCTTTTATAATGAGATTAGCAATATAGAGCCAAGCAAACCGAAACGAACTTGAATACCCCCAATAAAATTATAATTATTTTACAGCCTTATGGCTACCGAAACTGCGTTCCCTGAAAGGAAGAATAAGCTTTTTGGTATTTTTTCTTCAAACCGACACTGATCCAGGTTTAACGGGTTTTCCTATTTGAATTTCAATTTAATTTTTCTCTTCCAGTATATACGTTTACGGACTTTTAGAATTTTATTTCTGTGAATTCGTTTCATAATAGGCATCTAATCACAAATCTAATCCTTACTTCACAATTTATTTTATGTTAGATGTACATTTCGAGACACAATGTACATCTAACATAAAATAAATTGTAAAGTAAGGAATAACAGTCTTTCAATTTGTGATTAAACACTTCACTTAAACTAAAAAAACCATTCAGTGATAGGCATCTAATGTTTGTTTTACCCCGTCTTATTCTTTTTATCTAGTATGGAATGTATTTTTTATCAACGGTTGTATTAGTACATCGTTTCTTATTCATAATTTTATATTTTCATGGATTTTGTGTTTTGACTTCTGACATTTCAGATCTTCCTGTTGAAGCGGACAATAGCAACACGAAAATGTCAATAACAAATACAGGTATGTACAATATCTTGATCATTTTAACTAGGGCTTTGAACGGGAACTAATCCAACATTTTAAGCCATATTCAGAATGGATGTGTTACTAAACATAGATCTAGCGGTTATTATGGAAGAGGAAGAAACTAATATTAAACAAAAAATGGAAGTTTCCATTTATGCCTATTCCATATGCATACTTTAAAACCTGGGAATATTAAAAATCTGAACGTTTATATCCGTTTATATTATTCAAAATCATACAATTAATTAACAAAGTTGAACAATTTTGACTTGGTAAAAGACAATGATTTTACATTGTCTACTATAGATAAAAGAAAGCATTAAAAATAGGTGCTACGAATATTTTCTGAAAATGAAAATAGTTCTTTTGAAATTTTAAACGCACATGTTTAAATTTAAATAGAATAAAATTGCAAACAAATGTTTTAAACGGTTACAGAGATATGATTTTTTATTAATGAATTGGATTTCGTTCGAATTTTCTTCTAAAATTTGCTTATGTTTATGAATAAATTACTCAATAACTATTAACGTTATAAGGAAATTTTGTATTTTTAGGTTCTGAAGTATGAAAAATATAATAGTGCACATAGTTTCGTTAATATTCAAAGTTTAAAAATATTCATCGTCATTCGGAAACACTGTGCCTTGGTAGAAACATTTGCTACTTGGATTAAAGTTGGTTCGATACTATTGATTCTTAAAAAAATGATCTGACCTGACTTATAATAGTGTTATGAAAGTTCCTCCAACTACAGGAAAACAATTCTACATTGTGGCAATGAACATGATTGGGTAAACTTTTATCGGGAAAACACATTTTGCCATGCCATCTTGACTACCATGACTGCGGCGCTCTTTGAAAACTGGTTCAGAAATAAGTAAATTCTCAATTTACCCAGTAAATCGGTAATTGTTTTGGATAATGCATCTTATCATAGTCGACAAATTGATAAGGCACCGAATGCATCAAATAGAAAGTCAGAAATATCAGGATTTATTCTACGGCGACAGCTATTCAAAAGCACAACTTTTTGAAGTATAAAAAAGCAACGAAGGAGACGATATTTTATCATAATAAATTAAAGACGACGCAAGCGCCACCTTTTGCCTAATTTCAAGTGGCATCGTCAACGATTTAGGTCTACAAGGTAGACGACCGAGAATCATTGTTTCGTCCACTAAAGGAAGGCGAACTTGTCCTGTTTATGCAAACATTAAATGTGAAGATATTTTATGTTGACTAATTGGTGGAAAAATACACAATGGTACGTTTGCATCCATATCACTGTATTTTTAATCCCATTGAGATGATCTGGACCCAATTAAAGAGAACTTTGCGACAAAATAATACCTCTTTAAATGATATAGTAATTGACAGAATCAATGCGGAAATAAAAAAAAAACATATCTTCTCTTCACTGATCAAGATGTGTCAAACACACAAATGAATATAATGCATTTAACTCGAACTTTCCATTTATTATAAATACAGAAGACACTGATGAAGAGCCTGAAGACATCGATTTAGAATGTTAACAAACTAAAACCTTAAAATAATAGTTGTTATGACAAGTAAGTCTATTAAAGACAACAAAGATTCAACGTGAGTATTAATACATTAGTGATACTAATACTCACGAAATTAAATGTGATTCAAAATGTACTAACATGGATTTCTTTATTAATTTAATTTATTCAATATAACATATATTGAGGTTTTAATTGATTAAACAATAATGAAATAAAATATTTTCCTTTTTGAAATTTTTGGAAATTACATTACTTTTAATTAAAAAAAAAACAACAACATAGTAATGATGTTTAAAAATATAATCTATTCGCTGATTTTCCTTTCAATTTTGTGTAAACTGACGAGTCCATAATTGATAGCTGTAACAGCTATCATTGGAGCACAGAAAACCCTCATGCTACAGTTGAACAGAACCAACAAAGACGATTTCGATTTAATGTTTGGGTAGGGATCTTTAGGGTTACATTTTTGGGTCAATATTAGAAACGTATATTATACCTTTTTTAAGACATTACGTCAAGCGATGAACATATTTTATCAGCATAAAACCAGAGATGTAACAAATTTACCAAATGGAGAGTTTTATGCAAACTGGATCAGCATCAATGGACCAGTCTACCTAAAAGTATTAGTCGGAAGTAATTGTTGGATGTGTTCGTAATTTAACTGGGGAATTTACGTTTTGGGTTTATATTGTAGTGAGTTATAAATATTGATGGGTTTGCAATTTATAGTTGGACTATTACAACAGATTGGAATAAATTGCAAACCCATAATGCTGAATGCTTATAATTCACTTAGCAACACCATTGCGAAAGTATTTAAACAGAAAATGTATGTACAATAGACTCAATATTAAATAAAACGTAGCAGAGAGTAGTCAAACCCGATATACTTGAATTATTATTCATCCACCCAAAACCCAGCATTACAATATTTTTATTAAGTGAGATACATAGGAAATTCATCAGGTTTAGGTTTGTGGGATTTGAGGCGAATTTATGAGCCAATAAGGAAAGTCTCCTGGCAGGCCATGCCACTGGAGACGTTTAAATGATATGATTTTTAAAGATAAAAACATTTTAACAAAAAGAGAATCAGAAGAAGCCACCAGGGAAGCTTTTTCCACTATCAACCCTATTGAACTCATAAATAGTTGTAGTGCTGTAGATGCCTTAGACAATTCAGTAGATCCTTTTTTTTTTCATTGTAATTTCTGTTGATTTATTAATATATTGATATATTAATAATTAGTGGTTATATTTGTTGCTTTCTTTTAATTTTCCACAGCCAACTCTACTTAAAGTTTAAAAACGCAGTATTTCCATTAATCTAAAATATAAATGTTCATAATTATATATTGTTGTAACCAGCAATGAATGAGTATTTTCTCTAGGCTATAGCCGACTATCTGACTATGATGTCCATATAAAAAGGTTATTTCTCAAAAACCGTGATATGTAGAAAAAGTCTGAGTATACCATTGGATTTTTCTTAAAAAAATACCTTGAAAATACGTATCTTTTAATGAATAAGTCTCTTATTTTAATCATCTCTGCGTATTCCATTATTTTATCTCTGCTGCATCCGCATTTATCCTCGTATATAATTAAGTGCGCTCATTGTAATAATAAGTTAAGCTATTGTTCTCGTGTAGACAAGACGCGATTCATCGTAATCGTTATTAATATTAAATAAAAAAAGTTATTCAAAACTTAACAGCTCGATTCAAAATCATAATTTTGAGAATGTTTTTACAGAAATGCATTATTTTTATAAATGAAAAGTTACTGCAGTTTTTATAAATGACAAAAAGTCGAAAAACGCGCTGTATTCAAGATTTTGCGATTTAATTTTTACGAATTAACGTTTCTCAAACATCGATCTCCTGACACCTAAGTAGGTTTTTCTCTTTCTAGTCTGGAAATAGGTTTTCTCTATCCAAATACTCCGTACATTATTCGGCATACAAATAAATAGAATTAAATTCGAATCATATATTATTTTAAACTTTTAATTGTAAACCACTTGGTGAAACATTTTTTTAAACACTGAACTTAAAATTAGTTTGAAATTAATAAAACACTTCGTTATTATTTCAGTTTGTGAAAAACAGTGTTTCAAACAGTAACAAAATAGTAGTGTTTTATTAATTTAAAAATAAGTTTAAATTCTGTGTTTTATTATTTGAATTTTATTTGTCTAACAATTAGAAGAAATTTTTCATTATAAATGAAGTAAGACATAATAACAGCGCGTTCAAATAACAGACTCCAAAATAATCTTTAATGTAATTAAATTAATCACATTTCAAAGACCTGAAATTGATTGCGAAATATAAATTAATTGAGTTTTTCGTCAACCTATTGCTTCCAACTTTGGTAAAAAAAAAAGATCATTCCTTCATAATACGTTTCATAGTGTTTTTTTAACATTACAGGCGCCAAGAACTAGTAACAATAAAAATAATAATTATGAATAAATCATTATTCGCTCCGTCACAGCTATTTAATTTGGTTTAGAACTAAATATGAATATAAGTACGATTTTTATGACTCACCATTTAATCGTTGTTCCTATGTAATAAAAACTCATCACCATGTAAAATCTGTGTTATCACTTTTCACAAACTGAAATGAATCGCACACACCGAAACAATTCAAAAAGTATTCAGGTAGTGAATACGCGAGATTTACGCACAACTAATCCTCATCTCAAGAATACGTTCACAGAGCGAACAATCGGTGATTTTTTATTGAAATTTGAGAGCGTATTATCGCAAAAAAAAACATCTATGGCTCGCTCTGCGGACGCATTCTTTAGATAATGGGATTGGTTGTGCCTAGACGCTTTAATTTTTAACGTTTTAAATAACAAATACAAGTATGTACAATATCTTGATCAATAGAAAACAGTATTCATTCCACTTGGTCACAGTTATTTAAATATATTAAATAAAAATGATTTGAAAATAATTAATAAATTATTTCCACATTTAGCTCTGTGACTATTGACTTACTTACGTAAGTACGTTAAACAAATGCACATTAAAACAACTACTTCCCGGGCAAATACTCACGCCGGACATTGAATTACATAATGTACACCTGCTGCTGCATATCAATAAAATATTGCATAATGCAACAAAATTTTTTGATCCGAGAAAAATTTTTATGTAAAAACAACAAAAATTAATTTAATTCTTTTCGTTTAATTTTATTCGGTTTTGATTTAAATTGAATTAATTTGGTTTAATTTAATTTAAATTGATTTAGTTTAATTTGATTTAATATAACTGATTTAATTTTGCTGATTGTATTTGAATTAATTTAATTGATTTTTTTAACATCTTTAAATTGTGTAAGGCATAGCTGTACTGACGAGGGATAGATCCCGAAACACGTGTCTGCAGATGGCCTTATATTAAGTAACGTTAATTTTTGTTGTTTTTACATCAACATTTTTCTCGGATCAAAATTTTGTTGCATTATGCAATATTTTATTGATATGCAGCAGCAGGTGTACATTATGTAATTCAATGTCCGGCGTGGGTATTTGCCCGGGAAGTAGTTGTTTTAATGTGCATTTGTTTAACGTACTTACTCAATAGTCACAGAGCTAAATGTGGAAATAATTTATTAATTATTTTCAAATCATTTTTATTTAATATCTTGATCAGTTTGACTAGAGCTTCGAACGGAACTAATCCAAAATTTTAAGCTTTGTTCAGAATGGATGCGTTACTAAACATATATCTAGCGGTTATTATGGAAGAGGAAGAAACTAATATTAAACAAAAAAATGGAAGATTTCATTTATGCCTCGGAATAATAAAAGTCTGAACATTTATATCCATTTATATTATTCAAAATCATACAATTAATTAACAAAATTGAACAATTTTGACTTAGTAAAAGACAATGATTTTACATTGTCTACTATTGATAAAAAAAACATTAAAAAAGGCGCTACAAATATTTTTTGAAAATTAAAGTTGAAATTTGAAAGGCACATGTTTTAATTTAAATAGAACAAAATTGCAAACAAATTTTTCAAACGGTTACAAAGATATGATGTTTTATTATTGAATTCGAATTTTACTTCTAAAATTTGCTTATGTTTATGAATTAATTACTCAATAACTATTAACGTTATTATAATGATTTTTTGTATTTTTAGGTTCTGAAGTATGAAAAATATAATGGTGCACTTAGTTTCGTTAATATTGAAGGTTTAAAAATATTCATCGTCATTCGGAAACACTGTGCCCTGGTAGAAACATTTGCTACTTAGATTACTTAATTACTTGAAGCTATTTATTTCAATAATATCAGTAAAATGGATAATATTTGATTTTATGTAAACGATTACTCCATCGTTTTGATTTAAGATACTTTTAATGTTTATAATGATATTTTGTTATTTTGTTAATTACTCTGTAATTTTGCTCTTTGTCTGTTGGGTAATAAAGTTTATTATTATTATAGTACAATGTATTAAAATATCTAGAGTACCTAAATTCCATGTTTCAGTTAATATAATTAGGTCGAATTTTATATTTATGAAATGCAAGTGTGTTAAAAGTAAATCGAAATTTTTAGAGATACTTCTAATATTTGTTTGAAAAATGTTAAGATTGTGAAAGGGTTGCGAAAATACATTTATATTTATTTGACATTCATCTAAAATGTATGTGTACTTTTCTATAATTTTGGGAGTTCAAAGTTATCAAATTTCATATAGCAAATATGTATTCAATAAATTAATATAGTGAACTCTGCTCTACAAAATAAAATATATATAATATAGTAATTATTGACTGTACATAATTTAAATAAATGTATATAAACAAAAGAAAAGTGTAATTATACAATTCAAGGCACTTATTAAACATGTTATGTATACACATTTAATGAAACGTTCAGTCATTTAGGTAGCGCTTGCGTCGTTTTTAATTTATTATATTATGTATAGTTTAAGTGTTTAATTTCGTAATATATTTTGGGGAAGTATTTTTTTTGTTTTTATCATTGTGCCAAACAAATATTTTTTTCCCCATTCGACCATTCATTTCCTTTTTCAGATATTTGAATTGCATCACGGAGTAATTTTAGCCGTAGTTGGGTTAAATCTTCTTGTATTATTATGTTCATACCTTTCAATTTATTTTTATTTAAATAAATGTTAGTTTTGTCTTTATAATTAACAAACATGATGAATACTGGTAGCGGATTACCTTGTTGTGTATGTCTCTCTACTCTGTAACATTCTTGTATTTTTTTCTGGTCCTATGTCGATTTTCAGTTTGTTTTTGAAGATATTGCGGGTGTTAGCTTCCGTGTTTTCATTTTCTGTTTCTAGGATTCCATAAATGCGCAGATTGTTTTGTTTACATTGTTGTTCAAGGAAATCATTTTTTTTTTTTTGTTCGAGTTTGGTTTATTATTTCCATTTTTCTTCTGTGGATTTGGAGAGCTCGTTCTTCATATCTCTTATCTAACCTTCTAAAGCTGCAACGACCGATTCTAATTTGGAGACGACTAGCTCAGCAATCGTATTCATTAGGTCCGTCGTTGCAAAGATTTATTTTATTGACTCGATCAATTCCTCGCTCTCGTGACACCCAAATTACCAAATTATCAAACAAGTATTGTTTGGTAATTCGTTGCCTTACACAAGTAATTGTATGTGGTTCCGTTTAATTTGAATTATTATGATTAAATAGTACACTAATTTATTGTTTATTGCAGAGCTTGAGTTTAACGTCTACTCTAGTCAGTACCACTCATTGATGTTTAATATTTAACCGCCCAACACCCGTAAGGGTACAAGGGATTTTGATGATATAAATATATTAATATTTAACATTGTTTAATATTTCTTTATAAGGAATGTCATTTGGTTAGTTCAAAAAGAAATTATATTGTACTAATTTAATTTTTTCTCCTTGAATTTTATATGTAGTGTTTCATATAAATGTGTTATCTCTTCAATTGTATTTAAATTGTAAAAGGTGTATGCCATACAAACAATTAACTATTTTGGAAGGATGTAATGAATTGAAATATTATTGTGGAAAGATTTTTACGAATGGGTCTCGTGTTTAAACAATTTATTTTGTAGCTTGTGTTTAGATTATATTTATTATTATCTTTTATGATAATCCCGCGGGTTTATCTCCGACTCCCAGGTAATTATATCGGCGGTGTTAATTGAGCAAAGTGAGTTATCTTTATCAGAACGTATAAATTGTAAAGGGGGGACGGTCGGAAAGGGAAGTAATCGCCGCCGAATGGTTTTTCGCCGAGTTCACGCCTCTTGGATTCCAGTTCGGGCTCGCGGAGGTGGAACAAATGGAATTAAAAGTAAGCGCTTCTGTAATTAGCGATGGGCTGTTTATGACGTTCCGTAATTCATTTATCAGATATGCAATTAGCGATTTCAACGGAATAAACTCTAGCGACGGCGAAAATTGATAAAATAAAGTCGCGAACGCAAGTAAGGTATGAGTTGTAATAATAGCAAATAATTTTATTTCCATCGAATGATTACAATGTATTACCAATAATTTTATAATTTCCCCGGATCCCTGTCCAAGATGTGAACGTAAAAAAATCGAATCACTAATTTGAATGGATATATACGTTTTGAAATTCCCTGAGTCCATTACACCAACTGTTCCACCATTTTTTTTTAAATAGCTTGCAATTGATTAAATACCAGAATGATAGAAAATGGCTATCATTCATAAAAAAAAACAAGAGTTAGTTATAGTAACCTGAAATCCAAGTTTATGCAACGATTGTGACTTATAGTGACTTTTAAATGACAGCTTTTTGTTTGAGGAACATAGGGAAAAGTTGTAAAAATCGTACTACTTAAGTAAATCTGTATAAAACACGAAACCGGAAATGTTATTTATAAAAGTAAATATTTGAAATGATAGTATCATGCTTATTAAATCATTTTATCATATAACACGTGAATAAGAGAGGTTTATTATTCAAGTAAATTACAATTTTTGAAAGCATTGCAAAAGTACAATTTAAGAAACCGGTATCCCAAATCGTACTTCATAATTTCCTAAATCTGTATCTTTATAATTGTCGTGTGCTATCATGCCTATATCATATAATATTATGCCTTTATATTTCTCTACAAAGCAGCATGCTTCTATAATAAAAAAAGATGGTTTGGATATGATATGATTTAATTATTGAGTTTTCTACAAAAAAAAATTTTCTAGACTAGCCTACAAAAAACATTTTACATTAAGAACATTTAGGGCACAAATATATCTTATTTTCTTTTAACACTCCTGCTCAAGCCTCATGTACCCAGATTTCGCATGCTATGCACTGTATCATATTTTCCAATCTAATAGTTTCACAGAGAATGCAAAACCAATCATCCTCATTGACATTTACAACAATATGTTTGCTTAAAATGTAGAAAAAAAAATTCTTTCATTTTTATTGAAATTTTGTGTATGTCTTGAATTTTGGATACGACTGAGGAGCAATGCCATGAACTATTGGTATTTTTTTTTTGTTTTTTTGAATTGCAAAGGACTCACAACTAAATATGTGTAATTAGGCACAATTCGAGACAATCTTCAAGCGAATGATTAAGTTGTAAACGTTCTTCTCGAAACCAATATCAACATCTCAAAAACGTCCCATCATTTTGTTGTTTAACCTTTTGCATTTCTATTTTCCTTTTGCATTTTCTCTCGCTTTATACTTTCAATTATATAAAGCTTAAGCCGAATTTAAAAAATCATACCAAAATTTATCTTATATTTGTTTTAAGCAAACACTTTTTTACAGCGTTCCATATTGTTTTAAAATTTCACATAAAACTAAAAGAAAATAATTTTATTTTCCAGTTTGTAATGAATGTAGTAATAGCGAAAAGTAATTAATACCTAACACGGTTGTTTATAGAGAATATAAATGAATTCCAGGTAGGAATGAATAATGAATGCCGAGTGCTGAATACCAACGCGAGTAATTGAGGTTTCGACGCAAATAAATCAAGCGCTATTTACCAAAAGGAAACGAACTTACAAACGACCCGAATTACATCATATTTATCATCCCCCCGTTTCCGGCGGTGATGATTAAATAATGACGAGGTGACATAATTGATTGTGTTTAATTTAAAGCGACGCCCCCGCCTCCTCCGCCCCGCGCTTTCCCTCTTACAACTCGGGTGGTAGTCAAGACGAATCGGAGACCATTTACTCCCGTTCATCCCTTATCTCCTCCTTTTATGCCCCTCGGCAATTTTCTTTTATACTTTCCATTTTATCAGTTACTCGGAGATAGATTGATTGCCCCACCCACTCCATACACCGTACATAACTGAATTACAACGCGAGCGCCGCTTCTATAAACACAAAACATGACGAGAATACTCGACGCGACTTTATCGCCTTTATGCGAATTTAATGTCCTCTTCCCTTTTTTCTTCTTTCAGCGGAAATAAATTTGTTGTAGACGAGTGTTTGCCGGACAGTTGGGATTGTTGAATGATTACGGGTTTTCTATTAAAAAAATAAACGAATTGGATTCTTCTGGAAAAAAAAGGTTTTCCTTTTCTATTTGTCAGTGTATATTGCGTGGAATGGGTGTTCCCTATGGCAACATTAGGCCGTATTATTCCGATCGAGGTGGAATTCCGTGTCGATTAAACGAACTATATTGGGTGTGTTTTGTGTCGAATTGGGCGTGCTTTTATGGACTTTTGTAAGCAAATGTATTGTGAGTTTATATTGGATTATTTCACAAAGCGGAATTTTCACTATTTGTAAATACAATTAGTTGATATAAGAATTGTAAGAAAGGATTAATTTGCAATTAAATTGTTATTCATTGGAATATAATTTTAATGCAAATTATATTCGAATGAATTACAATTTAATTGCAAATTAATCCTTTCTTACAATTCTTACATCAACTAATTGTATTTATTGGAATATAATTTTAATGTGAATTATATTCGAACGAATACCAATTTAATTGCAAATTAATCCTTTCTTATAATTCTTACATCAACTAATTGTATTTACACATCGTGAAAATGAAATGAATCCCTTCTTACAAAATTCTGAATCCACATTCCTCCAAAATAAACACATCCTACTCTCATCGTCCATGAATTCATTAATAAGCTTCAAGAGTGTTCAGTTAGCTAGCACAGACAGTTTTTATTGCACATCACCATAAATTCAAAACAGGGTAGAAAAACTTAATTCTCGTCGATAGCGCAAAACAGACAAACACTTTCATTTTTTTTTATTGCACATCACCATAAATTTAAAGCCGGGCAGAAAAACTACGTTGGTCGATAGCCCAGGACAGACAAACACTTTCAAATATGATGAAATAATTTTTCACTAACATAAAAGAAGTGAAACATATTTAATTAAGTGTCTTTGGTATAAACACGTTTATTTTATTGTGTGTACAATGTAGTTATAATTCAATAATTAGTTTTATATAAACCAAATGGCTATCGACCATTGGTTTTTCAGCCGGAAGTCGTCGTCTTTATAATATGTCAGTCGATCAGTTGATAAGTGATGAGATGAATGAATATATTGTGGATTTGGGATATTGGAATTTTGGAGGAATATTTGGATTTCAATTTTAATAAAAAGTGTTTCATTTATCAAAATTGAATTACAATGTATAACAAAGTAGAAGCCTCAACAATTAACAAGTTATTTGGATTTCCTTTGGTGCAATATAGGTTTAATAGGTCTTGGGATGTTGAGTTCATGGTTAATTTTTGGGATGGTTGTGAAAATCTTTAGGATGTTGGAATTATGCCTGTTTCATCATAAAGGATGGTATTGAAAGGGTTGTGTAGGGAATTATTTGCGGTTTATTTAATATTCGTGTTTCTAAAGTTGCTTAATGTTAGGCTGTTTCCATTAATTGCACCGCGGATTGTTGTAAGCAGTCTAGTCTTTGGGATGAAGTGAATTTCAACGGAGTGTTTTTTTATTTTATATTCAATATCTGTTCTCTACAACGCCTGTACAACGAGTGTCTTAAAACTAGAAATTAAACTACATATTTAAAATAAGAAAAAAATCTCTCGCCCGGGAGGAGACGGACGCAATTTATTATCCTTTCAAAATTGAAGCACATCCCAAGAAGTGCGAACACCATTGGTGTGTTCGCACTTCTTGGAAGGTCGGCGAAAGCGACCTTGCGAGGCTTAACAGTAAAAAATATTTGTATTATTTATTATTGTGTAGAAAATCGTAAAGCCCAGGTGGAAATTATTCTAATTAACATATGGAATAATTACCGCCCAGACTCAACGATTTTGTACCCAATTATTTTATTATTGAGAAAACAAACAGTTCTAGTTTTAATTAATCACATTTTTAAGTAACAATGATGATATATAAGATTTATATCTTAATATCTTATTTTATTTATCTAAAATCACCAATTCAGTAAAATTTTCACTAACGTAAATATTCTCCCGTTACTAAATTCAAATTTGATTTTTGAAGCAGCTAAATTAATTTCTGAATTTCCTAATTTGTACAGAATGATATTGGTTCAATATTATTAGATTTTATATCATAGCCATCACTCTCTATATAAACCATACGTATCATCAGATTCTTGTGCACAGTAACTGACAATCATGCCAATGAAGTTATGAATATTTTTATGGATCTCCCGGCGCATTCACCAAAATTTATCATTTATAAAAAATCTAAATATTGTTTGGCTGTTCGCACATACAAATTTCTTTCTGAAATAACTTAAGAAATCTATAGTAAGCATTTTAAAGCAATTTTTAAAGGATGACCTTTAAAAGTAATTGATATATATCAATATGAATCTAGCAAATTTTTTTCTATTAATAAGTTTGGATCAACTGGATTTGGACTGCCAGGAAGCGACGGACAAGCTGTTCACGATTAAAGATGAACTCTAATTAGAGCATAATTAATTGAATTAGACTTCGCTGATTTAAAGCAGAAGCATGATTATTTAACGAAAATCTATGCAGAAAATCTGAAAAGAATTAAGCACTTAGAAAGCGGGGTCGTACTATTTTCAAATTATTAATATTTACTTTATTTTAAAAACTGAGACCATACGCTTCACCCATCCACACTATTCTTCCTCTATCTTCCAAGCCACACCGATCCCTTGCCACGAACACTTTTTCATACGCCGTCAACTTGGTGTCCGCTAAGTATCTTGGGATTCACCAATGCACCTTCCACCTTTCATTGTATTTACTTCTTTGAATACAACCTTGTATCTCTTGCAACTCAATCTCCCTTCATGTATTCCTCATTCATTCCGCAAAATCCATCCCCTTACCCAATCACTCATCGTTCACCATTCTTTACATTCTCATATGCACCTGCCATCTTTCATTATATTTACTTCTTTGAATACAACTCTGTGTTTCTATTGCAATTCAATATTTTCCATCTATCGCTCGCTTCTCCATTACACTTATCAATTTTCACATATATTTCTAACATTTCTTTTACAATCATTTCATCTTCTATTTCACTGAAATTCATCTCGTATTTCACCACACTTCTCATTGACTTGTCATACATACTTCTTTTGTTCGTTTCAGAATGTGTTTGGGATTCGAACTTTCCACTCCTAACTTCTGTTTCAGAAACGCTATTTATTTTCTTTTCATATAGTCATACTCTTTCATACATAAAACTTCTACTCCATATTAATACAAAATTCAATTTAATTCCTTACTTCAATTAATTATATGAAATAAATATGAATGAATTATTAAAAATCAACCAATAAAACACAGATTAGATTGAATAACTTTAAATTCTCGACTAGTTTCGGGTTATTAGCCCATTTTCATTTCTCTTGAAAATGGGCTAATAACTCGAAATTTTAAATAATTTATTCATATTTATTTCATACAATATGAACTACCAATGTCTAAATATTAAAACCATCAATTAATTAGTTTACACTGCTAGATGTACATTTCGAGACACAAAGTGCTTATTATGAATGTTTAAACTCTAGTCCATATATCCATACATCAAAATTGATTTAACGCACGAAATTCCAACGTTACATTCTCCTCAAACCACTTGCTCCACTTCATTTTCACCATGCCCCATATTTTTTTGCATTTCCTTTCATATATTTGACATATTTTCCATAACCACTCTCTCAATACACGCTCCCTTTCACTTCAGTTTACATATTTTACCATTTCTTCCCATATTTCTAAAGCGCATCCACTTTTTTACCCGCATTCACACACAAACCTCTTTTATTCATATATTTTTCCAATATTACCAACATTAGCTTTCGCTAATAACACTATATCATCCACATATACCAACACCCATTCCTTCACTTTCCCAACCACCTCACAGCCCGCTTGTCCATTTTTAACATTATTTTCATTCAACTATAAAGTGAAAGAAGCAACTGGAAAGAAGTCTCTGGAATATTCCGTCGAGCGCACGACGATAAACGTGGCGTCATGGAAAATTCTGGAAAATTCGAGAAACAAACACGCTTTATAAGCGCGCGTTATAGGCGAGGCGGGCAGTCTCGAACATCCGAATGCTTCATATGTAGTTATAAATAGTGACAGTGTGATGTTAATAAATGTCTTAAGTGTATTCTAAATAAATAAATAGACATTATTTTACTTATTTTCGAGACTGATTAAACCCGATTTCGTAAAAATAATTTGAACAGCGATAGACTAAGCGGGCACACCTGCCTTACCCCGATCCAGACACTAAATTCTTCCGACGCATCCACTCTTAAATTAACTCTCAGGAGTTAAGTGTGTATGAAGAAACCATAGCTTCCTCATATATCCTCCTAAGCCATTCCATCATATAATTACTCACGAATCACCTCTTCACGCAATGTATTAATGCGCCAAACACTGCTTTTAGATCTAAAAATACTGAATACATACATTTTTTTCCTCTAACACTATCTCACTCATTCTTTCCAATAAAATATTCATTGAAATCTCTACTACCCTTTCCTGAAACCCCTGTGGCTCTGGTAGCAGTATTTTTCCTTCCACCTCTGCCATCAAACAATTTTTCACTTCTGTCATAGCCACTTTGCAAAAAAAAATATTTTCAATTTTTATTGAGGTATCACATAAAATTTTACGACATGGTTTGCAATAAATGATAATTATTTCGGAATAATTAAAAAAAATATTGCTTTCAATTACATTGACCATGAACCTATAAAAACAAAACCAGTTTTTGTTTACCTCAGAACTTATTATACTGTATGACTTATAGCGATGAAGAAATGGATTTATTAATGTATGTTTTTTAATTTCAATAATATTCTCTTTATTCTTTAGAATTCAGTTTTAATGTTATGAAGTTAACACAATAATAACTTTAGAAAAACTCGGTTTATTCACTTGATCACTGTTATTTAAATAAATTAAATAAAAAGAATTTAAAAATAATTAATAAAATATTTCCTCTTTAGCTACTGTAACAATGTGACAATTTTTCACAGTAAATGGACACATTGTTACAATAGCTAAAGAGGAAATATTTTATTAATTATATTTAAATTTATTTATTTATTTATTTAACGTAATATACCATTTTTACAAATATAAAACATACATGTAAAACGCAATAAAATTATATTTATTACTAACTAATTTTAAATACAATAGTAAACACTTTAAACGCAAATATAAACGCAAAAAGAAAAAAAACCTTAACAGTCACCAAAAACTAGATTACAACAATCATGCCATTGTTGTAATCTACTCCTTTCACAAAATGCATGAATCTTGATTTAATAATTTTATTTAATAATAACTTGTTTATTTTGTTATAATTGGTGAGTTTTTTTTTTAATAAAAGGACGTATAGATGCTATTAATTGGATAAATTATTAAATATTTACGAATAAAATTAATAAACACGGAGATTAAAATGAATACTTTGAACTTGAAGGCTTTTACTTCATGGTACATTTTAAATTTTGATATAAAGAAAACACTTAACTTTTTCAATATACTTTGATTAAAACACTTGGCTTGTTTCACTGATTATTTATTCTTACTCCGACTAGTTTGGACCTTAGGTCATTCTCAAGGAGATAAGTATAAAATTTTACAAATTTATTTTATACAAGTTGTACATCTGACTTCACTTTTAAATAAATAAATAAAATTGGTATATAAAGTTGTTTCACCAGCACAGCATTTTCCGACAAATTATTGCTCAATGATGGCGAAACAATTGTAGCAGTTTCACTACAAAAAAAAATTGTGAAGTTTAAAAAACTGTGTTTTATTTACAAATATTAAATTAGATATGCAATGATTTTAAATGTTTTGAAATATTTTATTAGCGCAGCATAAATCAGGATTAAAAAATACCGCTCAGGACGGCGCTAAACAGGAAGAAAAGAAAAACCGGAGTCGTGAAAATAAAATGACAGCACTTTTGACTGCCGCTAAACTTGTTGGCTGTTGCTTAATATAAAGACGCCCTAAAAAGTTGTATAATTCACTTCTATTTTTTTTTCTCTTCTTCCCCGGCGCTATAAATTCGTGTACAGCCAAGGATGACTAGTCGAGTAAAGGAAATATATTTCCCGGAGAGCCGGAGGATGAAAAAAAAAACGACGAAGAAGGGGGAGGAGGAGAGAACGAACGCTTCCACTGAACTTATTAAAAAGAACTAGTTTTCCTTAAGGGGCCATAAATCCCGCGGTACGCACACTAAATTAGCCCCTCGCATGCCCTCCGACCGATATATATTAAAAATGCATCACGCGGAAAACATCCTTAACGCCGGTTTAGGTTTATATATGTATATAAAAATAAAAAGGAACAACTGTGTTTTCCATTTAATCGAAACAAATGAGCGAAACCGATAGTTTCCGTATTTTTTTTTCTGAAATCCCTTTCGAGCCGTCAAAACTTTCAAACCCTTTTCCGAATTTTCATAACAGCGTTAATTTTTCCGATCCGTCAACGGCACGTTTGTTATTATCGAAACGCGTCGAAACTTTAAATTAATTTAGAACTTTACTTATGCGCGTCGCCCCGAGAAGTATTTTTCATCAAATAGAAACGCGATTCGATATACACACCTATAAAAAGAGATGTTTGTAACGCAACACCCTTCAATACCGACAGGAGGAAAAGAGGGATGAAAATAAAGAGAGATGAAGAGATAGAGAGGGACGGAGGTAGGGAGTGTTTTTAATATAAAAGTTTTTGAAAGCTTCAGACAAAGCGAAAAGCGAACAACAACGGTTAGATGCGATGCTACGATATAGATTTGTAATTCATTTTCTTAACATAATAATGTATGTAATGTACTTGTTAATGTTTCTTTAGACGGATCATTTAAATGAAAGATTTTATTTGAAATATGTGTAAAAGACTGTGTATTAAATTACATGAATTATTTACAATTTACAAGAGTCGTGTCGCGATGTCGCTTGTATAAATTCACGTGATCATATTTTCTGTTGTTGTATAGAAAAATGTTCCTTTTCTTGTAATTGGAACGGGGGCGAAGCGAGATGATAACGTTCTCCTTTTTGGGAAGCATCGGTCTGTCCACTTTATCATTTTTACTAAAACTTGACGGGAGATTTTGTCATGACTTCTAGGAAATTGTGTTCATTTACACAACTTTAATTTAATTTACTTTAAAAAAAGGACAAAAAATGTATATATAAATTATGACTTATATATATATATATATATATACATATATATATAAGAATAAAAACATGGAACAAAACAAGAGTTTCAATTTACCTAATATTAAATTCGAGTTCCATCAAGAGTGTAGCGAAAATAGTATATTTTTTTTAAGGGAAGATTATTAAGAGAGGCATGGGCGATGTGTTATTGGGAGTGGAAACAGTATGATGATGGAATAAAGTGGACGAAAATAAGATGTAAATTCTATGAAAGGTCATGATGATCATTGAGAAAATAGGACTGAAGCAGAAGGTAGAGGTAGGGTGACAAATAAGTTGGAAGGCATGGAATTACAAAATAGACAAGAAAAAATAGAAAATAGTCGCCTCTGGCTATACTTCAAGAAGCTACAAATACATATTGGCCAGCCTCGCTATTTCAAAAAACTAAAATATGATGAGATAAGTAGTAGTAGTAGTAGTAGTAGTAGTAGTAGGTAGTAGTAGTAGTAGTTTATTGATGCAAGTACATACAAAACATGTTTACATAAGTCAATTAAAGAAATACTGATAATGAAATGTGACATATTAAGACAAGATTGTTGGCACGACTGAGATGTGGAAATGAGAGGAAAATGAACGAAAGATATAAATGGGAGAGGAATATATAACGTGTGTTTGTTGTGTGGTAGGAATTGATACATGGGAACATTGGATGAATGAGTATGAAGTGATGCAACACGTGATGAATGTGTTAGTAAAGAGAGAATAATATATCGATGTTGTTTGAAAGCGGAAGAAGAATGGAAGTATGCAAAGCAATGATGAGAATGAGGGAAGGAAAGCGTAGAATTTCGTATACCTGATAGATTCCCTTAGAAATAAATAATTATGTTTATTATAATCGTTATGTGGACTTTGGAGACTTTAATTATTTTTATGTCAAGTAAAACGGCAAAATTCTGTCATATTTCAGTAAGTGAGCGACTACAAAAATGATCTAAAAATTGTATATAGCGTGGAAAAATTTGCAAAGTAAGAAATAATAAAATAACTTGGGCTCAATCCTAGTTTACGTGAAGTTGTCCGCGTTACATCGCTCATATCAAACGTTTCAAATCAAGGGCCAGTATAATACGACTTACGACCACGAGATGGCTATTACGAGTCACCCAAAAACCACCAAAAATCAACTCCTAAGATCATCATTAATCATAAAAATACCCGTTTATAGTGCTTTTTTTTCGATAACAACGAAATAAGAGGTGTAGTACGTATACTGGGATTTAACCAAAAACTTGTAATATTCTTTTAAATTTTTGGCTTTAACTTTAAAAGAGAACAATTGATATTTTTATTTAATAGCTTTTTTCACTATTAAATATTCATTCAAAAACTAATTTGACCAAATTCAACGGGGAAAGTACTATGATGGACACATCACCATTTATATATATATATATATATATATATATATATATCTTTATTCAGACTATATAGATAATTTTAACAATATAACAATATAAATAATAACAATACATGTAGGTGTTAGTCTGTCTGGGCTATCGACCAGAGGTCTTTCTGCCCTTTTTTTTATTTTATTAAATTATCTTCATACTTCACTCGCTTATAACTATTAAAATTTAACTTTGCACTCTGTTATCGCCGATAATTAAAAGTGTTTAATTTAATTGTAGCAACCGCATTTTTCTTAAACATTAATGCTTGCACTTTTCACTAATATAGCTCTGGAGTTACTGGTTCCTACTATTGCTTATTAGGCTGGAGTGCAAAGGGTTAAAGATTCAAGGTTTTTTAAGAGGGGGGGGGTCGAAAGTAAAAAAAATACAAACCCCTATCCCTCCGTGGATAAATTTACTACCACTATTGAAATTTAAAGATTCAAGGTTTTTTTTTGAGAGGGGGGGGGGGCTGTTGAAATTACAAAATTTTACAAATCCCTATCCCCCCGTGGAATTTAATAGAATAGCGTACAATTTAATTAATTCTGTGATTTATTTCCAACTGCATATTTGAATCAATCTCAAATTAACGAGAATACGAAACGTCAGCTATAAGAAATCGCAGCGGGACGACAGCTAATAATAAAACCCCCCATCCCTCTAAACTATTTTCAAACTATATGAAACCGTAATTAAAGATGACATTTTTGCATAAACTATTCGCCATTATTGCAAAGCTAGGTGGCTGAGCTGGAGGGAGGAAAAGCGAAGGGCGCTGCGGTATTAAGTTTGTTTAGATGTGACTTTAATTACCCTTAAAGTTGGGCTGGCGGGGGAGAGGAATTGGGGGGAGGGAGACTGAAGGCATTAATAATTCAGCAAGTGCAGCGACTGCGGAATAATTAAACGGAGCGGGAACAAAACGAAGCGTGAACTCTCGCAAGGTTAACGCGAAATATAAAATTGATAAATAATAATTAGTAATATTTATATTATATTAGTAGTATATAATATTTTAAATTAACACTTTGGTAAATACAACACTTTGTTATGATTTCACTATTTATTGGTTGACACTACAACAATTGTTTCGTTACACCGTAGATTCATTAAGCGTATGAATAATGTATAATGTGTATTTAAGGTTGTGGTTTAGTGGAAAGAGATAGCTATATAGTAAAATGGAAATAATCGTTTTAAAATAGAGCTATTCTTTTGGATTTCATAATATGAATGTGTATTTACATTTTTTATCTACCAAGTATAAAGTATCAGTCTAAATAAAAAATAAATCGTTAATATTCGTGTATTAAGTCAATTTACTAGTTTAAGTTAGAAAAGAAAATTGTAAGATATAATGAAATTAATAGGTCATGTCTGGTAAGTTATTTTAATGCAGAATTTAGTGAAATCCTTTAAATTTTCATTACAAAAGTTTTTATTAGCAAAAATTTAATTTAAAATTTGCTATAAATTTGATCAATTTCATTGTTTTTCATAATTATTTTTCACAGAAACTAAACATTAAAATAATTTTTAATTTATCTGATGAAATTCCTGCGTATTTTAAGATTATTTTAATGCATAATACAATATTGTTCATTGATCACAACAACAATTTAACTCAAATTAGTGATTGCCCATTTTTGTATAGCTATCACTTTCTTCTAAACCGCACCCTTAAATTAAAAAAAATCTGAAACGCGAAAAACGTGAAAATTTCACGTACTCCATAACAAATTTCTTAGGTAAATAATAATTATTTTGAGGAAACGCGTATTTACTTTCAAGTTTCGGGTTGAGTAAAATAAATTGTTGTATAAAATGATGAACGAAATAAAATTCCTTATCTATAAATTGTAGAAATATTCAATGTACAACATTGAGGTATAATTTAAATTTAATTAAATATAAAGTGAAAAAGAAACATCTCTGATGGAATTTGAACCCAAGACTCCCGATTGCCGGTCGGGTACGGTACCAACTACACACCACAGAGACCTGTGATATCAAATCTCATACAGTGCTTCAAATCCATCTTTATTCAATTTATACAAACATTTTAAAATTCCGTATTGCTTAATCATGCAAACAACCGGTCAAATATTTAATTGTAAAAAAATACTTATTACATTAATGTCATTATTATATTCATTACTCACATCTACCTAATATAGAATTTTATCCAACGCTTCCTATTTTTTCAATAAATTTCGATTGATCAAAAAAAATGTTATAAGTATTTTTTTTTACAATTAAATATTTTAATCGCGCAGATCAATACTAATTACGTTTTCTGTTTAATAACCCCCGCAGTCACACAAAAGCCTTCCCGTAGAGCGGGTTGACATTGTGCAGACACTTTTTACAATATGTATGTAATTGCTTTTTGATGATGGCGTGCGACGTCGCCGGGGGCTTTCATTACTGCCGGAGCGGGAGAAAAAAATAAAAGGAGTGGAAAATGACGAAAGTAGCGGAGTAGATGGATATCTGCGGTCCCCTCTTCCGAAGGTAGTTAATAGGGTGGAAGAATGCGGTGCATTTGAATGGCGATGGCTGTGTTTAGCGGACACCGCTACCCTCTCAGCAGAAAAGGGAAATTCCGCGCGGTTATTTATGGACGCGACGGGCGTTAAAGGGTTTTCTGTTTGCGGCTCGATATTAAAACGTAAGGGGGGAATATTTCACTTTCGTTTTTTAAAGTTTTAAAATACAGTTACTGGACGATTGCCCAGTGAGCAATCTTTTCAAATAATTCTCATTTAGAAACCCTTAATTTTGAATTTAAATAACTGGACGATTACTTAGGGAGCTATAATCTCTATTTGAAAAGATTCATATACGAGTTGTATTCAATAAGTAAGTTGACTTTATATTTTTATGAAAGATTCATATACGAGTTGTTTTCAATAAGTAAGTTGACTTTATATTTTTATGAAAAAGAGAATATTTATTTATCAATTTTTATTTTGCCTCCTTCAAAGTAATTCCCTTGAGATAAAATGCACTTGTGCCAACGCTTTTTCCAGTCCTCAAAGCCCTTCTCATAAGCACTTTTTTAGTATAGCCTTGAGCTCTTCCAGCGGTGCAGTTTTCATTTCATCAATCGTTGCAAATCTCCATCCTTTCATAGGTATTTTCAGTTTTGAAAACTGGAAAAAGTCGCATGGGGCAAATCCGATGAATATCATTGCAGAGACGTGATTGTCATTTTGTTTTTGGTTAAAAATCACAAGCAACGATGAATGAGCAGGTGCATTATCTGCTTTTGCAAGCCATGTATTATTTTTCCACAATTCCTGTTTTTTTTTTTTTTCGTATTGCTTCTCGTGAACGGCGCATAACTTCAAGGTGATACTCCTTATTAACCATACGAGCTTGAGGTAAAAATTCTTGATGTACTACACCACAGTAGTCGAAAAAAAAAAGTGAGCAAAAATTTGACATTCAATCGGACTTGGCGTCCTTTTTTTTTAGACTCTCCTGGGTGTTTCCATTGGGACGATTGGGCTTTGATTTCGACGTCATAATCATATACCCATGATTAGTCACCAGTTATGACCCTTCTGAGCAAATCAGGATCATCACCGACGTCATTTTAAAGCTCCCGAGCGATGCTCATGCGACGCATCTTCTGATTAAAATTCAGAAGTTAGGGAACAAACTTCGCTGACACACGTCTCATCAGAAAAAAATGCATGACACGAGCCGACTGATTTGCCAACACCCTCAGCAACTTCTCTTGTGGTAATTCGACGATTTTCAAGAACAATTTTCTTCACAGCTTCGACGAAATCTTCTGTTGTTGAAGTGCTGGGGCGTCTAGAGCAAGGCTCATCATTGGCATCTTCTCGTCCATCTTGGAAGACTATATACCACTTGTAAACATTTTTTACTTCGACTAGACTTGCCGTACGCTATTGTCAACATTTCAAATTATCAACAAGACGTGACAGTCCGAGGAAAATAATAAATCACAAAATCGTATTTGTAAGCTTTCAAACATAATAATATTACTAATGTATAGATCTTCTTGTTGCCAATCCACGGTGGTTGAGATTGATCATTGGATAAAACTATCAGGTTGTCCGAAAAATAATACAGGATTTTGCGATTGTTCATTATTTATTGTTTATACACGGTGAGTCATCGAATTGCCCATCTTCGATATCTCTCTTATCGGTGACTCGCCCTGTATATAAATTTGAAGCTTTATTTTTGCTTTTTCTATCTGAAATAATCATTTCGTTTAAAAAAAATATTTAAAAAAATGTTTATAAGATGTTTGTTTCTTTTTAAATATCAAAACGATTGTTTTGGTAATTTTACTTTAATGAGCTATAAAAAAATAATGCATAACTCTTTGTTCTCCTTCCCCTATTTTTTAAATGGTAATAGTCAGTGATAACGAGTGCGATTCACAATGAAAGAAGTTGTCGAGGAACGAGTATTTCATGAAAGTAGAAGCGGGTGTGAAGGGCTCGGAAGGGGGCGAGAAAGGTGGCGGGGGATATTAGTTGCAGGCGGCATACGAATTCCTGAAAACGGTGTCTTTCATGAGTGCGGCGCGCAAAGACGTGACGATATTTCGAACATGTGCCGCACGGAATATTACACTGACAATTACACTCCTAAAAAAGCCTTTATGTATTTTTTTTTAAACAGTCACGATAATTACCATAGAAATAATCTTAAATAAAATGAAACAAAGATGATTCACACATTTGCAGTTATTTAAATTACAATGAAATTAAACAAGGAAAATTTTTTCTGGCAATGATCAATAAAATTCGATCAATCCCGTTTTCCAACTGCAAAAAAATTACTTACACTGTAAGTTTTACAAACATCTATTGAAACAACTACTTCCCGAGCATTTACCCCGCCGGACATTGGATTACACAATAGATATTTGTTGTTGCATAGCAGCCCTACTGCGAATTGCAACGGTTTGAGTCGAAATTATTTAATGAAGGGAAACAACAAATAATAATTGCAAGGCTATCTGTAAACACGTGTTTC
Organism: Philonthus spinipes; assembly: GCA_963082785.1. NCBI lineage: Eukaryota > Metazoa > Arthropoda > Insecta > Coleoptera > Staphylinidae > Philonthus > Philonthus spinipes. The sequence continues at coordinate 8,445,892 of OY720314.1, forward strand.
GGGATTTCATCCCTCATCAGTACAGCTATGCCCTGCAAGCCCTTAGTTGTTAAACAATTTTTAATTAATTTTTACGTACCGTCTTCAACGAGATCGCGGATGGAAGTGATCGCGGTGAAGGACGCGCGCATTGAGCGGATTTATTGGCTCCGAGCAAAAAATAACATCGACTCGGCGTGAGAAAAAACAGCATTGTTTTCAATTAAATTAAATAAAATGAAACATTATTTAATTGAAACAGTTTTGTGTTAGATTTTAGCAGCATTAAGTTATATTTAGCTCATACTTAATTAAAAATATAACTTTTTTTCTACTTCGTTTTACATGTTTAAATATGGTATAAAGTGTTATACAAAACAAAGTTCCTCTATTCACTTTGTTTATTTTTATATTATGTGTACTATTATCAATAGCTAACAAAGTATGATTCTAAATTTATCAAATTGGTGTATGTATAAAATGCTGCATTATACGTAATAACCGAGATGTAATTAGTTAAATGGGAATTTATAGAATTAAAATATCAGTGATTTTTTTCTGGGTATGTTGACAACAGGAATAATTACAATGCATGTAATAGGTTTAAAAAAGGGTTATTTACCGTTCTCGGGTCATGGTTTAAGAGGTTTGATTCCTGATTTTTCATTTCTATTGCCTCGTAAATGTTTAAATTCTAATTATTTGAAAAGAGTATTTATTCACTTGGTCTCAGTTATTTAAATATATTAAATAAAAATGATTTGAAAATAATTAATAAATTATTTTCACATTTACGCTTTACGTAGCGTAAGTCAAAAGTCACAGAGCTAAATGTGGAAATAATTTATTAATTATTTTCAAATCATTTTTATTTAATATAATTATTTGATTTTAGCAACAACTGTACATTATTAAGAGAACATTTATGGTAGGTGGTTAATGTGTACTGATTTGTTGAGAATATGAGAATGACATTTTTTGTGACGTATAAATATTTTTTGAATCGTTCCTTTTAGATTGACTAATAAAGGAAATTTATTGCATATGTTACAATTAATTGCATAAATTCCTGCATTCAGCAGTGGCTCGCGGTTTTTCATACATGTTACCTAATAATGTTTTCAATTTATTTTGTGTATAAAGTGCTGGTATGAGATTGATTTTTTTAAATAATTTATTTAACTGGTGGTTAATTTTCGGCTCATAAATTAACACATTTTTTGTTATTATTTAATTAAGGAGTGTTTTTCAAAATACTTTTATCAACTGGATATATAATTGCCTTTTGTATTTATTAATGCTTTTACGTATGGTATTTTTATTGTAATTCAATGATTCTGAAATATGTAATATATTGTATAATACCTCAATTTATTATAAGTTAGGTATACTTTAGTTCTTAAGTACAATTATTATTACTAATTGTATTTAATTTTCCATATATGTAAGAGGGATCTTGTTAAGTGAATAAATAAATAAATAATATGATTTAGTTCATTTTGTCTATTTCTCTTTGATAAAGGAATATTGAATGCTCTGTATGTCATACTATTGAAAGTGGATAACTTATGTTTAAATAAAATATAGGATTTTGCATGAATATAATTAAATGTTTTTGTTGGTTTGCGAAAAAATGACAAATTCTAGTTTTTTTCTTTTTTCTAATTATTAACACATTTAGAAAAGGCAGTTGACAATTTATTTCCAGTTCGAAAACTCACACTGTTTTTTATGTACAAATATCTTTATTCAGACAATTTCATACATTGTTACAAATATTATGTATATCTGTATTTGTAGTTACATTCTTTTTTGTATTATTATTGTTATGTACTATTTGTAATAATAATAAAATATATTAACAGATATATACAATAAAATACACAAATATAATGAAAGTTACAAAGTTTATGAAACATAATTAATATCTGTTAATTTGCTATCGACCTAAGACCACAGGTCGATAGCAAATTAACCTGGTATTTTGTGTTAATATCCTTGTCGTGAAAAAGTATAATGATATAATGATAACTAACTGTCTATTTTATGTTATTGTCGATTGTATTTGTAATTTAACTATTGTTTTGTATTATCATGTAATAAACAAAACATCGTCTATCTCAAGAGGATTAGGAGCTGACCTGCACAAAATATCCAGAGACAGAGAGGAACAGGATGCCAAACTATATTTAACAAAAGCAAAAAAGATTTAAAAATCGCCTGAATAAAGAAGATTAGAACAGGAATAAAGAAAAGCCAACCAAAAGAAAACTGAGAATGAGAATAACAAATCAGAGGATAATAAAGACACGACGGAAGAATTGAAAAGAATGATACAAGATTTAATACGAGAAGTGAAGAAAGGCAACGAAGAGTTAAAAAAACAACGAAGATATAGAAAAAGACAGCGATGAATTAAAATATTTAAAATACGAAATACAGATAATTCTTTTCTTATTATCTGTATAATTCTTTTCTTATTATCTGTATTTCGTATTTTAAATCTTTTAATTCATCGCTGTCTTTTCTATCAAATGAGAAAGGAAAAGTGGGAAAATGATAAACAACTGATGATAACAAAAATACAAAGCTCTAATCTTTGTATTTTTGTTTGAGTAGAAAACTCAGGAAAAGAAAAGAAGAGGAATAATATAATAAAAGGGCTAAATATTAAAGGCGAAAATACGAATAAAGAGATAGAAGATTTCTTAATGAGAGAACTATAGGTAGAAACGCGAATTAGAGGTACATACAAAATAAATAAATACCTAAACCAAAATATAGTAATAGCAGAAGTAGAAACGTGGTATATGAAACAACGGGGTAAATGTTCGGGAAGTAGTTGTTTCAATGAATGTGTGTAAAACTTACAGTGTAAGTAATTTTTGCAGTTTGAAAAAAGGGAATGATAGAATTTTTTTTGCCAGAAATTTCCATTGTTTAATTTCATTGTAATTTAAATAACTGCAAATGTGTGAATCATCGTTGTTTCATTTTATTTAAAGTAAATATATAAAACAAACTGACTAGTAGATAGAAGAAATAAAAAGAGAAGTAAAAGTAAAACAGCATAACAAAACTACCTAGCGCAGGAAACGGATAACAGCTACAAAGTTTGCCAAGAAAAAAGAAAAAAAAAGTAAAGCAACTAATAATAAAAAAAAAGCATGAAAAGAATTTGGAGAGAAAATGGAAAAAGATAGTAAAGGAAATCAAAAACTGTTTTATAAAGTACTTAAATCTTGTAAAGATAGAAACAAATACAATACAAACCAGATAAGAAACAAAGAACTACTAATAAAAGAAAAACAAATAATGACAAGATGAGAGGATAATTTTGAGGAATTATTGGATACTAATGAAAATACCACATATGGGAAACAACAGATAATAATTGAAGAGCTAGAGAACGAAACGAGCTAAAGAATTAAAATATAAGAATTACAGGATGTAATAAGAAATGTGAAGAACGGAAAAGCACGAGCAGTTGACAAAATTACTACAGAAATGCTGAAGAAATGGGAACAAAGGGAACAGAAATACTACTAGACATATATAACAAAGCATTGCAAGAGAGAGAAATACCAAAAGAGTGGAAGACAGATCTTATAGTACCGATATATAAGAAAGGAGACAAAAAAGAGTGTCAAAAGCACAGAGGACTAAGACTATTGAATACAGCTATGAAAATATTTTAACAAATTATTGACAACAAACTCAGAAAAATCATAGAACCAACACTTCATGAGGTTCAAAGGCTCCATGAATTTATAGAAAGAGAAAAACTCGGTTGGTGATGATTTTTCTGAGTGTTTTGTCAATAATTTGTTCAAATATTTTCATCTACAAATAACCATTTACAAAACCAGTGAAACAAAAATGGCAAGCAAGAATAGGAAAAAGAAAAACCAGAGGAAGGCCACGACAAAACCTAGGATAATGTTATACAGAATATTCTGGAAAAACGTGGAAAAACATGGATAGAAGCAAAAGGACTAGCGAAAAACAAAAAAGAATGGGCAAAATTCGTACATATGAACTAAATAAGATTACTTACCCCTACACTACCATAATAGTAAATGGGGAATTTGGATTATATATATATATATATAAACATATTATCCTATAATTTGGTTTCAGTTTCCTGTGAGCTAATAAATTTATTATTATTAATATTAAATATGCACAATAAAATAAAACTATTTGTCTGTCCTTGGCTATCGACCATTACAGTCTTCCTGTCTTATATATATATATAGAAAATCTTTATTTCTGAGAAATATGTTAAATTACATTACAATCATAAACCTCTAGTTAAGCCTCAGAAAATGGCTATCGACCATCGGTCTTTCTGCCCTTTCTGTCTTATTTTCCTTTATTTTTTTGTATTTTAGTAGTAATATAAACATTTAATTTAATGACGTTAAATAATGTTATTATTAATAAATTTTGTATTTACACATTTTAACATAATCATAAATAAACACGAAAGCAATATTTGTGAGACAAACAAATCCTAAACTGAATTTTCAATAAATTGAATTGAAACTGACAACAAATTATACATACGCGTATAATTTCAATTCAACAAACGCCCGAAACTCGGCTTAAAACATCATTACAATAAATAATTAAACCCCGGACTGAAACAAAGAGCGAAACGCGAATCGAATCCGCAAAGCATTTTTCACCTCATCATCTCGAAACCCACGCAACTAATTACGTATGGATGCCGATTCTGTTTTTGTTATGTGTGCTGTTTTAACACAACAACAAAGTTAGATCCGCTGATATCGGAATAACAAATTCTTGGCGTTACATAATGGGGGGAGGGTTGCAAGTTTGTGGCGCTAATCTGAATTGCAAATCGCGCTCCGATGTCCGATACGTCTGATTACGTCTGGTTGTTGCTTTTTTTTGTTGTTTTGTGTGTGTACACAGAAATTGCGATTAGCATCTCCTGTGCCGTACGCAAAAGTGGATTATGTAATTGAGATTTGTATCGCGGCTGTGATTTATTGGTGGTAAAAAGATTGAAGGACGGCTGGAATGAATATTTTTGCTCTTTGATGATTTCATCTAGGTGTTACAGATCAAGTTCGTTACAATTACCCGTAACCTTCCGGGAGGTATAAATATGTATTTTGCATATCGAGTGTGGATAGTTTTGATTCGATTTTTCTAAGATGAAGGCCTGTTGTTGGTTGCTCGTTCTTGTTGCGGTTGCAACTGTTGGGTTGGTTTATTCAGATAGTAAATGTAAGTGAATATTTTTGTAAAATTAGATAGGAATAAATTTTAGAGTTACAATCTTTTTGAATCGAAACGAATATAATTATTATTACGCATTATCATCCTACACCAATATGTGGTAGAAGGATATAAGATTATATACAGGGTGGCGCAAGATTCCGATGAAGTCCAATATCTCAGTTATTTAGAAATTTACAAAGAGATATTACTGACATAATTTGTAGCTACTGTAAAACTTCACATTTTAAAATTGGTTTCATATATACAGCGTGTCTAATAATCACGTGACGTATCAAACATATGATTTTTTAAATGGAATGCTATACCTTTTATGTCGATTTTAGATTCTACGCTTAAAATTAATCATTTTTGACATAAGGTTTATTAGGTCAGTTTTTAATATTTTAAAAGTTATAAACAATTTAAGGTTGAAATCAATGGAAGATTGGAGCCTTATTTTTCAAAAATGAAAAACGATGTAAACTTTCTGTTAACGCAATTTAATTGAAAGAATGCTTAGTAATATTGGGAATAATCGTTTGTTACCATAAAGCAAATGTTGTATACAGGGTGAAACAATACGCAAAATGATTTTTTTCTTTTTTCACTTAAATGGAACACCCTATATTTTTTACACCATTTCGATAGAAAATTAATTGTTCTTTAATTTTTGTATAATAAACTATACCCGTATCTGTTACCATTTTTTAACAATTTCAATTCAAAGTACAAAAATGTAAGTTTCGCTTATAATCTATAATTTAAGTAGGCTATAATTAAAACAAATGCATACCTAAAAGGATATTCAAATGACAATCGATATTTAAAGGCGCATGCAAAATATAAGGAAAATAGTTGCTCAACGATTATTTAGCGAGTTATAATGGTTATTGGGACATATTTTTTAAGAAAAAAATTGTAAAATGTTTGAATGCTATTGAATAAAAAAAAAATGTGAATGTGTGAAATAAATACATAAAAATGTTAACAAAATATAATGATATAAATATTTTATTATTTCACTTAGTATCTATTTTCGGTTTTTCAGTCAACATGAATTGTTTAAATAAATCAATTTAAGAAGCATATAGGAGTATTTTAAATATTTTTCGAATAATAACCAAAAAATATAGTTGTTGTTAGTTTTTAACAATTAAATTAATCATTTATTGAAGAAGTATGTTTAACTGCACCAGTGTTATAAAATATAACGTAATTACGATAAAAATGTTTTCTTTGTTGCAACATTATTTTTTTGTTAAACATAATTTTTGCGATGTGGACGATTTAAAAGAATAGGAATCGCAAAACAAACTAGCAAATCTTCATTAATGAATTTAGAACTAATGTATACCTACTTTAGTCTTGCGAAAATCGCATTTGTTTATTGCAAAAGTAATTTATTGATAAATGCAATTTTGTAGAATAAATTGATGATAATAATAGGAATCGAAAAATCTGTTTAAAAATAAATTATTAATATTAACATACCTTAATAGAAAAAATAACTTCCAACCCATTCCTGGTGAATCGAAAACCAACTCACCTCCACCACTCACTAATTACCACAAAAATAAATCGCGTTTTTAATTATTAATAATTTCTAACGTTAAAAATTAAACCGGAATAGTGAACACTGTGCGTTTTCGGACGACTTAATCGAAATACAAGAGCGCAATTATCGCAAATCAAGAAGAAAAAAACGATCGACGACTCACTCCGAGAACGCATTCCTGAGATAAGAAGATTCGTTGTACCTGGATCCTGGCGCACAGCCAAGAACGTACCTATTTAAATTGTTGTATTTTCAATATTATCGCGTATTAAAATAATTACAGCTTAATATTTATTTACTTTTTTTATTAAATTCTCATTTATCCCGTGGTAAAAAAATATATATGAATTATGATGTATTTTAATTAATACACTTGATTATTCGTTTCACTAAATTATTTTATATTTGTGTTCACGTAACTTTCACAACTAAATAAATTAGTTGTTCTGGCACGGCCTACTTTGATTAAAAATTCTATACCAAATTTGTATTTGAGATTAAATATCTCAAAAACGGTAAACGGTAGCTATTTAATATGTTATATAAAAATGAAGAGTGATTAATTTTCTATTAAAATAGCATAAAAAATATAGGGTGTCCCATTTAAGTTAAAAGAGAAAAAAAATGCGCAAAATGCATTGCTTCACATTGTATATAAAAATTTGTTTTGAGAGAAAAAAAGAGTATTTCTTTTATTATTAAGTATTTTTGCATTTGTATGGCGTTGACAGAATGTTTATTTCATTTTTCATTATTGAAATATTAGGCTCTAAACATCTATCGATTTCAACATTCATTTGTTTATAACTTTTAAACTATGAAAAATTGTCCTAATAAATCTTATATAAAAAATGATTATTTTTAAACGTAGAATCGAAAATCTTCATAAAAAATATATCATTCCATTAAAAAAAAACATATGTTTGATACGTTACGTGATTATTGGACACCTTGTATATATGAAACTAATTTTAAAATGTGAATTTTGACAGTAGCTACTAATAATGTAAGTAACATTTTTTTGTATATTTCTTTATAACTGAGATATTGGACTTCATCGTAATCTTGCGCCACCCTGTATATATTACGCATTATTGATTGTCAACAGGGTGTGTAAATCATAACTTGTAAAATAAATTTAATATTATCTCAAAATACTACTATAATATCTTTATCTAAGAAAGACGCAAAATTATTTTTATCTACACTATGTACATTTATATATTTATATATAAATCCTTAGATAAAGATATTATAGTAGTATTTTGAGAAAATATAAAATTTATTTTACAAGTTATGATTTACACATCCTGTTGACAATCAATTGTCAACGTATTAAAAATTCATTGATAAAATCCCCTGTTGTTGAAACAAGCCTACAACTATTCGCAACAAACGTATCCTATACTTGGTCATATTACAAAAAAATACTTTACATATATTTTTTTTATAAATGGTTACTTTTAATTGTCTTAAATATAAAGATTTCAGATCTTTAATTTATTGACATTTAATCTATAAACTACCGATTAAAACAATCGGTTTCTGCTTCACTCCTTTTTATTTTGGATTCCCAATAATTTTGACTATAAGTCATTTTCAAGAAAAATTATATAAAAAGCAATGAATCAAATCATAATAAATAAAAGACGACGCAAGAGCCATATTTTGCCGAATTTCATGTAGCATCGTCAATTATTTGGGTCTACAAGGTAGACGACCGAGAATCGTTGCTTCGTCTACTAAACAAGGCGAACTTATCCTGTTTATGAGAAAAGCAAACGAAATACATTTAATAACATGTTCAATCACCATTCATCTATCTTATTGATAACTCAATTTTAATAAATGAAACACTTTTTTACTGTGTTTGTATAACTCGGATTGATTTTACGTGTCATTATCATGATAATGATAATGACACGTAAAATCATGATAATGATAATGACACGTTAAGGTTGTCGCAACTATAATCAACAATAAAATCAATCCGAGTTATACAAACAAAGTAAAAAAGTGTTTCATTTATTTAAATTGAATTACAATGTATAACAAAGTAGAAGCCTCAACAATTAACAAGTTATCGATAACTAGTGATGGCCGAAATAGCACTAATTATGGTGGTTGAACATTTTATTAAATGAAACAAATGTTATGCGTTTTAATAAGTAACTGCAAGTTACTAAATATAAAATATCAATAAATTAAATATTAATTAAAGATCAGAATTATTTATTTATTTATTTATTCAATTAACGGAGGCCATTAAATACAGTAACATACATACATGATACAATGAATAGTTACAATAATAAAATAATAGAATTAACAGAAAAAACACATTTTTAAAATGTGATTATAAACAATCAGAGAATTAAAAGTAAGCATTTATAAAAAAAATATGTAAAGTCTGATTTTTGTAATACCACCAATTATTGAGTATATTTGTTGCGGAGAGTTTTAGGCCTGTTTTCAGTATAGAGGCACATATAATGATGTTATATAAATAAAAAATATTATTAAAATAACATTTTGATTTTTTAAAGGATATTTTATTGAATATGAAATTGTGTAAAAATGTATTTCTCTATTTTTGTTTTGTTTAGTGCGATTGTGCCATGAAATCGAATGCCCATACGAATCGGTATCATGCACGAAGGAATTTAAAGCGAGCCCGGATAACACAAAATTGATAACCTCTTATATATGCGACGGTGAAAACGGTAAGTCTTAAAATAATAATAATAATAATAATAATAATAACTTTATTATGCCCAACAGAAACCATTTACAGGACATATTACATATATATACACATTCAAAGTATAAATAAAAAAAACAATTATAATGAATTAAACTGAGATATATAAAACATAAAACAATGTTACATAACAATTATATGACAATATTTAAACTTAGATAACTCAGTGGAATACTATTTCACCTAGTCCTTAACCACATACTTCCGAATTATGTTAGATACAATTTTATAATTATTATAAATATCTACATCTTCATTCTTAATAATATCATTTACATTTATGGTCATATGATTGATTGGAGCTTTAAACATAACATTTGATCGTGAACCTTTTAAATAGAATGGAGTATGATATCTTGAACAATGTGTTGGTATAAGAAAGTTTATTTGCGACAATATGTATGGGGAGTCAACTCTATTATATAAGATGTTAATTAGAAATTGCGCACTGGTTCTTATCCTCCTATTTTCTAGTGTAACATCTCCAGTTATTGCACGCAAATCTTTATAATCTGTGTTTATAGCAGGATATGAACCATATTGTCGAAAGTGTAGATATTTCAGATATCTTCTTTGAATTTTTTCAACCGACATTTTATGGTTTATATAATGAGGGTACCAAATTATCGAACAATACTCAATTTTCGGACGAACTAAAGTGCAGTATAACTTGGAAATGGTGTTGATGTTCGAGAATCGTTTACAACTTCGTAATACAAAACCAAGTGTTTTGGAAGATCTAGTGCATACATAATCAATATGGGATTTAAAACTTAATTTGAAATCAAATATGACACCAAGATCTTTAATTTGAGAACACTTCTCTAACACAACGTTGTTAATGGTGTAACTGTTATCAATTGTATTATTCTTTCTAGAATAAGACACTATTTTGCATTTAGAGATATTTAAGTTCAGGTAATTTTTTGAGCACCAGTTATGTATTAAATTCAAGTTTTCTTGCAGATGTTTGGTATCATTTTGATCTTTAATATGAGTAAATATTTTGATATCATCCGCATAAGCAAGAACATTACAATGTATACTGTTTAGTAAATCATTAACATAAATTATAAACAATAAAGGACCTATGTTTGAACCCTGAGGTACACCGGACGTAGCAATATATTTATATGATGAGTACCCATTGCATGAAACAAATTGTCGTCTGTCACTAAGGTATGATTTAAAAAAAGTGACCAAGTTATTTGAAAACCCATACAAGTCTAGCTTTCTGATAAGTAATGAATGATTGATATGGTCAAAAGCCTTTGAAAAGTCTAGGTATGCAACATCTGTTTGTTTTTGAGATTCTAATGCGTTACTGATAAATTGTATTATGTGAATTAAATTTGTGACTGTTGATCTTTGGCTTAGGAATCCATGTTGATGTTCAGATATAAATGATTTTACTCTAGTTGCCAATATTGAACAAATTAGCTTTTCAAAGACTTTTGCAAAATTATTTAAGATAGAGATTGGTCTGTAATTAGTAACAGAGCTCTTATCTCCTGATTTGTGCACAGGACAAATTTTACCAACCTTCCATCTTTCCGGAAATGATGCCGTCTTAATAGAGATGTTAAATAAAACTGACAAAGGTGTAGCAAAGGCGTGAGCACAATCTTTAACGAGATAGCTCGGAATACCATCTTCTCCAGCTGTTCTCGCATTTTTCATTTTTTTAGTGACTCAACTACATCATTTACGGAAAAATCTGAAAGATTGATATGCGGATACCCCTCAAAATAATTTACGTTTTCGCCATTTATTGAATGACCTATATTATTATTAAATGTGCTAGCAAAATATTCAGCAAATGTATCAACTATGTCTTGAGGGTTGCTCATAATTTTACCTTCATGGCTAATCGAGTCTGGAATAACGGATGATCCGTTCATAACACGAACATGTGAGAAAAATTCTTTAGGGTTAATATTTATGTTAGTTTCTATATTACTTAAGTAGATATTATAAGCAGTTTCTATATCTAGTTTTAATTTAATTCTTAGCCGATTAAATTCAATATAGTATTTATTATTTTTTGTTTTTTTATATTTAGAGTGATAATAGCGCTTTAGTTTTAGATTATTTATAATATCCCCATTATACCATATCGGAAATTTGCTATTGCGTTTGATTTTCTTTGGTACATGTTTAACAAATACACTTTCCAATTTAGAGTAAAAAGCCGTAGTAGCTGAGTTAATCTCATCAAGTGTATGTAAAAAAGACCAATCTGTAGTCAATAACTCATTATATAATTCCGGAAAGTTCGATTTATTGAAGTTAAATGATATATTCGATTCATTTATTGGAAGCTTTGAAATTCTGTTTTTGTGATAAACTGAAATGTTGATAAATAAAGGTGGGTGATATTTATCAACCGGTACCATTGACAAATCATTCATAGAGACATTACATTTTATATTTGTTAATACTAACATATCCATTACAAATGTACAAGGATTAGATTTGATATTAGAAGTATTTAAAATAAAGTTAGGAATATTAAAATCACCGATAATGAGTACTTGTTTTCCATCAAATTGTAGTGCAACGGCTTCTAGAATTGCATCAATTGATTCAGATCGCATGTCTGGAGGAAAGTATAATACTAGTACGTAAATACTTGAAAATTTGATTGTACACTTACAACAAAGTATATCAGCAAGATAATTTAAAGATCTAATATGAGATACTGCAACAATATGGATTAAAAATGAATTTTAATATAATTAAATGGGCTAATAACCCGAAACTAGTCGAGAATTTAAAGTTATTCAATCTAATCTGTGTTATATTGGTTGATTTTTAATAATCTATTCATATTTATTTCATAAAAATGAATTAATAATAATGGAATTTGTAGATTGTTGAGGCTTCCATGTTTTTATACATACTAATTGGCAATAGTAAAATTATCGTTAATAATGAAATTATTTTTATACTCTTTTATTTAAATTAAATAAAAATAATTTGAAAATAATTAATTATTAATCAATCATACAATTAATTGAAAACACAGTTATATCTTATTGTTTTTTTTTTTTTTTTTTCACTTTTTAAAAAGTGAAGAAAGGAATATAACTGTCTTTTCAATTAATGACATAAACCTTCACGGAACTCAAATAACTAAATTAAATCATATAATTGATGGCTGAAGCCATTACTTTGTGATACATTTTTAACTAATGTAAAAAGAGATAGGTTTAAAATTTAAACACTTTGCTCGTATCACACACTGAAACTTATTTCTTTTTACATTAATGAATTATTTTCTCTTTTACTACTGTGACTTTTTGACTTACATTACGTAAGAACTTTAAAACAAATGTATATTAAAACAACTGCTTCTCGGGCCCATACCCCTCCAGGCATTGAATTACATAATTTACATTTCTTGCATAGCAGTAACATATTGTTTAATGCAATTTTTTTATTCGTGAATATATACAGAGAGGTTTTTTAACAGTATACTTTAGGTAAACTGTATACCTGCAAAAAAATCAAGTCAAACGCATTGAACCGATTAATGTGTGTATGTTTAGTTGCCTATAATATACAACTAAACGTCAAACGCTAAACTTCAAATTGTGTGAAATATTTCATCGAAAATGTATACAAATGAAGAAAAAGTTGAATTTCGAGCGTGTATTACAATTCCAACAGTACCATAGGAAGATAAGACACGTTTTCAATGAATCCAAAGTGACCGAATACCTCGGTTAGGATGATTCTAAAAATAATTAAACTGAAACATTTTCTTTGGAAGGTTGTATGTTTCATTCTCTTTATTCTATTGAAAAACGCAATAAAATAAATCATTACTAACACTGCATGCGTTACCGTTAAAAGCAATTTCCCTTTTTTTATCAAAAATACGTCACTTATTATTATGGAGAAATTACAGGTAAAACTTATGAGATTTTATTAAGACAATTTGAAAGAAAAGTAACAGTGACGAACAATAAACTTGAAATAAATAATTAGAATAAGTGCTAGAAATGACCACCAGAAACTGCAAGACAGTAACTCAAACGATCGCAAAAATTCTTCCACATTGTACATTTCAATACTGTCATAAACAGAAATAAAAAATTGTTTAATTGTTTTTTTTTTTAATTATCCTAGTTGAAGGAATCGTTCGGGTTGCGATCGTTCGGGTTGCGTATTATAGGCAACTAATCACATACATCAATGAGTTTGACTTGGGTATTTTACATGTATACAGAAGGGATATGTATACTCTTAAAAAAACTCTGTATATAAATACATATTTATTCGTGTAATTTTACATAATAATTATTTATTTATAATACATCCATATATGTAACATATTACTAAATGGCTGTCGAGCATAGATCAGCCTGTCATTGTCTACTTACTCGTCATGATCACTAACGTTATTGTAAAAGTCTGTATCATTTGATGAAATGAAATGAAATAAAAATTAGTAGAAGTAGCAAATTTTTATTAAGAAGGAATATTGTCGAGAATATTTAATGCAAAAGCAAAAAAACAAAAGACGTTAGCTTGCAAGTGTTTTATTAAAATCTGAGTCGAGAATGTTTTTTGATGAATGTGCGTCCGTCGCCGAGCTCGATCATTTACACCGGAGATCGCAGCAGGGACGGTACTTTTGATTAATTTAATTTAACAGCTTTTTAATATATAAGGCAGAGCTGTACTGACGAAGGATGAATCCAGAAAACACGTATCTGCAGATAGAAGATAGTGACGTTCTTTTTTTTGTTCTTTGCATTAAATATTCCCGAATTAAAAAAAAGTGTGACTATGAACATTTTTTTTAATCTATATATTAAGTATGAATTATAGTAGACTTTGACTTTGTTTGTTTTACTGATTTAAATCAGTGAAACAAACTAAGTGTTTTAATTAAAGTTTATTAATTAAATATGTTTCACCACGGGTTAAGTGAGAAATTAATTCAAAATATGAATTATAGTTTTTTGTTGTTATATAATTCATATGTGGAAATTAATAGTCTCTGAAATCATTAGTTCTAATCTGCGGATAATATTTTTCTGAATCTAAATAAACAAACAAAAAAGAACGTTTACTATTTGTAAATAAAACAACTGTTTCCTAAGTTTCACGAAATTCTTTTGTTTTATTTATACTATATTATGAAGTGTCATTGAGCCTCAGCTATCGATTATTTAAACAGAATATATTTTCAAAATTAATACGAATCAAATAATTATCAAAAAGCGTCATTTTTTCCCACATCAGATCTTTAGTGGATGAACCAACGATTCGCTAGTCTACCTTGTGGACTCAAATTGTTAACGATTATAAACATTGTTAACAATTTGAATATATAAGGTCACTAAAGCTGACAATATCCGAAAGACCGAAATTTTTAACACCAGTTATCTCAACAATTTATTAAATACATTTTCAAAATTGTTTGTGCAACATAGATCTAATTTTTCAAAAAATATTATATTTTAATAAAAATACATTCTTTTATTTTTTTAAACTAAATAAATTTCATCATCAATTAGAAGAAGAATTCCGGCGTAATTTTTTCAACCAAACTTATCTATATAAAGTTTGGTTGAATCAACTTTTTTGCAGATGGCCTTATATTAAGTAACGTTCCTTTTGTTGTTTTTACATTAAATTTTTCTCGGATCTAAATTTGTTGCATTATGCAATATTTTATTGATGTGCAACAGCAGGTGTACATTATGTAATTCAATGTCCGGCGTGGGTATTTGCCCGGGAAGTAGTTGTTTTAATGTGCATTTGTTTAACGTACTTACGTAACGTAAGTCAAAAGTCACAGAGCTAAATGTGGAAATAATTTATTCATTATTTTCAAATCATTTTTATTTAATAAATATATAGGGTGTTCCATTAAAAAAAAACACATGACTTTGATACTTTTATGGTATTTGGCATACCCTAAAATCAAAATTTTCAAAAGTGGTATACTTTGGCCACAATACACCGTTTCGTATAGCGTGAATAACCATGTATATAAAAATAAAAAAAAAGAAGTTGGAGATAGGAAAGTATTTTTCTGTAAATTAAGAACATTCTCTGCAACCAGATCATAGAAGATTTATAATTTAGATGTTTCTTATTGTTTCAATAATTTATTAATGCTTGTTTTTTATACGTCTTGGATTTGAGTTTTCCTTGGAATAATAAAGATTTAATTAATAAATGAAATTTAATGTTCTTACCACTAATTATTAATTTATAGAAATAGAGATAAAGTGTAAAATCCTTATTCAGATTATGCAAATAATATAAAACAATATAACATAAATATTTACTCTTGTTGATTGTCAAAGCATTAATTTTTTGAGAATCCATGATAACTTTAAATGAAAGTTTAGTTTCATTTAAATAAATATTTGCAATACAGTTTTAATAAATGAAGTAATTTTTACTTTGTTTATAAAACTTGAAATTGTTTATTGTTGGCTATAGTTTTGACGCACATCATTAAAACAAGAGTCTTTCATTTATTATTATTTCTTGGATCTTGGAGGCGTTCACTTCGTGGTACATTTTCAATTTTGATATAAAGAAAACACAACTTTTTTTTATACCACTTTTATTGTTATTATTATTTTTTTCGTTTCAACTACTCGGTAATCATTATTAAACTAAGTACTTAAAAAACGGGTTATACAGGTATATATATTACATCTAAAGTGCTTCGAATAGGGAGGTGTACATCTTTTTTTTAAATAATAAAAGTCTTATAAAAAAGTTAAGTGTTTTCTTTATATCAAAATTTATTATTATTTTTGAAATCTTCGTATACACTTCAAAAAAAAAAAAATATATATAAAATGTTTAGATATATTTAATATTCTGTTTACTAAATTATTAATTTGTGTTTGCATGGAAGTGGATAAATAATTTAAATTATTTACTTTAATCCAAGTTTGTTTTTTTTATTCTAGGAAAAATCCTTGCATCGAAGGATGTTGAAGAAAGGAACAAGCAGCCCTCGAAAATCCACCAGCCCTACAAAATCACCAAACCGTTCCTAGTTATTTAAAATTTTCTTGTATTTCTACTAAAAAATAAAATAACAAAAAAATATTTTATTAAAATCAAATAATTTTGTTTTATATTTTAATACATAACACAATGAGTGTTTTTTTGAAGGATTCTCTCCGATCAGTCATTATATGGGAAAAAATAAAGGAAGTTCGGTACTCATTCGCGCGGACGTTCGTCGACTCGGACTGACTGACTCCAGCGCCGCTAACGTGCGCGCTTATATAGCGTGCTTGTTTCTCGAACTTTCCAAAATATTAGATGACGCCGCGTTTACCGTTGCGCGCTCTGTGGGACGTTCTAGAGTGATGTTTCTAGTTTCTTCTTTCACTTCCGTTACAATATTTTGACGAAGCGACCATTCAAGGAACAGATGATTAATCTCACTAAAAGATCCACATCCGATCAGTTAATAAAGTTAAAATGAGAAGGACTTAAACTGATTTTTAGTCGAAAAATGTTAGCGGTAATAAACTTTGAAATTAGCACTTTGCTATTTGAAATTGTAAAGTTGTGATCTGTCTGAGACTAAATCAAAACAAATCAAATGTGGTTGCAGCAGTACAACAGTACTCATTTCTTATACTTCTGCCACTATGTTAAAGGACGGAAGATACTCCTTTAGTCGATACGCTCAGGAAGCACTAGAAGAGCATCTAACCACTTTATACACAATATACTTCAAAAAAAAGATAAAAACATATGTACAATTAAAAACAAAAAAGCAATAGTGGTAATATTGGATGCGATCGTCGACGGAGAGGCAGATATACCGTACTGTGGTTGTTCTCTGGTTCATTCCTCCGACTTTATATTCCGATAAAATACACACAATATATCTGAAAGTGAGAATTTTATTGCGAAACATCTTACGAATGATTAAACCCATTCGTATGGCCATCCCTCTTCCAACTCAAAATCTGCAGAAAACGTGAGAATTCATCGCGTTGTCGCCGATAACGGTCGGTCAAATCCACCGAAAAGAAAAAGACGAGCGAGCGAAAGGGGGAAATTCCACCGAGTTGAGCCCATTTGTCTCCAACCCCAACCTCTGAAATTTTCAACATCAAACGCGCGGCCGAATAAATCTTTCGGGATATAACTGCTAAAATATTTCAAACCGCTTAAATTTATTGTTAATTAATTATTTAAACCTGCGGGGCGAACGTAAATTTCCCGGGGTGCATAAATTGCGCTGTCCCTGTCCGAGGGACAGGAACTTTTACTCTCTCTCCGCCGTTAATTAACATAAAGTGCGCTCTGAAGGGTTCATTCCAACGCCTGCTCTTCCTCTTTTTTTTTCTTTCGCTTATTCTTGGGGACTTGAGATTGCTGCTGTACATAATCAAGGATATCTCATTCGAAGAACTTCGCGAAAAGCGCTTTTACTTATAATTAACTATTATTAAATAACTGTATATTTAATTTTTTATTTGCACAATTCCACAATGCTCATTTTTTTTATATTTTCTTCACTCACAGAGAATAATCTATGTGCAATTCTCACCAGATTCCCAGTGTCTTATTTATAGTATAGGCCATATTTTCGCAATCATAGCAAAACATTTAAGTGTTGTATTACTTTCCCCGTTCCCTGAAATAACGCAAAATATGCCATTTTGAGCATTTCAGATGAGACTTTTTTTTAATCTTATCAAGACAAAGATATTTTTGTTCAATTTTGCTGCTAATTCGTCTCCTTACAGTCCACAACAAAGAATTATCTACCTACACACCAAGAAATTTAACAAGCCTCGTCATATATATAAAAAATATATAAATAAATCATTTTAATTTTTATATGTTAACTAAATTCAAACACCGCATTTAATAATCCGCTTCTCAAACAGCACCCAAACACAAATCCATTATTTTTTTTTTCCTCGCGGACCTTCCTTTTTAGCGCATTATCGATTCTATTTGTTATTTACTCGGGATAATGCGGAATGAATATATTTGAATACCCGAATGATCGCGGTGGAATTCGTCCCTGCCCCGCGGGGCCGCTTTTCACAAGATTACGCGGAAAGCGGCTTGCTTTTGGTGCTTTATCCGAATTCGGCCGGGCATTTACATGATCCTCCATTTGACGGAAGAGAGAGGGAATATAGAGAAAAAAAAACGGAAGCCACTTCCGCTTCCGTCCACGTAAAGGAAATAAACAAATGCCGGATTATAGGCGTCACTTAACTTCTTAAACGCTCCTTGTCCAGAGAGAGAAAGTTTTCACGCAGAGAGGAACTTTGCGGGACATGCACGGCATGATCAAGGGGGTGGATATTGGTTTTTGTTTGTTGGATAGGCGGAGTAGTTGTTGTTGCGATGTTTAAGATATAATATAAAGAATATAACAAACCATTTGAAAAATGTTCTCAAATATCTTTGCATAAACTTTAAAAACAACATTAATCATTGATGCAACGCTTGAAGTTGTCTTTAATTAAAAACACTTTAAACCTTTATTCACAAATTTTTATTTTATTTTTTACGTTATTTTCCAATTAAACAATTGTTGCATTATAAAGGGTGTTTTTTTAGTGTGTCCGAACTTCCAATTGTAATCGCTGTCAAACAAACTGTCTCTTTACGCGCTTCTAGTTTCAAACTTTTCAATATAGTCTGGCAAATAATCATGGAAGGTTTAACTTCAGAAAAACGCTTGCAAGTTGTCGAAATTTATTATTAAAACCAGTGTTCTATGCGCCGAACTTATAGAGCACTTGGTCCGTTTTATTATTCGCCATATCCTTTTTTATTTTCTCATCTGTTGTGTTGAAGGAATCCACATTAATACGCTTGTATTAACCTACTCAACTGTAATGCTAAATTTCGTTTATTATTACATTTAAGCGTCAACTTAAGAAATTACATTAATTTTATACTTCTATATATAATTCTTATTTATTTTGTTATTGGTTCTTGGTTCTTATTTTGTTGTATCTCATTTTTATTTTATTTTTTTGTTTGTATTATTTTTGTAAAAAAGTGATTCCGTAATAAATTATTATTATTATTTTGTCTGAAAAAGAGTTTAGGAGTTTGGATTTAGCAAGTATGGCAATACGATAGTAAATTATTATTATCCACAAATTTCTAACGGATTTCATGCTGCTCGATATTAAAAATAAAAAAAGACATAAAACTGTGCGTTCCCAAGAAACTATCGCCGCTGTTACTGATAATGTTGATAAAAACCAAACTTTATTAATTCGCAGGAAGTTGTGCTTTGTTATTCGACTATTTGGAAAATTTTGCGTAGAGATCTTGGTCTAGTGCCTTATAATATCCAACTTGTCCAAGAACTGAAGTCGAAAGAGCATCTTTTGCTTCGTACGATCGCTGAATAATTAAAATCAATTGCAAGTGGACCCAGAATTTAACTGCAAAATTTTGTTTTTCAACAAAACTCATTTTTAGATAAATGGTTACGTTAATTATCAGAAACTGAAATGATTCAACAATTGCCGTTGCATGCAGATATATTGTGTATATTGTACTCCAGATGCATCATTGGGCCGTATTTTCAAAAATCAAGCTGAAGATCACGTTACCGCAATTGGAAGTATTACAGAGCAATGCTCAATAATTATTTAATTCCGAATTTGAATGGTATTGCTATTAAAAAGATATGGTTCCAACAAGACGGCGCCATAAGTCACGTTGCTAACGCAACTATGGATTTATTAAGGGAACAATTGGGTGGGAAAATAATTTTGAGGAAAGGACCTTTTAACTGGCCACCAAGGTCATATGACTTAACGCTTTAAAATTATTTTCTTTTGTGTTGTATTAAATCTTTGGTCTATGCCGATAAACCTGCAAATATTGATGCTTTGGAAGCAAACATAACTCAGACAATTGCGAACAAAAGATCCCAATTGCTTGAAAAAGTGGTAGGAAATTGGATTGGCAGAATGCGTTTCGTAAGAAGTAGCCGCGGCGGACATTTTTCGGAAATTGTTTTCAAACATAAATACCATTATATAATCCTTCAAATAAAATAAATAATTTCAATATATCTATTTTTAATTTGCAGTTTCCGCTACTGATATTAAAATATGTTATATATGTAAAATTGTATTATTCTGTTTATATGTGATTTACAGTCATGCTATTTATCTAAACATTGTGAATATTGTCATTATTCTGTATAAAGGTGATTTACCGTAAATAAATGAATTGAATTGAATCTAATTTGGTTGTTGTTTAATTTGGATTTAAAGTTCGGATGCGCTAAAAAAATCATCATTTACAATATCGTTACGAAATTGGGTTTAATCAGACTTCTAAATAAGTAAAACATTGTTTATTTATTTATTTACAGTACACTTAACATGTTTATTTAATATCACACTATCACTATTTATTTCTTACTAGATATTAAGCACTCGGACGTTCATGATAGACTGCCTGCCTCGCCGCTAACGCGAGCTTATATAGCATGCTGCTTTCTCGAATTTTCCAGAACTTTCCATGACGCCACGTTTACCGTCACGCGAAACATTCCAGAGTGTTTTTTCCAGTTGCTTCTTTCAGTTTCGTTACAATATGTTATTGTTATGCTACACCAAATGTCCATTATTAAACATTTATCATTTTCGTATTATACGACAATTGTGTTTCATGGAAGATTTCCTGGACCACGTCGGACTCCCCAAGGAAGTCGTAGTAGCGATTACAGGCAAATTGGCTTGCAAAACATTTGTTTTAAGTACTTATTTAATTAACATTAGTCAAAATAAATTAAAGACGACGCAAGCGCCATCTTTTGCCTAATTTCAAATCGTCAACGATTTGGGTCTAGATGAATGGTGACTGAACATTTCATTAAATTAGTTGAAATGTCACAGTAGCTAAAGAAGGAATAACTTATTACTTATTTTCAAAATCTTTTTATTTAATTTATAAAAATGTTTTTAATTAAAGTTATCTTCATCTTCACGTAACTCAAGCTATGTCATGTATGCTTGAAGTTGTAATGGAAAAGATTATTTACTCACTTGGTTAAAGTTATTTAAATTACATCAAATAAAAATAATTTAAAGTAAGTAATATTCTTGAATCAAAAAAAATGTATTATACAATATGTTATTGCTATGCAACAGAAAATGTCCGTTATGTTATTGAATGTCTGGAGGATTTTTTGCCCGAGAAGTAATTGTTTTAATGACAGATACCAGACAGATAAAACGAATGTTTTATTGAATAACTGCGGCTACTTTATTTTTGTTTGCGGTATTATCTTGTTTATCTAATATATACCAATGTTGTGTTATTGTTAAACTGATGTTACCCTTTTATTGGATGTACTGTATCTGTTGGGTAATAAATAAATAAATAAATGGATATTTGTTTTGAGGTACATAACATAAGTGAAAAGATCGCTGCAGTAGGGATTTAATTATTTATTTGAATAACTTAATTATTTTTATTTTTTATTTGATTTAGTTTAAAGTTGTAGTTTTGAACTAATTAATTTAATTTATTAAAAATTATAATTGATGCAACTATTATATTTGTATTTTTGAGGTAATTAATTTAATTTATTTAAAATTATAATTATTTTCTATTTTACGTGTAATGGTTAACATTTGTACATATAAAAGAGTAAATTAATTAGAATTTTTAATGAGAATTTTTGTATTAGCCAAGGCAAACACACATAAAAGGTCTTTCACCCTAATGCTAAAACAACTCCGGAACGTACCGAACCGGCAGCGCTAATACTGTGCAAACGCAGCCGTCGTCTACCTTCACCCCATTCACCCCATCATCATCATCATCATCCGCACGGAAATCCACTCGGGTGAATTTTGATGGGCCGTCTTCAAATTAGATGCACAAATTAACATACTTCTTCTTGTGCCCGAAGGGGTCAAACCGACCCTCGAGCGCGAGAGCACTCCGCCGAATTTCAACTTATGCCTCTTCCGCTCCTCATGTACATAAATATTTGTTAATTACGCAGTTTAATTACGATCCCCCTCGGGATCTGCATAAACGCAAATCCTGCAAGGTCCACGGGCGAGTTTCGCGGGGATTCCGGCTCGGACATTTGCATAAACGATTATCAGTGGACGGAACGGAACGGGCCGGGATAGAGCGGGTTGGGGGAGGGTGAGTTAATTACAGATTAGGGTTGTGCTGTTGAGAGGTTTCGGCTCCCGATGTTAGGTTGTTTAGTTTTTTTGTGGGTTTGTTTACATTTTTGCTGTATTGATTAAATTCACTTAAGATATTAAATATAATAATCTTAGGCGGAAAACATTCTATCGATAGTAAATTTATATATAAATTTAATTTAACCATTGTAAATGTATATATAGTCGTAAATATTGTAACGTTGTAAATAAATAAAGATGTTAGTTATTATTATTATTATATTTATTAATAAAGTATACCGTGTGGCGGCTCATACATTTGAAGATAGAGAAATAGCATGGGAAATCACATTTTTGAAAATTCCTATTCATCAATCTTACGAACAAGCATAAAAATGGTACAAATCGAAAGATTCTATTAGTGGGATTTTGTTGATCCCAAATAAAAAATACTATTTTATCCTCAAAAAAAAAGAATCAATGTGCAAGTATTCTTTTTTTTTAGAATAAAATAGTATTTTTTATAATAAAATTCTACTCGTACGAATAAATGTAGGCTATGAAAAATCAATGTCAATTGCCACAACGAATAGAAACTGCAATATAGAATTTTTCAAGGAAAAGATCATTTATTCTTACAAAGAACAACTAGTATTTATTGTAAGAAGGAATTTATGTATTAATATAAATAAAATAAAACAATAAATTAATTTCATAACAACATACATTTATAAAAGGTAATCAAATAATTCTCAGTTTCAACTAAACAATGCCCTAGTCTATTGTAGAAAGAATTTATAACATTTGCTAACTGTTTATTTGTGATAAGTACTCTAAGTGCACATTCTGCATAGATGAAAGATAGTTACGATTCTGGTTTGATCTTTCTTGCATTTCTTCGCAGAATATACGACTACTTTATTCGTCAAGTAGTTCCTGGTGGCATTCTACTTTATTCGGATGGTGGTTATATTTCTTTAGTATTTGTAATACCGATGTATAATTGACATTGCACTCGCGAGATATATATCTTGCACTCAAAGTGGAGTTTATAATAATTAGTCCCAGAAATATTTCTTCTAAATTTTAATTATTGCTACAATCTGAGTCTCATTAATGACTTGGTAAAACATTTCAATAATATTAGGAAACGCTGACAAAGATACATTTGGTTTGTTGCACACGTAAAAATTGTTTTTATTTTTAACTAGTTTCGAATATTTTCCATTATCATGAATTCTTGACAACTTGGTTTGTTTTGTACGTAAAAATTGTTTTTATTTTTTAAAAAAATCGGCTATCAAGAATTTTATCTTTGTCAACATTCCGTGAATCATTTCCACTAGAGCGATTGCGTGGAACCTATTATTTTAAATACCGGCGATTAAGTACAAAACATAATAATAATAATAATATTTACTTCTCAAAAGGTTTTGTACCTGTTGAGAAATAAATATAACCTAATTACAGAGAAATACTTAAGAAACTAAATTACAATTAATATGGATTGAATTTTTAAGTTACAATTTGCAGCAATAATAAACTTACAAACTAAATTACAATTAATATGGATAGAATTTAAACTTACAATTAGCATAGTTAAGAAACAAAATTAGAATTTATATGTAAAAGAAAAGAATAAAATTCACAAGGGTTAATGAAATATTATTTAGTTGATAGTCATATGTAATTGGACTATGTGAACGCGAGTAAGACATAACTGTACACTTAGCTACATTTAGCATTAAATTATTAGTTGAACACCATTGATCTAGCTACATTAAATTATTTTGCAAATGAATTGTATCCTGGGTACTATTTACTACTGAGAATGTCATCAGCGTATAGCAAAAATTCTCAATTTAGCACATCACATACGCTGTTCACATAAATTAAAAACATTAAAGGACCAAGATTGGAACCCTGCGGTACCCCACTACTGGCTAATGTCATCAGCGTATAGCAAAAATTCACAATTTAGCACGTCACATACGCTGTTCACATAAATTAAAAACATTAAAGGACCAAGATTGGAACCCTGCGGCACCCCACTACTGGCTAAATACATTTTTGATTTTTCTCCCATGTAGGAATCAAATTGTTGTCTCATATTTAGGTACGATGATATTAACGTGTAGCATCGGTAATATCATCGTACTGTTACCGGCGTTTTACCGAAAACGTCGTTTTTTTGATTATTTTAATTCACATTCGCGAAAACATCGGACTCCAATTTGTTTTGCTCATTTCATTTACATAATCATTAATATTCAAATGACTCAAGTTCGCACCAACTTTATTGTCCTTTTGTATAATTTTCTTCTTTGTAAATATTTGTAAATACGTTATTATCCCCCAATAAACAAGGCAACGGCTTACGACTGTTTACGACCGCCATAAACCTTGGGACGCGTAGGGGCGGGTTCCAGCGTTACGGCACCCCGAACAATCCCGCTGCGGCATAATCCCCAGACAAAGGGTACTGGGGAGAATCCAGGAGGGGCTGAAAAACCAACATCTGGCTGCCAACCATCATCGCCAGTCGGATCGCCAGAAAGGATCGCGGTTTCAGGTAAATCCGCGAAACCGTCCCTTTCTGACAATTAGGCATCCGCGCATCCGCGTTTCCACCACCACCACCCCCACCAGTGGTGAGGGTTGGTAGAATCGGTGGTTGGAAAGAAGCTGTCGAAATCAGAAGATAACAGTTAGTTATCATCATTCAGTAAAGCATCATCGTCAGTTAGTTATCATCATTCAGTAAAGCATCATCGTCAGTCAGTTGTCATCATCCAGAAAAACATCATCATTAGTGAACAATCAGTGATCATTAAACATAGACATCATCACTCAGCCAGAGAGCAACATCATCGTAACCCTTCGAGTCCGAACACCGTCACTCCCAGGAACCGCAAGTCGTAAGTCGTTGCCAACCCCCTTCTTATATTATTGTTTTTTTGTAAATACAGTGAAATGTAATAAATGTATATACATATATATACCATCACATTTTATTTGATTTAATAACCTGAGCTATCGGAGGTGTTAGGGGAGAACGTCAACCTTCTCAAATTTAGTCTCATGAATTCCGTTTTGACGTTCTCGCACCCCGTAACAGTACTAATATCATATTTTTCAAGTCGGCTGATAAGAATATTATGCGATATTCTATCGAATGCTTTAATCAAGTCGGTATACAAAACATCCACTTGATTCCCACGTTCCAAATTATCAGCTATAAATTGGGTCATGTTTAGTAAGTTACTTTGAGTAGATTTTTTCTCATAAACCCGTGTTGCTTTATGCTGAATGAAATTATATATTACCTTTACTAAACTCAGCTGCGACATTCGCTGTTATTTCGTTTTTTTTACATAAAATTGTATTGTTGCAATTGTTGGAATTGGTCTACCGTCAAATTATACGGAAATAAACCATAAACTATTTCCAGCATAAAACATTTTATACAAATAGAAAAGAGTATTCATTCACTTGGCCACAGTTATTTAAATATATTAAATAAAATATTTTAATAATGAAAACTCATTCGTTTATATAAATCGAATTCATTTTGTAATATTTACATAATCTGACTGAAAATAAGTATTTTATTTTGACGTTTTACAGCATAGAATTAAGTAATTCCTGTACTGTGCATCATAGTAGGCTACTACCAATATTCACTAAAACGAATCTGGAAAATATATTTCCAACGTGTCAATATTTTTGAACTCTTCGTTAGAGTAATAGTAAAATGAATCACAAAATAGAAAGACTGTTATTCCTTACTTCGTGTCTCGAAATGTACTTCTAACATAAATATAAAAAGTGAAGTAAGGAATAACAGTCTTTCTATTTTTTGATCAATCACTTCACGTAAACTCGAAAATATACAGTTAAGATGAATCAGTATACCAATAAACCATAAGTTTGTTACCAAGTGTTCCAAAATATTCACTCCTTATGTTTCATGTTGAGAATTCAATAAATTATTCTTTTCGTAGTTTTAATTTTAAATTGAAAATTTTCCATAGGATTTGTCTTTGTTGCTTGATCGTTGATTGCTTTTTTGCAATTTGTGATTTTTTTGCATGCTACAAATCTTTATTATATTGTTGTTGTTTCTTAGATTTTTATAACTAGCATATATATTTTTATTATTATTTTTAACAGTCGACAGAGAAGTTTAATATTACTTTTAATTTTTAGAATTAATTATATATATTCAAATTGTCTATTATATTGTGTTTCTTTGAACAATAGTGATTGATTAAAAATGTTTATTAAAATCGTCGAAATAATGTTCCCAATATTTAATTTTTTGTAAAAATATAGAAATTACTTCTATAAGAATTTAAAAATTGTGAAGATTATTTCGACGATTTTAATAAACATTTTTAATCATTATTTTTGATAAACAAAATTTTGTCGACTTTTTGTTTTTCATTTATTCCGCGATATTTAACATTATGTTTTTTTTTTCCTTTTATCTTTTAACCTGAAAGAAAACATATTTTTTTACCAAAATATGTTCTTAAAGAAAAAAGAAAAATTTATATCGCGGAATAAATGAACAATCGACAAAAATAATAAATAAAAATGTTTATTAAAATCATCGAAATAATCTTCCGAATATTTATATTCTTCTAAAAGTAATTTCTATTATTTAATAAGAATTTAAAAATTGGGAATGTTTGTTCTGTCATTTTCATTTAAAATTTATTTACCAAGAAGAGATCGTTTTAGACCAAATTTCTGAGAAAAGGGCAAACATTCGCAATTTTGAAATTCTCTTGAAAGTAATTTTAAAAATGTTTGCTCAATTTTTACCATTTTTTCGCTATAACATTTTTTTTTTGTTAATTGTAAATTCTACGGAAAGTAATTTACAATGTATTAAAACATTTGTTCTTTTTTTGCTATAACTATTTTTTGTGGATAAAATCGCTGGAGAAAATCTCCGGCACGGATGGCGTAAGGCCGCGTTTATAGTAGAGCAATCTATGCTAGATCCGATCCTAGCAGCAGAGTGTAATTTAAGATGTGCACGCACATGTGTATTTATCTATTTAGAATTTCCTGTGTGTGCACACTAAATATAACCTCCTTCGAGGTATGATGCAACTAGCATATAGCATCGAGCTGCTCCACTATAAATGGGGCCTAACACAGCTCGGTCTGGGGAGCAAGTGGACACTAACCTTGTCAGAGGGTTGATGAACAACACCTGTGATAAAAACTATTAAATGGTGGAGCCGGAGTGAAAATATACGTACTATACTAAGTTTAGGTGTGTAGGTAGGAAAAAGATTGACAAGCGCATTCGAGATGGGAATATTCGTAACTATTTTTAAATAACACCGAACACACACACACACACACACATACACATATATATATATATATTAGAACGAAAACATTTCAAACATTTCATTACATATTGTAGATTTAGATCAGAATGTTACTTGAATGTTTGCTCTGTCTTTTCTTTTCTTCAAAATTAATGGCGTGAGAAGAGATGATTCTTTTTTACTAGCTAGCGTAGCTAATACGACAACTGATTAAAAGTCACCAAAAATGTTAAAAAAAAAAATAAAACTAACAAATTTCGATAGTTTAAAAGAACGAAAAAGTAAATAATTAATTATTTAATCACTTTCTTTCCATTTGCTCTGCAATTAAGTACTTACAAAATAAGTATACAAAAATACAAATATTCATTGAAACAACTACTACCTGGGCAAATACCCACGCCGAACATTGAATTATGCAATAGATATTTGCCGTTGCATATCAGCAAAGCAAAGCAACGTTCCTTCAAATAAAAAAAAATCACACAAACAAAACTGAATATTAAATAAAATGAAACAATTTCATTATAAAACTAAATATGTTAAAAAGGCTATCTGTAGACACGTATTTCGGGATCTATCCCTCGTCAGTACAGCTTTGCCTTAAAATTTGTTCAAAAACGTACCGTTTTCTCCCGGATAGATCCCGAAACACATGTCTACAGATAGCCTTCTTATCATATTTAGTTTTGTTTGTGTGAAATTTTCCTGATTTGAAAAAAACGTTGCTTTATCAGCTTTGCTGAGATGCAACGGCAAATATCTATTGCATAACTCCACTTAAAATAAACGAAATATGTCACTACCTTTCCAATTAAATGATTAATATACTTCGATTACTTCTTTAACTTGTTTTTATTTTCTTCAATTAAATAAAATGAAATGAAACAAAGATGATTCACACATTTGCAGTTATTTAAATTACAATGAAATTAAACAAGGAAAATGTTTGGCAATGATCAATAAAATTCGATCAATCCCTTTTTCCAACTGCAAAAAATAATTACACTGTAAGTTTTACAAACATCTATTGAAACAACTACAATAGCAGTGCTTCTATGCAACAAAAATATCTATTATGTAATCCAATCTCTGGCGAGGTAAATGCTCGGGAAGTAGTTGTTTCAATAGATGTTTGTAAAACTTACACTGTAAGTATTTTTTGCAGTTGGAAAAAGGGATTGATCGAATTTTATTGATCATTGCCAAATATTTTCCTTGTTTAATTTCATTGTAATTTATTTTCTTCGTGAATTTTTACAGCCAAAATAAATTATCAGTTAATTGTTCTATATATGGTAAAAATGGCTTTTCATAAAAAAATAGGATTTTTTTTTAATAAAAACACTTTGTAAGAGTACTGGGTTGTTACGACTTGGAAAATGAAACGCAATTGGCTCACTTAGCTTCTATTCATTCTATTTATACAGAGATTTACTGATTCACTTTGTTTGTGTAACTTTAAATTTATTTTAGTGACTAGAGTTTCAACACTGTTAACTTGTAATTATGAAACTAAGGCTTAGTTAGTTTCATTTATTCATGATGTAATATTATGACAAATGCTACATTCAGCCAAAAAAGTAGAGCAATATTTAAAAAAATCTTTTTTAGACAAAGTTGATGCTGATTAAACCTTTTTGAAGAATAACTTTGTCCACTTTATATATTTGTAATTTATTTCTTCTTTTTTTTAATTAATCCGCTACATTTTATTCAATTAATTTAGGCTTTAAACGTTTTGGCCGTTTGGCCAGCTCTAAAAGGATTTTTAAATTAAATCGCAATATTTTATTTAATTATTTCGACCGTTTGACCAGTTCTAAAAGGATTATTAATTTATTTATTTTTTAATTAATTTGCAAGATTTAATTTAATTATTTTTCGCTTTAAAAGTTTTCATCGGTTGGCCAGTTTTAAAAGGATAAATTTATTATTATTATTATTATTATTTTAATATATAGAAGATCGTTATTTCTGAGAGATACATTAAATTACATTAAAATATTTACAACATTACAATCATAAACATCTAGTTAAGCCTCAGAAAATCGACCATCGGTCTTTCTGCCAATATTATATATACAAACATCTTTATTCCCAAAGTATAGATACATATTTAATTCAATATACAATGCATGAAACAATTTAAAACAAATATATATTTTTAAGAGAAACAGCTATCGACCGGAGGTCTGCCTATATTATTTTAATTAATTCCCAATATTTTATTCAAGTATTTTGGGCCAATTAAACTTAAATTATCATTTTGTTGCATCAATTTTGGGACAATTGTAAGAAAGTGAAATTAACTTGCAAGGAACGTATTGACTTTTCAATTTAGAAGGCCCTGGCTTCGAGGTATTTAAAAAACACTGGCTCCCTCTTGCGTGCACACGCAGTTATTATTAACGTCATTTATTTGAAACGTTCACGAAATCAATCAACGTCGTTGAATCAATGTTGATCAAACTTGAAACGCATAGCGCAAGAGTGAAAGGCCTCTCCTTCCACAACCGCCAACCATGGATCCTTGCCGGCCTCCATTCGGGCCTAATCCAAATCTGGGACTACCGTTCCAATATTCCCGTAGAAACTTTCCAAGAACACACAGGCCCAGTCAGGACCGTAAACTTCCACAACCGGCAGCCGCTTTTTGTATCAGGAGGAGATGATCAAAAAGTGAAAGTTTGGAACTACAAATCGAAGAAATCCCTCTTCACGCTTTACGGACATTTCGATTACGTGCGCGTCGCCGTTTTCCACAAGGACCACCCGTGGATAGCCTCTTGTTCGGATGATCAGAGTATTAAAGTTTGGAACTGGCAGGGGAGGAGCTGTTTGGCGACGCTGACCGGGCACAATCACTACGTTATGTGCGTGGAGTTTCATCCAGAAGAAGATTTGCTTTTGAGTGCTTCGTTGGATCAGACAATCCGGATTTGGGATTTAAATGGGTTGAAAACGTCTAATGGGGGGTTTTTGCGGGTGACTCTCAACGGGCACGCCAGCGGAGTGAACTGGGCCTCCTTCCATCAAAACCTCGCTTTGGTGATTTCAGGAGGCGACGACAACCTCGTGAAGCTGTGGAGGTACGAGGGGGATAAAGCGTGGGAGGTTTCGTGTTTTAGAAACCACCACAAAAACGTGTCTTCGGTTGGTTTTTGCAGAAATCAAGATTTGGCGGTTTCCGTAAGTGAGGATAAGACTATAAAAATATGGGATTTGATTACGAAAAATTGCGTTTACACTCATCGGAGAGTGAACGATCGCTTTTGGATCCTAGCGGAGCATCCCGAGCAGAGGATCTTCGCCGCTGGGCATGATTCCGGTTTGCTGGTGTTTAAGTTTGAAAAAGAACGGCCTGTTTGTTGCATCGCGCACGATTCCCTGTTTTACGTAAAGGATAAAGCTATTAGAAAATACAGCTTTGAAACGCGTAAGGACATGCAAATTCTACCCCTAATTAATCACCAATGGAAAAAATCAATACTCAGCATTTCCGTGAATAAAACAAAGGAATTTATTTTAATCACTTTCGAAACGAAAAACGGGAACTTTTACGAAATGCGCGATTTAATAGAAGGGAAAACATACCTACATCTCTGCGGCGTTGTTGCGAAATTTTTCGACACAAAATCCTTCGCCGCTATTGAAAACAACCGTCGCGTCAGTCTTTACATTATCCAAAAAAACGACATTAAGAAACTCACAACTGGAATCACAACTGATTTTATTTACACAAATCCGTTTAAAAATTCACTAATCACACGCAATGAAGAACGTCTCGTTTTCTACAAACTCACAGATCAAGACGTCTTGGGTTATCTTGCTGCCTCTCTTGAAACCAATGAGGATGATAAGGGAAATAAGAGCAAAATGGAATTTTGTAGCCAGCTGATTAAAAAACACTTGAGCTCTTTTTATCAGAATCAACATTCTAACACGAAAATTAATCCTCAAAAAGGTACAGAAATTGCTCCATTTTATGAAGATGGTGAAGAAATAAGTGATCCTACTAAATTTGACGCTCTTTCAACAAGACTTTCCAGTTACTTTAATTTACATATGGCGTTTATTCAAGCGGATGGAAACGAATCCTCGAGAAGTTTTGTTACGAATAATTCGTTTGATGAAACCACTCGAAGTCAAGTTACTACAAATAATTCTTTTGATGACAGCGATGGAAATCAATTTGGTAAGACTAATACTTTATATAATAGTAATGAAAATCAATTTGTCAAAAATCGTGCTCTTGATAATAACGAAATTGATTTTCAGAAATTTATTAAAAATAATCTTTTTGATAATAACAATACAAGTAAAAGTATTAAATAAAAATGATTTGAAAATAATTAATAAATTATTTCCACATTTACTGTTTTCTATGTATACAAGTAAAAGTGTTACAAATAATAGAAAAAGGATTTATTGAATTGGTCACAGTTATTTAAATAACTTAAACAAAAAGTATTTGAAAATAATTAATTAATAAATTATTTTCTCCTTTTTTGCTACTTTTGTTTTTATGACATAATGACTTATGTTACATAAGTACTTTAACAAATGTGTTACAAATAATTCTCTTGATTATGGCAGAAAGGTTACTGGCCGATAATCATTTATCAAAATAAAAATTTACTATTTAATGTATTATTTTAAACTATTGTACAAACGTATGATAACAAAGATTTTTTTCTCTTGATTAATCCGAAAATAATTTGTTACAATAATTCTCTTGAAGGCAAAAATGGAAACCAATTTAGTAAAAATAATTCTTTAAATAATAAAGAAAGTAATTTTACCACAAATAATTCTTTTGATAATAATGTTGGTACTGATTGCGAAAGAGTGTGAAGGAACGAAAGAAATGATGAATAAAAGATGGTTGGTTGTGAATGTAGAAAAGGCGAAATGGATGAGGTTCAGAAATAGAGGAAGAGAGGGGAGAATGAAAGAATTGACATGGAAGGGAATGATAATAGAAAGGGTGAAAGAGTTCAAATATTTAGGGTTTGTGTTTAGTGAATGTGGGGGTTACAGTAAGCACGCCAGATATGTCCAAGGAAAAGCAAGGAAGGCATGGACTGTAATAATGGAAAAATGGGGAAAGTGGCTTGGTGGAAATTTCCAAATGGGGTGCAAACTGTGAGATGTGTTTGTGAAGGCAATAATGATGTATGGTGTGGAAATATGGGGTATAAAAGCGTATGAGTGCTCAGAGAGAGAGCAGCTCGTTTTCTTAAGGCAGTTTTTGGAAGTGGAAAAGTTCATCCCGAAATATATTCTGCTTCAGGAAACGAATAGGGCAAGTATGCATAGGAGAGTAGGGAAAGGGTAGTGAAGTATGAAATAAAAGCGAGTGTATTAGAGAATGATAGGTTAGTTAGATAGAAATGATAGAGTATAAAGGATGGGGATAGTGAATGGAGAAAGGATAGAAGGAAATGTACGAGAGAGCGGGAATGTCGGAAATTGTAGTAAATGAGTCGCTGGAAATGGGAATAGATGTAGTTGGATGGGTGAAAGAGAAGTTGATGGAAGTGGAAGTACAAGAGAAACAGGGAGCGATAGAGAAAAGCAATTATAACCGCTTGCATGAAAGATGGCAGGTGCATGCGGGTATGCATGGATATTTGCAAGATTGTAGATTAAGTAAGGAAGAAAAGAGAACGATGGCTAGGACAAGATGTGGATCGGATGAAAGAGGTAGAAAAGTATGAATGGGACAGAGACATGTCCCAGAAAAGTATGGATGGGACAGAGATTTGTCCTATCCATATTTTTCGGGAAATGGAAGAGATCCGTAGGACCATGTAGGGGTATGTGGATGAGCGAGATTGGAGCTGGCGTAAAAATTCTGACGAGACTAGAGTGGGATAGAAGAAGAGAAATAAGTTATGTTTTTATTGGGTTTTGTTAAGTATATGCCAATATAGGTTTTTTTAAATAACGTTGGAAATCGATTTCTTAAAAATAATCCTTTTGGTAATAAATATAGTAGTAAAAGTGTTAGAAATAATCCTCTATTTCATTGTGTTTGGAAGTCAATTTGTTACAAATAATCTTAATATTAACAATGAAAGTCAACTTGGTTTTCTTGATTATAACGAAGGAAATCGTTTCCTTGCGAATAATCCTCTCGATTATATTATTTATTTATTCATTTATTTTTTCCCCGACACCAATTGGTAAAAGGGGACATCGATTATATATATATATATATATATATATATATATTCGTGTGGGTGGTACGTATTAAAGAGTGTCGGGTTTCGATTTCGACTACCAATTAAAACCCCTACACTATTTCATGTCCAACTCAGATCTGTTTGTTTGTCACATTACCACAAATTAGGCCTAGTCTACCTATTATCCAGGTATCTTTTTCTGTCTTCGTCGTGTTTTGTCCTAAGAATATCCTGTATGAATGTCGTTATTAACTGCCATTTCTCTTCACTGCTAACCATTTTAACAATAATATTATCCGGTGAAATTCTTCCTATAAATCTTTCTAGGGTAATTCTATTTGAGGTCCATCTTTCACAGAAAACGAACGTGTGTTCCGCGTCATCTCTATTATGGCCAGTCTTGTATATACTCTGGATATTCTACTCCTATTTATAATAGCTTGTAATACTCGAATCATTGTCAAAATAATTTATTTTTTAATGCTTCTTTAAAAACGATAGATTTTGCTTAACTATGTATATGCATCAATTATTCTTTGTTGTCCCATCTCTGTGCAAAGTATACAACACTTTTGAGCTACAAAATTATTGCCTATATATCCATCTTTGTCGCATTTGAAACATAAATTAAGTCTAGCTGGTCCTTTACAGTCTCTGGAAATACAGCCATAGCCAATATATCTTGGAACTGTGATCCTAGGTCTTATTCTGCAATTCACTAAAGGAACTATAATTTAACTTATTTTAATAAAACCAGCTTTACTGTTTTATCGCCTTTTTATTCCTCTTTTCAAATTTTGAAAATGAAAATCTAAATATCATCTTCAAGTTCTTTTTTTTTAAATTTCATAATTTAATAAACTCCACAATGATATAAGGAAAAACAACGAACCCATTTTTAAGCAAATACATTAACACAAAACAAACTTTGATTGCATTCAAAATCGGGAAAGTTTTGTAAGAACAGATAAAACGAATTTTGATTTAAAGAACAATTGTGATCACGTATACAATATACCACACGACCAAAATCAACCAGCATATTATAGGATGGCACCTTAGTTTTACACACCCCTAAAAATAAACTGCTTTTAAATAATACGCATGCCTTAGGAAAAGGGAAATTTATTAGAAACAAATGTTAAAGAAAACAAATTTTATTCATAATTCATATGAATTAAGAAAAACGATTTTTGAGAAAGATAAAAAGAATTTATTTGCTTCAAGAAGCAAAAAAAATTGCAAATACAAAGCTCCAAATAAATGTAATAATAAATGTTGTTTTTTAGATAAGAAAGAGATAGATTTATCTAGAATGAATGTCCTGGGAAGTAGCTTCAAAGGAAATGTTGATTCTTTTGCACAAGATAAAACTTCTATTTGGAATAGAGACAACGGTTCCCTTTTGAATAAAAAAGATAAAGCTTCCATTTTGAATAAACAAGATGGAAGGAACTTGAGTCAATTGGATGCTATTGGAAATTCGAATCTCGATTTGGATGAAATCACAAAAGATTCTGCTCTGCATAAAAGCGGCCTTAATTTATCTTCAATAGATGTTCCCGGAAATAGCTGCAAAGGGAATTTAAATTTTCCACAAGACAAAATTTTAGCAGCTTCTAGTTGGAATAAAGAAATGGAAAGAAACTTACCTGATTTGAATACTGCGGAAAATTTCATCAAAGGTAAAGTTAATTTCAAGAATTTCTTCAAATAATACAAAATGAAATAATTCAGGGAGATCAATCAATCTCCCTGAAGATGACCAATGGTCAAAAATGTTTCACCACGGGTTAAGTAAGAAATTAATTAAACATATACGAAATAATTTAAATTAAATAAAAAGAATTTGAAAATAATAAATTATTCTCTCTTTAGCTACTGTAATATTTAGACTTATGTTACATAAGTAATTTAAAACAAATATTCAATAATAGACAAATGCTGTTGCTTAATAATAACATTTATTAATTATTTTCAAATTATTTTTATTAAATAACTGTGATAATATGAATAAATCCTTTATTCTATTATTAGGAAATACTTTGCTTGGGGTTGATGTTCTTAAAGGAGAAATTACAAATTATGAATTAAATAAAAGTTCTACGGCTTTGAAGAATAATGAAAGAAGAACGGGAAGCAATATTGTAGAAGATAAAAGTTTGCACAAAAACTCTGATCGAATGGAGAAATTTAATGCTGGGGATTTTCTGAAAGAAGAAAGCACTGCGAGTAACAATTACAAATTAGAGAATATATCAATACAGAATGTTGATAAATTAAGCATGTATACCAAGGAACGGACAACGAATTTTCCTAGAGAAGATTTTATGAGAAGAAATAAAACAAATGCTGATGTAATGAACGTTTACGATCGTAATCCAGAAAGTTTTGCGAAAATAAATAAAGCAATTGATTGCGATGAAAATCCAGAAAGTTTTATGAGAACAAATTTTGATTTAAAAAGCATTTGCGATCAAAATTCACGTAGTTTTGCGAGAAAAAATGAACCAAACTTAAATTTAATTAATTGCGATGGAAATCCAAAGAGCGTTATGGGAACAAGTAAAACAAATTCTAATTTATTGAGCAATTTCGATCAAAATTCAGGCAGTTTTGCGAAAACAAATAAAGCAAACTCTGATTTAGCTTACGATCAGAATCCAGAAAGCTTTACCAGATCAAATTACATAAATTCTGATTTAATAAACAATTGCGATCAAAACGCAGGCGGTTTTGTGAGAACAAATAAAGCAAATTTTGATGTAATGAATGAAAATCCCATGATTTCTAAAGTTGATGCAAATAAACCAAAGAAAGTCTCACTAGTTGGAAAAATCAGGATAAAACAGTGTAAATTCGCGATTTGGTCAAACGATTACAGCCGGGTTGTTCTAATCTCCCGGAACCAACTTTTGTTCTGCGAAGAAGACTTGCAAGAAACGGGTTCGATTAAAGAACGCCACAAAATCAAATCCGGAGCTTGGGACGGAAACTGGTGCTTCATCTATACCACCACGCACCATTTAAAATATTCCCTAACAACAGGCCAGAGCGGGATAATCCGGACTTTAGACGTCCCGATTTATTTAATCAAAGTAGAAAAGGGGAGGATCCACTGTTTCGACAAGAACAGCCGGATTAAGATCTTCAGCGTCGATCCGACGGAGTATTTATTCAAGCTGGCGCTTTGCAGGGGAAATACGGAGGATATTTTGGATGTGTTTCGGAATAAGAAATTGGTGGGGCAGTCGATAATTTCTTATTTGGATGAAAACGGCTTCACCGGAGTTGCGCTGGAGTTCGTCAGGGATCCCTCCACGACTTTCCACCTGGCGTTGAAAATCGGGAAAATGCGGCTGGCTTTGAAAGCCGCTTGCGATTTAAATTGCAAGGAAATTTGGTTGAGGTTAGCGACTGAAGCGCTTCAATGGGGGTTTTTGGATGTTGCCGAAATTGCTTATCAGAAAGGTGGTTTTCTGGATAAGTTGTTGTTTTTATATCTAATCTCAGGAAATTTTGATAAAATACGCAGATTAATTAAAGAAAGCGATTTGCACAAAAACGGAAGGAATCAAGATGGATTAGAAAATGCAAATTTTCATGAAATTAATTTGATTGCAAAAACAAGACACTTTAATGGAAAAACTGAGAACATTTCCAGAAACTACCATTTTGGATTACTTTTAGGTGATATAAATTTAAGAATACAATCTCTACTGAAAGCAAGAAAAAACAACTTAGCTCAATTAACAGCAGTTTTACACAATTCCCCAGATACAGTCGAAAATACGGCAAGTGATTCTTCCGGAGAAACCAAAATAAACGAAAGCGATTACTCAAAAGAATCAAATAAAAATATTGGGGATAATTCAAGTGGTAATGCTCAGAAATTGAATTATCCTGAATTTCAGGAGCGTTTCATCGATGAATCAAATATTTCTTTCAAGTCAGCAAGACGTGTTTTTTCCTCCGAAGAACTCGCAATTTCTTCAAAAGTAAATTTGGATATATTTGGCCTTAGGATCAATAAGGGTGGAGCGAAATTTTTTAGATCGCCACCGCCTATACAGAAATTGCAAAATTGGCCACTGTTACATACAAATGTTTGAAATAATTTTTGTAATTGAGAATATCATTAAATATAAAAAAGAATCTTATTATTTATTATTCACTTAATTATAATTTAAACATTATTATGTTAATAAATAAAATATATTTAATATTGTAGTTGGTTATTTTATTAAATGAATTTCGTTTCCTGTTTTCATAAACAGGACAAATTCGCATTCCTTTAGTGGACGAAACAACGATTCTCAGTCGTCTAAGTTGTAGACCCAAATTATTGACGACGCTATATGAAATAGATAGATGCAATAGATGGCGTTTCCAATTATTTGTTAATTTTATAATGACTCGAGCTTCGACAATAAGAATTAAATGTGCCTCAAAATTGATTAAAATTTGTCGCGCCACTATTTCGAAACAATCGGGCGACGGAAAAAAACCGCACAATTATATGAAAATTTTATAAGAGACAAAAGTTATAAGGTTTAATAGATTGTATCTAACACTGTCACTGTCACTGGTCGTGGAAGGTAAAGTCGGCGAATATAATTCGTGGTTAAACGGGAGTAAAATTTGTCATACAGATTCGTGTATGAATTGAAATAAAAAATTATCGTGAATAATTTTAGATTTGTATAGTGATCATAACTAAAATAAAAATAAACGAGACATCCTATCGGCCAAAATCTTTCTACTATAAATATTTCTAGCGTAAATATTTTCGCTTTGTATTGTTTTTAATTAAATTATTTCTAATTAGAATTGCAAAAAAATATATATAAAAACGCATGTTTGCAGGAACAAAGTATTTTTTTAATAAAATCTGCTTATTAGCATTCTGGAAGTGAATAAGCAGCAAAAAATGTTAAGGTTAGCGTTTTCAGCGAACCCTCCGCTAACAAACCCTGTTATTATATTCAGCTAATTCCCTTTTGAGGGTTTGTTACTTACTAAAAGATATTTTCCCCTTTTTTTAACACAAGCAAAACACGCGTTTAGAATTAAAATTAATTAAAAAATATTCCACAAACACTCTAATTCCATCGACAAAATATATTAGAATAGCATGTCATTGGCACTTGCCGTGCCGCTGCCGGCGAAAGGATATTACTGTGTGTGTGAGGTGGGGTGGGTGTTTGCATTACCGAATTAACTCAGCGAAAGGGGTTGTGTTTATTCGGCTTGCTTTCAAATTAGAACGTGTCGAGGAAACGGCGGCTCGCATCGAGCTCTCCGGGAAATGCAACTACAACGGTTTATTGTTCCATTAGTACAATATACACTCTGAGCTATTAAGATTAACAATGAATACCGTGATACCGCCTATGTTCCTCCGGAGTCCCAACCTTCCCTTCCTCGGCGTCCCTTTTTGTTCAATTGCCACTAATGCGAGATTATACCGTTTAATTAAACTCAAGAATTTCGGATCATCGTTTAATCTAAATATAATTACAACAGGAAAGATGTATTTAAGTAAAAAAAAATCGAATTATAATTACAAATGGGAATGTTTATTAAAGTTAAACAAAAATAATCAAAATAAGTTTTATTATCACACATATAATTGGAGAGATAACATAAACCCACATCTTTTAATGATAATAATAAAGTATTATTTACTTCACTCTACGAAGCTGTATGTCTATCAGATAACAATTATAAGCTACTATACGCAATCGAACAACCACTACAATTAAATATATTAGGTTGTCAAGTATGAAATGGAGCCAAGTTCATGTTATTTATTTCATAATAAATTAAAGACGACGCAAGCGCCACCTTTTGCCTAATTTCAAGTCTACAAGGTAGGAGACCGAGGATCATTGTTCCGTTCATTAAATATTATTTACTTCAATTGCACATAACCTCATTTAGACGAAGTATCTAAGCATAATTTGTTATTTCGTGTGAAATTTACATACTTTCCTCTTATTAAGGCATATTTTAGTTTGAAAAGAAATGCATTTTTGTATAGGCTATTAAGAAAGACCATGGAAATCATCTAAATTCGTGTGTTGATAAAGTATGAGTTCCACCGTAGAACCACAACACGGCAGGCAATCGCCAATATCAATAGTGTGTTCGGCATTCAAGTGGCTACAAAGGCGATTGTAGTCCGTTGGTTTAAGAAATTTTGTTCGAGAGATTTCGACCTGTCTAATGAACCGCGTGGTCGGCCCAAGATTCAGATGGATAATGACGTCCTGAAAACCACTGTGGATGCAAATTCCAGCCAAAGTGCACGTAAATTATCATTAATGTACAATGTATCAAAGCAAACAATCTTGACTCATTTGGCACAAATCGGTAAAGTGAAAAAGCTGGACAAGTGGATGCCGCATGAATTGACTAATGCACAGAAGGAACGAATACTCGATGTATGCCTTTCTCGCAAAAAGCCGAACGATTTTTTAATCAAATCGTTACGTGCGATGAAAAATGGATCATGTCCGATAATCGTAAGTGTTCATCGCAATGGTTGGGCACAGATGAACTACCAAAACACTGCCCGAAAAAAGACATCCCCCAGAAGAAGCTGATGGTTATTATTTGGTGATCTGGCTCAGGTGTTATTCACCACAGCTTAATGGAACCTGGCCAATCGATCGAATCGACGAAATTATGAGAAATCTTGCGATTTAACAGCCAAAATTAATTAATCGGATGAATCCAATTCATCTGCACGACAACGCTCAACCACATATAACACGATCTGGCGAGTACGGTGGGCGAGGGAAAGTTTTCAACTTCAACTCCTGTAGCTTTAAAACGCTCAATCGTATGATATGTGGTTGAGCGTTTTAAAGCTACAGGAGTTGAAGTTGAAAACTTTCCCTCGCCCACGCTCAATCGTATGATGTGTGGTTGAGCGTTTTAAAGCTACAGGAGTTGAAGTTGAAAACTTTCCCTCGCCCACCGTACTCGCCAGACCTTACAAGTGAAACAAGTGATAGTGACTGGCACTATAAAAAAATCAATTACGCGCAGTCTGTCAAAATAGCGTTTCAATAATTCATCGACTCCCCTGATTTATTCCTTTGCTGCAGAAACCTATTCTGCAGCAAAGGAATAAAATGGCAAAAATGTATCGATAATATGGGTCCATACTTTGATTAAAAATAAAAAGTTTTTTATTGGAAATAAAACAAATTCAATTATGAGCATTTTTTGCTCCATTTCATACTTGACAACCTGATAGGTTATTAAAAATGGAAAATGCAAGCTTGGATTAGAAAATCACTACATGGGCTAGGTACCGCCTAGCCATGACTTTGTCGATCAGAAAGCGTCGAATAAATGGCTAACTCAGGCTTACATGTTCATTGAAACGGAGGGCTTCATGATCACGATTCAAGTTATAGCTACAAAGAACTACCGCAAATTTATAATGAAGGAGGTAAATATTGTAGACAGCTGCAGGAGATGCCAGAACACATCAGAATTGAATTGAAGTTTTAGGGCGCTTCGACAACATTGGTCATTTGCGCCCTAGAACGCGTCAGAAACCATACATTACTGCTGCATGTGCAATATTGGCACCTACAAGCTCCCTACAAAGACACAACCAGGTGGCTAGTATAATACATACAAAAACTAGCTGCATTAAATAATGATAAAACCAACCAGATAACGTCCTTGGAAAATGTCACACAAGTTATACTGGAACCGAAGCATAATAACAGACAAGAGCATACCTTACAATAATCTAGACGAGTGATGTCTAGATAAACAGACAGATATAACATACCTTATAGATATCGTCATTCCAAATACTCAAACATGCAGGCTCGTGGCAGGAAAAAATAACTAGTACAAATCCCTGGCATATACAGACAAATTTAGTAATATGTGTAAACAGAAAGAGGTATATATCTTTCTTTCTTTCTTTCTTTCTTAATCTTATCCTCTTTTACCCCTATTGGGTGTCGAGGGTAATAATCTTACAAGTTGTAATATCATCAACAGGAGTAATACTGAAGAAATTACACACCTTACTAAAACTTAAGCTGCCTCCACATACCTACTTGCAACTTCAAAAGTCTGTTGTACTAAACACCTCGGCAATAGTTCGTTCATACCTTAATCTCCCTCTATAACCACTGCTCACTTGTTTTAAACCGTGACCATTTACTGACCGTCAATTAAAAAGACAAGCTGAATCAAATTATATTAATAATATCTTCACTTGTCCAACAGGTTAACCTAATTACACAAGAAAAATGTGAATACGTAATAAGACGAAAAATACATATAAATAAATGAAGGAGTAAACAAAACTAAATAAAAATGTCACAAAATTGTCTTTCCGCGCACTTACACAATACAGTCACTGGTGAACGTTGCAATACATTGATATATGCTAATGCTAATCTATATGTTCATGTAAACGTGTAGGTTTGACAGGAACATTGAATAGGACACTGGTGGGAATTTCAGTGCAGTCGATTTCTTCATCTAAACGTATCTTCACAAAAGTTTTAGATCGTGTTGGCGAGGGACTCTATTTTGTGACTCTGAAGAAGATCTTTTGTAAGTGACATCGTCAACAATTCGTTTCTACAAGGTAGACGACCGAGAATCGTTATTTCGTCCACTAAATTAA
Organism: Philonthus spinipes; assembly: GCA_963082785.1. Taxonomy (NCBI): domain Eukaryota; kingdom Metazoa; phylum Arthropoda; class Insecta; order Coleoptera; family Staphylinidae; genus Philonthus; species Philonthus spinipes. The sequence goes on from OY720314.1 coordinate 8,488,804, forward strand.
GACGACGGGAAATCGTTGTTTCATCCACTAAAGGAAGACGAATTTATCCTGTTTATGAGACCAGGAAACGAAATGCATTTAACGTCATGATGATTTTGACCGTTACTATAGTAATAGTTTCATATAAATAATAATAATTTACCTGGTATTAATGTTACTTCTATTAACTCCGACGATATTTAATATCCATTTGTCAACTGAGTAATACTATGTCCTGCGGCGCAGATGGAATTCCAAGCTTCTTAATAAAAGACACTAATTTCTGCTAATAAAACCCCTCGAAACAATTTTCAGTCTCATTCTAAAATCCTCTACATTTCCGTCAGCTTGGAAAGTATCAAAAATATGCCCAGTGCTTAAGTCGGGTGATTCTAGGGATGTCGGTAACTATAGACCCATTGCATTTTTGTAAAATTTCGCAAAAGTTTTTGAAATAGTTATTTATAATAAAATCTATCCAAAGGTTAAACACTATATCTCCACAAATCAACATGGTTTCATGGAAAGTAGATCTACGATGAGCAATTTGTGTTGCTTTGGTGAATATGTCTGCAGTGAACTCGACCGTAAGGGTCAGATTGACTGTATTTATACGGATTTTGCTAAGGCTTTCGACCGTGTTGATCACACTATACTATTAAAAAAGCTTGATAATTTTGGATTTCATGTCAACTTAATTAACTTATTCAAATCTTATTTATCTAACCGCCATCTCTATGTTTCAATAAATGGTTTCTCATCTAAAATGTTTGTTGCTCGTTCGGAGGTACCTCAAGGATCCAATTTTGGCCCATTATTGTTCCTTCTCTTTGTTAATAACCTAAGTGCTTTACTGGATTGTAACCATTTACTATTTGCCGATGATCTTAAAATATTTTCTAATGTTGACACAGTTTCTTGATATCTACATTTACAAAATATGCTTGATTTAATTAATGAATGGTGGTGTGTTAATTATTTAACTCTAAACATAGCTAAATGTAAAGTAGTTACTTATTCACGCACGTAGCAGTTAAGCGCTTTACGAAAGCGGTTTTCCTGAACGGTACCGCTTTATGCGTGGCGCTGTAAAGCATATATTTTTTCCGCTTGATCGCTTTTCAAGCTGTGCAGCTATAAACAAAACGGCCATATTTTCGTGAACGTCCTTAACATCGAAAGCGTGTTCAGGGAACATCAAGCGTTTTGCGCTGTACCGCTACATGTCAAAAAATTCCCTGAACGCGACCAATATTATTCACATATAATATTGGAAATCAACCTTTAGAAGAACTAACAACTTTTAAACACCTTGGTGTCACTTTTGATTCTCACTTTAATTTCAAAAATCACTATAATTCAATAATTTGCAAAGCCAACAGAACTCTCGGGTTTATCATTCGTAACACTAGGTCTTTTAAAAATATTGAAGTTCTAAAAGTTCTATATAATTCATATGTACGATCTATACTGGAATACGGTTCGATTATCTGGAATCCAATATATCATACTCATAAGCAATCACTTGAGAACATTCAACGTAAATTCTACAAGTACTTGTGGTATAAAAAGCATGGAATATATCCTCCGCAGGGTTTTAACAATGACTTACTTTTGAATGAGTTTGATGCTGTCTCACTACTAACACAGAGAAATACACTAGGTCAAGTATTTCTATTCAAAATCCTCCATAATATGATAGATTGTTCCGATATATTATATAAAATTAACTTTAATGTACCTAGATTATCTAGTAGATGTTGCACGTCCTTCTATATAACTAATACACGCTCTAATATACTTGAATTCTCTCCATTGCGTCGCATCTGCCAAACTCATAATTATTTTAATTGTGACATATTTAACTTTAGTCTGAGTGAATTCAAGGCATTCCTTTCTGTAGTTGAATTTTACTTATAAGGTTATAAATACATTATTATTTAAAACGTTTGTGTCACAATTGTATTCTAATTCTTATTTTATTTCTATTTAAATATGTCATTCTTTATATTTTTATATACGTCTTATTTAATAGCACATTATTTTAAGTTTGTACTTATTGCTCTGTAATTGGGTTTTTTACCTGTTGGGTAATAAAGTTTATTATTATTAATATTATTACAACTCGAATTTTTAGGGGAATTTATTTCATTGCCAAAGAATAACACATTTTTGAAATATATAAACTTATATTATATTTATAGAAAAAATTTAATAAAATTAATCAATAGTGTTCAAATTTATTATGTTGAAATTTGTCTTGTCAATCATCCTATAAGATATAATATTGGTCATTTCATTTAAAAGAAATGAATTATGATGCTTTAAGCGGGGAAATATTGACACATTTAAAATACCTCTTGTCAAAATGAACAGATGTTAATTTTTTTAATACTAGAGGGATCTATTTCTAAAAATTCAAGATGCTGCTTGCCTGTCTATCTTATTCCTATTAGAAGTTATAGGCATTTTTCAAAACGTCTATTTGACAAATAATTTTTTAATTCAAAAACTGTAAGAGTTATTTGGACATAAATTGATATGAATGATACGTCACATGATTATTGAACACCCTATACATATGAAACTAATTTTAAAATGTGAAGTTTGGCAGTAGCTACTAATAACGTAAGTAATATTTTTTTGTATATTTCTTAATAACTGAGATATTGGACTTCATCGGAATCTTACGCCACCCTGTATATATAGTGTTTTTTATTTAATTTAGTAATGAAATACCTTTTAATTTCCTTTAAAGTTACGAAATAAGTGAGAAAGTAAATGAAATCGTATTTCATCGCTGATTTATCACTTCACATAACTAAAAACAAACAGTGACAATAAATTTAGTAAAATGTTCAACCAACATTCATCTAGCGTAACTAGGAAATGGAACGGGAAATCTAAAAAAATATATAGGGTGTTACATTTAAAATAACAAAGTTGGTAGCCATTTCCGGTACAACCGGAAGTGATAGAAAATCAAAATATTTTCGCATTCAAACGTGTAGATTTTTTTCAAAATTTTTCTCGGTCAGGAGCTTCGAAAACTTTTAATGGCCCACCCTCTATATAATAAAGATAATAAATAGATTAAATATATTAAATAAAAATGATTTGAAAAAAATTAATAAATTATTTCCACATTTATCTCTGTGACATTTTGACTTACGTTAAGTAAGTACTTTAAACAAATGTATATTAAAACAACTACTTCCCGGGCAAATACCCACGTCGGACATTGAATTACATAATGTACACCTGCTGTTACACCTCAATAAACTATTGCATAATGCAACAAATTTTTGGTCCGAGAACAATTTTTAATTTAAAAAGAACAATAAATAGTTTGTAAAAATACAGTAAATAAATATGATTTATTTGTTCAATCGGCATTCATCTATCGTTTGGAAAAATGCCGACTGCCATTTCGATTACTTGTACTCTGTACTTTTATTTAAAATTATTTTTTATATATTTGCTTATCGATTCGTGTTTTCCCATCAAAACTCTTGAAGCTTGCCGCAGCTAAAATCTTACGAAATTGTTTTGTGCGGGACTGTAGAAAAATGTCCCTTGGCTCGCTGGTTTCATCCTTTGATGTATGCACGAATAATATTATTGCATTTCAATGAAAAAATAATAAAAATAAAATTCAAAGCGGTATTTATTTAATATTTGTAGATTTTCTTTTTAATTAAAAAAAACGAGTATTCATTCACTTAATCGCAGTTATTTAAATAAATTAAATTATATGTAATTTACTTTTAGTTTAGTTTAACTAGCCATAAGTCGAATCTATTATATTATTGTAAATGGACTTCCATAAATAAATAAATAAATAAATAATTATTGTTGTATAATACAATATGTTACTGCTATGCAATAACAATAACAATTGTATAATGCAACAATTTTTGAATCGAAAAAATTTAATGGAAAAAATAACAATTAAAAAATTTAAAAAAAGTTACGTAATATAAGGCTATCTGCAGACACATGTTTCGGAATTTGATCCCCCGTCAGTATTTTTTTTTTTTAATACTAGAGTCAGTAATTAATTTTTATTTTTTGTTTTTTGCATTAAATAAAATTGTTGCATTATACAATTGTTATTGTTATGCAACAGCAAGTGTCCATTATTAGATTTGTTAAAGTACTTATGTAACATAAGTCATAATGTCATAGTAGTAAAAGAGAAAATGGTTTGTTAATTAATTATTTTCAAATTCTTTCATTTAATGTACTTACGCAATGTAAATCAATATGACACAGCTCTTTTCGACTGAAATAAGGTGATAAGTCATGTTTTGCAAAACATCTTTTAAATGAAAAACACAATTTTGAAAAAGATGTACTTACCATAATCCATTATACCAAAAAGAGTTATAAAATGAATTTGCTAGAATCATTAAAAATACACAAAACCCGCGTATGTACAGATGTTTTATAATATTGTATATATACCTGTACCTCGACACGGGTAAAAGAGGATAAATCGATGCATTAATTGTTAAGGACATCTATTTTTTTTAATTATTTTTTTAAAACACTTACGTCAAGAGAGAGAGAGAGATGTCGCAAAAGATAAATATTCATTCAATATATAAATAAAAACGTTAAGTTCTTAAGCTTTAAAACAGCTCGAAAATATTAGAGAATTCTGTATAAAATAAATAAATTAGCTATGCGCCTCGAGGAGGAGGTGGAGGTGTATAGTGAGTGGAATTGCTACGCAGGATCCGTGTCAGGTCTGCGGACCTCCTGGACTGCCGCCGCGGTCTTTCTCGATGCCATCGGTGGAGTTGCCCGCAGGACTGCAGTCGCCGGACGCCGAGGAATTTATTAAATAAATTAGAATTGTTCCTACGATTAGATTAAGATTAAGAAAGAAAGATATATACCTGTCAAATCTCTATTTTAAATTACTTCATGTTTGATAATGAAGAGCTAAATTTGTCGAAAGAGCAGTCGCATAAAATAAACAAAGTAATAAGTTATTGTGAAATTAAAATGTACAACGAAGTAGAAGCCTCCAAAATATATAATTTAAGGATAAAATACGAAACTATTAAGAACACGTTGTCAGATTTTGAACATAATATTTTATCAACAAGCAATCAATGATTGAATAGAAGAATGTCTGTTATCCCAAAAACATTGACTTGAATAAAATAACTCCGTCAGTAAATTTACAGGAAGTAGAATAGAATCTTTTATAATCCAATACTTTTCTTGTCCAAGGTTTCGGGGACAATTAAAATGGTGATGTGTCCATCACGGTGAATTAGATAACGTATTTGATCTAATTGATCTAGTAACGTATTCGAATGAACATTTAATAGTAAAGAGAAAATTATTAATTGAAGAAATGGATTATTCGACGAATAAAGCACTAATAACATTTCTTCACACTTTTATTTGGATTCCCAAATGTACATTTCGGTCAAAAAGTGACCATTATCAATGGATTAACACAGTGTTAATAATAATAATAAATAAAAGTGTGAAGAAAGGTTATTAGTGCCTTATTCGTCGAATTAATTTGATCTTCACGTAACTCAATCAATCAATTTAAATGGATTATTGTCTGTCAATCCGTAGACCAAGGACTGAGATCCATTTGGCTCTGGGATCTGGTTGTTCTATCTTCTAAGAAGAAATCATGGCAATTTCACTATGTTCCAAGCATGTCCTGAGGAATAGACATAAAGGGGCAAATATCAATATAGCTAATGACAGCAAAGCTGCATTTATGGCCCTTCAGAATACGGCAAAGAACTCGAGCCTGGTTCTGGAGTGCCATAACTCCCTGTTGCAACTGGAAAAAGGCAACAGATTAAGCCTAATATGGGTGCCAGGGCATGAGGGAATCGAGGGCAATGAAATAACAGATGCTCTTGCGAAGCTGAGCTAGTCCCAATAGGTTCTTAACCCATCTGTCCCCTTGTCAGAGGAAGAACAAGAAGAACAAAAGAACTTAGATAGGAAAAACACAAATGTGTTAATCAGAACTGAGCAATGCGAAGATGAAAGAATCGGAGTTGGATGGATAATCGAAGATGAAAATGAAACAATAACGGGGAAAACAAAAATTGACAGAGGGAGCCTGCAAGATGCAGAAATGATGGCGATCAATAATATATTAAAAGAATTACACAAAAGAGAAGAGGAAGACGAAAGAGTCACGAACATTGAAATTAGAACAAAAGGGACAATTAGAATGATAAAAAACAGGAAAACGAAATATTGCAAAGTGATCGAAATACAGAAAAGACTAGAAAGAGAGAAGAATAAAGGGAACGTAATTAAGATAAGATTACAGAAAAGAAATTGTGAAAGAGAAGTTGAGGAGGAGAAGAGAGAAAAAGCAATAACAAGACTGGCTGCCAGAGGTATTGAAGGAGAGAGAACCGAAAGATGGCAAAATGAAAATCCCAAGAATCGAAAGACCGAAATTGAAAGAGAGGAAAAGAACAGATGGCAACTGGAATGGGAGAAAGAGGAAACAAGCAGAACATTATATAAATACTGTCAGAAAATAAAAACGAAAATGTTAAAATTGAACCGGAAAGCGATACAAATACTGACAGGACACGGGAATATTAAAGCCTACTTAAAGAGGTTCAAAATTAAAAACGCAAACGGACTATGTAAGTGCGGAAAAGAAGAAGAAACTACAGAGCACATATTAGAACAATGTGAAGAAGCATCAAGATTGAATGCAAGAAACAAAATAAAAGACACATACGGAAACACAAGAATCAACCCAGATGACAGAGAGATTGAGATAGCCATAGCCAAAATAAATGAATGGGCAAAAGAAACAGTACCAGATGAAGAATTGAATTGAACAAATCAAGAAAGGAAATCAAGAGAAAGAAAGAAGACCTCAACACCGAAAGGTATAAGAGGTAGACCGCCCATCCTCGAAGATCGGGGGTTGCCGAGCCCAACACGGGAGAATTGGCTGGGGAGAGGGAAGACAGGGTCTTCTACGAACCCTTGCTAATTTAAGGAGTGCGGTGTTGGGATGGGTTGTCTCGACGGAGATTTCGAGAGACGAGAGATGGGGCATGCATGCATGTTCCCTTGTCAAACAATTCCTAAACGCAAAAATAAGGGACTTTGAGGCTAGAGAGTAAGAACGCTACTGGCGGGGGGTTGAATATAGAGAAGCTGAGACAGGAAAAATCCTCACAGGGTGATCACACTCCACTACCAATAGGAATTTCTGGCTCCTCAACAGAAAATATTTCAAACTAATAACAGGAATTATAACAGGACATGTCCCAGTAAAGGGCCGCCTGAAAAATATTTGAATAGTCGCTGATAAAACATATAGATCCTGTTTTGTGGAAAGGGAGACTGTTATTCATATCCTTAGAGAATGCGAGTCCTTAGCTCGTGTAAGGCAAAGATTCTTGGGGAACTACTTCCCCACTCTTGAAGAAATAAATTTTTGAAGATTAAAAACCTTTTGGGATACTTCAAAAGGACAGGTATATCCTGTGAGGTAACAAATTAAATTATTTTTTTCCGTATATCAAATATCATCAATAACCAATATATGGCGCTTGCGTTGCTTCCCAATTATTATTGTTCAGTTCATAGACCGTAAATGTTCGTAAGTTATATTATTGCAACGTTGTTGTTTTTTCTTTTTTATGCCCAATATTCTCATTATTATCAATAATAACCAATAGATGGCGCTTGCGTTGCTTCCCAATTATTATTGTTCAGTTCATAGACCGTAAATGTTCGTAAGTTATATTATTGCAACGTTGTTTTTTTTTTTTTTTTAAGCCCAATATTCTCAGTTTATCGTTACATTTATATAAATAGAAAAGAGTATTTACTCATTTGGTCACAGTTATTTAAATAAATTTAAAAAAAAATGGTTGCATTATGCAATATTTTATTGATATGCAGCAGCGGGTGTACATTATGTAATTCAATGTCCGGCGGGTATTTGCCCGAGAAGTAGTTGTTTTAATGTGCATTTGTTTAACTTACTTACGTAAAGTAAGTCAAAAGTCACAGAGCTAAATGTGGAAATAATTTATTAATTATTTTCAAATAATTTTTATTTAATTTGTTACATTTCTTATCTCTCTCTCATTTCGATTTCCATTTAAACGGACTATTTTGCAAAAAAACTCACTGAGCATGAAAAAAAAAACATTACATTTTTTCTTGTCATTTTCATTTCGATTTCTGTCGCATCGGACGCAAAAATGACAATTTGATGACGAATTGCGGCTGCGAACGGCGGCGGGAAGTGAGAAGGCGTGTAATTAGAGGGTGGATTAAGTGCATGATTAAACAGCAATTGATAATTAGGGTCTGGTAATTACACGGTAGGAAGCCGCGCACGGTGCACTATTTGAACTCGAGTTGATTATTTCGTCCAGGGCAGGATGCGTTACTTATTAGTGCTGAAACGTTTAATCGGAACAAACAATTATGACAAATTGAATTCAAGATACTGTTTAGTTAATTATAAATCACAGCCGGGTTAATTAAAGCAACCATTTTTTTTGTTGGTGCTGATATTTATTGCCTAGAGTATGAATTAATGATTTAAATATAAATGTATGCATCTATTTATTTAAAAAAAATCACAGATATATTACAAAATAACTCTTATTTATTACATTCCATGGACCCATGTTTTGATGATTTTGCTCAGAAATAAGCAGTTATTTTTATGTTAAATAAAACTTGAAAATATCAGTAACGCGAATGGATAAAAAATGTTCAACAAATTAAAAATAGTGTGACTTTTTTTGTAAAACCATTGTAATTTAATTTTAACAATAAATTAAATAGCAACACTCTTCTAAATACTTGACTTTAACTTTAAAAGACAACATTTTTATATATATATATATTATAACATTTTTTTCCCGAAATTTAAATAAATAGATACATTTATTTATATTTAAATCATTAATTCATACTCTAGGCAATAAATAAATATCAACACCAATAAAAAAATGGTTGCTTAAATTAAGCCGGCTCTGATTTATAATTAACTAAACAAGAATTTAATACCTTTATAAACAAAACTGTATCCGAACTATTTTATTTTTAAAATAAAACAGAGAGAATTTCACTTTTACACTTATTTAAATTAAAAAAAAAAAAACAGGAAAATTTACTGGTAATGACAAGCATATATTGTCAAAAACTTACGGTGTAAATAATTTTAGAAGTTTGAAAAAGAGAATGATCGAATTGGGGATGAATTGTTTGTCTTTTATATAATTGAAGAAGAAAAAAAAGATGTGGATATTTTCAGGAATAATTCTTCATGTTTTATTTAGTAAAAAGGCAAACAAAAAATATAATGTAACATGGAAAAATTACTGGCAGTGATCAATAAACTGCGAGTAATTATTAATTTTATATAAATAAAACTTAACTTACTTAAAAAAATATGCATCCCCAAAGATCCCAACATCTCCCCCAAATTAAAAAATCCATCAATCACCCTCTTCTCCTACATATCCTCCATGCATTCATCTTAAGAATAGTAACCCATTGGCGGAAAGACCATAGGTCGATAGCCTGTTCAAGCAAGCAAGAAAGAAACAAATGTACCATAAAATATTGTAAATATATGTAAAACAAATAACTTTGAATAAAGATATTGTAGTAGTAGTAAAACAATTTATAACTTTCAGATATATTGTAAACTCGCTACAATTGTTTCGCGACACTGTGGCTTCTTCAGGCGAAGAAATGATGATGATTCATTTCAATTAATTAATAATTAATTGATTGATAAGGCTGATAAATGTTGAAAGTTTATCTTCACTTTTATATAAATAAAACAATTTATAACTTTCAAATATATTTGTAAACTCGCTACAATTATTTCGGCGAAGAAATGATCATCATCATTTCTTCGCCTGAAGAAGCCACAGTGTGGCGAAACAATTGTAGCGAGTTTACAATATATTTGAAAGTTATAAATTGTTTTATTTATATAAAAGTGAAGATAAACTTTCAACATTTATCAGCCTTATCAATCAATGAATTATTAATTACTTAAAATATAATATAATTTAACATGGAAAAATTACTGGCAGTGATCAATAAACTGCGAGTAATTTTTCCAGGTTAAATTTTATTATATTTTATGTTTGCCTTTTTACTATATAAAACATGAAGAATTATTCTTGAAAATATCCACATCTTATTATTTTTTTCTTCTTCTTCAATTATATAAAAGACAAACAATTCATCCCCAATGTATCCCATTGTATAAATATGTATTGCGGTTGTATATATTATGTGTTCCGACAAGATTTTCGGAAGTCGGCCGCAAATTGCGAGGAGGGCGAGCTTTGAGCGAATCGATCGCGCTCGCCGCATCTCACCCGTTAAAACTCGCCCCTCCGGGCAATAGATTTAATTTATTGAATTACAACAATCGCCGGATATTTATGTGCAAAAATAAACATTTATCTTGGCGGATGTTTCCCTAACGAAAGGGTCCTCCCCAACTGATGGCGGAAGAAGGTGCTTGACTAAGAAACCGAACTCAATAATTAATCAGTTTGAACGTACAAATGCGACATTGCAAGGGGATTTGTATATAAGGGGTTGTTTTCGTAAGTAAACTTTGTTTGCATTTTAGGATTGACGCATTACGTCTAATTTGAATTATTTGATCTACAATGATCAAATAAAAAATAACCCAAATAAAACCTAATGAAACTATAAAATTTTTAACAATCGTATTATGAAGCTGTGAAAACAATTAATTTCCATAAATTAATTATTAATTATAATTATGAAGCTGTGAAAACAATTAATTTATGGAAATTAATAGTTTTCACAGCTTCATAATACGATTGTTAAAAATTTTATAGTTTTCACATTTCACGATTTTATGATGGAGTTATCAAAAAGTTAAAGAAATTATATTTGTTCATACAGAATAACTACTACAATGACGATTTAGATGTAAACAGAGTATCATGGTTAAAAAGTATTGTGTAACAGAATATAATTCGAAATCAATATCCACAATATGAAAACACTTTGTACACTTTTCTTCACTTAAAAAAAGTGCACAAAGTGTTTTCATATTTCTTCCAAATCTTCACGAAACTCACATTTAATTAAGTGTTAAAAATATCAACAAATTAATTTTCAATTAATTTTCATGTAATTTGAATTTATAAACAAATGAATTATTCATTTAACACTTACATAATCAATGTTGTTCTCTTCGTGGACAAAATCACTCTTTGAATTGTATACATTTTGAACACCCGAGTTAATTTACAATCACTAAATAATATACATACGAATATTTTATTTCGCCTGTTTTGTTGATCTGATAAAAAAAAACCGGATCTCATGAATCATCGCCAGCCGATCTGATTGGTTCGAGGCGTTCTTATCTCGCCGGTGTTTGGCACCGTTATCCTTTAATGAGCTTATTAAAGGTGATCGACAATATGGTCATCCTTTTCGTTCTTCTCTTTCGCACTTTTGTGTTATTAAGATACATCCCATTATTTTCAAATAAATTAAATTACATTTTTTTATTAAAGGAGCATTCACTCTGGATGACCTGAAAAGTGGCTCGAATTTTGAATTTAATTGTAATAGAACTAAAAGTGATAAAATAAAGATTTTTCAAATTTTCTCATTCTTTATCACTGTACATTATACACATGAAATACAATCATTAAATAACCATTAAATACATGCATAATACTTGAAAAAAAATAAACATTTTGGTTACAACGGTAATAAATTTAATTTATTTATAAAAAATTTATATCACTATCTAATCGTCGCAATGTTATGGTTAATCGTGCAATAATTTGCTTAGATCAGAAAGAACCAACAACCAGCACCGTATATGGTTGATTCTTAATTATTTGTACGTACGTCCGATTGTACATGAATAAGAGGAAAATTTAGTAACCAGAATAATGCAAATATTAATATTTTGCCCGATTAGTACTTTTTCTACAAGAAACGGATGTTTACACCATTAAATAAGCCCGTGTTACGAATACAATTTGAAAACATACAAATTTGCAAATTTTCTCGTAACTTTGTACGATGACCCGAAGTTCGGTATGGTAATATTTTTTTATCGAGGGATCATGCCTCGAAAGCGATTGGTTCCACCAGAATTTTCATTTAAGCCATGAAAACAACCAGGTAGAAAAATGGTGCAAAATGAGCAATTCTAGTAAATTGTATCAAATGGGATATATACATAGTGAGCGCCGCAACAAGCCTAATTAAAAATATAAATTAGAAATTTTGTTGAATTCAACACAACAGAAAGCAGAAATATATGAAGACATCTAAAATTAAATTATTGATTACTATTTTTACAATTTTTTATTAAGATTTTCTAGTGATGGTGTTACCGGCAAAAAAATGTTTGCCACTCGCAATAAAATTTTATTTTTCGTAAATAATTTAAATGAGTTTATCCCAAACGCACGTTTACCTACTGTACCCAATCGGATTATCTCGTTTCGCGAGAAAGAATAATCTTTTCTTTATCGTTTCTCGTGAAACTCATTAGCTTGTGTTGTGGTAATCCGAGAAGTGCGACGAAATCGGTGTATAAATCCGAAGAGATGATCCGACAGAAACCAGAGAGCAACCACCGTCCGTGCCACAGGAGGTGAATTTTTGGAAACTGCACACCTCAGATTTTTCACAATATTTATTGGACGTTTAATGCTCCCATTGCAGCTGTTAAAAATTTGATCCCATAAATAAATTATGGTTGAAGAATCCTTGGCTCTTTTTTTCTAATACAGTTCCGTCAATGGCTGAAATTGAAGCCCTACTAAATATTCCAATCGCTCCTGCTACTGATCTACTCAAGATTTGCGTAGCATAGCATACTTTCATTTTTGGTATGCTCTCCTCTTATATATGGTTGTCGTTTAATTTGGGCATTAATCTTATCTCTTCACATGTATTATCGATATTGTACGCTTTTTCAATATCACTCCATTTACATGTTAATTTTTCATTATTCTCTTTTTCCCAAATTAAATTTTTCCTCGGCAGACAATTCCGGATTCCTTTTATAAGGTGTGGAGGATCGAAAAGAGTCACGATTATTTTCCCGACTGTGAAGAATGTCTCACCTTGCGTTTCCCCCTTTCTGAGGGCTTCTTCTTTGGAAAGCGCAATTAAATAGTTAATTGCACCTACATTAGTAGGACCCTGGTCACAAACTGTAGCAACTACATTCAAATCACACTCTTGACACTTCTTTAAGAGTGCTTTAATTATCCTGACTAAATCGATGGCTTTAATAGTACTTCCACTAAAAGCGTAGAATATTGTTTGTTTCTACTTCTTTGACACTCCTTTCAGCATAAAAACTAATGCATTCTTTGCAATTGTACTAGAGGTTTTATCTCCTAAATTCTCGAAGCCAATAACAATCCCCGTGTTTATGTCAAAGGTAAGGCTGGGCTGAATGGCCATTTCATCGAATTTTAAAATACAGTTTCAATCCAAATTCTTCAATGATTCCACATTTTTCTGTAGATGTATAAAAATTATGTCGTTAAATCCTGATTTAACTGGTATCCTTTTAAGAACCCGTAGTATAGTACTCTTTGAAGGCATGGCAAATATTTTTGACAGAAAGCGGTACATTTTCGGACTTTGTTTGTAGAAGGTTATTCCCAAAACCTTGTCATCAAATGAATTCCTTCTTAATTTATGTGGCACACCTTGCAAATTGATCTGTGACGATATAAACCTCTTTAACACAGGATTAACTCCATCTGAAGTAAATTCTAACATTTCTTCTTTGGTCATATTCTCATAAGCGATTAGCCGCTTTCTTGAAGTCCTTTCCTTCCTTTTCAAGAGCCAATTTTATCGCTTCAGAAGAATGGCTCTTTTCAAAATCTTCTTTTCATTTTGATTTAATTTATTATTCGCTCCTAGATTCCTTACAAAATTTGGCGTGGCAGGTTCATCCTCTAATTCAATAATATCAATTTCATTTGATATGTCCATATTAATTTGTGATGTGGTGGGATTATTTACTTGATGCTGAATCGAAACATCCGGATTATTTGATATTATGCTTGATTCGCTGAGAGTATCTAGATGATTATCTGAAGCAACTGGAATATTTTGCTGAATTTGTATTTCAGTATCCTTTTTGTTTTGTTTCGAAGGCAGCAATAGTGTAGGAATGGCGTTTGGAATCAAACGACGATTTGTAGAAATATGCTCCTTTGCAAAATGAAGATGACAAATCCTCTTCCGTTTGTAAATTAGTTCTGGTGTTAAATTATCCAATATTTTATTATCACCATGAATTCACCCATGAATGAAAATTTGATATATACTTCTTCAGATCTGGGAAGAGATGTCTCGTTGAAAATTTATCGACGCAATCCCGAATCATGCAGGCTTTCTGTCCAGGCATTTTGAATGCACACTTAAAATCACTAATTTATTTTTACACACCTAAATATATATACACACAAAATACTAAAATTAAATTATAACTTACACTAAAACACCAGGTGTTTATATGGTAAACTTAACCTCACTAAATTATTTTATGATTAAAGTATTATATTACATTAAAAATCACACCATGCAACTGATAAATAAAATAACAATAATATTTATACTATTTACCACAATCCTGATATCCGCAACAAAGTAAAAGATCTATTGTCGCAATTTTGGATGTAAACATCACAACACAACAATAACAAAGATATTAAAATGGAGGCGATTTGTCGCGTTTGTCGCGTATTTGGCGCGTTTTCCTAGTATTTCTCGAGGGAAATTTAAAAATCATGCATCAGCGCCCCTAGCGACAAGTCGCGGCGAGTTTCGATACAGTATAAACAACTACCATCTGCGTGAAACGACCCTACCGTTCACCTGAGATGCTGTTTATTTTCATTACCGTTTTTTTTTGTAACTATTCATAATTTTCTTTTTCCTTCTTATTTTTTTTATGTAAATATATTTAGTTTATTATTTGGGCCAGTTGTTTTTGATTAGTTGCATTTCACGTGTTTCCTGAGCTAGGATCGTTGAAAGGAATACCTTCCATCCTTTCAAAACGCAACCGAAAAGCGTGACACCATGTGTTCCTACTTGTTTCGCTTCATCGTTGATTCTCAACATACTAGTATATTTCTTCTACACTTGGTTGATGGTTTTCCTTAGTCTGTAGCTCCACCACACGATCTTCTTTTACCTGCCCTATACTTAGTACCCCACGCGGTTAGCCGGAGAATCAACTGCCATCGTTGAAGGATGTCCTTCTGACCTGTTTTGACGAAAAGTTTAATAACACGCACTTTCTCCTAAAGCTCCTTTCCTGGACTTAGGTTGTTGCGACTTAAGTCTTGATCCTGTAGGAAAAGTTCATATCTGCTGCGAATCACTAATAGAATTGTTCACTTCATAAAGAACACCAAAATCTCTTTAAGTCATACCAGAATAATTCTAGGACCAGACAGTAGCGTTTTAAACGGGCCGTTGAAAAATTTGTTGAAAAGTCTAATGTACTTTTCGACATAGCTTCTTTTTCGATCCAGCTAATCCAAAAGGAAGTATCTGCCACTGTCCTGATAAGTGGGGGCCCACACAAAAAGCTTGAAACCGCCAAGCTGCGGAGACTACAGTGCTCTTGAGCATGGGTTTGAATGGGGAATTGCAAGCCTTCTCATGGCACTCCGTGTCCCTATCTATGATAGGGCCAACTGCATGCGGCGGGGTCGACTCAGCCCTCTCTCTTCCGGTTCACATGTGGGTTGGCCTCTGACGGACAGCGGCTTCGAGGATATGGCATCGATGCTGCACTTGTGCGGTGCTCCACATGGTCGACACCGAAAGTTTTTTTTTTCTTTTTTGCCCCATCACCTCCTTCACACCTCTATATGACAAGTTTAAGAACACACGCAAAGGTAAATAAATATTACCATCACGTGTAGCCGCTCGAAATTGTCATACTTCCTTAGTTTGATTATTTATTTTATTTATTTCTAACAAAATATATAAATACACATCGATTGATTATATCCCAGAATACCAAATCGGCTTCCTTCCCAAAAGATCCACAATAATTCCCTTATCCATCCTTACTTCCAATATGCAAACTAAACATTTGGAAGGTCAACAATCAGCCGTACTATTTTTGGATGTACAAAAAGCGTTTGATACAGTTTGGCATATTGGACTCCTTTACAAATGCTTCCTTCTACACATTCCGCGCCACTTAATTATTCTTATACATAACTTCCTTTCCAACAGATCCTGCCAAGTAAGAATACGACAAACTCTCTCCCATTCATTTCCAATCATACAAGGTGTCCCTCAAGGTTCTCCTTTATCCCCACTCCTATATAACATATTTTGTCATGATATATACAATCCAGACCCCACATATTTTAACCCATCCCAGTATTCTTTACTTTTCGCTGATGACACAGCTCTCATAACTCATGCTCCCACTCTACAAGCAGCACAACGATCACTACAAACTTCATTCGACTCGATACAAGCCTGGTGCTCAAAATGGCGCATTAAAATTAATCCTGCTAAATCGAAACTCTTTATCCCATTCCACAAAATTACACCGCAGTCTCCCACAATTTCTATCAATAATACCTTAGTCTCTCCTTCAAACACCTGCACCTTGATTACGGTGCTATCCTCTTCACTCAACTCATTCCTTCCACTATGTATCACCTCCAAGTCGCCGAAAGATCCTCCCTAAGAATCCTTACCAAACTCAGGCATCCCAACAACCCACTTCACAATCCCTCCAATGAATACCTTTATGAATCCACCCAAATCCCACCCATATCCCAGCGTATATTAGCCTTAAGTAAAAAATTTGCCAATAATTCTGATAATCTACCCCTTCTTACAAAATTCTGTATTCCCCGTAACCCTAATATCCTTCCTAAATACAAACATCCTACAATCACCATTCATCAATTCATTTGCGCAAATCATCAGGACAGTTCAGCTAGCTAGCATAGATTTTTCTTTAACTTCATCATAAATTCACGACAGGGCAGAAAGACCTCTGGTCGATAGCCCAGACAGACTAACACCTATATGTATTGTTATTATTTATTTTGTTATATTGTTAAAATTATCTATATAGTCTGAATAAAGATATATATATATATATATAAATACACATTATAAGAAATAATATTTTTTTTTTCGGTCACACGTCCAATTTATATTTATTTATTTAATATAGAACTTACAATATTTAGAATAGAACTTAAAATAATAATAAAAAATAACAATATTCATTTATGTGAAGGTTTATATTTGAAAACAAAAATGCCACAAAGTCATAGACTTATATGTGGCCGAAGCGGGGCATGGCCTAGCAATAGGTCATTTCCGCGTGCGTGCGTATCCTGATAAATAAAAGAAAGTTCCGGTAATTCAGAAATTATTTCTATTTGAACGATGAACATCGCGATAGATGGTTATGGGCCAAGTCGATAAGAAAGTAACTGCAGTCCTGAGAAAAAAGGGAGTCTAGAAAGTCAGTGGTACTGCAACCAAAATCGGCAAATTGCAAAACACAAATAGAAAGTAAAACAGACTCTGTTCTGGTCAAGAATTCAAAATTAAAGGAAATAACCCATGAACTTCACAAAATTATCTTAACTGCTAAATATTGCTCTAGTAAGTATAGGCTTCAGCTTCACATAAACAGCTACCATAGCTTCTTATCAGTAGCACAAATAAATCATTTGCGAAAGATTAATCCAAAATTCAAAGAAGTTCGTGGTAGTCATTTGTCCCTTGCCGATTTCTTTACAAAAAACACTCTTCGCGGTCTTTATTTTGACGGCCGTAAAGATAAAACTACATGTAAAAGAAAGGATAAACTACTACCGGCGCATTCACATCGCGGAGCATATTTCATTTGTGCAAGATCCAGGCTGGCCTCGTTACCCCAGCAATGGGCATTTCAAAATGCATCCTTAACTTTTTAAATAAAAATTATGCCGGACAATTTATTTTTGCTGTTGGTAGTCATTAAAGTCATCGTTAAAATCGTTGTGAATTAACGTCAACACCGGACAAAAGGGTTGTATAATTCGTTTATTAGAGAAGGTACTAAAACATCCATTACAATGGATTGTTTATCTCTCTCATTTTAACGAGTTACCTCTTAGGCACCTTTTGCAGTTTCTTGATGGTATCACCAATGACCCTAATACTTTTCATTGCACAATAGGCAAGCATCTAGGGCAATGTGTATGCAGCTTCAAAGAAATGGATGTAGATTTGCTGGATATAGATGTCGCAGAGCGGATCAGAAGTATCTGTATACCATTTTCATGGCCATTCAATCAGAAGTGTGTTTTGAGGACCCAGTAAGAAAAGACCCCGGTTCTCTTGAATACTCAAGGTGTTTAACCTTTGCTAAGAGGATACTTTGTATTTACTTAGCAACAGCCAGGCCTTTCGCTAATCAGGCCAATGTCGTTTAACGTGAAAACGAAAGTTATACCAAGTAGGATGGGGGTAAATTGTTAGTTACAGAGCTAAATTAGATAGTTTTATCTTGAAAGTTTACGCTGCGCCATGGTTTACTAACAAGATTAAGCACTCCGTAGTCGATCGTAGCAAGTTTCTTTTCGAAATAGTGGAGAGATCAAGGTACTTGTCTAAGAAACACCGTGATGTTGTCAACCTGGTTATCAGCGCACTTCGCGCACCAAGAAATTTATTAATGTTCATGTTGGCCGACGAAAGATATGATG
The DNA here is from genome assembly GCA_963082785.1 of Philonthus spinipes. NCBI lineage: Eukaryota > Metazoa > Arthropoda > Insecta > Coleoptera > Staphylinidae > Philonthus > Philonthus spinipes. The sequence continues at coordinate 8,507,580 of OY720314.1, forward strand.
TTAGAAAATTGGAAGTTCAAACAATTCCCCAAAAAAGCAGCGACTGCGGCTACAGAAAGCAGGAGCGAAGACCACGCATTTTCCGTGTTCCTGTACTGAATTTTCAAGAAACACAGTACACAGAAATGGTAAATTATACCAAAGATGAACTATTTAAAACCCCAAATTTGAGTAGAACGCCACGCGAAGCAATTCAGTCGTGTGCTGAAGACTGTTTTAAGGTCATGACTTTGATCGGAGACTCCTTGTCACGGTCGAAAGAACGGTAAAATTTGTCACCCAAACCGTAAAAAGCGTGTGTAGTGCAGAAGCACGTGGTGGGTACATTGAGACCACACTCAGGTCAAGAAAAATTATGCCTAAGTTGAATACAAAGATGATTTTATCGATGCATCAAGCGCGGACTCGGAATCTCATCGAAGTAATAGTGTCCTTGTATTTATGGTTGGTCGGTTGGGATGGAAGGATTTTCGATACCTTCTACTATATTAATTAATTAATTCTTTATTTACGGAAAATCACCTTTTTACAATTAATGACAATCTGTAATTACAAAATACAATATAGCTGTAAAACAAGGATTTTTTGTTAATAATCGACGAAATACGCGGAAAATCAGGAGAAAAAGTTTGTTGCGTAGATTGCTTTCGACACAGCGACATAAATTTACATTTATAATAATAATAATTTATTACCCAACAGTAGCCCAATTATAGGATAATACAAAATAATTTTACATTATAGCAATAACAAAACAAACAAGAAAATTAATACCAGTACAAATATAGATACAAAAACAATAAAATATACATATAAAGATTACAAATTATTAAAAGAATTAGTAGCGTAGTAATATTGATGAAAGCGTATCACAGAATATATCACAATCATAAAACCATTCGTTAAAAATTCGACACATTGTGCTAATAGGAGAACGTAAAGCAGACATATTTCGATTGAAGTGAACATATAATGTTGGTTTATGTCGCCCATTCGCCCAATCTACAAAGCAGCCGCTAATAATGGCAAGCTGAATATGCCAAAACTGCAGTCACAAGTAAAAATATCGTGTTATACAAAACAAAGTTTAGAAGTGTTATTTATTGTCATACAAACTTTTATTCGAATAAATAATTATGCAAAAGTAATGAACTGTGCATATTACTAAATATAAATTAAATCAATTTTGTACTCCAGCAAAAGCAAACAAAAACGTAACAAAATAAAAATAATATTACACGGCGATAGAAGGAGGCTTTATTTTTTTGTTAAGGTGGAAGAGGTGGGGGGGGGGTATTTGATGATGGTGGTGTAAATTGTTATCAAAAAAGAATTTATGGGCACGTCGGGAAGTTATTGTGCGTTTAAATTGCGAAACCCTCCCGTGTCACTTTGTCGTTTGTTATCACGTTTTTAGGGTGAACGTGGTTCCCACAGAGAGAATAGTTCCTCGTTTTAGGAACTTTATGTATCTGACCCTCTCACATATTTATTATAAACCCCCCCGAATTACCTGCCAACTACCCGTGTAACAATGCCCTCCCCACTCGACCATTATTGCCGCAGTAAATATAAACATGCGGAATTGTAACAGGTAATTATTGTTGTAATAATTTTGAAGTAAATTATAAATAGTTATATTCAAATGCGTTTTATTCAGCGAAAAGTTCATGTGAGTTAATAATTTATTTATTTAACGGAATATACCATTATTACAAATATAAGACATACATGGAAAATGCAATAAATTTATATGTATTACTAATACTAATTTTAAAATAAATAAATATATAAATATAGAAAATCTTTATTTCTGAGAGATACTTAAAATTACATTACAATATTTACAACATTACAATCATAAACATCTAGTTAAGCCTCAGAAATAGGTCTTTCTGCCTAACAAAAAGAAATAAAAAGATGAAATTGTATTTAATTTTCTTATATCGCAATATTTTTTCTCATTTACCACTTCTTAAAACTAAATGTTTAAATCGATTCAAAAAAAACATTTTTTTGTTTCACTTTTTTTTCTTTCTCGTTTCAACCGTTAAGTGTGAGGAGTTTTTTTTTTCTACATTTCTCTCGCCATGTTTTTCTTAACCCAGGATAGAAGCACACGGCGAGAGAAATACATAAACAGAACACAAAATTCAACTCCTTACACCTAACGGTAGAAAAAAGAGTAAAAAAATGTAAAATAAAAATTCTGTATCCAGAAAGCAGAAAGAAACTGCTTCTTCTCTAATTCTGTCATTCCTGTTTTATTTTTATTTTTATTTATTTTATTTTATTTTATTTTATTTTATTTTATTTTATTTTATTTTATTTTATTTTATTTTATTTTATTTTATTTTATTTTATTTTATTTTATTTTATTTTATTTTATTTTATTTTATTTTATTTTATTTTATTTTATTTTATTTTATTTTATTTTATTTTATTTTATTTTATTTTATTTTATTTTATTTTATTTTATTTTATTTTATTTTATTTTATTTTATTTTATTTTATTTTATTTTATTTTATTTTATTTTATTTTATTTTATTTTATTTTATTTTATTTTATTTTATTTTATTTTATTTTATTTTATTTTATTTTATTTTATTTATTTATTTATTTTTTCTTAGTCTTTCCTTGTAGTTTCTTCGTTGGGCTCTTGTCTCGTATTTTCTCCTGTTATATCTCATTTATTGCTTCTATCTGTAAATTTTGTCTGAATGTATCTTTCCTTATCCTGTCCCGTTTTGTCTTGTTTTTTTATTTATCGTAAATATTTCATATCAATAGCATTCATTTTTAACTTGCGTTTCTTTGATATTGTCCAAGTTTGACTGCTATATATCATTACTAATCTTACAAGTTTTTTTTTTAATTATTTCCCTTTTTATATTGTAACGAAAGTGGAAGAAGCAACTGGAAAGAACACTCTGAAATGTTCCACCGAGTCTGCGGCGGTAAATGTGGCGTCATAGAAAATTCTGGAATATTCGAAAAAATTGGCACGATATATAAGCGGGCGTTAGCGGCGAGGCGGACAGTCTATGACGAACGTCTGAGTGCTCAACATATCATTATAAATAAATAGTGACAGTGTGATATTAATAAATGTGTTAAGTGTACTCTAAATAAATAAAAAGACATTGTTTTACTTATTTCCGATTTCGTAACAATATTTTTTGTCATTTCGTTTCTGCCAAAGAAAGTTGTCTGCATCATGTTGTAATTTGTTTCTGTTTTTCCGATTCTATCATTTATTTCTCTATTGATATTGCCATTGTTCTCTATAATATACCCCAAGTACTTAAAGTTTTTCACTTATTTGATATCTTCTCCTTACTTATTTTATGTGGCTTAATTTCTCTAGATATTATCATAAACTTTGTTTTCATTAGGTTTATTTTAATATTGATTTTTTTCAACTACTGGACGTTGCAAGTCTTCTTCGATTTCTGCTATTAAAGCCATGTCATCTGCGAAAGTCAATTAATAATAATAATAATAATTTTATTACGGAATCACTTCTTTTCAAAAGTAATTCTCTTGTGTCTCTTTCATTTTTCAATATCCCAGTTTTAGTGATGTCATTCTCATCTTTGGTTGTTTTATTGCATAATCTAATATCGCCGTGAATAGTAGAGAACTCAATATGCATCCTTGTTTTACGCCTTTTTCTTTACTATACACTCACAACAAACAACTCTTCGTTGTTTATTCTAATTGTAATATTTTTTTGGGTGTATTGAAATAAAATTCAATTTAACACACACACTACATTAGACAGTCAAAATTAACAATAGACCCCTCGGACCCAAAGATGATTCGCAACATCCATATCTTCGTAAAATGTAGATGGCGCCAATATCAATATACATATTAATAATTCGAATTCATTGCAATAATGATGTTTTTATTTGCTTTATACAACACATGACTTTAATTATTTTTATGGTAATTCTATCGAGTCCTCTTTTTTATCCCTCTCCATATATCTTCTCTTCTGACTCTATCGGAAGCCTTGTTTTCTATGTCTATAAAGCATATAGATCTAGAAAAGTTTTATATATAAAACATCTTTATTCCGAAATAATACAAACATATTTAGTTCAATATACAATACATGAAACATTTTATAACAACCGGAAGTCTCTCGGCCTATCTTTCTCTAGTTCTTGTCGTTGATTAAACCGTCATGCTATATTTGATGAAATAAACTAATGAATAGTTGACACTGGGTGCATATATTTTGGAGTTATGTTTGGGTCTCGAGGAATACATAAATGTTGAATGCTGTGAGGGTTAGTGACAAATTTTAGGGTGACGATTTCTAGTCTTTCTTTAATGGTTGGAATTTTCAGGTTTCAGTTTCGATGGGTTATGAAGCTGGTTATTCGAGTGTCTGATTTTGATTAACACTCTAAGGGCAGATCGTTCCGCGATCTGGGAAAGGACATTAGGACGTCGATTGTGGAACAGGATTCAATCAGGGTTCGACAGATCATTTTATAAATATGTACAGCAGTGGCTGTCGAAATACCTTGTTTCTTGTAAGTTAATGCTCTAAAGTGTCTCTCCCTGCTCTTTATACGGCTTTTGAGGTTTATAGAGTGTTTAATGGAGGTAAGTTTTTGACTTAGAGTTACACCTAGTTATTTGTATGTGTGAGGGGGAGAAATAGGGTGATTATTAATTATAATTTGGAATGGAGAATTACTGTGTCTATGGAAAGGAATAAGTAGGTGGGTTTTGTTGGGATTAATTGAGATTCTCCATTTGGCATACCAGGTTTGAAGATCATCTATCAACCCCTGCAGAGTGTTAACAGCTTTTGATATGGTTGGAGCGTCGAAAATAAGAGCAGTGTCATCCGCACACAGTAGCGGATATAAAGAGGGATTGAAATAGTTGGGGTTGGGATTGTATAAATCATGGACAAAGATATTGTATAGTAATGGAAGTAGGGATGAACCTTGGGGCAAGTCTTGTTTAGAATTAAAAATGTAGTAAAAAGTGTTATGTATTCTGACACTGATGGAAAGGAAACTGTCGAAGATGTTGATCAGGTGTGAAGGAGAGACTTATAAAAAGCACACCTCGATGCCTTAATCGTAGGCTTTCTTAATGTCTAAAAATAATATGGCTGGTTTTTTGTGGCATTTGGCAGTTGGACGTTAGTATCGATATGAAAATATTCTATGAAGCCGATCTGGTAGGGAGGGATCTTATGTTGAATATGGAAATATATTTTTTCTCAAGACAATGCATCCAAATAACTTTCCGAGTGATAGACCTGTAGTTGATACAGATTCCGGGTCGTTTTGCAGTTTCTTTATACAGGTTATCACACCCCCTCTTCAATTCCTCGGGTAGTTGATGGAAAGAGTAAACAGAATTGAACAAGCAGATTATGTAGGTGTGTATGGAGTCGGGTAGGGACATTAAGATGGATCTAGGAATATTATCATTACCGGGCGAAGTATTTTTACCATTGTCTAAAAGTTTATAATAATCTTCCTCTTTTATATCGTCAGGAGTTGTGATTAGGATTTGATGAAATCAATGGTACTAAGAATTAATTATTCTTTCTTTCTTAATCTTATCCTCTTTTACCCGTATTGGGTGTCGAGAGAATTAATTATTAAATATTATAAATTCAATTGTTATCGTAACATCGTTATTCCCTGTGGAAAATATTTCATTAAAATAGTCAGCAAAATATCCGCTATTTTTTGTTTGTTTGTAGCTAATTTGTTTTTCTATACTTGCTGAGTTTTATTAATCTCATTCGAGAATTTCTTACCATACAAGCTATTAATTTCCTGGCAGGTTTTTATTCAGCTTAGTTTTAATTTTTTATTATTATTTTAATTATTTGAAGTAAATTTAAAAATAACTTCAAATTCACAATGCTATAAATTTATCATATTTGTAATACGAATCAATTTATTATGATTAGTTAGAGTGAACAGACAATATTATAAATTGTCTTTGATTAATTTAAAAGTGAGCTAACTAAATGAAATTTAACTTACCTGTTACGCTTTGTATATTTTTAGATTAGAAACCAATAACAATAAGATTTCATAAACCATTTGGTTTTGTTTTTTATTTATTTTTAAATTAATTTCAAAAAGTTTGCCGAGTTTTTAATCTTGTTCCAGAATTTCTTACTATACAGACTATTAGTTTCCTGACAACTTATTAAAACATAATAATACCACAGCTACAAAGTTAGAATCACTATTGGGTTCGTTAAGTCTCAAACAAATTATCAATACTCCTACACGTGTTACGAAATCAACTGAAACATTGTTAGATTTAATTATTTTAAATGAAAATCTAGATACAACAAACAGTATAGTAATTTTGCTACCGGGGCTTACAGATCATGGACTAACTAAAACTACAATTCTAATAAATTTGATAAATAGTATTAATAAGAACATGATAGATGTTTGTAACTTTAAAAACTTTATTTATGACGACTTTAATGCTGATATGTACGCTATTCCATGGTTTTTGATCTATAATATGTATGATATAAATGAGAAGTTGCGTTTTCTAAACCTTAACATTATACAATTATTTAATATTCATGCTCCATATAAAACTATTAAACGCAGTTTCACTCTAAAACCGTGGATTATGTATAATATAAAAGAGATTAAAACGAGAGATAGGGCGTTAAATAAATATAAACGGATGAAAAACCTATCAGACCTAAATTATTACAAGTGTCTCAGAAATGTTGCCACCGCAGCAATTCGGGTTGAGAAAAAGGCATTTTTGGAATATAGAGTAAACTTATATAAGACCAACAAATAGCAGTTGTGGAGTGATTTGAGAAAAATTGGCGTTTACAATAAGAACACTAACACGATTCCTGAGCATCTAGCTAATGCAGATGAAATGAATAACTATTTTTCTCAAAACACTCAGCAATCTAATCCGGATCCAGAAATTTTTAATTTTTATAATTCTACTGCCAATGATAAATACAGAAACAAATATTATTTTTCAATATTTACTGAAAACGATGTAACAATTATTTTAAATAATCTTAAACCTTCACAATATGGTAGCGACAATATTAATTCTAAAATGATTAATCTATGCTACCTCTTCCTAATTCCCTATATTACCCACATCATTAACGAAAGTATATCTACTAATATATTTCCCAATACTTGGAAACAATCAATAATAACTCCAATACCCAAAATAAATAATCCATCTGTTATTAATGATCTACGTCCGTGTTATCAAAACTACAACAAGAAACCATAACATTTAAATTGAGTGTATAATTATTTTTATTAAACAATATTTTATTCCGCCTTATCCCTTATTATTCATGATTATTTTACGTTTTTATTATTAAATAAATAAATAAACACCTGTTGGTGAATCGAACACGAATGACAATTTATGATAAGCGCCCTTCCGACAGGCTGAAGCGACGGATGACGGGGCCGATCACGAAAAGGAGGTTCTTTTGAATATTAATACCCCTGCGTTTTCATAAAGCTCCGTAAAACCTCGTAAATATAAATAAAATATTGGGGCTGGGTGTTATTGGGCCCGACTTGAATTACAATCGCACGCAAATACATTCAAGCGACGTTTTAAATTTCGGTATTAATATTGTCCTGTGAAATAATAAAAGAAGAATTGATTATAAAATGGTGTTTATAAAAATGTAAAGAGGCTATGATTTTTATAGATCTGATTTGTTACGTATACAAAAATGTTATCTTGAATTAATTTTCTTTTAAATCAAAGTTAGAAACTCGAATTACAAGATAACACTTGAATAATTTTGCTCAAGATTTTTTAACAGCTTTAATTAATTCAATATCTCGTCGTTTACGCGATGTGATTCAAGCACGAGGACTTACCCGTTATTAGACATCATTAGGTTGCCGGTTAAAATACCAAGTTTGATTTTTTTTTCATGAATATTAAAATCCGTATTTTGCACCATTTTATACTTTTTTAAAATAAATTTCATTTTGCGTTAGAATATATTCTTTTTTCAGATAACTTCTATTCAATAATGAAAATTCCTTTCCATTAAAATCATTATTAAATTAAACTAAGATTTTTATTAAATCGTATGATGAGGTATGCGAACGATTTGTCTACCAATTCTAACTTTATGCTCTTCACTTCTTCATTTGCAGTTTTCACAGCCCATTTACGCCGCATGGATATTTCCCATCTCATTCATATTACATAATTTTTTTATCTACATTAATTTATCATCACTTGAATATAGGAATAAGTCGGTTGCATTTTGTTTTCACAATGAACTGTTTGGGATTGATAAATAAATATTTTGATGCGTATTATTTTCATTTTGTATTTTGTCGTAATTTGTGATTGGTAATTTGCCTTTTTTTTATACATATGTTTTGTAATCTTTTTAGAGCGTCACACTTTTCTTATAAAATTTTTAATATGTAATTATAATTGTAATTTGGAAATGGAGATTCCGTTAATAAAGTAAATTGAAATTGAAATATAATAATGATAATAATAATAATAATAATAATAATAATAATAGCAGCTGAAGCTACAAAATAATAATAATAAAAATAATAATAATTTTATTTTTCCATAACAGAACAAAAATACAGAAACGAAAATTTTTATGACAATTATAAGCGATTCCTTATATTGTGATTTTTTTATTGATAGCCTTTTTTTTCGATGAGTGTGTATTTAAATTTATATTTAATTCTCAAAAAAAAAAACAATTCATAATCATAGGATCAATTACACTAAATAGTGAGCGTTGTAAATTTTGTCGGGAAGGTGTAATTAAATTGAAGCCTTTATTAAGCAGGGCAACCTGCGACAAGGGCGCCCTTTTGGTCCTCGGGGGAGATTACACACTTTACTTTGCATAATCAGTGACTTTACTGGATGTGCGGTTGGTTGACAAAGGCCCTGCGTGTACTTATAAGCGGGAACGTCTGTAAAGTTTTACACTTAGGCAAATTAACTCAAAAAATCCATCCGCGGTTACACTAAAACAAACAGAAATATTATTTAAAATTAAAATACTACTCTAGCCTTCGGGATGCATTAAATCATCAATTTGTAAAATAAGCAATGATTGTAAAAAATTTTAATTAAAAATAAACGAGAAAAAAATATTGAATTTTCAATATTCAATTCATTTATTTTATCGTAAATAAATGAATTGAATATCACCTTTATACAGAATAATAACAATATTCAAAATGTTTAGATAAATAGCATGACTGTAAATCACATTTACATTAAAAAAATAAAATAATAAATGTATTATGAATAATAAATTAAAGACGACGCAAGCGCCACCTTTTGCCTAATTTCAAGTAGCATCGTCAACCGAAATAGCCATCACTAGTTATCCATACGCTAGATGAATGGTGACTGAACGTTTCAATAAATGTGTATTATGAATGTTGAATGTATCGATTATTATATATAGAATCATTCAGGGCAGTCAATGTTTACATTTTTAACATATTGTTAGTATTTTTTGTGTAAATTGTATTCATCGACAAATAATAATCAATAAATTCCGCGTGTCTTCTTTTTTTTTAAGATTCAATTTTTTTAATAATTATTTTTTATTTATATACATCTTTATTCAGACTATATAGATAATTTTAACAATACAACAATATAAATAATTAAAATACATGTAGGTGCGCAAATGAATTGATGAATGGTGATTGTAGGATGTTTGTATTTAGGAAGGATTTTAGGGTTTTTTTTTATTTTTGAAATAATGGGCAAATTTCGTGACTTCATTTAGACTCAAGCATTTGTTAAAATTTCGTGAAATATTTGGTAAGAATGCAAGGACGTCCATTCGAAAGTAAGCGTGCACATTTCGGTTACGTTTTGATGGTAACTTCCGTTTTTCCTAATTTATAATATCGCAAGCTAACGATATGGAGAGTTTGTAGATCAAAAACAATAAGTTGGAGAAAATAATTATAATCTTTAATAACAGATATATATATCAAAAAAAATACAAAATAAATAATAAAAATTACAAAATTAAATTTATATCTATTAATTGGCTATTGATAGTAGTAGTACGCCAGACGAAAGTATAATACGTTTAAAGTGCTGTATTAATACCCAGTGTAAAATACTTGTATGCATCAAATGCTGAAATTGCTACCACCGCAGCTGCAGCAAAATAACCAAAGGTATCGAGTTCATAGATGCAACAAGGATCATATGCTGTGGACACAGTAAAGAAAATGAGGTTAGTAAATCACTACTCATCGTAATGAATTCGGCCCTCAAGAAGCAAACTGAGCTATTAAATGATATAATTTCCGAAATAAAAGATAAAAATAATATTCTCAAAGAGAACAATAAATTGCTTAATGACAAAATTATTGTTAACAAAATTAATCTTGTAAACAATATAAGCAGTGACACCTCTGAAACAACGTCTAAAATCCAACCAGAAACCAAATCTGTAAATAAAACAAATCGAGATAAAATTATTAAAAATAGGTCACTATTCGCAAGCACGTCTGCGGACATAAAAACTCAAGAACCAAATGCACTGATCCCGTTAGCATCGCAAATGTTGAGGTCGCCAAGCGTTATCATTGGAAATACAACCACAAAATTGCAAAAAAAAAAAACATAAGCATTCAATCACAATCGGAATCAGTTGGAAATAATGATGATGAACAAAAATGGATTACCGTAAATCGAAACAAGGAAAAAAAAGAAGAATTATTGGAGTATCGGAAAAAAAACCAAACCATCGAAGCAGTACCTCGAAAAGCGTTCCTCTACGTGGGACGTATGTTGTCGGATACTACACCGCAGAAAATGAAAAAATTCATGGAAAAGGATTTCCCAGAAGCTACTTGTGAATTACTACAAAGCAAGTTTCTTCAGTACTACTCATCTTTTAAAATAACAATTTATCAAATCTAGAAAAAGCAATGGATCCAAACTTATGACCGACTGGCGCATATGTTGATCGTTTTTTTTTTATAGGAAGAAACAGACGCAGACCAATCCATAACATGGATAAATAAAAGTAATAAAATTAAAGAAATAACACTGTTTCATAATAATTTGCAATCAATAAAAAAACAAAGTTAACCAAATATTCAATATTCATATAAAAGTATATTTCTTTTATATGAATTAAATGTTGATATATTTCTCGGAACTGAACATTGGATTCCAGAGTGTGAGACCTTCCCTAATATCACAAATTTTAAATTAATTTCATACTATAAACGAAAAACTTCCCCACATGGAGGAGCTTCATTTTTTTCTAAATATGATATAAATCTAAACAGCAGACCTGATATAAATATATTCTCTAAGGAATTTATTATTGAAGTGGCAGCCGCAGAACTTATCACAGAATGCAAACAAAAAATTGTCTTTGTATGTATTTATCGATCCCCACAAGGCAGCTTTGATGAATTTTTAGATATTTTTGAGAATATTATACACAAAATAACTATTACTGAGAAAAAACGTGCCATCATTGGAGGAGACTTCAATGTAGATTTACTCAAAATAAATAACTCAAAAACAATACATTTTAAAAACATGGTAGATAGCTATAAACTATAACTATAAATACTGAAACAAGAATTACTGAAAACTCTAAGTCGTGTATTGATAATATACTAACAAATGCTGAATTGTATAAATCAAAAGTAATTAACACGCATCTATCAGATCACTGCGGCCAAATAATTACATTCATGTAAATACAAAAAAAGGAAAATTGTAAATATAAGAACGATTAATCCGAAAACACTAAAATATATGAATTTTGAACTGGCAAACATATATTGGGATCACCTATTGCTGTCTTCTACCGACTGTGAGACATATTTTAATAGATTCTATTATAAATATCTCGAATGTTTTAATAAACATTGTCTTAAAAAGATAAAAGTTCTAAACAATTTCAACACTAAAAGAAAATGGCTCACAGCTGACATCAAAGCACAAAAAAATAATGTAGAGTTTCGTTATCAGCTATATTTGCAAACAAAAAATCCAGATGTTCAAAATTAATATAAATCAGCTAAAAAATTGTATAAGTCTCATTTACAAAATCAAATCAGAAATCAAAATACTCGTCTTGTCTTAGAATTAAATAATAAATCAAAAACGCTATGGACGTTAATTAAAAACAAAACTGAATCAAAGAAGAAACAAAATAACCAATCTCCGTATTTTATATATGATGATGATGTAAGAATAGATGATCCAAAACTAATAGCAGATAAATTAAATCTTTATTTCAGTACAATAGAAAACCAAAACAAACAGATAAAAACAACACTAATTCAAGTCAAGCCAGAACCACAATTTTCATGTATGCGGTTACAGAAAATGAAATAAAACATGTGATTACACAAATGAAATCGACTTATTCAAAAGATAGCGATGATTTATCATCTACACTTATTAAACAAACTGCGGAAAATATTATTAAACCCCTAACGCAGGCAATTAATATGTCGTTATCTGAAGGTATATTTCCGGAAATATTAAAAATTGGACGTACTTTACCAATACATAAAAAAGGTTCATAATAATATATGTAACTATAGACAATTTTACCCATATTCTCAAAAGTATTTGAAAGGGTCATATATAACAGGCTAACTGAGTTTATTGATAAAAATAACATACTAATATGTCAACAATTTGGATTTAGGAAAAGTCTCACGAAAAATCGCGCAATTTTTAATTTTTTACACTTTGTATTAAACAATCTGGATACAAATTCGAAGGTTTTCTCTATATTTTTAGACTTAACGAAAGCCTTTGATTGTGTTCCACACTCGCTACTACTAGATAAAATAACGAAATATGGAATCCGTGGTAAATGCCACACACTGCTCTCTGCATACCTACAAGACAGAAGCCAAGTAACATCCATTAGCGTAAACAACACACAGTATACGTCATCGCAAGCCCATGTTATAGTAGGTGTACCACAGGGAAGTATTTTGGGTCCATTGCTTTTTCTACTATTTCTTAATGATATAACTTAATGCACATATTATAATATTTGCTGATGATTCGATATTTAGTATCAGTGATACGTGCATAACAAACTTAAATATGGCATCAAATCAGATATTGGATTATCTGGGAAAGTGGCTTGACTCAAATAACTTACTGGCAAATGCAACAAAGACATATGTAATGAATATGAGATCACAACTAGACCACACCAATATAAAACTGAAAAATGAAAGCATTGAGGAAATTACATGTACTAAGTTTCTTGGCATAAATATACAAAATGATCTGAAATGGGACGAGCATATCAATAAGGTATGCTCGACCATTGCCAGATATACATATTTAATATATTCATGTAGGAACGACATCCATCAAGAAGCTGCTCGAGCTGTATATATATCGTATTGTAAACCACATTTAACATATGGCATAATATTTTGGGGTTGTACCACACAATTGAACATACAAAAAGTGTTTGTCACGCAAAAACGGCTAATAAGAGCAATTTGTAATAAAAATGCCTCATACAGGATGCCGGGAATCATTTAAGGAACTTAAAATAATGCCAATTATCAAATCAATCATTGAAATTTGTAATTAATAATACGCACTTATTCAACATACCTCAAAACCAACACACCTACAGTGTCAGACATAGACGTATTCAAATACAGAAACACAAACACGCCTACATCCACAACTCTTGTGTGATACAGCCCGAACAATTATACAACAAACTGCGAAATTCTATGAAAACTTTTCCTAATAAATTGCTCATTAAAAAAATAAATGCTTAATATTAGACCAATCGTTCTATAATTTAAGTGAATATATTAAATATTCTGAAAACAATGCCTAGTCAAAATGCAAAATGCATGTATTGTTTTAAGATTAAATTCTTGTCACATCCACGTATACACGTCTCTTAAAATGTTTATACACTAAGTTTTGCATTATTATATTTATTAAATTTTGTTTATACACATACTTTTTATATTTATTCACTGTGCTGTTATATTTACAATAAATTTTAATTTATTGCGCCTAGCTATTAAGTTTTATACTATTATATTTATATTTTTTTATTCATACTTATATTTTATATTTATTCACTGTTTATTTATATTTACAATATTTTTAATGAGTTACTTGTTATAAGTTTTATACGTACGGTTGTTAATTCTTTCACTCAAACACTATATTATACACCTCTGACTCATCCATGAATGTAACAATTCTTTCTGGAAATAAATGAAATGAAAAAGAATTTGAAAATTATTAATTAATAAATTATTTTCTCCTTTTTTAATAATAATAATGATTCTTTATTGAACGGACCAGCCATTTACAATTTGACTAAAAACATAAAACATAAATTACACAAATATGCATATACATATGTATGTGGGCAAGCTAACATTTAGTGTACAATATCCGCGAGACTCGTCCTAATTAACCTAATCGACGTGTTTAAGAAATCAATTCTGCCACAATTTTTTTTTCTTTGTTTGTTTTTCAATAAATATTTTACATAACAGCAAATATTTTACAACAACAGCAAATGTCAATTATTAGACATTTGTTAAAGTACTTATGTAACGTAAGTCATAATGTCACAGTAGCAAAAGAGAAAATAATTTATTAATTAATTATTTTCAAATACTTTTTATTTAATTCAATATTTTATTTCCACGACTACTTTCGGTCAGACTATCATTATCAATTTATTAAAAATAAATTGTTCGAATCTCTTCACGTAACTCACAACAACACATCGATCAATTTATTCATTGGCAGTAATATTTCACCAAGTGTTAAACGAGTCAACAATCAAAAAATTAATAAACCATCGCTAAACAACAATCCTTTTTATGTAATTTAATTTAAATAACTGCGACCAAGTGAATAAATTCTCTTTTCCATCAACAAGCTTTATATTCAATAAACTCTTCCCTCTATGATTTTAAAAGGATCCACCTCACCTATCCCGTCTGCATTATCCTGTTAGTCGGCTTTTAGCTAGCAGATAAGATTACCGAAATATCACCTCTTTATTAAATTAGAACCCCGCTACGCCTTGCATTCTAATAATGGCGTTTATTAAACTGCCAGTGGAAGATGTTTTGTTCTTTTGTAAATAACCCGACGCTGCCGCCGCCGCGGCGCACGGCTTTTTAATTTATAAACGTGTCGCCTCTTTAATCATCAACAGCTCTTTCATCTATTCTACCTGGCCTTTTTTCTCTTTTTCGCTTGTTTATACGCTAGTTGTTTATTCGCCCGTGGTTAATAATACTGGTATTGTTAAAATATGTTTTTTTTTTGCTGATAAAAATTATTTTAATTATTGAAAATCCTGGATGTTTTTCACACTATAGTGGAATACAAATAGAAAAGAGTATTCATTCACTTGGTCAGAGTTATTTAAATATATTAAATAAAAATGATAATTAATAAATTTCTTTCACATTTTATTTAATATAGTGGAATACATTAAAAAAACCGTATTTTTATTAATTCAAATAATTTTTATCAACCTTAAAGTTCGTAAAAACTAATAATAAAATTAATATTAAACTACATTAAGAATACCTAATTCCGTCCTCGCAAGCGGAAAATATCAGGAAATTATTTTAAAAGTTTCATAATTCCGGAGAGCATTAAATCAAAATCACGCACATGGAGGTATCTTTAGATGCCGGAAAAATGCATTTTAATGACAAATGGATTTCCAGTATCTCCCTTGATAAATGAACAAAGTTTGCAGTTGTTTGCCGCAAAAAGAGGAACAGCTTTACTTCCACCCCTGCTAGAAAGCACAGACACTATCTATAATAGTTCTTTTCCGTGTTGTCTCCTTGATGCATTACAAAATATACGTATTTATATAATGAAGTGGATTTTTTATTATTATGAGAACTATTCTTCTAATTTTGGATTATTATAATTATTATGTTTTGATATGGAAATGTATTTTTTTATTTCTTTCTTTCACCAAATATATTGTTACCGGCGGTCATATAGCGAACGCCGCAGAGTGGGGTATTTGAATGATCTGGGTGGCCAAAATGTTTTTAGCGCTATAAACCTTTCTAAACAAACTTGTAAATTAATTATTTCGCTAAATCATAATAACCATCTACAGGTTAATAATATACAGGGTTCCCATTAATGCGTTTTCGGGAGATCTCGGTTCTTGTTGAAGATAGAAAAAAAAGTTTCTTCACCAAAGTTGCTCGACTTTAATAGCTACATAACCTAAAAATATTTTCATGTATACAGAGTGCCGCATAAAGACTTTAAATAAATTGTCCTTTATATATATACAATCATCTTTACTGTGATATTTACATATACACATATTATACAATATACTTGATCTAAAGTTATAAATGGCTATCGGCCTTAGGTCTTTCAGCCATCATCCTTTATATTATTTGGTTTTTGAAGGTATTCAAAAATTGCGTGTCAATTTATTAAAAACATTTGACATTTGTGGACAAATATTACGTTTCGTAAACTTAAAATATCTCCAAAAATAAACAATTATAAAGTTATTTGACTACGAAATAAAAATAGTCGAATTTATAATTTTTTAATCAAGAGTAACTTGACGTTTTTTAATGGAACCATAATTTTTTTCACAACAACCGACACAAAATTTAATCCTCTTTAGATTAAGTTTATTATTTTTATCCCAACTTTTGAAGTTTTTAAGATAATTATATTTTTCTATTTTTAACTTAAGCCCCCTGTTTATATGTGTAGAAAATAAAAGAGCCAATATTATATATGTTTTTTTATATAAAAATAACTAAAAGTGAAATGTCAATGCAACTTTTAGCTTACATAATAACCAAAAATAAATGCTCGGGGAAACAACTACATCCCGAACTAACTTCCCACCGGGTATTGAATTGCACAATTAAGCATTTGCCGTTGAATGCCGAAGTTGGTGTGGCAAAGCGAATGTATGTTTATGAATTTGAAAACAATATTTTGAAAAACAAAATAATTAGGAAGATACGTTTTCTTCATCAGAGAAAAAGTCAGTGTTGCTTTCATATTCAGAGTTTGAATCTTCCGTGTCTCGGGCTTCACTAGTCTGGGGTTCAGTAGGTAGTAGCATTTCCATTGCTTTCTTTGTAAAAGATTGGACCTTTTTCTTTAAACTTTGTCTCATTCCGGTTAAAACTGGGTCAAAAGTTAAGAGAAGTATATTAATTACGTTACAATTACAAGATGTCCTAGAGAATTTTCTTGAAAACAATTGTCTATATAAGCGAAATTGCTTGTTGCTTGCTTCAGCTGCCTCTTCTGATAGTTGTCCTATTGGGAGTATAGCGTGCTCTATTACAGCAGGGCCGTGAATTAGAATTTTGTGCATGGTTGGTGTCATTGGATATCATGGATACAATTGTACATATAATTCTGCTGTATTTTTCGTAAATTGTTCAAATTTTTCAATATTTATTTTATGTCCGCTGGATATACATTCAAGAATAATTTTGAAGCGATATATTAAATCAATATCAATTCCTGTTATTTCAGCTGCGAGAGTAGGGTCAGTGAAAAACATTCCGCTTGTATTACCATCATTTGAATTTCCGTATCCAGGCTTAAGGACATCTACAATTAGACCTAGTATTTTTCCTAAAACTTTCTTGAATATGTACCTTTCTGTTATTTACAATAACATTTTCTTCTTTTGTTTTTAATCTCCACTTTTTTATTGGTAGTTTATAAGCTAAATGTAATAAACTCTCAAATAACCAAATTCTTGCATGCAGAATCGATAGTCCAAACGCTGGTGTTTCCGGTTTCACGTGGCTTGTTTTCAACAAATCATTAAAATCTTTTGACTTTAAATCGCATATATAACAACACATCGTTGATGTTGTGCATGTTGCCGCGTTACAGACTTTACCATCGACCATAGTGAATAACATTATATGTTGGCAATAAAACTGTTGTCTTGAATAATCAGCCGCGAGGGTTGCAAAGAATTGAAAGAGTTTTTTACATAACTGGTTTCTTCAGTGATAACAGCAACCGATTCCTTGACAAACCTTATACGCATTGGTCGACAATAGCGTGGAGATGATGGTGTCGGATTTTGCCATATAATTTTGTTGTTTGACCTACAAACTAGTTGGAGTGGAACAAAATAACTCTGAAATATATTGGAATCGGAATCGAAATCATTTTGAAACGTTTGTTTGTACTGGGCTTGCTGAGATCCATCACAACCCCATTTACACCGAAGCATTAAAGACATTCTTTCGTTCTCACTTAAAGTATTTACCACTTCACCTAAATGCATTAAAAGCCGCATTGCTGTCAGATTCAATAGACCTTGTGTGTTGATCTCGACAATAGCTTCACTGACATTGAAGAATTCGGTATCTGGGTAGCAGTCCAATTTTGCTCTCTGTAGAATACTGTAAGAAGGGTATATTTTTTGGGCGATTCTAATAATTTCGTATTGTCTTCTGCTAAGACCTGCCTCTACAAGTAACGATAATGCCTGAATAGGTGACATTTGTATTATTTCTTTTCTTATGTTTTTTATTTCTGAGTATGCTTTTTTATATTCAATAGCTCTCTTTGGGGAATTTGTAATGTTTTTGAGAATTTGAGCAGCATCTCTCTTCCCAGAGGCTTTTAACTTTACTTGCGTAGCATGAGTAAGTTGTTCCAAATCAGTATATCTCCTTAAATTTTCCGTTTTTCTTCGCTTAGATCTTTCACTGGATTCAATAAATGATTTGACTGGCCTACCTTGTCGCACTACTACTTTTGGCAACGTAATTGTTCCTTCAAGCCATTTTCTATTCACGTTAACAAATTTTCCTTGAAAACCACTTGCTCTACTCCACCGTATTTTCAATTCAGACTTAAAGTGTAAGAATACGTGTTTAATTTCTCTTGTTTCTTCATTTTTGTAATTCTCACAACCAAGAAGATACTTTTCCAAATAATCCACTTTTTTCGTCAAGTTTGGTAGATTTTGCTGCTGCATGATGTTAAACAACTTTCTTCTGGTTATAACTTTTACGCTCGATGGTCCTATAATAACACGAAAACAAAATATTGGCGAAATCAGACAAATGGAAAGTATATGGAATTTTGACCGTTAAAGTTTATAAATTGATATTTTCTAAAGTAGAGAAAAGTGGAGTCTGTTTTTAACAAAAACATAAAGTAATGGGACTGAACTTATTGTAGTAAAATGAATGGTGGGAAAGCTTTTGAAGTATAACTTTACAATTTTTATTTTCGGAAAATGCAAAAAAAAAAAATATCTCAAAAACTGTTTTTTTTTAATTATTCTTACACTAACTAAACACGTCTTTATCCCAATAAATATTTGTGTAAACTGCGACACATACCTTCCTCATTGCACTCCATTGTTATTTACTTTCACACACCGCAGAAACATTACAAATAATCACGTTTGAAACTCCTACTGAGTAAATTCGTATATATCAAATTATTATTCACAAATTAACGATATCTGTCGAATGCTTTTGACGGCTTATTGTTTGATATAATTATGAAAAACTATATGATTATAATATTGATGGTACCATATTATTCCGTGTTGTTATGTTTAAAAATTTAGGTGTGGTATTTGACGATTATTTTGTTTTTGTTTTCTCGACAATATTTTTATTATTGTTGATTATTGTGTTTATTATGGATTTTTTTTAAATCTCAATCTGTAATTGGTCTTCGTCCGTTTGTTGTAATAAATTAATTAATATCAAAAATATATATCATAAAATATAAATAAAATCAACATAAATCGTATATCATACCATTTAAAAATAATGTTTGATACGTCACGTAGTTATTGGACACCCTGTGTATATGAAACTTATTTTCTTATTTTATTCATTTTTTTTGTTAGCTAAGAGTATAGTTGTTATTTTAAAATATGAAGTTTAACAGTAGCTACAAATTATGTTAATAACATTTTTATATATTTCTAAATAACTGAGATATTGGACTTCACCACAATCTTGCACCACATATTTTGTCATCGATTACGTGAGAATTTAATTCTACGAAATGGTGCATGCGCCGGGATTCGCTCGAAATTTTCGCAAGTTTGATAAAATATAATCGTTCCAACACCCTTGAAGAATTGTAGAGTGGATTATTAGGGGGTATAATTTTGATAAGTACTTTAAGGTCTGCGCGTTCTTCGCGTTTCAATTTTCTCAACACATTAGGATTTATCAAAAAGTTTTCATTTTAATATTTCTTAATAATTCTGCAATTTACTGAAAGGATTGAAATGTGTGGTTTTTAGGCCTATAAAATTATTTAAATTATTGAAAAGATCTCTACAAATAAAACTTCAAGATTCCATATCCTAAAAAAAATAGAGTATAATAATTTATTATTTTCGAATCATTTTTATTTAATATATTCCATATCCTATTTCTTAACTCCCGAACAAGGTCTGCCGAAATGTTCCCCATTATCTCCTCTTCTATATAACCTCCTAGTCTATAATATTACAATCCCGATCCCAATTATATTTTATTTATATAATTGGGATCAGGATTGTAATCGCTTTGTTTCTATCAACAACCATAACATTTATGCCTCAGACCTAGGCATGCATTTTTATTCCAAATTTATATTTAAAACTCATTCCGCATTCCTGAAAGAAAAAGTTAAAAAGGGCCATTTTTTAGAAGTTTAACATTTAGAAACAACGGTATATTGATGCGTACTAGCAATGTCTACTAAAGATACAGGCCGTACATTCGAAATTTCGGAGTCTAGAGACTCTGAATTTGGGTGAATTCAGTCGCTCAGACACCGTCGTGATGGAAATATCTCTCGCTCGAATTCATTAATGAAAAATATTTATTTTATACATAAATATATTATAAAAATGAATAACTAAAATTCAATGCTTTAAAAAAATAAATTATATTAACTATAAAAGTAAGTATAATTCCAAATAAGGCATATACTTATTTGGAATTATACTTAGATTAGAGATGTTAATATTAGGTTGATGCAAAGGAAATGTCCGATTTAATATTATTAAATTTTATGGTTTAAAAATTTAATATTTTTTTTAATAATTATTGACATTATAAATATTATTTTAAAGCTTAGAATATGCTCTATATTTTTATTATAAATATTCTAAAATTTTGTTATATTTTCATCATTCTAGAAATGCTAGAAAATAAGCAATTAAGAGCGATATTTTTGTATGAGTTTAAGCGAGGTAAATAGCAGCTGAGACGACTCGCAATATCAACGAAGCATTTAGCCAAAATACTGCTAATGAACGTGCTGTGCAACGACGGTTCGTCCGATTCCGTAATGGTGATGAGAGTCTTGAAGATGAAAAACACGGTAGCCGACCATCAGAAGTTGATGACGACCGATTAAAGGCCATAATTGAAGCTGACACAAGCAAATCAACAAGAAAAGTTGCTGAAGAGCTTAATGTTAACCAGTCACCATTGTTTGACATTTAAAGAAATTTGGGAAAGTGAAAAAGCTCGACAAATGGGTTCATCATGAACTGAAAGAAAATCAAAAAAAAATCGCCGTTTTGATGTGTCATCTGCACTACTTCTTCGCAACCAAAACGACCCGTTTCTCAAGTGAATCGTCACATGCGATGAATAGTGGGTTCTTTTTGATAACCGAAGACGTTCAGCCCAATGGTTGGATCATGATGAAGCCACTTCCCCAAGCCAAATATGCACCAAAAGAAGGTTATGGTGACTGTTTGGTGATCTATGGCGGGTTTGATACATCACAGATTTCAGAATTCGAGCGAAACTATCACAGCGGAGAAGTATTGTCAACAAATCGACGAAACGCATCAAAAACTTTGACTAAAACAGCTGGTATTGGTCAATAGAAAAGGCCCAATTCTTTTTCATGACAACGCTCGGCCACATGTTTCAATTATGACAAGACAAAAGCTGCATGAGTGAAACTCTCGACCATCCACCATACTCGCCCGACCTGTCGCCTCCTGATTTTCACGTTTTCAAGCATCTGGACAACTTCTTGCGTGATAAATGCTTCAAAAATCAAAGAGATGCTGAAACCGCCTTCAATTCTTTCGTTGCTTCAAGAACTCCAGATTTTTATGCTGCCAGTATAAATAAACTTGTTTCTTGTTGGCAAAGTTGTATTAATTCTAATGGTTCTTATTCTGATTAATAAAGTTTATTCTATCAAAAGTTATACTCAATTAATGTTAATGGTTGAAATCCGACATTTCCTTAGCATCAACATAATATAATTTATTTTTTTAAAGCATTGATTTTTAGTTATTCATTTTTATAATGTATTTTTGTATAAAATAAATATTTTTCATTCTAACTGCATCTAAAAATAATTATTACAATTTAACACGCTTGCATTAGAGCAGTGCACGATACGAGCAGACGCTCCAACGTCAGGCATACGTATGCATCTTGGAGTCTTCCCCACACCAACATTCCGGCCTGTATCTTTTAGTAGGCACTGGTACAGGTAACTTGTAACCATCGCAAAAATGCTCCATTTCCATCCTCGTAAGATCACACTCGTTTTCGACTGGAACATTAGTTTTCTTTATAATAAATTAAAGACGACGCAAGCGCCACCTTTTGCCTAATTTCAAGAGGCATCGTCAACGATTTGGGTCGACAAGGTAGACGACCGAGAATCATTGTTTCGTCCACTAAAGGAAGGCGAACTTGTCCTGTTTAAACAAACAAGGAAACCGAAATTCACATTTATTTAAATGTGAATTAGTTTTCTTGATGATACTTTCGCAACTTTTTGTTATCAAAGATATGCAACTTGGAGTGACACCGAATTTTGCAGCAACTTCAATTTTTTTGCAGACTTTATCAACTTCCTCCAAAATTTTAATTTTCTCAGCTAAACTTAAACACATTCGCTTGGATAACAGATTCTTAAATAAAAACAAACTGAAACTATTTGCGAATTAATCTAAGCATCGACCCAGCTTATATGTAGCTGGGTTTTCCAGGGATTCTATGAAACGGGCCTTTCGCCGAGTTTCTCACAGAAGTCTATTCTATCTGATCTACACATTACCTACTATTAGGCGTTATGAAAGCATTAAGAACCATTTTAAAACAGTGTGAGATAAAAAAAAACGAATTCGTGCTATTGTTAAGTAAAAATAGGAAACTCGAAGTGCCCAAAATCTCAATAAATTAGTGATGGGCAAGATCGATCAAAAAAGATCGACTGCTCGATCCTTGCTAGTGATCGATCCGCTCGATCTCTATGTGCGGCTCGATCATTTTAAACCGCTTGAACATGGACTGTTTATTGATTCTGTAATTAATTTTCATATTTGTTAAATAGTTTTAGTAAATAGATAATAATTTCTAGAGACATATTTACAATAGTCATCAATAAAATATCATTTCCAATAGGCAGATATTATTTAAAAATTAATTGTATAATTGTAATTAATATTTGTACCACAAGAATGTTTACAAAACATATGTACTTTTGTCGGCGTCAACATTTTTCCGGCCTTGTTGCATTTATATTTTTTAAGATGTATTAAGTACTTTCAACATTATTATTATTATTCCATATTTTCATAGTTATGTTACATATCATGAAAGAATCTAATTTTTAATTCTAAAATACTTTTTATTATTATTGATTTAAGTACTGTCAAATAATAAATTATTTAATGGACAACAGTTATTTAAATTGAAAAAAAAAATAGTAATTATTTAATTTAATGAACGAAATAGTACTTATCATCAAAGTGGTTACGTAAAAATGTAACTGGACACTAGAAATGAGATAAACAGTTAATTTTCTATAACTATTATAATCGTTGCCGTTACTAAGAAGTTACTATTACTATTAAATTACCTTAAAAATTACTATTTTTAATGTAATTTAATAATTGTGACTAAATAAAGTACATTTTTAATAAAGATTAATATTAATTCAATTTATAATAGCTATTTATTTGCTAAACAAACGTGCAATAAATTGTTTTCCACTTGGCTGATTTTCAAGAACAAAATTTACAATTTTACTGATACGTTTCACGGCGTAGTTTTTTAAGGGAGCGATTTTTGAGTAAGATTTTTTGGGTTTTCTAATCAACTGGAGCTGATTGATCTATTTGATCCTTCTGATCTGTTTGATCGGCTCGATCTTTTCGAGCGGCTCGATCTTTTTGATCAGCTCGTTCGGTTTGATCGGCTCGATCTTTTTGATCAGCTCGATACTTCAACTGATCGATCATGGATTGATCGATCTTTGAGATGATCGATCTTGCCCATCACTACAATAAATGCATAAAAATGTAGACATGAAATTCCGGTAAACATTTTATTTATAGGGTGTTACTATTTTACAGATTCACTTTTACATGAAATTTTATTAAAATATTGTAGGGCTTGCAAAAATAATGCATTATAAAGATTTTTTTTTTGCTATAAACAGTGTCGAGTGTATATGAATGTTTAAACAACAATAAATTAAATTATTTATTATAATTAAGGACCATTTCGGATTGAATATCACATAACACACAATCAATCGAGCATATTCCACCAGTAATAACCCATATTGCAATTCCCATCCTTAGTTAAATACCAGCAAGTGTATATTAAACATAACGAGTCAAAGGCATAGTTGCGACTAAATCAACGGTACGAATTAATCTTGAACATTCTGGAACTAATTAGCACGAGCGAGCGGCGGTCGTGGTGGAGGAGGATGAGGAGGACGGGGGAGGCGGCGTCGGCGGCAGTGTGGGGTAATCTGAACAATAAGTGGTCGCACATTGGCACGAATCGATAGATCATTAATATAATCGAAACCGGACCATTCTGTATACTCCAGTGGCGTCCGTTACCGCAGACCGGACCGGACTCTCATTACGCGTAATTCAAATGCATCTGACACTTATCAACGCGACACAGACAACCAATTACATTAACTGCTTTCATAAAATAAATGGACCTCGCCGCCGTGATGTATTTGTCCCGGCGTTCTATTATCATCTCACCGATTAATTGCTTTATTAATTAGTGCTTAATTATTGCGACGATTAATTTTAATTTACATTTAATAACCATCATATTAATCATATAATATATACAAAATATGTTTTCATTTATATATATACAGTGTGTCCGCGGATTGAGTGCGTATAATCGCACTACCGTTTTAACCTCAAACCTCTGAAGCCAAGTATTAAGTGAAGTGAATAACGAATGGTAGACAGATCCATCCAATAATGACATTAAGAATGATTTGCTCTTGTGTAGAGCAAGAGCGATCCTCAGAACATGAAGATTCAACTCTAAAAAAATGTCATTTACACCTTATATGCACTCAATCCATGTATAGGCTGTATACAGGGAATATTTTTTTACATCAACCATAAATTTACATTACGATGTATTTGTTTGTTAATTTTTCAATAAGCCATAGGAATTTTTATATAAGCAGATTTGCTAAATAAATAAATAAAATATTCCACTTGTTATTAATAAATGTAAAATTGAAATCGATAGCGCCCAACAATGATTTTTGACACTGAAAATTATACAAATTTCATTGAATTCTTACTGCAACAAATGTTTTTAAGTTTTTTTAAGTTATTAGAATATCTGAGGCGTTTGTTTATTAACACTATTTTGTAAATAATTGTTTGAGATAATATCAAAATTTTATGTTTAGTCAGATGGTGGAGGCGCCGGATTCGTGGCTGGAAATTCGTCATCGGTCCCATGGCTTCACATGCCTGTGAGTATCTATACGATTTGGATTCATGGAGAAGACATAATAAAAGTAGCAATTTTGCCAACTTGTTTCATACCCTTCTGTTCTCCTCTGATCCATATATATCAACATTTTCCAGAAAGACTAATATTACTAAAACGTAAGGACCTTAGACGAAGAAGTATTGACATAATTTGATGAGAACGTACTAAAGGAAGCAATGGAAGTATTCGAAAATAATAAACAATTTGACAGTAAAAGCGAACAAATTCCAAATTTAGTTTGTTTACTGTCATAATAATATATACAGAGAGGTTTTTTTATCAGTATACATTAGGGGAAGTGTATACCTTCAAAAAACGCGAGTCAAACGCACTGAACCGATTAAATATGTATGTTTGGTTGACTATTTGGCATATGTGTGTTCAGTTGCGTGTTGTAGGCAACTAAACACACATACATTAATGCAATTAACTCGCGTATTTTTCAGGTATACATAGGGGAAATGTATACTGATAAAAAAAGCTCTCTGTATATATATATATATATATATATATATATATATATATATTTATATATATAGAGAGGTTTCTTTAACAGTATACATTTCTCTTATGTATACCTGGAAAATATGCGAGTGAAACGCCAAACGCATTGATGTATGTGTGTTTAGTTGCCTATAACATGCAACTCAACACTCATGCCACTCATGCCTGACTTCAAATTATGTGACATTTTCGTATTCGGCCGCTTTAGATTCATTGAAAAATGTCTTACCCTCTTCTGGTACTGTTGGAATTGTAATACACGCTTGAAATTCGACTTTTTCTTCATTTGTATATATTTTCGATCAAATATTTCACATATTTTGAAGTTTAGCGCTTTAAATGTGTGTTTAGTTGCGTGTTATAGGCTACTAAACATACACACATTGATGGGTTCAATGCGTTTGACTCGCGTTTTTCTCAGGTATACACTTCTCCCAATGTATACTAATAAAAAAACCTCTCTGTATATAAATGTTTATTGTAAATATAATTCTTTTAAAATAGTGCAATTTTTTCATATAATCCCCTACATCAGTGTTTTCAAAAGTTTACTGGGATCCGATCCATCTAACAAAAGATTCCCTAGTAGCGAGTCGTGTAACCACTTAATACTATCTTATTTTGTTTGTAAAACATTGATAATGATCACATGGTGATCGAAATGTACATCTGTTAATAAATAAATAAGTGAAGAAAAGTGTACAAAATGTTTTCATATATCTTTCAAATCTTCACGAAACTCACATTTATTTAAGTGTTTAATTGTACTTATATGGTGGTTTTCGCATTGGAAATGTTGTAATTTCAAGGGAATGGCTAATTTTATATGCGGAACTAAAAGTACACCCCTTGTGCATAGCCAAACATCCCTGGCGGGAATCGAACCCGCGACCTTTGGATTAGAAGTCCAACGCGCTATCCCCTGCGCTACAGGGACTGATGAATGGAAATAAAAACATTCCAAAAAAATGATAAATTTAATTAATACATTCCTCACAGAAACTTATTCGAATCTAGTCTGTCTCGACACTAGCGACGACAATATGCAAGCAATTCTATAGCAATTAATGGTAGGTCTGTTCGCTATAAGAACTATTAACTCCTTATTCTTATTTTTTATTAATGGCCATTTCGACTATACAGGGTGTTTCAAATTCGAGTTTCGCCATGGGGATCTCGCTTATTATAAGAGATAGAGGGTAGGTTTAAATTCGGCAATTTTACAGAATTTCATGCTAATTAATATTCCGTTGAGAAAATTGGGCTAAGTTTCTTTGTTTTCAAGAAAAATGAAAAATACTTGAAAAATGCGTTTTCCTTTTTTTATTTATAACTTCATTATTTGAAGCAATAATTTAATACAATGCAGACATTCTTATAGCACTTTTTTATGATATAATTGATGGCGTACTAATATTACTAATTTTTTTTAATCTCATAAAAAACCAATATGGCTCCCATAAGAAATAAGAAATGGTCCAGAAGAAACGAAATATATTCCGCATATTTCGTTTCTTCTGAACCATCATCAACTCTCTTATTTCTTATGGGAGCGATATTGGTTTTTTATGAGATTAAAATCCTCTATTTTTTCTGATTACAATGATATTATTCTGATAAATAAGCACAGTCTTAACAAAATATATTTTTAATCCTAAAAAATCACAAAATCACACATGCCATGAAATTAAAAGCAACCAATAGAAAATATAATGTAACTTGTAGCTCTGTGAATATAATATTTATAAAAAAGTTTTGCAATGGAACAAAAATTTACATAATGATTTTTTTGCAAACTAAAAATTATTTAAAAAAATGTAATATGCGGAATATCAACATTAATATTAATAAAAATACTAACACAAAAAATCTTTAATTTATGTTCAAAAAAGAGCCGCAGCAACAGAAATTCAAAGGTGTTCCTTAAATTATTTATTGTAGTATACAAATTTCCTCTAGGAATTTTATTGAATTTCAAGACAAAATTATTAATATTTTATAATCTCCTAATTTATGTTCTAACTATACACTTTTGGCCAAACATTTATTCTAAAGGAACTTTGGTTCTCTATTGAAGCTTTGTTTTGCCTTTAAATCACTTAAAACCCTATAAAATTAGGTACGTGTTTATAAAAAGACACTCTTGCTAATAAAAATTGAACGATTTAAATATTTAATAAATAGTAATATTTGATTTTAAATTTTGACAATCAATGACAGAATGAAATCCATCTAGTTGCTAAAAATGAGTGCTTCTTTAGTGTCAATAAACAAAATTCCAAAAAGAAGATAACTAATTAAAATAAAGGTATGATATATTATATTATTGTAATCAGAATAAATAGAGTATTTCAATCTGATAAAAAAAACAATATGGCACCCATAATAAATAAGAAAGTTGATGATGGTCCAGAAGAAACGAAACATACTATTAGTAAAATTAGTACGCCATCGATTAGATCATAAAAAAGTGCTATAAGAATGTCTTCATCGTATTGAAATTTTGCTTCAAATAACGAAGTTATAAATAAAAAAGAAAAATCACATTTTTCAGTTTTTTTTTTTCATTTTTCTTGAAAACAAAGAAACTTAGCCCAGTTTTCTCAACGCGATATTAATCAGCATGAAATTCTGCAAAAGTGCCGAATTTAAACCTATCCTTTATCTCTTATAATATGCGAGATCCCCATGGTGAAATAATACCAATAATAATTTGAAGTTTTAAATTGACATTTAAAAGATACAATATAATCAGGAACGTTTCCCCTCCAAAGTGCTTTGAATTTTTTATTACAAAAATGATGTTGGCAAATAAAATCCAACAATTTGAAGAATTTGATTTGATAAATAATAACCCATGTGACGTTTTATTTGTTTTTATTCTCTGGTGCCAACAAAATGTAAAATAAAGAAAAAAATGAAAGCACTCTACAGGAGAAAAGTTCTCGATCATATAGTATACTTTTTTTAATAATACAGAATAATTAAAACCACATGATTAGGGTATGTTTGGTGCGAAAAATTGTAAACCTGTTAAAACAGTAGGGGTAGTTTTAATTTGAGCAAATATATTTGAAAAATATTGAAACATTAAAAATTGTTATATACTACTCAATTAGCTAGATTTTTTGTATAATAATCACCAACCACATAAAAATTGTTTGTGTTTTTTATTAAAATATTCACGATCTTTTGAAATAGTATATTTATTTTTTTTGAGAGAAAGTTTAAAAAAGTTGTAATTTATATGTCACATCGACAACCAATTATTATCATCTCAAACTGTTTTATTTATTTATTTATTCAAACGGTACACCATTTTACAAAATGAAAAGAAAATATATAAAAGAAAAATTCAAATTGATTATAAATAGACTTAATTTACAGTGCACAATTGCATAAAACAAAGGAGCTAAATAAGGTTCATACATTTTAATATACTTTTAAATATATTAAATAAAAATGATTTGAAAATAATTAATAAATTATTTCCACATTTAGCTCTGTGACTATTGACTTACCTACGTAAGTACGTTAAACAAATGCACATTAAAACAACTACTTCCCGGGCAAATACCCACGCCGGACATTGAATTAGTTGTTTTGATGTGCATTTGTTTAACATACTTACGTAACGTAAGTCAAAAGTCACAGAGCTAAATGTGGAAATAATTTATTAATTATTTTCAAATCATTTTTATTTAATATATTTAAATAACTGTGACCAAGTGAATGAATACTGTTTTCTATTTACTTTTAAATGTTGATATGAGAATTTTAAACATATCTAAATTAAGATTCATTCCAAATTATAGACGAAAAATAATCATTAATTACATTATAGTCAGCTCATTTGAAATCCAAAGTGGGAAGCGAAAATGTCATTTTATCTGTATAGCCAATGTTTTCTACAGAAATTGTTGAAGTAACGCATCATTCTATTAATGGGTTCATTTCTACCATAGTTAGTGCGGCTGAAATGCTCACAAAATATTGCCTTACTACGTGTGTTGCTCGGTATATTATAATGTAAGCGAGATAGTAGATAACTACAATTTATAAGCCCATTGGCTAACTTGTACAAAATACATAAATTCATTATAATGCGTCGATCTTCTAATGGTTTCAAGTTTATACGAGCAAGCATATTACTGCGACTATAGATTTCATCATGTACTCTAGTAAGATGAAATATGTTTTAAAAATGTATTTTGCATGCGTTCAATCTAGTATATTGAGTTATCAAACTGAGGCGACCAGATACAGATAGCATACTCTAATTTAGGTCTTACTAAAGAGGAATATAACAACCTAATTGTGTCAATAGAAAGTCCTTGCCGAATCTTTTGATAAAACCTAGAGTTTGGAGTTACTTACGGCATATGCTGTCTCTCTGCTTTGCAAATAAAAGTTTACAATTAAATAATAATAACGCTAATTTGTTTTAGTACATGGCCATTTAACAAATATTGAGAGTGCGTACTCTTATTTCTAAAAAATTAATATAATAACATTTGCTTCTAATAAATAAACAATTTTTCTCGAACCATTAGCTTAAATTATGAAGATCTTCTTGGGTTATTTCAATATCTTTGGCATTTGATACCGTTCTAAATAATTTTAAGTCATCCGCAAATAATAATACTTTACAATGCTTTATGTGCTCAACTATCTAAATAATTTTAAGTCATCCGCAAATAATAATACTTTACAATGCTTTATGTGCTCAACTATATCATTAATAAACAAAGAAATAAATAAAGTAGGACCGCAATGTGAACCTTGCGGTATACCAGATAGAACGCTAATTAGTTTGAAAACGATATTATTAATTTTTACAAATTGTTGTCCCCCATTTAGATAACTAAAGATCCATTTCGTTATTGCTGGACCGAAGCCAAAGTGTGCTAATTTATTAATTAGTCTTTTATGACAAACTCTGTCAAATGCTTTAGCGAAGACGGCATATACAGCATCAACATGACACCAACGTTCCCACGTACTCATTATATATGATTGAAAGCATAATAAATTAGTAATTGCAGATTATCTTTAGAAAAACCATGTTGTTCCTCACACACCAAATGTTTACATGATCATATTAATTGTTGTGCAATAAGTTTGTCAAACAATTTCGGGATCACCGATTGGATGGTAATACCTCTATAGTTTGAAACATCTTCCCTCGAACCATTTTCGAAGAATGACAGAATAAAGCTGTTTTTCTAATAGCAGGGAAATGTACCTGACTCTAAAGATAACATGAAAATTCTATGCAAAGGGGTATATAAAGGATAAATATTTTTTTTTTATATAATATTAAGAGAGGCCATCATGTTATACCGTACACGAATCACTAAATTCTTAAATAAATTTAAAAACATCCGAGTTGCTAATTATGAAAACATTATGATTAATTGCGCGGCCAATATGAGAAGATGATTTATGCCAGGACTTACAGCATATACATTGGAAAAGTAATCCGCAAATAGATCAACACATTCATTGGCATTATTACTCACTTTGTTATTACAAAACATAGATTTAGGAAAACCGTCCGTTTTGCGCGATTCGTTAACATGAATCCAAAATGCTTTTCAGCTAAATTGGATCTTCCTCTCAATTATTAATATAATCTCTATACAGAGTTTCACTTAGTTGACAACTTGTTCTTAAAACTTGAAAACGTTCATACCATATGCTTTGTACTTGTAATGAGTTTCTTTTTTCTTTTAATTAATTTAATCAATTCAGAATTGAACCATTTAGGATAATTTGTTGATCTAAAGAACTTGACAGGTATAAAATTAGACAAAAACTGCATATAACTTATCTACTAAAACATTAACATCAGTATCGTTAAGGTATTCATTCCAATTTATAGACGAAAAATAATCATTAATTACATTATAGTCACCTGATTTGAAATCCAAAGTGGGAAGCGAAAATGTCATTTTATCTGTATAGCCAATGTTTTCTACAGAAATACAATATGGTTATTTATACAACAATTTTTAATATTTCAAAGCATTCCATTTTGGACAAATTCTTGTTTATTTATTTCAAATTAAATTTGACAGATAAATGTCAAATAAGTTTATTGCACTATTTTATGTAAATAAATAATCGGGATTTATTTGTTAGGGTTCTCGGGAATGTTCGCTCGCTAATTTAATTGTAGTATACAGAGGGATTTGAAGAGGTGTAAAAAAGGATGAATCCATATTTAATTAGGGCTGACATATTATTTTGTAGATTTTACTGGATGTTTTCATATTTATTCCAGCTATTTTGTAGGTTACGTTGCTTAATATGTTGG
Organism: Philonthus spinipes; assembly: GCA_963082785.1. Classification (NCBI taxonomy): domain Eukaryota; kingdom Metazoa; phylum Arthropoda; class Insecta; order Coleoptera; family Staphylinidae; genus Philonthus; species Philonthus spinipes. The sequence continues at coordinate 8,540,260 of OY720314.1, forward strand.
CTCTCGTTGTTATTTTGCTTTTGATGATAAATGCGTGCTTTTTCAATTAAAGTTTTGGTCGAAAGTAAATCCAAGATATTTTATATAAGGAAATTGGAAAATTGGATATAATAATAGGGAAATTTTGATTGGGTAATAATTTATTTTATGTTAAGGAATTTAGGATTTGTGGCGAGTGGTTTTATCATTGTTTGAAGTATTATAATAATAATAACTTTAAATGAAACTATTTTTTTTTTGATTTTCACTTTATTTATTTATTTATTTAACGGAGGCCACTAAATACAGTAACATACATACATGATACAATGAATAGTTACAATAATAAAATAATAGAATTAACAAAAAACACATTTTTAAAAACGAACTATTTAGCACTTTGATTTATTGCAAATAAATATAATAAGAATAAATTAAAGAGCAAATCAAAACAACTTGATAGTTTCATTTAAATTAAATAAAACTCGAACCTCAAACTCAAACCATTGCAATTCGCTGTGGTCTGCTATACGACAAACAAATATCTTTTGTGTAATCCAGTGTCCAACGAGGTAAATGCTCGGGAAGTAGTTATTTCAAACTTTGTAAAACTTACATTGTAAGTACTTTTTGCAGTTTGAAAAAGGGATTGATCGAATTTTATTGATCATTGCCAGGAATTTTCCTTGTTTAATTGTATTGTAGTTTCATTTAAAGTTATCATGGATTTTCAAACAATTAATTCCTTCACAATCAACATAATAATAATACTCCAATGGACGTTACAATTCTTCATTTTACGAACCATTCTTCTAGAGTGTCAATAATAAATCACAATCGCCCGGGAAAGAACCTTACGGACTTTCTATAAACGATTTGTATCCACTCCATTCCCGGGCGATTATGAATCGGCCCATATTTAACATTTCAAGTACGGAATAGCCCCGATTTAATTGATATTATTAAAACATGCTTAAAATAATAAACTTTACCTTAATTTTCACTCTCCTAATATAAATAACACTCACACTTTAATGCGAATCTTGAAATAAGACATTTAAAATTTTGAGTGGAGCAAGCACTGTATACTGGCGCCATCTGTGTTTGTACAGGAGAAAGTAAATTTGACATTTTATCATAGATATATATTATAAATTTAACTCTATTAATTATTTGAAATGCATCTCTATACATATCATATCTTAATTCACAGTATACAGATTTAAAGGAAGTGATCTGTGATCTTTGATCTTAATTATCCCGTGAACGAAATTGGGGCTATTCCCTATGGGAAATGTTACGTTTAACGTGTACGTTGTTAATTAAATTCACATTCTATTATTAAATATTAATTACAAAAGTTGCTTAGACCGTAATGATAAAAATATCGGACACGTTAATCTTAAAATTCCCCTTACAGAATAACCCAGAATTTCAATTTCCTATTTCATCAGAAAAGCACATTACATTCGTGTGAGGATGTAAAACCCAGGGACATTTATATAAAACCAAGTTGACGTTATATATGAATAGAAAGAAAGCCTCTTCGTAGGGGTGAGAAGTTAGATTCACTACCCCATAGAAAATTAATAGATACCTATTAATTTCCCTTCTTAAATAATCTTTGATATTTACTATAAATCAGGGCTATTGCTTACAAAGAAATATTAAATGTAAGATGAAAATTTAATCTTGCAATCTAAATATACTTATCGCTAGACTATGACTACAAAAAATCATATGTAAGAAATTTCTCATTTAGTTATTTCTTGAATAACTTAAGGTGGCGGTTTAGTAGAAAGAGAAATTAAAACTATCAATAAATATATAAACTTGTCGGTTTTTTTTTATAACTTACTCTGATAATTAGAAAAAAAGTGGCAAAACAAACCAAGTGTAATTTAATTGAAACCTTCAACAGTAATAGTAAAAAAAAACTTTAGTTTATTTTTTAAATGAATGTTTATATTTTGTTTTATTGGTGGAATTTAATGTTTATTGATATTATAATGGCGTGGAAATAAACTTTTAACATGTTATTTATAGAAAGGCCCCGAAATTCCTATAAAATAAAATTATTTTAAATTCTATCTTGTAGCTATCTATTATTTTTCAACCACCTTTAAATTGCCTCAAATCATAAATAAATATTATATACATCTATGGCCTCAAATCTCTTTATGTAGCCAACATAAAACATGTCTCGTTTCCTTAACGCTAGATGGCGCGCGGAGGTAAGTAATTCAAATTCAGTGCCCTTATTCCTGAAATTAATCACACGTTTCGGCCGTACACAACTATTAAATTTATTCATAAATACCTAACTAAATAACAAATTTTGTACGATGAAACGAATAATCAATTTCAATATAAGTACCGTGGATGATTCAATTATTACGTACGAAGAAACGTTAAATTTATCGTAAGTGTTATTTTATTGTAATATTCTAAGTATATATAATAATTACAAAGCTTGCTTAGATGTAATGTTAAATAATAACGTTAAATTTAACGTTTCACGATTCAAATGTTAAATAATTCCATGTATACCTAAAATATGTTTTTTAACACGTTTGCAATTTATTTAAATGTTTCTTAAGAACACAAAGTCGTTATTAAAATCTTAAGAATTTATTTAATCTAATAAATTTATTAACAAATTATATATCATGTATCTATGAACAGCTTCATAGAGTTTTGTCTTAATTATTATTTATTATTATTATCGTTTTCATATTTTATAATCAATTCCGTTGATTACAATAATTGCGAGAGTTACGATTTGATTTATTCGGGGCTATTCCGTACAATAAATGTTAAGTTTAACATGTACGTTATTAATAATAGTCACATTCTATGTAAATATATATCTATTACAAAAGTTGTTTAGACTGTGATGGGCATTCGATCTTTTATTACTGCTAAATTAAGTATTTTATAATTGTATGAATGTTACTTATTATGAAAATATCAATAAAAACATCCCATTTATTAATAAATATAAATTTGAAATCACTTTTTCGTTTTAAATACTTAAAATAACAATTTTTTTAATACTCGATTACTAATTTTATTCGATTTTTCCCAACACTACTAATAACTTACACGTTAAATTTAACATATCCTGTATAGGTGCCATATAATCGGGGGCTATTCCGTACAAAAAATGTTAAGTTTAACGTGTATGTTATAAAATAATTTCACAATCTATGTAAAAACATATCTATTACAAAAGCTGTTTAGAGCTTAGTTAGGTTCATCATAGTCTAAACTTTAAATTATGATGAACCTAACATTTCCCTTACATATTAGCCCCGATTATCGTTAGTTTAATATTTTTGTAATTCTTTAATTTTGTATTTAATTAATTCAAATTTAAAGAAAGTAAACATTTTAAAGGTAATATTTTATTTATTTAGTGTTGGCACTCGTCCAACCTGTCAATTTGACACTTACCAATGTTGCCATTCAAGTGATTCCGGTCCATGTGTGGAGTTTCTAAAAAGCAACTCGTTAATTAAATACAAGCTATAAGTGAACCACAGCCGCGAAGATGCCGCCGAAAAAAGCACCAGCAGCCAGCAAAAAGACCGAACAGAAAAAGAAGGAGAAAGTCATCGAGGTAACGTGTACAGAAATAACCTTAGAATTTTTTTAACATATTTGCCCAGGCATGCAGGGCTATTTGGAATGAGAAATGTTAAATTTAACGTATACGTTCTTGTTTAGCCTTACGAACTACGTATAAATATAAATTACAAAAATAAGCTTAAACTGTGATAGACAAAAATAACATGCATGTTAAATTTAATGTTATTGTATCGAATGCCCCGATTTTTTCATTCAAGCATATTTTTGACTGTTCCGTATATGAAATTAAGTATTTGAAACATATTTTATTTATAACTTTACAATTTAACCGTATTTGTTAGGGCAGACTTACTATGGACCAGGAATGGAAAGATAAATTATAGGATATTCGTGTACCCATTCACAACCGCTTGAGAAAGGGCCTTATGGATTTTCTGTACATAAAACAGACTGGGGATGGATTATGTACATCCGTTCCCAGTCTGTTTTTAAATCAACCCTTTATTATGTGAGCCTGAAACGGAATGCAACAGAAGCGAGTTAGATGTATAATAAGTTTTAAGTGTATGCATTCTCAATCCCCTTTCAGCATACGATCCATTTCCAGTTTATCCCTGGTTATTTGAGAATCAGCATTTAATAATAATATTCTATATGAGTGGGTAGAGTTAAGGGAAAGGTTTCCGAATGGTGTCACGGGATTTTTAAAATTTTGAAAACAGAATCATGAATTGTTATCAAACGGTAAATTTCCTACAGATTTTGACTTCGGTTTCGTTCATTTCACGCACGTTTACCCAAGATTCCGTTTTCAAAGTTTTATATATCCCGTGACACCATTCGGAAACGTTACCGAGTTAAGCTCTCCACCATAACCAGATGGTCTATTGTGGCTCATACCTTACACCTTGTTTCTTAAATACATCGGTCCTTAGATTGTGAAGATAAAGAATAACATGTACCTTAAATTTAACAAGTATGGAACAGCCCTGATTATTACAATTTTTCATGCAATTAAAATGTAAACAACCTGATTTAGTTTTTATTCCTTTTAATAAACAATCATCGGAAATGAGATAGATGAATCATAAGTTTTAAGTGTATCCATTCACAATCGTCTTTCAGTATACGATCCATTTCTAGTCTATCCCTAGTCAATTGTGAATATTCTATATGAGTGAGTAAAGTCAGCCCCTACACCACGATCAGATGGTCTATTGTGGTTCATATGTGAGACCTTACACATCGTTTTTCATATCCATCAGCTCTTAGACTGTGAAGATAAAGAAGTATATGGAACAGCCCAGCTCCAATTATTACAAAAAAATTTCATGCAATTAAAATGTATACATCCGGATTTAGTTTTTATTTATATTAATAATTTAATGGCTTTTACAAAATGTAAAGTTTTCTTAATTATAAACAAGACAAAATATTTGGTTTGAAAAACAAGAAGGGTGCTATTAAGTTTTTATTTCCATTAATAATTTAATGAGTTTTATAACATGTAAAGTTTTTCTTCTTAATTATAAACAAGACAAGACGTGTGGTTTTGAAGAACTACTAGAAGGGTGTGATTTACTTTTCATTGCTATTAATGATATAATGAGTTTTGTAAAGTGATTTATTTTTTAATTATAAATAGGATAAGACGTTTGGTTTGAAAAACAAGAAGGGTGCGAAACAGCAGAAATTCATCCAGCAAGTGGAGAAACAAGTGAAAACTGGGGGGCAGCATCCCATGGGCGGAGATGCTGCTTTGCTTAAGAGGCTCGAGAAGGAGAAGAAGATGCGGGAACAAAGAGAGTTGGCCATGCTCTTCAAGCCGGTGCAGACGCAAAAAGTTGAAAAAGGTTTGATTTTATTTATATTTAAATAGTGCCTGCCTCACACTGAAAAGTAGAGAGGAATATGTAACGATATTATATAAGATTAAAAAAATAAATACTGCTACATTTAGAGAATTAAATAAAGTACGACGAAATGATGACATTTAAAAATGTATATAATTTATGCAGCATAGCTGAAGTATATCTTAGTACTAGGTTGTTTCGAGTCGATTTGAAGAGAATTGAGGGGGAAAGCATTAAATGTGTGGGGAATGCGGCCCGAGCGCGGACTTAAATGGTGGTGGTATGGCGAGAATGAAGCAACTATCACAGTGGGTAATATTTTGTCCGCTATCTTGCAGTGGAATTTGTACACCCACTCCCAATGTCAGTTTCGGTATTTTGCACTCGATCGAGGCGAGTTCACATTTTTATGCTAGCAGAAAACTATTTTAACAGTGCACATTGAAAAAGCGGATAAATAGGAAACACGAAAACCTCGACAGGATCATTTTATTCAGTGGGCAATTATTATTTACCAAATTATTGAAGCGTAAGAAAGAGTTTGTAGACAATTTAGTATTGACATAAAATTCTAATATCATAAATAAAATTATTCAATATATTTAACACTTAATTATCAAGAGACCTCAACACCCAATACGGGTAAAAGAGGATAAGATTAAGAAAGAAAGAAATTATCAGGAGGGTTTGAAGATTTTTAAAGCTGTAAAAGCGGGTAAACATGTGGTCAATGACATGGATTTCCCCGATATTAAATGCCTTTACTACGTAATAAATTTAAACTGTGTATATTATTCTTGATAACGATCGCCTCGATCGAGTGCAAAATACCGACACTGACATTGGGGATGGGTGTACAAATTCCAGTGCAAGATGGCGGACAAAATATGACCCACTGTGATAGTTGCTTCATTCTCGCCACACCAATGCCATTGCATTGAGCCGTAACTAGTCGTAAAATAAAATACATTAGTAAAACAAAACCAAGTGAATATAACCTTTTTTAATCAATATATTTTATTCAATGAAAATTATTTGTTTTAGTCTTTGATTAGTAACATTTTCTTATTCTTCATAAAGAACTATCGAACATAAGTCTTTCCACTGTGCGTTTACCTGCGTAATATTTCAATAGTTGTGTACAAAAAATGTATACGAGATTTTTGTTTGTTATTTAGGTGCTGATCCAAAATCGATCGTTTGTGCTTTCTTTAAACAAGGACAGTGCACGAAGGGAGACAAGTGCAAATTCTCCCACGATTTGACGATAGAGAGGAAAGCGGAGAAGCGATCTTTGTATGTGGATATGCGTGATCCCGATGATAAGGATGACACCATGGAGAATTGGGATGAGGAGAAACTCAAAGAGGTCATCGACAAAAAACACGGACAGGATAAAAGAATGCCTACGACTGATATTGTTAGTATACTTTTAAACTTTTTTTTTTAATAGAAAACTGTTTTTTTGTTTTAATCTTTGAATTCTGTTTATATTTTTATATATCAGGTTGTCAAGGATGAAATTTGTGGTTAACAATATTGCCAACTTTAACAGTCTATTACTTGACATTCGGCCCTATTCCCTATCGAAAACGCTATGTTTGACAGGACGCTATTCTTCAAGGTTACGTTATATGGCTGTTTCGTATTCCATATCACGCTAAACCGCTATCTCAGTCAACGCTCAGCGCCATGACAGCCGCTAAAATCGTTGAAAATAGCAGGCACCGAAATAAGTCCAGTTATTATAGCGTTTAACCGCTTTTCGAGGTTATTTTCAATTCAAATTGTTTTTTAGCGGTAGTTTAATAAATATTATTGTATTTTTGGCTTATTTTCTTGTAAAATTGAATTTAAACTATCAAAAAAGAACTTTTTTATACTTCACTCCTTCAGGAATCCATAGAATGTGCATAAATTGCGGAGCAAGTGTGCCTTTTTATAAATTTTCCCATAATTCGAAACAGGAATTTTTTATATTAAAGATAATTTTTAATGTATTTTTTTTAATGAAGGCACTGTGGGGGTTCAGAAAACATAGTGATTATTGTTTTAGGTAGAAAAACGTCAAACCCCTTTACTAATGATGTGAATAGCGAAATTTACATATCAAAACGGCTCGACAGTGCAATAAAACATTACTGCAATTTAATACAATCATATAATAAATTATAAACTTTAAATCAGAGAAAACCAAAGCATAAATTGATTTTTTTATGATCGCCTTATGAACATTTCAACTCCACACGGAAACACATTGTTTTTTAATAAAGGACAAAATCACACTGTTTATGGATGTTTGATGCACTTTGGTTTTCTTCGATTGCATAGTTTAGACACACACATTTTGCTAGGTTAGAATTCAACCATTCAACAGCCATTCGATGAGCACAACGTTGAAATTTATCGGCCTTGCCTTACTATTTCAACATGTAATAACCTCTCTCTTTCTACCAACACATCAAAACTATATTCTTTTTTAACACTGCAGGAATAACATGTCACTCAATACGGAATACGGAATTATCCAGAAGCGTTGTCGCATACACTATCATAGACTGCTATCCCAACTTAACTGTCAACCATTATGTTTAGCGTTTTCGATAGGAATAGGCCCGATTGGCTTAATATTTTAGAGTTCTGCTTCTCTTGTTGGTAAATTATACATCTTTTCTGTTTAAAGAAATCATTGTAAAGTCGAAGATATTTGTTGGTGAGTATATGAGGTTTTCTTGATAGTAATATTTATATTAATAGAAAAAAGGATTTCCTCACTTGGTCACAGTTATATAAATAAATTAAGTAAAAAGATTTTGAAAATAACTAATTAATTAATAAATTATTTTCCCTTTAGCTACTGTGACATTATAATAATAATAATAAATTGTCTTTATTGAAAGAAAAAAGTTACAAATGAAAAATAACATATAATGTAGAACAGGCGAAGTTCAATTAGTCAGTGACTATATTGCCCTTCCACTTAACCTGATAAAAAAAAATAATATATATCTTACAGGAGTACATACCAAGCTTCACTGATCATACACATAGTTTTTTAGATTTGATTTGTCGAGCCATAGCTTTTTTGAAAATGAAGGGTGATAATTGTTTGAGGTTAGAGGGGATTTTATTGTAAATGTTATGTGTGAAAGATCTCTTAAAAAGGTGGTTTTGAAAATAGGAGGTGAGATAATTCCCCTAAACCTCAAATTTATATTGTGAACATCTGATCGATACACTATTTTATTATAGAGATAGGGAGGTACGCGTTTCTCAACAATTTTCTTATATATTACACAACAATGCAACAGTCGGCGCTCAGCCATATTTAGCCAGTTGAGATCTTCAAGTTTACCCGAGATGTGATCAAATTTACGTATACCAAAAATTAACCTAATACAGGCATTCTGAACCTTCTGTATACGTTTTGCTGTTGCGGAGTCTATACAGGCATTGTATAAGGCATCTGCAAAATTGAAGTGACTAAGTACCAGAGTGTCGCAAAGCAGTCGCTTAGTTTTTTGGGATAACACATTACGGTTAGAAAAAATCATTTTTAGATTTATATATGCACGAGATATGCATCTACTAATGTGTAATTGGAACCGTAGCTTATCATCGATCACAAGACCTAGGTTTCGGACAGACTCCACAAAAAGGGAGGACTACATCACCTATTTTTATTTCTAATTGTGATTTAGCTATTCCTATCAGTTTTTTGGACCAAAAAGCATAGCTGATGACTTTGATGGATTTATTAAAAGTGAATGACTAAGAGATGTTTCGACCAACTTAGTGATATTGGAGTTAATTTTGAGGTTTGCGGTGGAAATATCATTAATATGGAAAGTGTGTAATAGTTGTGTGTTGTCGGTGTATACAATTATGGAGCAGTGATTTAAAACAGAAGTTAAAGAAGCGGCATAGATACAGAATAAGACTGGCCCTAAGATGGACCCCCGAGGAACACCAGCTTTCACACTGCTAGTAGTTGATACTAGGTCATCAATTTGTACATTGTGATTTACGTTACATAAGTACTTTAACAAATGTCTAATAATAGACATTTGTTGTTGCATAATAATAACATATTATATAATGCAACAATTTTGAATCGAAAATATTTAATGGAAAAAAAAAAATAAATAAAATAACAGTTACATAATATAATCTACACGTGTTTTGGGATTTCATCCCTCATCAGTACAGCTGTGCCTTACATAATTGCAAAGTTGTTAATTGAATTGATTATAATTAATTAAAACGCACCGTCTCCTCTATTTTGTTAAAGTACTTATGTAACATAAGTCATAATGTCACAATAGCTAGAGGGAAAATAATTTATTAATTATTTTCAAATTCGTAATATTTATATTTTATACTGAAGTGAAGAAGGGATAAAATATAAATATTTCCATCAAATCGTTGTAAGCTCTAGAAAAATATTAAAAACTTTTTTTAACAATTATTTTTGTTGAAAACCTAATGGTCGGAAATTTGCACTATTATGAAGTATGAGTTCTAACGTGTAAATGCGGTATCACAGATCGTGTGAAACATTAGTAGTAGTGATGGGAAAGATCGATCGATCAGTTGAAGTATCGAGCTGACCAGCAAGATCGAAGAGATTGAACTGATTGAGTTTATCAGAAAACCGTGAAAAATGTCACAAAACATATTTGGAAAATCACACCCCCTCTAAAAAATAATCGCTTCGAATAACCACCCTTGTAAAATTATTCTTTGAAAATCATATAAAATCATCCCCCTCAAAAAGCATTCCCCAAAAAATTACCCCACAAAAAATAACAACTCTATAAATCTGTTATTGATATTAAAACGTAAAAAAAAACCTCCAAAAAATGACCAGGTGGTTTGAAATGATGTTTGATCGAATAGATCGAGCAGTCGATCTTTGTTAAAGCCCACGCCCTCACCAGACGGGCATTGGACCACCGCCAGGGCAATAAACCCCCCAGGTTCTTAGATTAAGGGTAGGTTAGGTAGTAAGTAAGAAATTAGTTTAGTAACATCTAGTGATCTTGCCCATCACTAATTAATAGTGTATATGGCTCTAGTGTTAGTAAGCAGAAAATTGGTTCACAAAATTTCATACAGGTAATTTTAACCTCACAAATGCATTACGTGATCTCCCAGAATCGAAGGTCATCATTGAGCCTGACCCATTTCAAAGTGCCTATGGTTAATCATTGAAATTTGGTATTAGCAAACAAACAATGGTCACGTTCAGGGAATTGTAGCGCTTTACGAAAGCAGTTTCGCTAAATGATACCGTTTTATGTGTGGCGCTGTACCGCTTTATTAAGCGGTAAAGCATATATTTTTTCCGCTTGATCGCTTTTCAAGCCGTGCAGCTGTAAACAAAACCGCCATCTTTTCGTGAACGTGAAAGCGTGTTCAGGGAACATCAAGCGATTTGCGCTGTAGCGCAACACGTCTAAAATTCCCTGAACGTGACCAATATTTACTCATTTAGCTTAAATCGGTAAAATGAAAAAGTTGAATAAGTGGGTTCCACATAAACTGAGTGAAAAACAGAAACAAAAGCCTTTAGAAGCTTGCTTATTGTTGCTGTCTCATCACAAATTTGATCCATTTTTGAATCAAATTGTCACTTGTGATCAAAAATCCATTATGACAATCGCAAACGTTCAACACAGTGGTAGGGCAAGGATAAATCACCAAAAACACACTCCAAATTATCATCAAAAGAAACTAATGGTGAGTGTTTGGTGGTTTAGCGCAGGTGTGATCCATTATGATTTCATAAAACATGGCTGGATATTGCAATCAACTGGGCGAAATGATGCAAAAACTTAAAGAAAAACAGCTCCTATCTTATTGCATGATGTTAGACCACACACTACAAATGACAGTGGTAAAACTACTGGAATTGAACAGAGACAGCAGAGCATATACTTCACGAATGCCCAGCACTGTCTAGCATAAGGTATCCCACGGGCATCCCACTGGTTGGGAGGTACTACAATGGGCCAGAGGTTATGGCCTAAGTGGGCGTGGTGTGTTTGCTGCCCTCCCTCTCCTTAATCCTTACTGGAATTGGAACTTCATCATACTCCATACTCACCAGATCTAGCCCCCACTAACTACCACTTCTGAAATTTAGACAACTTTTTAATAGGAAAACAATTTAATTCCGACAATGCTGTAAAACTGGCCTTCCAGGAATTTATTGACTCTCGTCCCTAGCCTGAACAACCTGTCGAATGAATAGCAAAAGATAATATGGGTGCATGCTTTGATGAATAAAATAATTCCTTATATTTGTAAGTTATCAAACAACTTTGCCTTTTTTCTACAAATTTCATCCTTGATGACCTAACAATTCGTAACGTTATATCAAGATTTTTTGAAATTAATATAAGCAACGGCCCTTATTTGAAATAAAAACGCATATTTTCTTAGTTTTGAAAGAAAAAATGCTGAAATAAAAACTTAATTTTTAAGAGAATAAATGAGTTGTTTTTTCGTTCACTCATAGATGGATATCGGTAAATTTTTAACCATATAACCCAGTCACCTTTGTATATTTGCAATTTCCAATCACACTGTTCATATTATGACCAACCCAATACTGGAATCGTATCAGGGGCTTACTCGTTTGACGCTTAACCTGTATGCAAACAAAAGTCTTTTGTTTTGATAATGACACGTTAAGGTTGTCGAAACTATAGACAACAATAAAATCAATCCGAGTTATACAAACAAAGTAAAAAAGTGTTTCATTTATTAAAATTAAAAAACATTTTTATTTCATATATCCAGTGTGGAAGAACTTGAAAGAACGAAATTTTATCGACTATACAAAAAGACCTTTATTGGCATTTATTCTCTTACAAAATAACCACTATTATTCAGCTTCTAGAAATCGTTGTTGCCGTGATAACAAATTCATGTAGAATTCATTTTCTTCTCTGTGATTGGTTCTCTACTCGTATTATGTTTAGGCACGTCATTGGTTCCTAAAAAATGTTCAAAAACCGAACATAAAACTACTGTTAAATAAAATTGACCGCAAACACACGGTTCAGATGTATTCCTCTTAATTTTGTAGATTTGCAAACATTTCTTGGAAGCTGTCGAGAAGGCCAAATATGGATGGTTCTGGCAATGTCCTTCAGGCGCGAGTTGCATTTACCGTCACGCCTTACCCCCTGGTTTCGTACTGAAGAAAGATAAGAAGAAGGAGGAGAAGAAGAGCGATATTTCCTTGGAGGATTTGATCGAGAAAGAGAGGGCCGCTTTAGGGCCGAACCAAACCAGGATCACCTTGGAGAGCTTTATCGCTTGGAAAAAGAGAAAAATTCAGGTATTTTTTATTTTGTTTCATTTCAATAAAAATACTTGTCCTTTCTCCTACTTATTTTTTTATTTCACTAGATATATTTCGGAAACTATGTTTCCATCTTGAAGATGGTAAATAAGTAGGAGAAAGGACACCTATTTTTATTTAAATAATTAAAGTCTCCACAACCAATATAAAGAAGATTATTTCATTTTGTTTTATTTTTTGTAACTTTAAATGTATACTTCAATAAATGTTTTTTTATAAATTCAAATTTTTAAGCTAATCATAAAAGCTTTTGCTCTATTGCATAAACAGACATTTTTCAAAAATTTATGGAATGGACTGAGAAGATCTCAATACGTTTATAAAAATTGAAATTGGCAATTAGAATTTTTTTACAATCACAATACTTTTCCTTGGACAAAGGTCCAGGGAAAGTATAAATGTTCGGAAGCGTTTAATGGTAATTGATAGACAGAACATACATAATAATAATAATAATAGTTTATTTTCTCAACAGACATAAATGAGTTGCATTTTGCAAAAATAACAATAATGTCTGTTGAGAAAATAAACTATTATCAATTTTTTGTAGTCAACTGTCATACATTTACATTATTGTTATTTTTGCATTTTATTATATTTTACTTTTGTTATTTACGACTATGTAAACAAGATATTTTCTCTGTAATTGGACAGTCCAATGCAAAAATAACAATAATGTAAATGTATGACAGTTGACTACAAAAAATTGAGTATGACAGTTTTTAGTGATAACTAGGCTAATATCCGTAAAGGTACATGAACATTCTCTTTCAGAATTTATTCAACACTTTTTTTGCTATTTTATAGGAGAAAAAGGACGCCGCTATTAAAGATGAGGAAAAGAAGAGGAATGATTACAAGGCCGGCAGACAGGTCGGATTGTCTGGTAGGGAAATGTTCAGCTTTAACCCCGAATTGGCGGCTGGAGACAGCATGGATGACGGTGATGAGGCTATCGATTCATATACTTATGCCGAAGACGAAGAGGAAATTGAATATAAGGAGTTGCAATTGGATTTGATCGGGTTAGAAGCACAAGAGGTGAGTTAAAAAAAACAACACAAAAACTTGTATAACACTCTACAAGTTTAATAACTATTAAACTATAATTATATTAAATAAAAATGATTTGAAAATAATTAATAAATTATTTCCACATTTCTGTGACTTTTAATTTTTCTCGGATCAAAATTTGTTGCATTTTGCAATGTTTTATTGATGTGCAACAGCAGGTGTACATTATGTAATTCAATTTCCGGCGTGGGTATTTACCCGGGAAGTAGTTGTTTTAATGTGCATTTGTTTAACGTACTTACATAGCGTAAATCAAAAGTCACAGAGTTAAATGTGGAAATAATTTATTAATTATTTTCAAATCATTTTTATTTAATATATTTAAATAATTGTGACCAAGTGAATGAATACTCTTTTCTATTTAAACTATAACTATTTAATACCATCTACTAACTATTTATTTAATACAAATTATTCCTTTTCGTTAAAGGCTGACAACACGGGTACTATAGCTAAAGAAGACAGACTGAAACAGGCAGAACCGACGCCCGACGAACAAACCAACGGGTTATCAGACGAAGCGGCAGCAGCAGTACCTATAAACGAAAACCTTTTCCTCGAGGAAGACCTGGATGAATTGGATGATGAATTGAATGATTTAGATCTAGAGGAATAAAACTGGGTTTTGTTTGTATTTCAAGATCCATCGGATTTGGTTTTTCTTTTATTTCAATTTTTTACATATTTTAAAAATGAATGATTAATTATAATGATATAGCAAGCTCAAACTACTTTAATTATATCCTCGATTGTGTATAGATAATTATAGTGGTTAATAAATAATGAATATAATTTAATAGAGAATTTATGAAAGGATATTTTCCCCAAAATAATCTTGAATCCCATAAAATTAAAGGAAAAAAATAAATTTTAAATGAATTTCAAAATAATATACCTGTTTTCCACTTAATGTTCTGAAATTAATCTGACACAGATTATTACAATTGTAAATGGTGTAGTGTCTGTAAAATTTAGAGGTGAACTAATTGTCAACTGATTTTCACAATATCTTGAAAACAAATAAATATTCTTATTTTAGCTGAAAAACGGATGGTCGAAAGCCATTTAAGAAGAATATTATATAAAATGTATAATATCGAATGTAAATTTTACAATAAAGATGATTGTATATATTCTTATTTAAGAATATTAGAGACAAAATTACAAAAATAAATATAGAAATAAATTGCAAAAATTGTAATCAATACATTACAATTATAAAAAAAATATGGAAATAAATTCTAATATGATGGTTACAATTTTTACTGACTCTTAAACTTTATTCCAGGAGTTTTACTTTGCAGAAATAGCACAATTGGATAGTTAATTAGAAATAGTAGGGCTTCATTGCTGACTTTGCACTAGCCTTTACTTAGTCTGTTCTTAATTTTAAACTTTATTCCTGGAGTTTTACTTTGCGGAAATGACACAATTGGATAGTTAATTAGAAATAATAGGGCTTGATTACTGACTACACTGGCCTTTACTTAGTCTGTTTTTTATTTTTTAATAAAAAAATAAGTGTTAATAGCTTTGGGAACAGATGTTAGAAACTAGTGGTCGAAACATGTGTTTGTTACAAATTTTACAATTCAATTCTATAAATGCTTGTAATTGTAACCAATACATTACAATTTTTACAATATATTTTCATAATTGTGTAATTTTGTCTCTAAGAATTTTATAAATAAGAAAAATGCCTTTTTTTTGCAAACAGATGTGGTCATGATGATTAAATTAAGAAGAAAAGTATTGATTCTTCTTAATTTAATACATATGCTTTTAAAATCTTGTTTTATTAAAGTGGACGACAACCAAACAATTAATGAAAACACTTTATTGAAAAATCAGACAGAAAACAAGATTTGAATAATTAATATCATGCCTGAGATGTTAATTATTATTAAATCTTGCCTGTATTGTGAGAAAAAAAAAGAAATATTAACTCTTACAATGTGAAGTCAAAAAAGGAATGTCATTCGGTGTTATTCGGTAAGGGAAATTTTAAGTTAACCCTTTACGGCCCAACATTTTTTTCACGTAATTTTCATGCACTAATAAGTAATTCTTGCTTAAAATGGCATTAAATATTATATTAGGAGAAACAATTTTATTTTTTTTATTTTGGAAAATTTAAGGGATGTTAAAAATCTCAACTTATAAGTCCCATCAGGAATTAAAGACTATATTTGAATAGTAATTTTTATTATATAATGTTGAACAAAAACACATTTCTAAACAAAATATTATAAAACGATATACATAATTTGATACAATAAAATATGAATATGCATATAACGTTTAAAAAATATGTAAATATGAAAGGAACCTTATTTTTGGTAATATTATACGAAATTGCTGCATAGAAATACTCTACATGCAGAACACTTACTATGAGGACGTGATTGAATTGCTTTGCAACTACACATCTCGCATCTTTCTATACTTTTATTGTAGATAATCCAATGCTTCCCTAAGTCACCTAGTCGTACCTCATCAGAAACACTATAATTATATTTTCATGTGTACTATTTTTATATCAGCAGTCTGTTTTTTTTAATAGATATATACAAACATAGAATGTGAGATTATTCAATAACATACACGTTAAACTTAACATTTGCATGCATATTTGTTGAGATATTCCACTGTATGAATTAAAATGGGTCACCCTGTATTTATACTTGTTTATCGATTTTTGAAGAAATAACTGATACGTTATCTGATTTTTAGAAGCAACATATTACCATATTTTCAATTTCGTTTATTGAAATTGTTACAACTAAAAAAGCGTATGTTACGTATTTGTAAACTTATTTTAGAGATATATACCAAATTTAATACAGGGTGAGTTTTTTTCGATGTTCTCTATAGGGATCTCGGAAACTATAAGAGATAGAAAAACGGTTAAATGGGGAAAGAAGTGTAGTTTTATAAGACGAATAAAATGACACTTTCAAAATATTTGAAAAAGTCAAGGGTAACTAGATATTTTGAAAAAAGTAAAATGTGTCAATTTTTTGAAATCAATATATCTCTATTATTATCATAGATAGAAAAAAACTGTAATGGACAAAGTTGTAGAAAATTTTACACAGATTAATAACATAAAATCAAAAAAAAAATTTCGCCCATATTTTGGGAGATATGACACAAACTTACCTTTTTTTAAATGGAAACAATAGTTGGCTATGACTTTATTAAAAGGGCTATTTTTTTCCCTTTAATCCGATGTATCATATGCCGTAGTTATTTTTAAAATAAAATAAGTTACAGTCGTTTTTAATTTTACCATACATCAAAAAATAGTTAGCCATGAAAAAGACAAAAGTAAAACAATTAGAAATTAGAAACATGGTTTGTCGAAAAAAAGTGGTAGGCCCTTAACTGTCTTTAATTTACTATCCAAGCTGTTCCATTTCTGTTGTCAGGCCTCAATGACCACATCCTTGACATACATTTTTATATCATTGGATCGTATTGGTATATTGTTGATCCTATCTGCCGCCAGGCGGGCTGCTTCATCAGCCAGCTTATTTCCCAATATATCCGCATGTCCTGGTTTTCATACAAGGACTATCTTTTGTGACTTGGGCACTTCCCACATCGATACCTGGATGATCTGAATTAACGGATCGGTAGAAACGACATTCTTTGTATTGAGTAGGAACATATCAGAAAATGTTTGTAGTGAAACCATAGGTAGTACTGGATTGCTTATAGATGGCATAGAGTTCAGCTGGCAGACCCGTGCAATGACTACGAATGTGCTATTCCATCTATGACAAAAGCACATCGAACACCAATATCCGATCTCGAGCTGTCAGTATAAATACAAGTAGCTTGGATATTGCGCTAATATGTCCAAGAATTTGGCTCTGTAAAGAGAATGGGTAGTACATGCCTTATTGAATGAAGTAAGATTGAACCCTTATTATGTTTCCTAATTATGAATTAATGAACATTGTTTTGATTAAATTTTGTTTTTTATTTCATAAAAAAGAAAACACATCAAATAATTTTGTCTAGGTTTTTACCTGAGATACTCGTATGTACAACGTTTTTCTAATATAATATCGATATTTTAAATTACTTGTTTAGACCCTTAAGGCCAGTTTACATGCTACGTCTTAATATAAGTTTCGTCGATCATGCAAAACTGAAAATAAATCATACGTTTTGTCCAGTGTTTATAGAGTAACATTTATGCTTATATTTTCTACCTCAGTTCTAATCCAGACTAGAGTTGTAGTGTATTGTCAGTGAGGCAACAGTGTTTGTGTGCTGCTGCTGCATTTTTCCTTAATTTTTGTTGTGAAGATTTTCATCAAATTTGGTGACCAGATTCGTACGTGCAACGTTTTAAAGTTTTTCTAATATACTATTATTATGTTCATTTTGCTCAGTTGGCAAATTTGTGTTTCGCTTTCCTCTTACCCAATATAAAGAGAAAATATATACAAATATCTGTATTCAGAAAATTACATGATTTTTTTCTGAAAGTCACCCAACACCCGAAAGGGTGCAATGGGAATATTGATTATGTATACAGGGTGTCTCAGCGTGCGCGCCGAGTAGCTTTACGGCTAATTGGTTTATTTTTTTCAAAATCGGCTTTGGCAGGCCTATGCATGTCTATTAGGACCACATTTTAAAATTAGTTTCAAATATACAGGGTGTCCCATAAAAGCATGGCGTATCATAGTTATATTTTTTCTAATGGAATGACCCATATTTTATATTTTTTTTAAGATTCTACATCAAAAATAAAGTTAACTTTTATAATATATTCATATGCCTAAACCTAATAATTTTTGAAATATTTAAATATTTTTGGAAAAATTGACGTTTCGAAAAAAAAATCATAACTCTCAAATGGATGACTGAAAACAGATGAAATTTAATACCAGTATATTAGACTAATGGGTAAATATTTTAGGCTATTTACAGGAATTTAAAATCTTAAGATGTTTTGATAATTTAACATAACTCCAGAAACACATTCAAGGTCAAATTTCATGCTTATTTTAAATGGCACACCCTATATCTAATAGCCCTATCTTGTATGAAATTTTATTGTCTTTCAAAAAGTATAAAGGTATTTTTTACCTAAACCTAATAGTTTTCAAGATATATCCATTTTCGTTAACTTTTGACATAATATTTATTATTCATAATATGGAAAGTCGATACAAAGCGCCATCTATTGTTCAATTTAATATTTATTATTATTATTCCATAAAAGCAAGTGTTTAATTATTGTTTATAAATAAAGTCAGTTGACCCAACAAATGATTTTTGAGATATTTCCTAAATTAATACACTAATTTTATTAATTGTGAATATACTATTTGCATTATTTATTTACACATGTGTAAATTATTTGATAAAAACTTGTTATAATTGTAAAACAAATATAACGAAATACATCAAATAAATTGACAAAATACTATTAAAAGTAATTTATAATAAATTTTCAAAAATACTACCATCGAATACATAATTCAATTTTATTTTAAATGATTTTTGGACATTTATCAGCATATTAGGTATAATTGATCTAAATGTATTATTAATTCTGCCTTCCATGTATTCAATTGTTGTGTGAGGAGTGCTGTATATTTGATTTGACAGAAATAAATCCATGGGGATTAAATCAGAGGATCTAAGTGATCATGCTCTTCCAATTTATTGCTTATTAAACCACCCGTTTTGACGAATATTCAATAGAATTAAACTTGTAATTGTGTTTTCTCATTATTAGTTACTGTATTCAAGGTAATGTCTTCTTATTAGGATGTCTTCCACCAGAGAACATTTTGTACACTAAGAGACAATCTTAATAACGTTACATTATTATTAGAATCATGTTAATTCTTTCATTTAAGGGAAACATTATTTTTTCAATTGTTAGTAATAATACGAATGTGTCAATTAAATTTGCTTATAAACAAAAGCCTATTAGAATAACTGGCAATAATAATTATTAAATTAAGCAATAGATGGCGCTTTATATTACATTCCCATATTAAAATAATAATGAAAATGACGAAAATTAACAAAAATGGATATATCTTGAAAACTATAAGGTTTAGGTATAGAATACCTTTATACTTTTTGAAAGACAATAAAATTTCCTACAAGATAGGCCTATTAGATATAGGGTGTGTCATTTAAAATAAGCACGAAATTTGACCTTGAATGTACTTCTGGAGATATGTTGAACTATCAAAACATCTTAAGATTTTAAATTCCTCTTAATAGTCTGAAATATTCACCCATTAGTCAGATATACTGACACAAAATTTCATTTGTTTTCATTCACCCATTTGAAAGTTATGATTTTTTTCGAAACATCAATTTTTCCAAAAATATTTAAATGTTTCAAAAGTTATTAGGTTTAGGCATATGAACATATTATGAAAGTTAACTTTATTTTTGATGTAGAATCTGAAAAAAATATAAAATATGGGTCATTCCATTAGAAAAAAATATAACTATGATACGCCATGCTTTTATGGGACACGCTGTATGTTTGATACTAATTTTAAAATGTGGTCCTAATAGACCTACATAGGCCTGTGAAAGCCGATTTTGAAAAAATAAACTATTTAGCCGTAAAACTACTCGGCGCGCACGCTGAGACACCCTGTATATATATATTTTTTTTTTTCTGAAAGTATAGACAAAATAAAAGTGTTTGACCATCCTGGGTTTATGGTGTTGTACAATAAAAAATGTCTGCTTACTAGATGAACAGTCTTGAAGTGTTTTAATAAATTTGTGAATAGTAGGGTCACAGATTTTGTCTGTGGTAGGTGTATTTATTTGTAGGAAAAAAAAACTAATATGTTTCATCACGTAATAAGTATTACCACAATTTGTCTGTCGTTTTACATTTTGGAGGGTCGTTTGGATATTTTTGGGATAGAGTATTTTAGAAAATATTATTATATTAATAACAATAAAAAAAGTTTATTCCCTTGCTCACAGCTACTTAAAATTAAAAAAAAATCATGTTGCAGCTTTTCTTGCAAAATAAGGGCTGAACCTTTCTGTCGAGCTGCTCCTATATATTTATTTTTTTAATATATTAATGTTAATTATTGGTAATTAAATAAGAGATGATATTTTTTGTGTAAAAATAAATATGCAAATAAAGAATGAACTGAAAAGTTGAATTTTAATGAGAAATAGGTGTGGAATAGGGCCGCCGAATTAATTAATCAATATTCAAAATAAGTGACGTGTCGCGCGGGGCAAATTTATGCAAGCGCGAAATATTCAAAAAACATTCAAATGTAACCCGAAAAAGCGGGCCAACGGTGAATATTCAAAAACGCACGAAAGGGGGATTAGATAAAAGCCCGTGCGTTTTTATTTTCCCGTTCAAATTGAATTTTCAGACCAGACAGAAAAAAAATTCACAGGCAGACGCTTCCAAGCGCGGCGCACGCGCATCTTTCTGGTTATTAAATAGTATAAAAAAAAATCAGCTGTGGAAAGAGGCAAAGCAAAGCAAAGAGCTTGCCGTTGGTGTTGTATTTTTTCGGGGGGGAATTAATACCGCGGCTGGTAAACAGGAAAGAGTCGTTACAAATGGTAATTAATCTCCGGGCCGTGGCGAGTTAATTGCGGATGGTGTGCTGATGCGGTAATAACCTTTAATTCCGGGGGGCCGAGTCAGCGTGCGTGCGAGCGCGACGGGAAAGCTGTCGCGTTTCGGAGGCAATATGGACCTGGCGGAGACCATGAAGAACGTGCTGGCGAAAGGGATCCAGCAGACCTCTGTCAACGAGTTGCCTTCTTCCACCAACATCGGGTTTCCGGGCCAGAGCTATGTCACCGAGAAGATTTACATGCTGCTGCAGCTCTACCTGCAGAACAAGGGCTGGAACCCTTCTGTCGAGCTGCTGCAATGTTTCACCGAGCTGAAGGAGTCTTCGATGTTACCTAGTGCTGCTTATTTACAGTAAGTTATATACAGAAATAGCATAACAATTATGTTTGATTAATGTACGTCTATATACGACATAATTACTGAGCATACAGCTGGGCGACTTTACCCATAACAATAAGGCACCTTCCGTAGCTAGGTGTTCAACGATCTGTCTGCCGTCATCTGTAACAATAACGCACCTTCTGTAGCTATGTGTTCAATGATCTTGCTATTACCTTCACCCATAACAATAAGGCACTTTCTGTAGCTAGGTGTTCAACAATCTTGCTATTGCCTTCACCCGTAACAATAAGGCACCTTTCACAGCTTTATGTTCAACGATGTTGCTGTTGCCTCTAAATATGACATAATTACTAGAGATGGGCAAAGTCGATCTTTCCAATCTTTCTTGTTACTGTAAAATTAAGTATATGACAATTTTATTAATGCAACATATTCTGTTACAATAAGTAAACGGTCGCGTTCAGGGAATTTTTAGCATGTAGCGCTACAGCGCAAAGCGCTTGATGTTCCCTGAACACGCTTTCGATGTTAAGGACGCGCACGAAAATATGGCGGTTATGTTAATACGACCATTGTTTACTTAATGAAAACCATCGATTTATTGTTACTTAACGACTTTATTTATTTAAAATTGCTCTATTAGAAACACTCGTTTTTGTCCAACACTAATGATTACTAAGCGTACAGCTGGGTGACTGCACACATAATAATAAGGCACCTTTCGCAGCTATTTATTCTACGATCTTGTTGCCTGTAATCTACAACATGATCGTTTAGTGGATAATTGGGCGACTTCGCCCATAAGACGCCTTTCGCAGCTATACATTCAATGATCTTGCTGAATATTTCTTGCTATTGCCTTCAATATATGACATTATTACCGAGCGTGCAGCTGAAAGACTTCCCCTGTAAGAATAAGGTGGCTTTCACAGCTGTATGTTCAACGATCTTGCTGTTGTCTCCAAATACAACACAATTACTAAGCGTACAGCTGGGTGACTTCACCTATAGTAATAAAGCACCTTTCGCAGCGATGTGTTCAACGATCTTGTTGTTGGTGATCATATTGTATATAACCAACATGATCACCTAGCGTACAGCTGGGTGACTTCGCTCATACGGCGCCTTTCGCAGCTATACATTTAATGATCTTGCTGTATTTTCTTGCTATAGTCTGCAAAATACAACATTATTACCGAAAGTACAGCTTTTGGAAAGGTTTCCGAATGGTGTCACGGGATTTTTAAAATTTTGAAAACGGAATCATGGATAAATGTGTGTGAAATGAACGAATCCAAAGTCAAAATCTGTAGGAAACTTACCGTTTGGTCACAGTTCACATTTAAAGTCCCAATTTTGAGGTTATAATTGATCCGATTTTCGACTAAACAAGCACATTGCGAGTATAAATCGTACACATGGTGAAATAATCTTCTAATTTATGACGAAAGTTAACAAATTTGTTGCGATTTTTTCATTTACTCAGCCAAAATCACGATTTTAATTTTATACAGAAAGTGACGTTTACTGACGTTTATGTAAAAAAATCAATATATATTTTAGATCAATTTGTAAATAATAGATATTTTAATTTATGATATCAAAAATAGATGGCGCCACCGCTCCACTAAATCGATGTACGTATGAAAATATTGGATAGATTGGTACAACTTACGATCTTTTGCACGTTTTCTCGACTTAGGTTAGGTTTGGTTAGGTTAGGTGAGTGTGCAAACATGTTTGGAAAGTATTCTTACAATTATTAGAGTATTTCAAATACTCTAGCTATGAGTGAAACTTTTCTGGTGCAAAACATGTTACTATTTTAGGTTATTATGCATATTTTGACTAAAAATATAAATTACCACGTTATTAAAACAATCACACAGTGGTTTTCTTAACTTACTCAGATATCTGTGAATTTAGGTATGAGCATTGCATGTTGCTAAAGATCGTAAGTTGTACCAATCTATTCAATATTTTCATTAAAAAATCATTAATTAAATTTGTATGTATTTGTCGATGAATAATTCTGTATTATTTTTTATTATATTGTACAAAATACATTCGATTTAGTGGAGCAGTGGAGCCATCTATTTTTGATATCATAAATTAAAATATCTATTATTTAGAAATAGATCTAAAATATATATTATATATAATATCGTGATTTTGGCTGAGTAAATGAAAAAATCGCAACAAATTTGTTAACTTTCGTCATAAATTAGAAGATTATTTCAACATGTGTACGATTTATACTCGCAATGTGCTTATTTAGTCGAAAATCGGATCAATTATAACCTCAAAATTGTTACTTTAAATGCGAAGTGTGACCAAACGGTAAGTTTCCTACAGATTTTGACTTCGGATTCGTTCATTTCTACCCAAGATTCCGTTTTCAAAATTTTATATATCCCGTGACACCATTCGGAAACGTTACCCAGCTTTTATTTAAAGATGGGCAAAATCGTTCTTTTTTAAGATCGATCAATCCCTCGAAAGAACAATCAATCGGTGATCGATCTGCAAAGGTTAGATCGAGAGGTACGATCCTTAAAATTTGTATCGAAAAGATCGTATCAAAAATTGAGCTGTATATTTATTTTATCTTTTATTTCGGAACAATCGTCATCGAATTGAATATAAATACCTATTTATCTGTAATTATTTAAACAAGAATATTGCTTTCTATAAAATTAAATTTGTATAATAAAATGTACATTTTATTAGTTAATTGTCATAATCAAGCTAAACGGAAAGATCAAACTGCAGTTACAAGGTGATTGGCATCAATTCGAGCCACTAATTTAAACAATCAGAATCTGGGGAATCATTTATTATTGTAGTCATATCCGATTGAGAAATTAAATTTTAAATAAAAAATTGGTTGGTATATTTATGAAATACTATTTGTGTAAATTTTTAAAAACAGCACTATGTCAATTCTGTGTTATAATCAAGGTGAACGGAAAGATGAAATTATAGATCGATATGTAAAGATTGATTCACTTCCATAGGTGTCCTCGAGTGCAAAGGAGGGGAAATTAGTGCGCCCAAGTCTTATCACGGAGGAATGGTTACGGCCTTTAACTTTTTGAAGTTAAAGGCTCCCAATCAAAACAAAAATAATAACTTTGGCCCGATGTCCGATTCGGTACTCCCCTGATTACCCGGTTAGTTCAATTGAACACGCTCACTTTGTAAAATAATAATAACATTAAACAACAAAACAATTTATTATTAAAATAATAATAATAAAAAAAAATATAAGTAAATATATATTCATATTACCCTACACCCATGTGGGTAGAAAGGGGTCATTGAATATATATATATATATATATATATTCATATATTATTTACTTACAAAAAAAAAAAAAATAATAAAATGACTTACAATTTCACGACAACGAACTGGTAACTCGACGACTTTACAACTTAAACAATTTCTCTAACAAATCTTTGTTCTCATTAATCACTTGATGAAACATGATCACAATATTAATAGTTTGAAAAATACACTTGATTTGTTTCGCTAATTGTTTATTTCCTCCGACTAGTTTCGACTCACGTCTTGAGAATGACGTGAGTCGAAACTAGTCGGAGAGAAATTAGATTATTTATATAATCTAATATATATATATATATATAATCGATGTCCCCTTTTACCAATTGGTGTCGGGGTTATTAATTTTTTGAATTTGAATTATTATAAAGGATAAACTACCCGATTGTTGATTGTTACGGTTAAGATGCCTTCTAATACTTTCTTCGATAACAAGCTTACAATTTCCTTATGAGTGATACAAAGAAAATATACAATTAAAAGTTAATCAAGGTATAAATCCGAAGAGATGATCCACTAGAAATCAGCAACGACCGTCCATGCTCCTGCCTCTCTGTCTAGAAACGTGAACTCTATATTTAAATGTTGATTTAATTAATTATTGCAATCATACAAATGACATTATTAATCACCTTATCTTTCAACTCAGGGGATGTGAGGGATAAATGAAAGCCAGAATATCCACAAATCAGTTACTAGTAATTGAATCAAGTATCTGAAGTGAATCAGATCTTCTAGTGCGTACTCCATCATTGAACAACGTTTTTACTCAATAAATTAAACTTCCATACTTCATTTCGCAAAAGTGTGATTTATTGATTTACTCAAAGCAAATATAACATTATTATTCCCATTTACTGCCACACACCCGAATGGGTAGAGCCGCATTTGATTATATATATATATTCCCATTTTTCTCAGTAGGCAAGCAACTCCTAAGGGAACCGATTCAAAGAGCCAGCTTAGTAAAGTGAGCTGGTGAGCCAATGATTCAGTTCATAATCATAATCAGTTGGAACAAAAATTGTCTGAACTCCACACTTGGTGTAAAAACATCAGTAAACAATTTCAATGATGACAAAACCGAGGTGAATGCTTGAGAGCCATTCACTGGCTTTCGCATTATGATTAATAGAAGCTTTGATCTTATCTGAAATATTTTATTTCATAAATCCAAAATTATTCATTTATATTTTCCACAGCAGTTAAACGTAATTAATTTTTTTTCAGAATGATGGCGAGCAGGGTTGCGTTGGACTCCCAAGGTCGGCTGATTTTAAGGGAGAATGGAAAAATTATTTTACCGTTCGAACACTTTGCTAATGCTGTTATGCTGAAACACATGAATGGACCGCACGGGCTGCATTTGGGAGTGGAGGCAACTGTTAGAGCAGTGAGTATGGATCCTTTTTTGCTATATAATTATTTAGTTTTTATTATTATTGAATAATTATATTATGCGTTACAAATAAAATTATAAATATATAAATCTTTATTGGCAGATTATTTTTAACAAAGTAATAATAATAAATAAATACAATAAATAACTAACATAAAAATAAATTCTTCTGCCAATTGGCTATCGACCGTTGGTCTTTCCTCCTGATTTTGTAGGCGTCTGTCCTTGTCAGTTGCTGTGTCAAAAAGGTTTTGATCGCTAATGTCGTCCATTGTCTTATGAAATGAATTTACTCGTCGTGATCACTAAAGTCATGAAATGATGAAATGAAATCATGAATGGTGATGATGAAACGTTTACGTTTGGGAGTGATATTTTGGTTTCGGGGAATGCACAAAGGGTGTAGGAGATTGTAATTGATAGGGTTTGAGGCAAATTTTTCGGCTAAACGGGATAGGCGGGTTTCGATATGGGTGACTTTTGTTAGTTCGTAAAGGAGAGGGTTGGAGGGGTTGTGTTGTGAGTTTTGGGGGTGTCGGATTTTGGTCATCACTCTAAGGGCAGATCTTTCTGCGACTTGTATGTTTTTAAGCGTGGTAGGGTGGGGGTTGTGGAAGAGGATAGCGGCATAGTCAAGTAAGGGGCGGCATATCACCTTGTATATGTGTATGGCAAATAAAATTATTATTGTTTAAATTTACAAAAAAAAAAATATATAGATTTATAGTAAAAAAATAAATATAAAGGCTTCTGACCTCTAGCTGATTTCTGTTTTATTTAATTGTAAAATCCATTAATTTCAAATGTTACATATTATTATATGTATATATTCTGCACTTAAATAAGGTATAAGGATTCGAATAGTAGAATAATATCAGAAGTACAAATGGAAACCCACCATTTTTTTTTCTTCAAAATTTCCTGCTTTATTATGTAAAAGTGCTTGCATACTTTTTCTAGAAAGTACTGTCCATTGCTAGCCACAACATTTTTTCACTTTTGTGGCTGGATACGGATTCTGCGTTTGAAAAATTGCTCGTCTTTTGAGGCGATCCATGAATCAACCCAATGTTTGGCCTCTCCATAAGAACAGAAGTGCTCCTCAGCCAAGCTATGTGTCATCGATCAAAAGAGATGGTAATCAGAAGGGGTGATGTCTGGAGAATACGGTGGGTGGGGTAGAATATCCCATTTCACTGCTTCCAGATAGGTTTTAATGACTTGAGCAAAATGTGTTCTATCATTGTCATGGAACATAATTATTTTGTCGTGTCTTAGCTCGTATTGTGGCCGTTTTTCCTTCAATGCTTGGCTCAAACGCATTAGTTGTGTTTGGTAGTGATCTCGTGTGATTGTTTCACCCGATTGTAACAGCTCATAATATACCATGTCGAGCTGGTCCTACCAAATACACAGCATGAGCTTCGAGCTATTAATGTTTCGATTGGCTGTCGAGTTTGATACACCCACGATTTTTGTTGCTTTGTATTATCATAACTTTTT
Organism: Philonthus spinipes; assembly: GCA_963082785.1. Taxonomy (NCBI): domain Eukaryota; kingdom Metazoa; phylum Arthropoda; class Insecta; order Coleoptera; family Staphylinidae; genus Philonthus; species Philonthus spinipes. Next base: position 8,568,343 of record OY720314.1, read on the forward strand.
ATCGCCAGTTAAAATGTGATGCAAAAAGACCTTCCCTTTATGCCGTTAAAGCAACTGTTCACATGTGAAAAAACGCTGTTCAATGTCTCTCGGCTTCAACTCGTATGGCACTCAATTTCCATGCTTTCGGATCATTTCCAAGGTTTTCAAATGATGTGAAATGGCTTGTCGAGTCACTCTCAATGAATTTGCAAGTTCTTCATCTTCATCCAATACTGCGTCTTCAAACTTTTTCACCGGTCTTGGACGTTTCTTGTCTCCCACGTTGAAATCATTCGCGATCTTTCACTAATAGAAGCTGCACCATAAAATTCTGCAATCATTCAATGCGCCTCAGCCACAGTTTTTTTCGAATTGTATGCAAAAAGCAAAACTTCCCGCAAATGACGCTTATTTGGCTCAAAACTCGACATTTTTGCGCACAAAAAAAATATGACGCTGCTTAAAATTCACAAATGTAATAGTGAGGAGTTTTTGACGAATGCCGAATCTACCATTTCACATTTTTTATCTGAAATTTTTATTTTTGACCAGCATTTACTGGCACCATCTATTGAAAAACGGCGGTTTTCCATTTGTACTCCTGATATTAATTAAAATGGAATTTCCATTAAGAAAATTTGAGGTTATAACAAGGAACACTCGCATAAGTATGGTGGTTGTTAATAGCTGCTCTGCTTGAACTGCAATTAAGTGAAAAATTTATATTTTCCACTGGATGCAACATGGTTTGTACATCGGTGCTATTTAGACGCTTTAATAAAGTGATTTAGTGTATTTTGAATTAATTTCTCACTTAACCCGTGGTGAAACATATTTAATTAATAGACTTTGATTAAAACACTTGGTTTGTTTCACTGATAAAATCTTTTGTAATCAAAGTCTATTAAAGTGATTTAGTGCTGCATATCCTTGTGTGATGTATTTGTCTGGGAAGTAGTTGTTTCAATGGATATTCGTCCTTTTTTTTAACTTATGTAATGTAAGTCAATGTTTAATTTTACATACATCTTTATTTGCGTAATTTTACAAACTTAATTACTATTTACAATACGATATTGAGAAATGGCTATCGACTAGAAGTCTTTCAGCCCAACTTTTTTATAAATAGAAATGTGAATACTCTTTTCTACTTATCTTATGTCAAAGTGTCACAGAGCTAAATGTGGAATTAATTTATTAATTATTTTCAAATGAGTTTTATTTAATCAAATTTTTTTATTTAATTTTAAATAACTGTAATTAAGTGAATAAAAATCATTTCTATATGTATATATATAACATCTTTATTTCTGCAGACAATTTTATATACAATAAATTTACAATATAATTCTTATACTATGTTATACGTTGTCCTTAGAAAACGGCTATCGATCTTTCTGCCTAACCTTTTCTATTATTGTGTGTATTTGTGAGTTATTTTTAATGAAATATGGATATATTTTAAATTAATTAAAATCTAATTGAATGATTTTAAAAATTTCTTAATTGAATGATTTTAATTTAAAATTATATCGTAGGTTATGGATTCGTACACAATAGGCCGGGAGCAATTTGGAATGGAAAAAGAGTTCATCATAGAAGTGGTGCAAAACTGCCCCAACCCGGCGTGCCGGTTCTACAAAAACCAAATGGAACTCACCCAAAAAACCTTCCAGCACTTAGCCAACCCCAACTATTTACCGGAAACGCAATCGAACAACGCCGACCTTCGGAACAGCAATTTCTCCGGCGAATTCCCCATCCCGATTCCCCCCAACATGAACACCCACATGGGGCTGAACGCTGTGGACTTAACAGGCCAGAGCAACATGGACAACAAGGGAAACTCCGGATTGCTCGACCGGCCCAAATCCGTCGCCCCCAGCCAGCAGCACATAACGGCCGCTTTAATCCAGCAGCAAAATCGCGTGATTGCCCAGCAGAATATAGAAAAACTGAACGCGAACTTGGAGAAGCAGAGGCAGCAGTTGCAGATGCAGCAACAGATCGATATGGTGCAGAAGGGGCAGAAGCAGCACTTCGAGATGCCGCTCGAGCACAAGCTGACGGATTTTCTGAGGGCTAATTTGGATAATCTGGAAGGGCTCTCGTCATCGAATAAAGACTTGCTGGCGCTCCACAACGGGGCTTGGGCTAACAACGGCGGTTCCTCGGAGGATAAGAGGAATTCTGAAGGGGGGCAGGAGAAGATTGTTAGGGCTTTCGGGGAGGTTATGAAGAATATGGCGAGGATGAAGACGTATGTGAGGCCGGCTATGTGTAAGCCGTACGGGAAGCAATCTGAAGCTTTACAAAAGAGTAGGTTGAATTTCACTAAGCTTTTATTTATTTTATTTAATCTTATATAACATCGTTATATTTTCCTCTCTACTTCTCAGTGTGAGGTGAGCTTTTATTTAACCGAGTTTAAATTCAAGGAAATCATTAAATGAATTAATCCTCAAGTTCGGAGGAAACAAAAAGTCTGATTAATCATTTCAAGAAAATTTTTAAGTAATAAATAATTTTGTTTTGAAGCCTTTAAATTAATTTTTCACGTAAATAAATTCCATGCAATAACTATTCGTTTATATGTGGAAAGTATAATAGTAGTATTTCGGGTGATTCAATTTTCTGTCGGCAGATGGTGTATTCAAATGCGTTAATAGTCAAAACTCACCTCACACTGAGAAGTAGAGAGGAACATATAACGATGTTATATAAGACTAAATACATAATAATAGTCAAAACAAATCTTCATACACACAAACATATTTAGAAATTTTAGTGCTCATACAATATAAATAATGTTTACACTCGTCAATATAATAATGTTATGATATGTTTACGGTATGTATATATATATACAATGAATGTAAACGTTCATCTTCCTAGTTTTTGTTTAATTGTTTGTGTTTGAGGCTTAAAATTTATTATGCTCTTTTGCTTTGTTTGTATAACTGATTTTTTAAATTATTAGTCAAAAAATTCAGTTATACAAAGTAAAAGTGTTTTATTATTATGGTTTATTTTTAATCCCAGCTATAATATTTCATTTTAGTAAATGGAACAAAACACTGCTGATTACCACAGTTCATACAAAAACTCTGGTTAACAGCTACAATGATGATACTTCGAGGGGAATGCTTGAGAGTCACACACTGGCTTTCGCATTATGATTAATAGAAGCTTTGATCTTATCTGAAATATTTTGTTCCATAAATCCATTTATTCGTATTTCAGTCGAAACAAAAGTTTAATTCAATAATATAACACGACAAGTTCGCCTTCATTTAGTGAAGAAAACAACGATTCTTGGTCCTTGTAGATCCAAATTCATCATCAATAATTTGGGTTTAAATTATTGACTTGAATTTGGGTGTACAAGGACTGAGAATTGTTTTTTTTTTTTTCACAAGAAATTAGTCAATAGATGGTGGTTGCGCTATATTTCCAATTATTATGATGAATATTTTTATAATTCAACAATAAAATTAGATATAGGTGATATTAAATAAAAATGATTTGAAAATAATTAATAAATTATTTCCACATTTAGCTCTATGTGGAAATAATTTACTAATTATTTTCTAATCATTTTTATTTAAATAAAACTGTGACCAAGTGAATGAATACTCTTTTCTATTTAAATATAGGTGAACTTGAAGCACTGAATGGAGATTTGATATCACAGTTCTCTGAGGTGTAGTTGGTAGCGCACACGACTGGAAATCGGGGGACCTGGGTTCAAATCCTATCAGAGATGTTTCTTTTCCACTTTATATTTAATTAAGTTAAATTATACCTCAACATTGTACATTGAAATTTCTACAATTCATAGATATAAATATAATTAAGAAAGGAATATCAATTTAATTTGATTAATAAAAGATTACTCTTGTTTTAAATACGAACACTTCTTTTTTTTTAGCTTTAATGGATACAATACAACTGATCCAATCCCTGCGCAGCTTCTTGCCCCCGCCGCATATACAAGTCAGTTCCTGGAAGAACGAGGACAAACACCGCTACGAGGAGACATAATCCGGCCGCAGGAAACCGGCTGTTTTTTATAAAATGAAAAACAAAAAAAATACCCGACACACCACCGCAGACAATTAGCTAGCTAAAAGGAAATTGTTTCAGCAACAATTAGCTAAAAAAATGATCCTTTTAAAGGATGTAAAATTTGATTTTTATCTCATCATCATTGGAAAGCGTCTCTTTAGGTTAATTTTTTTTTGTCTATGTGATAAAATTGTACTTATCGGTTTCTTCTGTTTTTACGTTTTTAATTTTTAAAACTAATTAGTATTTATATTAATACGTGTATACAAGCGGAAACTCCTATTAATTTAATTTTGCAATAACGTGAAAATTAGTGCTGGGGAAGATTGATTGAAATGTCAATCGTTGTATGAAGTGAAGCGTTTTCATTTTTGTATGTGATCAAATCTCTTATTCTTTTCGTTTGCTACAATAACGAAATTAAGTAATGATAGTAAAGTTACAACCTCGATCATAGTTAATAGTATTGTGAGTCAGTTGTCATTTTTCAGAGGGTTTCTTGGTGGTAACTCGGAAAAAAAAAATGTTTTATATATGATTATATATCACAATCTTATTAAATTTAGAACCTGATTTTTTTTTTTTAAACATAGTTTATAGTATTGTGTTTTATGATTGTGATTAGTTATGGGTAAAATTAATGAAAAATATCGATTACTTGATCCTTGCAAGCAATTGAGCCGCTTGAACTCTATGAGCGGCTCGATCATTTTAAACCACTTGATCAGCTCGATCATTTCAAACCATGTGATCGGCCAGATCATGTCAAACCACTTGATCGGCTCAATCATTTCAAACTGCTTGTTCAGCTGGATTATTTCAAACTGCTTGTTCAGCTGGATCATTTCAAACGACTTGATCGGCTCAATCATTTGAAACTGCTTGTTCAGCTGGATTATTTCAAACTGCTTGTTCAGCTGGATCATTTCAAACGACTTGATCGGCTCAATCATTTCAAACTGCTTGTTCAGCTGGATTATTTCAAACTACTTAATCAGTTCGATCATTTCAAACTGCTCGGCCAGCTAGATCATTTCAAACCATTTGATCAGGCAGATCATTTCTAACTGCTTGTCCAGCTGGATCATTTCAAACTGCTTGTTCAGCTGGATCATTTCAAACGACTTGATCGGCTCAATCATTTGAAACTGCTTGTCCAGCTGGATCATTTCAAACCACTTAATCAGCTCGATCATTTCAAACTGCTTGGCCAGCTGCATCATTAAAACCATTTGATCAGGCAGATCATTTCAAACCACTTGATCAGCTTGATCATTTTTAATTGCTAGATCATTTCAAACTGCTTGTACAGCTGGATCATTTCAAACCACTTGATCGAGTCGCTCATTTTAAATGGCTTAATTAGCTCGATCATGTCAAACTACTTGATCTTTTTTTTAAATATGATTTTGAAGCACAAAACTATTAACTCAGTTTTAATTTTTAATTAAGTCAACAAGTTTGGTACTTGTAATTTACAACATATTTATTTTTTCTTAATATAATTTAAAGGCTTTTTTTGACTCGAATATTTTCAAGATTGAACTTTGTTGGTACAATGTTCCCCATCACTAATTATAAGTAATATACATATGACATTTATAAATTATAATAATACTGATTTTAGTTTTTTATAGAAAACTTTATCTGTGACATACACACACAAAAGTTGTAAAAATGTGTGCTTTTGTAGTACTCGATATACAGAGAGATTTTTTTATAAGTATACATTAGGAGAAGTGTATACCTATAGTTGCATATAACACGCAATTATAAACACACGTCAAACGCTAAACTTCAAATTGTGTGAAATATTTGATCGAAAATGTATACAAATGAAGAAAAAGTTGACTTTCAAGCGTGTATTACAATTCCAACAGTACTGGAGGAGGATAAGTCATTTTTTTAATGACTCCAGAGTGGTCGAATACTTCGGCTAGGACGATTCTAAAAATAATTAACAGGTATACATACGGGAAATGTATACTATTAAAAAATCTCTCTGTATATAATGGCTACAAATAACGGCCATTAAAAGTTTTCAGAATTCTTGAACCCCGGAAAATTTTGAAAAAATTCTACATCGCACGGTTAAATGTGGCCTCCTCATGGAAAATATTTTGACTTACTTTCACTTCCGGTTGTACCTTGTATGGGTGTAATGGCCGTTATTGGTCTACCCTGTATATATTTTTCCATTATGAAAAAATACTTGATTATTTTCAAACAGAAACGAAAGTGGTTTCAAGTTGGTGCCACCTTGAAATTATGTAAATTTTACTTCAAACATTTTGCTAATAGAGACACACCAACTTACCATTCAACAAGATAAACAATTATATATTTATATCTTCCTAATAGAGGGCGCTGTAATCGCGAAAACTAGATTTATTTAGGACAGCTTATGAAAAATGTCTGTCAGAAATTACCGAAAGTTGTGCAATGTGAAGATTATAAATGTTAATTTGTATTATAAAAATACAATAATATTTTCACATTACAAAACAAAAAAAAACAAAACCTTCTATAATGTCCAGAAAACTGTACATTGTGTTTTTATATCTAGTTTTAATACAAATCAAATTTGATAATCTTTGCATTGCACAAAATTGTGCTGCAATTGCGAAAACTGGGTTTATTTTTATCCAGTCTTTATTTAATATATATATATATATATATATATAATCTAAAATCCCCATCTACCATAATGGTGTTGTAGGGGTGTCTTTATTTAATACAAGTGTCAAAGTCATTTGTATTAAATAAACACTGGATTAACTAACTACTGAATTCTGAAAATAGCCAGGCTGGCGAACGAGATTCAGCCACTAGGGCGGGAGAAACTATATTGAGTCGGTAGTTACATTTCGGAGCACCATCACAGCGATGTGAAACAAGTACGTTTATAGATATGAGAGCGTGCATAGCGAAGCACATTCACTGTGATACATTTATCGCACCCTCTCAGAAGACCCTCGCTATTTACAGGAAAATCAAATAATTTGATTTCTCCTCGCGGTCAGGAAGGAAGTAGCAATGTGGGCTCATTCGTGATTGGATGAGAGGCTGCCCCTGAACTTTTCTATATGTTGAAGCCTGTACACTCAGCTGATTCACTGTGAAAACTGGGTTTATTTTTATCCAGTGTTTATTTAATATGAGTGTCAGTCTTTGTATTAAACACTGGATTAACCCCACTACCAAATTCTGAAAATTTCTAGGCTGTCGGACGATGTTCAGCCACTAGGGCGGGAGCCTCTATATTGAGTATAAGGGTAGTTACATTTTGGAGCACCATCACTGTTCACCATCGATGATCGCACACTCGCGATCACAGTGATGTGAAACAAGTACGTTTATAGATATGAGAGCGTTCATAGCGAAGCTCCTTTACTGAGATACATTTATCGCACCCTCTCGGAAGACCCTCGCTATTTACAGAAAAATAATATATATATATATATATATATATATATATATATATATTCAATGACCCTTTCTATGGGTGTAGGGTTTACAGGAAAATAAAATAATTTGATTTCTCCTCGAGGTCAGTTGGGAAGTAGCGATGTGGGCTCATTCGTGATTGGCTGAGAGGCTGCCCCTGAACTTTTCTACATGTCGGAGCCTGTACACTCACCCACAACTCAGCTGATTCACTGGGTGAGCCCTGAATATTATGTTTGGTAATGCCAATAATCATCATTTAGCTGATGCTGACAAATATATTCTAATCAATGAATAAAAATGGAGAGAACATCCATGGTAAACTGAACCTCTATGAACACCAGGGCGGTAAGTCGCGAGGGTGCGGTCATCCTGGATGAACAATGATGGTGCTCCGATATGTAACTACCCTAAGGATGTAGCCTAAATATGTGGTGAACTTGCCCCCTAAATCCTTAATACAAATAAGTTTTCTGGCTTCATAATTTTGTTTCTTACTAACTGCAAAAAAATAATACAAACAGCAATTGACATGTTATATTAAATTTGATTATTTTTACAACACTATTTTTAATTAATTTGTAATAGAAAAGGAAAGTTAACATTTTCATATTACAAACAAAAAATGAAACTTTCTGTAAAGTTCAAAAGACTGTACATTTTTTACAACATTGTAAAGCCTATACATAGAGTGTGAAATTAATTAATAACAGGACAATTTTGCCTTATTTTAGTGGAAGAAACAACAATTTTTATCTACTTTATAGACCCAAATTGTTGCCACTTATAAATTAGGTAAAAGATGGCACTGGTGCAATTTTTCCAATTATATGATTACATTTTTAATTAATTTCACACTCTATGTATAGAGTGTGAATTTAATTATTCTTGATTGACTGAGAAGAAAATACAATGTTGTGAAGTTTAATGTATATGTTAAACTTAACATTTCCCATGCGGAACAGACCCGATTGTTAATTTTTATCATAACAGTTGACACGGCTTTTATAGGTTAGGTTAGGTCGCAGTGGCAGTCGTAGGTTCTCTTAGGCCATTTAAGGCCCATTGTATTATGACGTTAGGTGAAAGTGTTACTTTTCTCCAATGTAACCTCTAAAACCAATTCTCCAACTCCTAATATAGTTGAGTAGGCCTCTCATCTCAGTGGCTCGTATTAATGGGCTGACTGCTCACATTACTGCGCTGACGGCCATTAATACAAGCCTTTTCTAAGAATTGTACTCTATTTCCTTCTAGTGCGGGGTATTGGCCAAGGAAGTGAAGAACTGTCTCTTCTTCCTCCTCGCCTTTTTAGCGACTATAAAAATTCTGATGCATCATTCTCATGACTTTTGTCTGTTTTCCTAGATGGTAGGAACTTTTATAATAAACATTATTAATTACTCACCACCTCACACTGAGAAGTAGAAAGGAATATATAACGATGTTATATAAGACTAAATAAAATAAATAAATTAATTACTCACACTATATGTATAGAAGTGTGCGTCCTCTATTAGGAAGATGTTTGAAGTAAACACTACATGATTTTCATAATTTTAAAGTTGTATCAATTGGATTCCACTTTAGATTCTGTTTAAAAAATTACCCTAAATACTGGATAACTTTTTAAACAGAATATAAATCAGAAAAACCACGAATATAAACAAATTTGAGGTTAATCTGTTAATTATTATTAATTTTTAATTCAAAAAAGTGAACAAACCAAAAACAATATGGTTTGTTCACTTGTAATATCTAAAAAATTGCACTTTTATTAAACAATTTTTAAATGAATATTTACACAATTTTATTTATTAGTGAAAATGACAAAGTGTTTTTCTTTTATTTCTTTACTGGAATCAGTTTAATCACTATTCTAGTGTTTATTTTGAAATTTTTAATTCATAAACACCTTTCAATATGGCACACATTTATGAATTAAAAACTTCTAAATAAACACTAAATTCAGGATCGTTTGGCTATTCAGCCTTCCTGATCCACAACTAATGAGGTCTATTGTGCTAAATCGATTCCAATAAAGAAACAAACAAACAAAAAATACTATCTCACTAATAAATACATTTCTTTGAAAATTTGTGGGAATTTAATTTGAATGTTACCCTACACCCATGTGGGTAGAAAGGGGTCATTGAATATATATATATATAATTTGAATGTATTTTTTTTACAATTTAATATTTGTAAATTAATGATGGGCAAAATCTATTATTTAAAGAAACAATTTATTTGAAAAATATGAAAAAAAAAAAAAAAAATTAAAGTTGAATTACAAATTACCTCAAATAGAAACAGAATTTACATTAATTCTGGTTGAGATTTTAATCATATGTTTCACAGAAAAGATAAAATCAAATAATCACAATAATCATTCGATTATCGAAAATAATCGATTATTTTGTATTTGATAATTGAAATAATCAATTTTGCCCATCATTATTGTAAATACAAAAGAAATCCAACACATGAAAGGGTATAAGGATTCAAAAAGAAACGTATTTTTATAATTTATAACTGTCTGTAACGCATAAACTCTAATGGCTTAAAAAAAATAATGAAAAGTATATTTTGTTAGGCTTAAAATAAATAATTATAAGAGAAAAAGAAGGAAAAATAGGTTAGGTGACTTTATGGCCAGACAAAGAAAAGAAATCTAAACTCTTTTAAAAACAGGACTAATCGTACTATTTTTGTGTTGCGTTCAAAATTTCTAGTCACGACATTATTTTACGTTTACTATTATTATTATAAATAAATAGAAGGAATAGAAAAAAGAAGGAGAAGGAAGGCGTAATATCTTTTTAATAGCGCGTGCAAAATTAACTGTGATATTTTGATTGGCCATGACTTGAATTCCTCCCCCCAAGAAAAAAAAAAAATGTTTTTTAGAAAAAAGGCGAATCCAGTTTCAGTATTTAATTTAAGATGTGGCCCGGCGCTCTCTATACACGACATATCAACTCAACATCGGTTTAATTTAAAACTTGATTTTTTATAGATAGAAGCATCTTTGTTTTATGATTTTGCAGAATTATTGATTAATTAATTTCAATATTTAATGAAAACCGGTCAATAAAAATTCGATCATTTGTCCATTATTGAACATTTGTTTAAAGTACTTATGTAACATAAGTCAAAATATCACTTTGGCTAAAAAGGAAATAATTTATTAATTAATTATTTTAAAATTCTTTTTATTTAATTTTGTTATTATCTAATTTTGATTTAAATAACTTTTTTTCTTCATTGAAAAAATTACTGCACTGTGCGTGCAAGTACTCCACAGTGCAGTAATTTTGTGGATATTGATGGGATATTTTCCCAGGAAGTAGTTGTTTCAATGAAAAAAAAAAAAAAAAACAACAACTTGTAGCACAAACAAAATTTTCAATTATGAAGAAGGGAATGATTGAAATTTTTGTGAATTATTTTCGGTATCTAATTTAATTTTAATTGAAATAACTTTTCATCCCTACAAAAAATACTTGCAATACTTGCAAGTACCTTAGCAGATATTGCGTTACAGTGCAATATCTGCTAAGATATTGCACTGTAATGCAATATCTGCTAAGGTATTTGCCCGGGAAGTAGTTGTTTCAATTGAATAAACTTACAGAGCTAGCAAATTTTTCAGCTATGAAAAAGGGAATGCTCTTTTTTTATCAATTTCAATATTTTTTTCTTGTTTAATTTTAATTTATATAACTTTTTCTTTCATCATTGCAAAAATTACTTGCACAGAAATTCAATGTCCAGTAGGATATTTACCCGAGAAGTAATTGTTTCAATGAATGTTTGCAAAAATAATTCCATTGTAATTTTGACTGCTAAGAAAATGGGAATGATCTAATTTTTATTAATCTTTATTTAATTTTAATTTAAACAATGGTAAAAGGAAAACAACAGAAAATATACATTTTTCCGTTTATATTATCACAGAATTATATTAAACGCATAATTCATGTACAATTCTGTTCTCAGCCAATTTATTTGTATTTTTACGAATATGAAAACGATGATATTTATTAAAAATTTGTTTAAAGCGGAGTGGAAATAATCACAACACTTTTTAGTTGGTTCCATCTCAACGCGTCAATGAATCTGAGCCAGCGACAACTGATGTAAAGACTGTTTCGACAATTCGTACTATTAGGTTATGTGATGAGAGATTGAATTAGATTGTAGTTTTGTATTTTCGCGTCCTCCACCGAGGACTTAATTGTATGTTCGTATTGGCTATAAAGGACCGTACTCTTGCCCCATTATCATACTATATTATTAATGTATTTTCTTTTTTAAATCAGCTTTTTATTTTCATCTCATTACCATTCTATATGTTTTTTTTTTTTTCATTTCAGCTTTTTATTTTCACCTCATTATCATATTATATTATTCATATTTTTTGTTTGTTTTAATTTCAGCTCGTATTGATTAATAGCTTTATTTCTTATGTGATTGAGTATTGTTTTTAATTACTCAGTTTAGGTTTTATTGTTTTATTCGGAGCAGTGGCTTTTGTGCAATCTCAAAGTATTACAGGATCTTGTTTTATTTATTATCATATATTTGTTTTTTTTTTTATTTTGTTGCGAATATGTATGCTATTTGAAAGGCAATAACTTTAAATAAACTTTACTATCTATATTAAACATTTATTTTAAATAAAAACTCTTTATTTTTTTTCAGCTGGTTGAGGTTATTACTGATGGAGCTCCATAATACACTATTTGTAAATAACGTTTTTTAAGTTTCACAAAATTTATTGCAGGAACGCTGAAAAAATTCTTTCGTCAATACTTTATCAGGCTGATAATTGATCATCTGCTTGAAAATGCCACTGTGTTACGAAATTATCGTTATCCCGACAGAATACTGCAAACTCAGAGCACATATTTAGAGACTGGGAATTGTAGAATCGCCAGACTGTTTAGGGTGCTGTTTGGAGGAAAAAAAAACCGTGAAGTAAATCCTTAGATACTGCCCAGCTTTCAAGTCCAGCAGAAGATCCATAGTGGGTGACGAGTGCCTAGATATGGCTACAATTAGGGATCTACCGCCTACCTCGATGAGGTGGACTGGCAGTACTGAGGTCTAGTATTTGGTTATCCCAATGGGAGGAAGCATTAGGGGCCTAACGAGGCCTAGGAATGCTTGTGCGCACCTTCCACTAAACTGATACAGAACGAAAGTATCAACGCAAGCTAATCAAGGACCAGCTGACCTCGCAGGGGTTCAGTCGAAACTTGTTCCTCCAGAGCGACTCTTAGAAATTAAACATGTATATAAATTATTTACAGTTGCGAAATTTCTATGATATATTAAATAGCTTTATAAAGGGCGTCCCACCACAAACAGAGACCGATGTGAAGTTATCCACGTTTTTCCAGCCACGGTTTTTTGGGCCCGGCGACTCCACCATGGCGGATGCGCCGGAACGTTCGCGGTTCATCCACGAATTTTATTTCCCATTTATATACATTAGCATATTAATAGTAACCTGGAAGATTGCTTTCAATAACTGTAGCAATATAATTATTACAATTTGTAAGTCATCAACGGTTTCCAACAGAAAATCGGTGAAATTTCAAAGTTCAAAACGACCGACTTTGGCGCCTTTAATTTCCGATTTCTTTGTTTTAGATTGTTCCTGGGGGTCTTAAGAACCACATAAAACAATAAAAAAGTTTATTTTTTTATTTTAATTATATTTTTAATTTTTTTTTTCTTATCCACGGTTTTCAACAGAAAATCGATGAAATTTCAAAATTCAAAATGACCGTCTTTGGCGCCTTTAATTTCCGGTTTCTTTATCTTAGATTGTTACTAGATATCTTAAGAACCTTATCAAATAATAAAAAAGTTTATTTTTTTATTTTAACTATTTAAAAGAATATATTATCCACGGTTTTCAAGATTATTAGAAATTGTAATAATTATATTGCTACAATTATTGAAAGCAACCTTCCAGGTTACTATTAATATGCTAATGTATATAAATGGGAAATAAAATTCGTGGATGAACCGCGAACGTCCCGGCGCATCCGCCACGGTGGAGGCGCCGGGCTAAAAAAACGTGGATAACTTCACATCGGTCAAACAGAGGCAATAGAAATAGCAAACACCATTTTACTTAAAATAATTTAAAGATGGTTACATTTGTGGATATACCGGAAATAGATGTAAATTTTCTTATTACAAATAAGATACTCTCCATATTATTATACTTATGGATTTACCAATATTTAAGACTAATAGTTTTTGATATATTTTTGTTTACAAAATACGCAGATTCTAAAAATAAAATAATATGTAGTGTGTCATGTTTCAAATAATCAAGTTCACATTTACTTTCTGTATAGCCGCAACTACAAAGATCATTTGTTATAAATCATGATAAAAAATTGTGAATTTTAATAAATAAGTAAAAATGAATATTTAAATGCAAATAACTTAATTATTTGTGAGTCTTCACCTCACACTGAGAAGTAGAGAGGAACATATAACGATGTTATATAAGACTAAATAAATAAATAAATTTGTGAGTCTTTTTGTAATGCTATATTAAAACTTTTTTCTTAAAATTACCCTTTGTTGATATTGTGACAAAATAGAGACGGTATTCCATTTAAAAAATGCTTGTTTTGTTAACATCTTGAAAACGGGATGTTCTTTTGGTTTTCTGATTTTACCGTTGTAATCCCCGGAAAATTTACTACAACTTTGCTAATTTAACCGATTCTGTATCTCAACTAATAACAAAGTTAGAACAACCTATATATGTAATATAAATATAGATAAATAATAACATTTGAATCATGTTTGTACAAATATAATAAAGGTATTTTTCAATAACAAATGAATAAACAGTCCGCTCTGCTCAAAACAACAATCTCATTACAAGAGCGTGCGATTGATCGTGCCGACATCCCGAAACCACGTTTGCTCGAAAATTTTTTAAGAAACGTATTTTAATAAATTCCAGAAATGTATAATTGTTTCCACACAACACTGTTTCAAAGTGGGATTGTACATTTATCAAAACTCCGCCCATTAAAATTGATTCTTATTAATCCCGCTTAATGGCAGCATTTTACTAGTCTATTTTTTCGGAACTTAAAAAAGTGTTTTTTTTTTATTTAAAAATCGTTTTTATAAGAAAATGTTATTAGGATTAAATTTCCTAAAAAAGATTTATGATGGTATAGCGTTGGCTTTATACAGAGAGCTTTTTTTATCAGTATACATTTCCCCTATGTATACCTGCAAAATACGCGAGTCAAATGCATTAGTGTATGTGTGTTTAGTTGCTTATAACACGCAACTGAACACACATATGCCAAATAGTCAACTAAACATACACACATTAATCGGTTTAATGCGTTTGACTCGCGTTTTTTGCAGGTATATACTTCCTCTAATGTATATTGATAAAAAAAACCTCTCTGTATATATATATATATATATATAATCGATGTCCCCTTTTACCAATTGGTGTCGGGTTTTTTCTTCATTGTCTATTTCTTAATGACTCACCTCCAGTTGTTTCTGTCCTTAGCAATTTTTTCTGCTTCTCTTATGTTTATTCCTCTTTTTTGTAGTGCCTTTGTTACGCTGTTCTCCCAGTTTTCTATTGGTCTTCCTCTGTTTGTAGTTGTCCTTGCTTCCCATATTTGCTTTACAGGAATTATTTTCTTCATCCTCTGTATATGTCCCCACCATCCCAGTTGCCTTCCTTCGACATATTTTTCTACATCCTTTGTATTCAGTTCTCTTCTTACGTCTACATTTCTTACTCTATCTCTTCTAGTTATGCCCTTTATTCCTCGTAGAAATTTCATTTCCGCTGCTTGGATTTTGCTTTTTGTCTTTTTATTGAGTGTCCAGATTTCACATCCATATGTCAATATCGGTAAATATATGGTTTTGAAAACTGTTAATTTTGTTTTTTGTGATTTTTCTTTTTTTCTTATAAATCTTTGGTTTAGTGTATAATACAATTTTGCTGCTTTCTCAATTCGTTTGGTTAAGTCTTGTTCTTATTTGCCATTTTGTTGTATTATCACTCCCAAGTATTTAAATTCTTTCACTTGTTCCAGTTGCACTTGCCCTATTGTAATTTGTACATTTTCCTCTTCTTGTGCTGCTACCATCACTTTTGTCTTTTCGGTGTTTATTTTCATGTCGTATTTGTATAGAGTTTCATTCCATACATTAATATTTTTTGTAATCCTTTCTTACTTCCTGCTATTATCACTATATCATCCGCAAATGCACATTCCGTTATTTTTACGGGTCTTAGTTGGTTGTATCCCAGATTGAGTGCTCTCAGGTGTGGTCGGCATCGTTTCATAATTTCGTCTATAAGGATTATAAATAGCATTGGGCTCATGACACCTCCTTGTCTCAGTCCTCCTGCTGCTTGGAATGTATTTGATGTTCTATTCCTTTTACTTTTAATAGCATTTATTAACTTATTTGGTACATCCCTTTGGCTTAGAATCTCCCATACTTTATTTCTGTTCACTTTATCAAATGCCTTTTCTAAGTCTATAAAGGCCATGTATGCTTTGATGTTTTTCTTCTTTCGGGTTTTCTGTATAATTTGCTTGATAGTAAAAATATGATCTTGTGCGCTTCAACCTTTTCTGAAACCACTTTGTGCGTCTTCTAGTGTATCTTCTATGATGTTTGACAGTCTTTTTTGTAGTATTCGTTCGTATATTTTTACTATCGTGCATAATAATGTTATGCCTCTGTAGTTTTTGCAGTTTTGTCTGTCTCTACTCTTATGTATGGGTAAAATAACTCCGATGTTCTAGTCATTTGGCATCTTTTCTTCCTTCCATGCTCTTTTTATAATTTCCCATAGCAGCATTTTTCCATTCTCTCCCATATATTTTACCATTTCCGTTGTTATTTTGTCATGTCCGGGTGCTTTTCCATTTTTAAGTTTACTTATGGCTTCTTCAAGTTCTTCTATCGTTATTTCTGATTCTGTTTCAGGTTATATGTTGTTATCTTGTTCTTCTTCTCTTTCTGTTGGCGTGGTTAATAGCTCTTCAAAATATTCCTTCCACCTGTCCATAATGTCTACATCGTTCGTTATAATTTTATTGGTCTTGTCTTTTATTGTTCCGATTTTGGTTGTTTCGTCTGTCCTTATGTTTTTTATCGTTTTGAAAAATAATTTCTTATTTGATTTGCTATCAATTTCCATTTTTTCCCCAAAACTGCTCCAGCATTTATCCTTTTCTGTTTTTACTATTTCTTTAGCTTTTCTTCTCTGCTCTTTGTATATGTTGTAATTGTCTTCTGTTCTGATTTGTAGGTACGCTCTCCATGCTTCTTTTTTCATTTTTATTTGTTGTTTTGCTTCTTCATTCTACCATGCTGTGCGTTTTTTGTCTGGGATTGTTTTTATTTATTTCTTATATTTTGCAAAAAAAAAAACTCAACGCTATGCCCCTTGCAACTGATAAATAGATATATTATCGAAAACAGATTGTAAATATCGAACAATAATAACGGAAAATTCAACTTTTTAGAAAAGAAGGAGGTATAGCGCGCTCTTAAAATTCTGAAAGCAGTGGGGCGCGTGTAAGCGCTAACAGAAAGTAATACAAAAGATTCGAGAGATGGTTTCCGATACGAACAAATTGTAGTATGTTCAACAAAATGATTTTAGCCATTTTAAAGCAATATTACCAAGGCGGTTTTGTCCTAAAGGTTTTGAATACATTAAATGGTAATTGGTATTGGTAATTACGTTGCATTTTTTTTGAAAAATAATCATAATGAAAACACTTCTAAACTTTATTTTGTATAACATTTTATTTTTATTTGTGACTTCAGTTTCGCCAAATTGAGCCATTATCAAATATGAAGTCACAAGTAAAATAAAGTGCTATACAAAGCCAAGTTTAGAAGTGTTTTCATTTTACTATATTATACACACACGGTTGTATATTTTTGTATGTATATTGTCTTGTAATTGGGAAATATATATCCTATAGGACAATAAATACTTATTATTATTATTATATTTAAACATGTGTAATGAACAATAGAAAACAAATTCCAAATTTGAATTTGTAATGAATGATGAAGTTTCTGAAAATTAATTACTTTAACTTTCACCACATGCAAGAAACCCCATTCAAAAATACACTTCCCAGCAATTTATATATATACCTTATCCATCTACCTCATGGACATTTCGTTTTGCTAATTATAATAGGACCCGGGGAGGAAATTTTCACGTGTTCAAACAGCGCCTTTAATAATAGAACGAATTTTTGTAAGTGTTCAACATATGTGAGAGAGTTGGGCGCGTGTGCAAGAAATTCGGTAAGGGGTAAAAACTCTGTATACAGTGCGGCGCGTGTGTGATCAGCTGACGTGGCCGTACATAAAGCGGATCCGGCCACGTGACCGGAACATCTCCGGCCGCGTGCCCCACCGGAACTAAGCCATATCTTTCAACCCCGCGAGATCACTTCAGCGCACGCCATTTATTCAGTCTGACTCATAACTTAATGGACCCCAGGCATTTTAGGGGCCGTAAGATACAATAACTCCTATCATTTCATACTGAACAAAAATTCATTAATGTTGATACATTATTATATGACAATTTTATTCAGCATGCAATAATAGGAGTTATTTTATCGTAGATATAATGTTGATACATTATATATTCAGTGAAAAGTATTTTATATACCAAAAATAAATTTTCGTTTATTATTCCATTAAAAAATGTATCGTTATATGCACAATTTACAAAAAATTGCAGACTCCCTGCATGTCTCATAAAAATTTCCGACGCCCTAAGAAGCAATAATGCATAGCAGTAGAAGAAGAGTTTAAATTTTGATCACAGGATATGATTTAAAAAAATGGTGATGTGTCCATCATGGCACTTTCCCTGGTGAATACGGTCAAATAAGTTTCTGATTGAAAATTTAATAGGAAAGCAAAATGATTAATAGAAAAAATTGATTGTTGTCTTTTAAAGTTAAAGCCAAGTATTTAGAAGAATATTATAATTAAGTGTGATATTTCTTACCTTAGAATAGGTTAAACTCATTTCTTCACACTCTTCTTCATTTTTTCAAACTGGATGCGTTTGCAAATGTATTGAATATGATTAATTATTTCAATAATTAAAATCTCTAAGGGAATTTATCAGGTAAACGAAATTCTTCCGCTTATAAAATGAAAACCGAAGGTCCTACAATAAAAGTTTTATAACAGAAATGATTTATTTTCTAAGATCTAAAACTTTTATTTGAAACATTTTTCTATCCGAATTAAAAAATGAAAAATTGCTAAGAGTTAAGTTGCGCTTAATTAGTTTTGATTCTAACCAAAAGCTTTTTATTATTTAAAGAATGATTCGTATAGGTTTGTTCAATTTTAAAGGGATTTTTATTATATTTCCTGATTTTTGAAATATTTTTGAACAAATTATGATTTTTTATTAATCATTTTAGGGATTGATGAAAATAATGGATTTCTATGACTAATTTTATAAAATTTTAAATGCAAGAAAAGTCTTTTATTTTTTTATTTTTAGGTAGACAGGATTTTTTCCTTTTATTATTATTTGTAAATGATTTAAGTTTCTGGAGGTTTGGGTTTTTATAAGAAACATTATTTATTTCGTTTCGCTGTGATAACCTGTATTTTTTTAATAAAATAGTTGTATCATTACTATTAGATTTAAATAAATTTGTGTTTGTTAATTTATAGCTATTTTCATCAAGTTTAGTATTGTGATTTGAATAGATGTTAACAGCAGCGTTGATAAGGTTTGTTTTATTATTTATTTTGAACGTGATTTTTTTCGGCGATTTTAAATTGAATAATATTCTTTGTGTTAATTTTTAAATTAGGTTATATGATTTGTTTACTTTTACCTGGTCTTTGATTTCATCTGTGATATATTATTGTTTAAATCATTATATATACTTGTTTGCTAATTTATTCAGGTATTGATTTGTTTATTTAGTAACTATTTTATTATTTATTTTATTAATATTTATTTATAATTTATCTATTTGGTTCAATTTTATGGCATTATTTGTTTAATGTCACTGATATTACCGTTTTTGATATTTCAATTATTTTTTTCATCGCTAGAGTCGACCACTTGGGTTTCCGCTACTGATATTAAAATATGTCATATATGTAAAATTGTATCATTCTGTTTATATGTGATTTTCAGTCATGCTATTTATCTAAACATTTTGAATATTGTTATTATTCTGTATAAAGGTGATTTACCGTAAATAAATGAATTGAATATTAAAATTGTCTACTGCACTATCATTAAATTTAATATTTCCAGTATTATTAACATTTGATATATTTAAATCAGTTGCAATTGCTACATTAATTTTAATCGTACGCTCACATTTGGAATTTACAGAAATATTTTTAGTAAAGACGGAATTTGAATAAGCAGAGTTTGTAATAAATAATTTATTTTTAGGTTTAGTTAATTTTTCGTTGTCCAAAATATTGTTTTCTAATAACGTTTGATTGCAATTATGAATTTCATCAAGTTCTTCGTTTCTAGTGACATTTTCAGAAATGCTTGAATTTAAAAAAGTACTCATTGTGAAAATTTCAGGGACGTCTTTGATTTCAATAAGAGATTTAGCATCATTTTTATTCGTTTTATTGTCAACTAGTTTAGTAATATGATCATTTGATTCAATAATTTTAATTTTAGCAACTTTATTTTCTACTGAGGCATTAGTAATGTTATAACTGGAATTTAAATAAAAACGTCCATCATTCTGTACATCTTTATCATTTATGTTGAGACATTCAATTTAAATTGTTGCATTTTTGTTTATATGCACTTTATCATTGTTAATTATTACATTTGTTTCTTTTTCTTCGATTATATTATTAGCATTAATAAAATTCACACTAAAAGCATTAACATTATAAAAAATATATTTTTTATTGTGAACCGATCCTATGCAATTCTTTTCAAGAAGTTTAGAAGAATTAGTGACTTCATTATTATCATGCGCTTGTTCACGCAATTATTTATTTTATTTTCATTTTGATTCTCACAAACATATTTTTCTACAGTTCTTTCATCTCTTTTATTATTAGTTTCTACACGAGTATAATTACTAAGCTTGGGTTTAATTGAATATTGCTCGTTTTTAGATCGAAACTGTTCAAATTTACTGAGAGAAATATTTTGATGGAGATGTAGCATTTCGGTATAATATTTTGAAAGTTAAACAGTTGTTTTATTCAATTTAAAAGTATCTTCATGGGGTTGAAAACGATATGGACAATTATGTCTTATATGCTAATAAGTATTGCAATTAGTGCAGCTATAAAATTCAATAAGAAAATCTTTTAAACTTTCCCAATTCTTAGGACCTCGAATTCTTATTATAGCAGCAACATCTTTTGAAAAACATTTTTCTAATGTACAATGAAATAAGTACGGATGAAAATTATTTGCAAATGAATTTAAAACGTTTTCACAACTGCTGATAAAATTAATTAAATTATTATAAGATGATATGTGATTATATTCAAATTTATTGTTCCCCAAAGTTTCTGTAGCAGCGATAACCATATTGGCAGTAATAGACCATATCGCGAGAACACAGCAGCTTTATCTGAACAATCATCAACGAAAGCATCGCTGGAATTATTCAAGGAGACCATTTCCGCAGATTGGTTCCGTTTTATAAGAATATTTGGACTTACTTGTTTTTGTGTTCCACGATAGAGAAAAAAATCTGCGGGAATGGGCTCCTTGAATAATTCCAGCGATGCTTTCGTTGATGATTGTTCAGATAAATCTGCTGGGTTCTCGCGATGAAAACCATCAGGATGTGACCTCTCGATGTAGCTCCTTGGTGTAGCTTCTCCGTTCTGGTGAATTGCGGTGTCCTAAGCGGTGTTGCTTTATGCTCTGGAAATACCTCCTATGGTCCTTCGATTTATCTCCTTCGGGAAAGGTGTGTTTCGGTGTTCTGGTTGGATTTTTTCTTAAAAACTCCTTCAATGTTTTTAACGTTTGTTCGTGTCTTTCACAGGCAAATACGTAATAAGGAAATCCTACCGACTGCGCTATAAATTGTAACGTAGCATCTGGATTTTTATCAATCTCTATTGACAATTAGATCGTTACGTGTTCTTTTTAGGATTTCCTCTATTTGCCCGGGTTAAAAGATGAAATACTCAGTGAAAAACAATTAAAGACCGGAACTTAGTTTATTTTACTTTTACATAAATAGAAACAGAAAAAACGTCTTGCTCGAAGTTATGGTTTTGATTGAATGTCTATAAGTGAAGTTGGTCTCCTCAACATCAGAACAACCCCACTTCTTTCAATGATAAATAATAAAGATTAAAAACTAATCAGGCATGCATAACATTGGAAAACAAATTATAAATACGAAATTGAAAATATTTATACAATGATACTGATTACGCGGACTTAAATTACATTTACTCATGATTCGATTTTAGAGCTGAACAATATTTGAATTTAAACTTAATGATTTGTTTGTGATTCCAATGTTATCTGTGCGAATAAGATATCTCAATAGTATTTACATGAAATAAAAAAAACTATAAAAATACAATAACATTAATAAAAACAATAATAATAATAATTTAAATGTACAGAGGTGCATTACAACAGGTCGATAGCCAATTAACAGATATTAAGTATATATTTAACTTTGTAACTGTATCTGTTAATAAAGAATATATATATATATATAAACATAAAAACACACGATGAAATTATAGTTGAAATTAGGCAATAAATATAATAAATTAATGGTTTTAATATTTAGACATTCGTAGTTCATATTGTATGAAATAAATATGAATAAATTACTAAAAATCAACCAATAAAACACAGATTAGATTGAATAACTTTAAATTCGGATATTTAAATATCCATAGAAATTTTAATAAAACAAATTTTAAATTCTCTTGAAAATGGGCTAATAACCCGAAACTAGTCGAGAATTTAAAGTTATTCAATCTAATTTGTGTTTTATTGGTTGATTTTTAATAATCTATTCATATTTATTTCATAAAATATAATAAAAATTACTTTAAATAAGATAAAAAGATTGATGGGCTGAATTGGGTCGATAGCCAAGGATAGACAAACACTTCCATTTTATTGTGTATTCTTAATGTTTGTAGAAATGTATGTAATTGCATGAATAAAGATATAAGACTGATTTATAGTGCCTTCAAAGTATAAATTAGACAATGAAAGTAACTAACAATAACTTTAAAGTTGATACCAGACAGTAAAAGTACCAATGCCTTTAAAGATTATGCAATAACTGTGACATACTGTCGCTGTGTTTCTGGTAAAAAACCAAATCTTAATATTACAAAAGCGGAAAGAACACAGGTGAAATGCCAATTAACAGATATAAATTATATATTTTATGGTTGAGGCTGTTACTTGATGAAACTCCATTTTAATATTTGGTAATAAAACAAGGTTTGTTTTCAGCTTCAAAGATTTATTATAGACACTGCTTCAATTGTTTCGATACACTTCTTCAGGCAGGTGAAGGTATATATATTGTTTTATTACCAAATATAAATTATATATTTGATTTTGTGACTTTCATTATTCATTTTGTATATTTTTATAAAAAAATTGTTGCAATTTGCAATATTTTATTGATATGCAACAGCAATATGTTGTAATGTATCTCTACATATAATAATAATAATCATTATTATTATATATTTATATGTTCATACTGTATATAATTATATATTATCAAAAACCCTTGTACCCTTACGGGTGTTGGGCTGTATATAATTTTAATGTCTTAATTACTATTAGATTTTTTATTATCTCATGGCATAACATCAGATAACATTGGCAACAGCAAATATTTCATTATCTCTAACTTAAATATATTGTACATTTCTATTTTATCATCATTAAATACCATTAAGGTCTATCTCATTATTGTTAAGTAGATATTTTTAACTTCCAAAGTTTGCCTCCCATGTTATGCGTGCTCCTAATTAGATTTTAATGTAATGTTATCTGCAAAAGGAGTGGGGTTGTTCTGGCATCGATGAGACCAGCAACACTTCTTTAGAGTAGAAGCGATCAAACGGTCACCTTTATATTTTCTTAATTATTCATTGCTTTACTTAAGTCGTTAAATATGACACTCAAAGCTTATATAATAAAATTCTTAAAGTGAAGTATAAAGATTCTGATAATCGGACCTAAGTTGACCCAACAGCGATTTTATCAGCGAATCCAAGAAATCAAATTATAAATAGAACCTAGTAACGAGCGACACGTCACGATATCGGTTAGAAAAACGTCACCAATTTGACGTTGTCGTAGGGTAACGTTACAATGTAATTCAATATCTGGCGGGGTATTTGCCCGAAAAGTAATTGTTTTGATGTAAATGTAATTTTAAAGTACTTACGTAACCTAAATCGAAATTTATTAATATAATTTAATAATAATAATAATAATATAATTTAATAATAATAATAATTTCTTTTTATTTAATTTATTAATGTCAGCTTTCATTCTGATTATTCCGATATGTATTCTTAAACTAGTAAAATATTTATAATAATGTAAAACTAATGCTATAATTGCAGCGATTACATGGATTGGCGAATTTGTTTAATATTTTACGTACTATATACGCTTGTATTTTCAATAATCCTTCTAATAATGCGTTGAAATATATAAAAAAGATCATAAATAGTTGTTTATTTTGTTTACGACGGCTTTTTGGTACCGCTGTCGTAAAAGGTAAGAAGGTAAGGAGTAGTAGTTGTTGGAATGCGGCGAGATTGCGGCGGTCCGTGGCGCCGGCTAGTCTGGCGCACACCTGCAAGCTTGGCCACCGTGTGAACCACTGGCCCCAGGCCACATCTCACCCACTCACGGCACCAACCATTCGACCATTCCACCATCAACTCCCATGATTTACAAGAGAACGTTCATCAATAGAGCCCGGCGCGGCGACTTTCCGTTTCTCTCGTTCGATTTCGCTGAGGCAGCAACCGGCCTTATCACCATGGCAAGTGATACGGCCGGTCGGAGCTTACATCGGCAATTGTATCACGTGAATGGGTTTTATTACAAAAAGTAATTCAATCACGCACAATGAAAATTGTAGTTTTTGATTGTAGATGGAAACAGCTGAACCGATCCCGTTTACATAATTATTTTTTGAAAGTGTTACAACTGATTCCATCCCGTCTATAAAATGATTATTTGAAATTTTAGCCACATTCTAATAAAACTAATTAAAACACAGTTATACTCCTACTTCACTCTTTTATTTAATAACGAGATGTACATTTCGAACACTACGTGTACATCTTCGACAGTGATATCAAGAATATAACTCTGTTTTAATTAATCTAACTTCACATAACTCACCAGTTGTATAGTCTCTGTCCTGGGATATCGACCGGAGGTCTTTCTGCCCTTTTGTATTGAAATTTTTCGAGTTTTCATTTCGTTTCACTGAAATTTCGCCAGATTTTTTATTTTGAATTATTCAGAATAATAAGAAGTTATGTGAAGTTGGATTAATTAAAACACTGTTATATTCTTGACATCACTGTCGAAGATGAACACGTATTGTTCGAAATTGAGACTATACAATACTCTCTACTCTTTTCTATCTATACAATTTCGTCCAAGCGCGGGTACCTGAGAGATACCCCCGTCGAGAAACGATACTTGTATTGTGGTTTGCACCACTTAAATGAAGGTAATTGTCTGAATAAAAATATTTGAATATATGTCAACAAAAATTGATTAATAATAATAGAAAAAAGGATTTATTCACATGGTCGTAATTATGTAAATAAATTAAATAAAAAGAATTTGAAAATAATTGGACAAAAAATCATTTTAAAATATGAATAATTCCTTTAATCGTCTCTTTATTTATTTTATTTCTTAATGATACTCGCGTTAATTTTAAAAATCCATTAAGTTACGTTCACGTAAATTATGTATACATAAAACATAACTTTCCTCCCTTGTATAATATAACCGCCGTTAGTCATTTATTTTTCCAGCAGGTTTAATCCACCGGCCTGATGAAAGTGTGCAAGGGGGATGAAGACGAACAGTAATCCCGCAATCCCCGTTATATATACGGTCTAAGCCCTCGGAGCACACCCGCACCCCAAAGCATAGATTAGTGCGGCGATAGAGACAGCGCATCATAATCTGCTACACCATCATTCTCGTATCAGTGCCCTCCCCCGACTGGATGGCCTCCGGGCTTTCCGGCTTACGCGTATTTACAAACGATTAAACTTCGAATCTCTCCACTCATTACAACCATGAATCATTATTAGATGAATGATAAAAAATGGTGATGCGTACAGCGTGTCCTATTTTCGATGTTTTCAAATAAAGTACCATCAATATTAAAGATAGGTATATGTGCTTCTGTGGATCAATTTTAGTACTAATGTTAAGTACCTTACCAAAATTTATCTATCTTCAAATGTTTTTTGTGTTCGTAGATCTCAGCAATAATTTCTTCTGAGGAAATGACATTCTTCGACGTACAGACTTTTGCGTTTATTTTTTTAATTTCAGCCTTAAGTTCATTAATTAATGTAATGAGTTTCGGTAATTGCTGAAACTCTTTCCAACATTCGAGACAGATATATGTAATACGTCGCTTAGGATGTTGACGTAATTCCGGACACTTAATTTCTGATGGACTTAAGTCAGTGCATTTTACGTGAATATGTCTGTTACAACCATCACATACAATGAATTCATCACTGAGAGCCCACAAATTAATTAAATTTAAAACAAATTAATATGTATAAGTAAAGATAAAATAAAATGGAATAAGCACAGGGACACTCTTTACGCCAATTGAGGCCGATCAATGGTGGCTAACAAAACAAACAAAACGGCAGCGGAGAGGTAATACTTTGTAAACAAAAGGAAACAGCGGTTAAGCAAAATTGTATTAATTTGGGGTTGAAGCAAAAACAACAAATAAATGACGATGAATGAATTAATAATAAAAATAATGAATTAATACGTTCTAGTGCGAGCAGAAAAAAAAAACAGCGCTGATAAGTTGAGTGAGTGGAATCGAAAGGTCAATATATTAAGGTGGAAAGTTGAGGTGAATAGAATTATAATAAACAGCCACAGTACACAGCTGTTTCACAGTATACAGCGATTACACAGACGGGATATACCAATAAAATAGGTTACGTACCTAAATATTAAACGTCCTTGCCAAGTTTAATTATTAAATGATGTATAATTCTAAAGAAAATTCGGTTTGACTGCAGAGCCTCACTTCACTATGTTATTGAGCAGGGGCAGGAATAATATTATTAAGAAAATACCCTGATTTTTCCCTGACTGGCAAAATTCCCTGACTTTTTCAGGTTTCCCAGAAAGAGAAAATGAAATTTAAATAAGAATGAATAAAAAAATAGAATTTCTGAATTTAATTTTATATATTTATATTCATTCTATCTAAAATGTTTCTCTGAATTCTGAAAAAAATGCCTGATTTTTTCGTACTTACTAAAACTCCACGTTTTTTCAGGTTTCCTATGAAATTAAAATATGATTGAATAAAAAGCAGGGTTGCCCTATTTCATTTTAGGTATTTATAAAATTAAATAAAATGAATTTGGAACAAATTAATTTACTCGACTAATAGTAATAATAATCTTTTAATTAATCGAGCAAAATCCATTAATTATTATAATATAATACAAAAAATAATAAGTCATCCAATAGTGCTAACTGAAAGCATAAAATGGGCAAAAAATATTCCATATTGATACAATTTGACAAAGTACAATACTCTTTTTCGTTAGAAATTATCTAACGTGAGTTTTAAAAGAATATTCCATTGTTAGTGATTGTATATTTGATGGTAATCCATTGAATATTTTCAATGCGAAACATCGCCTACATTGTTTCGTAAAATAGACAATATCAAAGGAACTGGATAACTAGTGATGGCCATTTCGGTGACGATGTCATAAGAAATTAGGCAAAAGATGGCGCTTGTGTCGACTTCCATTTATTATGATTTATATTTGATATTTCCCTGGCTTTTGAGTCCAGTCGTCATTGGGACTCCGTCAATTAAGCAGTTCGTCGCGAGATCAGCCAAACTCGGGTCTGACCCGGTGGGCTGTGTGACTTCGGGGTTTGGAGGGCGGCAGCAGGATGACGACCGTAGAACATCCTTCGTAAAGGGCATTCGTCGCGAGATTCATGTATGTATCGGACCCGGCGGGTATCTAGCAGCGGAGTACCATCTACGAGCGTCGGTGGAGCTGAAAAGGAACGATATGGGAGCCAAAATCGTCATTTAACATCTCTCGATCTCCGTAAAGGAGTCTTTCATTTCATTCTACACACACGTAAGAGGAGGACATAAGATACGCGAACTTCGTCCACATGCCGAAGAATGGCAAATGATTGATTGATTGTCATAGCCTCCGCCGTTGAAACAATCAAAGTAAGGGAGATAAAAAAAGCTTTTGATAAAATGCCCTCGACTGAGAAAATTCCTTAACATTTTTAGATTTTCCAGAAAATTGCCATCCTATTATAAGAATAATTTACGAAGTTATTCTGTTATGAATTTTGAAAGTTTAATTTCAATTCGGTTCTCATTGATCACTTAGCGAAACATTTTAACTAATTTTTAAAACCGTTTACAAATTAAACACTACTATCTTATTGGAAATGTATAATTAAAGATGTAAAATAATTGTTTGTACATAAATTCTTCATAACGACAACAAATCGAAACTAGTCGGATAAATAAAAAGTATATTAAAATAAAACTAAGTGTTTAATTTGTAAAAGTTTTTAAAAATTTGAAAGTTTTGTTAAATTTTGAACACCTGTGTTGTTATTAAAGTAAACCTGTTTTGAATTAATAACATTTTGAATTATTACATTTTTTTCTTGCACTTAGAGTTTCATTTTAAATCTGTATCATTTTTAAACATTTAAATACGCATTAAAAATCTTTTGAATTTGCCGAAAGCCTCTTACAATATCCCCCCACATAATCGCCTCAATCTGGCGCTATTAAAATCTTTCCCGATCCGTCAAAAGTAAATCGATGCGCATATAACCGGTCGTGACTTGCGAATGTCGAAATATTTTTCGGTGGAACAAACAGCACGTACAAAAAAAAAGTTCGAAACGAAACGTCCGGGCAAAATTAAAACCGCCGCTACACGGCCGGGCTTTCGAACAACGAACACCTGCGCCGACGAGTGAGAGGTGTTTCCCAACCTTAATTAGTGAATCCATTGACTACATTAGCCTTAGGTCTTAAATCTGAGAAGTGTATTACAAAAAAAAGAAATAAAATTACAGAAAATCACGCTCCTTTTTTGCCACTGGAAATTGTTTCGAAAATTTATCTCGCCTTTCAATTTTGCTTTCAGCACACACACTCACGCAGACACCGTAATTACAGGACGGTTCAATTACCGTCTCCGCGGAAATTGCTATTCTATTCCGAATGGAAAGGATGATTTACATTTATTGCGATTAATATTCGTGTGGAATTTGTTATTTATTGGATGGACGTGTGTTTGAATTAAAATAATTTCATCACTCATCCCATTTTAATGAATTTCAAAAACAATTTATCATGAAATAATCTGTAATAACAATAATTTATTTTAAATTTAAACCAGATTGTTGATTTTTTTAAATGCATAATGTGTAACATTATTACATCACTTTTATTAAATATAATAATCTATCACATCTTTTGCAATTAATTTAAATTATTTAATTCGATTTCAACTACATTGAAAAAAAGTAAATTATTTGTAAATAACTAAACGTACAATAATGTGCGCCTATTATGTGCATTTAAAAATAATTTCCATATACAATATATTATTTGTAAATCAACCAAATGCACAATAATGTGCGCCTGTTACGGATGGACTTTATTCTACATTTAACAATAATGTCCATACGTAATAGGCGCACATTATTGTGCATTTAGATGATTTACAAATAATATATTATATATGGACATTATTTTAAATAAAGTTCATGCATAAAAGACGCACATTATTGCGCATTTAGTTAATTTACAAATAATTTACTTTATTTTTTTAATCTAGTTGAAATCGAATTAAATAATTTAAATTTATTTCAAAAGATGTGGCAGATTATTCATCTTAAAACAGTTTATTATTTACATTTATGCCAAATATAATTCATACATGCATACACAACAGACGCACATTTACATTTTTGCTCAATTAATTGAACCGTGCTATTAAAATATTTAGATGAGATGAAGCAGAATATTCCATCTTAAAAATGTTTATTACTTTTATTTATACCATATATGATTAAAAAAATGCAATGCGTGTATACGCAACAGGCGCGCATTATTACGCAATTAGTTGAACCGTACTATTTATAACATACAGTGGATTAAATTAAAAAAAGACATATTTTCAAATATCCTACTGGAAAGGACGAGTTGAAAAGTCGATTTTATCGCAAAGTAGAACGACGTTGGTAAATAGCGTCGTCATCAACGAGAAGACAACGATAGTCGTCGAATTCTTCAGTCAACGAATTAGGAAACCTTCTCTCACTTTGAATCAATCCTTCGATGAAAGCGCGTATCAAACTTGAGGGAAGAAACACGACGCTGATTCGCAAAGGAAGAAAGAAACAAAACGAAGATTCATGGAAAAAGAAAACAAAACGCAGATTCACAGAAAAAGAAGATAATAAAACGCTGATTCACAGAAGAAGACAAAAAAAGACGAAACACGTAGAGGGCGATTAAGAACATTAAGTGCAATATTCAAAAGGAAAATCCTTAAGAAATAAGAAGAAAAAACAAGACACTAATTGACAAAAGTAAAAAAAAAACAAAAAAGATGATTCACAGAAGAAGAAAAAAAACAAGAAGCTGATTCAGAGAAGATGACGAAGAAGAAGTGCAATTCAAAAGAAAAATCTGTAAGAAATAAGACGAAAAACAGGACGTTGATTAATAGAAGAAGAAAAAACAAGAAACTGACTCACAGAAGATAATGAAGAAGAAGTGCAATTCAAAAGAAAAATTCGTAAGAAATAAGAAGAAAAATAAGACGTTAATTCACAGAAGAAGAAAGAACAAGATACTGACTCACAGAATATAAAGAAGAAGAAGCACAAATCAAAAGAGAAATCTGGTAAAAATCGAAGTAAAAGATAGGGCTGCTCAAAGTAATGCTAGAGAGGGGAAGCTGACAAAGAAGAAATTATTAATTCTAAAGGACATCAACGAAGAATAAACTAGAGTGGAGTGGAGCAGTTCCGGGGAGGATCAAGAAGAAAACAAAAACAGAAATTGTAAAAAAGCTCTGAAGAGAAATTGTAGTAAGGACTCAATCAAAAAAGAAAACTGTGTGTGTGTGTGTGTGCAAACGTATAGGGTTTCCAATTGTCTTTTTTTTTAATTTCCCTTTACGATTTCAGTCTAAGTATTCTTCAAAACTGAGGCGAAGAAAGCGAGTGAACTGTGGATAGAGTTTTATTTAATAAACTCAAAATGAAGAAATCGAAAAAGATGAAAACTTTGGAAATTTGAAATTAAAGAAAGTTAAGAATAATCAAGCTTCTTACACTAACGAAATTTCGGGCAAGGATTACGTAGTTAATTACGCTTCTGTGTAATATTTGGCGTTTGATTGATCGATTGGAACTCCTACTTCTTTTTTAAATAAGAAGACGCAATCAAATTGTTCATCATAATATGAAATTAAAGAACCTATTTCTTCTTTAATTTCATATTATGATGTAATAAGTAATAAGTTGATAATTGTTAAGGCTTCCACTTGGTTGCACATGGTTTATTATAACTTAATAAAACACTTTTAACTTAGTTTGCACAACTATTTTTTACTAAGACTCTTAGTTTGATAATGACACGCTAATGTTGTCGAAACTATAGTCACTAAATAAAAAATAGTTGTGCAAACAAAGATAAAAGTGTTTTATTAAGTTAAAGTAATAAGTTGGTTCCTCTACACTCAATTAAAGAAGAAAAAACACAACAGAAATTGAAGAAAAAGAAAACAACGAGAGTAATTCAATGAAGCACTCAATCGAAGAAGAAAACTTGGGCTGAAATTGCAAAGGGTTTCTAATAGAAGAAATTGAAGAAAAAAATGTCGATTGTAATTGAACGAAGCTTTTCTTTTAAGAATACGGCGATAATCTTTGAAGAAAACTCTCCATCGTAGAAGAAAACAGCGAGAGAAATTGAAGGAAGCACTTAATCGAAGAATAATAACTCAGCCAATACTGTAAAGGGTTTCCAATCGAAGAAAGTGGAGAAGAAAACGGCGATTGTGGTTGAAGGAAGTTCTGTTTCTAAAAAAAAAACGAGAGTAATTGAAGAAAGCACTCAATCGAAGAAGAAAACTTTGGGATAGTTTCACCCAAAGTTTTCTTCTTCGATTTGGGTTTTCAATCTAAGCAATTGAAGAAAAAACGACGATTGTGCTTGAAGGAAGCTCTTTTTCTAAGAAAACAGCAATGAATGTTGAGAAAAACTCTTCATCTTGAAAGAAATTAACGAGAGAAATTGAAGGAAGCACTCAATCGAAGAAGTAAACTTTTGCTGAATCCGTTAAAGGTTTTCAATGGAAGAAAATGAAGAAGAAATCGGCGGTTGTAATTGTATTGAGCTCTTTTTTAAGAAAACAGCGATAAACGTTACAGAAAACTCCCCATCACAGAAGGAAACAGCGAGAGTAATTGAAGAAAGCACTCAATCGAAGAAGAAAGCCGGTCGAAAGCAAAAAGGGGTAATAATTTAAGAAAGTGGTGATTGAAGTTGAAAGCAGCTCTTCTTCTAAAAATAAACAGCGATAAACGTTGGGGAAAACTCCCCATTATAGAAGTAAACAGCGAGAGTAATTGAAGAAAGCACTCAATCGAAGAAGAAAGCGGGTCAAAAACAAAATGGGTTAATAATTGAAGAAAATGGTGATTGAAGTTGAAGGCAGCTCTTCTTCTAAAAATAAACAGCGATAAACGTTGGGAAAACTCCCCATTGTAGAAGAAAACACCGAGAGTAATTGAAAAAAGCACTCAATCGAAGAAGAAAGCCGGTCAAAAACATAAAGGGTTAATAATTTAAGAAAGTGGTAATTGAAGTTGAAGGCAGCTCTTCTTCTAAAAATAAACAGCGATAAAGGTTGAAGAAAACTCCCCATTGTAGAAGAAAACAGCGAAAGAAATTGAAAGAAGCACTCAATCGAGGAAAAAACATGGATGAAACCGTAAAGGGTTTCCAATCGAAAAAAAAAAAAAAAAACACGAAGAAGGAAACAGCGATTGTTGTTGAAGGAAACTCTTCTTTTAAGAAAGCGATAAACATTTAAAAAAGAAACATCGTAGAAGAAGAAACATCAGGAGTAATTTAAGGAAGCACTCAACCAATAAAGTTTTCGGATCGTTCATTATGATTTCGATGAATAATTCAATATGGAAGAGTACAATTTCAAAATTGAAGTGAATTCACGTAAAATTATATATTTGGACTTATTGATACAAAAAATACGTTAAAATTCGGAACAAACGACAACATGCAATTCGTAAAAGTTAAAGTCGCTTTTACTGCTGAAGAACAAAAATCACGTGACAGGCCGCAGTAACCCGAATTTCTTTAACTCAAATTCTTAACTTCTAAAAATCATAAAGTAATGA
Organism: Philonthus spinipes; assembly: GCA_963082785.1. NCBI lineage: Eukaryota > Metazoa > Arthropoda > Insecta > Coleoptera > Staphylinidae > Philonthus > Philonthus spinipes. The sequence continues at coordinate 8,601,650 of OY720314.1, forward strand.
TTTTTGTTTGATAAAAAATGTTCCATCATAGAAGAAAACAGCGAGACGAGATAGAAATGATGACCAAATTATCGTGCGACAAACAGTTTATCCAATATCAATAGATTTTAACGTACTCTGAGGACTCTCTAACGTACTGTTGGGATATTGTTAGGATATTGATATTGATATTTAATAAATTTATTGCATAAATAGCACTCAATTTTCGGTTATTCGGAAAATCAACATTTTTGTTGTTTAGTATAATAACATTACTGTTACAATTGAGCGAAAAATATTTCTATAATAATCATTGATTAGATAGTAAATTCTTGCATTTTTACAAAATTCTTCTCGTTTTTCATATTCGTGCGTTTAAATTTTTAGATAGATTTTAACATTTATACAACACGTTAATAATTGACTATCAATACACGTTAATAATTGACTAGCAATTATTAACGAGTTGTAGAAATGTTAACATCCATCCAAAAACTTAATCGCACGAATTAGAAAAACGAGAAGAATTTTGTAAAAATGCAAGTATTTAAAGTCAACGTCACAAAAATTTGTTGATAAAAATCCTATCTGTGAAAAGTGACGAATTTTTTAATTGTATTTGTTGCAATTGTTCGCAGCAATCACACGAAAAAAAAAAATATTATTTTAAAAATAAACAGTGTATATATCACAATGGTATAAAGTAAAGTCATGCTACTTATAAGTCCTATTGCTAATTTACATATTTAATTTATTTGTAAACCCAGCTTACGTTAATAAGCATTATTATCTCTATAATGATCTTTATTAAGCAATTACTTAGAAGTCATGCCCATAATTTGCGAATAGATTTAGATATTTTAATCAACGCATAAACACAACTAATAATCGAGCCGTGAATAAACAACATATTGAAAACAAACAATTAATTTCGCATCATTATTGAAAACATATTTTTTTACATACACAATGATCGAATACCGGGATCCGTTTCGCGGACTTTCACTAGCGATTTCCACCCACGCGATAAGCAGCCATTCTGCAATTGTTACGAGCCGTTCGACACGACACGGAGTCGACCATCGTACCGTTCACGAAACTTTCTAATTCTTTCTATTTTTTTGTTGTATAATTAGTACGCGTCGTACTTTACCCGTCTCGGGGAGTTCCCGAAGCGGAAAATTTTCGGACGGAAACTGCGCCCACGGGGAGGGAGCTTCTCCACTCCCTTCCTTCCTGTCCTCGCCGATATTTCGTGGAATGATTACACGAATTTGTGATTTGAGAGTTTCGTGCGCAGGCACTACAGGCCAGTGGTTTTTCTTCAAGGGAGGGTGATTTTAATTGTTCGTTATAATTCGTTATTATTCCAAACAGCACATTCTGAATACAATGAGTTGGTTTACTTTTTTCTTTTGTAAGGATTATTAAGTGTAGTTGATATCTATATTATCATCAACGATTTTAATTTTATAATTATTGCGTATTTAATGATTATTTAAAAAATAGTCAAATCTTTGAATATGGAATGTAGCATTTTCATTAACACGTTCGCTGCCTCTGGCTCTTATAAGAGTCAACGCCATTTATATGTGTAATATTTTTTTTAATAAAACTCTTAATTAAACGAATAAGAGCCCTGATCGTAACTTAATTTAGGAAAAAAAAAACAACAAATGCTCTGAATCGAAATAGAAAAATGCGAGAGAAATTGACAAAAGCACTCATTCGTAAAAGATAACATCGGTTGAAACCGTAAAGTATTCCCAATTGAAGTAAATGAAGAAAAAAAAAACGACAATTGCAAATGAAGGATTTAACATTTGAATTTAACAATTGCGCAAGTCTTTAATGTGCAATCGAATAATCCCCCCGAAGAAATCCCTTACATAATCAAACAACGCAGGGAGATATAACGACCGAACAACGCTCGTTATAAAAACCCGTGATTTATTTCGTTTTGTTTTAATGAGTAATCGTAATCAATGCGCCGGTATAATAAAATCCAATCTTCTCGGAAGTTGTCCATCGCCGGGGCAAATTAAATTAGTGCAATAAATATTAACGTCGCGGCGGCCATAACTCAATACCACCATCAAACGATCCTCTTAAGGCCACCCGTACGTTCGACATTTTTATAATGTCAACGGTGAATGTAACAATTAAAAGCGGTAATTAAGTTATTGTTCGGGCCATAAATCCGATCGCTTTATAAAGAGAAATGCGATTGTACGGACGCACTATGTTTAATTTAACCGTATTTGCTTCATTTATTTTATATTGCGAATCACCTACATGATTCGCAATATATTAAATTATTTATTTTTGAAACAAGTGATATTAGTTCAAATATTTTTTTAAATCAAATGAAATAAATCAGGGGTTTTTATTACAAACATTTGATAATAATTATCAAATGTTTGTTATAAAAACCTTCTCTGCGTTGTTATTATTAAATAAGAGATTCTTCAAGGGACGAATTTGTTGCTGAAATATTTTGTATATATTGTCTAGGAAACGAATCTAAATTAAAAGAAACTATTTTCTTCTTTTAGCACGATTCATTACATCCCTAAAAAAACTTTTGAATATTTTTTTTATATAAATAACGGAGAAAATCGATTTTTAAAATTATATATTATTATATATATGGTAACTACACTATCGTACCGGTACGCAATTTATATTTTGGGGTGATATTGATGTTGCGAAGTACGCAAAGGTCTTTCAGTGTGTATTATTTCAGTCAATATTTTATATATAATTTCAATTTATTGTTTGACTAATTTTGACGTAATGCCATTATCAACAATGAAGTACAAATGTTTTTTCAAAACCTATAAAATTGTGAACATGTTTTACCAAGTAATAAATTAGAAGAAAATTAAAGATATATATTTTAACTTTCAATTGAAGAAGAAAAAACAACACAAGTTAAAGAAAACTCTTCTTCAGAAAGGGCGATTGTGTTTGAAGGATGCTCTTCTTTTAAGAAAATAGCAATAAATGTTGAGACAAATTCGTCATCGTAAAAGAAAACAATGACAGAAATTGAACAACTCAATCAAAGAAAAAAACTTGGGATAAAACCGTAAAGGGTATCCAATTGAATAAATTGAAGAAGAAAACGACAATTGCGATTCTAAGATAAACGTTGAGGAAAAGTCCCCTTCATAGAAGAAAGCAGCAAGAAAAATTGAAAGAAGCATTTAATCGAAGAAGAAAAAATCGGCTGATACTGTAAAGGGTTCCCAATTGAAGAAAGTAAGAGGAAAACGGCGATTGTGGTTGAAGGAACCTTTTTTTCTAAGAAAACAGCGAGCGTAATTAAAGAAGGCTCAATCGAAGAGGAAAACTGACCGAAACCCAATCGAAGAAATTGAAGAGAAAAAAAAGCGATTGCGATTGAAGGAAACTCTTCTTCTAAGAAAACAGCGATAAACGTTGGAGAAATATCCCCATCGTAAAAAAAACAGCGAGCGACATTGAAGGAAGCACTTACTCGAAGAATAAAAGTTCAGCTGATACTGTAAAGGATTCCCAATTGAAGAAAGTGATGAAGGAAACGACGATTGTGGTTGAAGGAACTTCTTTTTCCAAGAAAAATGAAGAAAGTACTCAATCGTTAAAGAAAACTTTGGCTGAAATTGTAAAGTGAATAAATTGAAGAAGAAAGCGGCAATTGCGATTGCAATTGAAGGAAGTTTTTCTTCTAAGAAAACAGTGATAAACGTTGAGGAAAAGTCCCCATCTTAGAAGAAAACAGCGAAATAAATTGATGGAAGCACTCAATCGAAGAAGAAAACTTTGGCTGAAATTGTAAAGAGTTTCCAATCGAAAAAATTGATGAAAAAAAAAAAACGGCGATTTTAATTGAAAAAAGCTGTAATTTTAAGAATACGGCGATAATCTTTGAAGAAAACAGTAATAGAAATTGAAGGAAGCACTTAATCGAAGAAGAAAAAATCGGTTGATACTTGTAAAGGGTTTCCATTCGAAGAAAGTGGAGAAGAAAACGTCGATTGTGATTGAAGGAAGTTCTTTTTCTAAAAAAAAAAACAACGAGAGTAATTGAAGAAAGCATTCAATCGAAGAAGAAAACTTCGACTGAAGCCATAGAGGGTTTCCAAAGAAAGTAATTGAAGAAGAAAACGGCGATTGTGCTTAAAGGAAACTCTTCTTCTAATAAAACAGCAATAAATATTAAGGAAAACTCTTCATCTTGGAAGAAAACAACGAGAGAAATTGAAGGACTTCGACTGAATCCGTTAATGGTTTCCAATGGTAGAAAATAAATTGAGCTTTTTTTTAAGTAAACAGTGATAAATGTTGCAGAAAACTCTCCATCGTAGAAGAAAACAGCGAGAGTAATCGAAGAAAGCACTCAATCGAAGAAGAAGAAGAGTTAATAATTGAAGAAAATGGTGATTGCAGTTGAAGTCAGCTCTTCTTCTAAAAATAATCAGCTGAGGAAAACTCTCCAACGTTGAGGAAAATTCTCCATTGTAGAATGAAACAACGAAAGAAATTGAAGGAAGCTCTCAATCGAAGAAAAAACATGGATGTAACCGTAAAGGGTTTCCAATCGAAAAAAAAAAATGAAGAAGGAAACGGCAATTGTGGATGAAGGAAGCTCTTCTTTTAAGATAAGATACACGTTGAGAAAAAAAAAAACATCGTAGAAAAATAAACAGCAAGGGTAATTTAAGGAAGCATTTAACCCATAAAGTTTTTGAAGACGTTCATTATGATTTCGATGAATAATTCAATATGGCAGAGTAAAATTTCAAAATTGAAGTGAATTTAGGTAAAATTATATATTTGGAATTATTGGGCACTTTCAGGAACAGGCTGCAGCGCAAAGCGCTTGATGTTCCCTGAACACGCTTTCGAGGTTAAGGACGCTCACAAAAATATGGCGATTTCGTTTACAGCTGCACGGCTTCGAAAGCGATCCAGCAGAAAAATATATGCTTTATCGCTTGATAAAGCGGTACAGCGCCACACATAAAGCGGTACCGTTCAGCGACACCGCTTTCGTAAAGCGCTGCAGCGCTACAGTTGCCTGAACGCGCCCATTGATAAAAAAATACGTTAAAATTCGGAACAAACGACAACATACAATTCGTATTCTGTGTATGCATATGTCCTTTACAAGACCGATTCCATCAACAAGTACTAAAATTATGAAATTAAATAACACGTTAAATTTAATATTTCTCGTACGGAACCACCCCGGTTGTTGCTTAAAATATTGTAAATGTTTTGATAGAAATGTAAACGCTTCGGCGCCATTCAAGCGAAAGGAAATAAATCAGACACCAGCGACGTGTTTGCATTTGAATACAACTGGCGGCTATTAAACGCGTATGAAAACTATTACCATTAATGAATTTGCATCGTTTATGCATAAATTGCTGTTAGCGTTTGGTGGCTCCGTTTCCTTTCGCAACACCAACGTTTCTTCGCCTTCGTCTCGTTCTTCTGGCACGTGCTGCACATTGCGACATTTGGTTTTGATGTTATTATTACGGCTGAATGCATCACTTGTGTTTTTGGTATTAGCAAAAATGGTGTGGGTTGGGATAAATATTAATTCAAATAAAAAAAAGAACGCCAATAGAATGAGAGGAACAAAGAAAATTACATGCATCGACTAAAAAGTTGTCTTTGAAGTTTGCGTGGAGAAAGCTACGACATGATTTTTTGTACCACTCGGATTGTTATCAGAGTGGTACAAAAAATCATGAAAGTTAATAAAAATTGTAACTTTTATTAACTTTCAAAACATTTTGGATATTGTTAGGTTTTCAGTGTGAATTTTAGTAGAGACATACAATATAGTTGTACTAATATCTAAAATATATAAGATATAAAACAGGAAAATATTCTAATGAATTTGTTCGACCATCGTTCATCTGGTTTGGCCATTTCGGTATGTCAGATCAGTGTGTTCCATATACCTTGACGAAGCTGGCTAAAACACTGTAAAACAGGATAATTGATCAGAATGTTGGATCAGAATGGATGTTTAATTGAATAAAACATTAAATCACTTTAAGTAAATGGTCTTTCATTTTTTATAGAAAAACCAAATTACTTTTTGAACAACCCAATATAAATCCTAGTTCTGTAACTATATTCACAGTAAAGTGGGTGAGAGAGATGTGACTCTTTTGTTGATGACAAAAATATAACACCTTTAATACATTTGGAACTTTGCAAAAAATTGAAACAATTTTTATTACAAGAGCTGACATTAAATCTCATGCTTTAAAAATTAAATAGGCTAATAAAACAGGGGGAGCAGCGCTTTGTATCATTCCCGATCCCCCGCAGTTTTCGGCCGTGACGAATGGCACGCCAATCAAATTAACAAGGACGTCGATTCATTAGAGAGTTTTATTAAACGGGGGGTCGGCCATCCGGCCGGAGATACACGCACAGATACACACCACCCTCTCGCGACACATGCATACATGCGGGGGTTTCGTCCCTAATGAATATTTGTAGTACAAGGAATGACAGTGTTCCTTACGGGTGCTTGCACTTTATTAGATTCGGAGAGAGTGCGGAATTTCATTACGGGCGGCCCCACCGAATCACTGACTCACGCAAAGAACGTTGGCATTTCAAGTATGGGCTTATTATATTTTACAACCCCTACGGGTTTTTTGTTTTCCCCACGGGTTGAAATGCATTGCCTTTAAAATGAAACAGTATAGATTTACATCAAAGTTGTCTACGAGCTTCATTTTGTAGGAAACTTTTAGTAAACAATTAGATTTAATGACAAGTTAAAAAAATATGTAATTCTATTATTTTTTCACGTTGACATTCAGAGCACAGCAGAAATCATTTTGCATCAACACCCGCTGGGGCCATCGCAAATCTACTTTGAACCACTCAAAGTCCTTATTTAATTTTTTTTTTTTTGAACACCCTGTAAAAATGTTAAAGTTTTAATAATTGAAAAATAAAATATGATCAATTGCTTAATTTCACTTACATAACCTAAAGTTGCAGTAAACTTTTAAAAAGCTTGAATTGTGAAAATTCTTTAAAATATTTACGTCATTATTAATATTGTTACGAAAATTTAAAAATAAACTCGGAAATAAGCAAAACAATCTTTATTTATTAATTTAGAGCATACTTAACACATTTAGTTGCACCACACTGTCGCAATTTATTTATTACGCGATGTTGAATATTCGGACGTTCGTGATTGACTTGGACTGACTGACTGCAGCGCCGCTAACGCGCGCGCTTATATAGCGTGCTTGTTTCTCGAACTTTCCGGATCTTTCGATGACGCCGCGTTTACAGTCGCGCGCTCTGTCGAACATTCTAGAATGATGTTTCCAGTTTCTGCTTTCACTTTCGTTACAATATTTAATTTTAGTCTGTGTGGGCTATCGACGAACGATCTTTCTGCCATATAAATAATCTTATTTTATTAAATTAATTGCCTAATTTCTAAGTGGCATCGTCAACGAATGTATTATGGGCTCTACAACGCAGATAATCAAATAAACGTTGTTTTTTTACAGTAAAAAGACGAATTTGTCCTGTATATAAAACGAGAAAATTCATTTAGTGTTTCATTTTAGTATAAAATAGGATCAAAATAAAGTAGGCTCTTAAAATTACTTAAATTAATTATTAGAGCCTGTTTTGTACATAGAAAATATTTATTTCTCAATAATGTAATTTTGGAATTAAAAACTTTGCTGGTATCACGTACACAATTTATTTTTATGACTAGTTTCGATTTATACGGTCAAACAAATAATACAAAAATTACAAATTATTTTTCTTAAATATACAATTCAGGTATAAACAAAACGGTATATGGTGAATTACAGTACGGCATTAAAAATGGGTGAAGAGATTAAGTCGGTCTGGTCGTTTAAGAGCGGGTTTTCCAAATGATTCTGTGCTTTCTGGATTTCCAATGACTCCAGGAGGTTCAATTTTCGGCCTTTATCAGCTCGATGTAAAATCGTAAGGGGGTTAGTTGAAGGTATGTGGTTATTCTCTATGAGATGAGTCGCATAATTTTATGTTGTTTTATTATTATTATTAATCTGGTATCAAAACTCCTACCAGACTGACCTATGAGATTGATGGACAAGTTCCACATGTAAGTTTGTATACTCCAGAGATTTTCATCGGGTCACGTTTAGTATTGGCATTAAATAATAAATTACTCAACCTATTTTAAATTTTAAACACAACACTCTTGTTACATTTTTGTATTGATTTTTTTTTATTTTATAGCTTACATTTCCAAAATAGGTAACAGTAACGGTGTTTATGTAATTTATTTCTCAGAGCAGAAATACCGACGGCCGATAGCTGTTTTCTAAAGACAATGTATAATACAGTAAAATAATTCTGTATTCAAAATATTACATATTACATTTAATATAATTTAAATGCAAATAGTATTGATTCCGTCCCTCTGTCCTCGTTGTTACTGGTATTGAGGGCCAGTAGGTGTCTTGTTTGTCGTGTTGTCGTCTTGCTTAGTAGTTATTCCAGTGAGTTGTTTAATAATAGATGTTTAATTTTTAATTTAAATGGAATGTAATTTAGGTCTTTTATATGTGCTGGTATTTTGTTGTATATGTTTATTGCTGTGGATGTTAGTATTTGACCATATTTTTGTGTTGTGTATTTTTCCTACTTAGAAATGATTTTCTCCTCGTTTGAAAGCTGTGTATTGGTTTATTGAATGTTTGTGATAATTAGTTTATTTTTTATTTTGTAAATTAATAATATATTATTTAATGTAATTATTTGTTTTCTGTTTAATTCGTTTAGTTGTTTGTATACATCTACTGTAGGTGTTCTTTTGTCTATGTTATATAGGATATTTTAAAATTTGTTTTGTTGTCTATGTAGACACTGGATACATTTTTGTGTTGTATTGCTCCAAATATTTATTAGGTATGTCAGGTATATATGGTGTTAATTTTTTGACGGCAGCTATCATTTTTGAATTGTTTTTTATAAGTTTTTCAATGTGTATATTCCACTTCAGATTATTTTGAATGTTTTGGCCTAGATATTTTATGGTTTTTATTTCTGAAATTATTTTATTTTTAATTTTTATTTCTATATCTGTGTTATTTGTCTTTTTATTAAATTGTATGTATTTAGTTTGTGACTTACTTCGACCAGGTTCGAAGGTGGGAATATTTAGGATTAATCTTAGAATTACAATATGCTTGATAACAGGAACTAATAGATGTGTCAAAAATGGACTAAATAATAAAAATATTTTTTTAATTCTAATTTATCTATAAAGGGATTTGGTTCGAACGAAGCGGTTATTGAAACTAACGCCTTTATTGAAGAGAATTGTTGGAGTGATTGTATCACTGTAGAAGGAGAGTACTTCGCATTGATACAAACACTCCAACTTTTCTCTAACATATATATATGGCTTCCTTGTAGAACGATTTATCTTTGGCTTCAAAATAGGCGTTAGTTTCAATAACCGCTTCGTTTGAACCAAATCCCTTTCATTGGCGCATCCTTTTCAAATCAACGAAGAGCTGGGTGCCAGATATCGAGAATAGATTAGATTCGGCAACAATTTCAAGATGTGCAAGAGTGTTTAAGTCAGGCAACAAACCAACTACCATTCTATTTCTATTATAAATAACTACGAGAAGATCTTCGAGACAATAATTGCTGACAAATTGTACTCCCACCTACATAAACACATTACAATTAAACAACACGGATTTGTAAAAAAAAACGTTCCACAGTTACAAACCTCTTAAATTTTACGCAATTTACTTCTAATGCTTTGGTTCTTAGATTGCAGGTTGATGTGGTGTATGCCGACTTCTGGAAAGCTTTTGCTTCAATCGATCATAAAATAATTATTTCAAAGCTGGGAAGACTAGGTGTGCAACAATCAACTGTGCAATTGATTACCTCATATTTAAAAGATTTAGTCAATCATGTACACTATAATGGTTATCGCTCAGTGCCTTACATACCAACTAGTGGGGTACCGCAGGGTTCAAATCTGGAACCTTTACTCTTTGCTATGTTCATTAATAACATAATTAACACTATATTTTCAGAAGTTCTCTTGTATGCAGATGACATGAAAATATTTAGTCGCTTAATAGTTTCTCATGATTGTACATACTTGCAAGACTTACTTAAAATCGAAGAATGGTGTAAATCAAATAACTTACAGCTGAATACATTTAAAGTGTAAATCTATGAGTTACACAAGTAAACAAAGTTAAATATGTTTTAATGACTGTCTCGAAGGCTTGATACTTGATAGGTGTACGGGCATAAAAGATCTTGGCATCATATTTGATAAAGAGTTAACGTTCGTTCCACATATAAATTATTTATGCGGAAAGAGTCTCAAGATGCTGGGATTTATTCAGCGAACATGCAAAGAGTTCTAATACGAAAGTCTTAAAATCAATATATTTTGCATACGTTCGTTCAAAATTAGAGTAGGGATCTGTAATGTGGTCCCCAACATCTCAGCGGTATATTCGGATTGTTGAAAAGATTAAAAAAAAAAATCTTAAGATTACTCTATTATAAAACAATGTATCCCGACTTTAACATTCGCTATATCGAACTTTTACACTGCTTTGATTTTGATTGATTTTTTTATTTTTAATCCTTTTTTACATAGATTGATTTATTTTAATCTAAAATAACACAAAAAAATAGGTAATTTTTTTTTATTTTTAATCCTTTTTTACATAGATTGATTTATTTTAATCTAAAATAACAAAAAAAAAAAAAAATAGGTAAATTTTCTTTGTATTACCAGTATTTACAAATCCCTCACGCTCCTTTAGAAATTGCCAATCTTATCTCAAAGGTATTCGTGTGAGTGAGTGCTGTGTTTTATCACGAGTATTTCCAACGTAGTGAGGCACGTAACAAATTATGTTATCTGGGCAAACAATACATAATTCAGTCGAGTGTGACTAATATTTCGCACCTGTTACTCCGTTACTTGCAATGTTGCGGCTTGCATCCTGAATGCCTTTCTTCTTCCTTTAAAAATAACAGCACGCGCACTTGCGTATTTATGTTTTTTTTGTGTTGCAATTATCGTGAGGTGTAAACAAGTAAAGGCTTATACATAGAAATTATGTGCAGACTATGAAATTAATTTAAAGAAAAAAAATGAATAGTTTATGTTTTGATCAAAGTTTACACTAATCATTTTACATCCTTTTGATCATAGAATATGATTAAATTTTAACCCTATACTTATCTTCTTTTTACTTTCCCCGGACCCCTGTCCAAGGGAAAGTATTGTGATGGTGAACATTTTCGAACCGCCAATTTCAACAAATGTGCACGTTTTGAGGTCCCCTGAGTCCATTCCATCGAGTTTTGAAAACTGTCTGTGTGTGTGTCTGTGTGTTTCTGCGATAGCGCATAAATGGCTAAATGGATTAAGCCCAAACTTTATATCTAAGCTTTATATAACAGTGGAATTAAACGTTTGTGGCCAAATTGTGCAATAAATATAACATTGAAAGTATGAATTAAGTAATAAAAGTAACAAAAGTGGTTTAAAGTAACATTAAAGTTGAATTTATTCAACATGAAAGACGGAAAGTGAGTTCTGGGTTGAAATTGGCGAAAAATATTAAATTTAAAGTCGAAAATAGAAAATTGGGATTATATATCAATTTAAATCAATTTAATCTTTAACGTAATTCGCAGTTACCTGTACTGTTTAATTTCAACTTTAAAATCACGCATTGCCTAATTTTGACGAAGGTGTTGCTGCATCCTATTATAAGTACATAAATAAATAATACTGTTAAGTTAGTTTATTTTCTAGTGGTAATTGCACCTAAAAAATCAATGAGGCGTGTTACGTTTTACGCATCAACCGGCAAAACTTTCTTTCTTCGTCGCGGTTTCGCCCGATGGTGCCAAATAGGTTAACGCGACAAGAAAATAATTGGAAAGGATGTCCTGACATCAGAGCTTAGCCGATCGCAGGAAACGGTCAATCCGCTCCAAGATTGTCATCCGGGGGCCCTGATTGCGACGGCCAGATGGCGGCGGACACTTCCCATTTTTCCTCTCGTCGTCCGCGGCCACGTGTTTAATTACCATCGTGTCCATCCACCCATTCTTCGCGTCGTCCAAAAAAATAAACAAACAAGAAGGAGACGGAGGAGAGCGGTTTCCGTGCGGCGCGGCGCGGCGTTTCTCATGACCTCACAGCGATAATAAACGTTATTAGTGCTCACCTCATGAAAACGAGGCTGCTCTTAAAAACGTCAAAACAATTTCAACTTTACGTTTACTGGGTTTCTTATTCATTGCTCGTGCGAACGGAATTATTGTTACGGCTCGCTGTGAAGCATCGTTGATTACCTTCACACACCACTTGCAATATTTTTCTCCTTAAAATATTTCTCCAAAATATAATAAATACAAGATTTTATATTCAACAGAAATTGCAGAGGATTTAATGGAGAGGAAACAAGTAATAATTATTTCTTGTTAAATTGTTATTGCCTAATTTTAACTGTAAAGGTTTTGTGTCTTTCATATTGCTTAATAAAAGATGGATCATACAATCGGTACCGCGAGATGATTCTGTTGTTTATTGCTAGGATTGCGGAGGGAAAATAAATCAACTAATTTCGTGTAAGTAAAGAAAACGAGAGTGGAATAGTATTTTACCAAAACCAATGAGATTTTTTTATAATATCTGTTAGGGACAGTACTTAATATATAGGAGTAAATAAAATATCAGAAATATTATTGTAAAATATTTTACTTATTTACATAATTCATTAAAGCAGGATATTTGATTGCAAAGAATGGAATTTTGTTAATTTTAGATAGAAAAAATCAATAACGATCCCAACGTTTTAAACAAAATACTTGTTACCTATACAGTGCTAGTCATGTGCATAAATCCCCGAGGAACACTCATAACGCACCTGGAGCGACACTCACCGTTACACAATCAGGCCAAAATAACTATGTTCTGAGAATACAAAAGGTAAAGTTATCAATAAGGTACACCATTTAATCGTATACAAGTAAGATCTGTCAAATAAACCAAACCAACCACAAATAAACTAAACAACACTACCCGCCGTAAAACCCTCTGGTTCCACTTCGAGAGTCATCACCGAAACCCTATCAAGAAAGTAACATACAAGAACTATATAATCAAGTTACAGCAAAATCGTGTTGTAACATACTGTTTTCAAATGAGAGTACATTTATAAATTAAATAAAATGAAAATAGTATTTACTCACTTGGTCACAGTTATTTAAATTAATTAAATAAAAATAATTTGAAAATAATTAATTAATAAATTGAATTAATTTAATTGCTTTATTTAACCATCTTTAAGTTATGTAAGGCATAGCTGTACTGACGAGGGATAGATCCCGAAACACGTGTCTACAGATGGCCTTATATCAAGCAACGTTCTTTTTGTTGTTTTTGCATTAAATTTTTCTCGAATTAAAATTTGTTGCATCATGCAATATTTTATTGATATGCAGCAGCAGGTGTACATTATGTATTTGTCCGGGATGTAGTTGTTTTAATGTGCATTTGTTTAACGTACTTACGTAACGTAAGTCAAAAGTCACAGAGCTGTAAAGTTTAGAGTTTTTCAGAGGTTCTTTCTGGTGAGGTGGATGTGTAATTAAATTAATTAAATCTAATTGTAATTGTATAATTGTATGAATCGAATTTACAAATTCATTTAACAACAGTACTGCTCGAGGATCAGGGAGAGAGTGTCACATTTAAAATCTCTCAGCTAAAATGTAAGATGTGTTTAAACAAAAAAATGTTTAACCAATGCATGCACAAGCCGGGGAGTACTTTGGAATAATTGATATTTAATGTGTATTCCCAGGATTATCTATGCATTCTTTGTTATCCAAAATAAACACAATTCTGCTAATGATATCCTCGTGAACTTTAATCAATTAAATACAAATATTTAATATCATTAACAGAAATGTGAATTCGGAAATTGAAATTAAATTATAAAATAATACATACATTACAGAGCTAAATGTGGAAATAATTTATTAATTATTTTCAAATCATTTTCATTTAATTTAAATAAAATGAATTTGAAAATATGAGTACATTTATGTTAAATAAGACTGTAAATAAACAAAATAAACAATTCGGCACGAGAAAATCCAAACAAAATTCAAGAGACTCACATACAATGGTATTAAAAAGTGAATTGAAAAGAGTATTCATTCTTTGGTCACAGTTATTTAAATATATTAATTAAAAATGATATATATATATATATATATATATATATATATATATAATCGATGTCCCCTTTTACCAATTGGTGTCGGAGTTATAAAAATGATTTGAAAATAATTAATAAATTACTTCCACATTTAGCTCTGTGATTTTTGACTTACACTACGTAAGTATGTTAAACAAATACATATTAAAACAACTACTTCCCGGGCAAATACCCACGCCGGCATTTTTACTTAATGTATTAAAAAGTGAATGTGTTGGTTGGAATTATCGGAAACAACTTTCAGCCATTTTTTTATTGATGCGAATTTGAATAAAACGAAATACTTGGATCTACTTGAAATGGCAGTTGGCCATAGTCTAAACGATTTTAGACCGAATGGACAAATTATTTTTCAACAGGATCGAGCCCCAGCTCATACTGCCGCTGTTGTTACCACGTTTCTGAATTTAGCTTTTCCCAATAGTTGAATAGTCCGATTTGGACCATTTAACTGGCCTGCACGAAGCCCGGATCTCCTCCCGATTTTTTGTGTGGTAAATTATCAAACAAAGTGTATGACAGTGTCCGAAATAAGCCCGAAAATTTAAAGGAGTTAAAGAATAGAATTACAGTTGCTTCCAACACCTTCACAGTTGCAAAACACTCTTAGACACTTTTACGATCGGTTGGGTTATTCTTTCGCAGTGGAAGGAAAGCATTTTAAACAATTTCTTTAATAAATGATATTTTGTTTTAATTGTGATTACTTATTTTTTATTTTAATTGTATTGCTTCGAATAATAAAAGAAAACTATAACTAAAATTGTGTACGTTAGTTTTTAAAAATCTGGAGCTAACTTAGTCAATGTTAAAAAGTTGTAAAATATACAAAACATAAATTCCACACGTTTATTTTAGCGAATTCAATAACTTTTACTTGACAATAAGCATCATTATATTTTCGCGAAGTTGATCTTTTGGTTAAATATAAGCCATAAGTCGAATCTATTATATTATTGTAAATGGACTTCCGTAAATAAATAAATAAATAAATTTGCGTTGTTAATTTCAACTTTGAATGCGGAAATAAATTAATCAAATATGTGTATTTCCCTTCAAGCAATGTACATTTCGTAGAAAAATGTTGATTTATTAATAAAATAAATAAAAAATGTTCAAATTTTGACGATAACAAAAGTTAACATGGGGTACAAATCCCAAAGGCCATACTTAAATAATACTCACTGTACACACACATCTTTATTCAGGTATGCAACACAATATAATACATGTAGGTGTTGGTCTGTCTGAGCTATCGACCACAGTTAAGTCTTTCTGCATTGTAGTTACAATTTTCTTAATATACTTATATTAAATATCACTATTCAGTATTTCAATCAATGTATTACAATTGTAGTAAGATTACAATAGACATTGTAATCTTGCTACAATTGTTTCACCACACTGTGACTTCTTCAGGAGAAGAAATTATACTTCACACTATTCTGTCCGGAATATATACACAAAATGTTTTATAATAATAATAATATTTATTGCCTAACAGGAAACAAAGATTTCCTAATTACAAGACAAATACAAGATAACAACAATATAGCGTATTTTAACATTATAAAGAAAATAATAAAAATCTAATTATTTGATTGACATATGGATTTTAGTGATTCAAAAAAGATATCACAAGTTAGAGGTAGTTGATTAAAGTTATTACAAATTATGCTGATGGGTGACTTAGCGCCAAAATTTAATCTATTATGATTGATATTAAATGTAGTCTTATATCTACTGTTAAAAGTAGGAATATGCAAACCAATTAGTTGTAAAATATCGGGGCTGTCGATATGATTATTGAATAGTTTATGTATAAATGAGATACTAGACTTGTAACGACGGCACTCAAGAGATTCGACATTAAATTTGTCAAGCAAACGAGAATGATTATATCCTCTCTCAGGATAATGCCCCTCAGTCTTCAGGTATAGAAATTTAAGAAATCTTCGTTGAATACTTTCCACAAAATTAATTTGAAGTTGAGATTGTGGATACCAAATTAATGAAGCATATTCCAACTTTGAACGTACATAAACATTGAATAGAGATTTCAAAGCATTCGGATTCCGCAAGTTCGCAGAATTACGATGGATAAATCCTAATGCTTTTTTTTATGAGTTTATTTGAAAATCGGGGCTATTCCATACGAAAAATGTTACGTTTAACGAATACGTCATTAATTAAAATCACATTCAATGAATATATATGTATTAGAAAAGCTGCTTAGACTGTGATGATAAAAATAACGTACACGTTAAACTTAACATTTCTCTTACGGAATAGCCCCGATTATGTTTTTTTCTGAACTTTATAAGGGTAGGTATTACTGATTTTTTTTTCTTTCGAATAATCAAATAAACGTCAAATATGAATTACAGTAGATTGATCACAACGAAAAAGAGCCGCAACACACGACTATATTTAATGATTTATTCCTGTGGGATTATAATATTAGGTTACTATTTTAACAGGAGTATTAGTAGAGCGTGCACGTGCAGCATTAGTATGGGGTGGTGCACGTGTCTTCGTTAGCTTAATGAGACAGTCTTGTCGGACACGTGCATCGCCGTGGAAATCGCTCTCCCCGCGGCGAAGGGGGAATTTCCACCGGGACGACGGCTCTCCTGAAAACGAGAATCGCGAGGCGAGGGAAAAGGGGATCGATACCGCCCGCCGCCATTGTCCGCCCCGGAATCCAATGGGGTCGCTTCCTGTCTCGTTGCCGTTGGAAACGGAAATTCGGGAAGATCGCGGGGAAGCGCCCCCAGACTATTGGAAACCGGGGGAATAAAGGGGGATTTATATTGGATGGTCGTGGATAGGGAGAAACTGGAAGCGAAAGTGATGGATTTTTAGAGAAATATAATTCGATGGATTCGGATTGAGAAAGTAATTGAATATTTAATGAAAAATCTTGAAGAGGTTTACAAAATTAAAGTCACTTGATTTATTTATTGTTTAGCATTGTAATCGATTTTCAAAACTACCATTCTAAGGTACTCATAGTATATTTTATTATAATAATAGTATATTATTCAATAAACGTATATTGAATCATTACAATGAGATTTGTAGAACGAGTCGCAGGCGAGTTAAGTAAATCATTCGAATAGAACATTTGTTTTAAAGCACTTACATAACGTAAGTCAAATGTCGCAGTAGCTAAAGAGGGAATAATTTATAATTATTTTCAAATTCGTTTTATTTAATTTATTGTAATCATTCGAATGATTAATAGACATTATACGTGAGTAAATTACTATACTTTATCCGCAATCAAACAGTTTTTTTTTTCTGTAACTATACAATAAAAAAAGCACCATTCTTTAAATTAGTTGACTTATTTACTTAAATAAGTCCGAAGTTGTTCAGGTAAAAAGAGACAAAAGTGGAAATAACCAACCTGATTGGGACAACAAACAAAATGAGAATATCTTTCGGGATAGGAGTAAAAATACTTAAATATACATAAAAGTTACGATATTCTGAATAAATTCCTCAACCCGTGGTGAAAAGTTTGTAATTAATAATGATAGCAAATTAAAACACTTGTTTTTGTATCTTTCAAATCTGGAAATAAAAGTTACGAATACCTAGGAGTAATAGTAACTGTAATATTACTATTTACCCGGGTTTACATTAATTATAAGATTCTAACAATTATTAAACATAATAGAGGGCATTAAAAACATTGTGTGTAGTAATCAATCGCTAACCGTCGAACGACGAACAATTGTTGTCGTAATCTGCTAGGGCTGACCCGGTGGATGTTGTTGTAGCAGACTCCTGTTGCAGTATATAGACAATTGTAGATCAAAACTATTCTTAGAATTCTACATAGCACTTTTAAAGGTTGTTTTTTTTTCTCTGGCATACATTAAAAAACATTACTTAAGATTCACTACAACACTTCAAATATTATGCAATATGCCTACTATTCTGCATCCCCACAACATTAAACAATATTAATTCATTCACTTGGTCACAGTTATTTAAATATATTAAATAAAAATGATTTGAAAATAATTAACGTACTTACGTAGGGTAAGTCAAAAGTCACAGAGCTAAATGTGGAAATAATTTATTAATTATTTTCAAATCATTTTTATTTAATATTAAACAATATTTGTACTAAATTAATCCTAGATGTTTAACAAAATTATTGTGTTTAGCACCACTTAATCCTTTGTTCTATTTTCTGTTTCACATGCAATTGCCTCGCGACCCGTTTTTTTTTATTTTTTTTTTTAAATAAAACGATTATTAATATTTAAAAAAATCGAGTCGCGAGGCAGTTGAATGTGAAACAGATATACAGGGTGTTTCAAATTCGAGTCTCACCATGGGGATCTCGCTTATTATAAGAGATAAATTCGGCACTTGTGCAAAATTTCACGCTGATTAATATCACGTTGAGAAAACTGGGCTAAGTTTCTTTGTTTTGAAAAAAAAAAAAAACTAAAAAATGGGATTTTTTTTTATTTATTCTTCGTTATTTGAAGCAATATTTCAGTACAATGAAGACATTCTTATAGCACTTTTTTATTATCTAATCGATGGCGTACTAATTTTACTAATAGCATGTTTCGTTTCTTCTGGACCATCATCAACTTTCTTATTTTTAATCTGATAAAAAACCAATATGGCGCATATTGGTTTTTTATCAGATTAAAATCCTCTATTTATTCTGATTACAATGATATAATAAATCATACCTTTATTGTAATTAGTTATCTTCTTTTTTGGAATTTTCTTTATTGACACTAAAGAAGCACTCATTTTTAGCAACTAGATAGATATCATTTTGTCATTGATTGTCAAAATTTAAAATGAACTATTACTATTTATTAAATATTTAAGTCGATCAATTTTTATTACCAAGAGTATGTTTTTATAAATATGTACCTAA
The DNA here is from genome assembly GCA_963082785.1 of Philonthus spinipes. NCBI lineage: Eukaryota > Metazoa > Arthropoda > Insecta > Coleoptera > Staphylinidae > Philonthus > Philonthus spinipes. Next base: position 8,620,886 of record OY720314.1, read on the forward strand.
TTTTACAGGGTTTTAAGTGATTTAAAGGCAAGACAAAGCTTGAATATGAGACCCAATGTTCCTTTAGAATATATGTTTGGCCAAATGTGTATAGTCAGAACATAAATTAGGAGATTATAAAACATTAATAATTTCGTCTCGAAACATATTTGAATTTCTGTTGCTGTTAAGGCTGTTTTTTTGAAAATAAATTAAAGAAATATTTTTTGTGTTAATATTTTTATTAATATCAATGTTGATATTCCGCATATTACTATTTTTTTAAATAATTTTTAGTGATGATTTTAGTATTAAAAATATTTTGTTAAGACTGTGTTTATTTATCAGAATAAACATATTATATGTGGTATCATTGTAATCAGAAAAAATAGATGATTTTAATCTGGTAAAAAACCAATATGGCGCCCATAAGAAATAAGAAAGTTGATGATGGTCCAGAAGAAACGAAATATGCTATTAGTAAAATGAGTACGCCATTTTTGGCCTAATTTCATGTGGAATCGTCAACGATTTGGGTCTACAAGGTAAACAATCGAGAATCATTGTTTCGTCCATTAAAGGAAGGCGAGAACTTGTCCTGTTTATGAGAACAGGAAACAGAATTCGTTTAATAAAATGTTCAGCCACCATTCATCTAGCGTATGGATAAATAGTGATGGCCATTTCGGGTTTTAACCACAATACAAAATCCGTTCAGCCGCCTTCATCAAGGCATTGCACATGGAACACACTAGTCTGATGAGGTTGGAAAAACCGAAATGGCTATCACTAGTTATCCATACGCTAGATGGATGGTGGCTGAACATTTTATTAAATTAAATATATACGCTAGATGGATGGTGGCTGAACATTTTATTAAATTAAATATATACGCTAGATGAATGGTGGCTGAACATTTTATTAAATGAATGTGAGTGTGTTGAAGACTACATAACACAATTAATTGAAACAACTTTTAAACTGAAGGCTGCAGGTTTAGATGTCAATGATAAATTGGTAGCTAGTTGGATATTAGTAGAAATGCCAGAGCGTTTTCTGCCGATGATAATGGCAATCGAAAATTCGGGGCAGGTTTTAGTAGTAGATTTTAACCGGTTCTGGACCCTCCGCACGCCGCAGTGGTCCAGCGGTCCAGCCTCCCCCCCTCCCAGCATCCCCCCCACAGATTTATCTCCTGAGATGGGCATCCCCGAGATGAACATGCCCGAGATGAGCATCCCCGAGATGAGCATCCCTGAGATGAACACCGGTGAGATGACCATCCCCGAGATGAGCATCTTGGGGATGCTCATCTCGGGCTCCCCACATCCAATATTTCCTGTTCTATTAACTGCAGCTGCTTCCATTTCAAGAAGTTTTGTTTTTACAGCATCAACTAACAAAACCTGCCCTATATTTTTGATTGCCATTATCATCGGTGAAAAACGCTCTGGCAATCCTGCTAATATCAAACCAATTTATCATTGATATATAAATCTGCAGCTTTCAGTTTATAAGTTATTTCGATTAATTGAGTTATGTAATCATCAACACACTAACATTCATTTAATTTAATTGAAATCATTTTACGTAGCAGACTTATCTATCGAGAAAAACCTTTGTCTTCATAAATTTCTCAAGTTGCACAATTCTTTTGTTGCCTTGGATGATCTTATGTGTGGAACCACACATGGATCGATGGTCAAAATTATCTTTGCTTTGGCCTTAACATCAATTCCAATATCTGCTTCACTTCTGTCTATGCTGACACTCAATTCATCTAGAATAAGCATATTCCGAACTGAGAACGACCAGTCACCATAGTTCTCTCGGCCTTTAAGCTTTGTAATACTTGATAACACGTTCATTGCCATACATACATTTCTCTTCACTTTTCAACCAATTAACAAAACCCAATTAAACAGTCTTGAAACTGGGGTTCTGGGCCCATAACCTGATGTAGCAGTCTCCTGTTGCAGTAGATGGATCAAAACTATTCTTAGAAGATGAACACATATAACTTATAAAGGATGTTAATTTTGTTCTCTGGCATATATTGAAAAAATATTACTTAACAACAACATGTCAAATATGGTCCAATGTGCTTACTATTCTACAGATGCCTCAATCGGGAACGACGTAAGGCTTCCTGGTCCTTAATAGACGATATGGAGAAAAAAATCCGCCCAACATCAATAAAAATAAGAACTTTTGAAAACCCACGGACACGAGGATAAGTTAAACATCAACTTCAGCACTTAAGAAGGAAGAGATTTCTATGCATGGGACCCGTCGGCATAGGATCTTCCAGAAAAAAAAAACAATTTAATTTAACTTCATATAGGATTAATCTAGCATCCTTACTCTTAGAATGGGGAAAGAAGGATTACCATTAAAATTCCCTAGTGCTAGAATGGATTTACATAGGAAACGAAAAAAAAAAAAAAAAAATCGATGTGTTCATCCTATACCCTTCATTTCTTTTTTCCTTTCTTGTAACTATTAAATTTATGGTTGACAATTTTATAGAACACACATTTTTCTGGCAGTTAGTTTCTTTGTACCAGAAAGCTTTATTTTGTTTCGCTTAGACAGTATTATGAGACAAATAATTATGTCTTATTACGAGTATTATAATTAAACACAGCTTCAATACTTAAGCCTCTGTTGTCAAATATTCAAATTATAATGTGATGGGTATTCGGCCCTATTTCTTCCCTATCGAAAACGTTATGTTTGACAGCACGTTATTCTTCAAGGTTACATTATATGACGATTTGATATTCAGTATCGCCTTAAATCGTTATCTCAGTTAACATTCTTTAAAATCCCTTTAAATTTGATTGAAATAGTAGGCACTAAAATTGTACAAGTTTTACCTCTTTTTGAGATTATTTTCAAATCAAACAGTTTACTTTTGTGTTCCAACGAATTATTTATATAGTCTTCTGCAACTGCAGTTGACTTTCATCCCCCATGACGTTTTAGCTGTGATATCTCCACCAACATCAACCAAAATGGTAGCAGAAGTTCTCCTAAAACTATATTGCTCTGGTTTTGGTAGTTAGAAAAAAAAAAAACTAGCAATATCCTATTTTTGTAAATTTGTAATATCAATTAAATAAATATTAAATAAAAATGATTTGAAAATAATTAATAAATTATTTCTATTGTAATATCAACACTTTCCATTAAAAAAAAAAAAATAAAAGGCAGTTTCAGGAAATTCAGCTTGTAATTTTCAATCATGTTTGTCAAGCTGAATTTGCCGAATTTCAGCCACGAGAGAAAATAGTGTTATGCAAAATAAGTTTTAAACACATTTAGCTAAATGTGAAAATGATTTATTAATTATTTTCAAATCATTTTTATTTAATATATTTAAATGGCTGTGACCAAGTGAATGAATAATACTCTTTTCTATTTATATTAATAGCCAGCGAGGCATTTATTCAAATCCGAACCGAGAGAAGTTTTTTGTGAATTTGCTATAACAATAATGCAAGAACGCACGACCTCTCTGCCCGTCATTACTATCACAGCGCGCGGCAGGTGAGAGTCGCTCTTTTTAATTAATTAGATTCAATTATTTTTCGTTTAATTTTATTGGGTTTTGATTTAAATTGAATTAATTTGGTTTAATTTAATTTAAATTGATTTAGTTTAATTTGATTTAATATAATTGATTTAATTTTACTGATTGTATTTGAGTTAATTTAATTAATTTATTTTAACATCTTTAAATTATGTAAGGCATAGCTGTACTGACGAGGGATAGATCCCGAAACACGTGTCTGCAGATGGCCTTAAATTAAGTAACGTTCCTTTTGTTGTTTTCGCATTAGAGAAGGGATTTTTCTCGGATCAAAATTTGTTGCATTATGCAATATTTTATTGATGTGCAACAGCAGGTGTACATTATGTAATTCAATGTCCGGCGTGGGTATTTGCCCGGGAAGTAGTTGTTTTAATGTACATTTGTTTAACGTACTTACGTAATGTAAGTCAGGAGTCACATAGCTAAATGTGAAAATGATTTATTAATTATTTTCAAATCATTTTTATTTAATATAAGTTTTAAATGTTTTTCATTGTTTTATTCAAACATATAGAACGAAGTAGAAATCTCCACGATAGAAAAAAAACCTAATTTACTTATTCCAAGTTATCGGCGGTATTCTGTAAGAGAAATATTGAGTTCAACGTGTACTTTAAATTTTATCATCACAATAAGTAGCTTTTGTAATAGTTATTCATAGAATGTGAAATTAATTAATAACGTTTACGTTAAGCTTAAACTTTGCCGTACGGAATAGTCCCATATATCTATTAATGTATGTTTATTTGCAAATAATTAAATAAATAAATTATTAATATTCAGTCTTACACGAATGGGTTGATGTCAACCGACTAGATACTAAGTATTAAATAACAAATACCAGCATATTTTCACAGCAGCAAATGGAAAGCCACCGAGAGATAGTTTATTCACCAATAAACATTAGTTATCCTTCAATATTTAAACAATCCAAATAAAAAAAAACATATTTCGTCTACCGTCTGTTGTTATTGCCAAGCAGGAGCGACCAGATGACACATAAACTCATGCGACTTATGACGACTTCGGTGACGCAACAACAAAATCTACAAACCACCGCGATTTTCCGTGTACAATTAGTCCGGTACCGTTTGACATTTCTGGCAGCCATCAATCCGCGCAGTGACAAACGGTGGTTATTAGTCAAAGACGTAGAACTCGTCCGTCGTCGGCGACTTTCTAACGATCCGGCGCGGTGCATATGTTATGACGGAATTATGTAAATCGTCCACATTGTGTTCGAAAAGAAGAATGAGGATTTACGTGGCCGGATTTCGCTTTCTTATTATTGAATCACGGTTCTGTTTGTTGTTTATGGCGCGGGAATTGTACAATTACGGCAATTGTTGTGTTATACAAGGATACGTAAGGCTCGATGATGAGCGGTCACCTTCGCGTTCGTATTTTTTATATTCTTTGCTTTATTATTATTAGTATACTTAAGATTGTTTTATAGATAAAGAGGAATGGATAACAATTACTAAATAATTCAGTTGTGGCAATAAGGAAGTTGATTTTTTTCTGAGAAAAGTTAGAAGAAAATTGTACGAAACATACTATCACTTGAATCTCATATTTAAGCGATTGTCTAATTTTATTATTAGTAGGCAGAAAGACCGATGGTCGATAGCCATTTTCTTAGGTTTAACTAAATGTTTATGATTGTAATATTGTAATGTAATTTAATGTATCTCAGAAATAAAGATTTTCTATATATAATTAGTATACTTAAGATTGTTTGTAAATAAAGAGGATTGAATTACAATTACTAAATAATTCAGTTGTGACAATAAGGAAAAATAATATTTCTGAGAAGAGTCGGAAGAATATTGTAAAAAAAATGCTCTTACATGAATCTCATATTTAATAAATGGTAGCACTTTACGACATCCCATCACGATTTTGTTATTTTTTTCTCACGGAATTATGTGTAAACGTGTGTGAAATGTAAGAATCTGCAATTCTTTTTTGTCGGAAACTTACCGTTTAAGCACAAATCGCGTTTAAATTTCCAAATTGTTAGTTATGTATATGCATATTTTAGGCCACTCACACGCGTAATTGTCACTCATTTTAAATATTTGTTCATTTTATAGTAATCTGTAACGAAATTTAGTACTATTTTAGTATTATATTTGATTTTAAAGCTATTTAAATAAATCGTTTTATTTTCTAAAACCTACTTTAATAAGTAGTTGATTTAAACTAAACCTCTGTTTAATATTATAGTGTCAATGCACTCTATGAAATAATAAAATCAATTTAAAAATCATTGTTTAGTGTTATGATATTTTAAATTAAAATGTAAGTAAAAGTCAATACTGTCTGTTTACAACTAAATCACTTTAGGAATCGTTGTCTAGTGTTGCATCAGTTTAAATTGAAATATGAAGCCGTCAGCCAATTTAAGTTAATTCTCGGTTTAATATTAAAAATGTCAAGACAGTCAATGGTACAATTAAATAAATTTAGAATAGTCCTTTAGTGTAGTGTCAGTTTTAATTAAAACATAAAGCCATCAGCAAATTAATTTAAATTAATTTTCTGCATAATGTGAAAAAATCTAAAATGTCCAAATAAAATAAACTTTTTATTTGACACTTTCTATCTTGAAAAACCGAAGTTGGCTAACCTAAATCAGCTTTTTTTCTAAATCTACTTTAATAAATTTGTAGTTTTTATATTAAAACCCCATTGATATATTTTAACTTTATGCCGATTAATTTAATTTTTTTATTTCTACCATTAAATATAAAAGCAAAAGTAGTTAATAGAACGAATAATCAATTTAGAAATCGTTGTTTAGTTTAAATTAATTTGCTACTTCACATGAAAAAATATATATTGTCTGTTTAAAAAAAACTTTTATTTCACACTTTGTCTTTAAAATTTTTAGGGCCTGAAACAAATTAATATTTAATTTGTTCATAGTTATTTAAATTAAATAAAAATGAATTTCAAAACAATTAATTAATAAAATTAAATAATTATTTTCCCGTTAACTACTGCAATTTTTGACTTACAAGACAAACATCCATTGAAATATTACACAATGAACATTTTCTGTTGCATGTCAATGTTTATCTATATTTTTCCTGTCAGTATTTAAGTTTTGTAAATCAAACGTTGCAGTAGGTAAAGGGAAAATAATCATTTAATTTTATTGATTAATGATTTTTAAATTTCTTTTCATTTAATTTGCTTTGAATTCTTTCTATTTTTTAGTAATAGAAAGGTGGAAGAATGCAGAGCCTTTAATAAGTTCTAAATGGTAGTAAATGAAGGAGGTGAAAACATATTTTTTTGCGAAAATTAAATTAACAAAAAATAATATTAATTGTTTATTTAATAATATACAGACATTTTTATTTGGGCTATATAATTAATACAAAACAATGTTAAATAAATTTTTAATTTTTAAATAAATCATAAATGTCACTGTCAACTAAAACTAAAATTATAAGATAGCGTTTTGGATTAGATAGCGGTTAAGAAAAGTGGCCGAGGAAAATTATCTGAAAATTATAAATACGACTTATTAATGCATATAATATTAAAAACATTTATATTTTTTGCAAAATATATTAAATATAAATAATTTTTCTGTTTAAATAAGAATAATATTTTTTAAAACATATATATTTTATGAATTATACTAACCACACAGGAAATCCTAAACGAATAGCATTTAAGAGGGTATCGAAGGGTTCAGAGTTCTTCTTGCGACACTCTCTCCGCCACTGATACTCCACGAGCACTTCAATAAAATTTTATTGGGGAACATTCCTAGATTTGAACCACTCTTTAGCGGGTCTCCAATTTGCCTCTATTCTCTGGGTATTTACTCCATCAATAGAGACAAATGGATTTTCTGGGTCGCTGTGGTTTATGACTCGATGTTCGTAGCCATGCTCCCCAAGTTTATTATATCCTTTCCACATATCTGTATGAATTTCTGATCCTTCAGCCACATGTGCTTTAATAATCGGAATCAGAGTGTCGCTATCTCGAAGGTTTTCTGGACACACCACCATCCGAAAATCTTGAGCACCGTCCTCTATCATTCCAAGAACAAATTGTAATACAACAGTGATTTGTCGAAGAAAATAATTTAATTAATATTACCAATCACAGATAGTACTGTCCGATAAAGTAGTGTTGTCTCCCGGAAATGACACTTCCGTTTTGCATTTTAAATATGACTCATCAACTGCAAATGAATACATAATGCTAAAAAATAAATATATATATTAATGAGTGAAAGTTTTATTTAAATTTAAAATATACGTACCCAAAAACTTTATTCAACGGCAATTTTACATTTTCCAGCCACGTACCCTTTGCGATTGACACTTCATAATTATGTCGGGCCTAATTGCATGTAAATGCTCCCAACACTCCTCCCCTTGAAGCGTTGAAGTTCATTCGACTTCTATGCTTCGGGCATAACTTCACCGTAGGTAATATGCCATTTTCCCTGCACCACGTGAAGGCTTTTTCATGAGTGCCAAACTCATCACAAACCTTCATTCTATTCCACATAGCTGTAAGACTTTTTAGTTATATATAAATAAACAATATTTATATTTTTATTGTACTTACCTCTAGCAGAAATAAAACACTCAATTAGCACTGAAAAGTACTGATAGTATTAATTTTTCAAAGAAACACGAAGAATAAAAAGGAAGTAGGAGAACCACAACTCATAAATATAAACAAAAAAATGTTTGTTAGAAATAATAAATACAAAGAACATTTGAATTATAGAGCCGATAATACAGAGCACATTAAAGTGTAATCGTGCTGGCGCCACCTAGGTTTGAAACATGTATTTACAGTATACATCTATCATTATTTATATTTGTTACCTCCTGTGTAAACGTCAAAAATGACAGTATTTAATCGAAAAAATAATATTTCATTTTCTGCTTTAAATCACATAATAGTTCGTCAAATTAGTTTAATATCGTCATAAACTGTAAGAAAATATAATTATGCGCCTAATTTTATTCGCAATAGTCCTGGTAACTCATATATTCGCACATATTTAACTTCGAAAATCGTAAACATATTTAAGATTTGTGATTTAACAGTAAGTTTCCGACAAAAACGGATTTCAGATTTGGTCTTCCCACGCGCGGTTACTCTTGATTCCGCAATAAAAATCTTAGAAATCGTGATGGGATCTTCTAAATTTGAGCCAAATACTCACCCACTTTGATTGATTTATTAAATTTTAGATTCAAGTAATAGCATATTGCGTATAATAAAATTAATGCAATACTTGTTCAAAATTGAACCATCAATGACAACATTTACTCAACAGATGTATATCTGTTAATAAAAAAAGTAAAGTGTACAAAAAAAAAGTAAAGTGTACATATAAAACATACCCTATTTATGAAAACAGGATTTCATTTCTAAATCATGATTCTTAGTCGCAATTTATGAAGTTTTAATTTCAACCTAATTATTGATTTTTTGTAAGCTCGCGAAGATACGAGGGATGATTTTAATTGGCAATTACACGAGTACTGTTAAACGGAGTAAAATCGGCGCGCGTGTGAATCTGAAATGGAGATAAAAAAGGTGATGCTGCCGAGATATGGTGTGTACAGGTCGTGGCTTGATGGTGTCGGTGGGTCCGATCGTGTATGGCGTTGGTGAGAGGTGGGCAAACAAGGGCAGGTAGACTGTGAAATCAGCGGTCCCAAATTTGAAAACGATTTCGTTTTCACAATAATGGAAATAATTGACCATTGGGATGATTTATGTAATAACGCCTACTTAACTAACTTTTTATTTGATTATATACATTGTAATTTGTACAGGGTGTTTAAAAATATTGAACTGGTTGATATTTCAAAAGAATAAAATAAAATATAATAGAATTTGTTTGTTCCAAGAACTTTGTACATAACGATATTAGGATAAGTGGGTTCAACTAAAAGTAATCTTCAATATTACAGTGTTCTGCGTGAACTAACATTTTTTTAACATTATTTTTAAAGTTATACTTAGACGATGTTTTAATGTAACCAGAGAGGAAATTATAGAATTTTATACTTTGCACCAGAAAACTTTTTTTTTGTTTCTTTGTTTTTCTTTGCTTAGACGGTATTATGAGACAAATAAATGTGTCTTATATTACGAGTATTATAATTAAACACAGCTTCAACACCTAAGCCTCTGTTGTCAAATATTCCATGTTCCTCAGGTTCCTTTTCAAGTTATAATTTAATAGATATTCGGCCCTATTCCTTCCCTATCGAAAACGTTGTTTGACAGCAGGTTATTCTTCAAGGTTACATTATATGGCGTATCGACCTAAATCCTTATCTTAGTAAACATTCTTTAACAGTCCTTTAAATTTGATTGAAATAGCAGGCACTAAAATTGTACAAGTTATCATAACGTTTTACCTCTTTTTGAGATTATTTTCAAATCAAACAGTTTGTTTACTTAATTTAGATTACTTAAGAGGGATGTGTGTATATGGGCGCTTATGGAGAATTCAATGTAAACTGTTAACCCAAATTAAAATTAAATCATTCAATATTTTTTAAATTATTTTTGGCTAAGGAGTGATTCCATGATTAAAAAAAGTTTTCTATTAATTATTTTTTATTTATTTTGCCCATTGTGGTGGTTTTCCTCGATTGTATAATTTACACACACATATTTTGTTGGATTAGAATGCAACAGCTTTTCGGTGAGCTGTTGCATTCTAACCTAAAAAAATATGTGTGTGTGTAAATTGTACAATCGAGGAAAACCAAAGTGCAACAAAAAGTCATAAACCAACTCGATTTAACGTTGAAATTTATCGCCTTGTCTTACTAATTGGACATGTAATAAACTCTCTCTTTCTATCGACACATCAAAACTATATTCTCTTTTAACATTGGAAGATTAACATGTGACTTGATATGGAATATGGAATTATCCAGAAACATTACTCACGTTACAACTGCCAAACTATAAGTTTAATCTTTTCGATAGGGAATACGGCCGATTGATTGAATCTTTTGTCAAACCATAAGTTTAACCTTTTCGATAGGAAATACGGCCGATTGATTGAATATTTTGTCAAACTATAAGTTTAACCTTTTCGATAGGGAATACGGCCGATTGATTGAATCTTTGATAAAGTATTTGATTTCAACAATGTATATCAACCTTTTAAAACAAACCAGGAAAATAATAAAGCTTGGCAGAAAGACCTCAGGTCGATAGCCATTTAACAATTAATTAATTTTTGTGTGATATACATAATTAATGTTTCTTACCTTATTGTAAATTTAATTGTTAATAAAGATTTTTATATGTATATAGTGAAGCTGAAAATATTAAAATAATTGCATTATGACTATATTTCAATTAAGTTTATAAACGATAATTTTAAAATATTATTTAAATTAGCAAAAAATGACGATTTCATTAGCGTTATTAAAAGTTTGAATTAAAAAATGTATTTAATGTTAAAATGTTTAGGATATTTTTTGTTGACGCTGTATCTTATAGTTTCACAGTTCATATACAGGGTGTCTCAGACATGATTCCCCAGGTCTATAACTTTCTTATTTTTAAAGATAAAAATATAAAACCATATATATTTTGAAATGGGAGCAAATTCTTTAAAATGATAAGAATGAAATGTTCAATATTGATTTTTTTTAGTTGGCATTGGAATATTTGACTCACAGAATGACGTATGTGACAATTGTTCTTTTCAAAACTTGTTGCACCTTGTCTAAAGTTATAAGATAAATGAATTACAGAAACTCTCATAAAGTTCTTTATGGTTTGTGCAAGAAGAATGCGAGAAAAGCTGGAAGTTTGTAAAATTAAACAAGGCGCAACTAAGTAATGACATTGAACAACTGTAATGACAATCTGTGAGTCAAATATTTCCATGACCAATTAAAATTTTAACTTAAAATTCAGCTTTTAATCTCAGTTTTCTCATTTTCTTTCTAATGTTACACCATATTGGTTTACAAGGTTATAAAAAGAAAAATAAGAAAGTTATAGCCCTGGCGAGTCATGTCTGAGACACCTTATATATAGCATCATGTTGTGGTGTAAACATCACTGTAAATAAAAACGATTTCACTTAAACTCTATATATTTAGAATTGAACTTAAATTGTATATTTTTAACCTTAAAAACAGCACAAAATAATGATTTGTGCAACGTAGTCCTGATAAGAACTGATGTCTATGAAACGGGATTCATGCCTCATCAGTACCGCTCTACCATATAAGCCCTTAGTTTCTTAAACAATTTACTTTCAGATGAATAAAATGCATTTCCGAAAAAACAATTTAACAAAGATTAACAGTGAAAATTTCAGTTGACTAGGTTTTCAATACTTTGTAGTGCTTCCTCTAGCCCTAATTATTGCCTGCATTAGGTGAGCTCACGAATATCATTCTGAGGAACATTCTTCCATTCTTCTTGAAGAGCCACACGAAGATAATTTATTGTGGTTGATGCACCTGATACGTGTCATAATTGTAAAACACTAAAAGTTTTCTTCTAACTACTACCTCAGCTTAAAAATTAAAAAAAAAAAACTCAGTGACCCGTTTTTTTTGCATCTGAGTTTACATAGTATATTAAATACAAACCAACAGTTTTGTAATGAGAAAATTTTGTCAGCCGTATTAATGATTTATGGTCTTCGAAAAAGATTATCAAATGTATGCGAAATTAGGGCTCATTACATAGAGCGCATTTCTTTGATAAGCAATGTTTTTCGAAGACCATGAAAATTCGAAATTATTAATTATTTATTATCAATAGAAGCATAGTAAAAATAATAAAAATTCTATTACCGTTTTCCGAAAAAAAAAAAAGAAATAATTAAAATAATAAATAAAATAAAGCAGAAAAACCGTTAGCCCAGACAGGCTAACACTAAATATTAATGACTAGTTGTAAATATTTTAAAGAAAATTTTATTAAAAATTGTTCTAATAAAGATGTTAACATATAAAAAAATTATATAAAAGAGGAGTAACAGATAATGATAACTGAATTTTTCCGAATTTTAAACTATGTTTTTTTTATAAAGATTTAAATTAAAATAAAGACGATTGTTGTGATTATTATTTACACCATTTTCAAAATTCAAACTAAAATTAACATTTATATAAACAATGTAATAAATAGAACAAAACAGAAATTGTAACTTATTTATTTTCGTTAATATATTTATATACAAACTAATAAAGATTAGTTTAGATGTCTTTCCGCCTTTTTAATAACTTTGCATGCAAACATTTTTCATTTAAATTTACCCACGGATTTTCTACCATGGTGGATGCGCCGAGCGTTTCATTACTACTTGTTCTGATTAATAATGATTTAATTCTGTGTATGATGTTTCAAACAATTATTTTTAATGTTTAATTCAAACATTTAATAAAAAATATGATTATAATTGATGAAAGTTTATCATCAATTATAATTACATTTTTTTTTTTTTTTAGAATAAACTATTTGCATTCAAATTCAAATTTTAGTACTTGAATGAAATTGATATTTTGTTCTTTGAATGTTTTTAGGGGTATAAACAATCGTTTAAATAATTTCCACGATCGGTTATTTTTCTTAACTATTTTTTTTATTAATCTTCATGGTTAGCCATGAGTTCAACATTTTAAATATTACTCTCAAATACAACTTATATTTTGTTACTAAATAGTTGCTAGGGATGAGAACAATCTTTAAACATTTGCCATGATTGAATGTTTTTTTCTAACTTTTTTTATTAATTTTCAAAATTAACCACGAATTCAGTCTTGGGTCAATGCTTTTTTAAATTCCAAAATTTTCAGTTTGCACTAAATAACAATTAATATTTTGTTACTTGAGTGTTGTTAGAGGTGAAAACAATCATTTAAACAACTGCCACAATGCGAAAAAAGATAAAAACAACTTTTTTTAATAATTTCCAAAAACAACCACGAATTCCATTTCCTGTCGACGATTTTTCAAAGTTCAAAATTTTCAATTTGCACTTAAACACAATTTAGATTTTCTTACTAGATTGTTACTAGGGGTTGAAACAATTGTTTAAGTATTTTTTTACTGTTTTTTTTATTAATATTCATAGTTAGCCATGAGTTGAACATTTTAAATATTACTCTCAAATACAATTTATATTTTGTTACTAAATAGTTGCTAGGGATGAGAACAATCTTTAAACATTTGCCATGATTGGATGATTTTTCTAACTTTTATAATTAATGAAATAAATATGGATACATTTTTAAAAATCAACCAATAAAACACAGATTAGATTGAATAACTTTAAATTCTCGACTAGTTTCGGGTTATTAGCCCATTTTCAACAGAATTTAATTAGTAATAATATATTTTTTTATTTACGGTATCTCCTTTTTACAAAACATATGCAACAAAAATCAATATTACAACTAAATTAGTGTTTTATTTTGGTTGATTTTTAATAATTTATTCATATTTATTTCATATAATATGAACTACCAATGTCTAAATATTAAAATCATTAATTTTATAATTATTTTTCAAAATTAGCCACGTATTCAGTTTCTGGTCGTCGAATTTTCAAAGTTTAAAATTTCCAATTTACTCAATATTTCTTTACTAGATTGTTCTTAGGGGTGGAAACAATCGTTTAAACAATTCTTATGATTGGTTGTTTTTCCTAACCTTTACAATTAATTTTCGGTTAGCCACGAATTCAGTCCTGGGTCAACGAATTTTCAAAGTTAAAAATTTCCAATTCTGCACTTAAATACAAATAATATTTTATTACTATATTGGATTGGATGTTTCTCATGACTTTTTAAATTAATTTTCTAAATCAGTTACGAATCTGCACTTAAATACAAATAATATTTTGTTACTATATTATTGCTAACGGTGCATGATTGGATATTTCTCATGACTTTTTAAATTAATTTTCTAAATCAGTTACGAATTCGGTTTTCGGTCGTCGAATTTTCAAAGTACAACATTTTCAATTAACACTTAAATCCAATAAATATTTTGTTACCACAGTATTTTAAGGATGTAAAAAATCGATTAAACAATTGTCATAATTGCGCGCCTTTTCTATAATTTTTGATTGATTTTCAAAATTACCCACGAATTCTCCCGTCAATGAATTTTCAAATTTCAAATTGTCTAATTTCGCACTTAAATAAAATTTAAATTACACAATTTAGTTATTCCCAAGGATGTAAGCAATTGTATAAACAATTTCCACAATTTGATGTTTTTTTTTTTAAATAATTTTAAAAATTATTTACAGATTCGGTTTTCGGTCGATGAAATTTCAAAGTTAAAAATTTCCAATTCTGCATTTAAATACAAATAATATTTTGTTACTATATTATTGGTAGGGGTGAAAACAATTGTTTAAACATGGTTGGATGTTTCTCCAAATTTTTTAAATTAATTTTCAAAATCAGCCAGTTAGGATACTTGCACTTTATATCCTAAATATTTTTCTATTATCATACCTTTCTTTCTGAGGCTAATCAGTTGCCGCGGAGTCTATATATAAAATGTCAAAAACAAATCCTTGTCACGTATTTAGGATATTAATGGCCTTATAAATCATATTTAATAATTACCAATTTTTGTTTTGTTTTATTTTTATCATTTTTTTATTTTTTTATTTAATTTTTTATTTTAAAAACTATTTTTAAGTTTTTTTCCTACTTGAAATTGATTAACAAACCACTTCATTTGAAGATTATCACACCTTTTGTAACCACCCTGTATATTAATATTCTGCTCAATGAAATTTTGAGTATCCTGTCTTCATAAGATTTATTAAAACCAGATGTACATTTATTAATGTTAATGTTAATCTGAAAAAAGTGTATATAAATATTATTTAAGTGTGAAATTAGGAAAGTTGAAATTTGTCGCAATAGATTCCGTTTCATCCTAATGCACATTTTCAGATTTCCAAAATTTAAAATTAATAATTGATTAAATTAAAAAAAAAATGTGTAAAGCGCGGAAAGATCTCTGGTCGATAGCACATACAGACAAGCACTTACGTGTATAGGAATTATTTATGTTATATTCTTTTGTACCATCTGTATAGTATGAATAATGATAGATGTATGTATGTATATACAGGGTGAGTTTTTTTCGATGTTCTCTATGGGGATCCCGGAAACTATAAGAGATAGAAAAACGGTTAAATGGGGAAAGAAGTGTAGTTTTATAAGACGAATAAAATGACACTTTCAAAATATTTGAAAAAGTCAAGGGTAACTAGATATTTTGAAAAAAGTAAAATGTGTCAATTTTTTAAAATCAACATATCTCTATTATTATCATAGATAGAAAAAAAACTGTAAAGGACGAAGTTGTAGAAAATTTTACACAGATTAATAAAAAAAAAAAAATTTTTCGCCCATATTTTGGGAGATATGACACAAACTTACCTTTTTTTAAATGGAAACAATAGTTGGCTATAACTTTATTAAAAGGGCTATTTTTTTTTCCTTTAATCGGATATAACATATGCCATAGTTGTTTTTAAAATAAAATAAGTTACAGTCGTTTTTAATTTTACCATACACCAAAAAATAGTTAGCCATGAAAAAGACAAAAGTAAAACAATTGCGGTTGTTTATAGCAACGAAATCAATATTTAATTTATTATCTTTCTTTAGATTTGTCAAAAGCAACATAAAGTAAAATAATTCCGAAATTATCAAAATAATAATAGAAGAAAATTTTAAATATTACATAAGATGCTCAAAAAGTCCACCATTATTATTATTATAGCATAAAGTACATCTTTTTAAAATCGAATTTGTGGCTTTTTTGACTTTTTTTCTGTCAATAGAATAAAATGTTTCAAGTACAGCTAGTCTAAGATCCTCCACGGATTGATATGATTGTTGATACACTTTGTTCTTCACATAACCCCACAGAAAAAAAGTCTAAAACGGATAGGTCGGGTGATCTAGGTGGCCATAGGATTGTCCATTTCTTCCCACCCATGAATTAGGAAAAGCATCATTTAAATAGTTTCGCACTGCCAACGTGCTATGAGGTGGAGCTCCGTCATGTTGAAACCACTTCAATCTTGCCCGTACTGATAAATTTAAATCATCGAGTATATCTTCAAATGTTTCTTGAAGAAAACGAAGGTAATAATTTCCATTCAATGTGTGAATTCTCGATCCGAACACACCGCACCATACATTAAATCCAAATTTAATTTGTGGTCTCGTGGATTCTCCTGACTCCAAACATGTTCATTGTGCCGGTTAAAAATCCCACAATTAGTAAATCGCGTTTCATCTGTCCAAATTATTTTTGTAGGGAACGTATTATCCTCTTGGCACATGTTTTTGTACCACATACAGAAGACCATTCCCTTATTGGTATCACCGTCATGTAAATTTTGTGAAATTGATACCTTATATGGGTGATATTAATGTTTTTTCAAAACTCGTACTACGGTCCGTTGAGATATGCTTGCTTCTGTTGCAATTTGTCTGGTCGATGTGGATGGATCAATCATCGCCAATGCTAATCCCTAATACGTTTATTTCCGAAACATCATTAATTTCGTTTTTTTTTCTCAACTTTCGGCTTTGTAAAGGATCCGTACTCACCCAAATTGTGGTAAATTCTTCTGAATGTTGGTAAAGATGGCTGCCGACGATCGATATATTGATTATAATATTGTTCTGCAGCATTCGCAGCGTTTTTATTACATTGAATGTAACAAACAAGCATATCAAGCTTTTCTTCGTTGGAAAAATTCATTATCACTTTAAAAAAACTTACAACACCAAAAAAATACAAAACAAACTTATCGAAACAAACCAAATATGGAAATGAATTAATGTGTGTTTAGAATAAACAACTGCAATTGTTTTACTTTTGTCGTTTTCATGGCTAACTATTTTTTGGTGTATGGTAAAATTAAAAACGACTGTAACTTATTTTATTTTAAAAATAACTATGGCATATGTTATATCGGATTAAAGGGAAAAAAATAGCCCTTTTAATAAAGTCATAGCCAACTATTGTTTCCATTTAAAAATAGGTAAGTTTGTGTCATATCTCCCAAAATATGGGCGAAAATTTTTTTTTGATTTTTTGTTATTAATCTGTGTAAAATTTTCTACAACTTTGTCCTTTACAGTTTTTTCTATCTATGATAATAATAGAGATATATTGATTTCAAAAAAATGACACATTTTACTTTTTTCAAAATATCTAGTTACCCTTGACTTTTTCAAATAATTTGAAAGTATCATTTTATTCGTCTTATAAAACTACACTTCTTTCCCCATTTAACCGTTTTTCTATCTCTTATAGTTTCCGAGATCCCCATAGAGAACATCGAAAAAAACTCACCCTGTATATAATAATAATAAATTTATTACTCAATAGGAAACAGTAGCCCAATTGCAGGATAATACTAAATAATAATACATTGTAGTAATAACAAGACAAACAAGGATATAATATAGATACGAAAACAATAAAAAAAAATAAATATTATTTATGATTGGAGCCATTGCTTTCTGATACATTTTTAACTAATGTAAAACAATAGATCTTACAGGTCGCAGTTCACATGAGGCTAACATACGTCTCACTAGCCCCGTATAACCTAATGTAAAAAGAGATAGTTTTAAAATTTAAAAACTTTGCTCATATAAACACACAAGAGTGTCTTTAACTTTTTTTTACATTAGTGTTTCTAAGTATTTAAAAGCACTGAGGTTTAATTTTATCTACACGAATAAAAGGAAATGGGTTTTTGTTGGTATTTACTATCAATTTAGATAAGGACATTTTTTCTCGATTCTAATTTTTTCTGAATGATCAGGTAGGTCCGAGTGCAATTTGTTCTCTTCCGCGTTCTAAAATCAATTAACCCCCGATAACAACCCCGGCGACAATACAACGGAAGTGGACGAGCAATTGCTGATAACGCGCGGACGAGGTATTATCTAAATCGGCTTTTAGCACTACACAAAATCGGCGTTATCGTGGGACAACCACTTCCCATCCCGAAGCATACCTCGGCTACCTTTTTCAATAGGTCACCAAACATGTTTTATAATCTCTCCGAGGATACATTTTGAATGGTCACGGCCATAAAAACACCTGCACACACAAGAGAGCGGATCCGAGAATAAAAAGGAGGAGAACAAGAAGAATCTCGTCTGGGCCCAGACGGGCCGTTTTGTCCCACGCCACGGGGGGTGGCGCCATGCCTTACCACCTCAAATAATATAATCCACACCTTCGAAACGAAACGGAAAACACTCACAGGTGTATGTACTTTCTCTGTACAATTTGTTGTATTCTATAATATTTTAAGTATTATTAAATATGTATATACATTATGTAATTCAATGCCCGGCTGGGTATTTGCCCGGGAAGTAGTTGTTTTAATGTGTATTTGTTTAACGTACTTACGTAACGTAAGTCATAAGTCACAGAGCTGAAGAGTGGAAATAATTTATTAATTATTTTCAAATCATTTTTATTTTATATGTTTAATTAATTTCTCATTTAACCCGTGGTGAAACATTTTTGAATTAAATCATTTTTATATTTGTTTAATCATTGACCTTTCTACCACTGTGTGGTGTAAGGCATCATTTTTATTTAATTTATTTAAAATTAACTTTGCTGTCCATAGCTAATTGGTTGTCGGGGAAAATTTTATTAATTATTTTCAAATTTTTGGATTGAGTGAGTTACGTGAAGATGATGATAACTTGAATAAAAACACTTAGAATCCTTTATTCACTACTTTATTTGTTACCAGATGTACTTTTCGGACACAAAGTGACCATTATCAATGGTTGATACTAATTTTTATTCAAGTTATTTTCAAATTCTTTTTATTAAAAAAAAAATGATTTGAAAATAATTAATAAATTATTTCCATATTTAGCTCTGTGACATTTAGTAAAATAAATAAAAATGATTTGAAAATAATTAATTAATTATTTCCACATTTAGCTCTGTGACATTTTGACTTACGTTACGCAAGTACTTTAAACAAATGCACATTAAAACAACTATTTCCCGGGCAAATAGATCCCGAAACGCGTGTCTGCGGATGGCCTTATATTAAATAACGTTCTTTTTTGTTTTTTTGGCATTGAATTTTTCTCGGATCAAAAATTTGTTGCATGATGCAATATTTTATTGATATGCAATA
Organism: Philonthus spinipes; assembly: GCA_963082785.1. Lineage (NCBI taxonomy): Eukaryota > Metazoa > Arthropoda > Insecta > Coleoptera > Staphylinidae > Philonthus > Philonthus spinipes. The sequence goes on from OY720314.1 coordinate 8,640,685, forward strand.
GCAGGTGTACATTATGTAATTCATTGTCCGGCGGGGTATTTGCCAGGGAGATAGTTGTTTTAATTTGCATTTGTTTAAAGTATTTACGTAACGTAAGTTAAAAAGTCACAGAGCTAAATATGGAAATAATTTATTAATTATTTTTCAAATCATTTTCATTTATTTTACTAAATAACTGTGACTAAATGAATAAATACTCTTTTCTTTTTTATTTAACTTATTTTGATACTAGATTGTTGTTGGGGGTGAAAACCATAGTTTAAACAATTTTCACACTCTTATGTTTTTCCTAACTTTTTAAATTATTTTTTAAAATGTTATTGGTTACTATAATATACCAAGAATTATTAATTAGAATTTGCTTTCCATAGCTAATTAGTTCTCCGGGAATATTTCTAATTCCACGCGCGGAAAATTTCCCGAAAAGATGATAAATACTGGATTTTATTAATTAGAAGATTAATGAAAACAAACATTGAATGTAAAACAGTAATTCATACCAATTATTTTCAAAAATTTGTTCTTATTAATAATAATTTTCATTGAAGAGTTTAAAGCATGTAAATCAATATTTTCTTAAAATGTTGTTTTACTAAATAAATATAATAAATTAAAGACGACGCAAGCGCCACCTTTTGCCTATTTTTTTTTGCTTGCATCGTCTTTAATTATTATGATTAATATGGGGCATTGCACATGGAACACACTAGTCTGATGGGGTTCGGAAAACCGAAATGGCCATCACTAGTTATTCATACGCTAGATGAATGCTGGCTGAACGTTTCATTAAACTAAATAAATAGTTTAACTTAGTCTAAAGAAATTAATATATTTATTTTCCCTAATAAAAATAAGGTTTACTAAATTAATAATGATAGAGGTTAATTTGTTAAGAAGAAAAGGTATACAACAGCAGCGATTTTATATCAACCATGAATATTTTTATAAACGGAGGTGAAGATAGAAATTAATATATTTATTTTCCCTAATAAAAATAAGGTTTACTAAAATAATAATGATAGAGGTTAATTTGTTAAGAAGAAAAGGTATACAACGGCAGCGATTTTATATCAACCATGAATATTTTTATAAACGGAGGTGAAGATAGCTATATATTCCAGCAATGGATTTCAAATTTTCACATATATATTCTTTATTGACAAACGTAATACAATATCTATATATATCATAAAATCGGCGTTATTCTGTAAGAGAAATTTTAGGTTTAACGTATACGTTATTTGAATCCTCGCAGTTTAAGCATCTTTTGTAATGCATATATACGAATGAATGAGAAGATATTTAATAACGTACACATTAAACTTAACATCTCATTTACAGAATAACCCCGAATATAACAATGCATATTGTAAAAGTCTGCCTATTGTCTATCGACCAATGGTCTTTCCCTTAAATTATGATATATACAACATCTTTATTCAGACAATATGACATCAAAAATTAACAAAATTTATTATAACAATATGTACAATTATGTTAGTTGTCTGTCATAGGCTATCGACCATAGGTATTTTTATCCAAATTTTAAAATGTTCCGTAATTTACAAAATAAATCGATTCTCTTTACACAGGAATACATTAGAAATACACTAATTTAACATATTATATTTATTATACCTTAATCCATCAACCCAAATCATATATCTATTTTTTTTAAATTGGTCGTCTTTTCTTATCTAAAAGTTATTAGAAAATATGCATTCACTTCAATATATTGTTTGAATAAGTAACATTCAGGATAACGGACTTTTATGACTTCGAAAAAATGAAAAATTCCTCCAAATATTATATTGATTACACTCTAACCTTTGATAAGTTAACAAAATATATATGTATTCCTTTTAAATTTGTTGTCTCTTCTTATCAAAAAGTTATTAACAAATATGGATTCAGCGCACTTCAATGTATTGCCTAATCAAATCAAATTAGGAACTCAGGACTTTTATTTTATGAACGAAAACTTCCTAAGACTATTCGGATTTTATTTCATTAAACCTTGAAAAATACCGAAGTGCATCTTCTCTGAACTGAAAGTTATTAACAAATATAGATCAGAACACTATAATGCCTTGTATAAACAAATATAATTGGTAACACCGGACTTTTATGACTTAAAAAAAGTATTGAAAACTTATTTCGAAATAAACGAATTTAACTAAAACATGAAAAACGACGAAGAGCGTCTTCTCTAAACAGAAAATTATTAACAATTATGGATTGCGCACTCTTCAATGCAACAAATAAAATACGGACCACCGGATTTTTACTTTGTGGCAATAAAAATAAAAACTACCTCCGAGTAGATGAATTTCACTAAACCTAAAAAATCGCGAAGTGCGCTTCTATGAACTGAAAGTTATTAAAAATAATGGAATGCAGTTCGAAGCAGAACTTTTATGACTTAGAAAAATAATTTCATTAAAACATGAATAAATGTTTAGATCTCAGTTCTAAAAATCATTTACAAATATGGATTGAGCATACCTCAACGCATTATTTAAACAAAACAAAAAACAATCGGAACACCGGACTTTTATGACTTAGACGAAGTTGAACTTCCATTGAATAACTGGATTTAGAAAATACAAACAATTTTTCTATAGTTTTTCAAGGAATATATTTTCTGCGATTTAAAAGTACTTAGATATTGATAAAACAAATTTTCGAACAAAAAAGAATGCATTTCTTAAATATCGAAAATAATACACGTGAATTACATCAGACAAAAAAGTACTAATTTCAGAAAGCATTGACATAAGATTGAAAAAAAATATATATGTATAAATGTGGAAACCGAAGGTTTATATAGAAGAAGTATTTTCATTTAAATCATAAAAATATTTCTTACTGATTAAAAAAAAAATAATAACTGGTTATTGACACTTGTATTTTGTTATAACTACTCGGAGGTAGTTTTTATTTTTATTGCCATAAAGTAAAAATCCAGTGGTCCGAATTTAAAAGTATATTTTTATTTAATACTTAAAATATTTTTTGTTATATTGCAAACACTATTAAATGATTGTTGTTGTTTTTTTCACTACACTTAACATACAAATATTTCACCATGGATTAAGCGAGAATTTAATTCATCGTATGGGGTTTTGTTTGCGTCAGGTGCGGCCGCCTAATTTCGAATTCTTGGGAGGATTGAACGTCGGCCCTGTCATTAATTGTGCGTCTGAGCTCTTCTGGTAATAATAACAATAATAAGGACGCCTTTTATGGATAATCAACTGATTATTTGGTAAATGCGTAGGAATGGATGAATGTTATTACCGGTATAAATCATGTTGATTCATATCACATGGGATAAATAAGAAGTGATTACTGCCCATTAAAAAAAGAAGACGTATAGTTTTCGATGAGTTACGTGAAGATTAAGACGATTCGATGAAAAAGCACTAATTACCTCTCTTCACAAGCTTTGTAATAAAAAGTGATTATTCTCAGTTGAAAATTAATACTGAAATTAAAATAAAATATAATAAAAAACGGAGATGATTCACACTTTTGTAGTTTTTTAAATAAAAATTATTATTAATTGTCCATGGAGAATAGTCACTTTTTGACTGACATAAAGAGGGTGTCCAAAATAAGAAAGGTTCCAAGCTAAACTTTTTTGAAATAATCGTAATATCATGTTCATTGCAGACAAATTTGAAAATTATTTCCAGCAAGTTTTTTACATGACCAATGTATTAACTTATAGTTACTATCTTAATCACTTTTATTAACTTATAGTTAATACAATTATTCATCAGAAAAAATGATGGAAATAATTTTCAAATTTATCTCTTCCGGTATGGAACGCAATGAACATAATATTATATATATAATCTAAAATCCCCATCTACCATAATGGTGGTGTAGGGGTATGAACATAATATTACGATTTTATTATAATTATTTAAAAATAATATAGATTTAACAAATAAATTAAAAGATCTTAAAACACCTTTACATTCATAAATAGTTTCTTTTGATCTAACGAATATGTTTCCTAATATTCCTTCAAGTGAATGTGTTGAAATTATTAAAAATATTTTAGATAAAAATAATATTAATCCAATTATTAAAGAAGAATTACTTCTTTTAAATTATGTATCGATCAAAATTATTTTCAATTCAATAACATTTATTATAAGCAGAATTGTGATTTTTTTAATTCTATACATTGTGAAATGAAGCTACTTGCTAATAAAATTGAGGCTATTGAAAAAGAGAATGCTGTATTGAAAGAAACTTTAATTAAGCTGCAAATTAATAAATCTAACGAACCTCCCGCGTTACCTAATAATATCATCGATGAAATTCAAGAACGTGTAATCGTCGCGCCAATAATATTATGTTATTTAGTGTACCTACTTCTGAAAAAGTACTGGATTCTGATAAAATTGAAGATCATAAAAACTATGTTCAAGTATTATTTGATTCGTTAGGTGTCGCAGCTGTACCCAAGCAAATATTCAGATGTGGCAAAGAAATTTCTAAACAGCCTATAAAAGTAATATTACAAGACTCAACGACTGCATTGACTGTTTTAAGAAAATCAAAACATCTGAAAAATATTGAGTTATATAAGAATACGTTTATGAAGCCTGACCTGACCCCTGATCAACAAAAACATTAAAAAAGCATCCGAGATGAATTTATAAGGCGTAAAAATGCTGGTGAAAATGATCTAACCTTGAAATATTTTAATGACGCTGTAAAGATTATGAAACGAAAAAACTAAACAATCCTCAACACACCGATAATTTTGAATTATTCAATTTTTACTATCAAAACGTCCGTGGTCTTCGTATTAAAACTGCTAAAGTACGCTTTAAGTTCATGTTTTGATTTCATTCTTTTGATGGAAACATGGGTGAATGATAGTATCTTGGATGGTGAACTGTTTCCAGATGATTACATTACATTCAGATCAGATAAAAAGTCAGGAAGAGGTGGTGGAGTTCTAATTTCCATTAAAAATAATATTCCGAGTACTTGTTAATATGACTGATTTGAATATCGACCTGGTTGCTGTTAAAGTCAAATATCTGAGATCTTATTTTACGATCGTTTGTTTATATATACCACCGAATACAACATTAAATTCATATGATCTTTTATTTAATACTATGGAACAAACATTTAGTTGCGATGATTTACTAATTACCGGTGATTTTAATTTAACGGCGTATTATTCGTGGAAGACCAATGAAGACTTTTGTCCAAAGCTCTCAACATTCCTCGATTTTCTCAGCTTCAGAGACTTACTTCAACACAACATCCTCAACAATAACAATAGGATTTTGGACATGGTAATAACTTCCAAAAAACTGTTTAGTGACTAGATATGACCATCCATTCGTAAACGAAGATTCACATAATCCTGCTTTATGTTTTGAAATGCTCCTAACTAGTGTCTTGAATTTTGCCCCTTCTGGTAGCCACAACGAATTTAATTATAACTTTAAAAGAGCAGACTTGCATAACCTATATTTATCGTTGCCGCACGTTGATTGGTCGCCTGTTTTAAACTGCCAAGAAGTTGAGACAGCATGTAATGATTTATATAAAATCATTATTTAATAGATATGTTCCTAGAAGGAAAAAAGTTTGTAGTACTATGGTTCGATGGAAATTTAATAAAACTATTAAAAAAAGAAGAATAACTTACACCGAACTTTAAAAAAAAATCCATCAGTCGAAGAAATCTTTATCGATACTCGTAAAAAATTTAAAGAATTGAACCGACAGGCTTAAAACGTTTTTATGAGAAATGCTGAAAATAGTATAGCTTCGAACCCAGCATCATTTTGGTCATTTATTGGTAACAAGAGACGTAAATCAAGGATACCAGGTATTATAAATTGCGAGGGTTTGACTTTTAACACTCCACATAGCATTATTGAAGGATTTGCTAACCATTTCAAAAGTGTTTATATGAAATCAGATGGGCTATCGAGCTCCAAACATACCAGTTCCCACCATACTAGACAAATGGGGGCATATGTCCTATCTGAGGAAATAGTACTAAATCTCTGAAGAAATTGAAGCCAAACTTAAATATGGGTCATGATGGTGTTCCAGCATTTTTCTTAAAGGATTGCGCAAAACATCTAGTATCGCCTCTTACTCATATTTACAATCTAATCATTAGACATTGCTCTTTTCCACTTTGTTGGAAAATAACAAAAATATGTCCAGTTTTCAAATCCGGTGATAAATCCAACATAAAAAACTATCGTCCTATAGCTTTGCTATCCAACTTTTCTAAGGTTTTCGAAAGTATAATGTCTAACGACTTACATATTAAATGTTAAACGCTTTCGATCAAACAGCATGGATTTATTAAAAAAAGAAGTACACAAAGCAACTTAATTAACATAACTCAATATATTTCCCGTCACTTAGATAGTGGGCAACAGGTAGATGCTTTATATACAGATATCAGCAAAGCGTTTGATCACATACCGCACACAAAACTCATGGAATATTTAGGCATGTGCGATATTAATGGTAATATATTATCGGTATTGCAATAATATCTCAAGGACAGACAGCAATACATATCATATAATATATCATTCAATCTAATAGATACACTGCAACTAGTGGGATACCTCAAGGTTCCAATCTCGGCCCTTTACTGTTCCTTGTGTTTATTAATCGAGTTACAAAAATATTGGACTGTGATCATCTGCTTTATGCAGATGATATTAAACTGTTTAGTATAATACGTAATGTTTCTGATTGTATGCATCTTCAAAATAATCTGAACCTGTTAACTTCTTAGTGCAACCAAAACGGATTATCCATTAATGTATCCAAATGCCGTGTAATTAGCTATTATAGATCAAAACATCAGAAAATATTTCACTACAAAATTAATGATTCCAGTATTATAAGAGTAAAATACTTTAAAGATTTAGGTATACATTTTGATGACCAGCTTAAATTTAGGACACACATTGAAATCATCACTAATGAAAGCATGCGATTATTAAGCTTCATTACACGTAATTGTAAAGATTTTCATTGTGACACTACTGCTAAAATCTTGTTCAACTCGTTAATAGTAAGTACATTAAATTATTGCGCTTCTGTTTGGTCTCATGAATGTAAATCGTATATTAATATGCTTGAAAAAGTACAAAAGAGGTTCCTACAATATTTATATTTACGTAAATATGGTTCATATCCTTCATACGATGTTCGATATAATGAGCTATTACTTGAATTTAATATGCCTCGCATCTATGATCGGCATAGGCTTATTTTAATTAAAGAATTGTATAAAATTATCCATCATAAAACCGACAATGTCAACCTTTTAAGTCAAATTAATTTTACCGTGCCGCGATTGTTCTCGAGAAGCTGTAGAACGTTTTACTATCATACGCCTAGAACCACTCATCATTCACGTTCACCTTTGTATAAAATGCTAACAAAATATCACGAAGTATAATATGCGGTCGATGTTTTCTCATCAAACCAGAATGACTTTATAAATAATTTGCAAGCGTCTTTATTTTAATTTTAATTGTAATTTACACCAATTAGTATGTAAGTAATTATAGGTAATTATATTCATGTTTAGATTATAAGTGAACTTGTATTTTCCTTTGTAATTAGACTTAGGTCTGTTGGGGAAATAAAGATATTATTATTATTATTATTAAAGATATTATTGTAAATCTCTATCTTGGTTCGTCTTGTATCACATCATTACGATTTGTTCTATTTGCTTATTATTTTATTAAAATCCTCTTTTATTCATCTATGCCACAATAGTAATAAGTAAATATACAGTGTGTTAAACAAAGTTATTTATTTGTTTAAATATCCTTTAAATTAATAGGTAATATGATTTTTTTCTTACTGTAATCACTTTCTCCATGAGCTATGAGTGATTTGCTTTTGGTGTATCCAGAGAATAATGAGGTTCTCCCGATTTGTTCCTGTAGTCAAGAAGACTAATTAGTACTTCATTACAAATAAGACGCCAATAACCTTTCTTTTTACGAAATATTGTAATCTCTTGGTACTGAATACGTAAATTTGGAAATTTTGTCTTGTCGGTTTGCCGTTATTATCAGGTCTGTGAGTATTATTATTAATAACCTTACATTAATTAGTACAATTAATAACATTCATTAAGTGCCAGATGAGAAAATACTTTTAAAATCATGAAAAGCAATTTTGTTGTGTCTACTTTATAGAAGCAAATTGTTGATGATTCTCTTAAAAACTAGGTTTTGCTTAATTAAATGTGAGTTTCGTGAAGATTTGAAAGAAATATGAAAACACTATGTACACTTTTCTTCACTTATTTATTTATTAACAGATGTACATTTCGATCATTATCAATGTTTTACCAACAATTGTTTGTTAATAAATAAATAAGTGAAGAAAACTGTACAAAGTGTTTTCATAGGTTTTGCTTGATTTATTAAATTTATTATTCACTGAAGCAAATTTAAAGAATAAATCGAATGAAAAACGTTAACTCGATTTATTTTTGTTTTATATAATCCATTTAAAAAAATCCAATTGTTGCAAATCAAATTCCAACTGATTGCAATAGGTCGACAGACGCTCGAAATGGTCCGTGTGTAATTTCGCAGATAAAAGTGCACCGGCAACAAACACGCGGGCCGGGCTCTCTCGGTGCCTGCTGTCGTTATTAAATTTTCTAGGAGTGGATCTACATATTTGCCAGTGCCACAGCCAGAGCACACATATGGCCATATTGGGTACGTTTTAGCGGCCAACTGTCACCTCTGTGTGCACCTCCTTTGTTTTATCCATTAGTACACACCACTCGGACCATCTGGCTTAAAACATTCGCGACTATAATTCCGCAATGATCGATGGAAATGATACATTTTCAATCAATCTGATTATGCCGGGTTTTAGATTGTGATTATTAAAATTTACAATTTTTATTTTAATTGTAACATTTTTAATACATTTAAACATTTACGCATATTTATATATGAGAAATAAAGTTTTCGATCAACCATCGTGGAAACACACAGACACATAAACACATACAATCAATAATAGAAAAGAGTATTCATTCACTTGGTCACAGTTATTTAAATAAATTAAATAAAAATGTATGTTACTGTATGTAATGGCCTCCATTAAATAAATAAAAGAATTTGAAAATAATTAATTAATTATTTTCCCTTTAGCTACTGTGACATTATGACTTATATTACATAAGTACTTTAACACATATCAGAGTAGCGAAAAATAATTTATTAATTAATTATTTTCAAATTCTTTTTATTTAATTTTGAAGTGGGATATTTGAATTTAGGTTGGGTGTTAGGGTTGCAGGGTATACACATATGGTTAAGGATAGTGGTGATATTAGGATTTGTGGCAAACTTTATTTATTAATATTTATGCTTAAATTAGAACAATGCGATATATTTGATATAACTATTTTTTGTATTTTATCCTCTTCGATTTGTTTTTCTGTGATTATGGTTTCTTTGCTGACGTTGACGAATGAAGTAGAAGTTGAAAGTTTTGGATCATCTATGTTGCCAAAAATTTTACAAGATGTTTGTTTCTGGTTTTCCAGTGAATTCTCCTTCTGCCACATTCGAGGATTTCCATCCGCTGTGTCTTTTGATTGCTCCTGAATCAGCAAATAATGATGCAGAAGACCGACGGAAGCAAAGACCAGTATAATTTTTAAATTGTGGCAATTTTAAATACTGGGCGATCAAAGATGGTATTTTGTCAAACTAGTTAATCCCAACTGGTTGCTTCGAATATTTTCCGTTTTTATAAAAGAACAAAAAATCGCTTATGATTGCATGACGATGGTCGTAATGAGGCATATTTTAAATACATCTTAATGAATGTGTCATCAAAAACTGTGAATGTTCTTGGAATTTTATTTTTGCATTCACTGATTTTTATAATAATAACAATCTTTATTAACAGATATATACAGAAAGTATACAAAATAAGTAATAAACATTAACAAACTCAAATGTATAATTTATATCTGTTAATTGGCTATCGACCAGAGGTCTTTCAGCCTGGTGATTTTTATAATTAATGTAGTTTCTGCATTTTGAAAGTCATCTATCTGCAGGTCAAATAACTCATGACGACGACAAGCTCCCGAAATTGCAAATATTATAACAATCTAAACAAATTATGAAGCGTAATAAATATATTCGTTAACTTATTATTTGCCTACCTTCATCATTAAGAATAAATCATCTGGAGCATCTTCAATAAACTTTTTAATTTCCTCTTGTGTAAATATCTTGGACTTTTTTGTTGACTGATTGTATGTATTGATCATATAAAATGTTTCTTAAATGTGTACATTTTGAACGTATATCGTGAAATTTCCTATAATTCATAGAATTTTGGCATTCTTTATAGTTTTTATCCGTTAAATAACAATTCAATAAATTACCTTTATCTGATTTTTAATAACACATCACATTTCTATATTAAATTTTGTTTACATGTTTATTTATTTATTTGTCAATTTTACATAAAAAACTGATAAAAATAAAAAAGCGAAGAAGGAATAAAATATTACTACATTATATCAAGAAACTTCACGTACTCACCAACAAATATTTTAGTTCGATTTTGTTTTTTTAAATTAATAAGTTCAACATTAAACCAAAAGGGATAGTTAGACGATTTTACTCGCTTTATAGGAACAAACATAACTAAAGCTTCATGCAAAATCTTATAAAAATACTCAACCATTGAATCAACAGTGCCTGTTATAGTTTTGTGCCAGTCGATAGATAACAAATAGTCGTTAATAGCCGTATAGTTAGCACGGGCGAAATCATAAGTAAACTCATCAAAATGGAGTGATTGAGCAAGTTGCGTAATGGTATATGACATAGAATAAGGTATATGATGATGTTTAATATTAAATAATACGTCACATGCATGTATAACATTGAAACAATCGTTTGCAAATACTAAATCAAGAAAGGTATTATTCTCATTTGGTTGGTGTAAGTAATTTTTGCAGTTGGAAAAACTGATCATTACCAGAAATTGGCCTTGTTTAATTTTATTGTAATTTAAATAACTGCAAATGTGTCGATCATCTCTGTTATTTTTATGATAATATTCCTGTTTTATTTACATGAAACTATTTGTTGTTTTTTTCTTTATTTTGCCGATTGTATTGCAGTTGAAAAACACATTCTTGGATAGCTTCTTTCACTATTACTAAATATTGCGTGTTTGATGGAAAATACTTTATTTATGCCCGTTTGCACCGATATTACTTTAAGGCCTCCTTAGTTAAGGGTTCCTTAAAAGTTAAGGAAAGAATAGTAAAGATTGGATTGCACCGCTCATATAAAATCTCCGCTTAGTTAAGGTCTCCTTAGTTGGGGGAAAATCTACTGGAAAGTCGGTGCCTAACTTCATGTCGTCTATTATTCTCGCTTGCTAACCTTGAAATCGTAGAAAATTATTATTAATTTTAGAAAATCACAATTATTTGGGATAATTATTACCGTTATAAACATTATAGTAATCAAAAGAAACTTTAAATATTATATTTATTTAAGAATGTATACATTTCACCATTTTTTTATAATATTATTCATTCGCTTTCTCTACTTTATTCGTTATCTATAAATTTATAGGTTAGAATCAGCCGTACGTCAACGCTAAGGAACCCTTAGTGAAGTTAAGCCGCCAACATCGGCGGCTTAAATTTAAGACCTTAGACATCGTGCGCGCGTGGTGCAAACCAAATGTCATAAGTTAAGGATTACTTAGCACCAAGGAGTACTTAAACAAGGCGGTGTAAACGGACATTAATAATAAAAATTATCAAAAAAAATATATATATTTATTACGGGCGTGAATTTTCAACACCCTTACTTACACGTAAATAAACACTTCTTCTTGCGTTGTTTAAATGACCCTAGCAGTTTTGCTCCGTTGTCCAGTACTATTTGAGAGACTTACGTTGTAAAATGTTAAAGTTAGATGAAAGCAAATAAACACAAACGTTTCAATTGTTCAAACATAAGATGGAGGCCCACGCTTCACGGAGTAAACTGCCAACTGCGGCGCGCGAAATCACGTCTTAAATTGCGTATCAATAACGCTTATTTATTAATAATTTATGGTTTATTTAATTAAAACAATTACATTTTTTACATTATAAACGTTTATTTATTGAAGAATCTATTTATTTTGTCAACGCGTGAAGTTTGTTTGGACGCGTTTTATTTCGCGACGGTTGGCAACCCTTTGTTTATTGAGTGTTGCTACCGACGCCGCCATCCGCTTCGATTAATGTAAGTTTTAATTACGTCTTTTTTAATTAAAATAAGTTGTAATCTTTAGAAAAAAACAATCGCCGTTAATAATTAATCGGGTGATAATTGATAATAGCAATAAATTAATTCTGTTGGAGAGAAAATAAATGCACGGGAGAATCGAAAAAAATCGGGTACTATTTCAGAAAGGCAAAATGGCGTCCTTTGCATTTTAGTTCCATTAATTAGGAAAATTAACATAATAGAAGTATTTAAATAAAAATAGTTAGTTGTCCTTTCTCCTACTTATTTTTTATTTAACTAGATATATTTCGGAAACTATGTTTCCATCTTCAGTAGTTGAAATAAAAAATAAGTAGGAGAAAAGACAACTATTTTTATTTAAATAATTAAAGTCTCCACAACCAACATAAAGAAGATTATAATAGAAGTAATTTAGCTAGCATAGATTTTCTTTAACTTTATCATAAATTCAGGACAGGGCGGAAAGACCTCTGGTCGATAACCCAACAGACTAACATCTACATGTATTGTAATTATTTATGTTATATTGTTAAAATTATCTGTAGTCTGTATAAAGATGTGTAGAGATAGAAGTTATTTTATTATGTGCTTGTATGTATTTTGATCAGCGACATTCCATATCGAAAACGCTACCCTTAAAGGTTGACACATAACTGTCAACCTTTAAGTTTAGCGGATAACGGTCTACGATAGCGTGTGCGGCAACGTTGCACCCAGCGCAACTGTATTGTCATGTTACAAGAAAATATTGGCAAAAGTTGTAGAAAATCATGGAAATATTGTGTTTAATATATTTTGCACCAACTTTTGAATATATATATATATATATATATATATTGGAAAAAGTTGTAGAAAATCATGGAAATATTTTGTTTAACATATTTTGCACCATTTTTTTGAATATTTTTTTCATCAGAATTCATCGAAGCACCCCATATATATATTAGAAGAAAAATTCGGCTAATGATCCGAGAAGTGGGTAAGTAGGAGAGTTTTTTTTAAGAGGAATTTGATACTGTTCTTAAATGGATTTTCCCCTCCTACAACCAATAAATAAATAAAAATAAAATGGGCTGAAAGACTTAACTCTGGATGATAGCCCAAAACCTAAATGTATTTTTTGTTATATTTTTTGTATTATCTGCATAGCCTGAATAAAGATGTATATATATATATATATATATATATTTATATATATATATATATATATATACCGGGTTATTCACGTATTTAGGTTATGTAAACGAAATTTTCAAGTATATTTAGCAATGGATCATATTTCATTTTTCGATTACAAAAAACCTTAAAATTTGTACAGAGTAGCCCAAAAAATAAAACTTACTAAATAATACCTTTAAGTTGGTCAAACTTGATTTTTTTGTAAAATGGAATGCTATATTTTTTTAACATTCTATTAAATAAACATTATAATTATTAGTTGTAATATCTCAAGGATATGGATAATGCGAAATAATTTAATGTTAAACCGTTTATTAGAAAATCTGTCACTTTATAAGAATAATATTGTGACTATACAGAACATTTAACATTATTCTGATAGAAATGGTAATTAGTAGTCAAAATAGATTATAAGATGATGTGGAATAGAGGGCATGGAGTGAATTTGTAAATTAAAGTGACGTATCAACTAAAACATTTTACATTTAAAATTCCATAGCCAACTAAAATTATTAAAATATTAATCAAAAATGGGGTGCATTTTTTTATTAATTAGGTAAGAAATCGATTTTATGTATTTTTCGTAAAAACTAAATGTCTAAGAACTTCGAGGAAACTTTTGATAAATAATTAAAACGTGCATTTAATGACATGTTAAAAATGTGGCAATTCATTTGAAAACATCAAGTTTGGGCCATTTAAAATCCTTATTCAATAATTTTATATTTTTGGGCCACCCTGTAAATATTTTACGATTTTAATAATTGGAAAATAAAATATGATCCATTGCTTAACTTCACTGGAAATTTCCAGTACATAACATAAATACTTTTAAAATAATTGAAATTTGAAAATTAGGTTAGATCTTAACAAAATTTAAATTATTAAAAAGAAAAACATTAGGTTTAGGTATTAATAACCTTAATGAAAACGATAGTTATTTTGGACATAGAATATAAAAATATAATAATATTTAGGGTGTTCCATTAAAAAAAAATTGATACTTTTATGTTATATGTGACACCCTCTATATAATGAAAATAATTTTAGTAAGTAGCCCTTATAGGCACCTATACACTCCTGAAATAAAAAATTTAAAAAGTGGCGTACTTTGGCCAGAAGCCTCCGTTTTGTATACCGTGAATAACCCGATATATTCATAGAATGTAAATTTAGTTAATAACGTACATGTTAAACTTAACATTACCTGTACGGATGGTATCATTTGAAAAAAAAAAAAACAAATGGTTGAATATCGCTATCTTCACAGTTATCATCTTATTATCAATTTGGTGACACCATTAAATAGAGAGTTTCTTGCCGTTTACAATTATACAGAGAGATTTTTTTATCAGTATACATCAGGGGAAGTGTATACCTACAAAAAAACGCGAGTCAAACGCACTGAACCGATTAAATGTGTATGTTTAGTTGACTATTTGGCATATGTGAGTTCAGTTGCGTGTTGTAGGCAACTAAACACACATACATTAATGCAATTAACTCGCGTATTTTGCAGGTATACATAGGGGAAATGTATACTGATAAAAAAACCTCTCTGTATATGGTTTGTTATAGTTTACTGTCAAAATAAAAAAAGTTAGAAGGGGGTGGAACGCCAAACTGAATCACCTTGAGTATTTAAAATAGTGATGTATATATCATGGTACTATCCTCGGTGAATTCGGTTAAACTCGTTTTTGAATGAACATTTAATAGTAAATAAAAATATTAAATGTAAAAAGATTGTTGTCGTTTAAAGATAAAGCCAAGTATTTTTACGAGTGCTTCAATTTATTTTGTTATTTCTTAACTTCTTATTTCATAACAGTGGTTTTACAAAACATTTACTAAAATATGACATCATTTTGACGTTTTATTTCAGATAAAAAAGTAATAAATGAAACTTTACTGTTAGCACTTTTTTTTTTCATTGGTTAAAATAGTGAAGATTATTGAGTTTTAATAATTTTTCATTAATTGTTATGTTATTGCTATAAAGTTTTTATTTTTTATAAAAAAATGTCTGTGTCAAGTTTTTCTAAAAAATAACAACGTTATAATCGAGAACTCAAAGAATAGTAATGGCATTTGTGAATTTCGTACTTAAACCAGATATATTATAATAATATAAAATGTGACCCATTTTAATTTATCCCGTCGAATATCTTGATAAATATGCATCGTACAAAAAATGTTTCGATCAACATTCGAGGGGGACATCCGATGCTGTAAAAAATTTTCCCTGTCATTAAAAACTCCCCCTCCCCATTTTTGGGGCAAAATGATAAAAGTTTTATGTAAGGAATTACTTTGAAATATTGATAGATGGCGTGGTATTCGTAAAAACAAATGGCGTTCATAGGGTTTAAAATATACAAAATAATGTTTTTTACAAATTTAAATGTGTATATATAATAGAGGTTCTTCATTGTTTTTCCCAGACCAACTCTTAACAAATGCAAATGACAGAATTATAATTTCTGTTTCGAAAGACATCCATACATTTTCCATGGTAGCTAAAATCAATTATTTAGAATAAAAATAGAAGTAGAAAAATACAAAAAAGACCTTTATTGGCATATCATAATCAATACAAAAAAACTTCTTTCTTATAAACTATTTACAACTCTCCTCTCTTCTCTTTTCTCTCTCCCTCCCCAACTTTTTCAAAATCCTTACCCCTGCCCCATCCTCTCTCATCCACTCCATAACCCTTCTACTCCCTTTCGCTCCCATCCATTCCTCCTTCACCCCTCGCATTCTTCCGCCAAGTGCTTCCACGTATCCTTCCCATGCTCACACAACACACACCTTCCATATTCTTCCCCCATCCATATCTTCTTTCTTCTCTCCTCTGATTCACACCTTGCCCTTGCCACAATCACCCTCTCCTCTCTACTCCATTCCCACTCTCTCAAATATTCCGGCATTCTTCCATACACCTGCCAAAATACATTGAGTGTGATTAATTTTATGATGATAAAAAATAATTAATTCATCATCATCAGATGACTTGAATAAAATTTTTAATAAAAACACTTAGAATACTTAGAATCTTTTTGAAGAAAGGATTCTAAGTGTTGTTATCATCTGCACGTAACTCACTCAATCTAAATCATCAGATGAATTAATTACTGTAGCAGATTGATATTTTATTATTAGATGAGACTAATATTATTGACTTTGTATCAGTCGTTGTTGATAACAAACTACTTGACTCTCTTATTCGTGGTCTGTTTACTTTCTGGCCATCAGTCAGCCAAAAATTGTATTTGTCGTTATTAACATTAACTCCAATTAAAAAAAAAATAGTAACAAATTGCTAGTAATATAATTAACGGTTTTAATAGTTAGACATTGGTAGTTCATATTGTATGAAATAAATATGAATAAAATATTAAAAATCAACCAATAAAACACAGATTAGATTGAATTACTTTAAATTCTCGACTAGTTTAGGGTTATTAGCCCATTTTCAAGAGAATTTAAAAAACTAGTCGAGAATTTAAAGTTATTCAATCTATCTGTGTTTTATTGGTTGTTTTTAAATATTTTATTCATATTTATTTCATACAATTGCTAGTAAGTTATGTATATTAAGAGCGCGCGATACCACCTTCTTTTGAAATAAAGTTGAATTTTTAATTATTATTACAGATATTGAAAATCTGTTTTCGCTAATATTTCTATTTTTTAGTTGCGGGGTGCACTATGACGTGTTTTTTCAAATTTTTTTTTTTTTAAATATAAAAAATAAAATTAAAAAAATAAAAATTAAAAAATCGGACACCATGTTACCATCATAAATATTTTTTATGAAATTTAATCTTAATGACATTTTTTTATAAAAAATATTTTTAAATGCAAAAACAACTTTTTTAGCTAGTAAAAAAATGGACCCGTAAAATGCTGCCATGAAGCGGGATTAATCTGAATCACACTTTATGGGCGGAGTTGTGGTAAGTATTCGATCCCACTTCTTTGAAACAGTGTTATTTGAATAAGTGTATATTTCTGAAATTAATTAAATACGACCCGTTACTAGAACAATTTTTCGAGCGAACGCGGACTTAGGATGTCGCGCGGCCAGGCGCGTTACAACTTAGCGGGCGACGACGGTCTCGTAATGAGTTTGTTGTTTTTAGCAGAGCGGACTGTTTATTCATTCGTTATTATAACACCTTTATTACATTTGTACAAAGACGATTAAAATATTATTACTTATTGATTTTTTTTGTTATATATACAACTTTTTCTCAATAAAGTGCGCATTATTAACTTTCTTATTAGTTGTGCTAGAGAGTCGGTTAAATTAGCAAAGTAGTAGTAAATTTTCCAAGGATTATAATGGAAAAATCAGAAAAGCAAAAGAACATCACATTTTCAAAATATTAATAAAACAAACATTTTTTTAATGTAAATCAGTACCTCTTTTATGATCACATAACCAGAGGTTAGTTTTAACAAACAAATTATAGACCATTACACAAAAATTACTCGCAAATAATAAAGTTATTGGCATTTAAGTATTTTGTTTTCAATTAAATTAAGTTACTATAAAAAACAAAACACTTACAATAATGTTAAGAAAGTATGTAATAAGTTATTTTGTCACTTATTTAATCTATTTAAATATCATTTATCCTATATTAAATAAAAAAAATGCGAATTCTAGATCAAACGTCAAAGCATTGCTATTTAGCCAGATGGTAATATCTTCGACTTTACCATAGTATTAGGGGCACAATTTCCATCGTGATAAAATGAAGGCTTGTCAGTACTTTTAATTTTAAATTGTTTGAATAACGAAAAACAAAAAACAAACAAATAAAATATTGACAAAATACATGACATTTTCTTCTGAAGTATTGTTTTCGAATGAAAATAATTAATTTTCAATAAGAAAGCACTTTCTTTTTTTAAATAATAGAGAAAAAACAAACAAATACAATTTTAAATTCTAATCGATGTGAAAAAATCAACATTATCTACAACAATTTTCCCGGTGATTGGGGTCAAAACAATTTCCACTATCGAAGAAATTGTGTAAACATTTATTGAATTATTCAGCCATTACTGTACACACAATACACATTCAAAGGAACTTTTTACACGCTCAAAAATGTGTGTCGATTTCCTGTGTCATTGTTTACATAAGCCATTAATCGCATGGAGATTATATCGGCCGGCCATTTACACACTTTTGTTTGCCGGGGTCATTTCTTTTCCCTTTATTTTATCAAATTGCATTAATGCACATATTGCATGTCGCGTTGTTGACTTGCAAGAATATACGAACACTAACATAAAAAAACAAAATACGTATAATAGAAAATAGTATTTATTCATTTAGATACAGTTATTTAATTTGATCAAAATTTCTATTCTATTATTTATAATTAAGAACAAATATGTTCATTTTCTGCGGCAACTAAATATTGGGATACATTTCTAAAACAGTGTGTAACGTTCGAGATCTAAACTGCCAAATGTATTTTCTTGGTAAAAATCGTTACTAGGTCATTTAATTTATTTATTTGTATTTCCTGAATTCGTCTTGAAAGTCGCTGCTAAGTCAATGTGTAGGGCGATCAGAGATACATTAATTTCCTGAAACGGTTTATTACTTCACGTAAGAAGAATTTACACTTAAATTTAACTTTGAAAATGAATATTTGTTTTGAAGATAGGTGTGGAAGTTTCTAAAACGAAGGTTCGCTTAATTCTCTCTAGAAGTGAAGTTGCTCTCCTCAATACCAGAACAACCCTACTAATTTCAGTGATAACAATTATATATTAAAATCTAATTAGCAGCACGCATAAAATGGGAAAGCACAGTATGGAATGTAGAAGAAAAAAATATTTACTTTACAATGATGTGTTTTTGACTGGACCTTAATGGTATTTACTAATGGTATGATAGAAATGTGATGTTTAAGTCAGTGCTAATGAGCTATTTGCTATTCCTAATGTTAACTTTGTGAAGAGAATAATGAATTATACAGAATTCAATAAATATACACAAATTAATAAGAAATAGGAAGTAAAATCAATATATTACAGGAGTAACACCGCCTTTACATTCTATTACCGCTTGAATTATGTTGGACATAAATTTAACTATAGATCTGAACAGTTCAGAAGTAAATCCATTCCAGATTTACTCTATTTTGGCTTCAAGTTCCGGTAATATCCGTTGTGGGTTCTTCCTTAATGTTTGTTTATTTGATTCGTTGGTAAAGTTTACATTTGATCAATTTTATAATAATAATAAATTTAAATTGATATTTCAATTATTTTTTTCATCGCTAGAGTCGACCACTTGGGTTAATTTTTATTTTGCAGTTTCCGCTATTGAAATTAAAATATGTTATATATGTAAAATTGTATTTTTCTGTTTATATGTGATTTACAGTCATGATATTTATCTAAACCTTTTGAATATTGTTATTATTCTGTATTCACATTAGCGCTAAACATTGTGAACGAAAAGGTTGTGTTTATATGTGCTCCTACTTCTGAATCAATTTTGATTGATTTCCGGTGCGTTAATCGCAATAAAATAAGTACCCTTATTTTAATCTATATTCGAAGAGTTTGTTGGTGTTTGTTTCATTCCGGGTTTTGCTGTAATTAACCAGTAAACATTGTATTTTCAACGATTCCTGGTCGCCAATACAATTTAATTTCTACTGCCCGAGTGCTCCAAGCCCATTTTTTGTAGAGATATCCGACTCGCATTTTATCGCCTAAACGTCCGAATCATGCGATAGCCATGACCGTGATTTCGAGCGTTTAAAATCTGCTAATTAAAATCAAAAAAATATAATTTTTTTCCTACGACTGTCTTATTGATTAACTATTAAATATTATTATTTATTACAATCAAATATCAAACACTGCCTTTGTTTTCTATCGTTATCCTTTCCGTGGTCTGCCTGTGTTTTGTGTTATTATAAGTCACCCTGACAGACCCCTGGGTGTGAAAATTTGTGTCCCAGTTATTTTTCCTTATCACAATAAATAATCTTAATCAATTCAAAATTGAACCATGAATTGTTGTGCATGCTGTAAAAAAGAGTCCGTAGCACACAAACTTGTTACTTGCTACTTACTGCGTTGATATTACCATACCGGAAGCTCGCAAGATTCACTTAAAATCTGGACTAAAATGGAATTGTCGTAGTTGTGATAAAATTGGTGATGATCTGATTTCATTAAAAGCAGCAATTATTGATCTTCAAAGCGAAGTTGCAGCCCTTAAAAGTTCTACGAATGCGAACGAATCTAATAGATCTTGTTCGTTTTCAATTGATATGGAAAAAATTAACATGGAAAAAATAATTTTTGAAATATCCGAAAGGGAAAAGAGATCCTTAAATCTAATTATTTTTGGAAGTAAGGAGAACAACTCGTTATCTAAATAGGATCAAATAACAAATGATTCATCATTTGCTAAGAAGCTGATGAAAGACGTCGGTGTCTCAGTTTCAAATCTTAGTCAGATTGTTACTGAGCGAATTGGAAAATTCGACCCATCTAAATCACAGTCTCGTCCAATCAGATTCAAGGTTCCGTCTCAAGATGTTATGACTACTGTAATGAAAAATATAGGCAAACTGAAGACCAACACTGATTGGAAGAATATTCAGCTTTCTCGAGACCGTACACCTGCCCAGCGTGATCTATACAAAGCTACGAAAGAGGAATTAAATACCCGACTGTCGTAAGGAGAAACGAATTTACATATTAAATATATCAAGGGTATTCCCACCGTTATTGAAAACAAGAGTATTCTCACCATCACGGAAAACTAGCAATGCCCAACAGACAACCCATATACTTAAATATTTTTTATCAAAATACCAGAGGACTACGTAGCAAAACACATGATTTTTATGTTAACTGCTGTAATCTGTCATACGATATTATATG
Organism: Philonthus spinipes; assembly: GCA_963082785.1. Taxonomy (NCBI): domain Eukaryota; kingdom Metazoa; phylum Arthropoda; class Insecta; order Coleoptera; family Staphylinidae; genus Philonthus; species Philonthus spinipes. Next base: position 8,662,146 of record OY720314.1, read on the forward strand.
TTTGTCGGAAACCTGGTTGACTAGCTCAATTCAAAACGCAGAACTGTTTCCTAATACTTACAATATTGTCCGTTGTGATAGACACAACAACACGGTTGGTCGTTCTAAAGGTGGGGGAGTACTTATTGCATTTGATATAAATATTAGGTATGAAGTACTGAATATATCTTCACTAACTAATCTTGTTCCTTTGATTGATGTTTTATTATGTAAATGCAGTTTTGATGGCGTTACTTTTACTATTTGTGTCTTATATATTCCACCTGACATAATATCAAATGGTTTAGAATAATTCTTTAGTGCTCTAGAAATATTAGTAATCGATCAGCCTGTAATAATAATTGGTGATTTTAATATACCGAATCTTGTTCAGTTTAACTCTACCTGTACAAAATGTTTTTCTTTTCAATCATTTTGCAACGTACTGAGACTCACGCAATTTAATACTTGTCTAAACGCAAACGATAGACTCCTCGATCTGGTAGCATCTAACTTAGAATACCCCCTTCTAGTGGAGCGTGCTGAAACTCCCTTTGTGATTGAGGATTCTCATCACCCATCCCTATCTATCTCGTTAACAATTTATTCATCTTCTGTCAATCATAAGTTTCCGTCAAATAGTAACCCCAGATATAACTTTAAAAAGGCCGATTTTGTATCTTTATACAAAGATCTACATGATGCCGACTGGTCATTTTTAAGAAATGTAAGTGAGGTAAATGAAGCGGTTGATATGTTCTATCTTAATCTGTACAATATATTTGATAAATCCGTTCCCTTATCCCAATCCAGCAGATCTACATATCCTCCATGGTTTACTTCAGAAATAAAAAGGAACATTAAATTGAAGTCATTCCATAGGCGTAAGTGGTTATCTAGTAAAGACATAAAGCATAACAACGAATTTAAAAGGCTCAGAACACTTATAAAACTGCAGTTAAAGGAATCATATACAATTTATGTGAGAGAAGTGGAAAAGGAAATCAAATCCAATCCTTCCGGACTATGGAAGTACGTACACCTGAAACAAGATACCACAAGGATCCCAAACAGATTAACGGATGAACATCGAGAATACTCCACACCTGTCGACATAGTTAATGGTTTCGCATCTTTATTTTCACAGCCTTACACATCAGCCAATATCACAATTCTTCCTGACAATGAGAGCAAGTGTTTATCTTTCACGATTAATTCTACTTCCGAGTCAGATTTAATAAAGATTATGGCCAAACTTCCCAACAAAATATCTGCTGGAGATGACTGCGTTCCTTCGTTTCTAATTAAAGATTGTCGATCTGTTCTAGCTTTGTATTACTATCAACTTAGCTATTCATACGTGTGAATTTCCCAGTAGATGGAAAGTTGCAAAGATAAGTCCGGTTCATAAAAAAGGAGACAAACATGTCATTACAAATTATAGACCCATTTCATTACTGTCCAATTTCTCAAAAATATTTGAGCAAGTTATTTATAACACGATCTTCAAGAATGTTTGCTCATTTATTTCTCCTAATCAACACGGATTTATGCCGGGTCGATCTACCACTACCAATCTTGGTTGTTTCTCTCAATTTGTTTCTGAAGTAATTGATAACAGAGGACAAGTGGATGTCATATACACGGATTTCTCCCGCGCATTTGACACTCTTGACCACGATACACTGCTAGTGAAACTAACGGACTTAGGTGCCGCTCCAAAAGTACAGCTACTTGTGAAATCGTATTTAACCAACCGTCAGGCATACGTTGCCTATAACGGATTTCACTCGTCTCCTTTGTCAATTAATTCTGGGGTCCCACAGGGCTCTAACCTTGGCCCGCTTCTGTTTATAATTTTCATAAATTCATTATTAGATTCATTAACCTGTCATGCGCTTGCTTATGCCGATGATATTAAGCTCTTTGCAGCTATAACAACATTGAGTGATGCTTTGTCCCTGCAAAATAATATCAAAAAACTTACAGAATGGTGTGACAAACATAAGCTATCCCTCAACGTAGATAAGTGCTGTTCATTATCTTTTACACGGAAAACAAATCCACTCTCAGTGCCATACAAAATGTATGATATGCAACTTAAATCCTGCAGTGAGATGAAAGATTTAGGTATTTTATTTTCGACTGATTTGAGTTTTTTAAAACATATTAATAATACTGCAATGGCTGCTTCTCGTACTCTCGGATTTATAATGCGAGTCTGTGTATCCTTCAGAGATATTAATCTCATAAAAACACTTTATTCTGCGTATGTTCTCTCTAAACTAGAATATGGAAATCTCATCTGGTTTCCGCATTATATGAGTCAAAATATGCCCCTGGAAAGGATTAATCGAAGGTTTTTAAAGTACCTTTCGTTTAGAGTCGACGGCGTCTACCCCGAGCGCGGAACAGAACAGGATTTACTACTCCAAAAGCATGGTATGGTCTCCCTGGCTGCTAGGAGAGAAGCGCAATCTGCGAAATTTCTCTGGAAAATTGTTCATAATGTAGCAGATGTACCGTTTCTCCTATCTAGAATTAACTTCCATGTACCACGATCTAGTTCTAGGCATAGCACCTCCTTCTACATTCCTGGAGCGCGATCCAACTGTCTGCGACGTGCACCTGTGCCAGTTATGTGTCGAAGTGCAATGAAACATTATGCTGACATATTTTTTGATAATTTGTGATATTATGTCATTCTACCTTATTAATTATTCTGTTATATATTCATGTTTTGTTTGAAATATTAATCTTATTTTGTAAAATTGTCCTGTAAATGGGTCTCCTGTTGGGCAATAAATGATATTATTATAAAGGTGATTTACCGTAAATAAATGAATTGAATTGAAAAAAAAAAAAAAAAACAAATATGATTCATACACACAAAAAAAAGAGATTAATAGAATTTTATTGATCATTGCCAAAAAATGTCCTTGTTTAATTTTATTGTAAAGAGAATTTATTTAGCATTTTTGCTATATATATAAAACATTCTTATACAGATCAAGATATATTATATTTCGAATTGCGAATCCTATTAAAACAGTATTTAAAGCTTTCATGAGCTTTATGGATCCATTGATTGCTATGAGTGCTGAAATAATAAAAAAATTTAATTTAAATTAAATAAATTATTTCCCGGCAACTGAAATATCCAATTATCAACGAAAGGAAATGCAAATATCCATTTATGCAAAATCTGCATACGCATTATTGACGCAATAAATATCCGACGGCACGGGCGTATTAATTCGAGATTTTTGTTTCCGTTTCCCGTTTGCACACGTGGCCAAAGTCGCTACAATTAACATGCGATCTGCATTATTCATTCGCGCGCGTGCGTTCCACCGTTACACAGATCAAAATAAATGGTACGTCTGTCTTTTATTCAATTCGACGGCTCGTCGTAACGTTACGGCCGCTTATTTTGCATCAACAGGAAATCGGCGAAAATTGCGGATGCAAGATACGCCCGGAATGCAAATGGCCATTGCTAATCTCTGCGCCTTTGGCTACAAAAAATACTAAATGGTATTTTCATACTGTAAATGGAGTTTTAGAATTGTTTGTTTGATCTCGCAATAAAGATTTGAAATTTAGATTAAATTCTTGAAATTTTTATCTTGACTGTTTATAAGGATCATTTATTAAAGTTTTTCCATAATTTTGACAAATCTTAGAAACTTACAGATTTAGCTTCTGGGACTTTAACTGTTTGCAACGATCATCTATAACAAATGTTACATATTTTTAATAAATCTCAGAAGTTTATAGATTTTGCCTCTGTTACTTTAGCTGCTTATAACTATATTCTATAATTTTTGCAAATGTCTCAGAAGCTAAATCTGTAAGCTTCTTTCGACGATTATTTATTACAAATGTTCCATAATTTTGATAAATCTCAGAGCTTATGGATATCCTTTAGCTGCTTACAACGATGTACAATGAAAAATATTCTATAATTTTGGAGAATCTCAGAAGCTTACAGGTAAGACATTTGCTGCTTTCGATGATTATCTATTACAGATGTTTCATAATTTTGATAAATCTTAGAGGCTTATGGATTTTGCTTCTGTTCTTTTGGCTGTTTACAATGATGTTCGATGGCAGATATTCCATATTTTTTGAGAATCTCAGATGCTTACAGATTTAGCTTCTGAGACATTTGTTGCTTTCATCGATTACATATATTACAGATGTTCCATAATTTTGATAAATATCAGAAGCCTTTTGATTTTGCTTTTATACTTTTGGCTGCTTATAACGATGTTTAATGACAAATATTCCATAATTTTTGAAAATCTCAGATGCTTACAAATTTAGCTTCTGAGTCATTTGTTGCTTTCGTCGATTAAATATATTACAGATGTTTCATAATTTTGATAAATCTCAGAAGCTTATAGATTTTGCTTTTGTTAGTTTGGCTGCTTACAACGATGTTTAATGATAAATATTCCATAATTTTTGAGAATCTCAGATGCTTACAGATTTAGCTTCTGAGACATTTGCTGCTTTCGTCGATTACATATATTACAGATGTTCCAAAATGTTGATAAATATCAGAAGCTTATGGATTTTGCTTCTATTCCTTTGGCTGCTTATAACGATGTTTAATGACAAATATTCCATAATTTTTGAGAATCTCAGATGCTTACACATTTAGCTTCTGAAACATTTGCTGCTTTCGTCGATTACATACATTACAGATGTTCCATAATTTTGATAAATCTCAGAGCTTATGGATTTCCTTTAGCTGCTTGCAACGATGTACAATGAAAAATATTCTATAATTTTGGAGAATCTCAGAAACTTACAGATTTAGTTTCTGAGACATTTGCTGCTTTCGATGGTTATCTATTACAGATGTTTCATAATTTTGATAAATCTCAGAAGCTTATGGATTTAGCTTCTGTTCTCTTGGCTGTTTACAATGATGTTCGATGGCGGATATTCCATAATTTTTGAGAATCTCACATGCTTACAGATTTAGCTTCTGAGACATTTGTTGCTTTCGTCGATTACATATATTACAAATGTTCCATAATTTTGATAAATATCAAAAGCTTATGTATTTTGCTTCCATTCCTTTGGCTGCTTACAACGATGTTTAATGACAAATATTCCATAATTTTTAAGAATCTCAGATGCTTACAGATTTAGCTTCTGAAACATTTGCTGATTTCGTCGATTACATATATTACAGATGTTCCAAAATTTTGATAAATATCAGAAGCTTATGGATTTTGCTTCTATTCCTTTGGCTGCTTATAACGATGTTTAATGACAAATATTCCTTAATTTTTGAGAATCTCAGATGCTTACAGATTTAGCTTCTGAGACATTTGTTACTTTCGTTGATTACATATATTACAGATGTTTCATAATTTTGATAAATTTCAGAAGCTTATAGATTTTGCTTTTGTTAGTTTGGCTGCTCACAAATAATGACAGATATTCCATAATTTTAGAGAATCTCAGAATCTTACAGATTTAGCTTCTGGGGCTGTAACTACTTACAACTATTATTTATTACTAATGTTTCATAATTTTGAAGAATCAGAGTATGAGAAAATAGAAAGGCAAGTCAAAGCCAACTGTCGCTAGTTGTTAGAAAGATTACGTTGCCGTCGTTATTACTGTCTGCAAGGAATCCATTATTGCGATGACTCACAAACATTCCCTCCGTTACGCATTGGCATCATTTTTGTTGCTTTCTCGATTCTTCTGGAAACATAGTTTACTTAAATTTTCCAAAATGTTCGTTATTTCGACGAAAACTATAAAATAACTCAACTAGTGATGAAATTAACTTAACAATAGAATTCCTCAATTCCTTACAGCCTCCTATTCTTTTTCCTTGTCTTGTCCCCAACCTTTGTCGAATCAAATTTGTTGACTCCTTTCTCTACAGAAACAATTGCAGAGTAGTGCTGGTCCAAAAAAAAACAAAGTCAGGGAAGTATACGTTGCTGGATTTAACACATTTAAGTGGTTTTTGTCATTACTGCATTATTTTTATGTCATATATATCAACTGAGTAATTCCAGCAACGTATACAAATTTGTTTCGACAAAAGATGTGGGAAAGACAAGGAAAAAGGAAAGGAGGCTGTAAGGAATTGAGGAACTCAACTCTATTGTTAAGTTAGTAACCATAAAACACCTCAACCAGGGGTGTTGTGGTGTTTTTTGTGGATTTCGTCGGAATAACAAAGGCCCTTGCAAATTTTGGAAATTTTAAGTTTCCAATATAATTGAGAAAAAATTAACAGTGTTTTTTGTCATTACTGCATTGTTTCTACGTTATTTAGATTAACTAATTTAATTCCAGCAACGTGTTCTTCCGATTCTGTTCTGTAATTTCTTCCAACCTACCCCATTTCACTGTTTCGACAAATTAATCAAAGCCTTTAATACATTTGCTACCTGACACAATTTCATTTATGTTGCTCAGAATTATTATTTTGTAAACATTTCCTGAAATAAAGTTGATTTATTATTATTTATTAATATTATTTACACATTTTGATACTTCATCTCTAGTTTCCACTCCCAACAAAACATAATCTATTTCCTAAAAGCCCTTGAGTCCTACCTATTTATTGAAAACACTTACCCTTTGATGATCGGGGGTCCTATTGGACATGGCGGTGGGCGAGCTACTTACGTTACTAAACGACTCAAGATATACGCTCAGGGCTATGCGGATGACATCGTCATTCTGATCACCGAAAAATATCCAACTACTATAACAAGGATCATGAACGATGCCCTGAAACCTCTAGAATATATGGTGTGGAGACGTGGGGCTTACTGTTAACACCACAAAGACCGCTGTTATCCCCTTTACAAAATGAAGGAAATGTGCGGGCCTGCAACCGCCAATTTTCTTTAAGCAGACTCTGCAGCTAACCAATGAGGTCAAATATCTATGAATTTACCTGGATACAAAACTCACATGGAACCGAAAAATAAAATATTATAACGAAAGTGAAAGAAGCAACTGGAAAGAACACATATATTAAATAAAAATGATTTGAAAATAATTAATAAATTTAAATAACTGTGACCAAGTGAATGAATAATACTCTTTTCTATTTATTTGGAAAAAACACTCTAGAATTTTCGGCTGAGCGCGCGACGTGGCATCATGGAAAATTCGAAAAACAAGTACGTTATATAAGCGCGCACTAACGGTGAGGTCTATCACGAACGTCCAATTGCTCAACATCTAGTTATAAATAAATAGTGACAGTGTGGTGTAGATAAATGTATTAAGTGTACTGTAAATAAATAAATAGGCATTGCTTTACTTATTTCCGAGTATTATTAAATCCGATTTCGTAACAATATATAAGCAACAGAGCATAAATGGCATTAATGACAACAAAGCGTGCCCTGGAAAAAAACATGGGGCCTTAACCCAAAAATGACAATGTTGTTATATAGCACAGGGTTAAACCCATGATCACATACGATTGCAACATATGGTGGCCGAAAGTAGACCAAAGTAGTGCGCAAATAGCTCTCTTTAAAGTACAGCGGCTAGCCTACCTATACATAACTGGCGCTCTGCGTATTACACCAACTGTCTCAATGGAAATCCTCCTCGAACAACTAGACTTTGTGATTAAAAGTGAGGCCACATTAGAAGCATACAGCTGGCAATTGGAACCGCATGGGAAACCATTCCAGAATAAAACTTCTCATTTGTAGCTGAGTTTTGTTGACAACCATAACTCAGCTATAAATGAGAGGTGATTACATGACACCCTGCTAATCCTTCAAGAGACTCTTCAAAATAGAATATGGAGGGTTCAAGAGGAAGCGTAACTCTGCACCTGGAACCTTGATCTGGCATACCGACGGATCAAGAAAAGAGGATGGAGCTGCCGCGGGAATATACGGCGTAAGCCCAAGATGCGATATATATGTATCTCTGCGGAAGGTGGTAACAGCATATCAAGTCGAAATCTTCGCTATCAACGAGTGTATATTGGAGAACCTACGTAGAGAATACAAAAGGCACAAAATCCTAATCGTCAACGATAACCAAGAAGTTCTTAAAGCGCTACAAGATCCAATTTGAGCTAACATAGGAATGCATCCAAAACCTGATAAATACCGCAACACTGCGGTGGATATAGGGGAATATTGCAATGAGAAGGCGGATGCTCTTACAAAGAGGTTCAGACCCTGCATTGGGCCAGAACCGATAATATCAATATCAAAGAAAATAATCAGACCAAACGCAAGAAAGTGGACTTTAGATGTACATGTCGAGCGATGGAATAACCTGTCTTGATAGAGGCACAGCTTTTTAAAAAAAAAACCTGCCATGAATTAGCAACTGAGGCTCTCAGGTTTGTAGGGCGCTTCGACGACAAAGGTCATTCGCCTGAGGCTCTTAGACTCAGCAGAAATAGTCACGGGCATGATAACTGGATACTGTACCTGCATAACATCAAACTCTTTACAGAGGAACCTGTATGCAGGCTGTGTTATAAAAAGGATGAAGATGCCTTTCATCTACTATTCGAGTGCGAGGCACTTACCACTTAGAGGGAAGAAAATCTATTTCAAGAGTATTCAATTCACTTTTAGAAAGGAGAAATAATCGGAAGATTGCTGGGATTGGCAAACAAGGTATAACTTCTCTATTAACAACGGTTATGAAAGAAGTACAATAAGCCATATGGCTGCTGTGCTAGGGTAACAATAATCCACACTTCCATTGCTTATATACAAAAAATAGGTTTTTTTTTATGCAAAAATCCAATTAATTTTTATTTACAACGATGCACTATAATTTTGCCGAATTACAGAAGATTATAGACTTAGCTTCTGAGGAATTTGCTGCTTTCGACGATTATCTATTTTAGATGTTAATATTTGCGAATTTCAGAAGCTTATAGTTTTAGCTTTCAACAAATTATAATCTAATACCTAACAGCCCTTGGGTTCTACGGATATATTTAGAATGTCGAACTCTTACCTTTTTATCCCTTGTATCAATTAACTCCTCCTACTCATCAATTTAGACTTGTACTAATTCTAATCCCTCGAATTAGTACAAGGGATTAAAAGGCAAGAGCTTGACATTCCAAATTGATGCGTAGGAGGGATTAGAATTGATATAAGGGATGAAATGGTAACAGCTCGATACGTAGGATCCAAGGGCTGTTAGATATTATATTATATTATATTTGTTTATTGTTTCATCTGTTGATATTTTATTTTTCTGTCTCTATTATTCATGGTTGCACAATGACACACCGTCATTGTATTTTAATCCCTAATACAATCAGATTACTCAGGTAATCAGTCTTTATAGTGTCATAGTTACAGTTAGTACCAAGTGCTTTATGGATCAATTGACTGCTATGAGTGCTGAAATAATAAATTAATTTAATTTGTTTGAAAATGTCTGTCCTAAGAACGAGAAAGGACATAAAAAGCGCGGCATTTTAAATAGATTATATTTGTTCATTCTTTCATCTGTTAATCTTTTTTAATCTTTTTAGTATTCTGTCTGGCTGTGATTTTCTAGACAAACCGTCATTGTATTTCGATCCCCAAGATTACTCAAGTAATAAAAGTCTATAGTGTTCTAGCTATATTAGTTATCTTTTATTGTATATCTTAATATCTTCCACTTAGTATAACCAGAAGAAAATATAAACCAAATTTAATATAATTCAACTTTACGGAAATTCAATACATTCGGGGCTATTCCTTACAGAAAATATTAAGTTTATTAACGTGTACGTTATTAATTATATTCATATATATATATACATATATATATTACACAAGCTGGTTATAGTTGATGATAAATATAACGTACACGTTAAGCTTAACATTTCTCTTACAGAATAGCCCCGATTGTCTTCTTTTTAATTATATTCTGTGATTATTTCCACTTAATATAGCCGGAAAAAAATTAAAACAACTCATTTTCGCTATATTTGCAAGTATTTTTTGCTAATAAGTTTAGTATAAATGGATAAATAATTTTATAATTTTCATATCTGTAAATATTTTATTATAATAGGTTCAGTGTTCCTATTCTCGACGGATAACAACAATTTGTTTTAATTTATTTATTTATGTGTGTATTTAGGAAAGTCCTGTCAATCCAGAGCTGCAATTTGCACTTGAATCAAATTCTCAACAATGCCGACCCCTGCGCCGCCCCTCCGATGGAAGTCTGCACGATTTCCGATTCCATGATAGAATCACGTTCGAATCAGCCGTTTGAGAAAACGTTTAGTCAAAATAGTATTATGCAATTTCATTGGTATGAAACTGCAAATGTCCATTTTGTAATTCAATGTTCAGCGTGGGTTTTTGCCTTGGACTAGAACTAGTTGTTTCAAAAGGTATTTCTTCTTGTATTTATTTTGCAAGTCATTAATTACAATAGCAATAATTATTTTTATTAATTATTTTAAAAATAATGTTGTGAATCAGAGTAAAAAAAAGTTTGCTGGTAAAGATGCGAGCCGGCCAATTGAATTGAAGGCAACGGCAATTTAAAAACACAAACAGGAAACACGCAATGATCACCGTGAATCATAATCGTAACGTGCATTAAACGCTCCTTCCGATGTCATAACGTTAATCCGCAACGCGCCAAAGAACTGGAATAAGCGGAGACAACAAAAAGCCGGGCACATTAATTAGAAATTCCCGCTCCCCATTGATGTGACGCATAAAAGTGGACTTCATTCATACAACAGGTAGGTAGTCAATGAAATAATGGGGATTTGTTGCGAAGAAGACTGGCCTGGTTCTGGTCATGTTCTGGCGGATGCGGCCGACGAGAGCATCCGCTGGAACGAACACGCTCCAGGAGAGGCGCTCCTCCATAATGCACGTAGAAAAATGGAATAATCACACCCGATGCATATGAGTACTTTCATAAATAAAAGCTTCCTAAACGAAATTATGCTGGGTTGTCCAATTAACTGAATATTTAAAAACAAAATGCTTTTACAGGAAGTTAGTCAATCTTGTCTAATTTATGTTTCCTAAGCGCGAGTTGTAATTAGAGTGATTGATTCAGGTGCGGGGATTGTAATGCTACCGGATGGGAATCTGGTTCTTTAATATCGGTGTTTCCTCAATAAAAATATGCGCGTACATAATTTGTCGCTTCAGTGGATTCGGAAATGAGTATGTTGGCTGGTTATGCGGATGACCTTCCTTCAGTTCGAGTCAAACGAATGGCATTCGATACAATGTTCATTGAATTTTTAACATTCAAAATTGAATGTTGCACAAAATTTATTCTAATATACTTTATGTTGGTTGTTGGTCATTTAATTTAAATCGATTTAATTTGATTTGATTTAGTATAATTGATTTAATTTGACTGAGTATAGTTGATTTAATTTAATTAATTTATATCTTTCATTATGTTCTCATTAATCGCTTGGTGAAACATGATTGAAATATTAATTTGAAATAAAAAAAAACACTTGGTCTGTTTCACTAACTTTATCATTTAAAATAAAAAAAAATAATAAAAAAAACAGATCATACCAATAAATTTCAATTAGAATTAATTAAAACATTAAAGTCATGCAGTAATATAATTTCAGAAACCTTTAAATTTAAAATAATGAACCCAAAAGCACCAATTTTGTTTGGTTTACCGAAGTTACATAAAGATGGAATTTCTATACGACCCGTAGTGTCTTATTTATATACACAAGTTGTGCAAATACTTAAATAACATAATTCCACCCTTTATCAATTTTGAATCCCCATACCGAATTAAAAACCTAATAGAATTGGTCAATACGTTAAGTACAATATCGATGCCCCCAAATGCAAAATTAGTGTCATTTGATGTGAAAAGTGTGTTAACCTCAATCCCGGTGATAGAACTGAAATCCATTTTGGATAAAAGAATAAATGATACCGACCACCCGCAAGAATTCAAAAACGAATTAAATTTGGATCGATAAAAGTTATTTTCAATTTAATAACACCATATATATACAGACAGATGGTCTACCAATGGGTTCACCTCTATTTCCTCTTTTATCTGAAATATTTTTAGTTGATTTTGAAACAACCTTGTTCAAAAAACCGGAAACAAAATTTGTGCACTTTTGGGCTAGATATGTGGACGACATATTTTGCATTTGGACGGACACTCTTAGACAACTAGATATTTTTACAACATTTATAAATTCAATTCAACCTAAAATACAATTCACGGCTGAATTGGAAACTAACAACAGCCTAAACTTTTTAGACCTGATAATAATTAAATAAAATAAAAATCTAGTTTATAAAATTTATAGAAAGCATACATTTTCAGATTCAATTATTCCCTTCATATCAAATACAACAAACCAAATCAATAGACTTGGTTTGTTTCACTGATCAGTGAAGTGAAGTGTTTTAATCAAAGTCTATTAATTAAATATGTTTCACCACGGGTTAAGTGAGAAATGAATTCAAAATATTAACCAAATTAAAGTTCCATTCTCTAATACACAGATTATTAAATATTCCTCTAAATCTCGAAAATTTTAAATCTTGAATTGAATACAATAAAAGTGATTGCATATAACAACGGATTATCAGAACAAAATAATAGACGATTTATTAAAAACGAAAAAATACCGGCAATTGCAAAAATAATTCTACGCAACCACATGCAATCCTAAAAATACTTGGTATAAAATAGATTATGTGGCAGATCTTTCGGTAAAATTAAAAAATACTTTATAAACTACCAAATTTGACATCATTCTATCAAACCCCATTAATTTAAGTAAATTATTAGTAAATATTAAGCTCAATAACAATAAAATAGAATCAGCAGGTATGTATGAATTAGGATATAACGACTGTGATGAAGTGTACTTAGGTCAAACCGGACGATCCTTCAAAATCTGCCTTGAAGAACATAAAAAAAGATGTTTATAATAAAAAGCAATCGATGGGTATGTCCAAACACTGCATTACAGCCGGACATCTTTTTAACAGTAATAAATTTAAAATATTGTATACAGGCAATAACGGACGTGTATTTAATTTTAGAGAAGGCTTGGAGATAAATAAAGCCATAAAATCCGGAAAACATGTGGTCAATGACAATGAAGAATTATGGAATTCCCCAATATCGAACGCTCTTATTACCTGATTATATATATATATATATATATATATATATATAATCATTTTTCTATATATAATTCTATTATGAATTTATGCGAGAATTCTTGTGTGTGTAAAACGGCTCTAAAAGGGCAAATTATGGAATATACCTGTATATTGTGTGGAAATGTTAGAGATCAAGAAGAGTGGGAGAGAGGTGTTTTTTTCTTTCACTTTTAACATCTATGTATTTTTTTTCTTGTAATGCGTATATTTATTCATTTTTCATTAAATATATACATTCTTCAACAAACTACATTATGGAATGATACGTAGCAACATTTATGTATTAATATGTAGGAACATAAACTAATAATATTCCAGTGTTATGAATATTTTTTCTTCGTAGTTGTACGTCCGTTTTTGCAGTGACGTATAATACTATAATAATACATTTACACATTGTTGTAACTACCGGTGAGAAGTTAGCCATTACTTTTTCAGTTATAGATGGTAGCAACCCTATTAATTTATAAATTCAATAAAGCGCTATTTTACGTATCAAGAATTTTTTCTATTGGATTATACTGTGTTAAAGAAGTACATATTAAGTATTTTAAGCTATATTTTACTGATTTCAATGAAAATTTGAAGTTTATATTAATATTAAATTGTGTGATTTCCACTAATCTTTCAAAGTGGAAAAACACTCTGGTAGGTATATCTTTGGAGGTGTTTTATAAATTGGGCTGTTAAGAGGAAGGGTTGAAGAGCATTTTAAAGCAATAAAATTGCAGTGGCATTTTAAAACAAACAATGACACTTTCTTAAAAAATCGGTTGACGAAATTGGACATGAAGTTTTCAAAGGGGAAAATCTGCCCGTTAGGCCGACCTTTGGGGGTGGTTCTATATTGAGCTATTAAGAGGAATAGCTGAGGGGTATTTTAAAGGGTGTGCGGATTTTATTAACGTTACGTTTTATGAGGGCATACACTTTTTTCTATTTTCTACTGATTCAATATCAAATACAAATACACTAGCTTGAAGTACTGATAGATTGCCATATTTAACACGCGGTTTATAAAAAATGTTATGAGATTGTCAACGTTTGTACACATTGCAATAAAAATATAACAAAAACAAATAATATAACAAATAATAAGTTGTAAGAACATCAATGAGACTAGTTATTATTCAAAACGTATGTTGTATTTTTACTTCTCAAAAGAATGATTTTTTTATTTCTATGGCGACGTTAATTTCCTAAAAACCCAGCCGCCTTAAAGTAAATAACATGAAATAGCAAAAATACGATATTTGCAAGAGTAACGACAAAATCTGAATGTAACAAAATTAGGGAATTCACATGGAAGTACTACGCATGCGTATGACTCAGTATGTGAACACAGGTCTGCTATATAATTTTGAAGACTGTAGCGTACAAGTAGATGTATAACGTGAATAGTGAGTCAAAATTAGTTTTATTTTTTTTCACAAAAAACATTTTCTGTTATATTATAAAATATTTTTCGAAATTATAACAATTAAATTATGAAATAGCGGAAAATTCCATCTAATTCCACATTATAGAATACTCAATTCCGTTATAGTAAAAAATAATAATAATTTTAAATTTGATTAATTACTCTCGTCAGAACAATTTGGAATCTAAGTCCTGCCGAAGTTTTCTTTCATCAGTATATGGTAGTGTAGAACCATGCAGTGGTTGGAAAGGCATATCATCAACATACATTAAGAATAGAAGGGGTCCTAATATAGATCCTTGAGGAACCCCACGTGTGATTTGTTTCTCTTCAGAATATATGTTGATCAACATTTATATTTTTTATCACACTTTTAAATATAAATCGATTATTTTTTTTATGTTTTCCTGTAAATGGTCAGATGTCTGTATAATTTTCTAATAGTTTTGAGAAGATAATTAAAAAAAAAATAGATACCAAAAAATGTAAGTTTAACCTGATAATATTACATTTTTTGGTTACCTGTGGTTCAGTATATGGTAGTGTAGAACCATGCACTATTTGGAAAGGCATATCATCAACATACATTAAGAATAGAAGGGGTCCTAATATAAATCCTTGAGGAACCCCACGTATGATTTGTTTCTCTTCAGAATATATGTTACTGAAGAAAACCATTTGCCTTCTTTTCGTTAAATAGGTCGTTATTATGCTGAAATCAAGCAAGTTACTTGCAGTTATCTCATTATTTTCAAAGCAATTGATTGTGTAGTTCACAAAATCTATAGCGGGTTTTATTGTAGACCTATTTTTTCTGAAATTGTGCATCTGTCAATAGATTGTCATGTTCCTGATAGTTAGTCATATGCTCAAAAAAATATACTAGAAATTTTTCGAGAGTGTAGTCAGAATGCATACGGGTCGGTAGTTGTTCACATCTAACTTGTTTCCTTTTGTATATATTGGAAAACATTTAGCAAGTTTTAAAATATCTGGGAATATTCCAAATTTTATTGATTTAATTAGCAAACGAGTAATTGGATCTATTAGCAAATCTACAACATTTTTTTATTAATTCTAAATTGAAGCCTTATATATATCTACTTGATTTATATTTACGTTTTGAAATTTTATCGCGCATTTTGATCGAAGATATCTTATGGAAGTGAAATGTGCTTCCGCTGGTTGATTACTTTTTAAGTAATGAGCTACATGCTCATTGGTTCATAATTGGGTATTTTTATTGAGTTTATTACCCTTTCTGCGACGCTAGTAAAAAAATTGTTGAACTGTCGAGGCTATTCCGTACGGGAATTGTTAAGTTTAACATGTACGTTATTACTTAATTTAACATTCTATGAATATATCTATTACAAAAGCTGCTTAGACTGTGATGATAAAAATTAACGTACATGTTAAACTCAACGTTTCTCTTACATGATAGCGCCGAATATCTACAATTGGCGTTTTGGCAATTATGCATTTTTGCCTTCACAATGTTCCAGATAGTTTTCGATTTATTAGTAGAGAACATGACTTAGTAACAAAAAATGTAAACGTTTTTACTCAGAATCAAAAAACATTAATTGCAACTTTACTTAAAAATTACTTAAATCACAGAAAATCAGGAAAATTTATAGTATAACATACCATAACATTTTTCGATTTTTTTTGTCCAATAACGTATTATTTACTAGTTGTTTAATTTGTGTTATGTGAAGATATTTTATCACAATTAAAAACACTTTTTATTCCTTACTGAAAATAAAAATGAAGTAAGGAGTATAAAGTGTTTTTGATTGTATTAAATAAAAATGATTTGAAAATAATTAATAAATTATTTTCACATTTAGCTCTGTGACTTTTGGCTTACGTTACGTAAGTACGTTAAACAAATGCACATTAAAACAACTACTTCCCGGGCAAATGCCCACGCCGGACATTGAATTACATAATGTACACCTGCTGTTGCACATCAATAAAATATTGCATAATGCAACACATTTTTGATCCTAGAAAAAATTTAATGTTAAAACAACAAAAGTAACGTTACTTAATATAAGGCCATCTGCAGGCACTTGTTTCGGGATCTATCCCTGTTTTTAATTGTATACGTCTTATTTATTTAATTACAAAAAACACGTATTAAAATTCGTAGCCTTGTTTACCGATCATGAACACGCATTAAAATAAGCCTTGTAACATTTATAGACAATGGCATAATAAGGATGATTTTTTTTCAAAACTCACAGGCTCGTTTAAAAAGCCGACACGCGCTTTATTATTTTTATTCGTTTTTATATTTTCTTCTCTTTCCACCGTTAATGAAATACTATACGATGTACGAGAATAGAATATCCGCACAAACTTGTTACATCGAAATCCAAATGTGGCTCCGTTTAATACACACTTGTTGATAATTAGCATTAAAAAAGGGCACAAGACATCTCAATAACAGAAGCGCCATTCAAGTCTTCGTTTTCAGCACGCGTCGTGAAAAATTGAAACACATGTGCGGCTTCTTTTTTTAATTTCGTGCGATCCAGGTTTTAATTTCGGTAAGGATTCCTTTCCCCGTGGCGGCGATCAATAAGCCAGTGGAGGAATTGCGACCGTGACTTCGTGGCGGGGTAATGAGTGGATGTATTCATTGAGGGGGCGGTTTACCCTTATGCAAGCACGGCTCGTGGGGGAGCGCCGGGAGGGGAGCGATTGATCCTCTTTTATATGGTTTTATTGCGCTCGGGGATGTGCTTTTATTATGACTCTTCGTGGCGACAGATTGCGTTTTCGTGTCGACGAGATGTGTTAATTTCACGGCCAGCTGAGGTCGTGTTTGGGCGGATTATGAAATGGGGTTTACTTAGGTCGTGTTGATTATTATGGGGGTTCAAAATGATATTTCATTGATGCTTTAAAGATTAATTACAAAGTCAACTTTTTTACAAATAAATAATTTCAGCTATTATTTTTTTTAATAAATGATTTGGGTTTTAACTATTTATTCAAAAAAGTTAATAATCGATTAACGAATTATTCGAATTATTATTCAGTAATCGATTTATATTTCGATTTGATAATACACATATTAATGTAAAAAATGACATTTTTTGCAATAGACTATTTGTCTATTTGAGTAAAGTTGGTGCAAGCTATTGTCTGGAAATATTCATCAGTAAGTCGAGATCGAAATTTATTTTTAATGAAATTGATCTTCGAAAATGCTGTTTCACAAATATTTATAGACCCAACATAATAAGTAGTTTCCAGGTTATTTTTATTAATTCTGGGTATTTATTACCACACGCAAATTTTATCCAAAACTCTTCACAAGGAACTTTCGTATGTTTAGGTTTTTTTACCGTATTTTCATGAATAATGATCATTTTCATTTGTAGAGTAGCTTTATTACTTCTGTAAACATTTGCGGCTTCATTGCTTCATTCACATTCAGGATGAAGTGAGTAAATATTGCTGAGGTTTCCGACGAAATTCTAAATTTTCTTGAAATCTGCGAATCTGTTTCCAAATACCGATTTAAGATATTTACTAATAATAAACTCCTTTATTTTCATTTAAGTTTTACACTTAAATTAAATAAAATGAAACAAAGATGTTTCACACATTTGCAGTTATTTAAATTACAATGAAATTAAACATGGAAAAATTGATCAATTTTTTGCAGTTGGAAAAAGGGATTGATAAAATTTTATTGATCATTGCCAGAAATTTTCCTTGTTTAATTTCATTGTAATTTTACACTTAACTAAATAAACTATTATAAATTATGAGTATTTACACCTAATAATATTGACCGACGTCAATTCCGTTGTTACCTATAATTATTTTGTTTAAATTAGAGAAGTGCGTTATAGATAAGATCGAGTTTTCGCGAAAAGATATTTTTTCCCATATATTCCCATATAAGCTTTCCTTGAATTTTAAAGTTCAATTCATTAAATTGCTAAAAATACCCGTTAAGAAAGCAATGGAAGCTACATTTTCATTTTTGCTTAGAAAATTTAGGTAGGCATTGGCTGAAATATGATCACCGTTGAAAAGAAAGTCTTCAAATGTTATAAAATATACTGAAGAATATTTGTAAAACCATTTCATATTATTATGCAACAGTAGATCGTCATACTGTGCATCAACTTCTTTAAGAAAAAAATCATTTCACGATGTTTCAGTGATGATTTGAAGAAAATTTACTATGTTAATAACTTCTTGTATAATCCTCTCACAATTATTATTAAGTTTTCAGCAAAGCAAAATCTGGTGTGTAATACAGTGGTAGAAAATCAAATTTTCATTACATTTTGTATTGGTCTTTTTTCAAGTCTAACTCATTTTTATCGAAATAATATATAACCGCGTTGTTTATGTTTTTCTCAGCTTTTTCCTAATATCGGCAAAACAGCCAACATCTCTTCAACCAAAGTTTCTCTGTTGGTCTAGGTAGCGTACAAAAATAACCAGTTACGCCTTATTAGTCATGTGGCAAGACTCATCCATAGCCAAGGCGTAAGAGTTTGCATTATTTAATTGCCTCTTCACTTCACAATTATTTTCTTCTGACAAAACGTTTGTCTTTCTTGTGTTAGTAGACTCAGATAACCGAATAAATTTTGTTCTCAAAGAAAACATTGCCTGTCTTGAGAGAAAGAAAATATTGCCTTAAAATCAAAAAATGTAACCACAGATGCTATGAGTCTAACATCCGAAATCGAAGAACAGAAGTTCAGATCAAAGAATATTATCATTTATAATGTTCCCGAATCTTTAAAGGCTAATGACAGCAATCGACCGTATCAGGCATAATCCAAAATATCGTCGATAAAAGACCGCTAAAAATATTTCGCTTAGGGAAACGAACTACTGGACCTCGAGTCTTAAAGTAATCCTTCCAGATGAATCTGCTGCAAGACAGATACTAGCTGAATGATAATATTGTCATCCGATCCGATCTAACTCCAACTCAACAAAATTATTTAAAATCTGTTAATTCCGAATTAAATAAGCGCCGTGAAGAAGGAGAAACTAATTTAATAATAAAATATATCCGAGGCGTTCCCACAATTATCGAAAATAAAAACAACATTAAAAAAATAACTTAAACGAATTTTAATAAATCCAGTTTTACATTTTTTTATCAAAACGTTCGTGGCTTAAACACAAAAACACAACAATTCTATAATAGCGTATGCACAAACAATCGTGATATTATTTCTATTACTGAGTCGTGGCTTAAGAGCGGTGTTCATGATGCTGAATTATTCTCTAGCAATTACTGCATATTTGGAAAGGATCGTACAGCTCGCAAAGGTGGAGATGTTTTATTGGCTATTAAAAATAATTTTAAACCAATACAATTAAATGTATCCATTGATATTGACAAAGCTATCTAACTATGTCAGCATCAATAAATAGTTTCATATGTTTAGAAAGAGACCAAGAAACACGGAAAGAAACCTCACCACATTTTTCCTGATCAGTCGCTGAACTACTTATAATAAACTTGCAATTTTAGATTTACATAAGTTACTACCAAATGTATTTTTTTCTGCCAAATATAAGCAGGTAATTAAGCTCCTAAGATAGTCAAGCAAACCAACCAATTAATCGAAGCACGTCCGTCACTCAAAATCATAACAAAACATTGCCGACCTACTTCAAACAGCAACAGATGGACATAAAATATTTAAAACATACTGAAATAATTTCAATAAAAAAAATAATAATTTTGAAATCCAAGAATTTATTGAACTATTTAATAAAACAGAATTTTTTCTGTTAAAAATGAATTAGATTGGTTTTATTAACATTTTAACTGATCTCTTCAATAATATAATAATCAATTATCAATATTTATTTATAATTTATCTATTTAGTTCAATTTTATAGCATAATTTATTTGTTTAATGTCACTGAGATTACCGTTTTTGATATTTCAATTATTTTTTTCATCGCTAGAGTCGGCCACTTGGGTTAATTTTTATTTTGCAGTTTTCGCTACTGATATTAAAATATGTTATATATGTAAAATTGTATTATTCTGTTTATATGTGATTTACAGACATGCTATTTATCTAAATATTTTGAATATTGTTATTATTCTGTATAAAGGTGATTTACCGTAAATAAATGAATTCAATTGAAATATATTTAATGGAAATTTTAAATATCAAGTTTTATTGTAAAAAATATTTTCATGTTTCTCCTGTATAGATTTTACATTTTCCAGTGTATATCTGCTAGAGTATTGAAAATAAAAAAAAAATGAACAAAATAAAATATTTAATTTGATGTAAAATTCAACACGTCAGCAATTAGATTTCTGTTTAGACTTACCCAAAATGGATTGATTGTCTATCAAGGGTGATTTTCCGACCCTTTTTGTGAAGCCAAACATTCAAATCTTCCAAACACTCGTCGGATTTCCTCATTCATTATATTTATTGATTTTGATGGTGATTTTCCATTTCTTTCTGTTGCAGGGAATAACAGTCTTCCAAATACACCTCGGACTTCCTTATTAATTACATTAATTTTCTTCGAAAGTGATCTTTCAGCCCTTTTTTGTAGCGCAAAACATCCACATCTTTCAAATACGCCTTGGAATTCCTGATTTATTATATTTATTACCTTCGAGAGTGATTTTCTGACCCTTTCTATAACGCGCAAATTCTCCAGATTCTAGTATCTTTCAAAAAATGGCCAGCTCTATTTATTTTTAGAATGGGGAGCATCTGATACATTTTAAATTTCAAGTTTTATTGTAAAAAAATATTTTCATGTTTCTCCTGTATAGATTTTACATTGTCTCGTGTATATCTGCTAAAATATTGAAAATAAAAAAAATAAAATATTTAATTTGATATAAAATTCAACACGTTAGCAATTAGATTTCCTTTTAGACTTAGCCAAAGTGGATTCATTGGCTATCAAGGGTGATTTTCCGACCCTTTCTGTAACGCCAAACATCCAAATTTTCCAAACACTCGTCGGATTTCCTCATTCATTGTATCTATTGATTTTGAGGGTGATTTTCCATTTATTTCTGTTGCAGGGAATAACAGTCTTCTAAATACACCTTGGACTTCCTTATTAATTATATTAATTTTCTTCGAAAGTGATCTTTCAGTTTTGTAGCGCAAAACATCCACATGGAGTTTCTGATTTATTATATTTATTACCTTCGATGGTGATTTTCGGACTCTTTCTATAACGCCAAACATCCAAATCTTCCAAACACGCCTCAGACTTCCTTATTCAGTATATTTATTATATTCGAGAATCATTTTACAGCCGTTTCTGTTGCACGAAATAACCGAGTCTTCTAAATACACATCGGACTTCCTCATTCATTATATTTAATGCCTCCGAGAGTGATCTTTCAGTAGTTTCTGTAGTGCAAAACATACAAATCTTCTAAATCCGCCTCGGACTTTCTCATATTCATTATATTTATTGCCTTTGAAGGTGATTTTCCAGGCTTTTCTGTAGCACGAAATATCCAAATACGCCTTGGACTTTCTCATTCGACCTAAGTTTCATTTTCTGGAGCCTCGACTTAAGGTTTGGAAAAAGATAAAAGTAGCTGGGAACCCCATGGATCCCAGCTACTTTTATCTTTTTCCAAACCTTAAGTAGAAGCTCTAGGAAATGAAATTTAGGTCGAGCGACCAATTCGAATTATAATTAATTCAATTTGTCCAAAGACGTTTTTGCGTCAATCAGTTTTTCTAAGAACGCTTCATAATATTCGTCTGTAACTTTTTTTTTCTTCTGTAAGTAGTTGGTGAAGATTTGTCCATGTACATTCCTAAAAACCGAAGGCCAAAACATTAGCTGCCTGTTGTTGGCCTTTTTGGTCTGCTTTCCACTCACTTTGCGACTGCTTATTCAACTTAGGATGATATTATAATGGATTGTTGAAGTAATTGCGTCAACAAATTTGTAAACTTAGCTGCAGCCCATAATTTTTTTTATCGAAATTACAGTATTTTCAAATACAAGCTTATAGCTTTAGTTTAGATTACAAGAACATATTTCAATTTTAGCTTTTGTAGTTTGAAAATACGCAAGTTCCCAGTATCATTTTCTACCACCAAATTATAGATTGTAGACTGCAGTTTCAACTACTGGTTTCTAGCAGCAATTTAGTCTACAAGAATATGGCTAATAGGCTATTGTTTTACATATAAGCTTACAAACTGCAGGCTCTGCTTTAAAGTACATTATTCTTACTTTAGATTAGACTATAAGAATATGGTCAATGTGCTGCTGTCTCACTTAAATCCATGTAGTCTGAAGTCTCTGACTAAGTAGTAGCAATTATGACCGGTTGACCAGTTTGTAAACTTGTAGGCTTGTTTCTAGCATATTGTATAATTTTTTCTCATTTATCACTTAGTAAAACATATTTAATAACTGTTTGTTATAATGTTTCTAGCAGCCAAATAATTGAATAATTGCGTCTATCTAATAACGGTGCATAATGCTCTTCTGTAATTGTTCTTCGCTTCTCCACATTTTCCTAAAACCGCGCATCCCTAAAATGCGAAGGCCAAAATGTTCCCTTTTTTTCTTTAGTTAGCCTTTCAGCCACACTGCGCCTGCCTACTGAATTTTATTCCATACAAGGAACAGAATTATTTACATTATATGATTTTGTTATTATACATAAAACATGATTATCTTGTTCTAGAATTGGCTATTGACGAGAGGTCTTTCGGCCTATCATTGTCTAGTCATGCGTCATGATCGCTAACATCACTATCAGCCAAGAATGTTCTTCGTCTGAAGAAGCTAAGCATAATAATTGTAGTGAAATTAAATATAAAGAGATGAAAATTACAAATATTTTATCTATTATTAATTCATTAAAATAAAGTAAATGTGTTTTTATTATTATGTGTTATATTCTCCACAATAAGCTCATAAAATTTTTGAAAATTCAATTAAATAAAAACACAACAGTATTTTAGTTTCACTGTTTTTTTTTTATTGTAGAAATACTCCTACAATTGTTTCGCCAACGCAGTGACATCATCAATAAAAATGTGTTTTTATTATTATCTGTTATATTCTCCACAATAAGCTACTAAAATTTCTGAAAATTCAATTAAATAAAAACACAACAATATTTTAGTTTCACTGTTTTTTTTTTATTATTGTAGAAATACTGCTACAATTGTTTCGCCAACACAGTGACATCATCAATAAAAATACTGCAAATAAAATACTATTGTGTTTTATTTAATTATAAAAATTTGTTTTAACACATGTATTTCTATTAATTTGTACAATAAAGTATACAGTATTAAACAATCACCGCAACTGCAACCGTTCTTGATCTTGAAATCGAACGGCTGTCATTACACGCAAGACATTCGCTACCATTCAGACAGCCACCATTTGTCTATTAGATATTTTTAGATAACGTCGCTGATTGCCGCTATAAATATTCAGGCCGTTTACACGGCTGTATTTCTTTCTTTCTGATCTATCCGGCCGATCGTGGGTGCGGCTGATCACTTTTCCAATGTCGCCCCGACTTTTATTAAGTAACGCATTACACTATTAATTACACGGTGATATTTCACTTTCTCGATACTTTGAACTGTATCGAATGTCTTGTTTCGTATGACGGTATCTATTCATTAAATTCGTTATATTTATTATACATAATGTATTAAATCTGAATGTGTAATTAGAATCTTTAACTAAACGATTTTTTTTTTGGTATTATTTACATTTTCGTGCTTAAATCTTACTTCTTTAACGATGTCACTTGATTCCGGATTTCATTTAATTACAATTGAGGATTAGGTTTAAAGGATGTATATACAGAGAGATTTTTTTATCAGTATACATTTCCCCTATGTATACCTGCAAAATACGCGAGTCAAATACATTAATGTATGTGTATTTAGTTGCCTATAACACGCAACTGAACACACATATGCCAAATAGTCAACTAAACATACACACATTAATAGGATCAATGCGTTTGACTCGCGTTTTTTGCAGGTATACACTTCTCCTAATGTATACTGATAAAAAAACCTCTCTGTATATATATATATATATATATATATATATATATATATATTGCAATATATATATATATATAAATCTTTATTGGCAGATTATTTTTAACAAAGTAATAATAATAAATAAATACAATAAATAACAATAAATAAAAATAAATTCTTCTGCCAATTGGCTATCGACCGTTGGTCTTTCCGCCATTAAAGGATGTATTTTTTAAATAATAATAATCTATATTAAATATACAAATAAAGTACAATGAAAATAAACAAGGAAAATTTTTTGGCAATGATCAATAAAATTCGATCATTCCCTTTTTCCAACTGCAAAAAATACTTTTTCAATTTTCAATTTACTTTACTAACGGAATCTCCATTTCCAAATTACAATTATAATTACATATTAAAAATTTTATAAGAACAGTGTGACGCTACTTACACTGTAAGTTTTACAAACATCTATTGAAACAACTACTTCCCGAGCATTTACCCCGCCGGACAAAAAAAAGGGATTGATCGAATTTTATTGATCATTGCCAAAAAATTTCCTTGTTTAATTTCATTGTAATTTAAATAGCTGCAAATGTGCGAATTATCTTTGTTTCATTTCACTTTATTTAATTACAAATAAAGTGTTGACAAGGCTGGGGTGGGAAAAACAGAGGAGACGTCCAACATGTTGAAAAAAAAAAGAAAAGAAATGAATGAATGAAGTACTTAAGTTCTGTTATAAAGTAAAGTTGTGGTGTTAAGTAATGCCAATAAAAGTTGTTGTTTTTTATTAAATGTACAAAAAGATGATCACTGTCTCTCCACATCCATTAATTCCTCCTTTACTCATTTTCAGCTCTACGAACTATGAATATTCGCCTGGTGGTTGATTCAATAATGGAATTCACATGATTTGATCTTGTAGTTCGATCCATAAGGCTGTCGTTTAAAAAATCATTCTACGAGGTATATATTCGAAATTGCTATTTGTCCAGTAAAAGGATATCAAATTGTTTTTACTTAAAAAAATAATTATAATTAATTACAAAACGGTTTTATATTGAATTTCATTAACTTTGATTAACATTTTCTTGCTTATATTAACCAAGCAAATAAAACCCGACACCCGATTAATCAACAATAACGTTTCGCGAATAACTCAAGCAACACGATACGGCGATAAATCCCCGATGTCTGGTCAACAAAAAAAAAAAAACGAAAAACACGAAACGCAACACCGGCTGTATAATTTGTCAGCTCATTTCAATTATTTCCTAGCTGTGTGCATAAATAAATTCGAATGGCGCGCATTAAGCAAATCAGTATCCACCCCAACTGAAGCGGGAAGGAAATGAAATGGTGTTTTAGTTGGAAACGTGGCTTCCATTAGCGTGATTGGGTTATGTCCTGGGGCGTCGTCCTTTGAGTGACTCACGGATAAAGGCACCGTGAAAGATTGATTGGAAGCCGTTTTCTTTTTGTGCCGATTATTTATTACCTTCTCGCCGAAATGAGATATCATAGATGTACTTTCCATGCGAGGCCGTCTGTTTCTGGTTAGTTCGTACTAATTATAGATCCTTGTAGAAAAGAGTTTCGCGACGGGTTTAAATTAATCATTATTAATTGGTACTGTTCGAATGAATGAAAAATACTCGAATAAATCAAAAGTTCTGAATGAATTGAAAGACTTCGGATATTCATTGCGCTACAGATAATTTCGATTAAGTTTAAAAGCCACAAAATATCAATATCTTCATCATAAAACCTGGAATACACTGGTCATTTCGGTCTTTCGAACCTTATGAGAAATCCAATGATAGATGATGGTAAATGAGAATTTATTAAATGTATTGTGTTTCCTAGTATCATAAAAAGGATGAGGCATTCCTCAAGGATCCCCTCTTTCTCGCATTTTGTATAATTTTTTTGACCCACTATATATAAATCCTTCAATATATATGCCTTTAAAATTATATAGATAACTACTAAAATGCGTATTATAAATATATGGCGAACTTTTTATAAGACACACCATATATAAATCCTTCAGCACTTATTTCTTTAAAAAGATTCTACACTTAATTGTGTGTTTGAAAAAAATGACAAATTCTTTATACGTAGTAAACTATACGTACTTTATACGTAGATAACTAAATTCTTTACACTACGTATAAAGTAACTAAATTCTTTATACTACGTATAAAGAATTTAGTTATCTTTATAATTTTAAATATATATATACAGAGAGCTTTTTTTATCAGTTTACATTTCCCCTATGTATACCTGCAAAATACGTGAGGCAACACATTGATGTATGTGTTTAGTTGTCTATAACACGCAACTAAACATACATATGCCAAATAAATCAATTGTGCTAGACTTCAAATTATGTTCAATGCGTTTGACTCCTGTTTTTAGCAGGTATACATTAGGCGAACTGTATACCTGCAAAAAAACCAAGTCAAACGCATTGAGCCGAATAATGTGTGTTGCCTATACACACAACTAAACGTCAAACGCTAAACTTCAAAATGTGTGAAATATTTGATCGAAAATGTATACAAATGAAGAAAAAGTCGAATTTCAAGCGTGTGTTACAATTCCAACAGAACTAGAGGTAGATAAGACATGTTTTAAATGAATCCAAAGTGGCCGAATACCTCAGTTAGGATAATTCTAAAAATAATTAAACTAAAACATTTTCTTTGGAAAACGCAACGAAATAAATCATGACTAACACTGCATGCGTTACCCTCACAAGCAATTTCCTTTTTTATCAAAAATACGTCACTTATTATTATGGAGAAATTACAGGTAAAAAATATAAAGAGATTTTATTAAGACAATTTGAAAGAAAAGTAACAGTGAAGAACAATAAACTTGAAATAAATAATTAGAATAAATACTATAAATGACCACCACAAACTGCAAGATATTAACTCAAACGATAGTGAAAGTTCTTCCACATTGTGCATTTCGATATTGTCATAAACAAAATAGAAAATTGTTAAATTGTTTTTTTTTTTAATTATCCTAGTTAAAGGAATTGATTGTTCGGGTTGCATATTATAGGCAACACATACATCAATGCGTTTGACTTGGGTATTTTACATGTATACATAAGGGATATGTATACTGTTAAAAAAACCTCTCTGTATATATATGCTTAAGGATTTATATATAGTGGGAAGGGATAATAAAAATCACGGACAAACAAATTATACAACATGGGAGAAAGAGGGGATCCTTGAGGAAGACCTTGTTGAGGTATTAGAAATATTAATATTGTAATTATGTTACGTGAAATGTTTCATAATAACTTAATAGAAGATTTTATACATATATTTATTTATATTATTCCAATCACAATAAACTACTCTGAACGTTTTGTAACACCAACAAATCCACACCATCCTCACTCTTCTTCTTAAAATCCTTAACATCGTACTGAACACCCTGGCTGGTACTGCTACTACTACTAACAACAACCTCAATAGTAGGCAGCTTATTCATCAACTTATGCCGCAGCAGCTGAATTACCTCACCCTTAAATTCCAAACACTGCAAATGCTCCAACTTCTTCATACTAGGCAGCAAGCTTTTCAGAAACAAAAAGTCCGGATCGCTTTCCTCTTGTTGCCTCTCCGCC
This sequence comes from Philonthus spinipes, assembly GCA_963082785.1. NCBI lineage: Eukaryota > Metazoa > Arthropoda > Insecta > Coleoptera > Staphylinidae > Philonthus > Philonthus spinipes. The sequence continues at coordinate 8,690,433 of OY720314.1, forward strand.
TGGTTAAACGTAATCATCTCCGTGAAATCCTCATCCCGAAAACTATGCTTCCTCTTCTTCGGCTCCCTCTCCTTTCCTCCCTGCGACAACCTCTGCAAATGCAACGTATCGATGTAATCCTCATCGTGCAGAGCTTGCTTTTTCTGCGAACCCTGCTCGCAAACCGCGTGCTCCGGTAGATAATCAAAATCCTCCGTCGTATCACTGTAGCTGGTCAAGTTGTTGATCGCGTAGAGTCTGTCGTTGTCAGTCAGTTCGAAATCGCTGAACTCGTCTTTGATTTGTTGGGATTCGGAGCTTTCGAAGGACGCGGAGCTGTCTTCGCCTTTTCGATTTTTGATTGATTGTTTGTATTGGAGGCTTTCGTCTAGGAAGGAGAGTTGGGCGTAGTAGGGCCACGTGGTTTTTACGTTCGAGGCGATTTTGCGTTTTTCGCGCATGTAGTTGCTCCGGAGGTTCTGCCATTTTAATTTGACTTCCGCAACTAGAAGAAATAACAAAAAAATATGTTTAGTTACAAAAAATGAATATTTGAATATTATATAAATGAATTCGGTGATATAATGAATAAAACTTAAGAGTTTTAAACATTATTTAATATTATTTTTATTTGCTGCCATTTTTCAATCATACTTATTTTTTAAGTGATTTTTTTGTTGTTGAGAGCTTTTATTCCATCAAGTGCTCAAATTCTTTTCTTTTTTCTGTGTAGTTAAGAATTTCTATGTTCCATTTTTTTATGGTTTTATTTTATCATTAATTTTTACCGTCATTTTCAATTTTTCTGATGCCATATCAGTGGTTTGTATCGGCTTCAGCACCTCTAGAATATCTGACGTCGCGAATGACACATTCGCTATTATGTTTAATGAAAATATGATCTATTTGATTATAGTATCTTTGACCTAGAGAAACTCACATGATTTTGTACTGTGTTTTGTGTTTAAACTTAGTACTCATAATTTTTGTTCACATATTGATGACTAAATTGCAGAGTTGTAGCTCGTTATTGTTTGTTTTCTCATGCACTGTGTTTTTCCAAGTCACCGATTTTAGGTATTCCTTTGAAGTCTCCCATGATTAATTAATGTGTCCTATTTAGATATTTGTGCATATTTTTCATCAATTACATTGGATAATTATTTTTTTATGTTTCCTTCAGCCAATTCCGTCCGTGCATTTATGTTTATTATTGTACTTCATGAAATAGAGTTTCAATGAATTCCCACAATAAGCTTCTTCCAAAATGATCTTTTTTACTTTATGAAACAAGTGAATTCTCACGACGATCTATTTCTTCTCATGTTTTAATAAATTCCCACAATTCTCCTGGAAGAAGGAATCTCTTTTACCCCGTGGAACAGAGTTTCAATAAATTCCCACAATGAGCTTCCTCCGTGAGGGTCTTTTCTTTTTTACCTCGTGGAGCAGAATTTCAGTAAATTCCCACAATGAGCTTCCTCCAGGATAATCTCTTTTACTTCATGAAACAGAGTTTCAATGAAATCACACAATAAGTTTTCTCCGCGAGGATCTATTTTACCTCGTGGAACAGAGTTTAAATAAATTTCTACAATGAGCTTCTTCCAGAAGATTTACTTCATGGAACACAGTTTCAGTGAATTCCCACGACGATCTATTTCATCTCATGGAACAATTTTAATATATTCCCACAATTCTTCTGGAAGAAGGAATCTCTTTTACTTCGTGGAATTTCAGTAAATTCCCAGAATGAGCTTCCTCCAGGAGAATCTCTTTTACTTCATGAAACAGAGTTTCAATGAAATCACACAATAAGTTTTCTCTGCAAGGATCTCTTACCTCACAGAACAGAGTTTAAATAAATTTCTACAATGAGCTTCTTCCAGAAGATTTACTTCATGGAACACAGTTTCAGTGAATTCCCACGACGATCTATTTCATCTCATGGAACAATTTTAATAAATTCCCACAATTCTTCTGGAAGAAGGAATCTCTTTTACCTCGTGGAGTTTCAATAAATTCCTACAATGAGCTTCCTCCATGAGGATCTTTTCTTTTTTACCTCGTGGAGCAGAATTTCAGTAAATTCCCACAATGAGCTCCCTCCAGGAGAATCTCTTTTACTTCATGAAACAGAGTTTCAATGAATTCACACAATAATTTTTCTCTGCGAGGATCTCTTTTACCTCGTGAAACAGAGTTTAAATAAATTTTCACAATGAGCTTCTTCCAGAATGATCTCTCTTTTACTTCATGGAACAAAGTTTCAGTGAATTCCCATGAGATGAAAATATCGTGTAACAGTTTTAATAAATTCCTACAATGAGCTTCCTCCAGAAGAATCCCTTTTATCTCGTGGAACAGAGGTTCAATAAATTCCCATAATGAGCTTCCTCCAGAAGAATCTCTTTTACCTCGTTGAACAGAGTTTTAATAAATTCCCACAATGAGCTTCCTCCAGAAGAATCTCTTTTACCTCGTGGAACAGAGTTTTAATAAATTCCCACATTGAGCTTCGTCCAGAAGGATCTACCTCGTGTAACAGAATTTCAGTGAATTCCCACCATGACCTTCTTCCACGAGGATCTCTTTAACCATATGTAACAGTTTTAATAAATTCCCAAAATGAGCTTCCTCCAGAAGAATCTCTTTTACTTCATGAAACAGAGTTTCAATAAATTTTCGCAATGAGCTTCTAACAGATCGATATCTTTTACCTCGAAAAACAGAGTTTCAATAAATTGCTACAATAAGCTTCTTCCAGGACGATCTTTTTTCTTCTTAAAACAGAGTTTCAATAAATTCCTAAAATGAGCTTCCTCCATTATGAAAAGAGATACTCGTGGAGGATGTTGATTGTGGGCATTTATAGATTTTAGTGTAATACAAATGAAATAAAATTAAAAAAGAACAACAAATAGACAACCCACTGAAGTGTGCTCAGTATTATTAGGTATTGTTTCATTTTGTTAGAGCGTTGCTAAAACGTTATTTTTTTAATCCTCGCTACTACGTACAAGCAGTACCTAAAATGTTCATCTTTTACCTTTTATGATCTTCTGTAAGTTGGTTCGGAATACTTATAATTATTTAAGTAAAAAATATTGTCCTTTCTTCTACTATTTTATTGAACGAAATAATTAACCTTCAATCTTGATTTTTTGTTTGTGGTACGATTCATTTCTAATTAATATATATTTTTTTTAATTTAATTAAACTTATTTATTTCTAATTATCTTCATTTTTTAATACATTTAGCTCATAAAGATTTAAATTTATAAATATTGTAAATATTTTAATAATTTTAGGAAAACAAATAATTGTATCGCAATAATGATGCTTTACAATTATTTGTTTTTCTAAAAATTTTCTGGTTTATGTAAGAAATTAGCATACATACAGCTCATAAAAAGCCAACAATTAAATTATTTATCATTATAAACGTTAATTTATATTTAGAAATAATGTAATTCAAATAGAAACAATCTTTATAAGAATTACATATTTTCTAAATGAAGAAATTATTTCTTTACCTTTTGCGTGGTTTCAAAAACGCGCACGCACTTGCATTTCAGCAAAATTCCTTACATTCTCCCCACCAGTATTCCTCACCTCCCTTACCTTGTGAGAAGTTTTTCAAAATAGAAAAATATAAACAGTTGTATTCACTTTACTTGAGAGGTTTTATTATACATGTACATTTCGGATACTAAGTAAGTAAATTGAATACAACTGTTTTTATTTTTCTATTCCTTACCTTTCATATCCATCTTCGTCCCTATAATACTCCAAATATTCGCCAAATACTCCTTGTTGCGGTGCTGCGCATCCCTGAGATCATAAATCGCCGGCTCTTCCTTAACCAATGCGATCAGTTTATTAATAACGTCCATTGTTGCGTAATTATCGGCGCGACTGGACGGACGGGCGAGAATTTCAGGCCGGCGTATTCATCAGCCGCGACGTGACTGTCTCGAAATAGATTGGACGTGACTCATGAACTGAATTAGTTTAAGCGCTCCAGTCCACGTGGTTCCCCATTCGCTCAACAGATGGTGGCAGTATTAATTACGCGTTGATTAATGTTTGTTTCGGTTTATTACAGCTCTTATCGCGTTTTGTTCTAGTTTTTATGTTTGTTTATTTACTATTCGTGTTTATTAATAACAAGTAGTATGTAATAAGGTCAGTTTTAAACTTATATCTTCAAATTTGTTTCTTTTTAATGTTATTTATTATACGTAAATTTTGATATATTCTAATTGCATTACAATTATTTGTTTAATTAAAGTTCTGGCTTATACAAAAAAAAAGTAGCATATATGGAAAGAAAACAACAATTGCATTTCAGTCGCATTTCTTGTTGTTTTCGTTCTACAATTTTTATGATGACTCGCAGGAAACTCTGGGAGCTTGGTTGGGAAGTTTTTATGCATCCCCCATATAGTTCGGACTTGGCAGCAAGCGATTACCATCCTCTTTCTTGCATTCAAAATTGTCGTAATGATAAAAAAATTGGTATTAAAAGAATATTTTGAAAATAGGTTACTAGAGTTTTTCGCCATTAGGGACCAAGAAAAATGGAAATATCCTCAAAATTACAAATTAAAAATCAAAATGACTAACTGTTGATTTGGGCAACTTAAATCAATTAATTATTTTATTGTTGTTTTGTTATTGTCTAAGTCATTTTGATTTGGAATTTGTATTTTTGAGGATATGGGGGTTTCCATCTATAGTCCATATGTATTTACAGTTGTGATTTCGCTTTATTTATCTTGTTTAAAAAAAATACAACTAGTTTCTGTGTTCAATTTTTCCTTTTATGATACAACAAGTGAATGTAGTTGAGCAGAAATTTAGTTTATGTTGAGTTTAGTTTTATAATTTTAGGACTTAGTTAATTTTGTTCGTCTTTTCTATATGCTGATATTATTGTATCATCATAGAAACAACATAATATCAACACATAGAATTTATAAAGAAAGTCAGTCTTAAAATTGTATAATTAAGTTCAACAGAAACAAAAGTTAATACACTGGAGCTCAAAAGTAATGCAACACCCAGAAAGAAAAATGTTTAAGCCCACATCTTTCATACCGACAATGCGACCCTTTTGAAAATCACTTAATTGATGAAATATAATTCTAGGCATTTTATCAAGTTTTTTTATTTGTTGCTGGATTAAACCACATATAAGGGGTGCTGCAACACTTTTGTGCTCCAGTATGTATCTATCTAGTCCTATATAATGTGGTAAGTTTGGAGAATTTTATTAATTGGTGAATTAAAATACAAATTTGTAACTCTCCGCTTTCATATGAACACGTTAACACTTCTACTGCCACATCGCGTTACATATATGTTAATAAGAGGAAGAATATTAGAGTCGTTAATCTCTCCATGCAATAATTGATACAGCCATCTAATGGAACGTCTCTTTCTAATTCATGCTAAAAATATTAACTCGAACATAGACAAAGAGTATTCGTATGTTGCAGTATCATCCGGATAGGTTGTAAAGGTTTTCTAATAAAGAAAATTGATAAATTTATTTTGGATATATTCCTAAGAGTTGGAACGGATAATACATAATGGTGACCATAAAACTGCGCAATATTCCACTTTGAAACGAATGTAGGCGGAATATAATTTTAAAAGAGTCTATGGATTTTTAAATGAATTAGTTGACCGCTATATAAAACCAGTTTCATTTGTTACATTATAGTAACACGGAATAAAAGTTACTTCCTGATCAAACACACTCAAATAACAAATGTGGTTAACTTTTACTATAGAAACATTATCTGTAGTGTAGTCGAACATGATCGGCTGTGTTGTATGATAGGATTACGTATATTTACACTTGGATATTGTTAAGTATAAGTTATTGGCGCCCATTGATTGTAGAGTGGCTGAGGGGTGTACCTCGAGACTCAAGGATTAGCTTTAAACCATTGCAAGAATAACATCCTGCTGTAAATTATAAATTAGTGTAAAATAAACGTAAACCCACCATCAGCGTTTACCGATATTTAATAAGACACCAAGATTTTATTTTATTTAGATCATCCTGAAGCACTTTACAATCATCTATACATTTTATGTTATAGACAATTTTTATATGATCAGCTTAAATTAGTGTACCAGAATTAATTTTATCGTTCACGAACAATAAAAACAACAATGGCTCTAGTTAGAAACCTTGCGGCAAAAAGTTAACTTCCTATCCAAACAAATAAATTTTGAATAATTGAAATACAAAAAATATCGAAATGAATTTTTGTATTTCAATTAACTTAATGCCGCAAGATTCCTATATAACAAACTAAACTGAATTAAAAAAAATGCGAATTAAAATAAATCTTAAAATTGTGGAAAGAAAACAACAAGAAAGTCGTATTTCGTGTTGTTTTCGTTCCACAATTTTAAGATATATATTAATTCGCGTTTTTTATGTATTTTAACAATATTAATAAACACAGAATTGTGAAAGGAATGCTTAGAAACATAACTGAATTTAAAAATAATAAATAGAGAATTTAAACAAATCCACAAATTCATTTTCTTTATTTGGAAAGGATGAACTAACGAATAGATATAAATTAAATAAAAACGATTGATGGAACAAAAAATCAACAAAATCATTTTCTTTATTTGGAAAAGATGAAGTAAAGAATAGATATAAATTAAATAAAAACGATTGATGGAACACAAAATCCCACACAAACACACGATTTAAAAGGAATGGAGACAAGAAAAATAAGTCGACTAATTTTGATATTTGCGTACAGTCAGTCATTCAGGCAGCGAAGCGAGTTGGTCAATGGGCGTTTTGGGCCCACGGTGTTTCATAATTCGCTGGCAGCTGTCACCGCGGCCGTTTATTTAATCATTCACCATTTATTGCTACATTAAAATGACGCGTTTTATTTATTGGCTGGAACATAATTCATTTTTATTCCGCGAACGCTACCGTCCGAGAGTTTCCATAATAACTGGCATCTCATTTTAAAAGGTAAGGAAGAATGATTAAGTGTTTTAATTTTTTATTTAAATATTAATTTAATTAATTATAATTTTTATATGATATATATCGAGCGTATAGCAAAAGTCGACGACGAAGTTGGCGTTGGAAGTCTCGAGTCATGTCTGTACTAAGATCACACGCGTGAAATGTCAACATGACAACCAGTACTTTACGCGTGCGTGTGTGATTTTAGTTCAGACATGACTTTAGATTTCCAATGCCAACTTCTTCGTCGATTTTTGTTATACGCTCAATATAAGAATTAATATTAAAAAAATAAATTGAAAAATTATAAATTCCACAAATTGGCTATCTACCACTGTTCTTTCAGCCTATCTCTGTACAGTCTATGTCATTTCTTTAAAAGTCATGATCTCTAACGTCACTATCAATGTCCGGATAATTAGACGCCATGAATTGATAGATGGTTGATTTAGGTGTTCTATATCTGGAAGAAATTGCCAGGTCTTAGAAAGAGACTTAATGATATCGAGAATGGGATTTTAGGTATGAGATTTGAAGGCGTTCTTTAATGGCTGGGATTTTACAAGCGTCATACAGGAGAGTGTTAGAGGGATTGTGTAGAGGATTATTCAAGTGTCTAAGTTTGGTCAGCTACGAGTGCTGATATTTCCACAAGTTCTAAGTTTTAAAGGACTGTTAGATGAGGATTGTGGTGAAGGATAAGCTGGAGTCGACATGTCATATTATAAATATGAACAGCAGTTTTTTATGCATATATGTAAGAGCTCTAAATATCGAGCCCTGCTTATTAAATTAGTTTTCAGGTATTGTGAGTATGGTTTAAATAATAGTTTGGGGTTTAGTGTGATTCTTAAATTGTGGGGCTGGGAAAACAGGATGGTTATCGATGGTGAGAATTTGTTAGGGATTGGAAAGGATTAATAATTGTGTTTTGCTTGGGTTTATCGATATTCGCCATTTCCAAAACATGTCTGTAGTGTGTCTTATAGCTCCTGCAGGGTGCTTAATGCTTGTAGGAGGGTAGAACCATGCGTAATTATGCGTGTTATCAGCATATTAAAGTGGGTGGAAGGATCTATGTATAAAGGATCAGGATGATAAACAAAAATATATCTACAAAATAAATTGTTTAACACTGAGACTTTCCGCGCATTCATCCAAAGTGATGGGCAAAATCGATTATTTTCTATTATAGAAAATAAATGTTAAGACCATGAAAACTTCCTATCAAATAAATAATAAGTATATCTTTCTCATTATATTTTGTCATACTCCAGATATATTGTCATATTCTGGAAATATACTTTTCTTTGAATTGGTTTGCAAAGCAATTATGATTCGTTTTTCCTCTAGTTAAACATAATCAAAGCAGTTTTGAGTATTGCGTTTTCAAGACGAATTAACTTTACATGCTCATGTCTCTCAATTTGAATGAAAGTTATTTCTGTTGTCATCAAATTTAATTCAACAATTTAAAATAAAGAACGATTGAAAGAGTTCAAAAAAAGTAATGTATGAAATTTCTAATTGAAAACTTAAAGTTCCCAGTTTCCCGAAATTCCACACGGCGTGTTTCGAAATGTTGCGCCAATGAGAGAGCATTTGAAATTAAAAATATAATATAAAAGAGTATTCATTTACTTGGTAACAGATATTTTTATTAAATAACAAGATTTTGTAAACAATTTTCTACGAATTGGAAAAAAAAATCAATGAACAATATTAAATTAAATAAAAATGATTTGAAAATAATTAATAAATTATTTCCACATTTAAATACTCTTTTCTATTTATTAAGAATAATATTAAGATATAATTTAAATTAATTAAAAATAAGTAGAAAAGACACACCTCTGTTGATTTGTATAAAGTGAATTTGAAGCACTGGATGGAGATTTGACATCACATGTCTATGTGGTGTAGTTGGTAATACACTCTATTCCACTTATATTTAATTAGTTTTAATAATATCTCAATGTTGTTCATTGAAATTTCTTCAATTCATAGATATAAATATAACTTAAAAATAAATATCAATTTATTTAACAATTATTTTTTCTTTCATTGCTGTGAAATTTGATTTACGTTACATATTTGTCCGAGAAGTAGGTCTTTTAATGTACATTTGTTTTAAAGTACTTATGTAGCATAAGTAAAAATGCCACAGCAACAAAAGAAAAAATAGTTGATTAAAATTTATTTATGTATTTGTAAATTCGTTTTATTTGTTTATTAAAAAATTGTATGTATCATATTTTTTCTCTTTTTAAAAAATGAATGAAAGAAAGGGTATTGGGTTGAAATATGGATAACGTTAACATTTGGACTTGATAGATGGAAAAATAATGATCTATCTGTAAAGACTGAAATATATGCATATATCAGGAAACTGCAAAACTGCGTGAATCAACTACTTCTTAGGATACCGAAAATATAATCATGGAAAATAAAATATAAAATCCTATTATATGTAATTAAAAGATTTATTTTATCGAAACGAATTTGGTAGTGGTAACATTTTTCTTCTCTTTCCGGGAATGGATCAGGAATGATCACTTAAGGTCCCTTCCCGGGCGATTGTGAATCGATTCATGTAAATCTTATAACTCATCTTTCGCGTTTTTGTTCCGCTCTCGTTCCCGGGCGACTGTGAATCGGCCCATTATCGGGGCTATTTCGTCCGGGAAATGTTAAGTTAACGTGTACGTTATTATTTAACTTCACATTCTGTGTATATACAGTGCGAGAGTAAGGTCTGAAACTATCGCAATAATCTTTTAGTAAATGTTTTTGACAAAAAAAAAAACTCGAATAGTCATTTTTATCTTAAATGAGACATATCTTTTTGTAATTGTTCTTAACGATCGTCTTTTGTTTTTGAAATATGACGTAAGCAATATTTTTTTTTAATGGAAATTCTATTTATTATGCTGTATTTGGAAATTCATTCTAAGACCAAATAATAATAGAAAGCTGAATTTTCCGAAACTGCAGTTACAAGTAAAAAGAAAGTGTTGTACTAAATAAAGTTTAAAAGTATTTTTCTTTAAAAAATATATGTATTCAATGACCCTTTCTACCTATAGGGTGTTCGTTAATACTTTTTCTTAATAACTGAAAATCATTAACATCCAGCCCAATTCGATTATACTAACATGAAACGGGAATCACACGAACGCCACTCATAATTCATAATTGAATAAGTCCTGTCAATTTAGTAATCGCATTTATGAATAATGTAAGCCCCGTAATCAGACGCGTGCGTCTATTATCCGTTCCTGATCGCGTTACGTCCGAAGGACGATCCTTGGAGAAATCAGCGCCCTCTTTTCCACGAGCAGGGCGTTCTCTTTTCCATGCAATAGGGATCGTGTGTGCACGCACCCCCAGCGCTTTCAGTATGTACCAACTGAAAACGCCGTCAGTCAATTTCGAATTGACTATTTAATATTTGAACAGGGCAAATAGATTTCACCCTCGCACGGAAGCGCCCTTTAAAAGGTCCGCGAGCGCAGTACGGGAATACGGAATGGGCTTGAAAAATTTAGAAGCGAAAACGTGGGTTGATATCGAAATGTTATTGCAACAGTAAAAGATGAGCGAGGCTTTAAATAAATGACGAACTTGTTTTTTATGTATTTAAAATTGTTTTTTTACATACGTTCAAGAAAAATTCAGTCCATACTAAGTCTAGGCGATGCCGCTGTTCTTGCGGCATTGCAATTAGTGGCTACTGTAAACCGTGTTTCCAGACTTTAAATTCTGATTTTTTTTAAAGCTTAAATAAAAATGATTTGAAAATAATTAATAAATTATTTTCACATTTAGCTCTGTGATTTTTGACTTACGCTACGTAAGTACGTTAAACAAATGCACATTAAAACAACTACTTCTCGGGCAAATACCCACGCCGGGCATTGAATTACATAATGTACACCTGCTGTTGCACATTAATTTAATTAATTTATTTTAACATCTTTAAATCATGTAAGGCATAGCTGTACTGACGAGGGATAGATCCCGAAACACGTGTCTACGGATGGCCTTATATTAAGTAACGTTCCTTTTATTGTTTTTGCATTAAAAAAGAATTTTTCTCGGATAAAAATTTGTTGCATTATGCAATATTTTATTGACGTGCAACAGCAGGTGTACATTATGTAATTCAATGTCAGGCGTGGGTATTTGCCCGGGAAGTAGTTGTTTTAATGTGCATTTGTTTAACGTACTTACGTAACGTAAGTCAAAAGTCACAGAGCTAAATGTGAAAAAAATTTATTAATTATTTTCAAATCATTTTTATTTAATATATTTAAATAACTGTGACCAAGTGAATGAATAATACTCTTTTCTATTTTTTTTAAAGCTTTCTACTATAATAATAGTTTATATCATAAAAATGGCCTTGGGTCACGATAACGGTATTTCGATATCTTTTAAATAAATATGTGTGTGGCACCATCAAAATACAACACCCTGTACATACAATTAATTAATTTCTGAGATAATTATCCACCGTTATTTATATTAATAAATAATTTCGTTCTACATAACCGTTTATCGAAACCATAAATTATGTTATAATTTTCGCAAATTATGTTAAATCGCAGCGATTAGCAATAACGGGTCTTAGTTACTTAACAAAATCAACTAGATAAATCACGAAACCGTCGCGTCGCGTCTCGTCGACAACTCGACCCGATAAATATAAACAAACAAATAACATTCCAGCCTCGCATAGGAAACACGTAATTAAATTAGTAATCCCGATAGCGGCCAGGACTGCGCAGCGCGCTGCTAATTAACAGATCAAGGGTCAGATCTCCTAAGCGGACATTTTTGATGGACAGCCTGGTGCCGGCAATCACTGCGCTATGTGGGCTACCAGATGGGTTTAACGAGTTTAATTGATTTCGTTAACGTCCTGCCTTACATGTACAAATTAATTACTTTCATTTGCATTTTATAGGTGGACATAATTAATATTTACCGTAAGTAGAGGAGGAAAAAGTCGGTTTTAATTAAGGACAGGAAGTATTACACCCTATCAGCGCCGGCCAACCTGTTTTCCGCTCGCTGATGCGCTAGAGTGGTTGCACAGAGAAGACCGATTTGTGATTATTGACTATTAGTGTATTAGTCGTGCGTAATATGGGAAACACACCTGCACTTCTGGTTAATCAGTTATATAAGTTTTATGGCAGTTACACGTGGATAATTCAAATACTTGTTAGACAATTTTATACATAAGACTAATATGTATAAAATTGAAATTGACTAACAAGTATTTGAATCAATAATTTTCCATTTATATGTATTCAATAACACACAAACATGTTTAATTGATTCAAATTCTCAATCAGATTTTTTTTTTGCGTATCATGGGGATAATGATAATAATGAATCTTTATTGACAAAGTTTTATTTTGAGTTGACAATGATGAGAAAAATAAAAATATTCTATTTTGTTTTCTTTCTGCATGTCTTTAAATTTTTGTCATTGTCTTTTTTTGCAAATTATTTCGTCGTTGATTGTTATTGTTAAACTGTCTTTTGATATCGTCAATGTCGATTTAACTGTCTATGTCATAGAAGGGTGTAATGAATTGAAATATTGTAATTTAGTAATTTTTACCTCTTTTCTTGCCTAGAAGATTTTTCTTTAAGTTGCGAAACAAATAATAGTCATGGTGTGTACTGTTAGATGGGTGATTCAAAGTTTGATGAAAGTCACAAGTCAGCAGGGCAGCTATCGCAACTCGACTCGTGTGGATGAGCGCGTTGTCACGCAAGAACAGCCATTTCCTCATTTTCCTCGCCTTTTTATCTTCACGGCTTCTTTCAATTTTTCCAATAAGTTAGCATACACTCCTATTATTGTTACATTTATAATCAATCAGCAATATATCCAGTGTGCCCCAGAAAACAGTGGCCATAATCTTTCCGGTCGACTGCGCCACCTTAAACTTCTAGGGGAGAGGAGCACCCTTTCTAAGCCATTGCATTGTCTCTTATTTTTTGTCTCAGGTTCATGTTAATGAACGCAAGTTTAATCCCCAATAATTATTTTGTGTAAAAATCTGTCTGTGCCCTCGTTGTATACAGTCAAAAACTCACTTGAACACTGGATGGATCTGAAGCGGCGAAAGCATTTTGACATACCTGGCATACTTAGGGGTTCATGTTGAATATTTAAAACAGTTGTAGCTGATACTTCAATCATCTCTGCAATTTGCTTTTTCACATCCACATTTTTTTTCCATCCGCTATCTTCCATCCTTTCTGTTCCTGTATGCTTTTATTATCCCGTTCCAACCATACTTCCGTAGCCATCGGCCAATGATCCGAACCCAGCACTTCCCAATTCCTCTATCTCCATTCTTCTAATTTCCTCTCTCTCTATTCCCTTCTCCATGACATAATCAATGGTCGCGTTCAGGGAATTCTAGAGATGTAGCGTTACAGCGCAAAGCACTTGATGTTGGCTGAACACGCTTTCGATGTTAAGGACGTTCACGAAAATATGGCCGTTTTGTTTACAGCTGCACGGCTTGAAAAGCGATCAAGCGGAAAAAATATATGCTTTACCGCTTGATAAAGCGGTACAGCGCCACACATAAAGCGGTACCGTTCAGGGAAACCGCTTCCGTAAAGCGCTTAAGCGCTACAATTCCCTGAACGCGACCAATGACACACGATCCATGATAACACAAGTAAGTGAGCATTCTGGGTACCCATTTTGCACTCACTTTTGACATGTCCAGGGTTCCATGTAGAATATTTAAAACTGATTTAAAGCTGAAACTCCAATCATTTCTGCAATTAGCTTCAATAATTAAGTTTTTGATTTTGTTCAATGTTTTCCTCTGTGAAGGTGTGAGCAAATCTTCCTGGGTGAGGATTATCTCCTATCGATTCTCTGCCTTGCTTGAAATGTGTATGCCACTTATAAACCATATTAATCACCGCACGAAACTCGACATTTTGCAAATCAGTCATATTCTTCGATTTCGAGGCATCAATCGAACGACAGCTCGTGTTCTACTGATCCGATCAGGATGAAACTTAACACTAATGATGGCAAAGAGTTGCTCAGTACAACTAAATTGGTGATACCACCACCATCACCCTCTAATATCCCATTTCCACGGACATCTTGACCATCACTCGTATGTTAAGCTTCTGAAATGTGCTGTACTCTGCTTCACTTTTGCTTTAATGATCATGGAGTAGGGTTTTAATAAAATTTTTGGGTTAAAGATAATGCCTAGGTATTTACAGGAATTGGAGGGACGAATTGTGTAATTTTTTATAAGGATTGTAAAGGGAGACGTATTAGGACGATAAAATGGAATAAAAAGGTATGCTTTATAAAGTTTCATATACAGGGTGATCCATTTAAAATGTTTTGATGAAATATCTCATAAACAATAAATTTTACGCAGAAATCACCCAGGCAAAAAAATAATCGTATAGAAGAGGGCCATAATAACGCAATATTGGTTTTGTCCCAGATGGCGCTGTTGTAGCTAAATCAAAGTCAACTAAATGAAAACCCCTATATTTTTATTATAGAATTCTTTCGCAAGATTAAGTAGCGGGTTACGCTACTGGTTTAAGCAATTAAAAGTTTCAACCATTTAATATATAAAAAAATAGATAAATTAATTTAGTATATTTACAATTTCATTAAATTTACAATTCGAGCACAACTCCATTCCCCTTCCTCACAATAAATGGCTGGATACGCTACCGGTTTAAACAATTTAAAATTTTAGTCATTTTTAGTTTTCAAGTTAGTGTTTTGGAATACTATTTTCCTTGCCTTCGTTGGACGTTTTCTTTAATAAGATAATTTTATTACAGCTTCTTCGATTTCAGCAATTCAAAATTGGCTTTAGCGCGATGGTAGAATCAAGATATTTACAGTTTGGACTGCTCTCGAAGCCTTGAACTCTTCTATTATTATCTCTTTTTATTGGTGACGCTAATATAAAAAAAAAAACTTTGTTGCCATTAATCCATCAAACATAATAATAATTCATAATATATATTATTAAAACTAAAACTTAAAAAATTCTGTCCATTCTCGTCAGAAAATACATATTTAAATTAATGTCCACTCAATTTCTTCTCGTACTTTACCACTCTCTCTCTCTCTCTCTCGCCACTACATTCATAGGGGTTGATATCTCCACCCCCGGCAACTGCTTCAGGAATATAGTCTGCTCCCTCTCAATACACTCATATTCTTTCATTCCTCACGTTTCTATACCGTACATCAATATAGGTTTAATACACGCGCGTCATTTTGAAGTTACCTTCATTCCATTTAACCCACTTCACTTAGGCCACGCATCACGCTTTCCTAGCTTTTTGTTATAAATGTTTGACGTGCTCCCCTCTCACTTAAACACAAATCCCAGATATTTAAATTCTGTTACCCTCTCAATTCCATTTCAACTCTTCCACTATACCTTCTCTTCCTCTTTTTCTAAAGTGTATTCACTTTGTTTTCTAACAGTCACACTTAATCCTCTTTTATCTATAAACCTTTCCATCCTAGCTAACATTTCTTTCATTTCACTCGTCAGTAACACACAAACATCGGCATACGCCAACATCCACACTTTTATCCTTCCGCTATCTTCCATCCTTTCTGTTTCTGTATGTTTTTCTTATGCCTCTCCAACCATACTTTTATGGCCACCGGCCAATGATCCGAACCCATTTCCATTCTTCTAATTTAATATCTATTCTCTTCACCATAACATAGTCAATGACAGATGATCCGTGATAACCCAAGTAAGTGATCTTCCCTTCCCAATTCCCCTCAGAGCACTCATTTAGTACATCCTATCCTTCTTCTAAAATCCAATCTACCAGAACAATCCTTCCTTATTGACTTGTTTATCTTGCGACGTTCTCCGTATAAACTTTCCTTTATCGCTTATTCAGCCCCACCTCTCCCCCATTCCTACATTAAAATCCCGACCAACAAAGTACCTTCCTTCCTTATTCGTTTCCTCATCTATTTCTTTCCTCACCACTGCCCAGTTGTTATTCACGTATACTGTTACAATCTTCATTTTCGTCCTACCCTGTTGATAAGTTACCCATACTACTCCTTTCACTTCCTCATTATATTCCATATACCCCTTCTGCAATTCTTCCCGTATTCCGACTATTGTACCTCCCTATGCCCTACCTCTAACTGTATCCTTATAAGTTCCTCTTATTCTTCAACTAAAACCCACAGGAAGTTGTTCCGTTACTTCCATCCAATCACTTTCCACTAACCACATCTCCACTATCCACTATTATCTTGTCGAAATCATCTGCCATCTCCTCTGTATTTAAATTTTATGTACGCCACATTCCAAAACCCCACCTTCTGAGATGCTAATATATTATTGCTTAATAATAATAGAAAATATGTCAATATCTAAGAAAGCATTATGATATTTGCAAATCACAAGGGATTTCTAATTCGCACCAAAATCAGTTTTGTTACAGCTTCTTCGATTTCGGCAATTCGAAATTGTCTTTAGAATGCTGATACTAAATTTGAAGAAACATGAGCATAACTCCACTCTCCTTCTCCAGAAGGAATGGCTCGATCTGCTACTGATTTAAACAATTTACAGTTTCAATAATCCAATGTAAAAAATAATTTTTATACACAATTTTATTAAATTCCCAAATTGAACACAACTCTATTTCCCTTCTCTAGAAGGTTCGTAAGTTAGTATAGCTTTAGAATTTTGGAATACTATTCTGCCGACTCCCTTCAATTCGAAACGGTCTTTTTTTAATAAGACCAAAGATACCAAAACATCTTCTTAGATTTTGGACTGCTTTCGGAGCTTTGAACTCTTCTACTACGTTTACTTTCTCTCTTCATTTTGGTCTGTTTTTGGAGTCTTGAACTCTTCTACGGCTTTGACTTTTCTCGTTGATGCTAAAGGTATGAGTTATATCAATATCTGATGATATAGCCCAAGAGAAACGAGCACCATCTCCATTCCCCTTTCCTAGAAGGAAAAAAAAGTTTGAACCATCCATTATAATAAATGTCAGTGAGAAATTAATTCATCATATACAATTTCATTAAATTCATAATTCGAGCATAACTCTATTGCCCTTTCCTAGAAGAAACGGCTGGAGAGGCTATTTGTTTAAACAATTTAAAGTTTTAACCATCTAATATAAAAAAAGTTTCACTCCGAATTTGGTGAGAAATTAATTTATCATACAAAATTTCATTAAATTCACAATTCAAGCACATTTTTGTTTGTAAAACGCAAACTTTACGCTAAAAACTAATGCGAACAACAGAGGTTCACATTACGAGTCCGCTTTTCTTTGTTCATAATTTAATACGCTTGCATCGTAGCGTAATTTTCGTCGAGCGTTATTTCCCGTAACTGTTTATAACAACACCATTATAATGATGAAAAAGCGTAAACGGTTGCAAAACGCCGTCTAATGTAACCGGACAATCTAGTTCTAGCTGTAAAACCGCGGGTTTTTATGTAAATCCAAGACGGCCACGCTGAATTTCGCGACTAACTCCATTATTTACGGCATGCCGTTCGAGTAATCACGTACTACAACAGGATTTTTATACGTTTCACATTAATAAATTACCGTGATGTGGAAAATTCGGTTTCTAAGAAATTTTAGTATAATAAAAAATTAGCTTTAAAAAATGTAATACGTGTACAATAAAGAAAAAAATACAGAAATAATAAGTAATTATTTATTTACTACTATTTAGAACATTGCTTGCAAATGGCTAGCATAGTAAACTATAAATTTTATATACAGGGTGTCCCACAAACAATTGCCGATAAAAAGTTATTTTTTTTTAAAATGGAACATTACATATTTAGATTCCTTGGAAAATTCTAGACAGTTTTCATGTATAATGTCCTATTCCTATATTCAACTGTTTATGAAATAATGGCATTATTTCATAATTCTGTCAACTATTAAAATAATGAAGAAATGCATAACAACCATTGTAAGTGGGCGCAATTAAGTTTAAAAGATATTTTAAAGTAATACATCACATGAAAATGAGAATAGAAAAATTAAAGTCATTTAACAAACGTCAAATGGCTGACTTAGCATCATTAAACAATTGACAATATTTCGTAAACAATTAATTATAGGTATAGGACAGTATATATGAAAAGTATTTGGAATTCTCAAAGAAAACCAAATATCGAATAATATATAGGGTGTTCCATTTGAAAAAATAAAACTTTATATAAGCACTTGTTTATGGGACACCCTGTATATAAAACTTTTAGTGAAAAATATGCGCAAAAGAAAATACTAATCGACCTTCCAGAGCATTTTTCTAGAAAATAATCATGAGCAATTTAAATAAATTTGTTCCTGTCATTATGAACGCATTGTATGTACAATGTTTTAAATAATGAGTAGTTAAACAATATAATGTAGTAATATTTTATTCCTTTCTTCACTGTTTTATTTTTATCACTATTTTATTTTTATCAAGCTTGAAATGTACATATAGTGATAAAAATAAAAAAAGCGAATAAAGGAATAAAATATTACTACATTATATCAAGAAACCTCACGTACTCACCAACAAATATCTTAGTTAAACAATGTTAAAGGTGTTTAATTAACAAGTTTATTTAAATAACAATGAAATTAAATAAAGACAATTTATAGCAATGATCAATAAAATTCGATAAATCCTTTTTCCAACTGCAAAAATTACTTACACTGTAAGTTTTACAAACATGTTTGTTTCATTTTATTTAAGCTTATTTAAAATATTCTAGAAGTTTAAAGGAATTATAAAAAAACAGCAATAATTTAATGTTGTTCTTTTATGAAATATATAATGAGGACTTAAAAATAAAGCAATAAAAGTGAAAATCTGTTTTAGAATTCGTTTTACCTGGCATATGAATTACAATGCCCAGTGTGTATAAATAACAGCCGTTTGTACTTGAAAAGATTATTATTCATTAAATACGAAGGTGTTCCTTATTTGGCCCGAAACAAAGAAACATCACCTAAAAGCACGTCCACCGTGTAACACAATCATCCCAACCGTGGCGGGAACAAATATATGTGAGTTTACAGACGGGACGGCATAAATAATTAGTCGTGAAATCCCGCATACAACAGCAAACACCTCTCGAGACGACACTCGACAATCGAGTCGAGAATGTGTTTATGAGATGGACATGAATATGGGTATCGCATTAGCCAAAAACAAATGCAAATCGACGCCGGGACAAATTGATTTTCTCCGTCGTGTTTGTCCATCTACGGGCAAAAAGGTGTTTGTTTAGTTTATTTATGTGTGTGTGTGTGTTGTATTTCGTGTCCCCAAGGACTTGACTTATTGATCCTTGGCGGCGGCCATGGCGGGCGGATACACCTCGCCGCCCCCCGCAGCACACCCGCGTTGCCGAGCAACGCGACCGCCCCCGGTGATTTTATATTATGCAACAATTCTAGTTGCTGTGTGGGGCTTTGGCGATGTGAAAAAATGTAGGATATTCCTGTTATTTAAATAAAAAATATTGTCCTTTCTCTTATTCTTTTTATTGAACTAAATATATATTTCGGAAACTATGTTTCCCCACAACCAACTTAGAGAAGATTACAATATTGGAAACTAGTCGGAACTCAAATAAAAAAATTAGTGAAACGAACAACCAAGTGTACTTCATATATATTGTTTGTGTTTAAAATAAAAATGTATTATTTTGCTAAAACACAGATAAAAAAAATTAAATATTTAATACTTCATCGAATTGATCATAGAAGAACCAGATACCAATATGAAGGAAGGAAATGGCAAAGTGTTTTAATTTAATAGTGATATTTTAATTTAAACTGTGAATGTCAAAATGGACAAAACCAAAAGATTTTATGAAAAATGTGGGGAAACACGCAGCTTATTAAAACCCGCGTAAATGAAAATCCAGATAATCGTGGTTATTCCGTTAAGTTTAAAGTGTACGTTATTAATTATCTTTACATTCTATAAATATATATATTTATTATAAAACCTTCTTGGACTGTGATGACAAATATAACGTACACGTTAAACTTAACATTTCCTTACAGAACAACAACTCCGAATATTGAAAAAAAAAAATTGAAAAACATAACAAAACAGAAAAATGAAAACTGAGTACAAGGTGGAAGAACTTAGTCTGGAGTGACATCAGAAAGTTTAAATCAGCAAGAAAACCCGAAAAAATAATTATACTCAAAATCGTTGAAAAAAAAAAAATCAATCACAGAAATCTCGACAAAAATATAAGATTTTCCAATAGGGATGATATGATTTTGAAGTGACGTTTCGACCATTTGTAATATGTCATGATCTGTCATTTATTTTTCATTGTATTCATTAGTGTTTACAATTTCATTATGGATACACACAAGAACAATGTTTACAAATTATAATTATTCAGTTTTATTATCAAAAATAATCATTCTCCAATTGCAACTTTTCGTGCGCTTTTGCCATTTTATGGTCGTAATAATCGGCCAAGTGTGCTCGCTATTCGTCGAATTGTTGAAAATTGTGAGAGTACATTTTCTTTACTGTTAAAGTGCCAATAAGACAAAGAACCTCTTGAAGTAATGCAAATATTGCTGCCGTTCAAGCAAGTGTTGCTAAAGACCGCAATTTGTCGATTCCAAGACGTTCTCAACAATTGGGACTGTCTCAAACCACAATCTGGCGGATTTTGAAAAAGGATTTGGGTTTGCATCCGTATAAAATTGTTCTCACTGAAGAACTGAAGCCATTGGACCACCGTAAACGTCGTGAATTTGCTGATTTTGCCTGGGAACAACTTGAAAACGATAACGATTTTTTTAAGAAAATCATCTTCTCCTATGAGGCTCACTTTCATCTGAGTGGTGCGGTAAATAAACAAAACTGTCGATTCTGGTGCGAAGAAAATCCACAAATTATTCAAGAAAAACCATTACATTCACCTAAATTGACAGTTTGGTGTGGTGTTTGGTCTGGTGGAATCATCGGTCCGTACTTCTTTCGAAATGAAGATGGTAACACCGTTACTGTCAATGGAGAGCGGTATAGATCGATGATAACCAACTTTTTATGGCCGAAATTGGAAGAAGTTGATCTTGACAACATTTGGTCTCAACAAGACGGGGCTACATGCCACACAGCAAATGCAACAATTGAATTATTGCGAGAAAAGTTTGGAGATTCGATTATTTCAAGAAATTGTGATATTGAATGGCCTCCAAGAAGTTATGATTTAACACCATTAGACTATTTCTTGCGGGGTTATTTGAAGTCATTGGTCTTTCGAAATAAACCAGACTCTCTTCAAGCTTTACAAGTCAATATTGAACGTGCTATTCATGACATACGACTTGATTTAGTGGAAAAAGTGCTCGAAAATTGGGTTAATCGAATTCGTTCCTGCAGAAGAAGTCGTGGAGGCCATTTGAATGATGTTTTATTTAGAACTTAATTGTATCGATTGTACTTCACTTTAAATAAAAAATATTTGAATTTCCTTAACAATAAGTGTATTTTTTTTTAAAGAAATCATATCACTTTTATTGGAAAACCCTTTAGTTGTAATATTCAATAAAAAGTTGAAGAAAGGAAAACGATTAGATTGGCTGCAAGGAATACCGAACAATAGAGAAATGAAGACTATGTAAAGAATATTTTTATATACTGACGTGAGTTACGTGAAGATTAATGAATATAATAAGAACACTGTAAACTTTTCTTCACTAAATTTAGTGAATAAAAGTTTACTGTGTTCTTATTATAAGAATACTTTTGTTGTACTCTTTATTGTTTTTAAGTTCTAATCTGCTTGTGTGATTTCAGTGAAGTGATTATCCAAGTTTAACAGAAGAGTGTTATTTTATTCAATAATTCAAAATTTGACTTTACATTACATAAGTTTGACTTATAATTAAGATAGTTATATCTTTAGACTTTGAAATTGTCATTTGTTTCT
Source organism: Philonthus spinipes (assembly GCA_963082785.1). Classification (NCBI taxonomy): domain Eukaryota; kingdom Metazoa; phylum Arthropoda; class Insecta; order Coleoptera; family Staphylinidae; genus Philonthus; species Philonthus spinipes. The sequence goes on from OY720314.1 coordinate 8,712,453, forward strand.
CCTTGCAGGCCTTCCATCCTTGAGCCTAGAAACCAATTGTCTTAAAATTAACGTGCATAAAGCTGAACAAAGAATTAGATAAGACAATATAATAATAATGACTCTTGATGGAGAATTAGAGAGTTTCAAAAGAGAGAGAGAGTTAATTGTTTGCTGTTCCCAGTATTATTTGCATTCGCTCGTAATTATAAAATAAACATAAATACAATATACACAAATGAAGAGATTATCAAAAATGTACAATATGACAGAAAATACTTATTTGAAGACTTTAAATTGAAAAGTAAGCATAACACAAGGCACGGCATTGTATTTAAATATCCGTATCATAAATTAGCGTTCACAGAAAAACACCCGCTTTATGCGTGTATAAAAATATACAATCATTTGCCAAAGCATATTCAAAATTGTGACACATTTTCGAGCTGGAAACAATGTCTTAGGGAGTTTTTACTAGTCTTAGAACCCTACGACTTGAATGGATTTTTCGCTCGGTGATGTGATGTAAAAAATTATAATTTTTGTTGACCCTATTCCGTGTGGATGTACATATACAATATATTGTGTATTTTATGTTAACATTGGAATAAAGATTTGTTATTATTATTATTATTATTAAATATAAATAATAATAATAATAATACAATAAAAGAGACATCAACATATCACAATAGTAAATTACAATGAGGAAATGGCGTAAGTGAGCAGATAGTGAATTTAGAGACCTCCCTGCTATCCCTATAGGTGGAACAAAACCACGAAAATTAAACATTACTTAAAAGATTAGAAATTATTAAAAAGATGGAGGAAATAGATATTTGTGTATTACGAGTATAAAGGGAAGAGAAATCACGATTTGTACTCAAATTGCACATAAGATGTTTCTTACAATCACCATGATAATGTATCACATACAACAAACTTCAAAATATTTAATCAACACATTTATATAATTATACAACGCTTATTTAGATATTACCAGAAAATGTAAAATTACAATTTTTACAATTTTTAATTATAATGTGGTGTATTTGTATTAGAATATTAAAATAGATTTTGTGTTGCCTTTTTTGTACCTGTGTTTTTTTTTATTTGATAAAACGGAGCGCGATGAGCGCAGAGGACAGTGTTAATTTGACCAATTCTATATTTCTAGAACCTTTAAATGACTCATTTTGCTTATTTTGTTCAACTTGTACCCTATCTCTCAAATTTTCTTGTAATAAATCAAATCTGGTTCTAACACATTCTCCAAATATTAATTTCGCTGGTGAAACCTTTGTTGTGCAATAATTTGTATTTCGATAATCGAAAAGAAATGAATTTAATTTTAAATTTAGATCTAAAAAACTACTTTCACCCAATGCCTGCTGCACCATTAGATTGTGCATGATAAGGGGCAATTGTAAGATAACGTATACCATTGTATTTTAAAAAATATTCAAATTTTTTAGACGTCAAAGATTTACCGTTATCGGAAACCAGTAACTTGGGCAAACCAAATAGTGCAAATGTGCTACGTAAAGCTTGTATAGTTACGTCGGTTGTAATATTTTTTAACGGAAATACTTCCAACCACTTCGTATGAGCATCTAAAATTATTAAAAAGTGATGGTTTAAGTAAGGTCCTGCAAAAAAAAAGGCAATACAAAATCTATTTTAATATTCTAGTACAAATACACCACATATAAATTTCGAAGTTGAATGTCCATCTGTATATATAACATATATTTTGTAATACTGCACTATCATTTAATTTTTATTATGTTATTAGATTTCAGTCAAAAATATTGACCAACATTATCGTACTAAAAAATGTTACGAGACCAAAAATCAATGCTTGCTAAGGGGACATCATACTATTCTAAATAATGGAAGCAATCGTATCAAAAAAAATATATTGCCTAGTGTAGATTATAACGGAGGTTAAACAGCCTTTGCAAAAAAATATTTAGTTTATGTCATTTAAAATATCGATATCCTTTTATTTTCGTTATAATAAGTGTGGTTATTATTTAAAGAATGATTGGTAGAGGTTTGTTTGATTTTAAATGGAATTTTGTTATATTTTCTGATTTTTTAAATGTTTTTGAATATATTATGTTTTTTATTAATCAATCTAGGAATTAATGAAGATGGCGGATTTCTGTAACTTGTTTTATCAAATTTTAAATAAAATATACGTTTTTTTTCTTGGATTAATTTCTCATCTGGCACTTGTTCTCATCTAAAGTATTCTTAGATAATGATAGGTCATTAACAAAAAATAAAATTGCAAAAGTAATAACACAGCATAAAAGAAAATTAATAACGAAAAATATTAATAAAAATTCATTAGAACTAAAAACAATCAATATTTTAAAAAAGAAATTAGACATAAATAACCTGGTTCTCAGTAAAGCAGATAAAGGTAATACCGTTTCAATAATGCCTAGAATTGACTACATTAAAAAAAACTGACACATTATTAGAGTCTGATAGTTTTTCAATCTTAGCTAATGACCCCACGAATAAGTTTCAATTAGAGCTTAAAAGTGCATCAAATCTTGCAAACATATAATAAATGATAAGAATAAAAATAACTTAATAAAATAATTTGTGAAACAATAACAAGTGTCTTTTCTTTAAATTATTTTACATAAAATATACGTTTGTTTATTATTTTTGAGGTATATAGGATTTTTCATTTTATGATTATTTGTAAATGGTTTACGTTTGTGCATATATGGGTTTTTATAAGGGACATTCGTAAAATTATTTACTAAATGATATTGTATTTCTTTAATAGAATACTATTCTATTAGATCCAATAATTTTGTATTTGTCATTTTATAGTAATTTTCAACAAGCTTATTATTGCAATTTGATGAGACGTTAAAGGCAGCGTCGATAAGATTTGTATTATTATTTATTTCAATTGCGATTTTTCCGGCATATTAAATTGATTATGATTACAATTGTCTAGTAGACTATTATTAAATTTAATATTTTCAGTATTATCAACATTTGACTTATTTAAGGCAGTTGCAATATTAATTTTAGTCTTAAGGTCACTTTCGGAATTTGTAGTGTTTTTATTAAATAATTTATTTTCATTTTTAATTACGTGTTCTTTTTCATTACTCAGTATATTATTTATTAATCATTCATTACAATTACAAGTTTGATCAACATTTTCATTTTCAGCGACAATGCCAGAAATACTTTAATTTAAAAAAAATAGTTATTGTGAAATTTTTATTTACAGGGACACTTTCAATATCATTAATAGATTGTTTGTCATTTGATTTAATTATTGTAATTTTATTTTCTATTAAGGCAGCAGAAATATAAGGACTGAATTTCAAATAAACATTTCCATCATTCTGTATACCTTTGTTGAAACATTGAAGATTAGAATGGTTAGTGACTCATTTTATTATCATGTGCTTGCTCGTTTTTCGCCAAACTTTGTAGTAATTTATTTTTCTTCGTTTCTTTCATCTCTTTTATTATTAGTTTCTACACTATTATAATTATTAATCATGGGTCGAAACTGTTCAGATCTACTGAGAGAAATATTTCGATGAGTTGAAAACAATATGGACTATTATGTTTCATATGCTCATAAAGGACCTTACAGATTCGTCCAAAAGGCTTTTTCAAAGAAATCATTCCTTAAGTGTTTAACACCAATATTGTGTAAAAAAGAGATTTTTTTATTAATTTTTTCATCAATATCAAGGATAATTTCGACGAAAGTTGAAACTTGTCGGAAAAAATAATCATATTTTGGTGAAACAAAACAATTATATAAAGAATGTCCTGCTAATTTTTGGAAATGACTTAACCTTAGGTTGCTGAGACCAAAATATGAATACAAAAATTAATAAAAAAATATTTTATTGATAACAATCGAATGTTCCATTCGATTTGAATAAAATTTACTGTGTTTCTCGCCGGGGGGTATCCCTTAGGTATCCGCGCTTGGACGAAATTGCATCGTCCCGCTCATAAGTGTTGTAATTTGTGCAGGTATAAAATTCAATGAGAAAAACTTTTAAGGTTTCCCAATTCTCATGACTTCGAATTCTTATTATAAGAGATGATTTGAAAAACATTTTTCTAATATTCAATGAAATAAGTATGGATGAAAATTATTTTGAAAAGAATTTAAATAGTCTTAACAACTTTTTATAAAATTGTATAAATTATTCATAATTATATTCAAATTTAATGTTCCACAAAGTTTCTGTAGCAGTAGTAACCATGCTAGCTGTAATAGACATTTATTTTTTAATTAATTTATTAAATGGTTCCGTATTATAAGAGTATTTAGACTTACTTTTTCTTGTGCAACGCAATAGAAGAAGAAAAAATCTGCGGAAATGGACTTCTCGAGTCGTAAGGAACTACAATGAAAACATTACTTAGAGCCAGAAATCCTAATAAATTCCAGCGATGCTTTTGATAAAGATTTATTAGGATTTCTGGCTCTAAGTAATGTTTTGATTGTAGTTCCTTACGACTCGGCTCTGAGGATATGAATGTCGCGAATTATTGGCTGTTGTGAATCTCGTGGTATGTTTGCCTCACGATCTGGCTTTTCCAACGTAGCTATTCCGATGTGTCTTTCCTAAGCTTTTTCGAAGTAGCAAGATTCGTCTGTTGACTGTTCAATCACAATCAGTTTACTTGTAAGGGGATCTTATTTTGAATTTTCCTTAGAACTCTTTCAATGCTTTTCTCATGTTCGTTGGTGTCTTTCCCAGATAAATACATGTTGAGGAAATCTTACCGAATGCGCCATAAATTATAACGTCGCTTCTGATTTTTATCAATTTTTATTGATCACAGATAGTTACGAGTTATTTTATTTTTATATCCTCAATTTTTTTTTTCCATATCAACGACTTAGGACAGTAACATCTTACTTGAATGGTATGGTTTTCTTTTACAAAGAATTCAAGAAGTGAAGTTAGTATACTCAACACCAAAACAACCCCATTTCTTTCCTTGATAACAATATACAGGGTGTCCCGTTAAGTTGGGAAATTGCCTCAGGTTCCTGGGACCAAAATATGATGATTTAACCAAACTTATCTATATACAAAAGTTAATCGTTAATCCAGAAATCAGCTTCAAATAAAAACAAAATATTATTTTTTTTATTAATAACAATTGAATGCTTCGATTCGATTTTTATAAAAATTTACCATAGTTTAATATAATAGTATAATACATTATTTGTGTTAATATGACCAAAATTAAATAATATTAAGTATAGAATCAAATAATATTAGATATAGAATTCAGTAGTACCACCACAAAAACATTTAAATATATTTTTATTTGGACACACAAATGAATTTAAAAACCTGATTACCCAAGACATTTTTTATTTACTACAAAAATTATCAACTGAATACAAATTATTTAAAAAAAATATATTCTTTTCGTTCCATTGCATAAGGCCATTTTAATCTGTTAATATTTCGTTAACAGTTGAAGGTAGGGCTATGACAATATATATAAGAATCCAAATATGTAATAATATATAGGGTGTTCTATTTAAAGAAATGTAACTTTGTATCGGCAGTAATATATCTCACTTGTATTTAGATTTAATGCTTTTATGTTGTATATAATGGTTATTTTTGTGTAGTTATCGCTTTGTATAGATAACATTGGAAATGGCAGTGATTAGTAAATTAAATATTTTGCACATTCCGTTCCAAATCATCTATTGTTATTAATTAAACAAGATTATAATTGTTATTCAATGTTATGCATACAAGCTATTAGTGTATCTTATCACTTAAGAAATGATGTTGTTCTGGCGTTGAGGGGGACACTTCTATTTCGGCATTTGAGCAAGACAGTCAACAATCCTAAGTCCAAACACTGAATCTTAAAATTCTAAATTGCTGACCGATTGTATTTTCGTATGATTCGTATGATTTAAATTAAATACAAGTCTTTTAACTTAAAACCTCTTCGATTGGACTAAAGTTGAGTAAATCGCGTCTTCGACAACAAACTCAGGAAATACAAAGTACAAAAAGAAAAAAAAAAAGTTTTTCTAGAAAATAATTGCCAGCAGATTAAATAAATTTGTTCCTTTCATTATGAACGCACTGTATAGTGTGTATAGTGTATATTATAGATATTAATTGACCCAATTTTCATTTAATAACATGTTTATTCTTTGGAAATAAAAATTATTATTATAAAAATATTATTATTCTAATATATATGTTTACAACAGTGGAAAACCCCATGCTGATGTGTTTATATATAATTACGTACATTTCAAAGAATATATGAGTATGAGAATTTTAGAATTTGAGAGTTTACAATTTTTATAACCTTCTTTGAAAAAAGGACGTATTCAAACATTCTTCCATACCATTTGAAATATATTGATAGTAGTACGTTATCTACGTCATTATTATATATTATATAATTATTATATCTATATTATATATAGAAAACGAATTGATTTTCTTGAAAATGTTGAATGTTTTACAATTTTTCCAACCTGATTTTTAAAAAAATAAATAAAAATAAAAATGTTGATACTAGTAGGTTATCTAAGATATTATTGTAGTGACTAAAGAGAAATATTTGATTTTCTTTTAAATATTTTGAAAAATATTTTCCTATTTTGAATGACCAACGACCGTTTTATTCAATTGGTCACTCAACCCGTCTTTGCGTAATATTTTCCACAATAAAATCCTCCTCACTACGTGTGTCTAACTGTAATTAATATATTCATGTAACTGCATTCGCTACATCTACGAAAACTGGAAAGCAACGTAATTAACAACATCAATATTAATCAAAAATTTACATACGATGAGACCGTTCCGACATGCAAAGTACCCACGGTTAATGCACGCTTTTTTTATTTATTTAATTTTGCATCAATATCCTGTTACTGCAATTTCGCCACACTTGCTCAATATTGTTTTTTTGTTTGCGTCGCAATCGGATAAATAATGCATGAGGTTGCGTTTGGAAATTCGTTTTATTTTTTCCGCGTAATTCCCCGAGCGGTGGCCGTTTTTCACTAGCCGCATCGTTTTTCTGTTGGAAACGCTCAAACCGCCGTCCGCGATGAATATTGCAACGGGGGTGTGTATTTTTTATGGGTTTATTGGTTTTCGAATGGGTGACGGCCCTCCGGGGGTGTGTGCTTTAGGCCATTTGGCTGGTTGATCCTGCTGGATAATATTTATGAAGCGCAGATGTTAAGGGTTGCTCATGAATATTTTAAGGATTCTTTTAATTTAGTTTTGTTGTTATCATATGGTGATATATATAACATAAAAAATGTCTGCAATGTTAAATTAATTAAATATACTTATATTTGTTACGGACTATTAAGTCGTGGTAAGTAGGAGTTTCTTCCAAAAGCCTACGCAGTTTGATATTTTTTTGGTGAATTTAAAATATTATGAAAATTAATCAAAACCTCTATAAAACAGCATATGATAACTTAAATAAAATTGAGGTAGAAATTAAATCTAATCCTAAGCTACAAATTTGCTTACATTACATTACATTTAATAATTTATTTACCAAGTAAAAACAAGAGGTGATTTACAAAGAATGTTACATTCCATACTGTTTATTTACGGAATCTCCATAGTACAATGTATAGGGTAGTACATTTTGGTGGTGCCACACATGGAAAACTTTTTTTTTATTTTAGGAAATGAAAAATATATATTTATCTAGAATGGTGGGACAATCCTTTTGTAATGTACCTCTCAATTGTATTTAGATTTAATGCTTTTATGTTGTATATAATGGTTATTTTTGTGTAGTTATCGCTTTGTATAGATAACATTAGAAATGGCAGTGATTAGTAAATTAAATATTTTGCACATTCCGTTCCAAATCATCTATAGTTATTAATTAAACAAGATTATAATTGTTATTCAATGTTATGCATACAAGCTATTAGTGTATCTTATCACTCAAGAAATTATGTTGTTCTGGCGTTGAGGAGGACAATTCTATTTCGGCAGTAGAGCAAGACAGTCAACAATCCCAAGTCCAAACGCTGAATCTTAAAATTCTAAATTGCTGACCGATTGTATTTTCGTATGATTCGTATGATTTAAATTAAATACAAGTCTTTTAACTTTAAACCTCTTCGATTGGACTAAAGTTGAGTAAATCGCGTCTTCGACAACAAACATAGGAAATACAAAGTACAAAAGAACCGTAACGACAAATTTAACACCTTCGTACGTTACACTTTATAAACAATATTAAACCGTATTCATTGGTTTACCATTGAAAAGCATGTGTATTTTTTTATTCATTGGTTGTTTTTATCGCTGGTATTTGGAATGTTGCTTGCGATTTCAGCGACAATTTTTCTCCACAATTATAGCTGTAGCTATATCATTATCCGAAATTATTATATTAGTTGGCAAGACCTTGCTTTCTTCTTATTAGTATTTTGGTTTGTATCCCTACTAGTTTTGAGGTTATTTAGTTCTCGAGTAAGAGTAGATATTCTTTCTTATTGATTGAAAATAATATTATTTTGATGACTTACTTGCCTAGTAAATGTGTTTCTTTAACTCAACTAGTATCTAGAGTGAACACTATTGGGAACTATTTTTTGCACTTGAAACAGGCCAAGACACGATTTATTTTTTCAGATTTTGCACATACGGAGTGGTAATCCGATTTAGAAATCATTTATACACTTAAATAATTCATATTCAATTGATTTATTACACGTAGAACACATTTTATTTTCACTTATTTGACTAAGATTTGATTCACTGAGAGCGACTAAATCTATTCGTCATCTTGATCTTCATATGTCAAGATAGAAACATAAGTTTCCGAATACTTATGTTTCCATTTTAAAAAGAAAGTAAATATTTTTAATACCATTTTGATAAATTAAAGGAAAAATAATTTATTAAACCAATTAATTATTTCCCATAAATAAATTTCAAAACGAATCCGAATTCCCCGCAGCGCGCACATCAATTCCATTTCGAAAATGATCAGTTATTGCGCATTTTTCCCTGCCATCTGTTCGCGACATGGCTCTCTATATACGTATGTATCTACCGAGTAAGTATTTTCAGTCCAGACACTTTTTATTGCCGAGTAAATGCTAAACGGTGTTTACTCGGTAGATTGACAATTCGAAAAACAAGCTTCTATATTTGGCGAGGTAATGCGCCCCACAACTCCCAGGCCGTTTCATCGGAAATAATCATTTCGGTACGCGCTGCGCTCGATTATTATAATCACCATTTCGCTTCTTCCATCGCGGATGCTACTATAATCGTCTGATTATTCGAGAGGAATTACAATAAATTTTATATTATGTGTTTTACAGTAATAATATTTATTATAAATTAACTTCAATCTAAGTAATGGCAACTTTTTCACTGAAAATCACTTATGAGAAGAGATCATAACTGCAGGTGCAACATAAAAAAGAGTTATTGTAAAATTTAATAATTAACATTCGAAACTATTTGAATTATTATAAATTGAATCGTTAAAATACTTTCGAATGTTTATTATATTATCCATAAATACACTACTTGTAAATAAAGTAGCGTTTCTTTTTTGTTTCACATAAATGTAGAGGAACATCAACAAAGAATATTAAACCTTAATACAGTAACTTTATAATAATCATAATAATAATAATAATCATAATAATTTATTTACGGAAAAATCAACATTTTACAAAAATTATAACAATTTTTTACTATAAGTAGTAGACAAATATTATGCTAGCTATAAATCACTAGTGAGTTTATTATTAGTGCATATGTTCACTTGTACCTAATGAATAATCCAAAAATATATATCACTATCTACCATTACCACCCTTGAACGATTTTTATAATAATTTCCTGATTCAATATACATTTTTTAAATTGTTTTTTTTTCTAGTTTTTTTTTAATCTTCCTCACTTGTTACAAAAGTTTCAAAGATTCCAGAATTTCTAGTCAGAGGGACATCAACAAAGAATATTAAACGTTTATAAAGCATTTATTCAACGATTATTTTTATCTTTATTTTGCTCCGTGGGGCATAGCAGATCGCCCTTCTCTTGTTATAAAAGTTTTATGCTAGCTATAAATCACTAGTGATGTTATAATTATAGGGCAACTTCACTTGCATCTAATATGTGCATATTATGTTATTCGAGGATATTCTGCAAGGTAGTTTATTAATTAATTAATCTTCTATGTACATACATCTATTTTCAAAAGCTGCTTAGATTGTGATAATAAAAAAATAACGTATACGTTAACTTAAAATTTCCTTTAGAGAATTGCCCAGGGGCCTTATTCCTAAAATCGATCGTATGCCACTGTCAAATTTACATGTAAATTCCTATCTAAATGACAGATTTCATATGTTCGGTCAATTTTGGGCCCTGTTTATCTAAAAGCAATGTGGTTGTAATAAAACACGCTTGTTTAAATTCTCTACAATTTGTAGAGTTGTACAAACCTGGCACCATCATCCAAACTATATAGCTTTTTATTGCAGTTGGAGTTTCTGTATACAAATTGAAGAAAGATTTATAAAGTGAGCAATTTTACCAGGTGCTGTAGAGGTATAATGTAAAAATAAAATATTACTGAAATAGGTTATGAAATTTTGTTTTCATTTAGTTAAAGATGAAACAAATTTACATCAAAAATTAAAAAAATAAAAGGAAAAACATACGTTTTTGAGTTTCATAAACTTTATTATAAACACTGCTATAATTGTTTCGCTACACAGTAGATCCATCAGGCAGCTGATGTGAATGATTTTTTAAGGTTTACAACTTGTGATGTACAGGGTGGTCCATTTAAAGTGTTTTCAGGAAATATTTCGGAAACAATACATTTTACGCATAAATGACCTTAACCAAAAAAAAAAAATCATGTGGAAAGGGGCCGTAATAACGTAACATTGACTTTGTTCTAGATGGCGCTGTTAGCGACTCTATCATGCTGACGAAAAAGAAAGTATAAGTATAGTTTATTGATCCATATAAATCACAAAGATATTGGACAAGTCAATTACCATTAATAGATAACAAAAATATTACAAGAAAAAATCCTTTATAGAATAAAATATTTTACTAGCTAAATACAATGTAAGCGCCTTCTTGAATTTGATATATATTAATTTGTTTAAGTTCTGGCGGAGTTAAGTTAATTCTTCTTATTTTTTTACGAGGAATTTAATTCTCTAATAAAAATAGGAGTTTTCCTTAAAACAAAAAAAAAAAAATAGTTGACCTTGATTTAGCGACCACAGACCATCTAGGGCAAAACCAATATTGCGTTATTATGGCCTACTTGTACACCATTATGTTATGCTCAAGTCATTTCTGCGTAAAAATTATTATTTCCGAGATATTTCCTGAAAACACTTTAAATAAACCACCCCGTATATAGTAAAAACAGATATCGACGTTGTGGGGGTGTAAGATACAGTAAAAACAGAATAAGTAGCTCCTAACAGATAATGCTGCAACAATTGAAATTTACCGACCAATAAATTTAATGCCTACATTAAAAAAAAATCAAATACCTAATAATAAAACGTATTATACATTTTTTAAATAAGAATAATCGTTTATGGAGCTCGCAACAACATTATTCTAAGGGTTATAATTATAAATGTAAAGAATTCAAATATTTGTTTATATCTAACATGATTTATACAATTTGAAGTAGTTTATAAATTTAATACTGGTGAATTGTTTATATCAGTTTGGTCGTTAAGTACAACGCCTTTTCATTTAAGTTTGTTGATTTAGAGCAACTCTAATATATTTAGTTTTAAACCTTTACTAGAAACGTGAACTATTTTAAATTGATCGTTGAAGGTGTGATTTTGTTTCTTGTAAATGTTCTGCATAGGTAGAGTGACCTTTTTTTTCTCAAGAAAACATTTTTTATGTTCACGAATTCTAGTTGAAAAACTGCGCCCCTGTCTAACCTATGTAACACATTTCGCAATCATTACAAGGTAGAGCATACACTCTAAACTTATTACTGTCTTTTGCGTTGTTGATAAATTAATTAATTGTGTGTTATTAATTATTTTCAAATCATTTTTATTTAATATATTTAAATAACTGTGACCAAGTGAATGAATAAATACTCTTTTCTATTTGTGTAGAATATATTTTGAATTTGGTAATGTTTGTATTTATTTATTTTGAATAAAAGTTACATGTTCTAAATAATCTGATTTAAATAAAATAATTAAATGAAATACAAGCTGCCTTGACAAATGACAGAGCTTGTCAATTTCAAATAATATTTCAATTTAAAAGAAGAAAATAACCACAGGTGAGTTTTTCACTGAGCATTATTTCTTAATTGCTTCATCTATTTTCTACTCTTGTTATTAACTGAAAATCTATTATACTGTAGTATTTACTGTGTATTAATAGACAGGCATTCGTGTAAGTCAGCAAAAGGTGGCGCTTGCGTCGTCTTTAATTTATTATAAGTAGTTGAAGCTGTAGATAGGAAAGACATTAATAGAGACCTTAGTCTAGAGAAGCACACACTTCTGTTTACGTTGCTGGAGGCGGTGAAGAGGGACGTATCCTCAGTAGCATCCTCTAGTCGTTTTGTTTTGACATGTGTGTCGAGGTCTCTAGAGTTGATTTGGTGGCCAGGGGTTCCTACGGGAACTATTCACCCTGAGTCTGGTTCTAATCTGCCGTGGCTGAAGGACCCTAGATAGTATTGCACCTGGGGCGCACAGATTGTAGTTCGTATAATTCCTAGACTATCTAGGCACGAAGTCAGGACGAAGTTTGCTGAAATCCTAGCGTAACTCAAGGCCTGACTCAATCAACGCGGTCGGTAAACAGAGCTTCAGCTTGCTTGTAGATGAACATGAAAATAACATTATCTTTTCATAATGCTTTTAACCTCTTCCTTGTAGATAACAATTAAGTTTAAGTGCTCATAATTTATATAATATTTTAGATATTATTAGCCAAGCATGTTCATTTTACATGTACTATCAGCGTGAGGCAGCATGAAGAAGTGGAATTTCGTAATCATTGCTGTTTAACTTGAGTAAGTTAACTTTTAATTAGATTCGGATATAACCGAGTCCTACAATTGTGCAATTGGTTTAGAATGCTGTTTTTATATTTAGGGATGACAGTTTCTTAGATAATGAGTTAGAGAGTTTTCCGAAATAAGTAAATGAAGACAAGGTTGCTTGATTATCTAGATTGATGGGCTTACTGTTGGTATCTTGTTTCTGTTTCTTGTTCAGTATATTGAAAATTATATTTCAGTTGAAACCGTTGTTTGCGGCAATTGTTAGTATTCTATTTAATTATGAACTTCTTATGATGATATACTTTTATCAAACGGTGGATAAAGTAATGATACGCTGTAAGTTTATATGAGATGGTGTGAAAGGATATATGTATGGTTGTGTCTGTATGAGTCGGTTTGTGGTAAATATTGAACGCGTGGCTATCGTTGGAATGAGATATTGTTTGGTCTTGGAAGTTGATTGATGTGTTATTTTTCTTTTTTAACGAAATTATAATATTAATAAATTCCTATATATTATAGGAATCCAATTAACCAGTGGTCTTTCCTCCTGGATTTTGTATTTTCGTTCTTGTCAAAATATTGGGATAAAATGTGATGATCGTTAACAGTCTATGTCAAAAGTCCCTTTTAAATATGTACGCAACTTGAATGTTGTGAAATGAAGTGATGAATTCATGAAGGATTAGACTAGAGAATTTATGTTTGGGACTTATAGTTTTATTACGAGGAATACATAGGGAGTTTATTAGTTCTATATTTATGAGATTTGAGGCAAACTTTTAGGTAAGAATGAAAATCATTCTTTGATGGGAGTAATATTGGTGACTTCATATAGTAGTGGATTTGAAGGATTATGTAAAGGATTCTGGGAGATTCTGGTACTCTAAGGGCTCGAGAGTTCAGCCCTTAGAGTACCAGCGTCTTGCCTGTTTTTCAAGGTAAGTGGATGGGGATGGTAATGAAGGATTGCTGCGTAGCACACCATTTTGTAGATGTGTACAGCTGTTTTCGTACTAATTCCTTGTTTTTTATAGCTTAAGCTTCTAAATGTGCCTCCCTACACTTGACTTTGGCTTTTAGGGTTGTGGAATGGTCTCTAAAGGTAAGTTCAGTCAAAAATAATGCCTTGGTATTTACAGTTGTATGAGGGATAAATGGATTGGTTATTTATTTTCATCTTAAAAATGAGAATTGCGAGGTCGGTGAAAGGAATTAAAAGTTATGACTTATTGGAATTTATTAAAATGCGTCATTTCGCGAACCATGTTTGTAAAGTGTCGATCAGACCCTGGAGAGTGTTGAGGGTTTTAATAAGGCTTTTAGCGTTGTGAAATGGTCTGTAAAGGTAAGTTTAGTCAAAAATAATGCCTTGGTATTTACAGTTGTATGAGGGATAAATGGATTGGTTATTTATTTTCATCGAAAAAAAAAAGGAAAATTGCGGGGTCGGTGAAAAGGAATTAAAAGTTATTACTTATTGGAATTAATTAAAATGCGCCATTTCGTGAACAATGTTTGTAAAGTGTCGATCACACCCTGGAGAGTGTTGAGGGTTTTAGGAAGGCTTTTAGCGTTGTGAAATGGTCTGTAAAGGTAAGTTTAATCAAAAAGAATGCCTAGGTATTTACAATTGGAAAAGGGATAAATAAATTGGTTATTTATTTTCATCGAAAATTAATGCTGTATCATCGGCATAAGCCGTTTTGTCGATATGTTTGGGATCAGAGTGGTATATGTCATGTACAAGGAGATTATAAAGAAACGATGATAAGGGGGAACCCTGGGGTAGACTTTGTTCGGGAATAAAGGTATTGGAGAAGGATTTGCAATAATTATATTTAACTATTGTTTAGGAAGCTGCTGAGAAGATTTATCAAGTGTGGTGGAATATTCAGCGAGTAGCAATTGTATAGCAAGCCTCGATACCAAACAGAGTCAAAAGCCTTTTTAATATGTAAAAATAAGATGGCGGAACGCTTGCCTCGAGACTTGATCTCTGACAGTTTGACATGAGGATGGATAGAGGTAAAGTAGTGGATCGGTGTTCAATGAAACCGAACTGATAAGAAGGGATAATATAGGAGATGATTTTTAGGAGTTTGTTGTTGTGTTATTAGTTTATTATTATTGAAATATAATATATATTTACATTTGACACAAGTGTATTTGCTTTTGATTTAATCTGTATGATGTTTTTTTTTTTCCAGAAATTTGCAAGTTGGCATCATCGGTATATCTTATAATTTATTCACAATCACGGAAAATTACGCTTATTAAGTTATTAATAAAGATAACAAAGAGTGTCGGTGGTGTTAGATTACCCTGCGGTAGGCCTATCTTAATTTGGCAATGTTTTGAAGTTGTAATCCCATCATTTTGAATGACTACTTGTTGTGGTCCACCATTCGGGTATGATTTGAACTATTTTAAGCCTATCCCGCGTATTCCATTAATCTCTAATTTATGCAAATAATTGATATTGCCTACACAGTCATATGCTTTAGATAAATAAATGAAAATGTCCATTGTAATCTCTTTAGTTTCAAAATTATTTATAATGTGTTTTAGATTCTATTATTATGGATTTTCTTTTTAGGTGTAGTTGCGAGCTACATAAACGATTATCCTTATTTAAAAAAAATGCATAATACGTTTTATGATTAGGTGTTTGATTATTATTTTTTTTAATGCAGGCATTAAATTTATTGGTCGGTAATTTTCAATTGTTGCAGCATTGCCATTTTTTAAATATTGATTTTATTATTGCTAGTTTGAGTTTATCGGAAAAATGCCATATTTAGTTAGAGTTATTTAGAGATGTGGTTGACGAAACAACGATTCTCGGTTGTTTACCTTGCATTGTTTACGATGTTGACGATTTACTTGTAAGTAGGCAAAAGATGGAGCATGAATCTTTTCATTTATATCTTTCATTTTACATAATTTCAAATGACCTACCACATAATAGCAGTGGAAACAATTGTGATATTGAAAGGATATTTTATATGAATATTTTATTTTTTGTGTGGCTTTCTCACTTATCGCTTGATGAAACATTATTAGAATAATTAACATACTGTAGAATTCTCGTGAATCCGCTATTCACGAGAATTCTACAGGGTGCGAAATAATACTCAATATATCTGAACGATTACTGAACTTTTTATTTTTTTACCACTACAACTTGTTATTCTCTATGTCACACTGAAACATCCACTCAATTGTCCTCGCTTCCCTGATTTCCCCCATCCCGCCGACACAGGATGATTCGGGAGCTACACGTGATATGTTTCACAATTTAAATTATTGTTTTTTTTTACCTTAATAATCATAAAATTTTACTTTGTTTTTCTCTAATAATTCAATAATAACATTAATTTAGAAAAATATCACAGAAAAATAAAACTACTGTCTTATTAACATTCCGGATTACATCTGTGCAGTCGGGAAGAGCGTACAAAAATCTGTTTTCCCTGATGTATTCCATCTCGTGGATGGAAATCTGGCTTATAAGAGATTGAGAGTGAGCCATGTGCTATGTGCTGTCATTGGCACAACTGGGCAATATGGTAGGCAGATTGTGGGAATTGAAAATAACCCAAGCTAAAATAAGCCAAAACACCGTTTTACCAAACATACTGTGTACAGCTTTCACGTTGCGTTCCGTGCGTTGCTCGTTTTCGGGGATGCGCGCTTTTCGGGACGGGCCCGTATCAATTTTCTTCCTGCCAAATGTTTCCCGTCCACCGGCAGGATAAAACATGCGAGCATCATGTGAGACTAGTAAAACAGAGGAAGCAAAAAATTGAAACGTGAGGGGTTGTTTAGTTTGTCGATGATTTCAGTCTTTTTTTTTGTTTGTTTATAATTTGTGAATGAAACTGAACAAAACATCATTGAAACATAAAATTACAAAATAAAGTTAATAACAAAAAAAAAAAACAATTTGTGAATGAAACTGAACGAAACATCATTGAAACATAAAATTACAAAATAAAGTTAATAACAAAAAAAAAACAATTTGTGAATGAAACTGAACGAAACATCATTGAAACATAAAATTACAAAATAAAGTTAATAACAAAAAAAAAAAAACAATTTGTGAATTAAACTGAACGAAACATCATTGAAACATAAAATTAGAAAATAAAGTTAATAACAAAAAAAAAGTTTGAGTACTGAAAATCTTTCTTCAAATATTGATTTGTCTGAATAAACATACACATAAAAGTGGGAATTTGTGTTGATTTAGTAAATTTTCTTTAGAAAAAAATATATCTTTCACACAGGTGGTTGAGTGTAAAGGAATGTTTTAAAAGTCTACTTATGTTAAAAAAAATGTTTCGAAATAAAAAAAAACCTTACATAATAAATTAAATAAAAAGAATTTGAAAATAATTAATGAATTATTGTCTCCTTTGCACCTGCGACAATTTTGACTTACGTTAAAGTACTTACGCAACGTCAGTCAAAAATGTCACAGGTGCAAAAGAGGAAATAATTTATTAATTATTTTCAAATTCATTTTATGTCAATAACCGTGACCAAGTGAATGAATACTCTTTTCTATTTAACCTTACATGATTATAACAGGAAGAGGATTTATTCATCTGGGCACAGTTATTTACCAGACAGATAAACGAATGTTTTATTGAATAACTGCGGTTACTTTATTTTTGTTTGTGTTATTATTTTGTTTATCTAATATATACCAATGTTGTGTTATTGTTAAACTGATGTTACCCTTTTATTGGATGTACTGTATCTGTTGGGTAATAAATTAATAAATAAATTGAATACAATAAAAATTATTAATTTATTCAACTTAATAATTAATTAAATATTTCAATAGATGTTTGTTTTAAAGAACCTACGTAATTATTTAGTTGAATAAATTATTTTCAAATTCTCTTTATTTAATGGTTTATTCAAGTTTCAAAAAATAAAATCATTTCATGTAATTTCTTTCATTTTAATCTTATAACAGTCCCAGGATCCATCTCCGTTTCCATTTTTTATGCATTCATGTTTACGTTAATCCGCAACCGAATATTTGTGTACAATTTTCGAAAAGTGTTTAAAATATTTGTCGCGAGTAATTTCAGCCAGAACACAACCCATAAAATTTGTAGAAACATCGTAACAGCCAAGCGTATTCCCATGGTTCTCTTTGTAAAAGTGCGCAGACAATAATATATATAACCATACAGGGTGTCTGGTATTCGAAGCGGCGCGTCGGTTGATATGTAGAGGCGTCGCGGCGCTCCACGTGTGCCGACATGTGCTAGTGACAGACGCTCGCATGTGCCGCGCTGTTTGTCAATGCAGCCCCCGAAATAGCCGAAAGCCGCAGCTGTCACACCTGGCTGGACATTTTTTGCAGTTAACACTTTTTCTATTAACTCCAACCGAATTAGATTACTTTTATTTTCGTCCGTAGGGAACAAAACAGCAAACAAAAAAGAAGACGGTCGCTGCTTTATTATCCCGCCGGATAATCTTACTGTTTCCATGAAGGAAAACAATTTTCTATTTTCGTTCTAGGCGCTAAGTATTTTTCTTTGTCAATGAGAGAAAGAAAAAAAGCAGCTTGTCTTGGGGAACTTTCATTTATTCCCAAAACATCCGAATAAGTTTTTTCTTCCACATTTTTTTTAATTAAGCAACAAAAAAACTACTATTTGCCTTCCTCATTTTTATTCGCTCTTCGTTTTCCACTAATTAAATTTTACCTTAATTTAGTAGTGTAATTTAATATGATGATGGTAAAATTGTTTCCATAGCCGATTTAAATAAATTTAAAGAAATTGAAAATAATTAATAAATTAATTACTTTCTTTCAATTGAAAAAAAAAAAAAAATTAATTAAAATTTGTTTTTTCAATAGATATATTATTGTTTCGAAAATGTGTTTCTTCTTAGTACTTACGTCGCAAGTCTATAAATTGTAAAGCAATTAAATTAATTTAAAAATTATTTTCAAATTCTTTTCCGAAACCCGAAATAATGGCATCACCACTTATCCATATTTCTCAATTAATTATTAAATGCATTTCGTTTCCTGTTTCCATAAACAGGACAAGTTCGCCTTACTTTAGTGGACAAAACAACGATTTAATGTAATATTTCTTATTGTTTGAAATACTATAAGCAGACAGTTCGGTATGAGCCTTCAGTACAGACTTCAGATTTATTTCCACAGCTCTTATAAAACTGAAAAAGAAATTAGTAAATTAAATAAAAATAATTTGAAAATAATTAATTAATAAATTATTTTCCCTTTAGCTACCTACTGTGACATTATGACTTATGTTACGTACGTACTTTAATAGCCTTATATTACAAAATAGAAAGACTGTTATTCCTTACTTCACTTTTTAAAAAGTCTTTCTATTTTGTGATCAATCACTTCACGTAAACTTGAAAATATACAGCCTTATATTACATAATAATTTTGTTTTGTTTTTTGCGTTAAATATTTTCGATTCAAAAATTGTTGTATTATACAATATGTTTTTGTTATGTTAAGCAAATGTCTATTATTGCACATTTGTTAAAGTACTTATGTAAAGATAAAATAATTAATTTTTATTAATTGAAGATACAACATAAGCGAAACTCCATCTGGTGGAAAAATTTGGAACACTCTTCGGAACCAATACCTCCGTTCACACGTGACATAAAGACATATATTTAGAAATTATAAAGACGCGAATCATTGGTTTACGCAATTTTCCAGTTTATTGTAGACATTGCTTTAATTGTAATATTTCTTATTTATAAATTGAATAAAGCTTATTATTATTAAGACATAATGTAACAGTAGCTAAAGAGATAATAATTTATTAATTAATTATTTTTATATTATTTTTATTTAATTTATTTAAATAATTGTGACTAAGTGAATAAATCTTTTTTCTATTATTAATAAGTTAGTGTTTAATATTTTTTTTGTCTCTTGTGGAAGAGATCAAAACACAGTGCTTAATAAGAAACCTACATTTTTTTATTGAGCATTGTTTTGTGGTGATTACAATTCATTTAAATCATCGCTTCGTATAACAAAAGAAATTTACGGAAAAATTCCTCAAAGAAACAAACGGCAAGATAACAACAACAATGAGCGAAATCCGACAGGAAGGCAACATTTTAAATACCGCTGCTCCCATCAACTCGAGCAAATTACCCTTTCCTGTCCCACGATCGACACGACCGGCGAACACACGGGACGAATACGATGATGCAATGGAGAACTCCAAAAGCGGTCACCGTTTTCCTGCTTTCGGGACACCTGATTAAACGCAATGTTATGTAATTCACCGCGACGTGGAAATGACGTATTTTCGTGAAATTGCACTAAACTGGTTTACAGTATATATTTAAATTCAACAATAATAAAATAAAATTAAAATAAGCAGATAACAACAAGCAGTGATTGTAATAAATCTCATGTGATTTTTTTTAGATATTGTTCGATATTGTTGTAAGTGAACCATACCATACCAAAGAAATATACAGCACGTTACAATTCACCCAAATCGTTCAATTTTACTTTTAGAATCAACATTCAATTGTAAGAACGCAGCAAGCATATTTTCCTCAAAGATCTATATTTTCTTCTGTCCCAGCTGTTCGTGGTGTCTCGGTACGTGGAAGGTCAACTACCAACTAAAAACGATCCATTAAGCGACGGATCATTGCCTCCGAGGATGCATGTGTAACTATAAAGATGCATCTCTTCTATAAAGATGCATCTCTTTCTATAAAGATGCTTCTATTTCTATAAAGGTACAATGCATTATGCACGATTGGTGGGAGGGGAGGAGTCCAAGAGGTCCTACTCACTAAACCACCTCTCTGATCTAGGTTATCAGTCAACTAGCGACTAAAAACGATTCATTAAGCGACGGATCATTGCCTCTGAGGATGCATGTTTAACTATAAAGATGCATCTCTTCTATAAAGATGCATCTTTCTCTATAAAGATGCATCTCTTTCTATAAAGATAGAATGTATTATACACGGTAGATGGGACTCCTCCTATATCTAAGAGGTCCTACTCACTAAACCACCTCTCTAGGTTATGCTTTCTCTAGAATAATTCTAGGGATTCCACTTTCCACCACTACTCTCTTGTAGTCTTCATTCTTCATGCGCAGTACCCTTTCCGCAAATATCGCCAAGGAACCCCATTTTAACTGCGAATCAAGGATCAGTGTGACCATAGTATCTGCATTGACTTAATATTCCATTATCTCACAAATAATCTAGCAGTCGGGCAGAAAGACTTATGGTCGATAGCCCTTGTGAAAAGGAAACATTTTTATTGGTTTTGTTGAAGAATGTATCAAGTTTATTTATTTTATTCCTTTTTCAATAAAGATATTATAGTAGTAGTAATCTAGCAGTGTGTATTCTACGTTGTCCACGGTTGCGATATAGTAGGTGCATTGTTCGCTCTCTGCTTTCTGTATCCGTTCTAAGTACGCCTAGAAACATTCTTGGCCTTACAGGATTTGTGACAACCAGTGAGTTGTAGAGCCGTGTTTCATATTTACCTACTTTTCTGTACTTATTCTTTATCCACCTACCCTTTCCGTCTCCGTTTGCATCCACCTCACCTGCCACTTACGCATTGCTTGTTCACGAGCAACTCTCCTGCAACTTTCCGGTTTTGCTTCCGATTCAAATCTTTGTACATTTTCACTCTCTTCTCCAGCAGTTCAATTGGGATTAGAAAAGCTAGCTCTTCCACCGTTGTCTTCAACACCGTCTAAAACGCCCTTATAATTATCAGTACGTTGAACCCCCTTTAAAGGGATCGTTTAAAGGGGGTTCAACGTACTGGGGCCTTTCGAATTATAAGGGCGTTTTAGACGGTGTTGAAGACAACGGTGGAAGTGCTAGCTTTTCTAATCCCAACTGAACTGCTGGAGAAGAGAGTGAAATTATTTAGACCGTATGTGAGTTTCGACCTTGCAGTACATGAAGTATATTGTGTGTTCTAAGACCTTGTTGGTATCTAACTTCGTCTTCAATCTAGCGAAACCCCCTCCAAGAGAACCTATCCTCCATTTACCATACTTCAAAATTAGAGGAGAAAGAACACCGTTCTCTTATCTTTATTATCATTTCTATTATACATTAAATCTTATTTACGTACGTTGAACACCGTTCTCTTATCTTTATTATCATTTCTATTATACATTAAATCTTATTTACGTATGTTGAACACCGTTCTCTTATCTTTGTTATCATTTCTATTATACATTAAATCTTATTTACTTATATCTAGTGTTAATTAGCTTGCTTATTTAATGCTGGTAAATCTGTGTGTTCCTCTTCTTCTTCATCTATTGCTGAGTGGACCCATCTGTTGACTTTGTGTATGTGTACCTCATTCGCTTTGTTATCGATTCTTAGTTTAATGTTTAAGTCTCCGTATATTTCAGCTCTTTTCTCCCTTGATATCACTCAGCGCGTTAGTTCGTAGATTTATACAGTGTGGAAATTAAGTAGCGGATAAATTCGGTAACTCCGTTAATGTGTATGACAGAGAAAAAATCTAAAAAACGTATAGCGATTAAAATCACTGCACATGTGAAAAATATTGTTTTAGATTTTTCAAAAAAAAATTGTAAACGCTGTGACGTCATCAATATTTTTTTCAAATGACAACCTATATTTTTAATTTTTTATTTCGGTAGAGTTTTTTAATAGATTTTCAACCATATAAAATTTTGTATAGATTACATAAGAAAAAAAACAAGAAAAGCGGTCTTAAAGTTAAAAAAGTAAAGATGAATTAAATTAACAGACTAATCCTAGTTATCGGGGTTTAAAACAAACAAAACAGTGTGTTCACTTTGACATGTGTCACGTGTTTGTGTACAAGCAAAGTGTTTAGTGCGTTTTTCATTCCCCGTGGATAGTACGAGTATTTAATACGTAGTAAGTATCTTGTTTAACCAAAATGCCATCGCTGACAGAGAAGCAAAGAATTGAAGTTTCAATGATGATTGGGTATGGTGATCGAGTTAGAACCCATCAAGAAGTATGTCGAATTTTCAGAGACAAATATCCTGATCACCAATTAACCCAATCCACAGTCAGTAGAATTGAAAATAAATTTAGAGAACATGGTACTGTTCAGGATCTTCCAAAAACTGGCTGCCCTTTGACAACATTAACCGAAGATATGCAGCATAATATATTACTGGAATATGAAGATAATCCGCATTCACCTAGTCGAAATATCGCGTTAAACTACAATCTGAGCCATACTTCGGTACTGAAACTTCTAAAAAAGCAGAAATTTCATCCTTATAAGGTAAAATTGGTCCATGAGTTATCAGCCCCAGACTTTGATCTTAGGCAAAAATTCTGTGAATAAATGATGGAAATATGCAATCGTGATCCAATGTTCTCGCGGCGTATAATATTTTCGGATGAAGCAAGTTTTTCCTTACATGGAACTGTCAACAGGCAGAATTGTCGATATTGGGCTAGACAAAATCCAAACTGGATGCATGAAGCTCATATACAATATCTCAACGTATGGGCAGGAATAATCGGTGACAGGATTTTAGGGCCATTCTTTTTCGACGCTAATTTGACTGGGGAACGATACCTAGACTTTTTACAGTTTGAATTAGTACCTGCATTAGTGATATTATTTCCGAATGAACACGACCCTGACATACCAAACAATAATATTTGGCTGCAACAGGATGGTGCTCCGCCACACTATGCATTGGATGTGCGACGTTATTTAGACGAAGTGTTCCCAGGAAGATGGATTGGAAGAAGAGGTCCAATTGAATGGCCGGCTAGGTCCCCTGATCTAACGCCATTGGACTTTTTTCTGTGGGGGCACTTAAAAAACATGGTATACAAAAATCGACCTAATCATTTAGAGGACCTTAAAGAAAGAATTCGGCATGAGTGTAGTTTAATAACGCCTCAAATGCTTCAAAACGTGGTGAATGAATTTTATTACCGTCTTAGGTATTGTCAGATGGTGCATGGTCAACAGTTTGAACATTTAATATAATTGTCCAAGCCCTAATATGTTTTGTTTGTTTTAAACCCCGATAACTAGGATTAGTCTGTTAATTTAATTCATCTTTATTTTTTTTTACTTTAAGACCGCTTTTATTGTATTTTTTCTTATGTAAGCTATACAAAATTTTATATGGTTGAAAATCTATTAAAAAACTCTACCGAAATAAAAAATTAAAAATATAGGTTGTCATTTGAAAAAAATATTGATGACGTCACAGCGTTTACAATTTTTTTTTGAAAAATCTAAAACAATATTTTTCACATGCGCAGTGATTATAATCGCTGTACGTCTTTCAGATTTTTTCTCTGTCATACACATTAACGGAGTTACCGAATTTATCCGCTACTTAATTTCCACACTGTATAACGTGTTCAGCATCTTCCTGTCCATCTCCACACTTGCATTGTGTTTTGCTCCTTTCTTTTAACTTAAATCTATGGATATATTCTTTCAGGTTCCTATGATTCATAGTGAGTCGCTTTATGTATTAATTCTAGCGTATCAATGCCGATTTCTTTGCATAGAGTGGGACGAAGATAGTACAGTTGCGAGTTAATGGATTATTAAGTCAATGCAGATACTCTGGTCCAACTGATTTTGGATTCGTATGTAAGATGGGATTTCTTGGTGATATTCGCGGAAAGGGTACTGCCAATGAATTTTGTGCCCTAGTTGTTGCTGTTTGCTACTTCGATTGCTTCTCTATGAGCCATCTTCTTCAAGTAATTTTCTGCAGTTTGCCCTTTCCTCCACTTAACATAAGTATTTAGGTTGTTTGCTCGCCTTCTTCTATCTTCTTTCTGATCTCTTTACGTATCTGTTCTTTGATAAGTTGCTAATTATTTATTTAATTGTCGTTCTTGAATCTGTTTCTATATTATAACTCTTGTCTTCAGTCGCCAGTTGTGTCATTGCCCACCAGACTGTGATTAATTCGGCTTCGTGTGCTATGTTGCACCTTCTGATTCCCTTTCTTCCTTTGAGGTAGTATTGGTCTTTCTGTGTTGCCCATCCAATTCCGTCTTTTTGTCCTTCTCTGATGGTGGTAGAGTTTGTTAATTGTATTTCCCGTTCCAGTCTGGGTCTGTGATTTCAGATATAAACCTTGCATTATCTATCTTTTGTATATTTGTTAATAACTTAGGCTTCAACTTTGTTGTACATTGTTTTTCAAATGAATAAAACACTTTAAACTTTGTATAACACAAAAATTGCATTTATTTATATAATTGTTGAAACTATTGGGATCTGACATGAGGCAACACGCCGCCTGGTGAGAGAACGGCGAACTAGTTTCGCCATAAGAAAGCCCGGCAGCGGTGTGTTGTGATCGGTGATAAAGATCGTTTTTTATCGGATATGAGCGACGAAAACCACCAAACCGTCGCCAACGCGAACCGGAAACGATCAAAATGCGTTATGTATTGCGCGGTACCGATGTGCGGGAATAAATCCGACAAAAACCCGAAGTTTGTGTACCACGCCTTTCCGCAACCATCGAAATCTTCGATCATCGAGACGAATTATTTCGGAAATGAAGAAAGACTGGATCAATTCACCGCGTGGAAGAACGTTTTGAAAATGAACTTTGCAACTGCGGCAATATATGTGTGCTCCAGTCATTTCAAGAAGACCGACTACATCTTACCCGGTAAGTGCTGGAGATGTCTAAAATAATGACATATCTTTATTTTGTCTATCAAATTATTTATCACTATTTGGTACAGTTTGTTAATAATAAATTCATTGCTTCTTTGTTAATGCAAATATTAAGTTGTATTACATTTTCATCATGCGATGGAATTATACAAATTTTGTGTATTACTAAGAGATGTATAATTTGTTCTGAATATTAAGCAACTGTTAACATTCATCATTTATTGTTTAGCCATACATATTAATTTAAAACAAACTATTCATGCTACAAATGGGCTTTTTTAGATGCACCAGGCTGCCGGATGCGACTAAAAAAAGATGCTGTGCCAAGTTGCAATCTACCATTGACCGATCCTTTAAGAGAACAGAAGGCAGAATTAAGTGAGCGTCGCTTGAAACGTAGATTGCAGCGGGAAGCAGTCGCAGATGCTAAGAAGAGTAAACCTTCAACATCGGCCGATTTCTCAGCTGCGACGGCTGTGGAAGCCGTTGTTGAGGGAGAACGCGCTCTCCCTCAACAAAATTCCTCTGGACTGGGTTGGAACCAGCCCAAGCGCAAATTTGTTCCATTGTTATAAACATTTTTACGTAAAACTGCCGAAAGCAGACACTGGCAGATTTGAATCTTTATGGCGAACGACGCCATATTGGATCTGGGGAAACTAAGCCCCGCCCTCATGTCAGATCCCAATAGTCATAAAAAATACAATTTGTGTGCTATACAAACAAAGTTTAAGGTGTTTCATTCATTGTTTTTTATATTTTTCTCTCGGATGCCTTGGTAGAAGCAGTTCTGTATACGCCTGAGATGTTTCTTAGAAACGGTGTTAGATCCTTTTTTTTGTCTTTAATGTGGAATTTTCGCCGCACCTCCTTGCTATATTCTATTGCTGACATAAATATTTTCTCATATATTCTTATATTCAGGGTCTTATGATCGCCCCATTTCCTTATTAATAGACAAACACGCTTGTCGACGTGCTTTTTACCCTTTCCTTGTTTAGATTATATGTTCTGTGAAATTTAATTTGGGATCCATTGTGACAACTAGATACTTAATGTATTTATTTATTTCTATCATTCCCCATTATAAATCTGGGTGGTCGATTAACTCTATTGTTAAATAGAAAAGAGTATTTATTCACTTGATGATGTTTCTTAGAAATGGTGTTAGATCCTTTTTATTTATCTTTAATGTGGAATTTGTGCCGCACCTCCTTGCCATATTTTATTGCTGACATAAATACTTTTTCATATATTGTTCTGTTCAGGGTCTTATGATCACCCCATTTCCTTCTTAATAGACAAACACTCTTGTCGACATACTTTTTACCCTTTTCCTTGTTTGGATTATATGTTCTGTGAAATGTAATTTGGGATCCATTGTGACAACTAGATACTTAATGTATTTATTTATTTCTCTCATTCCCCATTATAAATCTGGGTGGTCGAATAACTCTATTGTTAAATAGAAAAGAGTATTTATTCACTTGATGATAATTATTTCAATAAATTAAATAAAAATTTGAAAATAATTAATAAATTATTTCCACATTTAGCTTTGTGACATTTTTATTTAGTTTATCCTTATTTTTTATACAGGGTGTCTCAGAGTGCGCGCCGAGTAGCTTTACGACTAAATGGTTTATTTTTTTCAAAATTGGCTTTCGCAGGCGTATGTAGGTCCATTAGGACCACATTTTAAAATTAGTTTCAAATATACAGGGTGTCCTATAAAAGCATGGCGTATCATAGTTATATTTTTTCTAATGGAATGACATATATTTTATATTTTTTTCAGATTCTACATTAAAAATAAAGTTAACTTTTATAATATATTCATATGCCTAAACCTAATAATTTTTGAAATATTTAAATAATTTTGGAAAAATTGACGTTTTGAAAAAAAATCATAACTCTCAAATGGATGAATGAAAACAGATGAAATTTTGTACCAGTATATTAGACTAATGGGTAAATATTTTAGGCTATTTACAGGAATTTAAAATCTTAAGATGTTTTGATAATTTAACGTAACTCCAGAAACACATTCAAGGTCAAATTTCATGCTTATTTTAAATGGCACACCCTATATCTAATAATCCTATCTTGTAGAAAATTTTATTGTCTTTCGAAAAGTATAAAAGTATTTTTTACCTAAACCTAATAGTTTTCAAGATATATGCATTTTCGTTAACTTTTGAAATAATATTTATTATTCATAATATGGAAAGTCGATACAAAGCGCCATCTATTGTTCAATATAATATTTATTATTATTATTCCATAAAGGCAAGTGTTTAGTTATTGTTTATAAATAAAGTCAGTTGACCCAACAAATGATTTTCGAGATATTTCCTATATTAATACACTAATTTTATTAATTGTGAATATACAATTGCATTATTTATTTACACATGTGAAAATTATTTGATAAAAACTTGTTAGAATTGTAAAACAAATATAACGAAATACATCAAATAAATTGACGAAATAGAATTAAAAGTAATTTATACTATATTTTCAAAAATACTACCATCGAATACATAATTCAATTTTATTTTAAATGATATTTTGACACTTCTCAGCATATTAGGTATAATTGATCTAAATGTATTATTAATTCTGCTTCCTATGTGTTCTTCCAATTTATTGCTTATTAAACCACCTTTTTTGACGAATATTCAATGGAATTAAACTTGTAATTGTGTCTCCTCATTATTAGTTACTGTATTCGAGGTAGTTTTTTTCAAATACTTCATATTGCCTATAGTTTTGAATGTATTTAAAACTTCCTCTACAGTCTTCTTATTAGGATGTCTTCCACCAGAGAACATTTTGTACACTAAGAGACAATCTTAATAATATTACATTATTATTAGAATCATGTTAATTCTTTCATTTAAAGGAACATTATTTTTTCAATTGTTAGTAATAATACGAATATGTCAATTAAATTTGCTTATAAACAAAAGCCTATTCGAATAACTGGCAATAATAATGATTAAATTAAGCAATAGATGGCGCTTTATGTTACATTGTCATATTAAAATAATAATGACGAAAATTAACAAAAAAGGATATATCTTGAAAACTATTAGGTTTAGGTGTAGAATACCTTTATACTTTCTAAAAGACAATACAATTTCCTATAAGATAGGCCTATTAGATATAGGGTGTGCCATTTAAAATAAGCACGAAATTTAACCTTGAATGTGCTTCTGGAGATATGTTGAATTATCAAAACATCTTAAAATTTTAAATTCCTCTTAATAGTCTGAAATATTCACCCATTAGTCAGATATACTGACACAAAATTTCATTTGTTTTCATTCATCCATTTGAAAGTTATGATTTTTTTTCAGAACGTCAATTTTTCCAAATAAATTTAAATATTTAAAAAGTTATTAGGTTTAGGCATATGAACATATTATGAAAGTTAACTTTATTTTTGATGTAGAATCTGAAAAAAATATAAAATATGGGTCATTCCATTAGAAAAAATATAACTATGATACGCCATGCTTTTATGGGACACCCTGTATATTTGATACTAATTTTAAAATGTGGTCCTAATAGACCTACGTAGGCTTGCGAAAGCCGATTTTGAAAAAAATAAACCATTTAGCCGTAAAGCTACTCGGCGCGCACGCTGAGACACCCTGTATACATTGCTTCCGTCTTATAGCTCAGATAATTGGCTTCTGGAATTCCTAGCATATCTTCTACACTCTTTTCCATTTTTCTTCTATCTTCTTTACTTAACTGCATGTAATAACGATGATCTGATTGTCAGCATATTCCTGCCACTAGATTATGCTAAAGATAGCATAATCTAGTGGCAGATCAAGAGATCTCTATGTTCCACTGGTGTCCTATTCTTCTCTGAGGTCAATTTATTTAGTCTGTGGGATCATCGCTATTCATAAAATCGGCCCCATGCTCCAACCTTGCGGGCAGCCACTGTTTGTTATAATCGTACAATTGCCAGATTTTATTTTTCTATTCAGTATGAAGTCGTTCGGATCTTACAGTACATGCAAGTAGACAGGGCCCCGATGTTTGCCATCAGCCCTGCAGTGCCTTCTCCGTCGTCCTACCTGCCGACCTCATCACCTCCACCACCTGCCCATTGTGGATCTCTGAACTTACACAGAGAAGCAGATGGGAGAATTCTAGCGATCAACTATAATTCTCCCATCTGCTTCTCTGTGCCCTTCTGGTGGAGATCCACACTACCTATGTTTATTGCGGAGCTAGTCCAAGGCTGATCTCCTCGAGACAGCTCCTTATTTTCGACATGCTCTGCGTTGGACCTCAGGACCAAATACCTGTTTGCTATGACGATGGGCAAATCATCAGTGAATAAAAACATTTTGTTACCCTCTGGCAGGTGGAGTACCACCACTGTGTCTCCACAACCGCCCTCTGTGATACCCTTTCGGCTAAAAGAATACGCCTTGGTAGCCTTCTGTCATCCAGGTAGCTCGCAACTATATTCTTGAAGTGCCTTGCTAATCCGTTTACCTTCATCGCAGCTCTGATAACTTTCTATGGCATATTGAAGGCGTTCCGCAGATCTAGCACAATTTGCAGTATTATCTACTTCTTAGCGGTCTAGTATTTTCCTCTGCCTGCCTGACCATACGCAAACCATTTTCGACAGCCACTTTCTGAATCCGTACTGTTTGTCACAGAGTCCCGTGCCGAGTTCCTCGTCTATTCGATTTACGATGATTCTTGTCCACTCCGTCTAGCAGGCACTCTCCTGTACGCTGACGGGTCGTGCAATGGCTTCCTCTTATTTTGCAGTAGCATCAATCTAGTGACTTTTCATGGCCCTGGCAACTTTTATTCTTGCAGGCATTTATTCAATACCACCAGGAGATCCTGTCGGTTTTCTTCGGCCACCGCTTTCCGAAATACTTAGAAACATATTTTGTAGATACTTCAAACGAGCGCTGGTTTCATAGCCTTCTCAAAACTTCAGAAAGCATAATTTAATATGTAAAGGGAGAAAATAATGTTCTGTGGATCTACCAAAGATATTTTCTTATCATTCATTAATCCCAGAATAAATTCATTCTGAGTGGGCCACACTTTTTTGTATGTAGTAATAATAAATAATAATAATTTTTATAGCATTACAAAAACAACAAAATATAAACCTGTTTTTTCATTATCTTCCACTATTCATTCGCAATTCACCCGTAAAATCTGGGGCTGTCTATCAATATCCCGAAACCAAACATCTCGATAATGAAAAAATTATCCTACTTAAATTATTTCAAACTGGTATTATATAACAATTTATGTTATAATTTATATACTTTCACTGTCATGTTGAAAAATACTAACAAAAAAAAAAACAAGTTATGATTTAATTAGATATAAAACGGTTCATTTATCTAACAGGTGGAAGTCGCATCATTAGGTGTTCCATATAAGTAAAGCATGGTCGTTTTTGGATCTGCTTAATATGCGCTGCGATGGTGGTTGAATAAATGCTTCGAGTGGGTTTATTACTTAATCCAATTCCTCCTTTTGGAAAATCCATGATTTCAAAACAGGAGGAAAAGAAGAAAAAAAGTACGCCAACTGTTGTGGTTTATTGCTAAAATTGAAGTGAAATTATAAAGATTCATTCTTTTTTATTTACGAGATTGTCCCGGCGGGTGTAACAAATTCTTTTTCGGGATTTAAAAAAATAAATTATCACATGTGATTTTTTTTATAAATTAATCGCGAGCGAAAGTGGCACCCGTAGGCATGGATCGGCGATAAAAGACACCCACTAATATTTATGTGTAGCGCAATTTGAGACGCGGACCGCTTATAGAGAAATCCAATTTATATTAATGGCCTCGCACCCGATTAATTACATTCACAACACACCGGCGCAAATATAAATGTACTTCGCCGCATCTTCAAGAGCGGGAGCTTAATCATCCGTCCGAATCTGGCGAGATTTACGAAACACCTGTGTACACTCGCATTCCGTGCTCGTACTGCAAACATGCTTATCTTTGGCATAGCCAACGGACATTTTTTCGCGCAGATGGTCGAAAGTTTACTGTCCTCCGTCCTCTCTCACGCTCCTTTTTTATTTTTATTTTATTGACTCCACTTGACTCTCCTTTTTTTATATATCAATTATTATTTTGCTTGTTGTTTTATTCAGTTTCCAGAAAAATGTAGATTACAACTATTAACATAAGAAATTACAGAAAATTCTAATGCTGACTAAATTTGAGTAATTGAATATAAAATTAAAATAAAATAAAAATAAAATAAAATTAAAAAATTAAAATATACTTTATTACTAAAAAATCAAGTATATTCAAATAGGTTACTTTTCCATTACTAATAATATTTAAAATGAAAAGAAAGGTATGGATCAAAGGTTGTAGAAAATAAACTTTTGGCTTATAGAAATCCACAATTTTAGAATTTTTACAATTTTTATTTTTCCACTCTATAGAATTAATAAAATTATAAATAAAATTCATAAACAACAATTAATTACTGGTAATCCATAAATATGATGTTCTAGTGGATTTTTAACGTCTAGGCGTCGTTTAATGTAAATGTTTGGCAATCAAAGAAACTTTTAAAGTCTGTATTAGGCAATAAAAGTGACGAAAACTGAATTTAAAGTCAAGATTAGGCAACAAAAGAAATTTTAAAGTCAGAATTAGGCAATAATTGTGATGGAAACTGTTTTTAAAGTCAAGATTAGGCAACAAGAAGAACTTTAAAGTAAATATTAGGCAATGAAAGAATAGTTTAAGTAAATTTTAGGCAATCAAACAATCTGTAAAGTCTGTATTAGGCAATAAAAGTGAAGAAAACTGCATTTAAAGTAATGATTAGGCAACAAAAGTTCTTTAAAGTCGAGATAAGGCAATAAAAGGAACTTTAAAGTCAAGTTTAGGCAATAAAAGTGACGAAAACTGTATTTATAGTCAAGATTAGGCAACAAGAGGATCTTTAAAGTGAAGATGAGGCAATGAATGACTCTTTGAAGTAAAGGTTAGTATTTAAAAAGACTTTAAAATCTGTATTAAGCAATCAAAGTGACGAAAAGTGTATTTAAAGTCAAGATTAGGCAATCAAAAAACTTTAAATGAGAATTAGGCAATAACAGTAACGGAAACTGTATTGTAAATATTAGGCAACAAGAGGAACTTTAAAGTCAAGATTAGGCAATTGAAGAACCTTTGAAGTAAATGTTAGGCAATCAATGAATCTTTAGTCTGTATTAGGCAATAAAAATGCATTAAAAAGCTTTTAGAGAAAGATTTAGGGAACAAAAATGACGAAAATTGTATTTAGAGTCAGAATTAGGCAATAACAGAAACTGCATTTAAATTCCAGAATATACAACAAGAGAAACTTTAGAATCAATATTAGGAAATTGAAGAATCTTCGAAGTAAACACAGCTAATAAGTTAATTAACAGGGCAACTAAAGAAAAGGGATGCCTACAAAACACATTTACGGAATTATAAAGCCAAAGTAAAGAAAAGACAAGCCTTGAGGCAACACGTAGAATCCACCAGTGTTGCGCCCGGCTAAAGAAAATACTTGTAACGAATCCGCACTTCTTGGGAAAGAGAAGAGGGGTTTGCCATATATATACAGAGAGCTTTTTTTATCAGTATACATTTCCCCTATGTATACCTGCAAAATACGCAAGTGAAATGCATTAGTGTATGTGTGTTTAGTTGCCTATAACACGCAACTGAACACACATATGCCAAATGATCAACTAAACATACACACATTAATCGGTTCAATGCGTTTGACTCGCGTTTTTTTGCAAGTTAAGGTTATGTCAAATTAAGTTGTGTATGTTAAGTTTAGGTTATGTTAGATTCTATCGAGCGTATAACAAAAATCGACGACGAAGTTGGCACAAATCTAAATCTAAAGTCATGTCTGAACTAGAATCTCACGCGCACGCGTAAAGTACTGGTTGTCATGTTGACCGCAACCAGCATTTCACGCGTGTGATCTTAGTACAGACATGACTCGACTTCCAACGCCAACTTCGTCGTCGATTTTTGTTAAACGTTCGATATAATGTTGAGTTATATTTTTCGATCTCATAAATATTTATTCATTAATTTATTTTGTGCTTGTGGTCTTTGAACTTTTGTTCATATACACCCATAGACGTAGAATATACTAGATGAGTAATTATGTGGTGGGGATAGGGAATGTTTGTAGTCCGATATATCTCGTCTGAAAACGTAAACATAAACACAAGTGGAACGTCGCTGATGTTCGATTTCCCGCTTAAAATCAAATTACCTTGTTTATGATGGTCGGAATTCTTTTGCATCGTCGAATCATGAAAATATCTATTCATTTCATGGTATTAATATCTTAATTGACAAAAAATATGCAGACTTATTATTACTTGTTATGTTATTATTACATAAACAGACCTGATGGTAATTCGAAATTGTAAATAAATATAATTTTATATTTTTACATCAGGATAATAACCGCAAGACACAAATAATATCGTAAATGAATTATTTCCAATGACTTCAGTTTGAAGAATTCACGAAATAAAACAATGACAATATAACAATAATCACTAATCAGACAATAAACACAAGCAGAAATGAGCTAATAAAACACAGACAATTAAAATCTTGTCAAAAACACCTATACGAGCTAGTAATTCAATAAAGCACTGACGAGTTTGTGTATTGGGTTAGGCGTCAAAATCAGCTGTGAAGTTACTTTGTTATAATTAATGGTTTTAATATTTAGACATTGGTAGTTCATATTGTATGAAATAAATATGAATAAATTATTAAAAATCAACCAATAAAACACAGATTAGATTGAATAACTTTAAATTCTCGACTAGTTTCGGGTTATCAGCCAGAAACAAATTTTAAATTGTCTTGAAAATGGGCTGATAACCCGAAACTAGTCGAGAATTTAAAGTTATTCAATCTAATCTGTGTTTTATTGGTTGATTTTTAATAATTTATTCATATTTATTTAATAAGTTACTTTGTGTTTACAAATTGTGTATTCCCCTTACGGTTTCCCCCTGTATGTTGGATGACAACAAACGGTGCGTATGTGTGAATCATCTTTGTTTCATTTTATTTAATTTCCTCTA
This sequence comes from Philonthus spinipes, assembly GCA_963082785.1. Classification (NCBI taxonomy): domain Eukaryota; kingdom Metazoa; phylum Arthropoda; class Insecta; order Coleoptera; family Staphylinidae; genus Philonthus; species Philonthus spinipes. Next base: position 8,747,402 of record OY720314.1, read on the forward strand.
GTTATTCTATGTATACACCAGTCTAATGTTAAATGAATAATATGCTTAAACGAGAAGATTCTTGTATCCATGTCTAAACATATTATTAATCCTGACGGTAAATTTTGTCAAATTTCATTAATTATTTTTCCTTTGTTTTTTTAAATCGTGTTGTTCAACTTAATTACAACCTTTTTCCCAAATTACAATTACCACGCTCATCTCCGTAAATATATTTTTTCTTTTATTCAAACATAAAGAAAAACAACACTTGGCGACACATGTACAGACATTTATCATTCGTGTGTAACGGAAACGTTTGCCGAGTGTAATGTATTCAGTTGTGGGCGCTCGATATATCGCTATCTCGGACTCGCCAGCGTTCCATCTTCACGTTTTGTAGTGGATGCTCTTTTTTCTCCTTCAATTTCTTTTTTCGTTCATCCCGCTTTCTATTCGGCTTGTTTATCTAACTGCGTGATGTCAAAGTCCTATTATCCTCTTACCGTGGTGTGCGCCACCTTATAGAGTAGAAAGCTAGATGCACTTAACATCTCGTTTTGGTTTCGTGATGGCACTACCGAATTGTTGTTATAAAGAGGATTATTTTATTTTTAAAATAAATTTCATGAAATTCAAGACGATTTATAACTGTGGTATATATAAATTATATATAAATAAATATATTTTTTTCATTTCGAATTACCGTAAATACGCTTGCAGAAAAAAAACGGAAATTAGTTATGAATATTTTTTTGTGGGACACATTGTTTCATACTAATATAAAAAAAGATTTAGTAACTTTTTTGTACCACTTAACAATTTATTTTACTCTCACTAGTTTCGACTTAAACTAAGTACTATGTAACATTATAGATTACATTGATTATATATCTATTATATGTTTTGATCTTTCATCGAGGAAATTCCAGGATTAGATTTGCCTTTGTCAAAAATATTGCCTGTGAACTCTAATGGTGATGTAACGTGACTTCTGGTTTCATCAATTTAACCTTTGATGACAGAAGTCAGTTGATTCCTTTTTTTATTCCCTTGACTGGGTTGTGAAGAACTTAAGTCAACTTTACACGATTTTTACGACTGCTGTTTATTAAATAATGATGAATACACTTTTTAGGCTTTAGCGCTGATATTTAGAACTGTACAGTTTGAATGCCGGAGAATGTCTGTTCCAAAAAGGTGAAGTTGGTCTCCTCGGCACCAGAACAACCCCTCCCTTTTTGGGCGATAATAATATATTAAAATCTAATTAAGCACGCATAACATTGGGAAGCAAGATGTAAATAGCAAAATGAAAAATATTTATATAAGGATAGAGATTTCGCGGACAGACATTAATGGTATTTATTTATGATATGATTTGAAAATGAATAATATTTGAATTTAGAGTTAATGACTTATTTGCTGTTCCAATGTTATCTGTGCGAATGAGATAATGAGTTCCTTAATTTACAACAGCTAATATTATTTACATAAATAGATTACAATAATCGAATAATATATAAAATATATACATGAAATATTTATAATAATAATAATAGTAATAATAATAATGTATATTATTATTTCTATAAAATGTACTGGGGTACATTACAGTGAGTTTACGGGGGTAGTTCTTAAGATGTCCAAAGGGAAACAAATAACACGGCTACTTACACTTATTTACAGTAAAAAAAATTGATATGCATCGTACAAGAATCTAGGAGCAAGTGCCGATATTCGTGGTACACCTCCACAGCTACCCTGAAATCAACAGGCGTGAGTCGTGGTTTGGATAAAAAGAGATAAAAATAGAAACAATCAATTTTGATTGAGGCAACAAACAAAATGACTAAATTAAAATTAAATAAATATATCCTTCATATATTTTTCACATCAATTTTAAGCAACACAATGTAATCAAAAGTACCCACGAAAGACAATATTCGTGTGTGTGCGAATTTGTATGCAATTGTTTGCAGGAGAGACGAAACCAAGACGCATCGAGGGCACGGTTCTCACGAACTTCGCAGGTACATTCACACTCACGCACACATACGCCGGCATTTCACCATGTTGGTGGCAACAGCAGTGTGGGAAATCCTACGGAGCATTGAACCACACCAGGAAACCACCGATACCGAGCCCGCTATCAGTTCGCCCATTTTCCACCAGAGTAAATTCCATTTCCGTAAAACACCCGCATTCGGGCGCTTTCTACTCGTTCCCATTGATATGCTAATTAAACGATTGCAGAGCGATACCAGCACTGTTATTCCATAGATTGTGGTATTGTAATATCCCGTAGTGTCACAAGTGTCCCGACCGTGATTAGCAATCAATCCATATGCATTATTTTTTTTATTTTGTTTGTTGTTCCGTTTTGTCGGGCTGGTTTAGTTTGTGTGAATGCATAATGTGCTATTGTTTGCTGCTGGCGCCTCGGAGCCAGACGTTGCTTACCGATTTCTTTCTTCTTCTTCTCTTTTTTTTTTTGACAGACGTACCTTAAATGGAAAGTCTGATTTGAATTATTAATTAAGCACCTACGACTAAGTGGAATGTTAAACAGACAGTGCGTTGTAATTAAGTTGAGCAACACGATCTGTGTGCTCTTCATTTTCGGGTTTATAAATTGACCTAATTGAAAGGAAAATATTTATTTTTTTAAAGAAAATCACACCTGTAATACGTGACGAAAGTTATCGTGTTAACAAAAGAATTAATTTATTTATTTAACATTATTTATTTAATACAATCATCATACACGTTATCACCCCTACACCACCATTATGGTAGATGGGGATTTTAGATTATATATATATATATATCATACACGTTAATAATTATATTAAATATAAGCTGTCATAAAATTAAATGAAAATATTTTTCAATGGTTCTGGCTGTCTCTTGATGGAATTGCATATTCATAAATTAAATAAAATTAACGTTATATTTTATTCAATTTATGAATATGCAATTTCATCAAGGGACAGCCAGAACTATTGAACAATATTTTCATTTAATTTCAAATATCTGTTCCATGATGTCACTGTGTTGGCGAAACAATCATACAATAAAAAACTGTGAAATTATAAAAAAAGTGTTGTGTTTTATATAATTTGGAAATATTGAATGAATTAAATATGAATAAATTATTAAAAATCAACCAATAAAACACTGATTAGATTGAATAACTTTAAATTCTCGACTAGTTTCGAGTTATTAGCCCACATCAAATCGAAAAAATCATAAAATCATTTAGTTTCTCTTCTAATTCAACTAATTTCAAAATAATAAGTAACAAAAATACTATCCCATTTGATTCATTTCACCCCCTTTGTCAAAAATTATCAACATATTATTCTATGATCAATAGAGCTTTCAAAATTCCACTATCAAAACAATCATTCAATAATGAATTAAATTTAATAAGAAATATTGCTGCAAAAAAAGGTTTTCCTTATCACACCATTCAAAAATTAATTAATAAAGAATTCTGAAAGAAAGCACTTTTTGAAATTTATCCAAAAATTAAAGAAAACAATAAAAAATATTTAACTTTAACTTATTTTGGAGACATTTCAGAAAGATTTGCAAATATATTTAGAAAAAATAATTACAAAATAGGATTTAGAAGTAAAAATAAATTAGGTAATATATTATACAATAGAAAAGATAAAACAGAACAAATTAACAAATCTGGTATTTATAAACTTATATGTTCTGATTGTAATATTGTGTATATTGGGAAAACTAGCCGAAATTTTAATATAAGATATAATTAACACTTTAGAGCATTTAGATTAAATAAATATTGTAGTACTTTTTCAAATCATATACTTACAAATAGTCACACTTTTCCAAACCTAAATAATACAAAAATCTTACAGTATTCTGAAAAAGTTAAAAAAATTAGATATATTGGAAGCAATCGAAATTTATTTACATAATAAAGACACTAATTCATCACTTCTAAATGAACAAGTAGATCTATTACATACTTCACTTTATGATTTATTATAAATACTACTTTTCACTTTATTCTATTATTAAACTATATATAATCTATATATTTCTATTATTTTCCATTTAATTTTAGCAATCCAACTGATTTATAAATAATAAAAAAAAACAAATTTTAAATTCTCTTGAAAATGGGCTAATAACCCGAAACTAGTCGAGAATTTAAAGTTATTCAATCTAATCTGTGTTTTATTGGTTGATTTTTAATAATTTATTCATATTTAATTCATATAATATGAACTACCAATGTCTAAATATTAAAACAATTAATTATATGGAAATATTGAATTTAATAAAAAATACTATGTTTCTTACCGCCAAAATACAATATTACCTACCCGTCGAGGGTAGAGATTGCTATCAAAATGTTCTCTATCATATGCAGTAAACAATATTTTTCTATTGATCCGAATAAAAACGTCTTTCGGCAAGGTATTTTCTATTTTATTACTTTTTGCTCAAAAATATGCTAGTTTTAAAATCTTTCGTTTTTATGCGTGTGAGAGATACATATATATTTTCATTTCTGTGATAATTTGTAATTATTTATTAGTTTATCTATTATTTTTTTAGAATATCCACTATTTGTGGCTATTTGTTTTATATTCATAATTTTATTATCAAAGGAATTTTCGAGAAAGCCGTGCATTTGGGTTATTGTGGATTAGATACTGGAAATGTTATGTTTATAGAGGTGGCGAGAGGTGTTAGGAATTATGGTATCCGTGAAGGTAGGTTTCCTATATATTAGTGTTGGGCAAAATCGAATATTATTAGTAATCGAGTATTACTAAATGTGTCATTTTAAGTATTTAAAACGAAAAAGTAACTTCAAATTTATGTTTATTAATAAATGGGAAGTTATTTTTGATATTTTTATAATAAGTAACATTCTTAAAATTATAATATACTTAATTTAGAAATAATAAAAGATCGACTTTGCCCATCACTATTATATATATCGAATGTTAGTTTATTTTTCGTTTTGGTGAGTGTTAGATCTAAAAAATTGATTTTATTATTGTTTTCTAATTCAACTTAATGGATGGGTTAAATAAAAATGACTTGAAAATAATTGATAAACTATTTCCACATTTAGCTCTGTGACATTTTAACTTACGTAAGTACTTTAAACAAATGTACAATAAAACAACTACTTCTCGGGCAACTATGTCGCTAGACATAACGTTTTACTCTTTTCTATATATATTAATGGATGGGTATATGGAATTAAGGAATGATAACAGTGTAGTTGAAACATAGTGAAATAATTCGTAAGTAACATAAAAAAGTTATTAAGTCTTTTCTTTATCCTAATATTGAAAATGTACCACGAAGTGAACGCCCGACAATACAAGAATGTATTTCATATGTTCAGGCGACTGTCTGTGATTGATATTTCATCACAAATCAGAAAGAAAGAAGTTTGGGAATGGATATGATCTAAAAATGCGACAAATGTTTGGTAACGTTTCCGAATGGTGTCACGGGAATTTTTGAAAACGGAATCTTGGGTAAACGTGCGTGAAATGAACGAATCCAAAGTCAAAATCTCTAGGAAACTTACCGTTTGGTCACAATTCGCATTCAAAGTCCCAATTTTGAGGTTATAATTGATCCGATTTTCGATTAAATAAACACATTGCGAGTATAAATCGTACACATGATGAAATAATCTTCTAATTTATGACGAAAGTTAACAAATTTGTTGCGATTTTTTCATTTACTCAGCCAAAATCACGATTTTAATTTTATACAGAAAGCGACGTTTATGTAAAAAAATCAATATATATTTTAGATCCATTTGTAAATAATAGATATTTTAATTTACGATATCAAACATAGATGGCGTCACCGCTCCACTAAACCGAATGTATTTTGTACAATATAATAAAAAATAATAGAGAATTATTCATCGACTATTATAAATAATACATACATATTTAATTAATGATTTTTTAATGAAAATATTGGATAGATTGGTACAACTTACGATCTTTTGCACGTTTTGTCAGAAAACTTTCCAAACATGTTTGCACACTCACCTAACCTAACCTAAACTAACCCAAACTAACCCAACCCAAACTAACCTAAACTAACCTAACCTAAACTAACCCAAATTAAACTAACCTAACCTAAGTCGACAAAACGTGCAAAAGATCGTAAGTTGTACCAATCTATCCAATATTTTCATTAAAATTAATTCTCCGATTATTAGGAAAAGAGGACTTTCGGGATATAGTTCGACTTAACGGAATATTTAAACAATTTAAATAAATAGAATTTGAAAATAATCAATTTATTCTGTTGAATAATTAATAAATTATTTTCATTTAAAAAGAAATGTCCATTAAAACTACTATTTCTCGGGCAAATTCCTCTTCAGATATTGAATTACACAAGGAACATTTGCCGTTGCATAGCAACAAAATATTATATAATGCAACAATTTTTTGATTCGAGAATATTTAATGCAAAGAACCAAAACGTTACGTAAAATAAGGCCATTTATTGACACGTATTTCGGAATTTATCCCTCGTCAGTACAGCTCTGCCTTATACAATTTTTAATGTTGTTAAATTAAGTTAATTAAACGTACCGTCCTTGTTGCCATCTTAGGGGTAAGCGACGGACGCGAATAATGCGCGCGTTATTATCGTTCAAAACATTTTCGACTCGCTGACTTTAATTAATATTATTGTTATTGTTATTATATCTTGGCTACAAAGTTTTCTATCTAATCGCAGCCAATGTGTTAAAATAAGGAATTACCTCTCTGATGCTTTTATGCTCCCATCTGGGGTTCCGCATGGATCCCACTGTGGTCCTTTACTGTTCCTTCTTTTTATCAATGACATATCTCAATCAATGCATCACTCACGATTTTTGTTGTTTGCAGACGATCTTAAAATTTTCAAAGAAATCCGCACTATCAATGATTGCTCCCTACTTCAAAAATGATTTGTGTCATGTAGCTGATTGGTGTCATTCCAATGGTCTTAACTTCAATCTGAAGAAATGTAATTACATTGCATTTTCTCGTAAGAAAACCACGATCAATTTCAATTAAATGATCGAAGGGATGGCTATAGGAAAAACAGAGTTAATAACGGACTTAGGTGTTTGGTTCAGTCATAAATTTAACTTTCAACATCAAATTAGGTTTATATGTAACCGCGCCTCTAAAATGCTTGGATACATTATGCGGAAGTCTAGCGATTTGTCGGCCATCTGGAATATGCGTCTTGCATTTGGTCACCTTACCAACAAACATGTGTTAAACAAATTGAAACTATTCAAAATAAATTTATTAAACATTTAAGATCTAAACCAGACTTTAATTATAATCTACGTATCTTGTCTAATGTCAAAAATCTATGCTGCAGGCGTTATTTCGCAGATATGTCGTTACTTTTTTGTATTGTAAATGGCACTATTGACTGTCCCCCGTTGCTCCTCAAATTAAACTTTGCATTTAAGTCTGATGGCCGTACAATCCGTAACCCACCGCTATTTCGTATACCATTCCACCATACCAAATATGGGTTTTACAGCCCCTCTCTCGGTTTATGCGCACGGCTAACTCTCTAGTGAGCCATCCAAAGTGCGATCTATTCTTTGGCATTCTATCAAGATTCATGCATTTTGTGAAAGGAGTTGGATCATGCCATTGTTGTAATCTAGTTGTTGGTGACTGCTAAGTTTTTTTTTTCTTTTTGAGTTTATATTTGCGTTCAAAGTGTTTACTATTGTATTTAAAATTAGTTAGTAATACATATAAATTTATTGCATTTTACATGTATGTCTTATATTTGTAAAAATGCTATATTCCGTTAAATAAATATTTATATTTTTTTATCAATAAGTTGTAATATTTTTGAACTTTTTAATTAATTGTTTACGCCTCATTAACGAAAATTAAATTAAATTCATAATTTTCTTTTTTCAATGATATTTAACTTAAAAATGTGCATTATTTTTCCATTAAATAGATATGCAAAATAGGTTCGTTAAGAAAGAAGACCACCTGCTAAGTATTATAATATATACAAAGATATAAGAACGTACTCCTTTTGCGGCATTTAGATATTGAACCCATTTTATTTATTTATTATTATTTATTTATTTGTTAAATAACCCAACAGCGCTAAGGATTACATAAATTACAAAAATACACAATTACACAATATAAAAACAATAATTTAAAATGGTATTTAGTCACCTTCATTTATATTAATTCATGAAGTGGAAATATGGTAAATACATTGGGATTATTTTTTATTATTTGTATTTCATTATTTTTCTGAACTATAATCTGAATCACGAAACTTGAGCCCTGTCTGTATTTTTCTGAGACATACGTTCGCTTTTTCCATATGAATTTACCACATGGTAACGAAAAAAACATTGGGATGCTTTTTATAAGCGATCTGATTAAGTCCTATCCGGATTTTGCTAAGACACAGGTTAAGTTTAGTGCTGAATCTAAACTTGAGATTTTTCTAAAAGCCTTGTGCTTTTTTGCTAAAAAATGAGTCAACCTCATTTATAATAATTCACCAAATGGAAATATATAGCAATATAAGCCTTTTTTTATTATTTTTATTTTTGTGAATTATAATCTAACTCACGAAACTTGAGCCCTATCTGCGTTTTTCTAAGACACATGCTCGCTTTTCTCATTTGAATTATTGATTCGCTCTCTTCGATTTTGTTAAGATATCCAAGATGAAATTTAAGTCTTGTCTCGATTCTGCTATGGGATACATCTACTTTATAGATATTAATTTAACAGTGGAAATAAAATATAAATATACAGATTATACCTGTTTTATTGATGAACAAATTCCGGATTCGCCCCATCCAATTTTGTTAAGACATATGTCAACATCCAACCGGAAACTTAAATCATGGCCGATTTTGATAAGGAAAAAAATTGTGATGTGTCCATCATCGAAGCGTTTACTATCGCACTTTGACGTTTTATTTGACGTAAAAATATTAATTTAAATAATAAAAGTCTCCACAGCCAACATAATGTAGATTATAAAAATAATTGTTTATTTCAAAGGGAATTTATCAAATTATCAAGTAGATGAAATTCTTTCGCTTATGAAATAAAAACTAAAGGTCCTACAAAAAAGTTTTATAACAAAAATTATACATTTTTTTTCTACATCTACAACTTTTGTTAGAAACATTTTTCTCTCCGAATTAAAAAAATGGTGATGTGTCCATCATGATACTTTCCTCGGTGAATACGGTCAAATAAGTTTCTGATTGAAAATTTAATAGGAAAGCAAAATGATTAATAGAAAAAATTGATTGTTGTCTTTTAAAGTTAAAGCCGAGTATTTAGAAGAATATTATAATTAAGTGTGTTATTTCTTACCTTACAATTGGTTAAAATAATTTCTCCACACTCTTCTTCATTTTCATTAACCTGGAGGCGTTTGCGAATGTGTTGAATATGACGGCACTTTGACGATTTATTTGTCATTAAATTGATTATTTCAATAATTAAAATCTCTAAGGGATTTTATTAGTTAAACGAAATTCTTCCGCTTATAAAATGAAAACCGGAGGTCCTACAATAATAGTTTTATACCAGAAATTATTTATTTTCCAAGATCTAAAACTTTTATTTGAAACATTTTTCTATCCGAATTAAAAAATGAAAAATTCCTACGAGTAAAGTTGCACTTAATGAGTTTTGATTCTAACCAAAAGCTTTTCAGATCATTCCACTGTTATAAAAAGCTTAGATATAAAGTTTGGGTTTAATCCATTCAGCCATTGGGGCATAAATGGCTGAATGGATTAAACCCAAACTTTATATCTAAGCTCGCGGAAAAACACAGACACACAGTCATTTTTTCAAAACTCGAGGGAATGGACTCAGGGGACCTCAAAACGTGTATATTTGTTGAAATTGGTGGTTCGAAGATTTTCACGATCACAATACTTTCCTTTGGACAGGGGTCCGGGGAAAGTAAAAACAATAGAAGAAGAATAACTCGGTCAAAAATGTCTTCTTTTCCATACAAACCAATTCAAGATTTATTTACACCACAAGAAATTCCGTTAAATAATTTCAAACGTATTGTTATCAACATTTGAAATAAACATGTTTATAGCAGTATTCTAAAATACCTGTATGTCGTTTTGATAAGAGCTCGAAACAACACCGTATCGTCCTTGGTTTGGTTTCGTTGGTTGGTTAATCGCGTCGATGCGTCATTGTTTGAAAACACAACTCGAACAGGTGTCCCGGCGTATAAATAATATTTCGCTTTCCAGGGTTTATTGCTTTATTTTCCTGGACGAGGCCCGAAACGAGTCGCGTTCGGTTCTAATTCCGTAGAACAATGCCGACAGCAGGACCGTTTCAGAAATAGGACCCTCCGCTTCTTAATCGAATTCCCCGTTACTGTTGTTTTATGTTCTAAATTGAAATGTTGAATATTTTAAATTTGATACTTGCGAGGTTATAAATAAAATTGATTCAACTTTATATGTATAAAAAATTAAATAAAACAAACATTACAATGTAATTTGGTACTTTTCCTGGGATCTACAGAAATGGGTTCATTATTTAAATGCCCCAAAAAAAAAGAACATTGTCATAGATTAAGAATATTAATGCAATTGTAATTATCACAATATTTAGCAGGTGGTCTTTCGTAACGAACCTCTTCTGTTTTCCATCTTATAAATTAATATAAATAACGCAGACGTCGTAGTAAAATCAATACAGGACTCAATCTTCGCGTTGGATGTTGACATATGGCTTAGTAAAATCGGACATAGCTCAATTCCGTGAGTCATTTACTAATAAAAACAAACATTCTAATTTATACTAAATGGAACATAACGCAAGCGCCATCTATTGCCTAATTGCATGTGTGGCATCGTCAACGATTTGGTTGAACATTTTATTAAATTCTAATGTATGCTTGTCATTTTTATTTTCATCTGGCAAATTAATTTTAATGAAGCAGACGTATATCTTAGCAAAATCCAGACAGGGCTTAATATTCGTGACGTATGTCTTAGTTAAATTAAGTTTCGTGACTACATCTTACTATTAAGTGATCGTAATGTTTAAGCAAAATCGGAATGGTACCTTGTTTCGCTAATAAAACTCACTTTCATTATAAAAATCATTCTATAGATTTAGAGTATTTTCGCTAATAAAGAGGGTCCAAAAATTAATGCAACATTTGAATTTGCCTCCATTTTTACAGTAAATTGTTGGCAATTTAATGATGTTAAATTAAATCAATTAAATTAATTCAACTATACTCAGTCAAATTAAATCAATTATATCATATTAAATAAACTAAATCGATTTAAATTAAATTAAATCAACTTAAATCAAAACCGAATAAAATTAAACGAAACGAATTAAATTAATTAAAAAGTGCGAACCTTACCAGCCGCGTGCTCTGATCATGCATTGTTGTTACGTAAATTCACAAAAAAACTCCTCTTTGATTTGAATTTATTTAATTTATTTAAATAACTGTTATCAAGTGAATGAATACTCTTTTCTATTTAAATATATGAAAGTTTGGCGGTCGCGGTTCAAAAATTGTATACGAAATGTGATCCAAATAGTGTTTTAACCTCGTCAACTGTAAAAGATTAAATGAAAAATTCAGTTGCTTGATTTTCCATCACAACGTGTCACTGCTGCGGATTTTTGGCTGGAGGCATTATTGGACCGTACTTTTTTATTTAAATTAAGCTGGTCAAGAAGTATCTATTACTAGTGCTCCATATCGTGACATGATAGCCAGTTCTTGCCAAAATTGAATACTATTGATGTGGCCAATATGTGATTTCAACAAGACGGTGCTACGTGCCAGTGAAACAATTTTTAATTTAATTTTATTTATTTACGGAATTCACCATTTTACAATTAACGTTTACAACTAAAACAATATAAATTTCATGTAATCAGAATGAATTATAAACGAGGTAACAAATGAATTACAAGAAAATAATAATTACGAATACAAAATACAATAAAAACAAAAAACTCCGATATTAACATAATGATGAAAGTATTGACTTTTACATAACGTGGGACAATGATTCTATAGCAAAGGTAGCATTAATGTTGCTTTAACAGTAAAACGGACACACGCACATGTATATCCGTACTCTTACAAATAAACAAAGTGTATATAATAAGCAAAGACTGTATCACGGTTGTAAATTAAAATTTAAAAATATACGTAGCTGCTAAAATTGTAAAAACAAACGCATAAAAACTGTCAAGGCAAAAGCAAATATTTCATAGTTAAGGGTGTCATTTATAGTAGATGATATATAAAATATTACAGATGCACTAACACTTATAGAAGATAGTATATAAAAAATATTACAGATAATTTATAACTAGCATAAATATGGCACATAACAAAATAGCGTACGCTATCACTATTGCACACTAAAATATTACCTATGAAATAAATATGATATCAGACAAACTAACACCGTATAACCACAAACAACATTAAAGCAATATATTTAATATGTAATAATAAAACTTGTTTTAAAACAAAAATGTAACTATCAATCTTTACCGTTTTCCATTTACTTGATGATATTATATATATTAATGCGCATTAAACGGCTCTTAAACTTAGCCAGTGAAGGTGTGAACAATAAAAAATCATTATTACTAGATAGTAGGTTTGCGTAACGCATCATACGATCTATAGGATTAAACATTCCATAGTTCGTCGAGTGAAATGTCAATCTAAACAATGGTCTATGCCTGGATTGAGCATTCCTTGGTATATTGAAATTCAACATCTCCACTAGCTCCATACAGTTCAGGAACCCATTTACTAATTTAAATAAAAATAAAATGTCTAAAAGCTTTCTCCTTACAGCTAACGATTGTAGATTTGATTTTAACAACATTTGGGAATGACTGAAGATTGTATTAGGGCCCTCCAGTTTAAACTGCTTTAGAAATTTGCTCTGTACCATTTCAATTTGTTTAATCGCAGAAATAGTGTATGAAGCCCATACGGACGACCCATATTCTAAATGAGGTCGCACAAGTGCCAAATACAACCTCCTTACAGTACTCGGATTAAAGTCCCCAGCAAATCTTCTAATGAAACCCAAAATTCCTAAGCTTTTATTACAAATTAGTGATATGTGTTTCGAAAAACTAAGGTTTGATGAAAAGAGAATACCCAAATCTTTTATTTCAGTAACCCTCTCTAGTTTATGATCACTAATGTAGTATTCAAAGTTCATAGTTTTTCGCCTACAAAATGAGATAAAAACACATTTTTTTTTTCATATTTAAGTATAGCTGATTTGCTTCACACCATGTTTCCACATTATGCAGATCCTGCTGCAATGCAAAGTGATCATTGACTGTACCTATATTTCGAAATATTTTCAAATCATCAGCGTACAGGAGAAAGTTACTAGATTTTATGACAGAACTAATATCATTTATAAACAACGAAAACAAAATAGGCCCGCAATGCGAGCCCTGGGGAACACCCGATGACACCCTAATCAGTTTTTATTGATAAGAAACAATCCGAACTAGTTGGGTCTTATCTTCGAGAAAGCTCTTAAACCAGGAAATTACATTTGTACCAATTCCCATTAGTTCAAGTTTTTGTAATAAAATTGAATGCTGTACCCTGTCAAAGGCCTTGGAAAAGTCCATGTAAATAGAGTCAACTTGTGACCCTTTTTCCAAGGCCGTTGACAAAAAGGACTGATACACTAAGAGGTTTGTAATAGTAGATTTCCCATGCATGAAACCATGTTGCTGGCTACCAATTGCATTTACGGACGCCCATATGAGTTGTTGTGTTATTAGGTTATCTAGTATTTTGGGTAACACGGATTGGATTGAAATTCCCCTGTAATTTGATACATCAGACCTGCACCCACTTTTGAAAATTGGTACAATATAACTACACTTCCAACTATTTGGAAATGTACCAGACGAAACAGATTCCATAAATATTTTGTAGATAGGTTTGCAGAGCGTGAACGCGCATCTTTTCAGGAAATATTCGGGTATACCATCAGGTCCCGCACTACAGGAATCAGACAAAGAACACATAAGATTAAAAATTTCAGTCAAAGCAATATTAAAATTGGAAAGAGAAATTAGCTCATCTCCTTGGTAAACTGGCAATGCACTATTATGTTTCACATACACGCTTGAAAAATGATCGGCAAAAAGATCAACACAATCAGTGGTATTATTTCCAGTTTTGGTTCCTCGATACATTTTCGCAGGGTAACCATTTGTCTTTTGACAACTTTTTACATGATCCCAAAATAATTTGGGGTTATTGTTATTAATACCTGATTCTAGGTTCTTAATATAATTTGCATACAGTGTATCCTTAAGCACTTTACAACGCTGCCTATATCTACTGAAATCATTGTAATCAGAGAGTAAACCACTACTTTTATATCTGGAGTGAGCTAACTTTTTTGCTTTTAATGAACTAATTAATTCCTTATTGAACCATCTGGGGTATTTATTCCGTGTCAATCTTTTCATTGGTATCATATTATTAAACACATCGTACACAATATTATTGAATGTGGTGACATCTTCATTAATTAAATTATTTAGAAATACATTATCCCAGTTAATACCAGCAAAGTAATAATTTATTGCATCATAATCAGCCGCTTTAAAATTAATGACCCATTCCGTAGTATCACATAACATTTCCAAATTCGGTGAGGATACACTTAAGCAGTACGGAATGTGATGACGGCTGGGAGCGCAGAGCTCATTAGTGGCTTGACTTATGCGTATATTCGATATATTTGAAAAAATAAAGTCCAAATACACACCTCTTGCATTATGAATATCACATAACTGACTCAAATGATAATAGCTGAGAACATCCTCTAACAAATTCGCTTGATAAGATCTATTATTTATACATAACGCGCCTTCATCCGACTTATCCCACGCAGCATCAGGAAGGTTGTAGTCTCCACAAAAAATAAATTCACACTCTTGATGTTCTTCGCAAATTCTGTCAATCTCATCGGCATGAGAAATGTAGACAGAATTATCGGCTGAGGGTGGAACATACGTCGCTGCAATTAAGTATCTGTCGCCAACCTTTACAAATAATTGCTCAATATCATTACTGACTACATAGGTTCTTTCTAACCGCAATTAGAACTCCCCCACCTCGGCTTTTTATACTGTTATGGCTTGAGCGGTCAGTTCTAAAAATTACGTAATTATGAAAAGCCAGTTCATTTAATTAGTGCATGAGACATTTTCTCCCGTGATCAGAATTGCTCCTTGGATATTAGATTTCTTCTTATGGGATTATTTGAATTAAAAGGTCTATGTCGACAAGCCAACTACCACCCGTGCATAATAAGTAGTGATGGGCAAGATCGATCAATCATTGATCGATCTTGAAGTATTGAGCCGCTCGAGCTGATCAGAAATATCGAGCCGATCGCAAAGATCGAGCAGATATTCGAAAGATCGGCTCGTTCTTTACGCTCGATCACTAATATATTAAAAAATGTAAATGTGAATAGTACTATTAACTCAGTTTCTTCTGATGATATAATCGAATCTGTACTAACCGAACTGCAGGAGCAAACTAAAAGGTCAAAAAATATAATTATTACTAACATCCCTGAGAATACTAACATTGAAACTGAACAAATGGACACAATAACCGCCATAAATAAAATTTACCCAAAAACGATTACTCCTAATTCAGTAAAAATGTTCAGATTAGGCGTTGAACGCAGAGATAACAAAGCCCGGCCATTAAAAGTCATATTTAAATCGTCTGATGTTGCTCAGGATATTATTCGTAACGCTAAAGAGTTGAGAAAATATCCTGAGTATAACAACATATACATAAATAAAGATTTAACTCCTCGACAAAGTGACAGGAAAAAGAAAATTCTGCAGGAATTCAAAGTTTGTCAGGAAACCGAAGAAATATCTTTAAGATATGAAGATGGATTGCCGCGGATAGTTAAGAAGAAAAAAAACGTAGCCAGCCCCAACAGAATTTATTAAGATTCTATTACCAGAATGTGCGCGGACTAAACACAAAAACTTTTACCTTCTACAACAATCTTTTGGAAGCAGATTTTGATGTATTACTTCTAACGGAAACGTGGGCTAACGATACGTTGAAGGACTCGGAGTTGTTTTCATCATCCTACCAAGTTTTTAGAACGGATAGACAAACAAGTCGTGGAGGTGGTGTTTTAATTGCCCTTAGGAATTATATTACTTGTCAAAAGATTTGCGTGAATGTTGACAATAATATTGATGTGACTTGTGTACGTGTAAGAATTTTAAATAAGTTATATCATCTCATTGTTCTATACGTTCCGCCACAAACGCCTGTCTTTGCCTATGAAAATGTACTTAATGTCCTCGAATATCAGTCAATATTTGATACGCCATTCATTCTAGCTGGTGACTTTAACATTCCCAATTATCCAAACACGCAGTGCCCAAAATCTAACATTATATCAAATTTCATTAATTATTATTCGGCCACTCAAGTAAATAACGTACCAAATATCCACGGAAGGACTTTGGATCTTGTTATAAGTTCTAATGGTATTAATTGTACAGTTGAGCATTGCGTATCACCTCTGGTTAATGAAGATAGTTATCATCCTGCGTTAACTGCCACTAGTTATCACTTCTTATCTAATTTTAAAAAATTTTTACTCAAATACTGTTCATTACAATTTTCGTAAAACAAACTTTCTTCTGTTGTATACGCTTTTGTGTGACACAAACTGGTCATCAGTTATCTCTAACGACAACGTTGATCTGGCATGTAAGGAGTTTTACTCTATTTTAAATAACTACATAAACATATGTGTACCTCGTGTAAAAGAAAGATGTAAAAAATACCCAAGTTGGTTTATAAGAGTAACTATTTGTAATATTAAGCGGAAAAATTATTGGTGGAATATCTATAAACGTCATCCTACCCTCCTACATTTCGATCGTATGTTCGAAATAATATAAAACATGATTTCAAAGAATATATGTATAAAACTGAATCTGAAATTAAACGCAATCCAAAGAAACTTTGGACATTTATTAATGAACGTCGATCGGTTACCGCGGATACCAGGAATAATGAAGGAGGGTAACACGTCATATAGCGATTCACAAATCATCACTGATGCATTTGCTACGCATTTTTCTGCTGTTTATGGTAACAATGATCTGCCAATTTATGAGAGTTTCATCTTGCCTGATACGCTATCAATTAAATCATTTGTCCCAAAAGATTATCAATGTGCACTTAAAAAAATTAAACCTAATTTAACCATGGGACCAGATAATATTCCAGCAATGATAATTCGCGACTGTGGCGGCATTTTAATGGAACCTTTATTATATTTATATAATCTTATATTAACTACGAACACATTCCCTAAAGTCTGGAAAGTATCAAAAATTATACCGGTACATAAATCGAAAGCGATAGATAATATCGAGAACTACAGACCCATATCTTTGATATCCAACTTTGCTAAAATCTTTGAAGTAATGTTATACAATTCTATATTTCATCATTGCAGTAAATACATAACACCAAAACAGCATGGTTTTGTGAAATGCAAGTCAACATCGACAAACCTCTGCCATTTTACTGATTTTGTATCAAGTGCTTTAGATGAACGCCTTCAAGTAGACGTCATTTTTACAGATTTTTCTAAAGCATTTGATAAAGTGAATCACAAGTTATTACTGAAAAAACTTGAACATTTTGGCCTTGATAATAATCTTGTATCATTATTGCAAAGTTATCTGCATGGGAGACTGGGTTATGTTGAATATAGATCTGTCAAATCACATACATTCGCTTGTAGCAGTGGGGTACCGCAAGGTTCTAACCTTGGACCATTGTTATTCGTTCTTTTTATTAATGATATTGTCACACGTTTCAACTCTAGCTGCTTACTTTATGCCGATGACTTGAAGATATTTAGCAAAGTTGGTATCCTATCTGACTGTATTAATCTACAAAATGACTTGCAAGTACTTCATGAATGGAGCATTGAAAATGGCTTGCATTTAAATGCATCCAAATGTAAGTCAATGGCATTTACCAGGAAACAAAAAACTATCATTTTTCAATATAGCATTAACGGAACTACACTAGAAAGCGTCTCTACTTTTCGCGACTTGGGTGTGTTTTTTGACAAAAAACTAAACTTTTCACACCACATTGCTTACCTGACCAAGTCGTCATATTGCATGCTCGAATTTCTGTTAAGAAACACAAAACAATTTAAAACCTTAGAGCCCCTAATTAACTTCTACTATGCATATATAAGAAGTAAATTGGAATATTGCAGCGTTGTATGGAATCCATGCTACCAAACTTACATCAAAGACCTTGAAAATATCCAAAGGAAATTCTTGAAATGCCTTTATTATAGAACACATGGACAATATCCTGCTCAAGGTTACAGCTCAGTTGAACTTGAAAAGGAGTTTGGCATAATATCTTTGCAAAATAGAAGACGTATGTCTCAGATTATCTTTATTTACAAATTAATTAATTACAAGCTGCATGATTCTTACCTCTTATCTAGGCTAAACTTTGCTGTTCCCAGGTCAGGTAATAGACATAAAAACATATTTTATAATAATCGAGCTAACACAACACACTATTTCAACTCACCCGTCATGTCTATGTGTAACTCGGTAAACATGCTACCTCATGACATTGATATATTTCATATTAATTTATCAATGCTAACCGCTCGTTTAACATCATATTACATGTCGAATAACACTTAATTATTTGTTCTCTTCTCATTTTCTTTCTTTTCTTTTTTTTTTTTCTCTCTTTTCTCTTCAATTTTTTTTAGTTATTAAGTTAATATAATTACTGTATTCTAAAGTATATACATTGCTATATATAAATGTACTGCGCCTATATTATATCGCGCTATAATTGTATTTTTTTAAAATTTATCCTGTTATTAGATCATGTGAATCTGTTGGATAATAAATAATAAATAAATAAATAAATAAAATAAATATAAAGATCGAGTCGCTCAAGCCGATCAAAAAGTTCGAGCCATTGGTGCCTATAAAACCGCTAGAGCAGGTAAAAAAATCAAGTCGCTGAAAGAAATAGAGCGGCTTGATTCCAATTTATCGATTTTGCAATGTTCGCCGAAATTAAACTTTTTCCTTACGATTTTTTTTTTAAATTTTCGCTGAAAATTGTTTATTTTACAAAAAATCTCAAAGTCACTTGAATATACTACTAACAAAATTAATTATCTAGTTTCTTCTGCAATAATTGTTTACGATCATTTCGAGCCATTTTAATAGTTCCGCGAATTTAATATAGAGCCTTATGTGAACAGTTTAGTGAAGAGCCTTCGATTGGCCGTTCCGAACGTCTCCATATTCCGACCAAAATAACTAAACTTGCGAACAAGCTAGAAAAATGGAATTTTCAGCATTCGATTCTTATAGAATTCAGCTACATTCTCATTCAAATTAACGTTCTATCGTTTGAGACCGTCAGGAAAAAAATCGTAAAACTTGAATAAAATGTTCGTCCTTTTTAGGAAGGTCAACTTTGTGAGCAGATTGGCCGAAACCTAATTACTTATGGATGCTCAAATTTTCACAAATTATTCCTCCATTCTTGAGGTACATTTTGATGTAAAATGAAGTCGTTTGGAGATTTTTGAATTTTCAACGAAATTCCACTTTTTCCATACAAACCCTTACATCTTTTTATGTTTTTTTTTTTTTGTGGGCTCGATCATTTCTTGTGGATCGATACTTCAACTGATTGATCGATCTTGCTTATCACTAATAATGAGAAGAAATTAAACGCTGTATCAACAAAATTCAGCCACAAATATTTATTTATTTAGTTACGGAATTTCCATTTTACAATATACATTTCATTTGCAAAAATATCGATAAACTTGTGCGTATGAGACAGCAAAGCCGTGAAGACCATTTGCTCCATAAATAACCCTGTCCTATGTACTTTATGATTCGTTGAAAAAATGTCAGTCAAGATTTAAACAGTGCTCATATTAATTTCAAACCTTGCGTTAATTTTTGGACACCCTTTATAAAAAACAATATAAATTATTAAAAAAAAAAACTATAAACTTTTCTTCACTGATATTTTCGACTCAGTTCAGAGTATTTATTTATAATTGATTCTATAAAATTTAACTTTTTCTTGTTATAAAAAAGCGTTTATGTTTTGTTTTCTCAATCTTGAGTCTGAAATGTAATTAGTGCGAATGAATCAATATGTCTCTTATATATTAAACAAAAATGATTTGAAAATAATTAATAAATTATTTTCACATTTAGCTCTGTGACTTTTCACTTACGTTATGTAAGTACGTTAAACTGTGACCAAGTGAATGAATAAGTACTCTTTTCTATTTATGTCTCTTATATTTCTGAGTATTTGAGAAATTAAATCATGTTTCACAATATTTATTATAGAAAATATTTATCGAATCATTTTATTTCTGAGTATTTAAAAAGATATAATTCATTACTGATGCACTTAATTTTTGAAAATCCATGATTAATAAATGAATAAAATATTTTTGATTTTCAACAATTTTGTATTTAATATCACTACAAACACTTAGCGAAACAAATGTAATGAAATTAAAAAGAAAATCAAAAATATTTTATTTATTCATTTTTTTAATAAGGATATTCCATTTTTTTAAAGAAGCCCTAAACTTCTTTAAAAAATGGAAATTTATATATAGTAAAACAAAAATAATTATTTATAAAAAAAACTTTATTTCAATTCAAATATTTTTATAATAATTTTTTAACAACATTAAGTTGCGGTTACAGGTAACTATTTACAAAAAAATATTGTCTTAAAAACAAAATATACAAAAAGAAAAAAAACGCAGAGGAGTGAAAACGATCACAATTAATTAATACACGAACCGATCATTTCATATAAACAAAAGAATAACCGTATAATATTAACCGTGACGTGACATTCTATATAAACCTATTTACAATTTGAAAAATCTGTACACTAAATAAAAACCTACCGTAAATACTAAAAATCACAGAATTAAAAAGTCATATATATATTTATATATTTTAAATATTAATTAAAGAAAGAATTATATTTATTATTAAAAGATTTTCTTTTTGTTGTTGTTTTTATTGTTGATACACAAATTGATTGAAACCCATTTTAAAAATAAACCTGATTTATTCACGAATTATAATTTTGAGATGTGGATTCAAAAATTACAACTGTTGATTCCTTCTCTTTTTTATTGAATAATTTTAACGATTAAAATTCAATCAAAAAGGGAAAATTATTTAAAAATTTGTAACTTTTCAGATTCTTCTTTTTTATTGAATCGTCATCCAAATTTTGCAACTTGTTAGTTAATGTTTAAAAAAAATGTAAAACTTGTAATCAACGTTCAAACAAACGAAAAAAATTAAAAGTTCTAACTTTTTAATCAACGTCTTAGAAAAAAGAAATTATAAAGTTTCATTTCATCTGAAAAATCAAATTCCAAAGTTTCAACTTATCTATTTAAAAGTTAATACGTTTTAATCAACGTATAAGGATTGAAAAAAAAAATATGTAAAGATTTATCTTATCAATTCAAAAGTTCTAATTTATCAATAAATTTCTTAGAAATGAAAATAAAACAAATTTAAAAGTTTCAATCAACGTCTTAGAAATGAAATAAAAAAAGTTTTAACTCATCAATCGACGTCTCAAAAAATATATAAAAACCAAGCTGCATCTTTTCAATCAACGCTTCGAAAAATAAGGAATGAACAATTCTATTGTTACTTTTCAATCAGCGTTTCAAAAATGAAAAGAAAAATTGAGAATTCCAACTTTTCAATCAACGTCTCAAAAAATTCAAAGGTTGTAACTTTAAAATCAACGTTCGAGATTTTATTTTTCAAAATAAAATTTGCTTGCTTTTGCCTTCACGAAATATATGATATTATTTATATATATATAAAAAAAGAAACCCGCGTGATCTATGTACAAAATAAAAAACAATCAAATAAAATCTTAAAAAAACAATTGCAACATAAACAGGTACATAACTAAGTGCTGGATTAGCGTACACACTCATACTCTCTCGCCGCAAACACGCACACTAGATTTTTCCTCTCTCATTAAATATAAATTAAACGATAATTCAGTCGAACTATTTTTTTTATGTTTTCTTCTTCCTTTTTAAAGTTTGTGTTTATTTCTTTTAAATCTAAATGAGGCGCGACTTTTCTTCCGCATTCTTTGATGGTTATAAATAAATTAGCCGCTTCGTGGTGAGGTCAGAGGTGGGGTTGTTTGTTCTCGCCTCGGGGTGAAGCGGTTGTTTCATCGTATTTTTTTTTGGAATGGGGATGATGATGATCACTAAGTGTTCGAGTTGGTTGTGGCTTAGCAAGGTACGGGCCGTCCGTCTGATGGTGACAGTTTTTCGGGTGTCGTCTGTAAAAGAAAGAAAGAAATAATTAAAAACGAATCTATGAAAAAAAATTAATTTTAATTTATTTTTATGCGCAAATATAAAAAAATTAAACAATGATTTTTTTATAAAAAAAAAAACAAAAATTTGTTTATAAAAAATCAATAATTTTTCATAACAAACTGTAACAATGATTTTTTTATAAAAAAAAAGAAAATGATTTATAAAATAAAAAAAATATTTTTTA
This sequence comes from Philonthus spinipes, assembly GCA_963082785.1. NCBI lineage: Eukaryota > Metazoa > Arthropoda > Insecta > Coleoptera > Staphylinidae > Philonthus > Philonthus spinipes. The sequence goes on from OY720314.1 coordinate 8,770,174, forward strand.
TTAGTAAAACAGCAATGATTTTATTTTTATAAAAAAAGGCAACAAATGATTTAAAAAAAAAATGCAATGAAGTTTTCATAAAAAAAACAGCAATGATTTTTCCAAAAAAAATCTGAAATTGTAGCTTCTTTATTCTAATAGATTCGAAATTCCTGAAGATCTATTACAATAAAGAAACTACAATTTCAGATTTTTTTTATAAAAAAAATCATTGTAGTTAAGAAAAATCATTGCATTTTTATAAAAAAATATTTAAAATATGTCTTTTTTTATAAAAAAAGATAATTGTAGTCTTTTTTATTTAAAAAAATCACTGTTGTTCTTTTTTTATGAAAAAAATCTAATTTTATTTCAAGATTCCTGAAAATCGATTAGGATATAGAAGTTACAATTTCAGAATTTCCTAAGTATTAGGCATACAAAAATATTTTTTAATAATTCTTTATTTAAAACAAATATCATAGTCGGTACTATTGTTGTTGATTATCGGGGATTAATAACAATAATAATCGTCGTCAGAGCATGTAAAGTTAGATAGTTTTGGTATTCTTTCCTTTGGAAATTGTTAAATGACATTTAGTAAAGATTTTTGCAGGAGAAAAAAACTATTTTTTTTTGGAAAAATTGAGAAATCCTTACGACAAACAAATTTTCTCACTTTAAAAAATTCCAGTCAGCAAAAAAAAATACGAGAAAGTAATAACAAACAAGTCGTTTATGCGTACCGAAACACACACATACACACTGAAAATGAGCCAAGAAAGAAAAAAACCGAATGCTCTCGGAAATTTAAAATTACAAAAACGTTTTCTCCTTGCACGTGCACGCCGGCCGTCCGTCCGCCACCATTATCCAGTCACGGATTTCAGATTTCAAAATGTCAATTTCTAAATTATGGTCGCGGCCGAGAGAGCTGCCGCGCCGCCAAGGCGATACGATCCGTTAAAAACGAAAACGAGTTCGAAATGAGAGGAGCAACAACACAAAAAAATATTAATCGCGCAACAACAGCGGCGAACGGTCGGCGATTACCTTGTGATCCGCATTAAAGAATGACAAAACGAAATGAATGAAAAAATATGAGAGAAAAACAATGTAGAAGGTGAATTGGAAGACAAAATAACGTTGTGAATGAAAAAAAAAAAATGAAATGAAAAGGATAAATAAGTTGAAGGCGAATTGAAAAAGGGAATAAAATAAACAATTTGAAAATGAAACAAAAGACTAAAATATTTGGAGGTGGATTGAAAAAGAGAACAAAATTAACAATGGGGAAATGAAACGAAAAGGATAATAAAAGTGAAGGCAGATAGAAACAAAAAGACAAAAATTAAGGAGTAAAACAAACAGAACTAAATAAATAATAAGAAAATCAAATGAAAAAGGACATAACATGAAGGAATGGCACAACAGAACAAATTAAACAATGAAAAAAATGAAATCAGCGAAACAAAATAACTAAAGGCGGCTTTAAACAACAGAACAAAACAAACAATAAGAAAATGAAACGAGCAAGACAAAATAATTGAAGGTGGATTTAAACAACAGAACAAAACAAACAATGAGGAAATGAAACAAAAGTAACAAAAAATGATCGCGAAGGAATAAAACAAACAAAATAAACAATGAGAAAATGAAACGAGCAAGACAAAATAATTGAAGGCGGATTTAAACAACAGAACAAAACAAACAAAGAGAAAATGAAACAAAAGTAACAAAAAAATGATCGCGAAGGAATAAAACAAACAAAATAAACAATGAGAAAATGAAACAAAAGGACATTTTAAAGTGGATTGAAAATCAAAGGAAAATATACAACGAGAAAATGGAACGAATATGACAAAACAAATGAAGGCCGATTTGCTAAACAATATAATTACATAAACAATGAGAAAATGAAACTAAAGGGACAACAAATCGTCGCGAATTGAAAAACCAAACAAAATAAATAATGAGAAAATTAAACTAAACAAAACTTTTGGAAGTGCATTGAAAAGAACAAAAACTGAAGAACCGAAACAACAGTACAAAATAAATAATAAAAAAATGAAACGAAACAGACAAAACAAAGATCACGAATTATATATATATATAAAAAAATAAACAATGAATAAATGAAACAAAAATTTGAAGGCGGATTGAAAAACAAAACAAAATGTACAAAGAGAAAATGAAACGAACAGGATAATACAATTGAAGGAGGATTTAATAAATAATAAGAAAACGAAACGAAAGGGACGAAAAATTATCGCGAATTAAAAAACCAAACAAACTATAACAAAAAATGATCGCGAATTGAAATTGGTTTTACAAAATAAACAATGAGTAGATTGAATGATTAGAATCAAAAAATGAAGGCGGATTTAAACAACAGAACAAAATATAGAATGAGAAAATTAACCAAAAATAACAAAAAATAAAGAACGATTTAAACCGAAAAAAAAAAATTATCGTGAAAATTGATAAATGAACAAATTAAACTAAAACAAAAAAAGGTTTGAGGAAACTAAACGAAATATACAATTAAATAATGAAAAATTGAAAGAACACCATTTTTTATCATATATGTTTTGTTTTGTTTTGTTTCGTTTTTCAGTACAAATCCTTTTTTGTTCTTTTCCTTTCTAAGCGAAAATATACAATAAACAAAGAAACAAAGAAATCTTTTTGTAGAAAAAAATTAATGAGAATAAAAAAAAAATAAAGGGCGATTTAAACAACAAATCAAAATAAATAATAAGGAATGAAACAAAAAAAGCAACACTTATTTTTTTCGTTGATGTTTGTTTTGTTTTCCAATACATATCCTTTCTTTATCTTTTTCGTTTTGTGCTTCTTTTTATGTTCATTTATTTTCTACTACTACTACAATATCTTTATTCAGTTATTCGTTTTACATATATTTACAATATATTATGGTATATTTGTTTCTTTCTTGCTTGCTTGAACAGGCTATCAACCTATGGTCTTTCCGGCAAATTTATTTTCTTATTTGCCTACTTTTTTATATCGTGATTCACAAAAATGAAGGCGAATTAAAAAACAAAAGAAAATAAACGATCGTTGCTGTGGCAAAATATGTTAAAGCGATGCCAATAAACAAAACAGAATTGTTTTATTTATTGGCAAAACATTTATGTTTTGTTTATTGGCAAAACATTTATCTTTTGTTTATTGGCAAAACATTTGTTTTATTTAGTGGCACTGTTTTTTTTTTGTTTTGTTTATTTAGTGCTACTGTTTTTTTGTTTTGTTTATTTATTGACACTATTTTTTTGTTTGTTTATTGACACTGATTTCTTTTGTTCATTGGCACCGTATTTTTTGTTTATTTATTCGAACTGTTTTTTGGTTGTTTATTGGTGCTGTCTTTTTTTATTTATTGGCACTGTTTTTTGTTCGTTTCGTTATTGGTACTGTTTTTGGTTGTTTACTGGCTCTTCATTATTTAACAACCACGAAACGAAAAGAACAAATAAATTCACAAAAAAGGCGAATGCACCCAAAAATTGCTGTTTGATGATGATTTTGTTCGTATAAATGAAAGTCTATATAGTTTATGTTGGGTTTTGAGTAGAATTAATGTAAAAAATGAAACAAGTTTATTTTGTACTTCTAGAAGTGAAGCAAAATTATCCTTTTTTCATTTTTTTACATTATTTTTTTTGTTTAAAAAACGGAATATGTTTAAAAAAAAAGTTTCAAAAACACTATTTTTTTATTTTCAAAATAATTAATAATCTTCAACATAATTTTTATATCATTTGTTTATTATTATTAATAAATAAACCGGTTTATGCGTATTTTAGGTCAGCAAGTTGACAATTCAGATATTCCACATTTAAAATAAAACAACCGACGTCAAACTTTTCGCAGAATTCCTTTCATCAGGGGAAATTCCGGAAGGGTGACGTCAATTGTTTTCAGTTTTATTTTCGCTACGTTCAGCCTGTCGAACTTGAAAATTGAAAAGTTGTTTGCGTGAAATACAAAAAAAAGGATTCATAAACGTCTCGAAAAAAAAAAAAAGAAGAAAAAGCTAAAAACTGAATGTGATTTTAAAACGTTTGAAAGTGGATTAATTTCGAATTGAGACTAAAGAAGGAAAAACAGTATGTGATTTAAAATAGCGAGAAAAAGAAAAAGCTAAAAACTGAATATGATTTTAAAACGTTTAAAAGAGGATTAATTTCGAATTGAGACTAAAGAAGGAAAAACAGTATGTGATTTAAAATAGCGAGAAAAAGAAAAAGCTAAAAACTGAATATGATTTTAAAACGTTTAAAAGAGGATTAATTTCGAATTGAGACTAAAGAAGGAAAAACAGTATGTGATTAAAAATAGCTTCAAAGTAGATAAATTTTGAAATAACAATAGACAAAAATGTCTATTGTCATTTCAGACAACATAAAAATATGTTGTCTGAAATACAAAACAAAAGATTCATAAACGTCTAAAGGAAAAGAAAAAGCTATAAACAGAATGTGATTTTAAAACGTTTGAAAGAAGATAAATTTAGAATTGAGAAAAAAGAACGGAAAACAGTATGTGATTTAAAATAGATTGAAAGTAGATTAATTTTTAAATACAAGAAAATAAACGTCTCGAGAAAAAAAAATCGAAAAATGTGGTTTACAATAGTTTCAGGGAGGATTAATTTTGAAATGAAAAAAAAAACAAAACAAAAAAAAAACAAAAAAAAACAAAAAAAAACAAAAAAAAACAAAAAGAAGCAAATGAAAAACATAATGTCAATTTCAAGTTTTAAGTTATTGTGTTTGAAATGTACATGTAGTATTAAAAAAAATAAAGATGTGAAAAAATGAATATAAAATAAATATAACTATCGAGAAAACTTCACATACTCAACAACAAATATCTTTGAGCTAAAGCATAAATACTTAATTATTCATTTTTCATCATTTGCCGGAATAAATTCTCGATGTTAAACAGTCGGACGTTATTAACTTTACAAAAAGGGGGAATAAACAGGTGTTTGCGCAACGCATCACGAGCGACAATTGCCTGAACATGATTGTGACCTTTTGGGTCACCACAGAAATCGCTTTCACGTGTCTAATTGGATAATTCGTAATCCTTTCGCATGTCGACGTGACTTCGTATTGTTAATAATCGCGAAACTAGTTCCTCACAAGTTCACGTAAAAAAATAATAATAAAAGAAATTGCTGATACATAAAGATTGCATAAAGTTTTGTAAAAAAAATCAATAACTAAATTGAAGATCTTTAAGTTTATTAACCACTTTAGTAGTTTCCTCTTGTTTAATTTATTTTAATTTTATGATTATTGGTAATCTCTAAAATATTTTTTTTTTTAGAAAATCTATTGAAATGTTCACCCCAGCTCTTAAATTTTGTTAGCTATTGTTAATGTTGTTCTCTCTCCCTCCCTCCCTCCCTCTCTCTCTCTCTCTCTTGGATCATCTCCTTAAGGATGTTTCTGTAGTAAAATCATTTAAACATTTTAACCTCAACTCTTTCTTGTCTATTGGTCATCTTTAAAACAGTCTTTCTCTTGAAAGTCAATTGAAAGTTTTAGCCTTATCTCTTAAATTTTGTTAACTATAATTAACTTTCATTATTCCTCTGTTGGATCATCTCTTAAAAGATTCTAGAAAATAAATATTTTAGTCGTAACTCTTTAAATTTTGTTAGCTATTGACCTCTTTTTTTATTCTCTCTATTGGATCATCTACTAAACGGTTTTTCTGTAGTAAAATCATTTAAACATATTGGCTCTTTTTTTGTCTATTTGACATCTTTAAAACAGTATTTATCTTGAAAGACAAGACATTTATTTAGCCTTAGCTCTTAAATTTTGTTAACTATAATTAACTTTTATTATTCCTCTGTTGGATCGTCTTTTACAAGATTTTTCTCTAGAAAATAGTTACACATTTTAGTCATAACTCTTAAATTCGGTTAGCAATTGTTAACTTCTCTTTTTTTTCTATTTGATAATCTCAATGGTCATCTTTTTAAAGGTTCTTCACTACAAATAATTAGATATTTTTACCTTAGCTCAAGAGAAGAAAATAAACAAATTTTTATTCTCATTCATTTTTCCCCTGTTGGTTATTGGATTATTATTAATAATAAAAACTTGTTTAAGAGAGTAACCAATACAGGACAAGCTAAATTTTCCATAAATTTACACAACAATTAAGGCAATTTCCAAAAAAAATGTTTTTTATCTAAAATCAATTAATCATCTTAACCACAGCTAACCCATTTTTTGTTTACCAGCATACAAAATCTCGGACAAAACGACCTTCACGCTTATTCTTTTCCCACACCGCGCTGACCTCCAAAAACCAAATCCCCGCATTTTTCCCTCTCTCATTATCATCCCTTCCGGTTTGAATATTTAACGACTCTCCTCCGTGCATGTGTGAGACTCTCTTTTTTTCGGAGTGATTGTGTTCCCATGTTGATATCCGGAATAACCCACAACCGACACCTGGGCGCGGGGTTCTCGCACAAACACAGAGCGAGACCACCGCGCATAACGGGTCTACACATCTGCAAAGGACACGTGCAATACCATCATCGCCATCTGGCCCGATCGTGATTGTCCATACACACACACACACTTTTTATCCATTGATCCGAACGCGACAAATATGCCACTTCATAAATTTCACACACGTGAATAATGAGTCTTAATAATGGATGTTGCCTTCCCCCCACCTCTTCTTTCTATCAATTGGTTTTATCGTAGTTGCAGATGCAAAATTGGAATGCTAGATTTATACGGAACACTTGTTCTTAGTGTATAATTAAAGAATATGGTCTTTATTTATCATGGGTTTAAGTGCAGATGCGTTTGACAAAGCTAGATTTGAACCGAACACTTGTTTTTAGTGCATAATTAAAGAATATTGTCCTTATTATGAGTGTAATTGCAGATGCAAGCTCGTTTGGCTAAATTAGAAAGCTAGATTTGTATCGAATAACTGTGCATAATTAATGAAAATGGTCTTTATCATAGGTGTTTTTTAGTTTTTTCCCTTGACTGGTTTCATCGTGTTTGCGAATGCAGGCTGGCAAATCGAAAAGCTGGAGATATTAGCTAAACACCGTTGCTAGTGCTTTGATAATTTTTTTACACCCCAACATTTGATGATTCTGAATACACCATTCAAAATCATCAAAGTTAAAAAAAGTGTTACATTACATTTGTAACATTTTTTAACTTTTTTGTATTTTCAACACATAAATGCCTCAACAATCAACGAAATTTTTTGTATAACTATGAATTGATATATGTGACACTTTTTTCAATTAATCTCTTGGTAAAACATTTTCAAAAATATATTGGTTGTGAATTAAATTCTCTTGGTTTTGTTTCACTTATATGTATTTTATTTTTATACTTGAAAATGGCATTAACCCACTTGGTAAAACATTTTCAAAAATATATTGGTTTGTAATTTAAATTATCATGGTTCTGACTCACTTATATGTATTTTATTTTATTTTCAACTAGTTTCGGATTAATTCCATTTTCAAGAATGAAAATAAAATACATATAAGTGAAACAAAACCAAGAGAATTTAATTTACAACCAATATATTTTTGAAAATGTTTTACCAAGTGATTAATTAGAAAAAAGTGTCACATGTATAAATTCATAGTTATACAAAAAGTTAAAAAATGTTACATATAACTGAGACAAAACCAAGTGAATTTAATTTACAAACCAATATTTTTATGAATTTAACATTTCGCGACCCGAAAACTATTCAAGTTTCATGTTCTACAATTCTTGGATCGTAGCTGGAATATGTCTAAAACTCGTATATAATTTACCATAATGCTCCGGCGAAAGAAAAAAGTAAGAAAATGTGCATTTATATAGCCTATTCCATGCGTGTCACAGCCGCCTGTAATCTTTACACGAGTTATAACTATATATATACAGAGAGGTTTTTTTATCGGTATACATTAGGGGAAGTATATACCTGCAAAAACGTATGAGAAATGTATAGTGATAAAAAAAGCTCTCTGTATATATATATATATATATATATAAGGATTACCAGTTTCGAATTGATTGATCAAGTTAGGTGAATGATCAATGGTTTAACATTATGTCAATGTTAATCCATTAATAATGGTCACTTTGTGTCCGAAATGTTAATTTGGAAATTCAAAGAAAAGTACGAAAAAAAGGATATTAGTGCTTTGTTCGTAAAATTATAGTTTCGACATTACAAATATCATTATCAAACTAAAAGTACTTAGTGAGTTTTACCTGTGTTAAAGATTTTATATATATATATGTATACAGAGAGGTTTTTTTATCAGTATACATTATGGGAAGTGTATAACTTCAAAAAAACGCGAGTCAAACGCAATGTGTGTATGTTTACTTGCTTATTTGGCATATATGTGTTCAATTGCGTGTTATAGGCAACTAAACACACACACATCAATGCGCTTGACTCGCGTATTTTGCAGGTATACATAGGGGAAATGTATACTGCTAAAAAAAGCTCTCTGTATATAAATATAATATAATTTCCACTAAACCTAAACAATCCATCACAATATAAACATCTTCCTCTCAAAATTCGCAAATTCCTTACTGTGCTAGTAAGCACAGGTTCCTCATGATCGAGAACTGCTCACTCTAGAGAGTGCTTTGTTTTTTTCCTTTATTTTACATTTTGTTAAATAGAAGCAAAAAAAAAACGCCACATGTGTCATTGTTTATTAAATCAAAATCTTCAATTTGTTAAAATAACATAACCTATAGCGATTGGTTACTTTTATTTCCAACATATTTTAATAAAAAGCAATTCAAAGCACTTTTGAAGAGAAAAGTTCTCGATGACATCCTACATAAAATATAATTACCACGAAACCGTATCATTGCTTCAAAGTATAAACATGCTCCTCTCAAGATTCACCAATTTATTACTTCGAACAATTAGTTTAGAACAGGTGGTTCAGCTAGCAAGTGCAGATATTTTTACTGCATTTCATAATAAACTCAAGATATAGCAAATATATAAATGTATTGTATATAGATTTTATTGTAATTGTCTCAATAAAAATGTTTGTATATCTAATTCTAAGGAAAACGATTGCAACAAAACAATTTTTCTTAGAATTAGATTATATTTCAATATATTTGAAGTTTCCTCTCAGAATGGGATGAACAAATATAACAACGAAAATTTTATTTCGTATCGTGCTTATTTTGTACCGATTTTCAATTTGCATTATTTTTGCATGCTTTTTCATATTTGTGTGCTTATTTTGTTTCGATTTAACATCGACGAAACTAAACGAAAAGAACAAAAAAATGCGAATTAAAAACAAAATAAACCATAAAGAATTAATGTAAAGAAAATGAAAGAAGTATAATTTTTCTTCGCTTATTTATTTTGTAGATAAATGTTTCAATTATTACGATTTTGTTTTGATATTGTGAAAAAAAAAATGTGGAAATGATTCAATATTGCTCAATCAAGCGATTAATAAGAACCAAATAGAAGATTTTAAATAATTATCTTTTATTGAAGGCGCAAATGACTAATGTTGTCGAAGCGCCCTTGAAACTTCAAATTCATTCCTTTTTTGAACATAGCTCAAAAATATTCAACAACATCCAATATTTTAATATTGAATTGGCTAAACTTTATACGGTTCTTATAGCTTTAGTTTCATAATGAAATGATAGATTTATAAATTATTTTCTAGTGTCTTCTACAAGAGTTTTTTTTAATTATTGTTAGCCTTAAAACAATTATTGTACAAATCCTAAATGGACTGTTTGAAAACATATAGATGAATTGAGCTAGCTTGTATAGATTTTTCCACCTTCACAATAAACTCAAGATAGGGCAGAAGGACCCCAGTTTGATAAACTAACACCAAAATACAATGTTTTTGTCTGAATATTTTTCCCCGTGAAGTAGTTGTTTCAATAGATATTTGTAATTTCATTGCAGTTACATCGTAAGACAATTAATTTCAGAGCAACGGATTAATTAACTATTTTCAAACTCTCCTCTTTTAATGGAATAAAGATATTCGTGTGTATAAAAATATTTAATATGAAAATAATTAAATGCCCCTTTCATAATTGGGTGTTGTGTCAAGATAACAAACGTCTTGATACTTGTTTTCCATTTGTTTATATCCTTAGCCATCTTTTTTGTCTCTTAAATTTAACTTTCAAACTTTTAAGGCAGAAGAAAACTTCTTTCCTGTTTATCAAATATTACTTTCATATTTTTAAGACAGCAAGGATGGCCCCTCTAATTAAATTTAATTTTTAGAAGGCAGAAAGAATGGCTAAAGATTTTATGGTTTGTTATTTTTTGTATGAAAGCGATTAGAAAAAGGTGTTTTATTTTTTGCTTTAAATAAATGGCTTTGTATTGCCAGTTAATTTCTCACTTATGCCTTGGTGAAACATTTTTATGTAATAATTAGAATGTTTTTTTTTAATTAAGACACTGGTTATGTTTCACTATTATTATATTTAAGTTCCGACTAGTTTCAGCGAGTGGTCATTATTATTTTGTAATTTATTTATAAAAATAAACGGTGTTTTCACAACTTTTCCCTCAAATAAGTAACCTTTTTTTTTGTAATTTATTTAGAGTATTTCAATCTTCACTCACCGTAATGTGTTGTAAAACAGGTGCTTCGCAGGGCGCGAGGATGGTGTTCGGACTGGGCCTAACCCCCAGCGGTTGCCTGGGGCTTGCAGCGGTCTGACTCTTCATCTGGCTGAGAGCGGCGGCCGGGTCGAAAGCGTTGACAGCGGGGTGCGTCTCGAGGGCGCTCTGCAGGTCGCAAATATAATCAATCACGTACTGAATCACCTCCAGCTTTGACAGCCGCCGATTCTTCGGCATGAACGGCACCAGGTCCTTCAGCTTGCTGAGGTACATCTGGATTTCCTCGTTCTCCACATCCTTCCTCTGCCTAGATACACGTCCGGCGGTAACACCAGTTATTCCAGATTCAGGACACAAAACACTGACGGCTTTCATTTTCGTTTATAAAGAGTTCTTGTCTTTTATTAAAATTAACACTGAACAATTTTTAGGAAACACGAACGTCACGAGCCGAGCAAACGCTGGGTGGCACGACTGGGAACAGAGCGGGTTTCAGAATGGTTTCGAAACACGTCGCTACTTGCTTATATAACGTCAGCGGGTCGGGTGGGGCGTCCAATCGTTTCAACGCGTTCGGGTCGTTGGTGGGGCAGGAGGGAGCCAATGTCGGGCTGACTCGGTGCAGGTAAGATCCTGTCTGGACCAGAGCTTCCATATCGAGGACGGGTTAACAACTCCCACCACCGTTTTTTACACGATCGGCCGTAGTCGTGGAAGAAAGAGAGAAACGGTGTGAAATGCACGATTAGAGGACGTACGCTAATTTTTCATGCATCGTTTTAAAATTAGCAGAATTGCTGAAGACGACATAAATGAGTGCGTCCTCCCAATGTAAATAAACACTTGAGGCACGTTTTATGGTTGATTTGTATATTTCTCCATTTATTCGGAAATTTCTTCTACCGACCGGCTAAACGTTGCCTTGGATTGCCCCGGGAAATTTAAAAAGTTACTCATTTAAAAAATTTTATTAAAGATTATTATTATTGTTGTGTAGTTTTCGATTAATATTAATCTACACTATGAAAAATCATCTTTCATTTAATTTATTTTATAAAACGAAACAAAAACACGGTATATATTTTTTTTATTTATTAAATTAATGTAATTATAATTTCGTTTACTTTAATTTAAAAGTATTAGAGTACTTAACACTCTCAATTTAATTTCTCAAAAATCTCTGAGGAATATATTGAAACCTTTTTTGAAAGAACCAATTTTGCAGTTCATTACTGCAGGTTCGTATACAGGGTGTCTCACCCTAAAAGTATATGGATTTTCTTTTGATAGATTCTAATGCAATTTTCACTGTTTATGTAAATCAATATTGTCTTATTATTTTTTTATTTTCAAGATTTTACCACTTCCGATTATACCGGAAGAACGTACAAGCTTTGTTATTTTAAATGGAACCCTATATTTCTGATTGAAAATTTAGGTTTTTTTCTGATATAGAGTTATTATGAAAATTTTTGATATTTAAAAAGTTATAAATAATTTAATATTGAAATCGATTATTTTTTTTTTGGTCTTGCATTTCAAAATTGAAAAAAAAACAATTAAATTTTCTGCCAACGCAATATAATTGAAAAAATGCTTATTAATTGAAAGAAAAGTGGTTTTTTATCATAAAGCAAATTTTATATAAAGGATGAAACAATGCGCAAACTTTTTTTTTTATTTTCAATGGAAAATTGTTTGTTCTTCCATTTTTGTATAACAAACTATACTTCTATATATTACCGTTTTTTAACATTTTCAATAAAAGTACAAAATTGAATGTTTCACTTGTAGTCTATAATTTAATTAGGCAATGACTAATACAAATGCAATTCGTAAATGTTTTCCTACATTTAAAAACATATTTAATATAAAGATAATAGTGTGTCGACAAATATTTAGGAGTTATTTTAAAAGCAAAAAAATCTAAAAATTTTAAATGTTATTCAATAAAAATATTTGATATGAATACGTTTGTAACGTTACCCAACGACAACGTCAAATTGGTGACGTTATTCTAACGACTTCACCGATATCGTGACGTGTCGCTCGTTACTAGGTTCTATTTATAATTTGATTTCTTGGATCGTTGATGAAATCGCTCTTGGGTCAACTTAGGTCCGATTATCAGAAACGTTATACTTCACTTTAAGAATTTTATTATACAAACTTTGAGTGTGATGTTTAACAACTTAAGTAAAGCAATGAATAATTAAGAAAATATAAAGGTGACCGTTTGATGGTTCGATTGCTTCTGTCCTAAAGAAGTGTTGCTGGTCTCATCGATGCCAGAACAACCCCACTCCTTCTACAGATAACATCACATTAAAATCTAATTAGGAGCACGCATAACATGGGAGGCAAACTTTGGAAGTTGGAGTTAAAAATATTTACTTAACAATAATGAGATAGACCTTAATGGTATTTAATGATGATAAAATAGAAATGTACAAAATATTTAAGTTAGAGCTAATGAACTATTTGCTGTTCCCAAAGTTATCTATGCGATGAGATAATCAAAAATCTAATAGTAATTAAGGCATTAAAATTATATACAGTATGAACATATAAATATATAATAATAATAATGATTATTATTATTATTATATGTAGAGGTACATTACACGTTAATTACATACATAGACATTTTAATGGAGGACAATTTCAATATTAACAAAATATTAAGATTCAAGTATTGAATTATTTTACTAGGCTTGTTGGTACAACTTCTGTTTTGCAGCCTACATAAATTATTTAAAAAATAATTTTAATAAGCATATAAGAATATTTAAAATTTTTTAGAATGACCAAAATATATTTTTTGTTTCTAATAACTAAAGTATTTTTTATTGAAGAAGTATGTCTAACAGTAACAGTGTTACAAAAATAACGTAAAATGTACTTTACTTATTAAATATGATATTATTAAGCATAACATTAATAAGTAAATAATAAAAATTTGCGTATTTGCATTTTGATTTTAAATATCTCAAAAATTGTAAGGCCCATTTTCATTTTGAAATGGCACACACAAATATAGCGTGTTCCAATTAAGTAAAAATAGAAGAAAATCATTTTGCATATTGCTTTACCCTGTACACAAAAAATATTCTAACAGAAAAACGACTATACCTATTATTATTATTTTTCCAATTGTATAGCATTATCAAAATATCTATTTCGTTTTTAATGTTTGAAATATAAGGTGTTAAACATTTTTCGATTTCAACTTTCATTTGTTTATAACTTTTAAAATAAAAAAATCGACCTAATTTTTATTAAAAAAAACGTAGAATCGAAAATCATTATAATTTATCATTCCGTTAAAAAAAAAATCATATGATTATTGAACACCCTGTATATATGAAACGAATTTTAATATGTGACGGTCAACAATGGGTAGAAATTATATAAGTACCTTTTATTATCGTTTGTTTTTTTTTTTTTTTTCGAAAAACATATATTGGACTTGACGGCAATATTGCCCCACCCTGTTTTAAATTTACTAGACTTTGCTGTTAATTTGAGACACACTGAATAATATTTTTAAACTGTTTCTACATGAGAATATTTTCATTCCTGTGACTTTATTCCATCTTCAAGTATAATATTTTAAAATGCTGTCTAAAAAATGATAATTTTCATAATCATTGAAAAATCTCAAAAACTGTTACACGAAATTTGTAAAAATTAACACGTAGAATCTAAATTTTCAATAGAAAATATAAGGTTCCACTTCAAATAACAAAGCTTGTACGTACTTCCGGTATAATCGGAAGTGGTAAAATCTTGAAAATATTTTAATTTAGAAGAGAATATTGGTTTACATGAACAGTGAAAATTGCATTAGAATCTATCAATAAAAAATCAAAATACTTTTAGGGCGAGACACCCTGTATATGAACAGTAATGAACTGCAAAATTGGTTCTTTCAAAAAAGGTTTCAATATATTTCTCACAGATTTTTGAGAAATTAAACTGAAAGAGTTAAATACTGTAATTCATTTCAATAAATGAAAACGAATTTATAATTACATTTATTTAATAAACAAAAAAGCCATTTAATAAAATAAATTAAAGATAATTTTCCATAGTGTAGATTAATATTAATCGGAATCTTCGAAATTATTTTACTTGTCATTGATAAAATTTTTGAAATGAATAACTTTTTAAATTTCCCGGGCCAATTCAAGGCAACGTTTCGCCGGTCGGCAGAAGAAATTTCTGAATAAATGGAGAAATAGAAAAATCAATCATACAACGTTGCCTTGAATTGGCCCGGGAAATTTAAAAAGTTATTCATTTCAAAAATTTTATCAATGACAAGTAAAATAATTTCGAAGATTCCGATTAATATTAATCTACACTGTGAAAAATTATCTTTCATTTCATTTATTTTATTAAACGGCATATCTTTTTTGTTTATTAAATAAATGTAATTATAAATTCGTTTTCATTTATTGAAATGAATTACAGTATTTAACTCTTTCAGTTAAATTTCTCAAAAATCTGTGAGAAATATATTGAAACCTTTTTTGAAAGAACCAATTTTGCAGTTCATTACTGTTCATATACAGGGTGTCTCGCCCTAAAAGTATTTGGATTTTCTATTGATAGATTCTAATGCAATTTTCACTGTTTATGTAAACCAATATTCTCTTCTAAATTAAAATATTTTCAAGATTTTACCACTTCCGATTATACCGGAAGTACGTACAAGCTTTGTTATTTGAAGTGGAACCTTATATTTTTTATTGAAAATTTAGATTCTACGTGTTAATTTTTACAAATTTCGTGTAACAGTTTTTGAGATTTTTCAATGATTATGAAAATCATCATTTTTTTAGACAGCATTTTAAAGTATTATATTTAAGGATAGAAAAAAGTCACAGGAATGAAAATATTCTCATGTAGAAACAATTTAAAAATATTAATTATTGTGTCTCAAATTAACAGCAAAGTCTAGTAAATTTAAAACTGGGTGGCGCAATATTGCCGTGAAGTCCGATATATTTTTCGAAAAAAAAAAAAAAAAAAATACGAGAATAAAAGGTACTTATATAATTTCTAGCCACTGTTGACCGTCACATTTTTTAATGAAATGATATATTTTTATAATGATTTTCGATTCTACGTTTTTTTATATAAAATTTATTAGGTCGATTTTGTTATTTTAAAAGTTACAAAAAAATGAAAGTTAAGTCGAAAAATATTTGTTTAACACCTTATATTGCAAACATTAAAAACGAAGTAGATAAATAGAAATTGGAAAAATACTTAATAATAATAGGTATAGTCGTTTTCTGTCAGAATATTTTTTGTGAACAGGGTAAAGCAATATGCAAAATGATTTTCTTCTATTTTTACTTAAATGGAAATTTGTGTATGCCATTTCAAAATGAAAATGGGCCTGACCATTTTTGAGATATTTAAAATCAAAAATGCAAATAAGCAAATTTTTATTATTTAGTTGTCAATGTTATACGTAATAATATCATAGTTAATAAGTAAAGTACATATTTTACGTTATTCTTGTAACACTGTTACTATTAGACATACTTCTTCAATAAAAATACTTTAGTTATTAGAAACAAAAAATATATTTTGGTCATTCTAAAAATATTTTAAATATTCTCATATGCTTATTAAAATTATTTTTTAAATAATTTATGTAGGCTGCAAAACAGAAGGTGTACCAACAAGCCTAGTAAAATAATTCAATACTTGAATATTAATATTTTGTTAATATTAAAATTGTCGTCCATTAAAATCTCTATGTATGTAATTAACGTATTCATGTAAAATATTTCTATTGAATAACATTTTTTTGCTTTTAAAATAACTCCTAAATATTTGTAGACACACTATTATCTTTATATTAAATATGTTTTTAAATGTAGGAAAGCATTTACGAATTGCATTTGTATTAGTCATAGCCTAATTAAATTATAGACTACAAGTGAAACATTCAATTTTGTACTTTGAATTGAAATTGTTTAAAAAAAAACGGTAATATATAGAAGTATAGTTTGTTATAGAAAAATGAAAAAACAAACAATTTTCCATCGAAATTTCATAAATAATATAGGGTGTTCCATTTAAAGAATAATAAAAAAACAGTTTGCGTATTGTTTCATCCTGTATATAAAATTTGCTTTATGATAAAAAAACTACTTTTCTTTCAATTATTAAGCATTTTTTCAATTATATTGCGTTGGCAGAAAATTTAATTGTTTCTTTTTTCAATTTTGAAATGCAAGACCCAAAAAATTAATCGATTTCAACAATAAATTATTTATAACTTTTTAAATATCAACAAAAATTGACATAATAACCCTATATAAGAAAAACAGTTAGACGAATTTTATAAAAATCTAAATTTTCAATCAGAAATATAGGGTTCCATTTAAAATAACAAAGCTTGTACGTTCTTCCGGTATAATAGGAAGTGGTAAAATCTTAAAAATATATAATTAATAAGAGAATATTGGTTTACATAAACAGTGAAAATTGCATTAGAATTTATTAATAGATAATCCATATACTTTTAGGGTGAGACACCCTGTACACGAACCTGCAGTAATGAACCGTAAAATTGGTTCTTTCAAAAAAGGTTTAAATACATTTCTCACAGATTTTTGAGAAATTAAATTGAAAGAGTTAAATACTCTAATACTTTTAAATAAAAGTAAACGAAATTATAATTACATTAATTTAATAAATAAATAAAAATATACCCTGTTTTTGTTTCGTTTTATAAAATAAATTAAATGAAAGATAATTTTTCATAGTGTAGATTAATATTAATCGAAAACTACACAATAATAATAATCTTTAATAACATTTTTGAAATGAATAACTTTTTAAATTTCCCGGGCCAATCCAAGGCAACGTTTAGCCGGTCGGTAGAAGAAATTTCCGAATAAATGGAGAAATATACAAATCAACCATAAAACGTGCCTCAAGTGTTTATTTACATTGGGAGGACGAGCTCATTTATGCGGTCTTCAGCAATTCCGCTCATTCCAAAATGATGCATGAAAAATTAACGTACGTCCTCTAATCGTGCATTTCACACCGTTTCTCTCTTTCTTCCACGACTACGGCCGATCGTGTAAAAAACGGTGGTGGGAGTTGTTAACCCGTCCTCGATATGGAAGCTCTGGTCTGGACGCGTCGCGCAGTTCTGCCAATCACGTGGCGGCGCCTTCCCGCGGCGCTTGTACACGTAAAAACGTGATTAATTGCTTCTAATAAGAACTTGTTATGTTGCCGATTTTTTTTCCGCCGCTCCTGCCTATGCATGTTTGTTTTTTTTGTTCACCTCTCTTAGTCTATTCACAGCGCGCGTAATTTAATATTCATGGGTTTTCGCGCGTAATAATATATCTTCACGTTGAAAAAGTGTTGACTTTTTTTTACAAGCCTTGTAGAAAATTTATGCCGACTGAACAAAAACATAAAATAACACACAAACAAGCGAATTAAAATTTCTATTAATAAACCCAGGTGTTATTTGTTTGTTTATGTAATCATGACTTTGATTTTATTTGAGTGTTAAATACATTTTTTTTTTATTAAACACTCAGTCTTCTATTTCGTAATACATTGAATATGATTAAATAACACATTTTGTAAAACTCTTAAACACTTAATTATATTTTGAACTGGAAAATGAGTTAATAATATTGCAAATACAATCATATACCTCAAATATCACAAACCTAAATCTAATCTAATCAATTCCCTATATATCCCACGTAATAAAAATATAAACCCCAAACGTAAATTCCCCACGAAAATCGACAATGTCTTTCGATATAGGCAGTTATTTACCATTATGTTTTTTTTTTTTCACAGCGACATTAACACGAAAAAACAGGCGAAAAGACCACAGGTCGATAGCCAATTAACAGATATTAATTATATATTAGACTTTGTAACTTTCATTATTTTTTTCTATATAATAATGATAATAATATCTGATGATAAAAATTATATTTCAGTGCGAGCGTAAAGTCTGGAACTATCGGAAAAAAAAATTGTAAACGTTTTTGAAAAAAAAAAAATCCTCGAGCAGGTTAATTATTATCTTAAATGAAACACATTTTACCATAACTGTCATTTGAGAATCGTATTTTGTTTTTGAGATATCACGTAAGTGATCATTTTTTTAATAGAAACCCTGTTTTTTTTATGGTGAATTTGGAAAAAGCGTAAAATTCTAAGACCAAATACGCTAAAAAGTATGATATTGTATTTTTAAATATTTGAGATAATTACTTTTAAAATCTTTGTACTGGTATTTATTTATATTTATATTCATGTTTGTCTTGCTATTATTATAATGTAAAATTATTTTGTATTATCCTGTAATTGGGCTACTGTTTCCTGTTGGATAATAAATTTATTATTGTTATTATTTAAACCAAAAACCTAAACCTTTTTTTTCTCTGTAACACATGTACTATGTATTGACAATAAATATAATTTATATATATATATATATATGTGTGTGGTAAGATTTAAAACCAAATAAAACACATTTCATAAAAATTAACAAAAGTATTGAAGAGTCGATTTTACTATTTGTGTATCACAGAATTAGACTACAGATTACAAAATAAAGTCAAAAGTTTGTTCCTGATGCAGCTTACTACTTTTCCAAAGCAACCCAAATTTGAACAATTTTCGTATGAGTGCTCTGATTTGATTCCAATACAAGCATTAAAAAAAATATTTTACCAGATTAATTATAAATATACAGGATGGGCCACGAATGACGGCCATTGAAAGTTTTGGGGGTCGAGAAAAAAAAAAAACAGTAGCTTACTATGGTGCACGTATAAACAGTACAGGACTTAAT
This sequence comes from Philonthus spinipes, assembly GCA_963082785.1. Taxonomy (NCBI): domain Eukaryota; kingdom Metazoa; phylum Arthropoda; class Insecta; order Coleoptera; family Staphylinidae; genus Philonthus; species Philonthus spinipes. The sequence goes on from OY720314.1 coordinate 8,789,702, forward strand.
TGTGCAAAAAATTTTACAGGAAAGAAATTTCGAATAACCCTAAAACTAAATATTCTAGATATAGGAAAGCATAATACTTTTATGTTGGAAATTATATTGCCAATCGCTCTATAAGATAAAATATTGGTCATTGTATTTGAAAAAAATAAAAAATAAAATAAAAAAAAAAATATTCTGTTTTTAAGTGTGTACGGACATATTGACGCTTTTGAAATAATTATTGTCAAAATTGACAAATGTTTTTTTTTTGCTCTTATTAGTAAAAATTCAAGATGCTACTGGTATGCCTATCTTGTTCCTACCAGAAGTTACAGGCAATTTTTAAAACGTCCATTTGAGGTTAATATTTGACAAATATTTTTTTAACCATAGAGATAAAGTATAAGAGGGCCAGATCCTTGTATTTAGCGGGAAACGCGCGCAACGCCATCCAGTGCTCAAGTGGACAACTATTTCCCAAGTTTCAAACCTTTATAAGGTTTTTGAGGTTAGGTTCATATACACACTATAATATAACTAATAGCGGGACTTTTGAACATTTTTCTATTTATAATTTTTTGTTCACTATTTTACTTCAAATTATTTATATAAAAGTTTTTTTTTATAAATGTGTTATTTTACAGAAAAAAAAAAAAAAAAATCAGTAGATCATGCAAATAAGAAATTGCAAATTATCTGAAAAAATACAGGAAAAATAACATAAAAACAACAATATTTTTAAGTAAAATATATTAAACTTATAAAAGTATCATTTAACCTGTTATTACATTCATATATTAATTAAAACATATTAACAACAGTTATAATTTAAATTAATTGATATCTCTCAGCTGGATAATTTTATGAACTGCTTTCCTTAAAGAATCTAGAAAAATATGGATGTAAATATTACTTCAAAAACGTCTATGTTAAATACAATTTTTTTCTGATAGAAAATATTGTAAAAAGCATAAACTATATAATAAAAAATGAATATTTATGAACCGAAAACATATTTTGAGAATGTGGGAAATAAATCATATTTATTAATAATTAATTAATGCTTGATTGGTTAATACTTTAAGTTATGTATATTCTTTCAAAAATATACAATTCATAGAAATTAATAAGCAAACGTATTTTAAACTACAAATAATAACTTACCAGTTGTAGTTTTATAAGAAAAAGTAAAGAAACTTCTGACGAATACAAAAACAATGTCAAAAACAATTCATGTGATTTACATCAATCAAATTGAAATATGGCAGACTGATCCTTATTTAGAACATCTTTAATGTTTAATTAAAAGTATAAATGTTTGAGAAATATACCTTATAGGGCGACAAAAGTCACCAATAATAAATAAATCATTGTAAAAACCCGAAAATAAAGTATTTTAAATTTTCCACTTGAGACTTTAGCGCCTCTAGTGCTCAAGTGGACAACTATTGTCGTGTTTCCCAATTTCAAATATTATCCGACCCCCCCCCTGTTTTTAACGCAAAACCTGTAAGTTATGTGGACATAGATACATATGAGTGGGTAGGCAATTTAACGGAGAATTAAATAATAATATATAGGGTGTTCCATTTAGAATTACAAGTTGGTAGCCATTTCCGTTACAATGGGAAGTGATGGAAAGTCGAAATATTTTGCATGAGGAGATCGTATTCAATCGTGCAATGTAGGATTTTTTTAAATGTTTCGTCTGCCAGGAGCCCCGAAAACTTTTAATGGCTGTTATTCATGACCAACCCTATATATATAATAATATAATAAGTAAACCCTTTTACCATATGGTATCGGGTTCAGGATTAATTTAATTATTTAAGTCACTAATTAGACTCCGAAAAAAAAAAAAACATGATTGTAATCTCTCTCTACAGCCACCCGAATTTAAATCTTTGTCATGTCTGTTTATAGATTTATCTCCTAATTATAAAATACATTGAATTGGCTGCAATTTTCATGTAAATGGTTAAATTAAAAAAAAAACTGCTCTAGAACTATTTTTGCTAATTGAATTGCTTATTAATGTTCCCAATTATAAAAGTCAATAAATTGTTTGTATTCACAGCCACCCGAAAATATATATTTGGGTTAAATCTGACCATTTAAACGAAAATCACTTCGTTTAAATGGTCAGATTTAACCCAAATATATTTTTTTATCAAAAACTATTTCAGGGTCAATTTAAGTACTTGAATCGCGGAGTTTCGAGAATAATTAATCTCGTATCTACAGACTGAAATCAATAGTTTTTACCTGATGCAGAGCACAATCTCTCGACAGTCATCGGAATTTGAACCTCTTTCATCTGAGTTTACACATTTATCTCCAATTTAATATTAAAAAATATTAATAATTGTTGCGGGATTAATTTAACTATTCAGATACTTTAATTAGACTCTGTGTAACAGAATGTAGACAATAATTTTTATGAGTCACATATTGAAACCACTCCACAGCCATCTGAATTTAACTAATTTTCATGATATAACCCTGAATTAGAAAAATTAATAAATAAATAAATAAAAAAACCTTCCAAGTTTTGTTTAACTACTTGTATGGCTTAAGGGTGCGGTTTAGACGAAAGAGATAGCTATATAAATATTGGCAATTACTAATTTTAGTTACATTTCTGTTGTGATCAATGAAAAACATTGTATTATACATTAAAGTAATCTTAAAAGAAGCAGGAATTTCATCAGATGAATTAAAAATTATGTTAATGTTTAGTTTTTGTGAAAAATAGTTATGAAAAACAATGAAAATTGATCAAATTTATAGCAAATTTCAAATTATATTTTTTGCTAATAAAAACTTGTGCGATGAAAATTTAAAGGATTTCACTAAATTCTGCATTCAAATAACTTAGCAGACACGACCTATTAATTTCATTATATGTTACAATTTTCTTTTCTAACTTAAACTAGTAAATTGACGTAATACACGAAAACTAACGATTTATTTTTTATTTAGACTGATACTTTATACTTGGTAGATAAAAAATGTAAATACATAATCATATTATTAAATCCAAAAGAATGGCTCTTTTTTCAAACGATTAATTCCATTTTACTATATAGCTATCTCTTTCTACTAAACCGCAACCTTAATTAAATTTTAAACTGTCGAATTAAATGAATAGTTTTTGCCTGATGCAACTCTATTTCAACCATTCGGATTTGAGCCATTCACCACCTTTTGAAAAGATAATCAGAACTGAACTAAATTAAAAAAATAATACACTTTATTTATTAATTTATACATATATTTCTTATGTCAATTAATATTTAACATATTCACAAAAGCTTGTTTGACATTATGTATATTCTAAAAATATATAAAATAAAAAGAACAACATTAATGAGATTCTTATAATTAGAAGTCTCATGAAGACAAATTCCCATTATTATCTTACTCGAGGCTGGCTTTATTTCGATGAATTAAAACAATGAAAGTACAGCCATTTCTTTTTCTATTGTGGCTTTAATGGGGTATTCTTATTTTCTCTTTTTTTTTATTTAAACACTGAAAGGATATCAAGAAAGTTTTACAGTAATGAAACAATGCATTATTTATCTTATAATTGGAAAGATAGCACACATTATTCCATGATTCATAACAGTTTATTTCAATACAGCACAACATTCATTCAACTACCTTCATCGAGGCAGTACACAGGGAAGTCTGAAAAGGGCAGTTATCCGAATGTTAAATGAAATTGGGCAAAAGATGGCGCTTGCGTCGTCTTCAATTTATTATGTATTAATGAATGGGGGTTGAATGTTTTACTAAATGTATTATTTTTTTTAAATAAATGAAACACTTTTTTACTTTGTTTGTATAACTCGGATTGATTTTATTGTTGACTATAGTTTCGACAACCTTAACGTGTCATTATCAAAACAAAAGTATTTTTGTTTTGTTTTGATAATGACACGTTAAAGTTGTCGAAACTATAGTCAACAATAAAATCAATCCGAGTTATAAAAATAAAATAAAAAAGTGTTTCATTTATTAAAATTGAATTACAATGTATAACAAAGTAGAAGCCTCAACAATTAACAAGTATTATTTTTTATAAATTACTTTTGCATTCCTTATAATTACTTCTTTAGTGACCCGAATATAAGACATACATCATTTCTCTGTACATTTAGGGTTGCATTTTTAATATAGGTGATTTAGGATTTGATTATTTTTTGGGATTTTATAAATCATATAAATTCGATATTAAAAAAGTATCACCGGATTTTATGAATTTTGCGTTCCGATTGATAAAGATTACATCAGAACAAAAAAGAATCACGTATGATCATTTATCTATAACTCATAAGGTATCAAGTCCAGAAAAGAATCACGTATAATCACTTATTAATAACACATAAGGTATCAAGTCCTTTGGTTATATTTTAACTGATAAAACGATTGGTTATTAAATATTGATGGTTGAGGCCTTTACTTGGTGAAAGTAATATGAAACATTTTTAATTCTCGACTAGTTTCGGATTATCAGACCAGTTTCAAGAGAATTATAAATTTATTTTATTTTATTTTCTTGAAAATGGGCTGATAACACGAAACTAGTCGAGAATTTTAAGTTATTCATTTTGCTTCTCAAATATAACTTTCATATTTTTAAAATAGAAAAGATGACTTTTTATTTAATTTTCATATTTAGAAGGCAGAAAGAATGGCTAATGATTTTATGGTTTGTTATTTTTGTATGAAACCGATTAGAAAAATGCGTTTTTACATTCAAATACATGACTTTGTATTTTGAATTAATACACTAATTCTTTGGTGCAACATTTTTATGTAATAATTAGGATGGATTTTAATTAAGACACTTAGTTATTTGTTTCACTATTATTATATTTAAGTTCCAACTAGTTTCGACGAGTGGTCATTATCATTCTGTAATTTATTTATAAAAATAAACGGTGTTTTCACAACTTCTTCTCTGTCTTTTAATTTATATTAATAAGATAGCAGGTCCTTGGATTAAAATATTATGATTCAACCGAACTAATCTCTATACAATAGTTAACCGTTAGGCCGGAGTTTGATTCTTTAAACTTTAAATTATAATCTCTTGGAAAATAAATATGTCAAGAATGCCTTGGGTAATTAGTTTTTTTTAGCAAATATTTAATGTAATTTATTTGAATTTTATTTTTTGTACGAATTCTCTAATATTTATCGAAAATTATAAAAACACACAATTTTTTTAAGATTTACTAATCTTTCAACTAATATTTTTTTAAATTCAATTATGTGTCCGAACAAAAAGATGTTTAAATGTTTATGTAGTGGTACTACCGTATTCCATATTTAATATTGATTGATGGTAGTTATATTAACACGAATGTTGTATTATACTATTATATTAAACCACGGTAAATTTTATAAAAATCAAATGAAGCATTCAATTCTTATTAATAAAACAATAATTTTCTTGTTTAAGTTTGAAGATGATTTTTGGCTTAACGATTAAATTTGTACATAGATAAGTTTTGTTAAATCATCAAATTTTTGTCCTAGGAACTTCAAGTTAAGCCATATATATAAGATGGCAGAAAGACCTATGGTCGATAGCCAGTTCGGAACTGGTATATCCTGTGTAATTTTATATAAAAGTTCTATATAGTATGTATATTGTAAGTATTACTGTATATATTAATCCTGAATGAAGGTTTCTGTGTATATATTAATAAGGTTTTATTGGACCATTTTGTTATTCAAGCATTAATTAGATTTGTTGATTGTTAAGGCTTTCACTTGGTTATACATTTTGAGTTTATTAAATAAAACACTTTTTCACTTTGTTTGTATATGCCTTATTTGTTTTTGTAAATTACTCTTAGTTTGATAATGATGCTCTATGCTTCGAAACTATAGTCACTAAAATAAAATAACAAGTTATACAAAAAAGCATTAATTAGATTTTGGATAATATTTATAAGTTTTTTGGAAGTAAAATATGTATATTATAAAATGGGGATTCCGTAAATAAATAAATTCGCAGACTTTTAGTAATATATTCACATTTATAATTTTAATTAAAATATTTTACGCTAAATGTTAAATGAAAAAATTATTCAAGAAACAACTTTCGCAGTTATAATCAATTAAATTCTAATATAAATAATTAATTAAACAAGAGTAGTATCGCACTAATAACAAACTCTAACCGACTTAATTATAAACACACCGATTTTCGAAGAGCGTAAGAACAACAACTCGCTTCCTTTTTCCCCTCAGGTGTTTATTTATTATTCACGCCGATAAAAAAAGTACAGTTACCAAATCAAAGCGGCGGCAATTTACTTATAAAGATCACATAACGCCCATTAACCAGATGGTGTAAATATTTTTCGTGCTATACATAATTCATGCGACCCGGCGACAATCCGTCTTGGATATATCGAAACGCGTTACCGCCACCCCTATCGGCTTTCACATAAAAATTATACTTAGAAATTTCGAATTTCATATTTATGTGACAACGCCCGATAAAGTGTTTTTCTTTTCCTTTTCGTGTTTGTAATTTATTGGTCTGCTAGGGAATTATCGCTGATTGTTTATGGTAGGTTTTTTTTTTCAAATTAGGGGGTTGATAAAAAGGGTTATCGCGGGTGTGCATATATTATAATTAAATTGGATAAGGTTTTTACAGGATGTGTGATTATTTGTTCCTTTTTTTTTTATAAATTTTACGCTTCTATGGGTTATCAATGGAATTAAGTGCATTACCGAAAATGCTGCCACTTTTAAGTATTTTTACTTTAATTAATTAATAATTTATTAGTGCCATACAGTAAAGATTACACAGGTCAAAAACTTTCCCCGGACCCCTGTCTGGGCGAAAGTATTGTCATCGTAAAAAAAATCGAATCGCCAATTTCAGCGAATATGCACGTTTTGAGCCTCCCTGAGTCCATTCCATCGAGTTTTGAAAAATGTCTGTGTGGCTGTGTGTTTCCGCGGCTAAATGGATTAAATCCAAAGATTATATCTAAGTTTTCCATAACAATAGAAAAAGCTTTTTGTTAGAATCACAACTCATTAAGTGCAACTTTGCTCTTAACGATTTTTCTATTTTATATCGTTAACTTGTTTCTCATTGATCACTTGGTAAAACATTTCTATTAATATATATATAATAAATGTTTCAAAATAAAACAATTTATTAGTTGTTTTTAAATAAAACAATTTATTAGTAAAACAAACCAAGTGAATTTCAATTAAATACCTTTATATTTCTATTTTAATTCGGATAGAAAAATGTTTTAATAAAAGTTTTAGATCTTGAAAAATAAATGATTTTTGTTATAAAACTATTATTGTAGGACCTTCAGTTTTCATTTTATAAGCGGAAGAATTTCATCTAGCTGATAATTTCCCTTAGAAATAAACAATTATTTTTATAATCCTTTATATGCTGGCTGTGGAGACTTTAATTATTGAAATAAATATTTTTATGTCAAATAAAACGTCAATTTCATATCATTAAATTTGTAGACATAGACAAAGACGTTAACAATCATGACCTTTAGATAAAAAGACAAGAACTGGACAAGGACAGGCAGAAAGATCGATGGTCGATAGCCTCTTTCTAAGGACAACGTATAACATATTATAAGAATTATATTGTTAATTTATTGTATATAAAATTGTCTGCAGAAATAAAGATGTTATATATATATATAAAAAACGTCAAAATGCTGTAAATTTGTAAAGTCATTGTAAGGTAAGAAATAACAAAATAACTTCTAAATATTAGGCTTTAACTTTAAAAGACAACAATTCAAGTTTTCATTTAATAACTTTTTATTTACTATCAAATGTTCATTCAAAAATTCATTTGACCGAATTCACCGGGGAAAGTACCATGATGGACTAATCACTTTTTTTCTAGTTACTATTGATATTAGATTAGGTAAATAATCTAGAGTTAATACCTAATCTACGATCAGATCATTTATCTATTAAATTATATTCTGTACGTAAATAATAAAACTCGTTCCCAGCAGTTTGGTTTCATAGAACATAGATCAAAATCCTCTCTTTTGGCATTCCTTAATCCCCACCATTTTTTTTATAAAATACATCTCACTGCCCACTCTTCCACTGTTCCTCTGCATTATTAGTGTTATATCCTAATAATAATTCAACAATAAATATTAATATTATTTCATTTATACTAATTACTCAACAACTATCATTTGCTTATATCAATAGTTCTTTTAACCAATTTAGGTCACCAAAATAATTTTACATTATTCCTTCTAATCATGTTTGTCATTTAATTTAATAGTAAATATTGGAAATAGAGAAAGCGTTGGGAAACGTAAATAACAACTTCCGTTGTAAAAACAAGAAAGAAGCAATTAGTCATCACGCACGTAATCACCACCCTTATCACATATTTATTTTGCTTAGATGTTAAGTTTTGTATTATAATATAATTCATTCCGATTTGTACTCTCGTATCGAACAGTCAAAAATAAAACAGAAAATCATTTTTAAATTAAATCTTTAATTTAACGACCGTCAAAGAAAATATTAAGTTACCCATAACAAATTGGAAAAAAATATTAAGCTACCCACAACATTAGGGTTGCCTTTTAAATATATGTAATTTAGAATTTCATATATTTTTGGGGGGATTTTATGAATCATAGAGTAGAAAGACCTATGTATCGACCATAGCCCTATGACAGACTACTAACACAACTGTACATATTGTTATGATAAATTTTGTAAATTTTTGTTATCATATTGTCTGAATAAAGATGTTTGTATATGAATCATATAAATTCGATAGTAAAAAAGTATCACCGGATTTTATCAATTTTGCGTTCCTATTGAAAGATTACATCAGAGCAGAAAAAAGGTATTTATTGATAACTAATTCAAGAATCACGTATAATCACTCATCAATAACACATTAGATAAGAAAATTCCCAGTGCAGGTGCACTAATTATTATCAGGTGTTTTGATGATTTCAATTTAATCCGATTAGTTCGAGTTTAAAGTACATTAATACAAAATATGTATGAATTTCCTCGCAAAATTGATAAAATTTAAATAATTTTTTCATTAGATATGGTTATAAGTTTAAAGAAAAAAATCAATAGGTATAATAACTAAAATTTATTATTACTCAGCCATATACTAGATATATATACAGAGAGCTTTTTTTATCAGTATACATTTCCTCATGTATACCTGCAAAATACGCGAGTCAAACGCATTAATGTATATGTGTTTAGTTGCCTATAACACGCAACTGAACACACATATGCCAAATAATCAACTAAACATACACACATTAATTGGTTCCATGCGTTTGACTCGCGTTTTTTGCAGGTATATACTTCGCCTAATGTATACTGATAAAAAAAACCTCTCTCTCTATATATATATATATATATATATATATCTTTATTCAGACTATATAGATAATTTTAACAATATAACGATATAAATAATAACAATACATGTAAGTGTTAGTCTGTCTGGGCTATCGACCAAAGGTCTTTCTGCCCTGTCGTGAATTTATGATGAAGTTAAAGAAAAATCTATGCTAGCTAGCTGAACTGTCCTGATGATTTGCGCAAATGAATTGATGAATGGTGATTGTAGGATGTTTGTATTTAGGAAGGATATTAAGGTTACAGGGAATACAGAATTTTGTAAGAAAGGGTAGATTATCAGAATTATTGGCAAATTTTTTACTTAAGGCTAGTATACGCTGGGATATGGGTGGGATTTGGGTGGATTCATAAAGGTATTCGTTGGAGGGGTTGTGAAGTGGGTTGTTGGGATGCCTGAGTTTGGTAAGGATTCTTAGGGAGGATCTTTCAGCGACTTGGAGGTGATACATAGTGGAAGGAATGAGTTGAGTGAAGAGGACCATATACTAGATTGTATATATTACGTGTAATGAAAATGTAATCACTAAGAACGATTATATTTCGATAAATTTCGTATACATGTTCGTAATTATAAAGTTAATAATTGATTAAAATTTCAAAGTAATCGGTTCACCAGAACGTGTACAAATGTTAATAATGTGTAGGTCCCCTACGATGTGTTACACATTCACGAGTACGCCTAGGCATACTTCTAATGAGGTATCCTTCTGTGGTATCTCAGCTCAAGCAACTTGTACTTCACGACAAAGGATCGCCAAGGTGGACGAGTTAAACGGGTTCGTCTCCTACCGATGATATCACACACATATTCTATCGGAGAAAGATCTGGAGATCTTAGAGGCTAGTGGATATGGTGTCATTCAAAGTAGTCCAATGTAGCTCGAGCAACATGTGGCCGGGAATTATCTTGTTGAAAAAGTGTAGTGTTGCAAGGTAGGATGTAATATGGGGTCGCATCGCACATTTTTTTGTACGTAGATATGCTGCTTCTAATAAACAATAATGAAGACCTGCGACCATACGCAATAGCTCCCCATATCATAACACCAACTGTTCGATGGATATGCCTTGCAACATGGTACTGTGGATCTTGTCATTCACCGCATCGCGTCGTCTTCTCACCTTAGTCGACCATCATTTACGCACAAACAAAAGCGGGATTCGTAACTGAAGACAACTGTATTCCATTCCTCGTTCCATCACTCAGGGCAATCGCTCTCTGCACCGCTCTAGACAACTACGTCGGTTTTCAGTTGTCAGAGGTAGCACAAAATATGGGCGGTAAGAAAGCAGACCGAAACTTCTTATCCGATGATATGCTGTACGCATATTAATGGGCCTTTCATGTTCTGCAAAACACTGATTTGAAATTTCCCTTGTGCTTCTTCGAACTCTTGGCATAATAAGTAGTAAATGTTTTTGTCTTAACAAGAGGTCAAAAGTTAAATTAAACTCATACCAAACCTCAAACGTTGAATATAGGGGAGAGTTGCCATAATCGTACTACTTAAGGAAATCGCTTAAAATTGCCAAACTGGAATCGTTATATATAAAAGTAACTAATGCAAATGTTAGAATGGTACTTTATTTAATTATTTTAAAACATATCAAATAGATAAAAAAGTTTATTATTTGTGAAAAATATACTTATTAAAGATACTGAAGAAGTACGATTTTGGAAACCGGTATCTCAAATCGTACTCCATAGTCCCCTAAATCGTGCCTTCATAATAATATCATGCATCTATAATAAAACAATATGGTTTGGCTCCCTAGGGTATATTTATTAACTAACAAACATATTAAAAAAAAAAACATATTCTAAAAAACATAAAGAACTCATTTAAAATTACATTTACAACATAAATAAATTCTTTCTACTTTTGACACTTCTGCACAAGCCTCATGTACCCACGTTTTGGATCCTATGCACTGAATCATGTGTTCTAATCTTATTGCATCACATAAAATGCAATACCAATCTTCTCATTTATATTTACTAGAATATCTGAGGAAGAACTGGTTGTTGGATTATTCATGCTAACTTTTTTTACTTTTTTTGTTTTTTCTTCTTTATTCTTATTCTTTACTTGGGAAGTGGATTTCTTCTCTCTCAGACTGTTTATATAGCTTGTACTTATTAGCTTAGTGGCTGTTTGAACACTTCTTTTCTTAATGGTTGCTTTAGAAATGGGAGATAGCTCTGATATTGGAACTATCAGAGAATTAGCCATATTATCGGTTTTGCTATTATTTTCCAGAGTTACAACTTCGTTGTCTAAAACTTCTGTTTCGGTGTTTCCTTCTGGTGTTTGGAATTCAGCTGGAATATCATTGGCCACATTATTTAACAAATCGCCACAAAATCGGCTTCGCTAAATACAAAGCGATTAACTGGCCAACAACCAGTGGCTTCAAATGATTTGGCTGCATTACAAACAGAGGCAGCTTTATAATAAGCTGTAGTTATTAAAGCTGCAACATCATATTGCGTAATATATTGACCAGCGTGGTTTGTCGTCCACTGGTCTAAAGCTTGGTTATAATAACTTTGCATTGGTCTAAAAACTCCAATGTCCAATGGTTGTAGCCTGTGTGTTGTTTGGCCTGGCAATTGCAATAAAATAGTGCCGTTAGCTTGTGCTAGTTACAGAGCTTGCAAGTTTTTAGTGCGAGATGTGTGCGCGTCAAGTAATAAAATGACCTTTTTTTCTAGTGTTGGTTTCACATTATAAATAAAATGTTGCAACCACTTGACAAAAAGATCGGTTGTTATAAACCCATGATCAGCAACTTCTATTAAACTTCCAGGAGGAGTTCCTTTACCTAATGCTGGATTTAATCGTTTTCTTTTAAAAATAAACATTGGTGGAATAAAAAAAGCCTAACGGGTTTGTGCAAACCACAATTGTAGTATTGCCTCCTCTTTCTCCGCTAACCACCCTACCAATCCTCTTTTTTCCTTTCTTAGCAATTATTTTCGCACATTTTTTTTTTGAACTGTAGAGAATCCGGACTCATCCAAATTAAAGATTCTAGAAGCATCAATACCATTAGATTTGACAGTAGTTTCTAATAAATTAAAAAATTGATTCACAGCATCTCTATTAAAACCCCTAGCCCCACACATGGAAGTATTTTCAGCTTGTCTTACTGAAATATTTGGATGTCTTTTTAAAAAAGAATAAAACCATTTTTTTCCAGCAAGCTGGACTGTTCGGTTGAATTTGTTTGACAAATTATTTTTTTCCGCTATTTGATATGCCAAACTCCTGATATCTCTAATGCTTAAACCAAAAAATGATGATTCTAAACGAATAATATGTTCAACAAGTTGATCTTCCACATCTTTTGGTAATGTTGTGATATTTCCATTCCTTTTCTTTGATGATAACGATCTTTTTACTGCACCCTCAAGATGTCGTTTGAAAGTAGGTTTTGGTATATTAAAAAGCCTGCAGCACTCATTGAATCCGTATTTGTTTTAACGGTATGCCTCTATTGCATTTTTCATATTCTCTTCCGTTCATTGACCATAAATTCGTACAAAATATTTGAAAATATTAGGAAGTTGCAGTGGTTGCATATGATATAACGCCAGTTGCGTAAATCGTACCAGTACGATTTTAGAAACTGCACAGGAGTACGATTTAGGCAACTATGCATTATTTTTTAAATAGGCGGTTATTGCAAAAATAAGATATTTCACCTGCAATGTGAAGTAGTAAATATGTAATTTAGATATAAAAGCTGGCACTAAACATAAAAATTAGAAGTATTTATGTTATTTTCATAAGCATAATGCTTAGCAAAAGTATTCAAAATATTACATCAACTTTACCTGATTTTTAAACTCGTCTTTTATTCACACACTCGCCACGTAAACCTATAACTTTTAGGTTATGTAGTACATACGTCAAACTTAGTATTAAAATACACCGTTAGATAGCATTATTGTACTATATTTAAGGAAATATGCATGAGGTACGATTTTGGTGGCCAGTACGATATATGCAACTCTCCCCTAATAATGCAGGTGTTCAGATAAAAAAAACGCAAAATAAACAAAAAATAGCAAAGTGATACAGCTGAAACTTTAATCAGTTCTTAGGGTTCATAGGATCAAAAATATTTGTCTTTAATTCTGTATAGAATGATGTAAAAATATACAGGGGTTTTCAATTCTGTGGGTAAGTAGCTATTCACACTTATTTTCTCCTTGAAAAATCGTCATGAAATAAATTGATATTTTTTTATTTTATTATTAATTAAATAATTTAATCTTATTTAATTTACAAAAATAAATATTAATTTATTTCATGTTTTATTTTATCAAGAAAATTACACTGAACTGATTAACAAATAACGCTATATGAATATTAAAACAAAATTTAACGCAAATATAACATTTATGCATTGTTTTTGTGTTAATTTTGCTAAATGGGGTGTAATTAAATAATGAATAATAGAAATGTTATTAACTTCGTATAAATAACCATTTATAGAGGCAAATCGAAAGTAGTTTATATTGAATTGTAAATAATGCATCACAAAAATGAAATTTCAATCATCAATAATATGTTAATTAAATTGGTTATACCGTTGGAAAATAAAGATTATTATTATTAAAAACATACATTTGTGGCTTTAATCACAGAGGGGAAAATATATATGAAAATAAAATGTTAATTATATTGGTTATACCATTGGAAAATAAAGATTATTATTATTAAAAACATACATTTGTGGCTTTAATCACAGAGAGATTCAATGCTTTAATTTAAACTTTGCTTAGATAAGAATTAATTACATTCAAGTTTAAAAAGTTTCACATTAAATTATGGACACCCTGTATAATTCATATCAATAAAATGTGACCATTATTAAACTAAATTGTTATTTCTTTTAAATTATAGTTAAATCTATGAATTGTAAACATTTTTAATGTACAACATTGAGGTATAAAATTGAAAATTTCTACAATTCATTAACTATTAGTATTGTTAGACCTTATTTAATTAATACCTTGTATAATTTGATTCACAAAAACATAGCTTATTTTTTATTAAACTAATGGTTCAAAATATTTTTTTGTAGGTATAACTGAACCGATTTCAATAAAATTGTAGGGATTGTAAGTAATCATAAAAGGCACATAAGTAATGAATAAAATGCATATCAAGCAATTAAAAAACTCTCTTAGTTTGATAATGATACTCTATGCTTCGAAACTAAAATAAAATAACAAGTTATACAAACAAAGTGAAAAAGTGTTTTATTTAATAAACTCAAAATGTATAACCAAGTGGAAGCCTTAACAATCAACAAATTAAAAAAAAACATATTATCGTGGCGTAACTATTTTTTGGAACACACTGTATAATCAAAAATATTTTCCTGAAGTACGTCATAAGACTCAAGTAAAGTTTCCGAAATTTCAAAGTTCTAACTTAATTAGTAACTGAGATATCGAAGACGGTAGCTGTGATGCAGGACCCTGTATAATATTGAATTTTAAAGATTATTACTTTTGGAATTAATTCGTTTCAAATTATTAATAGATTTTGTTTTTCCGTAAACTTATCTTTATTATGTGCGAATTATAACTGGGAGATTATAATTGGTGCAGTAAAATTTGAACCGTAAACAGCTTATCATTCTACAAACACACTTTTATAACTCTATTATTTAAATCTTTGATGACGATAAGCGAAATAATATATTTTCTTCAATTCAATTAATTAAATAAAATTCTTGCCGTTTAATTAATTTCTCGCTCAACACATTGTTGCAAAAATTTCAAATTATTTGTAATTTTAATAAATTAAAGACGACACAAGCGTCACCTTTTGCCTAATTTCATTAAATGTATTTGTAATTTTATTATTCAATAAATACACAATTAATACTTCATTAAATATTTCATTACTTTTATTATTATTATTAAACATCTTTATTATTGTTTTGATTCAATATGCACAAAATAATATATACAAGATGAGCCACGAATAACGACCATTAAAAGTTTTCGGGGTTCCTGACCGCGGAAAAATTGCAAAAAAATCTACATTGCACGGTTGAATGCGACCACCTCATGGAATTTATTTTGACTTTCTTTCACTTCCGGTTACACCAGAAATGGCACCAACTTTGTTATTTTATATTTAATACCCTATATTATATTTTTTTCGGATTCTCAGTTCAATTGTGTAACCACTTATATGGATTTATGTTTACATAACTCTTACAGATTTTGAGATAAAACGGTTTAACCTAAAATTGACGCTTCGAAAAGTGCCTATAATTTCTAGTAGGAACAAGATAGACGGACCAGCAACATCTTGAATTATTACTAATAGATCCATCTAGAATCAAAACTCAATGTTTTCAAATGGAATGACCAATATTTTATCACATAGGTCGATTGGCAAGACAATTTGCAACATAAAATATAGGGTGTTCTATTTAAAATAACAAAGATGGTAGCTATTTCCGGTAGAACCGGAAGTAAAAGAAAGTCAAAATATTTTCCATGAGGTGGTCGCATTCAACCGTGTAATGTAGAATTTTCAAAATTTTCCGCGGTCAGGAACCGCGAAAACGTTTAATGGCCGTTATTCGTGGCCCACCCTGTATATATATTTAAAATTTTTATATCTGAGTATTACATTATATAATTTAATAATATATAATATAATACATACAACCATTTACAAATTGTTAAACCTCAGAAAACGGCTACCTACCGTCGGTCTTTCTGCCTGTCTAGTTCTTGTCGTTTTAGTTAATCGTCATGATTCACTTTTAAGTTCTCAAGGTGATTGATAATGGAATTTATGGCGAATTTTAAGGAGAGGTTTTTAATTTTGCACATTTTGTAGAGAGATGTATTCGAAAGGTTGTGGAGAGGGTTGTTAGGGTGTCTAATTCTTCTAAGCACTTTAAAAACTGAGCGTTTGCTGTTTTCCAGATTTCTTAGGACGTTTAGGGCAAGGATTTTAGTGTAGGATAGCTTCGTATTTAAGCAGGGGTCGACATATCATTTTATAAATGTGGATTGCTGTTTCGGTTGAAATGCGGTTTTTATAAGCTAGTGACCTAAAATGTTGAGCCTCATAACGCTAGCTTTGGGGTTTTGGGAGTGTTTGATGAATGTGAGTTTAGGATGTAGGGTTATTCCTAGGTACTTACAGGTGGGGGATGGCGGGATTTAGTAATTATAAAAAGTTATTTGATATGGGGAATTCGTAGGTGGGTGCTAAGGAATCAGGAGGTGCGTTTTGTTGAGATTTATGGAAATTCTCCACCTAGCGAACCAAGTTTGCAAGTCGTAAATCATCTCTTGTAGAGTGCCTAAGTCTTTAGTTATTGTGGATGCGTGGGATATAAAGGTAATGTCATTGGCATATCGGGAATGATTAAAATACTTAGAGTTGGGGTCGTAGATGTCATGAACATAGATGTTGTATAGGCTTGGGGATAGAGGAGATCCTTGCGGTAGGCCCTGTTTAGGAGTTAAGGAGTATAAATGGGAATTACGGATTTTAATAACAATGGATCAGATCGCAGATTTTCTGCCTTCAAGATATGCTGTTTGACAGTTGGAGGTGAGGATTGCTAGGGTTAAGGATGTGAAACGATATTCAATGAATCCGAATTGATATGGATGTATATGGTCTTGGATCTGAGATGTAATTTTTTTTTGAATGATGGATTCGAATAATTTGTCGAGGACCGGAAGAAGAGTAATTGGTCTATAACTCGAGACAAGTTCAGGACCAATAATATATAGTATTTCGAATTAATATATGTTGAAATTAAATAAAATAGCAATCGGCTAACGACCAGAAACCTTTCTATCCATTGCTTTTATTTAATCATAAATTAATAAGGTACGTTTTGAAAATAAACACTTTGCTGGTATCACGTACACAATTTATTTTTGTAATTAGTTTCGACTTATACGGTCATTTTCAAACAAATATTTGTTTAGAAAACCATCCAATATATTTAATCATAAATAGTTTTTATTATCAAACAAATAAGTATTAATTTTATTTCTTGAAAGCAATTAATAATAGTACAGGAGATAATAAAGGATTTGATGGAAATGTTTTCAACAAGCTAACAATGACAATAATTAGTATGCAAATACAAACACGATATTAAGTAACAGATTTGCTCACTTTGTTCATTGTCTTAACTTTTCTTATAAACTTGTAAACTTGAAAGTTTGTAACAAGACAATACTGTATGAGCCTTCAGTACAGATTCAGATATTCTTATTATAGCTGTAGGAGTAATTATGACAATAAAAGTTGATGTGTTTATTACACTCGAAAGTTGTTTTTGGTGAAACATAGTATATATAAACTACTATTTCGTTTCAATTTTAATAAATGAAACACGTTTTACTTTTAATAAATGAATTTCGTTTTCTGTTTTCATAAACAGGACAAGTTCCCCGTTCAGTAGTGGACGATGCCACATGAAATTAGGTAATAAATGGTGCTTGTGTTATCTCCCAATTATTGCGTTTTATTTTATTTGTATAATTTGAATTGTTTATTGTTGGCTATAGTTTCGAGAACCTTAGCGAAATCATTATCAAAACAAAACGATAATGATTATCGAAACTTTAGTCAACATTAAACATTCCAAGTTATACACACAGAGTAAAAAGTGTTTTAATTATTAAAAGTGAATTGCAATATATAAGAAAATGGAAGCCTCAACAATTATTAAGATATAGCTTGTTTGAATTAAGTTGTGCAGATTAATCACTACAGATCGAGTTGAGAAAATTAATCACTCTAAATCAAGCTATAAAGATTGCTCAATATAGATATAGTAGAGAAGATTGATTACCACAAATCAAGTTGGGAAGATTAGTCACTGTAAATCAAGTTATGAAGATTGGTCAATATAGATCTAGATGTAGATTGTTTTATAAATTATCTTAAGAAAATTAATCACAACAGATAACGTTAAGAAGAATTATCAAGTTGTAAAAATTGTTCAATATATATATTAGAGAAGATTGGTCACTATAGATCAAGTTGTGAAGATAGATCACTACAGTTCAAGTTGAAGAGATTAATTACTATAGATCAAGCTGTATAGTTTATTCAATAAGGATATAGTTGGGAAGATTGATCACATATCAAGTTTAGTAGTTTTATACTATAGATCTAGTTGATAAGATAGATCACTTTAGATTAAGTTGTGAAAATTGATTAATATAGATCTATTAGAGAAAATTAATCATTACAGATAAAGTTGTAAAAATTGATCACCACAGATTATAGATTAAGCTGTAAAATTTACTCAATATAGATATAGTTGAGAAAATTGATCACCACAAATCAAGTTAAGGCTGCAATTTTAAGCCTAATAGTTGGTGCGATTAGCGCTAGAGCGTGCAGTGGTTTTTACAAAATGTGTGTGTTTACTTTATTCCAACTTTGATTTTTCAACCTATTGGCAAACGTCTGAACTACTAGAAGCTGTTAGAAATAAAAATGACGGCGTCGAACTAAATTTGTTCTTGTTGACAATTTTATAGGATTAAGGAGCATACAAAAAATAATATTATGAATGTGTTAAATACGGACATTAAGAGGAAGACTTTCCACGTATAATCTGATATATTTAATATAGATTAAATGTGCTTTTGTGAAACCAATTAATTTTTGAAAAATTATTTTTTTCATTTTTTTAGTTTTTAAAAAATAAAAATTATCTGATATCGTTTATCAGTAAATGAGCTAAATACCTGTATTTAATGTTTATTTTTTTATGACTGTATAACATTGTTAATCCCTTAAAACGGAAACGTATTGGGGATCGCAGCCTTAAGTAGATTTATTACTATAGATCAAATTGTGAAGACTATTCAATATAGATCTAGTTGAGTCAATTGATCACTGTAGATTAAGATAAGATTATTGATCACTACAGATCAAGTTGAGAAGAGTAAATAATAAGTACGTTGCGTTCTTCGTTCATACAACAGTGGATTTTATATATCCTAAGTATAAACTCAAAACCTCTGAACAATCAACCCATTATATGAGGATAAAGTTATTCAATGCTTTACCGGAATTTCTTAATAAAAGTGTTAAAACGCCAAAATTATTGTATATTATATATTATGTTGATCATTCAATATAAATGGAACCATATAGCCTTAAAATAATTCTTGGAATACAAATATTAGTCGAAGGCATATTCACTGAATCTTTAATTATGAATCTGAATTTATGAATATTATTGTCTCCCGGATATTCAAACGGTTTTATTAAATAATTTTATTTGACACAACATAATAAAAAAGTTATCGTATTTCTGATACTAGGGTGATATTTATTTGATTCTGATTTTAGTTTTATTTAGAATCCTAAATCCGTCGATTTTAACACTTAGATTTATTAATTACTTGTCTGCAGATAGCCTTATATTAAGTAACGTTCTTTTTTGCTCCTTACATTTTTTTTTTTCGGATCAAAAAATTGTTGCATGATATGTTATTGATATGCAGCATCAGGTATCCATTATGTAATCCAATGTCTGGCGGGGTATTTGCATGAGAAGTAGTTGTTTTAATGCGCATTTGTCTAAAGTACTTACGTAACGTAGGTCAAATTGTCAGGGAGCTAAACGTGGAAATAATTTATTAATTATTTTCAAATATTTTTTATTTAATTTATTTAAATAACTGTGACCAAATGAATGAATACTCTTTTCTATTAATTTTTGTAGTCATTCAAAAAAGTTTATTATTAATAACTGAGGTTTCAACTTTGTTATACATTGTTTATCAATTTAATAAAACACTTTAAACTTTGTTTGTATAACTCTAAATTATATTTATTGTGACTATAGTTTCAACAATTTACACTTGTCATTATCAAACTAATATCACTTTTAGTTTGATAATGACAGAGTTATACAAACAAAGTTTAAAGTGTTTTATTAAAAAGTTTATTATTACATTATTTTTATTAGTCTTTCCTTTTAATATTCCATCAAACTACTTTCGATTTAATTAATTATCTTCTTCTTCTTTTCGATTCCTTACAATGTTTCAGATGTCGGATGGAGCGTCTGATTCTGATTTCTCTTGTATCAATTCCTTCCATTTTTTTCTCTCCCTGTACATTATTTTCATTTCTTCTAGTGTAATTCCCGTTCTTCGTCCCTATTTCTTGAATTAGTCCAATCCATTTTCTTTCAGTCGCCCTCTTCTTCTTTTACTCGCACTTTTTGTTTCCAATATTTTTCTTGTGAATCTATGTGTATTCATTATCAAGAACGAAATATTATTTTTTTTATTTATGATAATTTCGCAAACGCACGGAATGAAATATTACGCAATAATCGTCGGGCATTAAAAGTAAATTAATTACTAATTAATTTTCTCGAAAGGTGCGCACATCAATCATAACAAATCCAGAATTTCAACACCGCTAATGAATCGTTTAATCGCACACACACCTGTTCACGTGATTCATTCTGACTCGCGACATTCATGCAGGCGTTGCGTTTTTTTAAATCATTTTTAGTTCGAAAAAAAAAGAACTATATAAATGATTCAAAGATTTAATGAAAAAAATGTGAGGATATAGATTTAATAACTTTCACTATGTTTTCATTAATCGCTTATTTCGCCAAGAATTGTAATAGTAAATATTAGTGATGGGCAAAGTCGATCTTTTTATTACTGCTAAATGAAGTATATTATAATGTTATGAATGTTACTTATTATAAAATTTTCAAGAATTACTTCCCATTTATTAATAATCATAAATTTGAAAACAGTTTTCGTTCTAAATACTTAAAATGACACATTTAGTAAAACTCGATTACTAATAATATTCGATTTTGCCCAACACTAGTAAATATCTTTATTAATATTAATTACATATGTGATTTCAATAGAAAAAAGAAAGAGTATTTATTCACTTGGTCACAGTTATTTAAATAAATTAAATAAAATTATTTGAAAATAATTTATTAATTATGTTCAAATCATTTTTATTTAATTATCGAAATTAATTATATGTAATGTTTATATATTTAGTACAAATATATTTAATTATAATAATAACAGTATACGGCTATCGGCCCGTTGCCTTTCTGCCATAGATAGAAAAAATATTTTGTTTAATATATAATGTTTTGTGAGACTATTATTTAGTGCTCTGGTTATGTAGAGCTGTTATAATTTTAAACACACAGAATATTAAATTTTGGTTTTTAATTAATTCAACAGCCATTCGAATTTGAGCTATTTTTTGTATTATATATAACAATATATCGAGCGTATAACAAAAATCGACGACGAAGTTGGCGTTGGAAGTCTTGAGTCATGTCTGTACTAAGATCACACGTGTGAAATGCTGGTTGCAGTTAATTAGGGGTTATTTACAACTGACTTGTCAACATGACAACCAGTACTTTACGCGTGCGCGTGTCATTTTAGTTCAGATATGACTTTAGATTTCCAACGCCAACTTCGTCGTCGATTTTTGTTATACGCTCGATATATGTTTTGTTTATACAGTGGAAATAGAGTGATAGGTACTAATTAATTTAAATATGTTAGATTAAAATAGTTAAAGCATTTTTTTTTAATTGATAAAAATAAATATATAAATGTTAGGCTATTTTCATTTCACAATCTTTGAATATAATACAATCTGTTATTTTCGAAATATTTCACATTTTATACTGTTTCTAAGGCATTCTTAGATCAAATTAAATGATTAGCCATGGAAATAATAGAAATGACTGTTAACAAACAAACAGTAATATTTTAAATTTTTGCTAATAAAAATTTCAGATGATTCCATAAAAGTAACTTAAGTAGCAAATAGTGGTTATTTAGCATTTGTTCTCATTTTCCTTTACTTTTGATTGCCGTCGTTTCTAGTGTTTCCCATGACTAACTATTTAATTCATTCTTTAAAGTTTTTACAAAAAAACACAAAATATGATAGACTTCGAAAAGTACAGATGATAGGCATATTTCACATAATGAAATATTTGTATAATTTTATGATAATTTAAAAAAAGGAAAAAAAAATTATGGAACTATTTAAAAACACTATAATTTTACTATTTTCCATGTCCAACTATTCAATTAATTTTTAAATATAAATTTTATAAAAATCGGAAAGTTGATTCCAGCAAAGTGAATTTTGTCTTTGTAATATATTGTTAATTTTTTGTATTGCATGTGCATTGATTGTATTTTGGAAGAAATAAAAAAGTTAATATATATTATAACATTTGAACTATTTAGAGAAGTACTAAAAATAGTCATATAGTATTTAATTAAATATTTGTATTATTTTATGATAATATAAAAATATTAAATCACTTTCGTGATTTTTCTAAAATCATATATATAAATATTTAACATTTAAAATTATCATTAAATAGAATGTTATTATCTTAGTATGTATAAAAAAAGTATTTATTCATCTCAGGAAAACGAAAACATTTTTGGGAAATATTGATTTCTGCAGTAAAAGTACTAATAAAGTTATGATGTAAAGATAATTTAAAGAGGAATCGAGTTCCTGGGATACCCTATTATATATATATATATATATATATATATATATATAGATGATATGAATTCTGGAAAATGGGAAATTCCGTATAAATGTAAATAATTTTACATTATGCTCTTCCAATAATCGAATTAATTTTATTAATAATTTATATTATACAAGATGTACAGAAAATGAGTGAAAAGCTTTAGGTAGCGTGACTCTTTGACTAATTTTTAGATAAAAATATTAACGAAAATAAGTCACACGGTCCTTCCTTAAGCCACGCGGGCCACTTAAAAGAACTATACATTTGGCAACGCAGGATCAAACAAGTGTGCATTTATCCTGTTTATAACTGCTACATCATCCGCTGGAGGTATTGCATACACCTTTTCTTTTACAAACGAGCGTGCGTCGTTGCCAGATCTATTTTTATTAAAAGAATGCTTCTGATGAAGTTATAAAATTATAAAAATATCCGATTTATTAATCATTTACATCAATGGAATTATAAACGTGTCTAATTGGTTGTTAATGCTATTGATTTTTTACAAAATATTTAAAAAAACAATAATAATTTATAGTCACATATTTAAAATTCCGAAGACCTCGTGAGCCTCAATGAAGAACCATACAACATTTTTTTATTTGGATTTTCTATTAAAAAATAATTAGTGAATTGAGTTGTCTGAAGCTTTTCACTCATTTTCTGTACACCTTGTATATAATTTATAATTTATAATTTATATTAATAATTATGAATTTCTAACGACAAGGCAGATATGAATGACTCACCCTGTATATAATTATATTTTAAAAAATATGAGACTTTATTAAATGAAAATGTTAATTTTTTTAGGTTTTTTACAATTTCATTATGGCAATGTGTTTTTAATGGAATTTCCCTAATTACGTTTATTAAATCCCTGGCTGTTGAACATCTGTGGTAATCGTGGGTAAAACTGGCGGAATATCCGTGATCCGAATTACAGCAGCCCCCCACGGGTTGGCACTTGGATTTCCAGGCGGGCAATGTTTGGCCCGCAGCTGGCCATTATTCGGGCAAACCCCACATGTGGGGCTGTTTGTCGTTGTTGTTGGCTGGGTCTGTCTTATGTTAAAACATCAATGGGCCATCCCACCATAAAAGCTCCTTTCATTCCTTCAAGGAATCTGGATCCCGTCCTTTCTTGTTGGGTCCACACGTGTGTTTTTTGGTGGAAATTTTCAAGATTTTTTTAATCTAAATTTAAAAGCTCGGGCGAAATAGTTTCTCTTAAGTAATTAGCTATTTTTAAATTCTTAACATATTTTCATTATTAGAAAATATATTATTATTTATATTTTAGTTTCAATATCAATTCTAATATTGATATTAAAACTAAAATATAAATAAGAAAATATTTTTAAATTTTATTTTTTATACATATGTTTTGTAATCTTTTTAGAGCGTCACACTGTTCTTATAAAATTTTTAATATGTAATTATAATTGTAATTTGGAAATGGTGATTCCGTTAATAAAGTAAATTGAAATTGAAATTATAAATTGAAATTATAAATAACTAATAATTAATCAATCATTTTCTAATTAATTATTTTCAAATTATTTTTATTTAATTTATTTTAAATAGCGGTAACCTAGTTAATAAATCATTTTTATATTGTTAGTAATATGTTTAATTATAATATAAATGAATACAACACATAAATAAGTAAATTCTCAATAAATTAGAATGCGTCAAATTATTGTATCGTAATTTATATATTAGTATTGTTCACTGTTATTTTATATTTATACATCACTTAGAATATTGTTTGTATATATATATATATATATATTCGTAATATATTTTTTGTAGCATATATTTTGTAAAAAGGTGATTCCGTAAATAAATGTATTATTACTGTTACAATACAATAATGTTATAAAATATAAAATTAAACTAAATGTAAAAAGTGCTGATATGTCTATCATGGTAGGGCCGTAAGATGGACCTGGAGTCGTTGAAAACATACAAATCTATGGTTTTATATAGTTCATTTTATAATTTGCATGTTATTTAATTCATAGCATGAAGTGGAATCATTAAAATGCCTAATATCATTACTTCACACAACTCTTAATTCTTTAAGTTTACCTCTAACAGAGAACTGATATTTGCAGAAAATTATTTTTACATGTAAAATCTCTATTATTATTATTATCTATATTCATTTATTATTGTTTACCTATTATTTGATAATTAATAATTATTATATAATGTTTCTTTTTCTTCTATTGGTTTTCTTTTAATTTATAAGTTGGTATTTTGTATACTCAATATATGTACAAATATTTTGAATGTAGAAATGGTGAATCTGTAAATAAATGAAAAAAAAAAAAAATCCGCGCTTATCCGGAAATCCCCGTAATCCTGTACCTACTTATAATTTGTTAGTTTTCAGTTGTCGAAACTACTTAAATAAAGTCTTAGTTATACAAAGTTAAAAAAGTCTTAGATATTGGAGGCGTTCATTTCACGGTACATTTTCAATTTTGG
Organism: Philonthus spinipes; assembly: GCA_963082785.1. Lineage (NCBI taxonomy): Eukaryota > Metazoa > Arthropoda > Insecta > Coleoptera > Staphylinidae > Philonthus > Philonthus spinipes. Next base: position 8,815,235 of record OY720314.1, read on the forward strand.
TGTAAAGAAAACACTTAGCTTTTTCCTTTACATCAAAGTTAAAAATAGTGTTTCAGTTATAAATGTAAATGTTCATAATTTGAGAACAGTTCAAGAAATATCGATTACATTATTTCTTGAAGGATTCTGAGAAATAAATCTACCCACCGCTTTTTTTAAATTAGAAATTGGATTTACGATATTCCAGCTTATGGTACCTATCAAAGCATTATTTCTTCATAAACATTTTGTTTGAACATTCTGCATTTGTTATTCATTAGATTCTGACCAGTATTAATTACGATAAATAATTTGGATTAACTACATGTATTATCTCTTCTCTTTTGTGTTTAAATTTATATCCCTCTAAATGTCTTTCCTTTCCAATTATTTGACAAGAAACAATGAGTGATGATTTGAAAACCATATTAGCATTATTATAAATGGTGAAATAATTACTTATTCAGAATACAACAAAACTCTACGAGTTATATTGAATTGATTGGGTGAGTTACGTGAAGATCAAATGTAATTGATAAAAAAGCACTAATAAACTTTCTTCACACTATTGATCCATTGATAACGGTCACTTTGTGTCCGAAATGTGCATATAAAATTAAAAATAAAAGTGTGAAGAAAGGTTATTAGTGCTTTTTTATCAATTATCTACGAGTTATATTATATAACTCGTATAGATAAAAAATCAAATCAATAAATATATTACTACAGCCTGTATATACATAATATTTATTGACAAACGTAATACAACACCTACATATAACATAAATACAGCCTGTATTAACTTGAAAAAGTTATATCCTCAGTGATCTTTTCTATCAGTCCCTACTAAAATTATGGTTTGTAACGCTTTTGTGATGTCTCACTTCTCATATTGCTCCACATTGTACAACAATGCAATTGACAAAATAACTTCCAAACGAATATAATACGTTTATTGCATCAATTTTCTATAAGACATCTGACTACTATAAAATGTATCTCTAATTATTTTTATTTATTTCATTATATCTTTACCGTTGCATATACTAGGTGTTGATGCGATCAGGATTACATAGGGATTTTACATGTAAAAAAAATTTTGTGCAAATATCAGTTCTCTGTTAGAGGTAAACTTAAAGAATTAAGAGTTGTGTGAAGTAATGATATTAGGCATTTTAACCATTACACAAAAACTACTCGTGAAATTTTGGAATCCATCTCTAATATAAGTTTCTAAATGCGTAATGTATGCCTTTTTTATTATAAATTGTTTTTATAAACAACTTTATGTGAACAAAATAGCGCATGAAATAAATATGAATAAATTATTAAAAATCAACCAATAAAACACAGATTAGATTGAATAACTTTAAATTCTCGACTAGTTTCGGGTTATTAGCCCATTTTCAAGAAAATTTAAAATTTGTTTTTTTCTCTTGAAATTGGGCTAATAACCCGAAACTAGTCGAGAATTTAAAGTTATTCAATCTAATCTGTGTTTTATTGGTTGATTTTTAATAATTTATTCATATTTATTTCATACAATATGAACAACCAATGTCTAAATATTAAAACCATTAATTATAAAATAAACATTTTAACAAAATGCAAAATTTCATTCATCATGTGTATGAGATTAGTGGGGAAAATATAATGATACCAATCATTAGAAATGCACATTTAAATTGTAAAACTATATACAGGGAGTGTCATGTTTATGCAGTAACAGTGTCTGTGCTATCACTTTGTGGCAGGGAGTACGGTTTCTGTTTATTTTCAAATTTGTATGATTATTAGGAGTTTTTAGGTTATTATGCAAACATGTTTACTTTTTTAATATCTACAGCTATTATTTTAAAAGTTTTTCTATAAAATCAATTACAGTTACATACAAAAAATAATAAGAAACATTTTTTTTCTTACGTAACTTACGTCTACAAAAAATTGGTTGTCATTAAAAAACAATTAATAATGTCACAACTATCACATTCTTTGTTAGAAAAATAGAAACTTTTTTTTATATGCGCAGTAATTGAAATCGCTATACGTCTTTTAGATATTTTGTCAATCGTACATATTAACGGAGTTACCGAATTCATTCGCTACTTAATTCCCATTAAATATGTACTCTTTTAATTATGATTACTTACCCACAATTTGGTTACTGATAAAATTATTTATGAGCAAACGTTGAAAAAAATTAGATAATTACCGTTTTAATTTAGGTGCAATTATTATTATAAGAGAGGTGAGACGCTTTTGGTCACATAAACACTTTTTAACTGCAACTTTTTTTAAATAGTTTCTTAGCGGTTGAAACCTCCGGTCGATAGCCTATTCATCTACAGAATATATTTCTAATTTGAATAAAGATGGTTAGTTAGTTAGTTTTTTAATTATTTTTTTTTATTTTTCATTTTTTTAATAAAAAAGAGTATTTATTCACTTCGTCACAGTTATTTAAATAAATTAAATAAAAATGATTTGAAAATAATTAATAAATTATTCTGACATTTAGCTCTGTGACTATTGACTTACATTGCGTTAAACAAATGCACATTAAAACAACTACTTCCCGGGCAAATACCCACGCCGGACATTGAATTACATAATGTGCATTTGTTTAACGCAATGTAAGTCAATAGTCACAGAGCTAAATGTGAGAATAATTTATTAATTATTTTCAAATCATTTTTATTTAATTTGTTCATTTTTTCGCTCCGAATTAAAAATCTGTCTGAAATTATTTATTATTATTATTTATTTATTTATTAACGGGATACCTCACTTACAATAAAATATATAGAAATAATTACCATAGAAATAACGTTAATCCTAATTACAATAAGTATTAATTAATAACAAAAATAATGTCGACTCAGATTAAACTAAAAATACATCTAAATTTATTACTTTCCCCGAATAAAACAACATATTCATACATCATACAAATATATTTCATTTCTGTGATATTCTGTGAATGACGGCTCACTTGTGATCGGAGCGCCATGTCAGGTTTCCCGACTTACTCGGAGGAAACGAGTGCACGAAGTTGCAGTCCGTTTGGGTTAAACTAAATGATAATTACAAAAGAGAAAAAATAAAATAAGGCTATATTTTTTTTCTACGAATTCAAAATATATGTTAATATAAAACATCAAAATCGCATTACAAAATTAAATCTATAATAATTATATAAAAAAAATGGAAATGCTATACTTTTAAAATGAGTACAATAGCACACAAAGCTACAATTAAAACTAAAAATGTCAATATCGCATATAAGAATCAATTATTAGCTGAATCAATAAGTTAATTTGAAATTCACAAAAATTAATCATCAAATTTATACCGTAATAGTCTATTTTTGGAAGTAGATCTGCTAGAACCAAACAAATTAAACCACTCATACTGATCTAATATATTTGCCATGCGTAGCATACGGCCGATGGAATTGTTATAGGAATAATTAGATTTATAAATCTTTACTGAGAATAAATTTGTACGGCGAAGCGTCACTGCAGATGTAGATACATTTAAGTAGATTTCGCTTAATAATGGCGGACAATCAATATCTGATGCTCTGATACTGTGTTCAATTTTAGAATCGATGTATGATAGGTAATAAATTATAAGTGATTAAATTTTTAAATATCACATAATTAAATTGCATTAGCCATGACTTTCATATAAAGAACTAATTAAAATTAACCACCCTTGCTATCATCCCAATTTAATATGATTTTTTCATAAGACATGGTTTATGGAATTTAAACATTTAATATTTTGTAAATATAACCAATATTTATTAATTATTTACAAATTATACACCAATTTTTAAAGTCAATGAAGGAATAGATTTTTAATTTCTGAAATTTGTATAAAATTGTTGTTATATGTAACATCCCTACTTATACCTGATCGCGTCAACACCCGATATGTTTACTTATATTCTTTCAAGGTTTACTGGCAGACCAGTTCAACATTATATTTTATTTTGATCTGAATCTCACATTACGGCTTGTAGTCATTTAGAGATGCACTCTTGCTTTATTATTATTGCTTTATATTTGTATTGCATTTTTGTACACTTTGAGAATTACAAATAAAAAATATTATTATTAAACATCATAATTTTTTATAGGGGCAATATTTTGAAACAAATGATTATACCGTTATATAAACAAAAGAATAATCCGTCAAATGAGCATAATTTTGGATACCCGTGCCATTAAAAAACAATATAATAATAATTTTATTACGGAATCACCTTTTTACAAAAACAATACAATATATATATATATATATATATATATATATTTCCAGTATCTTAATAATATATTAAACTTTATTAAGGGAATTTCACCATTTAACAAAATATGGGTATTAAGTAAATATTACACTAAACATAACATATAAAATCCTCGAAAGTTTGGCAGCGAGCTTTTCCACATTTTTGTCATAACTAGATTTTTAATTAGTAGAATATGCAATGATAATCCAAAATTAGATATGTTTAAAATTCCCATATCAACATTTAAAAATATAATGTAGTAATATTTTATTCCTTTCTTAACTTTTTTATTTTTATAACTATATGTACATTTCAAGCACAACGTGCTCTTTTTCAATAGTTTTATGTAAAATTAACAAATAAATAAATAAACATGTAAACAAAATTTAATATACAAATGTGATGTGTTATAAAAAAAAATCAGATAAAGGTAATTTATTGAATTAAATCAATTAATTTTAATAAATTGTTATTTAACGGAGTTAAGTCAAAATTTAAAAGTTTACTAGAATTTTTATACATTTCAATTGCTTCTAACATATTTAGTTTTGGAGAATTTGACATTTTTAAAATTTTTAAATTGTTTAACGAAAATTTATGTCCAAATGTTATTATGTGGTTAGCAATTGCGGATTTTTCTCTGTTGTTTATTTTTGAATAATAGATGTGTTCTTTGTATCTTGTTTTTAAATTTCTTTTTGTTTGTCCAATATATAATTTCTCACAGTTACAGCACTGTGCTGAATAAATGCCACTTTTTTTTAAATCTAAATTTAAAAATATATTAAATTGTATGAACCTTATGTAGCTCCTTTGTTTTATGCAATTGTGTACTGTAAATTAAGTCTATTTGTAATCAATTTATATTTTTCTTTTATATATTTTGTTTTCATTTTGTAAAATTGTGTACCGTTTGAATAAATAAATAAATACATTACACTTATGTTTATTTGAGTAACGTGAAGATGATAAATATAAATAAAGTCACGTTGTATTCACAGTTTCTTTACTATTTAAAGAGTTTCTTTATAATCAAATACCACATGATCTACTACTTTTCTCCTCTAGAGTGCTTTGGTTTTTTTATATTTATTTTACATTTTGTTGACACCAGTGAATAAAAACATATAAACCGGCACATGTGGTATTATTTATCAAATCAAATTCGTCAATTTATTGGAATAACAACCTGTATCGTATTGATACGTTTATTGTCAATATATTTTTTTATTTAAGAAAATCAAAGCATTTTAGAAAAGTTCTTGATCATACGGTAAAAGTTTTAAATTTCGTATTGAACGAACAAATAGATCGAAGATATATACAGGATGTTCGAAATGTACACCCTGTATATATCGTATATGTTTCAGGATATTTTTAACTGAGCAAAATGCACATCAATATTATTTAAAAATAAAATCGTTTATTTTGCATTTGATTACTGAATAATCGATATTGCATATCATTCATCTTTTTTTTTCTTAAATTATTTGATTATTAGCAAATAAAAGTATTCAAACTTCCCTTTCTTTACCCAACTATGCGGAATAGTTTTTAGAGCTTGTTTGAAATCTTCTGTCAATTACGTTAGCCAAGTATGAAACGCACCTTTTGCAAGAGCAGCTGCGGAGAGCAAAGGGGTGTAAGACATTGCACAAGGGGTTATGAATCGGCACCGGAGTCACAGCCCTACGCAAGAATGCGCCCGGTCCCATTGAAGGAAGTTTAAAGGGCCGTTTCTCACAGCCAGAGCATCGTCGCAGGTGTGTGCCGTTCCATTCTCGCTTGTCCTTATCTTCTGTTATGCTTCACAAACACGCCGCGGTGTGGGAAAATCATTCCTCGACGGCCGGTCACGCGATCTGCGCATTACGCATTTTTGTATCGATTTTATTGGATCATGATCATGTTTTCTGGCAGGAAAAGAATCATGAAGGTTTTTTTTTTATTTCTTCGGTTCTTCTTGAAGAGAGCCGGCATTCCTGCTCGTTTGCCCAATCGAAATGTTTGAAAGGACTCTGGCGTTAACACGCTTTTTTTATTTTTACTAATATGTGAAGGTTGTGATGGAATGTGGTTAGGATGTGCTTGGTACAAGACACATGTATCGTGTTGTAACTCCGAAAACGAACAAATATCATGGAATAGTCAAATTTAAGCAGCAATTTAAACTGTGCTTTTGCGAAATTCGCTTAAATCAAAATTTCATTCCTGAATTTTTATTACATCTCCAACTGGAAATTTTATAGGTGTGATAAAATATTTAAATCCTTGCTTCAATAAATTGATTTCATATTCACTAAAATTATCTGCTGTATTATTATAAATTAAATTTTCTTCAACACTTTTTCAACGACATTTATTATGTCTTTTAAACATTCTATCAGACCTACCCAATATGGAATATAATCCTTTCTTTGCTTTTTCCAACGTGTTTTATTTTGTCTTCAACTAGAAATTTGGTAGGTCTGATAGAATATTTAAGAGATATAATAAAAGTCGTTGAAAAAATTGTAACGTGACTTCTGGTTTCATCAATTTAACCTTTGATGACAGAAGTCAGTTGATTCTATAACTATTTAATATATAAATAGAAAACAGTATTCATTCACTTGGTCACAGTTATTTAAATAAATTAAATAAAACTGATTTGAAAATAATTAATAAATTATTTCCACATTTAGCTCTCAAAGTCCGGCGAGGGTATTTGCCCGGGAAGTAGTTATTTTAATGTGCATTTGTTTAACATACTTACGTAGGTAAGTCAATAGTCACAGAGCTAAATGTTTAAATAATTTATTAATTATTTTCAAATCATTTTTATTTAATATACTATTTAATATATTAAAGTGGTTCTTGGAGCATTTGAAATAGTTAATAAATTTAAAAATATCAAAAAAATAAAAAATATTATTGATATGCAGCAACATGTGTACTACATTCAATGTCCGGCGGGGTATTTGCCTGGGAAGTAGTTGTTTAATATGCATATTTTAAAGTACTTACGTAAGTCAAAATGTCACAGAGCAAAATGTGGAAATAACTTTTCAATTATTTTCAAATCAATTTTATTTAATTTATAAAATAACTGTGACCAAGTTAATGAATACTCTTTTCTATTTATATCAAATTTATCTAATTTGAAAACATGGATTTAAATTTTGTGAAACTCGCAAACTCACTATTTTGTTTCGATTTACTAACCCCATATAAATCGAAACAAAATCGTGAGTTTGCAAGGACGGTATAAACAATATATTCGTGCTTTTTTATCAATTACAATTTTGTCTCTTGCTTTTTTTTTAAATATAATTAATAATAAAAATGATGTTAAGGACTCGGTTTCTAGACCCTTTTTTTTTTTCTAAAACGTTTACCCCTTTCCGGCGCCGCCGTGCGTTTTTCTTTTCCGTTCCGCAAACACCCATCAAACTTTACGACGACCAATAAACACCTGTTGAATGAACACGCCAATAAAGCATCATAATGGATTCGCTACTTATGCCGGTGCCGTCTGGGCTTCCTTGAATAACGCTACAATAAGATTACGTGCGATACCTGGAGTTTTCGGTTGCCATTCAAGACGTTCGCTCTCTTCCGCAGCTTTCATTCGGAGAACCTCTCCGGTTTTCCTCAATGGAGCTTTCCGAGCCCAGCTGCTGTGTTGACGCATCGGCAGGGTGGTCGGGTTGCGCAAAAATTAGCCGCTAAGTGTTTCGGGGAATTAGGAGGTAATTGATTAAAAAAAGATAGTAGAATATCCAGAAATTCCGTTCCTAAATGGGTGTAATTGATACCTGTAGTATTTTTTTGTTTTTCAAATAAATGGATGGAATTTTTTGTTTGGTTGTTTGACATAAATTACAAATTGTTCATAAATGAATCACAAAAATAATGATTAGAATGATTTAGTACGTATTAATAAAAAAAACATATTCATTTTAAATACTTCGTCTACCTTGTAGACCCAAATCGTTGACGATGCCACTTGAAATTAGGCAAAAGGTGGCGCTTGCGTCGTCTTTAATTTATTATAATTACAAAAGCGCTGGTTTGAACTCTATGAAAATGAAGACTTGTAATAAGTAGATTTATGATGTTAGATATTAACAATTTATGCAGTGTGTTCAGTAAATATGGTCACAATTGGATATCTTTGGAACAATTTTTTTGGATCAATATAAAATTGGGAACGTGCTTGTACCTAATAATATATGGTATTTTGTTTGTAAAATTAAATCAAGATATACGATGGAATTTTTTGTTTGACATAAATTACAAATTGTTCATAAATGAATCACAAAAATTATGATTAGAATGATTTGGTATGTATTAATAAAAAATACATATTCATTTTAAATACTTGTGACCAAGTGAAAAACCACGTTTTCAATTATTTTAATTATTTTACATATATTTATATTTATTAAAAATAATCATAACAAATCTGACAGTTTCAATCTTTGAACTTCATAGAGTTTCAAACCATCATTAAAAAAATCGAATACTTATGAAGACGGAAGAATGAATTACAAATCTGATGATTCGGATCCCTATGATGTTCATAGCTTCAAACTATCAGATTAAAAAAAATGAATCCTTATGAATGCGGAAGAATCACAAATCTGAGTTTGAATCGCTATGAAGTTCTTAGCTTCATAGAATTCAAACCATAAGATTTGTGATTGTTCTCTCTTCATAATTATTTTGCAAGGATATTCCTTGGCGACTACGTGAAGTTTTCTCGATAGTAATATGTATATCATATTGCTTTCTTCACTTCTTTTTTCAACGTCATTTATTACATCTTCAACTGGAAATTTTGTAGGTGTGATAAAATATTTAAATCCTTGCTACAATAAATTGATTTCATATTCACTAAAATTATCTGCTGTATTATTATAAATTAAATTTTCTTCAACACTTTTTCAACGACATTTATTATGTCTTTTAAACATTCTATCAGACCTACCCAATATGGAATATAATCCTTTCTTTGCTTTTTTCCAACGTGTTTTATTTTGTCTTCAACTAGAAATTTGGTAGATCTGATAGAATGTTTAAAAGATATAATAAATGTCGTTGAAAAAATTGTAAGAAGTAATTAAATTTTCTTCAACACTTTTTCAACGACATTTATTATGTCTTTTGAACATTCTATCAGACCTACCCAATATGGAATATAATCCTTTCTTTGCTTTTTTCCAACGTGTTTTATTTTGTCTTCAACTAGAAATTTGGTAGATCTGATAGAATATTTAAAAGATATAATAAAAGTCGTTGAAAAAATTGTAACGTGACTTCTGGTTTCATCAATTTAACCTTTGATGACAGAAGTCAGTTGATTCCATTTTTTATTCCCTTGACTGGGTTGTGAAGAACTTAAGTCGACTTTACACGATTTTTACGACTGTTGTTTATTAAATAATGATGAATACACTTTTTAGGCTTTAGCGCTGATATTTAGAACTGTACAGTTTGAATGCCGGAGAATGTCTCCTCCAAAAAGGTGAAGTTGGTCTCCTCGACAACAGAACAACCCCTCCCTTTTTGAGCGATAATAATATATTAAAATCTAATTAAGCACGCATAACATTGGGAAGCAAGATGTAAATAACAAAATGAAAAATATTTATATAAGCATAGAGATTTCGCGGACAGACATTAATGGTATTTATTTATGATATGATTTGAAAATGAACAATATTTGAATTTAGAGTTAATGACTTATTTGCTGTTCCAATGTTATCTGTGCGAATGAGATAATGAGTTCCTTAATTTACAACAGCTAATATTATTTACATAAATACATTACAATAATCGAATAATATATAAAATATATACACGAAATATTTATAATAATAATAATAGTAATAATAATAATGTATATTATTATTATAAAATGTACTGGGGTACATTACAGAATGTTGAAGAAAATTAAATTTATAATAAAATATTACTATTTTATAAGGGTTGGAATGTAAACCATTAGGATATTTATTAAATGTATTCATAACGAATCTGATGGTTTGAATCATATCGAGCTATAAACTTCATATGGGTTTAAACCATTAAATTTAAAAAATATATATTTCATAGCTTTATAGAATTCAAGCCATCAGATTTTTGAATTTTCTGTGTTCATAATTATTTTACAAGAACTAGATAAATACTTTATTGATGCAAAAGTTTACATTTTGTAAACATTATATTTGTCATTAATTGAATTAAATATAATAACCAGGCGTCAAGATTGTTAGCCAATAGTCAATTAATTTTAACGTTTTAGAAATCTTTACATTTCTTGATTTATTGCTCCTCTATACAGCTTCAATTTAAAAATTCCGAACACGGCGAAATAGTTGGCATTCATCCCTCGATGGGGATATGAATCGTGTATAGAAAGCGACACATGTAGCAAATCCATATACTTACGTAACTTAAGTCAAAATGTCACAGTAGCTAAAGGAAAAATGATTGATTAATGTTTAATTACTTTCAAATTAGTTTTACTTAATTTATTTTAAATAACTGTGACCATCTGCATAAATCCTTTTTTTTATAAGAACAAATTAATGTTTACTTTTTATTATAGTAACATATTTACTAAATATAATAAAAAAAAAACAATATTGTACTGCATTCCAATATGAAGTCACTATTTTTAGTGTGGATAAGTTGAAGCTGCACTTGCTGGAAAACTTTAGCATTGAAGCTCTTGATTAGGGTGGATCTTATGAAATCATCTCAATTCTTGGCGCAGACAATTTTTTTCAACTAATTTCATGCATAGTTCAATAGCTTGAGTGTGGTATGGAAATTTATCAAAGTTCTAGTCGTCAGCAGCTTCACCGGTGGTGATTTTAGCCCAAATTTCGTCATAATATACTCTTCGGGTAACAATAATGGTGGTGTAAGTGCAGTGGTGTTCCAATCATCAATTATTTTAGTAGAGTTAGTTGTCTGAAAGTTGATTTTTGGAGGTCGATAACACTTTGCTTCTGTTTTGGAGGCTGACTTTCATGCGTTTATAATTTTTTGACGCATAGTTAGGCTGATGTGTTTACATAAGCCACTGTCATCCTAATGCGCAAATTTTCGAAATAGGCAAATAATGCGTTTCTTTCGAAACATTTGTGAAAATTATTTTTAAATTGAATTAAAGATATGTAATATATTTACAATTATTTGTTTTAATTTTTATTATTTTGAAAATATTCTCTCTTGCGCGAGATACAATACAAGACTTGGTCAACAATACAACTATCTGACAAAATTTAGAAGAGGATCATAGGATCAATCGCTCTAACCAAATTATTTGGTAGAAATCTTTTGGATTTAATAACCTCAAAATTGTGTCCAGGACAATCTGTTAAATCCTTTCCTTTTTTGATCCATACATGTATGTTATACTTAAAATAAAACACTGAGTAACACTTACTTCACAATTGCTTTTATTTAGCTAAATGCACATTTCGAACGCTAAGCGTACATTATCAATAGCTTACTGACTAATTTTACAAAACGGTGTGTATTTAGATCTAAGAAGGCGGTGATTCTTGGGTTAAGGGATTATTGGAGTTTACTAATGAAGGTGTTTCTAGCGGTTCATGGATAGAGGGATTGTCAGGATTTCCTAATGATGGTTTTTGTGGCGGGTTGTTTTTGGGTATTAAATCTATTAAAATATTATTTAATGGGGACAGGTTAAAGTTAAGAAGGTTGTTTTGGTGTTTTCTTTTAATTTCAATAGCCTCCAACATATTTAATTTATTATTGTTGGGCTGTTTTAAAATTCTACAATATTCTAATAAAAATGCATGTCCTGTATTGATTGTATGGATTGTTTAAATTGTAACATGGTGTACATTGGACAAACCCAGAGAAAGTTGGCAATTAGGTTCAAAGAACACATGTACCGTCTAAGAAACCAAAACCCTGAAAAATCTGCAGTAGCTACTTTTGATTTCTTAGATGGTACATGTGTTCTTTGAACCTAATTGCCAACATTCTCTGGGTTTGTCCAATGTACACCATGTAACAATTTAAACAATTTATTGAGTATATGCCTGATTTATCTTCGTCCTTGATTTGTTTAAATATGTTGTCTAACAAAAATTTTAATTTATTATTTGTGTAGTGTGCTGAGAGTAATTTGTACTTTTTGAAAAGTTTATTTATTTTGTCATTCAATGTTTTTACATATACTATTTTGCAATGTTTCTTTTAAGTTTCTTCGGTGTCGGGTCTTAATCTTGTGGAGCTTTTTATTTTGAGTTTGTTTGTATGTTTGTTGATCAATTTTCTAATTGTTTTGCCCTGGTAATTAAGTGATCGAGCAATGTTTAAAATTAGATTAAGTTCTTTTTATCTATTTGATTATGAAAGTGGTAAATTAATAGCTCTATAAATCATTGAGTTTTATTTTAAGTATAATTCATTACAACTTCACGTAACTCATCAAACCAAGTGATATACATGTATGTATTTAAATAAAAATAGAGGAAGGATAACCATTTTTATTTAAATAATTGAAGTCTCCACAACCAACAACCAACATAAAGAACATGCATGTAACATTCTATATTCATCTGAAGGGGTTTCCACACTTGCGCACAGTATTAAAACTCTCTTAGTTGTTATCAACCATCGTGAGTGCGAAAGAAGGACACACAGAGAAATACACAGGGAAGTTGCCTGATTTTATAGCAGAACATATTTGTAGTAGGTACAGTTCACCTTTACATAAAATATTGGGATCAATGTCTGGTACTTCACAATCAACACTTTCAAAATCAGCTATTGGAAGCTTTTCACATTTACTAAGCTGCATTTGGCTCAGTCAATTCACCGTCTAAAGTTGTCGATTTTTGTTATGCGCTCGATACAATATATCTGAAATACAGAATAAATAGAGGATTTTAATCTGATAAAAAAACAATATGGCGTCCATAAGAAATAAGAAAGTTGATGATGGTCCAGAAGAAACGAAACATGCTATTAGTAAAATTAGTACGCCATCGATTAGATCATAAAAAGTGCTATAAGAATGTCTTCATTTTATTGAAATATTGCTTCAAATAACGAAGATATAAATAAAACAAGAAAATGAAATTTTTCAGTGTTTTTCATTTTTCTTGAAAACAAAGAAACTTAGCCCAGTTTTCTGGACGGGATATCAGCATTAAATTCTGCAAAAGTGCCAAATTTAAATTTATCCTCTTATAATAAGCGAGATCCCCATGGTGAGACTCGAATTTGAAACACCCTGTATATAAATCACTACGACTCAAGTTTTAACAATATTAGTGTCATTTTCAAGTGACGTTTTATAATTACAAACTAGTTGATCGAAAATGATGGGGGATGTGGATAATTGCCTGTTCTTATTAACTGCGGCGTATGGGCTGGGTCTTTTAATTTGTTGTTCAATCAAACGTAAAACACCAGTTTTCCAACCCGTGTTAGGTGTTAGTAATGATACAGTCACATCCCAATACATCAAGTTCATCCAGGAAAAAAAAAACACCGTCAGTCAAATGTCAGATAACGCCACTAGAGATATTTTGAGCAGGACGACTTGAGGGTGTAACGTTGCTATCAAACAGATCCAGGTTCTCATATTATAGAATAATGTTCTTCTTATATAGTTTTCTAAATGTTTTTGGTTGACATTTTCAATTAAAAGATTTTTATCCCTCCTTCCATCGAAGTAAAGTCCTCGGAGGGGACTGCGTTCTCCTGGGCTCTAGTTTTGAGTTCGCTGCGTGTTTTTCCTTCTAATTTTACATTTGCGTGATGGATGTTTACGTAAGGTAATTACGATAAAAAACAGAGAAACTCACAACACAGCGGTAATGAATTGAACATTGCGCTTGACTAGAATTATCGCGTTTATGAAATGCAATAATTTACGGATTTTTGAGTCTTTTGCACTACCGCAAATTGAAAGATTTTGACGACTTTTAATTTTGTGATTTTCAATCCTTTTAATATAGGATTTTCACTATATTAGTTTAAAATATTGGCTTAGTACTGATAAAAAATAGAATTACTTAAAAAAAAAAGAAATTTTAATTACAAAGCGCTGGCTGGTGGTTCAATAAAAAACATTATTAATTAGCATTTTACTTAAAATCCTAAAATCAATTTAATCTTAAGGTTATCAATTATTGTACATACATATATTTTTCCTCTGACCTGTGAAAAACAATTTTGTTATGATCATCAATAAACACTTACTTACTTACTTACTTACTTACAAGTCTGCCATTGTATAGCATTTCGAAAACAAAACAAAAAACTTGTTTTTTTTACCGAACATAGAGTTTAGTAAGTATGAAAACAGTTGGATATCTTTGGAACTATTTTTCGTAGCAATATAAAATTGGGAACATACATTTAACTAATAAAAACCCATCTGATTAGGTGTAGCATTTTGTTTGTGAAGTTAAATAAAGATGGCAGAAAAAAATAACAAAAAAATATGGAATTAAATATGAATAAATTATTAAAAATCAACCAATAAAACACAGATTAGATTGAATAACTTTAAATTCTCGACTAGTTTCGGGTTATTAGCCCATTTTCAAGAGAATTTAAAATTTGTTTTATTAAAATTTCTATGGCTATTTACATTAATGGATATATTGAACTACCAATATATCCAAATATTAAAACCATTAATTATATTAAATATGGAATTGTTCTATTTTGTAAATAATTCACCATTATTTAATATTAACGTTTTAAAAATCTTCTCATTTCGATATATATTGCTCATCTGTATAGCTTTAATTTAAAAATCTCGAACACGGTAAATAGTTGGCATTGATCCCTCGGTAGTGATATGAATGATGTATTAAAAAAAAAACACATGTACCAAAACCATAATGTGTACGTATGTATTGAAGCTAAATTATATTATATTTCACATGAAATGATTAAAATAATCAGTCTTACAATCTCATTACTTGGTTTTTATCGAGTTAAATAAATCTTATTTGAAAATGCGTGTATCTTGAAATTTATTATATTTGCGTGTGAAATATCTTCAAACTATTTATACAGACAATTCTAAAATACTGGGAATAACACAATGCAGACAAGTCTGCGATAAGATGTGAGATAGGTGTGGCTTCAGGACTTAGCCGTGTTGACATTCCGCATTCTGACATCTTATCAGGTGGACTGTTGTACATATATATCTTTATTTTTCACGTGTGATAAAAATCCTGTTCCTGCTATTAAAACAAAATTATTTGTGAACATTAGTTTTAAATTGAATTAAAAAAAGTAAGAAATTGAGAATTATTTATAATAAATTAAAAACGACGCAACCGCCATCCTTTTGCCTAATTTCAAGTGGCATCGTCAACGATTTGGGTCTACAAAGTAGACGACCGATAATCATTGTATCGTCCACTAAAGCAAGGCGAACTTGTCCTGTTTAAGCAAACAAGGAAAACGAAATTCACATTTAATGAAATGGCCATCACTAGTAATCCTTACGCTAGATGAATGGTGGCTGAACGTTTCATTAAATGATAATTATTTGTTTTAATTTTTATTATCTTGAAAATATTCTCTTTGCGCGACATACAATACAAGACGTGGTCGGCAATACAACTATCTGACAAAATTTAGAAGAGGATGCTTTTATCAATCTATAAAAATGTATATTCCATTATTTATTAGAGCTCGAGAGTAATGCAACACCCTTTATATGTGGTTTAATCCAGCAACAAACACGCACGTTTTATTCACCTTAGAGAGAAACAAAATTGTAATCTCTTGTTTTTGTGTACTTGTAAATAATCCCATTCCCACATCTCCTTTGAATTATATATATACCGCATCATTTGTAATTTTACAACATTATACTTGATAATGGCAAGCTGATTTGCCGAAACTGCAGTTGTTTATAAATATACAGTGTGTTATACTAACAAAGTTATTTATTTGTTCAAATATCTTTTAAATTAAATTAACATATATAACCAAGTATAATATAATATTTGCACAGAAGGAGTCTGTGGCTAACCTTTATAATTAGTCTACCAACTACTCGAACCACAAGCAATCAGTAGAGACGCACCCATAGGACTCCTGATTGCTTGTGGTTCGAGTAGTTGGTAGACTAATTATAAAGGTTAGTCACAGACTCCTTCTGTGCAAATATTATTGTAACGAAGTAGAAGACTCAACTATTAAGAATTTAAAAAAGAAAACGTTTTTATTGCTTTATCTCAATTTTTTGTTTACCATTTTTACACTTATTTCAGGTAAAACTATAAACAACGAATTGTATAAGATATACTTAGATTACGTAGAAAGAAACATGAATAAAAATAATAAATCATTTTTTGAAATTTGTTAATGATTAAAAAAATGGTTTTCCTTCAATGATTTATGGTGATGAAAAAGTTAAGTATACAAAATACTTAGAAATCAACGTTAATATTATATTTTTTTGCAATGATTCAGATTTATTCATAAAAAAACACGAATACCGGAAACAACAAAGAAAACCGACAATAATAATCATATTAAACAAAATCTAATTAACCTTAACATCACAAACAAAACGATGCATTCAACATTCACGCAGACGAGAACGAACTTTGTACACGTGGACTGTGGAAAAAAATATACGGACGGCGTGTGTTAATCTCTTATTGTTATGCTGATACCGATTAGAGAGTCCCATGAATGAATGGGTCGTTATTAAGTTGCAGCTGAGAGGTCCAGGGGTCACCTGATACGGCCCTGGCGCCGATTTTCAAACAGAGCGTAACGATAAAAAGCACGCCTTACTTGTGTGTGCGTGTGTGTGTTTATTTGCCAATCTAATGACTCGTCTGTTTATATGTAAATCGCTTCAATTTCTTGGAGAGCGCCTTTTGTTGTCTGAACGATGATGTTCTTTGAGGATGTGAAATATTGTTTGATTACACGACTTTCACGCGATAAGGTTTATGAGTGTTGGCTCGTATACTCGGATTTAATGCTCGTCGCGATCGTTTTATTAAATTGTTATTATTATTTTTGCGAGGGGAAGTTTCGTACATTAAATTAATGATCCAGAAAGAACTTTTATATAGTTGTTTATAATACGCGACGAGCAAACAACATAAGTACGTATGAACAATTGTTCCATTTTTAAAATTGTTTAGTTTTTTTTTTTAATTAGGGCTATTCTGTAAGATAAATATTAAGTTTAATGTGTACATTATTTATATCATCACAGTCTAATTATCTATATATATTCATAGAATGTGAAATTTATTAATAACGTACACGTTATACTTAATATTTCCCGTACAAAATAGCCCTGATTATCTTAAAAACGCGATGCTCTTTTGTTTTTCTGATTATACGACCCTGGAAAATTGTCTACTACTTTGCTAATTTAACTGGCACACTAGCTCAACTAATAATAATTTCTGGAAAATTATATATTAATTTTCTAATTTTACCGACTCTCCAGCTCAATTAACAAGAAAGTCAGTAATTATGCATACTTAATTTAGAACAACCTGTATTCTTTATTCGTGTAATTTTACATGTTTAATTATTATTTACAAATTTTATTTGTTTCGATATTACGAAATGGCTACCGACCAGAGGTCCTTCAGCCTACACATTTTTATTATTTCGTATTTTGTAAATTATATTTTGTTGAACTAATGCTTGGTTAACTTAATTAGAATTAACTAATTTCGAATTATTATATTTTAAGTTGCGCCAACTTAAATTAGCGAAAATTCTCAATTAAAAAATAAGATAATTAGAAAAAAATATATTAATTTTCAATTTAATCTAAACACTAAAAAGTGACAACTAATCAATATTTTAAAGAATTGTCTTAAGTCGAATTGTCGTCTTTTATAGTTTAAGTGTAAATCAAATTAAGATAATTCGAAACTATAATATAATTTGAAATTCAGAAATTTTTTAGCCCTTTCGCACCGGACGGGACATGTGCTGTCCCAGACTGGAACATGTTTGATATTACGGCTGGGACAACGAATGTCCCAGTTACCGAAAAACATCTGGGGCACAAAATAACTCTAAGTTGGGAATCCAAACTGATTCTATTCTCTCAATTCTGAGTCCATAAATTTATCATCTCAATCATTCCCGATCTATTCAAGCAAGTGACAACAGTCAAGGCTGTTCAGTTCATGACGTCAATTTATTAATTTCTTTCTAACGCTTGCTCCTTGCATTGTTTGCACGAAAATTTTCACATATTTTTCCCATTTTTTTCCTTCTTCTGATAAAGCGTCGAAATGAGTCGAAGGAGAATTTACCCTGATAACAAGCTGAGATAGCTTATATTAGTGACTCTTCTGAAACTGAAAACACTGAGTCCACATTAGCAAAGCTGCAAATGAAATCATTCCACTCAATTACAATGATTTGTTTGATACTGAAGTAGAGTACCAGGACCAGAATCCTCCATAATTTTCATGGTTAATGCAACTAACTTTGCGCCACAAATCCCACTGGTTAATTATATCAAGGATCAAACAAATCTCTCTATTGGCAACGAAGCCACCGAAGTGGAATTTTTCTTCAAGATTGTTCTCGAAAGCTTATTCATTTACATTGCCCATTATACGAACGAAAGAAAAGGAATGGAGAATAAAGCATTAAAGGAAAATTAAACAAGTTCGGTATCGTTCAGTGAAAACGCTACAGACAAAATGCTTAATATGACCGATAAATTCTAAATCATGTCAGTAGTTGGGATATTGTTGATCATGAGCTACAACCGGATCTAAAATGGCTAACTATTGGTGAAATGCAGCTATTCAAAAGGCATTTTTTTATATTTCGAAATTATATTTCAATTTCCCCGAGAAACCTGCAGATGCTTCGAAAACTATATTGAAGAAGTAGTTTCCTGCTTGACGAGTATTTTTTGAAGAGTTCAACCGACAGCACAAGGCCGTCAATAGACGAATCGTTCTCTTCAAAGGGAAGGAGCAGCCTAAAACAGTACCAACCCATGAAACCAGTAAAGAGAAGTATCAAAGTTTAGGAATGCCGCGATTCTAAGATTGTATACATATACGACTTCAAAATATACATTGGAAAAGAGTCTTCAGTAATTGAAGGAACTCTAGGAGAACGCGTTGTAAAAATGCTTATTTCTAGAGTAAAGATTCTCAAAATCTTTTACTGTTTCGGTCGATTCTTTACTTCTGATGTACGCACTGCCCTATGGATGTGTCGGTACATACTCGAAAGAACGAAAAAATACACCATGATTTCCAACTTTGAGAAGAAGAGAGAAATACATTGAGGTGATTCTGTTTTCCAAACCACAAGAGAGGGAATAAATAATTGCTGTCAAATGGATGGACACGAAGGAAATTTTTATCATAGCACTACTGCGAATAGAACTCTAAAAGATGGATCTAAATAGGAGTTCCCCTGCCGGCAATGGTAAGGTTTTACAACTAGTTTATGAGTTAAATTAATCTCTCTGACCAACTGGGAACATGCTACGAGATTTACCATTTGTATTTTCATATCTCAACGTCATATCGCATCAACTTGGAAAGAAGAACATAAACACCATTTAACCAGCGTTTTCGAAAAACTGGCAGAACATGGATTGCAAGTCCACAAAAATAAATTTGTTTTTGGTGTCCAAGAAATGGACTTCATTGAATATGCAGTTTCAACATCAGAAATTAAATTACAAACGAATAAATTTAGTGCTACTGTGAATTTCACACAAGCTATTCAAATCCAGTAACTAAGAAAATTCCTGGGTATGGTGAAATTTTATCGTAGGTGTTTACCACATGCAGCATAACATCAAAAGATACTATTTTAGCTGATTCCTGACAACAAGAAGCATGACAGGAGAACAGTCGATTAGACACTAGACACCATCAATGCCTTCGAGAAACTTAAATATGATTTAGCCCAAGCTACACTACTTGTTCATCCAAAACCAGGTACACCAGTTTGTTTGACAGATGCATTTAAAATCGCCATGTTTGTAACACTGCAGTGGCAACAAAACGGATATATGGTATCTTTAGCATTCTATTTACTATCTGAAGCCCAAGGAAAGTACTCTACATACGATCGTAAGTTACTTCTAATTTATTCTATTATACGATATTTTCGACCACAGTAAGAAGGTCGAATATTCATCATATTTATGGATCACAAGCTACTAATTACAGCATTTTATCAGCAAAATTTACAAGTATCTCACGTCAGATTAGACAACTCGAGTATATAAGGCAATTTAAAACGGATTAGCGGCTTATTACAGGAGAATAAAATATTACAGATGGGTAAAGTCGACCTTTTCGATCTTTATTACTGCAAAATTAAGTATATGACAACTTTATTAACGCAACATTTTCTATTACTATCAGTAATTGTTCACTATTAATGGAAAAACATAAATGTTTTATTATTTATTCACTTTATTTGTTTAAAATTTCTTATTGAGAAATAATCGATTACTAATATTATTCGATTTTGCCCAACACTAGAAAAAACTGTAGTAGACGTGCTTTCAAGAAATGTCATCATTTCTGCAATTTCTCTATAAGAAACAGAATTTTATTTAATTTTGGCGAAATAATAAGAAACGGATCAAGAGCTTCATAAAATATTGGAAAATAACAGTTCTTCATTGAAATTGAGAAAAATACCTATCATCGTTACATCTGTAATTATTTGTATCCCAACATCAGAAGAAAATCTTCCGCTTGTAGCATTAATATTGCGAGAAGACATTTAAAAAAACTGAATAACGCCCTATAATAAAAAAAAAAACGTACAAATTAAGTTCATAATGTTGACAGTGACCGAAATGTACATCTGCTAATAACTAAAAAGGTGTAAACATTTCTTAGCATTTCATGGTTCATAGTTACATCTGTAATTGTTTGTGTCCCAACAACAGAAGAAAATCGTCCGTTTTTAGCATTAATATTGCGAGAAGACATTTAAAAAAACTGAATAACGCCCTGGAATAAAAAAAAAAAACGTGCAAATTAATTTCAACTAAATAATTAATAAAATTACTGATCACTGAGGCTTCTACTTCGTTATACATTGTGTAAGATTATAATAAAACACTTTTTTAATTTTGTATAACATAAATTCTGTTGTACATAGTTAAAAAAGTGTTTTATTATAAACTTAATTAATAGCCATCGAATACGTGCGTTGACAAGATTGTTTGCCAGAAATATAAAGTAAACCGCTACAATAAAACTGCAATTCAAGAGTTTCCCCTTCCAAGGTCAAGATTCTGTAAACTTGGTAGTCCCGCTTCCAACATCAGAAAATAAACGATATATTTTAACCATCATTGACCGTCTTACCAAGTAGATTGTGGCAATACCAAGGAGTAATATTACTGCTGAAACTGTAAGTAAACATCTGTATGCAAACTGGATAGCAACATTTGGAATTTCACATACAATAATCGCAGACCAAGGTAGGCAGTTTGAAAATATATTGTTTCGAGAATTGGTACAGTTTCTATGATTCAAGCATAAACGCACAGTAGCTTACCATCCCAAAATTAATGGAATTATAGAACGAGCACACCGTACAATTAAAGCTGCACTCAAAGCTGCCCTTCTTGCTGAAAATAAATCCTAGATATCACTTCTTACTTCAATTTTATTACATCCAAGTACTTTGGTAAACGAAGATACGGGGACTATAACCATACAGCACTGAGTTATGCATACAGTAAGGTTGCATAAATATTGCACTGCAAGATTGCAATATTGCAGATTATTGCAGCAATATGGATGCAATGTTGCTACAAATTAAAATGTCCGCCTTTGGTAATATTGCATTGTGTGATTGCTGCAAGTTTGCAATGTATGATTACTGCGTTACACGATTATTGCAAGATATGTAAGTGTGTTCCCATAAATGTGACCCACTTTCGGTAACTTCGCTAATAAGATAGCTGATACTGGATCTCAAACAGTCATTTCTTGGCTAACACATTCACGAAGGGAGACGGACCAAATTCAAATCAAAGTAATTGGTGTAGCACCTATGAATTTCGTATAAAACTTTAATTTTCGCGTCGTTTGAAAAGGCTGCTGGAACTATCCCACTAATTATAGGCTTGAGGCAACCGGCGAAAACGGCGCTTTCCTTATGTCGAGGGCCACAATATTGCATCGCAGTGGTGTAGCAACATTGCAATGTATCATAACATCAACGTTGTGTCAATTTTGCAAAGCAATCTGCAACATTGCAACGCTAGTGCCTAGCTAGATTTTGGTGGATTTTGGTTTTTGGTGGAAACATACGAGTTCCTGGACAGTTCTTCGATACAACTACTATTACGTTTTCATAGTGAGAATTCGTAGAATAATTTAAAGAAAAAACTCAGAAGCTTAAAGCTTCACCAACTAAACAATCAGCATATAAAAAGGTATTTTTAGAAAAATATTTGTAAACAGCAAAGTACGTATTCGTAAGAGTTGATGCTATAAAACCTTCTCTTTCCCTTCTTTACGAAGATACTTTTGAAGTAATTGTTAAAGATGAAAAAAAAAAAACAAACAAAAAAAACAATGACTTTACATAATAATAAATCTCATACCAATGTATCAATAGACCGATGTAAAGCAGCACATATTCTGAAGCAAGTGGTCCCATATTTTTAGAATGGGGAGAGTAGTGTAGCGGTATTTCCATTGTAATTTTGTTATAAAATAAGATACAAGTTAAGTTTGTCAATTCCATCGAATTTAACATTATTTTGTCCCGTGTTAAAAATCTACAAATAATGGCAGAATCTTCAAGAATTTAGTCGAAGCTCGTAATCACGACTTTAACAAGAATATAAGTCTGTATTTATTACCTGGTTTGTGTACTTTAGGTAAACAGTATATATTAATCTGGTTAGTATTGGATTTTAAGTTTTAATTTATAATCAAGTGTTTTATCGGGGGTAAATGATCATGAGGTTGAATTTTTCCCGAAAAATGTGTGGTTGTTTTGAATACGAATAGTTGGTTTCCACGGTAACAACTCGAGAATCATGAGCATGAAACAAGCCCGACAGCCTGGAGGGCTGGAGGGATTTTTTTTAATGTCCCATGATTCGAGAATTTTTACCTAATGGAAACCAACTTGAGTGTGCAAAAGAACTACACATGCGAGGGAAAAAATTTACTTCAAGGTTATTTTAGGAAGATAAATAAACAACTTAAATGTTTTTATTGATCAATTATCATTAAATATATTCATAGTTTGAATGTGGAATGTACATTATTACATTATTATTATAAACAACTTTACTATAATTATGAACAGGAAGTGTTGTACTCTTTTTACTATGGGAACTAGTTGTGGTAAATGAACTGCTGGCCCTTAAGTTATCGATCGAGGAAGCATGATGTTCTTCATCGAATTGTAGATGTGGTTGGAGCGATTTTGTATTTGCATGCCCGGTAATTTTTGAAGTCGTTAACGTTTAATCCAATTTTCATGGCGGATGCTTTTGTCCATTTACCTAATTTATTTTTGCCTATAAGCATATTTTTAAACCGTAATGTATTATTCTTCTTCTATGCTGGATTTACTGTTAAAAATAATCTATTTGTTGTAATATTACTTCTACGTTTTGCCAATAATTTTTCGAAAAGCCTGGACAAAATTGTTTACTTTCCTTGTTAGGGGAGCCATTTACAGTCAGAACATTTTTCGAACCACCTTGACAGGTTTTTGAAAATACAGAATTATATTCTACTCATTTGATGCCATCTCTTTTTTAAAAAATATGTCATACATCTGGCTGCTTCTCCTCCTCTCCAAGCAAGTTTGAATGCAAATGCAAATGGAAAAAACGTTTTTGAAGCCCCTCAGGTATGTCTTCGTCTCACAATGTCATCATTTTTTCTATCTGTATTTTGTTTAGCGAAATAGAGCTTACTTTTCGCTTATTGGGATTTGATTGAAGCTGTTTCCTCTTACTATCACGTGCATTACGTGCTACAATAAACTTTATGTCTGTGAAGGGATCTAACAACCGATCAAATTCATTATAAATATAAATATAAAATGTTATATATTATAAAATGATTTTTGCTGTCACGTTCCACATAGTGTTTACAAACCTTTTATTTGTAATCTTCGCCGTTTTCCTTTTTCATGTTGAAGGCCCAATCAGCCAGCATATTGGCTACATTTTTTGGTGTGGAAGTCGCCACAAGTTCATAGTTACGCGCTTCACAAAATCCTTCGAACAGTTTCCACGATGATCTATTGGTGTATAATGTCGACTTGGGAATATTATTTTTCACTATAATTTCAATATCTTCTCTCGAAATGGTTTCGAAACGCGAATTACTGTCTGCCATGTTGTTTCATTTCGAAATAAATAAAACTGCAAAACTGACGTTTTACACATACATGACACACACACTTTCATATTAATAAAATGGAAGTCGACCTTTTACACTGAAAAAAAGGTATACTAGAACCTTTTATCACTAAGTATAGTTAATTAGCAACAACGCATTAAATACATTGTTGGTGCATTGTTAATTTTAAATGCGGTTATTAATCTATTAAAGTTGTTGGAATTGATATGTTTCAAGTGGTTTCTTTATTTATTCCATGTAATGGCCTGAATCTAACAGATATTATTGAAGTATATATCGTTTTAATTGAATTGAATAAGCCTCATACAATCAGCTTTATTAAAAATATATACACCTATAGGATAAAACACAATGCAATTTTATTTTAATAATACTAGAATAGCTATCGTCCTTTCTGCTAGCATTCTTCTTACCTTTTTGCAATTACTACACAATAGAATATTCGGGTAGGTTATGTTCATTCTAAGCAGATTTGAATTTATTATAATTTATAGAAAATCCACTTGAACTAGGATACTTCAGGGTTAACGATCATGTTATGTTGAACGAAATCCATAGAGAATAGCCCCGATTGCTGTGTCTTAAAAATGTACTTTGTTATTATACAATACATTTAATTGTCGTTAAGCGTTAAACGTATATTATATAAAAATTTTAAAGTTTTCATTAAATTGAATCTCTTATTAAACACTTTCTGATTGTATCGGATTATCAGATTTTTTTGTTATTATTTTCCCAAAAATTACATATAATAAGGTGTTGCGCTATACATACATTATTATAGCACGCCGATATATTTAAAAAAAAAGTACTTCGTGAGTGCGTTTATCGGATTTTAAACATTTCGAAGCCGTACATGGAAAATAAAACGCGAGCTCGCTCTCGCCGGATGATCGTATCTAACCAATGGACGGCCGTCCGTGATTAAAATAATAAATTGACGGTGTGCCGTTAAATTTAACACAAAATTGCAGGAATTCATTTTGTGAAAGTACTGACAATAAGAAATAATTATAATTAATGATAATGAACAAAAAAAAATAAATGTTTACAACACTTTAATTATATATAAAACAGTTTGTACACTTTTCTTAAATTTATATTTATTGACAGATGTATATTTCAAACATTGTCAATATTTAATAGTGATGGGCAAAGTCGATCTTTGCTTTTACTGCTAAATTAAGTATATAATAATTTTATGAATGTTACTTATTATAAAAATATCAAGAATAATTAATTATTAATAAACATTTTTTTTTTCATTTTTAAATACTTAAAATGAAACATTTAGTAATACTCGATTACTAAAATTATTCGATTTTGCCCAACAATAATATTTAATGACAATCGAGGCTAATCCGTACGGGTAATGTTAAGTTTAACGTGTACGTTATTAATTAATTTCACATTCTATGAATATATATCCATTATAAAAGCTGCTTAGACTGTGATGATAAAATATAACGTACATGCTAAACTTAACATTTCTCTTACAGAATAGGCCGGATTATTAATATTTTCCTTAAAAAAAGTTCATAATGTTGACAGTGACCGAAATGTACATCTGTTAATAAATAAAAAAAGTGCGGGCTGAAAGACCGTCGTTCGATAGCCGATTAACAGGCGAAGAATTATATGTTTATATATATATATAAAAAAAATGTTTTGATATACGTATTGTATTATGTGTCTGTTAATAAAGATTTCTGTATATATAAAAAATGTGTAAATATTTCTTAGCATTTCATGGTATTATTCGATATAATTATATTTAACAAATAAAAATATCAATCAGTAATTCTTGTTTTGAACATTATTGAAAAATAAATATTTTGAAGAGAAGTAATTAGATTTTTGATATCCAAGATATGTTTTCGACTGACTAATGACTCTTTAAATATTTTGATACAAAAGAACATTAGTTAAAGACTTGTTTTGATCACGTCTCATTCCTTCGTTATAATCATTGTGTTTTAATTTTAAGTTTTTTTTTGAGGAAGATCTGATTCGGCTTTCGGGCTAATCAGATGTCTTTGCCTTTTCGTTAATAGCGATAAATGTAATAATTGTGTAAAGTTTGAATACAAATATAAGTTAAAGTTTCAGCTCAGAGTTATTGTTATTGACTTGCAAAAGTATTATTAAAAGCTCCACGCAAGGAGTGATAACAAAGTGAAGAATAGTATTTCATATATCTATCAAATTTTCATGAAACTCACTTTCAATTAAGTGACTTTGATGATTTCATTATAATAACCAGAACCTAATAACACCCCATATTTTAAAAAAAAAAACAAGTTTAATGCTATAATAACACTGTAATTTATACAACAAATTAAAGAGAAACCACTAAATTACAGCCAGCCTCTCACTAACCGGCATTAATCACCATTTCGAATAAATTAAGTGTCATTCGCAACCGTGGAAAATTTCATCGCGCTTCCGCCGCACCGTTTTCAGCCAGTCCGTTTTTCTTTTTTACTCTAATTGAACCCGCGTAATTATCGGCCATCAATCTCAGCAGGAAGCCCATTGCTTTTGCATCGATTCGAAGTAATCCGATTCGCCCGTGTGAACCTCTCGATCAGAATTTTCACATTTGCACGTGAGTAAATATGCAACGCAACGGGCTCGACGTTTATTTGAAATTTACACAAAACGCGAGTAAATATTGGGACTGAAAATACGAGCAGGTTGTGTAATTAGAGTATGCATTTTTTTCTTGCGGAGAGGTGTAAATAGATTGGATTAAGTTATTAGTTCGGATTGTTGTGTAAGTAGGTATTGGAATGAAATTATTTTGTTTGTTTAACGTTAGTTTGAACGCAGCAAACATTTACATATAATTAGAACATTTTTTTTTAACAATTTCCATCTCAGGGAACCACGTAGTTTATCTAAGAACCGTTACATTTTAAAACATTTTAAAACAAATAGTGTAAAATGAAATTAAGAAAAATATATTGAAAATAATGAATAAATTATTTCCTCTTTAGTTACTGCAACTTTTTTTACTTACGTTACGTAAGTACTTCAAAACAAATATTAACTAAAACAAATTCTCGGGGGTACTCCTCTCTAG
This sequence comes from Philonthus spinipes, assembly GCA_963082785.1. NCBI lineage: Eukaryota > Metazoa > Arthropoda > Insecta > Coleoptera > Staphylinidae > Philonthus > Philonthus spinipes. Next base: position 8,842,998 of record OY720314.1, read on the forward strand.
AATTACATTGTTGTAAACTTTTCTTAGAATTTCATGTTAGCCGAGAATTAAAATAGTGACCGCGATAGAAATTGTGTTGAATATTGATGTGTCGTATATTTTATTGACGACCGCATTCGAGGTTTAATAACGTTCAATAACGAGGTTTTAATAATTAAGTAGTGAGCTAAGTAATAATAAAAGGGCAACTTTTTCGTAATACTAAATGCCGCGTCGCTAGAAACATTTGGGCGAAGAGACAATTGAAACTTTTCAAGTGTTAAAGAAAACAAAAATTGTTACAAGTTGTTAAAAAACGCGTATCGAAATATTTGGATACAACAGATAATTGGAGTTCAGGAGCCCATGATTTCAAAGAATCAGAAAAATAAAGTCTCTTCAAAGAATCAGAAGAATAAAGTATCTTCTGATTCTTTGAAAGCATTGGCTCCTGAACTCCAATTATCTGTTGTCTCCAAATATTTCGATACTCGACCATGGAAACAGTCGATATGGAATCAAGCACACCTTGTAAATCAATATGGACAATATGCGTCTTTCCCAATGGTAGTTCTGTACAATTGTTGCTATTATATGAAGTCCTGAATACTGAAAGAAAACTATGGAAAATTTGCGATCCAAAATTCGAGATTGCTGCATTACCATCAACGTTTTGTGTTAGTGAGGTTGCGCAGTTTAATTAAGGAAATATAAATATGAAAGTGCCACCTAAAATTAAACCAAAGGTTAAAATTAAAAGAAAACTACCTTTGTTTAAATATGAAAAAAAAATAATAATAATAATAAACAGTGATTCTTAGACGAAATGGAAGATTATTTTATATGCTCGCCAGATTTGAGTTTTTAAGACATTTTCAGACTTAAATATTGTTCCTTAAAATAAAAAAAAGTATAAACTTTTCTTAGTGTGATAAAATATTTAAAATATGGAGGAGGATATGTTCTAAACTTTTCTTAGAATTTCATGGTATTTTTCAATATAATTAATTCAACAAATACCATAGTTAGTAATACATATAATTTTATTGCATTTTACATGTATGTCTTATATTTGTAAAAATGGTATATTTCGTTAAATAAATAAATTAAATCATCAATCAGTAATTCTTGTTTTGAACAATATTGAAAAGTAAATATTTTGAAGAAAGGTAATTAGATTTTAGATTTCCTAGAAATGTTTTCAAATTACTAATGGCAGTGTAAATATTTTGATACAAAAAGATATTAGTTAATGACTTGTTTTGCACACGTCTCATCCCTTCGTTTTAAACATTGCATTTTAGTGTTAAGTTTTAAATTGTTTTTTGTAGAAGAACAGGTTCGGCCTTCGGGCTGATCAGTTATTTTTGTCTTTTCATTGATAGTGATTTTTTTTTAATCTTTTTCCTTTCTACCGTTAGATGTAAGGAGTTTTTGTTTAGTGTCTGTTTCTATATTTTTCTCTCCATGTCTTTCTGTTCTTGGTTAATTGTTTAATGTCCTTCCAGTCTATGTTCTTTTTTCTGCTTCTTCTCTAATTATGACATTCCATGTTTTTCTCGGTCTTCCCCGGTAATTTCTTCCTTTCGCTCTTGTTTCATATATTCTTCTTGCTGTTCTATCTTCCATTCATGCGGCACACATGTCCGAACCATCTTAGCTGTCCTTCAACAATGGTATCATTAATAGGTCATATCTGTAAGTTTTGTCTGTATGTCTCATTCCTTATTCTATCTCGTCTGGTCTTATTTTCAATTTTCCTTAAGAATCTCATGTCTATTGCATTAATTTTCGTTTTGTGTTTTTCCGTCATGGTCCATGTTTCACTGCTATATATTATTGTAGGTCTTATATCCTTTTTTACTATTTTCGCTTTTGATAGTGAAAAAATATAATAATTGTGTAAAGTTTGAATACAAGTATAAGTTTGAGTTTGAGCTTGAGTTATTGTTGTTGACTTCGTGTCAACGTGACCCGCAAGATGTTATCAAAAGCTCCATATAAGGAGCGGTGCGATAACAACATAATAGACATTTGCTGTTACATAGCAATAACATATTGCACAATGCAACAACTTTTTTGATTCGAGAATATTTAATGCAAAGAACAAAAAATAATATTACTAATATAACTGCAGACACGTTTTTCGGGATTTATCCCTCGTCAGTACAGCACTGCCTTATACAATTTTAAAATTGTCAAATTAAATTAATGAAGCGTACCGTCTCTGCCGCGGGAATTTATTAATTATTTTCATATTCTTTTTATTTAATATAATTTAAATAACTGTGACCCAGTGGATAAATGCGCTGGTTATTAATAATAGTAGGATTATTAATAACCAGCGCCAACTTTTTTATTTAAATCTGAGTTGAAAATGTTTTTTGTCGTGTAAGATAAGAACGCGCGCATCGTTTGCTTCCGTCGCCGAGCTCAATCATTTACACCTCGGATCGCAACATTAACATTTTATAAAGTAAAGCTGTATTGACGAGAAGTAAATCCCGAAATACATGCCTGCAGATGGCCTTATATTACATAACGCTTTTTTGTTCTTTGCATTAAATATTCCTGAATAACCTCATCAGTTTATCACATCATTAGCAGAACAATGACAACGACGTTAGGGAACGTGAAATTTAAACAATGACATAGACTGGACAAGGACAGGCAGAAAGACCTCTGGTCGATAGCCGTTTTCTGCACTTGAAGTCAAATACCTTTATAGATTTAAGTATATGTATTGTATATATATTTAATTTTTGGAAATAAAGATTATTTATATATATATATATATATATATATATATATAATATATTTATATATATATATATATATGTTGACATATATATTCAAACCCGAATAAATGTGTCAACATGTTACGCCCGCGAAAATCTACGTTATAACACACATACAGGGTGGCGCAAGATTCCGATGAAGTCCAATATCTCAGTTATTTAGAAATTTACAAAAAAATATTACTGACATAATTTGTAGCTACTGTAAAACTTCACATTTTAAAATTAGTTTCATATATACAGGGTGCCCAATAATGACGTGACGTATCAAACATATGATTTTTTAAATGGAATTCTATATTTTTTATGTAGATTTTAGATTCTACGTTTAAAATTAATCATTTTCGACATAAGGTTTATTAGGTCAATTTTCAATATTTTAAAAGTTATAAACAATTTAATGTTGAAATCATTAGAAGTTTAGAGTCTTATTTTTCAAAATTGAAAAACGATGTAAACTTTCTGTTAACGCAATTTAATTGAAAAAATGCTTAATAATATAAGAAATAATCCTTTGTTACCATAAAGCAAATGTTGTGTACAGGGTGAAACAATACGCAAAATGATTTTTTTCTTTTTTCACTTAAATGGAACACCATATATTTTGTACATTATTTCGATAAAAAATTGGTTGATCTTTAATTTTTGTATAATAAACTATACCCCTATCTGTTACCGTTTTTTAACAATTTCAATTCAAAGTACAAAATTATAAGTTTTGCTTATAATCTATAATTTAAGTAGGCTATAATTAAAACAAATGCAATTCATAATCGTTTTCTGACATTTAATAACATACTTACTTCCTAACCTAAAAGGATATTCAAATAACAATCGATATTTAAAGGCGCATGCGAAATATGAAGAAAATAATTGCTCGACGATTATTTAGCGAGTTATAATGGTTATTGGGACACATTTTTTTAAGAAAAAAATTGTAAAATGTTTGAATGTTATTGAATTAAAAAAAATGATGTGAATGCGTGAAATAAATACATAAAAATATTAATACTAACAAAGTATAATGATATAAGTATTTTATTATTTCACTTAGTATCTATTTTCGTTTTTTCAGTCAACATAAATTGTTTAAATAAATCAATTTAACAAGCATATAGGAATATTTTAAATATTTTTCAAATAATAACCAAAAAATATAGTTATTTTTAGTTTTTAATTAGTTTTTAACAATTAAATTAATCATTTATTGAAGAAGTATGTTTAACTGCACCAGTGTTACAAAATATAACCTAAAATGTACTTTACTTACTAAATATGATATTAAGCGTAACTTTCACAACTAAATAAATTAGTTGTTCTGGCACGGCCTACTTTGATTAAAAATTCTATACCAAATTTGTATTTGAGATTAAATATCTCAAAAACGGTAAACGGTAGCTATTTAATATGTTATATAAAAAATGAAGAGTGATCAATTTTCTATTAAAATAGCATAAAAAATATAGGGTGTTCCATTTAAGTAAAAAGAGAAAAAAATCATTTTGCGTATTGCTTCACCTTGTATATAAAAATTTCTTTTAAGAGAAAAAAAGAGTACTTCTTTTATTATTAAGTATTTTTGCATTTGTATGGCGTTGACAGAATGTTTATTTCATTTTTCATTATTGAAATATTAGGCTCTAAACATCTATCGATTTCAACATTCATTTGTTTATAACTTTTAAACTATGAAAAATTGACCTATTAAATCTTATATAAAAAATGATTATTTTTAAACGTAGAATCGAAAATCTTCATAAAAAATATATCATTCCATTTAAAAAAACATATGTTTGATACGTCACATGATTATTGGACACCTTGTATATATGAAACTAATTTTAAAATGTGAATTTTGACAGTAGGTACTAATAATGTAAGTAACATTTTTTTGTATATTTCTTTATAACTGAGATATTGGACTTCATCGGAATCTTGCGCCACCCTGTATATATATATATATATATATATATATATATATATATAACATATGTATAATGCAGCATTTTTTTATTCAAGAATATGTATATATATATATATATATATATATACATATTCTTGAATAAAAAAATGCTGCATTATACATATGTTATGCTACTTATATATATATATATATATATATATATATATATATATATATATACATATTCTTGAATAAAAAAATGCTGCATTATACATATGTTATTGCTTTGCAACAGCAAATGTACATTATATAATTCAATGTCTGGAGGGGTCGCAGTAGAATTTGAAATTAATTAACAAATTATTTTTTCTTTAGGTCTATTTAGGCTATTGACCAAAGGTATTTTTTGGCCAGGCGTGTCATGATATAGGTGGAAATATTTTTTTATAAAAATCTACGAAACCGAAGCTTTTTCAAGAAAATATCAAACTCAAATTGAATCTTAAATCTTTCTTAATTAGAAATTTTTTGAAGTACAACCTAGGCATTACAATTCATTTTCGAATTAAAACTAATTCTAAAACAGTTTTTCAATGTTATTACTTTTTTTTGCGTTGTGGGAGGGGAAAATACTTTTACGGATGGAATGTCGGTCTTCTCCCGGGTTTTGACGAGGAGACTACTGATTAAAAACCCCTTCCAATTTACCGGCGACGACTTCTATGGTCATTTACCGGTCTCATGTGAAACATGTCTTGCTTATTTTTTCCTTCGTGTTAGCCACTTTTATTACACTTATAAACTAGTGTCATAGTATACTTAAACCCAATATCACAATGAGCACGATATGAGGGTTGTAAAAGGCCTTGAAATCGGAGTCCCAGACGCTACGACATAAATAGATAAAACTTAAGCCTGCTACATAGACGTAAAATGAATATGTACAAATTAAACAAAGATGATTCATATCTATAATAAATAAACCATAAAACTTAAAGCTAAAATGATATAAACCTAACCCACTGTAAATATAAAACTTAAACCTAATATAACAGAATCGACACCGCGGTTGTAAAAGACCTCGATGCGGAACTTAATAACTCCTAATTCAGGCTGATTTAATTGAAATTAAAACACTTGGTTTGTTTCACTTATTTATATTTTCTCCAACTAGTTTCGACCATTGGTCATCTTCAGGGAGGAATGTACAAAAAATTTTTAACAACTAAATAAAACAAAATTGTACATTCCTCCCTGAAGATGACCAATGGTCGAAATTAGTTGGAGAAAATGTAAATAAGTAAAACAAACCAAGTGTTTTAATTTCAATTAAATCATCCTGAATTAATTCAAAAATGTTTCACCACGGGTTAAGTGAGAAATTAATTAAACATAATAACTCCTAATCTAAATGCCCCATAGTTGTAAAAAGACTATGAAGCGGACGACACAGTACATTAAAACAGAGAGAACACTATAAATGACATCGGAGTTGTAAAGAGGCTCTAATGTCACTAGACAAGATAGGACAAAACAAAATAAATTATTTTATTGATTGTTAAAGCTTTCTCTTGCTTATTCATCTTGAGTTTATTAAATAAAACACTTTTTAACTGTGTTTGTATAACTTGTTATTTTATTTTAGTGACTATAGTTTCAAAGCATAGAGCATGCTTTATTTAATAAAAATAAATTATAATAAATTAACATTAAAGACGGCAGATACAATAACATCGCCTACGTATATTTCTCTCTCGTAGGATGGTCTTATATTACAGACCCCTTATTATTGCTCAAAACGGGCGCCACATCACCACACAGCCCCAGTCTATCGAGTTAACTTGCATAGGCTTGGTATTCCATTAAGATATGCTTTACAGTTACAACTTCGTAACACTCGTGACATACTGGTTGATCATCACCGGTTAGGAGATCCAAAGAGGTTAGGTTAATATGCCCTATGTGCAAACGACATAAGGTGACCTTTTCTCTCCTTGAAAGTCCAACCGGCGATTTCCAGGGTGCCACGTAGATCTTTACTGATCTTAATTTGTTCTCGGACTGATTTCAATAAACTGCCATTCATCTAAGATTACATTTTATTTAATTTTTTTATGTATTTCGTGTTGGTTATGAATACTATTGTCAAACGAATAAAATCACAAGAGCAACTAAACACTGTAATCAGATATAAACATCTACAAGCAGTAAAAATCAGCAACTTGCAATGCGAAGATGATGTGGTTCTCATAGCAAATACCAAACATAAAATGCAGAAACTATTCAACATATGGACCCAAAAAATAGAAAATATGGAAATGGAGGTAAACATAAACAAAACTAAAATAATTATCATTAATGAAAAGGAAGGCAACAAAAACAGCAATGAAATCAAGAAAGTAAATACCTACGAAAATTCTTGTTCACTCAAGAGGAGGATAGCCAAGAGCTCAAGGCTTAGCTCTAGCTGGTTCCTGTACAAAGACCGATTACCTGCGTGGTTATCAGAAGCTATCCATAAGGTAGTGTGTTATCTTCACTACTTTGGAACATGGTACTGGATAGTCTCCTTCAACAATTGCTTAAGAAAAGCTTTTTCGTAACGGCGTATGCTGATGATTTAGCCATCCTAGTAAGATAGGATGCAAAACTGCCTTTAAAATATTATCCAGGTGGTGTGAGAATCACTTTCTCTCGGTTAATTCGGCCAAAACGGAGATGGTTCACCAGGAAGAGAAAGGTGAAACCCAAACCACCAATGTTATTGAATTTGATGTTACAATTTAACGAGGATGTGAAATATCTGGGAGTCACCCTTAATAAGAAACTAAATTGAAAAAAAAAACACATCGAACTCAAAGTGGGGAAGACGTGCGGTCTAAACCCACGCACGACGATGTGGCTATATACAGCTGTCATAAGCCCCATGTTTACTTATGGCGCAGGGGTTTGGTGGCCTAGAACTAAAATAGGCTCCACTACTAAGCGTCTGTCACAGTTGCAGAGGACCGTCTGTGTTTGTGTCACAGGCGCAATGCATACAAAACCAACAATGGCGTTGGAACTGATGCTGTGCCTTGTACCACTGGATCTTTCTGGATCTTTCTCCACGTAGAAAGGAAGACCATAGCGGCTACTCTTCGCCTTAGTAGCAGTGGTTTTTGGGAGAGCAATAGTGTAGGGGAAATCAAAATTCACCTCTGTAGGAACGTCTGCAAATACAAACCTCAACTAGAGGCCTATATGGTGGAATCTGCTATAAGGATTTATGCAAATGAATCTTTGAAGAAAGAAGGTTCGGGCCTGGGAATTTACTCCAGAAGTCTAAACATTCAAAAGAAAGTACCCATAGGTATAGGTTCAACCATCGAGCAATTGGAGCTAAAAGGCATAACTCACGCGGCGGATATAAACAACAAAAGCGTGATATAAACAACAAAAGTCTGCTAATCCTCCTGTCTAGAGAAAACTTAAAACGTATTACAACTGTTCTGACTGGACACTGCAGACTTAGAGCACATCTCCACAGATTGGAGATTGTAGAAGCACCAGACTGTAAAGGGTACTAATGCCAATAATAAGCTATGGAAGTGAAAGTAGGACAATACTGAAAAAGCGAAGACAAGATATATGCGATTAAAATGAAATATTTAAGAAAAAAGCCGGATAAATAAAATGGGTCAAAATTGGAAGAGTAATATCTAATAATGGCGCTTAAGTCGTTTTCCATTTATTAGAAATGTGTACATTAGAAAAGTAACGAAGCAAGAAACGATTGTCAGAAAAATAAAAGTAAAAAAATGAATTGATATGGACCCAGACCTAACATACCTAGAATGAAAACAGAAAAAATTGCAAGAAAAATATTAGAAGTAAGAAGTACCAGCAAAAGAAGAAGGCGACCAAGAATGAAAACAATGGCAAGAGACAGGCAAAAAGGAAGGAAGGGTACAAGAGAAATCAGAACCAAAAGCCCCATCCAACAGGTGAAAGGGTATAAAGATTCGAGAAAAAGATAAAAGAAGAAGTAATTTTATAAAATGCAAACTTTTTTATTTCATTATTTTTATGTACATTTATTACCAACATTTTAAATGTTTTTGAATTTTTTAATATATTAAATAAAAATGATTTGAAAATAATTAATAAATTATTTTCACATTTATCTCTGTGACTATAGACTTACCTACGTAAGTACGTTAAACAAATGCACATCAAAACAACTACTTCCCGGGCAAATACCCACGCCGGACATTGAATTACATAATGTACACCTGCTGCTGCATATCAAATATTGAATAATGCAACAAAATTTTTGATCCGAGAAAAATTTTATGTAAAAACAACAAAAGGAACGTTACATAATATAAGGCCATCTGCAGACACGTGTTTCGGGATCTATCCCTCGTCAGTACAGCTATGCCTTACATAATTTAAAGATGTTAAAATAAATCAATTAAATTAATTCAAATACAATCAGCACAATTAAATCAGTTATATTAAATCAAATTAAACTAAATCTCACCAAGAACACGAAAATTACTCAAATTCGAGTGATTATGGAAAGGATGGTAGTTGTATGACATTTAAACTATTCGCTATAATTTTTAGTTTAAAGTCTAGTTAAGCGATTTAAGTAGCTAAATTAATCATGTAACAGTCTTTATCAGGTTATTTTTTATATTGAGATCAAATCTAATCATTAACATTATTATTGAAAATGGGCTAATAATCCGAAACTAGTCGAGAATTTAAAGTTATTCAATCTAATCTGTGTTTTATTGGTTGAATTTTAATAATTTATTCATATTTATTTCAAACATAAAAATTGCTCAAATTAATTGTAATGTACAATAAAAACATCTGTACTAGCAAGTACAGATGTGCTGAATTGTTTTAATTGTTGACAGTAATGAATTGGTAAATTGTCTTTTTTCTCTCTCTCTCTTCATTTATCTTACTTGTTTTACAGGATTTATTTTAATCGTTCGTCGTTGCTGCACGTGTGTGTAATAAGCAACTAATTTCTATTCATTGCTGTCTCAGAAGTATTTTGTCCTCTCCGCACATGAAATCATAATATGTATAAGTGTTAAATTCTCCCAATTGTATTGTGCTTATTTACATAACCATTTTACCTTTGCGCCATAATAACGTATGAATAACAATTCCGTTTTGTCAGTACAAGTAGCTGTACTTAGTAGACAATGGCGGACGCATAAATATGTATCTGGCGATCCGGTCACTTTTCTACAGTCGAAATATGTGCATTTTAAAAAGTTAGAAACGGATTGTGGAATCCAGTGTTTTGTGGAATATTTTGAATTAATATTTAAAAAAATAAATATTTGTATGGCATTGACAAAAAAGCACTAATATTGTTTCTTCACACTTTTTAGTGTATTAGTACTTTTTTATCAATTACCTTTGATCTTCAACTTAATAATTCATTTTTTATAGCATTAAATAACTAATATTCCTAAAATCCTTAATAATCCTAATCTCTCTCCTAAATACAAATACCCTCCAGTTACAATTTATTAATAATTTTGGCGAATCATCAGGACACGATTTTTTTTTCAGACTAGTTTTGACTGTAGGTCATTATCCTTATCCTTGATAGTGACTTACAAGTGAAACAATACCAAGCGTTTTAATCGATAGTCTCTAGTTTAAAATATTTCATTACGGGATAAATGAGAAATTAATTACACATATTAGTTCTACTTGACAAATGAATTATAATGCTCAGGTTCAGATATGGAAGGAATTAATATTCAATTTGAGTTTTATATTTTGTCGAAAAAGCTTCGATTTCATAGCATTAAAAAAAATATTTTCACAGAAAAAAGGATTCATTCATTTCGTCACAGTTATTTAAATAAAAAGAATTTAAAAATAATTAATTTTTACTAATATTCCGGGTTATTCTGTAAAGGAAATGTTAAGAAAATCATGTATGTTATCTTTTATCATCACAGTCTGAATAATTTTTGTAATAGATATAGAATACATAGAATGTGAAGTTAGAATATAACGTGCACGTTAAATTTAATATCGCAAGTACGGATTAATACAGAATGATCGAATTTTTCTTAGACTAAACGATATTTCTAATCCAAATCAAGTTTCATCTCTCTTCATTCAAACCATGTCGATTTTCCAGAAAAATACCCGTTCGACAATCAAAACCAAACACGCTTCGATATCCTTCAGACGCACACTCAAACATTCACAGATAAATCGTTTATCAAGTGTATGAGATGAATGAATGAATATTCGAAGGTGTTGACTTTAATCTCTCGCGGAGAACTCGAAGAAGTGTTTATTTGGACGGGAGTGTGTTTGACTCTGTCTAAAGTGCGAGAGGAGAGGACACTTCAAGGAATTTTATAATACTCACCGAGATGCAGGTGTTTAATGTACTTTTTCCGAGATTAACATAAATTCGTGCTGGCCCGGGTAAAACCCATCGGGGAACCGTTTTTTTGTGTTTGGCCCTCCTTAATCCTTTCTAATTGAATTTTAATGTTTTTCTAATCCGCAAGTGCCAAGTTGAATAAAAGTAATAAGAAATGATTTATGGTGTTTTTAGAATTTTAAATATTATTTTATAATTGTAAGATATTAAATTAAACTTGTACTTTTTTTTTAAAGATTTTTTTAAATTTTAATTCAATCTGATAATTAGTGATCAGATTGAATCACAATTTAATCTCCGAGTTAAGCTCAAATTGTTATCTTTGTTTAACTGAAATTTTATTAAAATTCTATTTCTTACTTTGTTTCAGATGTGTTTATTATATATTCATAAATCTCGTAATGAAAATACTTCTATACTTTGTGTTATATAAAAAAAAGTTTAGAAATGTTCTCATTTATATTTAAAAAAATCCTTACTTCAGTTCTGAACCTTGAATAGGTAAACTCAAATATTATTTAAACATATAATTAAAATATGTTTAACTACTTCGCAAAAAAAATATTTAAGATTTTTTTAATTTCTAAAATAACCCTACACCCATATGGGTAGAAAGGGTTATTTTAGAAAGGTATATATATAAATTTCTACAAAGAGAATAAAATTCGTCTTTTTCATCCAAAAAACGAAAATATCTCAAAAATTGTCGATGGGGTATTCTTTATTTTGTACATATTGTAAAAGAGGGAGGTTTCAATAATATCCCCAAAATGTTGCATCGTAAAATATAAAGTATGATTTTTTGTATTTCTAACATACTGAAAATGAAACTGAAATTCGTTGTTTTTGCCTAAAATCGAAAATATGTCAAAATTTATGAATGGTGTATTTTTAGTTGTTTTCATATTTTGAAAGAAGGAGGTTTCTATAGTATCTCCACGAAGACTCAAGAAGCTACCTCATAAGCAAAATAAATTATAATTTTTGTATTTCTGATTTTAATCTATTGATTGTTCTATTTGTATTTGTATATGTTTGTCATTTTACATTTTAACTTATTTATAACTTTTAATTTATTAGCATTTTATAATTATACTTATATTGTAACGCTCTATTATCTTTTAATGTATAGTTAGTATAAAGCAATATGTATTTAAATGGACTTTCCGTTAATAAACAACATTATACATTATATTGAAAATGAGACTGAAATTCGTCGTTTTTCGCTTAAAATAAAGAATTTATAGATTTTTCATATTATGAAAGAGGAAGGTTTCGATAGGATCCCCATGAAGTTTCAAGAAGCTGCCTCTTAAAAAAATATGATTTTTTCTAACATACAGAAAATGAGACTGACATTCTTCGTTTTTGTTTAAAATCAAATATAATTTAAAAACTATGGATGGGGTATTTTTTTTCATATTTTGAAAGAGAAAGGTTTCAATAGTATTCCCACGAAGTTTCAAGAATTTATCTCGTAAACAAAATAAATTATGATTCTTTGTATTTCTAACATACTGAAAATGAAACTGATATTCGTCGTTTTTGCCTAAAATCAAAAATATCTCAAAAACTATGGGTGGGATATAAGTTGCGTTTTTTTTTCATAATTTGAAAGAGGAAGGTTTCATTAGTATCTCCACGAAGTTTCATGAAGCTACCTCGTAAACAAAATAAATTATGATGTTTTGTATTTCCAGCATAGAGAAAATGAGACTGAAATTCGTCGTATTTGCTTAAAATCAAAATATATCACAAAAACTGTGGATGTGGTATTTCTTGTTTTTTTTTTTGTATAATTTCAAAGAAGAAGGTTTCAATAGTATCCCCAAGAAGTTTCAAGAAGATACCTCGCAAAAAATATTTTTTTGTATTTCTAACATACAGAAAATGAAACTGAAATTCGTCGTTTTCACCTCAAATCGAATATACCTCAAAAAACTGTCAATGTTTAATTAAACAACGACAATTAAATATTTTATACAGAAAATTAACCATTTAAAAAACCAGAAAATGTGTATAGAACAGGACAAAACGAGAAAGTTAAGGTATTGATGCTGTTGAGAGCATCGTCAAGAAAAAAAGAAAAAACCACCTGCTTTTGCAATTCCGTCTTATTCGGAATCTAACCCCACACTATTTAACTGCCGTCGGAATATTTTACCCTAATCAAATTAAAGCCTAAACCTAATATCACAGAAAGACTGCATTGGGATTGTAAAAGTCCTCTAGAGCAAATAATACGCCCAGAATCGTGATTTACAATATCTAATTGATAATTGTAAATAATTAATTCATAGTAGCATTTCATATTTGAAAAGTATAAGTTTTTATAAAAATCATATTTCCAGTCATTGAATTAAAAAATGTTCAAAAAATCAAAATTACCATTTGGAACCTCTGAAAATATAGAAGATTGGCAGAATCTTGATTAACAATGTCTAAATGACATTCCTAAAATGGTGTTTATAGTAGCATTTCAAAATTTTGAAAACATATTTTTTTTATAAAAATCATATTTTCTGCCATAGAATTCGAATATTAAAAAAAAAACAAACAAACAAAACGGCCATTTCGAATTTTGAAAATATAAAACAGTGACAGAATCGTTATTAGCAATGTCTAATTGACAATTCTAAATAATTTGTTTATACTGGCATTTCAATATTTGGAATATACATCTTTATATAAAAATCATATTTCCAGCCATGAAGTTCAAAAATTCAAAACTGCCATTTCGAACTTCTGAAATGCAAAGAAATGACAGAATGGTGATTAACAATATCTAGTTAGCAATTATAAATCATTTTATAGTGGAGTTTCAAAATTTTAAAACTTTAAGTTTTTAAAAAATTCATATATCCAGCCATGAAAATCGAATATATTCAAAAATTCAAAACTACCATTTGGAACCTCTGAAAATACAATAGCGTGACAGAATCGTTATTAACAATGTGTAATTGACAATTCTAAACAATTTGTTTATAGCGACATTTCAACTTTTGAAAATATTTTTTTTGCATAAAAGTACAATATTATAAACACAGAACTGCTAAAAATAAAACGGATAAAAGTTCACCATGGGACAACTAAGTCAGACATAAAAAAAGTCGTCATAATGATAAATTTATCAGTGAAACAAAAGAAGTGATCAATGTCTTTAATGAGTACTTTGTAAATATAATTAAATGAAAGACAATGAGGAAGTAAGCAAAACCATTAAAAAACTAAAATCGAAAAAAATGTATGAAGAAAATAAAATAAGTTCAAATTTACTGAAACAATTTGAAGACTGTATAGTCCAACCACTAACAACATTAATAAATGCAGCTATAACTAAAGAAGAATACCCCGATCAGTTCAAAACAGCTATTATTAAGCCAGTCTTCAAAAAGGGAAATAGAGATGAATTGTTGAATTATCTTTGAACATATAATTACCAAAATATTAATACATCTTTTTAATACTAATCATCTCTTGAGCAATTACCAATACGGCTTTACCAAAGGCATGTCAACTGAAGATGCAATAAATGCCTTACTTCACAACGCCTATGCAAGTTTAGACAAAAGCAAAAAGTTCTTATGTGTTTTTCTAGACCTGCAAAAGGCTTTTGATATGGTAAACCACAATACTTTGTTAAACAAGTTAGAATGTATAGGCGTTAGAGGATTACCAAAAAATATACTGAAATCATTTATAACTGGATACGCTTGAGAATCCAAGCCTGGAGAAGACAGTAGAATGTGAAATTCCCCAAGGATCTGTTTTAGGACCAATCCTGTTTTTAATTTACATAAACGATATATTTAATATTGGATCTACGGGATTACTAATTTCCTTTGCTGATGATACCGCCATCTTCTACGAAGATACTATTTAAATAGCTAGATAGTAACATGTATCCTTATTTTTAATTAAGCCTCATGTGCAACAATTTAGTCCACGAAATTATTTAGTCCTCAAACTAAATAATTCTCGAATTTAAAAAATACGATTACAACAAATTATATAAAGCCTCATATTCAATATAGTACATCCCTCCTAATCCTAATACTCCCTTCTTACACCATTTATCACTTCATTTCATCTAATAACTCAGACTCTGACAAGGACGTTAGCATTCGTAACAATTAGATAGACAAAGACAAGAAAGAGACAAAGACAGGCGGAAAGACCTTCGGTCGACAACCAATTTATATACAAAATTTAGTAAATCATTGTAAATATATGTTACGTGGTAAATATTGTAACTCTGTATATAAATAAAGATATTATTATATATATATATATATATATATATATATATATATATATATATTCAATAAAAGCCCACAATAATCGAATTATTCAAATCGTCTCATTAACCGAATAAATCCCTCTTATTTTTAATTAAGCCTCATCTGCTACTCATTTGCAACAATGGACTAACCACGAAATTATAGAAAAGACCAAATTCTTGCCGTTTGCGTGTCAGCAACTAATACTAGATGACAATCAAAGATCAAGTTACATAGAAGTAGCTCTGGAAATTAACTACCTAGGAGTAATTATTGATCTGTAACTAAGATGGAAAAACATATCAGCCAGCTAATAAAAAAAAAATAGATACACATTATATTTAATCAAGAAAATCTTAGTCTTCTTGGATTTAGATCATAAAAGAATTATATACTACTCTCTCGTCCAGAGTCACTTATATTATGCTGGGGTTCTGCTAGGGATACGTGGAATTCGAATATTTTTAAAAAAATTCAAAATTGCCATTTTTAACCTCTGAAAATACGAAAGAGTGACAGAATTGTGATTAATAAAATCAACTTGACAATTCTAAATAATTTATTTATAGTGGTATTTTAAGAATTGGAAAATACGTACTTTTACAAAAATCATATTTTCAGTCATGGAATTTGGAGCATTTAAAAAATTCAAAACTGCCACGTCGAACCTCTAATACAAAATAATGTCATAATCGTGATTAACAATATCAAATTGACAATTATAAATAATTTGTTTATAGTAGCATTTCAAAATTTAGAAAATATAAGTTTCTATAAAAAAAACATATTTCTAGCCATCGAATTCGAATATTAAAAAAAAAACTGCTATTTGGAACCTCTTAAAATACAAAATACAGATTAACAATTATGTTGCTTAATGAAATGTTCAGCTAACATTCATCTAGCGTATGGATAACTAATGATGGCCATTTCGGTTTTTCGAACCTCTAGTCTGATGAGGTTCGAAAAACCGAAATGGCCATCACTTGTTATCCATACGTTAGATGAATGTTGGCTGAATATTTCATTAAACAATATAATTGTTAATCTGTATTTTCCATGTGCAGGTTTTAATAACCGAAATGGCCATCACTAGTTATTCATACGCTAGATGAATGGTGGCTGAACATTTCATTAAATGAATTTCGTTTCCTGTTGTCATAAACAGGACAAGTTCTCGCCTTCATTTAGTGGACGAAACAATGATTCTCGGTCATCTATCTTGTAGACCCAAATTGTCGACGGTGCCACAATTAGGCCAAAAGATGGCGCTTGCGTTGTCTTTCATTTAATTATGTTGTCGCTATTTATTTGGTCTTAGTTCTGCTAACATGTGCAAATAATATTTTGTAATTATTTTTTCTAAATATACTTGCAATTCTTTCTGAAATTTCTCCAAAATAAGTTAAAGTTAAATATTTTTATTGTTTTCTTTAAATTTTGGATAAATTTCAAAAAGTGCTTTTTTTCTGAATTCTTTGTTAATTAATTTTTGAATTGTGTGATAAGGAAAACCATTTTTTTGCAGCAATATTTCTTATTAAATTTAATTCATTATTGAATGATTGTTTTGATAGTGGAATTTTGAAAGCTCTATTGATCATAGAATAATATGTTGATAATTGGGGGTGAAATGAATCAAAAGGGATATCCCAATAGAGCTTTCAAAATTCCACTATCAAAACAATCATTCAATAATGAATTAAATTTAATAAGAAATATGTGCAAATAAATAAATTATTAAAAATGACAATTATTTAATTTCGCTGTATCTCACATTTTTAGGAGTTTAGTAATTATTGGAGCGAATTATTGATAATCTCCTTACACCTAATGGTAGAAAGGAAAAAGAAAAAAAATATTGATAATCGGAGTTTCTTTTTCTCTTTTTCATTATACGTCTTTTAGATTATAATAAAAAACATTTCTAAATTTTGTACATCGGAAGATTCATATTTAGTGATGGTTTAAATAATGTACACTTATTATTATCAAACTGAAAGTAATTTTAAATGGTATATTTTTTATAAGGCGGATTACATTACTAAGAAAGTTTTAAGTGGGTGATGTGGCAGTTTTTATTTGTGTGGTGGAGGGGATTAGAGTTATAATAAAGTTTATCATCATTATTGCAGCGGTTGTTTAGCTTAAAATATTAATTTATTCGGCTGAAAGACCACTGGTCGATAGCCATCTTGTAAGTAAATAAATGCATAATGTTTTGTAAACTTAATGTAACTGTAAATATCACAATAAAGATGATTGTGTGTATTAAATTATTTTGTTTTTCATTTTCTATATAATAATTAATTAAATAGTAAAACATTTTAAACTTTTACTGATGGAGGTTCAAATTAAATTACATTTGATTTGTTTCATATATTTTTCTTCTCCATTTACTCAACTAGTTTCGCTTTTTAAGGCATTATTGAGAGGGATATTTGAGGTTTGTAGGGCGCTTCGATGGCAAAGGGCATTATTAAGAGTAAGTTACAAAAGTCATATATAAGCTTATCAGCATCTTTTGTAACTTACTCTTAACAATGCCTTAAAAAGCGAAACTAGTCGAGTAAATAGTGAAAACAAATAGAAAAGAGTATTATTCATTCACTTGGTCACAGCTATTTAAATATATTAAATAAAAATGATTTGAAAATAATTAATAAATTATTTTCACATTTAGCTGTAAAGGTTCCTTTTGTTGTTTTCGCATTAGATAAATTTTTCTCGGATCAAAATTTGTTGCATTATGCAATATTTTATTGATGTGCAACAGCAGGTGTACATTATGTAATTCAATGTCCGGCGTGGGTATTTGCCCGGGAAGTAGTTGTTTTGATGTACATTTGTTTAACGTACTTACGTAACGTAAGTCAAAGGTCACACAGCTAAATGTGAAAATAATTTATTAATAATTTTCAAATCATTTTTATTTAATAGTGAAAACAAATTGAAATTTAATTTAAACCTCCATCAGTAATAGTTAAAAATGTTTCATAAAGCCATAAGTGAGAGATTCATTCAGAAAAACTTTAATATTTGCATAACACTAAAATTTTAGTGTTTTGCAAAGTTTAAGGTGTTTTATTTAAATGATAAACAATGTATATCAAGCCTCAATTATTAACAATAATTAATTGTGTTTTCGTTGCACCCTAATTAAATTAATTCAAAAAAATCCACTTAATACTTCCTCCTTAACTATTTTACATTTTCTCAAATAACGTCTCACGATATAACTTCTGTCGTCTAATTTAGACGAAGAACCCCAGATACAATCAACAATTAATAAACGTTCCACTTGTAAAAGCAACGTGGGATATTCCCGGCAACATTTGGCGTACAAAAAAAAAACTGAACAGAACGCACACTTGAGTTAACTCAGAAGTGTCGGTTGACCTTTCCTCCTCCTCCTCCTTTCCTTCAGGTGTCTGGAGGAAGGAATCCACAAGCGGAAGAAACAGGTGGTGACGTCGCCGGGGATCCGGAACTCTGGTCCGCAGTTTTTTCACGCAGCTGTGTGCGGTGTGCGTTTCTCGGACGCAGTCTACCAACGACGCAACAATGGCCCGCGGACCATACTTCCTTCAGATTGCCCAAGATTGTGCGTGGATTTCTAATTGTGATCGTGTGGACGGAACAAAACGAAGAGGTGAACACCGTGAATGGCCAATAACGAACCGCGCACCTGTTCGCCTTTAAGGTGTTTGCTTGTACGTTTGTTTTAGTTTGAAGTGCATTGTATTCTTTTTCTTTATATATGTTTGAATTCTATTAAAAATGTAATTTGTTTGTATTTTCAATTATTATTATTAAAAAATAGTAATTTACTTTAAAGTTCAAATTATTTAAATTTTTAATTTTTAAAAATCGAATTTACCATAAATTTTGGACTGTTTCAAGATCATAATCTTAAAACACTATGATCTTGAAACAGTTTTTAAATCGCGAGCTAATAGCATCTTTGGACAAAAAGAATTTGATGTCAGATAGTCAGTATTATGGCAAAGCGCAGGTGTCAGAACTGCGACCGATCGCCAACCTATTGGTGCACCGGCAATGGCGAACTTATTAGGACTTTCTTCTTCTTAAGCTAGCGAACTAATTAGGTTTTTTTTCTACAAAACTGGGGTATCAAGATTGCCAGCGATAGCAATACTTGGATGTCTAGATTGCGAGCGTTAGCAAGTTTATTAAGGCTTTCGACTGAAAAAGCTCTTGTGTCTAGAGCCCATTACAGCTGTGGACTGGCTAAGCTCAGGTGTCTAGATCGCGAGTGATAGCGGGCTTATTAGGGCTCTTGGTTAGTAAAGCTCTGGTGTTCAGATTGCGAGGATATTGAGCCCATAAAAGCTCTGGACTGGCAAAGCTTAGGTGTCTAGATTGCAAGCGATAGCGAGCTCATTAATGCTCTAGATTGGCAAAGCTTAGGTGTCTAGATTGCAAGCGATAGCGAGCTCATTAATGAGCTGGATTGACAAAGCTTAGGTGTCTAGAATGCGAGTGATAGTAAGCCCATTAAGGCTAGATTGCGAGCGACAGCGAACTTATTAGGGCTCTAGACTGGCAAAGCTTAGGTACCTAGCTTATTAGGGCTTTAGCCTGGCAAAACTCATGTATCTAGAATTCGAGCATATTAGGGCTCTAGGCAGGCAAAGCTTAGGTGTATATATTACGAGCGATAGCGAACTTATTAGACCTCTGGACCGACAAAGCTCAGATGTCTACATTGCTGGTAAAAGTGAGCTTATTAGGGCTCTAGATTCGCAAAGCTTAGGTGTCAAAATTGCGAGCGATAGCGAGTCCATTGGGAATTTGGACGAACAAAGCTCAGATGCCTAGGTTATGAACGAGGCGAGCTTATTTGGATTCTGAACTGGCAAAGCTGAGGTTTATAGATTGCAAACGATGATGACATTATTAGGGCTCTGAGCTGGCAAAGCACAGGTGTCTAGATTGCAAGCGATAGTGTGCTGATTAGTGCTCTGGACTGTCAATGCTTAGGTGTCTAGATTGCGAGCGATAGCACATCTGAGAAAGACTAGAATATAAATAATAAATAAATATGAATAAAATATTAAAAATCAACGAATAAAACACAGATTAGATTGAATAAATTTAAATTCTCGACTAGTTTCGGGTTATTAGCCCATTTTCAAGAGAATTTAATATTTCAAAATGGGCTAGCAACTCGATTTGAAGTTATTCAATCTAATCTGTGTTTTATTGGTTGATTTTTAATATTTTATTCATATTTATTTCATACAATATGAACTACCAATGTCTAAATATTAAAACTAGAAATAATAAATATTTTAATTAATTTCTTCATAATCACAATATTTTCCGCAGTCGTAAATTATTTATTTCTTAAAGAATTGCTTTCCTATAATGTTAAAAACATTCGAAAGCGTTAAAAAATACCTACCGTGTACTAGTGTTAGTCCATTACACACGCTCGGAGACTTGTCGTCTTTCTCCTCGCTGTCTACTTTAAACAAAAGGTTAATTTTTGCATTTTTTTATTGATAGATTTTTAATTAAGTTAATCAAAATTGATAATTATTAAATTAAAAAAGTAGATTACATCAATTCGTATAGGATGTAGTTTTAAATTAAATTCCCAAAATCTGAAAAAATCACCTCCTAAAATAATTCAAATATGGTCATTATGAGTTAATAACACCATTTACAGGTGTTGTTAAGAAAATGAACGGGTATATTTTTAATATTTAATTTGAAAATTAGTTCTTGACAAGACTCAACATTTTTTTTGGTTTATTTAAAAAAACGAAAATTTTATTTTCTCTATATTCTTTTTTAAACTGAAAAATGAGTCTTGTCAAAAGCTAATTTTCAGATTACATTTTAAAATTAACCCGTACATTTTCTTAAGTTTTTATTTAATTGCCGAATAAACGAAATTCTTACACACAGCGTAGAAACAGACAATTAAAGCGATACAATAGATTTAACCAAATAAAAGTAATAATTTTGTAACCTTCAGTTTTAATAAAACGCTACTAAATCCTTTTTTTGGTGACGAGGCTTTCATTTAAGTTTGAAATAAATAAATTTCACAAATTATATGTATTTTGCGCTTAAAAAATGATCTAATAAATCTATGGGTCTGTACTGGCAAAGCTTAGATGTCTAGATTGCGATTAGGTCTCTGGACTGGCAGAGCTCAGGTATCTAGATTACGAGGGCTTTAGACTGGTAAAGCTCAAGTGTCTAGATTGCGAGCAATAGCGAGCTTATTAGGGTTATGGACTATCAAAACTTAGGTGTCTAGATTTTTAGGGATTGCGTTCCCATTAAGGCTCTAGATCGGCATAGCTTAGATGTCTAAAGTAGTGAGCTAGATTGCGAGTGATAGCGAGCTTATTAGGGCTCTCAGCTGAAAAAAAAAAACTGGTATCCAGATTGCGAGCGATAGCGAGTTTATTAGGCTCTTGGACTGGCAAAGCTCAGGTGTTTAGTTTGCGAGCGACAGTGAGCTTATTGGAGATTATTGGAGCTCTGGATTGGCAAAGCTTAGGTATCTAGATTGCGAGTGATAACGAGCTTATTAAGGCTCTACATTGAAAAAAAAAACTGTGTTCAAATTGCTAGCGATAGCGAGCTTATTAGGATCTTGGGCTGGCAAAGCTCAGGTGTTTAGTTTGCGAGCGATTATGAGCTTATTGGAGATTATTGGAGCTCTGGACTGGTAAAGCTTAGGTATCTAGATTGCGAGTGATGGCGAGCTTATTAGGGCTCTCAGCTGGACAAAAAAACTGGCTCTTGGACTGGCAAAGCTCAGGTGTTTATATTGCGGGCGATAGCTGGCTTATTTGGGTTATGCACTGGCATATCTCTGGGTTGAAGATTGCGAGTTAGTGCGAGTCCATTAGGATTCTGGATAGGCAGAGCGTAGGTGTCTAGATTGCGGGCGATAGCGAGCTTATGCATAGCTCTGGTGTCTAGATTGCGCGTTAACGCGAGCCCATTACGATTCTGGATAGGCAAAGCGTAAGTATCCAGATTGCGAGCATTATCGAGCTTATTACGATTCTCAACTAGAAAAGCTTTCATGTCTAGATTGCGAGCGATAACTCAACTGACAAAGCTTAGGTATCTAGATGAAGCGAGCCTATTAGCGCTCTGGACAGACAAAACTTAGGTATCTAGATTGCGAGCGGTGACGAGCTTATTAGGGCTCTGACTGAAAAAGCTCTGGCGTCTAGATTGTGAGCGATAGCTTGTTTGTATAACAGAATTTTATATACAGTGATTAAGGTTTCAACAATTTACACTTGTTATTAACAAACTAAAAGTCAAAATTTTTATAATGGCAAGTGTAAATTATTGAAATTATGGTCGCTTAATATAAAATTCTGTGTTTTATTATAATTTGTTACAATGTGTAACGAAGTAGAAGCCTCAGTGATCAGTGAAATAAATTAAATAAAAAGATAGGTATTCATCGGTTGCACAACCTGCGGATACATAGGCTGATAACCTAGGTACTGACTCTGGCTCTGCGTATACGCGTATAATTAATAAATTGTTCTCTTGTAAATAAAACACTTTTTACTTTATTTAACCACTGTATTTTACACTTAATTATGTGTAAAATACAGTGGTTAAACAAAGTAAAAAATGTTTTATTTACATGTGTATTTAAGATGTACCACAAAGTGAACGCCTACAACACCAAACAGATAAATTATTCTCTCTTTAGCTTCTGTGATTTTTTTTACTTACGTTGTAACAATAGCATATTGCATAATGCAAACATTTTTTATTCAAAAATATTTAATGCAAAAATTGTGTAATATAAGGAATTTCATCGGTACTTTTTTCCTTCAATCAAAAATTGTTGTATTATACAATATGTTATTGTTATGCAACTGCAAGTGTCCATTATTGTACATTTGTTTTAATGTTGTGGTTTAGTAGAAAGAGATGGCTATATAGTAAAATGGAAATAATTGCTTAAAAAAACATTCTTTTGGATTTAATAATATGAATATGTATTTACATTTTTATCTACCAAGTATATAGTATCAGTCTAAATAAAAAATACATCGTTAATTTTCGTGTATTACGTCAATTTACTAGTTCAAATTAGAAAAGAAAATTGTAATAAATAATGAAATTAATAGGTCATATCTAGTAAGTTATTTTAATGCAGAATTTAGTGATATCCTTTAAATTTTCATTGTACAATTTATTAGCAAAAATATAATTTGAAATTTGTTATAAATTTGATCAATTTTCATTGACTTTCATAATTGTTTTTTCACACAAACTAAACATTAAAATAATTTTTAATTCATCTGATGAAATTCCTGCTTATTTTAAGATTACTTTAATGTATAATACAATATACTTCATTGATAACAACAGCAATCTAACTCGAATTAGTGATTGCCAATATTTATATAGCTATCTCTATCATCTAAAGCGCATCCTTAAAGTACTTACGTAACATAAGTCAAAATGTCACAGTGGCTAAAGAGGGGATAATTTATATTAAATAAAAATGATTTGAAAATAATTAATAAATTATTTCCACATAAGTTGAAGTCAAAAGTCACAGAGCTAAATGTGAAAATAATTTATTAATTATTTTCAAATCATTTTTATTTAATTTATTTAAATAATCCTGACCAAGTGAATAAATACTCTTTTCTATTTATATTAGGGGATAATTTATTATTAATTATTTTCAAATTTCTGTTATTTAATTTATTTTAAATAACTAGAACGAAGTAAATAAATTATTTTTCCATTATTATTGAAAATAATTCATTTCATTTTATTCAATCAGCATCTAGCATCTAGATTTTGGATAACTAGTAATGGTGGTTAAATTAAATATATTTGTATTTATTTCATTTGAAGATATTTAATAATTTATTTATATTTATTATTATTTATTTATGATTTGCCAATCTTGAAATCTTAAAACTAAATGTATTTAAATTTGATTTTATGTTTCTTTACTAAGGTAAGTTCGTCTTTATTTTAGCAAAAAAGCGGCAATTTTTTTGTATACCATGCAGATTTTAATTCTTGACATTCAGAGCTATTCTCTAAGGAAAATATAAGTCTTATATAAAAATCCGCCGATATAAACCTCCTGAGATTTACTGCTATCTAATCATCAATCGAAATCTCAAAACTAATTCAACAATTAAATGTATTACTTTCAAGTTTTCAGTACAATCCTTATTTACTATCGTTGATTTCTGAGGCACTTAATTTTTGAAAATTCGTATACATAAAATATTTTTGATCGAAAACGTTTATTTCAAAAAAATCTTAATATAGGCATACACTGTAAAATATCATAAACATTTCTTCTAAACGATGATAATTGAATAAATAATATATTTTTCGATAGCCGATTCATCATCTACAGAATATAATTCTATTTTTTGTATATTATTGTACATACATATACACATTTGAATAAAGATGGTTAGTTAGTTAGTTAATATATTTTTTTGATTTTCAACTATTTTGTATTTACTTTCACTGCAATTATTTCGCTACGTTTAAGAATTTTAAATATTAAAACACTTCACCTGAAGAAGAAGTAAATACAAAATAGTATTTACTTTTAATTATTTTGTATTTATTTCTTCTTAAGAATTTTAAATATTGAAACTCTTCACTCGAAGAAAAAATAAAAAAAAAAGTTAAAAGTAAATTCTATTTTGTATTTACTTCTTTTTCGGGTGAAGTGAGCGAAACAATTGTAGTGAAAGTAAATACAAAATAGTTGAAAATCAAAAGTATTTCATTTATTCATTCATCGTAGTTTACAATTAATGTTTATGACATTTTACAGCATGTTGAGATTTTTTTGGAGCAAACGTTTTTGATATCTCTAATAAAAATTATTTAATAATCTACTGGCGAATGATTATTCTATTCATGAAGTCTTTTACACTATTTAAATCGCAGTTGCATAAAATTGATCTACTTAGCGTTACTTCCAGTCATTGATTATTTTTTTAAAGGTTATTAATAACTCATTTAATTTAGTTCTGTATCGTCCCTTGAAATGTGTGCAATAATGAATTATTATTTGTTATTGTACTGATCTTAAACCGTGATAAATAGTGTATTTAGTTGTATTTAACTAGTATGCGCAGTTAAATATTTATATCTTATTCTACGGTATTGCTTCATGTTTAGCTATTTTAGTGTGAATACCGGACTTTTAGTTAGTTATCTGTTTTGTTTTAATTTATTCATTTATTCGTCATTGAAAATTGTATTGATTTTTATTGTATTGCGACTGCATTTCTTTAAACTTTATCAAATATTGTCATTACTTGTACACGCTGTCTTATTTATGTATTTATACATTATTGTTTGAATTATTTATATTTATTCTGTTAACCCAACAACTCGTAAAACCACTTGGGATAATAATTGATTAATTTATTTGTATTTTTAGTTATTGTTTATTTATATGTAATAGCCTATTTACTACTTATAGTAAAAATTGTTACAATTTTTGTAAAATGGTGAATTTTCCGTAAATAAATAAATTATTATTAATAATCCTTGCGACGTTCCCAAAAATAATTGATCAATTCAATTCCATCGAGACAACAACCGTATCGCGACAGGCGTGCGACCGTGCGTGCGTTCAATCGCACGATAGATTGCAATCGGCATTGTTAGTAATGCTAGACTCGGTGTCAGATTGTGTACGAATATGAAAAAGTGCAGTGTGCACGTGGCGGCGTTCATTAAACGAGGGTTTATCTTGCAGTTAACAATGATTTAGTGTCCCGCCCCTAGGATTAAAGCGTTTAATGAAACGGGACGCGCGCCGCGACGTCCGTCCATTCAACGCCGACAAAGCGCCGCCGTGTGTCCGCACTAAATCAACCGTCAATGCTGGGAATCAAAAAATTAAAAATAACGACATGGGAGTGTGCCAAAAAATATTGAAACAATTAAAATTCGTGGATTTTCCACTAAGTAAATTTTGAATCATTTTTAGTTTTTTTTTCTACTCATATTAAATAATATACAGGGTCGTTACAAAGTATGGAAACACGGCTCTCACGTGAAAACGTCTAAAAACATAACCACCAAAATTGGGATTTCTAAATGGGATATTTTCTTGAACAATTTAGCGTGAAAAAATCAAAAATGATTCTCAGAATTTTCACATACGGACGCCATCTTGATTTTTTTTTAAATGGAATTCAATTTTTTTTTATTTTACAACTTTTATAGACCTTATAATTCTGATTACAACCATATACCTTTTTTAAAAATACTTGTCTTTTCATCGATAAACCGGACATTTAAAAGTATGGAAACAGCGAAATATTTTGAGAACGGTTTATCGGAATGTCCTGAAATTTTGCAAAGGTTTAGATTACGTTAAAGCCTTCAACTTGCATTTTTTATTTTTTCATATTCATTTGTTTTGTAAATATTCTATTTTTGGTCGAAAATTAAACATAAAAATTAACAATGTCAACTTAAAAAAATAGTTGCCTTTGAAAACAGTTTTCATTAGCCTGTCAAACTTGTAAAAAACATTAGTAAGTAACTGGTTGTTGCAAAAATGCCACATTTGAGTGAAACAGATCGCATAGAGATTCTCATGATAATTGGGTGTGGGGATAGAAAACGAAGCTTTGCCGAAGCTGCTAATCTTTTCAATGTTAATCATCCAGCTCGAGCACCTATATATCCCATTTAGAAATCCCAATTTTGATGGTTATGTTTTTAGCCGTTTTCACGTGAGAGCCGTGTTTCCATACTTTGTAGCGACCCTGTATACATTACTAATATATTTTGAAAGGATAAAATTGTCTGTTATTCATATGGTTTATTAATATTTCATTACTCAATACCTTTAACCAATCATTGGCCGTTTTTTTCCAATACTCGGACACTGTGGAGTGTCGAAGTTTACATTACAATTTTTGTTTAAATGATTTAATCCAGTAGCAACGTCTGGCAATAAATAGAAAAGAGCATTCACTTGGTCACAGTTATTTAATTATATTAAATAAAAATGATTTGAAAATAATGAATAAATTATTTCCACATTTAACTCTGTGACTTTTGACTTACTTTACGTAAGTACGTTAAACAAATGCACATTAAAACAACTACTTCCCGGACAAATACCCTTGCACATCAATAAAATGTAGCATATTGCAACAAATTTTGATCCGAGAAAAAATTAATGTAAAAACAACAAAAGTCAATAAATTTAATTTCAAATGTCAAATACCGACAAACCAATTTCATTTAAGTTCGGTTTTCTGAAAAATGAACAGTGAGACCTATGATTATGAGATCATTATAGATGTTGAAATAACTGCGAATATCACTCTTAATTCACTGCCAGTGAAATCCCGGGAAAAATATGAAATGGTTTGATTTCAATTATTTTACGGCCTTGATGTAAATGTAATATGTTTTTATATTTTATTGTTTGTGTTTTATTTTAAATGTTTAATGTACGTGTTATTATTATTTTATGGTATTTTTATTGTAATATTCTATGGTAGACCACCGTTAATAAATAAATAAATAAGAAAACTTAATGAATATTTTCTCATAATTTTGTTAATACTTTTTGATAATATAATTTAATATAATACAATAATGCGTAAATATTTAATAAGAGTAAACAAATATCGTACTCAACTCATGAGAAAGGTATTATTCATTCAGATAAATTACATCACTCGTAATGTTTATTTTCTTGAATAATAGCCAACTTTCTCATTCGTTGAACAATATACTATTTGCTGATAAGGTAATTAACATATTGCGCTATGAGGTCAGACGGAGTTGTGTTTATGGTTTCAGCAATAACAGCATTTGTAGTTAGTTGGTTATTATTACATTATCAAGGTATAGCTTTGACATGTTAGTGATTCTAGTAGGCTTATTGACTAAAGAATTAAAATTCGTGTAAATTTTGAATAATTTTTTGGAAGTTATTTGTTTTTAAAAAAGAAAAACCGTTGCGTTTTGTGAACATGTGTATGATGCAAGGGGTGTATGTACGCATATGTACGTACATACAATTTGGGGTTAGTGGGTCCCACGGGCAGCAGTGGAGACACACCGGGCCCGATACAGCTGGGCCGCGCAAGTGTTCAATGAAAGGACCTATTCGAAAGCCCATCTGGCCAAGACCCAGGATGCACACGCACATACCTCCAGCTTGCTTTGCTAAAATGTGAATGATAAAGACGTTGAGCAATCAATTATAATTCGACTAATTGCTCGATTATTTTGCGAGATAAGTTCGTCGGAAGATAAGGAAATTCAATTTTATTTATATTAAATATTCATTCATGAGTATATAAGATAAATAAATCATTCGTTTCTTACTTCAGTTTTTATAATAATAACGGTCTTTTCTATTTCCCTATTTGGTTGAATAGAGCATCACTGCTATGTTGTCACTCCTTATGTGGAGCTTTTGATAACACCTTGCGGGTTATATTGACAAGAAGTCAACAACAATAACTCTGAGCTCAAACTTTAACTTATACTTGTATTCAAACTTTACACAATTATTACATTTTTTCACTACTAACGAAAAGGCAAAGACATCTGATCAGCCCGAAGGCCGAATGCTTCAAAAACAATTACAAACTTAAAACTTAAACACAGTGATTATAACGAGAGGACGAGACGTGTACAAAATAAGTCCTTTTGTATGAAAATATTTACACAGCCATTAGTCAGTTGAAAACATTTCTCGGATATCAAAAATCTAATTACTTCTCTTCAAAATATTTACTTTTCAATATTGTTCAAAACAAGAATTACTGATAGATAATTTTATCTGATAAATATATTAAGATCGAATAATACAATGAAATTCTAAGAAATGTTTACAACAGCTAAGTCCAACAATGTTTTGATTGATCCCTTTCCATTTTCGGAAAAGCGCTCTAGCTGATTATCTTTGAAGCGTAGGAGACATGTTCCCCAGGGGAGGTTAACGAAACGCCCTTATTTTCAGAATTAGTCTATTTCAACTTATCGAGAAATAAAGGAACATAATACTTGCTCTTATAGTTGCTTATTCTGAGACCTAATTAAATTATTACTATTATTATTGTATTAATAAAAATCTATTCAAGTTGATTCCAATAATTATAAACGATGAAAATTCAAATGTCGGTTTTTTATTAAATTTGTTCGCTTCACACTGAGAAGTAGAGAGGCACATATAACGATGTTATATAAGAGTAAATAAATAAAAAAATAATATTAAATTCGTTCGTGATCAAATCGCGACCAGAATGGGACGCACCCCTAGTCCTCAAATTGTACTATAGTCTGGCAGAAAGAAAAATGAAAAATAATGTAACTCGTGGATTTCTATAAAAACGAACACTTGGATTTTTACGCGAGTTACGATTTATATTAAAAAAAATAATTTAAATAGAAAACAGTATTCATTCTACCTGGTCACAGTTATTTAAATATATTAAATAAAAGACGGAAATAATTTATTAATTATTTTCAAATCATTTTTATTTAATATAAAAAAATAATTTGTTGATAATTTTAACTAAACTCGATTTTAACGTAGAAGAAATTGTAGGTAGAAATTATTGCTCTTATTTTTAGAATGAGTTCAATATACAGGGTGGCGCAAGATTACGATGAAGTCCAATATCTCAGTTATAAAGAAATATACAAAAAAATGTTACTTACATTATTAGTAGCTACTGTCAAAATTCACATTTTAAAATTAGTTTCATATATACAAGGTGTCCAATAATCCGTAACGTATCAAACATATGTTTTTTTAAAGCGAATGATATATTTTTTATGAAGATTTTCGATTCTACGTTTAAAAATAATCATTTTTTATATAAGATTTAATAGGTCAATTTTTCATAGTTTAAAAGTTATAAACAAATGAATGTTGAAATCGATAGATGTTTAGAGCCTAATATTTCAATAATGAAAAATGAAATAAACATTCTGTCAACGCCATACAAATGCAAAAATACTTAATAATAAAAGAAATACTCTTTTTTTCTCTTAAAACAAATTTTTATATACAAAGTGAAGCAATACGCAAAATGATTTTTTTCTCTTTTTACTTAAATGGGACACCCTATATTTTTTTTTGCTATTTTAATAGAAAATTAATCACTCTTCATTTTTTATAAACATATTAAATAGCTACCGTTTACCGTTTTTGAGATATTTAATCTCAAATATAAATTTGGTATAGAATTTTTAATCAAAGTAGGCCGTGCCAGAACAACTAATTTATTTAGTTGCGAAAGTTACGCGAACACAAATATAAAATAATTTAGTGAAACGAATAATCAAGTGTATTAATTAAAATACATCATAATTAATACATTTTTTTCCACGGGATAAATGAGAATTTAATTAAAAAAAGTAAATAAATATTAAGCTGTAATTATTTTAATACACGATAATATTGAAAATACAACAATTTAAATAGGTATCTTCTTGGCTGTGCGCCAGGATCCAGGTACAACGAATCTTCTTATCTCAGGAATGCGTTCTCGGAGTGAGTCGTCGATCGTTTTTTTTTTCTTCTTGATTTGCGATAATTGCGCTCTTGTATTTCGATTCAGTCGTCCGAAAACGCGCAGTGTTCACTATTCCGGTTTAATTTTTAACGTTAGAAATTATTAATAATTAAAAACGCGATTTATTTTTGTTTATGAACAAGTGGTAATTAGTGAGTAGTGGAGGTGAGTTGGTTTTCGATTCACCAGGAATGGGTTGGAAGTTATTTTTTCTATTAAGGTATGTTAATATTAATAATATATTTTTAAACAGATTTTACGATTCCTATTATTATCATCAATTTATTCTCCAAAATTGCATTTATCAATAAATTACTTTCGCAATAAACAAATGCGATTTTCGCAAGACTAAAGTAGGTATACATTAGTTCTAAATTCATTAATGAAGATTTGCTAGTTTGTTTGGCGATTGTTTTAAATCGTCCACATCGCAAAAATTATGTTTAACAATAAATTAATTTTGCAAGAAAGAAAACATTTTTTTCGTAAATTTTTAATTATTTTCATCACTTAACCCGCGGTGAAATATTTTTGAATAATCTTTGAAATTTTCCAAAAAACTAACACTTGTTTTTTTTCTTATAAAATGTTATAATAAATGGAAGATGTGCCGTCCCTTGCTCGAATACGCTTCTATCCTATTCCATAATTACTTAAATGGGACACCCTATATTTTTTACGCTAGTTTAGTAGAAAATTGATCACTCTTCATTTTTTATATAAAACATTAAATAGCTACCATTTACCGTTTTTAAGATATTTAATCTCAAATACAAATTTGGTATAGAATTTTTAACCAAAGTAGGCCGCGCCAGAACAACTAATTTATTTACTTGTGAAAGTTACGCTTAATATTATAATTAGTAAGTAAAGTACATTTTACGTTATATTTTGTAACACTGGTGCAGTTAAACATACTTCTTCAATAAATGATTAATTTAATTGTTAAAAACTAACAACTATATATTTTGGTTATTATTCGAAAAATATTTAAAATATTCCTATATGCTTGTTAAATTGATTTATTTAAACAATTCATGTTGACTGAAAAACCGAAAATTGATACTAAGTGTAATAATAAAATATTTATATCATTATATTTTGTTAACATTTTTATGTATTTATTTCACACATTCACATTTTTTTTTAATTGAATAGCATTCAAACATTTTACAATTTTTTTCTTAAAAAATATGTCCCAATAACCATTATAACTCGCTAAATAATCGTGGAGCAACTATTTTCTTTATATTTTGCATGCGCCTTTAAATATCGATTGCCATTTTAATACCCTTTTAGGTTAGGGAGTAAGTATGTTATTAAATACCAGAAAACGATTATGAATTGCATTTGTTGTAATTATAGCCTACTTAAATTATAGATTATAAGCGAAACTTATAATTTTGTACTTTGAATTGAAATTGTTAAAAAAACGGTAACAGATAGGGGTATAGTTTATTATACAAAAATTAAAGAACAATAAATTTTCTATCGAAATAGTGTAAAAAATATAGGGTGTTCCATTTAAGTGAAAAAAAAAAAAATCATTTTGCGTATTGTTTCACCCTGTACACAACATTTGCTTTATGGTAACAAACGATTATTCCTTATATTAATAAGCATTTTTTCAATTAAATTGCGTTAACAGAAAGTTTACATCGTTTTTCATTTTTGAAAAATAAGGCCCCAATCTTTCATTGATTTGAACCTTAAATTGTTTATAACTTTTAAAATAATAAAACCTGACCTAATAAACCTTATATCAAAAATGATTAATTTTAAGCGTAGAATCTAAAATCGACATAAAAAATATAGCATTCCATTTAAAAAATCATATGTTTGATACGTCACGTGATTATTGGACACCTTGTATATATGAAACCAATTTTAAAATGTGAAGTTTTACAATAGCTACAAATTATGTCAGTAATATCTTTTTGTAAATTTCTAAATAACTGAGATATTGGACTTCATCGGAATCTTGCGCCACCCTGTATATAAAATTCAATTTAAATATAGAGGAAATAGCGGAAGATAAATGATTGCTCTTATTTTCAGATTTTATTTTATATATATATACAGGGTGTTTCAATTTCGAGTCTCACCATGGGGATCTCTTATTATAAGAGATATAGGGTAGTTTTAAATTTGGCACTTTTGCAGAATTTCATACTAATTAATATCTTGTTGAGAAAGTTAGCCTAAGTTTCTTTGTTTTTTAAGAAAAATGAAAAAAAAAAAAACTGAAAAATGCGATTATCTTTTTATAACTTCGTTATTTGAAGCAATATTTCAATACAATGAAGACTTATTATAACACTTTTTTATGATCTAATCGATGGCGTACTCATTTTACTAATAGCATGTTTCGTATCTTCTGGACCATCAATAATTTCAAACTAGTCAAGTTAGTCTGTCTGGGCTACATACCAGAGGTCTTTCTGCCTTATTACGAATTTATGATGAAGTCAAAGAATAAATTTATGCCAGCTATTTTATCGTTTTTATTCTAAAATCTATTAAAATTATTATTATTTAAAAAATATCCCTCACAGTATATATTCAAGAGTAAATGGAATCATCATTCATCAGGGCAGAAAGACCGTGGGTCGATAGCCAGATAGACAGACACACTAAGTATTAATAATACTTGTAAATATTTTAAATTGTATCAAATTGTCTGAATAAAAATGTTATACATATTATTATTATTATTACTGATATTAAAATATGTTATATATGTAAAATTGTATTATTTTGTTTATATGTGATTTACAGTCTAAACATTTTGAATATTGTTATTATTCTGTATAAAGGTGATTCATTTATTTACGGTAAAATAAATGAATTGAATTGAAAAAAAAAAAAATTATTGTTGTGTTATAATACTTTAAATATATTTCAAGATGGCGATAAAAATAATTTATAATATGAGGGATAGATCCCGAAACACGTGTCTGCAGATGGCCTTATATTAAGTAACGTTAATTTTGTTGTTTTTACATAAAATTTTTCTCGGATCAAAATTTTGTTGCATTATGCAATATTTTATTGATATGCAGCAGCAGGTGTACATTATGTAATTCAATGTCCGGCGTGGGTATTTGCCCGGGAAGTAGTTGTTTTAATGTGCATTTGTTTAACGTACTTACGTAAGTAAGTCAATAGTCACAAAGCTAAATGTGGAAATAATTTATTAATTATTTTCAAATCATTTTTTATTTAATATATTTAAATAATTGTGACCAAGTGGAATAAATACTGTTTTCTATTTAATTTATAATAATTTAAATGGTTTTTGAGAATAGACAGAGACAAAAGATACTGTTTTGTTATTTAAAATATTAACACAAATAAATGAAATCAAAGTCGACGCAAATTGAATTACACATTTCCCTTTATTCACATTTCTGTAGAAATACATCAGGTACATTAATCTCTATAGAACTAGATAAACATCTCGCTGACAATCGCGAAACTCCGACTAGCACTAAAATAACAAAATAATTTTACATATATACAAACAAAATTACAATTCTAGACAAGCGCGCTTAACATTTATTTATTTATTCCTCTTCTCCGCGTTTTCGAAACGTTCATTTCCATCGATGACGCCCCGCGCATACGAAATAAGTAACATGCAAAAAATATGTGAACAATTAAATATTCATCCGCAGATTACACAGCGGAAGTTCAGAGTCTCGCATATTAAGCAGCGGTCGCGGGATTGTATGCAAAATCGTTTTGGAAAATGTTTTATTTAATTTATTAAATAAATAAGCTGAATGACAATTTTGCGGTTATTTGAATTAAAATTTAATATGGGAAAACAATTGGACATGATCACTAAAATTCGATTATTCACAAAATGAGCAATTTAATTATTCCCATTTTTGGAAAATAAGAAAAAAAATGAAAATAATCACTAAAATTCGATGATTCACAAATAAATTATTCCTATTTTTGGAAAATAAGAAAAAAAAAAATGAAAATAATCACTAAAATTCGATGATTCACAAATAAATTATTCCTATTTTTGGAAAATAATAAAAAAAAAAATGAAAATAATCACTAAAATTCGATGATTCACAAATAAATTATTCCTATTTTTGGAAAATAAGAAAAAAAAAAATGAAAATAATCACTAAAATTCGATGATTCACAAAATTGTTACTGATCATTTGTAGTAATTTTAGTTAGAAATTAATTTCCAAATTGAGAATGATTGATTTTTAGTAATCATAATAAATTGAAGATCACACAAGCGCCACCTTTTGTCTAATTTCAAATGGCATCGTCAACGATTTGGGTTTACAAGATAGACGACCGAGAATCATCGTTTTATCCAACATTTCATTAAATTTATAGTAATGTTCAGTAAATTCAATTATTTTAGTGAGAAATTCATTCCCAAACTGCGAGTGAGCGTTTTTTATCATCATTTTCAATATATTTTTGGTTCACATTTAATGAAACGTTCAGCCAGCATTCATCTAGCGTATGGATAACTAATGATGGTCATTTCGGTTTTTCGAACCTCATCAGACTAGTGTGTTCCATGTGCAATGTCTTGATGAAGGCGGCTGAACGGAAATTGTGTTGGAGTTATATACCCGATATTAATCACAATAAATTAAAGACGACGCAAGCGCCACCTTTTTTTGCCACTTGAAATTAGGCAAAAGGTTATAGGTAAGAAGAAATGGGTTACGATAAATTTATTTATATGGATATGATGAAAGTGGATTTAAAAGTAATGAGATTGAATTTAATATTATGACTTTAGCTCTGAGATATGTACATATCGCCCGTCGCTCTCATATAAAGTGAGATAAGTCGTAAGTAAGAGTAGAATAGCGAATACAATATTGTATATGCTGAGTTTTTATATGCTAATGAAGGCCAGGAATTCATTCCCATGTTGTCAATTATCGATTTTTAGTTAATTATTTTCGTTAGAAATTAATTCCCAATTTGAAAATGATCGATTTTTTTAGTTATTCTAGTTAGAAATTCAATTTCATTTTACGAATTAAAGATCTTTAGTGATAATTTTCAATTATTTTAGTTAGAAATTCAATCCCGTTTTGCGAATGATTTATTTTCAGTTATCATTTTCAATATTTTTCAGTTATTAATTCAATTCCATTTTAGGTATGATCAATTTTTATTGATCATTTTCAATAATTTTCCGTTGTTTTAGTTAGAAATGAATTCCCATTTTGGAAATGATCGATTTTTAGTGATCATTTTCAGTGGGAAATTAATTCCCATTTTGGGGATGAATATGGAATGACAATTTTGTATTGTATAATATATAAAATATTTGGAAAAAGGGATTGATCGAATTTTATTGATCATTGCCAGAAAATTTCCTTGTTTAATTTCATTGTAATATAAAATATTTGATCATTACACCTACATACGTAGGTGTGATTCTTGGTTTTGATGTTTTCAGCTATTTTTCGTAAATTTTTCGTTTGTCTGATGTATTAATTTACGCCATCCATTGTTCAATTTTAATAATTTAAAAGACAACCTACGCGTACAGTGTTTATATGATGTCTGTTTTATAAATCAAAGTTCATCGAAAAAGTTCCTGTTCCGATATATTCCCTCAGCTACAAAATCAAACAAGGAAAAAATATCGCAAAAAATATATTTGAAAAGTTTTCCTTTTCTGTTGTTCATGATGATGGTAGAAAAAATTAGAGATAAAATATAGAAAATAAGGAATAGTTATATCTTTAACTGAGCTGAGAGACCTGAGATAATTGTATATATATTTAGTTGTTAAAAAAATGTTTGTACATTCCTCCCTGAAGATGACCAATGGTCGAAACTAGTTGGAGAAAATATAAATAAGTGAAACAAACCAAGTTTTTTAATTTCAATTAAATCATCCTGAATTAATATCAATTTTGATCTTTGTTCTTTAGGGAAATATTGCAACTGCTATACAGGCTGAGTGAGAACGCAGATTAAAAGTGTATGGATTTAGGCAAATATTGCAACTGCTATACAGGCTAAGTGGCTAAGTGAGCGGATTAAAAGTATATGGACTTCCAATTAGTAGATTGTATTGAATTTTTTTCCTTTTATGTAAACCAGTATGTTATTTTTAATAAAAATATTTTCAAGATTCTAACACTTCTGGTTATACAGGGAGTCGAAATCATCTTTTTTTATTTTAAATGGAACCATATATTTTTTTTATTGTAGGTTTGGATTTTACATATGATTTGAAGACACAAAATATTAGCCCTTACTTGACTTTACCTAACAATTTTTAAGATATCTGAACATTTATAAAAATATCACTTTTTAGTAACTTCTTACTTCGAAAAATTATTTCATGAGATAGAATATTTAATATTTTGTACATTATTGTATAATCTCTAGGCAAACAAATAATGAAAAATATTATACAGTTCGTCTCAAAATAATTGTGGAGTCAAGTGAATTTCATATGGTCAAAACTTGATTAATCTTGTAATAAAACACTTTTTTAACTTTGTTTGTATAATAGAATTTTATATTTAGTGACTAAGTTTCAACAATTTACACTTGTCATTATCAAACTAAAAGTAAAAAAAAGTGTTTTATTATAATCTAACACAATGTATAACGAAGTAGAAGCCTCAGTGATCAGTAATTTGATTAATCTTAGTTGATTTTGAGACACACTGTATATTTTTTTATATATAAATAGAAAACAATAAAATAAATGTGGAAATAATTTATTAATTTTCAAATCATTTTTATTTAATATTTTTTTATATATTTTTCTACATTAATACTTTATTAAGGAATGTTCGAATTTTCATTTCTGTGACATCATTCTAGTTTGTGGTATCATATTTTTAAATTATGCCTAAAAAAATTTATAATTTTCATTAATATTGGAAAATGTTTAAAAACGGTTAAGTTTAGGTATGGTCCTTCCTTATGAATTTTGTAATAAAATGATACGTATGATCCAAATTTGAAATATAAAGTATTGTGTTCCATTTAAAATAACGAAGTTTGAATTAATTTCTGGTATCACCGGAAGTAATGCAATCTTAAAAATATTTTCGGGGACAAAAATGCTCCCTAGATCATCTTGTGGTTTTGAGAGAGATGTTTCCGATCTAAACATGACGTTGCGGTTTCTGGTTGATAAGATAAAGGGGAGGCTGATTTTCTACATAATCATCTTTATTGCGATATTTACAGTTACCTTAAGTTTGCAAAACATTACATTTTTTATATACAAGATGGCTATCGACCAGTGGTCTTTCAGCCGGCAGTCCTTGTCCTTTGTCTCGTTATTTATGCTTGATGATATGAATTCATGAATGGTAGATTGAGGATGTTTGATATTTTTTTATATATACAATCATCTTTATTGTGGCTGATTTTCTATTTTTTTCTTTTCCTCTTTTTGTGTTCCTTCTCCTTATTTTTGAGTTCCTTTTCCTATTAGCCTCTTCTTTTAATCAGCCTCTTTTCTCATCTAGTCTTAAAAAAAGGGATTGATCGAATTTTATTGATCATTGCCAGAAATTTTCCTTGTTTAATTTCATTGTTATATTATAGATTAGAAACCGGAACATCCTGTTTCGACCGAAAACGTAAAGCTTTATCTGAAAACCGCAGGATGGCCTGTCTCTGAAACAGCTGTTATTATCTACGCATACCATTTTTGATCTTTATTCTATTCAGGAATTTTTACAATTGTGTAGACTGCTGCGCGCGAAAAATATACGTGAAGGATTTTTTTGACTGATATTGTAGCTGAGGGATTCTATCCATGAAGTCCTTTTCCTATGAACTTTAATTTTTATTGCTATCTCTATATATTTAGTCTTCTTGTTTATTAACATAGCCATTTTTATGTTTATGCTTTTCAGAATTTTTTGAAAAGCAATATTTTTCGTGAAGCGTTTTTCTCATCTGAGCTAAGAGATTCTGCCTGGAAACTCCTTTTCCCTTTTTTTTCTTTATTAACATACCAATTTTGATCTTTATTCTTTTCAGATCTTTTTTCAACGGCAATATATTTTTCGCGAAAGGGATTTTCCTCGCTTGAGCTGAGGAGCCCTTTTCAAATTGAAATCATTCCGTCGTTTTTATTTATTAACATATACATTTTTATCTTTATTCTTTTCAGGCATTTTTGTAACTACGCAGATTGCTGTTTTTATTCCGTAAGTCTTTTATGATTTAATTATTGTTCTTTCGGTACGGTTTGCTAAAGATGAATAGTACGTGTTTTCTGCTTTCGGTTTGCAGCTATCTGCAGGTTTTGTATGGATGTTTTTAACTAATTCTCTAGTATTTGTTGGACTGTTATTCATTGTTAGTGTGTTGAAAAAAAAAACGAGGTTTCAGAAATATCCGTTCGACACCTGAAGTGGAAACGATATAGTATTAAGTCTGATATAATTTCAGTTTATTTAAATAAAATTATTGTCCATTCTTCTACTATTTTTTTATTGAACTAGATATATTTCGGAAACTATGTTTCCATCTTCAGACGTTGAAGTTTTGATAAATATAACTACTGAAGATGGAAACATAGTTTCCGAAATATATCTAGTTTAATTATAAAGCAGAAAAGACAACCGTTTTTATTTAAATAATTGCAGTCTTCACAACCAACAACCAACATAAAGAAAGATAATTTTAGTTTCTTGAATCATTAACTGACTTCTTTGAAGATTCAATAAATTGAAAATGTATCCAACTTAATACTTCCATTAATTATTTCTTATTGTTGTCTTTATCTAGATGTCTGTAGATTCGTTTTGAATTCGTTTTTCAGTTCTTTCGCGTCTGTTAAACTATTTTTTACTGTCTCATCCATTTCCACATTTACTATCGTTTCAATTTTAGAATTAGGTTAGTTTTTTTATGAAATTTCGCTTTTTCATCGCAACAACCTGATTTATGAGGTTAAACAAGGAAAATTACTGGCAATAATAAAATTTTATTGATCATTGCCAGTAATTTTTCCTTTGTAAATGTTATTGTAATTATTAATACTATTACAATTAAATGAATATTAAGTACAAATCACAAAAAGACTTGCATTGATGATTAAACACGCTCTCTAAACTCAAATAAAACTTTTTCCAAATAATCGGAGGCCATTAGTTTAATCGAAAATTTACAATCGTATTATATAAATAATAATAATTATTTTCAAACCATTTTTATTTAATATATAAATAATAGATTTAATCGAATACTTATTCGAATTATGATAATTCGAACTCCTCAAATATTTGTCCGAAACTCAACAAATTTTGATTTTCTAGATACAATCTCGGGGCTATTCTGTAAGGCAAATGTTAAACGTTGAAGTATGTCGTGAATATAACGCAAACCATTTATGTTAAAAAAGTTTAACGTATACGTTATTTTTTATTATTGCAGTCTAAGCAATTATTTTAATAGTTTCATATCTACATAGGATGTGAGGTTAATTAATAACATTTAACGTACACGTTAAATGTTATTAATTATTAATTATTATTACTAAATGTTTTATAAAAATTGCTTAGTCAGTGATGATAAAAATAGTATATTATTCAATGAATAAGAAAGTTGGCTATTATTCAAGAAGATAAATATTACATGTAATTTTTCTGAGTGAATAATGCCTTTTTTACGAGTTGAATACTATACTTTTTCTACTCATATTAAATAATTACGCATAATTGTATTGCATTAAATTATATTATCAAGAAGTATTAACAAAATTATAATTTATAAACCGTTTCATATTTTTAAGGTTGCGGTTTAGTAGAAAGAGATAGCTATATAGTAAAATGGAAATAATCGTTTGAAAAAAGAGCTATTCTTTTGGATTTAATAATATGAATGTGTATTTACATTTTTTACCTACTAAGTATAAAGTGTCAGACTAAATAAAAAATAAATCGTTAATTTTCGTGTATTACGTCAATTTACTAGTTCAAGTTAGAAAAGAAAATTGTAAGATATAATGAAAT
This sequence comes from Philonthus spinipes, assembly GCA_963082785.1. NCBI lineage: Eukaryota > Metazoa > Arthropoda > Insecta > Coleoptera > Staphylinidae > Philonthus > Philonthus spinipes. The sequence goes on from OY720314.1 coordinate 8,883,964, forward strand.
TAATAGGTCATGTCTGCTAAGTTGCTTCACTGCAGAATTTAGTGAAATCCTTGAAATTTTTATTAAACAAGTTTTTATTAGCAAAAATATAATTTGAAATTTGCTATAAATTTTTATCAATTTTCATTATTTTTCATAATTATTTTTCACACAAACTAAACATTAAAATAATTTTTAATTCATCTGATGAAATTGCTGCTTATTTTAGGATTACTTCAATGTATAATACAATATTGTTCATTGATCACAACAGCTATCTAACTCGAATTAGTGATTGTCAATATTTATATAGCTCTCTCTTTTGTCTAAACCGCACCCTTAACGGGATTTCACTGGCAGGAAATTAAGGGTGATATTCTTCGCAGTTATTTCAACATCCATAATGGTGTCATTCTCAAAGATCTCACTGTCGATTTTCACAAAACTGTACTTATCTGGAACTGGTTTATCGGTATTTGACAATTAACTTTATTGGGCATTGCTACTGAATTAAATCACTTTATAAAGACGAAATAAACAGAAATTGTGAAATAGAAAATTTGTCATATGATTGTTGGACATTGTGGAGCAATAAAAAAAAATAACGGCATGTGTTACTCAATAACTTTATCCCATAGTTATTGAGTAATGATATAATAAACCTAATGAATAATAAACAATTTTCTCCATTCAAAATACATTAGTAATGTATATATTATTTAATAAAAGTAGAAAAATAACGTATACGTTAAAGTTTTTTTTTTGCCCCGAATAACTTACACGGCTTGAACTTTCTTCCGCTATATAATCTACGGATTAACCGTAGGAAGTAATTACAATCTACACTCAATTAACACAGCTACGCCTTTGACATCGTCAATAAATTAATTGGTATCCTTTCTTCCTTTTTTTCCCATACGACGTGATTAATTAATAATTAGGCGCTAATTAAAACCGTAAGCTAAACTAATTTAGTATCACACACACTTAAATAAATAAGTAATCGTTAAACGTTAAACAATATGCTACGAGTAAAATATGTTTTTATGTACAATTATTGCTTCTTATAAATAAATAATACGTTGTTGCTTAAAATCCTAAAATTTATGGATATGTGTATATTTAAGTTATAGATTGATTAATGGATTAAAAAAGAGAGAGAAATAATCATTTATAAATGAATTGTATAAGCTTTACATTCATAATTATATATAAGGAAAAAAAAGGCAAATAAGATTAAAAAAAATAAATTTAAATTAAATAAAAATAATCTTTAAGTTGGTTATGGAGATTTTTAATTATTTATTTAAATAAAAATTGTTGTCACTTATTTTTTTTATTAAACTAAATATATTTCCATAACTATTTTTATCTTCAGTGGTAGAGAAGCGACAGCCATTTTTATTTAAATTAATAAATAAATAAATAAAAATAATTATTTTCCCTTTAGCTAGCTAGTGCGATTTTTTTTTACTTATGATACGTAATATAAATTAAAATAATTACTTCTCGGACATATAACCACCCCCCACCCTGCAGATAAATAGCTTTATATTAAGTAACGTTTTTTTTTTGTTCTTTGTATTAAATAATCCTGAAACAAAAATTGTCGCATTATACAATATGTTATTGCTATGTAACAGCAAATATCCTTTATATAATTCAATATCTGGAGAGGTATATGCCCGAAAAGTAGTTGTTTTAATGTATATTTGTTTTAAAGTACATACGTAAGTAAAAAAAGTCGCAGTAGCTAAAGGGAAAATAAATAATTTTCAAATAAATGATAAAGTGAATAAATACTCTTTTCTATTATTAAAAATGAATTTGAAAGTCAAATTGTAACTTTAACTCTAGTGTTACAATGTCCATTAAAATTCGAAAGTATTGCATTCCATAACAGAATTATGATCGATCAGAAAAGTATTGGACGTATATATTTCTCCAATCGCTCATAATTCTGTTTTCTCGATTTAAAAATATTATTCACTGTTTTATTTGTGTTATGTGAAGTAATCACTATTAAATAGAACACTTTGTTGTCTACTTTAATTTCATTTTATTAATTATCATTGATGGTACTCGAAATTAGTGATGGAAAAGATCGTCAAAAAAATGATCTTTGCTTGCAATCGATGCGATCGATCTTACTGAATGATTATCGACACTTTTTTTATCCCTGTTTAAATAAATATTTGAGAAGTTCAAGCCGAAACGATCGAGCCGAAATAAATAATCCGGAAAAAAAGGTGAGATTTAAAGAAGATATAATTATATATACATTGATGTTTTTGATTCGATCTTTAAGGATCGACTTTTTGGATTTTTTCGTTACTGTTAATATGAATGCAAATCAGATTTTTCACTATGACTCGCTTGTTTTGACAGCTGGAAAAAATATTTCCAATAAAAGTCGTAGATACTTGAATTTTGCGTAGATGTTTGAACATGCTGTTAAAACAAACGAGTATCAGTGATTTTCTCGTATAAACAAGTTAGTTTGACATAACCATACTTTTTTTTGCAAATTCGCTGTTTTCGACAGTCACGAATAAAAAATTAAACGAACAAAGTTCAGATTGAAAAAGTAAACGACTTTTGTTAAATACGTTTTTGCGTAAATGTCAAAATGAGCGAGTCGTTTTGAACATAATCTTAAAATTAAAGGTAGAGTTTTGTTTGAAACAATTTTTCGTTAAAATAAAAAGTTAAATTTTACATTACTTTTTGTAACTCGCTCATTTCGAGAGATACGAAAAAACTCTTGAAACGTTCAAAATAAAAAGTAAACATCTTTTGTTTGAGACGATTTTTGTCAGCTTTCAAAGTAAGCGAGATATCGTTAATTTTTACGTGTAAATTTCGTGGTTATTTAAATCATCTAAATACTTGTAAAGCCAAGTATTTAGATGATTTAAATAACCACGAAATTTACACGTAAAAATTAACACAACAATCAATTTGTTCATTTAAAAATTGTCTTACTTGAAATATTCTTTCAAAAAATTAGTTGGCTTATTTTAGTGGGGAAAGTACCATATTTTTTTGTCATTTCATAAATATGAATTCAATAAATGGTGATTTATTAATTATTATTTTTAAATTTCTAGAAAATTCAATTGTCTCCGACTTTTCTTTCAAATAAATTTTCACAACTCTCAAAACTAACGAGATATCGACTTTTTAAATATTGTTTTCAAGGCTCAAATTGAAAGATGGCAACAAACGTTTCAAACAAAAGTTGTAGACAATTGAATTGTGAACGATTCTTATTTGAAATGTTTTTTCGTAATTGTCGAAGTAAGCGAGTTTGCAAAAAGTGGGGTTATGTAAAATTAACTTTTTATTTTGACAGTTTTATTTAGCGTGATTTCTATTTAACAACATTTTTCAAGCTATCAAAATAAGCGAGCAACGACGACATAACCTAGATATTTACCGAAAAATCAACAACAAATAGCGTTGATTTTCCGGTAAATTTCTAGGTTATGTCGTCGTTGCTCATTTATTTTGATAGCTTGAAAAATGTTGTTAAATAGAAATCACGCTAAATAAAACTGAAAAATCAACAACAAATAACGTTGATTTTCCGGTAAATTTCTAGGTTATGTCGTCGTTGCTCGTTTATTTTGATAGCTTGAAAAATGTTGTTAAAAATATGATAAAATAAATAGATTATCAAAATAAACGAGCAACAACGACATAACCTAGAAATTTACCGAAAAATCAACGCTATTTATCATTGATTTTCCGGTAAATTTCTTGGTTATGTCGTCGTTGCTCGTTTATTTTGATAATCTATTTATTTTATCATATTTTTTGTTGTAGTTGTAAAAAATAAGCGAGTTGTGAAAATATAACGTCGAAATTTACGAGAAAATCAACGATAACCCGCTTATTTTAACAGTTAGAAAACACTTTTTCGAACAAAAGACTCTCGGTATGAAATTATTGACAGCTTTTGTTGGATAACCGTTTGTTATAATGAAATCACTTGGTTTTGTTTTACTAAAATTTTGTTATATTTTCGACTAGTTTCGGCTAGATGCCATTTTCAAGAATGAATATATAAATTGATTTGCAAACTATTATATACAAATTTGTTTTTATGATTACTTTGTTTGAATTTTTTTTCGCAACTGTCAAACCAGCGATTTATTATATTCATATTTATGAAATGACAAATGAAAATTAAAAAAAATGAAAGTGAAGTAAGGAATCAACGAAGTATTTCGAGCCGAAACGATTGTCCCGAAATAATAATCTGAAATAAATTGCAAATTCGTTCTTTCTTTTCGACTCGATCTTTTACGATTCAACCTGTACGGCTTGATCACTGATTGATCGATCTTAAAAAATATATCAATTTAGCTCATCTCTAATGAATTAATTTGTTTGAAGGTTTTCAAACAAATTAACACAAATCCATTAATCAATCATGATAGTAATCTAATTAATTTCTCTACACACTACAATACCATGCGAATGAAAACTTTTTTGCTCTGAAGTGCTCTTATGTTTCTTTTAATAATAATAAAAAAAACGTTGGCAGTAAAGTTATAGCGACATTGAATTTAATATGTAATATGTAGTTATGGACAATATCGATAAAAAGATCGACTGCTCGATCATTGCAAGTTTTAACAACTTGATTCCACTCTTTACACGCTGTACAATAATTCCTGATATATTCCCTTAGATTATAATTATTCAGCTCAGGATATTTAACTAAAAAAATATAATAAATCCTTTCATGGTGTATGACGCAAATCACACAAAATATACAATATTTTTAAATGGAACTTAAAAAATGAAAACAAGTGAATATTGAACGAAAGATTGTGATTTAACGTATCGAAAATCTCTATGAGCGGCTCGATCTTTTTAATCAAATCGATTTGTTTGATCGGCTCAATCTTTCTAATGAGCTTGATCGGCTCCATATTTTCGTGCGTCTCGATACTTCAAATTTTCGATCATTGATTTATCGATCTTCGAGGTCGAATTTAAAATATAATTACATCAGGCTCAGATTTTATTTACTAGACAGTTTTTTTTTTTTCATCACATACTGAATAAATTTGAATCATATAAATTAAATAAAAATAAATTAAAAATAATTAATAAATTATTTCCTATTTAGCTACTGTGACATTTTGACTTATGTTATATAAGTACTTTAAAACAAAGGACAATTGTTGCATAACAATAATAGTATAATGCAACAATTTTATTTAATTTAAATAACTATGGACATGTGAATAAATCCTTTTTTATATAATTAAATTATAGAAAAAATCATTCAACTTCAAAAAAGGGTTCTCTTTTTTAAAGATTTTATTAAAATAAAATAATTTTTGTAAACAAAAAATAATGTTATTTACCAATTACAAATCAATTTTTCACTTAATTAAAAGTGAGTTTCGTGAAGATTTGAAAGAAATATGAAAACACTTTGTACACTTTTCTTCACTTATTTTAAATAAGTGAAGAAAAGTGTACAAAGTGTTTTCATATTTAAATCAATTTTTATTATTTATTCGCTGGGTAGTTCTTTTTTTCGTCGCACACTAAATACATTTAAATCATGCGAAGTTAAATTATTTAAAACGGGATTTTTTTGTAATTATCAAAAAAAGAATGCTATTTATCATTTACAAATCAAGTATTTTTAGGTGGATTTAAAATGTAATAGAGCAAGCTCTGATTTTATTCACTAGGCAGTTTTTTTTTTCTTTTTTCGTCGCACACTGACTAAATTTAAATCATACAAGATTTAAAAAAAAATGTTATTATTTCAGACGTAACTAACATAACATTGTTTTTTAATGCTATTTAATTTAAATAACTGTGACCATGTGAATAATTGTTTTTCTATTATTATTAATGAAAAATTATTAATGAAATTGTATGTATAATTTTGCGAATAATGATAAAATATATCATACCGTTTTGCATAATTTCCATTTTTTTTTATTTTATCAATTGTATTGGTCATTTCAAAACATCTATAGAATGTCCATTAAATAATTTTACTTATAATTCTTTACTTATAATTCTACAGCGAGGATTTTGTATATACATTTCATATAAGAAAATGTTCAATGAAATAAAATTACAGTGAGCATTTTATTTCACTTAATTTAAATTTTTATTTCTTACTCCTATTCCGAAAGATATTCTTTCACAAATATATATTATATGTATTTTTATTTATCATTTAATGAAATTTCGTCAATAATAAATATTTTTAAATTACCGTTTTGCCTAACTGCCTTTTTTGTTGTCGTACATTTGATTTACTAAGGTCATTAAAAAAGCTTCTTTTCTAAACAAAGCAAATATTTTCTATTTATGATTTTAATTTATCATAGGTTTTTATTCATCATTCTCTATCGTAATTTACGATTTTCACCATTCTATGGAAGATTTCCCGGATTTTAATTTATCATTGATTTAAATTAAATAAAAATAATAATTAATCAATAATAATAATCACTGTAGACAAAATTATTGATAGATAAATAATACTATTAAAAAAATAGAAATACAGATTTTCCAATTACAGGCAAACATATAAATAAAAATAATAAGTAAATAAATTAAATTCAGATATTTCTAATTGATATTACATTGTGATTATAATTAATTATGTTCGAGTTTTTTTTTATTTTATTTAATTCAATGATCAATTAAAATAATTATAAGTGACTGTCACAGTAGCTAAAGGAAAAATTATTGATTAATAATTTTAATTTATTTATTATTCAATTTAATTTAAATAACTGTGACCATGTGAATAATTGTTTTTCTATTATTATTATGAAAAATTATTAAAGAAATTGTATGTATAATTTTGCCAATAATGATTATTTATAAAATATATCATACTGTTTTGCCTAATTTCCATTTTTTTTTTTATTTTATCAATTGTATTGGTCGTTTAAAAAAATCTATAGAATGTGCATTAAATAATTTTACTTATAATTCTTTACTTATAATTCTACAGCGAGGATTTTGTACATACATTTTATATAAGAAAATGTTCAATGAAATAAAATTACAGCGAGCATTTTATTTCACTGACATTTCCTTAAATTTTTATTTCTTACTCCTATCCCGAAAGATTTTCTCATTTTGTTTGTTGTCCCAATTAAAGTTGATTGTTGTCTCTTTGTATCCAAACCACTTCGGACTTCCCTTTTCTTATATCCGCTTTAATAAAATCGAGATAATAATAAAGTTTATATTTTTTAGATTATATTTAAAATGTTAAGCTTGGTTTTAAATATAAAAACGCAAAAGAAATCGATTTAAACATAATTTTCAAAATATTATATTATTTTGTTGATTAACTTAATTTTTGAAAATCCATAATTACTTTTTATTAAAAAAATTAAAAAAATCGTTTATGATTTTCAACTTTTTATTAATTTCACTACAGTGTAGCTTCTTCAGGCGAAGAATTTAAATTTGTGTGAAAAGCTTTGAATATGAAGCTTTCATTTTATTTATTTTTATATTTATTGAAGCTTTCAATTATAAAACACGTGGGAGCATTTTAGGGCAAACAAGTTTTCGATCGTATTGCATTCATGATAATATAAAATAGCGAAATAAATAAATATTAACATTCCCGTCACCGCTAAACAAACAAACAAACAGAAATTCCTGAATTTCTCAACCACTTCAATTAATTAAACCACAGCGATGTACAACAGCACCACCTGCAAGACTAGTTATTTTGTTTTGCGTATTTTTTGTTTCGTTTGGAATTTAGACGTAGGTTTCGTCTAGATCTATCAAAGTCCTGACACTATCCCCGGTTATCTGCCGCAGGGGTGGCTCGAATTTTCTCGCAAGCGGTGTGTTGTCGAGGTTTATAATCCTGGGCAGCTTTTTGAACATGTGCTCTTTTAGCCTGTGAACGCCGGTGTTGGAGATGGAGAGGAAATGGAGCTTCGATTGGGTTTTGAAGCTGATTGGGTCGAGCTTGGTAAGAGGGTTCCCCGTTAAAGTCAGGCGCTTTAGGTTAGGTAACCCCAAGAAAGTAGCCGAGTATATTTGGGTGATTTGATTGTTAGTTAGGATTAAGGTTTGTATTGAGTGGGAGATGAGGAAAGTCTGCAAGCGATCGAAGGTAATTAAGTTATTCATCAGGATTAGCTTGTCGAGTTTTGTGTTGGTTTTGAAAGTGTACGGATCCAGAGAGGTTATGTTGTTGTCGGACAAGTCGAGTACCTTCAGTTGTTTTAAACCTTTGAAAGCGTCCGCGCTGATGTTCCCGATGATGTTCTGGAAGAGGTAGACGCGTTTTACGTGTTTGTAATTGCTGTTGAAGAAAACGTGCTCCTCCAGAAAGCTGATTTGATTGTAAGCGAGGTTTAAAAATTCCACATCGCCTGTTTTGGGCAGCGGGATTTCGGTTAAATTCCTCGACATCTCTTCCACATTCCTGTAATCCGTTCCATCGTTCGTGAAAGCCCTAAAACACCGTAATTACCTTGAGTGCCGTTTGTAAATAACACCACACAAACGCGTGAACCTCGGTTGTCAACAAACACTTAAATCACAACACCTGCGCACACAGCTCAAATTAAATCAAATACCCTTCAGGTATATACTTCAGAAATATAATAAATAAATAAATGCGCGGAGTTGAATTCACGAAAACACAACCTTACTTTAAACAAATTTGGCGGCCATAACAATCATGTCACGGTTTTAATTAATGTAAACGAAACCATATTTAACTAGCGTGACGTTGTGTGATAATGTGTAAAAATATATTACTCACGTCGATGTGAACAGCACCAAACACACCGAATTCACTATTAGTTTATCCATTCCACGCGCTTTTATAATAATTTATTCCACTTGGCCGCATGGATTCAACACATCTATGCAAAGAAGACGATTAAGTTTTATCATAGTTTTACGTCACGGCAAGAAATTAAATGTTATTCAACAGCGGCAAATTTGAACGCCGAGCTGCGCCTAGATCGGACGAAACGCTGCGCGCTCTAAGCGCGCACTTATTCGTATTTTTGTTTTTCATTCATTAATTATTATTTTTTTAATGCCCTCCGTCCCGGGAGACGTTTTAATTAGTGGATGCGAGAGGCGCGGATGGGTTTTAAAGTCCACACTTTGTTTATTTGCGTGCGCGCTTTAATTGAATTAACGGGCGGAAAGTGCGCAATCATGCCCTTATTTCGTCGCAAATTAATTGATTTCGATTAGCATTTTAATTACCCTTAATAGAATTTCGATTTTTTCCAATGGAGCTGAGTAATTGATTGCATTTTACGTGTCGCGCAATCTTTACTTAATTCAATGTTTTAATAATATTTTTTTTATTTACAATTAACGTTTGTGTAATAATTTTTATACATAGTAACGTTAATTTATCTTTAATTAATTCAGTAGAGTATTTTCACAAATATAAATGTATGTTTAGTTTTTACAAGACGAACATTATTGATAAAAATGTTAATTTATTATACTTCCTAAAATATAAATGTAACTTTCGTCATCAGTCTTGGTTATGAAATGAAATTCATAATCAGAGTTAATAACGAAAGTAACATTTACACTATAGAAAATCGCTAAATTGAAAGTCGCCAGGAAAATAACTAAAAATATTTTGGTGGAAAATGAAATTAGTTTACAATAAGATAACAAACATAGATTATGTATATCACACAAAAATTAATTAATTGTTAAATGGCTATCGACCAGAGGTCTTTCTGCCAAATGAAATTATTTTACCTATTTCACTAATAATATTCATAAAAAATTGCGATGGATCCGGTGAATTCGTTCAAATAAGTTGAAATGAAGATTTAATAGTACATGAAAAAAATATTAATTCAAAAAATGGATTGTTGTATTTTAAAGTTAAAGCCAAGTATTTAGAAGAATGTTACAATATAATATTTGTATATTATATAAGAATATATATTTCTTACTTTCTTACAAATGTTTTCCTCACTATTTTTCGATTTTTGGATATTTTCGTGGCGAAAAATGTATTGAATATAAAATATGTTGACGTTTTATTTGACACAAAAATAATTCTTTATTTCTTAAAAAAATCATCAGGTAGACGACATTATTCCGGTTATAATATAAAAATTGAAGGTTATGCAATGATAAATGATTTATTCATGGCGATAGCCGTGCAAAAATTAAATATTATGTAATATAATATAATACATGTGATATACAAACTTCAAAATATCAAACAATTAAATTCAATTATTTAAATAAAAATACTTGTCCTTTCTCCTACTTATTTTTTTATTTTACTAGATATATTTCGGAAACTATGTTTCCATCTTCAGTAGTAGGAGAAAGGACAAGTATTTTTATTTAAATAATTAAAGTCTCCACGACCAACAACCAACATAAAGAAGATTAATTAAATTCAACTTAAAAAATTAAAGCTCAATTTAATATAACTGTATATTTTCGAGTTTACGTGAAGTGATTGATCACAAAATAGGAAGACTGTTATTCCTTGCTTTACTTTTTATTTTTATGTTAGATGTACATTTCGAGACATAAAAATAAAAAGTGAAGTAAGGAATAACAGTCTTTCTATTTTCTGATCAATCACTTCACGTAAACTCGAAAATATACAGTTATATTATATTGAGCTTTAATTTTTTAAGTTAAATTTAATCATTTTAATATACATTACAAATCACTTTAAAATATTCTATTTAAATAAGTCGAACCAAGGTTTACTGTTTAACATATTTCCGATATCCATAATTCTAGAAAGCGAATTAATTTGGCTAGAATTAGGTTTATAAGCATGTAAGTAAAATATGGAGGTCGATCGAGTTTTCGATTGGGCTCATGAAGATTTACATATTCCAGCAAATAGGGAGAGATCAACATGCCGTTCACTAATCGGTGAAAGAATAGGTCATCAGCAATCTCACGATGTTCCTTTAAACTGTGAAGATTTAATTCTGATAGATTTTGTTGATATTCATTAGGAATGTGCTGTTTTCCAAGCTTGAACTCCATGCGTCTGAGAAACTTATTCTGCACAGCTTCAATAGTGGCAATATCCACTTCCAATTTATTATGCTTTCAAGATCTTATTACTAACTCAATGGAAAATACGTGTTCAGTTGACACACTATGGACATTTCTAAAGCCTTTGATAAAGTATCATACGATATTTTAATATAAAAAATAATTGCATTAATTAAAAATGATTTGAAAATAATTAATAAATTATTTCCACATTTAGCTCTGTGACTATTGACTTACCTACGTAAGTACGTTAAACAAATGCACATTAAAACAACTACTTCCCGGGAAAATACCCACGCCGGACATTGAATTACATAATGTACACCTGCTGTTGCACATCAATAAAATATTGCATAATGCAACAAATTTTGATCCGAGAAAAATTTAATGTAAAAACAACAAAAGGAACGTTACATGTGCATTTGTTTAACGTACTTACGTAGGTAAGTCAATAGTCACAGAGCTAAATGTGGAAATAATTTATTAATTATTTTCAAATCATTTTTATTTAATATATTTAAATAACTGTGACCAAGTGAATGAATACTGTTTTCTATTTATAAAAATAATTGCATTGAGATTAAACCAATCCATCATTTCATGGTTTCGGAGCTTTTTAGAAGGCCGTTCACAATGTGTGAAAATTAAGAACCATATATCTGATGCCTTCTGTGTTCCTTCTGGAGTACCTCAGGGATCACACTGTAGTCCTTTATTATTCCTTATTTTTATTAACGACATCGCGTTGTCAATTAAAAACTCACATTTTTTGCTGTTTGCCGATGATCTAAAGTTGTTTAGAGAAATACGCTGTATTGATGATTGTCTTCTACTTAAAAATAATCTTTCCTCTGTAGCTGACTGGTGCTTTACAAACAGCCTTAGTTTTAATACTGATAAATGTAAATATATAACTTCAATTTTAATAAATGAAACACTTTTTTACTTTGTTTGTATAACTCGGATTGATTTTATTGTTGACTATAGTTTCGACAACTTTAACGTGTCATTATCAAAACAAAAGTAAAAAAAATACTTTTTGTTTATTTAAATAACCCCACAGTCAATAATCCGCTGGCTTAAGATCAGGCGATCTTGGTAGCGAGGACTTTATAAAATGTTTGCTTTTACACAATCTTGAAAAATATCAGTTAATAATTCTTTAACAGGGCTGAATGTGTGCGGGAGTGCTGCATAAAAATCATGTTTTCAGTTCCGTCTTGCTTGTTTTATCCTTTATTTGCAGCTATCGTTCAGTTACAGTTACAGATTCGGCCTCTCCATATATATATATATATATATATAAACTAATAATGAAATTAGCTGTGAAACAATACTAAACGGTGACTTTATTGTCACGAAGACCTGCCTAACTATTACATGTGGATCTTCTGTTGACCATATTCGACAGTTTTAAGTATGGACTCTCTATTAAGAGAAAAATAGGCCTCGTCTATCCATAAAATAACAACTATTCTGTTTTACAGTGAAATCACATTATTGAAGCAACTAGAATTCATTTATTTTTGCAGCTAAATCAATTTTTTATTGTAATAAAAAAAGTTATAGTATGTCCCTTACTTTATAATGACCTCATATTTCAAATATATGTAAAAATATGTTTAATATATGTAATTAATAGAACTAACCCCATTCTTCAAGCTGTCTAACGATCATTACAAACTTCTTTCGACTCGGTACACGCCTGGTACTCAAAATGGCGCATTAAAATTAATCCAAACTCGTTATCCCACTCCACAAAATTACACCACAGTCCCACACAATTTCCATTAATAATACCCTAGTCACTCCTTCCAACACCTGCAAATACCTAGGCATCCCATTCGACTCAAAACTCTCCTTCAAACCACATATCTTTTCATCTAAAATCAAAATTCAGTACAGGGCCCGGCATTTCAGATCTCGTGCGTACAAATAAGTATATCTATTAAAACCGCTACTCATATATACAAATCTAAACTCATTCCTTCCACTATTTATTACACCCAAATCGCCGAAAGATCCTCCCTAAGAATACTTACCAAACTCAGGTATCCCAACAACCCACTCCACAATCCTTTCAATGAATACCTCTACGAATAAAACGTACGGATACTTCGTAAATATATTCAGATTGTAACTATAAGGCGTTATAGTATCAGAAAATCACTCGAATTTCAATGATTTCTCCTGTATATAATACTACTCCTTCTTGACAAAATATTTAATTACAATATTCTCGAATAAAACAAAATTGCTGCATCATGCACAATTGTAATTGATATGCAGCAGCAAGTAATTATAATGCAAGTAACTATTATGTAATTCTATGTCTGGCGGGGTATTTGTCCGAGAAGTAGTTGTTTTAATGTACATTTCAGAGCTAAAGGTGGAAATAATTTATTAATTATTTTCAAATTCTTTTCATTTAATTCTTTAATTTAAGTATGAAATAATTATATGGAATTCATTTCAGAAAAACAGACTCGTAATAAGGAATATTTTTGAAGTATGTGGAATATCATATAACCCTTTCTATTCTACATATAGATGGAACTAGTTACAAGTTTTGTACTGTGGTCGAATAACAATTGCTTCAATTGCTTTGTTTTCAAAGAATGTTTTAACTAAATCTTCAATCCATTCATCATCATCATTTGATGCATTATTTTTCACATCTTTTTTGGCAAACACAATACAATATCCACATATAACATAAATATATATTGCAATGATCTACCAATTGGCCATCGAAAAATGGTTTTTTCTGAGTGAATTTTATATTTTTGTCCTTGTAAAAATATACGCATAAAATGTGATGATTGTTAACCGTCTATGTCAAAAGTCTCTGTCAGATATGGCATAATATTTTCTGATATATATCCGTTAATTAAGAAATCTAACTAATATGTAGTATAAAAATAATTAAAATGTCACGTCAAAACAGTTGCCATATTTCAATATTGAATACGCAAATTCATCCAGTATAAAAAATATAATTTCGATAAAGGAATTTTTAGGATATTTATAAATGTTAGTATAAGGTAAGAAGTTACAAAATTAGTTCTATTTATCTAGAAATATGTTGCTTCAATTTTTGATATATTTAAAAATTGTTCATAACTGGGGCATTTTTTTTCTAAAAGCACGAAAATATAAAAATTGATTTTAAAACAAACAATTTTATCGAAAAATAATATTAAAAAAAAAACAATAACGATAAAACAGTAAAGAGTCAGCTCTCAGGTGTACATCAGCTGAATTTTCTGCCCCAAGATCTACATTGTATAAACTAAATACATTTCGATAACTGTGCTTTCCAATTAATAATCGTGTAATGTTAAATGTATTATTACAGTTGATGTTATTACATGCGCTTTAACTGAATGTAATTGACCTGCGTAAACATTCATATCGAATGACAGCTATCAATAAGAGGTACATAAATCAATTGTCACATGCCCGTCAGGACTGAAGTCCACTGTATTGTTAAAATATTCGAAACATTTAATTTCTAAAAAGTTTTTATAAAGGTATGAACAATTGGAATGGCATAATATTAATTTTCTTTGCATATAAAAACACAGTTTAAATTGAATAACTTTAAACTATCGACTAGTTTCGTTTTATTAGATCATTTTAAAGAGAATTTAAAATGTAATTTATTTAGATAAAACAATAATAATATATATTTTTTTTAATATTTTTTTGTCTGCCTCTATAAATTTTGTAGTTAAAGTGATTTAAAATACTAGGTGTAGTAATAAACGAAACGTTTAATTTCTAAAAAGTGTCTACAAAGGTATGAACAATTGAAATTGTATAATATTAATTTTTTTGCATATAAAAATACAGTTTAAATTGAATAACTTTAAATTATCGACTAGTTTCGTTTTATTAGATCATTTTAAAGAGAATTTAAAATGTAATTTATTTAGATAAAACAATAATAAAATATATTTTTTTTTATATTTTTTTGTCTGTCTCTATAAATTTTGTAGCTGAAGTGATTTAAAATATTAAGTGTAGTAATAACGCTGTGTGTAGTGTCAAAGCTTGTGTCGTATAATAATAATAATACTATATCTTTATTCCACACAAGTAATATAAATATTTACAGTATAAGATTTTGATGTTATATATAAAACATGATTATCTTGTGTTGGAATAGCTATCAACCAGAGTGTATCGTATATTTTTGCAAAATTTGTAAATATTTAAATATTAATTATGACGTAATTTCAATGTTATCATACGAAAAAGAAATAAAAATTGATAAAACAATAAGTGTAATGCGTTTTAAAACGGAACGTATGATATTATTTCGAGTAATTATTTAATTTAGTGATTTTTCATATTTGATATTACTTAGCAAAGGTCAGAGAACATTTTAAATTAGCAAATGTTGTGAATAATATTTAAAGGAGTCAATTGCCGATTTATCTGCAGAATATAATTATGTACATATATATACACATTTGAATAAAGATGTTTAGTTCGCTACCTAAAAGAAATTGAATTTAAAAATTAATTAAAAGAATAAAAAAGAAAATAATTACTTAATCACTTTCTTTCCATTCACTATGCAATGAAGTACTTAAAAGTAAGTATACAAAATACAAACATATTTAACATATTTACTTTTGTTTGTTTGAAATTTTCTTGATTTAAAAAAAACGTTGCTTTTTCAGCTTGGCTGAGATGTAACAGCATCTATTGTATAATTCATTGTTTGGCGTGGATATTTGCCCGGAAAGTAGTTGTTTCAATAGATACTTGTATTTTAGTATACTTACTTTGTAAGTACTTAATTGCATAGTTAATGGAAAGAAAGTGATTAAGTAATTATTTTCTTTTTTATTCTTTTAATTTATTTTTAAATTCAATTTCTTTTAGATAGCGAACTAAACATCTTTATTGAAATGTGTATATATATGTACATAATTATATTCTGTAGATAAATCGGCAATTGACTCTTTTAAATATTATTCACAGCATTTGGTTAATTTAAAATGTTCTTTGACCTTTGTTAAGTAATATCAAATATGAAAAATCACTAAATTAAATAATTACTCGAATTAATATCATTATTAAATAATTTATTATTATATTATTTAAATAATTTATTATTTCATTAATTACTTTTTTATTGTTTTAATTTAATTAAATTGCAATGTGAAACATTACCACCATCTTTATAAATTAATTTTAAAAATGTATTCATTTTATTATTAATTTCATTTATTTGTATATTTTGATAAAAATACAAAATCCAGACGAAAAGACCATTACTTGATAGCTAGTTGGCAGACCATTACAATATATATTATAATACTTTATGTTACATGTTGATATTGTATTGTTTGTTAATAAAGATCGTATATTATATTTTTTTATTTTTCATTTAAAGCGTTTAAATCGTTGACCACCTGCAAATATGAAATTCTTTTGTAACATTTATTAATATTTAAATATTAATTCGACGTAGATTTAAATGAACGAAAAAAATCTATTAAAAAACGATAATAACCAAATTAAGTAATCTATAAGAACTTACAATCTTCAACCTGCGGACATCATGAAATAAAAAGAGATTGAAAGCGCTCCTTCCCCACGTTGTTGGTGGTCTAATATAATCGTCAGATTGCAGATGATCTTAGGTGCGGTTCGCGTCCGCTGTTATTTGGGCAATATAATTAGCCCGGCGAACAGAAATAAAGGAACAAGAAATCGCCACGGCATACATTATAGTCAACAAAGGCCGTGGAGGATTTTTTAATATACATGCAAAGCATACACCCATACATCATGACAGACAGACGTTAATTTGTAGTAGCCGGTCGGATAAACAGCGATTATTTTATGAGTGTGTAATGGTTTTTTTCTTCTTCTCGAGTTTTCTTCCTCGATAATTACACGCCTGTGTAATTTTTCGACTGCCTTAGGTTGGAAATTGTTTTACGTGCAGACCCGATGGATTTACATAATGTAATAATCAATGATGTGATTATGGTTTCTGAGGGAGTTAAAAGGGAATTAAGGAATATCTGATTTTAATAATTTCATGGTTTTATAATAATAATAAAAAATCAGATCTTTGCACAGAACAACAATGTGTAACAAAACAGTAAGGATGTGGAGAATAATTATATTCCACTATTCAATGGTGACGATTTTATTTCATTGAACTACAGACGAAAAAAAAAAAAATATAATCATATTTTCTGAATGATTGAACGTAGACCTATCTTAATAATTAATTCTTTCTATATGAGTGGGAACAATCAATCCCTCCACTGCGACGAGACGGTATATTGTAGCTATCTTAGGTTCTATAAAATCCATATCATCAATGAAATAATTAATGGTAAAACATATTTAATTAATACACTTTGATTAAAATACTGTACACTCGAAGAACAATTGGGGATATTCTGTAAGGGAAATGTCAAGTTTAACGTCTAATAATAATAATAATAAATCGTTTATTGACCAATTAGACATAAATATACATGCTGCAAGATATACGGTATAAAAATATACAATAATATAGTCTAATGTGGTCAAATGGACCTAAATCAGTTCCATTAATTCCAATTACTTGGAAATTAATAGAACTGTTCTACCTTTAGGCCAAAATTAAGAAATAAATTGTCGGTACAACATACATACAACCGTTGCCGCGTTGCGAACAATATTATGGTGGGGCAAACAACAGATAAAACCGAGAAAAAAAAAACTGATAAAGTCAAAGTATTAATTAATATAATAAATTTAGGGCGTTAGTGGTTGGTAGAAAAAGCACGAAGATGCTTAGCAAACAATTTGCGAAAAGCCATGACACTACTCTCCTTACACGCGTGAGGTACTTTATTATACACTTTAGAGACCTGGATCGAAAATGCTCTTTCCGCAAAAGTTGATTTGTATTGAGGTGGTGTTAGCAGGCCTCTAAAGCGCAAATTTAGAGTATGCACATCAGAACGAAACTTGATTTTTTCGTACAGATAAGGAGGTGTTTTACAGAGCAGTAATTTATGACAAAACACCGCGAAGTGGAGTAGACGCCGATCACTCATATTAAGCCATTTAATTTCAATTAGTTTATGACTTATATGTTGGTATTTCCGGATGCCAAAAATTAGCCTCAAACAAGAGTTCTGTACTAGCTGAATTTTATTAATTGTCTTCTTGTCCAAACACGAATTGAATACAACATCGCAATAGTTGAAGTGCGATAACACAAGTGATTCACATAATATAGTCTTAAGTTTCTGAGATAAACAGTGACGGTTCAAGAATATAAGTCTAAGATTAGCATAAGCTCTATTAATGCACATGGAAATATGGTTATAGAATCGAAGGTCAGAATCTATTTGAAGCCCTAGGGTTTTGACACATGTTTTTATTACAACACTATTAGATCTATCATTGTTCATTGATAATGAGATTTGAGGTAGTATTCTCTCTCGTATTTTTTTGCTACCAAAAAGTATTGCTTCAGTTTTGGAATTATTAATTAATAGTCCATGGTCACTGCATTTGGCTAAGATATTGGAAAGATCAAGGTTAATTTTGTTACAAACTGAATTTACACCCTTCTCCGCAAATGTGTATAACAGTTGGGTATCGTCTGCAAAGAGGTGAATATTATTTATATTGATACTAGAAAATATTTGTGAGGTATAAATGGAAAACAACAATGGGCCCAAAACTGATCCCTGAGGGACACCCCTATTTACTTCAACTTCCTCAGACATAATATTATTTCACCATTTGCGCTCGATTGTTCAGGTAGTTTTTAAAGAAGTTAATAGAAATATTGTCAAATCCAATAAAGGACAAAATAGATATTAATGTGTTGTAATTCAACGTATCGAATGCCTTCGAAAAATCTAATAGTATCAGCAATGATAAAAGACCTTTGTCCTGCGAAAGAATTATTTTATCAGTAATGTCTGTGAGGCTAGTGGCACAGCTATAGTTCTTACGAAAACCTGACTGAGTCATAGGTAGGATGGAGTTTTCAGACAAGTAGCGTTTTATTTGCGGTTCAATTGCTTTTTCCATTACTTTGGAAAGGGTACAAATTAGGCTAATGGGTCGAAGATCACTCGGATCAGAGATGGTAGTTTTTTTAGGTAATGGCACAATGTAGGATTTTTTCCAGCCCGAGGGGAAAAATCCCTGGACGAGACACATATTAATAATGTGCGTAATGTACGGAGTAATATAAGGACAACACAATTTAAGCATTTTCGCACTAATTCCATCAGAACCTGGTGAGGATTCAGATAGATTATCTATGATCTTCGTTATTTCCGACTCACCCACCTCTGCAAATGAGAATTTTTCCAATAAAGGGTTAAAAGAATTCGAATTATAATATTGATCCAGATCTTTGTTCACAGAAGTAGATGGGATAGAGTTTATGAAATAATTATTGACTACATTTACATCGAATATACTACTGACTTTATTATCATTTTTATGACAACTCTGTATATTCAGCAGTCTCAGTTCTTTCCATAACACTTTCGGGTTATTTGATTTGAGATGAAATTCAAAGTAAGCCTTTTTTTCATTATTAATACTTGACGTAGTCAGATTACGCAATGATTTATAATAATCCCAGTGGCTTTGATTTTTTGTTTTCTTGAATTTATTCAACGCCTTGTTACGAAGGTTAATTAATTTCCTAATATTATCAGTAAGCCATGGAGATTTTTTTTTTGTAAATGTGGATGTTTTAATGGGTGCGTGGAGATCAAATAGGTCTAATAATATTAAAGTAAAGTATTCAACTTTCTCATCAATGCTATTTAAATAATAAATAAAATCCAAGTTGCAATAATTTAGGTCGTTATTAAGATTATTAATATTAATGTCTCTGAAAGGTCTGTACGATATAGTTACCGGATTCAATTTTGGCTTGACAAGTCTAAAATCGCATGATATTATATTATGGTCAGAAGAGTCATGTAAACTTTGATTGTAAGTATTTAAAGATTGCTTGCTGTTAGTTATAATAAGGTCAATAAGTGATGAAGAGTTTCGTGTCACCCTGGTAGGTTTTGTAATAATTTGTTTAAATGAAATTGTTGATATAAATAAGTCAAACAAACGTACAGAATTGCTATTTATATCCAAGACATTAATATTAAAATCACCGATGCAAAATATTTCCTCAGTACTTGGAATTAAATTACTAATAGGCACTTCGATACCGGTCAAGAAGTTATCCACATTAAAAGAGGGAGGTCTGTAAACTACTCCCACACCATAGCTCATTTTGTGCAATGAAAACGTGAACCACATTTGCTCGATTGAGTGATCGCAGTCGATTAGTTTGAACGTAATATGTTTCTTAATATAAACAGCTACTCCACCGCCTCTCGATAGTCTGTCCCTCCTTATCAGCTTGTAGCCCTCGATGTAACATTGATCATTGGATATATTGTTGTGTAACCAAGTTTCATAAAGTCCAATAATGTCATAACTCTCCGAAACTATTTGCTCTTTTAATATGTTAAAGTTTGCAAGAAGAGATCTACAATTAATTCCAGCAATTTTGAATTTTCCCATTCAACCTATTGAGAACCATATACTAACTTTTCCTAAATATATTAATTAATTTTGCCACAAAGGTTATGTGTTCAGCCTTAAAATTGATATTGAAAACGATGTAAATATGTTATATATATATATTAATTTGTATGTTGTTGGTTCCAGCTTTAATATGCTCCAATCCGTTTCAATAAATAAGCATTGATAAAGAGGCAAAAATAATATTAATTGAATAAGTAATAATGCAAAACATAAGTAAAATGAAAGAGAGAAAAAGAAAACGCAATATTGTAAATGATAAATAAAAGTAATACTGCAAGTAAGATAGAAGCTTAAATTAACCGAATTGATTTTACTACATATTTTGTTATCTACAAAAAAAATCTTAAAATAAATTAATAGAAATATTCACTTAATTATACAAGTAACTTAGAACATCAATTGCGAAATCAAACGTAGCATGCATGAAAATGATAAATTAAATTTAAATATTGAAGAAGAAACATGCATGAAAATATTAAACCATAATTGTAAATCATTGATAAAACATGCATGATAGTGAATTCTAAATGTCGATTTCAGAAAATATCTTCTTAATTAACTCCTTTCCATTACTGTCTGCATACTTGCCAAATATGTTACCATGAGCCGACCAAGCGTTGGAAAATCCCAGCTTATCCTGCGCCAATTTTAATAACTTGTATCGTGGTGGGCATAGATCGTCACATATTATGATGCCAGATTTTTTAATAATCTACGCTGTTTCAGTATTTGTTTAACACAATCAGTTGACTGCGTTTCCACAATGACGACCGGTGGTTTATCTGAATTTGTTTTCGATTTTTTCAATCTGTAGCATTTTCTAATGTCCATATTATTTATTTTTAATTTATTATTGATTAGATCATTAATTGAGTTACTTAAGTTTTCGTTAGATTCTTCTTTTAAGCCAATTATTCGTACATTATTTTGGCGAGTTTGTTGCTCCAGCTGATCAATGCGTTTTTCTAGTAAAAGGTTTTTTGCATCTAAAGATGATATCTGGGCGTTTAATTTATCAAATTGACCTGTGAGTTCAATTTTCACCTTGGCTACAATTTTATCTGTTAGCGTAGAAATGATTTCGTCGTCTCGAAATATATCCATGACTGCCTCCTTTATTATAGCGATAATGTCAGTTTTTTGTTCTCTGGTGAACGGCATAGTTCTAATTTCGAAAATTAATGTGGGTGAATACTCACAGATTCCGTAGATAATAGTAATACTAATTTTTTCGCCACTTTACTCAATAAAGAATAATATTTTGAGGAGCACAAAGCAAGCGTACACTCACTCACTCACGAACCATCACGTCTACGTAATTTTGTAACATCACAATATGAGAACTTTTTTTAAAAAATATGTATTCATAGAATGTGAATTCAATTAATAACGTACTCGTTGAACTTAACATTTCCCGCACGAAATGGCCCAGAATATCAAACATAAAGATAACCAAACGTTCACCCAAACAATCCCCTTCATAACATTTCCAACCCTCACATATCGTAAATAGAGCGACTTTGAAGTTAAGGGTGCGGTTTAGAAGAAAGATATAGCTATACAAATATGGGCAATCACTAATTTGAGTTAGATTGTTGTTTTGATCAATGAACAATATTGTATTATACATTAAAATAACCTTAAAATAAGCAGGAATTTCATCAGATAAATTAAAAATTATTTTAATGTTTAGTTTCTGTGAAAAATAATTATGAAAAACAATGAAAATTGATCAAATTTATAGCAAATTTTAAATTAAATTTTTGCTAATAAAAACTTGTGCAATGAAAATTTAAAGGATTTCACTAAATTTTGCATTCAAATAACTTAACAGACATGACCTATTAATTTCATTATATCTTACAATTTTCTTTTCTAACTTAAACTAGTAAATTGACGTAATACACGAAAATTAACAATTTATTTTTTTATTTAGACTGATACTTTATGCTTGGTAGATAAAAAATGTAAATACACATTCATATTATGAAATCCAAAAGAATAGCTCTATTTTCAAACGATTATTTCCATTTTACTATATAGCTATCTCTTTCCACTAAACCGCAACCTTAACTTCAATTATAACGGCGAACTTCTAATAAAATTATACCCGTCCTTTGGTAAAAACATGACTTTCTGCCAAAAAAATAAAAGAACATTTTTAAATTAATAAATTGTAATATGAAACCAACAGAAACTAATCACCCGATATCGTCTATGAGACAACATCTGTTGTCATAGTAAACATTAAATAATTAAATAACGACAGGAGTTAAATCATAGGTGATTTAATTGATAAATTAAAAAGGGATTGATCGAATTTTATTGATCATTGCCAGACATTTTCCTTCTTTAAATTCATTGTAATTTAAATAACTGCAAATGTGTGAATCATCTTTGTTTCGTTTTATTTAAGATAAATTAAATGTAGAATATCTTTATTAAAATCAGTTTTTAAAATTTACGACTGTATATCCCAAGATGAACATCATTAGAGGCAGGGGGAAGCGACAAAGTGATAAAGTGTCGGCCGTAAAATATTTGGTGTTAACAATCTGTTAAGATTTCTGGCAAACCACCCATATGATAGAAAACGTGTCGCAGCTGCGGAATCCACAAGGGCCTCCTAATCTACAGCTGTACTGACACACTGGTTGGTGGTCGGCGAGAGTTAATTAAGAACACCCTAATTGGCAACTTCCCGTCGAGTGTCGCATCTTTAACAATGGACCTGTATTGAGCGCACGAATTAGTCACTTTGGACAATCAGGGACAGCCGGGAAGTGGAGGAGGGGGAAGACCTTCACGGTCACTTCTAGTAATTTAACCTAAATTCGTTAGAATTATGAAAATTTAAAATATCTTTTTAATAAATAATTTTTCTTGTTAAAATTTAAACATGAAGTAATTATAATAGAAAAAAAAAAGGATTTATTCATTTGTCACAATTATTTAAATAAATTAATTAAAAATCATTTGAAAATAATGTTATAATAGAGTAATTATTTAATTAAATTAAATAAAAAGAATTTGATAATAATTAAATAGAAAACAGTATTCATTCACTTGGTCACAGTTATTTAAATATATTAAATAAAAATGATTTGAAAATAATGTGGAAATAATTTATTAATTATTTTCAAATCATTTTTATTTAATATATTGATAATAATTAATAAATTATTTCCTCTTTAGCTACTATGACAATAATTTAATTTAACAATTTTGTAATTATTTAAGGCAAAGCTGTACTGACGAGGAATAAAATCTCGAAACACTTGTCTGCAGATGACCTTATTTTCGATTTTTTGTTGTTTGCAATAAATATTTTCGAATTCAAGAAATGTTACATTGTACAATGTTATGCAAAAGCAAGTGTTCATTATTATATATTCGTTTAAAGTAGTTACGTAACGTAAGTTAAAATGTCAATGTAGCTAAAGAGAGAAAAATTTATTAATTATTATCAAATTCTTTTTATTTAATTTAATAAAATAAAAAAAAATAATTAATTTACTAATTTTCATATTTCTCCTTATTTAATTTTATTATTTTTTCTTTAGTTATTACAATCGCTGCGTAAGTCAGTGACGTAACGTACGCATTTAAAAGCAAAATCTATTGAAACAATTACTTGACACTAAATTTTTGAAATTTAGCATTGAAAATACAAACACGTAAGTGAATTTTGGAATTCGAAAATTTCATGATATGATTTATAGAAATTCTTTTATAATGAAACGTTCCAACATTCATCTAGCGTATGGATAACTAGTGTATTATTTATTTGTAGAAATGTTCAATTTACAACATTGAGGTATAACTTAAATTTAATTTAATATAAAGTGAAAAAAAAAAAAAAAACATCTCTGATGGGATTTGAACCCTCGATTGAATATAAGTGGATTTGAAGCACTGTATTGAGATTTGATATCACAGGTCTCTGTGGTGTTGTTGGTACCGGCAAACGGGGGACGTGGGTTCAAATCCCGTCAGAGATGTTTAAATTTAAATTATACCTCAATGTTGTACATTGATAACTTCTACAATTTATTGATATAAATATAATTTAAGAAGGAATAACAATTTCATTTAATTCATGATATATTGAGATTTTCTTCAGAGTCTTGGGGGATAATTCTCTCTCTTTCTCACTTATTTTTATTTTTATTTAAATATGTCATTCTTTATATTTTTATATACGTGTTATTTAATAGCACATTATATTAAGTTTGTACTTATTGCTCTGTAATTGGGTTTTTTGCCTGTTGGGTAATAAAGTTTATTATTATTATTACTTTTTGAGTATTTTTTTGTTTCATTTTCCATCAAAATTGCTTTTTTTTCTTCGGCTTGTAGATCAATAGAAATCACTTCTGCAAAGCCATTTCGGAAATTGTTCCATAAGTTTAATACACTCTATTTTTTTATCTAATCTCAATCTCCTCTCAACTGTCGCCATTCGTTTCGTTATTTTTAATATTCAATTTTAATTACCTATTCATAAATCTGGCGACAGAAATTCAATATAAAATTATTGACCTATGGCTATGATCTCCAACCTGTCAAAGTGAATATCGAATTTATGTTTCGTGATCGTATTCGTGGCTTGATCAATTAGCACGTGGTAGAAAACGTTCTATTCTTACTATATACACAACAGTCATCGAATCGTCTCGATCAGGGGGGTGACACGCTTATGGGACTTTGCTTTTTTGGAAACAGTTAAGGGAGCACGAGCTAGGCGGCACTGATGACGGGTTTTCTATGGAATCTGTGGCGTATGTAGGCACGTTTTATTCTATGAAACGCTATTTATTCCGTTTTCGGCCATTTTTACTTTTCCTTTGTTTGCTTTGAGAGTAGGCACGTTTTTTCTTAATTTTCACAATTTGTGAATAATAGGAAGTCGGTAAGCTGTTAATAAGTTCAGTAATTAGATTTACTATTAATTGATAGATTATTATATGTATTTGGTTAGTTATAGTTTGGTATATTTAAGTAATTTTAATAATCACTATTATTTACATATCTAGGTTAGCTTATCTTTTAATACGTGTTTTAAGTTTTTCACAATTTGTGAGTAATAGATTATTTGTAAGCTGTTTACAAGTTCTGTAATTAGATTTACTCTTATTTGATAGATTATTATAAGTATTAGGTTTAGTTAGGTGATTTTTAACAATCGTTAATACGTATAAGTAAGGTTAGTTTATCTTTTTTGTTATTGGTAATTATTGTATTCTGGTGATGTTTTTTGTGTTATTTTATGTTTATTGTTAATAAATAATTTTGATTTCCCACATTCTTTTTATGTCTTAATTTTATTTCTCCCTCTTTGTACTTATAATTAAAGAATAAATACAAAATAAAGGTAAGTATTGATTGGTATTAATAAATAAAGTTCATTAACAAAAAGAATTGATTGAAAATAAGGAATATATTCATTTGCGCACATACACACACACACCCACAGTATGTATGTGAGTTATTGTGTGTGTATGTATGCAATTGTGTGTATGCATGTGTTATCGCACACACTAACTTATGTCTATGTGTGAGTAAATTTCATATTACAGATTTCTGTTTTTTGACCAACACATCCACACACCTACACGAACACCAACATAATATATACGTTAGTGTTAATGCTAGTTCGGAAGCACAAGCCAGGTGGCGACCAAAAAGCGTTACATGGGATGTCGCTTCCTTAGTGTTCCGTGGTCTCGATCGCCAGATGCAAGCTGATGTCGCATTTACCTTTTTTTTTCTAGGAATGTTAACAGGTTTCATCATACTCCTCTTCACACTATCAAAGTCTAATTTCTCAACATCTTTGTGCAAGCTAATTCATCGTTATTTGGTTGAAAAACCCATGTTTGTAGAGTATGATGGATACAGATCTGATACGTTTCAGGCAACGTCTGGGGTTCCTCAAGGTTTAGTTCTAGGTCTCTTTAATATACCTATTAATGATATTTTAAACTTTCTTGATACAAATTGCTTTTTGTTTGCAGGTAATCTCAAATTTATAAAACCAGTTAAAACAATCGATGAATGTCGATCATTTCAAAACGACTTAAATCAAAAACATGCGTGGTGTTGCTCAAATAATTTGCCTCTTAATACTGATAAGTGTAAGAACATATCATTCTCATGCGTGGTGTTGCTCAAATAATTTACCTCTTAATACTGATAAGTGTAAGAACATATCATTCTCAAGAATGAAATCTTGTGTCATATTCGATTATTCAATAAATGGATCTATCATGTTGCAATTTAATAACGGATTTAAAGATCTAGGTATTTTATTTGATAACTGGGCCATTAAAGCAGATATAAATCATATTGTTTCATCTGCCAACCATTTTCTAGGTGTTATCTTCTGAAGTACAACTAAATGTAAGCATTCAGAAGCAATTCTCTAGGTTGAAATACAGCTGCTGTATGTGGAATTCTCACTACACATCATATTCTAATCAAATTGAAAATGTGCAAAGAAACTGCTTAAAAACATATATTTTAAAGAGACTGGTTCCTATCCCAATTATTCCATAACAAATGACAGACTTCTCGATAGATTTAGATTACATTCGCTGGAAGGTCGCCGTAGAGCTTATTTGATTACTACGTTATATAAAATATTTAACAATTTAATTGACTGTAGTTGATATACTTGCTCAATTAAATATTCTCAAGACAAATCATATTTTTCTAAGTTGAAATTAAAAAATCTAATACATTACTTAAATTAAGTTAAATTAAATATATTCTTTATATAATGACCTACTTTTACGCGATCACTCCCTTGATTTATTTTACATATTTGTACAAAAAAGATCTTAAGTTATATTCTTAACATGTTACATTATTATTATTGATGTGCAACAGTAGGTGTACATTATGTAATTAAATGTCCGGTGAGGGTATTGGCCCGGGAAGTAGTTGTTTTAATGTGCATTTGATTAACGTACTTACGTAGCGTAAGTCAAAAGTCACAGAGCTAAATGTGGAAATAATTTATTGATTATTTTCAAATAATTTTTATTTAATATATTACACGGCTCTTAGATCCATTGTTCACTTTTTACATTAATATAAGTTTTTACCGCTACACAGATATACAAATCTATATGCTGGCCCATATTAGATTATAGTCTTATCTTTAGTCAAATCGAACCATCTACTCTTTACCTTATACAAGTTGCCGAAAGATCCTCCCTACGTATCTTTACCAAACTTCGACATCCCAATAACCCCCTCCACAATCAATCCTTCGAACGAATACCTCTACCAATCCACCCAAGTCACACCCATAGCCCAACGTTTGGTAAGCCTTTCCCAAAAATTCGCAAACAACGCTTACAGCAAATCCCTTCTCAATAAATTCTGTATTCCTCGAAATCCAAACATCCTTCCCAAATATTCATCAATTCATCAGTACGAACCAAGACAGTTCAGCTAGCTAGCACAGATATTTCTAAATTCACATCACCATAAATTCATAACAGGGCAGAAAGACCCCAGGTCGATAGCCCAGAACAGACTAAAATCTTCATACAAACTTATAATTGTATATTATATAAAGTTATTGTCTGAATAAAGATGTATATACACTGCGACGCAAAATTCGAAATTTCGTTTAAAAAAATTAATTTTATTGTTTTTCCTGAATTGAACCTTCTTCTCTTTTACTATTTATCACAAAAACTGGAAATATGTATTAGTAGGCTAAAAACAAACCTTTTTATCTGTCAAACAGGTCTTTGTTTTCTTGTTAAAAAAGGCGAGTATCGTTTGATAATTACGTTCTTTGATTTCTGGAAGTTTATTTAGAAAATTGTAAAAACAAACAAAAATGAATCCCCCTGGACGAGTTTCAAGAAATCTTACACGTGAAGAATGTGCTGTTGTAGTGGCGCTGCAAAAAGAAAGGTTTACTGCAACTTACATTGCCCAACATTTGCATGTTGCTAATTCCACAATATCGCGAGTTCTTTCCCGCTTCAGAGAAACAGAACGTCACGAAAGAAGACGCGGCCAGGGTCGAAAAAGAATGACAACGCCGAGAGAAGACAGATTTATGCAACTTCAAAGTTTAAGGCAACGATTCCTAATGAGCACTTACCTGCAACAACAATTTGTTCTAACCTATGGTCGTCGACTAAGTCAGGATACGGCCAGAAGAAGACTTGCTGAAGTTGATCTTCGACTCTATCAAGCCGCTAAAGGTCCTTGGTTAACAAGAGAGCA
This sequence comes from Philonthus spinipes, assembly GCA_963082785.1. NCBI lineage: Eukaryota > Metazoa > Arthropoda > Insecta > Coleoptera > Staphylinidae > Philonthus > Philonthus spinipes. The sequence goes on from OY720314.1 coordinate 8,912,857, forward strand.
CCGACGAGAGCGCTTAAGGTTTGCACAGGAACATCTTAATTGGAACAATGCTGTTTGGGGCAGAGTAATGTTTAGTGACGAGTCCAGATTTTATCTGTATAGTGACGACCGTCGTAGAAGAGTATAGTCCTGGTGAAAGATACAGCCAGGCGTGCATACGAGGAACGGTGCAATATGGTGGAAGCTCTGTCTTGGTATAGGCAGGCATCACGTCGCAAGCAACAACAGCGTTGGTACACATTAATGGTGGTCGGTTAAATGCACATCGATACATCGAAGAGGTGCTTGAGCATCATGTTGTACCATTTGCCCCACTTATTAGGGATAATTTCCTTTTTATGCAAGATAACGACAGGCCGCATATCGCAGGAATTGTGAACCAGTACTTTGACCATGTGGGAATTGTTCGTATGAACTGGCCAGCACGAAGTCCCGACCTCAATCCCATAGAGCATCTGTGGGACATTGTAGGGCAGAAGATTAAAGACTTGCAGCAACCTCCTGCAAACCTTCCAGAGTTAAAACTCAGATTAACGCAAGTGTGGGAAGAAATTGAGCAGCAAGAAGTCAGAAGTTTTGATATACCACGAAGAATGCGAGCTGTCATCAATGCTCGAGGAGGCAATATGTATTATTGCAGTTTGTTGTTTATTTTCTTATTTTTTGTTCACAAATAAGCAAATTAGTTTTAATAAGTAGCTATTAGGAACCACTTCGGGAAAAAAATGAGAAATAGAATAAAAAACAATAAAATTATTTTTTTAAACGAAATTTCGAATTTTGCGTTAATTTTGCGGTACAGTGTATATATTTTACACTTAAAAATATAAGCCATGTCATTAATGATTGTAATGAAATTTTGGTTATGTATGATTTTTAAATAATTGGTCTTTTATTGTTGTATTTGTGTATTTTGTGTATTCCTTAATTTGACCTTAGCGCTGTTCGGTTATTAAACAAATAAATAAAATACATACTTCCCCACAACAATCCCGTGAATACAAGCCTGACTTTAAGCGCATATAATTTTTTATTCTTTACCGTTAAATTTTAATTTGTTTGTAAAAAATCCTATAAGTAAAAGAATTTTTTTACTTCAACCAGCACTCGTAAATCAATCGGAAACTCGCCGCGTGTGCAATCGGTAATTTATTTAATTAGCGATTAATTATCAATTATAATTTTGTGAAAGCGGCGTTTACTGGGATCAGGATTATCTCCGCAATGCGCTCGCATTAATCTGTTTCTCCTCCGATTTATCGTCATTATGCAAATCGGAATGGATTAACCGTATGTACTTACTGTATATACTTAAAAGGATGAAGTGTAGATTAATTCAGTTTGACAATTATAAACTGGTTTTGTGAAATTATAAGGACGGAAAAATGTGCAGTTGTAATATGTGAAAAGGCTTATTGTAATTATTGTGTTTCGGAATTGAATTATTCGTAAATTGAAAATAGTTTGTGTGTATATATTGTAAATAATAATCACAGGTTGAAATCCCTTCTTTCATTTGTGATCTCCAGTTATGCCTCTGTCTTCCACCCTATGTATATAACTAATCAATTGCCATAAATAGAAAACAGTATTCATTTACTTGGTCACAGTTATTTAAATATATTAAATAAAAATGATTTGAAAATAATTAATAAATTATTTTCAATTCAATTCTTTTCGTTTAATTTTATTCGGTTTTGATTTAAATTGAATTAATTTGGTTTAATTTAATTTAAATTGATTTAGTTTAATTTGATTTAATATAACTGATTGGCTGAAAGACCACTGGTCGATAGCCAGTTTCAGAGTTGGAATTATGCTGTGAACGTTAGTGTATTGTTAAATATTGTATTGTAACTGTATATTCCAATCTCAGAAATAAATATGTTTATGTATGTATAACTGATTTAATTTTGCTGATTGTATTTGAATTAATTTAATTGATTTATTTTAACATCTTTGAATTATGTAAGTCATAGCTGTACTGACGAGGGATAGATCCCGAAACACGTGTCTGCAGATGGCCTTATATTATGTAACGTTCCATTTGTTGTTTTTACATTAAATTTTTCTCGGATCAAAATTTGTTGCATTATGCAATATTTTATTGATGTGCAACAGCAGGTGTACATTATGTAATTCAATGTCCGGCGTGGGTATTTGCCCGGGAAGTAGTTGTTTTAATGTACATTTGTTTAACGTACTTACGTAGGTAAGTCAATAGTCACAGAGCTAAATGTGAAAATAATTTATTAATTATTTTCAAATCATTTTTATTTAATATAATCAATTGCTGTTTAATGATTTATGATTTATTTACAAAATCTACTACCCCTACCCTGTTAAGTAGAACATACAACTTAACAGGGTAGGGGTAGTAGATTTTGTAAATGCCTTTGTGATTAATGAAATAAATAATTAAACGAATAATAATATTCCGAGTTTACTGGAGCGTTAAATTCCTATTAAATTATTATTTTAAATATCTTGATTTGCAACCTCCTTTCAGCAGCACTTGAATAAATTGAATACCTTAAAGCTTTTATATTATTTTTTTATAATCTAAATAGACCCATGTATCTTGATTTATGTTAAAACCACCCTTAGAAGGAGTAAAAATAAAAATAAAGAAAACACTTATTTTAAAAGTATGTTTGTATAAGTGATTGAATAAGCCTTAATAAAATAAAAATAAACAACCCTATTAGATTGTATTGATTGCAATTCTTAACGCAAGCACTCGATAAAACGTAAAAAGAAGTTAAGAACACCCCATTCAACGCTGAATAATGCACACAATGCCTTAATAATCTCCAAATCCACAATATAAATCAGTAAAGCGGTAATCACAATATTGAAAGGTTTTCCTTTATTTTCTTTTTTTCTCTCTTTCTCTGTTAATATTATTATTTGTGTGGAGTACATTGAGCAAATAGGGGTGTCTGGACGGGGCGCGTGTGAACGGAACTCGCGTGCAGTTCACAAACGGGACACGTGCGAGCTCGTGTCGAGCTCGCGAATCCGTTCTCGCTTCCACATTTTTTTCCGTTTCATTTCGGTCCAGCTGCCGAAATCCACGGGGTAACAATGCCAAGGGGTTTCTAAATGAAATTTGCATCGCGGGCTGTTGTCTGTCTGTCTGGACGTGTGTGGAGGTTTTCAATGAATTTTGGAAAAGCGGAGATGATTGTTTTGAGTGGAGGGGGATTAGTCGTCGTTGGGTTAATTGTGGTATTATCGCGTTTGAAGTGAGGGTTTGTTTGTGTTGGTCAAAATGCAGATGTCTTTGGGTAAAGGTGGTGGAAATATGAGGGTATGCCATTGTTTGACTGGAAAAACCGTTAATTCAAATGAGAACACCTTTATATTACAGGATTTAATGCCAAAAATTGTTGTAATAAAATTTAATTCTAAATAATCGATACTTGAAGCTCTTACTTGATGAAGCTGTTTGGTTTACAATTAAATGAAATGAAAGTTTTTTTATGTCTCACAAAATTTATTGTAGGGACACTGCTACAATTGTTTCGCCAGCATAGTGGCATCATCATCATTCATTAATCATCTGCTTGATGATACCACTGTACTGGCGAAATAATTGTAGTGGTGTCTCTACAATAAATTTTGTGAGATTTAAAAAAAATGTTTTATTCACAAATAGTGTATTTTGGAGTTTCTTCAAGTAATAGCCTCAACCATCGATTATTTAGAATTAAATATTACAACATTTTTTAGCTATATAATAAAACAAAAATAAAACTATTGGTTTATTTACAAATCGTTAATTGTAATACTAATTATTAAATAAATATTAACAACTTTTGCTATCAAATACGAATAAGTGATTTCCTTCTCATTTTATAAATATGTATTTCCATTGTTTTTCCAATGATTATGTTTTTACAAGTTCATTCTGTATTTTGTGTACCACTATAATGTTGTTAAGTGTGATTAATTGTTGTAATATGTTTACTTTCTTGTTTTTTTTTTATTAGGAATGAATCTCATGAATAGACACGTTAGACATTCCTCAATCAAACCCCCCATTGAATCGCCAATCAAACACCGGCGCGTCGTAAAGACATCAACATTATCCCGGTCGGTTTCGAAGCCACACCTGAGAGTCGCAGTCGAGAGTTCGAGACTTAAGACCCACCTCCAGCGGCGGTATTTACGGGATGTAAACGAGGAGAGCACAATTGCTCGTAAACGGTAATAATAATAAACCTGGTTCGTGGTGTTGCGGAGCCGTGATTCGTGAGAAAGCTCACCTGCGGACCTGCAGACCTGCGGAGGTCCGTGGGAAACCTCCCGAGCACCTGCAATGATTCCGTGCGGTATTCGCTCGGAGACTAATTAAATTATTTTAATAATGCACCACTTCAAACGAATCTAAACGATATTCGGACAAAGTTTCGAGTGTTGCTTTTATTTGTTGCTACTATTATTGTTATTAGTACTTGGACGAGACTCAAAGGCGGATTTGTAAATACGTACAGTTGCCTTTGACGGACGCTTCGTGGTAATTTGATAATTACGGAACAATCCGTGTGGTTGTTGTGGTAAACCTTTGTTTGGCATTTTCCCAACGTTGTTTCTTTCTATTTTTTTTTTGCTCCTTCACTTTCAAAGGAATGAAACGTTGTATTACATTATAGATTTCTTTTATTCTACTTCTTTAAACCACAGCATACATTTCAATAAAAGAATGAATCAATTACATAACAATAATAATGTCTTTATTCAATATTAAGATAAATATTACAAATTAATATAAAATTACAAGAATAATCTTAACATAATCACTTTAATGCGCAAAACTGAAATCACCGATTTGTTAGTATTATTTGATAGACAAATAACTTTTACAAATCATATAAATAACATATGTTGTTCAGTGTTAGCTTTCGTATTGCGTACTTGTTACTATTTCAGTAATATAAATACGAAATATGATGGATATTATGATGTTACTATATTTCGCTTTAGTGCGTAGTTAACGTGAATAGCTTGTGTTATAGGTATCCAATATATACCAGCAATAATTTAATATTAGAACGTATACAAAAAAGATATTTTAAAAATCTTTTTTGTATACGTTCTAATTTATCATTTAAGCTGGACGAATATATCCTAATAGTGGTACTGATTATAATCAGTAGTATAATGATTATAATCATGCCGAGAATAAGGAATGATTTCGAATCATTGTCATATCGCAGAGAAATGTATAGTCCCATGTTTATGTTTACATTGTTGAATAACATGATTTATTATTCGGGTTTATTATTGCAAGTGAATATACATATTTCTATAGTCCTATGCCGCAATGCCAATTCATTTAACTTACCTGTTTCTAAAATGAACGTACAGTTCAAATCTCCTATTTTTCATATGAGCAGACACGCTAACAACTGGTGTGATGACATTTCTTTCTAAGTTTTTACTTTTGTTATTTAATCGAGAAATTAATTGAAAGCTGAAAACTTTATATTCTCGATCAGTTTGGCATTTAAAATGGGCTAACAAGCCGAAACTGGTCTATAAATCAATGTTATTAATTTTTGTTTTTATTTGTTTGAATTTATATATTCATATGTAGTAAGTATAATTTAGAAATTTAAATCGACTTGAATGAGAAGTTTCTTCAATATAGAAATTAGTTGAGATTGTAAAATAAGCATAATAGGATATTCAATAAAATGTCATGTTTTCTGAATAACAAATAAATATTGTTTTTGCATGAAGAGCATGCAATTGAATACAGGGAGAAATCAATCAGCTCGTCGGGCATACATTTTGTCGTAATTAAGCCATCTGGTTATGATTAATGAAGCACTCACCGAGTGCACTCGCATTAAAGTGATCAATTTGAATTTGGGTGGTCGCGAAGAGTGGCTGTTGTTGATATTCATCTTCCATTATTACCTCATAATTAGCATACGTGATACGACAATTACACACGAAATACAATCTTCGCCAACGGAACGCAAAAGAGATTGTTTATTAATGATATTCAATTTTGGCAATTATATTTGTGGAATTTATACTTTACAATAATAATTCTACTCCTTGTTTCCATATTTAAAACACAAGAATACAAAGATTTGATCCGTTGAAAATGGATGGAAATTTTGTTGTTGATAATTCTATCGATAACTTGACTGGGATGGAAATTTGGTTCTCTCGGCAACAAATACAGACCAATTAATTGTATTTTTTTTAACATAAATTCTCCCACATACAACATTGCTAAATGGTTAGTATAAGAATTAAGATCTTTTAAAATAAACAACGATTTTTCAATGAAAAATCTTTTAATTTAACAACAAAACTAAAAAATGAAAAAATTGAAGACGATTTCACGTTAATCTAATTTTATGTTGATCCACAATTCCGAAATATTCTCGCAAATTAAACAATTATCATTTTAGAAAATATTCTTAAAGACTACAATAAAACGGAAAATAAAATTAGTTTTTTATATTAAATATTAAAAATTGTTTAAAAAAAGTGGGCTTAGAATTATTTCGTACAAGAAGAAGAACATAATATTTAACAAATAAAAATAATCAATTAAGAGAAGCTCTACGTTATTTGCTAAATCAATGTTATATGTGAATTGTAGCCGCAAAATATCAAAAGTTTGGCCCTTCCATATTACTAATTCCTTCCATAAAAACGTTTTCAAATAAACTAATAAATTGGGCAGCCTCCATCGATCCCGATAGAGAACAGTTATATCGTGCATTATCAGGTCCTCCTTGATACTAAGTAGAATAAAGATGTAGATTATTAAAATTTACAAACATAGGGAGGTAGTCTCCGATGGTAATTCAACATATTATCACAGTGTAGGTACTTTCAACAACACTCCCGCATTTGGATTGCACAACCTTTCACATGTTTGTTGGTTTGAAAACCCGTCTCGTCGCAGCTATAAATATTTTGGGGTTTATTTTCCAGTGCCAGTCGTTCCATAGTGCTGTTTAACTTTATATGGAAATCTTCTAGCGCTTCAGGGCAACAAGCTTCTGCTATATTCTTAGGAAGGCTGTGTGCTTATTAGGTCTTCCCAATGAGCTTCGAAACCTGAAACCACATCCTTTCTAGGTAATCCGTTTTTAAATAGAGTATTTGTATTAAATATTGTCAAGAAGAAATCCCCAGTCGGCCAGTTTTACAATAGAATGTGCCAACAATCTATCTTCTATGTAACTCAGCACTGTAAGTCTTCCCATTTTTTTTGGCATTTAACATTTTTTAAAAGATTCAATAACGTTGTCCTGTTGAAGCCAAATTGTTGAGCACTTCTTTCCAGGCTATTAATTCGAACGGCGTCGATAATTTTTTGCATATTTTTTTCTTTATAGTACTATACCGCCTGGCAGGTTTGCATATTTATGACATGGCTACACGAAAAATGAACGGGAAAGCATCAAAAACTGTTAATCTTAACCAATAGGGTAACTTTCGACACCCTATTAATGTTACCACATAACTTCTTTTTTAATTATTATTATTTTATTAAGTTGAATATTAAAGTAAATGCATGATAAAATATTTAAATTAATAAAACTAATTAATGTTTTGCATTCACTTTTTAATTTTTACGGTGACTAGTCATTATCGAACCCAGGTGTTGTTGGCTGAAAAGTTAAAGTTAGTTATCAAAGTAATTAGTTTTATTAATTTAAATAGTTTTATCAAGTTGTTAATGACAGAAAATTAAAGATATAAAATTGACTGTTTAAAAAAATCTAGGCATTATCACTCCTTTTCTGACCACCCTGTAGGTCAGAAAAGGAGTGATAATCTTCGGGTAAAGTGGTTCATTGATTTCAATTTAAAGTAGAAAATTTAAGTAAAAAAATATTGTACGGTTCTTTATTAACACTCACGAGGCCTTTGATATAATAAATATGTAACTAAAAATCAGTAATATTTTTGAAATATTTTGATTAAAATTAGTTCTATTAACATCCAGCTAAACATTGCAAATGTTTATTTAATGATAAGATAATTATACATAAAATGTGGAAAACAAATTCTACTCACATATTTAGGTTATTAATGGCCTCATAAAGCTTATTGAAAAATTACCCATTTTTTGGTGTTTTATTTAATTTAATTTTTTATTTTTTAATTTAATTTTTTATTTGAAAAACATTTTTTTAGTTTTTTTTTCTACTTAATATTAATTAACGAACCACTTTAACTGAAGATTATCATACTTTTTCTGGCCACCCTATATAGAATAAAAGAAAATTTGAAGTTGCAAACTACACTGCGTCTATTATCTCTTCGCTCGAAAAAATACACTTTAAAATGAGTTGCGAGCATAGTTGAAAATATTTTTCTTTCGTTTTTTTTATACGCAAGACAATTTAATTTGTTCACGGAAGTAGTTTCAAAGATTTTATCGGTTGAAAATGGATGGAAATTTTGTTGTTGAAATTTGTATGGTTAACTTGACTGGGATGGAAATCTTCTATTTTGGTTCTGTCGACAACAAATACAGACCAATTGTTTTTAACATAAATTCTCCTACATACGAAATTGCTAAATGGTTAGTATAAGAATTAAAGTCTTTTAATTTTTTCAATGAAAAATATTTTAAATTAGGCTGAAAGACCTCCGGTCGATAGCCGATTCATCTACAGAATATAATTCTAATTTTTGTATATTATTGTACATACATATACACATTTGAATAAAGATGGTTAGTTAGTTAGTTAGTTATTTTAAATTAACAACAAAACTAAAAAATGTAAATATTGAAGACGATTTCACGTTAATCTAATTTTACGTTGATTCACAATTCCGAAATATTCTCGCAAATTAAACAATTATCATTTTAGAATATATTCTTAAAGACAACAATAAAACGGAAAATAAAATTAGTTTTTTATATTAAATTTACAAAATTAATAATGAATTGTAATACTTTTCAATTCAACAATCAATTTTACATAAAAATATGATACAGTAATTATCTTAAAGCGTCTTGATGAATTCATGAATTGTGATACTAAGATGGATATATTTTGAAGGGATGTTTGGATTTCGGGGAATACAGATTTTTATAAGAAGGGGTTGATTGTGGGGATTATTTGCATTTTTTTGGAACTGTTTGTTATACGTTGGGTTATAGGTGTAACTTTGGTGGTTTCATAAATGTATTCATTGGTAGGATTGTGGAGAGGGCTGTTAGGATGTCTAAGTTTGATGAGTGTTCTTAGGGAGTATCTTTCGGCAACTTGGATGTGATAGAGAGAAGTTGGTTTGATTTAGGTAAAGAGTGAAGCGCCATAATCTAGTAAAGGACGGCAAATTGATTATTTATAAATGTGTGTGGTTGTTTTTACACGTATATATTCTTGTTTGTTAGTGATCGACCTAAAATAACGTGCCCTTACTTTAGTTTTTATGGATAGAATGTAAGATTTGAAGAACAGTTTGGAATCGAAAAGGACACCAAGGTACATGCATGCGAGGGATACGGGGGGAATTTTGCTATATTGTTAATAGTGATTGTGTGGGATCGAGGCGATATTTTGTGGAATTTATACCATTCCATAAAATAGTATAAGTATAATAAAGTTGAGATTTTGATCGATTTATTTTGATTTGCCATTTTGAGCATCAGGCTTGGATGGAATAAAAGGACATTGGTATAATTTTATATAGCTCCATTTATTAAAGTATAAATATGTATTCTAAACGGTTGGTATTTACTTAAGACCAATTGAAAGTTAAAATGGGTTCAAGGTATTTTGGAATATTATAGATACACAAATTATCTTGAAACGCAAAGTCGATCGTTTTAAAGTCACCCTTTTGTACTGTTTTATGTAAGGCTTGCTTGGAATTAAGTAGTCTTTAACCCAAGTTAAACAAATTAAAAGAAAACTAAATTAAAAACAATAATATATAACAAAATAGAAGCCTCAGTTATCTAGAACTCAGTTATTTATTTAAATATTATTATTATTGACTTTTTTTTCAATAACTTTTTCCTTTAATTACTTGGTGAAACAAACATCTGGAGTCTTCTTTAGCTGTAGATTTTGCGAGTAAGTGAACTCAGGTAATAAAATTATTTTATAATATAAAAAATTGTAAACCCCGCAATACAAAGGACTCGAGCATAGAATGTGCAATGACTAATGTTATTCAAATGTTCACCTTTCAAGTGTGTTTATGTGCTACTATTGAATCAGTTAGTCATGTGGATAATTTTATGTTAATTAAGCAATTATTAAGTTTAACTGTGTATTAATTAAAAATAAAGTCTTTTCCCCCTTTTGTTGCTCCCTGCGCTTGTGGGCAATATATATTATCCAGAAGAAACATATTAAATTTGTAATAAGCACTCTTAACTTTAATAGTACCATTTGGAAATTCAAAAAGTGTACAATTGTGAGGTATTTCTAACTGGGGGAGAGTACAATTTGATAAAGCCCCTACAGTTGTTTATGGGCGACATTGGGTTATTTTTTATTCGAGCTTGGTAATTGTATACAAGTCGAATGCAACATATAATGGCGAATACAAAGGTCTTTCCAGCGACAATTTTTTTGACAACATAAAAACTCGCTTTTTTTTCTTATGGTTTTCTCCAAGAAGTTGTAAAAGTAATGGGGAATTGTACCGGAGAATAATAATAAAAAAATCGAATAAACCAACTGATTCAAAACATTATTGCCAGCCAAATATTGGAATGCCAAATCCCCGACGCCTTTGATTTTGTTTGCACCACATTCATGTAGAGATTTTCCAAATAGAAGCCCAAGAAAGTGTAAATCGGCTTTGATAGCACCATTTTCGACGACGAATAAGTCGAAAAATTAATGTTGTTTACGTTTATTTAATTGCTAATATAAAAAATGATAAAATGCACATTGTATTCAAAAGTTGTTTTTTAAAATAAATAAGTGAATAAATATTATATAAATATTACTATAAAAAAACCTCACGTACTCAGCAACACATATCTTCGAACACTTGTTTTGTTTCAATGTTTATGTACAATTTTTCGTATGGGAAAAAGATTGCTAGAGTTCAGCCATAGCGAAATGCTTGCAATCCTTAATTTACATTCCTTGGGCGAAAGAAGAGCCTTTCTTGACCTTTCTTTTTTATTTAAGTTAGTAAATGGGTTTGTGAATTGCAGTGAATTGGTGGGAGCGTTCGATTTTAACATACCTCGGAGTATTCATTCCAGACAACGACCAATATTTCGCATTAGTTTTTACACCACAAAATATGGTATGTATAACCCCATTGATCGTATGATGAGGTATGCGAACGATTTGTCTACCAATTCTAACTTTATGCTCTTCACTTCTTCATTTGTAGTTTTCACAGCCCATTTACGCTGCATGGATATTTCCCATCTCATTCATATTACATAATTTTTTTATCTATATTTATTTATTATCACTTGAAGATAGGAATAAGCCGGTTGCATTTTGTTTTCACAATGAACTGTTTGGGATTGATAAATAAATATTTTGATGCGTATTATTTTTATTTTGTATTTTGTCGTAATTTTTGATTGGTAATTTGCCTTTTTTTGTACATATGTTTTGTAATCTTTTTAGAGCGTCACACTTTTCTTATAAAATTTTTAATATGTAATTATAATTGAATTTGGAAATGGAGATTCCGTTAATAAAGTAAATTGAAATTGAAATTAGTTTCGACTCTGATCATTCTCAAGGAGTGTACAGAAAATAGAATATAATAAATGGAATAATAAATTACACTTTATTAACTATGTGACTGACAATTTAAGCACATAGGTTTGTATTACTTTTGTTTTCACGATAAACGACATTTTAAGGAAGATTTCCTGGACCACATCGGACTCCTTATACTACACTTTATTAATGACCTATCAAAAAAATAAAAATAGTTTTAAAATGAAAGAATTAAATATAATCACGACAAACCCGACTAATTTGAAAAAGTATATGTGCCGCTGAAGCGAGCATAATTTGAAAAAGTAATTTGTAAACAATTAAACGGCAATATATAAAAATAAAAAAAAACATTTACAAGGTAAAGTGTGGTGTTTGGATTCAATGTATAAGTTGGGCAGGTGGGACGAAGTTTAAAAAAAAACCTTCAAGAAAACAGAAATAAAATCAATAATCGATGTTTGAAGCTTTTACTTGATGAAACTTCATAATACAATATCTGTAAATAAAACAACGTTTTTTTAAGTTAAAAAACAGCAATATCTATTATGTAATTCAATATCAGGAAGGGTATTTGCCCGGGAAGTAGTTATTTTAATGTATATTTGTTGTTACGTAGGTACTTAATGTACCTACGTAACGTAAATCAAAATCACACAGTAGCAGTAATTGATTGATGTTTAATTATTTTCAAATTATTTGTTTTTATTTAATTTAATTTACAAAAAAACGTTATTTTATTTATAAATAGTACAAAAAATCCATATTGGACAATAACAAAGAGCTTTGCAAGTCATTGCATTGAATCCAACTTTTTGAACAGAATTTGTACTAATGTTCACCGGCACGAAAGTAAAGATATTTTGAATTCCCTCTCAAATTCAATAGTCGGAAATTCTTGTATTGGGTATACATGAAGCCGTCTAAAATACATTATTTTTAAAAACGTTGAATTTTATCAATCTGAGTTATCTAAATATTACTGCTAGGACACCATACTACAGAACAATATTCTAGTCGGCTGCGAATATAAGCGTAATAAATTTTGAAAACGGGAAAGTCATTAACAAATTATTTCGTGTTTCGGAAAAGAAATCCCATCAATGTACAGCAAGCATTTGCCAATATGGTTATCGAAATTTAATTTAGGATCAAACAAAATTCCTAAATCTTTAAAAATATTAACGGCTTCAATTGTCCAATCGTGTAGATGTAATTAATTGACATTTATGACTTGTGCTAAAAAAATAAAAAAAAAAAATATAATGCTCATATATATTTTTAATTATGATATTAGACTGAAAGCTGCAATCTGTTCATTAAAAATCATATGATGAATAAATAATAAAAAAAGAGGGGGACAATTAGCGGACACAATAGCCCGGGCCCGCCAAAAGAAGAGTGTGCATATGTAGCATATGTACAAACATGTGCGCGGTCTTATGGGAAATCACCTGGCCTGGTATGACTGACTGTGGCAAGGGTGTCATGGGAATGGGGGTAACTAACTCGGGGAAAGCCCCATCAAAGTTAAACCAATACCTTCGGAAAAAGCGTGTGTGCAGCACATGCCTCTCCTCTGCTTCCTTGTGTGCCTTGTGCCATACGACATCGACATATGCAATTCGAACAGGGTGTTGTGTTTGCAGCAGATGATCCGATCATCTGCATTATGTATTACTGTTGTTCTACTACAACATGCGCGCACGGCCTGACAGTCGGTGCTCATTAACAAGAAAACTGCCCGTCGAATTAGTACGAGCGCATATGTTAATGCTTTTAGTAGGAATTTGTATGAAATCAAAGATTTTATCTGATTAAATTGTAGATATAATCTTAAAAAAAAATACTAATCAACTATATTTGCAACTTTATTAATAAATCAAATCATCTTGATCGTTACAAAATTATTACGAATTCTATTTTACGGGTTGCTCTAAAAAAAATTGTAAAAAAACGCCGAAAATCGTAATTTTTAATTATAAATTTTAAGCAAATGGTAGGTCCAATCTTAATGAAACTTCTTTTCAGTGATTTTTTACCAGATTTGAGATTCTACTGTTAAAAAGTGTAAAAATCCACTAGATTTGATGTTTATACTGACAAAAATATGAAAACATTAAATTTGAAAAAAGTGCGCGAAAATGAAGTTTCATTAAGATTGGACTTATCGTTTACTTAAAATTTTAATTAAAAATTACGATCTTTATGGTTATTTTGGACGCATTGAATGAAATTTACTGAGTTGGTTTTTAGGAAAATTCATCATAATTTTGTTGACAATGAAACTGCTGCGATTTTAAAATCTTAAACAAACAAGTATTTTACTTTATTAACTTTTTGTTGTAGCGTCTTCAGTTCTTGAGTTATACTCTTGTCGATTATTCTTTTTTTTATTTGGATTGAAAAATATTTCAAATAAAAGTTGTGAATCATCAAAAACTAAATACTTTTTGTTATATAACTTTTTACTGTAGGAGCTTTAGTTTACATATTATAAGCGAAATAATTTCGCCTGTTTAATAAATTCCCTTAGAAATAAATAATTATTTTATTATTTAAATAAAAGTGGTTGTTCTTTCTCGTACATACATATATATATATATATATATATATACTGAACTAGATATATTTCGGAAACAATGTTTCCATCTTCAGTAGTTGAAGTTTAGATAAATATTAGGTCGAGTCATAAGTAACTTCCGTTTCTTCATCAGATATTTATTTTGCTCTCATTAATTAAAAAAATACATTAATTTATTCCGTATTCACCACTTTTATCTATAAGTTTCTCCCATCTTCCTGCCGGTATATGAATTCCTTCCTTGTAAAATGTCGCTGGTTTGGACTGGAAGAAGTTTTCGACAGCCTGCGTGATTTGCCCTTCACAATTGAAAGTTTTTTCGTTCAAAAAATTGTAGGGAACAGAAATTGTTGTAGCCTGTCGGGGCAAGATTATGGGATTATGGAAGAATTGGTAAAACAGACCATCCCAGCTCGAGGTTTTTTTTTCTTGAGTCACCTTTGCTGTATGTAGTCGCGCATTGTCGTGCAGAAGGATGCCATTTTCGCAATTGACGAGTGCAGGATGCTTTTCAAGGAGCTCTTTTCATCTACTTGTTTAGTAGATGAAAAGATCTATCCGCAGTAATTGTTAAATTTGGCTTCAACAATTCGTGGTAAATTATTCCTTGGCAATCCCACAATACACACAATAAGATTTTTTTGCCACTAATGTTTGCTTTTGGATCTGATAGGGGTGGTTCATCCTTATCAAGCCACTGTCTCGCCTGTTACAATCCTGTTTAAAAAGGCTTCCATTTTTGAAAGTGAGAGAAGACTTGTGACGATTAACATGCGATCTTTTTTATTCCGTTCACTCAAATTGTAAGCGACCCATACTAACTTGCTGACTTTCCTTATTTTCTCCAGGTGGCGGATAACGGTTGATTGCGATGTATTAAACCTTTATGCTATACATGTTGTTGATTGACGTGGATTTTATTCCAATACTGCCTTAAAAAGTTATCATTGAAATCGGAAGGACGTCCCGACCTCGGTTCGTCTTTTAAAGTAATATCTCTAAAAACGAATTTTACGAACCATTTTTTAACTGCCCGATCAGTTATCAATCCTTCACCATACACTGCATATTTTTCGGCTGTATCCTTAGCACTATTGACTTGTTTAAATTCCCAAAGCATCACATGACGAATATGTACTTTTTGGCTCTCCATTTTAGAGTATAAGGAAGCAGTTTATGTATCATACAAAGTTGTTGACAAAACATTAACGGAAACAAACATGAATAAATCAACCAATAAAACACAGATTATATTGAATAACTTTAAAATAAAAATTAAAAAATCAATATATCCATTCATGTAAATATCCATAGAAATTTTAATAAAACAATTTTTAAATTCTCTTGAAAATGGGCTAATAACCCGAAACTAGTCGAGAATTTAAAGTTATTCAATCTAATCTGTGTTTTATTGGTTGATTTTTAATAATTTATTCATTTTTATTTCATACAATATGAACTACCAATGTCTAAATATTAAAACCATTAAATATTCTAACGCAAACCTCGTGTGACTAATCGGAAGTCGGAAGTTACTTATGACTCGATCTAACATATCTAGTTCAATAAAAAAAGAAAATAAGAAAAATGACTACCATTTTTATTTAAATAATTTTAGTCTCCACAACTAACACAAAGACAATTATTTTATTGTCAAATAAAACGTCAAAATGCTTTCATATTTTAGAAACACAGCAAATGTTCCGCGAACGAGCGAAAATCATTAAAACATTAAAAATACTGTGTATTTGATAAAGCCAATAAGGTAAGAAATAACAATATAAATTATAACATTCTTCTAAATGCTGTTTTTTAACTTTAAAAGACAACAATCTATTTTTTCATTTAATAATTTTTATCATCAAATATCTTAAAGATTTTTTTCAGATTATTTAGAGAGATTTTTTTTATCGAAATTTGAATAAATTAAACAAAAAAAAGAAAAAGAACAAACGATGAGTTGCAAGAAGCGATAGAAACGCACATAGTACAGTATATATATATAAACAGAGATGGTTGGGTCACATATGGAGGGCAGGACTGAAAAGCAATGTTTACTCTATACTAGAATAAAGACCAGGTGGGCGAGGAAGAAGAAGAAGAATACTGGGAACGTGGCTGAAAGAAGTAGAAAACGATTTACAAAATATTGGTATGAAAGAATAGAAAGAATAAACAGGAGACAGGCATTTTAAGTAAGAAAATAAGCAATAGAATGTAAGATATGGAGACCGATCCCCCTGCAAATATCTGCAACAATAACAGATGTGGGGAAGTTAGAGGATACCTCTGGAGGAATCTCTGCAAAGTTATACGTCTTTTAGAGGCTGCCACTGACTGTTGTGTACCGACACTTATACGGAGCACACCCTTAATATTACTAATCAACCCACTAAACTGATGAGAGAATTGGCTATAAGGATCTACACAGGTGGACCTAAAAAGAGATATGAACTGTAAAGATTCAGACAAAGCTAACACTTGCGGCTGAATACATCATAAACTTCTAGTTGTCAAATATAGCTATACTAATCCTAAAGTATAGCAAGCAAGCGGTACTGTCTCTGCAGAAAGCCTATTCTACGTTAGAGACTGAAATATAGTACCACAGGAAACCCAGACAGGCGGCAATGCATAACAACATTGAAGTCTGCTGGGTGAAGGGGCATGATACGGACACAGGAGAGCTGATGTGCTGACAAGAGCTGCGGCTGGGATAAACCTACTCTCATCGGAGCCGCTAGTGTGATTCGTTGCTCTCTCCCCGTGTAACATGTTACACACCAATGCCCTAGAGAAATTTAGGATGCGTTGGGATGATACTGATCCTAATGAGAGATCAGCGAAATGGTACCTGCAACTGACTAGAGGGAATCTCAGGCAATTAGCTGCCATCCTTACTGGTTAGTGTAGACTAAACGGGTCCCTCTATAAGATAGGGATAATTGACTCTCCAGAGGGTGCAGCATGGAAGACTACATGGCATTTTCTTTGTGAATGCCCTTAATGGCTTATATAAGAGTATATAAGCCATTTATGACCTAGTATTCCATGCTGCACCCTCTGGAGAGTCAACTATCCCTATCTTATAGATCTACCCACCTCCGCTACACTAGATTACTACTTTATTTTTACCAGATTTAGTATTTAATGGCGAATGTATTATAATTCTTCTTTAAAGCAATTTTTAAGCATATCCCATATACTAGGATTTATCCCCAAAATCATCCAAATATGTATAAAGTCTCTTGAGTTCCTCTTGAGTTTTAAATAAATCAGCTCGAAAGCAGTCATGCCACAACTTTAACCGTGTTATTGATGTCATGAATAATCTAGTTACCTCAGTTTTTAGTTGCATTTTACTGGGTAAAAAAGGATAAATGCTGCAATATTGTGTGAAAGAATTAGATAAATAATCTGGATAATAACGTTGCCATTGAATTTCCATTTAGTGCTTAAAGTTAATAAATAAGTCACTCCATTCAAAGAATCTTAAAAGAGTGATGAATAGAATCACAAAATAAGTTCCCAAGCACGGGAACGGCTTTCGTAGATTTAATTCAACCAATAACGCTCTAGGCACCCTCGTGACGGATATATAAATCGCATTCTCAAAAAATGTATCTATTTCGACTCTCTTCATTGACATTCAAGGTACGTATTATAGCGTTAATCTTTCATTATTGGCAAAAAAATGCTTCAATTGGACTTCCTCGAATTTATTGTAGCATTAGTTATTAATTTATTCGCAGAGCACAGTCTTGTCATATTAATGATAAAATATTTGGCCCGCAAACTACAGAGTAGGATTCTGAGCCCCATTTTATATGCACCCTTTTTATATGATTTGAAATTGATATTTGAGAACAACATAAAAACAATACAATATGCAGACGACTTTTCTATTTATACAAAAGATGTATATATAAGATGTATATATATATAAACAATTTTTTTTTCAGTATTGAGCAAAAATATTAACAAAGTAAAATAATATTTAGCCATTGTCGGCTAAATATGATTTTACTTGATTGACCATGTCTGAGGAAAAATCTAAAGTTTGTACTTTTACGCGTAGCAGATTTGAAACAAATGAAGTAGTACTAAATGGAAAATTATTTAATCATACTAAAGTTGTCAAATTCCTAGGAATGTACTTGGATCGTAAGTTACTATGGAACTCGCACATAACCTATATAACATCAAGAGTGGAAAAAGTCATTAATATCTTTTTTTGTCCTTTACTAATTGGGGTGCCGGCCCGGCTATTTCCTTATTGATATATCTGTATATCAATAAGGAAATACTTTCAGTAATTGACCATGGTTGTAATTTTTATGGTAATGCCAGTAAGTGTCATTTAAAAAAGATTGATCTGGTACAGAACAAATGTCTTAGATTATGTATGGGTGTGTTGCGAAGTACTTACATGTCTTACATGCTGAATGTAATGAGAAACCACTTTATATTTGAAGAAAATATTTAGGTTTAAATTACTTGTTATCATTATTTGCTCAGGATTCAAAATTATTAAGAAATATAGGTGTTCTTTCCGTTCTAGATTTATCTACTAGATATTGGATTCTCAAAAAATCACCACCACTTGTGGAGTGCAATCGATTACAAACGTATGAGACAAAATTATATAAGCCTAAATTAAACCTGTTATACTTAATTCCTTACAAAATTTTGATTAAACCCATAAAAACTTATTATTACAATTATTATTCTATATCTCAATCCCCTATAAATACTATAGCATTGTTTAATGCTATCATATCTTCAAAATGGCCAAATTCTTACAGAATTTACACAGATGGATCCAGAGCTGAAGGATTATACAGTTGCGCATTTTTTGATCCTTTTAGAAATATAACGCGTTAATTTTCTCTCGGTAATATAATGTCAGTATATTCTGCAGAAACCATAGCAATACTTAAAGCTACAAAATCACTTTAAACATACTAATTAATACAGATATACTAATATTTACAGATTGTAAGGGTGTTGTAGATTATTTTAATAAATTTAATATGTCTACAAAACTAAATTACATCACTGGAGAAATATTAAAATATTTACCACTATTTAACAATAATATTTGCTTAATGTGGGTAAAGGGTAATGCAGGTATATCAGGAAATGAGAAAGCAGATAAATCAACTAAAGAAGGTCTCTATAGTGATACAATATTAAAATATCCTGTTGTACCAAAAGATTTAATGAAAACTTTTAAAAATGAACTTTGTAAGGAATTCCAATTATGTTTTGAAAACAGTAACTATGGGATGTTTTATAAAAATATATTTCCAAAAATTCCATCCAGTCCTTGGTTTTTGGACCTCAAAACAGTTTGTCAAGACACTTTGTCGTCTGAGAAGTAACCACGGGATCTGTCCATTTTATTTATATAAAATTAATCAAGCAGAAGAACCCTTTTGCGAATGTGGAGAAAGAGGCACTGTCGAACATTTAATAATGCTTTGCCCTAGACACTCTGATGAAAGGAAGATCCTCTTTGAGGCAATTTCTCCCAAATTAGATCTCCTATTTTCATATGTGTGTATATTACGTTCAAATAGTAAACTTATTTATAACAAATTATTTGATTTTATTAATAACGTTAAGATTTCAATATAGATGGTAATATACTATAAATAATATATTTTTGTGTGAATGAACGAAAATCCTTTGTGGATAACCCATAAACCGTCGCTTAATTCTGTATGTATCTAGAATATGTCTCAATGAGCCCCTAGACGAGAAGATTGTGTGACCCTGTGATATCCCGGGTATGAATGATAAAATAGATTTAGTGTTAGTTATTAAATCAAATAATTGATGGCTAATGGTATTCTAACCAGAGCCAGGCCGTGGTCATTGTGAATTAAAAAAAGTCACTCCAAGGTTTTTTTTTATTATTTTTTCCACCTCAGCCTTTTTTTGCCATATTATCAACAATTTCATTTTTTTGGAATACCAGTATGAGCCTTAACCCAAACAAAATTTAATTTAAAAAAGAAAAGTGAGAATTCCTGACATAATCTGTTAATATCGAATATAACAGGAGTCTTAAAACTGCAGCTCTTTAGCGAATTTATCACGGAAAGCGAGTCGGTATAAATAACAACACTCTTGTAAGTGGTAATATAATTTATGTTTGTCAAATTAACATTCTAATAATTTATAAATCGCAGGAGCTTCCTATGTAAAAATTGAGGAGAATTGGCACACGTTAAAGGACGTTTTATATAATAATAATAATAATAACTTTATTTCCTAACAGACTAAATTCCTATTACAGAGAAATATACTAACATTAAATACATCAAGTCGCTAAAAGATTTATAATAGTCTATATTTAATCAACATAGTTAATTAAATAAGTATAAAAGAGTATTCATTCACTTGGTCACAGTTATTTAAATATATTAAATAAAAATGATTTGAAAATAATTAATAAATTATTTCCAAATAAGTCATGGACTACTTCTCTTAATTAAATCAAATATGAATTACATACACACAAAAAAAATAATACGCATTCACCAGCTCGCGCCAGGTACATCGAATCTTCTTATCTAAAGAATGCGTTCGCAGAGCAAGGCAACGATTGTTTTTTTTTTGTTGCTTTTTTTACGATAATTGCGCTCGCATATTTCAATCTAGTTGGCCGAAAACCAGCGGTATGTTCACTACTCCGCTTTAAGTTTTAACGATTGAAATTATTGTTAATTAAGCATGCGATTTATTTTCGTTTGTAAAAAGTGATAATTAGTGATTTGCAACAGTGAGTTCATTTATGTATGTCTTCGAGGATTTTGATTCACCAGAAATGGATATTCAGTATTTTTTTTTAATAAGGTATGCCAAGTACCATACTATTTTAAACAGGGAAGAAATATTTTGGTATAAAAACCAACATTTTCAATTTATAAAAATCTTTAAAAATCATAAGTATCAGTGTTTGAACACTACAATTTCTTTGATTTTCAACATAGTTTCCGTTTGAAAAAAAAACAACATAAATTTATGGTGCAAACAATTAAAACTTGCTGTAAAGAAAAATGATGATATTTAACCATTATGACAGAAATTATGACAATTTTATAATAAAGTTCCTAATGATTTAATTCTATGTAGTTTGTATTGTGAAAATGAAGTTAATTAATATAATTGTATTTCTTATATTTATATAATAATCGATACAGGAAATGTTAAGTTTTAACGTGTACGTTATTAATTAAATTCACATTCTATGTATATATGTATATCTTAATAGAAAAAAATGATTTAATCACTTGGTCACAGATATTTAAATAAATTAAATAAAAAGAATTTAAAATTAATTAATTAATTAATTAATTTCCCTTTAGCTACTGTGACATTATGATTTATGTTACATAAGTATTTTAACAAATGTCTAATTATAGACATTTTCTGTTGCATAACAATAACAACAATAATAATGCAACAATTTTTGATTCGAAAATATTTAATGCAAAAAAACAAAACAAAAAATTAAAAAATGAAAAAAAAAAAGTTACGTAATATAATGCTATCTACAGACACGTGTTTCGGGATATCATCCCTCATCAACACAGCTGTGCCTTACATAAGTGTAAAATTGTCAATTAAATTGATTAAAATTAATTAAAACACACCGTCTCCTCTGAGATAATTTATTAATTAATAGGTTTCAAATTATTTTTATTTAATTTGTATATTGCAAAATTGTTAATTAAATTGATTAAAATTAATTAAAACGCACCCTCTCCTCTGAGACAATTTATTAATTAATAGTTTTCAAATTCTTTTTATTTAATTTATATATTGCAAAATTGTTAATTAAATTGATTAAAATTAATAAAAACGCACCCTCTCCTCTGAGATAATTTATTAATTAATAGTTTTCAAATTCTTTTTATTTAATTATATCTTTTTAAACGACAGCATAGACTTTGATGTACAAATATAATGTACACTTTAAACTTAACGTTTCTCTTACAGAATAGTCTCGAAAATCGGTTTTAAATCAAAACCGTGAACCCTGAAGCTTTGGTGTGAAATACACATTATATAATAAATAATAATAAACGAAATTTAACGCTAGTTTATTTTCTCTATTTTTTTTTCTTTATAAAAAAATACAGTTTTTGAATCATAATAAAGATTAAATAATCTTTAATGAATTACATAACATCGACATTAGATTCCATCCATAAACAAGTCTCGCCTCTCATTGAGCGTCCGCGACCGTATGTACAAGCAACCCATAAAGTGCCATATGGAGGGCATTCCGGCTGGGACAGATTGCTGGAAATCGACAGCCGGTCCACAACTGTCCGATCGAGATAAAGCCATTCATACATTTTAACAATTCACACAACAAACCATACACAGAACGTTCCTTAGCTATGCTAATTTCCGCAATAACAACAGCATCCGTCGAATCTGGCAGCCAAAGAAGATGAAGAAGAAGCGAGGAGCAAATTCTGCAACAGATGAAAATGTCATCTGCTCTTTGAAAAAATCAGCACCATATGGGGGAAAATAAAGCAAATTAATGTATTTATAATACCATATGACAAACCGCGCATTGGCGGTGTTTTTTTTTAAGTTCTTTACTTTCTCGCATTGCAGATGGAAAATGGATAGAAAAATGTAACTCTTGAGTAAATTACTTGCACAGACCACGGACGTACGTACGTGAGTGCCTCGCTATATAAATACTGGCAGCGCATTTTACACATTAGCACGTGACGCTTCAAATGCGCGCCGTTTCGTAATTAATGATATTTTACATTTTATATATATAATCTTTATATATATATATTCACATCTTTATTCAGAATATGCAGAAATGAAATATAAAATAAATAAAAATAATGAATAAATTATTTCTTTGTTTGCATCTGTGACATTTTGACTTACGTTACGTAAGAACTTTAAAACAAATGTACATTAAAATAATTAATTAAGAAATAATTTAATAATTAAATCTTTGATTTGGTTGGCGTTAACTTTGTATTACTGGAAGCGCTGGAAATTCTAGTGAAAGCTAATCCGGAAATTCCCCTCATAAACGACCAGACCGACATAATGTATACTCCCCTCTTTGATGCAGTATTAAAACAATGTACAAATAATTTTAGGTACTCAGTTTGATAATGACTAACTTGTAGTCGAAAAAAAAAGCGGTAAAACAAAGTTAAGTGTTTTAATATTAATTTAATATTTTTTTTAAATGTAATTTAACTATGACCAAGTGGATAAATACTCTTTTCTATTTATATAAATAATTAAAATACATGTAGGTATTACTCCGTTTGGACCGAACTTGTCTTTCTGCCCCGTAACAATTTTATTTTATTAAACTTCTGAAAATGTCTAGAAAGACAAGTTCGGTCCAAACGGAGTAATACCTACATGTATTTTAATTATTTATATCAATAGAAAAGAGTTTTCATCCACTTGGTCATAGTTAAATTAAATTAAAAAAAATATTAAATTAATATTAAAACACTTAACAATTTCACTGACCTCGTTGCGCTCCTATAACTAAATAAATCTTACAACCAAATAATATGTATTTTCCAGACAGAATAGCAATGAGAATCATGTTTTCTTTGAAACTTAAACAATCATGCTAAGAGCTGTTTAGAAAAAAATAATGACAATGAATGAAACTTACATCATTTAAACCATTATATTTTATCATAATCACCTAAAAGGAAATGATAATAAATCAAAAACTTATAATACCAGAATAAATAATTATATATACCCCCAACACAGTCCTAAAACCACATAAAACGGAGTACATTAGTCTGCGATCAAATTATTTAACGCACTCCTAATAATAATAATAATATCATTTATTTCCGGTGTATGTACATGTAATGTGTAATATTACATAAAATTAACCTAAAAAAACTGTAAACAAAATTGATTGAATTCTTATTTGAATGTGATCCATCTTCAATGGAAGAATTTATCACAATTTAGATAAGAATAGATTTAAGATATACTGATAATATTTAAACATAATTTAATTTAAATTAAATAAAAATGCTTTGAAGATAATTAATAAATTATTTCCTCATTAACATCATTATTTCTACATTACATTTTAACTTACGATACGTAAGTACTTTAGACAAATGCA
The DNA here is from genome assembly GCA_963082785.1 of Philonthus spinipes. Taxonomy (NCBI): domain Eukaryota; kingdom Metazoa; phylum Arthropoda; class Insecta; order Coleoptera; family Staphylinidae; genus Philonthus; species Philonthus spinipes. Next base: position 8,937,314 of record OY720314.1, read on the forward strand.
CATTAAAACAACTATGACACTTCTCGGACAAATACTCCTCCAGACATTGAATTACATAATGTACAGAAATTGGTGCATGATGAATATGTTTTTAATGTGGAACAACAGGTGTACCTTATGTAATTTAATATCTGGCGGGGTATTTGCCCAAGAAGAAATCAGCTACTTCTTGGGAAAATACCCCGCCAGATATTAAATTACATAAGGTACACCTGTTGTTCCACATTAAAAACATATTCATATGTGTAAAGTACTTACATAAAGTAAGTCAAAATGTCATAGAGCTAAATGTGGAAATAATTTATTTTATTAATTTAAATTTAATGTATTTAAATAACTGTGACCAAGTGAATAAATTCTATTGATATAATGAATAAAGGTGAAAAGGTGCATTCGGGTGCTGGGTGTTCCGCAGAGGAGTATTATATTTGATATTTTTATATCAACTATCATCTCCGAATCTAAGGATTATTGGGTATGCTGAAGACACCAATCTTTGTATTTTTGGAAACAAATTCAATGAAATGGTAATAGCACACTAATTGCTATTACTGAGTGGCTCAAAAACAATAGTTTATTGTTAAATAAAAATAAAACTTGGCTGAAAGACTGATGGTCGATTGCTATTACTGAGTGGCTCAAAAACAATAATTTATTGCTAAATAAAAATAAAACTTGACTGAAAAACTGATGATCGATAGCCATTTTAAAAATAATAAAATATTTGTTAATAAAACAATGTTTGTTTTGAGTTTCGTAGATTTATTATAAACAAACATTGTTTTATTACCAAATATTAAAATGGAGTTTCATCAAGTAACAGCCTCAACCATATAATAATAAAATAAATTATATTATATTTAACAATATATAAAAAAAAAACCTCAATAAAGATGATTGTATATATAAAAATAAAACCAAATGTATTCATTTAAGAAAAACGAAACTGACACTATACGTACATCACGTTTTTCAACTTTCTCAATCGACTATGTTTTTAGGAATTAAAATTGATGAAAAATTAAAATGGAATCCTCATATTGAGTATTTGCAAGGAAAATTGTCAAAAATTAGCTTCATGCTATATACCTTAAAGCCTCACTTATCCTTAGATATATTAAACATATTCTATCATACAAATTTCGAATCTTTAGTCGGATGCACTAGGGTAGTTCGCCTAACTTAAATAAGATTTTCATAATGCAAAAACGTGCACTTATAATTATAGTATTATTATTATATCATGTTTATACGGAAACAAATGCATTTATTTTAAGATAGAACTCAAACTTATATTTAAAATTAGTTATGGGAACAATCGATTATCCAAATAATCGATTTATTTCAGAACTACAAGGAATAAAGAAAATTTAATTTGAAAATATCTCAAATAATTATGGCAATATTAATGATAACAACTGCATTGAAGTTTTTAATCACACATCTTATAGAATTGATTTGATTGTCATTTGATTAATCGATTATTTCGTATTCGATTATAGAAATAATCGATTTTGCTCAGCACTATTTAAAATATACGACATAAGGATAACCTTAACTATCCTTTACATCAGTATTCACGTGAAGAGCGTGAATTACACATGCATTAAATCATTTAGTAAATTGATAGCAAACTTGAAAAATGGGCGGTGCTCTAAAATTTACAAATCGAAAATACACACTTTGAGAGATATTGAATACTTCACTCTAAAGAGTTCTTATAATTAAATCTGCATTATTTACATTTGCCTATTATTTGAGCATGTTTTTTTAAAGTGACGTACGTATATTCTTATATTAAGTATTCATGTATATCTTGTTTGTTTATTTTTATATTAGAATAAAGATTACTTATTATTATTTTATTTACTCGGGAAGTAGTTGTTTTAGTGTACATTTATTTAGAGTACTTACGTAACGTAAGTCAAAATGTCGCAGAGCTAAATATGGAAATAATGTCAATGATTTCTAGAAATTTAAATAATAAATAAATATAAAGTGGAAAAGAAACATCTCTGATGTGATGTTCCTTTTTCCAATTTATATTTAATTCAATTTAAATTATACCTCAATGTTGTGCATTGAAAATTTCTACAATTCATAGATATAAATATAATTTAAAAGGAATAACAATTTAATTTAATTACTGGAAATAATGTATTAATAACTTTTATATCATTTTTATTTAATATAAATAAAAATATTTTTAAAATAATTAATATGCTCAATTGAATAATTAATCAATTACTTTATCTTTATCTTAGCTACTACAACTTACTTTAAAAATAACAAAAATCCATTGAAATAACAACTTATTGAACAAATACCCCGCCACATTAAACAATAAAATGTACTATTGCTGTTGCATGACGAATAATTGTATAATGCAACAATTTCGAGAATATTTATTTATTTTATGAAATAAATATGAATAGATTATTAAAAATCAACCAATAAAACACAGATAATGAAACGTTCAGTCACCATTCATCTAGCGTATGGATAACTAGTGATGGCCATTTCGGTTTTTCGAACCTCATCAGACTAGTGTGTTCCATGTGCAATGCCTTGATGAAGGCGACTGAACTGAAATTGTACTGGAGTTATATACCCGATATTAATCATAATTAATTAAAGACGACGCAAGCGCCATCTTTTGCCTAATTTGAAATTAGGCAAAAGATGGCGCTTGCGTCGTCTTTAATTAATTATGATTAATAAAACACAGATTACATTGAATAACTTTAAATTCTCGACTAGTTTCGGATTATTAGCCCATTTTCAAGAGAATTTAAAGTTATTCAATCTAATCTGTGTTTTATTGGTTGATTTTTAATAATCTATTCATATTTATTTCATACAATATGAACTACCAATGTCTAAATATTAAAACCATAAATTTATTTATTTACTCAATCAACGGATAAATCCAGTTACAGATTGATTGATTAAAACATAGTGTTATTAAACTAAAATAAAACTAGACGATAAGCAAAATAAACAAAATTATTCCAAATACTCAACAATCGAATTAAAGATTATAGTAGAAAATATGCAGTTAAATATATCAGTATGTGGAAGAAAGCCCATCGATCTATGTCTAGGTGCACTGAATTTTCTATGCGATATCTTGGTGATTCAGGTGAAAATGTTAAGTTTAACATCTTAATAATTTTTCTAACAACCCCTCTGCGAAATTACACAAGTCCTTTCTATTGATAAACTCCTTACTCTCCTAGTAGAAAAATTCTCCCATAAACAACAAAATATTCTATGCATCCCCAACATTCCTAACGCCTATCCAAGATATAATCATTCAAATTCCACATTATTTCAATCCTTATTATCTCTCCATAACTAAGACAGTTAAAGTTTAGTTTGTGTGTATTTTCTCTACCTAGAAAATCATATAATTATAAAGTCAGGCTGAAGTACCATGGGTCGATAGCTAATTGGCTGATTATTTAGTATAAAATTCAATATATAAATGATTTAATCTAGGAACCGATATTGTTCAATTCTGGAGGATTTGCTATTGACAATGCCTCTCTAAACCGATTTTTTGCTCTTCATTTTCTCCTACTGTCAATAAAAATGTATTCTCATTGTTACGTTTAATTCTTATCACAGTCTAAGCAGCCTTTGTAATGATTCATACACTTATAATGTGAAGTTATGTTGGCGTACACGCTAATCTTAATATGCCCTGATCGTCGATTATTTATAGTTTCATATCCATAAGCAAATTCGCAATTTATCGCTCATTCCATATTAAGAAGGTGTAAACGGCATTTAAACGCGTTTTAAAGAAACATGTACTTCTTGTGTAATATAATATTAGAGTAAATTTAGAATTTAAGGTAATAAGTAAAATATTTCTGTAAACTGTTTTTGTAAAAAGGGGTTTTCCCGTAAATAAATAAATAAAAAATAAATAAAAACTTGCACAAATGCGACTGGCTCTCAGTTTTTGAATTAATTAAGGCTGCGATTAAGTAGAAAGAGATAGAATTTTTTTTTAAAAGCCAGTATCTAGAATTTAATAATACGTACTTTTATTTATTTATCTGTTATGTATTAAATTTTCAGTCTAAATTTGAATAAATTAATGCAATAAAACACTTTTACTTTATTTGTATAACTGAAAATGTTAATAGTGACTAAAGTTTCGACGAGTTTAACGAGTAAATAGAAAAGAGTAATCTTTAAATTATGTAAGGCATAGCTGTACTGACGAGGGATAAATCCCGAAACACGTGTCTGCAGATGGCCTTGAATTAAGTAACGTTCCTTTTGTTGTTTTTACATTACATTTTTCTCGGATCAAAATTTGTTGCATTATGCAGGTGTACATTATGTAATTCAATGTCCGGCGTGGGTATTTGCCCGGGAAGTAGTTGTTTTAATGTGCATTTGTTTAACGTACTTACACAACGTAAGTCAAAAGTCACAGAGCTAAATGTGAGAATAATTTATTAATTATTTTGAAATCATTTTTATTTAATATGAGTTTAACGAAGTTAATGGATAATGTTAACATGATCTAGACAGAGTTTTTTTTATGAGAGCGATGGACAAAATTCTACAGTATCCATTTTTTCTTTAAGGGGAGTGTTATTTCAATGGTTTAAAGCGACGCGCAATACTAAAATATCATATATAACATGACCTAAAGAATGTCGTGCTCTTAAACATATTTCAATAGAAAATAGGGCCGATTGATTTCTTTACTTACGAATGTTTCTTGATTTTTCCACTCGTAGTTTTCGATTTTTCTCGTTTAGTCATAACACAAGATATTAAACAATTAATTCTTATTATTCCAGCAGTTTTTCTGTGTTTGCAGTCTTTCAAGTAATGATCATTCTTGATTTTTCCTTTTTTTCGCAGCTGGCAACTGTTGCATATATGTATATGCGTAGCGCTTACAAATGATGCCATTAATGGTAGAAAACACGTGATCTATAAATAAAACCCGTGCATACACATATTCGCCGTTTCGCCGAGCGAGCACCTTCAGTGGTTCACCTTTGTTTTTAAAACACACTAATTTCATGGACAATCACGACCACCACCTGCCACCGCATGGGCATCGGCAAGGTCAGACACATCGTAGTTTTATTTTGCGAAAATCTCATAAAATTACATACACACAGCGACTATAAATAACGTGGGACACGACACGAATGCAGCATATAATGTATGTTGGATTATTCGTAAACAATTTTAAAACAAATAAAATATAAAATAAAAACTGATCTATAATAATAATAAAGTTTATCTAAAATTAAAATATATATACAAAAATATATATATATATATAAATATATAAATTAAGTTTAACGTGTATGTTATTAATTATCTTCATATTCTATGTATATACATCTATTACAAAAAAATTAAGTTTAAAGTGTATGTTATTAATTATCTTCATACTCGATGTATATACATCTATTATAAAAGCTTCTTAGAATGTGATGATATTATATAACGTACACATTAAACTTAATATTTTCCTTCCGATAGTCAGGTTAACAATATGAAAATTCAAATGAAAAATGTCGTATCCTTCAAAATAATGTAACATAACTGTAGAATAATTAAAGTATCTTCAATTGTATATAAATATTTTTAATAATAATAATAATACCTTTATTTATCACAGAGAAAAATACAAAATGAAATGTCATGAGTGTAGGCGAAGTTCAGTCAGCTTAAACTGTTACTGATCTTCCACTTAACCTACGAATAATGAAACTTAAATATAATTGCAACATGTGAGATAAGGTACAAACATATTTTTAGAACAAAAAAGTTCGTTTTTCCAATACCACAATAGAGTTTCCCTTATCTGCCTTGGTGAAGTAGTTGTTTTAATGTGCATTTGTTTAACGTACTTACGTAACGTAAGTCAAAAGTCACAGAGCTAAATGTGGAAATAATTTATTAATTATTTACAAATCATTTTTATTTAATAAGTTATTGTTTTTAATTTCACTAGGGCAGATAAGGGAGACTCTATGTTCCACCACAAACGCCTGTATTTGTTTATGAAAATGTACTTAATGCCAAGTCAATATTTCATACGCCATTTATACTAGCTGGTGACTTTAACATTCCCAATTACCTAAGCACGCAGTGCCCAAAATCTAACCTCATGTCAAATTTCATTGATTTTCACTCGGCCACACAAGTAAATAACATTCCATACGTCCATGGGAGGACATTGGATCTAGTTATATGTTCCAATGTCCTAAATTGTACAATTGAACATTGTGAATCCCCTCTTGTCAATGAAGATGGTTATCATCCTGCGTTATCTATCACTAGTTCTCACCTTTTAACTAATTAAAAAAATGCTCAAGTAATGCACATTACAATTTTCGGAAAACAGACTTTTTTCTATTGTATAAGTTTCTGTGTGACGCAAACTGGTCGTCAGTCATTTCTAATAACAACGTTGATCTGGCATGTAAGGAGTTTTACTCTATTTTGAATCACTTTATAAGCATATGTGTACCTCGTGTAAAAGAAAGTTGTAAAAAATACCCAGGTTGGTGAGTGAAAATACTTATAATTAATTAAATATTAAATTAAATCTACAATTATATAATTTAATCGCTCAAAAAAACTATCTAATTGAATAAAGAAACATTTTGATTTAGAAGGTTCCTCATTTCCTGTTTAAATTTCATCAATGTGAGATGTTTTATATGTGTAGGAATTTTATAATATATGTATAACACTGAATCAGAAATCAAACGCAATCCAAAGAAACTTTGGTCATTTATTAACGTACCTAAATCGGTTACTCGGATACCAGGAATAATGAAGAAGGACAATACGTCTTACACAGATTCTCAAAGCATAATTGATGCATTTGCCTCGCATTTTTCTGCAGTTTATGGTAATAACGATCTGCCAAGTTATGAGAGTTCTACATTGCCTGATACGCTATCAATTAAATCATTTGTCCCAAAAGATTATTTTTGTGCATAAATAAAAATGAAACCTAATTTAACCATGGGATCAGACAATATTCCAGCAATGATAATATGCGATTGTCGTGACATTTTGGTTAAACCTTTATTATATATATACAATCTTATATTAATAACCAACACATTCCCTAAAGTTTGGAAAGTTTCAAAAATTATACCGGTACATAAATCAAAAGCGATTGATAATATCGAGAACTACAGGATATCTTTGATATCCAACTTTGCTAAAATCTTTGAAGTAATGTTATACAATTCTATAAGGTTTTCCAATAGGGATGATATGATTTTGAAGTGACGTTTCGGCCATTTATAATATGTCAATGGACAATTTCATCATGGAGAGATATACACAAGAACAACGTTTACAAATTATTCAGTTTTATTATCAAAATAATCGTTCTCCAATTGCAACTTTTTGTGCGCTTTTGCCATTTTATGGTCGTAATAATCGTCCAAGTGTGCTCGCTATTCGTCGAATTGTTGAAAATTGTGAGCGTACATTTTCTTTACATAATGTTAAAGTGCCAATAAGACAAAGAACCGCTCGAAGTAATGCTAATATTGCTGCAGTTCAGGCAAGTGTTGCTAAAGACCGCAATTTGTCGAATACAAGACGTTCTCTGTCTTGAAACCACAATCTGGCGGATTTTGAAAAAGGATTTGGGTTTGCATCCATATAAAATTGTTCTCACTCAAGAACTGAAGCCATTGGACCACCGTAAACGTCGCGAATTTGCTGATTTTGTCTTGGAACAACTTGAAAACGATAAGAAAATTTAAGAAAATCATCTTCTCCGACGAGGCTCACTTTCATCTGAGCGGTACGGTAAATAAACAAAACTGTCGATTCTGGTGCGAAGAAAATCCACAAATTATTCAAGAAAAACCATTATATTTACCTAAATTGACAGTTTGGTGTGGTGTTTGGTCTGGTGGAATCATCGGTCCGTACTTCTTTCGAAATAAAGATGGTAACTGTCAATGGAGAGCGGTATAGATCGATGATAACAAACTTTTTATGGCCGAAATTGGAAGAAGTTGATCTTGACAACATTTGGTTCCAACAAGACGGGGCTACATGCCACACAGCAAATGCAACAATTGAATTATTGCGATAAAAGTTTGGAGATTCGATTATTTCAAGAAATTGTGATATTGAAAGACCTCCAAGAAGTTGTGATTTAACACCATTAGACTATTTCTTGTGGGGTTATTTGCAGTCATTGGTCTTTCGAAATAAACCAGACTCTCTTCAAGCTTTACAAGTCAATATTGAACATTCAATTCATGACATACGACTTGATTTAGTGGAAAAAGTGCTCGAAAATTGGGTTCATCGAATTCGTTCCTGCAGAAGAAGTCGTGGAGGCCATTTGAATGTCGTTTTATTTAGAACTTAATTGTATCGATTGTACTTCACATTAAATAAAAAAAAACATTTGAATTTCCTTAACAATAAGTGTGTTTTTTTTAAGAAATCATATAACTCTTATTGGAAAACCCTTTATATCTCATCATTGCAGTAAATACATAACCCCAAAACAGCATGGTTTTGTAAAATGCCGGTCTACATCAACAAACCTCTGCCATTTTACTGATTTTATATCAAATGCTTTAGACGAACGTTTTCAAGTAGACGTTATTTTTACAGATTTCTCTAAAGCATTTGATAAAGTGAATCATATCTTATTACTAAAAAAAACCTCTGCCATTTTACTGATTTTGTATCAAGTGCTTTAGACGAACGCTTTCAAGTAGACGTTATTTTTACAGATTTCTCTAAAGCATTTGATAAAGTGAATCATAACATGTTACTAAAAAAAAACTTGAACATTTTGGCTTTGACAATAATCTTGTATCATTATTGCAAATTATATTGGGTTATGTTGAATATAGATATGTCAAATTACATACATATATTTGCAGCAGTGGTGTTCCGCAAGGTTTAAATCTTGGACCATTATTATTTGTACTTTTTATTAATGATATTGCCACACGTTTTTACTCTAAATGTCTTCTGTACGCAGACGATCTGAAAATATTTAGCAAAGTTGGTAGCTTATCTGATTGTCGAAATTTGCAAAATGATCTGGAATTGCTTCATGGATGGAGCATTAATAATGGCTTACGCCTAAACATATCTAAATGTAAATCCATGGCAGTTACCAGAAAGCAAAACACTCTTAATTTTCAATATAGTATTAACGGGATTATACTAGAAAGTGTCTCTAGCATTCGGGACGTAGGTGCGTTTTTTTTTTTGACAAAAAATTAAACTTCTGTAACCACATTACTTACCTGACTAAGTCTTTTTATTGCATGCTCGGATTTCTTTTAAGAAACACTAAACAATTTAAAACCTTAGAGCCCCTAATTATCTTCTACTATGCATTTATAAGAAGTAAATTGTAATACTGCAGAGTAAATTGAATTGATTGATTGAGTTACGTGAAGATTAAATTAATTCGACGAATAAAACACTAATAACCTTTCTTCACACTTTTATTTGGATTACCAGAGTAATATGCAGAGTAGTATGGAATCCATGCTATCAAACGTATATAAATGACCATGAAAAAATCCAAAGGAAATTCTTGAAAAACCTCTATTCAAGGCACATGCACAACACACAGTTCAAGGCTACAGCTCTTTTGAACTTGAAATAGAATTTGGTATAAAATCGCTACAAAATAGAAGACCTATGTCTCAAATTGTTTTTATTTACTAACTAATTAATCATCAGTTTCATGATTCATACCTCATATCTAGACTAAACTTTGCTGTTCCCAGGTCAGGTAGAAGACATACGAATATTTTTTTTTATAATAATCGAGCAAATACAACACACTATCTCAACTCACCCATCATGTATATTAACTCAGTAAACATGCTGCCTCATGATATTAATATATTTCATATTAATCATAATAAATTAAAGACGACGCAAGCGCCACCTTTTGCCTAATTTCAAATGGCATCATCAACGATTTGGGTCTATAAGGTAGACAACCGAGAATCATTGTTTCGTTCACTAAAGGAAGGCGAACTTGTCCATTGTTCATTAAATGTGTATTTAATATTAATTTATCAAAGCTCACTGCTCATTTGACATCATATTACATGTTAAATAATACATAAAATTTTGAGATTACGCTAAATGTGGTTATTGGTACTCTACACACCAACTACGCTACTTCATGTATTCATTTAATTTCATCCTACTTATTTCTTTCTTTTTAGTTTTTAAGTTATATTAATGTCATTATATTGTAAGTATATCCATTATATACACATTATATACGTATTGTGTCTATATTATATGCGCTATCATTGTATTTTTCTAGTTTATCCTATAATTAGATCTTATGAATCTGTTGGATAATAAGTAAATAATATTTTTTTTTATAAATTATACTGTTTTGATTTTTTTTAATACTACAATATCTTTAATCAAAGTTATTTGTTTTACATATATTTACAATATATTATGGTATATTTGTTTCTTTCTTGCTTGCTTGAACAGGCTATCGACCTATGGTTTTTCCGCCATATTTTTTTATTAATATGGATATTTTGTCTTTTGAAATTGTTACATATACGTTCTAAGATTGAAGTAATTTTGATTGTGTCATACATATTATCCTAATCATAAAATTATATTTTCATATTTTTAGTATCAAGCTAAGCTGCAAGTTATTAGCGTTATATCTTAATTAAATTAATTTGTCATTCCTTTTTAAATTAGATTTATATCTATGAATCGTAGAAATTGTCAATGTACAACATTGAGGTATACTTCAAATTTAATTAAATGTAAAGTGGAAAAGAAACATCTCTGATGTGGTTGCAGGTCGGGTGCGCTACCAATGTGGGTTTAAATCCCATCAGAGATGTTTTTTTCCACTTTATATTTAATTAAATTTAAATTTACCTCAATATTATACATTGAATTTTTCAACAATTCAGCGTTATATCTTTCAAACCGTAAACAAAAGTTTGATTTATGTAAATACCAGTATGTCAAACGATTGCAATAAAAATGCAATAAAATTTGACCAATCCCTTTTTCCAACTGCAAAAATTTTGAAAGACGGTACGTAAATGTTAATTAAAAATTGTTTAAAAACTAAGGGCGGAGCTGTACTGATGAGGGATGAAAAGACGAAACACGTGTCTACAGATAGCCATGTAACAATTATTTGTTGTTTCCTTTCATTAAATATTTTCGACTCAAACTGTTGCAATTTGCAGTAGTACTGTTATGCAACAAACAAATATCTATTGTGTAATCCAATGTCCGGCGGGGTAAATGCTAGGGGAGTAGTTGTTTCAATAGATATTTGTAAAACTTACAGTGTAAGTAATTTTTGCAGTTGGAAAAAGGGATTGATCGAATTTTGTTGATCATTGCCAGAAATTTTCCTTGTTTAATTTCATTGTAATATTATTTGATGTTGAAAGTGGGTACAAATTACTTCTACTATGATGGTTTAATCCACAGGTAAACAGATTAAATAATCGTAGTTTACGCCATAAATTCAAAGATGTTAGATTATTTACCGAACTATAATAAAAATGTCGTTATAAATGAATTAAAAGTGTTTAGAAGCAAATTCTATAGATTTTTTTTATATATTCAGTTATTAAAGTTGGTATTAGTAAGCAATTAAGACATAATTGTTGAATATCTGATATATTAAGGTTATGAAAACGAACGGCGAGAAGTGGGTGATTGTGGAAAGGCCGGCGCGCGTGTTCCGGCCAGGATTTATGGACGTGTCAGTGTTATTCCAGTGCGTTCGCAACGTAACAGTCAAGTCGAATAGTCGAATAGTGAAAAGGCCCCGATTATAATTAGCAAAGGTCGCGGAAAACGCCTCGAGGTGTGCAGGTGTGCTCGAGACAAGAGGGCGCCCATCTGCATTCCGGCCTCTCCGCTCTTAACTCTTCCAATCTCCACCTGCACACCTCGTCGCCTGGCTCATTCGCTCGCTACTCCTACTCATCATACTCGCTAATTACTCGGCTCTTTGCTTTCGATCGCTCACGCTCGCGATTCCCGCTGATCAGATTGCTTTCTCGAAATCCGAGCCCCGGAGTTCGGCTTCGAAAAGAATCAGGTTGGAACACACGTGTGTTCAACAGCGATTTATATTTAAATTGAAGTATATTTATGGATCTGCCATCTTTGATCTTTTACGATTTTTTAATGATGAAAAATTAACAAAAAACAACAACTTATAATTATTTATTAGTAATCTTTTTAAATGGTATACAGAGAATGGGTTAGTGTGTACTACAGCAATATTTGTTGTACTTTCTGAATTCGATTACATTTGCTAAATTTAACAACATCTGGAAAGTGTTCATAAAAAAATAGAAGGCTATATTAGTTTTGGTTAATATTGTCTTTTGAGGGATTACTATTACTTCCCTTTGTTGTGGGGTGCATTAATTTTACGTAGACTATATATTTAAATTCATCAGAATCTAATATTGCCACTTACCTTTAGATGACTCGAATGACGTAGGTGGTTTTATTAACACATCTAATTCATTTTCACCTAAAAACTGTTACAAATAAATACACGTACTCGTCGCCATGCCACTATGACAAAAACAGTTCTTCCGCCAATTTCGGTGATGCAAATGAAAGTATTCGTCGATAGATACCGCTACCATACAAACCCCCAAGATGCCAGCAGTATTCTAATTCACGTCAGAACACCTTTTGGCTGGCGTAATTTTACAAATTTTAAAAACTGATTGAGGAAGCTCCATTTCGTAATCTTCCATCAGTTTGTAAACTGGCTGCAAACGTATGAGATATGTTTACTTAGTTAAAGCATTCATTCATTGGACCAACTGAGCTTCGTAGGCTTTCAAGCCGAGTGTTTTTTATGTAAAATTCTTATCAGAGATATTTCAGAAATATTCAGTTGATGTATGGAGAGTGTGTATGGAGGTAGGGTAAACCGAGTGTAGAATGGATAGAAGAAAGATGTATGAAATATTGATGAGACAGAAATGAATGGAGGTGGAAATGCAGGGAGTAGAGTGGGTACAAGTCCATCAGGGTACCTAACAAACAGAATTGTGTAAATGGAAATAGGTTACCTTGACAAGATGTGGAGTGAGGAAGACATTTTGAAGACGAGTATTTTGTGTAAATGGGAGGGACACATGAGATCATATTGCGGAGGAGTGTAAGGAGGTATATAAGGATAGGATGGGTGAAAAAAATGGCAGAAAGGGCAAAAGAGAATGGAGCAGACATATAGGTCGTAATTAAAATTAAGAGAGAAAATATGTGTAAGAAGAATTTCGTAATTTTGTTATAATTGTTCTTGTAAATATGTGATTTATATGCCAATAAGTCTTTGTTTATTCAGTTGTTAAAGATACTTCATTTCTTGGACCAATTGGACTTTGCAGGCTTTCAACCCGAGGTCTTTATGAAAAATTCTTATAAGAGAAATGCGAGAAATATTCAGTTAGTTAAAAGGCTTCATTTCTTAAATCAACTGAGCTTTAGAGTCCTTACACCTGAGGTCAATGCAAAATTATCATTAAAGAAGTATAAGAAATAATCACTTGATTGATTAAAAGTCCTCATTTCTTGGACCTATTGAACTTTCTAGGTCCTTATCTGGAAGTTTTCATGCAAACGTTTCATCAAAGAATTCCAAGAAATGTTCAGATTGTAAAAAGGCTTCATTACTTGGAAGAAATGAGTTTTGAAGGCTTTTGCAAAAAATTTCTATTGGTCAAATTGCTTCATTTCTTGTGGCAAGTGAGCTATGTTGGCCTTCAAACTGAGGTCTTAATGCAAAATTGTCATCAAAAAAGTACGATAAATATTCTATTGGTTAAAAGGCTTAATTTCTTCGACGGAAAGTAATTGTTTCAAAAGATATTTGTAAAAAACGTAGAGAGTAAATAATTTTTGAAGTTGAAAAACGGGATTGATCGAATTTTATTGAACACTGCGAAAAAAGTTCCTTGTTTAATTTCATTGTATAAGTTGTTTATAAGTTAAGTTCGGGGGCAGCCCGTTTATTTTTTATTTCAAAATTAATTATAGTTTTTGAAATATTCAATAAATTCATTGTTTTGCAATTTTTGTGGTTACTTGGTAAAAATGTAATGTATCATTTTCTGTACAAACGTTATAGAGAAAAGAGAAAAATAATGAAGATGATTGCTACTTTTGCTTGATGAATATTGTCGGTATTAAGAAGAACTAGCATAGTATAAATATCCTGACATATCATCAATGTGGAAGCCAGTTCCACTTACGGACTGATCCATTGCCGATTTGTCCATTAATGGAATTTAAAAGTATGAATCAGAAATGAGCAAAGGTTGAACTGAGTCTTAGGATTTATTTCACGTTCAACAGTAGTCGCTCATCATGTCTTCCTTCCAAAATTCAACGATCGTTAGTGTCGACCAAGATTTGTGGGAAAAAATCAAGATGTACATTCAGAAAATGTATCTTGAGTGACATTCGAGCTCCAATCTTGTGGTAATTTTGTAAAAAAATTTTGAGTACGTGCTGTACTCAGAACCATCTATAAACAAATGCCATTCATTTCATTTAATAAAATGTTCAACCACCATTTATCTAGCTAATGGATAACTAGTAATGGCCATTACGGTTTTTCGAACCTCGTCAGACTAGTGTGTTCCATGTGCAATAGATGGCGCTTGCGTTATCTTTCATTTATTATGATTCATATTTCTTAAATCACAACACAATATATGTTCAACCGCCATTTATTATGTCATTCATTTCGAGCATATGGTGTATTCATCACATCAAATAAACCTTTGATGTTATTGCAGAAACATGTGTCAATTTCTTTATTAAAGATCGGTAAAATCGTGTGAATTCTATTTCTGTAAATAGTGACTTGTGTTTTAGGGTCAAGATGTTTCCATTCCTGCAACCGCGATGCAAGCAACTCTGCTTTTTGTTTCGATAAATTCAAATCGCGAATCAATTCACTCAGTCCACTTTGCGATATTAAATGCGTTTCTTCCATATCGCTTTCATTGCTCGCCAGTGATGAAAGTTCTTAGGGATGGACAAATCGGCAATAGATTACTGTCCGTACGAGGAACTGGCTTACATTTATTATGATTCATATTTATTAAATTACAACACAAAATCCGTTCAACCGCCTTCATCAAGACATTGCACATGGAATACACTAGTTTGGTGAGGTTCGAAAAACCGAAATGGCCATTGATGATCAAATAAAGCAAAGAATGCGTCAGGATGCTTATATTGTGCTAGTTTTTTTCTATATATATATACCGAAAACAATCATCGAACAAAAGTAGCCATGATTTTTCTGTTCTCTCCATAAATTTAGTAGAGAAAATGAAAAGTATACATTTTCACCATGTGACCACTTGTACAGCTTTGTTCTGCGCACGTTACAAAACATTTTCGATACCCATTGCTTGTCAGTGTATACTATAGCAAAACCAAAGTACTGCTTTTGAGTGCTTTTGTCATGATTTGTACACGATTTCTGAACATATAACATCCATAAACGTAACAAAAACGCTTTGAATCGATTTTACAACATTGACTCTGTATTTTCACGCGTTTCGAAACACAATTGCAGCACAAAAGTAAGTTCCAAATGAATGTCAGTTAACGGCCATTATAATAGCACTGTCACCATGCGCGAACTCGAAAACTAGAATCATTCTTGACACACGGATTGGAAATCTGAGTTCAGGGCATATACTAACGTTAAGAATCATTCTCATCTGCTTGGACCGAAAAGATTTTTTGTAAACTTGTCTTATTAAAAAAAAACCTTTATTGGCATAAATCCACATAAAACCACAAAAGATACAATAAAAGGGATTCTTTATACATATTCAGAAACTACTCTCCCTCTTCTTCTTTTCCCACACCAGCCTCTTCAATATCTGTACACCAGCCTTATTAATAATAATATTACTAATACGTAAATGATCAGGCATATCAAATCAATCTAAAACCTTATTTATTAAATTTAATAGTAAATGAAAAATTATTTACGACTTTTGAAGTAAAGGCGGAGTATTTGGAAGAATATTGCAATTTAGTTTGTTTTTCTTATCTTACAATGGCTTCGCCAAATTTCCTCACACTACTGATTTTGAATATTCTGGAGGCGTTTGTGAAATATGTATGAAATATAATGGCAATGACATAAAAATAATTATTTCATTAATTAAAGTCTCCACAGTTATCATAAAGAAAGATTATAAAAATAATTATTTATTTCTAAAGGAATTTATCAGGTAGACGAAATTCTTTCGCTTATAAAATGAAAACTGAAGGTCCTACAATAAAAAGTTTTATAACAAAAAATATTTATTTTTCAACATCTACAGTTTTTATTTAAAACATTTTTTCTATCCCTATTAAAAAATGAATAATCGCTAAGAGTACTTAATGAATTTTGATTTCAGATCATTTTATATTATAAAAAGTTTCGATAAAAGGTCTGGGTTCAATCCGTTTAGCCGTTTATGCGTTATCGCGAAACCCAGACACGCACACAGACATTTTGCAAAATTCGATGGATTGGGCTCAGCGGACCTCAAAACGTGCATATCCGTTGAAATCGGAGATTCGAACATTTTTACGATCACAATACTTTTCCTTGGACAGGGATCCGGGGAAAGCAATTATCCATAAAACGAACACTCAAGCTGTATACTCCACAGAAGTAGCTCAGTTGGTCACATTTTTGACATCTTAGAAATAATAATAAAAAGAGTATTTATACACTTGGTAACGGTTATATAAATAATTTAAATTAAAAGAATCTTAAAATAATTAATTTACTCAATTGAATAATTAATAAATTATTTTCCTGCGATTTTTTTTAATTACATTACGTAAGTATTACAAAAACAAGTTGAAGTACTTACGTAAAGTAAGTCAAAAATATCGCTAGAGTAAAAATAATTTATTAATTATTCAATCAAGTAAATTAACTATTTTAAAATTTCTTTCATTCAATCATAGAATAGTATATTTCATTAGGAGTCCAGAAAAAAGGATTTTTCCGTGCGCGCTGACCGTTATGCATGCACGGAAAAATCCATTTCTACTCGTGGTTGTGTAAAAATTATAATTTTTTATCGATCGATTTAAATCATGTTGAATTATGCACACGCTTCCTGCCCACAATTGCAAAATTTAGTCCCACCCGCGTGATCCCCCCAGGTACACAAATTGCAAAACCCGCCGAAGAAATTAGAGTCGTCGCGAAACACGCGTCGGCGTTTCGTGTCGTTCCCAATTCCGTTTCAAGGCGCGCGTGCAAATTTTTCTAATTCACACTCCCAATTGAATACATTAAACACTGCCCCCGATTCCACCGGATTACGTCACTATCAGAATCACCTACCTACGAAATAAAAAAAAAAACAACAAAAAAATAAAACGCATGATGGAGCCCGTCAGGTCCATCATGCGTTTTATAGTATTATAGTATAACTCCTATCAATTCCTATTATAGAACTAAAATGGTGATGTGTCCATCATCATCATGGTACATTTCCCGGTGAATTCGGCCAAATGAGTTTTTAAATGAACATTTAATAATCATAATAAATTGAAGACGATGCAAGCGCCATCTTTTGCCTAATTTCAAGTGGCATCGTCAACGATTTGGGTCTACAAGGTAGACGATCGAGAATCATCGTTTCGTCCACTAAAGGAAGGCGAACTTGTCCTGTTTATGAGAACAGGAAACGAAATTCACATTTAATAAAACTTTCAACCAACAAACATCTAGCGTAAGGATAACTAACTAGAAATGGCCTTCACTAGTTATACATACGATAGATGAATGGTGGCTGAACATTTCATTAAATGTGAACATTTAATCGTAGATGAAATGTTATTAAATCAAATTTTTAATTTTAACTTTTAAAGTTAAAGCCAAATATTTATAATAAATTAAAGACGACACAAGCGCCACCTTTTGCCTAATTTCAAGTGGCATCGTCAACGATTTTATTAAATGTGAAATATTTAGAAGTTATTTTGTTATTTCTTACCTTAACAAATTTACCGACAATATATATTTTTTTCGATACACAGACATTTTTCAAAATTCGATAGAACAGACCTCAAAACGTGTATATTCGTTGATATTGGCGATTCGAAAATTTTTACGATCACTATACTTTCTCTAGGATAGCGGTCCGGGGAAAGTAAAAGTATGTGTCAAAATCTATATAATTACATTTGAGAAATGCTAGTGATCAAACCTATACCATTGTAGGTAATAGTATCTAAAACAAAAACGCACGATAAACTGAAACCATCAACAATCACTCCCAACACCTGTTTTGTAGGACATCGGAGGAACAGGTGATAAATCAAATTTCATTGTTTCTTTTTTTTGCTGCGCTCTTTTTGTTATGTGTCGTGAAAAAAAAATGACGTTAATACCGGAACTGCGAGCCAGTGGAAGGGAAGAGACCCGGGCGTCCATTCATTGAAACAGGAGTTGTATTCATTCACGGTGTGCGCTGGATTTATTTATCTTCACGATCTCTTGATTCGCGCTACTTACTCATTTTGGAACATCCGGAGATGGGGTTTTATAAACTGTTATCAGAAACATCTACACAGAAAAAAAGTTAATAATGGGATTTTACAGTAATTTTTGACACATTTTGCAATATCCGGAGGTGTTTTTATTTTCTAAACTGTTATCAGAAACATCTTCATAGAAAAAAAAAACTTAATAATGGGATTTTACAGTAATTTTTGACATATTTTGCAATTTCTCAATATCAGGAGGTTTCTAAACTTTTATCAGAAACATCTTTACAGAAGAATTTACCAAAAAAAGGAGATTTTACAGTGGTTTTTGATAATTTTTTTAATATCCAGAGGTGTTTCTTTTTTGTTTTTCTATACTGTTATCAAAATCGCTTTCATAGTAGAACATTTGATAAATAATGCAATTTTAAGGTACTTTTGACTTTCAAACCGCAATAGATTCAATATTGAAACTGAATTCGATAATCTTTATAGTTTAAGGTTGCGGTTTAGTGGAAAGAGATAGCTATATAGTAAAATGGAAATAATCGTTTGAAAATAGAGCTATTCTTTTGGATTTCATAATATGAATGTGTATTTATATTTTTTATCTATCAAGTATAAAGTATCAGTCTAAGTAAAAAATAAATCGTTAATTTTCGTGTATTACGTCAATTTACTAGTTTAAGTTAGAAAAGAAAATTGTAAGATATAATGAATTTAATAGGTCATGCCTGCTCAGTTATTTGAATGCAGAATTTAGTGAAATCCTTTAAATTTTCATTGCACAAGTTTTTATTAGCAAAAATTTAATTTAAAATTTGCTATAAATTTGATCAATTTTCATTGTTTTTCATAATTATTTTTCACAGAAACTAAACATTAAAATAATTTTTAATTTATCTGATGAAATTCCTGCTTATTTTAGGATTATTTTAATGTATAATACAATATTGTTCATTGATCACAACAATAATATAACTCAAATTAGTGATTGCCCATATTTGTATAGCTATCTCTTTCTTCCAAACCGCACCCTTAAGAATAATCTCCTTGTCCTCCTCTCCTGTATGGCATGACAGGTCTCAACGCAAATTAGAGAAAATCAGAGATAAATTAGGCGTTGATAATAAATATATTTTCTTTGTATACTTTATATTTGAATTAAATAAATCAATATCACGTGGCAATGTATTACAAAATCTAATTATTTATAGAATCCATAATCAGTATGGTGAAATTTTGTTTGAAACAAGTAATAAAGCCGTTGCAAGTGAGGCGGTAAAACTTTAAAATTAATCTGCCCAAATAACTCACCACATTTTAAAATCTCACTTAATAAGTTTTAAAGATGGTCGATAGTGATTTAGGAATAATATTATTTAAAATGTATTGTATTACACCTAACGTAAATTTTACAATAAAGATGATTGTAAATATAAGTTTTAAAATAAACATAAATCGGCTATTAAATAAAAATGATTTGAAAATCAATAAATTATTTCCACATTTAGCTCTGTGACTTTTGACTTACGCTACGCAAGTACGTTAAACAAATGCACATTAAAACAACTACTTCCCGGGCAAACACCCACGCCGGACATTGAATTATATAATGTACACCTGCTGTTGCATATCAATAAAATATTGCATAATACAACATTTTTTTTTATGCGAGAAAAATTTAATGTAAAAACAACAAAAGGAACGTTCTATTTATAAATAGACTACTTCTCTTCGTGTATCTAACAAGACTAAATTTAAAATGTTACAAATATATTTTCTATAAGAGATATAGAAAGAAGTCCAAATGCATTTAATCCAACAAATTTATTCCGAATTCTTTCCACTCTATCAATATCACAGCAAAAATTGTAGTGACATAAGGGTGATGCATATTCGAGAGTTGGACGCACCAAGAAAATATATAAATATCTTAAAGTATTAGTTGAAAAATTGTTTGAGAATGTGTAATCAATTACATCACATATTTTATCCTTTCGGGTGTTGAGATTGTAGTTCAAATCTTCATTTAATATTGTCAATAAACTCTTTCCATTTCTTTCTATCCCTTGCTATGTTCTTTACCACTTGGTTGTTCGATTTGTTCCCATTGGGTATGTTCTGTATATTATCTTCTCATGATTTTTTTTCCCTTTTCTCCTGTTTCGTTCCACCTATCGTCCACACTACTTTGGTTTGCCTCTTTTCAGGCATTCTTATTAGATGTCCATACCATCCAAGTTATTTTTTATCAATAGTATCACTTGTGCTACCAATCTCAAGTGAGGATCCAATTTCTTCATTTCTCATTCTGTCCATTCGAGTCATCTTTGCACTTTTCTTAAATAGCGCATTTCAGCTCCATGTATGTTGCTACGCAAGCTCTGATTTGGTGTCTATGTTTCGCTACCATATAGTAGTATAGGCCGGTGTATTGTTTTAAATATTGTTATTTTAGTATTTGTCGATATATTCTTGTTGTTCAGTATCTTTTTACTCGTGCTGTGATAACTTCTGTTTACCGCTATAATTCTGCTATTTACTTCGCTTTCCATATTCCTTTTGTTGTCGATGACTACTCCCAGATATTTGAAGGATTTGATCTGCTCAATTGTTTTTTTCGCCCAGCTTTATGTTTGTTGTTGAATAGTCCTTAGATATTACCATTACCTTGTTTTTTCTATGTTTATTTATATGTTATTTTTCTTCAATTCGTCATTTCACATTTCTAAATTGTGTTATAGGTCATCCTCACTTTTTGCTAGTAGTTATAAGTACTTTATTATGTTTCGTCACCTTTATTTCAATGTCTATGTGATATACTTAATATTTTTTATCAACTTAATCTTAAGGTTATCAGTTATTTTACATACATGTATTTTTCCTCTGACCTGTGAAAAACAATTTTGTTATGATCATCAATAAACACTTACTAGTGCAAGGTCGTCTGCAAAAGCGCATTCAGCTATAGTTTTCCTTACTAGCTTGTTGTATCCTATTTATATTTTTCCAGTTTTTGATTTAATATTTTTCATAATATTATCTAAAAATATTATAAATAGCAGTGGACTTAGTGCTCCTCCTTGTCGGAGCCCCTGAGTGGTTGTAAATTCTTCTGACGTTAAGTTACATGTTCTTATTTAGTTGTTGGTGTTGCAATACATACATTTAATAGCCTTTATTAGTTGTCCGTTTACTTTTCTTTTTTTGTAGAATTTCCCACATATGTTTCCTTGGTACTCTATGGCCACTAGTGCAATATACAATTTATTGTTTCCCTTTAGTGTATTTTCCATCAATTTTTTTTTATTGTAAAGATATGGTTCTGCGTTGAATATCTTTGCCTGAATCCACTTTTAGCTTCCTCTAGTGCGTTCATAGTTTCTTCTCTAAGTTTTGTTTCGAGAATCGCTTCGTACAGTTTGACAGTTGTGCATAGAAGTGATATTCCCCTGTAGTTGTTACAGTTTCTGCAGCCTCGTTTTTGGTATATTGGGAATATCACCACCCTTTCCCATGGGTATTTGGCTTGCTATCCATATCCGGTTTAAAATGTCTAATAACAAAATTTCTCCGTCGGTACCCAAATATTTCAGTGGTTCGGGTTTTATATTGTCATGTCCGGAAGCTTTTCAATTTTTTTAATTTCCGTAGTACTATTTTCAACTCGTCTATTAATATGTGGTCGTGTTTATTGTATGCTGTTTCATTACCAGTCTCTCCTACCACTGCATTTTTTTCTTCTATCATAGTGTTTTGTTTGTCATCCAGTAACTCTTTGAAGTGTTCTATCCATCTATTCATTATCAAGTTATTTTCTAATATTACATTTCCTTGTTTGTCTTTTACATGTATTAATACAGCTTCCTTTTTCGAATATAAGATTTTTCAACGTCTTAAGGTTAAGATCAAATTTTATTTTATTTATTGAATTATCTACAAATTTTATTAGAAATAATTTTTCCTGGCAATCGAAATAAGCGAGTTACCTAGAGACAGAGAGAAAAAAAAACGATAAATAGAAAAGAGTATTCAATGTCCAGCGTGGGTATTTACCCGGGAAATAGTTGTTTTAATGTGCATTTGTTTAACGTACATACGTAGCGTAAGTCAAAAGTCACAGAGCTAAATGTGGAAATAATTTATTAATTATTTTCAAATCATTTTTATTTAATATAATTAAAAAAAACGATTTTCTCGCTCGGTTTGACAACTGTGAAAAAGCAAAAAAACGTTTCAAATGAAAGCTGTCGAGAATTTCATTACAAGCGTCTTTTGTTTGAAAAAAAAAACCTAACTATCTTTTCCTAACTGCATTAAGTCATCCTGCAATTTATATCAGTAATTGATTAGATAAGATATATACAGGCTCTGAAGTTGATTTTAAATTTAATTTATATACAAAATTTTAATATAATTAATGGTTTTAATATTTAAACATTGGTAGTACATATTATATAAAATAAATGTGAATAGTTTATTAAAAAACAACCAATAAAATAATTAAACACAGATTAGGTTGAATAACTTTAAGTTCTTGAATAGTTTCGTGTTAAATTTTAAATCCTCTTGAAAATGGGCTAAATTTTTAAGAGAATTTAAAATTTATAAAGTGTTACAAAACAAAGTTTAAAAGTGTTAATTATTATCATATTTTAACATGTATAACGCAGTAGAAGCCTCCACAATTGAAATATTAAATAAAATTACAAAATTTTAATATAATTAATTGTTTTAATATTTAAACATTGGTAGCTCATATTATATAAAATAAATGTGAATAGTTTATTAAAAACCAACCAATAAAACAATTAAATACAGATTAGATTGAATAACTTTAAATTCTTGAATAGTTTTGTGTAAAATTTTAAATTCTCTTGAAAATGGGCTAAATTTTTAAGAGAATTTAAAGTTTATAAAGTGTTATACAAAACAAAGTTTAAAAGTGCTAATTATTATCATATTTAAACATGTATAACGAAGTAGAAGTCTCCACAATTGAAAATATTAAATAAAATTACTTACCCTTTACAAAGTTCTATAACATGGGAACATTTTGCTTTTAAATAAAATTTAAATAATCCAAGCGATAAAATCCCGAATCGTCACGCACGATTATTCCAGTTAGTGAAATTGCTTAATAGTGGTGCCAGTAAGCGATAAACGTAATCGAAAATATTTACGACGGGATGTCGAACCGCTGGATACAATTAGCAGGTAGTTATTGAACCATCAATTACGTCAAAGACCCGGGCGCAATTAAAAACGCGTCAATGTTTCCTGTAGTTTATTTAATTGGTGGACTCGCCGAAATAACGTCCATTTTTTTTAATTACTCCCCAATTTTCGTAATGAAAGAGAAACTTGCGAAGGTTTAATTAGGTCGTGATTTATTCGGTTGAATAAATTAAATTGCTTGTATTTAAGGCTGCGATCCCCAATACGTTTCCGTTTTAAGAGATTAACAATGTTATACAGTCATAAAAAAATAAACATTAAATACAGGCAGATAGCTTATTTACTGATGAACGACATCAGATAATTTTTATTTTTTAAAAATAAATAAAATGAGAAAAATATTTCTTCAAAAATTAATTTAATTTATAAAAGTACATCTAATCTATATTAACACACAGTCTACTACACGTGGAAAGTCTTCCTCTTAAATTTTCATATTAAATACATTCATAATATATTATGCAACAGCAAATGTCTATTATTAGACATTTGTTTTAGTACGTATGTAACATAAGTCATATTGACACAGTAGCTAAAGAGGAAATAATTTATTA
This sequence comes from Philonthus spinipes, assembly GCA_963082785.1. NCBI lineage: Eukaryota > Metazoa > Arthropoda > Insecta > Coleoptera > Staphylinidae > Philonthus > Philonthus spinipes. Next base: position 8,961,685 of record OY720314.1, read on the forward strand.
ATTATTTTCATTTTTTTATTTAATATATTATTTGTAAATTCGTTAATCTTATAAAATAGCCAATGAGAATAAATTTAGTTCTACGCCATCATTTTTATTGTGGAACTGTATCTAGTAGTTCGGATGTTTGCCGCTAGGTTGAAAAATCAAAGTTGGAATAAAATAAACACACACGTTTTGTAAAAACCACTGCACGCTCTGGCGTTAACCGCAACGTCTATTAGGCTTAAAATCCCATTCTTAAGAGTATTCCTCACGAATTGGCCTTGAAGCTCTCTTATGGGATTTGTTAACAACTGTCCACGCATCCACAGAGTTTATTAATAGAGATAATGACATGTATTTTTTTTATGCTAATAACACAAGATGTTATTTGACTATTAGTTGCATACATTTCAAATTTTATAATTATTTTCGTTTTAGTTGTAAAAAATTATTACGAAACGTTCTATTTCAACTAATTTTCCAGATTTTTTAAAACACTTTAAATAGAAAAGAGTATTTATTCACTTCGTTACAGTTATTTAATAAATTAAATAAAAATGATTTGAAAATAATTAATAAATTATTTCCACATTTAGCTTTATGACAAAATGTCACATACTTAACAGTTTTTTTTTTTAGTTCTATAGGTTTATTATAGAAACGACTGCTATGATTATTTGGATATATAGTATCATTGTTAGACATATAACATAATCGATTTAATAAAGTATTCATTATTAATCATTTTATGCACTTCTCTAATTAGAATTTTGCATAAAGACCTCGGGTTGAAAAAGCTAAATTGTTCCTAGAAATAATTTTTTTAACCCTTTCAGTCCCAATTTGTTTCATTATTTAAAATAACTTATTTTTTTATGTACCAGTAAATAGGTAACAAAAAATATGTTTATTAATTTTATGAAGTGAGGGAGGGGGGAGTCTTTTAGGGGTTCGCGACATATTTGTCCCAATGGATATGAAACGTGGCAATAGATATTCCACAGGTAATTATTATTCTAACAACACAAAAAAGCTATGGAAAACATCTTTTATTTATGGTAATCGATTTGTAAAAGGGAGTAATACAGCTTTTGCATATTGATACATTACAAGCCGCACAAATTGTTGTGGTTATTTTTCCGTGCTTCATCTTAGTGCAGCGATGACACCCTATTTTAGTGGAAGATAGGTAAGTGATCCCCTCCATTCATAACCCTAGAACTTGATGATGGCTCACCATATTGTCTTCGACTACATGCTGTCGTAGCTACATGCTACATGCTGTCGATCATAACTTATTAGAGATTCAACCAGAGGAACTAAATAATCCCATTTTTTTTATTTTCACGCCCTTTTAGTTCTGTAAATGTCCGTTCTAGAAGAAGGTGTCATCGCTGCACACTAAGAGGAAGCATGCAAAAAGAACCTCAGCAATTTGTGCGGCTTGTAATGTACCAATATGCAAAAGCTGTTTTAATCCCTTTCACAAATAGATTATCATAAATAAAAGATGTTTTCTATAGCTTCTTTTTGTTGTACCATTAGAGAGTTTACAGTAGCTCTCATCAATAGTCGATGGTAAACTCTTTTCCGCCAATTACTCGTCTTTCTGTCCATATCGTAGAGGCTAACAAGTTCATCTGAATGATCAACTCCTCCCATATGTTTATTATAAAACTCAATCATTTTGGAGCAAGAAATTTCTCTTCGAGTATCATCTTTCGCCTTTCTCTTCACCTCACTAATTTCATCAATATGACAATTAGAAAGCAAAGTTATATCTGTAGTGTCTTCTCATGACACTGCACATGTGCCGTACTAATTGAACATGAACTGGGTTTAACTTAATTTTTTGTCTACGGCGAATTTTTGCATATTTTTTCTAGTAATTATTGATGTATCAGTTGCCGCAAAAAATTAATACTTGTAAAAAATCTATTAAAACATAGGCTAACATCTGCATCTCGAATGGTACTTGATAACTTCAGAACATCTCCTAAAGTTGAATTTTGATTTTGATCTCTTCCTGAATATATTATTAAATCATATGTGTAGCCAGTTTTTGAATCACATCTAACCCATGATTTGATGCCTTTTTGTGATGGGTTTAGGGGAAGGTATTGCTTCTTCCTTTGAACTTGGACATAGCCTCGTCGATACTTAGGTAGTTTCCCCTTCACTTCTTGCTGCTAAAAAAAGTTTATTTGAAACACGAGACTTATTCCACTTACTTATTCCATATAATAAATTTTGTTACTACCATCTGGATTTTTGGGGAATTAAAATATTGTTTTGTAGAAAGAAGTTGAAATATATTTCTACAAATGGTTTCTTTGATGCATGTGTTACCAAGTGAAGTATTAGTAGATCGTCATTATTTGTCTACTAATACTTCATTTAACAATACAATCATCAAAGAAACCATAATGATGTTGTGCAGGTACTTAATTGTACGACATTATGATGAAGCGGCCAAGTATTATCATTATTTCATACTGAACAGATTTCTGTACTGGCTTTTTCTTTTTGTCTTGTAATATTTCTAACCTTTCCTTGCTTTTTTCTTCAGCGATCTATAGTAAAAAGGCTCTTAGGAAACAGTTTGAAGAAAACCTCAAGTTCTGTGGATGACCTATCAAGTTTTTCCATAACTGTAGTCGATTTTTCATTTGGATTACGTAATCTTGGAGCAAAATTGTTGTTCACAACTTTCCATTGATCTAAAATTGCCATCGGCATATTTGTCACTGTACATTACCATAATTGACTTCAGAAGCGTCTGATGAAGAACCATCTGATATGGAAGAACTTTCTGTGGAATATAAATTTTTATTTAGTTTGAATTTTGCTGGGATTTTCCTTATTTTCATTTTATTTGTAGATGGTCCAAAAAAACTCATCACTTGTATGATGTATTGAGCCTTCTGCTCAATTTCAGTTCTTCGTTTCTGTTTAGCTTAATTCCCCCATTGATGCTGGTTGTTTATATTAAGTCGATCTTGATAATTTCTGTCTGTAGTCTTCGTAATTATTGCCCACTAACTTCATCCTTATATTTGTTATCTAAATCAGCGGCAGTGCTGATCCGCGATTGTTAGTTTTTGGTTCTGTTTCTGTTATCACATCCCTTTCAACGTTGTCTTGTTCATTCCTAAACTCCCTAAATCGAGTTGTTCTTTTTCTTATTTTCTTTTGGTTTTTTTTTTTGGCTCTTCTATCTGATGAGGCATCGCAGTCTTGTGAAAACTGGCTAATCGTATCTACCTCTAGCGAACTATCGCTTTCATAATTCGTCTTCTCCACCTTCGGCGTTGAGGTTCATAGCACTTTCTGTAGCTCTTCAGCTGCTGAATTCTCCCTACCCCTCCGCTTTGTACACCTCTTTTAAATTTTTGTTTTTTCTATTAATCTTGTTCATCTCTTATTCCATAACATCGCTAGTCCAGGATCGTCGCCCCGTAGCAGCAATTCCTTATCACGGGGAATACATATCGCGTTAAATCCCGCAGCCATGCATCCCCTCGGTGTGTGTTCCCACTGGGATTGGTAGTGTTGTTTATAGAGATTTTTCACCACCACGCAGCCCAGGCGTTTAAGTCAACACCCCTGTTCTACGGTCAAGTGATTTAAGGTATGATTCCATGTCTCATCCGGGTTTGGGACCGACAAAGGCGGACTTACATGTTCATATACATGATATGACTTCATATCCGCTATCATCACGGAACCATCCTAGCACCATACTTCAAAAATTAGCGAGGAATAATTGAAGATACCTGTCTCCCCCGCTGATTCTTTCCCATGCACTGAAAGTTTAGCGATTTTCTAGTCGATATCGGATTGGGTTTAGCTTCCTTGTACCTTTTGGTGTATAGGATCTCAGCTCTTTCTTCAAGGTACTTCACGTATCCTTGTTACTTGTCGTCTTCTAGAATATGTTACCTCCATTCATTATTTTTTTGTACATGTATTTCATCCTCTCTGAGTTGTACGGTTGTGTTTCCATATCCATCTTTGATGCTTCTTCTCGCTGTTACTCTTCGTATATTCTTGCATTCATTTAGTACGTGTTTTGCCGTCTTCTCTTTCCCCCACATTCATATTTTTCAACTAATAAGTCACTTGTGAGCTATATGAAGTTATAAACTTCGAATTATTAATTAAAACCCATTTACTTACTTGACTGTTTTATTTAATCACTAGATGTACATTTAGAACACTACGTGTTTATCTTCGATTGTTAATTGTACATCTAGTGATTAAATAACACAGTGATGTAAGGAATATAACTGTGTTTTAATTATTTTATGCATATACTCTCTTTGAAACCTGTTTAGGTAGGCTTTCAGGTTACCGTGTCCTAACACTATTTTGTGTGGCTTTCCTGTTGAATTTAAAACTGTCGCTTGCGACCTGTTTATATAGTTTGTCTTGCCTTTCTAGTTTCTTTCCCATACTGACTGACATCCGATTATTTCTTCGGCTAGCATTGTTTATGATCTTCATTTCTTGTAGCTCCCTCTTTTGTGATTTGTCTCAATTCCTTCGTCATAAGCTCCCCTGAGTGGCAGCCTAATTGTTGTTTTGTCACTTCTCCGATTTCATTGGGTCTACTTCTGCCTTCTATACTGATTCTGTGTGCTAATCAGGACGCTCTCTTCCTTCTTGTATATATATTTACGCCGTCATGTGCATATTCATGACTGACCCCCTATTCGCTATCGTCACTCAATCGACCGCCGAGAGAATCCATCCCATCACCGCACTCCAAAAATTAGCGAGGCATAATTAAAGGTCCCTGTCTCTTCTTTCCCCCGCTGATCTTCTCCTATGTTCTAAAACCGGTTCCAAATTCGGCGATCTTCCAGTTGATATTAGATTGGGTTAATCTCCCTTATACATTTCGATGTATATGATATTTGAACATTCTTTATGGCACTTCTTTCGTTTGCCCCTTTGATCATCATCATCTGGGATGGGTAGTGTCCTGCATTATTGTAATTTCGAAAAAACGCACAAACAGGAAAGCAACATTCATATAATTTCATAACAAATAATATTTCTTCCAAGACAAAACGTCTCAAAAATGTGCTTCCAATAATTCAACCATTTTTCTATGTTTACCCTTTTGTTGCGTTATTGTAATTTTGATGAAACACAAATAAATTATAATTTGTACGGTTGATCAGAAAGACCTATAGCCCTTATTTGAGAATATATTATGAAAATATTTAATTTTTATATTATGTTAGATTATATGCAATGTATGAAATAAAGATGAATAAATTATTAAAACACAACCAATAAAACACAGATTAGATTGAAGAACTTTAAATTCTCGACTAGTTTCGGGTTATTAGCCCATTTTCAAGAGAATTTAAAGTTATTCAATCTAATCTGTGTTTTATTGGTTGATTTTTAATAATTTATTCGTATTTATTTCATACAATATGAACTACCAATGTCTATATACAATGTATTTTTTTCTGAGATAATAAAGATTTAATATTAGTGTTACTTTATAAAAGTAGCTACTTAAATAAAACTCGATTACTGAAATTAGTTTATTTTGCCCAGCATTATCCACAAAGCCTTCCCATTTCTTTCGTTTGTAGCTCATATCTACATATTTATCCAATTAAAACAGCATCAATATTCCCATTATTTTCGTCGGGATCTTATCTCAATTGATCTCTTAAAAAAATGCATTATTAAAAAAATCATTAATTTGTTTTAATTAATGCCAGCCTGGAATAAATTTAAATCTTATTAAAAAGAAACCTCCCTTAGTTTCGCATATTATAATCATAACTTGTGCGGGTTTATCGCACGAAAAGATTAAAATGAAAATCAGCGAGACAAAAATGTTTTTGAGATAACGATGAAAAACATCCAGTCTTATTATATTCCGGTTTAAATGCACGTAACGTGAATTTATGAAAAAAGGAAATATTAATTCGGTTTAATCAGAAAATAATCCAGATAACGTAAAAATGATTCCGATAAGCCAGACCCAAATAATTAAATATAATCGAAATTTAAATAATTACACGGAATCGCGGAGATAAGAAAGATGCAAACCTTGGATGAAAATATTAATTAGTTAAAAAAATCAAAATAAAATAAAATAAAATACGGCTAATAAGTGCATAAACAGGATGCGGAGTTTATTATGGTTTATGTAAATCGCCGGTGATTCCATTCATTAGTCTCTCTTTGCCGGGCCGTCGGTAATTATCCGAGGCTCGTTAGCGTAATTAAGACGATTTCTTCCGCGTGAAGGAATCTCGAAATGCAAATGCAACTATTTGCGCGTTTTAATTGACTTTCTTTCGGTTTGATCTACTTGCATAATGCGCCGGGGAAATTGCTCGGTTTATGAGACAAGGACGCCAGCCATGGCCGTTCGTTTATTGCAATTATTTCTGTAACGGAATGGATTTTCATTTTTTTTTTCTTTCGTGCGGTTTTGCTAATAATTCAAATAAATGGAAGATTAATAAAAGATGAGCATATCTTGTTCAGAAGTTGATATAATTGTTAATAGTTTTAATATTTAAACATTGGTAGTTCATATTGTATAAAATAAATATGAATAGATAGAAAACAATAATAAAAATAATTTATTAATTATTTTCAAATTATTTTTATTTAATAAATATGAATAGATTATTGAAAATTTAAATAATTCATCTTTCGAAGCTACATTTGCAGCTTCAAAAGACCTGTCTTAATTAGATTAACTTCCAATTAATGATCTTTTTCTCTGGGATGTAAACCATTTCATGGACCCTTGAATTGATTCGTAAACAAAACGGACAAGTTTAACGCCTTGACTCGTTGAATGTGAAAACTTCGGAACGATCCAAATATTAGACCGTCCCGTTTTTAATTCATATATATAACGCAAAACTAGTCGAGAATTTAAAGTTTTTCATTATAATCTGCGTTTTATTTGTTTTATTGGTTGATTTTTAATAATCTATTCATATTTATTTTATACTATATGATATAATTGAATATAATTGTATCGACTATTGGTTCTTTAAAAGATCTGTAATACTTTATGGTCTTAAAGAATTAATGATCCATTCCACATATAAAAGGTCTTTAATACTTAATGGTCCTAAAGGATTAAAATTCCATTGCATACATAAAAGGTCTTTAATATTTAATAGTCCTAAAGAATAAAAGATCCCTGATTTACAGATCATGGTATTTCGCTCACTTAGACCAAACCGTAGGTAGACTCACTTTGCCGAACTAACAATGACAATCTTCATGATGTTTCATAAGTCAATCTGTCAAATTTGATGGATAGCTATACTTTTCCACATAACTGGCAACTATAGCTTCTTCTTCCAATTAGCATTCTAGTATGCCATCTTGATTGTCTCAGAAAGTTTTCCCTTCTTTTCAGTCAGAATTTATTTTTAGAGGTATTAATTTAACTAGGGAGCAACTTTTTTTCATTTGTTTTTCAGTATGCCTCTGTTGATTTTAAAACATTTTCCACCATTTTGTCAGATGTGAAGGATTGTATTAATTTGATTAAAGCTATGCGCGCAAGCTTCACTTGTTTTTTTTTTATCTGCATCTTTTGATTTTGATGCATTATCCACTACTATTTAATATCATTTTGTATGATACATTGTACCACACATTTATTGTACATTGTCTTGTAATTGGGAAGTTGCTTCCTGTTGGGCAATAAATACTTATTATTATTATTTATTTTATCACCAGAAAAATTGCCTTAGTTATCTTCACTGTAGCTTTTGGATCACATCAAGTTTATAGCTTTCCTTTCCACAGCCAAAACCATTAAATATTCCAATCACAAATTGACGCATTTATACAACAACACGAAATGACTTTAATTGCGTAATTATAAACAACAATATATTCGAACCACACGTGCAGAGAATTGCCTCGTGAAATCCTACGCCAATCTCAACCGCCGGCAAAGATAACTCGTTATCTTCGCACACGCGATTCGAACCGCGTTCGCGAAAGAAACCAACACCCATAAGTACTCGGGTAACAATAGTTCGACGTCGGCATCCGGTTGACATCCACGAATCGCTGGCGTTTTCGTAAAAATAGATGGACGCCAGACTGGCGTTGATAAATGGCCGCAATCTTAATTGGCGCCAAGGTGTAACTTGACGAGGTCTGCTCGTGTACGTCGCGTACTTTATTACAATTTATACGGAACATGTGCGAGGTTGTAATACAGACGTTATTTGATTGTTGTAAACACAATTTTTGATTTTTGCTTACCTATAAATGGTATATAATTAATATAATATTGCAAATACATATTTGCATTTAAGATAAAATATGACGTGTTCGAGGATTTTTTCAAATACGTTTACTAAAATATTAAAAAGTGTTTCACTTTTGATAATGCTGTAAATGGTGAAACTAGTCGAGTCTATATATATACTATTTAACAATTTAACATCAAATTAAAAGTAGTTTCAAGGACATTTCTTTCTTTTGTCTGTATTTGTAGCGTAGGGATCACAGCTTTAAAACTATTTTTTTGGTGTATGGTAAAATTAAAAAACGACTGTAACTTATTTTATTTTAAAAATAACTACGGCATATGTTATATCGGATCAAAGAGAAAAAAATAGCCCTTTTAATAAAGTCATAGCCAACTATTGTTTCCATTTAAAAAAAGGTAAGTTTGTGTCAAATCTCCCAAAATATGGACGAAAAATATTTTTTGATTTTTTGTTATTAATCTGTGTAAAATTTTCTACAACTTAGTCATTTACAGTTTTTTTGTATCTATGATAATAATAGAGATATATTGATTTCAAAAAATTGACACATTTTACTTTTTTCAAAATATCTAATTACCCTTGACTTTTTCAAATATTTTGAAAGTGTCATTTTATTCGTCTTATAAAACTACACTTCTTTCCCCATTTAACCGTTTTTCTATCTCTTATAGTTTCCGAGATCCCCATAGAGAACATCGAAAAAAAATTCACCCTGTATACTATTTAACAATTTAACATCAAATTAAAAGTAATTTCAAGGACATTTCTTTCTTTTGTCTGTATTTGTAGCGTGGGGATCACAGCTTTAAAACTATTTTTTGGTGTATGGTAAAATTAAAAACGACTGTAACTTATTTTATTTTAAAAATAACTACGGCATATGTTATATCGGATCAAAGAGAAAAAAATAGCCCTTTTAATAAAGTCATAGCCAACTATTGTTTCCATTTAAAAAAAGGTAAGTTTGTGTCATATCTCCCAAAATATGGGCGAATTTTTTTTTGATTTTTTGTTATTAATCTGTGTAAAATTTTCTACAACTTTGTCCTTTACAGTTTTTTTTTTCTATCTATGATAATAATAGAGATATATTGATTTTAAAAAATTGACACATTTTACTTTTTTCAAAATATCTAGTTACCCTTGACTTTTTCAAATATTTTGAAAGTGTCATTTTATTCGTCTTATAAAACTACACTTCTTTCCCCATTTAACCGTTTTTCTATCTCTTATAGTTTCCGAGATCCCCATAGAGAACATGGAAAAAAACTCACCCTGTATATTTGTGAAACAAACCAAGTGATTTTAATTTTACTTTATTTACCTTCTAGACTTTACACTCGTACTGTATAGAATTTGTAAAAGAGGTATAGTGAACAACTTAAATAGAATGTCCCTTTGCAGGACTTTCAGGGTTCCACCGTTCATTTTGGAATACCATAGTGTGCAAATCACCACTATATTATAACTATTTCATACAGTTATATGTATCGATTAATTTGATATTTTAAATACGTTTAACAATTAAATTTCTATTAACTTGATTTTTGAAGCTTGTAATTCTAGAAACTTCATGTTTTTTAATTTTTTTGTATTTAACGCGCTTTCAAGATATACATTTATTTTTTATTCGCGACAATATTTAAGTTATCCTGTAATTGGCGTTCTCGGCTTTTGGGTTATAATTATATAAATAATTCAATAAATTTTGAGGTTTTTTTTTTTAATTAGACACTTTCAAAATAAAAGTGTATCTTTTATTCGCGATAATTGTTTGTGGTTTTTATTCGAAAAATGATCAAAAGCGTGCGAATAAATATACATCCTCCTGAAGACTACACATTGGACGAAACGGACTATTAGAGGATATTGCTTTCTGGTAAAAATTCAAATTCCGTTTCGATAAAATTCCTTGTGCCATCTTGAAAAAAAAAAAAAAAACCTCATGAAATCCACCTTTTCATCCTCAACATATTTAATTATTGCTACTAAAATCAATATTTCCCACCAGATTGGGAAAAGGGTGTAATAATATGCATTCCCAAACTAGGAATTGATTTCTCACTTGTAACTAATTACCTTCCCATTACACTCCTTCCATTACCAAACTATTTGAATCCTTAATTAAAGAATAAATATCCTTGATTAATGAGGCACTTTTTGAAAATCCATGGTTACTTAAATTAATAAAATATTTATGATTTTCAACATTTTTTATTTAAATTAAATTAAATTAATCATAATATTTATGATTTTCAACATTTTTTATTTAAATTAAATTAATAAAAAATTAATTGAATTAAATTAAATTAAAAAGTGTTGAAAATCATAAATATTTTATTAATTCAAGTAAAGAATAAATATTAAATTCCTGTAAACACTCTATCCCAGAATACCCATTTGGAATAATTATGAAGTATTTTAATTAATAATCTTGGTTGTTCGTTTCACTAAACTTTTATATTTGTGTTCCGATTAGTTTCGACCAATGGTCATTTTCAAGGAACTAATGAAAATACAAGTACACACAAGTCGATATAAAATTGAGAAGATTGATAATGACATAATTATATAACTATTACATAAAAAATGTTTCACCCCCGAGATAATTGAGAATTTAATTCAAAAAACCAATTTGGATTTTCCCTTAAAATTCAACCGTACTTCCTGTCGCCATCTTAACGTCCAATATTCAAACATACAACCTTGAAGGAAAAAGAGTGCTATCCTTTTCGTCCATATTGAAAAGTCCTTTGATTCGGTCTGGCATCAAGGTCTCCTTTACAAATGTTTCCTTTTAAATCTTCCCCATAATCTCATAATTTTACTACATAGCATCCTGTTAGACAGGTTATCACAAATAAAAATTCGACGGTCATATTTTTCGCAATCCCTTTCCTATAAGGTGTTCCACAAGGTTCTCCATTATCTCTACTAATATAAATATATATTGCTCTGATATTTATAATCACAACCCAACATATTTGAATCCTTCACGATATTTCCTTTATTTTCGTTGACGATACAATACTTGTCTCCCATGCTACTACCCTTAAAAAAGCATTATTATCCTTCCATGCAATACAAAAATGGTGTTAAAAATGGCGCATGAAAATTAATCCATTAAAATCTCAATTCTTCCTTCCCTGCTATAAAATCACTGCTAATTCACCGCTTTTGTCCTTTAATAATACCCTAATCCATTCAGTATGTTCCTGCAAATACCTTGGTATCCTATTCGACATAATGTTCATTAATCGCATCTCTCAATTTTTTATTAATTTCGTCCATTCGGAAAGTTTAATAAAATAACCTAGAAACGAAATAATTCAACACCGGCGAATGTTCGACGTTTCATTGTCGAGGAATCACAAATAAAATAGACCATATCTTTTAATTGATGATTTTAATAAATGAATTTCGTTTCCTTTTCTCATAAACAGGATAAGTTCGCTTTTCTTTAGTAGACAAAACAGCGATTCTCAATCGTCTATCTTGTAGACGCAAATTGTTGATAATCTCACTTGAAATTAGGTAATAAATGGCGCTTGCGTTATCTCCAAATTATTATAGTATACAGGGTGATTCAGTTTGGTGTTCCACCTCCTTATAATTTTTTATATTGAAAGTAAACTACATATTTGTAAACGGCAGGAAATTCTCTATTTCATGGTGTCACCAAATTGATAATACGACAACTGTCAAGGTAGCAATAGTCAATTTTTTTTTTTCAAATGATACGATATCTATTTTTTGTCCAATTCGGATATGGGGCACTTTCCTTCATCCGAATATCCATCACAACTATACGCTTAGCTAACAAAAAAATGAATAAAACACCCAAAATCGGTTTATTTGATACAAGATCATATGTGGTTATTAAACAATTGCTTTACCAAATTCCACATATCAATAACAGGTTCATTATTCCATTAATCAATTATTGTTTTCATTAATTAGCGCGTTAACAAATATGGAATATTCGAATGAGGAAATATTTAACTGAGTCAATTACTTGGGAATACTTTTGACAAGATAGAAGATCTTGACCAATCGGGAAAATTGGATGATTATCTAGAGGTATGTTATACGTCACATGATCTTCATTGCGATGGAGCTTCATCACATAATTCTGGAATTGTAACAAATTACTTGAAGCAAGTGTTTCGTGGTAGATGGTTCGAAAATCAAGTGGGCCTCAAAATCGCCAGTTCTAACTACTTTAGATTTTTTCTCTTGCAGCAATATTTCTTATTAAATTTAATTCATTATTGAATGATTGTTTTGATAGTGGAATTTTGAAAGCTCTATTGATCATAGAATAATATGTTGATAAAGGGGATGAAATGAATCAAATGGGATAGTACTTTAGTTACTGGTTGGTTTTCTATAAATCTCAAATTGTATCTGATTGTTTGTGTGTATAATAGTTATAGAATACTAGAAAACATATTCGTTGCATCAAAAGATTTATTCAATCAGTTGTTGCAACTGTGACAAAGTGTGCATTGGTCAAAAAAAACGTAACTTAAGAATCAGATATAAAGAACACATAACACATGCTAGGAATTTAAATAAAGAAAATTCAGCGGTAGCTAACCATATAATCGAAACTGGCCATAAAATCAACATCGAAAATATAAAATTATTAAAACAATCGTCTGATTATCAATTAAACATGTTGGAAGCGATCCAAATGAAAAAATCCGAAAATAAATTAATGAATTTTGATCTCGGTCCACTTCAAAATACGCTATTAGATTTAATCTCCATACCTTAATCTGTGTTTTCCCTAATACGCTTATACCGCTACCATTATTTTACGTCTCAACTGTTAATTTATGTATTTTCCCTAATTACTTACCTTTGCTTTCCACCGCCAGATATTGTAATCCTTCAAGTATATATTGTTGTGAACTTTAGTTTTATGGTTAGTATTAATCCATTGAAAATTCGGTCACTTGGTGTCCGAAACGTGCATATGGAATTAAAAATAAAAGTGTGAAGAAAGGTTATTAGTGCTTTTTTTATCAATTACGAGGAAATATTTGACATGATTTTATCTTCTGGCGAGTGTGGTAAAAACAGTAAAGCATCGAGACGTTTGTATGCTGAATGTTATCCAGACAGATGTGTTCCATATGATCTCCAAATTAGCTCAGAATCTTCTGGAAAGTGGGCCATTTAAGAAATTCAGTCATTATTTTAAAATAAAAACAGCCACAAATGACGATAATTAAATGGATATTTTGGCTCGATTTGTAGTAAATCCTCATATTTCTATTCGAGAAATACAAGGTGAGTGCAATATTTTATATGCATCTATTCTGAGGATTTTAAAGCAATGCAAGCTACGGCCGTTTGGAATCCACTTGCATCAAAGATTACTTGCAAGACAATTCGAACCTCGCATAACAATTGTTGTATAGTTAGCAACTATGCAGAAAATAGGAATGTTGAAATATATATTGTATTCGCATGAATACAATATATATTTCAAATATTTTCAAATATTTTCAAATATTTTCAAGTATTTTCATAATAATGGTAAAGTAAATAGACATAATTGCCATTATTGGTCCGAAAATAATCCACACTGAATCAGGGAAACTAATTTCCAAACAATTTGGGTAATCAATATGTGGTTTCGAATTGTTAATGGATATCTTGTATTTTATTACGGAACTTTAACCGGGGAAAAATACTTGAATTTTTTAAGGAATAAATTGGATTATTATCTAGAAGAATGTTATACATCACATGATCTTCATTGCGATGGAGCTCCACCACATAAATCTGGAATTGTAACAAATTACTTGAAGCAAGTGTTTCGTGGTAGATGGTTAGGAAATCAAGTGACCCTCAAAATCGCCAGTTCTAACTACTTTAGATTTTTTGCTCTTGTAGCAATATTTCTTATTAAATTTAATTCATTATTGAATGATTGTTTTGATAGTGGAGTTTTGAAAGCTCTATTGATCATAGAATAATATGTTGATAAAGGGGATGAAATTAATCAAATGGGGTAGTATTTTAGTTACTGATTGTTTTTTTATAAATCTCAAATTGTATCTGATTGTTTATGTGTATAATAGTTATAGAATACTAGGAAACATATGCGTTACATCAAAAGAAACAATTTTTAAATTTAAAGGTGTTTTATAAACTTTTAATTTATTTGTTAAATCTATATTATTTTTAATACTATATTTTGATTTATAATTTGTTATGTTTCTAAAATATTTACTAGTATAGATAGCAAAGTTTCTGCAAGGTGAATTTATATACGAAACAACAGGTCTGATTGGTAGGTTTGTTTTGTGAGTTTTAATTAAACCGTAAAGTTTTTTATAATAACAAATAATCCTGTTATTATATTAAATTTATCATTTTTATTAAAAATTGAATTTTATGATAGAAATTGTTTAATTTCTCTTTGATATTTAATTGTTGGATCTTTTTTTAAAATATTTATATTTATATTATATTTATATTAATATATAATTCTTTTGTTAATATCACAGTTATGACCGAAATTATTTTGGGTAACGTTTCCGAATGGTGTCATGGGATACAGAAAATTTTGAAAACGGAATTATGGGTAAACGTGCGTGAAATGAACGAATCCGAAGTCAGAATCTGCAGGAAACTTACCGTTTGGTCACAATTCGCATTGAAAGTCCCAATTTTGAGGTTATAATTGATGCGATTTCCGACTAAATAAGCACATTGCGAGTATAAATCGTACATATGATGAAATAATCTTCTAATTTATGACGAAATCTAACAATTTTGTTGCATTTTTTTCATTTATTCGGCCAAAATCACGATTTTAATTTTATACAGAAAATTACGTTTTTATGAAAAAGTCAATATGTATTTTAGATCCATTTGTAAATAGTAGATATTTTAATTTATGATAGCAAAAATAGATGGCGTCACCGCTCCACTAAACCGAATGTATTTTGTACAATATAATAAAAAATAATAGAGAATTATTCATCGACTATTATAAATAATACATACATATTTAATTAATGATTTTTTTATGAAAATATTGGATAGATTGGTACAACTTACGATCTTTTGCACGTTTTGTCAGAATATTTTACAAACATGTTTGCACACTCACCTAACCTAAACTAACCCAAACTAACCTAACCCAAACTAAACTAACCTAACCTGAACTAACCTAACATAACCTAAACTAACCCAAACTAACCTAACCTAACCTAAACTAACCTAACCCAAACTAAACTAACTTAACCTAAACTAACCCAAACTAACCTAACCTAAACTAACTTAACCTAACATAACCTAAACTAACACAAACTAACCTAACCTAACCTAAACTAACCCAAACTAACCTAACCTAAACTAACCTAACCCAAACTAAACTAACCTAAACTAACCCAAACTAACCTAACCTAACATAACCTAAACTAACCTAACCTAAACTAACCTAACCCAAACTAACCTAACCTAAACTAACTTAAACTAACCTAACCCAAACTAAACTAACTTAACCTAAACTAACCCAAACTAACCTAACCTAAACTAACCTAACCCACACTAAACTAACCCAAACTAACCTAAACTAACCCAAACTAACCTAACCCAAACCAACCCAAACTAAACTAACCTAACCTAAACTAACCCAAACTAAACTAAACTAACCTAACCGAAGCCGACAAAACGTGCAAAAGATAGTAAGTTGTACCAATCTACCCAATATTTTCATTAAAAAATCATTAATTAAATATGTATGTATTATTTATAATAGTCGATGAATAATTCTCTATTATTTTTTATTATATTGTACAAAATAGTTTAATGGAGCGGTGACGCCATCTATTTTTGCCATCATAAATTAAAATATCTACTATTTACAAATGGATCTAAAATACATATTGATTTTTTCATAGAAACGTAATTTTCAGTATAAAATTAAAATCGTGATTTTGGCCGAATAAATGAAAAAATCGCAAAAAATTTGTTAAATTTCGTCATAAATTAGAAGATTATTTCATCATGTGTATGATTTATACTCGCAATGTGCTTATTTAGTCAGAAATTGGATCAATTATAACCTCAAAATTGGGACTTTCAATGCGAATTGTGACCAAACGGTAAGTTTCCTGCAGATTCTGACTTCGGATTCGTTCATTTCACGCATGTTTACCCACGATTCCGTTTTTAAAATGTTAAAAAGCCCGTGACACGATTCGGAAACCTTTCCTTATTTTGCCTGCCACATAATTAAATTAAAATAAAAATTAAAAAATCAATATATCTATTCATGTAAATATTCTTAGAAATTTTAATAAAACAACTTTTAAATTCTCTTGAAAATGAGCTAATAACCCGAAACTAGTCGAGAATTTAAAATTATTCAATCTAGCCTGTATTTTATTGGTTGATTTTTAATAATTTATTTATATTTATTTCATATAATAACGTAAAAGTTAAACTTAACATTTTTCGTACGTAGTCACGATTAGCTTTAAATATTGGTACATAACGTTGTACCAATAAAATGTGACCATTTTATTCAGTGGGTATATTTTAGTGTTTCATTTTTTTTTATTTTTTAAAAAATTGGTAAGTAAAAAATTCACTAAAAGTCGAATCAAAATCTGCATTCGTGGATTATTTCTTGTAATTCAAAAGGGTTTTAACTGCTCAATTCGGAGCATATTGTGACACCACCAATGACCGGCGTGAACGTTTCGAGATCTCCGATGTCTGATGCCCGATCAGCACAAGCACAGCACGGCCAGTTTGGACGTCGGACGATGCACGTGTGCGCCTCGAGGAATGTTCGTCGGCGCCAGCGAGTCTGAGTAACACCTGCACACTCTGATGCTGCTCGGAACTGTTGGAACTTGGCTGGACCGAGCGCTACACCACAACAATCCCAAGCCAATATCGTCCCACACGGAGAGGTTGACCAGGACCACAACGACACACACACACACTTAACTCACCCAAATAAACACAAACCAACCCGGCGTCTTTATCTCTCTTTCTCTCTTGCACTCTTTCCAATTAGAATCAGAATCCAAATGGGGATTGAAATTATTATTTGTCTCATCTCGATTCCTCTGCGCTGGTTCCAAATATGGAGAATCTCACCGGGCTTTATAGATTAATCACGGGGCGCGCTCTGCGTGTTTATTACAATGCGTTTAAAAAGTTATTGCCTCTTATTTACATACATACAAGAATTATGTAAATCCGACCATCTGGTTTGGCTTTTCTTTATTATCCCCCTCAAATTTGTTGGAAAAACACCAGCATTGTTCTCCTCTAATACAACAAGTCGTAAATTTTTTATTATGTTAATTATCCGAAATTTTGACAATTTTTATGAGCTTTAATGGTTTTCTTCCATCTTTTATAAAAATGTCTGCTCCTTTTCCAATAAAAAAATCAAGAACTATAATTCATACAATTTCCATTATTCCTATTATAGTGCAATCAATCCTGTATCAATATTTGTTCTTCAATTGCCTACAAAATATAAATATATAAGAACTTAAATTACAGACTATTCGGGATTTCCCTAAAGGCAATTAATACTTACTCAAAATCATATGATTAAATTTCAATTCATATAAAAACTGTCATTCTGTTCTATTTAATTAATTTTTGACTGTTTTTCATAAATAAGTCTTTCTCGAAAAGTCTTAATCTTTAACTAGTGAAACACAGACTTAACCAGCAATATTAATTGTAGCCATATATTAAATAAAAATGATTTGAAAATAATCAATAAATTATTTTCACATTTTGCTCCGTGACTTATGACTTACGTACGTTAAACAAATGCACATTAAAACAACTACTTCCCGGGCAAATACCCACGCCGGACATTGAATTACATAATGTACACCTGCTGTTGCATATCAATAAAATATTGCATAATGCAACAAATTTTTTTTTGATCCGAGAAAAATTCAATGCAAAAACAACAAATGGAACGTTACTTAATATAAGGCCATCTGCAGACACGTGTTTCAGGATCTATCCCTCGTCAGTACAGCTATGCCTTACATAATTTAAAGATGTTAAAATAAATCAATTAAATTAATTCAAATACAATCAGCAAAATTAAATCAATTATATTGAATCAAATTAAACTAAAACAATTTAAATTAAATTAAACCAAATTAATTCAATTTAAATCAAAACCGAATAAAATTAAACGAAAAGAATTGAATCAAATTAATTAAAAAGAGCGTGTTTTAATGTGCATTTGTTTAACGTACTTACGTAACGTAAGTCATAAGTCACAGAGCAAAATTTATTGATTATTTTCAAATCATTTTTATTTAATATATTTAAATAACTGTGACCAATTGAGTGAATACTCTTTTCTATTTAATTGTAGCCTCTAAAATGTAATTATTTTTGTAAGAAAGATTAGGTATGAAAAAGAATTGAATTTCGCATAATTAATCTCGGTTCGTGTTGATTGGTATCACGAAATGTTGAAAACGTAACTTATATATGAACCTGAAAGCAAACAACAGTCTACTGTTTGGGTGTTTGACGAACCTAAGCCCGTTATTCGCTCACAATTTTAAGAAAATAATCGCTTCTTTCTTCGGTTGTACGTATACTGTACAATCATTCCATTACAGGATACAGGAATCTCGGGATTTCTTTTAATTCAGAAAAGGTTTGAAAGATCTAGGGTATGGCATTATTATTATTAAAGTGTTATATAACATAAAGTTTAGAAGTGTTTTTGATTATCATACTTAAACCTGTGTAACTTACGATGGTGTTGTTCGTCGTTACGGTTCTTTTTGTACTTTGTATTTTTTGAGTTTGTTGTCGAAGACGCGATTTGTCAACTTAGATTCGATCAATGATAGTCAAAGTTAAAAACCTTACTTGATATTTAGTTAATAATAAACGAATTTACAATTTGAAATAAATAAGAATTAGAAATTAGAGATTCAGAGTTTTGATTTAGCAAACTGTCTTACTCAACTGTCGAAATAGAAGTGTCCTCCTCCACGCCAGAACAACATCATTTCTTAAGTGATAAGATACACTAATAGCTTGTATGCATAACATTGAATAACAATTTTAATCTTGTTTAATTAATAACAATAGATGATTTGGAATGGAATGTGCAAAATATTAATATATACTAAACGCGTAAGGCCATTTAATTTACTAATCACATAGCTTGTATGGATAACGTTGAATAACAATTATAATCTTGTTTAATTAATAACAATAGATGATTTGGAATGCAAAATATTTAATTTACTAATCACTGCCATTTCCAATGTTATCTATACAAAGCGATAACTACACAAAAATAACCATTATATACAACATAAAAGCATTACATCTAAATACAAGTGAGAGGTACATTACACATGTATAACGAAATAGAAAATATTACTATTATTATTATTTTGTAAAGCTGTTCATCCCCGCATTCACATTTATTTCACAAAATATCCACTAACTTGCACCTTCTTCCAATCCTGAAGATAAGTTGATTTCGGGTTACAAAAATCCATTTTGAATCACCTCCTTTCTCATTATTATTTCTTTTATTTAACAACACCATCATTTCTCATTATTATTTCTTTTATTTAACTATATAGATACTTAATTCCATCATTTCCTTCTTTCTCTTCACTTTTTTTTTCTTTATAGCTGTATAGATATTTAATGAGGCTTAAAAAGCCCGAGTAATAAAAACGGAAAGTACCGCCCACCAGATCGAAAAAGACAGATAAAGAGCGGAATGAAAGGAAATATTTAACGGTGGGCCCGCTTGATCTCCGAAATAATTTATTATTGACCATCGGAGCGACTTTCCGAGCGGCGATTATAAATCATAATTACAAACATCAAATAGTTATTCATCTCGGTGTAATGAATCAAAAAAAAAAAAAAAAAAAATGAAATGAGCGAGTTGATAAAAGGATGTTTCGTTTGGTAATTAGGGTTTATTGTTATTGGTAGCGACGCATGGAGGTAGCTTTGTAGTTAAAATAAAAACTTTACCTCATTAACAAAATTATTTTATTTCTTTGTATGTTTTTGGGATTCTTATACGGACTTATCAAATCAATTTAGCCCGATTGGCATCTAATGGTGTCACACACCATTAGATGCCAATCGGGCAATGAAATGCACAGCTTTCAGTTTAAAATCTAATTATTAGTCCATCTTATTATTTTTTCTGCTTGCCCGTGGCTACATGTACAACTTTAAGTTATTAGAGAGTTAAGTTTAAGTTATAGATCATTTGAGATTTCTTATATTCCGAGCAAATTGTCGTAATTCTGCACACATATAAGATTTCGGAGTTAGTTCAATTATTCTTCTTTAAGTTGGCTGATGAGACATTTATTTATTTCAATAAAAATTATTGTCCTACTTTTTTTCTATTTTTATTGAACCAAATAAAAGAGAAAGTATGAAAAATGACACTCATTTTTATTTACATAATTTAAATAGTTAGTTCAATTATTGAGTATTTATTTTGAAAGGTTACTTTCAAGTAAATTTATCCTTAAATTAAGATATTTATTATTGATAGTGGCCGAAGGTAGGGATAGAGGTAATTTTAATTAATCAGTATTTAACAATTTAACGAAACGTTCAGTCACCATTCATCTAGCGTATGGATAACTAGTGATGGCCATTTCGGTTTTTCGAACCTCATCAGACTAGTGTGTTCCATGTGCAATGCGGCTACTTAAATATGGTAAAGAGAGTATGGTTTGATTTAAATTAAAAGGAACGCACCGTGATCTATTAAAGGCGGCGATTCTTAGAGGGGATCTTTAAGCTACTTGGATATGGTAAAGAGAGTATGGTTTGATTTGAATGAAAATTAACGCACCGTGATCTAATAAAGACCGGCAA
Organism: Philonthus spinipes; assembly: GCA_963082785.1. Lineage (NCBI taxonomy): Eukaryota > Metazoa > Arthropoda > Insecta > Coleoptera > Staphylinidae > Philonthus > Philonthus spinipes. Next base: position 8,982,870 of record OY720314.1, read on the forward strand.
ATTAATTTATAAATGTGCGTAACTGATTTAACACGTATGCCTTCTTGTGTGTAAGTCAATGATCAAAATGTCGAGACCTTATTTTAATGTTGGTTTTTGTGCGTAGAATGTGGGGTTTGAAGGATAGTTTGAAATCGAAAAGGATGTTAAGATATTTACATATATGTATAGGACGGAAAATAATTGATATTATTCATGGCGATTGTGGGGGATTATGAAGTAATCCTGTGGTATGGTATGAAGAGTTTGGATTTAGAAGAATTTATTTTGCTCTACTATTTGGAACACAAAGCTTTGACGGAATCAAAGGATTTTTAGGCAGATTTTTGGACAATCTGAAGATTGAGAGCATGAAAAATAAGGGCAGTATCGTCAGAAAACAAAAGAGCGTATTGGGAAGGGTTATGTGGGATCAGAGTTGTTGATATTGTGATAGTAAATACTGTAGAGGAGTGGGGATAAGGGAGAACATCATGAGTCTTTCCCACTCATTTCCAATTTTACAAGGGATTTCGCGGATCCTTACTTGACAGGATCTGTTGGAGAGAAAATTGTGAATAAGAGTGATTAGATGTTGTGAGATTTGTGGAAACCAAAATGCCAAACTGAGTCAAAAGCATTTAATAAAATGCTCAACCACCATTCATCTAGCGTATGGATAACTAGTGATGGCCATTTCGGTTTTTCGAACCTCATCAGACTAGTGTGTTCCATGTGCCAAGGCATTGCATGAAGGCGGCTGAACGGATTTTGTGTTGCGGTTAATTTATTTGTTTTCATTCCTGTAATCAATTTCAGCCATCAGGCTATGATTGATTTTCTTTAGGCGGATCCGGTATTTATTGAAAACACCGGATTTGTATAATTTTTTCGCTGGGAATGGAATGGAGTTGCGATTCCCTTAAGTCGGCTGTTCATTTTTCACCAGAACGGCGAATGTCTTCTACTCCATGTTTTCGGACGACGACGACTTTTTTCCAAATCGTTTTCTTTTCGGAAACAGCAAACGTAGTCGGTCCCCAGGGTACAGACATCTGCCGAGACAGCAACCTTTGCTGACGCACGAGCGATGCCCTCCCTAGACACGTTTGCTTTCATGGAGTCACCCTCTGAAATCCGAAGTTGCACAACAGCCGAGTCAGCATCCTTTGCTGATCGCACAACTAGGGCTCCCAATAACGACTTACGGTTAAATATCTGATATGAACGACGACGTAAGAGCCATCTTTTGCCTAATTAATTAATTAGGCAAAAGATGGCGCTTGCGTCGTCGTTCATATATATAGCGCTTGTCCATATATTCTTGGGAAGTCTTCATTGGGAGCTCGAAGGGAGCACTAGTCGCGCGGGTGTGAGAGGTTGATCCTACAGGGAGGGCATCTTGTCGCGCGCCAGCAAGGAGCTGGCCCGGCAGGTGCTTAAACCCTGGAGAACCAGCCTGGAGCACCGGTTCTGAGAAGAAACAATTTGGGAAATAATCGACGAGGACCGAGAACACGGAACAAATGAAGATCACCGCCCTGGTGAAAGAATGGACAGCCGCATCAAGGGATACGCAGTTCCATTCACCTTCCCCAGCGAAAAAAAGAAAAAAATCGGATCTTCCCATTAAGACTCCGGATCCGCCCAAGGAAAATTAATCATAGCCTGAAGGCTAAAATTAATAAAAATAAGGAAACCAAAAAAAAAAAATATTTTTGGTCAAAGCTCTCCGTATGTCCAAAAAGATTGGACAAATGGATTTTTTGCCTTCTAAATGACTCCGTTACAAATTGGTGGTGAGAATGGATAAAGGGAGTGTGGTTGATTTTTTGAGAAGAAATCCAAACTGGTATTCAATGATGTATTTAATGGAGGTGGAGAGAAGTTTTTGTTTAATAATGGATTCAACCAGTTTTTCTATTATAGGAAGCAGTGTTATAGGGCGGTAATTGGACACTGGAGTGGGATCGTTTTCGGGTTTTGGAATGCAGGATATTCTGCCTGTTTCCATTAGAGAGGGAAGTATTGGCGGGAGTAACAGTTCATGTATTTTATTTGAACGTATGAATTTTATCAGGAAGTTTTTTTAATCAATTTGTGTTCAATTATTATGAATCAAATCTACCCATCACTAATGTATTGAATATACAAAGTGACCTGAAAATATGTGGAAATCTTCAAGTGGCTCATTCGTTATTTCTAGTAAAACAATTAAGTAAATGCTGTTTATATTGTTGCACGCAAGCATATGTTCGAAGTATATATCAAAAATAAAAAAAATATACTCTCTTTTCTTTTTATATAAAAAAGGTAAAGTAAATTCTTGAGGCGTTTATTTCGTGGTACATTTTCAATATTGGGATAAATAAAACACTTAATAACTTTTGTATACCATCAATTGTAAACCCAAATCGCTGACGATGCCACTTGAAATTAGGCAAAAGGTGGCGCTTGCGTCGTCTTTAATTTATTTTGTATACCACTTAACGATGTATTTCTTACTGACATTGAGAATGATTACCGTGTTTTCTAAACTAGTCACAATGAAATAAATCATTAAGTGGCATACAAAAATTATTAAAGTAAATGTTCTAAATAACCAATCTTTGAATTTGTTAAATTATATTCATTAATAGAAAATAGAGATGCATCTGGTGGTGAAATATGCAACACTCTTCGAGATCAATATATGCGTTTCCATGTAATTAATCAGCTGACATAAACCCATGCATTCTTGGTTAAGAATGCGCGAATCGTTTACTTGCACTTTAAAATTTCCAATTTATTACAGACAAATCAAGGAATAGTATGGAAAATGTTAAATTTAACGTACAAGTCATTCTACATCATCTTAATTTAAGCGAATTGATAACTTAGAGAGTGATGTTAAACTATAACTTTTGTGTTAAATTTAACATGCTTCTTGACTTTGAGGGCACAATAAGATACTTTCTAATTTGAATTATCGAGTTAATTGTTAATTTAACACAAACACTATAGAATTATCAATAAATGTGAATGAATATAACCGATATTCACGATTCGTTCTTTCAACTGTAACTGTTTCTTTTAGGCTAAAGAGAATCGGCATATATAGAATACTAACAATAATTTTCATTAATACTTTACGAGAGTAAATGAAAAAAAAAAAAAAACAGGTTGAACCATTATAAAATGACATTGACTAGAAATGTGACATGTTATTATGCACCGATGCAAGCTGCTTGAGTGTATAAAAGATTATTTTTAAAGAAATTTAAATCATTCATTAAAGAATATCTAATATTAAAGGCAAGTAATAGCATTGATGAATTTTTATCTCAAATTAGTACTATGTAGTATACATTGCATGAACTATTTATTTAATTAACATTGTTTATTTTATATATATACAAACATCTTTATTCAGACAATAAGACACCAAAATTTTACAAAATTTATTATAACAATATGTACAATTGTGTTAATAGTCTGTCATGGGCCATTGTTTATTTTATTATATTAATATAATACGATTCGAAATTTTGTTGTACTACTTTTTAATGTGTATGTTATATTCATGGCCGTCATTCAATTTTGTTTACTGACTTATTTTTTTATTATTTGTTTTTATAACTTTAGTAATATTGCATTTTTATAATATGTTAACCCACTTTAAGTATTACTTGTAAATGAATGACTTGTATAAGCGGAAAGCATTAGAATCCATAAAATATGAATATGAATATTTAAAAATATATATTGCGATTGTTTGATGTTTTTATGTGTTTCGTCACTTAATTTCTAACAGCTTTATTAATGGCAGTTAAGGGAGCGATTTAATAGAAAGAGATGGATACATAATTATTGTCGGTTAGTAATTCGAGTTGCATCGCTGTTGTAATCAATGAACAATATTGTATTACACATTAAAGTAATCTTAAAGCATGCAGAATTTCCACCAGATAAATTAAAATGCATTGTTATAATTAGATTTTACAGAAAACAATTATAAAAAACAATGAAAATTTGTCAGGTTTATGTCAATTTTTAATGTATAGTTTTAGCAACAGAAACGTGCTTAATGAAAATTTTAACAATTTCACGAAATTCTTCACTAAAATATCTTTACACTCATTACCTATTAATTTCATTATACCTTAATTTTTTTTATTCTAACAAGAACTAGCGAATTTGGATGATTTGTAATAATTGAATATTTTTTTTTGTAATCAGGCCGATATTTTTCTATTTAACATGTAAAAAATGCAAGTACATATTCACGTTATTAATTCTGGAGCCCGACTCTTTTTATCAATGATTATTTTCAATTTAGTATACAGCTATCTCTTTCCGCTAAACCGCAACCTTAAATAAAAATCAAGCGACGAAGTACAAAAATACATTAAACAATCCCAATTATTAAAGCCGAAATAGCGAATCCTGAATATCTATTATATTTATTGAAATTGATTGACATGTCAAAATTCATGTAATTTTAGTTGTGTACTCGAAACGTGTTCAATTTAATATCTTAAATTATATCTGTAATAAAATTTAGAAATAATATGTTAATGAAAAGCATACAAGTGATTATGCATTTTTTATTTAGAGTAGAAGCCTGCACTTCAGAAAATATTTAGAAATAATCATTTGAAAAAAAAAAGTTGCTTCTTTTTTAAATTCTATCGAAGAATAAACTGTATATAAAAAAAGTGTATCTAATTCAAGTCCACAAAATATTAATGCCATGCTAATATCAGCCAATTAAAATTTGAAAAGCGATTCCCGAAAGCCCGCGCGACGCACTGAAACAAAACGCTCCGCGGACCGCATTGTCGGCAAAATACATTTTTTTCTCTCTTTTATTATTATGACTACCGGGCACCAAACATCTGCGTGCCTGTGTTATTTTAAAGTTTCTACTCCGCGTTAGTGCCGATTTTATTGGCAATTCCCGATTTCTATGTATAATTCGGCGGTTTCGCGACGCAGGTGTCTCCGGCATTCCGCTCTTGTTGTGACAGACCTTTGGCTCCGGACGAAAATGCCTCTTCGTCCGCTTTTTTTTATTATTATTGCCATTATTTTATGAATTTAACGATCGCCGATTAAAATTTTTTGGCGATATTTTTATTGATTCGATTAAAATTAATTAGATAGGAATTCGAGATTTTTTGTTTTGATTTGTGTGTATTTGTTCGCGAATTTTAATGTTATTACTTCCTTCGCATATGGTTAGCCAGACATAAATTATAAAAATTGTAGATTTTTTTATACAAGCATTATTATACATTTTATTAATCAAATAACAGTTTTTATTTAAAAAAATGGTGATGTGTCCATCATGTTACTTTCACCGGTGAATACGGTCAAATAAGTTTCTGATAGAAAATTTAATAGGGAAGCAAACTGATTAATAGAAAAAAATGATTGTTGTCTTTTAATGTTAAAGCCGAATATTTAGAAGAATATTATAATTAAGTGTGTTATTTCTTACCTTACAATTGGTTAAAATTATTTCTCCACACTCTTCTTCATTTTTTATTTAAAACTTTGCGAATGTGCTGAATACGATGGCACTTTGACGTTTTATTTGTCATTAAAATAATTATTTCAATAATTAAAATCTCTAAGGGAATTTATCATGTAAACGCTTATAAATTGAAAACCGGAGGTCCTACAATGAAAGTTTTATAACAGAAATTATTTATTTTCCAAGATCTAAAACTTTTATTTGAAACATTTTTCTATCCGAATTAAAAAATGAAAAATTGCCAAGAGTAAAGTTGCACTTAATGAATTTTTATTTTGACCAAAAGCTTTTCAGATCATTCCACTGTTATAAAAAGCTTAGATGTAAAGTTTGGGCTTGATCCATTTAGCCGTTTAGGCGCCATAGCGGAAACACACAGACACACACAGATATTTTTCAAAACTCAATGGAATGGACTCAGGGGACCTCAAAACGTGCATATTTGTTGAAATTGGCGGTTCGAAAATTTTCACGATCATAATACTTTCCCGTGGACAGGGGTCCGGGGAAAGTAAAAAGCATAGCTATTCATCAGGGAAAGGCGTCTGGCCGTTAACTGATTGCTGTTTTATTTAATTTTTAAAATTCATTAATTTTCAATATATAAAATTGTATGAAAACATTGTTGCAAACATTTCTTAATATTTTATATATTTGATATTATATTTTTTTAAATTGTTAGTTTTATCACACACAAAAAAATATATAGGTTCGTATGACAAATGAGCCTATGTTTTTTTTTTTCAGAGGTTGATTATTATTGTTAAGAAAAATCAAGTAGGCTAGTGTCATAATAACAAATATTTTTATTGTTGTGATTTATTTATAATTAATTATAAAATTAATTATATATAATTAAATTAAAATAAAAAAAATCAATATATCTATTCATGTAAATATCCATAGAAATTTTAATAAAACAAATTTTAAATTCTCTTGAAAATGGGCTAATAACCCGAAACTAGTCGAGAATTTAAAGTTATTCAATCCAATCTGTGTTTTATTGGTTGATTTTTAATAATTTATTCATATTTATTTCATACAATATATAATTGCATTTATTTCGCGCGAAATAAAAAAAATATTACTTAATTAAATAGAATAGCAAACTACACAAATGTATAGACATGCATTTTGTATGTGGTCATGCTAATGGAAATGGGTTATATTTTTTTTTTTGATAAACCTTAACAATTTTAGGAAAAAATATCAAGAGACTGAAAAGTTGCACTCCATTTAAGACAATTTTTTAAATAGAAAAAAAAAAAAAAAAATAGAAGCATTAATCACCAATATAAAACCTTCAACCTTATACCACTTCGAAGTATCTAAACGATCCTCCCTAAGAACCCTCACTAAACTCCGGCATCCCAATAACCCACTCCATAATCCCTATAACAAATTCCTTTACGAATTCACCCAAATAACTCCCAGCGTACACTTACCCTCTCCACAAAATTTGCTCAAAACCCTCACAATTTATCCCTCCTTACAAAATATTGCGTTCCTCGCAACCCTAACATTCCCTCAAAACATAACAACCCTCCGGTCACTTTCCACCAATTCATTAACTCATGCATACACGACAGTTCAGCTAGCTAGCATAGTTTTAATTTGCAAATCACTATAAATTCATACAGAGCAGAATGACCTATGGTTGATGGCCCATGACAGATTTGTACATATTGTTATAATAAATTTTGTAAAATTTTGTTGTCATAGAAGCATTAAAAAGATCTGATGTAAACTAATAGAAAGGTTTTTGATCTTTTTTTTTTTGGTTACAAAAATCGTCAAAAGTGCAATTTTATGAGGAACAATTGTACATAATAACAATTCTTATAAATTGTTCCATTAAAAAGATCTGATGTAAACTAATACAAAGGTTTTTGATTTTTTTTTTTTTGGTTACAAAAATCGTCAAAAGTGCAATTTTATGAGGAACAATTGTACATAATAGCAATTCTTATAAATTGTTCCATAATATGTGAAATAAAAACATTTTTTGAAGAAAATATTAAATGTAAATCACAATAAACGAGGTGGATCGATTGTAGCAGCAAAGCCAGAAATTAAACTAGGCAAAGCCAACCCACCTAGAATAAATAATCCGCTAAACGAATGCCTGCACTGTACAATCAATCTAACCCATTTCCTCCTGCATATATTCCTAGTTTACATACATCCCACCTCTACAATAGAAGACACCATATTAACAAAAGCCGCACTATACGATCACGTGATAATAATCGGAGACTTCAATATTAATAAATCAAAATCAAAACACCTTTCCTCCTTTATGACTAATTCCAACTTTGTCCGAATCCATACCCCACCAACCTTCATTATGTCCGCAAACCAATCCACAACCCCAGATATCCTAATGTGTACGAACAATATAAAACATCTCATAACCGACATCAATTTAACTCCTGATATTGGCTCAGACCACCTGACCATCCTTTTCTCATTACAGATAAATCCTCCCAAACTCAATCCACCGAAGATATTCTACAAATTCAAAGATTGTGACATTCAAAACGTAACATCAGACATTGCAAACTTTATATCCACTTATTCACATCCCACCAATAATTCCATTAGCCTTTTCCTTAACGAATTGATCGACTCTGTTAATAGAAACACTCCGACTTACATAAAACCTTCGTATAAATACCCACTGCCTAATTATATCCTCCGACTTATCAAATATAAGAGACAACTATACAGGGACATAAAACAGACGAAAGAACCAACTATTAAATAAAGATACAGCGCAATTAACAAAGACATACACAAACTAATTCAAGAGTACAAGACCGACAAATGGATTAAAGCATGTGAAGAAATAAATAAACGACAAGGTAAAGACTACTGGACTCAAATTAAAAAATTGACAAAATATATAAAAAAAACAGACTCTATAAGACAGTTACGTAACCCATCGACGAATATAACAACTGACAAGAGTACAGAAATTGTGAACATTTTTGCAGACTATTTTAAAGACACATTTACGGAAAAGACAAAACCATCATACAACCATTCCTTTTTTAATGATGTCAACTCCTGGTATTCCTCATTTTCAAACAATCCTATCCCCACTAATCCCAACGACAACATAAAAGATGAAGAATACTTTTCAGTTCTTTATAAAGGCAAAAACTCATCCCCGGGTTATGATAATGTCCCTCGATTTATCCTAAAATCCCTACCCAATCAAATACATGAGTATATAATTAAAATTTTCAATGTCCTCTATAAATCCCAATCCTTCCCACAAGAATGGAAACAGGGTATAATAATTTGTATCCCAAAAAAAGACGGGAATTTCTTGGATGTTTCAAACTACCGCCCCATTACCCTGCTTCCAGTTCTTGGAAAAACCTTCGAATCCATTATAAAAAATAAACTCCTAGCTATTATTTCCCAAAAGATTCCACCATATCAATTCGGTTTCTTTGAAAACAAATCCACAACTCTTCCTCTCACCATCCTAACTTCTAACTGCCAAACCTCCCATATCGAAAACAAAAAAATCCGCTATCCTTTTCCTAGACATTCAAAAAGCCTTCGACTCCGTTTGGCACAAAGGTCTCCTCTTCAAATGTCTCTCCCTAAATGTCCCCCAACATCTTCTACACCTCCTAGATAATTTCCTAAAAAACAGATCACTAAGAGTGCGAATCCATAACATACTATCCCAACCCTTCATTCCACAACAAGGCGTCCCACAAGGTTCCCCCCTCTCTCCTCTCCTTTACAATATCTATGTCCACGATATATACAACCCTAGACCTAGATCCATCCGCTTATTTCCTTCAATTTGCAGACGATACCGCACTTATTGTACACCAACCCACTCTCCCCAAAGCCCTCGCTACCCTACAGGGGCTGATCGACACACTATCGCTATGGTTCGCGAAATGGAGAATTTCCATCAATCCTAATAAATCCCAACTTTTCATTCCCTACCACAACCCACATACTTCTCCATTTACAATTAATATAAATAATACCGTACTATCCCCATCCGCCACATGCAAATACCTAGGTATAATATTTGACCCCAAACTAACTTTTAAACACCACTCCATTTCAATTAAAATCAAAGTCCAGAATAGGGCGCGGCATTTCAGATCACTAACATACAGCAAGAGAGGTATCACTATTAAGACAGCCACACACATATACAAAATGATCTGTCGTCCTTTTCTGGACTACGGTTCAATCCTATTCCTTAACCAAAAATCTCCAACGCTTAACAATATAGCGGTAGCTGAACGATCAGCTCTTCGTATCCTTACAAAAATCCGCCACCCAAACAATCCCCTACATAACCCTTCCAATACCATCCTGTACGAAAAAACAGGCGTAATCCCTATATCCCAAAGATTCTCACAACTAGCCCAAAAGTTTTCCATGAATCCAACAGCTCAAAAATTACTAAACCTACTTTGTAGCAAACGAAACCCAAACATTCCTCCTAAATTTCAACATCCTAAATCCACAATATATTCATACATCTCATCACTCATCAACGACTGACAGACTGACATAACATAAAGACAAGGACTTCCGGCTGAAAGACCAATGGTCGATAGCCATTTAGTTCGTATTAAATATTGTATTATAGCTAATTGTATCAAAGCATCAATAAAGATGTTATATATATTAAATGGAATAAAAATTAATTATTTTAAAATTTCATTTAATAAAAATTGAATATATTGAATTCCTTCATTCACTTTTTCATTATTGTCTAAATTGATTCGAAATATTTTAAACCAAAAATTAAGTGGGTCTAATTTTTACTTTAAAATATTTCGCATCAATTTAGACAATAAAGAAAAAGTGAAGGAAGGAATTTAATATATTCAATTCCATTTAGCCGAAAAATTTGCCTCAAACCCTATCAATTACAATCTCCTACACCCTTTGTACATTCCCCAAAACCAAAATATCACTCTCAAACGTAAACGTTTCACCATCACCATTCATGATTTCATTTCATGACTTTAGTGATCACGACGAGTAAATTCATTTCATAAGACAATGGACGACATTAGCGATCAAAACCTTTTTGACACAGCAACTGACAAGGACAGACGCCTACAAAATCAGGCGGAAAGACCAACGGTCGATAGCCAATTGGCAGAAGAATTTATTTTTATGATAGTTATTTATTGTATTTATTTATTATTATTACTTTGTTAAAAATAATCTGCCAATAAAGATTTTTATATATATATATATATATATATATATATTCAATTTTTATTAAATGAAATAAAAATAAATTTTAAAATAATTAATTTTTATTCCATTTAATATTTTCTTCAAAAAATACAGTAATAAAAAGTGAAGGAAGGAATTTAATATATTCATTTTTTTAATAAATGAAATAAAAAGAAACTTTAAAATAATTAAATGTTATTCAATTTAATTTAACTAGCTACGACGATATGAATAAATACTCTTTTACCTATATCTATTTTTTGCTTTATTCAATTACTACGACAATAAACCATTCAATCGAACGAACATCGAATTTCACTCAAAAATATTCCAAAACACGCTCAGCTTTCGAACAAAAAAAAAACTGTGGGGAATTCTTTGAGGAAACACATTTTCGGTTTATTCCGGGGCGAAACGCGAGACAAGACAGAAACCGACGCCGACACGTGTTATTTTCAGAAATCCGTGAGCAGTCAATAAGGCCTGCCATTTTATTGTCCGCGTCCCCGTTTATGGCCCTTTGTACTCTCAGCTGCATTTAACGTCTTGATTTTTTTCCTCCGGGCTCAACTTTCCGTCGCACGTGAATGGATGAATCGTTACGGGTTGTGTAAATTGGGGAAAACTCACCGCAGTAGTTTTCAACATGTGTATTTTTTTTTAATTCAAGCTGGATTCATCTATTTTTTTATATTTTCATTCATGGATATTTAAATTTATAAAAAAAAAAACAGTAAATTAAATTTAATTTTAATAGCTGTTTGTATGGTCTTCATCTGTCCAATATTGAATTGATAAAAAGCACTAATATCCTTTCTTCACACTTTTAATTTAATTTGTACAATATTGGTTAATATTAATATTTAATGGTATTGTAATACTATTTAATTGTAGCTTACTCTTACTCTTACTTACTTAATTTGTACAATATTGGTTAATATTAATATTTAATGGTATTGTAATACTATTTAATTGTAGCTTACTCTTACTCTTACTTACTTAATTTGTACAATATTGGTTAATATTAATATTTAATGGTATTGTAATACTATTTAATTGTAGCTTACTCGTTCTGATCAGCTTCTATTTCTGTTGTGATTAATTTAAATATTAGTATTGTTTATTGTTATATTTTAATTATTTATCAGTTAGAATATCATAAATTGATAAATAAATAAAGCACTAATAACCTTTCTTCACACTTTATTTATTTTACCAAATGTACATTTAACAGTGTTAAAGCCATTGATAATAGTCACTTTGTGTCCGAAATGTACATTTGGTAAACAAAATAAAGTGTGAAGAAAAGTTATCAGTGCTTTAATTATCAATTTAATTTAATCTTTACGTAACTCAATCAATTTATTTAGAATATCATATATATTTGTAATATACGGGGTGATAGAAGATTATATATATTTATAATACGGGGTGAATCCCTATCGAAAATGTTACTTTTAACGCGTATGCTATTAATTAAATTCACATTCTATGAATAAATTTCTATTACAAAAATTGCTTAGACTGTGGTGATAAAAAATACGTGCACGTTAAACTTAAAATTTTCCTTACAGAATATTGATGCCATGAATCATATGTTTTTTTAAAGGAGATTCCGTATTAAATAAATATTTATTATTTTATTAATTAAATCAAAAAAAATAATAATAATATCGACCTTGAGTCGATAACCCTTATTTGAGAATATATGAAAATATTTATTTTTTTATATTATGTTAGATTATATACATTTTTTTTTTTTCAGATAATAAAGATTTAGTAGTAGTATTTTAATAATAATAATAATACCAATAACCGAACCTTCCTCTTTGGGGATACAGAATTTTGTATTTTAAAATCCTAATATTCTTCCAAAAATTTCACATTCTACTCTTATTGTTTACGCTTATTATTACATTTTATTTGGATTTCATGTTTTCATAAATGTTTGCTTATTATATTCTCTTCCCAACGATCCCTTTTTCAAAGATTGAATTTGAAATAAGTTCGGATTTGTAAAAAATATCAATCGTGAAGCGAACAACGAGCTTTACGATTGATATTTTTTACAAATCCGAACTCACTTCAAACTCAATCTTTGGAAAACGGATCGTTGGGATTAAAATTAGATTTTTCTAAAAAATATCGATAATAATCGAACCACTAATTATATTCGCGGCTATTCTGTAAGGAAAATATTAAGTTTAACGTGTAAGTTATATTTTATCATCACAGTCTAAGCAACTTCTGTTATAGGTGTATATATATAGAATGTGAAAATAATAAATAACATATACATTAAACCTAAAATTTCCTGTACGGAATAGCCCCGAATATCTCTGATAATCCACATTATTTCACATATTCACAACAGTCAAAATTATGACTGTTTAAACTGTGCATTTACCATTCGTATCATCTTCATAACTAACTAACCATCTTTATTCAAATGTGTATATGTATGTACAATAACATACAAAGATTAAAATTATATTCTGTAGATGATGATGAATCGGCTATCGACCGGAGGTCTTTCAGCCTCATCTTCATATTTTGTAAATTTATTAATTTTTTAAATAACAACCAATTACGCGAGTGAATTATTTCAGGTAATTACACTGGCACTCACCTAAGTGCAGGTGTTTGATTAGCGTAATTTTCGAAACGTTAACAGATGCGTCGGGCTAATTAAAATATTGTTTAATATTTCATCCTATTATCACGCCGCGATGTGTTGCGTTGCGTTCAGCAACTGTTGAGGTGTTAATGATTTTTATAAAAGGAATCCTTTACAGGAGCTGAAGCAACGACGCACTTTTTCAACATTAACGAAAAACAGAAGGAGTATATAGTTAACAGGTGTTGTATATACAATTTGACGGGTGTGATTGCTTAATTGATTCTTTTCATTATTGTTCGTTTTATTTCATCGTAAGAATTGTTGTTTGTTTGCTTGTTTTAAATTTGATAAATTAAGAATAATTTTATTTCTGTTTCATAGGAAATTAAAATTACATTAAATTTAAAGCAAGAAAACAAACAACAATTCTTATGATTCTTATGAATAAAAAGAACAATAAAAAAATAATCAATTAAGAAGTCACACTCGTCAAATTGTATATACAACACATGTTAACTATACAGGGTGGGCCACGAATAACTGCTATTAAAAGTTTTCGGGGTTTCTGGCAACGGAAAAGTTTGAAAAAAATCTAGATTACACGGTTGAATGCACCTCATGATAAATATTGACTTTCTTTCCCGGTTGTACTGGAAATGGCTATCAACTTTGTTATTTTAAATGGAACACCCTATATTTTAATTCTTTGGGCTGATTCTACTGGTACTCTTCGAGGGAAGGATTTTATGAATCTGAAGTGAAGGAGGTTGTTTTATCGACCAAGTTCCATCTCCTTGTACTCTAGCGGGAAATGTTTTTTTTTTTTTTGGTGAAAATAAAATATAAGGGATGAGTCTGGATTAAAATAGGCTTGAATAGTTTCCAAAAGATCAATCTTTCATCTCCCGGTGACCTCATAAAAATTCATTGAGGTGTTCTAAAGTTATGAACGATCAAAGTCAAATTTTCAAAAACATTTTTTTCTTGTTTTTCTTACGAAAATGTTTTTTCCGATAACATTTGAACGGAAAGAGCTAGAAAGATAATTCAAACGGTTAAACATATGTACGGATAGGCAACAAAACGGCAACCTTTATTTTGCACGGGGACACAAAATATGCCAATAGAGGAAGAAGAAGAAAAAATAGGGGTATTTGAAAAAAAAAAAATCGTTGACGCGTTCTAAAATTATGAACGATCAAACTCAAATTTTTAAAATTTCGAAAATCGAGAAGTTTTTCTTCGAAATTTTTTTTTTCTTATTTTTCTTACGAAAAGGTTTTTTTGTGATAACTTTTGAATGGAAAAAGATAGGAAGACAATTCAATTGATTAAACATATTTACGGAAGACAGGCTACAAAACGGCAACCTTTATTTTAATTCAAGTTAGTTCAATATTATTGATGTTTTTACTTGGTTTGTGTGTGTATGAGTAAACTAAGAGATAACATTTAATTTATTGTTGTTTCCTTCAAAATTCTATAACACCGTGTTAGGTAAGAAAACGCATATTTATTTTATTTATTTCTTAATATAGTATCCATTCAGCTGGATACATTTTGTCGAGCGATATTCTAATTTTATAATTTATCGAACTGCCGATGATTTTATCGTTTGACGAGAATTGCTTTTCGCTAAGCCATTCCTTTGAGAATAAATCGAATGGGATCAAATTTGAAGAGGCAGTAATTCTAAGTGTAATTCGATCAATTTTGATGTAGCGATTGCGGACGAGTGAGTTGTTGATCAATTCAGCATTGAATCAATACAATAAATCGTTGATTGTCCTTCCTTTCTCCAAATAGTTAGTGAAGATAATGATTTGCGAATTCCAAAAAATGAAGGAACCACATTCCGTCGCACGTGAATGGATGAATCGTTAAGGGTTATGTAAATTAGGGAAAACTCACCGCAGTGAGTATGTGTATATTTTTTTTTAATTAAACTGGATTCCTCAATTTTCTTTTATATTCCAATTCTTGTAAATTTCATTTTGCGAATCCCAAAAAATGAAGGAACAGTTAAAACAGTAGATTTCACCCCGGCAAAACTGTACCAAATATGGTGAAAACGTTTCCATCGGCCGGAAAAGTCATGCTAAGCCAAGTCAAGTCACGACTTTTCGTCTTTTCTATGATAAATTTGTATGCGTTCAATTGAAATGTGTATAAGGTCGCCAATTACTGTGACCTTCACCTGACGATCTGCAAACACGACATAATTGATTTTATTAACCATATCCTCCCGGAGATTTTAGGATTCCTCCGTAGTCATCTCAATCGGATGGCATAAGCGCCATCATAAAAAAAACGGATGCTCTGCCACGCTTGCATTTATTAAACCAATATCTGATGGTAGTGATCGAAGGTCCTTACGGTTATGGTTTTGTGAGAGGTACGCGCAGGCACACATAGGCCTCGTTAAGCCCTTCCCTATAGGGTATCTGAGACCATGAATCAAGACAGGCTAGCAGTACCGAGACAGGTAAATCCCTGGTTTTCGCCATTTCTGGCACATTCCTCATCCAGCAGTATGATTTTTCTACTAAACTTTGGCGTAATATCCAAGAATATGCTCTGCTGTCCATGCAACTTGCAACTTCACTTTGATTTCCATACACATCTTCCCATCCAAAATAGAAATCGAATCACTGATAGATGTTGCTCCTTCTCCTTGCAAATAAACACTTGATGACTTAACAGCTACAAAAGTACTCGATAAATCTGTATGAAATTTTGATTCGTCGTTTTAAAGTTTTTTTTTATGACATTTTGCCACAGTGGTGATATCAGTCGATAAACACGGGTACTTACCATACAGCCCTTGTATATATTCAATGTTTGTTAAAAATGTTTTTTTTTAATCAAAATTTATTCAATTCAATATAGATTTACATATCTAGAGTTTTTATATTTATTGTTTATTTATACATAACGCTTAGTTTTACAAAACATACAACCTACAAGTTATAAATGAAAATGAATTTCACATTCTAGACTAAATGGTTATTATTATTTTACACATATGTTAACTTGAACGACGGTTGCCTGGGATAACCCTGGCCCTGCTAAGGTGCGCATGAGCTTCTTGATATATCCACACGATTCTACGCCAATGGACGAGAGTAACAGACAAAGTCAAATATTGGTTCTTGTTAGACGAAGATACACTTTTTATACATGTTAGTGTTTCGCTTTTGCACGCCGTAACTGATGAATATGTGACCAATCTCTTACAATTCATTTCAGTCCAATACACACAGCACTCTTAAAATCAGACTTTATTTCTTCGAACCTCCTTCTTCCGTCACTAGCGACGATCTTGACCTTATCAATTTTGGTGATCTACTGCATTTCCCGGAACTCGACGTCGTTCAGCATGAACGTCCAGACATTGTCGCAGAACCTGTAGGTGTTGAGTTTGTTCACCTTAAAGGTTAGCCGTGTCTTGACTCTGGTGGCCAGCGCCTCCTTGATCGACTTGTCGAATTGTAGGAGGACTCTGCAAGCTAGTTGGGGTGTTATTTGTCCATACTATATGAGTTTGTCATACAAAAAGCCACCTAGGCTGCAGTGCATCCGGATCCGCAATGAAGACGGCCCCCACCGAAAAAAAAATGAGTTCGTCCAAGCTTTGTGTTGTTGTGTTTCGGTATAATTAGTACAACGTCGCTGTGCTTTAATTATTGCCTTTCGAAATACACGACGTGGATTTACTATTCTTGTTCTTGTTTTTGCAAAAACTAACCTCGTTTATCGTTGGGTTGCTGTCAAAACAAAGTAACCCCATTATTTGAACTTATGAAAAATCGTCGTTTGAAAGTTTAAGTATGAAATGAAAAGTCACCGCAGCCTGAATATGATTTATTTATTGAAAAAAAAAGTAAGTAATAAAACAAAAGAGAAAATCCATATAAAAAATTCAATATATACATTTCAAATTTTCTAAATAAGAAAATATGGTACTTATATTTTTATAACCAAATTACTCAATTCGAACACCATTATCCTGAACATATTCTATGTTCTTAAACGATTTATAATACTAATGAACTTCAACGTGGATGATGTCTGATTTGCAGAGCTTCAGCAAATCCTGCTTCTTCTGAAAATTATTAGGTCGAAGTTTGAAGTATGCATTTTTTTTAAGTCGATCTTAATAAGATTAATTGGAGGCCTTTACCAGCATCATATATTTCTTTATAATCAAAATTATCATCATACCTGTATAAAATAATACTTGATTTGCATTTCAAATATTTTAGGAATTTTATTTTCAATCAAATGTCTATTCCCCATTGGTGTTTTTGGTTTTATTTCTCATCATTAGTTTTCGAAGCTTCTCTAAACCGAAGAAGTCCTTATACATGAGTTCTTCTGTTCTAAGCGGTTTTTTATTTGATCTAGACGGAAAATATTTAGCCAGCCAATAACATAGTTTTGTGCCTTTTCGACAGCGCCAGCATGTTATTGAAAAGGCACAAATAATAATGGCCAACTCAGTCACAAATGAACATTCACAAAATTAAATGTGAAAATGAAAACAATTTTTTACGTGCTATGAAGTAGAAGCTTGGCGGATAATAAATAGAAAAGAGTATTCACTTGGTGACAAAATTGTCACAGAGCTAAATGTGGAAATAATTTATTAATTATTTTCGAATCATTTTTATTTAATTTATTGGCGGATAACATACTTCAGGCTCATATTCTGAAATGAAAAAAAAAATCTTTTTTTTTAGTAAACATTGAAGTTTATTCTTAAGTAGTGTTGGGTAAAATCGAATAACATTAGTAATCGAATTTATTAATAAATGGGAAATTATTCATGATATTTTTGTAATAAGTAACATTCATAAAATTATAAAATACGGTCGACTTTGCCCATCACTATTCTTAAGATATGCTGAAATCCCAAACGATGCGCGTTATGAAATCGTCCGTCCTGGGTTCTATTATAACAATAGCGCAGCGCGTCTTTTATTGCCTTATTTCTACATGGCATCGTCGTCGAATGTTGTATGAGCTATACAAGATATGAATTTGTGTTTCATGTTGGTGTTTATAAGCACAGTAAAATATTCGTTCTACCACCATCTTCAAGGTATATGGAGCACTGGTCTGATGAGGTCCCATAGACCAAAATGGAATCATAATAAATTAAAGACGACGCAAGCGCCACCTTTTGCCTAATTTCAAGTGGCATCGTCAACGATTTGGGTCTACAAGATAGACGACCGAGAATCATTGTTTCGTCCACTAAAGGAAGGCGAACTTGTCCTGTTTAAGCAAACAAGGAAAACGAAATTCACATTTAATGAAACGTTCAGTTCATTAAATGTGAACAAAATGGAATCAGTTATCCAAACTAAACGAATAGTGGCTGAAGATTCTAATTTCTGGATTTTATTGTCAAAGAACATAATGTGTTATAAAAATTTGGATTCGTTAGTAAGGTTGATAAAAATTCCATTATACTATAAATAAGATAACTTATACACTAGCAGTTTAATTATATTTAATATTCAATGAAATAATATTGATTTTTTAAGTTTCTTAATAGCAAGTTTGCAGAAGATAAGTAATGGAATTTTAAGCAATTTTTTTTTTTTGCTTAATCCGCATTACACATCACCTAAGCAAATAGGATTGATCCCAAAAGGGCACGCGACACGCACTGTTTTTGAAAAGTTGACAAACAAATATTGCGCGCGTTTATTCCCCACTCATTATAATCAAAATTTCATAGGGTAGTTTAAGTTTTTAATTAGAAAGAAAAATCAGACCTGATCCGGGATTCAGACCAGACAGACACGCGATTCAATTAATTCAGAAGTTTTTTGGGGTGGGAAATTATTAGTTTTAAAAATATAAGTAGCTGAAGTTTGATCTTAATTTAAAAGTACAATTTAGTATTTCGATTTCCTCATTTATCCACCAGGTGTTAGAACTCTTTCACGCAAAGAGTGATAACACCTGGAATCTCGATTTTATTATTTTAATCAAAAACTTTGTATTATCATCGTCATATAATGCCGAGGAGGAGATAGATTTCCACTTCTTTAATGAATATTTTGCCATTTTTGTAATACCTTTTTTTTTATTTTGAGAATACATTTTTTTTTTTCTTTATTTTTATAGATTGCAGTTAATATACATAAATAAATACAATTACAATATTGAAATAGTCAACAATCGGAATTAACAAAATAAGAAAAATAAATACGCAATAACATTGAAACTACATACTTCATATACACATCTATTATAATATAAGATCATTTAAATTATAATATAATTTATCAAGTAACAACGATTTTAATTTCAATTTAAAAATGCTGTTTGAATTTGTTTGTTTAATATCGTCGGGTAGCTTGTTGTATAATTTTGGTCCAATTATGTTAGGTGAATATTTTCTAATATTTAACCGACAATTTTCGATGCAAAATGCATCAC
This sequence comes from Philonthus spinipes, assembly GCA_963082785.1. Classification (NCBI taxonomy): domain Eukaryota; kingdom Metazoa; phylum Arthropoda; class Insecta; order Coleoptera; family Staphylinidae; genus Philonthus; species Philonthus spinipes. Next base: position 9,002,681 of record OY720314.1, read on the forward strand.
AACATCGTGTGTTGTATTCATGCAGCTCCTTGTTTTTAGAAAATAAATGTTTATTTTTATGAGTGTACAATACTAGCTCGTACATGACCAAACACGGAAATGGCAATATCTTATATTCTTGAAAATATGGTTTACATGATTGAGTTTGTCGGATGCCCGCCATCGATCTGATGATGCGTTTTTGTGCAATAAATTCTGAGCTCCAGTGCCTTGAAATTCTCCAGAAACAGAGACCGTAACTAAGGCGAGAATTAGCATTATCATTGTATACTTGTATCAACTGATGTGTATTCAAGACACTTCTTAAGCATTTCATCTGATATGCAATTTTATTTAACTGCTTTATAACAGTATCACATTGATGTTTCCAGTCGCAGCAGTGATCTATTTGTATTCCTAGAAACTTTGTTACATTTGTACTTTGAATATCTATATCATTCGATGTAATATCGATGTTTGAATTAATTTTTGATTGTTTGGTTTTAATCCTCATATAAAATGTTTTATTTGTATTAAGTAATAGCTTGTTATTTAAAAACCAGTTTTGTAATGATAGTAACATATCTTTGGATTTATTACTCAAAACGGTCTCATCAATATCACTCAAATAGTCTGCATAAATAAATATATCAGCTGGTATTGTATTTATAATATCATTGATATAGATTGTGAACAGGATTGGCCGTAATATAGACCCTTGAGGTACACCGATATCAACATCTGCAGTTATCGATAGCGCAATCCTACCGTTCTTAACAATACGGACCGCCTGTCTTCTGTTTTTTTAGATACTGACTAAACCAGCTTTGAGCAACGCCTCTGAAACCATAACTATTTAATTTTTCAAATAATATATCGATATCTACACAGTCGAATGCCCGGCTAAGATCAAAAAAGAAACCAACCGGGTACTCGCCCCGCTCTATGTAGTTTATTACTTTATCATAAATTGAGTGTATTGCCGTAATTGTAGACTTACCGCTTAAAAAAACGTGTTGGCTACTGCTCAAGATGTTATTTTTTTAATGAATTGTAACATACGATCTAACATAGCAAGTTCAAATATTTTGTGAAAAAATGAGACTAATGAAACTGGTCTATAATTGTTGACATCAGAATGGTCTCCTTTTTTGTATATTGGAGTCACTATACTTAATTTCAGTTTGTTTGGAAATGATTCTGTTTCAAAAGAAGAGTTGATTAAGTGAGTTAGTGGGATCGCTAAGTAAACTGCCGACTTTTTAATGATACGGTCCGTGATTTCATCAAAACCAGGCGCCTTGTTACATTTTAACTTATGAAGTAATATGCTCGTAATTTCAAGTTCCGAATAAGGTTCCAGGATTTTTTTTTTTGGATACCGTAATCTTGGCATAGTTTTAACCATAGCCATTTCTTGTAAAGGGTGTTTTTTTTTTAGACGTGTGGTTTTCAAGAAGAAGTAAATCGCATATAATTTAATGTTATGGCCAAGAATTTAGCTTTATTATAAAGATAAGGGATTGCCATTATGTTTTAAAAATGATTGCATGTGGGCGCCGCGGCTGGCTCGAATAAATTCCAGCCGTGAGGTCCAATTTCCGACCACTTTTTGCAGCAATTGGCGCCGTATGTCAGCAATAACGCGCCGAATATTCTTTTCCAAGGCGTCAATCGTCTCGGGCGTACACAAGCTACTTCATATAACCCCACAAGAAATAGTCCAGCGGTGTTAAATTGCACGATCTTGAAGGTCCACGACGCGAGATAATGCGCTCATCAAAAGTTTCCTGCAATAAAGTGATTGTTGCGTTGGCTGTATGGCATGTAGCGCCGTCTTGTTGGAACCATATGTCGTCCACATCAACATCCTCCAATTCAGATACGAGCAAGTCATTAATCATGGCTCTATAGCGATCCTCATTGACTGTAACATTATGGACGGCTTCATTTTTGAAGAAATGTGGACCAGTGATTCCTTCTGCCCATAGAACACACCAAACAGGATGTAACGGTGTCTCAACAATGACTTATTGATTATTTTTACACCAGAAGCGACAATTTTGCTTATTGATATACCTATTTAACCAAAAGTGAGCTTCATCGCTGAACAAAATTCTCTTGTGAAAATTGGGATCGGTGACCATCTTGTTTTGGGCTCATTCAACGAACGTACGACACGCTTGATGGTCGGCTTCAACTCTTGCACGAGTTGGATTTTGTAAGCATGCAAACCAAGATCCTTCCGCAAAATCTTCTATAAAGTTGATAGGCATAGCTCCAATTGTTGCGAGCGATGGTGGATGGACTCATTCGGGTCTTCTTCGATACTCTTCTCCACAGTAGCAATAATGTCTTCGGTGCGCACTGTCTCTGAGGATACGCATTATCCACTAGAGTAAACGTGATGCGAAACCGATCCATGGTTGCTTGAATTACCGATTCTGCTGGGCGATTTTGTCGACCGAATATTGGAAGCAGCACGCGAACCGAACCATTATTTTGGTAATAAATTTGCACGATTTTCAAACGTTGTTCAGGAGTAAGTCAATTCATTATGAAATGGCAAACCAAACTAAGTATAAATCAAGTGACAGCTGCCAAAAAGACCACCTCCGAAAAAAGTAGTGCCAACTAGAAAACCACACGTCTAAAAAAAAAAAACATCCGTTATGTAATTATATAAATTTGAACATATATTTTTAGACGTATAATAGGAGTTTAGACTACATTTCATTCAAGAAATCCGCTTTCTCCAGATAACACAATTCCATAATTATGAATGACCACATTCAAAATCCAATTCATGTTCGCCGCTTTTTATGAATCAACAATTTGCAACTCGATTTCCTCCCATTCATCATTCACTCACTCGATGTGCTGGCCGTTTGCTCTCCCGACGAAAACAAAACTATAGCTATTCCAGTATCAGTGCATCTGACGCATTTCCTCGACGACAGTCATTACAAGCACAAAACGCCGACACATATTTACGCGTGTAAACATAAAACGCTATTAATCTCAGTCCATTGCGCCGTTTCAACAGAGTCCGGCGTTCTGCTCTTTTCCGAATCGCCATTTACTAGAGGCGGCCGGGGCATTTGCCACTGCATCGTCGGATCCGCCGGCGGCATTTGTATCAATTATTCGCGAGCGTCGCGGCGCTTCAATTTTGTTTGAAATTCGGAAAATAAATTGGGGCTTAAAGAAAACTAAAATGTTCGGTTATTTAAAATTTATGAGCAAGGAAGAATAATAATTAATGTCTTGTTGGAAATTTAATTATTTCAGGATTTGATTTAAATTAATGATTGTGCGATTTAAAATCTTAGACAAGATTTTCATATCATATCAACTAATTCTTGAATTCTTTTGGGATGAAATAAGCAGAGTTATACATTTAAAAAATTTCGCGAATGACAAAAGATCTCAAAACGCCCTATAATTCTCAACTAACTCAAATGATTGTGGTTAAGCAAAATTGACTAAATCATGAACCAATTGATTTAGTCAATTTTGCTTAATTTTTCGCGAATGACCAAAGATATCAACTAACTGAAATGATTGTGGTTAAGCAAAATTGACTAAATCAATTGGTTTATGATTTAGTCAATTTTGCTTAACCACAATCATTTCAGTTAGTTGATATCTTTGGTTTATGATTTAGTCAATTTTGCTTAACCACAATCATTTCAGTTAGTTGATATCTTTGGTCATTCGCGAAAAATTATTAAAGCTGTTCGATAACGGATAGTGGCTAAACAAAAAAAGCTAGGAAGAATGTAATATGCAAAGAGAGGTAAATAATTATTGGATTTGTTGCTCATATTATATGAGGCTGTTTCAGTTTCTCGAACCTCGTCTGACCAGTGCAATGCTTCAATGTTTTCCAGTAGGTCGAAATGGCCATCAACAACAATTCAAACGCTGAGATGATTATGGTTGAATAAAATTTAATTCTGTTTTTCTTATCGTATTTATAAAAATAGGAAACCAATTTATTGAATCCTCCTGGAATATAATATGAAAAAAACCTCTCACAATTATGAGATATGCTTTATATTGTTTTCAATGACGATGCATCATTATATTCACAAATGATATTGTATAGAGATAGAAATTTGCTTGATGAGGAAGTTTCTTTCTTCTTATAAAAAAAACATCTTTATTCAGATTATTTTCAAAATACGTCTAACAGAAACAAACTATGTTTAAAAAATTAAAAAAAAAACTATATGAAGACGCACCACAATTAGGTTCATCACCCTTACATGAAAATGAGAAATTTTCTCTAAAAAAAAATATGAAAGAAAAGAATCATTTTCTGGATTTTATTTTTCTCGCATATATAAATAAAATCTAGAAAATGTTTCTTTTCTTTCATATTTTTTTTAGAAACATTTTTATTTATCTCGCATATATAAATAAAATCCAGAAAATGATTATTTTCTTTCATAATTTTTTTAGAGAACATTTCTTTACTAGCATTTTAGAAAAAGTCCCGTTCTTCAGTTTAAGTTAACTTTCTTATATTTAAGAGGGATTGTTTCATATTCTATTCTCGTATTTCACAAGAAATTTATTTCACTTCCTTGAGAAAGTGTCTTTCTTAAGGTTGCGGTTTAGTAGAAAGAGATAGCTATATAATATAATGGAATTAATCATTTGAAAAAAAGAGCCATTCTTTTGGATTTAATAATATGAATATGTATTTACATTTTTTTATCTACCAAATATAAAGTTTCAGTCTAAATAAAAAAAATAAATCGTTAATTTTCATGTATACGTCAATTTGCTAGTTCAAGTTAGAAAAGAAAATTGTAAGATATAATGAAATTAATAGGTCATGTCTGCTAAGTTATTTGAATGCAGAATTTAATGAAATCCTTTAAATTTTCATTGCACAAGTTTTTATTGGCAAAAATATGATTTGAAATTTGCTATAAATTTGATCAATTTTCATTGTTTTTCATAATTGTTTTTCACACAAACTAAACATTAAAATAATTTTTAATTCATCTGATGAAATTCCTGCTTATTTTAAGATTACTTTAATGTATAATACAATATTGTCCATCGACCAGGACATCAATGTAACATGAATTAGTGATTGCCAGTATTTATATAGCTATCTCTTTCCTCTAAACCGCACCCTAAAGAAATATTTCAAAGGACGTTTCATTCCTCGCATTTTATAAAAAGTCTCTTTCATTTGTAAACTTTCTACACAACGTTTACTTTGTTTTAAAGGATGGGCCATCTATTGGTACGTTTTCGAATTTCATAGTATGACGAAGGCATCGTTAGTGCAGCTCTGCCGTACATAATTTTATTATATTACATACATAATTATATAACATTATTATTTATTACATAACCTTATAAAATTCAATATCTGGCGGGAATAAATCAAAATGTCATAGAGCTAAATGTAGAAATAATTTATGAATTATTTTCAAATCATTTTTATTTAATTTATTAAATAACTGTGACCAAGTGATTGAATACTTTTTCTATTTAAAATAAAATATTAGCTATAAAGAGGAATTGCATTCTAGAGAAAGTATATTTTCTTTCCTCATATTCCAGAGGATGCCCGTTTTATCATATTTCAGAGGAAGTTTACTGTTTTCATTTTCAGAAAGAAGCGTTTTTCTTTAGATTTTACATAAAATATGTTTTCTGATATTTAAGAGAGCGTTCCTTTCTTCTGATTCTACAAAAAGTTTATTTCGTAATATTTTTTTGTTTCATATTCCAGAGTAAGTTTATTTCCTTAAAATTCCTACAGAAATTTGGTTATAGTCTAAAGAAAAATAAATTAAGTTTTAAAAGAACGTTCCATTCTTAACAACTAAAAACCAAGAAAATATGTATATCTCAGGATTTATTTACATTTTAAAAAATAATATTAGTTATAAAAAGGAATAATTATATACGGGAGAAAGTTTGGATTTCCCCATAATCCTAAAAATGTCTGTTTTCTCATATTTCAGAGAAAGTGTCTTTTCTTAGAAATATTTCAAACAAAGTTCATCTCCTCATATTTTAGAGAAAGTTTCTTGTTTCATATTCCAGAGGAAGTTTCTTTCCTCAAAACTCCTGAAGAAATTTCTTTTGTTGTGTTCCAGAGAAAAATCAATTAGAATTTAATAAAGAAAATTCGTTTTAAAAAAACTAAGAGCCAAGAAAAAATAATTTTCTGTTGGAATTTAAATTATTTCAGGATTTATTTACGTTTCTTTGTTCGAAATTCCTGAAGAAATTCCTTTGCCAAAGAAAAATAAATTAAGATTTAAAAACAATGTTCTGTTCATAAAAACTAAAGAACTAAGAAAAATGAAGGTCCTGTTGGAACTTCAATTATTTTAGGATTTATTTAATTATAAAAAATAATAATATTTTAGCTACAAAAAGGAATAAATACATTCGTGAGAATGTTTTTTTTTTTCTTTCCTCATACCTTAGATGATATTTCTTTTCTCATATTCCAGAAGAAATTCCGTTTCTTATTTTTCAGAGAAAAATAGAAAAATAATATCCTATTGGAAATTGAATCAATTCGCGATTTATTTAAATTTTTGAGAGATAATATCGAGCGCATAACAAAAATCGACGACGAAGTTGGCGTTGGAAGTCTCGAGTCATGTCTGTACTAAGATCACACGCGTGAAATGCTGGTTGCGGTTAAAGAGTATCAACATGTCAACCAGTACTTTACGCGTACGCGTGGGATTTTATTTCAGACATGGCTTTAGATTTCCAATGCCAACTTCGTCGTCGATTTTTGTTATACGCTCGATATAATAGTTATAAAAAAGAATAATTACAAACAAAAATATTTCTTCATATCCTATTTTCTCTTATTCCATAATACTTTTTTTTACTTTCCGGAAGAAGTGTCTTTTCTTACAAATATTTTTGACAAAGTTTCTTTCTCTCATATTTTAGAGAAAGTTCCTTTCTTCACATTACACAGAAAGTTTAATTTATAATATTTGAGAGGATATTCCTTGTTTCATATTCCAAAGGAAGTTTATTTGCTAAAAATTTCCGGAAAAAAATCCGTTCGTGAAATTCCCGAGAAAAATAAATCAGGATTTTTAAAAAAGTTCGGTTCATAAAAAAATAGAGCCAAGAAAAATTGATATTCTGTTGGAATTTCAATTATTTCAAGATTTATTTATGTTTATTTTTCCAAAATCCTTGAAGAAATTCCTTTCGTCAAATTAAGGGTTACATATTGGTGGAGACTTTGTCGAAAAATGTGGTTCTAATATTATTACTTTTTTATAATTCCTTTTGTGACCTAATTATTGAATTTCCCTCGTAGGTTTCATTCCTCATATTTTAGAGGAAGTTCCTTGTTTTACATTTAAGAGGAAAATTCTCTCATGAAATTTCAAAGGAAGTTCCTTTCTTCAAATTCTTCAAATTATATTTTGATATTTTATATTTGGAAATTTATATTTCATATTCTTATATTCCATTCTTATATTCGAATTTTATTGTTTATCGTCAGTATATTTTCCTTTTTTTTAAATTTAATTATAAAATTTCTTTCCTCAAGTTAAGTTCATATATTAGAAATATCCAAAAAATATGTATAAATCACTCCTAAAGTATGAGGAAACAATTCCTCACTACTAAAATTTTTATGCACACGCCTACGTATAATCAAATATTAAAATCAGCATGATTTACAAGAAGATTTATATACCTCACAACGTGTTATTAACTGCCGATGTGTGTAAATCACTCTCAGTAACGGCGTTAATAAATTCCAAAATAACCTAACCTTCTTATTCGGCTTGATTATGTTTTCGTTTGTTTAGAAGGCGCAAACAGCTGGCCGGAATACGACCATTAATCCTTAGCCGAATCCATAAGTCATCATCTCGCCAAATATTTTCACCGTTTTTATTTTGATTAATGGGATATCGATCTAAATGAATTAAATCGATAAGCATCGCGAGTTCGATTTAATTTACGCAACGGGTTTATTTATTAGAGATTTGAATAATTTATATCGGCTGTTTTTCATTCTTAATGATTGCATACGTTTTTGTATTTGTGGGATACACATTTTAAGATAATTTAATAAATTAAGGCGATTTAAATTTAATTGAACAAGATAGTTAAAAAGATAGCATTATAAAATATGAAATTCAATACTACTAAATGTTTATTATCTAAAAAAAAAAATAAAAAAAAATTACCCACCAATTCATTTATTCATGCATGTATGCATGAGTAAAGTTAGCATAGTTTTAATTTGCCAATCACCATAAATTCAGGCAAGGTAGAAAAACCTACGGTTTGGCTATGGGTGCGACTTGGGTGGATTGGTAGAGGTATTATTTTTTATATTACCTTAGATTATATATATATATATATATATATATATATATATATTTACATATATATATAAACATCTTTAACAATATGTACAGCTGTGTTAGTAGTTTATCATGGGCTATCGACCGTAGGTCTTTCGGCCCTGCTTGAATTTATGGTGATTTGTAAATTAAAACTATGCTATCTTTATTCATGCATATATGACAGATGCATCAGTTAATGAATTGGTGGATAATGTTTTTTTCTTTATAATAAAGATTTAGTAGTATTTAATTTCATATTTAATGTTACACCTTTCCCAGAAATTTGCAAACAACTTTTACAACAAATCCCTTCTTAATAAATTCTGTATTCCTCGAAATTCAAACATCCTTCCCAAATATTCACAATCTAGTCTCACCATTCATAAATTCACCAGTATGAACCAATACAGTTCAACTAGCTAGTGCAGATATTTCTAAATTCACATCATAAATTCATGACAGGGCAGAAAGTTTTCAGGTCGATGGTTCATGACAGGCTAACACCTTTATGCGAATTTGTAATAGGTGTCCCTGAAATGTCTGTACAAAATGTTACCATATATTCCTGGATCTAAAATAATGCGATTTAACCAAATTTACTTATATACCAAAATCCATATGGAGATATCGGTCTTCAAAAATTATTTTTGTCATTAAAATTTGTTAAATATTTTCTGATAGGCTTTAGGTAGCAAAATGAAATTTGGCATACTTATTGATATTAGGAAGGACTATCTTATTGACTTCTTTGGTTTTTCTAGATGCTACAGAAGTGGTAGAAAATTGATCCTCAACTTACAAAAGACTTCATAACTTTTTAACAGATGGATCAATTTTATTTTTTTTTATTAAAAATGTAGGTAATTTTATTTTAGTCTTTCTGTCTTTTGTTTCATTTTGATATTTATCATGGTTTTGTCAGAAAATTGATTTTAAAGTAAGTACATAGCATACCTAGCGTTTATTAACAGTATTAATCAAGTATGCAATTAATGTCATATTAATGTCAGTTAACATTTCAAATAAAAATAAGCAAGGTTATTAAAAGTTTTTATTCGGCAAAATGGAAAAGTTTTGATTTAATGAATTAACTGACATGGTTCTGGTTTATGGATTTTGTAGTGGAAATGGAAGAGCAAGTGTTAAAGAATACAAAGATTTCCAAATCGACGCATACCAAACCACCAAACGTTTGCTGTAGTGGAGAGACGTCTTCGGGAAATGGGCAATTTTAAACAGACCACAGTGAACCAAGGTCGAAGGCGCTTTATTGGAACAGCTGCCATAGAGGAAGAAATTGTCGAAAGAGTCGAAGAGTACCCCACTATAAGTACCAGACGATTGCGAGCTGAGATGGATGTTGCAAAGAGTGTTGTCCATCGAGTAATAAGGGAACAACTACTGCACCCCTATCATATGAGATTAACTCAGAACCTTTTGCAATCGGACCATGCTCAGAGACATGAATTTTTCCAATTTCTGAACAACCAACTTGGAGAAAATCCAAATTTTTGCGGCTTCGTCCGTGGATAAAATATGCTTATTATTCACGGACGAAGCTGCTTTCACAAGAAAAGGCATGATCAATCTTTGTAATGCTCATGTTAATGCCGATGAAAATCCCTATGCTAAAAGAACAGGCCACTTTCAACAGGAATTTAAAATAAATTTCTGGGCAGCACTAGTGGATAAATATTTAATTGGCCCTATTATTCTTCCAGGCAATTTAAACGGATAAAATTATTTGGCATTTTTAATAAATGTTTTGCCGGGCCTTTTAGAGGATCTGCCATTACGGATCATAAGAGACATGTGGTTTATGCACGATGGAGCACCTGCACATTTTGCTGTAAATGTTAGGGATCGTTTACATCAAACCTACCCAAACAAATAGATTGGTAGAGGTAATGATGCCAGAGTCAAATGGCCTCCCCGATCCACTGATTTGACTTCACTGGACTTCTTCTTATGGGGCTACCTAAAGTCAAAAGTTTATAGTAAACCAGTGAAGTCAAGAGAACAATTATGGCAAAGAATTGAAAACGCTGCAAGTTGTTTAAAAAATAATGAAGGAATGCTGCATAGAGTACATTTACTACGTAGGATAAACACCTGTATCAGAAAAAATGGAAATTTTTTGAGCATTTATTGTAACATATGTTGTTTATTTTACTCTTGTTTTTTTATTGTTGTTTTGATATTGTTAAATAATTATTATATCTCCGTAACCGTGCATTTTGGTATAAGATATCCTTACCTTAGAGGTAAATTACCTTAAATCGAATTTTGATCCCAGGAATGGTAGGTACTTACTTTAATATCAATTTTAATACCAATAAGTATGCCAAATTTCACATTGCTGCCAAAGGACAATCGGGAGATATTTATTTATTTATTTATTTATTAACGGTGGTCTACGATAGAATATTACAATAAAATAATATATAATAATAAATATTTTTGGAAAAATTGACGTTTCGAAAAAAAATCATAACTCTCAAATGGACGAATGAAAACAGATGAAATTTTGTAACAGTATATTAGACTAATGGGTAAATATTTTAGGCTATTTACAGGAATTTTAAATCTTAAGATGTTTTGATAATATAACGTAACTCCAGAAACACATTCCAGGTCAAATTTGATGCTTATTTTAAATGGCACACCCAATATCTAATAGCTCTATCTTGTAGGAAATTGTATTGTCTTTCAAAAAGTATAAAGATATTTTTTACCTAAACCTAATAGTTTTCAAGATATATGCATTTTCGTTAACTTTTGACATAATATTTATTATTCATAACGTGGAAAGTCGATACAAAGCGCCATCTATTGTTCAATATAATATTTATTATTATTATTCCATAAAGGCAAGAGTTTAGTTATTGTTTATAAATAAAGTCAGTTGACCCAACAAATGATTTTCGAGATATTTCCTAAATTAATACACTAATTTTATTAATTGTGAATATATAATTGCATTATTTATTTACACATGTGTAAATTTTTTGATAAAAACTTGTTAGAATTGTAAAACAAATATAACGAAATACATCAAATAAATTGACGAAATAGAATTAAAAGTAATTTATAATAAATTTTCAAAAATACTACCATCGAATACATAATTCAATTTTATTTTAAATGATATTTTGACAGTTCTCAGCATATTAGGTATAATTGATCTAAATGTATTATTAATACTGATTTCCATGTATTCTTCCAATTCATTGCTTATTAAACCACCTTTTTTGACGAATATTCAATGGAATTAAACTTGTAATTGTGTCTCCTCATTATTAGTTACTGTATTCAAGGTAGTTTTTCTTTTCAAATACTTCATACTGCCTACAGTTTTGAATGTATTTAAAACTTCCTCTACAGTCTTCTTATTAGGATGTCTTCCATCAGAGAACATTTTGTACACTAAGAGACAATCTTAATAACATTACATTATTATTAGAATCATGTAAATTCTTTCATTTAAGGGAACATTATTTTTTCAATTGTTAGTAATAATACGAATGTGTCAATTAAATTTGCTTATAAACAAAAGCCTATTAAAATAATTGGCAATAATAATTATTAAATTAAGCAATAGATGGCGCTTTATGTTACATTGTCATATTAAAATAATAATGATAATGACGAAAATTAACAAAAATGGATATATCTTGAAAACTATTAGGTTTAGGTGTAGAATACCCTTATACTTTCTGAAAGACAATACAATTTCCTACAAGATAGGCCTATTAGATATAAGGTATGCCATTTAAAATAAGCACGAAATTTAACCTTGAATGTGCTTCTGGAGATATGTTGAATTATCAAAACATCTTAAGATTTTAAATTCCTCTTAATAGTCTGAAATATTCACCCATTAGTAAGATATACTGACACAAAATTTGATTTGTTTTCATTCATCCATTTGAAAGTTATGATTTTTTTTCGAAACGTCTATTTTTCCAAAAATATTTAAATATTTCAAAAGTTATTAGGTTTAGGCATATGAACATGTTATGAAAGTTAACTTTATTTTTGATGTAGAATTTGAAAAAAATATGAAATATAAGTCATTCCATTAGAAAAAATGTAACTATGATACGCCATGCTTTTATGGGACACCCTGTATATTTGAAAATAATTTTAAAATGTGGTCCTAATAGACCTACATACGCCTGCGAAAGCCGATTTTGAAAAAAATAAACCATTTAGCCGTAAAGCTACTCGGCGCGCACGCTGAGACACCCTGTATATATATAAAAAAATATTTTAACCACATGGGTTTTTATTCATATTTTTTTCGTATTTCACGATTTTCACTATTCTATAGAAGATTTCCTGGACCTCGTCGGACTACCGATAATATATTCTCTAATAAGGATTATCTACCATAGATTTTTCTGCCCGAAATTAAACACATATATAAATCTTTATTGGCAGATTATTTTTAACAAGGTAATAATAATAAATAAATACAATAAATAACTAACATAAAAATAAATTCTTCTGCCAATTGGCTATCGACCGTTGGTCTTTCCGCCTGATTTTGTAGGCGTCTGTCCTTGTCAGCTGCTGTGTCAAAAAGGTTTTGATCGCTAATGTCGTCCATTATCTTATGAAATGAATTTACTCGTCGTGATCACTAAATGAAATGATGAAATGAAATCATGAATGGTGATGGCGAAATTAAACATTAAATTGGACTTGTAAATTCAATTCACTTGGTTTAGTTTCACATATTTTTTATTTTAATTGCATCTAGTTTCCGCTTGATGCAATTAAAATTTTAAATTAAAATAAAAAGTAAGTGAAATTAAACCAAGTGAATATAATTTACATTAGAGCAACTATTTCTCGGGCAAATACCCTTCCAGGTATTAAATTACATAATGGACATCTGCTGTTGCATAGCAATAATATATTACACACTGCAATAATTTTATGATTCGAGAATATTTAATGCAAAGAATAAAAAAAAAGTTACGTACGTTACATAATTTTTTCTATGTGAAATTTTCAATTGACTAAATACATTGTGGAAACACTCTTATTGTTGCGTTGTGTCATTCAATAAGTGTCATCATTATTAGTATCATCAATGATGGGTTAACGACAGCGCCCCGAGTTGATTATTAAACATGAAGCGTCCTGGAGAATCTCGCCGTCGCCTTTCGTCAGCGCACCGAAAATAACGTGGCCTAATGGGAGTACAGCTGTTGCTGAAATTTATTAACTGGTAAAAATTGCTAACAGCTGATCTATATTTCTTAATTATATATTTAAGACAATGAGCGGCGGCCTCATCTGGCACGGAAAGCGTGAGTAACGCAAACACCTACGACGGGCGCGCTAAATGAGACACGTGTTGTATTCGGGGACGACAGAGATTACTCTTTGTAACGAAAACGAGAAAAATTTAGACAGGGAAAACGCGAAAACATGTTTGCTTGGTAGGATGAATAAGAAGGAGGAAGATCATACTCTTCTTTTATTCAAACAAGTTGGTTGCCCTTAAACACCGAATTTTTATTCAACAATTATATAGCAATATATGAAATATGATATGCAATGCAAAAAAACATATACTTTAGAAATTTCTATATAACAGTAATAAAACCCTAATAATCCTCTCCATAATCCGTCCAATACTTTCTCTATTCTACGAAATTAATCCTCACATAGCTCCTATTATAAAACACCTATGTATACCTCATAATCATAACATTAATCCTAAATATACATATCCTTCACTAACAATTCATGAATTCATTTCAATTATTTTAGAGAATTTATACAGTGAAGCAATCATGACAATTGAATAAAAAGACAAAAACTGGACAAAGGCCTGCAAAAAGACCGATGGTTGATAGCCATTTTCTGAGGTTTAACTAGATGTTTATGATTATAATGTAAATATTGTGACTTGTCAGTTGTTAAGGCTTCTACTTGGTTGTACATATTATAACTTAATAAAACACTTTTAACTTTGTTTGCACAACTATTTTTTATAATTTAGTGACTATAGTTTCGACAACATTAGCATGTCATTATCAAACTAAGAGTTTTTATTAAGTTAAAATATTGTGATGTAATTTAGTGTATCTCTCAGAAATAAAGATTTTATATATTTATAGTAATAAAAATTTAATAAACTCCGTGCTTATTACCCTTAAGAGTGTTCGTCACGAATTGGCCTTGAAGCTCTCTTATGGGATTTGTTAACAAATCTGCACGCATCCACAGAGTTTATTAATAGAGATAATGACATGGGTTTTTTTATGCGTGATCTTGTGTTATTTGACTATTAGTTGTATAAATTTAAAATTTTATAATTATTTTCGTTTTTGTTGTAAAAAATTATTACGAAACGTTCTATTTCAACTAATTTTCCCAGTTTTATTATAAAATTCGGTGAATATATTGAATGCATGACATTTTTATTGCTTTTAAAACAACACCATTATTAATCGAGCGCGCTCGGCTAGTTTATTTATTTTAGAAAAGTATCCAATTTCGGAGACACACTCCGCGTCGCGCTAAGCTGCATAAAATCATTTCGATATATAGATTTGAATTTAAACATAGGATTTTCATTTTCTGTATTATTTTAGTTTTTATAATTATTAAAATTATAATTTAATAAATATTATTAATAATAATTTTACAAATACACATATAATGCAAGTATAATTAAAAATTAAACTAGATTTTTAGCATAAAAATTGAATTTTAATAATTGGTAATCATAAATTCTTTTAGACATTAATAATGTTTTTATTGTTTTTAAATAGAACAATTATTTCTTTTCAATAATTTATTTTTCTTAATGCAATATGATTTCATATTTATCAATTACAGATGCAATTAGTTTCTAAACAGTTCAGAAATAAATTATATACAATTAAAAAAATAATTAATAAAGTATTTAGAGGAGAAAGTACTTTTTTAAATTTACCCAAATGAAGACAATAACAAATATTTAACTTATTTTGGAGACATTTCGAAAAAATACAAACATATTTAGATTAATATTACAAAATAGGATATAAAAGTAACAATAAATTATGTAATGTATTATATAACAGAAAAGATAAAACCAAACAACAAATCTGGTATTTATAAACTTATATGATCTGATTGTAATAGTGTGTATATTGAGCAATTTATTTAGAGCATTTAGTTGAATAATCACAATTTTTCAAATTTAAATGGTATAAAAATCTTGTATCATTGTGAGAAAGCTAAAAAAATAGATATAGTTGAAGCAATTGACATTTATTTTGCACAATAAAGACTCAATTCATCACACAATTATATTATAATTTGTTATAAATACAGCTTTCCACTTTATTCTATTATTAAACTAATTTTCACTTTAGAAATACAATTTAATTATAATATTAATCGATTAATTAATTTTATTTTAGCAAAATAATTCCATGTTGATCTTGAGGATTTTTAGTGGGGTTTTCTACCTTGTAAACGAAGACTGGGACCGAAATGATTTTGTCCGCCCCACAAATCAATAACTACATTTTTAATTCTCTTGATAATGGACTGATATACCGAACCTAGTCGAGAATTTAAAGTTATTAAATTTAATCTGTATTTTATTTATTTTATTGATAGATTTTTAATAACCTATTCATATTTATTATTATAATATGAATTACCAATGTTAAACTTATTAAAACTATTGATGAAATAAAAATAATTTGAAAATAATTAATAAATTATTCTCTCTTTAACTACTGTGACATTTGACTTACTTTACCTAAGTACTTTAAAACAAATTTACATTAATGGACACTAGTTGTTGAATAACAATAACATATTGTATAACACAACAATTTTTGTTTTCAAAATATTTAATGAAAGAAGAATAACAAAATACGTAATATATGGGAAGGATAAAATCCTGAAGCACGTGCCTACAGATAGCCTTATATTATTTTTTGTTCTTTGCATTAAATATGTTTGAATAAAAAATTATTGCATTATACAATACTTTATTGTAATACAACAGCAAATGTCCATTATCGCATATTCGTTTTAAAGTACTTACGTAAGTCGGAATGTCATAGTAGCTAAAGAGGAAATTATTTTATTAATTATTTTAAAATTATTTTTATTTAATTTATTTAATTAACTGTGACCACGTGAATAAATCCTTTTTTCTATTGAAATTATATATTTTCTAATAAAATAAATCTAATTAAGTCTCAAACTAAAAATATAATGTTATTTAAAAAAATGACAATTGAGGCGCGAACTAAAATGGTTTAGAAAATGTGGTTTTAAAAAGTTCACATTTATGTATCCAGTATTTATTTTGTATGAATCGGCGCGGCGCCGAGTGTGTCTCCGAAATTGGATACTTTTCTAAAATAAATAAACAAGCCGAGCGCGCTCGATTAATAATGGTGTTGTTTTAAAAGCAATAAAAATGTCATGCATTCAATATATTCACCGAATTTTATAATAAAACTGGGAAAATTAGTTGAAATAGAACGTTTCGTAATAATTTTTTACAACAAAAACGAAAATAATTATAAAATTTTAAATTTATACAACTAATAGTCAAATAACACAAGATCACGCATAAAAAAACCCATGTCATTATCTCTATTAATAAACTCTGTGGATGCGCGCAGATTTGTTAACAAATCCCATAAGAGAGCTTCAAGGCCAATTCGTGACGAACACTCTTAAGCACGGAGGTTTTCATTAAATTTCACTCGCTTGAATAAGAGAAGAAAAGGGAAGGAGAAAACAGTGCATTATATCTATGCTGTTGTAACTACAAATAATCCTTATCCTTATATTTTTAAGCGAGTTACGATTACATGTAACTCGCTTAAAAATCCAAGTAGGCAGGAAAATTCAGTCTGTTGTTATAGACATTCACGAGTTACATCTTTTTTTTCATTTTTGTTATTGCCAGAATATATCACTTTTTTGGGACTAAGGACGCGTCGTATTCTGATTGCAATTTGAGGACGATAAGTATTAAAAAAATCGAAATTTCGCATGGAAAACGTTTAACGGCTACTATTAAAACTGTTTCATTGAAACTTGTGTATGATAAAGTTAAATAATGGATTTGCGCTCTTAGATTCTTTTACAAACTGTGTAAATAAATAGTGATTACCTCGTAACTGGATGAATGTATCTGTTGAGTAATAAAATATTATTATTATTATTATGAAATGCTGGCGAATATTGGAGCGCATCCTCCCGAGCACCTGTCGGTCGTCCTCACTGGGACGATCATCGAATATGACGTTTTTCCGAGAGACGGGCCCGTGATTGAGATTGAGTTTCACGTTGTAAATTATTCGGCTTTTTATTTCCTTTTTAAATTGCCCTCCTGTCGCAACAGGATACCCGAAGTCCGCCTTTTATGGTAGCGTCCTCCTCTTGTCATGTTAACCGATTTACTTCTTATTTTTCTCTTTTAGAATCCAGCAAAATTACAATAAAGAATAAATACAGAACATATTTTTAAAAAGTGTCAAATAGTAATATTTAATCTTCTTTATGTTGGTTGTTGGTTGTGGAGACTTTAATTATTTAAATAAAAATAGTTTTCCTTTTTACTATAAATAGAAAAGAGTATTGATTCATTCGCTTGGTCACAGTTACTTAAATATATTAAAATAAAATGATTTGAAAATAATTAATAAATTATTTCCACATTCAGCTCTGTGACTTTTGACTTACGTTACGTAAGTCACATTAAAACAACTACTTCCCGGGCAAATACTCACGCCGGGCATTGAATTACATAATGTACACCTGCTGTTGCACATCAATAAAATATTGCACAATGCAACAAATTTTTTGATCCGAGAAAAATTGAATGTAAAAACAAAAAGAACGTTACTTTAAATTGAATTAATTTGGTTTAATTTAATTTAAATTGATTTAGTTTAATTTGATTTAATATAATTGATTTAATTTTGCTGATTGTATTTGAATTAATTTAATTGATTTATTTTAACATCTTTAAATTATGTAAGGCATAGCTGTACTGACGAGGGATAGATCCCGAAACACGTGTCTGCAGATGGCCATATATTAAGTAACGTTCTTGTTGTTTTTACATTAAATTTTTCTCGGATCAAAAAATTTGTTGCATTATGCAATATTTTATTGATGTGCAACAGCAGGTGTATATTATATAATTCAATGTCCGGAGTGGGTATTTGCCCGGGAAGTAGTTGTTTAACGTACGTAAGTTATGTCATAAGTCACGGAGCAAAATGTGAAAATAATTTATTAATTATTTTCAAATCATTTTTATTTAATATAGTAGAGACATTAATTATTTAAATAAAAATAGTTTTCCTTTTTCCTACTTATTTTTACTAAACTAAATATATTTCGGAAACTATGTTTCCATCTTCAGTAATGAAGTTTAAATAAATAATATGTTGTTATAGTATTCTCAATGCAATAGTGATAATATTAAAATATTTAAAAATCATGTTGTCTATAAACTAATATAAATACAATTTTAAAAAATGTGCTCAAATTTATGAAGTAATAAAATCTAACTGGGGGTTATTTAAGCAACTAGTATCAAAATTTAAAAGATTATCAGTGTTTTTTTTTTTCATTTCAATAGACTCCAACATGTTTAATTGTGATTCATGTGAAAATTTAAGAAGGTTAATATTTTCAATCGAAAATTTATGTCCTGTATTTATTGTATGAAAATCTACAGCACATTTTTCAGAATTAAAGTTTCTAATATGGTAAGTATGTTCTCTAAATCTAGTTAAAACACTTCCAGTTGTTTGGCCTATATATAATTTTGTACAATTGCTACATTTTATTGAACAAATACCAGAATTTTCTAATGGATTATTTTTCAAAGAGGTTTTACCTAATAACATTTTTAATTTTGTGTTTGAATATGGTGCAGGTATTAAATTGAATTTTTTAAAAATGTTATTTAATTTGAAATTTAGGCATGGATTATATAAAATTTTTACATAATTTTTATTTGAATTTTGTTCATAAAGTGATGTTAAAGTTGTCTAATTTTTGATTAAAAATTTGTTTTTGAATTTATTATTATTGAGATTATTTTAAATTCAACATTTAATTTCTTTACTATATATTAAATTATTTTCAGTAAAAGACTTAGATTAATTAAATATGTTTCACCACGGGTTAAGTGAGAAATTAATTCAAAATAAATTAATTTCAGATTTTCTTATATTAAATAAAAATGATTTGAAAATAATTAATAAATTATTTTCACATTTTGCTCACCTGATCACAGTTATTTAAGTAGTTGTTTTAATGTGCATTTGTTTAACGTACTTACATAACGTAAGCCATAAGTCACAGAGCAAAATATGAAAATAATTTATTAATTATTTTCAAATTATTTTTATTTAATATATTTAAATAACTGTGATCAGGTGAATGAATGCTCTTTTCTAATCAGATTTTCTATTTTCTTCGGTAATTGGATAAATAATGGCATTACATCCAATAGTTATTTAGCTATTTTAAACCTGTTTTCCATAGAGTTCAACATCTTTTTCCAGCTAACAAAATTGAATGCGTTTCGTAACGCCAACCAAAGTTAAAAATTTCCTAAAGTAGTGGTTGTGTGTGTTCAATTTTTTTTATTATATCCTGTACGGCAATTCATCGAACAGGCATCCGGCAGCATCTATGCGAGTCTGTTTTTTTAACAGTTTGCCACACAGATTTCAAGCTGTATTTAACAAACAGAGGTCGAGAAGAAGAGGAAGGAATGGGTCCGTTCATTCCCTTATTTATTAACACTAATCCTGCTTGTTTCCAACTATTGGGGAATATTCCTTCTTGAAGACGTGTTAAGGTGTAATTCAGGACTAGATTCTGCTAATATTTTTAGTACTTCCGTTGGAATCTTATCGGTTGTAGATACTTTACCGTTTTTCATATAAACTGATACTGATACTTTTAAAGTTGGTGTTTCTGGGATTTCGACTTAATTTTCTTGGAATAGATGCAGTTCATGAATGAAGAAGAGTATATCCACTATTTCTATCATTTCAATAGAGTTTAATGATGGGGTGTTGGAATGTGCTGTAGTTTTGCCATTATTATTTTGTAACCTTTTTCGCTCTAGTTATTTTTGTATCTCATTGATAAAATGAGATACATTGGTAAAAAATAACCCGAATCCTTGACTACACAGCATACACATAATACACCTACTACACTACAACTACAACATACACCTACTACACTCTTTCCCCATCCATACCTTTTTTCCTCTCTCCTTCGACCCACACCTAGCCGTGTCTAATGTCACTTTTTGCAGTCTAGTAAAGTCATATTTTAATAGGTACCCAGACCATTTCCCGTGCACTCGTCAGTTCCTATTCATAGGATTATACCTATTATTTTCTATCCTTCCTTTTATTTCCTGTCTATTTTCTTTTTCTCCCCATTTCTCTTTCATCCACTCTGCTACATTCACACCCTTTCCCAGCGAATCATTTATTAAACTTTCACATTCCCCCGATCATTCACACATTTGTTTCCGTTCCACTCTCCACTTACTCTCTCCTACTTCAACACATATTCTCCACACCTCCTTCACTAGTCTTTCATTCCCCAATTTACTCAACCTTGTCTCTTACCTTGCCACTCGTTCCATTGCGTCTCCATACATACTCGCCTTATTCGTTAACTACAGCAGTATTCACATTTAAAGAAATGTTCAGCCACCATTCATCTAGCGTATGGATAACTAGTGATGGCATACGCTAGATGAATGGTGGCTGAACATTTCTTTAAATGTGAATTTCGTTTTCCTTGTTTGCTTAAACAGGACAAGTTCGCTTTCCTTTAGTGGACGAAACATTGATTCTCGCTCGTCTACTTTGTAGACCCAAATCGTTAACGATGCCACTTGAAATTAGGCAAAAGGTGGCGCTTGCGTCGTCTTTAATTTATTACAGCAGTATGTCGACGTTGACTTCCCAACCACTAGTAACTGCCTTACATTCATACTTTTTCGTTCCCCACACTTCCACTTCACAGTTTGCACGCCATATTCACATACCTTCTGAGCCAAAACCTCGTGCAGTAATTCTTCCCATTTTGCTTTTCTTACTAATTCCTATTCTTTGTTTCAGGTTTTATACTAGTCCAACTTTCTTTCGTCTAGATCTTGGTTGCGCCTTCGTATTCGGGTAAGTTTTCTTCTTGCTTTTAAACATATTTTACGCTGGTCGGCGATTTCTTGTTTCACCAGTAATTTTCCTTTCCTTATTATCTTTTAGGCGTTGACGCATCGCACGCCCTGCGAATCACTATCACGGTAGCATTTACTGTGGCTATAGTCGTGTCATGTTTGAAATTGTTACCATATTTATAGAGGGGATGATTGCTTATGCCTTCAGCTTCTTTGTGTTGCACCTAGGGTATGTCCACTCTTATAGAGTTGTTTATAACATAATTTTAGTACGGTGAAAGGGCCATCAGGGGGCGCTTTCGCCATAGAAACCGTACCTAGATATACCATCTCGAAGAATTTATATGATTCCTTCGTTCCTCCTGTTGTGATTAACGCTTACATTTTGTAGGTTATAATCGTTTCAGTAGAATTATTAGCAATTATTTCTGGATTACAACAGTATACTAGTTAGTTATTTGTCCATTGTATACTTCAGTGTTATAAATAGAGTGTTTTTGCGCATAAAATGTCTCTGCTATAGTGTTGTTAATAACTAACTAACCATCATTATTCAAATGTGTATATGAATGTACAATAATATACAAAAATTAGAATTATATTCTGTAGATGATGAATCGGCTATCGACCGGAGGTCTTTCAGCCTTATTGTTAATATTTTTACAAGTGTCTGATATTTTGAACGAACTAATAAGAAAGACTAAATAACATATATTTACTGTTATAAAATATAAAGTTAAAAGTCTACAAATTGTCAGTTTTCAAATAATTAATAAAAATAATAATTATTTTATTTTTTATATATATTTTTCCGTTATCTCCATTTATCTTTCAATTCAAAGTATACTTAAGGTAAGTATTATTATTATTTTCATTGTTTATAAAACTCAAGCATCCAATATATTTATAACATTTTTTAAAATAATACTAAACCTTTGGAGAAACTCAAAAATATCTATTTTCGCTTCTTTATTGTACCAATGTATATTTTTCAATAATTATTTTCAATAAATATGTTTGAAAATAGTAATTGTGTAATTTGAAATGTTCTTACAATAAAGAAACATTAAATATTTGAAAAATATATATTACTTTAAATAATTTAGATTCCCCCCCCGGCCGATTTCGCCTGTTTTAGTACGGTGAAAGGACCACCAGAGGCGCTAAACGCAGTTTCGGTCGTAACATGGGAATTTGCTTTCTATATCTATTAATTTTCTATGGTTGCACCCTTGGCTGTTGCATCTTGTTACGTATTTTGACGGGATTACTTGAAAATATAAATAATTTGAAAACAATTAATTATTAACAAATTATTTTCTCTTTAGCAATTTTCTGTTGTTAACGTTGGGTATTGTTTGTCCATATTCTGGTCGTCTGAATGTAGTGATGCCGTCGCTGTTAGTTACTATAAGACCAGCTCAAGCAGCCATATCCAGAATACGCCTACTTCTAGAGTTGGTTGAGGGCATACCCCGTTCTATAGCTTGCGCATTCACCTTCAGGTTTAACGGGACCCATTATACCAATAGTTATGAGAGTGCCCTCCGGTCTGATTAATTTATCTTGGAATTACTCGATAGATTCATTCGCAGTATAACAGCAACTTATAATATGAAGACTTTCATTTTTGTCCATACATATCCTCTCTCGGATCTAGTTTCCTCCATAGTTTCGACGACTAACGTATCATTAGTTACAAATAATAATGAAAAAAAGTTATAATATCTAAAAATCACAACTCCTATAAAAACAAATATGACACTTTCTAGGCGAAAGGTAATAAATAACAGAATTTACAAATAGAAAAGAGTATTTATTCTCTTGGTCACAGTTATTTAATTAAAGTTGCCCGGGAAGTAGTTGTTTTAATGTGCATTTGTTTAATGTATAATAATAATAATAATAAATTGTCTTTATTGAAAGAAAAAAGTTACAAACGAAAAATAACATATAATGTAGAACAGGCGAAGTTAAATTAGTCAGTATGACTATGTTGATCTTCCACTTAACCTGATTAAAAATAATAATAATATATATCTTACCAGAATACATAGTTGTATTATTAAATTTAAATAATAATTAAAGATTCGCCAATAAAATAAACCAAGAATATACAAATTCAAGTAAGATCAAAAACCAAGCTTCACTGATGATACACATACACATGGATTTAATTTGTCGAGCCATGGCTTTTTTAAAAATAAAGGGTGATAATTGTTTGAGGTTAGAGATGATTATATTATAAATGTTATAAATGTTATGTGTGAAAGATCTCTTAAAATAGGTGGTTTTGAAAATAGGAGGTGAGATAATTCCCCTAAACCTCAAATTTATATTGTGAACATCTGATCGATACACTATCTTATTATAGAGATAGGGAGGTATGCGTTTCTCAACAATTTTCTTATATATTACACAACAATGTACTTACGTAACGTAAGTCAAAAGTCACAGAGCTAAACGTGGAAATAATTTATTAATTATTTTCAAAACATTTTTATTTAATTTAACAGAATTTAGTTATACAAACAAAGTAAATCAAATAGAAAGTATTTAATAATAATAATAAGTGAATTCAAATTAAAACAGTTGTTCAGTTTTAAGTGTTTTAATTTGAAATCGCCTAATATTACAGTTTCGATTCATCAAGAGTGCAGTGAACAAAGCGTTTACCAAAATTAATAATAATTAATTTTCTAAATTGAATAATTAAATAATTATTTTATCATTGGCTACTGCAACTTGTTGATTTACATTACCTCAGTACTTCAAAACAAACATAAATTGAAACTTCTTCTCGGGCAAATACTCCGCCAGATTTTGAACAACACAATGAACATTTGCTAATACAACATTTTTTTATTCCAGAATATTTAATGCAAAGAACAAAAAAAACGTTACGTAATATAAGGCCATCTCCAACTCAGACAGGCCTCGATACACAATAGGGTCGAGATCTCCTGGGTGAAAGGGCATAGAATTGATACTGGAAACAGGAGGGCTGATGCAATGGCTGGAGCAGCGACTAGTATGATTATTCACACCGGTACACCAATGCTCCCCCCTCTAAGTTCCTTATATGATTTTCTGCATCTCTATACTCTAAAGAAATTTAGGTGTAGATGGGATGATGTAACAGGCTGCAGACTTTCTAAGGAAACCCTCCGGTATCCAAATGAAAGATCAGCCAAACAATACCTGCGGCTATCCAGAAAGAACTTAAAGCGTATCACGTCTGTTCTGACTGGACACTGCAGACTTAGAGCGCACCTCCATAGATTGGGGATTGTTGAATCACCAGACTGCAGAGGGTGTCGTTTGGAGGACGAAACCGCGGGGCATATCCTTGGATAAAGTCCAGCAGAAAAGCCATACTGGGTGAGGAATGGCCAGAAATGGCGAAAATCAGGGATCTACCTGCCTCGGCACTGCTAGCCTATCTTGATGAGGTAGGCTGGCTGTGCTGACACATGATTCATATACCCTAAAGGGAGGAAGCATTAGGGGCCTAATGATGCCTATTGTTGCCTGTGCACTTCCCACAAAACCATAACCGTAAAGCCATCTCCAGACACGCGTTTCAAGATTTATCCCTCGTCAGAATAGCTCTGCCTTATAAATTTGTAAAGTTAATCGGGATTATTCCCTATGGAAAATGTTACGTTTAACGTGTACGTTTTTAATTAAATTCACATTCTATGAAAAAATATATATTAGAAAAGTTGCGTACACTGTGATGATAAAAAGTAAAAACTTAACATTTCGCTTACAGAATAGCCCCGATTAAATTATTTAAACGTACCGTCCCTGTTGCCATCTCAGGTGTAAATGAACAAGCTCGGCGACGAACACGAACAATGTAATAGTTGTAATTTTGAATTATGATGTTATACATCCAAGTACATACAAGTAGAAGCCTCGACAATCAACAAGATTGATTGGGTGAGTTACGTGAAAATCAAATGTAATAACACTAATAACCTTTCTTCACACTTTTTTAAGTGTGAAGAAAGGTTATTAGTGTTTTTCATCAATTAAATCAACAAGATTTTTTTTTAAATTAATGCAAAACTAATAATTAAACAAAAAACCTACTAAACGCCTCTTTTTCCCACATTGTTCCTCAAATCCATGCATGAATATGTAAACGGCGTTTGACATTTTAATGTCCCATCATCTGTTTCGATCCTGCTCATTATTCATGTGATTTTCTCCGCTCATCTCTTCCGTTTCCGTCTCCGGTGGAGTCGGATTGCGTGTCCCCGCGTCGAAATTTATTCGTTTCAGTGCTTTTTGGGCGTAACACAATATCTCCTTCGGTATGGAAATTTTCTGGAAGCCGTGCGTTGTTTAACAATGAGGAACAACGATTGAATGAATGGGCTAAATTAACTGTAAATATTTGAATACCGTATCATGTATCAATATTTCGTGTTATCCATATTAAGGAAGAGTAATAATAACGAAATCAAGATGCGTATATTTTTTTATTGAATTCACTTGGTTTGTTTTACAAATAAATTGTTTATATATTTTCAATTTGAGTTTTATTAATCACTTGGTAAAACATTTTAGTAAGTTAAGTAAGTTTCGCGTATAAAACAAATCAAGTTAAACTTACTTAACAATTCCTAATAAATTGTTTATTCTTAACTAGTTTCGGCTTAATGCTATATTCAAGAAAATATCTAGTTGAAAATAAATAATTTATTTCTAAAACAAACCAAGTGAATTTAATTAAACCCTATACAAGGTGTACAGAAAATGAGAGAAAACCTTCAGGTAACTCAATTCATTAATTAATTTTTAATAGAAAATCCAAATAAAAAAATGTTGTATGGTTCTTCATTGAGGCTCACGAGGTCTTCGGAATTTTAAATATGTGACTATAAATTAGTATTGTTTCTTAAATATTTTGTAAAAAATCAATAGTATTAACAATCAATTAGACACGTGTATAATTCCATTGATGTAAATGATTAATAAATCGGATATTTTTACAATTTTATAACTTCATCAGAAGCATTCTTTTAATGAAAATAGATCTGGCAACGACGCACGCTCGTTTGTAAAAGAAAATGTGTGTGCAACACCTCCAGCGGATGATGTAGCAGTTATAAACAGGATAAATGCACACTTGTTTGATCCAGCGTTGCCAAATGTATAGTTCTTTTAAGTGGCCCGTGAGGCTTAAGGAAGGATCGTGTGACTTATTTTCGTTAATATTTTTATCTAAAAAATAGTCAAAGAGTCACGCTACCTAAAGCTTTTCACTCATTTTCTGTACACCTTGTATATTAGTAGAAATGTTTTATCAAGTGATCAATGAGAAACAAATTAATCATATCCATATATTTTATTCACTGAATCGAATTTATTTTTTTTCATAAAAATTATTTTTATTCACTTATAAATAGAAAAGATTATTCATTCTCTTGGTCATAGTTATTTAAATAAATTAAATAAAAATTATTTGAAAATAATTAATAAATTATTTCCACATTTAATTTATAAATAATTTTCAAATTATTTTTATTTAATTTATTTATTCAGTTAATTAGAGCTGAATTAATATAAAATTCTTTGTGCGTTTTGGGTTTCAGGAAACAGGGATATCGGTGTTAATCTTGTCAGACTGTCGTTTATAAAAAATACCATGACAAACCCCTGAGGAAATATCCCCTCTCAGGGAGGGATTCAGAAAGTACAATCTATCGGAGGGAATTTTCAAAATTGATAATATAAAATTGGCTTACGAATACATCATACATAATTATATAGTGTGATCAACTATGATTACAGACAAGTTAAATTTCCCGCTGAAAAAAAAATCCGAAAAAATATATATATATACAGGGTGAGTTTTTTTCGATGTTCTCTATGGGGATCCCGGAAAAACGGTTAAATGGGGAAAGAAGTGTAGTTTTATAAGACAAATAAAATGACACTTTCAAATTATTTGAAAAAGTCAAGGGTAACTAGATATTTTGAAAAAAGTAAAATGTGTCAATTTTTTGAAATCAATATATCTCTATTATTATCATAGATAGAAAAAAAACTGTAAAGGACAAAGTTGTACAAAATGTTGTCTTTTTCATGGCTAACTATTTTTTGGTGGATGGTAAAATTAAAAACGACTGTAACTTATTTTATTTTAAAAATAACTATGGCATATGTTATATCGGATTAAAGGGAAAAAAATAGACCTTTTAATAAAGTCATAGCCAACTATTGTTTCCATTTAAAAAAAGGTAAGTTTGTGTCATATCTCCCAAAATATGGGCGAAAAATTTTTTTTGATTTTTTGTTATTAATCTATGTAAATTTTTCTACAACTTTGTCCTTTACAGTTTTTTTCTATCTATGATAATAATAGAGATATATTGATTTGAAAAAATTGACACATTTTACTTTTTTCAAAATATCTAGTTACCCTTGACTTTTTCAAATAATTTGAAAGTGTCATTTTATTCGTCTTATAAAACCACACTTCTTTCCCCATTTAACCGTTTTTCTATCTCTTATAGTTTCCGAGATCCCCATAGAGAACATCGAAAAAAACTCACCCTGTATATTGTAATATATTTTATTTTTCAGATTTTTTTTTGGATTTGTTTTTATTAATCATTATACAATTTGTTTACTATTATTTTAAATAATTGTGTAATAAATATATTTATTATTATTATTAAGAATTCTAATTATCATAATTCAATGGTTTAACTTGTTTATATTAAGAATCGACGATGATTGTTTTTTCAGTGCAACTCAAGATAAACCCGTGCAAATATTCCGTTTAGGACTCTCTTCCACTTAAACAAACAGCACACGTCGAAACCGGCCGACAAATATTAGCAGTGATCAGAAAGATCCAGGGTGTGTGCACCTCCTTCCAACCTCTCCTCTCTTATGTGGCAATGTTTGCTTTAATCCAGGTAAACGGTGACACCGAGATATAATTTTATCAAAGTAATAATATTTGTTGTTTCCATAAAAGTGTGAATGTGGGATGGCGTGGGTAAGACAAATATTAATAAGAGCAAACAGAGCCGTGATGCGTGACTCAGGCTCGGACACGTTTCCCGGCTCGCGATATTGAGATGTCACCATTGGGTATGGGTATATGGGCATGGGTGTGCACTTTCTGGCGCCTGTTGCACCGCATTGTGTTGCGAGATAAGAGATGCGATTTATGGGAAGTGGACGTATAAGTCCGCAACGGATTTGCACATGAATGAGGCTAATTATTCCTTTCTGGTGGAAGTTATTAGCGAAACGTTATTATTTCACAGATTATCTATTCGATTGTTTTCTATACTTTGAGCGATTTACTATGTGGGTTATAAAGTACCTGCATAATTTTTGTTCAATTCGTAATATTTTTTAATATTAATAATTTATTGAACAAAAAATTACTTACAAGATAAAACCGCGTTATTTTTTTACAAAAACAGTGATATAAAAAATGTTCCTACGAGTAGTTTTGGAACAGAAAAAAAAGAGATGCAATTAAGATGTGTACTAAGGTACACCCTGATCTTCTATTACATCTTATTGTGATAAATTTAGTGAAATTAACTTCAATTTCGACCGATTTTCTTTTCATAACCATTATTATAAACTTCTACATATTTTAATGACTAAATTATTTTTTTCCCCAAGAATAATTCACATAATTTCTTACTCAAGACTCGAATAACTACACTTATTATAAATTCGTGTGCGGTTGAAATTAAATTA
This sequence comes from Philonthus spinipes, assembly GCA_963082785.1. Lineage (NCBI taxonomy): Eukaryota > Metazoa > Arthropoda > Insecta > Coleoptera > Staphylinidae > Philonthus > Philonthus spinipes. The sequence goes on from OY720314.1 coordinate 9,031,997, forward strand.
AAACCAAACGCAAAACAGTGTTATTCGAATCGGGAATTAATTAATAACAGTTCGCCCCGTAATGTAATATGGAAGAAGTAGTAATTTGAAGCCGCTCTGGTTTATTAACTTGAATTAAAAAGGCGTGGTATATTTTTCCGGAGGTGGTCTCCTTCGTGCGCGTGTAATTAGACTCGAAACGAAAGGTATGATTTAATTTACATTTTTTTCCTCCATCGAAAAAAATCTTTTGTGAGTCGATATTTATTAGTGGAAGCAGTCATTTGTTTGAATTTAAAATTAAATAAGGAAACATATTAAAAATACGCCACCCAAACAATCCCCTACATAACCCTTCCAATACCATCCTGTACGAAAAAACAGGCGTAATCCCTATACTCCAAAGATTCTCACAACTAGCCCAAAAGTTTGCCATGAACCCAACAGCCCAAACATTACTAAACCTACTTTGTAGCAAACGAAACCCAAACATTCCTCCAAAATTTTAACATCCTAAATCCACAATATACTCATACATCTCATCACTCATCAACGACAGACAGACTGACATAACATAAAGACAAGGACTTCCGGCTGAAAGACCAATGGTCGATAACCATTTAGTTTATATTAAATCCAATATTGTGTTATAGCTAATTGTATCAAAGCCTCAATAAAGATGTTATATATATATACAGAGAGCTTTTTTTATCAGTATACATTTCCCCTATGTATACCTGCAAAATACGCGAGTTAATTGCATTAATGTATGTGCGTTTAGTTGCCTACAACACGCAACTGAACACACATATGCCAAATAGTCAACTAAACATACACATTTAATCGGTTCAGTGCGTTTGACTCGCGTTTTTTGAAGGAATACACTTCCCCTAATGTATACTGATAAAAAAACCTCTCTGTATATTAAAATAATGGAGAGTGTTTTATCTAAAATTATTTTCATAAATATTGAAATATTGAAAATCTAAAAAAACGGCTAGGTTTAGGTATGATTTCTCCTTATGAGTTTTGTAATAAAATCATACGTATAATTCAAATTTGAAATAAAAAGTATAGAGTTCCATTTAAAATGACGAAAATTGAATCTATTTAGGGTATAACCCAAAGTGATAGAATTGTGAAAATATTTTCATTTGTTTACATAAACTGTAAACATTTCATTACTATCCAATAATAGGAAATACATATACTTTTAATGTGATTTCTCTATAGGACACCCTGTATATTAATGATATTAAACTCTATAATAAACAGGTAGGCTGGTTATTTTCAGTTCGAATATCGATTCTCTCTAAGGCTGTTATTGGCAAACTCTAAAAATTTAGGAGCGGTTATTTCTAACCTTTAAAGAGAAGAAAGAAAAAGAGAAAAGAAGAACGGTACTGAGATGAGGTTCCACTAGCTAAAAAAGCTCCACTATATGGCGTAAAGCGTCATAGCGTCTAAGGCTGTTATTATTCCATTTAATATTAGTGATTCAACCACTAAATTCGAACGAAATTTAACAATATTTAATACTTGTTGTGATTTGAAATTTTTTATTGCAAACGTAAAAAACATGGATTAAAATATATTATTTACAGCATTCATAGTAACTGAAATAGCTCTAATAATTCCTAGTATTGCGAATTTCACTACAACATTTAATCGTGAGCAACAGTCATCTTCACCACGGCGGATTTCGAAGCGATACGAGCTGCTTTCTGCGTAGATCAACTATGCGAAGCTGATACTGCTTTGCTCCTCGTTCTTTTTAATAATAGTGTTGAATTTTTTTGACTAGGGCGATGCCTCGTTTCGTACAGTCGTTCGCCGCTTTCTTCTGCAACATTTCAATGCAGGTTACATCCTCAATCCATCTGCAAGATCCTTTAACAGAAATCAGAAATTTATTTCTTGACAAGGAGATCGAAGAACTCGCTTCGTGACATAGGTGTCAAGAGGACTTAGGTAGTTGAATGTTGCACCGTCCAATCTTTTGATATTCTGTCGGCAGATTCTTCATCATTTCCTTCTTAATTGTAACCTTAACTCGAGGATCAAATAGAGCTAGTCTCACAAGTACAAAAATCCGCCATTCAAGAACCTTTGCTGCACATCTGATTACTTCATTGGGTAGGCCTTTATATGGGTTAGAAGCTTTACATCATATAGTGGAGCTCTTTTAGCTAGTGAATCCTTGTTCCAGTACCGTCCGTAAATAAGCGAAACAAAGAAGCAGAAGTTGGCGATTATTTTCTTGTCTTTAAAGGTTAAAACGAACTGCTCCTGAAATATATACATTTTGAACTTTGCCATCCAACGTTCTTTATACCAGGGGCTCTGAAGTTCGCAGCCAAGTCAGTACTCAAAGATATTTTGAGTGCGTGAAGTTTCTTGATATAATGTAATAATATTTTATTCCTTTCTTCACTTTTGTATTTTAACGCTAAATGTACATTTTCTTCTTTTTAAAGGTTAAAACGAACTGCTCCTGAAAGATATACATTTTGGACTTTTCCTCCAGCGTTCTTTATACCAGGGGTTCTGAAGTTCGCACCAAAGTCAGTACTCAAAGATATTTTGAGTGCGTGAAGTTTCTTGATATAATATAATAATATTTTATTCTTTTCTTCACTTCTGTATTTTAACGCTAAATGTACATTTCGAGCACAATATGCTCTTTATCAATGTTTTTTGTTGATAAAGAGCACATTTTGCTCAAAATGTACATTTAGTGTTAAAATACAAACGTGAAGAAAGGAATAAAATATTATTATATCCGTACTCAAAGCTTATCAAAGAAAAATGCGACAAATATTTAACAGCTCGGGATAATTATCTCTTGGCTGCTGGGTTTTTCTTGCATATAAGGTATTTACGAAGCTTGATAATCTAGACAGTATTGAAGGGGATTATCGTTTCCTGGAGTAAAGGTATTATTTTTGTTAAGTTTCAGCATCTGTTGCTGGAAGCGAGTGAACAATTTCACGTCTGGCGTTCCAATAAGAAGCCAAAAAACGTCGGAAGGCATGACCTTAAATACGTGATGCTTACATGCAAGCTTGTTCCGAAGCGCTTTTTCAAGTAAAATATACGCAGGAATTTCAAGTCCAGTGTTAGAAGCTGTAGTATTGAAAACGAGTCTTCGTAGCCCTGGCAGGTTGGATACCTGTCACAGGCCAAATAAAAATATCCACACGGGTAAATCCCGACGCAACGCGACAAAAGATTGCACGTGGGATACCGGCGAAAGATTCGCTAAACATTCGTCGGTCGATTAAATAATAATAATAACGAGTCACCGTATAGTTTTTAGTCTCCAATCATCCAGCTTAAGCAGGCTAGCCTTTGCTTGTTATTAACCAGTCCCGCTATGAACCTGGGACTGCTCCCATTCTTCATGCCACCTCCAGTGATGATGATGATAGCTACTCTATATACTTTGTACACCAGCAATGTCTTGAAGCAGCTGTTCCAGTGTAATAAAAGTGGGTTCTGCATTGGTCTCTCAGAGTGACAGATGATATAATTTTCTTTATCAATGAAGTTCATTAGTTTCGTAGCACCTTGTTTTCTTCCTACAATTATGATTTTTTAAGCCATTCCATTTGGGTTTTTCTCATTCTTATCCAATTCTGTGCATAATCTTTGGAAACATTATTTATTTCTTGTTTCAATCATGTCTCTTTCTGCATTCGTTTTATACTTTTTTTTGTATTGTAAGACATTTCATTTCATCCGTCTAGATCATCTGTCCACCGTTTAGTGTAATTTTCTTACGGGGTTTCAATCCGTTATTTATTTTAAATTCATTTTTGCATATTTCTATGCAGACCTGCAACCTCTGTGCTAATATTTCAGCACTAAGGTCCGGATTACAATAATCTCCTCCCAGTCCTACTTTTTCGGAATTGTGAATATCCTCTCCTCTTTCCTTATGATGTTCTTCTATATCGTTCGGACGAATTTCCAGGTCTATATAGTGATGATCACGGAGGCTCTCCTCTGTGATTATTTTCCTATTCTGTATTTCCGCCTCTCTTGTTACTATCAAATCCACCCAACTATTCCCGTTGGTGTTGTGGAATGATGCTGTCTCACCTGCTTGCTTCATTGTGGATATACAAGGTGTACATAAAATGAGTGAAAACCTTCAGATAACTCAATTCATTAATTTTTAATAGAAAATCCAAATAAAAAAAATGTTGTATGGTTCTTCATTGAGGCTCTTCGGAATTTTAAATATGTGACTATAAATTAGTATTGTTTTATAAATATTTTGTATAAAATCAATAGCATTAACAATCAATTAGACACGTGTATAATTCCATTGATGTAAATGATTAATAAATCGGATATTTTTACAATTGTATAACTTCATCAGAAGCATTCTTTTAATGAAAATAGATCTGGCTGGGAACGACGCACGCTCGTTTATAAAAGAAAAGGTGTATGCAACACCTCCAGCGGATGATGTAGCAGTTATAAACAGGATAAATGCACACTTGTTTGATCCAGCGTTGCCAAATGTATAGTTTTTTAAGTGGCCCGTGAGGCTTAAGGAAGAACCGTGTGACTTATTTTCGTTAATATTTTTATCTAAAAATTAGTCAAAGAGTCACGCTACCTAAAGCTTTTCACTCATTTTGTGTACACCTTGTATAACCCATTTTTAGTGGCAAAATCAATAATGGCCTATTCTCTTATGTCACTTTCCCGTAATTTCAAACATTCGTGTTTGTCGTTAAAAGCGCCATAAATTACTAACAGCTTTTTGTGCTTTTCCAGTATATCTGAAATATTCTTTGGTATTTTATTCATTTTGCTATTACCACCTAGTTCTATATATACGTTCACTACTAATAGTTTATTCTACAATTACTGTTGTGTTGTCGTTTGTGTGGATTGTCACTATTATTGCGTTCTTATGTTTACTGCAGATAGTAATTTATGTTTTGATCTTCTTGCTATTTCCGAAGAGGATGTATCCGTCCACGCCTGATCGATCTGAGGTTCTTCTTGTACATAGTTAATGTCCGTACCTTCTTCCTTGCTTCTTTTTTCATTGTAGTCTTACTGCATGCGTTAAACGAGGTCATTCTTAGAGTAAAACCTCGGCTTTCCAGCATTCTTTCTTTTCCAAATTCAATTTTATATGCCGCACGTTTCATCGCATCACGTCTCGGTGATGGCATGCCCCTCATAGTCGAGTCCTCTTTCCTAGCAGTTTGCGCAGGATAGTTTGGTAGCCTTACAGTCCGCGGATTTGTGGTCATCCCCGCATCTGGGGCATCTAATTTCCCTACTACATGTAAAGGGTGTCATATTATGAATTGAATTATTAAGTACAAAATTTGTAAACATCTATTTTTAATGATTATAAATGTCAAATGTACTGTCATATCTCATATTTTGTTAGATATTGAGCACAAGCCGATAGCTCAAAGAATATTGTGTGTAGAGAAGGTTTTAAAAAATGCAGTAGCTAGCAGTGCACGATATGTGGACATGTTGCAAATGTTTTTAGTGGATGCCATCGGTCAACTCCAGTTACCTTAGATGTTACGTAGTTCAACCAAATGATGCAAGGCCTCATGTGTTAAAATATCTATTGAAGTCCTGCAAAAGATATTTCCGGGTCGTTTGCTATCTCAGCGTGGAGATCAGCCATGGCCTGCGTGCTCTCCTGATTTCTCACCTCCGGATTTCTTTTTGTGGGGCCATGTAAAATCAAAAGTATACCAGAATCGACCTTAAACTCAGGAAGACTAGCTAGCTGAGATTCCGGCTGAAATCTGTCAACATGTTATGAGATAAATGTTGCACCGCGCGCAGATATGTATCGATGGAAATGGAAGCCACCTGGTCGATGTAATTTTCAAGTATTGAAGTTCAAAATAATTTAGAATAAAACTTGGAGTGTCCACCTTTAATTTCCATCTTTAATTGAAAAAGAAAAATTAAAATTAAAAAAAAAATTGTTGCATATTTATAGTGCAACTTATAATTTGACACCCTTTATTTGCCTCATGTTCGAAATACCTGCACCGAAAGCATTGGTAAATAATCTTATCCAGCTATCTTGGGCCTTTTGAGTTCTATGTTTAGCCAGTTGTTCTCCTTAGCTACGAATCTATTTACATTCACATCCATGCAGACTATACAGTTTTATTAATTGTTTTTCTTAAAATCTTATTTTTGCCAAGATACTATTTGGCCTCTTTGCCGTCCCAGTTACTTCTGTTTACTCTCCTTAATGTTTCAATAAATTCGTCATCTTTTGATCCGCCATCAACTCCCCAGATTTTGTATAGCTTCCTTTTATCATTATCAAGAGGCTCGACCGTTATTTCGACCTTCTTCTTCTGTAAAACTTCCACTAATTTTGTATGTTGTATGTGTATATTATTTACACCTCTCCTCGATCTCATTTGCTTAAACCCTCCTTCAATTTCATCCTTCTACGCGAGTGTCTTAGCATGTCCTTTACGTCTTTGTTTTTTTTTTTCCTCAATATTACCCACGAGCGCTACGTATGTCAGGCTTTTTCTTTTCGTATTGTCTTGTCTCTGCATTTCGGTTTCTCGTTACTCACTACCAGAATTGTAATCATATTCTGTTTCACCTCTTTTTTGGTTGTTTTCTCGCGACTCTGTTTTACTTATCTTTTCCTTCTTCACTTTTTGTAATATTCTATTTCCTACTTAGACGCCGCTATCTCAGTTCTTAGTTGTTTATCTAGTTTTCATATCCTACACTTGGGCTTTTACCACTGAAGCTACTGTTAACCAAATTAGTGTTTGGATGACTGCTTTGGCCGTAATCTGATGGAAAAATAGTTGCCGAAATATGTATTAAAATATTAATCGAGGTGGCTGATAGTTGTTGAAAGTTCATATTTATCACATCACCTGAAGAAGCCACAAGGTGGCGAAACAATTGTAGTGAAATACAAAATAAACAAATTTTGAAAGTTATAACAAACGTGTTTACTTTAAAGTGAAAAATATATTAAAATGACTAGTAGGACAGACAAGAATTTTATTTAAATAATTATACAATTTATACAACCAGCTGACAGAAGAATAACAATTTTAATTACGTTATCTAAGAGCCGAGCCTAAAGGATAAATAAATATTAATCTTTTTCAATATGTTTAAATTTATTTTTATATAAAAAAACGGTTTTATTCAAACAATTATAAAGTACAATTAAAAAAAAACATTCATATACAATACACTTATGTGTTAGACCAAAATTTCTTATAATTTAATTTTACGTAATTTAAGCGTTTCTGCAAGAAATTTATTCAATTATTCAAAAAAATAATTTTATACGGTACACCTATACAGATATTTAATTAAGATCTGACATATACAAACATATTTTTTGTACGCATATGGCGATGGCATTATTAGAAACATAATACCACCGTGGGAATTGATTAAAGAAAGCCCATTATGGCCGAGGAGTGTCGATTTCTTGCGTAAAAATCAATCGATACCGTTCACCAAATAAAGAAACGTCCAATTATTTCGATCACGAAATTCATTGTGATCCCGACTCACAAAAAGCCGCGCCTCCCATGCTCTTTTTTTCCTTCCCATTGCCGATGATTCGTGTTTCCTTTCTGCCTAAATGTTAACACTTAGCAAACAATGGTTAATAAAAAAAGTATATGTGTTGTAATTATTTTAATTTCGTGTTGCCGCAATGCGCTTCAATGAATGAATGAATGAGTGAATAAGAAAAAATCGTACGGATGTAAAGGATTAGTTGTTAATTTTGAATTTTAATGAATGCGTGTTGGTATTTTAATTCGATATTTTTTAAATTAATAGTTGGATTAATAAGTACGGGTTTTTTTTCTCACGAAAGAATATTTCCCACGATTGAAATACAAAACATTTCTTTATTCTTTAAGAACCTATTGATTGTAATAATAATATAAGAAAAGGAAATTCGTAAAAATTATTAATTTCAATTTTTGAATGTGTAATCTATTGATTGTGGCAATAATATAAGAATTGAATTAATAATTAATTTAAGCCTCCTTAATTTAATTATTACCACATCAAGAAGATAAACTCTATTTATATTTAATTCATACATAATTAAGCGCTGACAAAGCACAATGTCGAGTTTTTTATCGAATACGAGCCCACAAAAATAACTACTGACGGACTCCGACAAATAACAGACTTTGACATGAACGAGATTTTTACGGACTTGGACGAAATTTCTAAAACAAAAAAAAAATGCTGACCATTTTAACAATACTTTCAAAATTAAAAACGACATAACGTAAGTCAAAAGTTACAGAGGTAAATGTGAAAATAATTTATTAATTATTTTCAAATAATTTTTATTTAATATATTTAAATAACTGTGACCAAGTGAATGAATAATACTATTTTCTATTTATATTTGACATAAACTTTGACCAACTTTGAATAACTAATAAAGATTAACTGTCAGTTTACGAACGATAGCGAGAATTGTTACAGGAATCATCAGTCATTATGTTTTTCTGTAATAATTTTGAAATATATCTGTATATTTTTTTGTTGTTTATTCTTTTTAATTTTCGTTTTGTAACTATCTGAATGGTTAACGTTAGTTTATAAAATAATATTAACTTTATTTTTATGTAATTTTTCCCTGTAATTGGATATATCTGTTGGCAATAAAATTATTATTATTATTAAAATGGATCCTGACTGACAAAATTTAAAAACTTAATAAAAAAAGCGAACGAACGCCATCTATCTCAAAACTGTCGAAGTATATTTGTCAAGTTTGGAATTCGACTGGCAAAGCTCAGTATAAAGTTTTCGAGCGATAGCGAGGTTAAACGAAATCGTAACTTAGTTTGCGAACGATAGAGAACCTAAAATGAATGGGAAAGCCAAGTGTCAAGTTTTGGGGCGATACCGAGCTTAAAAGAGACCTTGACTGTCAATGCTTAGTATTAATGCTTTGAATGGGAAAAGCTCAGGTGTCAAGTTTACTAGCGACAGACAGGCAATAAAGTCTTCTAAATAGAAAAGAGTATTCATTCACTTGGTCACAGTTATTTAAATATATTAAATAAAAATCATTTTGATTTAATATAAATAAAGTCTTCTGACTGGCTTAGCTTAGTGTCAAGTTTGCGAGTGATAGAGAGCTTATTAGAGCTCTTGGCTGGCAATACTTAGGTGTCAAATTTTGAGCGATAGCCAGCTTAAAATGAACCTTGACAAGCTAAGCAAAGGTGCCAAGTTAGAGAATAACAGCGAGATTGACTAATAAAGCTCAGTGACAAAATTGCGGGCGAAAGAGATCTAATTAGTGCTCTGGATTTGTAAAACACTGGTGTCAAGTATGCGAGCGATAGCGAGCCAATTAGTGTTCGATAAGTTCGGTAAATCTGAAGTAGTTTGCGAGCGACAGAGAGCTTGAAATGGATATTTACTGAATAAGCGTAGCGACAAAAATTATGAGCGTTTGCGAGTTTATTAATACTCTCGATTGGAAAAGCTTAGATGGAAAGTTTGCGAGCTCTAAGCTGGAAAAGCTTAATTGTTAAGTTTGCGAGCGATAGCGAACTTAAAATGGGTCTAGATTAATAAAGATTAATGTCAAAATTGCGAGAAAAAGTGAGCTTATTAGTGCTCTGGATTGGCAAAGTTCAGGTGGTAAGTCTGCGAGCGACAGCGAGCCTATTGAAGGTCTGGGCTGGAAAAACTTAGATCTTAAGTTTGCGAGCGATAACGAGCTTAATGTTGATTATGACCCGATAAAGCATATAGTCAAAATTTCAAGTGAAAGCGAGCTTATTAGTGCTCTGGCTTAGCAAAGTTCAGGTGGCAAGTTTGCGAGCGATAGCGAGCCTATTAAAGGCCTGGGCTGGAAAAGCTTAAATCTTAAGTTTTCGAGCGATAACGAGCTTAATGTTGATTATGACTGATTAAGCTTAGAGTCAAAATTTCAAGAGAAAGCGAGCTTATTAGTGCTCTGGCTTAGCAAAGTTCAGGTGGCAAGTTTGCGAGCGATAGCGAGCGTATTAAAGGTCTGGGCTGAAAAAGCTTAGGTCTTAAGTTTGCGAACGATAACGAGCTTAACGTTGATTATGTCTGATAAAGCTTAGAGTTAAAATTTCAAGAGAAAGAGAGCTTATTAGTGCTCTGGCTTATCAAAGTTCAGGTGGCAAGTTTGCGAGCGATAGCGAGCGTATTAAAGGTCTGGGCTGGAAAAGCTTAGGTTTTAAGTTTGCGAACGATAACGAGCTTAACGTTGATTATGTCTGATAAACCTTAGAGTCAAAATTTTAAGAGAAAGCGAGCTTATTAGTGCTCTGGCTTAGCAAAGTTCAGGTGGCAAGTTTGTGAGCGATAGCGAGCGTATTAAAGGTATGGGCTGGAAAAGCTTAGGTTTTAAGTTTGCGAGCGATAACGAGCTTAACCTTGATTATGTCTGATAAGGCTTGGAGTCAAAATTTCAAATGAAAGCGAGCTTATTAGTGCTCTGGTTTAACAAAGTTCAGGTGGTAAGTTTGCGAGCGATAGCGAGCATATTAAAGGTCTGGGCTGGAAAAGCTTAGGTTTTAAGTTTTCGAGCGATAACGAGCTTAATGTTGATTATGTCTGATAAAGCTTAGAGTCAAAATTTCAAGAGAAAGCGAGCTTATTAGTGCTCTGACTTAGCAAAGTTCAGGTGGCAAATTTGCGAGCGATAGCGAGCGTATTAAAGGTCTGGGCTGGAAAAGCTTAGGTTTTAAGTTTGCGAGCGATAACGAGCTTAACGTTGATTATGTCTGATAAAGCTTAGAGTCAAAATTTCAAGAGAAAGCGAGCTTATTAGTGCTCTGGCTTAACAAAGTTCAGGTGGCAAGTTTGCGAGCGATAGCGAGCGTATTAAAGGTCTGGGCTGGAAAAGCTTAGGTTTTAAGTTTGCGAGCGATAACGAGCTTAACGTTGATTATGACTGATAAAACTTAATGTCAAAATTTCGATTGAAAACGAGCTTATTAGTGCTCTGGATTGTCAAAGGTCAGAGGCTTAAGTATCAAGTTTCCGAGCGATAGCGACCCTATTAAAGCTCAGCACTGGAAAAGCTTACGTATCAAGTTTACGATCAATAGCCAGCTTAAAAAAAGCTTAGTATTCTTCTTTCGAAGCTAATGCGAATCGGTATTGATGGGACCATGTTGAATTGGCTGCAATCGTATTTTTCTGGTAGATCACAGACCGTGCGTATTGGCAGTGTTTTATCTTCAAAAATTCCGGTTACTTCAGGGGTTCCCCAAGGATCTCACTTGGGCCCTCTGTTGTTTAATATCTTCATAAACGATGTGGTCGACTGTTTCCTCCACGCTCAGTGTTTACTATTTGCTGATGATATAAAAATATATTTACGAATTTCTGATGAAAGTTCTTCAATTCAATTACAAGATGATTTGAATAGATTTTCCATCTGGTGCAGTGATAACCGTATGAATCTTAACCTAGATAAATGCCACTCGATAACATTTACTAAAAAGAAAGAAAAGTCAATAAGAAACTATTTTATTTCCGACGTTCTATTATTGCGGGTCTCCGAAATAAAAGACTTGGGAGTGTTACTAACATATAATTGGAACTTCAGCAAGCATTTACACCTTATAACTTCTAAGGCAATTCGTGCACTAGGGTTTCTAAAAAGAAATAGTAAACATTTTTTCAACATTAATACCCTTAAAATATTATATGTCACACTTGTCCGCCCCCATCTTGAATACTGTTGCACAATTTGGAATCCCTATAGCAAATCAGAAATACTTATGGTTGAGAAGGTTCAAACCAAATTTATAAAGTTTATTTCGTTTAAATTTGCTTTAATCGGTTCTTACCTGAATGTACTACAAGTTCTAAATTTGGACACATTGGAACAGAGACGGAGAAATACTGATATACTACTAGGCTATGATTTGATTAACGGGAAAATCAATAGTTCTTATTTACTTAATCAAATTCAATTCAACGTCCCTACTAAAGTTTTGCGCTCCTTCGATCTCTTTCATGTTCCATATTGTAGAACCGAGTACTGTAGGAACTATAGTTTGGCCAGAATCGCCAATAACTGTAATAAGTTCAACGCTGATTTTGGTAATATTAGCCGAGCTGGTCTGAGGAAATTACTTCGTCAGGGCAGTCAACATCTAAATGTCAACGTTTGTTAGTGCTTTTTATGTAAACTGTGTTGCGTTTTTTTTTAATTATTATATGTAATTTACTTTTAGTTTAGTTTTAGATTAACTAGCCATAAGTCGAATCTGTATTATATTATTGTAAATGGTCTTCCGTAAATAAATAAATAAAAAATGGCTCTGAACTGACAAAGTGCAGGTGTCAAGTTTGCAAGCCACTGCGAGCTTCAAATGGATCTTGACTGATGGAGCCTAGTGATAACATTGTGAACGAATGCGAGCTCCTTAGTGCTCTGGATTGGCAAAGTTTAGGTGTCAAGATTGCAAACGATAGCGAGTTTAAATTGGATCTTTACTGATGAAGCTTAGTGAAAAATTTGCGAACGAAAGCCTGTATATTAATGCTCTAAATTGGCAAAGCTCAGGTGTCAAGTACAAGCGACAGCGAGACTACTATAGCTCTGCTTAGGTATCAACTATACGAGCGTAAGCGAACTTGATACTGGGCTTTGCCCAGCAAGATTCATTTTAGGCTCGTTGTAGTTCGCAAACTTGATGCTGAGCTTTGCTTGCCAAGATTAAAATGGATCTTGGCAAGCAAAGCTCAGTATCAAGTTTGCGAGCGACAACGAGCTTAAAATGAATCTTGCTGGGCAAAGCCCAGTGTCAAGTTTGCGAGCGATAGCGAGTCTAAAATATATTTTGCCGGGCAAGGCCAACTGAAAATGCTTAGGTGTTAAGTTTGTGAGCAATACTAAGCCTAAAATGAATCTTGGCTGGAAAAGATCAGTGTCAAGAGAGAGCTAGGCTCGCTCTAGACTGACAATACTTTGGTATCAAGTTTGCGAAGGACAGTGAGCCCAAAATTTGATCTTGGCTGGAAAAACACAGAACTAAGTTTCCGAGCGACAGCGAGCATAAACAGACTTTGATTAAATATGTTTCACTACGGGTTAATTGAGAAATTAATTCAAAATATAACGAGCATAAATTTGATCTTGGCTGGAAAAGCACAGTGTTAAGTTTGCGAGCGACCACGTGCCTATAAAGATTGAAATAATTCGGCAAAGCATAGTTGTTGAGTTTGCGAGCGATAGCGAGTCTAAAATGAATTTTCGTTGACAGGCCTTGTGTCCAGTTTCCGAGCCATAGCGAATCTGATAGGCAAAACATGTTAGGTTGGGTTTGTCAGTGACAAACCCAACCTAACAAGTTTTTCCACTAGCAACTAGCAAAGATTAATGTGAGCGAAAGCGAGTTTATTACGGCTGTCGATTGGCGAAATGTCAAGTTAGCGAGCGACAGCGAATTTAAAATTGATCTTAAGTGGCAAAACTTAGCGCCAGGTGTGCGAGCGAGAACGAGGGCTTTGAAGCAACGAAAATTACGAGCGACAGCGAACTTAAAAGAGATTTTGACTGATAAAGCTTAATAGATTGGTCTAGATTGGCAAAACTCGGTAAATAACGAGTAACAAATAAATTTTCATTTGCAAAGCCTTAGTGTCAAATTTCCTAGCGATATCGAGTCTAAATTGTGAGCAACAGCGAACTTAAAATGCATCTTGATTGGCAAAACTTGTTAGGTTGGGTTTACCAGTGATACCCTTACTGATAAACCCAACCTAACAAGTTCTGCCACTAGCAACTAGCAAAGTTTAATGTGAGCGAAAGCGAGTTTATTACGGCTGTCGATTGGCGAAGCTGAGGTGTCAAGTTAGCGAGCGATAACGAATTTAAAATTGAACTTAACTGGCAAAACTTAGCACTACCTGTGCGAACGATCATGAGGGCTTTAAAGCAACGAAAATTATGAGCGACAGCGAACTTAAAAGAGATTTTGACTGATAAAGCTTAATAGATTGGTCTAGATTGGCAAAACTCGGTAAATAACGAATAACAAATAAATTTTCATTGACAAAGTCTAGTGTTAAATTTCTTAGCGATATCGAGTCAAAATTGCGAGCAACAGCGAACTTAAAATGCATCTTGATTGGCAAAACTTGTTAGGTTAGGTTTGTTAGCTAAGGCTTTGGACGAGTAGAGCTTAGTGCAAGTGAAAGCGGGCTTATTACGGCTGTCAATTTGAGAAGCTCAGGTGTTAAGGTAGTGAGCGATAGTGAGCTTAAAATAAATGTTTACTTGCAAAACTTAGCACCAAGTTTGCGAGCAAGAATGAGGGTTTTAAAGTAGAAAGGAAAGGATATTTATTAAGAAAGGATATTTATTACCTTTTAACAACAGTAAATAAAAATAAAAAAATACAAAATCCGCTCGGTATTTGAAAAAAGTAACCAACTTTTCATTTTTTTCCACTCAAAGTAGTTAGCTTAGAGCAAGCGAAAGCGACTTTATTAGACATTTCGATTTCCAAATATATGCTATTAAATTTGTAAGCGAGAGCGAGCTTAAAAGAGATCTTGACTAACATAGCTTAGTGATAATTAATTTTCTAGATTGGGAAAACTTAGTAGATAACGAGTCTATAAAGAATCTTCTTTGGGAAAGCCTAGTGTTAAATTCTCGAGCAATATCCTAGTATCAGGATTGCGAGCGATAACAAGCTTATAAGGATTATTCAGAATCGGCAATGATTAAGTGTCTGGTTTGTGGGCGATGGCGAGGTTGACAGTTATCTTGACTTATAAAAAAAGCTTAATGTCAGGTATGCAAGAGAGGACTTAAAAAGGATTTCGGCTAGCAAAGTTTAATATAAAGTTTTTGAGGGAAAACGTACTTATATGGACTCTCGGCTCGAAAATATTAAGGTTGCGGTTTAGTAAAAAAAGATAGCTATATAGTAAAATGGAAATAATCGTTTGAAAAAAGAGTCATTCTTTTGGATTTAATAATATGTATATGTATTTACTTTTTTTATCTACCAGGCATAATCTGTCTAAATAAAAAATAAATCGTTAATTTTCTTGTTTTATGTCAATTTACTAGTTCAAGTTAGAAAAGAAAATTGTAAGATATAATGAAATTAATAAGTAATGACTGCTAAGTTATTTGAATGCAGATTTTAGTGAAATCCTTTAAAATTTCATTGCACAAGTTTTTATTAGCAAAAATATAATTTGAAATTTGCTATAAATTTGATCAATTTTCATTGTTTTTCAAATATTTTTTTTTTCACACAAACTAAACATTAAAATAATTTTTAATTCATCTGATAAAATTCCTGCTTATTTTAAGATTACTTTAATGTATAATACAATATTTTTCATTGATCACAACAGCAATCTAACTCGAATTAATGATTATCCATATTTGTATAGCTATCTCTTTCTTCTAAACCGTATAATACAATATTGTTCATTGATCACAACATCAATCTAACTCGAATTAATGATTGCCAATATTTATTTATATCGTATATACTGCACCCTTAAGTGTCATTACGAGCAGAGCGACAGAAAATATTTAATTAATGATTTCAATTATAATCTCTAATTATTTTCTCACTGGACTCGTGGTGAAACATATTGATCTATAAATTACTTATTAAAGACACTTGGTATTGTTTCAGTGATTTTATTTTAATTTTCTAACTTAGTTTCGGCTATAAGTCATTATTAAGCAATAAAGAAATTTACAAAGGTACGGAACTACATATACAAACCATTTTATGTAAATTCAGGTAGTAAGGAATGTTATAATGAGAGAATGTTTCGATCGTATAAATAATATTGAGGCACTTTGAATTTCTCCCATAATAACATCCCTTATTCCAGGATTTTTCTTAAAATAGTTTGTACATATAGTTATATAATGACTTATTTATTAACTAGTTTAAAATAAAATCATTGAAACAATACCTTCAGTTAAATTGATTGGGTAGTTTATGTTCAATTGTTGTTAATTTGCAAAGCTTAGTTTCAAATTTGCGAGCAATGACGAAGCTACGAGGACTCTGAAGTATCAAAAGAAGGATTTTGAATAAAACAGCAAAAATTTAATTTTGCAAAAGAAAATTTCTTTAAACGCATTTCAGGATTATTAATAGATAAATCTTGAAACGCGTATGAACATATTTTCTATTGAAAAAAAATCAATGGCTTAGGTTGTTGCTTATTTTTAAAAGCTTCGGTGATTTAAATTTAAATTCAAGTTTACTTTCAACTATATTCATTATTAATAATAATTTTGTTTTGTTTGAATAAATTTATATAATTAATTATTTTAATAACAATAATGGTAATAAGAGTATTAATAATAAGTGATATATATTTACAAGCAAAAATCAGATAAACTAACGTGAATTTGCGATAACAATAATGCAAGAACGCACGTCCTCCTCTGCCCGTCATTACTATCACAGCGCGCGGCAGGTGAGGGTCGTTCTTTTTAATTAATTTGATTCAATTATTTTCGTTTAATTTTATTCGGTTTTGATTTAAATTGAATTAATTTGGTTTAATTTAATTTAAATTGATTTAGTTTAATTTGATTTAATATAATTGATTTAATTTTGCTAATTGTATTTGAATTAATTTAATTAATTTAATTTAACATCTTTAAATTATGTAAGGCATAGCTGTACTGACGAGGAATAGATCCCGAAACACGTGTCTGCAGATGGCCTTAAATTAAGTAACGTTCCTTTTGTTGTTTTTAAATTAAATTTTTCTCGGATCAAAATTTGTTGCATTATGCAATATTTTATTGATGTGCAGCAGCAGGTGTACATTATGTAATTCAATTTCCGGCGTGGGTATTTGCCCGGGAAGTAGTTGTTTTAATGTGCATTTGTTTAACGTACTTACGTAACGTAAGTCAAAAGTCACAGAGCTAAATGTGAAAATAATTTATTAATTATTTTCAAATCATTTTTATTTAATAAACTAACGTGATTGTAATACTTAAATGAATATATCCTAATTAATACTCTTCTTCTTCTTGTGGTGGAAGCAACCTTTTTATTCCTTTTCAACCTGAATCACAAATAGACAGCGCAGCAATTGCGGGTGTCAAATGGAATATATCAAAGCTTCCTTGTGTATTGACGAACGAATAATAATAATAATAATACATTAGATTAGTAGGTCAAGGATTATATGATGATAATCGTAGGCTCTCTTTCCTTCTCTTATTTTCAGGGTTATTAATATAAATAATTACTTTCGATAATTATCAACTAAACTTCCGGCGATCTCAAGAAATCGTGATTCCTAGAACACGGAGAGTTTAGTGCGTCTGTTCGAATTATCTCGACGATAAGACTCTGTCTATGTGTGTGTACGATTTCCAAATTGGAGATTTACTGCCTTTGCTCTCAGATACGAATTGGCTTATCTCACGGTTAGGTGAACACCTGCACATAATTTACGGTTCATTATAATACCATTAAGTGTAATTAGCGCGGAAATTTTACTACGATTTAGAGAAAACGTTCTCGGGGAATAAACAGTATGGGAATGATTCGATTGAAAAAAAAATCGTAAATTACGACTCAATGTTTTATCGTTTTTTTTTTTGTTTGTTTTGTTTTTCGTCGATTTCATTGCGTAAGAATTATCTGTGTGGAGTGTACCGAGGAGGAAGAAATAATTATTTCGCAATGTTTTTCTTCTTCTTAAATTTAATTTAATTGCTAATATTTTACAAGTTTTGAATGTGACTTTTTATAAGTTAAAAAAAAAATAATAGGATTTTCTTTAAAAAAATAAAAAAAAGTATTCATAAAGTAAACTTATAGTAGAGCTCTGCGAGTTATTTCATCATACCCTTTATAAATATAATATAATATAATATAATATAATATAATATAATATAATATAATATAATATAATATAATATAATATAATATAATATAATATAATATAATATAATATAATATAATATAATATAATATAATATAATATAATATAATATAATATAATATATATGAATTCATCTTTTGATAAGTAAAAAAACACTACAAATTTGTCAATAGTTCCTTTTAAAAGTAGACTAATTTTACTTATGAAAAGATGATTTCATACATCTTTATTCAGACTACATAAATAATACGAAAGAATATAACATAAATATTTGAGATACATATAATCCTGTCTGGACTATTGACCAGAGGTCTTTCTGCCCTGTCATAAATGTATGATGATGTTAAAGAAGAAATCTATGCTAGCCAACTGAACTTTCCCAATAATTCGCACAGATGATTTGATGAATGGTGACAGGAGGGTGTTTGTATAATTATAAATGTATTTAGGAGGGATATTAGGGTTGTGAAAATACAATAAGAAAGGCAGGTTATGTGTATTATTGGATTTTTTTGCTTAAGGCAAATGAATTCAAATTTGATTAAAACCGCAATCGAGTGAATAAATTTTTCTTAAATTATCAAAATTTATTGCCATAAATAAAATTAATTAAAAATATCCATTTCGTGTTTTTTTTTTTTTTAAATCACGAATGCAAGCAATTTTTTGGTATTGCATAAAACATTACATTTTAAGAGGGGTCCCGCATAAATACAAGACATTAAAAATTCCACCAAACGAATATGACCGGCCGTAACGGGCATCGATAAAAACACGCTCAATTAAAATACCACGGAAAACATTTTGCACTGATAAAATACCGATTTTAAAATTCCCGATATTAACGTCCGGGGAATTCAGACAGGTATTTTCTCCGCCCGATTGTATTTAACTTCGGCCCAATCCTCTTTTTGTTGATCCGCAAAAATACCTGCCAAAAATACCGAAACCTAATGAAGCTACTAATTAATGCCGCGCCACAATGGAAACGCGCGCTCGTGAAATAAATCAGTCAGGTGTTGATGTAATAAAATGCCGGTTGGGTTTTATATATATACACTAGAAAGAGAGAGAGATATAAGATAAAATAAATAAACAAGAGGGATTGGATTGGATTGGATGGCGACACTCGCGGACGTGATTCGTATTTATAAAGTGTTATCATCTCGACCCGAATTGGAACCGTATGCAAATTTATTATCGGCCGACACTTTAAAATTTAATTTTAGTGTAATTGATGCGTGTAATAAACGCCGAGGTTTTGCACTGAATTGAAACAAAAAAAATAAATAAGATAAGCTCTTTTTCTTTTTCTTTAATTTATGCGTATGGCCTATATACAGTTAAGAATTTATTTTATTAAACATAACCCTATATACAATTTAATAAAATCCACTAAAATAAATTGCAAGAAAGGGCATTAAGATATCAGGTCGATAGCCCAGGACAGATTAACACCTTCATACAAAGTTATAATTTCATTATATAAATATATATTATATAAAGTTATTGTCTGATAAATTGCAAACATAAGTAAAGTCATTTTTTTAAGCTAGAACATATGTTACAGTCTTTCATATAGAATAGATGATTTTTTGGTTGTTAATAGATGCTTGCATTTTTTTTGTGAAAACCATTTATATTTGGGTAAAAAACAATCACTCTTGTTATGTTCCATGTTTTATTTTTTAATATTCCTGACATATGTAGCACCATAAACATTAACTCGGTGCCTACTAAAGACATTGTCTTTAGCAGACACTGATTAACTCTGTATATATTTATTTAATTAATATTAAGTAAATTGTAATACTAATATCAGTTTAGTTTTTTTACTATTATTGTAGAATTATGCATTACAACTGAAGTTATTATTATTATTAATAATTAATTGCAACTTTATTTTCTATTCATTCCTAACAAATTAAATAAAATCACTCGTTAAAATCAGCATTAGCGCTATTTAATAAACATTCCCAGACAACGCGCATGAACAACAGACTCTCCTCTTCTTTCAACGTTAATTTAATGCCGAATTTAAGAGCAATTACCATTACGGTGTATGGAACACTATTATTAAAACAATTAATAATACTAATCCTGAAATATTAATATTCCGTTTGACGTTAATTATATCCGTGCTGAATTTAATTACTAATGAATTACAATTTTAATGGAACCGAGATTGATGGTTAATGCATGAGCGTAATTCACGGCTACCTACTAACAACTATCTAGCTAACTGCAACTCTCGAAAGTCTCTTCGGAGGCTTCGAACGATTTACGATCGTTGGTAATTAATTTAGTGTGGATGCTCATTCCGTGGTGATTGCAATTATAGATTTGTGATATCGAATAAATTCAATTTTTCGAATGTTCAAATATTGTGTAAATCATCATACCTTTAAATCTTAACATTTTTAAATCTTAAAATAGATAAGCGGATAAATAGATAAAATAGATAAGCGGATCCAAACACAATCCAACAAATCATATTTGAACTGGCCATCAAACCGAACAACCACCACTAGCGTAAATAAATGCTGAACCTGATCAAGAAAGCGAACCTAACCTTACCATAGTAATAGCCAACGACGATGTCCGAAAAGATTCTTAGAAATGCTGGCATCCACCCAGCCATATGGGCACCGCTATCGTAGCTCAGGCGGGCCATAGGTACAAATCAGATTTAACGAAGTGTCAATGAAGTCCACGGAAAACTAATTGGATATAATTTATGCAGCTGCGAACACATACACAGATCATACCTAACAGGACAGCGAATAACAAAAGACAAACAAAAACAAAGATTCCCGCTTGGGAAAACAGATTAACGTTCAAAATAAACAACATCCACAAACAGTCATGTACAACATGGTAACTAATGCAGCCAACGTGTACTTGGAAGTATTTGCAATATAATACAAACGTTTTTCATTTTCCTTGTGCTAGGATTATTAAACTAACTACAAAATGATCGGAAGGTCTTCATTGTTTGCTAGACAGGCCATCAACAATTTCGTCAGGCCATGGTGAAAGTCCCGGTGAAAATTTGCTATTTCAAATTGCTAATAAGTACCGACTTTCGGCACTCTTCATCACTTCCTTGGATCCGGCTTGGCCGCTCCCTTCACCGTCTTGAGGTATCTGCTCTTGAAGAAGTAAAACAAAATATTCGGCATGATGCGCTTTTAGTGAATTCTAGCTAGTTATACGATATTAAATTAAATTTAATATTTTAATAAGTGTAATATAAAAAATGAATAAAGTCTACACAAATCACCCAAAATGATAGGAATCCAGGTACTACAGAAACTGGACCTACTCAAGCAGTGACTAAAGGTATACTCAAACCGATTCCGGAGATATAGAGAATCGGCTAAAAGACGCTTTGACAATAACTGCTTTAGACACAACCAATAAAGCTTCTACAGAATGCTCAACACCAGCCGAGATAAAAATAGCCAGGATGAACATCCGCCATGGAAGTGGACAATTAATGGAGTAACGTGGCAAAATCCCACGCCACATTGAATAAAAACGGAATCACCCGAGAAAGAAAAGGTACGTATGGGAAGGACTACCGTAATAATATAATATATATAATAGGCACCCACTACTGGAATAGTCCTGGTCCGGATGATTTTTAAAACTACTGCTAAAAGAAAATGGCATGCCAACATGAAACACCAGTATGAATTTTCTACCAAATAATACAAGAACCCGCAGACACCTCGAGCTTATTTAGAAAACACCTCCTACCAAAGATGAAATCGGCAAGTGTGAATCCAACCAAGTCCCAACCTATAACTTGCCTGCCAACATTATACAAAATCGTCTGTTCAACAAAATCTACCAATATATTGAGAAGAACAATATGCTCCTAGAAGATCAAAAGGGATGCAGAAAGAAAGCTCAAGGATGCAAGGAACAAATTATCATCGACCAAACAATAATGAAAGCTGCAATCAAACACAAGAAAAGCCTACATACATAGCACATATCGATTGTAAGAAAGCTTTCGATAGTTTTCCCCATTCTTGGTAATTGAATGCCTAAAAGTGTTTAAAATAGATATCATCATACATATGCTGGAATACCTGATGAACACCTGGGAAACAGAACTAATTACTACCACAAGAGACAAGATAAAGATCCAGAAAAGGTATTTTCCGGGTGGGTGGATGCACTAAGGTTTTGTTTAGCGTTGACTCCACTAACAACAATCCGATGCTACCGTGAACGGATCTTAGTTCATGTAACCTATCTTTTATACATGGACGACATCAAACTATTCTCCAACACGCAAAACAGTCTTAAAAGACTTTTAAGGAAAACAGAAATGTTTTTCAACGACATACACATCTCTTTCGACAATTAAAAAAAAAATGACTATCGTCGCGGGTAAATTACAACAGATTGAAGCGCATAATCTTCTCCAAGCATCGGGCAGTAATTTTATTCAAAGTATGCAGAAGGGAGAAACCTAAAACTAATATTTGCAACAAAAAAGTATAACATAAATATAAGCCAAAAGTAATATTAAATTAAAAATCAAAATAATTAATTTTCTTAATGGATTAATTAATTAATTATTTCCTCTTAAATTAATATAATTATATTAATACGTTTCCGCGGATTACAAAAAGATGGGTACTTTAAAAAAATATTTGTTTGAGCTACAGTTACAAATGTAAAGGTAACAATGTTATTCAATTACATGCGTTATTCAAAGGAACCTGCGATTTTTTATTTGTTGTATTCGTACATATTTAATAATTTATTCATATTTATCATTATAATATGAACTACCAAAGTATAAATATTAAAAGTATTAATCACATTTTCATAAATTAAATAAAAATGATTTGAAAATAATTAATAAATTATTTCCACATTTAGCTCTGTGACTTTTGACTTACGTTACGTAATTACGTTAAACAAATGCACATTAAAACAACTTGACATTGAATTGCATAACGTACACCTGCTATTGCATATCAATAAAATATTGCATAATGCAACAAAATATGGAAATAATTTATTAATTATTTTCAAATCATTTATATTTAATTTATTTAAATAACTGTGACCAAATGAATGAATACTTTTTTCTATTCACATTTTCATAATTTGAAAAAATACCAATTCTGCTCGTCGCTATTTTTTTTATTTAATTCATTTTTTTTTTTTTTGTAATTTCTAAGAACTTTCGTGCTTGTTATGAAACATCCACTGATGCCTAGAATTATTTAAAGAATGCGTCCAATTCCCGTAAACGTTTACCGAATTATTCAAATTGTTTTCGATATTTATGCAAAATCGGCCTTTTCTTCTAGAAACATAATAATAACGGTCTAATTGGGCTCGTCTAAGTTTTCTGCATACAAATCGAAAAATTTGCGGGAGCTTTGAATTTGAATAGAAAATTGCGCGTTGATTGTCGTTTCGACAGGTGGGCCGGCTATTTTAAAAGCGCTGGAAATTATGCAAAATATGTTTAATGTTGTTTTCGGGATAATGAAAATTACCTGTGTATAGAAAAACAAAATGTGGGGCAAATATTTGCATATATATATGGTGCTAAATGATGTAACAATGTTAAAACAGAATATTTTGAATAAATTGTTGAAATACAAAGAAATCGTATACAAGTAGTGCTTTTTATATATTTCTTGAATTCAAATAATGATAAGAAATAGAAAAAAAAACTTGGCGGAAAGACCATAGGTCGATAGCCTGTTCAAGCAAGCAAGAAATAAACAAATATACTATAATATATTGTAAATATATGTAAAACAAATAACTTTGAATAAAGATATTGTAGTAGTAGTGAAAAAAAAAAACAATTAAATTAAACTAATATTCCCTTTTAAATTATATTTACATTTATGAATTGTAGAATTTTCAATGTACAACATTGAGGTATAATTTAAATTAATTAAATATAAAATGGAAAAGAAACATATCTCATGGTAGCGCACTCGACCGGCAATCGGGGGACATGGGTTCGAATCCCATCAGATATGTTTCTTTTCCACTTTATTTTTAATTAATTTAAATTATACCTCCATATTGTACATTGAAATTTCTACAATTCATAAAGAAAATGAAAAAACAATATAAAAAGGTTGAAAAAAGAGAAAACAAATTCAGAACAAACAAAAAAATCCAGTTGGTTCGAGTGGCCATTTACTACACCAATCAAAACCTTAAACTCAATTCAACTTAATGCAGTGCAAATAATTTATTTAATCCGCACTTGAATCACCACCGATTACAAAAATCCCGGCGCGAAAACGATATTAATCAAGCGCAGTTATGCACTCGGCCATTGCGGCGGCGTGTCGTAATTAAAATTTTCTTCCGTAATTACCAGCGCCCGAGTGAGAATTTTAATTAATTCTCGAAAAACGCCCACATCGATTAGTACAGATAAATTAATACTATTCCGAGCGCCGTCGGAGCAATCAGAAAACCAGCACACCCATGACGATCGTCGCAAGTGCAACTCGTCCGCTCATTTTTTTTCTTCCACTCTGCCTTATTCTGATTGATGGGTTTAATTAAATTTTAGCTTAATTGGGAGTATCGACTCTGTGGTCTTTCAGCCGTGTAAAAGGTGACTGAGTTTGTCGTTAATTATTTGAGGTACAATTCTTGAAACAGAAAACAACTGAGACAAAGATTTACAACTATATAATACACTGGAGACGATAACAGAATGTATATAAATATATATTTGAAATGCAATTAAAAAATAATTTGGTGCTAATTATTTAAGATACACTTCAATAAAATACAATTGAGTTTATCGTTAATTATTTGACATACAATTTTTTAAACAAAAAACAACTTAATTAGAGATGTAATTCTTGAAAAAAATATTGTTAATTATTTGAGATATAATTCTTGAAAAAAAAAGAACGGAGTTTTTCTTAGAGAAATAAATTATTTAAAAAAAACTCTACTCAAAAGAGAGAAAAAAAAACACAGAAATATAAATACATATATAATTTCATTGGCGGAAAGACCATAGTTCGATAGCCTGTTCAAGATAAATGATTTACCTTGTATAAGTAGGCACGGAATACAATTAATAATATATTTATATAGTATAATTATGACAGTAAACAAATAAGCTTTACTCAACAATAGATATTCGATTCGAAGAAAAAGTCATTACCCCCACAAAAACAAATCTGACACTTTCTCCGTGAAAGATAATAAATGACAAAAACAGGTACAAGCAACTAAATGATCACCCTATTTATCACCAGATTACCGGTTTCGGATGATTAAAGGGGATCGCAGGGCGTGTAGGGCTTGATGAACAGGGTGGGCCAGGGCGGTCGGCGTTTTATCCCCCTATTACCGACACTACCCTAATTTTAGTACCTGTTACAGTCATCGGCACAAGTGTTCCATTTAATTCATCACGGTCATTAATGCCAAAAGGTAAATAAAAACAAATATACACTTCAAGCAAGTATTAATTAAGTACCTAAAATTACAGAATTTTTATTCAATAAAAGATTTTCAGGCTGAGCCATTCAGCTTGTAATTCGACCGATAGCCTTTTTCTGGGCTTTACAATTTGTAAATATGGTATTTATAATGACGATATTGTGATAACATTTAATTAAACTTTTTTTTCTATAAACAGTGTCCTGCGATTCTATACGCATAGCTTAAGATCGTATTGCTTGGGTACTTTTTAGTCGAAAATTTACAAAATCTAAATTTAAAGTTCATTCAGCTTAATCCACAACAAAATCAATAGTTATTGGGTTAAGCTGAATGAGTTTAAAATTTAAATTTCTGTCGAAAATTATCCCTCCTACCGGATTTGTTTCGGTCTGTGTTTCTTTTCTCATATCAATTTCTTGTTTGTTTGTTTTTTCGAAATTACATATTTTTTTATAATACAAGAACAATAATTTATTTTATTTTATTTTATTTTATTTTATTTTATTTTATTTTATTTTATTTTATTTTATTTTATTTTATTTTATTTTATTTTATTTTATTTTATTTTATTTTATTTTATTTTATTTTATTTTATTTTATTTTATTTTATTTTATTTTATTTTATTTTATTTTATTTTATTTTATTTTATTTTATTTTATTTTATTTTATTTTATTTTATTTTATTTTATTTTATTTTATTTTATTTTATTTTATTTTATTTTATTTTATTTTTCTAAATAAATATGTTTGCATATAAAATCTGTTTCTTAAAATGACAAAATTTAGCATGCGAACAGTTGTAGGTTTGTTTCAGCAGAAGTGGATTTTAATCTCTGAAATTTCGGCCTGAACTATTCATTGTGTTAGGAATAATGGGGTTATTTAAAACTCTGTTGTAACAATAATAATTTTAATATTCATAACAATATTTTACATACTACTTTGTTTCAAAATGAATTGCACAATAACAATCGTATATGTGACCAATTGATTCGTGAAGAATAAAAACATGGAATGATCAATCTGGAATAACCCGGCGGCCGTGAAGCATGGAAACTTCCGAGAAGCTTGCTGGATGAGGACACTAAGTGGTCTTTGCAGGTCCGGCGTTTTCGCAAAATACCCTAACCCGTTGTACCCTATAGAGATTGTCTTTTTGGCTTCATCGCGTATTTTTTGGCATAGATTTATCATTATCATTTCTTGGATCTAGAACAGGAAATCATATTTTATATATCAAGTAAAAAACATTTTCTTCTATTGCTATTGCTCTTTGCTTAAAATCAAAACGTAAATGATACATCACGCAGAGCAGTTCAGACAGTTCTGCTCACGGTCTTATCAAGAAAGACACATTCCAGAAATTAATTATAATTAATGGTAAATAGTCATAAACAATTAAATTTGTAATAAATTCAAAATCAAAACCAGATTGTAAACTCGCCTACATAATTGTGCGAATAAAAATAAAACTCTTTTTAAAAACACTTTCGCGTACTGAGAAATTTTAACTAGTAAACTATGCTATAAGGTTACACTTATAGTGGTTTCTTACATTCGCTATAAAACCTAAAATGTAAAACAGCAAGAAATTATATAATTATACAGGAAGTTTCTAAATTGATGTGAAAGATTTTAAAGGATGATTTTCTGGTAAAAGTTGAGAGGGTCTTTCTTATATATATATATATATATATATATATATATATATAAATAGAAAACAGTATTCATTCACTTGGTCACAGTTATTTAATATATATATATATATATATTTCTTCTTCAAAACCCCTTCCTTTCCAAGTTGCAGCCCTCTAAATGTAACCTTTAACTAGGCGCAAGGGTCAAAAACGATGCCAACGGGTATACAATCCCGTTTAACTTCGTGAAATTTATAAGCTGAAATTTTATACTAAATATAATCCTCAAAAAATATAGTTTTACATGAATATTAATTCATCACTCTAAAATGTAAACAATTTTCCTATTTACAAGCCATTTTATGTGCAAAACTGCATAAATAAATACCCCTACTAACGTTAGTCGATTTTTTCCGGATAACCCCATGGCGTTGGTTTAAAATTCGCTAGATGACAAAAAGCGGAAACAGCTCTTTGCTGAGAGTAAGGATTAGGATACTGTTGTTAATATAATTAGAAAACAGAAGCCGCTGGCGCCAATCATGCTAGTAGATGTGTTTTAATTTCAATTAAATCATCCTGAATTAATTCAAAAATGTTTCACCACGGGTTAAGTGAGAAATTAATTAAACATATAAAAAATAAAAGCCTTCCAGGCAGTCATGAGGGAAACCAACATCACTATATACTCTAATTCCAAGAAAATAATTAGGATTTTCACAAGAAATCCAGAGAAGTTTCGTTTTACAGTGGATACCCTAGATAAAATGAAGCCAGCGAGGTTTCATTTACTTTTAGAACAAGAGAAGGAGCTCAAAGCAGTGATAAAGTATATTTCCTTCTGTTATAAGGAGGAGGAAATAAAATAATGATTGGAAGAACTAAATTTCTCCCCTAGCACTGTAAGTAAGATGCGCAACGGAACAAGAAATTTTTAAATGGAGTTGGTTAGTTTACCGAAGAGTGAATATTCAAAGAGAATTTTGAATTAGACGTATTACTAGGAGTCAACAATGTTTTAGATGTCAACGCTATGGACATGTATGATTCCTTTGTACAGCAAAACAGGTTTATGCATATTACACAGGCAATCACGAGAGATATAACTGCGCCTAGAAAAGATAATAATAAACAAGTTAAATGTATTAATTGTGGAGAGGACCATCCTGCCTTTTCATTAGAGAAATTGAGAAAATCGAGGCGATACGAACCGTGTTCTACTTGAGCAATAAAATTCTAAATACTGTAGCGGCATAAAAACCACTATTAGCCAAAAGAAGGAAGATATCTTAGAACTACAGAACTCCAGTAGAGATTGGAGCTAACTTTAGAAGAAGGGGAATTGGTCAAAAGGATAAACAAGTTCATGTTAAGAGCGAATAAATACAGACGAGCGGAAGATAAAGCCTTGAGTAATAAACTCCAAAAAGAAGTGACGAATATGTTGAAAGAAAGAGGAATAGTGTTTGGGAAAGTAGAATACAGTTGGTCAACGAGGAACATGGGATGTACTGGAAACTACTTCGTACAACGAAGAAAAGGATGAATCCTAATGCACCCTTCTTCCAAGGAGGAAAATTCATCTACGACAACCAACAAAAAGCAGAGTTATTGGCTACCCATTTTTCTAATAAATTTTCGAACACAGAATCGTCTGATTAGGCCACATAGAGAAAGGTATCGAAACCTGCCAGGGTTATTAGAAATAGTCCCGTTACAGACCACATCGTCATCAATTAAGAAAGAGTGAGGAGTAACATTGACCGCCGTGTCACGTTGTGATTGAATAATTTTTGAATTTAAAGGATTATTATTGGATAAATGCGCATGCGCATAGTATTCAGATATCCGAAAAATGCGTTTCTGATGTATATTAAAGGAGTTTATGTTCGACAGGTGTATCCATCGGTCGTTTGACTAAAATTTCAATTAAACACTCATCCTGATATTATCGTTTCTAGTATTGACGCGCAAGCAGATGTAACAAGCTTCATTGTATTCATTGGGGTGATATGTTATCCCTCAAGGCACTCTACATTGAGAATTTATACTGACCAAAAATTAAGTGATTGAACTTTAAGTCATCTAAAAAAACCTCATTCTGTTGTGTTCAATAAAATTTTGAGTTTTTGACAAATAAGCCTTTCTTGAAGAGCGTTAATCTTTAACTACCGAAACATGCATATTTGTGAAGATATTCCACTGGACGAATTATAATGGGTCACCCTATATTACAGGACACTTGTTAATCTAAATAGAAAAGAGTATTCATTCACTTGGTCACAGTTATTTAAATAAAAATTATTTGAAAATAATTAATAAATTATTTTCACATTTAGCTCTGTGACTTATGACTTACGTTACGTAAGAACGTTAAACAAATGCATATTAAAACAACTACTTCCCGGGCAGCAGGTGTACATTATGTAATTCAATGTCCGGCGTGGGTATTTGCCCGAGAAGTAGTTGTTTTAATGTGCACTTGTTAATCTATTTAAAAATTTAAAGAATTACTATAGACCTCGATGCCATGTTAAATCATTTCCATTATATTTCAAATTAAACGGAAAAATCAATATGATGTGCACGACTTTATTCCAATTAATACTTACAATTAAAAACGAAACCAGACAGTATTTTGTAATATCATATTCCATCGGCAAGTGTAAAATAATGCTCGATATAAATGCACCCAAGTTAAAAACAATTTCGTGCATTTCATGGATCATCCTTAAAACCATCGGCCATCCAAAAACCACATTGGATTTATCTACAATTTCGCACAATCTAAGATGAACCCAAACCAGCTCTTTCAATTCATTTCCAGAAGGTTTGGCTTTCGCTAAAAACGATTTCAAACAGCGGTTATAAACAACAAACCCTGTTTGAATCTCAATTAAAACGAACAGCTGAAACAACCCAAAGAAGTTGGCAAGGAAATCAATTATAAAATGATTCAAACACGTCAACATTACGACAGGTTTGGTAGTTCCAGGTATTTGCATTTCCTCGTAGATTATAATAACAAATACGGTTAAATTAAGGAAAAACCACAAAATCGCGTTCGCTGGTTTATGCGAATCGCCCGCGAGTTGCGTTGTTGTGGAATCCAACTGACTGATAAAATCGTTGAAGATGGTGCGGTTCCAAGTGAAAATCGACGCGAGTGTTAAAATGCACCCGATCAAAACCGCTATTTTCATGACGGAATAAATTCCAAGATATATTAAATTACTTAATTCTATATGTGTTATATATACATGCAATTCAAGAAAGAATGAAAAACACGCTGCTGCATAGTAGATTAGTATTACGAATAAAAAAAAACTGTTTGGGCGTTTTGTTTTCAAATTCGGGAAACCTATAAGAGCTTCGCCTATTTTGTACAGGAATTTTATTTTCGTATAGTACATGCTTGGTTGTATTTGTATACATAAGGAATGCGTAATTTATTTTCGTTTCAATTTAGTAATTAAAGAAAAATATTAATTATTTCATGTTTGTGTGTATTAAGTGTATTAAATAGATAAAAAAATAATGAAACAATAATGTAATGAATGCTGATCTTCTTTTTCATTCAAAGTATTAATGTTGACAAAATATTGGATTAATAAATTAAATAGGGCAGAAAAACCTCTGGTCGATAGCCCATGACAGACAACTAACTAATTAGTAAAGAATTGTAATTGTGCTGTCTGAAGAAAGATGCTGTGTATATAAATTAAATTCACTTAAAAAGAATTTCTTTGCCTTTCATAGGAATCCAATTCATAATAAAATCTGTCTATGTCATCTCGTTGAACTTCGGTGATGAGTTTTGAGCACCGATTTCGACATCTTTTTTTTTACATGGAATTTATTTAACTTTTCGCTCTTTTCCTCTCAAATCGGTATGACCCTGTGCAGTCATAAAAGAGATAAAAACGTCGGCAGGGACCAACTACCAAAGCCGACATGGTTCAAAGAATCCAACGGGCTTGTGGAGATTTTTCTTACAACATTCTTTTGCAGACAATTCAAAACAGAAAGCATTAAACGGCTCAGGTCACCTGCGCACCACTGATGAAGCAAGACATGCGCCTCCAATGCGGAGGGGCAATGAAGCACATGAAATGAGCTACAGCTACAGCTTGCTGTAGGATATCTTAATGTCAATCTTCTGGCCCTTCGCTGTATCATTCTACAGGTGGTAGACAAACAATCTAGGATACACCCCACAAAATCCGCTTTGAGGCATGCACTCAAAGACCAGGCTGGCTAAAAATAATTTGCAATCTGTTCAAACTATTATACGGCCAACTGGGTTGAAGGGAGAATACCCACTCTGAAGCTGTGGGATGGCGCTGACCTCACAGCTGTCGGAGTATATAAGCTCCGAAGAATTTACCGCTGTAAGCATACCTTACGACAGGGAGGATGTATATGTAGACGTTGAGCAGGCTGATGTTATAAACGAGGGTCTCCACACAAGAAACTGGTCAGTTCTAAACGAGATGAGGGAAGGGAAGAGACGGATATGGATCGTCGTTGTTGATGATAAATCTAAGGGCAATGGACCTTAGGCCCCACTTTGGTTTCGGGCGGGTGGTATTTAGATCTAAACCCAAGGGAGAGGTAGACCCAGGGCTATCCAGCATCACCTCTGGGCCCATCCCAGAATAAC
This sequence comes from Philonthus spinipes, assembly GCA_963082785.1. Lineage (NCBI taxonomy): Eukaryota > Metazoa > Arthropoda > Insecta > Coleoptera > Staphylinidae > Philonthus > Philonthus spinipes. The sequence continues at coordinate 9,063,681 of OY720314.1, forward strand.
CCTTCACTATTACAGTGGAGGCACTAAAACACCGGAGGGCAAGTTACTTCACACTAAGGGGGAGACGGCTGCCTCACAGACGGCGGGGGTTGCACACCTCGCTTACCAGTGAGGAACCTGGTCCATCCGTGATGCATTGACTTTCTCACTGGTACTCGAGGGAGCCGAGGAAGGGGCGTGAACCTTTCTCCAGAAAACAGTGATCATGCTACTGAAATGCGTGCATCCAAACATGCACCACGCCCAGGGGGGCACATACCTTCTTGACAAGCGCTTTTAGGAAGAGCATCTAAACATCGTCTTCCTCAAAGAAACTGGTCAGTTCTAAACAAGGTGAGGGATGAGAAGGGACGAATGTGGACCTTCGTTGTTGATGATAAATCTATGGGCAAATCTATGGCCAAACTTTGGTTTGGGGGCGGGGGGTTTGTGGTTTTCAGGTATAAACCCAAGGCCCATCCCAGAAGAATCCTCCATTACGATAGTAGAGGTATCAACACCAGAGGGCAAGATACTTCACCCCGGGGGTTGGCAACAATTTTTTTACAGGAATATCCTCCGAGAAGCATTAAACTTTTGTCCGAAATATTTATTTGTACGATGCATATTTGTCGAGATATTCTACTGAATGAATTAAAATGGGTCTCTTGTTAATCTATTTTGCAAAAACTATCATAAGGTGAATATTTAAAGAATTACAGTAGGCCTCGATGTCATGCTAAATCGAAGATTTCCATTATAATTCTTATTTAATAGAAAAATCAAAATCATGTGCACGACTATATTACAATTAATACTTACAATTAAAAACAAAACGATGCAATATTGTGTAATATAATATTCCATTGACTGGTGTAAAATCATGGTCGCGATAAATAAAGCAAAGTTAAACATAACATCTTGCATTTCGTAGAACACCCTTAAAAACACCGCCCATCCAAAAACCACATTGCATTTATCTACAATTTCGCACAATTTCAGATGAACCCAAACCAACTCTTTCAATTCATCTCCAGAAGGTTTGGCTTTCGACAAAAAAGATTTCAAATTGTGATTATAAACAACAAACCTTGTTCGAATCTCAATTAAAACGAACAGCTGAAACAACCGAAAAAAGTTGGAAAAATAAACAACTATAAAGTGGTTTAAATATTGCAACATTATGATTGGATGGGTTGTTCCAGGATATTGAAAAAAATACATGTATATTATAATAACAAACACGGATAAATTGAAGAAAAACCACAAAATTATATTCGCTGGTTCATGCGAATCCCCCGCGAGTTGCGTTGCTGTGGAATCCAACTCGCGGATAAAATCGATGAAGACGGTGCGGTTCCAAGAGGAAATCGACGCGAATGTTAAAACGCAACCGACCAAAAGCGCTATTTTCGTAGCGCAATAAAGTCCAAAGTATATTATATTATTTATATTTATATTTGTTATAAATATATGCAAATCATAAGAGAATACAACACACGCTACTGCATAATAGATTGCTATTACGAATACAAAAAATCTGTTTGGGCGTTTTGTTTTCAAATTCGGGAAACCTATGAGCACTTCTCCTATTTTGTACAGGAATTTTATTTTCGTGTAGTACATGTTTGGTTGTATTTTTATACACAAGGAGCGTGTAATTTACTTTCGTTTTAATTTAGGAAAGTGAAAAATTAATTATTTCATGTTTGTATGTATTAAGTGTGTTAAATGGAACGAAACATAATGAAATAATAATGTAATGAATGCTGCTTTTTTTTTCATTAAAATTAATATTGACATACACAAAATATTGGATTAATAAATTAAATCCACTTGCTTTAATTTCTCTTAATTTTTTATTTTAATTTCAACCAGTTTTCCTTTATATGCAAATTATGATTTTTCTCGTGAAAATTATTTTTTAAAAATAATTTTTCAATTTCATAAAGGAATTTTACACAAAATAGATTAAAAAAAAAACAAACCTTTACTGGCATACAAAATACAAACTCAACATATACATTCTATTCCATATTTTCTAATCTTCTTTTTATCTCCTTCAGCCAACCCAATCTCGCCAAAATCTTTACTCCAGCTCCATCCTCTCTCATCCATTCTTGAACTCTCCTGTTTCCTCCCAGCCATTCCTCAGATAACCCTTCACACTCTTCTCCCAAATGACTCCATGTATCCCTCCCACTAGCGCACAACACACATCTAACATATCTTTCGCCCATCCACACCTTCATACCCCTCTCTTCCGAACCGCATCGCGCTCGTGCCAGGGTAATCTTATCTTCACTTATGATATCACTATTAATTAAGTACCCTGGCACCCAACCATGCACTTGCCACCTTTTATACCCTGGGTTGTATGTGGAGATGCACCCTTGCCTCTCCACCTCCCTCCATTTCTCTTTCATTCATGCCTGAACATTTACCCTACCACCACTCATTCATAATTCTCTCCGACACTCCTGCCCTTTCATATATCCTTCTTCGTTCGATCCTCCAATCACACAGCCCTATTCCCAGACACGTTCTCCATACCACTTTCACCAATCTCTCATTATCCAATTCACACAACTTCATACTTCATACTTCACCACTCTCTCCATTGCCTCCACATGCATACTCACTCTATTTGTTTCCTGCAGCAGAATGTACCCAGGGGTTGATCTTTCCACCCCAAATATCTGCTTCAGGAACCACCACTGCTCTTTCTCAATGCATTCGTATTCTCTTATTCCACAATTTTCCACACTATACAGCAAAATGGGCTTCACACACGTATCCCACAGCTTACACGCCAATTGGAAGTTGCCAGAAAACCACTTTCCCCACTTCTTCCTCACCATGACCCATGCTTTCCTTGTACCCACTTAGCGTGCTCCCCGTATCCACCTGTGCATTTAAATATGAAGCCCAAATACTTAAATTCATTCACCCTTTCAATCACAGCTCCCTTCCATTCCAATTCACCCGCTCTACCTTTCCTTCCTCTATTCCTAAAACGCATCCATTTAGTTTTCGTTGCATTCACTTGTAGTCCTCTTTTGTACATATACCTCTCTACTCTTCGCATCATCTCTTTTATTCCTCAACATTCTCTCGCCACAAGCACCATGTCATCCGCATACGCCAGCATCCATACCTTCCTTTTTCCAATCACAACCCCACCCGCTTGCCTTTTCTCAAAACCTCTTCCAATTCACTTAGGTAAAAGTTAAATAACAAAGGGCTCAGCGGACAGCCCTGCCTCACTCCCGTCCAAATTCTAAATCTTTCTGACACATTTACTCCTACTTTCGCACTTACCCACGTTTCCTCGTACACTCGTCTAATCCATTCCACCGTTACCGCACTCACTCCTCTCCTTCTCAAACACTCTATCAATCTATCCCTCGGTACAGTATCATACGTTGCTTTCAAATCCAGGAAAACAGCGTACATACTGCCTTTTCTTCCAACACTCTTTCACCATCCTTGCCAGAGTAAAGATTTGATCCCTTGTTCCCCTCCCTTTTCTAAAACCCCCTTGCGTCTTTCGTAGCAATCCTTTTATCTCCACTTCTTTCTCCAGCCTATTTTCCACCACAGTCATGGCAATTTTGTACCTGGTACACATAACATACTTTAAGTCATTTTCTCATAAAACTATTTATGTACAATGATTTTAAAGTTATAATTAGTAAATAATAGTCTCATACAGCTATTGTCGCAAAATATCTCACGATTTCCCGAAACTAGGAAAATAGGAAGACTAAAAATGTTTATTTCCTTTAACAAAAAGAAAATATGATGCGTATGACTTTACTTCAATTAATACTTACAATACAAAACATAACAAGACAGTGTTGTGTAATATAATATTCCATCGAATCGTGTAAAATAATGGTCACGATAAAGAAACCCAAGTTAATCATAATTTCGTGCATTACGTAGAACAGCCTTAAAACCATCGCCCATCCAAAAACCATATTGAATTTATCTACAATTTCGCACAATTTCAGATGAACCAAAAGCAACTTGTTCAATTCATCTCCAGAAGGTTTAGCTTTCGATAAATACAATTTCAAACAGCGGTTGTAAACAACAAACCTTGTTCGGATCTCAATTAATACGAACAGCTGAAACAACCGAAAGAGGTTGGACAGGTAAATAATTATTACTTGGTCGAAGTACGCCACCATGCCTGGTAGATTCAATAACGATATTAAGTTTTGAACGAAGTCGTAATAGATTATAGCAATAAATACGATTAAATTAAATAAAAACCACAAAATCGAATTTGCTGGTGTTTCTTTCGAGTCCTTATTGAGTAGCGTTTTTGTAGAATCCAACTCTGCGAACAAATCGTTGAAAATGGTTCGGTTCCACATCATAATCGCAGCGACTGTTGAAAAATTACCGATGAAAACTGCAATTTTCATAAAGAAATAAACTATATGGTATATTAAATTATTTGAGATTATAACTGTTACAAATATATAAAATTCAACTAAAAAGGTAAGAGTTGTTGCTCCATAATAGATTGTTATTAGGAATAAAAAGAATATGTTTAGGCGTTTTGTTTCCAAATTCGGAAAACCCATTAACGCTTCACCTATTTTATACAGGAATTTTATATTCGTATAGAACATGCTTGGTTGTAATTTTATATGACTGTATATGCAACTGCATTTTCGTTTCAATTTAATAAGTAAAGTGAAAAATTAATAATTTCATGAGCGTATGTATTAAGTCTATTAAATGGAACAAAACATAATGAAGTAATAACGTAACGAATGCTGGTCTTTTTATTTAAAAGTATTAATATTGACATAAACAAAACATTAGATTAGATTAATTTAATTTATTAAATTAAATTCATTTCCTTTATTTTCTTTTAATTTTTATTTTATTTTCAACTAGTTTACCATTATCAAGAATAGTGTTTGATGAAATAACTTGCAGAGTGTAGTTTAAATTTTGAAAAAATGCAGCTAAAGTAATAAACATACTTCTTTTTTCGGTATATTTTTTATATGAATATTGAGAACTATAGACCAATATCGATACTTTCAAATTTTTCGAAAGTTTTTGAAAGTATTTTGTCTGAATATATATATCACTTGGAATATACGTAACAAATTGTCACAACACCAACATGGATTTTTGTCAAAGAGATCTACTGCGTGCAACCTGTTCAACGTCACTCAGTATACATCGACTAACGTAGATGATGGTTGCCAAACTGATGTTATTTACACAGATATGTCTAAAGCGTTTGATCGTATGAATCATAATATACTAATTAATAAATTGTGTGAATATATTATTAATAACATCATAATTAATGTAATTTCATCTTATATAGTTGATAGATCGCAAATAGTAGAGTATGAGTGTGTTACATCCTTTAGCTTTTTAGCCAATTCTGGTGTTCCGCAAGGCTCCAATCTTGGCCCGCTATTATTTTCACTTTAATTTAATGATATATATATATATATATATATATATATATACCGCTGAACAAAAGAATATCCAATTGGGATCTGTGGACCTGTATACGTAAACCCTGACAGGAGACCTACCAGAACCAAATATATTAATAATTCCATTTTAAAATACCTTTTTTATCAAATCGATGAAATTGAGCTCTTATAATTCCATGTTTAGCGCATTTATGATCATTTTTCAAGCTAAATACGTTTACGAGGGATGTTTTAAGACCTACCAGAACAACTGCGCCCTAGTAACAGACTCAGGGGAGGGTCTATACCGCTTGGTAGACATCTTTACAAATTCATGCAACAAAGCCTCCATGGCGGCATGCCCCAGCAACCCTAACAGGGATAAAAAGAAACCACCACGGTGGAATGAAGAAATCGCCTCACTGAAAAAGGTGGCAAACACGCACTTCAATCGAACGAAATTCACGGGCGACTGGAATTTACAAGGACAGTATCTGTCCGATCAAGAAAGCAAAAAAAATCTCTTGGAGGAAATGCTGCAGATAGATAGAAACCACATCAGACAAACAGACTCAGAAAGTTGCTAACGCGTAATGCAACAATTCCGCGCTTCTTGATGAGGCAAGATGAAAGTTGATCATTACTATGTAAATAAATCATGGAGGCACTGATGGACACCTACTTCCCAAGTAATAATGGTGAAATTTTCGATACCAACCGAAACCAAAGCAGCCGATTGACAGGAAAAATCCTAAGCTCGGGCAGAATAGCATGTAGCTTAAAACAAATCGGCAGGATCAAATGGTATCATTCCTGTCAAACTAAAAAAGCCAGTAGAAATCGTAGTTCCTTGGTTGGAAACCATGTTTAGAGTCTGCTATATCCCACAATGATGGAAGGAAACCAACGTGGTATTTATTCCCAAAGCAGGGAAATTAACACACTACGAACTGAAGGATCATAGACCAATAAACTCTTACTAAACACTCCAGAAAAACTGATAAAAATACACCTTGTATCCCTTAGGTATGTTTCTATCAGTTTTTCTGGAGTGTTGAGTAAGAGCTTATTAGTCTATGATCCTTCGGTTCATAGTGTGTTAATTTTCCTACTTTGGAAATAAATAAAACGTTGGTTTCCGTCCATCAATCCCAGCCTCCTCTCAGTAGCACAATATGCGTATACAAAGGGTAAAGTAGATCAGTAGATACACCACTGCACACCCTAGTAAGCCAAATAGAGCAACACAGGTTTTAGGTTGGTGGTATTCCTGGATATAGAATAAGCTTTCAACAACATAATACCGAAAGAAATCGTAATGTCCTTGAAGGAGAAAACAAATGACAACCCACTATGCAACTTGATTGACAAACTGCTCACCAAATGATACATCAATTAGGCAACGGGCATCTCAAGCATAGGAAGGTGGGTAAGCAGAGGAACGCCACAAGGAGGTATCCTCTCACTACTACTATGAAATCTAGCGCTTAACGATCTTTTAAAGGAGTAATTGCATACGCAGATGTCGTGACAATAAGTCTCCGGAGAACACCTCAACCTACTCACACAATTCATGCAAAAGGCCTTGGAAAAATTGGAAAGGTTGTGAGATGGAATTGGTTTAAGGATAAACCCTCATAAGACGGAGCTGGTACACTTCACAAAAATGCAAAAAATACCTAACATCAACACACTCACTCTGGGAGGAATAAACTAGGAGTGGAAGGAGCAGGCAAACTTTTTGGGTATCATAGTTGACAGAAAACTGAATTGAAAGCGCAATATCAAAAAAGAGCAAAGAAGGCAATGGTTGCACTTGCAAGAAGGCCCTTATTGGTAAATAATGAATAAAACCCAATACCATCTAGTCGATCTATACGGCAGTTTTAAGGTCTGTTATGCTCTATAGGGTTCTAGAGTGGTGGACAGCTATGGAGAAACAGTCCTACCAGGCTATATTGGAAGAGATACAAAAGGCGGCGGGTTTGCTAATCATAAGAGTCCTGAAAACAACCCCCTACGAAGGCATTGGAAATACTGGTAAAACTGTTCCCCATAATCAGATCCTGTAAATAGGCAGCAGTCAGCACAGCAGTAAGAATAAAATCTATAGAACTGCTTTACACTAGCAAGCAGGGTCACACGAGTATCCTGCAGATGCTAGACAACTGTCTGACTAAGACAAACAGATGTGTACCTTAGAAACACTTTGGAATTGTCTTTTTAGAACACATTCTCACCAAAGATAACTGGAGTCAGGATGGGTTGGCAAATATAAACTCAGTCTGGTTCTTCCCAGATGGTTCAAAGACAGGTAACAGAGTTGGAGGAGGTATCTTCTCCGCCTTCTCTGCCTAAAACGATCTTTCCGTTTCCCAGGTACGTGTAGTGCATTTCAGGCAGAGGTAGAGGCTATCTGCGAAGCCGTTAATATGCTGATCAGCACTGGCATACAGGCGACCAGCCTGGAAATCCTCACGGACAGCCAGGCCGCCCTAAATGCACTAAACAGCCAATGATGCAAATCAAAAGAAACCATTAGCTGCAGAAAAGAGCTGAACAAGCTCGATAGACGCGAGCTTCATTTGGGTTTCAGGTCACAGCAATATAAGGGATAACGTAATGGTAGACAAGCTTACACGTAAAGATACAAGACTCCTGGCCATCGCACACCAGATGAAACCATCATACAAAAACTTTAGGATGGTGTTAAATGGATTCATTAGAACCCTAGTGAATAGAAGATGGGAAAATGAAGACAAGTGTTTCGTAACGAGACAATTACGGCCAAGACTTTTCGTAGCCAGTAGCGAGAGACTGATAGCGCTAAGCAGAGCCAATAAAAGGATAACGGTAGTCATCATTACTGTTACATAGGAAGACACAGGAAAATTATGAAAATTACGCATAAAAATTTTTGCAGGGGATGCAAAGACGAGGAAGGAGAAGAGACATTTCTTCACTTCCTCGGTTAATGCCCCACTCTAGAAGAAATTAGAGAACAATTTCTACGAACTGTCTCCATCTTGAATGGTACTAGGTCCATCAACACATTAATGTGGGCTTAATGGGTTGATGGACCTAGTACCACTCAAGATGGGGGGCCTGGTCAACTACATTAAGAGATCGAACTGGTTCTAGAGGGTTGTAACCTATGTATTAATACAATGGGCCTTGAATTATCTAAGTTAATGTGAGCTTAATGAGTTTATGGACCTAGTACCACTCAAAATGGGGGGGCCTGGTCAACTACATTAAGAGATCGAACTGGTTCTTAACGGTTGTAACCTATGTGTTAATACAATGGGCCTTGAATTATCTAAGTTAATGTGAGCTTAATGAGTTGATGGACCTAGTACCACTCAAGATGGGGGGCTGGTCAACTACATTAAGAGCTCGAACTGGTTCTAGAGGGTTGTAATCTTTGTGTTAATACAATGGGCCTTGAAATCTAAGTGAGCCTACTATTACCACTACTACCTAGACTAGGTGGAAACAAAATGGGTCTTAACACAGTGAGCTTACGGCTGTCACTGCAACCTAACCGGCAATAATATTGGGAATATTTTTTTTAAGTGATAGGTTATCACTTAAACTATGTATTCCCAATATTCAAGAAATATAGATGATCATTTCTATGAAGAGATTATTCTGTAGTGCCTACTAAATATTTAGTAGCTTCTGTGTTGTGTAAACGTATTATTTTATTGAATCCATTGATATTTTTTAAACAAAATATATTATCACTTAAAACATCAACAATTTATTAACCTATTAACACCGCTTATAAAAACCCATTAACTTCAGCCGACAAAATTTATTTTTATTATATACAAATTAAATTAATTTAACTCGTACCCCGATAATAACCGTAATTAATTACTTCGCCAGAATTTACAATCGCCGTTAATTCATTAATTTTTCTTTTTTACCTTTAACGAAATTTCATACCGAAAACCAGATCTTCCGCATAATTTACACTCGAAAATCAGCTTTTTCACTCTCCGATAAATACGCCGGCCAGAAAACTTAATGCGCTGTTAAGATTCAATAATACGCGAAATTAAAGTGCATTAATTCGAGAAAATTGCAGCGGCATTAAAGAAAAATAAAAAAATGGAATATATGTAAAAGAATTCCTTTTGAAATATCCCGTGGCTTTTTTTTGCGTAGTCGAAATTTCACACTCGGGCGAGATTGGGAGATAAAGGTAATTGCTGGGCGCGGAATTATATATAAAAAATGTTAATAAAAAACGAAATAATGCCGGGAATTGTGTTTACGGCGTTGTGTAATTGCGGATGTATTAAATCTGCGCCCGGCGTGATTTCTCCTGATTCGTTTAAATTAAAGTAAAATTGGTTTTACAAGGTTTTAATGAGGGCGACCTTTCTTGGCTTCGGGCATGGAACGTTGTTGCAGTTGGTTGAAATTTGTACAAAAGAGAACTGGTGATAAACAATGGAACATATAAATTGTGTCAATTAATTTAATTTAAATGAAATAAAAAAATTAAAACCTACAAAAAGTATATTCAAGTAATCAATGTATCACTAATGTCATAAATTATCACAAACTGCATAAAAAGCTATCCTCAATGCAATAAAATCCTCAGTATAGAATTTCTATTGACAGATATTTACAAAAATGTTTCGAATAAAAATTACGACTCAGTTATATAATTTATATCTTTTAACTGGCTACCGCCTAATTTATTAATATCTGCAATAATTCAGACTCATGAAAACATTTTTTTTAATCAATACGCGTTTACATTGAAAAATCTTTCAAAATATATATTTACTAATTGTGGTGGTTGAAATTATATGATTTTTTTGTGAGGAAAGGTGGATTCCATTTAGCCCACATTTTATGTTCTTTAATTTGTCGACACCTGCGAGCACTAATAGCCGTGATTTCTTTGTGACTACGCAGGTGTTGCTCAGGTGTTCGTCCGTCTAGTGAGCATGCAGATTATTTCGTGACCTCAACTGTTTGTCTTTCCTTTTTGTATGATGGATTACATTGGTTACTGACACAATTCCAAATAAATTAAGTTATTTTTTAATTAAATTTATTGTTACATAATTTAAATTATTCATCACGTAGATTGTACGATTAAAAAAAAACACTTTATTTAATTTTGTTTGTTTTACTGATTTTTTTTTATTTTTAGTGGTTACACTTGCTATAACTTAGTGTTTTATATTAGAAAAATATACTTCGAGAAGTTGTTTTAATCGATATTTGTTTTTAAAGTACTTACGTAATATTTAGTCGAAATAATCGCAGTAGCTGAAGAGGAAATAATTTATTAATTTAATCACTGAATTAACACTTACTATGTTTTTACCATAATTATTTATTGCAAATGTATTACTTATGTAAATCTAACTTTTTTTGTAATTATAATGTCAAAAGTTGAAACTTAAGTAGTAAATTTATGTATTTATTTACAAATAAAAAATAAATGCATAAATTTACTACTTAAGTTTCGACTTTTGGCATAATAATTACAAAAAAGTTACATTTATATATAAAAACTACGCTCCAGCGAAAGAAAAATGTAAAAAAAGTCAAAAAATGTGCGAGTTTTTAGCAGATTCGATGCGTTTCACAACCGCCTTTAATCTATACGCGAGTTACAATTATATATATAAGGATTAGTGTGAAGTTGAGAATTAGTTTGATGTGAATAAATAAATTGATTAAAATATTACAAAATTTAAGTTTGCGGTTTAGTAGAAAGAGATAGCTATATAGTAAAATGGAAATAATCGTTTGAAAAAAGAGCCATTCGTTTGGATTTAATAATATGAATATGTATTTACATTTTTTATCTACCAAGTATAAAGCATCAGTCTAAATAAAAAATAAATCCTTAATTTTCACGAATTAGGCCAATTTACTAGTTCAAGTTAGAGAAGAAAATTGTAAGATATAATGAAATTAATAGGTCATGTCTCCTAAGTTATTTGAATGCAGAATTTTATGAAATCCTTTAAATTTTCATTGCACAAGTTTTTATTAGCAAAAATATAATTTGAAATTTGCTATAAATTTGATCAATTTTTATTGTTTTTTATAATTGTTTTTCACACAAATTAAAAATTAAAATAATTTTTAATTCATTTGACGAAATTCCTGCTTATTTTAAGATTACTTAAATGTATAATACAATATTGTTCATTGATCACAACAGCAATCTAACTCGAATTATTGATTGCCAATATGTATATAGTTATCTCTTTCGTCTAAACCGCATCCTTAACAGATTAACGAGAGGATTATTCTTTTGAAAATTTAAGCGGATTCAAGATGGTTTAGCTTTGTGCTTATCGCACAATTATTTAAAATTTTCATGTCTTGAATTTCGGGAAATTAATTTTTACCATCTAAAGCGTGGTTTTAATTACCATGTGGTTCCGATCGCAACCATCATGATGATTATAATTTATTAATATTTCAATCTTGTAAATTAATTTGTTTTCAAATTCTTTTAATTTAATTTAAATAACTCCAACCAAGTGAAGAAATACCAATTTCTTATTACTCTAGAGAAATATTCCTGTTATTTGCAATAATATTTGCAATTTCATTTAGCTATATTATTATATTTAATCTCGCCCATTACTTACAATATTTACATTCTCATTTAGAAGTAGTATTAGTCGAAATCAATTATTAATACATGTATAAAATGAATATGAGTAGATTATTAAAAACCAACCAATAAGACAAATAGGCTGAATAACCTCCGGTCGATAGCCGATTCATCTACAGAATATAATTCTAATTTTTGTATATTATTGTACATACATATACACATTTGAATAAAGATGGTTAGTATAAATAAATAGAATGTGGAAATAATTTATTAATTATTTTCAAATCATTTTTATTTAATATATTAAAGATGGTTAGTTAGTTAAGACAAATAAAATTCAGATTAAATTGAATAATTTTAAAATTTCACCTAGTTTTGGGATGACACCATTTTCGAGAGAATTTAAAATTTAGTTTGAATTAAATTGAAAATGGACTGATAATCTTAAACTAGTTGAGACTTTAAAGTTATTCAGTTTCATCTGTGTGTTTAATTGTTTTATTCGTTGATTTTTAATAATCTATTCATATTTATTTTATACAATATGAACTACCAATGTTTAAATATTAAAACTATTAATTATATTAATACATGATTTCGCTCAATATTATAGCTAAATGAGGTTGTAAGTATTTGGCAAAATCAAGTGTTAATACTTGATACTATATTTAAATGAAGTCGTAAATATATTGTAAATAATAAAAAAAATTCTCACGTACGTGCGCATTCGTGTCGGAAAGTAAAATGTTAAGTTTAGTTACGCCACCATCGCGTTCAATTAACCTTTAAACCGCAGAAAATCTCAAATCCATTAACTTTCTTCGGCGCGCCGAGCGAAATCCCAACGCCCTTAAAAACCCAAAGAATAAAAAAAGAACACTCATTAAACCGCAATTTCACAAGCAAAACTCCGGTAATTACGTGAAACGCGAACGGACAGCGAAAAATTATTGCGAATTAAACACCCGACGAATGAATAATAACAAACAGAAACGATTTAATTATTGTGTTCATGCATCGCGTTTAATGAAATTATTACGCAATGAAATTAAGAGAATGTAAATTGTTTTGAATTGTGTTAATCGTTTGTTTAAATTAAAAATACTTTGTGTCTTTTATGGAATTATGGCAAGAGTAAACGTTTTTATAGAATATTAAAATATTAACAATATTTAGAATAAAAAAAAATGGTGATGTGTCCATAAATATACTTTCTCCGGTGAATTTGGTCAAATAAGTTTTTGATTGAAAATTTAATATGAAACAAAAAATTAAAATTCAAAAATGCCTTTTTCTTTTTTTTTGAAACTGGAAGCGTTTACGAATAATGTATTGACCGCACTTTGACATAAAAATAATTATTTAAATAATAAAAGTCTCCACAGCAAACATAAAGTAGATTTTAAAAGTAATTGTTTATTTCTAAAGGAATTTATCAGGTAAATGAAATTCTTCCGCTTATAAAATAAAAACTAAAGGTCCTAAAAAAAAGTTTTATAACAAAAAATATTTATTTTTTTCAAGATATACAACTTTTGTTTGAAAATTCTATCCGAATTAAAAAATGAAAAATCGCTAAAAGTATATAATAATAATAATAATAATACTGAAAAAATATATATAATTACAGATATCGTACAGTATTGGAAGCGTCCAAAAAGAGAAATGTTACAAAATATAAATTAATTTCCTATATGATATTATATCGTAATATATTTTTTCTAATAGAATAGTTTTCAAGCTCATTTTGAATTTATGTATAGAAATAATTTTATATTTTATTTCATTGGGCAGACTTGGGTCCTAATACACTTGGTGACTTTTGTCTTATATTAGGCAGGCAGCGCTCTACATACATATCACATACATGTCTAATGTTATCATATATAAGCGCGTGTCACTATTTCTAGTAAAAAAAACAGCAGACAAGGGTAAGGCAAAATTTTAAACTTTTTAATAAGGCTTTCAAGAATGTGTTCGTGGTATCTCAGCATTCGCTCTGATTATACGTTTTTGTGATTTCAATACAATTGGCCAATGGCACGATGTACCCCAAAATATATATATATATATATCATTCGCAATTGAGCATTTGCAAAATATACATTTACTAACTGTTTCACAGACAAAACGTTTCTTAACCATCTCATCTTGAAAGCTGTTTTATGTTCGCATTGTAGTTTCCATTCACGGAATTGATCAATTCAATTGTAGTCCCACAAATGTTTACTTCAGTTTATTTTATTGTTATATTATCAGTAATAATATTATTATCTATATTTATTTTAGACTGTTTTGTTTTAAATACAATGAAATTTTACATTTGGTCATTTAGCAGTAATTTGTTGTACAACATTTTGGTATAATTTATATTTAACTACATCACAGAGACCTGAGATATCAAATCTCCATACAATGCTTCAAATCCAACTATATTCCATTTATGCAGTTTAAATTAAATAAAAATGTACAATGAAAATCCCAAAACTTAAGACTATAAAAATTGTTCGAAATGTACACCCTCCGATTGAATGCAAGCCTCACATCGACGAATTAAAGATTCGGTCAGTCGACGGATGAGATTTGGATAATTCCTTATTTGGTTAGTTACATCTTGAATTCTTTCAAGTAACTGCTGGTGGCTAGTGATTTCAACATGGTAGTCCAGCTGCTTCATGTAAATAGAAATCCAGAGGATTGAGATCGGGGAAATGTTCATTTAACCAAGCAGCAACTTATCTTCTTCTATGTGGTGGTGCGCCGTCGTGCTGATACCACATATTCTGGATAATATTAAGTAGTACTTCATCAATAAACTCTAAAAGGTCGTGTTCTAAGAAATGTCTATACAGATCTGCATTTAAACGATGATAAATAATAAGTTATTGTTGAAAATGCCAAACGTTGACACTGAATCGTTGCTGAAATCGTCTTGATTTAATTGCATGTGGATTTTGCAACGCATATAGATGTTCATTATGATTATTATTTATGCCGTCCCTAGTAAAGCACGCTTCATCAGACCACATGACGAGCGTAATGAATCTATCATTGTGTGCTTGTTGTGGAAGGAACCAGCGACAAAATTCTAATCGTTGATGGGCATCTCCAGCATGCAATGCCTGTACATTTTGGCGATGAAACGGATAAAACATTTCTCTGTTCAATACACGCCATGCAAAATTCGGTGATACATGAACATTACTAGATACACACCGAACACTAATTGGAGGACAGGTTATCAAAGACAGCATCTATTACATTTCTTCATCTTGTACATTTACTTCAGTAAGATGAATGGCCTTCTTTGGAGCGGGGTTACCTGCTTCTCGAAGTCTACGAAATGATGCACTAAACACCGTGTGGGCAGGTTGGTGCCTATTTGGATATCTGCGTCGATATTCTCGAGCTGCTTCTATGGCGTTCCCATTTGAAAACCCGTATACAAACACAATATCTGCATATTCTTCAGTTGTGAATAAATGCATTGTTTATTTAGAACTTTTACACAAAGTACCAAATATTGTACAATTAAAATGACACTAACTAACAATATTTATTGTCATAGCAATTGTCACTTTCATTTATCAGCCTAGTTGATTTATTATGATTTTTTAAATACTTGAAACTTTTAAACAAAAACGAACCGAACCCCTGTTCATTAACAAAAAAAATATATAATTATGAGAGCTATCATCAGGTAAAGTCTGTCAGCTTATAGAACACCCTGTATAAATGGGATTGGCCCAAGAATTGACCCCTGTGATACACCAAAGTCGATGCTACGAGGAATAAAGGTTAATATGTTATTGTCACAATGCGAACAAAATGTATATTTTTTAAGTGCTGGCAAAACCACGATCGACCCACACCACCTATACCAAACATATTAAGTTTTTCGTGTAAAATGTTGCGATTCAATCATTTTATAAAATGTTACTGGCATATCTAGACAGTGGAACATTTCCTATAGGAACATTTCTAGACCTTAACCTGGCTTTCGATTGTTTTGTTTTAATTTCGACTGTTTTGACACTGTTTGACAGCCAGGTTAAGGTCTAGAAATGTTCCTATAAGAATTTATTCACTGCCTAGTTATGCCAGTAACATTTTATAAAATGATTGAATCGCAGTCATTGTCGATCTCTTTTCAAGGAATCCATGTTGTCTATTGCTGAGGATGTTATTTTTTTTTAATGTAACAACGAGCATACAAAGTTTAAAGATTTAAAAAAAAAACGCAGATACCAAGGATACTGGTCCGTAATTACTCATATGCTGTCTGTTTCCTTTTTAAGTTTTGGTACAATCATACTATATTTATGGGCTTCCAATTAATGTATTGTAATAAAAATTTCAATCCTTTGTGCTTCTTCGAAAGAAAAAATATTTTAAAAAATATACGACTTTCGGTTATACCAGAAGTCGTCAGAAACTCCCTTATTTTAAGGCTGCGATTCCCAATACGTTTCCGTTTTAAGGGATTAACAATGTTATACAGTCATAAAAAATAAGAATTAAATACAGACATTTTGAAAAAAAATATTCAAAAATTAATTTAATTTACAAAAGTACATTTAATCCATATTAAATATATCTGAGTATACGTGGAAATCTTTCCTCTTAATATCCATGTATTCGTATGTTCCGTAATCCTATAAAATTGTCAATGAGAACAAATTTAGTTCGACGCCGTCATTTTTTTATTTAGAAGAGTTCCTAGTAGTTCAGACGTTTGCCGATAGATTAAAAAATCAAAGTTGGAATATAATAAACACACCCATTTTGTAAAAACCACTGCATGCTCTGGCGCTAAAAATCGCAGCTATATTTTTTATTAGGAATTTGGATCATATATAAAATTCTATGAACAAAATTATTAAGTAACATGACCTCCAATTTTAATCGTTGTCGAGATATTTGTCATTCGGATAAAATTTTTTGCTTTTTTCTAATTCACTTAAAAATTCAAATCTCCGAACTAAATAAAATTGATGGGATGCCATGATGGTTTTAAACAGCCAAAACAGACACCCAATGGCAATTTCCTTATGGAAAAATAAGACAAAAAAACAGACTGTTCAAAATTTCATCCCACATTTAATAAACATTAAACAAATAAATCTTAGTTATTTTCAATAGAACAACCTGTACATTTTATTTATTTATTTAATTAACGGAGGCCGTTACATACAGTAACATACATACATGATAAACACACAATTTTGACATATTCTGATGCAGAATTGAATTCTACATTGATCTATACTAGAATTTCTTATATGCATCTTGTTTCGATTTGAAGATATTTTCACTTAAATGAAAGTAGTTTAAAAATGGAGGTTCCAAAATCATTTTTGCTATATATATTTCTTTTATATTTATTTTTTTTTACATTTTTCGATGCGATTAATATTTGACAATAATAAACAATATCTTTCCAAGATTTAACAAGATATCTAGAAAAACCAGAACAACTTTAAGAGTACAGTACCACTTCCGGTATCCGCATTTACAATAAAATCTAAAAAGTTCTCTTATCCTAAGATTAAAATAATATCTGAAAATGCGCTGTTTTAAAGCACTACAGTAAATGAAAAACATATTTTTTAATTCCGAAGTAGCCTAAAGTTGAAAAATTCATCTCAATATGTATCTTTAACGATATAGCACACACAAATATTTTTCAAAAATGGTTTTAATCACATAAAGTATTTCAAAACATATATTTCCGTTAAAAATTATTATTTCAATATTTAGATGAAAGCAAAATTTTCCTTTTTATCGCTAAAGTAAAAAAACAAAGGAACATACTAATATATATATTTTCAATTTGAGTCTCATTAATCACTTGGTGAAACATTTTAGTAATATTAGGACTTGTTAAGTAAGTTTCACTTGGTTTTTTTTACACGCAAAAAATATTTTTCAACTAGTTTCGGTACTTTTCCATTATCAAGAATGAATGTACAAAATGTTTATAGTTATTTATATAATACGATTGTCGGTATTTCCAGTAATAAGTGCGTTAACTATCGGGGAGTCCCACAGGTCCTCTATGAGAAATATCATATGAACAGTTCAAGATACAAAAGGAAAAAAATACATAAACTCCGCAGTGAAAAGTGTATTAGTAAGAAAATAAATTGTGCTCCTGTGCTAGACAACATCAGTGGTAAGCAGAATAATATTCATTTTTTTCCTAGAATCGTTAATTTAACAAGTACAATTTTTGATAAATCAGAGTCCAATTTACTAGAAAAGAGTTTACAATATTCTCCTCAATTTTCACCTAATTCAAGTATTGAAACTTTAGGAATAGATTCCGAAATTATTTGTAACAGATTAACAGACACAAAAATGAAATCTATAGCCAAATCTAATGTTGCAAAATTGATCACAAAATACAAAAAGTCACACTTCAAAATTTATCTGAATCGTTAGACAGAAAAACCATAATAAAAGATAAAATAAAAAATAACAATATAATTCTGTGCAAAGCGGACAAAGGGAACAAAATCATAATATTATAAATTTGATTTTGTAGTTTTCATTATTTATTTTGAATTGTTATAGTATCGGCTCGAAGAGTTGTGAAATAAATAACTAACTTGATATTTACATTAGACTTCTTAATCATGTCTGGTTTTATTTAAAAGAATTGCAGCATTTATATACAAAAAGATTAATTAGACAAATATTTAAAAGTGTGAATAGGACGTCACTCTTCCGAAATCATCAATGTGAAAGTTCACTGCAGTTTTCTTTTTGTATGGAATGTTAAAGGTATTACCTTTCAAATATGTATGTGATACAATTGATTACATTAAAAATATACATACACATGAATATAAAAATATATATTTAATAAACCTAAATGTCACGTACAACCATGGTACATTACAGTATATATATGTAATAAATAAAGATTATATATATATATATATATATATATATATAATATTATATATTAATTCAATTTAACTACCTTGAAACTATGTCAAAAACAAATTAGTTTGATAAAAAGTACACACGCACCCGAAACAGGTCATTTTATAAATATCACAGCCACTCGAAATCCTCTCAACTTTGTATACATATATATTTATTTTTTCTCAACGAGGAGTGCCGATGTGCTTATTTATTTGCAAACACTCGGTTGATTAGCGTGTATTCAATTATCAGCGATCGGTAATCTGCTCAGGTGGTGTTTATAAGCAAACACCTATGCGTTGCAGGTGTGAGAAGGGCCATAGGTCACTGTCGGTGCGAGAGAACTCGAAAGTTCGGTGCGAACGCTCGGCTCCGGTGCATTCCACTCACTTTTATTATCTCCGGGATTATTAATCGGAGAAAAATTGTGTTGATCTATTACATGTAGGTGTTGTTTATTAATGACGGTTATCTCTAATTGTTAGAATGTTGCAATTTATTAGGAATCGATTACTTGTTTTAAGATTGTGATTAAATAAATAAAAAAAACTGCTGGATTAGTTGCAGATATCAGAAAATATACTGATTGTATCTATTATAGTATAATTGGGAATAACAGAGAACTGTGGAAATGTAGAGAATATCGTTGGTATAAAATGTGGACCAATTCATATTTGTTTTCAATAAATTAGTAAAATATCCAGACAATATTTCATTTAGCAATTTAATAACAAATTTAAGACCAAAATTGGAATAATATTCACTTTCTATTATTTCATGTTATGTATTGTTTTTAATTTTTTATGTTTGTATCTATTCACCTTTAATGAAACGTTCAGTCACCATTCATATAGCGTATGGATAACTAGTGATGGCCATTTCGTTTTTTCGAACCTCATCAGACTAGTGTGTCGATGCCACTTGAAATTAGGCAAAAGGTGGCGCTTGCGTCGTCTTCAATTAATTATGATTGTATCTATTATTCCCATATTTGCTTATACTAAATTGCATTTTTATGTATATTGTTAATTTGTAAATGAAGTTTCTTTATCTGTATTATATAATATTATCAGTAACTGGTTAATTGTTAACTGTTGGATAATAAATATTATAATTATTAAATAAATTTAACATGTTTACATTGCATTACTCAACTGTTATATATAGGGATGGACAACAAAGGTATATTACAGTTGAGTAATGCAATGTAAACATGTTAAATTTATTTAATAATTATAAAATATTTTCAGAAAATATTTCGGAAACAATAAATTTTAGGCAGAAATTACCCAAACAAAAATAATCATATAGAAGGGAAGCATAATAATGTAACATTGGCTTTGTCCTAGATGGCGCTGTTGTCGCTAAATCAAGGTTAACTCAATTTTATTAAAAAAAATCCTTATTTTTTATTACAGAATCAAATTCCTCGTTAAAAAATAAGAATATACATACGATGTGACTGGTTTGAAAAAAAACGCATGATATCACCGGAGCTTTGTAAAAACATCAAAAAAGAAAAAAATAAAGATTTTGCACAATGGCGCACTTTTATAAATATTTAATTAAATTAAATTGTTATTCCTTTTAAATTATATTTATATCTATGAATTGTTGAAATTTTCAATGTGCAACATTGAGGTATAATTCAAATTTAATTAAATATAAAGTGCAGGCAGAAAGACCTCCGGTCGATAGCTCATGACAGACTACTAACCTATCAATTTGTATTGTAAATATAAATATTTGTAAAGAATTGTAATTCTTCTGTCTGAATAAAGATGTTTGTATATATAAAGTGGAAAAGAAAACATCTCTGATGGGACTAGGTTTTAATTTGAGTTATGTGAAATTGTTTTAATACAATAAAGTAAACAAATTCAGTCCTTATTTCACTATTCATTGGTTGACACTGTAATAATTGTTTCCCTACACATATATATTTTTCTTCAGGAACGGTTCATCTAAATGATTAACTTTGTACGTTTTTAAGAAAAATTCGAATCGAACGCTATTAAATAATTAATATAATTAATTAATTTAAACTATACAAAGTACAGCTGTATTTTTCATGTATGGGATAAGCAATATCTGCGTCGCAGTTTTCATAGCTTATCTGATTGAATTTTTGAAAATCTTCGCTGTTTATCAATAGTTTTTAAAGGCCGTGTCTTTCCTTTGCGAAATATAGCCGAGTTAAAACCGCATCCAATTAATTCATGAAATCCTTCTAATGATTTTCAAAATAAATCGACACTTCGATAATCCGTTGCTTGTTCGAAACTTCAGTTTGAATTCAAATTTTATTATATATTATAGTTTAGGAATACTTACCTGATTATTTACAAATATGTAAATTATTGTATAATGTAATCAATTATAATGGAGAATTCCGTAAAATAAAGTTAAAGTTATTGTAATCATGTACGTTCGTCATATTAGCTAACATTATGATTAATATATCCGCTTCTGAGCACTTTAGTGTAATATTAGATGTTGTTTTATATTGGTATATGTACATTTCAAGTACTTGATATTGTGAATTCACTATTGATAATGAGTACTTAGTACTTGAAATGTACAAATAGTATATAAAAACAAAAAGTGAAGTAAGGACTGATTTTTTTTAATTTATTGTATCTCTGATGGGATTTGAACCCACGTCCCCCGATTGGCGGTCGAGTGCGCTACGACCCGTATCTAAATTATACCTCACTGTTGTACATTAAAAGTTTCTACAATTTTATAAATAATTTTAAGCATAAGATAAATTCATTCAACAATGTAGATAGTAACAGTGATCAATTATATAATATTGCAACAGGACGAGCAGCATCGCAACAAGTAATATATCTAATGCGAAATTATGTTTTAACCGTATTATTGAAATAATGCACCGGTATTAAAATTTATAACTGTAATTATATTTTTGTTAATTAGGCAATAGTTATTATTTTGTGTATATTTAAATAGCATACAACTAGAGATAGGAAATTTTGTAAAATAAATTTCTGTGGTTGTATTACAAATAAATAAATAAATAAATTTTTAATTAACGTTGAGAAAAAAGATCATCGGCTAAGAGAATAGTTCATTTCCGAGAGCGCTGAGTCAGAAAGCAGATTTTAATCAACGATTAAACAGAACAAAATATTAAATTTTGCTGCTTCTACTGAAACAAAGTTAATAACAAAATTCAAGAATTGAAATACTTTTGAATTCAACAATAAATTTTACAAACAAACTTTCGATACAGCAATGGGCAATCCATTATCACCATTTTTAGCAAATATTTTCATGAACCATTTAGAAAATGTTGCCAAATCCAAAATTTCTAATTTTTCAAATTTATGCTTTAGATATGTAGACGATATTTTTGCTATTATTAAAAAAAACGTTAATATCCAATTTTTTCTTAGTGAATTAAACAAATTATTCCGATTATCAATTTCACACACTAAACTGAAACTAACGGCTGTCTTCACTTTTTTAATTATTAGAAACAATAAGAAATTAAATTTTAACATTTATAGAAAATCAACACATACCTTTAATTACATTCAAGCTCTTTTTGTAATATAAAACACCAATTTTCAATTTTTAACAACATGATTTTTCGAACAATAAATTTACCAATTACAGATCAAAATAGAAATGAAGAATTTAAATTAATTTTAGATGTTGCAAATTTTTTAAATTATGATGTTTTCATAATTAAAAAATTAATTAACTCACAAAAAAGGAAATATTTAATTAATTATACCACAAAATTATAAAAAATCAATGTGATAAATACAAATAAAAAATAGTTAAAATTATTCATGAACCTAAGTTAAATTATATATTAATTTAATTATTTAAAAAAATTAACCTAACACCAACATTTTACTATAAAACTAAAACAATTTTTTTATTAGGAAATACATTTAACAAAATTAACGATTTAGAAAAAAGTGGCATTTATTCAGCACAATGCAGTAACTGTGATAAATTATACATTGGACGAACAAAAGAAATTTAAAAACAAGATACGAAAAACACATACATTATTCAAAAATAAACAACAGAGAAAAATCCGCAATTGCTAACCACATAATAACATTTGGACATACATTTTCTTTAAACAATTTAAAAAATGTCAAATTCTTCAATACTAAATATGTTAGAAGCAATTGAAATGTACAAAAATTCTAGTAAACTTTTGAATTATGACTTAACTCCGTTAAATAACAATTTATTAAAATTAATTGATTTAATTCAATAAATTACCTTTATCTGATTGTTTAATAACACATCACATTTGTATATTCAATTTTGTTTACATGTTTATTTATTTATTTGTCAATTTTACATAAAAGCTATTGATAAAGAGCACGTTGTGCTTGAAATGTACATATAGTAATAAAAATAAAAAACGTTAAGAAAGGAATAAAATATTATTATATTATATATTACAGCGGTTAAATAAAGTTAATATATATATATATACATACAAACATCTTTATTCCCAAAGAATACATACATATTTAATTCAATATAAAATATATGAAACAATTTAAAACAAATATATATTCTTAAGAGAAACGGCTATCGACCAGAGGTCTTTCGGCCTGAATAAAGTTAATTATGATTGAAAATGTTGTTTTTGTTAAATTTTAATAATTCAGAAAATTACAAGACTTTATAGTTTGAATCTTAAAATGTATTCCTTTCATGATGAATGTATTCTACAATTTTCTTTTATAACAAAAACTAGTGAATTAGCAATACAACTTAATAGAGTTTACTTCCTGACACTTAAGTTCAACCAGTCTATGGCTTTAATTAATAGGTCGATAGCCCATGACAGACAAACCTTTATTTTAATATATATACTCAATGTTTGTAAAAATGTAAATGTCTGAATAAAGATATTTGTATTTATAGCAATACAATTAAAATTAGTTCATATTTTTACACCTCCCACCAAAAAATCGTATTTCGCATTGTCTGTTTAACATTCTTTATTGAATCCCTAACCCATTTAGTGTTTACTGTATTCGAGCAGTGGGGTCGATTGATAAATCAATTGTGCATCCGCCCCGGCACTTCTTTGTGGCGATTTCAAAAACGACCGAATGAATTGAATGGCTGTCACAATAAGGCCCTTTGTCGGAACACCTTAAAATGCTAAATTCTTGGAATCGACAGGTAACGACAGCGGGAATGCTTCAGAGGGCATCCCACGTATGGTCATGTTGTGATTTGTTAGCTGTCATTGTTATGCAACAGAAAGGAGGTTTGTAAATAATAATAGCATAATAATAAACATCTAAATTATTTTAAATAAAATGCTCATTTTAATAAAATGTTAATAGAATATAAGATTTGTTCATTGATTCTGTAGTGATCACAGAACAAATCTCATAGTACATTTGCGTTTTATTAAAAACAACATTTTACTACTACTTTATTGAAAAAATAACTACAATATATAAACTTAATATATATTTTTTTATAAAACCAATAAAAATGTTTCACAAAGGCTAAGGACCATAAGTCTTTCTACCCGGGTTTGATGTGGAACTGCCTTTGTTCCGATGAAAAGATGGGAATCAGCATATTATTTAAAACAATTAAATAAAAATTATTTGAAAATAATTAATAAATTATATCCACATTTAGACCTGTGACATTTTGACTTATGTTACGTAAGTACTATAAACAAATGCACATTAAAACAACTACTTCCCGGGCAAACACCCCGCCGGACATTGAATTGCGTAATGTACACCTGCTGTTGCATATCAATAAAATATTACATCATGCAACACATTTTTGATCCGAGAAAAATTCAATGTAAAAAAATAACGTTACTTATTATAAGGGCATCTACAGACACATGTTTCGGGATCTATCCCTCGTCAGTACAGCTCTGCCTTACATATTTTAAATGTCCGTGCATTTGTTTAATGTACTTACGTAACGTAAGTCAAAATATCACAGAGCTAAATATGGAAATAATTAATTAAATATTTTCAAATCATTTTTATTTAATTTCATAAAAAGAACAAGTTCGCCTTCCTTTAGTGGACGAAACAATGATTCTCGGTCGTCTACCTAGTAGACCCAAATCGTAGACGATGCCACTTGAAATTGGACAAAAGGTGGCGCTTGCATCGTCTTTAATTTATTATGATTTATTTATTTTATTGAAAGACCAAGTGAATTAATACTCTTTTCTGTTTATTTAAAACAATTACATGGCATTAATTTTGAAATTATCTTATTTTGATTTATGGTTGCTAATAAAAATATCGTATTTATGTAGTTTGTGCATTCCGTGAATAGTTTCCAAACAAGATAAGTCTTCCACGCTTACAAAATTGCAAAATGTTCATCGCCTTAAATCGCGTTTTAAATGGAGATTGGAAAGTAACGAGCCAATAAACATTTTGGCAACCGACGCGAATTAGCATACATTACAGGCACGTAAACGGAGCCGAATGTCCTTATAGAACCACCGCGTCCTATACAAGAACTTTTCAAGAAAAAAGAACAGAAAGCAAAGAAAAACCCATTCCGGCTTAATTTAAATGCAAATGCGGGTCCGGAGCGCGCCGTCTCGAGCCGGTTCGTTAAATAAATCAGATTTATTTGCGCTATTTGTTAAACGGCGGCTTCTAATGTTATTATCAAACTGGGCATTCGTGATGCGGATGAATGCGCTATTAGCGTTATTAGCAACGGGACACCTGACTGAATGATGGGCTACCAGTCTTTAAATGCGCGGGCTTGTTGTTTATCGTAGTTGTTAAGCCGGGACCGGGCGAAATATTGCCGAGTTGTCAAACATTTCTCCGTATTTATTTAATTTGTGGGTTTTTGAATTACAATTGAGTTACTGTTTCTTGGGAATTGAATGGGAGTAACGGGAATTGTATTAAATTAAAGAGATTTTGTTTATTTCGATTAATTCGAATTCCTGTTTTCTAATTAATTATTCGATTTTACTATATTTTAAATTAAAAATTATATGCAGTTGATTTGTTTCATGAAGTATGTATGTTGTTGTTTATACTTGTTCCGGGAGAAAGAAAAAGACATATGTTTGTACTAGGGATCAGCAACAGACAGACTGTTTATTAGCATATATAATAGATGGCGCTCTACCAATATATGTTTTCAATAAAAAATCATCAAAATGATTACTGTCGATTTTTTTTTAATTAAATCAGGAAATAGCAATAAAAATCTTCTTTATCGCATAAAATTAAAAAAAACTAAAAAACTGTTGAGGGGGTATTTTGTATATACTGAAAAATTGGGATTTGCTTAAGGTTGCGGTTTAGTAGAAAGAGATAGCTATATAGTAAAATGGAAATAATCGTTTGAAAAAAAGAGCCATTCTTCTGGATTTAATAATATGAATATGCATTTACATTTTTTATGTACCAAGTATAAAGTATCAGTCTAAATAAAAAATAAATCGTTAATTTTCGTATATTACGTCAATTTACTAGTTCAAGTTAGAAAAGAAAATTGCAAGATATAATGAAATAAATACGTCATGTCTGCTATGTTATTTGAATGCAGAATTTAGTGAGATCCTTTAAATTTTCATTGCACAAGTTTTATTAGCAAAAATATAATTTGAAATTTGCTATAAATTTGATCAATTTTCATTGTTTTTCATAATTGTTTTTCACACAGACTAAACATTAATATAATTTTTAATTCATCCGATGAAATTCCTGCTTATTTTAAGATTACTTTAATGTATAATACAATATTATTCACTGATCACAACTGCAATCTAACTCGAATTAGTGATTCCCAATATTTATATAGCTATCTCTTTCGTCTAAACGGCACTCTTAATATTGTCAGGCAGTCTCATAAAGATACTCCGAGAATAATATTTTTTATGATTTTTTTTATTGAAAACATACAGAAAATTGCAATAAAAATCGTCTTTTTTTGTATGTAATTCAAAATAACTTAAAATCTCTAGAGTTTTTCTTTATAAAACTGCGTGAGAAGATTAAACAAACCCTTAATTTTTTTAAATATACAAATGGTGTATAATATGTAAAAAGGAAAAAAAAAATAATCAGCATGGTTCATTAGACCACTGTTAATCTCTGCTTCCATCATTTCCACACAACTAGAAGATTTTAATAATTAACATTCAGTCCCTCGATCCCTAATCCTTTCTTTAAGAAATTCTGCTTCTAACAACAAAACACTCTTCGAAAATATAAAAATATATTCAACTGCACAACAACTGAATAGCCAGATTAATACTCGGAGCTAGGCTGAAAGACCTAGGTCGATAGCCGATTCATCATCATCTACAGAATATAATTCTAATTTTTGAATATTATTGTACATACATATACACATTAGAATAAAGATGGTTAGTTAGTTACTCGGAGCTATCTCTGTGGGAAATGTTAAGTTTAACGTGCACGTTAAACTTAGCCTAACTACGGAATAGTGTAGCGATGAATTTAATGGTGCGTTGCTTAAAACAGCCAAAAATCAAGTCCACCAAGATAAAAACATTGTGAACGCATCTTATAATGGTTTCATCAAATAGCAAGGATTCTCATGTGAAAACGGTGATTTTCGGAAATTATTTTTATGATGCAAAAATATTCAAAGAAAATATAATGCATGTCTTAACCCTTAATTTTAAGCCATGCCAGGGCTATAATAGCGGTGGTTGAATTGCTTCCTTAAGCACAACCAGTCTAGAGTTTTCAGAGGTCTCGCTTTGCTTTCAATCCTGACAAACAGTGTAAGACTTTAATAGAGCTCGCTTCGCTCGCAATCCTGACACTTAAGCTCGGCCAGTCTAAGGCTTTAATACTTAAGCTAAGCAAATCCAAAGCTTTAATAAAGCGCACTTAATAGATTAATAGATCTAGCTTCGCAAACCTTACACTTAAGCTCAACCTATGTAGGGCTTATTTAGAGCTCAGTTTACTCTCAATACTGATAATTAAGAGCTCAACCAGTCTAGAGCTTTAATAGAGCTTGTTTTGCTCGCAAAGTCGAGAGCTTTAATAGGAGCTATATTAAAGCTCTCAACTGGCTGCTTCGCTCGCGATACTGGCACTTAAGCTCAGTGAGTCCAGGGCTTTATTAGAGCTCGCATCGCTTGCAATCCTGACCCTTATGCTCAGACAGTCGGGGCACTAATAGTGTCGCTTCGCTCGTAATCCTGACACCAGTTTAGAGATTTAAAAGAGCTTGCTTTGTTCTCAATCCTGTTACTTAAGCTCAGGCACTCTAGGGTTTTAATAGAGCTAGCTTTACTTGCAAACCTTACACTTAAGCTCAGCCTGTGTAGGGCTTTAATTGAGCTCTCAATCCTGCAATCCTGACAATTATGAGCTCAAACAGTCTAGAGCTTTAATAGAGCTTGCTTTGCTCGCAAAGAGGAGAGCTATAATAGGAGCTCTATTAAAGCTCTCGACTGACTGCTTCGCTCGCGATACTGACACTTAAGCTCAGTCAGTCCAGGGCTAACGCTTGCAGTCCTGACCCTTATGCTCAGACAGTCTAGGGCATTAATAGTGCTCGATTCGCTCGTAATCCTGACACCAGTTTAGAGCTTTAAAAGAGCTTGTTTTGTTCGCAATCTTGACAATTAAGTTCAGCCACTCTAGGGTTTTAATAGAGCTAGCCTTGCTTGCAAACCTTACACTTAAGCTCAGCCTGTGTAGGGCTTTTTTAGGGCTCACTTTACTCTCAATACTGACAATTAAGAGCTCAACCAGTCTAGAGCTTTAATAGATCTTGCTTTGCCCGCAAAGTCAAGAGCTTTAACAGGAGTTCTATTAAAGCTGTCGACTGGCTGCTTCGCTCGCGATACTGACACTTAAGCTCAGTCAGTCCAGGGCTTTAATAGAGCTCGCTTCGCTCGCAATCCTGACCCTTATGCTCAGACCGTCAGGGCACTAATAGTGCTCGCTTCGCTCGTAATCCTGACACCAGTTTAGAGCTTTAAAAGAGCATGCTTTGTTCTCAATCCTGACACTTAAGCTCAGGCACTCTAAGGTTTTAATAGAGCTAGATTTGTTTGCAAACCTTACACTTAAGCTCAACCTGTGTAGGGCTTTTTTAGAGCTCACTTTACTCTCAATACTGACAATTAAGAGCTCAACCAGTCTAGAGCTTTAATAGAGCTTGCTTTGCTCGCAAAGTCAAGAGCTTTAATAGGAGCCTATTAAAGCTCTCGACTGGATGCTTCGCTCGCGATACTGAAATGTAAGCTCAGTCAGTCCAGGGCTTTAATTGAGCTCGCTTCGCTTGTAATCCTGATCCTTATGCTCAGACATTCTAGGGCATTAATAGTGCTCGCTTCGCTCGTAATCCAGACACCAGTTTAGAGCTTTAAAAGAGCATGCTTTGTTCTCAATCCTGACACTTAAGCTCAGCCACTCTAGGGTTTTAATAGAGCTAGCTTTGCTCACAAACCTTACACTTCAGCTCAACCTGTGTAGGGCTTGTTTAGAGCTCACTTCGCTCTCAATCCTGACAATTAAGAGCTCAACCAGTTTAGAGCTTTAATTGAACTTGCTTTGCTCGCAAAGTCGAGAGCTTTAATAAGAGCTCTATTAAAGCTCTCGACTGGCTGCTTCGCTCGCGATACCGACACTTAAGCTCAGTCAGTCCAGGGCTTTAATAGAGCTCGCTTCGCTTGCAATCCTGACCCTTATGCTCAGACAGTCTAGGACATTAATAGTACTCGCTTCGCTCGTAATCCTGACACCAGTTTAGAGCTTTAAAAGAGCTTGTTTTGTTCGCAATCCTGACACTTAAGCTCAGCCAATCTAAGTCAGCTTAAGTCCAGAAGTTTGATGGAGCTTGCTTTGCTGGTAATCTTGACAGTTACGCTTAGCCACTCGAGAGTTTCAATAGAACTCGTTTCGCTCGCAATCCTAACAAGAAAATAAAAAATAACCGTATTTATATAAATATGTAATTTATATTATTATTTTGGAGTTGACGCCTGAAAAAAATGGGTCAACTTTGTATCAACGTATCCAAAATGGCGGTTTTAATCTCCACCGGACACTTGTACGCAGTGTTTAATTCCGCGCGGGGCGTTCCTTCCCACAAATTGAATTTCCTGTCTCGAACACAAAAATTGAAGTGATCTGTTCATCGGTTTTAGCGCTAGAAAAAAATATCAATAAAAATAAAAAAGTAAAATTGTCCTTAAAAATTCCTAGGCATTGTTTGACTCAATCGGCAGTAACTTGT
Organism: Philonthus spinipes; assembly: GCA_963082785.1. Classification (NCBI taxonomy): domain Eukaryota; kingdom Metazoa; phylum Arthropoda; class Insecta; order Coleoptera; family Staphylinidae; genus Philonthus; species Philonthus spinipes. Next base: position 9,093,915 of record OY720314.1, read on the forward strand.
ATTGACTTATATAACTTATATATTGACTTTCAGCAGACTCTTGTATTCAAATGAGACTTCAAATATACAGGGTGTCTCGACCACCCGTACCAGCCTTTTATTTCGACAACGCTTGGTCGAATGTGACTGGGACAACAAGAATTATTACCAAAGTAAACTCAAGGAATCCACTGATGAATTTATTTTCTACCAGAATAATCCGGAAGTGCACGGAACCGGAAGTAACTTTAAAATTTAATAAGGCAACATAGGTCGAGTATGGTATTAGTAGATATATCCTTTTAATAGAAACAACTTTTATTCAAATGTTTTTTTTTTAACATATATATATAGAACATATTTATTCAGACAATTACAATTACTTTTATATTATACATTTATATTTAATTACTTATTTTTGTTAGTCTGTCTGGGCAATCGACCAACGGTCTTTCTGTCCGTCTTTTTAAGATTTTGCATATATACGATAATTAAAAAATTCCAATTGTTGTAAAGTATTTTATTCAGCAATTCAAATAAGAGTGTGAAAGTAAAGAAAATGATAATTAAAACAAATATTCAATTTTAATGAAACGTTCAGTCACCATTCATCTAGCGTATGGATAACTAGTGATGGCCATTTCGGTTTTTCGAACCTCATCAGACTAGTGTGTTCCATGTGCAATGCCTTGATGAAGGCGACTGAACTGAAATTGTATTGGAGTTATATACCCGATATTAATCATAATTAATTTAAGATGACGCAAGCGCCATCTTTTGCCTAATTTCAAATGGCATCGTCAACGATTTGGGTCTACAAGGTAGACGACCGAGAATCATTGTTTCGTCCACTAAAGGAAGGCTGATGAGGTTCGAAAAACCGAAATGGCCATCACTAGTTATCCATACGCTAGATGAATGGTGACTGAACGTTTCATTAAATGTGAATTTCGTTTTCCTTGTTTGCTTAAACAGGACAAGTTCGCCTTCCTTTAGTGGACGAAACAATGATTCTCGGTCGTCTACCTTGTAGACCCAAATCGTTGACGATGCCACTTGAAATTAGGCAAAAGATGGCGCTTGCGTCGTCTTAAATTAATTATGATAAATATTCAATTATTTACGGTATGTTCAAATTGCTTTCCTTCTTGATCAATGCGTCTTTGTGGCGGATTTCGAACGTTGTTGACAGCCCATAGTATCTCATCTTCACTGAGTGAAGCTTTAAATGAACGGCAGACATTCCATATCCTCTCCTTCATATTATCCGTCGTGGTTGGAAGCTCTTCGTAGACTATTTCTTTGATACGTCCCCACATAAGTCAAGAGGCATTATGTCAGGACAATGGAAATTGTCTTAGCCTTTCAATCCATCTACCAGGGAAACGCGATCAACGGTTTGACAAGAAACTCTTGAGTATTAAGCTAGACAACCATCTTGTTGCATATCCATATACTCTCCTTCATATTATCCGTCGTGGTTGGAAGCTCTTCATAGACTAGGTCTTTGATACGTCCCCACAAGAAGTCAAGAGGCGAACGAGGTGACCATGGAAATGGTCCTAGCCTTCGAAACCATCGACTACGGAAAAGGCGATCAACGATTTGACGAGAAACTCTTGCGTATTAAGCTGGACAACCATCTTGTTGCAAATATATTTTTAAACGTGTCGCATATGGAACGTCATCTAGAAGGTCAATAATATTATTTTCTAAAAACATCCGTTTAATGAACCATAGAAAAAATGCGTAACAATAAATTGGTTTCGAAAATACCACACCAAACATTAAGGCTCCACACGTGTTGACAATCAACTTCTCATAACCATTGAGGGTTTTCATTACTCCAGTAGTGAGCATTATATAAATTAACAACTCCGTTGTTTCAATGTTTAGGAGACTGTCTTTCTCCTTCCGAGTTTAACTATAGAATTATAATTTCAATCACAAAATTTTATCGACAAATGAAATTTTGTGATTGAAATTATAATTCTCAGGGATATGTAACAGGTACGTCGACGTTCCTTGATTTACGTGTTCATTTTATGTTAAAGTTTGTCAGATATTTTATACATTACGTTTTTTACAATTTTAATGTTATACTTACACTTCATTTATTATTGTAGTGTTAAACTCGGAAGGAGAAAGACAGTCTCCTAAATCTTGGTTATTGTCAATAAATTGATTACATGAATTAAAAAAGCCTATTCACTGGTCGACGTCCCTGTTACAAATCCCTGAGTGTTTCGACGAAGTACGACCGTTACTTCCACCTGAGTTAGAAATTATAATTTTTATGAGACAACCATTCACAAAAATTGAACCTAACTTGAAAATTCGCTTTTTAAGTTTTTGGTGTAGAAAGATATAGTATCGATGGTATGGATTTGTTCCTTTTTAAAACTTTCCAATTAGTGGAGCGACTTATTCCATCATCGATTTCAATTCTTCTAGTCAAGATGTTTGGGTCCAGAGCAATTGCTGCAAAAATATCTGGTGCTTTTTCATATTGTACACGTTTTCTGATACTTCGACCTTTGTTGTGGCTGGGCTGTAGCTTACCAGTTGTCTCCACTCGTTCTGTAAGGCGCCGAAAAACATTAACTTTAACTTGTCATTATCAAACTCTTAGTTTGATAATGACAAGTTAAAGTTGTCGAAACTATAGTCACATTAAAAAAACTCAGTTATACAAACAAAGTTTAAGTGTTTTTATTTATGTTAATAACGATGTATAACGAAGTAGAAGCCTCCACAGTTAACAATTTTTTGATAGATTTGCTCGTTGAGGGTATCGCTCAGTATAAATTCACTCAGCAGCACGATTGTTTTGGCTGCATTCACCTAATATCATCAGCATATCAAAACCTTCGAGATTTGTAAAAACCATGTTGACAAATTCAATACTTTGATAATAATAATTTATTTTACTTCAAATATTCACGAACGTCAATTATTTTGACATAGCAAAAAAGCATAGCCTACTTAAGGAAATTGAGTGTTGAATGGATAACTAATTTTAAATTTAGTTTTTTTCGTTTATTTTTGTAAATATGCAAGATATTAAAAAAACATGTTAATAAAAGTTGTTTCTTTTAAAAAGACCTATAAATTAATAATATACTCGACCAATGTTGCCATTTGAAATTTTAAAGTTACTTTCGGTTCCGTGAACTTCCGGATTATTCCGGTAAAAAATAAATTCATCAGTGGATTCCTTCGGTTCACTTTGAAATATTTTTTGTCCCAGTCGCATTCGACTAAGCGTTGTCAAAATAAAAGGCTGATATGGGTGGTCTGAGACACCCTGTATGTAATAAAAAGTCGATCTTTGATTCAGAACCTCTCCTCTAGATCAAAGATCGATCTTTGATTCAGAACCTCTCCTCTAGATCAAAGATCGATTTTTTATTACATACAGGGTGTCTCAGACCATTTTTAAATAAAAAGGCCTATATAATGAAAATTTCAAGAATTGCACACGATTCTAAATTTAAATAACTTCATATTCACTACTTATCAATTTCATTACCTATTAAAATTTTCTTTTCTAACACGAACTATTGAATTCGCACAAAATTCAATAATTTTCTTTTTTTATTTTAATTAATTTTCTTCTACTTTATAGATAAAACAATTCAAATTCAAGTGGACGGTTTGAAATTTGGTTTGGCTGCATTCGAGCGCATCCTAATTTCAGTAAACAAATGTAAGTACATATTCATAAAATTAAATCCAAGAAACTTACTCCTTTTCTCCATCCACTAAACCGCATAATTGAAATATTTCAATCAATTATTTCTTTTTTTACTGTATATCTGTCTCTTTCCACTAAACCGCAACATTAAAATATTTCCATTATCGCGTGTTTTGTCGTCCGGTTCGGGATGTTTAAACATAAAAATACACAAAACTAGTAGCGCCGGTCTTAATTGGAAGGCATTGTGTGCAATAATTTATCAAGACAAGAGAACGCCTAAGAATACCGGAGGGATTTAACAGCACCTGTTTCCGCCGCTCGTTTTGGAAAACAAACTATTTGTGAATAATACGAATGGATTGTTGTACATAAAATATTCAAGCGAGGAATTTCAAATATTTGCATTTTTGTCAGTAAATAAATGTTAAACATACAAAGTTAAAAAATGTGTTTATTAATTGAATAATGATAATAATTAACAAAGTAGAAGCCTTAATAATTTATAAATTTCTATTTCAGATAAATTTTAAATGCGTATACTAATTATAGTTGTAAGTATCAAACATGTCTATTGATTATTCAATGTCAAAGAATTTATAACGTTACTTAAATCATAAATCATAAGTTTTTAATTTTAATAACTTAAAGATGACGCAAGCGCCACCTTTTGCATAATTTCAAGTGGCATCGTCAACGATTTGGGTCTACAAAGTAGACGACCGAGAATCATTGTTTCGTCCACTAAAGAAAGGCGAACTTGTCCTGTTTATGAAAACAAGGAAAACGAAATTCACATTTAAGGTTGCGGTTTAGTGGAAAGAGATAGCTATATAGTAAAATGGAAATAATCGTTTGAAAATAGAGCTATTCTTTTGGATTTCATAATATGAATGTGTATTTACATTTTTTATCTACCAAGTATAAAGTATCAGTCTAAATAAAAAATAAATCGTTAATTTTCGTGTATTACGCCAAGTTACTAGTTGAAGGTAGAAAAGAACATTGCAAGATATAATAAAATTAATATGTCATGTCTGCTAAGTTATTTGAATGTAGAATTTAGTGATATCCTTTAAATTTTCATTGCACAAGTTTTTATTAGCAAAAATTTAATTTAAAATTTGCTATAAATTTGATCAATATTCATTGTTTTTCACGAATATTTTTCACAGAAACTAAACATTAAAATAATTTTTAATTTATCTGATGAAATTCCTGCTTATTTTAAGATTATTTTAATGTATAATACAATATTGTTCATTGATCACAGCAACAATCTAACTCAAATTAGTGATTGCCCATATTTGTATAGCTATCTCTTTCTTCTAAACCGCACCCTTAATGAAATGTTCGGCCAGCATTCATCTAGCGTATGGATAACATCTATTGAATCAACTGCTTCTCAGGTAAATACCCCGCCACACATTGAAGTATACAATGAACATTTGCTGTTTCATATCAAATAAATTATAATTTTTATTTGAGAATACTTAATGCAACAAAAAGAAACGTTACGTAAAAATTACTCTTTTCTATTATTATAAAATTACATTTTGGTAATGAATAATTTGTGAAAATTCATAGATTTTTTTTGTCGATTATTAAATCTTTTACTTCCTTATATATTTTGAGTTTATTAAATAAATCACTTTTTAACCATTTGACATTGACTGGGCAGTTACAGACTAATAACCTAATTAATAGAAACAAGTATTCAATGTCTGGCGGGGTATTTGAGTGAGAAGTAGTTGTTTTAATGTGTATTTGTCTACAATTCTTGCGTAAAGTAAGTCAAATTGTAACAGAGATAAATGTAGAAATAATTTATTTATTATTTTCAAAAATTTCAATTACTAATATTTTGTAAATAAATATTATACGAGTAAATTTTAATGTTTAGTTAATAAAGATATCGTCTCTCTCACTTTTTATATTTATTCGTATGCCTTATGAATTTATTTTTAGTTATGTATATGGTTTGAGTTACGTGAAGAGATGAATATAATTAAATAATTAAAACACTAACACTTTCTTCACTAAAAAGAAGAAGAAAGTGTTAGTGTTTTAATTATTTAATTACTATAGTTTCGCTGTCTAGAGTATAACTTTCAAACAGAATATTTGGAAATAAAAAGTCCATAATTTCCACGTGGTACAAGAAATTAATTTTGATAAAAGTTGTATGGTAGGAATTTACGAAATTAATTAATCATCAAAAACACATATATGGTAAAGTACTGCCATGGACGCATCATTACTTTTTTTAAATATAAATAGTTAGGTATTCCATTTAAAGAGATATCACATTTCTTTAGGTAATAATTTAATTCAGCACTTAATGGCAATGCGTGTGCATTCAATTAATAATGTCACTTCCATGGAAAAACGCCCGAGACTAATTATCCTGCCCAGTTTGTAAAGCAGTCTCGGGGAGAAGAAAAGGAAACAAAACAAAAAAAAAACAAACAGAAGAAGCTAAAGAAAGAAAGAACTGGGGGGAAACCTAAAAAAAGCAGGCTCATAAATTGAAACATGTAGCCTGCACGTTAATGGAAAGAAGTCGAGAATAGTTGACCAGTGTTGACGTCAAGTGACCACATGTGCGCGATTGTTAAGATGTTGACCAGCTGCTGCGGCAATTACTATTTCGAGGTGTCCGTAAGCGAAAAAAGTAAGGGGAAAATAGAAGCGGGCGGGGAATGGAAAAATTGTTTTGAGGAAATTTTGTTTTTGATCTAATGATACCGACGCGGCGGTTTTCCGCGCGGTGTAAAAGGATAAAACGGGCTGTTTGATATACAGGCTGTCGTCAATTCGGGCGGCCACATGTGCGCGCATTCCGCCACCAAGTGTGATGAAATTCGCATTTATTTTCATTGCCCGTTCATTTTTAAAAGCCGCTGACAATGTAATATCGTTTATTTACGAGGAATACGTCGAAATGTTTAAATTACGCCCGGTTATTTTCGCGCGATGCCTTCTTTGATGCACCAACGCTCCTCTTATGCGCGCACCAATGATGGATCGATCGACATATGGTGGCTTTTTACTCTTACGTCCCCGTTTCTCGTTACATAATCCTTTCAAACCATATCAAATGTCTATACAGTTAAAACAAATCACATCGAATAATTAATTTCTTTTTAAATTAAACAAAATTTACTATTACTATAAATAAAAACTTTAATATATTTAAAAATAATATATAAATTACCACAGGCTAATTCATTACGCATTTAAATCGTGTCGAAAAAAATCCGAAAATTAGACATAATGAGGATGTCACTAAAAATCCAGAAAGTATGTTAATCATTTAGAAAACCTCTTGTATATAATATTAATGTACCATAAAACAAATAAACTTATAATAATTATTATTAATTTTAACAAAAACATTAATTTAAAAATGCTTATGAACGAACATACTTTTTACAGATGTAACGATTTCATTTGCAGCAATTGCAAATAATGTCACACTAATGGGCCTTGGGGAATCCCTCTTATAAGCATGAACTATGCGGATTTGGTACCCCCCAACCAGTGGCGTGGATAGGGGGGGTCTTGAAATTTTAATGACTGAATAAAAACAAACAAATACCGTTTTAGCGTTTTAACAACGCAGTAAGAAATACCACCCCCCGTCACAAAAAAAATGTTTATATCTACGTGCCTGCCCCCAACCATATCTTTGTTAAAAAAATGTGCGATCATTCGTTCGCACATTTTTTTTTTAACATGGGAATTTACAAGCGAAGCGTTTATAAACAACTTCACACTAATGCCTGAGCCTTGGAGAATTACGTTTTCCAGCACGAATCACGCTGATTCTGTATCACCAAGATTTACAATTAATGAACGATCACACATTATTTAATAGGGGATTTTACAGATGAAACTGTTTCCTTGAGAGAAATTGTAAACAATGTCACACTAATGGTTGAGCCTTTGGGAATACCGTCTAACAGAACGAACCATGGCGATTCGATATCCTCAACCTTAACAATGAATTTATTTATAATTAATGGCTTTAATATTTAGACATTGGTAGTTCATATCGTATGAAATAAATATGAATAAAATATTAAAAATCAACCAATAAAACACAGTTCTATTGTTTTATTGGTTGATTAAATATGAATAAAATATTAAAAATCAACCAATAAAACACAGTTTTATTGTTTTATTGGTTGATTTTTAATATTTTATTCATATTTATTTCATGAATTTATTTTTTTAGAGAGGATTTTATAGATGAAACGATTTTCTTGACAACTATTACAAATAATCTCACACTAATGGCTAAGCCTTGGAGAATACCATGTTTCAGCATGAACTATGCGGATTCGATATCCCCCACCTTTATTATGATTTTACAAATGAAATGATTTTCTTGAAGCCGATTGCAAACAAAGTCACACTAACGGGTGCGCCGTGGAGAATCCCGTTTTACAGTACAAAATATGCAGATTCGGCATCCTCAACCTAACTGTGAACGAATGATCACAAAAACAGTAAAATTGTAGATAGACGGTCTTTGGACACCATTCACGTAATTTTGGAGAAATCATGTCATGTGTCTTCTCCATATCAAACAAAAAACACCACTAGGTGTTTTCGATTCAGGAAGGCATCTTGGATGGACTTTTCCATCTGGATGATCAACCGTCGATCTAAATTTGCTGAAACTCGGTTGGTGCCTTGACGGATAGACGGTATTTGTACCCCATTCATGTAATTTTGCAGAACTCATGTCATATATCTTCTTCATATAAAAAACAACGCCTTTAGATGTTTTCGGTTCAGGAAGTCATCTTGGGTGGACTTTTCCATCTGGATGACCAACCGTCGATTTAAATTTGCTGAAACTCGGTTGGTGCCTTGACGGATAGACGATATTTGGATCCCATTCGTGTAATTTTGGAGAACTCATGTCATATATCTTCTTCATAAAAAAAAACGCCTTTAGATGTTTTCGGTTCAGGAAGGCATCTTGGATGGACTTTTTCAGATGGATGACCAACCGTTGATATAAATTTACTGACACCCGTCTAGTGCCTTAATAGACCGTTGGTCTCTAGCACTCAAATCAGTAACGGTTCGCGTCTGTCTATTCCTTCTTTAATTATTCTAATTGTTATTTGTAATCATCATCTTTAGATAAAGCCAGCTTTTTAGCACTTCGCTCCTTTAATTGCATTCTGCAATCCTATTCGTTTTGATCATAAGCTTGAGCAATTGTTCCAATTCATTCTTGGAAGCATCATGATTTTATTTAATAGACAATTTCTTTATTAAATTCTCAAGTTCCTTATTGTAATCATCACCGAGTTTGCTCAAATCAGCCAATTGCTCCTTTAACGATTCTAACTCCTTTCTATAATTTCCTTCAGCTTGACTGGCTTTTTTAACTTCACCCAATTCTTTTTTAATTGCTCCAACTCTTTCTTCTTCTTTTTTTCTCTAAATAATTGCTCCAATTCTTTCCTACAATCACCACCGACAATTAGCTGTACTGATTTTTTGCTATCTGTTAATTATGAAATTGAAGAAATTCCAGTGTACAACACTGAGATGTAATTTAATTTAATTAAATATAAGTAGAAAAGAACCATCTCTGATGGAATTCGAACCCATGTTTCCCGATTTCTAGCCAAGTGTGCTATCAACTACACAGAGATATGCGACATCAAATATCCACTCAGTGCTTCAAGTTGACTTATATTCAATATATACAGACATTCAACATCAGATGGGAATATGTTAGTGCTGTGTATCGTCCTCGGGCCCATCACGAATGTCTGTATAAATTGGATACAACTTGTTAATTGTTGAGGCTTCTACTTTGTTATACATTGTAATTCAATTTTAATAAATGAAACACTTTTTTACTTTGTTTGTATAACTCGGATTGATTTTATTGTTAAAAATAAAATTGGATACAAGTGAACTTGAAGCACTGAGTGGAGTTTTGTCATCACATGTCTCTGTGTTGTAGTTGATAACATACTCGGCTATAAATCGGGGGACATGGGTTCAAATCCCAACAGAGATATTTCTTTTCCACTTATATTTAATTAATTTGAATTATATCCCATTTTTTCAGATTTATAGTTATAAATACAATTTAAAAAAGGAATATCAATTAATTATCTGTTAATTGTTTTTTTTTTTTTTTAATTTTCCAGTTGATTTCTACAATTCTCATCTCCTTTGTTGACGGCAGCCAAATCTCGCTTCGTTTGTTCCAATTGCTTTCTTAAATTATCATTAGTTAAGCCCGCTTGTTTGGCATCAGCTAATTCTTTTTTAATCGTTCCAATTGCTTCAAACAATCATCACCCACCCCTTTCTGGGATAGTTCATTCTTAGCAGCGGCCAGCTCCTTCTTCGAGTGCTTAAGCTGCACTGCGATATCATCAGCCAGGAGGCTTTTTTTTAAACTCACGTTTTTCTACTAGCATTCCTAGAATTTTATCGAATTTTTTTACAGCACTGTATGATTTTTAACGGTATTATCGCCAGTTTATCGTTATCAGTCAAATCTGGTGAGCTGTAACACCAAGGTTTTCCGCGTACAACCTTTCTTTTAATCAAATAAAACACTTTAACTTTGTTTGTATAACACACTATTTTTTATTTTTGTGACTGCAGTTTCGGCAACTCAACTTGCCATTATCAAACAGAGTAACTTAAATTACGGTATGGTACAGGTATATATACACAAAAAAATGGTTAATTACAAAATAGCTTTAAATATGGGGGTATACACTAGATCGACCTGTTCATAATTTAACCCTTCTTTTTCCTATTTCAACCGCGCTTTCTCCGTTTGTAGCTTCTCCAACTGTTCCCCTCATCTCTTTAATGAATTCCATATCGGTGGATGTTTTATCTAAACTGGAATTAGTCTTCGCCCCCTTGTTACATCCTCCAATGCTTTCTCTTTTCCCTCAACAAACTTTCCAGCTCAGCTATTCATTTCTCGGCGTCGCCCGCTTCAGGTTCTCATATTCTGCTGAAACCTCGCGTATAGTGTTCATAAAGTCGTTCTATGTCTCGACGATTTGCTTTTCCGACTTTTCAATGATGCTCTTCATTTCGATGTTGCTTCGCCATTCGGTAACTGTTTCCTTTAAGCGGTCCTGATGTAGTCATCGTGTTTATTCAAATTCACCAATTGCAACATCAATCTTCTTCAACTTGTATTAAATAACTGTGACCAAGTGAATGAATACGCTTTTCTATTTCTTCAACTTGGCTGGCTTTTTAGCTTTAAATTTGTTAATCTTATTCTTCTGAGCAATGGTTACGCATTCTAAATCTCTAAGTCGTCGCAGTAAGACGTTCCTCTCCTGATCCAAAGCTTTCGCGTTATCAAGCTGCCTCTTAAAGAAGTCATACTCATTCTTCATCCCTTCCATCTGCTTGATCTTATACCTGCATTTCTCTCTTTAATTCTTAATATCTTCCAGCTTTTTTCTAAGCGCATCGAATTCCCATTCCATTATAGCCCATCAACCGAATCTTCATTTCATCGCGATCAACTTGGAGGAATTCAGCTTCTTTCCTGATGGAGTCGCAGGATTCGGTGGGTTTGATTTTCTTGAAGTCGTTAAGCATCCGTTTTTAGACTCTGCCAGGTGCTATCTCAGGTTTTCCAATTCCTTCTAATGCCGTTTACCGTTCTTACTAAAGCAGTTTGTTAGCAAAACAGATTGGTAATTGTAAGCATTTGTAGAATCCTTTTCTGATTTAAGTAAAGTCAATATAATAGTATTTTCAGCCTTTCATGGTATGGCTGTTAATAGTAACAGAGAATGCATTTTTAAACCCTAAATAGGACAACTATTGCCCTTCAAGAACATGCACTTGAAGTTGCATTCATCCAGCCAATTCATAATTTCACTACGATTAATTCAGAGGATTTTAGCATATTTCTTGATAGAATCGCATGATTCGATAGCTTTGATTTTCTTGAGGTGATTGAGAATGTTTTTTTTTTTTAGCCTCCGCCATCTGCTGCCTTAGATTTTTCAATTCCTTCCTGCATTGATTCAACGTCGCGTTACCAGCCGGGGACGGTTGCAGCTTACCAAAGCAGCTTGTTAGCAATATAGATTGATAACTTGCATTTGTACAATTCCTTTGTGATTTAAGAAAATTCAATATGATATTATTAAGTGAAACAAACCAAGTATTTTAATTTGAATTAAATCATCCTGAATTAATTCAAAAATGTTTTACCTCGGGTTAAGTGAGAAATTGATTAAACATACACGATAGTATTTGTCGCAATTTATGGTATGGTTGTTAACAATAAGAGAGGACGGATTTTTAAACCCAAAAAAGGACACCTGATTTTATATTTCAAGAAGATATGAAGTATGGGATTAAAATAATGATTACCTACGGAAGCGCAATATGGTAGCCGAAGGTAAAACAAAGAAGTACAGAGGAAGCTTTATCAAGATTTCAGCGATTAACCTGCTTATGAATAACTGGCTCACTGTGCATTACACCAACAGCTGCAAACCCTCCTAAACCTCGAACCACTTGATCTCGTTCGTAAGGCTAGGGGGACTTCGAACGACTGGAAGCTCGGACCCAACAGGTAACCATACCAGAATCGAACGTGTGGTGACTACACGTTACACCAATTCTATAAATGGGAAGCTAAACTAAATCCACTGGAATTATCTATGAGAAGGAAGAGAAGAATATCAATCTGACACCTGGAACACTGATCTGGTACACAGATGGATCATGTAGGAAAGGTAGATCAGGCGTAGGAATTCACGGCATAACCCCGAAATACGATATTAGCATTTCGTTAGGGATAATGGTAAATACCCAGGAAGCCGAAATCTGTTCGATCAACCAATATATTTTAGAAAACTTACAAAGAACATATAAGAAACAAACATTCTTAATAAACTCCAATAGCCAAGCTGCTCTGAGAACCCTTGTCAACCATAAGATCCAATCAAAGCTTATATGAGAATATGTTTAATTAATTTCTCACTTAACCCGTGGTGAAACATTTTTTAATTAATTATATATTGAAACAAACCAAGTGTTTTAATTTCAATTAAATCATCCTGAATTATACGAGAATGCCTCCAAAACCTAAGACACTCTAACCATTCAATGGGTGCCAAGATATAAAGGGGAGTAGGGCATTGGAATGGTCGATCAGTTAGCTAAAATTGGATCTAAAAGATCAACCATTGGCCGAGAACCAATGCTGAGCAATTCTAAAAATGTATTACACCAATTATACGGGAATGGGTCTTAGAAAGACAATTATTATTTGCACCGAATGTTGGAAAAACTTGCCAGGGCTTAGACATAGCAAATTGCTACTTGAACAACCCCACCAAGATCTTGCGACTGAGGCCACTGTACTCAGTAGAAACAATCTGAGGATAGTTACAGTAACTGGACATTGCCCCCTCAGGAAACAACATGATGTAAAACGTTGAAATGTATCCCTTCCTCTATGATAACCCTATACTTAATGATGTGTGCAATTTTGAGTTTAAAAATCCATCCTCTGTTACATCCTGTGTCATTTTTGCGTCCGTTTCGTGTTACTATACAATACTGAAAACAATAAAAATATTTTAACGAAAAAGAAAAATAGTAGAACCATTTTTGAAAAATATCTGTGTATGTGTATGTGCTCGTCTTCAATATGTTTCACTTTCCAAACGGTTCAAGTATTATATTGAATACCGCGCGCGTATCTTGTTATCGTTAATTGCTTTTAATTAAATTCAATATTTTATCTTGAGCTGCGCAAATTTGTTCCAGGCTGTTAGACACAGTTGCTGGAGTTGTTTGCGCTAACTGGACGTCGCATTATGCGAATAATTGATTAAACGACGGTATCGGCCAGATTTGAAAATATTGTCTACAATTAGTAACGCAAACACTGAATTAATAATAATGACTGATATTTATATAGTATTCTTTTATTTTTAATGTCGGTGGCGCTGCGGAGTTTTATTGCATTTTTTTATTAATCGGCCGTGTAATTGTGTCATTTTATTGTGGCTGTAATATTTTGAGCAATAAATCATGGATTAATCGGAATGTTTATTTATTTTTTTGCGTTCTAACGGTGATTCAAATGACCGGATTGGAGATAGCATATAAATTAATTATATTTTAAATTGATTTTTTGGTTGAATATTAATTGTATTATTTAGTATGTGTTACTTCAATTATTTTAACGATAATAAAGAAGGCTTTCTACATTGACATAAATTCTACAAAGTGTTATCATAGACAATAATTAATTCTCTTGAAAATGGGCTGATAATCCGAAACTAGTCAAGAACTTACAATTATTCAATTTAATCTGTGTTTTATTTGTATTATTGCTTAATTTTTAATAATCTATCCATATTTATTTTATGCAATAATTAAATAAAAATAATTTGAAAATAATGAATGAATAAATATAATAGAAAAGATAGGCAGAAAGACCTACGGTCGATAGCCCAAGACAGACTACTAACACAATTGTACATATTGTTATAATAAATTTTGTAAAATTTGTTGTTATATTGTCTGAATAAAGATGTTTGTATAATGTAATGTAGTAATATTTTATTCCTCTCTTCACTTTTTTTTATTTTTAGCACTATATGTAAATTTCAAGCACAACGTGCTCTTTTTCAATAGTTTTATGTAAAATTGACAAATAAATAAATAAACATATAAACAAAATTTAATATATAAATGTGATGTGTAATTAAAAAATCAGGTAAAGGTAATTTATTGAATTAAATCAATTGTTGTGCTTTAAATGTACATATAGTGATAAAAATAAACAAGTGAAGAAAGGAATAAAATATTACTAAAAAAGATAATTTATTCACTAATATACGCTGGGATATATGTGGGATTTCAGTAGATTCATAAAGGTATTCGTTGGAAGTGTGAAGTGGACAGCACCGTAATCAACAGGGGCAGGCAAATAGATTTATATACATGAGTATACATCAAAATTTAAAGTAAAGCCTGGAATTTCAGATCTCTTACGCACAAGCAACAAGGTATCCATTAATATACCTTGTTGCTTGTATGTAAGAGATCTGAAATTCCAGGCCTTATTTTGAATTTTGATTTTAGAGGAGAAAAATCAAGTAGCCATATAACATTTGCTGTAAAAATTATAACAGTTATTCATCAGCTAATTTTTCTGTTTTTTATTGTGTGGTTTTTACTTAATTAAGTAAATAATGGTGGGATATTCGATTGAAATTTGCAAAAAAAATAAAGCGTGTTAATTTATTATTTTCACTTTTTATTTATAATCCATTAAAAAAATATTCTGAAATAAAAGTTCATTAATAAAAATCTCTTTCCAATAATTTTCACATAATTAAAAAAAAACTTTAATCCCCGTACTAATAGTCACGGATCCAGAACTGATTATTAATTCTTGTATTGCGTCAAAATGTTGACATAAGTCTGAACTATATTGAAAACAATCCGTGGATTCACCAATAACTTTCGCGAATCCGCGATTCATGAATCCTAGATTGATTCCAGGATTAAACTGCGACTATTGGTGCGGCCAATTAAATCCTGAATACATCTCGCTTAAATGGACCCGCACGAGTAAAAGTAATTTACTAACCAGCATTACCATATTACAGAGAAGAAAAATTTTGCAAAAAAAAACATCGAATAGTTTTTCCCAATCACACCATTTCCAGCGTTGCAATTATTTCAGAAATGCAAAAACCGCCAGCTATAATTACCCTTCCTGCATAAATTACCAACCGACTTGTTTTATCGCAATTTATTAACATACGCGCGAGCCGAATTAACATTTTCACACTCGATTCAATCCGCGATTCGGCATTGTGAGAGACTCGAAAGACATTAAACCGGGGCAGGGATTTGCAATTCCCGCTTTATTACTTATGACAAATGGAGCGGAGTAATGCGATGCTTGTTAAGCCCGCGTAATGAAATTATCTTATTAGTGACATTTCAGTGGCAAGGCGATTGCTAACGTATATTAATTGGTTTCTGTTTATGGCGCTCCGCGCGGATAAAACTAAATTGATCATGGGAATACGCTTTGGGTTTGATACACGGGACGGTTTGTTGAATGATGAATAAACCCAAATGATCAATTTAGTTTTATCGTCTCGGGTTTTATTAATTCGAAACCGGCGGGATTTATGGGATCGTCAACGTATAAAATCGTTATAAATTGATGCTGTTGAATCGATCGTGAGAGCAATGGAATTGCAATCGAATCGAAGTGTACCACCGATTGCATTATTAATTTAGTTGGTTGTGTGGAATTGAATGGATATTTTATTGATTGCTCTTATTATAAAATTAAATAATTTTCAAAACTATTCAGTAATAATTTTACCATTTATACATCAAACTAAAAACTAAATAGATTGTTAAAATTATATTTAAGTATGATGGAACCAGAATTAAGACTATATCCATCCTAAAGAATAAATTTCCAGTGACAGGATCTCGTTAATTTAATCGTATATTAATAAAAATGGATAAATCGCTGAGTAGGGAAGAGCTAATCAACGATCCATCTTTATTTTAGTAGAGGGGGTTTAGGATGCTATACAGACAAAGGCTTTTGTTAATTGTTGAGGCTTCTACTTTTTTATACATTGTAATTCAATTTTAATAAATGAAACACTTTTTTACTTTGTTTGTATAACTCGGATTGATTTTATTGTTGACTATAGTTTCGACAACCTTAACGTATCATTATCAAAACAAACACGTTAAGGTTGTCGAAACTATAGTCAACAATAAAATCAATCCGAGTTATACAAACGAAGTAAAAACGTGTTTCATTTATTAAAATTGAAAGGCTTTTGTTCTTATTTGTCAATCGTATCGGGTTGGAGGTGTTCTTTCCACCGACTAAAACGTTTCCCCTTGTCTTCCCTGAAATCGTCTGGTCTCGGCATTGCCTCAGGGGTATTTATCTCGCATCAGTTTGCTTTTCCATAATATATCCGCAAGTTTTCTACCGATTACTTTTCCAGCAAATTTTGCCACATCCCTTCTCGTCGCTTATCATTTTTTTACTATTGTCATCTCGTTTACGTCCTCAATGATGCCCCGTAGTGTGTCCTTCTCTGATGTCTACTCCGGGCACTGTTATTCTATACCGCTCTGTATCTTCCAGTGGGGGCCCGCAAAAACCGCCAAACTGCGGGGATTACCGTGCTCTCAAGCAAGGATGTCTGAAAGAGGCAGATACCCAAGCCGGAATTGCAGGCTTTCCCGAGACACCCCCATGTCCTTATCTTGGATAGGGTTAACTACATACTGCGAAATTCACTCAACCCTGGTACTTGTCCCCATTAAATATCCAATGTCCGGCGGGGTAAATGCTCGGGAAGTAGTTGTTTCAATAGATGTTTGTAAAACTTACAGTGTGTGTAAGTATTTTTTGCAGTTGGAAAAAGGGATTGATCGAATTTTATTGATCATTGCCAGAAATTTTCCTTCATTAATTTCATTGTAATTAAATAAGGAATCGGGGTGGGATGTTAAAAGTAGAGATGCACCGAATATTCTGCAACTATTCGGTATTCGGTATATTCGGCACGTTTTTCACTATTCGGCCGAATACCGAATAGTTGGCGTTACTATTCGGCATTTGCCGAATAGTGATGCGTTATTTTTTTTTTTCTAATTATACAATTTAAAAGGTAAAAATGAATCATTTAAAACAAATTTGGCAAAAGAAAACAAACTCGTGTATTATTTATTAATAAATTATACAATTTAAAAGGTAAAAAAGAATCATTTAAAAGAAATTTTGCAAAAGAAAACAAACTCGTGTATAATTATTAATAATAATGAAATATATAAACTTATAAATGATAATATTATTCTTATTTTTAATACATCTATTATAAGTCAAATATTATATTCAAAATTTATTAGTGGTAAATTGTGGTGCAGAAATACTAGTTTTTCTGCATTTGATGGCAATAGTCGGTTTCTTTTATCTTCATATACGTTCCCAGCTTCTGAGAAAAGTCTTTCACTATAAACACTGCTTGCAGGAGCAGACAGATAAATGGCAGCAAATTGTGTTAAATATAGGTATTGATTTCGATTGGGTGCCCACCAAGTATAAGGATTTCTTGTTATGCGTGCAGTTTCCAAATAACTGTCAAGTTCAGTTGCAATATTGTTTCTCTTTTTAGGAGATTCACTATTATTTTGCTGTGCTGCGATCTTCTCCACTTCATTATAGCAGTCCCAAAAACTTAAATGAGTGTCAGACTCAAAGCTAGATTTGTTATCAGTCCTAATATTATTTTTATTCGCAGGTGTCACAGCGTCAATATCAGTATCGCTGTCAGTACTTGATTCGTCACAACTGTTTTTTAAAGCTTCTAGCATTATTAACTGCCGAGCCTTTTTAGCTTGATTCTGGCCCATGAAAAAACTCGTCTTAAACCTTGGATCGAGTAGAGTAGACAGCAAATACAACTTTTCTGTTTTGAGCTTGGCGAAGCGGTTTTCCAGCTCCGCTTTAATAGCAAGTCTTGTACTCTGCAATTTGTTGGTGGCCCATGCAGTTTCTTCTTTATTTACATAGCTCATAAGCGTTTCTACATGTGGTATGGTCTCTGACACACAGGATAAGCCTAAACTTATGATTTTTGTGATCTCCTCAAACGGTTGTAAAAGTCTCAATATCTGTTGTAGAAGTTCCCATTGCGATGAAGACAAATTGGGAATATTTGAATTATCCGTTAGATACAATGAAATAGAACGCTTTTGCTCGAGCAGTCTTGCTAACATATAACAGCTTGAGTTCCAGCGCGTGGTAACATCTTGAACCAACTTATGTTGCGGAAGGCTTAACTCTCGTTGAATAGTTTGCAGTTTTTCTTGCGCTGAATTCGAGTGATTAAAATGGGTTACGATTCTTCTTCCTGCACTAATCGTTTCAGTAACTTCAGTCTGGATTTTAAATGAATTGACGATAACTAGTTGGAGTGTGTGTATAAAGCAGGTAATAGATCCATACCTGGTATTTCTCACACCTATGGTTAAAGGTGTGAGAAATACCGGGCATCATTATCATGTATAACAGCATGTATTTTGGATCGTGGAATAACCCACATAGATGAAATTTCCATCAAAGCAGAGGCAAAATTTTCTCCAGTATGTGGTCCTGCGAAATGCTTCGTGTTGAGAACTGCATGATTTAATACAAACTGATCATTGAGCCAATGGCCCGTAAATCTCAAAAAACTGGCGCCAGTATGGGTACACGTCCACATGTCAGATGTAATCGATATTGCATAATTTCCTGTTATGTTATTTTTTAATTTTATCAACAGTTTTTTTTTTATATATATCAGGTATTATGTTTTCAATAAAGTATGTTCTGTTAGGTATGTTATACCGAGGCAGAGCCTTCTTCATCAATCTCATAAATCCTAGTCTCTCAACCACAGCTATAGCTTCGTTATCTACTGCTATCATTTCCCCTATTAAGTAGTGGTATTCTTTGGCCCTCACATCATTTCTGTCCCACAATTTGGACTTCTCTAGGCATTCTGATTAACATGGTTGCTTAAACTTTAAAAGTTTTTGATTGGTTGCTACATCAACTGATGAGCATTCTTGTAGTTTTAGAAATTCGTTTATTTCTTACGTGATTAATCAATCCAGTTGCTGTGGCTTTTCTACCTTCTCCTCCACGCGAAATCTTTACATCGCACAATCTACACTGGACCAGCCTAGTACTCTCCGTACACTCCACAAAATACTTCCATACAGGCGATTTTTTACGGAAGACTGACTAAAATGCCGAGCGCAATGCAACGCCACGTGGCCACTTCGCTGATCTGCCGAATGGTTGCCGAATATTCGGTATTCGGCACGTTAAATCCGCCGAATATTAGATATTCGGTTATTCGGCAAAACCGATATTCGGTGCATCTCTAGTTAAAAGGCCAAGGATATATGATGTCGATACTGCACAAAAAGCGGTGCTTCACATGGTCCTGAGCGGAACGGGCATGATCTAGCGGTAGAACATGCTGCGTGCGTGTATCCTTCGCATGGATATCCGACATGCAGTGGTTTTGATGGTGTGACGTCGATACCACCTAAAGATCGGTGCTCCACATAGTCGACACCGAAAGGTAAAAGACTGGAGCGGAGCATGATCTAGTAATAGGTCATGCCGATGCATATACGTAGCTTTCGGTAACTCCGCCATTGCCGGTCCCAATCCCGGATGAGAAAAGAGGAGGAGCAGAAGATACTACCCATTCTTGATGTGGGTCAAAGGAAAGAGAGCAAAGTACCATAGAAACAGCAAAGATCCCATACACCGAAAGGTAAAAAGGAGATTACCCAATCCTATGTCGATTGGAAATCGTGGAATTCGAACTAGTGCCAATATATAGAAGAAAATCATGGGAGACAAAATCTTCATTGATCTCTTGCTAATTGTGATGCTGGGTTCTCTTTTCCGGAAACATGTATCCGTCATCTTCACAAAAAGCGATCTGGGTTATTGTTGTTGTATCTTCAAGTTCACGGCAGTATTTGCATATTACCGTGGGTGCCTATTCTTTGTAGGTAGCTTCCAAAGCTGCCATGGTCGCTCATCATTTGGGTGAGGTGATAGGTCAGCTAGCTTTTATAACACCTCAACTGTCAATTTAATTTTTAATGTGATGAATAAGATTAACACTTTAAAATAACCATATATCTCACACTAGAAACAAAATTTAATTAACAGTTCAGGCGTTATAAAAGTTAAAATGTTAGTTTAGTATTGAAAAATAATATTAATTTAGAGGCAAGTGCAGTCCTGCTAAATCATTAGAAAAACACACATTAATGCTGTAAAAATCATTGTTGGCAAAGTATAGTTTCGGTGTTTGTTTAAATTTAGTATATAACAAGCGCTGAAGATTATTTATTAGCTTTTATCCTTAGACTTACTAAATTTATCTTTTCTTATAATTGTCTTATGTTAGTTTTATTTAAAAATTTAATTTAATGTGATTTAGCTGAAGACTTAGGTTTTTGTTTATATCTTAATTATTATATTCTTTATTAAATATTTCATTTATGTTGTATGTATTGAATTGGTAGGAGATTTTACCACATTAATATTTTTAAAAATTATTGTTAGATTATATTATTTTTGTATGTAAAAAAGGAGATTCCGTTAAAAAATAAATAAAATAAAATTTTTTGTTTTATTTATTATTGACTTGATGCAATTCAATAAATTCCAATCAATCAATTTCTTTTTAAGATTAAAAAATAAGGAATTTTACACAATTACGTTTTCGAATGAGAAGAAAACTTAATTAAATAAATGCAAGACTAAATTTAATTTATCAAAAAGTTTTTTTTTTTCTCTTTACAAGATTAAATTATGTTATTCTGATAGTAATCTACGCGTTTAGTGGGTTTTCCTGTTTTGACGGTATGAATGGTTTCGGGGTGGGGAAATTGGGGGTTCACCACAAAAATCCAACGAATCCGAACCCAAACGCCGTACCTATACTAAATCACGTCCGTAGGTGTTTGTATATTCTAAGTACATCAACAGGTAGAATCGGATTTGCCGCATTCCCCGACACACTGTCGCCATAGTCCCATCCTCCTCACACCCACACCGAAACCCCGCTTTCCATCTCGAACCGCCGCACAGGTGGATCATCGGAGTTGGTAATATTTTGCTCCGTCTTTGGTACACTAATAACACACCGTATAAAGCCGTTCCTTTTTTTACGCCTCCGGGACTTAAACACCTGAAGATTTAGTTGCAGGTTTAGTTTGCCGCGATGCGGCTTTATTCGGCACGCAATCTCGTTTGTGGGCCGGGGAAATTTCTAGTTGAGACAAACGCCGCGTTTACCTTATTGCGATAATACCTATCATCGGTATGGTTTTGTCCTTTTCAGCCGACTTCCTAACCGTTTTCCTTTTACTTCGTTTCGTGAGAGTTTCCCTTCTTGTTGTCGTAATTGCCGCGAATTGGACCCCCCGAACGCGCTTACCAGATATCAATTACCATTTCCGTTGCGCAAATTATTTCGCACTCCTCCTCATTCCGTTCTTTGAGCCTGTCGTGACAGCTGATAGATGTGATGAAATAAGTTGTTCTTTATTCATCTTTAGATCAATTTCACAGCGGTGTCAATAAATCTCTATTATAAGGAAACTACAGGAAATATTAAAAGACAACTTCGTTAAAACTTTAAAAAATAATAAAAACATGATTTTAGATTAAATTTCATTTTTTACTTCTTCACAATGTGGTATTTAATAACAATAATAATGTCTTTAAATTAAATAAGAACTTTTAAAATAATTAATTTACACAATAATTAATTATTTTCCCTTTAACTGTTACAACTTTCTGACTTACGCAACTTTAAAAAAAATCAAACATCCATTGAAACAACTACAAAAAAGTGAATAACGTTTTTATTTATATATCACACTTTTCAACAAGATATTTGTAATATGTTTATCAATTGCAATCGTTTCAAAAATTTAATGAGAAACATTCCCGGCTGTTGAAGCAGAAATATAACTGTTCGTAGCAAACATACCCAAAATTTGCTCATATAAAAAAAAACATACTTCACATATTTTTTTCTATCTCGAATACTATTGTAGAGATCAAAAATATCCAAGAAATGTGTATTCCCAGAAACCCTAATATTCTGTCTAAATACAAATTTTAATTTTTGATTACCTTTCTTTATTAAACCCAGCCCTTTAATGAAATTCCCCTTCAAAAC
Organism: Philonthus spinipes; assembly: GCA_963082785.1. NCBI lineage: Eukaryota > Metazoa > Arthropoda > Insecta > Coleoptera > Staphylinidae > Philonthus > Philonthus spinipes. The sequence continues at coordinate 9,116,412 of OY720314.1, forward strand.
AATAAAAATAAAAGGGCAATAATATTTACTGTCGATAGCCCATTACAGACAGCCCATTGGAAAGCTTTAATTTATTTTAAGAGATATCAAAAATCCGTTTTAGCTACAATAGGCCAACTTTTAATTTTAAAAATAATAGCGAAGAAAAAAATATGATGTGTCCATCATCCACTACTTTTACGATCCCCAAGGCCAACTCGAATATCTTGCGTCGTTCTCCGGTGTTCACCATGTGCAACTGCTGCGACAAATTTTTCAGTGATATCTTTTTATAGTACAATAATTCATTTTCTCATTAATTTTATTTTTTTTACTTTCCGCGGGCCCCTGTTCAAGGGAAAGTATTGTGATCGTGAAAATTTTCGAAGCGCCAATTTCAACAAATATGCACGTTTTGAGGTCCCCTGAGTCCATTCCATCGAGTCTGTGTGTTTCCGCGATAGCGCCTAAACGGCTAAATAGATTAAGCCCAAACTTTATATCTAAGCTTTATATAACAGTGGAATGATCTGAAAAGCTTTTGGTTAGAATCAAAACTCATTAAGTGCAACTTTACTCTTAGCAATTTTTCATTTTTTAATTCGGATAGAAAAATGTTTCAAATAAAAGTTTTAGATCTTGGAAAATAAACAATTTCTGTTATAAAACTTTTATTGTAGGACCTCCGAATTTCATTCTATAAGTGTTTACCTGATAAATTCCCTTAGAGATTTTAATTATTGAAATAATTATTTTAATGTCAAATAAAACGTCAAAGTACCGTCGTATTCAGCACATTCGCTACGTTTTAAAAAATGAAGAAGAGTGTGGATAAATGATTTCAACACATTGTAAGGTAAGAAATAACACACTTAATTACAATATTCTTCTAAATACTCGGTTTTAACATTGAAAGACAACAATCAATTGTTTCTATTAATCATTTTGCTTCCCTATTAAATTTTCTATCAGAAACTTATTTGACCGTATTCACCGGGGAAAGTAGCCTGATGGACACATCACCATTTTTTAATATTTTATTCATATTTATTTCATACAATATGAATTACCAATGTCTAAATATTAAAACCATTAATTATATTTTTATTTAATTTATTTAAATAACTGTGAACAAGTGAATAAATCCTTTTTTTAATTATTTTCCTTTACCTATTAACGCTAGACTATAAACATCTGTGTTTTAAGTAGAGATGGGCAAAGCCGATATTTTCTACATTTTTTGTTACTGAAAAATTACGTCATTATATTCGCGATTACAGCTCCATCTATCACTCTGACAAAAAAGTGAGCTGAGTGAATTTTCTTCATTTTTTAACAAGGAATCTGATTTTTTAATAAAAAGTAGGGGTTTCCATTAAAAACAAACTAAATTGACCTCGATTTAGCGAAAACAGCGCCATCTATGAAAAAAAACAATATTATGTTATTATGGCCCCCATCGATACAATCATTTTTTGTTTGGGTCATTTTTTTTAAAGTTTCTTGTTTCGGAGATATTTTCTGAAAACACATTAAATGGTCCACCCTGTATAACAATTTTATTGATGCAACATTTTCTATTATTATTAATAACTATTCCCTATTTATTGATAAACATAAATTTATTGTTGTTATTGATTGTATTTATTTAAAATTTCTCATTTTAAAGTATTTGAAATAATCGAGTAATATTACTTGATTTTTCTCAACACTAGTTTTAAGAATGGGTGCTAGCGTCGCACAGTGTTTTATTTGGAGCCGCGAAGGTTCAGGCGTGGTGGGGGTATGCAAAACTCAAATTGATAATAGACGAAAATTAAAAATGTCATATTATTAAAAATACTTTAAAACGACGCGTCGTTGGGAGTTTCACACATGTCTCTTTGATTCGCGTGCGATGTCCAGCGAAGAGTTCAGCAATTTCACGCTGGAAGCTAACGCTTGCATGCAATTCTCTGATTAATTAGGAGCAATAAAATATAATATAACGTTTCCCCATTTTTTTCACATTGAGTTTAAATTAAACACTTGTATTTTCACAGACTTGCGAATTTTTATTATTAAATTTCGCGCATCTTTAATAATATTTGAAAATAATAAATAATAATGAAAAATAAAAAATATGAATTAATTCAATTTAAATGATAGCTTTTTGATAAATAATCCTACGTTTGTGCGGTGGCGCGCAGGTTTAGCGTCCTCGGTTCGATTCCGGGAGTGGGCTGGTCGTTGTATGAATGGTGTGATTGTCCCCCAAATTACAAATATACAAAGGTTACTGGGTTGCATGGTTAAAGATAAACCAATTCCCATGAGTGAGTGATGCAAAAAATTCTACGTTTTTATTATCTTTCTAGCATATTTCCACAAAAATCGATGCAGCTAATTTATTTTTGTCTTATTTTAAACCACGGTATTTTATTCCTGCAACCCCTCTAATTCAATAGCTATAAAACATATTGAATTATATCAACTGTATGTGTGTATTCTTATTTTAAAATACCTTCTTTTATTTTTTCCGCATAACTATCAAAACGCGTATTTTTGTGAAATCCCGGCGTTGAATTGTGTGACATATTTCAACAGTTTATGACAGATTTCACCCAACTCATTCTCTCCCAACCCGATTTTTACAGACTTAACCTAACCCCACCCAACTAAACCTATCCCAAAGCAATATTGATAAACTTGAATAAATTCTGCCTAATTCAACCTATCCCAGTGGATCTGGCTAACTTCAGACACGTTCTTTTATATATATATATATATTTATATATTTATTGGAAATTATTTTTAACAAAGTAATAATAATAAATAAATACAATAAATAACTAACATAAAAAATAATTCTTCTTTGAATTGGCTATCGATCGTTGGTCTTTCCGCCTCATTTTGTAGGCGTCTGTCCTTGTCAGTTGCTGTGTCGAAAAGGTTTTGATTGCTAATGTCGTCCATTGTCTTGTAAATTGAATTTACTCGTCGTGATCACTAAAGTCATGAAATGATGAAATGAAATCATGAATGGTGATGGTGAAACGTTTACGTTTGGGAGTGATATTTTGGTTTCGGGGAATGCACAAAGGGTGTAGGAGATTGTAATTGATAGGGTTGAGGCAAATTTTTCGGCTAAACGGGATAGGCAGGTTTCGATATGGGTGACTTTTGTTAGTTCGTAAAGGAGAGGGTTGGAGGGGTTGTGCAGTGAGTTTTGGGGGTGTCGGATTTTGGTCAGCACTCTAAGGCCAGATCTTTCTGCGACTTGTATGTTTTTAAGCGTGGTAGGGTGGGGGTTGTGGAAGAGGATAGCGGCATAGTCAAGTAAGGGGCGGCATATCACCTTGTATATGTGTACGGCTATTTTTGTACTGATGCCTTGTTGTTTGAAGGTCAAACTTCTAAAGTGAGCCGCCCGATTCTTGACTTTTGGTTTGGGGATTTTGGAGTGGGCTTTGAAGGTGAGCTTCGGGTCAAGATGGATTCCTAGGTATTTGCAAGTGGTTGAAGGAAGGATAACTTGGTTATTTATGGAAATTGAGAATGGGGAGTTGATGGGTCGGTGAAAAGGTATCAGGAGCTGGTATTTGTTGGGATTTATGGAAATTCACCATTTCGCAAACCATGTTTGGATAGTGTCAATAAGACCCTGTAGAGTGCTGAGGGCTTTTGGTAGTGAGGAAGCATGTGCAATTAAAGCAGTGTCGTCGGCATACAGGAGAGGGTAAGCAGATGTATTTAAATAGTTAGAATCGGGGTTGTAGATATCATGAACAAGGAGGTTATAAAGAAATGGTGATAGAGGGGATCCTTGAGGAAGGCCTTGTTCAGGAGTAAAGGAGCTGGAAAAGATATGGCGTATCTTAACTTATAGGGATCTGTTGTGAAGACGTTCTTTTATTTTTCTGCATAACTGCTAAAAAAGCGAGTTTTATGAAAACCCAGTGTTGAATTATGTGACAAGTGATGTGATAGATTTGACCTAATTCCACCCAACTTAATCGCTCCTAACCAGATTCTGACAGAATTGACCTAACTCCATCCAACTAGAGCTTGACTTGACCTTATTTTATCTAATTCAACCTATCCGAATGGATATGGCTAACTTCAATTCATTCTTTTATTTTTTCCACATAACTGTAAAAAAACGAATTTTATAATAATAATTCCTGGCGTTGAATTATGTGACGAGTATGTGATAGATTTGACCTAATTCCACCCAACTCAAAAAATGGAATGTTTCCAATTGTGTGAACACTAACAACTTGATTGCAACATTTCACACCTTGATAGCGCAGAAATAAAACCCTTAGTATGAGGATTTAATTGGCGAAGAATTAGATTATTTTTTGTTATATATATAAATGTACGTGGTCGATCAATTATACTTTCTTGGATTCGTATAATTAACGCTTCGTTAATATCTTTCACATCTTCTAGACGCAATTTGTTTAACTCATCCCTACATATTGCCTCAGACATGTCAATGATTAGTACAAACTACAGTAAGCAATACTTTTAGTATTATTTTAAACTAATTTTTATGAAGTACTTACTTTCCATAATAAATAATCGTTGTCACTTGCTTCAGTTAAAAATTGAGTTATTTGTTCTGCAGTAAATATATTAGATTTTTTCGCTCACTATACAGGGTGAGTTTTTTTCGATGTTCTCTATGGGGATCTCGGAAACTATAAGAGATAGAAAAACGGTTAAATGGGGAAAGAAGTGTAGTTTTATAAGACGAATAAAATGACACTTTCAAATTATTTGAAAAAGTCAAGGGTAACTAGATATTTTGAAAAAAGTAAAATGTGTCAATTTTTTCAAATCAATATATCTCTATTATTATCATAGATAGAAAAAAACTGTAAAAGACAAAGTTGTAGAAAATTTTACACAGATTAATAACAAAAAATCAAAAAAAATTTTTCGCCCATATTTTGGGAGATATGACACAAACTTACCTTTTTTTAAATGGAAACAATAGTTGGCTATGACTTTATTAAAAGGGCTATTTTTTTCCCTTTAATCCGATATAACATATGCCATAGTTATTTTTAAAATAAAATAAGTTACAATCGTTTTTAATGTTACCATCCACCAAAAAATAGTTAGCCATGAAAAAGACAAAAGTAAAACAATTGCAGTTGTTTATTCTAAACACACATTAATTCACTTCCATATTTGGTTTGTTTCGATAAGTTTGTTTTGTATTTTTTTTGGTGTTGTAAGTTTTTTTAAAGTGATAATGAATTTTTCCAACGAAGAAAAGCGTGATATGCTTGTTTGTTATATTCAGTGTAATAAAAACGCTGCTGATGCTGCAGAACAATATTATAATCAATATATCGATCGTCAGCAGCCATCTTTACCAACATTCAGAAGAATTTACCACAATTTGGGTTAGTACGGATCCTTTACAAAGCCGAAACTTGAAAAAAACGAAATTAATGATGTTTCGGAAATAATCGTATTAGCGATTAGCATTGGTCCATCCACATCGAACACACAAATTACAACAGAAGCAAGCATATCTCAACGGACTGTAGTACGAGTTTTGAAAAAACATAAATATCACCCATATAAGGTATCAATTTCACAAAATTTACATGACGGTGATACCAATAAGAGAATGGTCTTCTGTATGTGGTACAAAAACATGTGCCAAGAGATAATACGTTCCCTACAAAAATAATTTGGACAGATGAAACGCGATTTACTAATTGTGGGATTTTTAACCGGCACAATGAACATGTTTGGAAAAATTATGCTTTTCCTAATTTATGGGTGGGTGGGAAGAAATGGACCAATCCTATGGCCACCTAGATCACCCGACCTATCCGTTTTAGACTTTTTTCTGTGGGGTTATGTGAAGAACAAAGTGTATCAACAATCATATCAATCCGTGGAGGATCTTAGACTAGCTGTACTTGAAACATTTTATTCTATTGACAGAAGAAAAGTCAAAAAAGCCACAAATTCGATTTTAAAAAGATGTACTTTATGCCATAATAATAATGGTGGACTTTTTGAGCATCTTATGTAATATTTAAAATTTTCTTCTATTATTATTTTGATAATTTTGGAATTATTTTACTTTGCTTTTGACAAATGTAAAGAAAGATAATAAATTAAATATTGATTTCGTTGCTATAAACAACCGCAATTGTTTTACTTTTGTCTTTTTCATGGCCAACTATTTTTTGGTGTATGGTAAAATTAAAAACGACTGTAACTTATTTTATGTTAAAAATAACTATGGCATATGTTATGTCGGATTAAAGGGAAAAAAATAGCCCTTTCAATAAAGTCATAGCCAACTATTGTTTCCATTTAAAAAAAGGTAAGTTTGTGTCATATCTCCCAAAATAAGGGCGAAAAAAATTTGTTGATTTTTTGTTATTAATCTGTGTAAAATTTTCTACAACTTTGTCCTTTACAGTTTTTTCTATCTATGATAATAATAGAGATATATTGATTTCAAAAAATTGACACATTTTACTTTTTTCAAAATATCTAGTTACCCTTGACTTTTTCAAATAATTTGAAAGTGTCATTTTATTCGTCTTATAAAACTACACTTCTTTCCCCATTTAACCGTTTTTCTATCTCTTATAGTTTTCGAGATCCCCATAGAGAACATCGAAAAAAACTCACCCTGTATATATATATATATATATATATATATATATATAATATTTATATTATATTTATTTAATTAGGGCACTAAATTTTTAAATATCAATGCCATCTTTAATGTTTATTGTACATTTCAGCAAATGACTAAATACTCCATAAACTTTATGTTACTAAAACTTTATTTTTTTTTTCCAAGAATGCCTTCAACATATTTTCCGATCATTTTGTTAACTTTCTTCCAAGTCACCACGCTTTAAATTCTTAATGTCATTTTCGTATTGCCGTTTGGATTTATGAGGTATTAAATTTTATAAATTAAATAAAAATGATTTGAAAATAATTAGTAAATTATTTCCTCATTTGACTTTGACGTTATGTAAGTACGTTAAACAAATGCACATTAAATCAACTACTTCCCGGGCAAATACCCATGCCGGACATTGAATTACATAATGTACACCTGCTGTTGCATATAAATAAAATATTGCATAATGCAACAAATTTTGATCCGAGAATAATTTAATGCAAAATCAACAAAAGGAACATTACTTATTATAAGGCCATCTGCAGACACGTGTTTCGGGATCTAACCCTCGTCAATACAGCCCTGCCTTACATAATTTAAAGATGTTAAAATAAATCATAAATTTAAATAACTGTGACCAAGTGAATAAATACTCTTTTCTACTTATATTAAATTTTATGTTGCAGCATCAGCAATTATTTTCATTTCTAGTGGAGTACAAACGCAATCAGTCAGTTTACGTAAATTGAAATTAAACTGACAATGAATAATAAACTAGTGTTGGCGTGGTAACGCGTAATATTTAAATATACTGGCGTCCGCGTCCGCAAAATTTCATTTTGCATGCTTCCAGGAGATTGCGATGGAAAATCTTTGCGTATGGTTGCATAGAAAATATAGTCTTAGTTTAGATTTAACTTTTTTTGGCATAGGATTTTCTCCAATCAGCCACTAACGAAAGATTTGAAGATTTAACTTTACAATTAAATTAATTTATTTTATTTGAGTTTTCAAGAATACTAATTATTTAAAATTCTACAACCTAGTTACTCTTGCATATCACAAGCAGCAAACACTCTATTTTGTCTTCAAAAGTATGTAATTAATATTTTGATGTTGAAATCTCCACTACAATCGTTAAATCAATTTATTTCTCGGATAAATGATGGCGAGCACGAAGAAAACGCGCGTGTGTGTTCAGTAGTCCGAGGACCACACAAGCATTGACGTCTTCATCTGCATCCGCATCATCATCATTTTCATAAGGGCATCCAATCATTATCACGTAATTAATATTTTCATAAATTACTTTAATTTACATAAAACGCCCAGCGACTATGAATTTAATTACTACCCTACGATTCAATTTGTAGAGATAGAGACGGCCTCGAGTGGGTTCGAAATTGATTATGCGGTGTATAATTAGCCTCTTATTTTACGATTAATTCAATTTGGTGGTTATTAAAAGGGGGAAATTAAGTTTGATCGTTTTATTAATAATATTTTTGTTTAAAATTAAAACAATTTTAAAAAGTATAATTAGTAATAATAGAACATTTTTTGCGGAAAATAATAATTGAGGTTAAGCGTATCAATCGCGTCCTTTCGATTATTTCCACAGGAGATCGCGACCGAGAAGGTACGTTTTTAATTAAGTTAATTAACAACTTTGTAATTATCTAAATAAAAATATATGTTCTTTCTCCTACTTATTTTTAAAGTCTCCACAACTAACAACCAACATAAAGAAGTTTGTAATTATACAGGGTCCTGCAACAGTGCATCGAGCTTTCCTAGCGCCTTTCCCGTGAAAAAAACAAAAAAATGTTTCGTACAAAAAGTTATTGATTTATGGCGTAAAATTATTTTCAAACATACAGGGTGTCCCAATTTTGCAGTATAACAAAAATATTTGTTTCTTTTAATGGAACACCCTGTATTTATTCAACTTTTCTAATGACATTTTTCAACCTCTACATTGTTGTCCATTTAGTTTTTATTATGTTACAGTGTTGCTAATTTACAATTTTTTTCTTCATGTATCATGCATAAGCAAGCTCAACTTTAAAAAATCGTAGCGACCTCGTTTTTTGAATGTAAGAATAACTTTTAGCAAATATCTCAGTGTAGTTAATAAGCAACGTTTTATTAATGACCAATTTAAATTTAGTAGTACAGGGTGTTCAGAGAAACATGCCAAACTCTGCAATTTTCAAAGCGGTATAACCCATTTTCTTTGAAAATAATTTTACGCCATAAAGATTCTTAAATCAATCATTTTTTGTACGAAACATTTTTTTTTCACGGGAATGACGCTAGGAAAGCCCGACACACTGTTGCAGGACCCTGTATAAGGCGGAGATGTACTGGAAAATATCTCTAAATCGAAATAAGATACGTAACTCTTGAAGTTTTGAGTTATATCTGATTTTAATAGTTACAAAACTTCACGTAAGCTCGTAAACTCCGCAATTACAAGAGAAAAGGGGGGTATTTATATTAATAAAGAGCCAACATTTCTTTGGAAATTTATGAAGAAAACCGGAGTTATTAAACAAACATTACGAGATATCCCCTGTAACTTAAAGGATGTTGAGGCAGCAAATTCTTTTCTAATAAATAGAATTAGCACTGTTACGGATGTCGATTAATTAACTGGTATAGAAATAACTCACATTCTAAAATTAGGGATCACTGTCAGTTTACTCTTGTTGAAATGAGCACTGTGGAAAAAATACTTTTAGCAATAAAAACAAATGCTGTTGGGTCGGATGATCTTAGTGCTTCCATGCTAAAATATGTTGTCCATACATCATTCCATTTGTTACACATATAATAAATTTTTGTCTAGAACAGGGTGTATTCCCAAATGCATGGAAAATAGCAACCAGTATTCTTGTGCCTAAAAAAACAATCCTTTGGAGTTAAAGGACCTGAGACCTATTAGCATATTACCAATTTTGTCAAAATTACTGGAACGCATACTAAAGGAACAATTGTGTACCTTTATAGAAGATAATAATATTCTACTATCTGTTCAATCTGGCTTTAGGCCTAACCATAGTTGTGCAACTGATAAAGGCCTTATATCATGCGTAATTTTAATTGGCTTTAGTAGTGCTTTTGACACATTTAAAAATGAGATCTTATCAGCTAAGTTGAAGTACATTGGGCTTGAAAATGGCGCAATTAAACTACTATCTAGTTTTATTCTTAAAAGAAAACAAGTTAAAATTGAAAATTCATATTCCAGTCTCTCTGAAATCACTGCCGGTGTTCCCCAAGGCTCAATTTTAGGTCCTATTTTATTTTCAATATACACATCATTCATACCTGAATTCGGTATATGAAACTTATATGCAGACGATACTCAACTCCCTTTTTCCATTTAACTTTAACGATATCAATAGCCAATGAAAGAATTAATAACGATCTATCAAACCTATTACATTCTGCACGGAGACATTCTCTGCTTATTAATTCAAATAAGACGAGTGCTATATTGTTTGGACCAAAAAAATAAAGTTACGACTGCAAAAGGTCTTCTAAAGATTAAACTGGATAATGTCATTATCCCCTTCGTCGACACAGTACGTAATCTCGGTTTAGTCATTGATTTAGACTTACGCTTCAAATCTCATATATACAAGTGTATATCTCGCGCATATAATAACTTAAGAATGATTTATTCCAATAGATATTTTTTGTTTAAAAAATCTAAACCTCTTCTTTGTGATATACTAGTTATGAGTAACGTTAACTTCTGTGATGTCGTGTATGGTGCTTGTTTGGACAGAGTAACAACTGAGCGTATACAAAGAGTACAAAATTCTCGTATAAGACTCATTATAAGTATTACAAATAATGTTCATATTTCAGGAAAATGTGCAGAGTTAAATTGGCTGAATATGGCTAATAGACGTACCCTGCATAGCTATATTCTTTACTATAAGATTATAAACTACCGTACACCCCTCTATTTTTTTTTTGTTTTCAAAGAATTGTGTTTCGACTAATTTCTCCACCAAAACATAAAACTGCTACCTTTGCAAGATGCTTTACATTTAACATCTACAAGTTATAAACAAACTCCCCATAACCCTTAAATCGATGAATTTATTATGTTTTAAAAGAAATGTATGTGTTGGTTAATTCCTTGGAGAGCTTTGAGACTGATAAATTGATGAAACTGGCAAAACTTCTCATATTGTTTATGTTTAATGAATAACTATTTCGCATTGTATTTTATTTTTCTAATATATCAAGTTTCAATTTGTAGGTTAAGTGGAAAAGCAGTAACAAGTACTACCTGACTGAACTACAATAATTAATTACAATTACAATTTATAATATATTATATATTTTCATTTTAGTAAATAAAGGCATTTATTATTATTATTTATTTATTTCTCAGTTTATACACTGGTTTCTTTTTTTAAGAATTAATGGTATTATTACAAGTTTTAATTCTTAATTATTGTAAAAATCTTCTCATTGTGGATAGTGTTGCAAGAATAGTGGCCTTTTGTATTGTGTTGTGTATTTGATCGGGTAATTATTATTATTATGATTATTATTAAATTCGTACTTTATATCTATTGATTTATAGCCAATTAACAAATATGTATTATATAAGTACCCCGACACCAATTGGTAAAAGGGGACATCGATTATATATATATATATATATTATATAAGTCCAGTGGTCTTTCCGACATTTTTTTTTTAATTTAGATTATTAATAGAAAATCACACTATCTAAGAATTATTACACTTGTTCTGGACATCCTATAGATGTTCCCAATGATTTTTAGCAAATCTCCAACGTTGCATTTATATAAAAAAAATATACGTATATAAAAAAATTGTCCAACTGTGGGAGAGAAACAAGCGAGCGAGCGGACGAACCGAACGAAGGAAAGAAAGAAGGCCCGCGGGCATCCAGTTTTGAGAAGATCGTACAATGTTCAGTGCACACGTGCATCTCTTCTGCCGCATCCTCGACTTACAAACTCTTCTTGTGATGCAGCACACCTGCATTTTCACAATGAGGCCCGAACACCTGAGAGATCCGAGGCCCAAGACATCGGCATCGGCATTCCGCAACTCGTTACTCCTTCTTCTTCTTCTTATTCCACGTCCCAAAAATAATAAAACCACACCGGCACGCATGTTTCTCTTCTTAAAATGTAAATAAACGGAGATTATTCTTTAGAATTTTTTTTACAGGTGTTTGCTGGGAATGCAGGGATGTTTTCAATTTAGATACTTGAAGGACTAAATTAATTAAAAATAATTTTAAAATAATTATTAAAGTATTCCCTCTTTAACTACTGTGACATTTTGACCTTTGTTACATAAGTACTTTGAAACAAATGTTCAATAATAAACAATTGCTTCCTTTTTACTTTCCCCGGACCCCTGTCCAAGGGAAAGTATTGTGATCGTGAAAATTTTCGAACCGCCAATTTCAACAAATATGCACGTTTTGAAGTCCCCTGAGTCCATTCCATCGACTTTTGAAAAATGTCTGTGTGTCTGTGTGTTTCCGCGATAGCGCCTAAACGGCTAAATGGATTAAGACCAAACTTTATATCTAAGCTTTATATAACAGTGGAATGATCTGAAAAGCTTTTGGTTAGAATCAAAACTCATTAAGTGCAACTTTACTCTTAGCAATTTTTCATTTTTTAATTCGGATAGAAAAATGTTTCAAATAAAAGTTTTAGATCTTGGAAAATAAATAATTTCTGTTATAAAACTTTTATTGTAGGACCTCCGGTTTTCATTTTATAAGCATTTATCTGATAAATTCCCTTAGAGATTTTAATTATTGAAATAATTATTTTAATGACAAATAAAACGTCAAAGTGCCGTCAAATTCAACTTATCATTCGCAAACGCCTCCAGTTTGCAAAAATGAAGAAGAGTGTGGAGGAATGATTTTAATCTATTGTAAGGTAAGAAATAACACACTTAATTACAATATTCTTCTAAATACTCGGGTTTAACTTTAAAAGATAACAATCAATTTTTTCTATTAATCATTTTGCTTCCCTATTAAATTTTCTATCAGAAACTTATTTGACCGTATTCACCGGGGAAAGTGCCATGATGGACACATCACCATTTTTTCTGTTATGACTAATATTTAATTAATATATCTTTGTAGATGTGTGTAAATCACCAATGTAATGTTTATTTCCTGAATGTGATTTAAAACATTTTTGAAGATTACTACATGTTTTATAAAATGTGAAATATATTTATTGTTGAATTATTACTTATACCTTTTCGTTTCCCGTCTTGACATAGGAACCTGTTTAGGTGATGCAATTAGGGTAGGTAACATAGGTGCTGTAGGAGTCCAAGAAATGTTGACATAGCCAGCATTTCAGGTGATGCTGTTAGAGTTACGAAAATGATGCCATTAAAATCTAAGAAAATGATGCTGATAAAGTAGTTGATTGGATTATCATCTAAGGTAAAAGATAATTTCTGTTTATTATTTTCTGAATGCATTTCTATATTTATAGAAGAAGTTGATGGTTCTGGAATATCAGTAGTTAAAGTAGCATCTGAAGTTTCTTCAAAAATTGTGAGTACAGCACCTATTTTCAATTCTTTTCTACTTTTCCTATTCACGTTCGATTAATATTCAGTACATTAACAATTAACCTCAACGAAATCAATTTTATCCCTAACCTAAATTCTAACCAATTCTTAATTTTCTTAAGAAACTTCATCTCCTTCTTCAGGACTCCTTAGATGCTCAATCCTATTCAATTTAACTTAAGGATTTAAGTTAAATTTAAACTTGTAGCCTTCAAAGCTTCCAATAAAGAGTGTCTTCTTCCTGAAACTCTCTCGAAGCTGCGCCCAATGAATATACCCAATTCCTGTCAACTTTAGTACCATTTCGGAAATAACTTTCAACTATAAACGTTTTTTGCTAGTTGCTGTAAACGTTTATAGTTGAAAGTTATTTCCGAAATGGTAATAAAGTTGACAGGAATTGGGTATATTCATTGGGCGCAGCTTCGAGAGAGTTGTGACTTTTAAACAGATCTGACGTTTGGTAAATCAATTGTTAATAGGTATTATTATTATTTTTTTAATAATAAATCATGGCACTCTTAAGTTTTTTTTTTTTTTAATTGAACATGCGATATTTGTGAATCCACCAATAATTTTTGTGAATTCTCCAAAAATATTTATGAAACCGGGTTTAATCAATCCTATATTGATTCAGGGATTAATCCACAACTATTAGTACGACCATTAATAATCCACTTTTGACTGACAGTCTTTAAACTTACAGTTGTATTTAAATGTCAAAGCTATAAAAACAACTGTCGACGTCAACCCAGACTGCAGTACTTTTTCGATATTTTTGATTTTTTTTAAACAGTCAGACATGTCAGATATTCCTGTATTTTAAGCGCCTAATAGACCATTCTGGCAGCGATCTATCGGGTTTTGCCCGATCAGGTCCTGATGTAATTGAAGATGAAAGCGAATCATGTAGGGTATGATAAAACAAAGATAAACCAATCTAACATGTAGTGAGGTACGCCCTCTTATGCGGGAGCAGTCAACGTTCAACCGATTCTTCGCGAGATAGCAGATTTTTTTAATTTTTCAGAATTTATATCCTATTTTAAACGTTAATTCCACATTTTAAGAAAAAAAAAAATGTTGGAAAAATATATTTTATGTAACAAGAAAAAACTTTATAAAAAAAAACGAAATAATGAATTTAAATGAAAATGATCCAAACTATTATCGTATTAAAAAGAGTAAGGTAACTTTATTAAAAAAAAACGAAAGAATGAATTTAGATGAAAATGATCCATACTATTATGGTATTAAAAAGAGTAAGGTTTGGCAATTATAAATAAAAAATAATATTAATTTTTCAATAAATGAAATATTTTAAATATATCATTTTCTGAAAAAAAATTCTATTGTATTTAAAATGGTAATATAGAGCACTTATTAAAATTTTAATAAAAAAATCTAAATAAAAGAATTTAAAGTTATTCAATCTAATCTGTGTTTTATTGGTTGATTTTTAATAATTTATTCATATTTATTTCATACAATATGAACTACCAATGTCTAAATATTAAAACCATTAAATATATTTTATATTAAAATAAAATGATCATCAAAAGCTTAATCTTTTATTTTCACATATATTTAAGTGCTCAATATTACCATTTTAAATACAATACTGATTTTTTTTTTTTTTTTTCAAAAATGATATATTTAAAATATTTCATTTATTGAAAAATTAATATTATTTTTTATTTATAATTGCCAAACCTTACACTTTTTAATACCGTAATAGTATGGATCATTTTCATCTAAATTCATTCTTTCGTTTTTTTTTAATAAAGCTATTGTTGAAAATACCTTAACTTCACAATAGTAATTACTCAATAATTGAGCCGTTTATTTTGAAAGTGGCCTAAATCCATTTTTGATTTTTTTCTGATGACGGTAGAAACAGTTGTTATTTGACGTTATCTGTCATAAATAACAATTTGCGATTAAGAATATTTAAAGTATATGATAATTATTAACACATACGTTTTCACAAACAATTATTTATTAAAAAACATTATTTTGAAAGTGACCTAAGTCCACTTAATTAGTAATAATGTCCGAAAGTGCGGATCTTCAAATTTACGAAGGCAGTGATGAAGGTAATTAAAAGTAATTAATTAATTATTAATAATTATTAATTAAATAAATTTAATCATTAATCAGTATTAATTATGTTTAATTATTGCAGTGAAAATATTCACTTAATATACTCTTACAATTGAATTTTAAGATAAAATATTAAATTTATAGACAATACCTCTGGAGCAAGATTTAGAGAAAAGAATGGCGACACCTACATTCAAAAATTGCAAAAAATTAAACGAAATACCGGGAAAAAAAATACTATACTCAAACTGGAAACATTATACCTGCAAAAGTGTTTCAAAACAAAAATTGCCTTTGTCGAAAAGTTTGTATAAAAAATTATGAAGAAACAGAAAGAAAGAATACTTTTGAGAAGTTTTGGAATTTGGGAGATTTTAATAAGCAAAATGTATTGCTATACGAAGCTACCGAACGTTATGCTGTGAATCGAAGACGTCCAAAAAACGGAAAAAGTTCGCCAAGAAATTATAGTTTTAGGTATTTTTTAAATTATAAAAACGGGAAAGTTTCCGTCTGTAAAAAAATCTTTTTGGATACCTTTAATATATCTGAATGACGATTAAAACGTGTATTAAACACGGCAGATGTAAGGAATGATTTACGTGGACATATGGCTGGATCATCGAGATGGATTTCTAACGAAGAGAAAAAGGATGTTCAAAACCATATTAAAAGTTTTTCCAAATTTGAATCCCATTATACTAGATCTCATAACCCTAATAGAAAATATTTACATCCTGATCTATCTCTAAAAAAATGTTTAATTTCTACGAGCTTTATTGCAAGGAAAATAATAGAAAAGCAGTTAAAGAGTGGACTTACAGAAAGATATTTAAAAAGGATTTTAATTTGCATTTCCACCAACCCCGCAAAGATACATGCCAACAATGCGACCTATTAAACATTAAAATTAAAGCATCGGATGATTATGATGAAAAGAATAAACTTATGAAAGAACATGATGTCCATTTAAGAATAGCAGAATCATCAAGGAAATCATTAAAACAAGATCAAGAACTAGCATTGCGTAATCCAGATCATTATTTCGCATTTTCTTTCGAATTGCAAAAAGCAAGTTGACCACTTCAGTAGCATACTTTAAACGCAATATGTACAATGGCGGCCGACGAAATGTGAACGATGTTTATTAGCTAGGTGAATATGACTTTTAATCAGGAGCGTCGCGTTTGTGCGAAAAAAAATATTTGAATGACAGATTTATAAAATCATCCAAAAATATGCCTAGATATCTATCTTTAGACGAGAAGAGCAGGGCAATAGCTAAACTAGAAGAAAACTGGTCTCTTAGCCGAGTGGCTGCTGATTTGAATGTAAGCAAAACCTGCATACATAATTTGAAAAGGCGATTTGAAATAAGGCAAGATTTAAGAAGACCACCCCGAATTGGAATAGGAAGGGTATCTAATGAAGAACAGGATGTTGCATTGGTGAATCATCTCAGAGAAAATCCGTTTGATAGTGCCTTAGATGCTCGAGAAGTAACGGGTTTTGCGGGGTCTACTAGAACTGCTCGGAGACGTATTATAGCTGCAGGTCTACAAAATTTTCAATCAGCCAAGAAAGTTTTTCTCTCAGAAAACAATAAACAACGAAGATTGGAGTTTGCCAACGAATTTGTGTATCGCGGGGATGATTTTTGGAACTCGGTCGTCTTTTCTGACGAAAAAGTATTTCAACCATGTAGTAATGGGAGCCTACGAGTTTATAGACCAAGAAACCAAAGGTATGAAGAAGGATTCACCCGTCCAATAACAAATAGTGGTCGTTTTTCTGTTAATTTTTGGGCTTGGGTCAGTGTAAACGGACCCGGAATAATTTGGAAAATAGATGGCCATTTAAATGCTATTAAATACAAGGATATTTTAGAATATATAATGTTGTCTTCAGTAACATAAACATTTCCGAAAAATTTTGTATTTCAACAGGACAATAGTCCTATCCATACAGCAAAAATTGTGACTCAGTGGCTAAAGGACCACCGCATCCAAGTATTGCCTTGGCCTACGAAGAGCCCTGATCTCAATCCAATTGAGAATGTTTGGGGATACCTACAAAAAAGATTTACTCAAGAGATTTTAGACCTAGGAATGCAGATGAACTTCACGAAATTGTTGAAAATGCATGGGAGGATCTGGCTGACAACTACAATATGAGGAATCTAGTTTCATCCATGAGTACACGTTTGGCAAAAGTAATCACTGCAAATGGTGGTCCTACAAAATTTTAATTTCATAATTTCTACTTGTATTAAGAATAAATATGTTTAGCATTGTAATTAGCAATTAAATAATAGTCCTTTAAAACCTAAGTTACGCCACTGTTAAGAGTTCTGATAAATCTGTACAAAATTAGACAATTTCTCTATGACAACAAAATACCGTTCACATTTCGTCGGCCGCCATTGTACGTTCTAAATTTGGAAATTCGCAATTTTTTTGATGATAATGTTCACATGTACGTTTGGGATGAAACTATTTCATCCAGAGGTTCACAAGAAATAGCTTCATGCATCTTGAAACATCTTCAAAATTTAAGAAGTCAAAAACATATTATAGCTCACAGTGACATGTGTGCAGGACAAAATATGAACATTAAGGTAGCTTTAACATGGCTAAAACTTGTCCAAACATAATGTAGAAATAATAGATCATAAATTCCTAATATCAGAACATTCGTTTTTACCGAATGATACAGATTTTGGCGTCGTAGAAATATCATTAAAGAAAAATAATTTAATGTTTGTTCCTCAAGATTATTATAATGTTATCAAAAAGTGCCGAAAAGGTGATAACTTTCTTCTAAATGAAATGAAACAAGAGGATTTCAAATCAACAAGATTATTGGAGGACGCAGTTTTTAAAAGGTTGAAGAATTCTAACGGAGAAGCAATAAATTGGTTACAAATAGTCTGGATGCGTTTTTTGAGAAATGAACCATATAAAATTTTCTATAAGATATCAATGGATGCAGAGTTTAAAATCCTGGATTTATTACCACGTCGGGGTAGACCAAGAAAATTTGAAAATATTATATTGACACCACTTTATAAAAAAGTAAGACCAATTACGACATCGAAGTACAAGGATATGATGGACTTACTTCGATATATACCACCGGAACACCATGACTTCTTAAAATTCCTCCCGTATACTCAAAATGTAAATGAACAGTAATTTTTTATGTAATTTATATAATTAGAACATTTCTTGAATAGTATAAATTGTGTTTTTAAAGTATTGTGAAGATACATAAAATAAATTGGGTATTGTTTTTCAATTTGAAACAATTTAAAATATGTCTTAAGCTCCTTCAAATTTTATTACATATATAGTTGTTAATTTTGAAAGTGGCTTAAATCCATTTGTGGCAAGAAAACAAATATTATTCACTTAATTTTGGTATTATTTTAATAGGAATTGTAAATTTAACTCTCTTAGATAAATTTAAGCAGTGTGGAACATTGCTACACTATACGAATTTTTTTAATATTAATGAAATGCAAACTTTTAAATATCTCAATTTAAACATAAATGGACTTAAGTCACTTTCAAAATAAACAGCTCAATTAATAGACTACAATTTTTGAATCATATTCAAATTTACTTACTAAAAGCATGTGTCCATCAAATGACTCACTTTTGTGAATAATTTTAAATAGGATTCAAAGATTGTAGATCGACTCTGTTAATTATTGAGTAATTACTAATGTGAAGTAAAAGGATAAACCAATATGGTTGGATTGCTGAATTGCGTATGTAAGAAATAAATGAGGCTTCAATAAATTTCTCAATTTTTATGCAAACATCCTGCAAGTCAATATATTCAATAAGAACCATGTCCATGTTAGGCAGCAGTAAACCAGGAAGCGAATGATTAATACCGAAGGTGAAGGTGGCGGACTAGGAATGATTTGCACAATTTGCACGAAAACAAAAAAAAGAGCCAACGTTCTGCCATAATAGGAAGTGCACGTTCAGCAGCAGCAGCAGCAGTAGTTGATTTGATGCGGGAGAAGAAAAGAAATCCGCGACGTGGCGAGCGTGTGTTTTATTTGAATAGAATCGGCGAGTTGAAACGCGCCGAACGTGATATACAGGTACGTATCGGCTTCATGAAAAAGCTGAAAGTTTCAGGAAAGCGAGCGAAGGCCAGTCGTGTCCGCGGCGTGGCGCCGTTCTGTCGGCCGAGTGCATACTCAGGTGCACACACCACGTAGATGCGGACCCGACCCGCAACTTTTCCTACGTGTTTCTCCATAGTATACCTTCTCCGCTCTGCCCACACACCCACGGATTCTGAGGCTGATCCCGCGATCCTTTTACCTAACAAATCGTTATGCCTATTATGGATTTATTATTTCAAATGTTATTGTTGCTTTATTTTCTACGACTCGTTTAGAAATACCACAAAAATAATTTATAGTTTCTATCATTGATGATAAATTTAAATCAGGTTAATTTCAAATTAGAAACACAGCCGTCTTTGACTTTACAATAAAGGTTATGTATGCCCTTGAGAGATCAGAAATTTCAATAGGGCATTCGATACATTTGTTTTGTTGTATATTTCTTCCTCATAATAATATGTATTAAATTTGTAATGAAAACTTGTGAATAAAGATTATTATTATATACCATAAATCATAGCTTCTTTCTCGAAAAATTACACAGATGTGGCATTAGAGATACTTAAACCGATATGATAAAATCGTATCGACTAGATAGGTCACATAAAACTAAGATCGGTTCGAACAAAAAAAAAAAAACATTGGTATACCACAAGGAAGCATTTTAGGACCCTTTTTTCGTCATCTTTGTAAATAACCTTCCTAAAAAATATAATTAAATTATAAATATTTCTAACTCGTGTGGAACTTTTTTAGATTTATGCTTTACCAATCTTCCTAATCCAAATGTCTCTCTTTCTGATGAATGCTTAATAATAATAATAATAATAATAATAATAATAATAATAATAATAATAATAATAATAATAATAATAATAATAATAATAATAATAATAATAATAATAATAACAAATCTTTATTCCAATGTTAACATAAAATACACAATATATTGTATATGTACATCCACACGGAATAGGGTCAACAAAAATTATAATTTTATACATCACATCACCGAGCGAAAAATCCATTCAAGTCGTAGGGTTCTAAGACTAGTAAAAACTCCCTAAGACATTGTTTCCAGCTCGAAAATGTGTCACAATTTTGAATATGCTTTGGCAAATTGTCATCACTTTGCATTCACTTTAGTCATATCTGTTAATTATTGTGAAAACCCAGAAAGTTTAAACTAAGATTCTAATATGTGAGATGAAGTCCTAATCATAGAGGCTGAAAGACTTCGGGTCGATAGCCAATTCATTTACAAAATATATTTCTAATTTTATATACACTGCGCCGCAAAATTAACGCAAAATTCGAAATTTCGTTTAAAAAAATTAATTTTATTGTTTTTCCTGTATTATTGCAGTTTGTTGTTTATTTTCTCATTTTTTGTTCACAAATAAGCAAATTAGTTTTAATAAGTAGCTATTAGGAACCACTTCGGGATAAAAATAAAAAAAACAATAAAATTAATTTTTTAAACGAAATTTCGAATTTTGCGTTAATTTTGCGGTGCAGTGTATTATTGTATAGGATGTCCGGAAAATAATCGGCTATATCTTAGAAACTAAGACTCCTAGAGCTTTCAAATAAAAAATATGTTAATAAAAGTGACCATGAGAAAATGTTGGAAATACATTTCAAGTTCGTATCTCTTCCGGGAGGGGGCGCAATGAACAGTCGAAAAATAATTCAGCGATTATCTCAAAAAAAGTTCAAATAAAGGCATCATAAAACTACAATTTTTGAAATCATGATGAGTTTATAAAACAAAAATGTTACAGAAATGTTTCTCTTACTCTTGAAATAAAGGGTGGGGGAAGCTCAGAATTTATAAATATCAAATAACTCTTTTGCTTTTTAACCGATCTTAATGATTTTAATTTCATAGAAAAGAACTTATAATACTGATTAAAACAATTGACAACAATCATAAATGCATTAATTAATGCTTAATATGGCTTCCTGGTCAACCGAGTTCAACAAATTCTTCCGACTAACAACAAAAGTGAAGTTTTTAAGTGCCGACATATATTTCTTGGATTAGTTATTGATAATGAGTGCTTGGCACTCGAAATGTACATCTAACGTATATACAAAATAAAAGTGAAGTAAGGAATAAAAAATGTTTTAATTGTGAACAATCATAAAAATAAGTAATTCAGTCGCCGCCGAATACAATTTTTCCATTTTTCTTACAAATTTCAAATGGAATGATATATTTTTCTTAGTATCAATAGAAAGTGCGTGAAAATGTAAGAAATTTGATGAAAACCGCATCTCAATACCTTTATTCTATCACAAGTTATATACAGGGTGAGTTTTTTTCGATGTTCTCTATGGGGATCTCGGAAACTATAAGAGATAGAAAAACGGTTAAATGGGGAAAGAAGTGTAGTTTTATAAGACGAATAAAATGACACTTTTGTCTTTTTCATGGCTAACTATTTTTTGGTGTATGGTAAAATTAAAAACGACTGTAACTTATTTTATTTTAAAAATAACTATGGCATATGTTATATCGGATTAAAGGGAAAAAAATAGCCCTTTTAATAAAGTCATAGCCAACTATTGTTTCCATTTAAAAAAAGGTAAGTTTGTGTCATATCTCCCAAAATAACGGCGAAAATTTTTTTTTTATTTTTTGTTATTAATCTGTGTAAAATTTTCTACAACTTTGTCCTTTATAGTTTTTTTCTATCTATGATAATAATAGAGATATATTGATTTAAAAAAATTGACACATTTTACTTTTTTCAAAATATCTAGTTACCCTTGACTTTTTCAAATAATTTGAAAGTGTCATTTTATTCGTCTTATAAAACTACACTTCTTTCCCCATTTAACCGTTTTTCTATCTCTTATAGTTTCCGAGATCCCCATAGAGAACATCGAAAAAAACTCACCCTGTATAAAAGAAAATTTCAAATTAAAAGTTTCAAATGTCATTGGAAAACTTTTTGAGGTTAATAAAATTTATAACAAAAACAACAAAACTGAATTAGTTTATCAAAACCAGGGAGCATTTTCTAAAGCGTGCTAAATTATTTGAATATACTTTTTCTTGAGAGGTGAATAGATGGGGATGCTTATTATTTTTTTTTTTTTTTGGTCACCACGATTTGCCGAATGTTCAGATTTTTATTTTTGGGACAAATTAAAATAATATTTTTTTTATCAATTCAGCCCCAGAACGAGGAAAGACATTTTTTTTATCCGAAATGCAAAAACTTCACTGCTATTGCTAGAGTGGATGTCGCTGCTTATTTAATTGTATAAAATTATGTGATTGTATATATTGTCTATATGACTGTTAAACGTTGTTAACTTCCATATTTATTTTCATCACTACGAAATAATTGTTTGCTAACAGCAAAAATCCAAATTAGGCAAATATTGAAATAAATACTAACTTGAAATTAGGCAATAGAAGTGATGCGAAGAAATTTGTTGATGAGTACGTGAAGTTTTCTTGATAAAAAAATTCTTCATATAATATGAAAATTACTAAAAATAGTGATTTTAGAGTCAAAAATACTTTTAAATCCAAATGAAGCAATGAGTGTGATTTTAACATAATATCTCAATAATCTTTCACTTCAAAGTGAAATAATGAATTTTCATCTATATTATTATACAACACTCCACATTACTCAACCTAAATTATTCAGTCTTATTCATTAGCGTAGATAGTGGAGGCACTTAATTTTTGAAAATCCATGATCACTTAAAATAAAACACTTAATGATTTTCAACTATTTTTTGTGTATTTCACGACAATTGTTTCGCAACATAAACTCGCAGCTTACCGTTCAATGATTCATCGAGCTTTTTCAATCCCCATAACTAAAACTAATTTAGAAAAAGAATTAAATATAATAAAATACATCGCAGTTAGAAATAACTTTAAAATCGACAAGATAAATAAATTAGTTTTGCATAAAGAAAAGCAGATATTAAACCAATTAGTTTACCCCGTTCGAACACCTAAAGACAATAAAAAATATGGGTCAATTACATTTAATGGCAGTTTAAGTCAGACCATTTGCAAAAGTTTTTAAAAAATTAGAAATAAATACTGCATTTAAAACAAACAATAACTTACTACTACTTACGTAGGTAAGTCAATAGTCACAGAGCTGAATGTGAAAATAATTTATTAATTATTTTCAAATCATTTTTATTTAATATAATTGGGGAAAATAATAAAAAATAATAAAGATAAGGTTGAAAGAACTCAGCGCAGTGGGGTCTATATGTTAAGTTGCAGTGACTGCCCTAACGTTTATGTAGGACAAACTGGAAGAACATTCGAAGAACGAATAAATGAACATTACACCTGTTTTATCAACAAGAAAAATTCTTCAACATACGCGAACCACCTGTTAGAAGAACAACACAAGTTCAACAAAGATTTCAAAATCCTCCACGAAGAGAAGAAAGGAAGATAATTAACATTACTAGAAAACATGGAAATTAATAAGTATTTCCCATCAGGAAATTTACTTAACGAACAGACCGATCTCTCCAGCTCGCCACTACTACGGATGGAAAACCCCAGACCTTCCACCTCCACTTTTTAAATTTGTATATAAAGATAGTTTAAAGAAATTTGTAAATATTATAAGTTCTTCATCTGAAGAAGCAACAACGTTGCGAAATACACAAAAAATAGTTGAAAATCATTAAGTGTTTTATTTTAATTTATTCATTAATATCTCAAATGTGTTGTAGTAATATTAGCAACTTTAAATGCTCGTATTATTTTAGAACCAAAATTCTAACATTACTTAATTACATATTTATCACGAAGCACTTAAACACCTCATAAATATGCATCAATTCACACAAAACCAAAAACGCTCTTGATTTCCCAGAAATCCCTTCAGATCGCCGCGTGCGATAATCCGAGCACAAGGAATTCCGATTTATTTTCCGAACAGAAATGCCCGTAAAATATTAAACACACCTCACTTTGTATTCCACGCCGCCAACTTTGTAATACGTACAACTGTTTCGCGTTTATTACACATTTATCGGTCAGGATCAAACAAATCGCCGTGCATAATGTATAAATATATTTGTATAAATTACCATCTGCTTACAAATATGGGATAATATGTGGATTGAGCTATTTCCAGTCGGGCGCTAAGTGGATCCAACGGCCGCGGGGATTTCCTTTTGTGCGCTGAAATTGAAAACAGAAAAAAGAGTTGATAATTTCAATTAATTTGAATTAATCATTTGCCAACGGGAAATTTAGTACAGCTGAATTAACATATTTCTACTATTATAGAAGCTTAATGGGGAAACTCCTATTTTAGAATCATCATTTGATCGAGGCATTGGGCGGATTTTGGAGCCTTCCTTTTTAAGGCTACTCTCATTTTAGTTTATTATTTATTATTATTTGGTCATGATTACGGTTATTTCATAACAAACAATAAAGAACAACTTGACTAAATTAATAATTTAACTAAACTTAAACTAATAATTATTTTCAAATCATTTTTGTTTAATTATTTAATTTATTTAAATAACTGTAACTAAGTTTGTATTTATATTGACTAAACTAATTCAGGATATTTAATTAAAATTAAAACACTTGGTTTGTTTCGCTTATTTAAGTGAAACAAAATCAATAGAAGACGACGCAAACGCTGTATTTTGCCTAATTTCATGTGGCAAAAGATGGCGCTTGCGTAGACTTCAATTTATTATAATTTATATCAGGTATATTACCGCAATACAAGATCCGTTTAAGGGTGTGGTTTAGAAGAAAGAGATAGCTATACAAATATGGGCAATCACTAATTTGAGTTAGATTGTTGTTGTGATCAATGAACAATATTGTATTATACATTAAAATAATCTTAAAATAAGCAGGAATTTCATCAGATAAATTAAAAATTATTTTAATGTTTAGTTTCTGTGAAAAATAATTATGAAAAACAATGAAAATTGATCAAATTTATAGCAAATTTTAAATTAAATTTTTGCTAATAAAAACTTGTGCAATGAAAATTTAAAGGATTTCACTAAATTCTGCATTCAAATAACTTAGCAGACATGACATATTAATTTCATTATATCTTACAATTTTCTTTTCTAACTTAAACTAGTAAATTGACGTAATACACGAAAATTAACGATTTATTTTTTATTTAGACTGATACTTTATATTTGGTAGATAAAAATGTAAATACACATTCATATTATGAAATCCAAAAGAATAGCTCCATTTTCAAACGATTATTTCCATTTTACTATATAGCTATCTCTTTTCACTAAACCGCAACCTTAAACGCCATAGACTGTCACTGTCCCAGTTGTGAGAAGTCCAGGAAAATCGTTCTCTTAGAGACCACCACTTGGAACATTACATCCCAGAAGCCCCTATTCCCACCACTCGGAGAAAGGCAAAATCGAATGACGGCTAATGTCGCTACGATGAACCCTTCTCTTCAATTCAATGTCCCCATGGACGACTCTAGCTCTGTAAGCTCCATCATTTACTCTCCAGGCCCATCTCCAAGTAACCCAGCTTCAGCTACACCATCCCTGTTTACCCCCGTATGCACCCCCACTACATCCAATAAAAGGAAAATCTAGTACTAAGTAAATACTTCCAACCGTTTCGAAATTCTTTCGGATTCGTCCGATAACGAAGATGAAGAAGAAACGCTTAATAAATTCAGGAAAATGAAAGCAAGTGCCTCTAAAAAAATGTCCCACACTAATCATTACTGATGACAAAATTTCACTAATAAAAAAATTGAGTGAAATTTGCAAGACGCCTCCTTACATAAAAGTAGGTAGAGAATTTTTAAACGTCAGACCCGACAATGCTGCTGACTTTAAAGTTATCGAACTACTTATCTTTAATGTGCATTTAACGTATTTACGTAGCGTAGGTCAAAAGTCACAGAGCTAAATGTGGAAATAATTTATTAATTATCAAATCATTTTTATTTAATACATCTACTATTCTTCATTCAAAATTGAATATTTCACTTATGGAACTGCAGATCAAAACCACAATCAAAATTATTATTAAAAACATGCCCAGGAATGTTCAACTGGAGCAAATATAACTCATGAACATAGGAATAACCGTCGTAGCATTGTCAAGACCTACCTTAACAAATTCTAAACTTATCCCATTTGGAAAAGTCACAATCGATAAACAAAATTGTACAAAATCATTACTCTGTGTGAAGTACACGTTAGATAGACAATGTTTAGGCGGTCTAATGGCCTGTACCATCGCGAACTTTTCAGATCTATTGTGGATCCCATATATCTCAGATGATTAGCTTTAGCTTCGCATCCTTGATTAGCACAATTAGCCCTGACAGTGAGTCTTGGGTATTCTTTTCTGGACTGGGTTTTATGGGGGACATCTGTTGATAATTAATACCGGATAGGGCCTCACATTGGCACAAAATTTGTAGGGAGTCTTTTTCTTCTTCGTCACAGAATCTGCAGATCGAATCTTCAGATAGGCCTAATTAGCTCATATGCTTGTTTAGCCTGCAAGATCCTGTCAGTAGACCTACTATCGCTCTGATCATTTAATAATAATAATAATAATTCCTTTATTTATCACAGAGAAAAATACAAAATGAAATGTCATGAGTGTAGGCGAAGTTAAGTCAGCTTAAACTGTTACTGATCTTCCACTAAACCTACGAATAATGAAACTTAAATATAATTGCAACATGTAAGATAAGGTACAAACATATTTCGACGTCAATAATCCCGAATTGATTTTGTAAAATCAAAGCTCATCACGTAGTAACAGAGATCGCAAGTGACATCTGAAGCTGTTAAATTTTAACTGTTTTAGGTCTGTTGGTAGTTTTGGCGTTCTTCCTTTGAGGAATACCTTCACCTGCCTACGACCTGGAGTACTCGTCCACCAGGTTTGGGCCCGTATTTCCGTCCATTTTTAATGGATTGTTTAACTGATGCTTTTGTGATGCCACAGGAGAGTTCCGGCCCTATGAATGGCTTTAACGAGCCTTGTTTGGCCAGTTCGTCTGCCTTTTCATTGCCTATTTTACCCGAATGCCCGGGGATCCACACCAGTGTCACTTTTTTCTGTACTCCGACTTCATTGAGAGCATTTACACAGTCCCACACTAGCTTGGACTTGACCTGTGTATTTCCTAGTGCTCTAAGTAGCGCCTGGCTATCCGAAAATATGGCTACAGATCGACTTTTACTATCTTGCCTTGCTATCTCTTGGATGCAATGATGGACCGCGATTGCCCCTGCTTGGCACACTTAGTATCTTTTGTTAGGCTTATCGCGACCCTTGTCTTACTTCTTGAGCTGTAGATTCCGGCTCCTGTTCCTTTGCTATCTTTGGAGCCATCCGTATACCAGTTTGATTCCGCCTTGATGTGGGGTGGGCTGTTGCCCATTCCTCTTTTGACGGGATCAATACTCTGTATTCGTTATCGAAATTATATTTCGTCACCATGGCATCGCTGGGCATTCCTCTTATGGAACTCGCTTTTAGTTATTCTTTTAGCCTTTGGTGTGTTTTCCCGTGTAGTCGGTTAATGGGTGCCGGTCCTTGCATCATTCTGTATGCTACCGATCTGGCTTCTCCCTGAATAAAGATGTGAAGTGGTGGTATGCCAAGGATTACCTCCATGGCTGCCGTTGGGGTAGTGCTTAAAGCCATACTAGTCTTTGTGTGCTATTTAGGAGCCTTATCGTCTCCTTTTGCTCTGTCCTTGACCACCACACCACAGCTTCGTAGGTTGTCATGGGTTTGATCACCCTTGTGTATAACCATAGGGTCATTCTGAGGTTTAACCACCAGTATTTTCCGCACATTCTTCAACATATTCCTAATGCTATTGAGGATTTGTTGGTGGTGTTTATTATGTGCGGTTTCCACGACATTTTGTTGTCGAAGATTACTCCTAGGTATTTCGCTTCCTTCAGAAAAGGAAAATACTTTACCTCCGAGCGTTGGTGGCCTGAGTCCTTCCAACGCCCTTCTTTTTGTGTAAACGACTACTTGTGACTTTCCTGGATTAACCGACAGTTGTTCTTGTCGGCACCACCTATCAACTATATCTATGGCCTCGTGAAATGGTTCCTACGAACCGACCTTTAGATATAATTGCCAGGTCATCCGCATATCCTAAGCATGGAATGTCTTCTTCTGACAGTTTCCTCAAGAGGTCGTCTACCAGTGTCGCCCACAGCAGGGGGTACACATTAAAATTGAATCATTTAAAAGCACTTGTACCCCGCAATGTCAACAATGTCAATATTTCTGCCTTGAGTGGCCGAACTATTGACATGAAATAAAATATTTAGCTCCCAAATACGTTCGATGTGCCGGGCCTCACTCGGGAAAATGCATTGCACAAATATTATCTCCAAAATGTGCAAACTGTGGTGAATCGCATCCAGCAAATTATCGTGGTTGTTCTGGCCATAAAAATATCTGGAGCAGAAAATTAAAAATACCTCCAAATTACCAAAATCAATTTTACTCAGCCCTAAACCACCATTAGTAAATAACCAAAATTTCCCTAGTTTGCTTAATACATCAAACGCACAAATAAATAATTGCAATCTAAATTACTCCCAATTGTGTAAAGCACACGAAATGTAGATTTACGCAAAAGAATTCATTCTACCAATGTATCTTCTACCACTTCTGGCAATACTGTACCAAATTCTAGTAATTCGATAGGTTCACTTATACGTGAGTTAAAATCTTTATTCTCAGAATTGAACTTCGGGAAGATAATTGAGACAATTAAAAAAAAGGTGATGGAATTAAAATCTGCAACTCACACGTTCGAAGAAATTTCTATTATTTTTGATGCCGTCACGGACATGTTCCCGTGAGGGACACAAACAACTCTAAATTTACACCACAAAAATTATGCAATTTTAATTCAAACTGCATCAAACGTCAAAAACATGAAATTACACAATTCCTTCAGAATAACAACATAGACATAATCGTGAAGTTCAATTAACGCTCATATCAAAAAACTTGAAGAACAAAAAAAAAATAAAAATCAATATATCCATTCATGTAAATATCCATAGAAATTTTAATAAAACAAATTTAAAATTCTCTTGAAAATGGGCTAATAACCCGAAACTAGTCGAGAATTTAAAGTTATTCAATCTAATCTGTATTTTATTGGTTAATTTTTAATATTTTATTCATATTTATTTCATACAATATGAACTACCAATGTCTAAATATTAAAACCATTAATTATATTAAAATTGAAGAACAAAATTGTAAATATATTGAACAATCTATAAATATTTTTAATTCCTTTTAAATCAATGTTATAGCCGTTTTGTGTTAGATCTAAGTTAGTTTTAAGTTTTATTTGAAACAGTTAAAATGGTTTAAGTTATTTTTGTAAAAATACATCTTAAAATTTTGTAAATGTAATCAAAAGTAAGGTTGCCATGCAACGCACTTTTTATAATTATTTTTTTTATTAAATACTTCTAAACTTCAAACGCCTTCATCAAAGTATTGCATATAGAATACACTAGTCTGATGAGGTTCGAATATTGGAAATGGCCATAACTAGTTTTCCATACTCTAGATGAATACTCATTGAATATTTTATTAAATAATTGAAACAAATCAAGTGTTTTAAAATAACCTGAATTAAAATAAAAAAATCACCCTGGTTTAAGTAAGGACTTAACAGATAAGTTGGTGGAGACATTTACAAAGTGCTTC
The DNA here is from genome assembly GCA_963082785.1 of Philonthus spinipes. Lineage (NCBI taxonomy): Eukaryota > Metazoa > Arthropoda > Insecta > Coleoptera > Staphylinidae > Philonthus > Philonthus spinipes. Next base: position 9,146,667 of record OY720314.1, read on the forward strand.
TAAATAATTTAAGAAAAAATTAAAGCCATCTTAAAAAATCGAAAGAATCAACAATTTGTTTAGTCAATATACTTAATTAGATTGATTAAACTAATTGTTGATTATTTCTATTTTTAAGATGGCTTCAATTTTCTCTTAAATTATTTAGAAACACTTTGTACATGTCTCTACCACACATCACTATTTTTATTATTTCATGACACAGACTGTACATAAATGTTCTTATTTATGCATCACTGTTTTTTTTTTGTTATTTTCTCAATTGCAATATCCCGATTAGTAATAATGATAAGCATATTCCCAGTTTCTTGGAAATATAAAATAATTATCATACTAATAATAATACAACCAGCAAGTGAAATCCACGCTACGCTTCCCTGAAATATGTGAACATTTAAATTAATCCGGTGGACTTAGCCGGAATCGCTTAATAACAACGTTTCGTTACCGACCTCGGGTGTTAACGATGAAGACATTAACAGCTGATTCAGTGCCGCGATAAATAGATAATGTCTCCGCATTTTTCTTCGCCGTATCAAAAGGAATGTCTCCGCTTAATTGGCAATTATTTTATAAATAATCAGCTGCCGTGCAATTTTTACACTGATATTATGGTTATTTACAATGCCGGGGATGTCTCGCTGCTTACATATTTGGTATGAGTAGGATTTTTTTAAATTATTGTTATTGTTCTTGTGGAACTAATTCCACGGGTTGTTGCTCATAATTTTTACCCGAGAAGAATTTATTTTCTAGATAACAATCAAATAAAGGTGATTTTTATGTCACCATACATTACGACCTTATTAATCACTTGTTGAAGCAAATATATATATTTACGAGTTGTATGAAGGTTTATAATAATAAAAAAAAAACAGAGGGCACAAAGACCTCAGGTCGATAGACTAACACCTTCATGCAAATTTGTAATACATGTATATAGTATTTTGAATTTAATGTTATTCTCTGAATAAAGATGTATATACAGGATGTCCTAAATAGAGTAGGATTGAATGGGTATCATTCTTATTCTTAAAGTTAGAGATCTGGTTAAATGAACAATGTTGTGCAGTTTTGTACGCTGGTTCAGTATATGTTGAGAAATTTTCAAAATTCTGAGCAGTTTAGAAATTATTTAAAAAAAAAACTAAAAATCGTGTTTTTCTAAAAAAAAAACATATCTCAATAATTATTAAAGATGCGAAAAAAGTTTCAAATAAATATCACTTGGTTTAATTAGGTAAACATAAAAATCAAGTCAAAATAAAATTCAAGATAGCGGTTTTCGCGATATTAATACCAACTTTCTTATTTCAAATGGTCACCATATTTGATTCTAATACGCCTAAATGGAATTTTTTCTCTTTTCAACGATGTATAGCAACCTATGTCAAAATAAAAAAATATGAAAATATTAATTTTTTTAATTCTAATTTCATTTTTTTTAAATTATTTTTAAGACAAATGCAACAAAGCAAACAAAAACGTAATACAACCAAGCAGTAAAATAACAATAAATTATAAAAAAATGCTCAAAATGCTGACCGCTATTGGCCAAACCTAAAACACGATTTTTAGTTTTTTTAAATAATTTCAAAACTGAACAGCATTTCCCATTTAATCAGATCTCTAGTTTTAAGAATAAAAAAATATACCCATGCAATCCTAAAGCAGTGGGAATTCCTCACTTCACTTGCTTATTTGACGACTAGATGTCGTCTAAAGTACTAGGCTTATTTATTTGACCAATAGATGTCATCTAGTGCTCTCATGCGAAAATCGCGTACACGAGTTGATAGCTCTGGATTGCCAAACTTATGATTGTTTTTTTTTAATTGTACTAAATAACAATGGCTTTCTTAACCACTGATGTCATCTGGAGTCAGGAGCGGATCTCTCTAAAAGCTTTTTGAGCTTCAGCCCAGAACTCCGTGGATACAAAGGGTTCCAGCCCCCAACAAAACAATAGGCGATACTCATTTTTAAGTAAAGAAAAATATGCAAAATAAAAAAAAACAATCATAAGTTTGACAATCCAGTCGCATACTCGACTTTCGAATGAAACAGGGGATTTCCCCGTCGCATATCTTTGGTTGGTCTATATTTTAGCGGAAGTATGAGTTTATTACGGGGGCGTTCCCGCAGTTTATTACCAACGCAATTCTGTTCTTGTCGTCAAAGTGCAAAAACAAACAAAAACTGGCTGTGTAATTTTTGGGCGCGTTCAGGGAAATTTTAGATATGTAGCGCTACAGCGCAAAGCGCTTGATGTTCCCTGAAAACTCTTTCGAGGTTAAGGACACTCAAGAAAATATGGCGGTTTTGTTTTGTTAATGCATCTTACTTTATTAAATTTATTTATTTACTTATTTCGGGTACTTCATTCTCTTTAATAGTTGTATCTAATACTGAGCTTAAATTTGAGTTTCTTTTTGTATTTTGAAAATGGGGATATTCCCGTAAATAAACGATTATTATTATTATTTATTAATTAATAGGCCCCCGAATATTAGTCTAGGGCCCCACAAATTCACAATCCACTCCTGTCTGGTACACTATAGCACTAGATGGCACCTGTTTATTTGACCAATAGATGTCATTTGGAACGCTAGTATCATACAACGCCGCGACAAATACTTGGCTATAAAAGCCGGAACAATACCTAAGGACACAAAAAAATGGCGGAGGAAACAGCAGTGGTCTGAAAACAAGATAGATGGGTGCAGGCGAATGGATGAACCAGAACCCTGATACCGGACCTGGAGGTGTGGTACAAAAAGTCACATGGATAACTGAGCCATCACCTCAATCAGTGGCTCACGGGCCATGGGTGCTTTGAGCACTACTTATATCATTTAGGCAAGTCTAATTTTCCCACTTGCCGATTTTGCTGGGAAGGGACGATTCGGCCCAACATTCACTCTTTACTTGCCCCAGTTGGGAATAGTAAAGACGGGAATTAAAATCAAAATTTAGCCACCTGGAGGAATCTAAACTGATCATCGATATGCTGGAGATTGAAGGAAACTGAACCGCAGTCGATGTTTTGGCAAACAGAGTCCTGCGTCAAAAGGACGTAGATACGAGGCGCAGAAAACCAAGCCAGCTAAATTGAAGACAGCCAGGAGAGATCAGCGGCAAATTACGACCAATATTGTTGCAGCCTCCATGTTTCGAAGTAATGTCCGAAACAGTTCCGGAGCAGGAGATTGGAAGGCACAAGAGGTTTTTTAGTCGATTGATATTAAACAAACCCCACACTACCACGCAAACTTAGCGGAGTGGTATCTGTTTTTACAGCGAGCAAAATTTCCCCTACTATAAAAAGTGCACTAGAACATTAGATGGCACCACTTGTTTATTTGACCAATAGATGTCATATAGTACACTAAAGCTCTAGATGGTACTGGCTTATTTGACCACTAGATGTCATCAAGTGCACTAGAGCACTAGATGGCGATTGTTTATTTGTCCAATAGATGTCATCTACTGCATTAAAACGCTAAATGGAATTTGTATTTTTGACCAATAGATGTCATCCAGTGCACTAGAGTACTTTATTGCAGTTGTTTATTTTATCAATAGATGTCATCAAATGCACTAAAGCACTAGATGGAATTTTATTATTTGTTTGATGCTGTTTCTACAGCAAGCAGATTTTCTCCTTTCCGTATAAAAGTGCATTATAGTATTAAATGGCATCACTTGTTTATTTGGCCAATAGATGTCATATTGTTCACTAAATCACTAGATTGTTCAATAGATATCATTGTGTTTTAGTGCAGTAGATTAAAACACTAAATGGCACTTCTATATTTGACCAGCAGATGTCATCCAGTGCACTAGAGTACTAAATGGCACTTGTTTATTGTATCAATAGATATCATCTAATGCAGTAGATGGCATTTGTTTATTTGGCCACTAGATATTATATAATGCAGTAGAGCACTATATGGCACTGGTTTATTTTACCGATAGATGTTATTTAGTGCACTAGAGCACTAAAAAATGCCATTTAGTACTCTAGTGTCCTAGATGACTTCTATTTTTTTATTCTATTAAATCAACAAGTGAATTAAGGAACCTCCTGGAGGCAGCGGTGAGTGGGCGGTCAAGACGCTGGTCTTGGAAATTCACATGTCGCGGAGTTCGGGTTCGAATCCTACCAGGCTAAGAGATATTTTTAACTAAATAACTTAAATTAATGACATATATATATATATATATATATATACAATTTCATTAACGGTTCAATGGGATTATATATTTAATGAAAGGTGGCGCTTGCGTCGTCTTTAATTTATTATGGAATTATCTATGCCAAAAATATCCCTCATTTCATCATTCCTTAACCTTAAAACAAAACAAAAGAAGGAACACTCACAGCTTTTATTATTGAGCACTAAATTACATCTAGTAATAAAATAAACAAGAGAAGTAAGGAATTTTCATCGCTTTTATTACTTGTTGAAGCATGACAAATATATACTAACGCCCGGTTTGCTTAGAACTAAGACTTCACGAAATGGATCATGGTTGAGCTTTGAAAGAACTTAACAATACCTCCGGTATTTGTATGGTCTATAGCCTTTTTCTGGCAACAAAAATTTATAGGCTCTAATGTAAATACTATGGAGCATTTGTTCTTATGCTTATTTTAATAACGTCATTGCTAAATGTCACCACTTTTTTAAATCATAACTGTAATATTTTCATATGTTTATTGTTAATCGTAATACTATTGGGTTAAATCACTGTCAAATCAATAAGAAAATAATAGACTTTTAATTAAAACTATGATCGATGATAATGTCATGATTAGTTAATTCTATATTAGGGCTGTTTTAAACACAAAAGAATTCTCGCGAAAATTCATAATAAAATTATATATAAATATATACGTTTATTCAAGTGCAATATAGGGATTTGTACAATACAGAATTCTTGCGAGAAATGTATTCTAAACTTGTTCAAAATAATTATGTAAAATAGTCTCCCAGTAATGTTAAGCACAATACCGTACCGTTGGTTAAACAATTACAGAAATTATAGAATCCAGTGACCAAGGCAAGTTTGAGGTTTTGCTTGTTGTTGTTAATCATCTTAACCGTAACAAATCCTTTGTAGTACGGTGTTATCAAGCATGGCCTATAGAACGGCGTATAAGAGGAAGTAGATGGCCAAGACTGACAAACGTGGTCCAAGACAGTCATCTCTGATTGATGGCACTAAAGCACCGATTCTCGACTACAAGATCAATTGCCGATCAATGGTTTGGAATCAAAGGACGTCCTGTAACCCTTCGTACAATTTACAGACGAATTGTAGCTTTTGGCTTGCAGTCCTATCGACCACATCTTGTGCTTCCGCAGATGACTTGTCATCAACAACAACGTTTGTAGATGGATACCTTGCGACTGGATTGGGACGTGGAATGGCATAGAGTGATCTTCAGTGAAGAATCCAAATTTTGTTTAGGAATGCACGGTGGAAAACGACGCACATACAGTTTTTTTTTCTTTTGAGCGGCATGTGCACCACACATTGAGGCTAATGGTATGAAATGCTTTTGTTGATGGAGGCAAGTTTCAATTGGTATTTATCAATAGCAATATGAATTCCCACCAATATATTGAGGAGGTGATGGAACCCCAAATTTTTCCATTCCCCGAGAGCTGGAGGACCCAATTTTCCAACAGGATAATGCCCGTCTCCATATTGTAAGAAATTCAATGGAGCGCTTTGAAGAATCTAACGCCAATATCTCCCTGTCATCATTCAGATCTCCAGACCTTTCATCCATTGAATGTATTTTACCAATTATTAATAATTAATTTCTCACCACAGGTTAAGTTTTTTAACTAATTAAGGTATATTTTAATTAAAACACTTTATTGTTTTTTTATGTGAATTTTCATAAATTTTGGGATTAACTGATTACGATGGCATAAGTTACTAAACCATAAGTGATTGTTTAATTTTTCAAACTTGATGAGGTTTCATCTATACATGGACATAAGAACTGCTTTACTAGCACTTACTATATTAATAATTAATAACTAACTTCTCACTGAAGATGACTAAAGGTCAAAACTAGTCGGAGCAAATATATAAAAAACAGTGAAACAAACCAAGTGTTTTAATTAAAATATACCTTAATTAGTTTTTCCAATTATACACAGACACTAGAAGCTAGAAATCGACAACCTGGTGGAATCCATGCCCAAAAGGGTGCGGAAATGAGAAACTAATAGGGGTGGTGCAACACTTTATTAATTAAAACTGCCTTTTTTTATTTTAATTAATTACTACCTTTGACTACTAAAATATGTTTGCCAAGTTTGGTCTAAAAATTCCCACACCTTCTTGATTTTGCGATTTTTATGTCACTGTGTATATAATTCTCGGACAACTTTCTGCGAGAATTCTTGTGTATGTAAAAGGACCTTTAGTTACGATAAAATAATACGGCCCAATGTGTTTATGTATCCTTTGTGTAGAAATTGATATTTTGTGTATAAAAGTTAATTCCTAACACAAGTAATATTCCAAAAATTGCTTTCATTACCTCCTTGAACTCCTCTCTGAAACATTATGACTAACCAGAGCCACTTCCGCCAGCAGCGAAGACGCCCTTCTCAATCCGTGATACTCAATCGGTACAATACTTCCTGGAGTGAAAAACTTAATCGACGGCGTCGATCGTATGCTGTACCTACTGGCAAAATCTGCAAACCTGTCCACGTCCAATCTCCCGACGCTGACGTTTGGGGTGTTTCTGAGTTCGTTGGCGACGGTCTCGTACTCCGGGGCGAAGCGTTCGCAGAAGGGGCAAGTCTTCGAGTAAAACTCCACCACCCATACTTTCCTGCTTTTAGTCACTATGTCGTAGAAATTCGCCGGGTTCAATTCGATGACTTCGGAAATTGATGCTGCGTAATGGAAAAGCAGGGAAAATGTTAGGAGTGTGAGTACTTGGTGTGACATAATGACAGGTGTGACGTCATTGTCACGATCGAATGAAATTTCTCTACGAGAAACGAAATCCCTTTCATTCTTAGGGGCTTCTGTCCATTTTTTGAAGAATTGAACAAAAAATTAATTCATACAGTGCTAATCATGTTCTACAAAATGTTAGATACGATAAATTAAATTCCTGTTTTATATAAGCGTGAATAGAAACTATTCCCTGTGCTATTTCCACTTTTGTAAAAAAAGAAATCTAACTAAGTTAGCTCTGTTAATTAACGAGCACTTGCATTATTTTCCTATGATGTTTAAATCCAAACCCATCTTCGAAACTAATTGAAGTAGGTTATAACTTGTAGAAATTTCATTGAGGTATAATTTAAATTAATTAAATATAAATTGGAAAAGAAATATTTATGATGGGATTTGAACCCATGACCCCCGATTGACTATCGAGTACACTACCAACTACACTTCAGAGACCTGTGATATCCCATCAGAGATGTTTCTTTTCCTCTTATAGTTAATTAATTTAAATTATACCTCAATGTTGTTCATTGAAATTTCTACAGTTCATAGATATAAATTTAATTTAAAAGGAATATCAATTTAATTTAATTAAGTAGGTTATGTTCTCTAGTGGGCAAAGGACAATAACTTTAATTATTATAATAAAACATTTTTTAACTTTGTATAATAGAAATTTATATTTAGTGACTATAGCTTCAACAATTTACACTTATCATTATGAAATTAAAAATGCAAATTTAAACTATAGTCACTAAATTTACAATTCTGCTATACAAAGTTAAAATGTCTTTTATTATAATTTTGTACAATATACAACGAAGTAGAAGCCTCAGTGATCAGTAATTTACATAAATGGATTGACTATAAATGTTTTTGTAATTATCTGAATGAAGATGATTGTATAACTTATATAATTAAAATAAATAAAACTAATGAGCATTCAAATTATGACCATTCGAATCAACATTTGATTAAGAATGATTCGAATAGCATTCATTATGGTTATTATGTCATTTAAAAATATTCCATAAACGAAAAGAAAAAAAAATTGAAGCATAATTAAACTAAACTTAAGCCGGATCAAAATTTGCTCATTCTAAAAAGTCGTTTATATCTCTTTTTTGTATCACTGATCTAATTTGTATATAGAGATTAAATCAGAATGGGTTTGTAACATGTCGCAATCAGCAAGCAAGAACGTTCATCCACAACCCAACACTTATCCAATCAATCTAAGCAAGTGTCAATCAAAACACATCCACAATTAATATCGCAATCCCGTTCACGTCGACGTGACACGAAATGTCCCGTGGCTTTTTATTCGTGCTCATTCAACTAATTGGCATCTCGTTAGCGTCAAACGTCATCGAGCTGAACTCGGACACGTTCGACTCCCTGGTGAACCACAGCAAGTCCGTGTGGATCGTCGAATTTTACTCGCCCACCTGCCCCTACTGCCAGGAGTTCGCACCGGAGTACGAGGCGACGGCGGACGGCCTCCAGGGAAACAGCGGGATTAAAGTGGGAAGAGTGGACGCGACGCGGTATTCCGATTTGGGGGGTAAGTACGGTATTAGGGGTTACCCGACGGTGAAGATGTTCCATCCGGACAGAACGGAGCCGACGGATTACCAGGGCCCGAGGACGGCGAGTAATCTTATATCGGCGGCGAGGTCGTTTTCGCAAGGAAAGAGGATCCGCAGGATGGACAACGATGGCTTTGTTGATGGGCAAGAGGTGGATCGTGTGGTGAAACTGCTTTTAAGAGATGTTTATTCATTTTAATACCTTAAAAAGTTATACTTATAAATAAACAAAAAAGGACAATTTTTAATAAATTATTGTATTGTTTTGTACAAATATTCATAAATTGAACCAAAAGAAGAAAGGATATTTTTTAATATTATATGTTATTTGTTCAAAAGTGTGAATGAAAATGCAGGATTTTTATTATCCTTTATATTTTTTTCTTTCTTTCTTTCTTTCTTTCTTTCTTTTTTCAGAGTGTTTGGAACAGATGTATCTTAATTAAAGCACCATCCTTTATATTTTTGTAATACTTCTTCTATTTCTTCCGAATATTTGGAAGAGATTAGCCAAAATTCAAACATTGTATTTGTTAGGGGAATCCGTATCCATATGTAATGTATTTGTACCGTTCTCGACCGCTGTCGTTACAATAACTGTCCTTATAATTAAAAATACGCGTTATTATTGACACACATTACGAAATATGCTTCCATCTGCATATTTCGTAATGTACGCTTTATTATACCTGTACATATTATACCTGTACACTCTTCTCGGTTTGGATTTGCTCCAAGTTCGACTTATTTCGAATCATTTTCGTTTATATTTTTGTATTACTTCTTCCGTTTCTTCCAAGCATTTGGATGAGATTAACCAAAATACAAACATTGTAAATTTTGAATCTGCCAGGGGATTCCGAATCAGATGGTATTGCAAAAACGAGAGGAATTTCCTCTCCATGGTTTGAATTCGCTCCATCTTCGACTTATTTTTTGTATCACTTCTTCCATTTCTTCCAAATATTTGGATGAGATTAATAAAAATTCAAATATTGTATTTTTTGTATCTGTCGGGCGATTTCGGATCAGAAGATTATACAACGAGTCGGAGTTTTCTTTCCATGGTTTGGATTCGCTCCAATTTCGACTTATTTGGAATCATTTTCTTTTATATCTTGTATCATTTCTTCCAAGTATTTGGATGAGATTAACCAAAATTCAAACATTGTATTTTTTTCTATCAGGGGATTCCGAATCAGATGGTATTGCAACAACAAGTCGGAGTTTCCTCTTCATAGTTTGGATTCGCTCCAACTTCGACTTATTTGGAATCATTTGCTTTTATATCTTGTATCACTTCTTCCGTTTCTTCCAAGTATTTGAATGAGATTAATCAGAATTCAAATATTATTGTATTTGTTGGTCAGAGTTTTTTCTCCATGATTTTAATTAGCTCCAATTTTGTTTATAGTCGTAATAGGAAGGATCAATTTATTCGGAATTCGGCCTCTAATTGCTATAATTGGTTGGCAGAGATTTGAAGCCATAGCCATTGATTTTCTTGTAAGAAGTAAGTAATAAGATTGTATTGTAAGACATAGTAACATAAAAAAACGTAACACCAAGAAAGGGTAAGAATTTTTTGACCACTTTGGCAGTAATGTTGATTAACATTTCAAAGAATCTTAAACAAAAGATAAAGGCATTTTTTTATTAATAATGTGTTGAACCACCCCAACCTTCTGGGCGTGGATTTCACCAAGTTGTCGATTTCTTCCTAAGGTATTGTATGCCAGGGAATCTGTAGTTTATGCTGGTTAATGCCTTCTGGATATGCGCAAACTCTTTGACAAAACTTGGAGGGCTGAAACCAAAGATGGTATTGTCGTGCCTTACGGTAGTAAAGCCCATTATCACATATGGCTCTTTAGTCTGGTGAACGAAGCCAAAGGAAAAGAAGACACAATCCAAACTTCAAAAGCTGCAAAGGCTTACATACCTTGGAGTTACAGACGCGATGCACATAGCTCCAACCACAGTCAGCTATATTAGACCTGTTTCGCTGACAAACTGGTTCAAAAAGAAGGTGTACTCTGAGCTCTCCGCCAAAGCCGGACACATGAAAATAAGGGAACAGGCTACGAACCCATACAGCACAGACATATTACCAAAGGCGGACATTTTAATATTGTAGCAACATTGCATCCATTTTGCTGCAATTATCTGGAATATTGCAATCTTGCAATACAATATTTATGCAAAAGTTTCAACCTTGCACTTGTTGCACTACAAGATTGCAATATTCCAGATTATTAGCAGCAAGATGAATACAATGTTGCTACAAGATTAAAATGTCCGCCTTTGGTAATATTAAATTATGTGATTGCTGCAAGATTGCATTACACGATTACTGCGAGATATGTAAAGTGTTCTTATAAATATGACCTACTATTGGTAACTTCGCTAATAAGATAGTGGACACCGGGTCTCAGTCAAATCTTAGTCAACACATCCACGAAGGGAAACGATCCAATTTCAAGTTAAGGTAATTATACAGCAGTGGTATAGCAGCTGTAAAGTTCGTATCAGGGTAAGCCCACTCTTATGGAGTTATTTCTTGAATATCTTTCTCACTTATCACTTGGTTTCACAAACTAATTTTACATACATACATAAACATCTTTATTTCTGAGATTTGAATATACAATTACAATACAATATCTAACAATACACTAACGTTCACAATATATTTCCAACTCTGAAACTGGCTATCGACCAGTGGTCTTTCAGCCTTAATTTTACATTATTTACCTTTTAATATTATGGAATTATTTATAACATCATTTTCGTACGGTGAAAAAACCATCAGGGGACGCTTTCGTCATAGAAATCATACTTAGATATACCATCTCAAAGATTTTCTATGATTCCTTTGTTCTTCGTGTTGTAATTAACGCTTGCTGGGGTAATGGCGCGATCCTTATGTTACACCGCAGTGGTGCAGTAACATTGCAATATATCAGAACATCAACAATCTTGCAAAACAATCTGTAATATTGCAATGCTAGTGCAATTTTGCTGAAATATTATGCTCTGTATAGGAAAGAGTTCCTAACATACCCGAAGCATGCAGTGCCGAGATTGGCTTTGACAATGCATTTGATGTGGTCATAACTGACCGCCAAAGCACTGTTCAGAGTATTAAAAACCGTGAGGACAAGAAAGCATCCATATGGTACGCCGTACAGTTAAGTCGACAAAGGGTACAGGTATTGGCATATACAGCCGTGGTTATAAGGAGTCTGCGCCATTAGGCAATATTGGCAATTGATAGATGCGCATAAATCTGCATGAGAAGACATTTTAAAGTCAAGTGGATATTTATCATTTCGAACAGCCAGAAAGCCTTAGTGAGTCTAAAACAACAGCTTTGACTCCAGGGTTGCCTGACAATGCAAACAGACCATCAATCAGCTGGTTAAGGGAAATAAATTAACTTTATGGTGGTCTCCCGGACACCAGGGAATAGAGAGCAACGAAAAAGCCGACGCTCTTGTAAAAAGTGTAAAAGTGGGGATTCGACAACAAGTCGAATGAATCATTTAACGAGCAAGAAATAGAATTGTTAAAAAAGGGATTCAAACACTCACCAACAACAAAAGAAATCCCTATAGAAGACACCATAAATGATGTAGAATTAGCAGCCCAACAACTAGTAGAAGAAGATGCCACAGCCTTCCGAATTGCAGTGAAAGAAACTATAAAGAAGATTTAAAAGAAGCCGAGGAAAAACAACACCAAAAAGAATAACAGCGAATCAAGAGCGGTCAAAACACTAAAAGCGAAGGACGTTTTCTACATGAAATCCGATAAGGGCAACGCAGTTGTAATAGTTAATAAAAATGACTATTACAATAAAATAGAATGCATGTTAGAAGGAGGATCATATACCAAACAAATCAAAAATCCAATCAACAGTTACAATAATGGATTATTTAAGTTATTAAAGGATTCAAGACATTTAATAGACGATAGGCTTAAAATTAAACTTAAGGTCAAGAACCCAACATTGCCAAAGCTGTATTGTTTACCGAAAATTCATAAACCCGGTGATAAATGGCGACCTATTGTTTCAAACGTGAATTCTCCGACCTTATTGTTGGCTAAATAGTTAGTAAACAAATTTTAAAAACTTAAAATTCATAACGATATGTCTATTTAAAACTCAATTCTCCTATTCGAAAAACTACAACATTGAAATAGACTAGAACGAAAGGTTGGTCTCCTTTGACGTAGAAGCACTTTTTCCCAGCATTCCATTACAAGAAACGTATAAAATTTTAAAACACATTTTACGAGACAACTCATTAGATGAAAATATAATAAACGAATACTTAAAACTTACGAAATTTGTAATGGAATGCAATACTTTCATATTCAATAACAAGTATTATAAACAAACCTTCGGAACAGCAATGGGCAACCCCCTGTCATCATTTTTAGCCAATATTTTCATGAATCATCTTGAAAACAAGGCAAAGAAAACAATCCCAAACTTTCCGAGGGTTTGGTATAGATACGTAGACGACATCATCGCAATAGTTAAAAATGACACAGACATAAAAGACTTTACAATAAAATTAAACAATCTTTTCCCCAGCATTAATTTCACTCACGAAGTAGAAGAAAACAACCAAATCCCCTTTTTAGATTTATTGTTAATAAACAAAAATAACAAAAAAAAATGAATTTAATATCTATAGGAAAAATACACACACATTTAACTACATACACGCATCCTCATCTACTCCGTTTAAACATAAACTCGCTACTTTTAACAGCATGATTTTCGGGGCAATTAACATACCATTATTGAAAGAAAATATGAAGAAAGAATTGAGTTTAATAAAGAAAATAGCCATCTCGTTAAAACACACCCCTGATACAATCAACAAATTAATTAATAAATATATTAAAAACCAAAAAATAAAATCCACTACTACATTAGACAAATCGAAAGAAATCCCTACAAAATATGCTAGATTCGTTTACCACCCAGCAAAATGTAATAGAATTGGTAGGTTATTTAAAAAATCAGCCTTTCACCTGCCTTTTATGTCAATAATAAATTAAAAAAAAATTCATATCTGAAAAAAAAATACAAAATCTATGCGGAAATACCATTATTGATAGCCAATTGGCAGGAAGGACAATATAATTTATATTGTGATATTTTATGTTATATGTAAATATTGTATTATGTTTGTCAATAGAGATCATATATTATTGTTATAAAAATAATGATGATGTCGCAAATACATGTGGTACACACATTTTAGAAAAAGGAAAAACTAAATTCCTCTCAAACACAAATTATACTAAAAATACTCAAATTCTATAACTAATTATAAAGATCAGTAAATGACTATCAATACCTTGCGATTTATTGTTATTATTGAAATCGTATATGAAATTGAACTATAATTAAAATCAATAATTTTATATAATTTATTAATAAAAAATCGTATCACGCATTTCGGGCAACAAATTGAAATCTCCAAAATTTCCGTAATAAATGTATTACATCTCCCGGGCAGAATCGAAGTCGTTAATTCCTCGGCGCGCATCTTTATGACCCTCGCATAATCGAACGAAATACCGTTGTTTTTTTTTTTTTTTCTGTTGTTGTTTTTCGATGCGCGGCCGTAATTTTTTCTCGGATTCGCGTTTCCATTATAATTAGCGTGATGTACGAGGCACATGTCCTCGCTCAGGACGGTAATTATGCGCCGGGCAAAAATATTGCACGTGAAAGTCGCGCGCCCGGTCCAAAAGCACACCCTTCGTTCCGTTTCGTTTCGAACATGATTTAATAGCGTTCTAATTAATATTCGGCGGACCGTAAAAATTGCGCAATTTCAACCGAGGCGGAGGAGAATTAAGAGGAGAAGGAGAGGCGGATAATTATGAAAAATTACATCGGAAACTCGATACGTCGTGTAAATTTTATATTTCAAGAAATCAGTATTCGGATTGTTTATCTGCTGTTTTTTTTTAATTATATAGTGATTAAAATCAACGTCGCATAATTTCAATAATCGAGCTTTTATTATTATTATTATTGTTCGACATTTTGCTCGACTATTGTCGAGTATAATTATTATTCGACATTTTGCTCAACTATTATTGGGTATTATTATTATTATTTAACAATAATATTCCTTTCTGACATATGTGGTCCAGAAATTAATTGGATTTTTTAACTAAGAGTTAGTTTGATAATGACAAGTGAAAATTGTTGAAACTATAGTCACTAAAATAAAATTAAAGTTATACAAACAAAGTGAATCAGCGTTTTTATTAAAACTTAAAACAATGTATAACGAAGTAGAAGCCTCTATTATCAATAATTTAATTAATTGGATTATCATTTCCATGAGAGTTACAAAATCAAATTAAAGATACCAATATAAATAAAACTAATATAAATAAAATTACAAGCACTTGTAGATCAAAATGAACACAAATTATAATTTAAAGCTAGCTAGCATAGTTTTAATTTGCAAATCACCATAAATTCATACAGGGCAGAAATACCTATGGTCGATAGCCCTTGACAGACTACTAATACAATTGTACATATTGTTATAATAAATTTTGTAAAATTTTGTTGTCATATTTTCTAAATAAATATGTTTGTATATATATATATATATATATATATAATTTAATTTGTATAATTGATGGTTGAAGCCATTACTTTGTGATACAAGCAAAATGTTTCATTTTTAAACTTATCTCTTTTTACATTAATTTTATTTATATTAAAATATCCTTTATATCAACATGCATTACGAAGTAGAAGCTTCCACCATTAAGAATTTATTTATATTCGTTGCGGCCTTTAATTTAAGTAATGAAGACTGACTGCAAAAAGCAGGTACATAGCATTGCTGTTGCGAAAAATCGATAAACTTGCGAATCGTAGTAATTACAGGGGATGCGAAGGAATTGATCGCCGCTGCGCCCAATTTTCGCCAAATAAGGTGAAAGCAGTGACAGGAAATATTAAACCGAGTGCGAAAACAGTTATTATGAATCCGATTTCCACTGCTCGGGATGGTACTTATTCCATAAATCGGTCAACTGATAAGGCGGTAAAAATATTGACAGTCTGTATTCACGAAGAGACGAATAATTCAGATTAATTGTTCCATTAATTTCCATTTTTTTGAATAATATAAAATGTTGTATATAATGTAATTTCGAATAAGAGTTTATAAATCTGATTTCTTTCAGATTTATTATAATAAAGGATGGTTTTAAAAATAAATTTACTTGTAGGTCTTGAAAACTTCTGTCCGATTTTAATATGAAACACGTTTTACTTTGTTTCTATAAATTGGATTGTTTATTATTGGTTATAGTTTTGACAACCTTAGCTAGTCTTCATAAAAACACCCAAAACAAAACAAAACTTTTGTTTTTATAATAACACGTAAAACAAAACCAAACTTTTGTTGTGATAATGACACGCAAAACAAAACTATTAGGTAAAATTAAACACGAGGTTTGCTTCACAATAAATTTATTGTGAAACAAACCACGTGTTGTTTATACATGTTTCACCAAGTGTTAAGTGAGGAATTAATTCAAGAGTTAAAACAAAACTGTTGTTATGATAATGACACGCAAAACAAATTGTTATCAATAAATAATCCAAGTTATACAAACAATGTAAAAAGTATTTTATTTATTTTTAATTAAAATATATAAAATAAAAAGACAAAAAGCAAAATCCAAGCAGCGGAAATGAAATTTCTACGATGAATAAAGGGCATAACTAGAAGAGATAGAGTAAGAAATGTGGAATTAAGAAGAGAACTAAATACAAAGGATGTACAAAAATATGACGAAGAAAGGCAACTGGGATGGTGGGAACATATACAGAGGATGAAGAAAATAATTTCTGTAAAGCAAATATTGGAAGCAAGGACAACTACAAACAGAGGAAGAGGAAGACCAATAGAAAACTGGGAGAACAGCGTAACAAAGGCACTACAAGAAAGAGGAATAAACATAAGAGAAGCAGAAAAAATGGCTAAGAACAGAAACAACTGGAGGAGAGTCATTAAGAAATAGACAATGAAGAAAAACCCCGACACCAATTGGTAAAAGGGGACATCGATTATATATATACATATATATATATATATATATATATATAAAATGTATAATAAAAAAAACGTCTCAAAAATTAACAAATCTTATGTTTACTAGTCATTATATAAATGAAATTTTGAAAGTAATAATGATTATTATTATAAAAATGATGTAAAAGATCCAACACTAGTCAACATTAATATATTATACCCATTTTAACTCATCCATTGGAATATCTCGACAAATATGCATCATACACAAAAAATCCGGCACAAGTTTCATGGTTTCGAGGAGAGAAGAAAATGTTAACTGCAACCCCCTAGATGATGGCAGAGGTGTTTAACTTTGAAATCGTATCCCATATTTTTATTGCATATTCAGATTCTATGCCTAAAATGATAAAAGTTTTATCTAAGGAATATTTTTGAAATAATAATAATATTAATTTACAAGAGACCCCATTATTTACAGAAAAATTACATATATAAATATAGAATAAGTAACAAAGAACTTAACATAATAAATGAAAGACAACGCAAGCGCCATCTTTGACCTAATTTCATGTGGCATCGTCAACGATTTGGGTCATAAACAGGACAATTTCTCGCCTTCCTTTAGTAGACGAAACAATGATTCTCGGTCGTCTACCTTGTAGACCCAAATCATTGACGATGCCACATGAAATTAGGCCAAAGATGGCGCTTGCGTTGTCTTTCATTTATTGTGATTAATATCAGGCACAATACAAAATCAGTTCAGCCGCCTTCATCAAAACATAGCACATGGAACACACTAGTCTGATGAAGTTCGAAAAACCGAAATGGCCATCACTAGTTATCCATACGCTAGATGAATGCTGGCTGAACATTTTATTAAATGAACTTAACATAGCATTAAAACATACGAAATATCAACAAATAATCAAGCTCTAAAAAAAATATACATAAACAATACATATCCAATAGATATTAATACGACTCTTAATAAACTGTTATGATCTTTAACGTATAATTAAAAGATTACAAAGAATTATGAAACAATTGAAACCAGTGACACCTATTGATATCATTAGCTGTATTCATTATTCTTGTGATACTGTTGTGAGAAGCGATACTTGATTTGTGAGTGCATATCTGAAATAACGGTGTTTAACATATATTATAGCTCTGAGCAATGAATTAGAAATAGATTCAAAAAAGAGAATCAAACGTTTTTTATTATTATTGATAGTCAGCGTTATTTAAAACCGAACCGAATTTTTTTTGCCAAAAACAATTCCACCGGAGATCGCGACACGGACGGTACGTTTTTAATTAATCTAAATAACAACGTTGTAACTATATAAAACATAGATGTACTGACGAAGGATGAAATCCCGAAACACGTGTCTACAGATGGCCTTATATTACGTATATTTTGTTTTATTTTTTGCATTAGATGTTTTCGATTAAAAAATTGTTGCATCATATAATAGGTCATTGTTATGCAATAGCAAATATCCATTATTGAATATTTGTTCAATAATGGACATTTAGAATTTAAATTAACTTCGCCAGTATCCAGTCTTCTCTTCAATTCATTGCGTACTGTCTTCTCATACTCAATCTGTCGTGGTTTTCTATCACTTTTTATTATTATATGCTTCATTGATGCAATATTGCGAAGTTTGGAAGAGTTATTCAAAACCTTCTTAACATCCAATGAGTTCTAGCACGATTTCCGGATTTTATTCCTATTCTAAATGCATAGATGGGAGTGATGTTCGTATCCACAATGTTATACAATATTTCACTAATAATGTCAACATCATTTCTGACATCAGGAGACTCCTTTGAATTAAAGACAATCACTGAATTGGCCCGTCTATGTCTTTGATAAATTTCCTTCAAGATTATTTCTGTGCAATCCAAAGAGTTAACGCTCTTTACACTCTCTAATGATTTGCATTTGTCAAATAAAATACTCATTGATTTTTTTTAAAGAGTCATTTTTCATGCGCAATACTTGAAATTCTTTGATCAATTTCTTCATTTCGTTATGTTTGATGCGTAACCATTCACATTCACTATTAATCTATTAACCGACAATTGTAAGCTCTTAGTTACATTACGTAATTCTTTTAAAGTTGAATTCGTATCACAAATGCATCCCGGATGACAGAATTTACCACAGGTCATACAGGCAGTTTATTTCGTTACTGGCTTTCCACAAGCTCCAGTACACAAAGGGGACTGATCACTAACTTGCTTAACAGGCATAATATTATCTAAGTTAATAAAAGTAACGTAAATCAAAAAGTATGATGAAACTGGGACACACTATTCACACCAAAGTGCTCTTAATTGTGACTAACTTTCATTAAACAACAAACAGAGGATACGCTGAGCAACGATAAGGGAACAGCATAAGAAAACATAGGTATTTCTTCGAAATTATGCTTCAGTGCGATTGGCAATATTCTCCTAGGACAAAGATAATATCCACCTTTCATTGGGAGAATAATCATTCATTTCGAATAAATTTCAGCGTATTCACATCGATACGTTTTGTATAGAAACTGTTATTTATTTTGTTTTAGTTTGTTTGTTTGATTGATTGTTAATCGAAATTTTAACTTTCAATCCGTATGGATGTTGCATAAATGTAAAACAATTGAATATTTCTCTCAGAAATAAAAAAGTATCTCTAAGTAATCTGTTTTTACATTTTCAAAATTTTACAGATCCCGCTCTTGACATTTTCAATATGATAAATTTCAAAATATGTTTTAACTCTATAATAGATATATTGCACGGCTCATAATTATTATTTTACTTCTGTGTTCTTTTGTTAAACTTAGTTAAGTTAGTTTATTAAGTGATATACAATCTAGTATAGGAAATGTATTTTTCCGTGATTGTATTATTTAATAATAAATAAATAAATAATAAGGAACCACCGTACTCTTTGGACGCCTTTTGTTCTGATTTATTTTTTTTTATTTTTGCGACTATTACGCTATCTACGCTATCACGATTTCAAAGTTGACCACCTTCCCCGCCCTCCGGGTTGGCAGCAATTTTTTTTACAGGATCGGATGTCCCTTTCGAAATCATTAAACTTTTATCCGAAAAATCACCCATTTTAATACATCCAGTGGAATATAATACAGCATATTTGTCGAGATATTCCACAGGATGAATTATAATGGGTCACCCTGTATATTGAAAGATAGAGAAATGCTGGTAAATAAAAATATCTTGGCTGAAAGACCTAAGGTCGATAGCCATTTATAAGTTTAGACCAAATATATTGTATAATATATGTATATGTAAATACCACAATAAAGATGATTGTATATATATAAAAATATCTATAGTTGAAAAAACGAAGGTTGACATTTAAGAAGAATATTATATAAAATATATTGTATTTTAACTAATATAATTTTTATAATAGAGGTAATTGTATATAAATAGATCTTTAATATATATTTTTTGTAATTAAATTTAATGACAAGACTTTACAAGATCCCATTTAAGTAATCGTGGGTTAATCCGGATAAGGCAAAAGTGTGTGTGTGTTTGTCTGGTGACAGTCTTGCGAGAGTTCTTATTAATGCACGAACCAATAAGCGAGTCACAGGCAGGTATTTACTGTTGGAGGTAAGTCGATGGTCGTTGGTCGATTCATGCCTCGACTTGTCACGTCGAGACGTGCATTGTTCGGCCGCGACTTACAGGCGCCAGTGGTACCTGCGACCGTCGCGCACTCCGCATACCAATTAGCTTACACTAAATCAATTCCCTCCCCGTCACAAGACACAGAACGAATCAACAGACACTTATCACAATTGGTCACACCAAACAAAACCCCTTTCATCTGCACATTTTCTCCGGGCCCTTTCGCTCTTTTACAAGCCGGAACGTGTCCGTCGTTGTGAATCCGATTGGTTCCTCCTCCTTCTTTTGGATTTTATACGATCTTTAAAAGTAAACCATGAAATTGACGTAATTAAATAGACATTAAATAAGAATTATGGTCTGTTGAAAATTATTCATTTTAAAATAAGAATGCACAGTTATTACAAAAAAATCCAGAATAAAGAGATGAACTGATTCAGTTCAATTTTCTTTATTTTGGAATATGTTTTCCTTGAAATCTCTTTCTTAACGTTTACCTTTTTTTCTTACATTTTACTCCTCTAATTTCTAAAAAATCCAGTTCGAATTCTCTCTCTTTATTTTGGAGTCTGTATTCCTTGAAATATCAATATTTTCATTTCACAATTCATCACAATTTTCGCTCAATTGCGAAGGTCAACTTTGCGAGCTGATTGTTCTAAAACTAATTACTTGATAAGACTCAATCACAGATTTTTCCCCCATTTTCATACCATCATTAAGTATCTTCGAAATTAAAAAAAAAAACAGCGAAATCTGAAAAAATCTTAAGGGGTGCAACTTTCAACGAAAATCGCCAAATGATTTCATATTATACCAAATGAGCCTAATGACATTTACGATTTTTTTCAGATTTCGCTGTTTTTTTTTTTTATAATAAAATCTCGAAGACACTTTATGATAGCAGAAAAAACATAAGCTACTTATTTCGCAGAAAAGTAATTATTTTTAACAATTTTTTTACTACTCCGTGAAATTAACATGGAGCCTTATGGGAATGGTTTAATGAAGATCCGCTGATTGGCATATTTGGATGCAGCTGCAGTGTTATCAAAATTACTGAGCTCATACATTTTTTAAAAAGACATAATTTTTAGTATTCCATTCGTATATGATACAGACATATTTCCCGCAAAGATCATCTTTCTGTTTTACCCGTGGCCATCATAAAAAAATCGTAAGTTTTAGCAAAATTTTAGCTCAATTTCTGAAGGCCAATTTTGTGAAAGGATCGATCGAAAACTAAGACCTCGATATAGCTCTAATTCACACAGCGTATGTGCCCATTCTTTAGCTACAATCTAGTGTAATTTGAGGTCATTTGGAGATTTTTGGACTTTCGGCGAAAATTCCACTTTTTTCCATTGATTTTTTCAGATTTCACTGAACATTTTTTTCTCTCCAAAAAAAATCTTGATGACAGTAGAAGGAACGTAAGCTATTTAGATTCTAGAAAAATAATTATTATCACCCGTGAAATTAGCATGGAGCCTAATGGAAACGGTTTAATGAAGATCCGCCGATTGGCCTATTTGGACGTGGTTGCAGTTTGACCAAAATTAGTAAGCTCACAGACAATATAGAAAGATGAGGTTTTTAGCATTCGATTCTTAGAGGATGTAGACATGATCCCTCCAAATATAATCTTTTTAATTCGTCTATGGCCCTAAGAAAAATTGTTAAAAAAATTTCCGCTCAATTTCTGTAGATCAAATTTGCGAACTGACTGACCGTAAACTAATTCATCGATATAGCTCTAATTGATACAGCATATACCCAAATTCTTTAGCTACAATTTGGTGTAATTTTATGTAATTTGGTAACTAAACGAAAATTCCACTTTTTTTATATTAACCCTTAGTTTAGGGGTTGGGATAACCGAGTGGGCAAAGGCCTTGCTCATGAGGCAGAAGACTGCGGATTCGAGTCGCGTTCAGGATGGAATTTGTTTAAAAAGACAAATTTCATTCGGGGTCCATGGGTTTATTGTGACGTCTTAAATTGATATTAAATAGATGAGGCTGGTCAAAAGGGTCTAGTAACGAAAAAGACCATTTATCCTAAATTAATTTCCTTGACCTTCTCCTCCCTTCGTCTCCCATCCTTAAAAAAATCTTTATTTTTTTAATATTTCTCTGATTTTTTTGTGGAAAAAAATCTCGAAGATACTCGATGATAGTAAATTTGATTTGCAAAGGATGTAGACATATTCCCCGCAAAGATCATTTCACCCGTGGCCTTCAGAAAAAAGTCGTAAGTTTTAGCAAAATGTTAACTTCATTTCCGAAGGCCAATTAAATTAGGCGGATTAACTAAAAACTAATTCCTCGATATTGTTCTAATTTACACAGCTTATGCTTCCAAAGCTACATTTTGATGTAGTGTGAAGTCATTTTGAGATTTTTTGATTATCGACGAAAATTCCAAGTTTTTCCAAATTTTCATTTTTTTTTTTCTCTAAAAAAAAATCTCTAAAGCTATTATTTATAATAGAAAAAACGTAAATAACCTAACGTAATAGTTAAAACTATATCGATGAATTAAAATAAGAGAAAAATAATAATTTAAAAAAAAAAAACGTGTTTTTATTTCAAAATATAGAGTCCTTGAACTTTAATCAATGAATTTGGAATGAAAAAAACAAAAAGGCAATTGTTAAAAAATATCGTTATTTTACCCCTTTTCTCGTGCTTCATTTTTTATTGAGGTTTTGGAATGACTCTTTGTATTTAGTTTTGCTATTTTACTCTTTTTCAATTCCAATGTACTTCGTGCTGTTCATTCTGGTTGATGAAACGGCTAAATCTAAATTTGCATTACAAGAAAACGCAGCCCACACCATAAGGCTGCCACCACAGCTAATCTCGATGCTATTGTTAGAATTTTGTTTAAAACAATAGATTTTACTTTTCAATATTTATAATATTGAAAAGTAACCCATTAGATTACTTTACAAATATATAGTAGTTCTGAATTGTTAGTTTAAATTAAAATTAATTAAATAACAAATATATTAAAAATGTTGGTGTCTAAATAAAATGTTGATTAAATTGTACACCCAGTATCAATTTAACCTGACAAATCAAAATATTTGGAAAAATATGCATCGTACAAGAAAACGTTATAAGACCAAAAATTAATGTTACCTAAGGGAATATCATCCTGTACTAAATTCAGGCCTTGCTGCCCCCTCAGTGGAAGCACCTCGCCCACCCCCCAACGGGGGTCAACTTTGAAATTTCAAATTGGAATCCCATTTTTTTATTCAAGAATCCCATTATAGGGATATAAATTCATATATTGAAACATTACTTTTATTCATTGCAGATGGCGCGGTAATCGAAAAAATTAAATTTAAAATAAATAAAAGGTTAGTGGCTTTTTACGCATTTTTTTTTTTTTTTTCTTCGGCTGCACACTTCCATCGGAAGAAAATTGTCCCATGTTGTCTATGTCATTCTCTTCTAACTTTTCATTGTGGATTATGGTAGTTATGATACGGAGTGTATTATTGATTGTATTTGTTGATTGTATCGATCAAGAGATCCTTCATCGATATAAGTTGTATTTGTATGTGTGTAATTTAGCTTGTTACGCCCCTGTCATTCTAAAGCGCCATTAATTGAATCCCCCGAATGACGAATGGTACCGGCCATCCATCCCAATTTGCGCCACGGGCGTTTTAAATAAACGCTTGAAAAAAGTTGAGCCAATATCCATCATAGTACCGCCCCCTTGATAATTTTGTTTGTGCCGCCTATGTTCTTCTCCGAAATTTATGGAATTTTCTAATAAAAAATATAATAAAGCACAAAAAGCTTGAACTGGATTACAGAACTAAGAAATTAAGAGAGCACAACAAAAAATGAAAAAATTATATTTATGGAATTGTCCTAAAAAATGTAATGAAACACAAAAATGTAATGACTGATTGATAAGCCATTGTCTTCAATAAAATGGAGCATAAAAGGCTAGAACTGGATAATAGAACTAAATACAAGAAATTAAAATTTTGTGATTAGACCCTGAACGTTATTCCGTGTCGAAATCGAATTTTTACAGTCTCTCGATCCATCTGGCAACCTGACTCTCAGGATTATTAAATTGTAGAAGCCATTCCAATGCACCATGATCAGTTCTTAACAAAAAAATCTACCATAAAGATATTTATAAAAATTCTCAATTGATTTGACTACAGACAAAATCGCAATAGTTTCATTCTGGTTTGAACAGGGTTTTGCTAAAATAACAGAGAACTCAGAGCACAAGAAAAAATGAAAAAAATTGAAATTTGTGGAATTGTCAAAAAAATGTCATGAAACACAAAAATATAGTTGCTGTTCGGCAAGCCACTGTCTTGAAACAAAATGAAGCAAAAAAGATAGAACTGGATAACAGAACTAAGCACAAGAAGTTAAAGGAGCACAAGAAGAAATGGTAAATGGAAATTTATGACGCATTGTAATTTGACGCCCAGACGCAAACACTATTTCCAATTTTGATACAACTTTTTTATTGTATAAATATGTCGAAAAGGTTCACAGGTATGCCGAATAAAACCTAACATTCTTAAGGCAACAACAAAAATATATTGTGTAATCCAACAACCGGCGGGGTAAATGCTCGGGAAGTAGTTGTTTCAATAGATGTTTGTAAAACTGACAGTGTAAGTAATTTTTTGCAGTTGGAAAAAGGGATTGATCGAATTTTATTGATCATTGCCAGAAATTTTCCTTGTTTAATTTCATTGTAATTTAAATAACTGCAAATGTTTGAATCATCTTTGCTTCATTTTATTTAATTGTTAAAGCAACTTTGGTTATTGTATTATAATGTGACATAAACGATAAATCTTTATTAAATAACACTCCCAAGCATTTAATAACCGTTGCTCTTTCTAATGAAATATTATTTAATTTGTAATCATGAGATATATGAGTGAATGTTCTAAAAAATGATTTGCACTCGCACTTGGATATGTTAAGATGCAATAAACCTAGGTTACATTACATAATTTTGTCTATACCATTTTCTATTGATAATTTTGACATCATCTGCATATAACAGAATCTTAGATCGCATATTTATAACTATGTCGTTAATTTATATATTAAATAATAAAGGTCCAACGTTCAACCCCTGTGGAACACCATTTAAGGGACAGAACGCATGGGATATTTACTTTTTTTATTTCACGTATTATAGCCTATTTGTCAAATATGAGCCATTAAAGAGATCATATTAGAAAAAAATCAATGGTTGAGGCTGTTACTTAATGAAACTGCATTAGATAAAAACACAAACAATTTTAGTTTAACTATTATTTACTGTAGAAACACTGCTACAATTGTTTCACCAACACAGTGGCATCATTATATTAGGATTGAAACCCCCATTCTTTCGGTTTGAAGAGCAGAATATTGTGATCTATAGTATCGAAGGCCTTTTTGAAATCAGTATGGATTGCGCCGACTTGTAGACGTTGATCAAGGCAAGCAATAAATTCTGTTGTGTTTAACATATTGGTTCGGGTTAATCGCTTTTTCATGAATCCATGTTGCCTGGTTGTTGTATATCTACATGAATATATAATTTATCAGCTATGATCACTTCAAACATTTTGGCAAAATTATTTAAAATCGATATTGGACGGTAATTATCGACAAAAATTTTACATCCAGATTTATGTGCTGGTGTAACTCTTGTGGTTTTCCAGATAATTGGAAATTGCGAATGTTCAATTATACTATTAAATATGTGGACTAGTGGTGCGGCATTAACCACAATACATGATGGGATATTATCGGTGATGGCTGTGAATTTGTTAGCGTGTTATTTTGTAGCCTTAAATATGACTGCTTCCTGTGATGGTGGACATTTTAAAAGACTCGTTAAAGGTAAAGTTTATGAAGTCTATCGACCTGCCTGGTTGTTTATATTTTAGTAGTTGTTTCGGTAAATGAAGCAAAAAACACAGGCGATGTTTTATTTATTTTAAAATAACATTGAATACCGATAAAAAAGATTACACACCTCTTTAAAAAGTTAAAAGCTAATTGCAAATCCGCGCCAACACGAAAATATTTATCTAACATCTCATTTTCGCCCAATAGATGCCAATAGAATAAATCACCCGAAGATTTGTGAGGTGCAACAATGGCCCATTATTATCCCCAACAAGGCATTTAGCGGAGCATTGTGGCTGATCAAAGGCGAAGCCCTCCGGAATGGAAAAGAGCAGGTAGCTTCGGTGATTTTGGGAGCATGAGAAATTGAATATGCCAAAAAGGAGATTTTGAATTATTCAAGGGTGGTTATCTAAAACGTTTGATCTAATTTAATTAAACCACTAGCCAGGAGCTGGTTACCTGCATAATCTGATTGGAGCAACACAAAGAGGAATGCAAATAGGGGATTGATTGATAATTAGGTATGAAGAGATGAAGTGATTAATTTTAAAAACATACGTAAACAAATTTTATTAGATTCTGATTTTATTTTTTTAATTTTTCAAAGCATAAAATGTGCTCACAATCAGAAACACCTCTCTTAAAGCGCTGCAGCGCTAAACGCATCGAACCTAATGAAACCATCAAACCGTACTTATCGCAATTTATCGCGTACTTAAAACATCAAGTTGTTGTTCTTGCGAGCCGTTCCATCCAACAACATTAAAACCAATTAACATAATAAACACCACCGCGCGTGATACATCGCCAGTTGCATAAATTTTCGCGTTTCGGAATTGATGCAAATAGTTTTCGTTAGCGGCCGCGTCCGCGAGGGAATATTTATTGGACGACTTAACTGTATTTTAATTGAGGCTTGGACGTGGTCAGGAGAGTTCGCGCGAGCGAGCGATTATCGCGCTCGGTCGGACACCATTTGGATTCTCGCCAATTTGATATTACTCAGACAATGTGGGTGTGTTTGAAGTGCTTGAATTGGAAACATTAACAGCTGCAAAGGAGCAAACATACATACTTACATACGCGCCGAGATTGAATACTGTGCATTGTTTTTTTTTTATTATTATTCTAAGTGCGCGTTCTTTGAAATTTATTTTAGAAACGGTGATAATTATCACACCTGTGCACACATGAATAATTTAAAGTTTGATCTACATACGTGTTTACATCCGCGACGGTTTTATTTTGAAATATTCAAAGTTTTCGGTTGTAAAAAAATTTCTCAATACCTAAACTTCTTTATGACAGAACCATACTACAAATAAAAGAAATTATCAATTGTACCGAAAATATTTACTATTTTTATATATATGAAATAAAAAACATAAATTTAAATTATAAGTTCCTCATTTAAACCGTGATGAAACATTTTTAATTAATGATAGGAAATTAAAGAATTAAAGATTTTTTATGTTTCGATCAAATCTGTGAAACATACAAAATCCTATCATTATTAATGAAAAATGTATCATTATATATTAAGAAAATTACTCCTTACTTTATGATAAAAACACATAATTTTTAAAAATATTGAAACAAGTTATTTATTCTAAGTATTGGCCATTAGATTCTAAGCACATTGTTCTTTAAGCGAAACCATAGAGGATGGGAGACAGTGGAGATCCTTGGGTTAATCCTTGTTGTGGATAGAACGGTTGAGAATAGGAATTGTAGATTTTGACTTTAAAGGTTCTATTATTTAGGAGATTATTAAGAATATTAATTAGTATAGGAGGGATTCCAGAAGAGTTGCACTTATATAGCAGGCCTAGATGCCAAACCGAGTCATATTCTTTTTGAATGTCTAAAAATTCGACTGTAGATTTTTGGCTTTCGAGGTGTGCTGTCTGGATGTTGGATGTGAGGATAGATAATGGAAGGGTAGTTGATTTATGTTTCATAAATCCAAATTGATAAGGCGGGATTCTATTTTGGATAACTGCTAGGATTTTGGTTTGAAGGATGGATTCAAAAAGTTTGCATATGACTGGAAGAAGGGTGATGGGGCGGTAGCCGGATACATTTAAATAATCGTTACCAGATTTGTTTATACAGGTTATAATTCCCTGTTTCCATTCGTTTGGAATTATTTGATTCTTCATAACGAAGAATTTTTTTTTTTTTCATTTACACGCATCTTTATTCAGACTTTAAAAATTATACAAAAGAATATAATATAAATATATACAATACATATCTAGGCAATCGACCGAAAATACAAGGGTAGAAAGTCTTACTACTTTTGTATTTTCATTTCCATAATTTTTAATAAATTTATTAAATTAGAAAAGAAAGCAGTTTAAATTGAATTACTTTCCACAAAATTCTTCTATTAAATATTTTTTCCACAATTATTTTTTAATGTTATTTAATTGTATCGTTCTAACTTGGTCGTCCTAGGTAGCAACCACTTCTGTTACGACTAATTTAAATATTAGTATTGTTTACTGTTATTTTATATTTATATATCAGTTAGAATATTATTTATATACATATATATTCGTAATATTTTTTTCTAGCATATGTGTTGTAAAAAGATGATTCCGTAAATAAATGTATTATTATAACTAAATATTATAATGGCAGAGAAAAAAAAATCAAAATATTTATAAAATTATGAAATTGCTTATACTTTCAACTAGTGACATCTATTTGAAAAAATCATATTATATATCTTATTTTAGTACAAAATAGTGCCTTACAGAGACATCTAACGAAAAAATATTGAAAGTAGTTAGATTCCTTCTTAAATTAAAGGCTCTTATTTCATGGGGCATTTTATTTACTCTATTTTTTTTTTTAAAGAAAACGAGAAATAAATAGTGTAACAATTATTACAATTTCTTACTGACAACAATGTAAAACTTATAGATGACACTAAACAATTATTTAGTTTAAATAAATGCAAAACAAACGAACAAATCCTATCTACGCCACTGATCTCTAGAGGGTCGTTTTCAACTACGTCAGACCGATAGAAAATTAATATATAATAAACAAAATCTTCGATGACCCTTCCTATTTATTTTCGCAACAAAAATGTATTAACAATAAAATTGCCAATAATGAAGAGGCTACTAAAAGCCACCTGAATCAGATTTTTGTCGATTAACTCTTGATGTTTTACGAATACGGTGTAATAATGCTGTTTATGTGGAGACATTACAAAAGATCATCCGTAAATGTTATGGATTATTTCAAATATATTTTGTGGATTAATAAACATGTAATATTTAATAAGAAAAAGGATTTATTCACTTGGTCGCAGTTATATAAATAAATTAAATTTAAAACAATGAAAATAATTAATAAATTATTCCCTCCTTGGCTACTGCGACCTTTTGACTTATGTTACACAAGTACTTTAAAACAAATGTTAAATAATGGACACTTGCTGTTGCATAAGAATTATATATTGTATAATGCAACAATTTTTGGTTTTAGGAATTAGGAAACGTACGAATAATGTTATGAAGAAAATGTCTGGCTGATTAATATAATCTGTTCTTTATTACGAATACACGAAATACAAATTTAATTTCTTCGCTGCAATGAGTGAAGTCTATTGTGTATTTCTTTCGCCATAATATAATTTACGAGAGTACGAGTATATTTTATTTTAATTACAATTAGAAGTATACTCATGAAAAGCTAGTGCACGTTTAAAGAAAGTTACATAAATAAAATACGAAATATTTTATTATGAGACTATAAAAAAACCCGGAGAGCTCGCATAGAAAATTGGCCGTTATCTTTATAAAATTACGTTTATCTCAGTAGTGTTCAATAAATAAATAAAAGTCCATTCACGTTTCATAATGCAACACTTAACATAAACTCGATAAGAAAAGAGCTATCTTGTAAAAAACTTCACGCTATGTTCTCTTTCTTAAATGTAATGATATTCTCTTTTAATCTAAAAGAAATACAGGGAAAATAAAATGGTTTAATTTTTATTACTAGTGGTGGGCAAAATCGAGTGAATATAGTAAACGAGTATTTCTGAATAACCAATTATAAGTAGCTACAGTTAATAAATAATAATAAATTGGAGTTTATTATTAAATAGGTGAAACTTCCCAATATTAATATCATAAATTACATTAAGAAAATTGTCATACACTTCATTTTGTAGTGACAAAAAAGATCGAAAAGATCAATTTACCCATCACTAGTTATTACTTTCTTAAATTTTACAAAGT
Organism: Philonthus spinipes; assembly: GCA_963082785.1. NCBI lineage: Eukaryota > Metazoa > Arthropoda > Insecta > Coleoptera > Staphylinidae > Philonthus > Philonthus spinipes. The sequence continues at coordinate 9,177,191 of OY720314.1, forward strand.
AAATTATGGTGTAATTTTTACGTGCATATAAAATTAAAAGAATAGAAAAGTGAGTAAAAAAGTATCACTTTCGTATTCTTTTAATTTTGATATGTTTGAATGTTTCATATTTTACTATAGAACTTCGTCCAATTATAATCATTTTGCTATAATTAATTGTAATGTTTTGTCATTTTAATAAATTAGTTTGATTTCGTTGAAGCTTTCACATTTATTTTGATCTATCCATTACAAGAATGTTTCACATTTGTACTTTACAATGAAAAAAAATACATATTTGCAAAAATCTTTAATAATGTAATTCTAGGGCAGAAAGGCCTCTAGACCTCAGACTAGCACCGACATGTATTGTAAATATTGGGGGCTATTCCGTACAGAAAATATTATGTTTAATCTATGGTTTAACGTGTACGTAATTATTTTCATATTCTATGTATATAAATTTCAATTATAAGAGCTGCTTAGACTATAATCTTAGATATAACGTACACGTTAAACTTAATATTTCCTTTACAGAATGGCCCCAATTACTTCCTCTATTCATCTTTAGTGTGTAAATGTAATATTACTAGTCTATAATAGTGAAATTGTAGAAATCTATAATAGTACCTTTACAGAAACCTATAGTAACACAATTATAGAAATCTATAATGGAGAAATTACAGAAACCTGTAATAGCACAAATATAGAAACCTATAATTTATAAATTACAGAAACCTGTAGTAGCACAAATATAGAAATCTATAATCAATAAATTACAGAAACCTACATTAGCAAAATTACAGAAATCTGCAGTAGCAAAATTACAGAAATTTATAATATAATTAAAAATAATAATAATAATAAAATTTTGAGCTATTCAATCTAATCTGTGTTTTATTGGTTGATTTTTAATAATTCATTCATATTTATTTAATACAATATGAACTACCAATTAAACCATTAAAAAAATTCTATACTGTTTTAGACACAAAAGTCTAAAAATTCAAATCAAGACTTTGGTCGCTGTGATTTTAATTTAACACACCGTAAATCTCTTGTAGATGTTGCGATACCGTTCACAAAGTGGCTAACAGGGTTACACTAACCCTGCAATACTCCGTTTTCAATGGAATAAAGGTATAAATAAAAAAACACAAGAAAAGTACTAACAACATATCTTCAATATTTTATTTTATACAATAGTACAAAATTATCACATTTTTAAGGAAATTTTCTACTCAAATAAAACTAAGTTTGCCTTTCCCGACAACAAAGTAAACGAAAAAAACGGGGAAAATCGAATTCCGAACTAAAGTAACGCTGCCTGTTTTAAAATTAAACAAAAACATTATAATAAAAACCGCCAATTTTGATTTTAAGTACAGCAACACGAAAAAGAAGGAAAGAAAGAAAGAAATCCGTTTCTTGCGTTCTTTGGTTAAAATTTTGATTTCATAAAATTAAGTAATTAATTAAGTATACAAACTAAACTCGCTTAAAACATAATGAAATAAATTAAGTTTCATATTTTAATATAAAATATGATTTTCTATGTCATGGATTGATTTATTATTTTTTTATTTTTTATTTTTTGGTAAGGGAAAACAGAAAAAACGCAACGTAAAAATAAATATTCGAGCACCGGTGTGTGGACACATCATGAAAAATATACAGTATGTACAATTTACCTTATTTTGTTTGTCTCTCTCTCTATACATGGCATGTATAGGCATCAATGAACAGGTTAAGAGTAGAGTAACATGGTTACGTAAAAAATATTTTAACTCACAGCCACTCTTGTTTTTTTTTTTTTGGGTAACCTATTTTTTATTGTTTTGTTCTTTCTTTAGTATATATCGTCGTCCATGTTCTTTAGCAACATTTTTTTCTCGTCCTTTTCCGATGTTGGGAAGGCTCTTATGGATGGAGGCTCAAAACAAGGCTGAAACAAATTTGTTAACTATATATTTTTTGTTTAGTTTAAAACTTTGTATGAACGAACATTTTTAACAATTTGGAGAATTTATTTTGCAGAGAAATAAAACAGATTATTTGTGAAAAATTTGAGACAATTATTGATTGTTGTTTGCAGCTGAATAGAAATGAGACAGTCTATAAAAGTATTTAATAATTATTAATTTTTCATTTTTTATATCTTTATTAACTTTTTAATATATTTATATTCAGCGATTCTTTAATCTTTTTTATTATTAAAGTTATTAAAGATTAAAGAATCGCTAAAAAAAAGAAGTTACATAAGATATTTAAATAGCAATTAGAAAATTCTCTATAATGTGTCTTCAAATGGGACACATTGTATATGTGTATTATATAATATATATTATGTTGTGTATAATACAACACCTATATATGAAATATTACAATACATACTGTAGGCTATTGACCAGTGGTCTTTCCGCCTATTATATATTATCCTATAAATGTTTATTTCATACTTCGAGAGAAAATCATTTTTTTGGAAAAAAAATAAAATTTAAAACATTGAAAATTGGAGCAAAACGGACTTAAAAAATATTGAATTAATATAACATTAATACGTAATGTTGTTTTAATGTTGATTCAACATTGATTACGATTTTTTTTTTTCAGAGGGTACATATTTTCAACAAATCAAAAATACTAACCGTTTCACATACGTTCATATTACAACAATTTTCAATCGTGATTTCACACTGTGCTGTGGGCGGCTGTTGCGGCGTATACGCCAATGGTGTAATGTTTTTGTTGACAACAATGCGTTTTTTGATGCGAGGCCTGCGCTGCTTCTTCCCGATGATGACTCCCAGCACCGAGATAATCACCATCTCGAGTGCCACTGCCACCAGCAGCAAACAGAAGAACGGATCTTCAAAGCGGTTCTTTGTTTCCTCCAATATGCTTTCTGATTTCATTCTGGAGCAATCAAAAACAAATTCATAATATTAACATTTTGATTTAAAACAAAATGGTGAACTTGTTCATGTATTTCAAGATTGACTTTTTAAAATATCGTTGCCTAATTAGTCAAAAACATATTCATAATATTAACGTTTTTATAAGAAAAAAATATGATTTTTTTCTTGTATTTCAAGATTGATTGATTCATGTAAATATCCCTACTTAGCTAGGATATTTAAAAGAATGCAACAACCACTGACCCCAGTGGTTCCCAAAGTTGACTGGGGTCCTACCCAACTAACCAAAGATTTTCTTAATTCAGGATGATTTAATTAAATTAAAACACTTGGTTTGTTTCACTTAACCAAACTTAAACAAACCAAGTGTTTTAATTTAATTAAATCATCCTGAATTAATTAAAACATGTTTCACCAAGGGTTAAGTGAGAAATGAATTAAACATATAAAAAATTTCCTAGTGGCGAGTCGTGGAACTACTTAAAGCTGTCTTATTTGTTGTAATTGAAATAATTTTTTTTATAAGTGTAATTTTTTTAAATTCATGTGTACAGTGGCTAGGGCCTACTCAATATTTGCTCGCAACCCATCCAGAGTTTGGGAAATTGGATAACTCTGTATGAAGTCAACAATTAGAGTGGTTTTATTTAAATTTGAATACGTTTGAAAAATATTTTTGCCTCAATAACATTTGTATTATGGAAATAATCGAGGTTATTCTGCACACACTATGTGTTTTTATCTATTACAAAAATTGCTTAGACTGTGGTGATAAAAAATAACGCTAAACTTAATATTTCCCTTACAGAATAGCCCCCAATGTTTCACCACGGGATAAGTTAGAACTTAATTCAAAAAATAAAATTTCCTGGTGTTATTTTTTGTATACACGCAATACAAGGATTAAATTATCGTATTTTGATTCAAATCTAAAATGCATGCAAAAACTCAATTTTCTAATTCGTAGCAACAACAAAATTAGTTGATTACTATTTTCCAAATATGATGTATTTTTAAATTACCTTATAGATTGTGTTGAAATAACTTCAACCAAAACAGTCTCGCATCTTGTTCCGTTCACACCCGGAGGACACCTACAAACCGCCGTTCCATTCAAACTACTACACATTCCGCTATTCAAACAAAAACCCTCGCAGATTTCCCTCTCGCATCTTGGTCCGCTGTACCCGTCAAAGCATTGACAAGTTGGAGTGTTTTGAATAGGCAGGCATTTGCCGTGAACACAATAATTGTAACAGGTATCGATTTGGCATCGGACGCCAGTGAAACCCGGCTGGCACTCGCAAGACCCGTCCTCGTTCATCAGCCCCCCGTTGAAGCACTCCAAGTGCGCGTCTTCTTCTTTCTGGTTATCTTTGATTATAGACGTCACAGTCGAGGGTCTGATGGTGTAAGTAATTCTTTTATTGCAATCCAGCTTGTTCATGAAACCTAATGCTTTTGAAGTGATGCCGGATGGCCCGGATTTGTATTCGGAAGATGTTCCCCAGTTCTCCGGTTCGAATTTACCCGATTTGTGCTTTCTGACTAAGTTTTCGTTCTTTATGTCGGTCCAGTAGACGTAGTCACCGGAGATGGCGATACCGATGATATTTTGGTCGTGGCCGCTGTGGAAGATCTTCCTGTCCGTGCCGTCGAAGGATATGCTCTCGATTTTGAAGCCGGTGCCTAGGACGTTATCCGCCCAGTAGATTTGTTGCATGTAGTAGTCGATTGCGATTCCGCCCGGTCTTTCCAAGTCAGTACTCACTAAAACTGTACGGCTTTTGTCTTTCAGGGATACCGATTCTATCGAAGCGTTTTTTCGGTACGAATTTGTCCAGTATAACATCCTAAAAATTAAGATTGTTATTATTACAAAATCAACCATCAGAGAAAATACGAGATTGACGTTAACAATACAGTAATGACAGAGAGGAGAATGTATTGTACTCTAAGAAGATCCTTCATAAATAAGAAGGAGATAGCAAAAGAAAAATACAATCTTTAGAACAATGATATACGGAAGCTAAACGTGGGTGATGAACAAAAGACAAAAATTCAAGATATAAGCCTCAGAAATGAAATACCTTAGAAAAGTAGAGGGAGTTACAAAGAAATGATACGAAACGTCGATATAAGGGAAAGTTTATGAAACATATCTACACAAAAAAAGATAGAAGAGGGACAACTAATATGGTTTGGATCAGTGCCTACTAAAGACACAGGCCGGAATGTCGGAGGTGATCGATCTTTTCGCGCCAAAATTGACGCTGCGTGACCCGAAAAATATTCAAATTTCGATTTTTTAAAATATATTCCATTCTTAGATCGCGACGGGAATGCCCGTCGACGAAATCCGGCAATTACCACTATGCTCTGACGAAAGAAAAATGTAAAACAGTTAAAAAATGTGGATTTATATTGAATCTTTGATGGGTTTCATAGCCTCCTTTAATCTTTCCGCGAGGTACAATTATATATTATAGAGAAAGAGAATAAAACCAAATCTCGACACCCAATACGGGTATAAAAGGAAGACTAAGAAAGAAAAAAAAGAAATTATTACAAAATTAAGTACCCCTTGCTCAACTAACTGATAGCTTGCCCATTCGCGCATTTTGGACGGAGATAGTGTGATGTGCTGAAAAGCGCGTCAGAAAAGGAAAAGATGCGAAATCTCATGTACACAAAACGCGAGATCAACATCATGTCGAATTCGGAACCGTATGACCTACCGCACATTTTCGCGCCTATACATACGCCCCAAATTTCGCAACACTAGGCAAGTCATGGAAAACCTGAGGCAAGTCTGAACTAATTCTAAATATTCTTCTTGTGATAAAATATCGATAAACTTCAAGGATACTATAAAAGGGGAACAAGAACCCAGCAATCTTTAACAGATGTTTTTTTTTTACTTAATTTCAGCTTACCTATTGCAACTATCTATCGCGATACCATCTGGAATCTCCTTCTTCAACTGCAAAAACACCTCAGCCTCTTCACTCCCGCTCCGCAAGGAGATCGAATTTATTGTTTTGTTATTGTAGTCCGTCCAATACAAACGGTCTTCGAATGGATCGAACGCGATCCCCTGAAAGATTGAAATCCATATTGAGTTTTGTACAAATAATATTTTATTGTTTACAGGCATAAATGGCGATACAGTAATTCAGAGCCTACTAAATATACAGGCCAGAATATTGAAGTGGGGTGTTCGAAATCTCAGAGTCCACATAAGAAAATTCATTCGAGTATGAAGCATCTTGGCAGAAATATCTTGCGTTCACAATCATTTCTTTACTTAAATTGGAATTTTATTTTCATCTAAATAAAATAATTTTAATTAACTCTCCCTTAGTCGTGCGGTTTACAGTTGTAGAGCAGCCTTTTAAAAATTGTTACAATTGGAACCATGAGTTATTTGCGCAAGCACATATATTTTTTTATCATTATTCTCTTGTTGTTATATTGTTGTTGTCTTGTGTTATTTTTGTTGTTATTGTTTTATTGTATTTTTTTGTTCTAATTGACTTTTTTTCACTTGTAAATATACTATTTTAATTTTGCTTATACCCCTTCTATACCATTAGTACACAAAGGCCAATGTTAATAAACATAATATTTCAACTAATGTAAAGTACAAGTCGAATTTTGCTATAATAGTTATATATAATCATTTTAATCTCTATAATACCCAAGTGAGTATAGAGATTTTCACTTCACTTGATGTTTGGTTTAAACTGTTTCCAGTCCATTCTGTTCTTTGCTTCATAGTGGTTGAAGTTATTCCTATTGAGCACATTGTTTATATTGTCCTCCCATGTTTTCTGCAGCCTTCCCCTTTTTTCTTCTTTATTTTTCCTATTGTCCATACCGTTTTAGTTTGTCTTCCTTCTGGCATTCTTAACATTACTAACCTGGCATTCTTAGCATTACTAACCAATTGATAAAAGACAAATTTTATCAATTGCTTCTTGTGTGCTGTCTATTTGTAGCGTAGCTCTAATTTCCTCATTCCTAATCCCATCCATCCTTGTAACTCCTTCCACTTTTCTTAGGAATATCAATTATGCTGCCTGCATTTTGCTTTTATTCTATAGTTTACGAACGGTAAACTACCATACAATAACACTGGTCTGTGTAGTCTTAAACAATGTTATTTTTGTTTTCTTGGTTATTTGTTTTTCGTTGAGGTTTATTTTACTGGTGGTATGGTAGGTCTTCTTTGCCGTCATTATTCTATTGTTTACTTCATATTCTATGTTTCTTTTATTGTGCATTACTATTCTTAGGTATTTAAATGTATTTACTTGTTCTAATTTCTTGTTATTAAGTTGTATATTCGTCTTTATCTCGTCCTTCCCGATAGCTATAATAGTGTCAATTAAAAATGGTCTACACGTGTAAACCGCGCGACTTAAACTCGTTTGAAAAATGTGCGGTTAACGATAATAAGTCTTATTTTTTTATAGAAAATTTAAATATTTATCATAACTGCAGGTAAAAATAATTGTTCCAATATTACCTGCTTGCGCTAGAGCAGTGCGCGAGACAAGCAAACACTCCTAGGTCAGGTATATGTATGCATCTCGGAGTCCTCCACAACCCCACCTGTATATTTAATAGGCTCTGAGTCATTTCATTGCCTATTAAAAACTTCGTTTAATTTATGAAATCTGCAAGTAAAGAAGCCCAATTCGCAGCTTTGGACCAATGACTCAGCGACTGAAAATTTGTGATTCGTTTCACTAACCAAACACCCAAAGTACAATTTCATGTGGGCAAATACCCCTCCAGACGTAATGGACATTAGCTGTTGCATAGCAATAACATATTTTATAAAGCAACGATTTTTTATCCGAAAATATTTAATGCAACGAACAAAAAATTGATAATATGATGCTATCTGCACACAGATTTCATCCCTCGTCAGAATAGCTCTACCTTATATAATTACAAAATTAGCTAAAGTGGGAATAATTTATAAATTATTTTTGTTTTCTTAATACCTGAATATCGTGTGGAAGCTCGCGAATTATAGGCTTGATGTCCGTTTCTTTGGACAGCTGGAGTGCGTATATCGTGTCCATGGTGTCATTCGAATCGCTGACGTAGAACTGTTTCCTGCTGTAGTCGTAAGTAATTGCCTTCAGTTTGTTGAATGTGTGTTTAGGTACTTTGATGGAACTGCCACTTGTGTCTAATAGTTTTATTTCATTATTTACTAGTACTGCTAATTCTGTAACAAAAAGAAAACAATTAGATTTTGAAGAGATACTGGTAAATTTCGAAAAGCATTGAATATGGAAATTTGGTTTAGAATAGAATAATGTTTCGCATTTTGTTAATATTGATGGAATGGAACTAATAGACTTATACCACTTGCAAATTATTTATTTCTATGACTAGTTTCGAATTATCAAGTTAGTTGTAGTCGAAACTAGTCACATAATCACAAAAATAAATAAAGTGTAATCAGTAAATAGAAGTTTGTTCGTTCCATTAGCCAAAAATAATTTGTAATTTTATAAATTTTCTAAACAATGATTGGAACTTGCCGATCACTGATAGTCACTGTCCCATTTGTAACAGAGTAAAAAGAAATTAAAAAAACTACAGACCAACTTACAATAGACACAATTTATCAATATTTGATCTCTGATGAAGTTGCCTTCTGAACAGTTACTTATTTTTTTTAAGAACACAGAAAATACAAACATTGTAAAGATGGAATAATTTGTTAATTCTTGAATCTTTGAGGGGCTTTGTGGTACATTTTCAATATTGAAATAAAGAAAACACATGTTTATACCACTTATCTATTAAGTGGTATAAAAAAGTTATTAAGTGTTTTCTTTATCCTAATTTGTTAATTATTTTTATGTAATTTATCATAAAGTGCCTTAATTTGAGTTTTAAAAATTAAAATATAAATTTCACAATCAAAATTCTGCAGAATGGATGTTAAAATAAACAGATTTTCAAAATAACCCTGCTAATTGACTGCTGCACACTACCGCCATTCATACAGATATATTGTGAACTGAAAATGCACCTACTTCTACTAAGCTACCGCGAGATGGCGTTACAGCACAGTTAATATCAAGGTAGATCGAGTGACACATATATACATATGTGTAAAGGTATGCTGAACTAGCGCCTCACATAGTTTCAACGCTCCCCTTGCTTCTCACCTCCCTCTCGGTCATTCAGACCTCGTGACGTAGACGAATTCGAATATTTTCGCGCGTACACTGGCGAAAACAAGCATAACCTATTTTCACATTGCTTGCTTTCTATTTCTTTGTTTACGCCAGTTCATTGTTTCATTATTTAGTTATACTTTGGTCTTTCAGCGACCATGCGAAAAGTAAATTTGAAAATTGTTATCACGGGGCGTAATACATTAATTTGTTTGTCTGCGGGACATTACATATTTTTATATTATTTTATTACTTTAATCCACAATCTTTTAAAATGTTGCATTCTTTAGGTTTTTACACAAACAAATGCACATACTCTAGTAACTGAGTAAAAATGGTAATAACTAAATTCATTACTACACTGTATTATTATAAAAAAAATAATACATTTTTTTAAGCATTGAAATGGTCACATTGTGACTGAAATATACATTTGCAATCAATAAATTTTATGAAGGAAGAAGACTCAATCTTTAATTTACTAGTGCACTAACTATACAACTTAAGTATCGACTTTTGAGGTTATTGTTTATTATAATTTTATTACGATACAAATATTAAACAATTTAATTAATATTAGAATTTTTATTTTAGTAATAAATATAATAAAATAAAACGAAAATTAATTAAATTAATATAACCTAAGGCCGTATTTTAGTTTAGTCGATAGCGACTCAAAACGAAGATGAAGCGATTCCAAACAACGGTTGATAGAGAGAAAACTCCGATTGGATATCGTTTAATTTATTATTCGATAGCTATTTCAATCATATTTAAGGCGTGCGCAGTGAGTTATTGTGACGTCATGAGGTCTTCCAATAAATTCCCCCCACTCTCAAATTTTCTATTCCATCTATCCTTTATACATATACTCAAGCGTCGTTGAGTTAATATTTCGGAGCAAGTGGATATTTTTTTAGTGATGGGCAGCAAAATCGATCAAAAAAGATCGACTGTTCGATCCTTGCAGGTGATTGAGCCACTCGATCTTTATGAGCGACTCGATATTTTTGATCGGCTCGAGCGGCTCGATTTTTTTTTTGATCAGTGATCGAGCCAATCGGCTCGATCTCTTTGATGGGCTCGATCATTTCAGACAACTTTCCGGAGTGAACTGATCATGTTATGCAGATCAGCTCTAGCAATGATCGAGCGGAACGATCGGTCTAGGTAAGATCGATAATTGAATCACTGTATTTCTTTAAATTATTTTGTTTTATTCAAACTGGGATAGCCTTCATTGATTTATTTACGAAATACATTAGTATTTTAACGAAAAAAAAAAAAAATACAGTAATTTATAGAATAAAACAAATTCAGTATGTTATATCTTCTAGCAATGCTTTATTGTAATAAAAGCGGTCTTTTTGGTAATTCACTTTCATTGAATGAGCGTAGTTGATCATTTGTCGATGTCCACATTTTTGCAGCTTTGCCGATTTATTTATGTTTTTAAGATGTATTTAACGTTCAGCATTATTATTCAAAATATTTAATTCACTTAATAAAAAACATTTGAAATTATTTAAGACTTTCCAAAATTCAGTTGATATTAATTTTTTAATTTAATTTATTATGTATTATATTACTTAATTATTATATAGTGTGTTGTTTTTCGGGAGTAACAGGTACATTTTAATTAGAGGGTATTTTTACAGATGTTATTTTTCGGGGGGTCATTTTTTGGGGAGTGCTTTTAGTAGGACATGATTTTATATGATTTTCAAGGAATTATTTAGAAGGGTTGATTTTTGAGAGGGGTCTTAAATTTCCAGATACGTTTCACAACGTACTTTTCTAAGGAAATGATTTTCCATGAGGGATTTTTTTTAGGGATTTTCTGATTAACTCAATCGGCTCGATCTATTTGATCCTTCTGATCAGCGCCATCGGATCGATCTTTTTGATCAGCTCGATCTTTTCAAGAGGCTCGATCTTTGCGATCGACTCGATCCTTGCTATCGATACTTCAATTGATCTATTGTTGATTGATTGATCTTACATATCACAAATATTTTTATTTGACCTTTACCAGGCAATTTTGTGAAAATCTAACTTTCAAGAAAGGATCTGGGGGTACCAACCCTTGTGCGTCAATTATGGAAATCAGTGATAAATTTTGAAGATTTTTTCGTAATGGAAAAAAAAATGAAATTTTCATGATTATTTTTTTCTGAATAAATAATAATTATGCACAACTGGGCTCAAGATTATTTGTGACATTTTTTAAAACTTTAGCTTATCTAGGAAGGCTGGAAAAAATCGACACTCATAAAGACCCGTAACATCTTTCGATACCGATGTGATGTTACCAAAGAATTTTCCAGCCACGAAAAATCGCCGAGGGTAATTTCACATCGATTCTTTGGATTGCATAATCCGTTAACTGTAACTGCATTTTCAGCTGAAATTTCGAAAAAAAAACATTAATGTTTTAACAATGTCAATCGATTTTTTTAAACATTTATTCTGTTAATGTTTACAAAATAATGCGAATTATTTCATATTTCTATGTCAACCATTGAAATGAAAGAAAATATATATGGCAACAGTTGTAATATGTCAGTCCCAATTAAGTTTAAATGATAATTTGCAGTAATACATCACACAAAAATAACAATATTAATAATTTCCATATAACAAATGTCCAATTTATAATCCGCAAGTAAGGCGTAAGTAACATATTCGCAGAATAAAAGTTAATGTCCATGATTCTGCCCATTTGATTATCAACGCTGCCAACCGAACCTTTATTCCGCATATACGTTACTTACTCCTTACTTGCGGATTGTAAAATTGGGCCTAAGTGGCACAAAGATGTCAATTATTTCCGATACCCAAAATTAAGAAAATGTACCATTAAGTTACCGCCACTAAAATAGAATAACGTTTTACATTAATTTCCCATTATCAATTCCTCAAGTCACGAACCAACGGAAACAATTCGAAATTATGACCATCAATCATACAAACAAGACAAAAGGAATCATCGACTTCGGACAACGCCAGTAAATTGGACCATTGTAATTCATCCCAGCCAAGATAAATCGATTTACAATTAAACCCATTACAGCTCCACCCCCTTCCCTCCCCTCATTCCGCGCAAAACAATCGAAAGCTCCTCCAATTGTTACACAACAGCTGACACCAAACGGCGCCGGCGCCTTCTTCGATCGATACCACGTGGTCGGTGGACTACGTGCATTCGGTCACGTAGTACGAATACGTCCGTATCTTGCAAATTTTTTTTTGCTGCCCATTCATAAAATGCTACTCTAGATTTATTTCGCGATGTGTCACTCAAACCACTGAAGCGGTATTTTTCTTGATAACTGATAAGAGGGTTATTTGTGTAGATAGATATATTCGGATATGGGTTATCTGTCCGCGTATGATTGCCTTATGTAAGCAGCTTTCTGGAGTAGTTTGTGCACCTATGTGTTTATTTTTAAATCGCTGTTTGCTATTAATAAGCGCGCGCGTAATGACATTTTACGCTCATTCAGGAGCCAATAAAAATATTATTACCGAATGCAGAGCGTAAATGGGCGTCGTTACGTATTTTGGATACTCAAATTTTACTACGACGAAAATTGGCAAATTAAATTGGAAGGATTAAAGAGGTGTTTCTACCTTATAAACTATCATTATATAGTTAGGTTGGGCTATAACCAACGTCAACCCCCCCCCCCCCAATTTTAATAACTCATAAAAAAAAGAAGTGCTAAAGCACTCTACAGGAGAAAAGTTCTCGATCATATAGTATAACTGTGCACATGAACGACTCAATAGAACGATATTAAGAACATGATTCAATTTATTTTTATTTAATTTATATTAAAAATAACTTATAGGTTAAATAAAAAATAATTCATAGATAATCAATACGGACGGGTGTGAAGTTACCAATAGATTTCGCCAATAGATCATAAAAACTTTAAAAATCAATATTTTGCATTCATTTCTTCACTAAAGCATTGAGCATAATCTCTTCTAGAGGTTTAATAAACGCAATTTTCAACCCCTTTCGACCCCCTAAACAACCCTTTTTCTCACTATTTCTTAATTTTCTCTATGTGTTCCCTCCTCAAAAAACATTACTTTCACCTAGATATACTCCCCATATACCTTTTAATAACTTGAAAAAGAAAAAACTTTCACACCTCACCCCCAACCCCCATAAAAAATATAATAATAATTTAATTTTACTCTATTGGCGAAATCTATTGGTAACTTCACACCCGTTCAATACAGTTATAAATTATTTTAATCATCATTGGTAAATTCCGCGTTGTAAATAGAAAAGAGTATTAATTCATTCACTTGTTCACAGTTATTTAATTATATTAAATAAAAATGATTTAAAAATAATTAATAAATTATTTCCACATTTAGCTTTGTGACTTTTGACTTACGCTACGTAAGTACGTTAAAGAAATAATTTATTAATTATTTTCAAATCATTTTTATTTAATATATTCCGCGTTGTATTTCTTTTTTCGAATTCATCGAAGGAAAATAAATATTGATAGATCGCGTCTACTCGATAGGATCGTAAGGTTAACATCGTATTAAAACCGCAATGTGTTTGAGGCAATTGACCACAGAACACAATCGCCTGCCCGCAAATCGAAACTAATACAAAACAGAATTACACCAACATCCTATTGTGCGTCGCCTCGTTATCGAAATCAAAATGGGGGACTTAATTAATCCTGAAACCTTGCTTCGTTTTGAAACAGGAAACGTTTTATAAGAGATGGATCATTTTCGGTAATGCCAAAAAAATTCTGTACGATAGAATTCTCACCATTTCTTTCTATCTTGTGCTAGTTTCTTTATTTGTTCCCATGTACCCCTTTTTCTTTGTGCCTCTTCTCTTAATGTTTTTTTTTTCCTGATGCTTGTACCTCATATATTATCTTGGTGTTTCTTTCGTTCTTCTTTCTACAAATGCGACCATACCATCTCATCTGTCATTTCATTATTTTTTCATTTATTGGTCTTATCTGTAGTTTGTCTATATGTGTCATTCCCTATCTTGTCTTTACTAGTTTTATTTTCAATTTTTCCATCGCGTTTATTATTTTTGTGTTTTTCTATCATTATCCATGATTCACTACTGTATGTCAGAGTGGGCCTAATAACTTTTTGACAATATTTTGTAGCGTGTTATTTTTAATTAATTTGATAGGTGTCAGAATAGTTTTTTTTGATCAAATATGGGTGGCTACGAAGGAAAAAACAAAACTGAGGTTTTCAAAAAAAGAAAACAAAGGGGTCGAGTTTTGGCGAGAGTGAAAATATATTTTTGTCGATACAATTTTTTTTAGTTTTCGAGGCTTCTCTTTAAAAAAGGTGAGCGTTTTAAATTTCACAAATGCTTAGAGCTAATATGTGATTGTGTTCTCTTTAGAGGAGCCTTTAGTTTGGGTATTGCCATACGGTTTGGTGATGCACTTGAAGTGGCCGAGTTCGTATTCCTTGACTGCTGATGCCGTTCGACTGAATGATAGAGAATCAAGAAAGAACTTGTAGCCGGGAGCAGTGAATTTGAGATAAGTGTCAATTCGAAATTTGAAGAGCTATCGTCGATTTGAACGTTATTTAACCGTCCTAGAACGGATTATTCCTAGGTGGCGCCCATGTATTTTCATTCTGATGTATATGTTATTAGAAATTAATTTAAAAATTTAGTTTTTAATTATAAATTTATTCCTTCAGTTTCTCTTGTAATTTACTCTGACCCGCCCTACTTATTACAACTAGCCAGACGTCACAATCTATTTTTATTTTCTTCGAAATTTCTTTTCTATTAAAGAAGGTGTGTTTGAGTATGTTGAATATTTTAGCTGTTTTTCCTATTGTGTCGTCGATTTCTTTATATATTTTCTCGTTGTTCTCTATTATTGTTCTTAGGTATCTATAGTCTTCAACTTGTTCTATTTTCTTTCCTCGTAACTTTATTTTGTGCTTTTTATTCTCTTGTGCTTTGTCATGGTTTTCGTTTTGTCAAGGCTTATCTTCATATTTATTTTGCTCAGTTCTTTAGCCAGTATTTCCATATTGTATTGTAGGATTTTCTCTGATTCTGTAAATATTGCCATGTCGTCTAGGAATATTAGCTCTGCTAGTTCTGTCATCAATATCCGATTTTTAGTGTTTTCATATATTTTTTTTGCTTCTTTCATCGCCTTATCAAGTATGTATATCAAAAAAACCTTTACGCCCTAAACGAGCGTCGGGTGTTAATGATAAATAATTAAACCATATTTTTAATTAATGATTGTAAATATGTCTTTATGAAAGAATTATCTTTTAATGTATAGTTAGTATAAAGCAATATGTATTTAAATGGACTTACCGTTAATAAACAACAACATTAACATCTTACACTGGTATTAAAGAGACTTACACCTTAAGTAAGAAAATGTACGTCTTTGTGAAACCATTAACTGCCTCGTTTAATATGTCACTTTCTACTACTATTTTGGTAATATTTTTAAATATTCTAATAATTTTCCCGACCTGAAAAGTATGTGATTCCAATGTTATGATTCAATATCCATACTGTCATATTTCTCTAATATAAAAAACACCTTTATTGGCATTTCCTCTCTTTACATGTGTTTCCTTACATATTACCATAATCTTCTCTTCTTTTCTCCCTTTCTTATCCCAATCTTCTCAAAATATTTATGCCTTCTCTAATATATTTAAGCAAGTTATTTATACTTCTATTTGCCACTATACTACCATTTTACCGGTTTCATTAAAGGTCGCTCTATTGCAACCAACTTAATTGCTAGTAAGCAACATCTCTCGAAAACACTTTACCATCTGGATCAACTTATGTTATTCACGCAGACTTTAGCTGTGCTTTTGATACCTTAGATCACTTAACATTTGTTTTATAATTATTAGTGTTGAATTTTCAGGTTAATAGGCCTTGGTATGTTGGAGTTTAACCCAATGATTAAAACAGACCGCGTCACTAATAATCACACTGGTTGTTAAAGCCTACAGACTTCTCTTTAAACCCAACGGGGATACACCGACTCTGGTACAGAAACTCTGGAACTCATTGCCTCCGATCACTGGTCAGATTGCCAACTATGTGACAACAATGAAGACACAGCATCCTGCCCAGACATGCCCAACAGAACTGACTGGGAGGTGGCTAATAGAGTTCTCACATATGGCGCAGTCAGCTGGGCCATCAACTCGTTTCAACCATTCCAGGCCACAAGATTTGTGGAGATTTTCCCAGCACTACTGCAAAATTGGCTTGAGGTATTATCACACACCTGATCAAAGCATTCAGAGCTAGTATCGCTTCGAACTACAAGGCTTGTTCAATTAAAACCCATCTTTGGTTAAAAAAAAATATTGCCAAATATAATTATAAATAATTACTCATTCAAGAGCCAATAAAAATATCATTTCCGAATGCAGAGCGTAAATGGGCGTCGTTACGTATTTTGGATACTCAGGCATATATCGCATTGTTTGACTAACCGATGTATACCCTAGTTGAAGAATTATTGTGGCTGCTGCGCTAAGAATTCTTTTACGACACATATACTTCTTCGTTCGACCGAAACGATTACCTTTAACGCCTTTTTTAGTGGCCCAAAGGTCAAATTTACATGTTAAAGGGTTACCCATAGTCAGATATTTTGATTTTTTAAATGATACCATGCTTGAAGTACAATTTTGTTTTATTTAAATAAGACCACGCTAAGTGGCACAGAAAACGTGACTTATTTCTGTTATTTGTGCTACGTTTTTTCATTTCTCATTGACTTTATTTATAAATAGAAAAGAGTATTATTCATTCACTTGGTCACAGTTATTTGAATATATTAAATAAAAATGATTTGAAAATAATTAATAAATTATCACAGCGCGCGGCAGGTGAGGGTCGCTCTTTTTAATTAATTTGATTCAATTATTTTCGTTTAATTTCATTCGGTTTTGATTTAAATTGAATTAATTTGGTTTAATTTAATTTAAATTGATTTAGTTTAATTTGATTTAATATAATTGATTTAATTTTGCTGATTGTATTTGAATTAATTTAATTAATTTATTTTAACATCTTTAAATTGTGTAAGGCATAGCTGTACTGACGAGGGATAGATCCCGAAACACGTGTCGGCAGATGGCCTTAGATTAAGTAACGTTCCTTTTGTTGTTTTCGCATTAAAGAAATTTTTCTCGGATCAAAAATTTGTTGCATTATACAATATTTTATTGATGTGCAACAGCAGGTGTACATTATGTAATTCAATGTCCGGCGTGAGTATTTGCCCGGGAAGTAGTTGTTTTAATGTGCATTTGTTTAACGCACTTACGTGAGTCAAAAGTCACAGGGCTAAATGTGAAAATAATTTACGACTTTATTTATGCTCCTGTGTCAATTATTTTGACTTTTATTTTTGCTCGTTTCCTTTATATTGTACATGTTCGTGTAAATAAATATTTGTTTCTTTGGATTGGTGTTTTAAAAAAGTTGAGCTAGCTGGAAATTCATAAGGGGTACTCCTCCCCTATGACACGTTATTTTGACGAATGCTCGACTGTAAATTTCAGCTTATGCAATAAAAGTGAATCTGAATTTTCTACTAACACAATGTTTTATAAAGGCTTAAGAAAATTTGATTTATTTCTATACAATTATACTTTTATTAATAGAAGAAAATACAGAAGAATAACTAATTACAAGATAAACGCTTGCAAATATCAAGGTGAATAATGCAGTATTTTACAAAGTTTTGGTAACATTTTATGTTGGAAATTCCCGGAGGCTAGCGGAAACTGAAAGTTTGGGATGGCGAGGGCTCGTCGGGTGGCTGAAACATACAACGCGGTTCAGCTGAAGAATTAGGTCACTTATCAATACGCCCACGACTTTTTTTTTACTAAATACTAAGAAGACAATGTCCTTTGGTTTTATTGGCTTTCTAAATTATTGATTAAATGTTATATTAAATACAGTTACAAGAAACTGACTTCTTGTAGCTTTATTTTATGTTTTTAAATTTAAGTTCCCACGTTTTGGATAAAAGTAAGTTTTATTTAATGGGTATTTCATTTAATCACTATATATATGTCGCAATTTTTAACATGTTTATATAAACTTAAGAAAAGTATTTTTAAAGATAAAGTATATAATGAACAAAGTATTTTCTCCGCTTGGAGAATCCTATGCCAAAAAAGTATTTTCTGAAACTCTTGATAGTTATTAATTGATAATAATATTTTGTTTAAGACATTGCTAATTACATGTTCCATAGTTCTTCAAGACACCATGACATTATGCACTTCTTAATCACTTCCAGGCGCTGTGCAAAATGAAGGAATTTTTAAATCGAAAAACTATATATTTACCATTTATTATACGTTTCTCTCATACGCAAAGAGTAAGCATTATTTCATAAAATAAGTTAGATTTTTTATTTGAACTTGTGTTTTTAAATAAACATTGTTATTATATTTCGAAATAGGCCTTCAAACATAAATTATTTCTATTTATGCTCCTGTGTCGATTATATTGACTTTTATTTCTGCTCGTTTCTTTTATATTGTACATGTTCGTGTAAATAAATATTTGTTTCTCTGGATTGGTGTTTTAAAAAAGTTAGTTGCTCTTGCTCTCCGCATTCAACCCCCTCAGCTAGCTGGAAATTCATAAGGGGTACTCCTCCCCAATGACACGTTATTTTGACGAGACATTACTAAAATATGTGTTTAGTGGGTTGTTTCGAGCCATCAGTTGAGTAATTACAGGTATTTCCAAAGCTAACCTAATCAAAGATGGGTTTTCATTGAACAAGCCTCGTCGAAAATTTGGTTCGAAGGCAAGATGGTCTTCATACATTAAGTGGGAAAACTCGAACCCGCTACCAAGTCATTTAGGCCAATAAGTCTAATGTCATTCCTATTAAAAACCCTGGAAAATTTTCTAGATAGGTACCTAACTAACAAGGTACTTATCACGCCTGACGTGAGGGAAAATCAACGGAATTGGCATTGAATAACCTCGTTGTAAAGATTACCAAAACTGTTGTCAAAAAGGAAATGGCAATAATGAATGCCTCATGGATATTGAGGGAGATTTTAATGCTGCCCTAACAGACTCTCTCTGCAGAGCTGCCACCAGAAAAGAGGTTTCGTAAACCTTATCGGGTTGGTTTAAATCTATGCTTAACTCCAGAAAGGTGACGATGCCTTCCTCTGGTAACTTTCAATTAAAAACTACTAGAGAATGTCCACAAGGGGGAGTTTTGTTGCCCTTCCTGTGGTCGCTGTTAGTAGACGACTACAGGCAATAATTGACTCTTTAAATGTTGAAATGTAAGCATACGCTGAGGACATTGCCTTGCTGGTTAGAGGCAACGACGACTAGTTTATTTGTGAAAAAATGCAGGAAGCACTGGGCACCACCTGTAACTGGTAACATAAAATCTTAGCGTTAACCCAAATAAAACTGTCTTAAAGGGTCCTGTAGGATAATTTTCTTTTTTTTTTCAAAACTAAATGGAATCGATTATGAAAAATAATTGATTATCTCGTATCCTATTTTAGAAACAATCGATTTTGCCCATCACTAGTTTATAGAGTTCATCACTTATTTTTTTGATAATAGAAAAAGGATTTATTCACTTGGTCACAGCTATTTAAATAAATGAAATAAAAAGAATTTGAAAATAATTAATTAATAATAGCAAAAGAGAAAATAATTTATTAATTAATTATTTTCAAATTATTTCTATTTAATTCTTTTATTATATTGTAAGTTATCTCTCTGCCTAACATTTATTTCATTAATTCGAGAATTAGCTATAAACAGGAAGTAAACCTCACACACAAAGAGAAAGAGGAACAAAAAAATCCGAAACGAGATCAACGATCTCTAACAACCAAGAATTTGAACAAAAAAAAACAACAACCGGAAGGTACAAATTCGCTAAAAAAAAGTAAACTAATTCATTATAAATTACGAATAATCAAACAACTTAATCAATATCAAGGTTGGCATTGATTCGTGTGCGTTAAAGGAAATGTCCGGTGTCGTTTCCGATTTGCACAGACCAGTGAAATCTTTTTTGGTTTACTATTCGCAATTAACAATGGATTTCTAGCTGACTTTGCTGTGTGCGCGTATATTTTCGTTGCCCAATCCGGCGATTTCGCAACGGGGTTTTAATTAACGGAGGCGCAGTTTGTATTAATTGTTTGTTCGGTTTTAATCGCGAAAGTGAATTCGATTTTTTTCTTTCGCTTCGTGAGGTCAAGCTGTCACAATCGTTTGCCGATGTGCACACAACAATAATTTCGGGGTTTTGATAAGGTTGTTGTTTAATTTTATACAGTTGTCAATTTGCAACGAAGCTGTCTCAATCGTCTGCGGATGTGCACAGAAATAATTTCGGGGTTTTGATAAGGTTGTTGTTCAAGTTTATGCAGTTGTCAATTTGCAACGAATTGTTTCTTTAATCATTATTTATTCTTAGGATAAATAATTGTATATAGTTGTTAATTTGCAACGAATTTGCTTCTGTAATTATATTTCTGAAATAAATATTATTATTAAACAGTTTTGTATCATCTGGTGGTCGACAAACTATATAAATTACTAATGCCCGTACTAATGGTCAGAGATTGATCCGGAATTGAGTTTGGCCAAAATGCATAAAATAATCGATATAATCCTTGATTATATTTATACTAATAACTTATATTAAAAAAAATCATTTATATTAAATTAGCAATTTTCTTGATATACTTTTTGAACTGACAGACATTTACCTCTCTTACATTTTTTGGCAGCGAATTGTAGAACCCTACTCTATAATAATTGACACCTCCGCGAGTTTCGTTCAATCTAGAGTACGGCACGCGTATATCTTCTCTCCTCCTGGTGTTATACGCGTGTGTGTCGCAGACAGGCTCCTATTTATTGAGGTTTCGTTTAATGTACATTAAACTACTGTAAATCCTACTTTAAACAATCCTTGGATTCAACAATAATATTCAAGAATCTGGAATTCATCCATCCTCGATTGATTCTAAAATTAAGCTGCGACTATTAGTATGGCCATAATAGTTTTAAGTCGAAATTAATTTATTGTAATCAAACCAGAATGAGTTTATTAATAATTTTCAGGTGTTTTTATTCTAATTTTAATTATAATTTACACCAATTATTATGTAAGTAATTATATAATTCATGTTTAGCTTTTAAGTGTATTTTCCTTTTATAGAATTAGGACTGTTGAGGAAATACATAAATAAAATAATTATTAATTTGACAAGCATTACTGATTAGTGGAGATATAGACCATGCCTCCCGCTTTATATATTAAGTGTATTTAAGTCTTTCCAAAGCTGTTTCTTAGAGCTGTTTTTAGCTACGCAGTTCAGGTAGGCGCGTTTTTTCTTTTCGAATTGAAGGTGTTAGTATGTTTAGAAAACTCCTATAATAGTCCCACTAATAAAAAATTAGTATTAATAAAGTAAATGGTGAATTTCTAACGATGAGAGAGATATCGAAGACTGGCATTTCGATATTATGAATTTATATGAAAATTCTTGTGTGTGCAAAACAGCCCTAAGTGAGTGGATATTTTTAAGTGGTTTATTTAATGTACCCCCCTAAAAGAAAAACTTTATAGGATATTTATGAAGTTTTTCTTTAATTGATTCATTCCAATCAATTGGGCATGTTGAGTTGTATTGAGTTAATACTGATGAAGAAATTTCGTTGTAAAATCGGAAGAAACAATGAATTATGTTTAATTTCTCACTTATCAATTAATGAAACATTTATGAATATGTCATTATGTTTTCAATATACCAAATTAATTTTTGTTTTGTCTTTTGTGTAGCTGCGTGAAGATTCTCATAAAATTTTTCTTGTAATTTAATATTTCACTCTTCTTAACAAAGAGTTTATTTTAAGGAATACCGTTGTTTCTTAAATTCTTCTTCAAGCGTACCGACCCAGCTGCGATCTCCAATAAAAATAATCGAGTCGGACGACGGACGCGAATGCTACGCGCATTCATTATTTACCAATTGCAGAAAATTGATACTTCTTGAATGGTTGATAGCCATTTAAATTGAAACTAAATTGTTATGATTGTAACGTACGATGGTGTTGTTCGCCGTTACGGTTCATTTATTTTATTTGGATTTCCTGAATTCGTTGTCGAAAACGCGATTTTGTCAACTTAGATTCGATCAATGATAGTCAAAGTTAAAAATCTTACTTGATATTTAATTAATACTTAATAAACGAATTTACAATTTGAAATAAATAAGAATTAGAAATTAGAGATTCAGAGTTTTGATTTAGCAAACTGTCTTACTCAACTGTCGAAGTAGAAGTGTCCTCCTCAACACCAGAACAACTTCATTTCTTTGATGATAAGATAATACACTAATTGTTTGTATGCATAACATGAAATAACAAAACGAGACTATAATTGATAATAATTGATTTGGAATGTGAAAACTATTTGATTTATGAATTATTTGCTATTTCCAATGTCAACAAGAAAAATTCTTCAACATACGCGAACCACCTGTTAGAAGAACAACACAATTTCAACAAAGATTTCAAAATCTTCCACGAAGAGAAGAAAGGAAGAAAATTAACATTACTAGAAAACATGGAAATTAATAAGTATTTCCCGTCAGAAAATTTACTTAACGAACAGACCGATCTCTCCAGCTCGCCACTACGGATGGAAAACCCCAGACCTTCCACCTCCACTTTTTAAATTTGTATATAAAGATAGTTTTAAGAAATTTGTAAATATTATAAGTTCTTCACCTGAAGAAGCAACAACGATTGTCGTGAAATACACAAAAAATAGTTGAAAATCATTAAGTGTTTTATTTTAAGTGACTTCCAATGTTATCTATACAAAGCGATAATTACACAATAATGACTATTTTACACAGGGTGGTTCTTAAAAATATTAAATATAATCACAAGTGAGAGGTACATTACATGATGTGTGATTTCGAAGCTTCTCATCAATATCTTCTTGTATATTTCAGTATTTTTAAAGAAATGCCGTATTTTCTTTAATTAATCTTGACAAAATTTTCATCGCTATCTTATTTTACATATCTATCATATTTTCATTTTCTTTTACACTTGTTTTATTATCCCATTATATTCTATAATAATAATAATAAGTTTATTGTGTTACATATTTACATAAATATTTACTCTCGCCAATAAAATATGTTTGATATTGAATCAAAATGCGTATTTAAAAAATTCATCGATTTGGAAAGAGCATCTCTCTATTAGAATAGTTTTAATATGAGTTTTAAATTTAAGATCTTCTTCTTATAAATATGATAAATCTGTAAAATAAAAAGATTATAGTAGGATAATAAAATAAGTGGAAAAGAAAATGAAAATATGACAGATTTGTAAAATAAGAAGCAGCTATAAAAATGTTGTCGTAACCTAAAGAAGAAAAATATAAGAAAATACGGTAATTCTTTAAAAACTCTTTGTTAAAAAGACTGAAATATTAAATTACAGGGGGTGAAGGAGGAATGGATGGGAGCGAAAGGGAGTAGAAGGGTTATGGAGTGGATGAGAGAGGATGGGGTAGGGGTAAGGATTTTGGAAAAGTTGGGGAGGGAGAGAGAAAAGAGAAGAGATGGGGGGTTATTGTTGTAAATAATTTATAAGAACGAAGTTTTGTTTGTATTGATTTTGATATGCCAATAAAGGTATTTTTTTATTATTATTAAATTACAAGAAGATATTTCACGAAAATCTTCTAAATCACACATTATAACAATTTAGTTTAAATTTAAATGGCTATCGACCATTCAAAGAATTACAATGAAATTAAACAAGGAACATTTCTGGCAATGATCAATGAAAATCGATCAATCCCTTTTTTGTTTCATTTTATTTCATTTAAGAAATATCAATTTTCTGTAATTGGCAAATAAAGAATGCGCGTAGCATTCGCGTCGGTCGTCAGACTAGTTAATTTTTATCGGTTAACACAAAGTTGTTAAATTAAATTAATTAAACGTACCATTTTAATCAATTTAATTTAACAACTTTGTAATTATATAAAGCATAGCTGTACTGACGAGGCATGAAATGCTGAAACACGTATCTGCAGATAGCTTTATATTACGTAACTAATTAACATTCTTATTTATATACTTTACAATATATATATAGGACTATATATACATTACCGATGTGAAGTTATTTAGACCTTTAGCAACAATCTAAGAACAAAAACGAGTTGCTAAAATTGTGACAAACACCTTCGTTTTGAACTTAGAAAAGTTTGTCTCTATATCCATAATCATAATAATAATTCATGGCTGAAGTTTAATTATTTTAAGTTACAAAATACGTACCCGTGATTTTATTATTTTTAATGATTATTTAGACCTTTAGCAACAATTTAAGAACAAAAACGAGTTACTGAATTGTGACAAACATCTTTATTTTGAACTTAGAAAAGTTCGTCTCTATACCCATAATCATAATAATAATCCTTGTCTGAAGTTTATTTTTTTAAGTTACGAAATACATTCCCCTGATTTTTTTTGTTTTAAATGATTATTTAGACCTTTAGCAACAATCTAAGAGCATAAACAGATTCTGAATTGTGAATCTTATATGTCTAAGTCTTTATTCGAGGATAATAATTGAAAGTAAAAATTAACTTTAACTTTATTTTACGGAATTCTCCATTATAATTGATTACATTATACAATAATTTACATATTTGTATAATTAGTTTAAATTAAGTTGCACAGTTCTCGTACAATTAGTTTGTTTTCATTCGTTTATAAGCTGTGAATCATTTTTAATAAATAATGTACCCAGCGCTTCCGCTATGGTGGAGGTGCCGGACAAATCCGTGGCTGGAAATCTGTGGGTAACTTCAAATCGGTACATACACTTACAGTGATTCGCTTAAATTAGTATATCAATTGGCTATCGACTGAAGGTCTTTCCGCCTTTAATACGTATTTTTTTGTTTTTCTTTGCATTAAATATTTTCGAATCAAAATTTGTTCGATTATAAAGTATATTATTGTTATGCAATTGTTATTAACACTTTCTGTGTTCATTATTGTGCATTTGTTATTTTAAAACAAATAAGTAAAAAATGTCACAATAGCCAAAGAGGGAATAATTTATTATTTTCAAATTATTTTTTATTTAATTTAAATAAAGATTTATTTGTTGATTGTTGAGGCTTCTACTTTGTTATACGTTGTAATTCACAATGTAAATCAATAATAAATTTTTCAGTAAAAAAACATTTACTTTATTTGTATAAAGTAAAAGTTTTTTGAAACGTTTACTTTATTTGTATAAAGTAAAAGTTTTTTTTTATTATTACTGTGAAAGAATAATTTATTTATTTAGTCTGATAGCCATACCTTATTTGAAGCAATAAAATTTATAATAAAAATATGTAACGATAAATTAAAATTATTAATATTTAATTTATTTTAAATAACTGTGGTCATGTCAATTAATCTTTTTTTTTTTCTAGTACGTGTAATGATATATAATGTGATGCCGATGAGAAGTTGGCCACGAATTTCCAACCACTAATCCGGCGCCTTCACCTTCTGATTAAACATAAAATTTTGATATTATATCAAAGAATTATTTACAAAATAGTGATAACCCATTAATAATCAAACGCCTCAGATCCTCTAATAACTTTAAAAACATTTATTTTCATTAAATTATTGCAGTATATGGATGCAATGTGCGGATTGGTGGCGGATTTTAGAAAAAGTGTCTTAAGTCTTTCTTTTATGGAGGGGATTTTGCCGTTTTCGTAAAGGAGTCTCATGGAAGGTTTGTAGATGCCTAATTTTAGTGGAGTGTCATGGAAGGTTTGTGGATGCATAATTTTAGTGAGTATTCGTAGGATCAGCCCTACAAATTTATATAATTTTCAAAGTGCGTGCCAAAAGTCATTGTTGGGCGCTATTAACTGGCTAACACTATTTTGCAAATAATTGTTTGAGATAATATCTGAATTTGATGTTTAGCCAGATGGTGGAGGCGCTGGATTCGTGGCTGGAAATTCCTGGCCAACTTCTCATCGGTTAATATGATTTGTATAGACTCTATGTACTTCTTTCTGATACTCCTTCAGGTTTCGGGTGAGGCTCTATGTAATAACACCAATAAACTATTTATCCTGTTAATTGTTAAGGTTTTTCATTTGTAATACATTGTAATTCAATTTTAATTAATGAAACGATTTTTACTTTGTTTGTATAACTTGGATTGTTTATTGTTTTGACAATGACAAGTTTGGGTTGTCGAAACTATAGTCGACAAGAAACAATTCAATCTAAAGAGGAAATAATTTATTATTTAATTTCAATTTCATTTTATTTAATTTAAAGTAAAAAGTGTTTTATTTATTAAAATTTTCGTAACTAAATGTATATAAAAAATCTTTAACTTCATCATAAATTCATGACAGGGCAGAAATATCTCTGGTCGATATATATATATATATACAAACATATTTATTCAAACAATTTGACAACAAAATTTTACAAAATTTATTATAACAATATGTACAATTGTGTTAGTAGTCTGTTATGGGCTACCGGCCATAGGTCTTTCTTCCCTGTCATGAATTTATGGTGATTTGCAAATTAAAACTATGCTAGCTATAGATAGAAAAGAGTATTCATTCACTTGGTCACAGTTATTTAAATATATTAAATAAAAATGATTTGAAAATAGTTAATAAATTATTTCCATATTTAGCTCAATGTCCGGCGTAGGTATTTGCCCGGGAAGTAGTTGTTTTAATGTGCATTTGTTTAAAGTACTTTCGTAACGTAAGTCAAAAGTCACAGAGCTAAATGTGGAAATAATTTATTAATTATTTTCAAATCATTTTTATTTAATATATGCTAGCTAGCTGAACTGTCATGTATGCATGAGTTAATGAATTGGTGGATAGTGACCGAAGGGTTGTTATGTTTTGGGGGAATTTTAGGGTTGCGAGGAATGCAATATTTTGTAAGGAGGGATAATATAATCCTTTATTAACGGTGGCCATTAAAAACATTAAATACATTAAAAGCAATAAATTAACATAATGGTCGATATATTTTTAAATAAAATAAATAAATGTTTTATCGTTAAAATTATCTGTATTGTTTGAATAAAGATATATATACATCTTTATTCAAAGTATACAGATAATTTTAACAATATTAAATTTATTTATTTTATTTAAAAATATATAAATTATAACAAAAAAAACACACAAAGTATACAGATAATTTTAACTGTATTACATTTATTTATTTTATTTTAAAATATATAAATAATAACAAAAAAACATAACAAATTGCGTTTCAACAAAAGGTTATTATTTTATATTTATTACTGAGGAAATAACTACAATAATAATAAATCGGGCGAGGTCTCCGGTGATCATAGTTTCAAGGGTTTTTCGATCAGCTAATGCACCTACAATGTCAAACCAGCGGGAAATCGTCGATAAAAAAAGCCGAGAGAATTGCACTTTTAAATAAGCAGCAATGACAAAAAATCGCAATAATTGTAACTTCTCTTGCGTTAAATGGGTGCAAGCAAAAAAATGGGATATTGTTCTTATTTTGACCTTTAGAAATAGAATTTAGCATTGGATTGATCGTTTTAATAATGCTAAATTAAGTATTTAATAAATTTATTAATATATTTATATATTTTATGATAATTGTTGGTTGTGGAGACTTTAATTATTTAGATAAAAGTAGTTTTCATTTCTCCTACTTATTTTTTTATATACAAACATCTTTATTCAGACAGCAGAATTACAATTCTTTACAAATATTTATATTAACAATACATATTGATGGGTTAGTAGTGTGTTATGGGCTATCGACCGGAGATCTTTCTGCCCTGTCATGAATTTATGGTGATTTGCAAATAAAAACTTTGCTACTAGCTGAACTGTCATGTAAATGAGTAATGGATTGTAACAAAAGGGTGTTTATGCCTATTTTTTTATTAAACTAGATATATTTCGGAAACTTCACTACTGAATATAGTTTCCGAAATATATCTAGTTTAATAATAAAAAAAGTAGGAGAAAGGACAAGTATTTTTATTTAAATAAATTTATTAATATAATTAAAATAAAATAAATAAGCAGACATTTTTATTGCACATCAATTCAAGATAGGATAGAAAGACCCCCGGTCGATAGCCGAAGGCAGACAAAAACTTTATTTTAGTGTATATACTCAATATTTTGGCGGAAAGACCATAGGTCGATAGCCTGTTCAAACAAGCAAGAAAGAAACAAATATACCATAATATATTGTAAATATATGTAAAACAAATAACTTTGAATAAAGATATTGTAGTAGTACTCAATGTTTGTAAAAATGTAATTGCCTGAATTACATAAAATAAACAAGAATGGAGAAGCAACAATTTTCTCTAATTGGTAAATAAAGCTTTATTTATTTAAATAAAAATACTTATACTGCAGATGGAAACATAGTTTCCGAAATATATCTAGTTAAATAAAAAATAAGTAGGAGAAAGGACAAGTATTTTTATTTAAATAATTAAAGTCTCCACGGCCAACAACCAACATAAAGAAGATTAAAGTTTTATTTATTTTTTAGTGTGTATTTACATGTCTACTAAAAATAAACTTTTATTTTACTCAATATTATTACGTCTTTAAGAAATGTATTTAAAATAATGATTTATTTATAATCGTATGTAATTAACAAGATCGTAAATTAACGAAGGTTAAATGTTTTAAATGATTAATTAGTTATCGATACACAATCAATAAATAATAACGCCCGTTTGGATTTGCATTCGGCGTGTTTTATTTGAGTAATTGCATTTAGTAATGCTAAATAGCACAAGGCTGTTGAAAAATGTAATACCTGAACGAGCAATGTCAGAAAGCAAAATCTGTTTTAATTCGCTTCGGTTGAAGTGAATGAATCTTTCCCGTATATTTAAAAAAAATGTTATAAACATTAATTCATTAATATTTGTTAACTACTTAAAATCGCTTATTTGGTAATAGTCGATTACTAAACTTACTCGATTTTACAATACATTAGAATCCAAATAATTAAATCCCAAAACCCATTGAGATTGACGTTATATATAATTGTTTTAGAAAACAAACCAACAAAAATAATGTAATGATTATGCTTACTTAATTTCTCAATTAAGGTTGTGATTTTACGCCTAATAGATGGTGCGATTAGCGCCAGAGCGTATATTGGTTTTTACAAAATGTTTGTTTATCTTATTCCAATTTTGATTGTTCAACCTAGCGGCAAATATCTGAAGTACTAGATACTATTCCACAATAAAAATGATGGTTTCGAACTAAATTTGTTCTCATTGACTATTTAATAGGATTAACGAGTTTACAAATAATATATTATGAATGTATTTAAGATGGATATTTAAGAGAAAGACTTTCCACATACAGTTGAATGTGATTTTATTTACAAAAATACATCTATTTTTGTAAATAAAATTAATTTTTGAAAAAATATTATTTCCTTTTTTTGTTTTTAAAAAATAAAAATTATCTGATGTCGTTCATCAGTAAATAAGCTATATGTTTGTATTTAATGTTAATTTTTTATGACTGTATAACATTGTTAATCCCTTAAAACGGAAACGTATTGCGAGTCGCAGCCTTAACCCGTGGCGAAATTAAACTATCCTGAATTAATGTAATGATTAATAAATATAGGTGTAAGTTATTTTATTCTGGGTGTGTATACTTGTAATTAATGGGCGCGTTCTGGGAAATTTTAGACATGTAGCGGTGCAGCGCAAAGCGCTTGATGTTCCCTGAATATGCTTTCGAGGTTAAGGACGTTCACGAAAATATGGCGGTTTCGTTTACAGCTGCACGGCTTGAAAAGCGATCATGCAGAAAAAATATATGCTTTACTGCTTGATAAAGCGCTGCAGCGCCACACATAAAACGGTATCATTCAGAGACACCGCTTTCGTAAAGCGCTGCAACGCTACAGTTCCCTGAACGCGCCCAATAACTAGTTGTTGATGTTTGAATATTCAATTACGAAGAAATGAACTTGTTGAAGTTCAGAAATGAAGCGGATAAGATATACAATTTCAAATAATGAAAATATTAAATCAACATACATATATCGGGGCACGCATAAGCTGGGGCAAATTTTGTTTCATTTAAAATCATACAATAATGATTAATAAGGATGAAAGACAATTGGTCGATAGCCAATTTGTGAAATTTATTATGTATAATGTAGCGTAATGGTTTTCTAATGTATTGTTTGAATTTCACAAATAAAGATGTTTTTTATATATACAATTCATTATTTGTTCTTCTCGGGGTTATATGTGCCCTCTTTTACATATAAAATAAACACAATTCTACTAATATTTTCGTGAAACTGAAATCAACTAATACATATATCTATATATATTATATATATATATATATATATATATATATATATTTATATAATGTGAATTCGAAAATAAACATCTTAACAATAAATAATATCATAATAAATACATAAGTACATTACAATAATTTATAAAAAAATGTTATTGACATTCAATAACTAATTAAAAAAGCATTTAAACTATATCCATTATTCTTCTCCCGTCACAATTTTTACGCGTCCTCCATCCTCTCGCTTCGTCTCCTCTATTTAAATGTGTATTTACATCCAGTTGTGCATGAAAGTGTGCGTGTGCAAATGAAACTACGATAATAACATTTATTATTGAAATAGTCGAGTATATATACATTATTACACACACACATATACTTAAAACCAAAGATCTCTAATAAATTACGCGCCCCCATCCTCCCGCTTCGTCTCATCTATTTTATTTTGTATTTATATCCAGTTGTGGATGAAAGTGTGCCTGTGTAAATGAAGCTACGATAATAACAATTATTATTGTAAAGTAAGAAAGAAAAATAGGTTGAATGGCAGTTAGCTGATAATGAACAGTAATAACAGGAATTTCTTGTAAAAAAATCTGTCCGGCGCGAAAATAAACGTCCTCGATCTCTTAAAACGAAAGTTCAAGTCTCTAGACGACGAGATCGTTTGTGTTTTCTTTTCTTTTTGTAAAACTTTGAGAAGTATTTTTATTTTATCGTTCATTTTCAGCGAGGAAATTCCGTTAATATATTAATTACTAATAGTGGCAACCTTAATAGTTCAAAATAATGGAGAAAAGGATTTATTCAAATAAAATATATATGTATATATATATATATATATATATATATATATATATATATATATAAACCCTTTATACCCACAAGAGTGTAGGGTTATTTATTCAAATAAATTAAATAAAAATTATTTTAATAGAAATAATTTATTAATTATCTTCAAAATCCTTTTATATATATATTCATCAATTTTACATAAAACTATTGAAAAAGAGCATGTTGTGCTTGAAATGTACATATAGTGATAAAAATAAAAAAAAGTGAAGAAAGGAATAAAATTTTACTTCATTATATTTATCATCTTTATTACTCACGAGTGTGGTTTAATTTTTTTTTAGATTTTTTTACATTTTTGACAATTTATTTAAACTTTAAACAATGTTCTTGTAGGAATTGGCTATCGGCCGGAAGCCTTTCAGCCATCAAATTCCTTTTATTTAATTTAAAAAGACTTGAAGAATAATTAATAAATAATTTTGATATAAAGAAAACACTTAACTTTTTTATACCACTTTTATTTTACTTTAGTGTAGTTGAAACTAAAGAGAAATAAAAGTAGTATAAAAAAGTTAGGTGTTTTCTTTATATCAAAATTGAAAATGTACCACGAAGTGAACGCCTCCAAGATCCAAGAATTAATAAATTATTGTCTCTATGACTTTTTTACTTAAGTTACGTAAGTACTTTAAAACAAATATACATTAAAACAACTACTTCTCGGACCTGTACCCCGCCAGATATTACATAATGTATACTTGATATTGCATAGCAATAACATATTGAATAATGCAACTTTTTTTTTTCAATAAGAAAATGTTTTTAGGAAATAATATATCAGAGTATACTATTATATAAAATGTGATTATTATTATTATTTATGTCAATTTAAAATGAAACAGCAAAAAATTGAGTTTACATTCATTAAAAAAAGTTAATTGATTTAATTTTGGTGATTGTATTTGAATTAATTTAATTGATTTATTTTAACATCTTATGTCTTACATAGCTGTACTGACGAGGGATAGATCCCGAAATACATGTCTGCAGATGACCTTATATTAAGTAACGTTCCTTTTGTTGTTTTTACATTAAATTTTTCTCAGATCAAAACTTTATTGCATTATGCAATATTTTATTGATGTGCAACAACAGGTGTACATTATGTAATTCAATGTCCGGCGTGGGTATTTGCCCGGGAGTAGTTGTTTTAATGTGCATTTGTTTAACGTACTTACGTAACGTAAGTCAGAACTCACAGAGCTAAATATGGAAATAATTTATTAATTATTTTCAACTCATTTTTATTTAATATAAAAAAAAGTTTATTAAATATTAAAATTGAATTACAATATATAAAATTGTTAAAAGTTGATGGAATTTCACCAAAATATTTTATATAAATGCAGCCACTATGCACTATCGAACAACGTTGCAAGCAATTTTCAGTCACACCCTGCTCGAAAAATTAAACATAGCTTTATTTTCTGGAATCCCACAATTGAGGGCTCAACATTTTCGTATTGGACCAGAGCAGTAATGTGGGAAATTATATATTAGAGTAAGTCATTATAGAAACTGTAATTATTGTTATTATAATTTATGACAATGTAATACAACACAACGAAAAAAAGAGTTTATACTCATTAAAAAACTTAGATCCTTTCTTCAATAATTTATTTGTAACCAAATGTACATTTCGGACACAAAGTGTCCATTATCAATGGTTTGATACTAATCAAATATCAAACCATTGATAATGGACACTTTGTGTCCGAAATGTACATTTGGTTACAAATAAATTATTGAAGAAAGGATCTAAGTGTTTTAATCAAAGTATAATTATCTTCAAGTAACTCAATCCAAAAACTCATTAAAAAAAGTTGATTAAAAGATTTATTGTCCGGAATCCCACATATTTAATGCAAAAAAACAAAACAAAAAATAGTAATATAAGGCTATATGCAGAAATATGTTTCGGGATTCATTCCTCGTCAGTACAGCTCTGCCTTTATAATGAAATATAAAGTTGTTAAATTAAATTAATCAAAACATCCTGCGTGACACAGGCCCGAGAAATAGTTGTTTTAATGTACTTACGTAACGTAAGTCAAAAAGTCACAGTAGCTAAGGGGTAATTGATTGATTAATAATTAATTATTTTCAAAATCTTCTTATTTTATATTAAATAAAAATGATTTGAAAATAATTAATAAATTATTTTCACATTTAGCTCTGTGACTTTCGACTTGCGTTGCGCAAGTAACGGACAGTAGTTGTTTTAATGTGCATTTGTTTAACGTACTTACGTAACGTAAGTCGTAAGTCACAAAGCTAAATGTGAAAATAATTTATTAATTATTTTCAAATCATTTTTATTTAAATAACTGTGACCAAGTGAATGCATACTTTTTTCTATTCTTCTTATTTTATTTAATTCAAAATAAATTTGCGACACTATTGGGTAATATTATAAAAGGGACGTACGAAATCAACATTTGAACATTAAAAAAATGCAAAGAATACAAACGTGTCTTTTTTATAAATACGCCACATATATTTTATTAAGGCTACGATCCCCAATATGTTTCCGTTTTAAAGGATTAACAATTTTATACAGCCATAAAAAAATAAACATTAAATACAGGCATATAGCTTATTTACTGATAAACGACATCAGATAATTTTTATTTCTTAAAAACAAAAAAGTGAAAAAAAAAATATGTTTTCAAAAATTAATTTAATTTACAAAAATACATTTAATCTATATTAAATATATCTAATTATACGTGGAAAGTATTCCTCTTAATATCCATATTTAATACATTCATAATATTATTATTTGTGTACTCCTTAATCTTATAAAATAGTCAATGAGAACAAATTTAGTACGAAGCCGTCATTTTTATTGTGGAACAGTATCTAGTAGTTCAGATGTTTGCCGCTAGGTTAAAAAATCAAAGTTTGAATAAAATAAAAACTCACATTTTGTAAAAACCACTGCACGCTCTGTCGTTAATCGGGCCGTTTATTAGGCTTAAAATCGTAGCCTTAAATAAAAAAAAACTTTATTGTCATTTATTTTACATTATACTACATATACATACAGAGAGTTTTATGTAACACCGAACATACTAGAATGTACTCAATGTAAATTTCCCTATGTTCGATTTGTTCAGGAACGTATCAAAGCATTGAGTGCGATGTGATTGGCTACTATTTCTAAAAATAATATAGTCAACCCAAACTACACCCTTTTCCGTCAAAAATGACTTACATTTGTCAGTCATCGCAAGCAAGTGATATTTACTGTTCTGGCTCTTAAAGCAGAAGTAGACGAAGAATTGGACATCTTTACGTATCAATAATGTATACAAAGGAGGATAAGATTTTTATGCATTGCGGTTAAGTATAATATTCATAATTATACATGTTGCACTTGACATAATAGTTGACATTAGAAATCGTAGCCAATCATATCGCACCCAATGCTTTGATGCGTTCCTGAACAAATCAAACATAGGAAAATTTGCATTGAGTACATTCTAGTATATTCGGTGTTACATAAAACTCTCTGTATATCATTAACAAATTCAAACTTTTCTTCTCTCCTCCTTCTCCCGCCCTAACCTCATTACAATGTTTATACCAGCTACATCCTCTCTATTTTATTAAATTATTTTATTTATAAAATTTTATGGACTTATAATGATAAGATACTCCATAAAATGTAATTTAAATCTTTTTTTTAAAAACAACTGATCAAAACAACTGTCTTCCTTGGCATCACTTATCACTCGCTTATGTTCGTGCGTGCGCGCGTATTATCATTGTTATTTTGATAACGCTATCTCAAATAAGCGTAACTGACCTTGGTCAAGAAAAAAGTATGCTCTTGGACTACGTGCATAGTTGATGAATGATGATGATATTAAAAATAATTGTATATAGTAATTATAATTATGAATGCATTGATATGAATTTTATTAAAATGAATATTAGAATTAAATCTTCACTAGATTAAAATATATGCTATTGGACTACATGCAGAGTTAATGAAAAAAAAAAGAAGAAAAAAATAATATATAATAATAATTATAAATGTAATGATATGGAATTTATTAAAATGAATATTAAAATTATATCCTCACTATAAATTGATCAACAAAATAAATAAAATCGGTATTGTGAATGAAATAAAATCATAACTGTCAAATGAACGACGAAATAAAATCCTCACCGTATAATTAATAATAATAATTAATAATGAATACATTTTAAAAGTGAGCTATAACAGGATTTCAATAAGAATTATGATTATTTGACAATATTTTTTTGTTTCTTATATCTTTTTAAAATTGAAATGTGGAGTGCATTGTGATTCTATTTTATTTTATAATAGTTTAATGTATGCTGAGTCCATATTTGTTGATAACTTCTTTATGGGAGGCGGCCGACTTTGAAATATTTTAAGAATTATCCCACTGCCGACTGACATTGTTTCTTTCCTTTTTTTTTTTCGTATGATAAAAATAAGGTGGTCCGAATTTTATTTGTTTAAATAATAGTTTAATGGGTGCTGAATCCATATTTGTTGCTA
Organism: Philonthus spinipes; assembly: GCA_963082785.1. Taxonomy (NCBI): domain Eukaryota; kingdom Metazoa; phylum Arthropoda; class Insecta; order Coleoptera; family Staphylinidae; genus Philonthus; species Philonthus spinipes. The sequence goes on from OY720314.1 coordinate 9,213,195, forward strand.
ACTTTTTTATGGGAGACGGCGCACTTTGAAATATTTTAAAATTTGTCTGATCGCTATCTCAAACTGGCGACTAATATTGTTTCTTTTTTTTTTTCGTATGATAAAAGTAAGGGTGTCCGAATTTTATTTGTTTAAATAATAGTTTAATGTATGCTGAATTCATATTTGTTGCTAACTATTTTATAGGAGACGGCGCACTTTGATTTTTTTAATTTTATTATTTAAGGGTGCGATAAAAATATTAAGGGTTGAAAATTGGGGTGCTTGTATCACAATTTGTTAATTCAACATTTTATTTACACCCTAAAGTAAAAACAATCTATTTATCTTGAATATGGATAGAAATAATGAAATTTGAAAATCTATGGCTGAAATCTATGGCTAACTTCACATCCGTTGTCTTTGACCAGTTCTTGTCAATTTATTTAATTGTCACGATTGCTACCATCCTTCTCTAAATTGTCCGCTAAGTTTGATTAAATGAATTGTTAATGATGGGTGTTGTTGTATAACCAAATTAAATTTATTCTATTTTATAAAATTATTGTATATTTTTCATTGTTAATAGTTATTTTCGCACATCATCCGATAATCCCTATTTTTGACTATTCTATTTCTAATCTTCGCGCTCCATTCCCCACTATCCCTTATCTCCCTTTTGTTCATTGCATTAGCCATCCAAATTATCATTTGTTTGTAATTTGATATTGTTTTCATATAAATACACGTGTAATACTTTAAATAAACCGAACTACATTTAGCTCTATAAAAATTGTTTCATCTGCTTTAAACTAAAATCCGAAACAGAAGAAGGACAACCACAATAACCACAATAGTGTGTAAATTTAGGATAAATATTAGCGTTATGAGAGATACAAAGGTGGTCCACAATGGATGCAATGTACGGATGGTGGCGGATTTTAGAAAAAGTGTCTCAAGTCTTTCTTTTATGGAGGGGATTTTGCAGTTTTCGTAAAGGAGTCTCATGGAAGGTTTGTAGATGCCTAATTTTAGTGGAGTCTCATGGAAGGCTTGTGGATGCATAATTTTAGTGAGTATTCGTAGGATCAGCCCTACAAATACTTACTAAAACTATGCATTCATTGACTTCGATATTTTTTATATCGTTAGGTCGGGGATTATGATGTAGGATAGCCGCATATTCAAGCAGGGCAATTTTTTGAATGATGCATTTGTAACCAGGTTTTCACAATTAAGTTACAGTTTCATAAAAAAAATAATAATAATAACGAGAATTTAGTTGCGCACGTAACATATAAAAATTGTGCACGTAAATGTTGTAGAGGATTGGGGATAAGGGGGATCCATGTGGTAGGCCTTGTTTAGGATAAAACGTATAGGAAGTGGAATTACGGATTTTGATACTGATGTATCGGTTAGAGAGGAAACTATTTAAGATGTTTATAATATGTGGGGTATACCTAGTGAATGGGATAGAACGAATACATCGATCCCATAATAAGTCGGAGGCTTTCCTAATATTAAGAAATAAAATTGCGAATTTTCTACCTTCGAGATACGCTGTTTGATTGCGAGGGGTGAGTATGTGGAGATCTTATACAATTGTTATTGTTATGCAACAGCAAATGTCTATATTAAATAAAAATGATTTGAAAATAATTAATAAATTATTTATACATTTCAAAAGTCACAGAGCTAAATGTGGAAATAATTTATTAATTATTTTCAAATAATTTTTATTTAATATAGACATTTTCAAAAAGTGTAACGTGACTTCTGATTTCATCAATTTAACCTTTGATGACAGAAGTCAGTTGATTCCTTTTTTTATTCCCTTGACTGGGTTGTGTAGAACTTAAGTCAACTTTACACAACGACTGTTGTTTATTAAATACTGATGAATACACTTTTTAGGCTTTAGCGCTGATATTTAGAACTGTATAGTTTGAATGCCGGAGAATGTCTGTTCCAAAAAGGTGATGTTAGTCTCCTCGACACCAGAACAACCCCGTCCTTTTTGGGCAATAATAATATATTAAAATCTAATTAAGCACGCATAACATTGAGAAGCAAGATGTGGATAACAAAATGAAAAATATTTATATAAGGATAGAGATTTCACGGACAGACATTAATGGTATTTATTTATGATATGATTTGAAAATGAACAATATTTGAATTTAGAGTTAATGACTTATTTGCTGTTCCAATGTTATCTGTGCGAATGAGATAATGAGTTCCTTAATTTACAACAGCTAATTTTATTTACATAAATAGATTACAATAATCGAATAATATATAAAATATATACACGAAATATTTATAATAATAATAATAGTAATAATAATAATGTATATTATTATTATAAAATGTACTGGGGTACATTACAAAAGTCGAGCTAAATGTGGAAATAATTTATTAATTATTTTCAAAACATTTTTATTTAATATATTTAAATAACTGTGACCAAGTGAATGAATACTCTTTTCTATTTATGCACATGTCTATTATTGGACATATGTTAAAGTATTTATGTAACATAAGTCATAATGTCACAGTAGCAAAAGAGAAAATAATTTATTAATTAATTATTTTCAAATTCTTTTATTTAATTTATTTAAATAACTGTGATCAAGTGAACCAATCCTTTTTCTATTAAAACCAAATTGGTTTTCATAAAGAAAGAGTTTACTAAATAAGTTAACAGACTTTTAATTAACTGAAAAGAAGCAACAATTAACAATTTGAGACAGTTTAACTCTTGTGATAATAAATCAACTCACGACTGACAGATGCATGAATAACACACTAATTGAAAGAGTCGTGCATTTGCATTCTGAGTAATCTAACTCACTGAAACAATAGAATGTGTTTGAATGTGGGAGAACATTTCATTCTTTTTTTGTTTTTCATTAAAATGGACTCAAATAATTTGCCGACAACTGGAAGCAGTTTGATTGGCTTGTAACTCGAAAAGAGTTCGTTTCCAGGCTTTTTTACACATTGTATACTTTTTTCTCATTTATCACTTGGTAAAACATATTTAATAACCGTTTGTTATAATGAAATCACTTGGTTTTGTTTTACTAAAATTTTGTTATATTTTCATTCTTGAAAATGGCATCTAGCAGAAACTAGTCGAAAATATAACAAAATTTTAATAAAACAAAACCAAGTGATTTCATATAACAAACGGTTTTTTACACATATTATGATCCGATAGTATTGGGCGTTGTAAAAAAAATTGAAAATGCGTATAATATATTTATGAATGGAGGTAAGGAGATATTTAAGAATAGTCCTAGGTGTTCCATCATGTCCCGAAGAAGTATTTTTGCCTTTACATAATGTTCAAAAATATACCTCGTCTATTATATTCTAGCGAAAGCGAATGAAGCAACTAGAAATAACATTCTAGAATGTCTAGCGCGCTTATATAGCGTGCTTGTTTCTCGAACTTTCCATAACACCGCTTTTAGAGTCGCGCGCTCGGCGGGACATTTTAAAAAGTGGTGTGATGGAGAGTTCTGGAAAGTTCGAGAAACAAGCACGCTATATAAGCGTGCGTTAACGGCGAGGCGGGCAGTCTATCACGAACGTCCGAGTGCTCAACATCTGGTTAGAAATAAATGGTGACAGTGTGGTGTTAATAAATGTGTTAAGTGTACTCTAAATAAATAAACAGACATTGTTTTACTTATTTCAGAGTCTGATTAAACCCGATTTCCTAACAATATAATCAAATGTTGGAGAAGGACAATCCCCTTCTCCAACATTTGATTATATTATCATATTGATTAGGAGAGATTTTTTTCTATTATTAATAAATTTTATTTCTTTAGTTATTATTATTATCTTTATTTCACATGTTTTACAAATGTAAGAAAACACAATTAGTTATACATAAACATATGTAGCTCATGCTCATTAAATTACTAAATAGAACACAAATAAAGGCATTAAACAACATAATATGAGAATGGGATAATCTGAATCTGAAACAGTATCCCCCTACGGTACGGTAGTTGAGGTTAAATTAATACTGCTTATCTCCTATATCGGAATGCATACATACATACATCTGTCTGTAATTATTGTAAGCGTAGTAAGCTCTATATAACTGTTATTTTTACATTAGTATTTGTTAGATTTAAGCTGTCAACTTTATATAAACATAAATAAATAAATATTATACATAGGCAACGGTGAAAAAATAAAACAACATATAAATAAACACTATATAATCAGTAAATATTGCATCCTGGGTCTAAATAAAAGTATGACCGTTAATGTTGCTAAGCACAAGTACAAAAATCACAGTTGAAAATAAAATATAACAGATAAAATAACTCCTAAGCATATATATGGTTGAAAAACATTTAATTGATTTTTTTGTACTAAAATTTGTTCGTATGTTGATTGAATAAACAAAATTGTTTTGTTTCGCTACTTACATTGAAATTCAAATTATATTTATCTTTATAAAATGCAAACATGATATAAGTAAAAAACCGCATATAAATATTATTAACTATTAATATTAATATTGTATCGATGTATTAAATAGTGTTGGGCAAAATCGAGTGAATTTAGTAATCGAGTATTTCTGAATAACCAATTTTAAGTAGGTAAAGTTATTAAATAACAATAAAATAGAGTTTATTAATCAATAGGTAAAACTTTCCAATATTAATATTATAAATAACATTAAGAAAATTGTCATAAACTTCATTTTGCAGTGACAAAACAGATCGAAAAGATCGGCTTTGCCCATCTCTAGTATTAAACAAACTGTTTGATTACATTCAAAGAGTTATTTTCACATTGTCTTAAATGCTAATTTTGTAAATAATGTAAACAATGTTAATGAGCTTAATTAGTAATTTGAATTAAAAATATACTTTTTTTTTCATTTCAGAGTTTTCGAAATGAATAATGATTATTAGAATCGTCATTTTTCGAATACATAGACCAATCGGATAAGTATACGAATCATGATGATTTGAGTAAGTGTTCTAATTATAATGATTCGAATATATTATATATAATTATAGATATACAATTTTCGCATAGTATTTTTTATAAAACAGGACATTTTTAAGGTTGCGGTTTAGTGGAAAGAGATAGCTATATAGTAAAATGGAAATAATCGTTTGAAAATAGAGCTATTCTTTTGGATTTCATAATATGAATGTATATTTACATTTATTATCTACCAAGTATAAAGCATCAGTCTAAATAAAAAATAAATCGTCAATTTTCGTGTATTACATCAATTTACTAGTTTAAGTTAGAAAAGAAAATTGTAAGATATAATGTAATTAATAGGCCATGTCTGCTAAGTCATTTGAATGCAGAATTTAGTGAAATCCTTTAAATTTTCATTGCACAAGTTTTTATTAGCAAAAATTTAATTTAAAATTTGCTATAAATTTTATCAATTTTCATTGTTTTTCATAATTATTTTTCACAGAAACTAAACATTAAAATAATTTTTAATTTATCTGATGAAATTCCTGCTTATTTTAAGATTATTTAAATGTATAATACAATATTGTTCATTGATCACAACAACAATCTAACTCAAATTAGTGATTGCCCATATTTTTATAGCTATCTGTTTCTTCTAAACCGCACCCTTAAGTGAGGCAAAAATGTATATTATATCAAACATTTCTTGTCTGACTTAAAAATGTGCTATTTTATAAAAATTGTTATGCGAACATTACAAAAAATTGTATGTTGCGTGAAAATCCGTGCCAAATTTATTTCTTTTACTTCTCTCTTTCTTTTTTTTTTCAAACCAAATTACGCCGGTTCTGTATTAAATATATATAGATTTCTTGTCTCGCGTGAAAATGTACTATTTTTATAAAGAGAGGCATTCGTTTACTCAAGGACGTTTAAAATAGTATATTTTTGATGTATTCACACAATTCATCAGAGCTAAACAATTGAGTCATTTTAAACGAAATCATTTCAATAATGTTAGTCACGTGGAATTTATTTCATTTCCGCGCGCGGATTTAATTTTAATTGTTACTAATTATGAAACATTAAATATTAATTAACTACAAAATCTGTATTTACGGAAAATACACAGTAATTTTTATCTACAGCATGTAAGTACATGTATAGTGAGGATTTTATTTATGCAGTAATTACTGTAATATGTATTTACATTATTTCTGAATACGTCAATCTGTGATATGTTTAGCAAATTGTCAGTTTTAGTCGCTTGTGATATTTAAGATTTTTTATTTTTTTATTATTTTAATGTTTTATTGTTATACCAGTCTATAAGATTCAGTGTTATATATTTTTCATCAATTATAATACAATGTTTAATTTGTAACAGTTTCTTTAATTTGTTAGTGATGTTTGTTTGTTTGTTTGTGACATTTTACATGAGATCCATTTTTTTATTATCTGTGATATCATACTTATTTAGGCATTTATTAACTTATATATGCGAAACTGTTGCTCATTTATCTGCGGATTTTTGGTAGCGTAAGATTGACCTTCATTAATTTAAGCAAAACGCACTATGATCATATAACGGCGCCATTTATTTGTTTTCTTGTTGTTGTTGCTTTATTTTTGTTCTACAATCCACTAGACATGAATATTCTTAATTATATTGTAGATATGTAAAAAAGTAAATGCGTCAAATAAATAAATAAATACTATGTAGAGTATAATAAAAGCATTGTCAATGCATTACAGCATAAATTCAACATATTAAAATTATCAGTGAAATATGTTATAAATTTAATAATAATTTAAGTCTTTCATTAAGATTGCGGTTTAGTAGAAAGAGATAGCTATACACTAAAGTGAAAATAATTATTAATAAAAAGAGTCGTGCTCCATAAAGTAATTAATTAATAACGCGAATATGTTGCATTTTTTACATGTTAGATAGGAAAATATCGGCCTAATAAAAAAAACAGTTGATTATTGAATATCACCCAAATTCACTAATTCTTGTTAGAATAAAAAAATGGAAGATATAATAAAATTAATAGGTAATGCGTGTAATGCTATTTTAATGAAGAATTTAGTGAAATCATTAAAATTTTCATTGCGCACGTTTTTGTTGCTAAAACTATACAATAAAAATTGATATAAAATTTACAGATTTTCATTATTTCTTTTATAATTGTTTTCTATAAAATCTAATTACAACAATGCATTTTGATTTATCTGGTGAAAATTCTGCATGCTTTAAGATTAATTTAATATATAATACAATATTGTTCATTGATCACAACAGCAATGTAACTCGAATTGCTAACTGTCAATAATTTTACAGCCATCTCTTTATACAAAATCGCACCCTTAATGTAAAAAAATGGGAAAAACAATTTTCATAATCAAATTGTGATTTTTTTCTGACAGAATCAAACTGATTACTTGAATTAACATTAATAATATCAATTAAATTAAATTGTTATTCCTTTTTAATTTTTATTTGCATTATTTTATTTACTTTATTAACGGAATCTCCATTTCCAAATTACAATTACATATTAAAAATGTTATAAGAAATGTGTGACGCTCTAAAAAGATTACAAAACATATGTATAAAAAAAGGCAAATTACCAAACACAAATTACGACAAAATACAAAATAAAAATAATACGCATCAAAATATTTATTTATCAATCCCAAACAGTTCATTGTGAAAACAAATTTATATCTATGAATTGCAGAAATTAAGGTATAATTTAAATTGAATATAGGTGGAGATTTGATATCACAGGTCTCAGTGGTGTAGTTGGTAGCGCAACCGAACGGCAATCGTGGGTTCAAATATTTTCCACTTTATATTTAATTAAATTTAAATTATACCTCAATGTTGTACATTGAAAATTTCTACAATTCATGAATTAATAATATCGTTTAATAAGTCCTTAGAAAATCCAAAAGATGGCGCTCGTAATGTCAAATCATATTTCACCAACTATGGAATTCTAAATGAAACGATATTATGACAACGAATCGGAGTTCTCTCTCTATCAGCCTTTGTTTGGAATCGCCTCATCTTCGTTTTCATTAGCTATCGATATGATCGACTAAACTAGAATCCGGCTTCAAATGTTAAATGAGAAAATTAAATTTATTCATTTATTTATTAACGGAGGCCATTTCATACAGTAACATATACAGAATAAAATAAATTAGTCAGGTTATAAAAAAAATAAAATAAGTTTAATTAAGCCAAGCTTAAGTCACAATTGTAATACTGGATGCCAATTGTAAATAGTTACAAACACCAAATTTATTAAACTATTTATAAAATGACTTACTATTCTTCAATAAGTCCTCAGAAAATACAAAAGATGGCGCTCGTAATATCAAAAGATATTTTATGAAGTGTTAAACGAGACAGTGAAGTTTAATTAAGCCAAACCTAAATCACGATTGAAATACTTGAGTCTAATTGTAAAAAGATGCAAACACCAAATTTATTAAACTATTTATAAAATTATACGAGACACGAGCAACAGGAAAACAACAAAGAGGAAGACCGAGAAGAGAATGGAACAGTGTAATAAAAGAAGAGGCAACAAGAAAAGGGAACACGTGGGAAGAAATAAATGAAATAACAAAGGACAGGAAGAAGTGGAGAGAATACTATAAAAATTAGTAATGTAAGCCTTACACCTAAAGGTAGATAGGCAAAGGAATAAATAAATAAAATAAAATTATTTTGCGCTCAACAGATGGCGCTCCTAGTATTTCAAAATGATTTACCAAGTAATGATTGAGAAAGGTATTCAAGATATTTTTATAACAGTTGAGATAATGAACAGATAAGAGCCGAGATTTAAGCCAGAATTTTCACGAGTCTGCATAAGCTGTCGCAAAGCAGGGTTTAGTGTTAATTAAAGATTAATGAACTAAGTTATCTAATCTTTTTTATGTATGTAAGTAAATATCATAAATTACATATAATAATTTTCTTACTTTCAGAATTATTGTCTATGGAATATATTAATTTCATTTACATAGAATAATTTTTTATTTCGTTGTTTGTTTTCAGAATTACAAGTCCAGAGCGTAACTTGCGTTAATGCAAATTGAATGATTTTATGCCGATTGTATTCAATGCGTATTATATGCAAAAACATAAAATTACGAATATATCGTTTTTCTAGTATTCTAGAAGGAATATGATTTTACCTTTTCTGTATAATGATATACAAAAAAATAAATAGCCACAATAACAATTGTATTTTTCTTAACGGGTGTCGGGCCATAAACCCTGGGTGGGCCCAACACCCGTTAAGGGAAGGCGTGGCTCCAAAACGCTATAAAAATAAAATAAAAACATTGTTTTTTTTATGGTTAACAAAAACTTTTATATATCTGTCAAATTTAAATGCTGCGAGCCTTTGTATATTAATTCTGATGTTGAATTGAAGTGTTGATTTTTTAAGTACAAAAACAAGAATTATGTAATTTATAAAACTATCAATACACAATTGTTGTTTTCGTGGCTAACCTAAAACCTGATCCATCTGTCAACTTCCATTGCTGCCAATTTTTAAATATTGATTTTGTTTACTTGAAGTGTTGCATTTTTAAGTATGAAAACAATAATTTATAAAACTATCAATTGTTTTCGTGATCCTTCTGTCAAATTCCAATGCCACCACCCTTCGAACATATACTCTCCCTTGTTAATTGTTAAGGCTTCCACTTGGTTGTACATGGTTTATTATAACTCAATAAAACACTTTTAACTTTGTTTGCACAACTATTTTTTTTTTTTTAGTTGTGCAAACAAAGTTAAAAGTGTTTTATTGAGTTATAATATACTCTCCCGTTTTAATTACAGTGTTTTCAAAGTGTGAATGAAATAAATTTTCAATTATTTCAACTGTCGATACACGATTGTTATTTCTTTTTTGGTTAACCTAAAAACTGATGTGTGTGATTTTCGCAATTTCCTATAAAAATTCAGAAAAACAGTTGTTTTGGTGGTTAACCTATAAACTGATTTTAAAGTATAAAAACAAAAATGATTTAAATAAATTAAATAAAAAGAATTTGAAAATAATGAGATAATAAATTATTTTCTTTCTTCTTTTTAATTAATTTAATTAGCAACTTTGCAATTATCTAAGGCACAGCTGTACTGACGAGGGATCAAATCGCGAAACACGCGTCTGCAGATAGCCTTGTATTACGTAACTTTTATATTTTTTATTTTAGTTTTTTGCATTAAATATTTTCGATTCAAAAATGGTTGCATTATACAATTGTTATTGTTATGCAACAGCAAATGTCAATTTTTAGCCATTTGTTAAAGTACTTATGTAATATAAGTCATTGTGTCACAGTAGCAAAAGAGAAAATAATTTATTAATAATTATTTTCAAATTCTTTTTATTTAATTTATTTAAATAACTGTGACCAAGTGAATAAATCCTTTTCTATTATTTAAAATGATTCAACTCACAACACTGTTATAAATAAAGAAATATGCTAATTAACAATTAGTGTTTTTGCAGTTAACCTAAAAACCCTCATGTGTCAAATTTCTGTGCTGCCAACTTTAAAATATCCACGGAATTATTTTAATCATTTTTATAATATATTAATTTAATCGAACATTTTAAAGCTTTAATTTACATTTATTTCAGAATCTCCTATAATAATACAAAAAACAATTGTTTTGGTGGTTAACAACAAAATTTGATGCATCTATCAAATTCCAATGTTGTCAGTTTTAAAATATTGGTTCTGATTTTCTTGTATTCAAGTATTTTAAAGTAGAAAAACAATAATTATTATATTTATAAAACCGTCTATACACAATTTTTGTTTTTTTGTTAACCGAAAAAACTGATGCTTCTATCAAATTCGAATGCTACTAATCAAATATTGACAGCATTGCTTTGGTAATAAATTTCATCAAAATAATTTCCAATTAAGAAAGCAAGGTTGAGTTTTTTTTTGCAATAATTATTTTAATAATGTTACATTACATTTTTCTTACAATTAACCTAAAAAAAAAAAGTATCTATCAAAATTCTAGCACTGAATATATTCAGATATTGTGGATTGTTTTGATTGTAAAATTCTTCAAAAGAATTTACAATTGAATCAACATCGAGACACTTTTAATAATATTTCACAGGCGGAAAGACCATTGGTCAATAGCCAATTAACAGATATAAATTATACTTTTGATATTGTAATTGTTTATTATTTATTTTGTATTTTTTGCTGTATATATCTATTAATAAAGATTATTAATAATATTTAACTGAATGATTAATGGGGGCGTGTTTTTTCTTTTAAGAATAACCTAAAAAACTGACTTATCTGTCAAAATTTAGTGCTACCATTCAAAATTTAAATTTTCGTTTTTTTTCTTAATCTTACATCTTCTTGTCATTAGTGAACAAAAATAAATAAAACGCCACGGTTAAAGCCTAGTATCGCCCCCGCCTTTCCAGCGTGAAGTTAGCCGCGTAACACCACTCAAACTTGACGCTTTATGTAGAGTCGTAGAAAAAATGGTCTCAGGTTAGGTTAGGTGATGTTTAGGTTTTGCATAGATTACATGAAAGAAAATATGATTTTGCTCAATACAAAGACGTTTATTTACTTAAAGTTTAAATTAAATGACAGGAAAAGTATGGAAAAGGTAGAAGACTGTACTTAACGTTGGCCATCTATCGTCAGTATTGAGAACTAATGGGACCATTCGCAGATGAAAACATAAGGAAACAATCTCGCATATCGTTCAATGAATGACGTATTTTGCGAAAAATATTTTAGTTATTTTCTCAATAAATTATTTAAACTCAACAAAAGTGTGATGCAGTGTAAGGAAAGCGTAAACAGGTGTGTTAAATAACAAAATAATGCTTCTTAGTGTGGCGGAAATACGAAAAATTAGTGACATAACCCCCCGACTTTCAAGCTAAATTGTCAAAAAATATAAGTGAAAACCCCTTTAAAACCACTAAAAATCGACTCCTACGTCTATCAGTTATAATAAAAAACATCGCTTTATAGGGGTTTCTTAAAAACAACTGAAATTTGAAGGGGATATTACACTAGGCCTTAAACATTTTATTGCCAACATCATTTTTTTAAACAAATTCATAACCACTCTAAAAGATAAAAGATCTCAATCAAATATTTTTTTGTACAAATAACTTAAAAAACAGACGCATCTATCAAAATTCAGTGCTACCATTCCAAATTAAAATTTTGTAGATTGTTTAGATTTTACAATTATTTAAATATTTAATTCACAAAATTTTGCAATAATTATTTTAATAATATTTCATCGAATGATTAATGAGGAACGTCTTTTAAAAATGACCTAAAATCAAAATTCGTGGATTGCTTCGATATTAAAGTTAAATTTACAATTAACGCAAGCGAGGTTCAGTTTTTTGAAACAATTATTTTAAAAATGTTCATGCAGAATTAAGATGCTTTGATATTAAAATCAAGCTAACAAATTTAAATTAAATCATCAAGATTGACATTCAACTGACGTATCTGTCAGCATTCAGTGCTATCCTTCAGAATTAATATTTCGTGGATTGCTTTGATGATAAATTTCATCTAAAGAATTTGCAATTAAATGAAACAAGTTTAATTATTTTGTAAAAATTATTTTTTAAACGTTTTACAAAAAGATTAATGAAGGTATGTATTTTTGTACAAATAACCTAAAATACGTATCTGTCAAAATTTATAATTAAAATTTCATAAAATGCTTTGATATTAGCGAGATTGAAGTTTTTCAAACAATTATTTAAAAAATGTTCATACAGAATTAAAAATTTCGTGCATTGCTTGTATGTTAAGGTCAATAAAACAAATTTACAATGAAAGCAAGCAAGATTTTTTGTAATAGTTATTTTTTTAAATATTTTACTAGTCACTTAGCAAAATATTTTTAAAAATGAAAAGGGCTGGTAATTGTTGTATAAATAATCTAATAATTTACAATTAAAGAAAACAAGGCTGATTTTGTGAAATATTTTTTAATATTTGATGAGATTAATAAAGAAAGGTTTTTTCTTTTTTACGAAAAACTTAAAAAAAACTGATGTGCATGTCATCATTCAGTGTTACCCTTCGGAATTAAAATTTCGTGAATTGTTTTGATAATATTTTTTATCAAAAGAATTAACATTACATCAGCTGCCTGATGGTGATACTGTGTATCGAAACAATTGTAGAAGTGTTTTCTACAATAAATCTGTGAAACTTAAAAACAAAACCCTGTGTTTTACTTGTATAATCGAAAGAATATACAATTAAAGGAAGCTAGTTTAATTTGTTTTAATAATTATTTTAATAATGTGTCACTAAGCGATTAATGAAGTCATGTACCATATGATCGAAAACTTTTCTTCACTAGCGTGCTTTTTTTACGTTACATCTTGTTGTCATTAGTGAACAAAAACAAATAAAACGCCACATCTGTCATTATTTATCAAATCAAATTTTTCAATTTGTTAGAATAACATAATCTATAGCGTATGGTTTCTTTTATTGCTAACATCATTTTTTAAACAAATTCAAAGCACTCTAGAAGATTAAATATATAAAAAAATATAAATAAATATAATATAAAAAAGTCAGCATGAAATATTACATGTATGAATTACTCGGCCAAAAATTGGCTGATTAAATATTTGATGTTTCTAGGTTGAATAAATAATTATTGTTATAAAACTTTCATTGTAGGACATCGTTTTTCATTTTATAAGCAGAAGAATTTCGTTTACCTGATAAATTCCCTTACTGATTTTAATTATTGAAATAATTATTTTAATGAAAATAAAACGTCAAAGTGCCGTCATATTCAACGTATCATTCGCAAACGCCTCCAGTTTGAAGAAATGAAGAAGAGTGTGGAGAAATGATTTTAACCCATTGTAAGGTAAGAAATAACACATTTAATTATATTCTTCTAAATAATCTTCTTTAACTTTAAAAGACAACAATCAATTTTTTCAATTAATCTGTACTGAAAATATGTGGGTTTTGTTTAAGGCTGCACGGCTTGAAAAGCAATCCAGTGCAAAATATATAAACTTTACCGCTTGATGAAGCGCTGCAGCGTCACACATTAATCGGTACCATTCAGCGACACCGCTTTCGTAAAGCGCTGCAGCGCTACAGTTCCCTCAACGTGCCCATTATCAAACGACTTTACAATTAAAGCAAGCAAGGATGATTTTTTGTGATAGTTATTTTAAAAATATTTCTCGATATGATATATAAGTAATTTTTGTATAAATAACCTAAAAAAACTGACACATCAGTCACAATTAAAAGTCCGTCGATTAGTTTGATAATAAATTTTATCTAAAGAATTTATTATTAAAGTAAGCAAATTTGATTATTTTGTAACAATTATTTATTAAATATTTCACTAATGCGCACTTACCGTCTCTGATTAAATTCTCCGATTAGTTAATAATTATTATAATTTTAATGGGTGAATTGCACCGTAAGTTGATTAACTACCGACTAGTAAATAGATCGTTCGCATATTTTTTTTGAGTGATTTTAATTTCTGTTTTGGGGAACTTTTAGTAATTTTTCACGCCCCTAAGTTAAAATCAGTCGAAAGACGTGTTTGTTATGTTTGTAAACTAAGGTAAATCAAAAATAATTGCATCGTTTACTTCTAAATTATCAATTTCGTCCATTCTAAATCCACTCTTGGTTATTTCCGCCGAATCTCCAACGTCTAAAAATTTAACGTTTTTAGGTTATCTTAATCGTTAATCGCGGTGCAAATAGGCATTAGTGATTGAAGAGGGCGGGTAATTTTTGTAGAAATAACCTAAAAAACTGACGTCAAAATTCAATGCTACCATTCAATATTAAAATTCCGTGGATAACTTTGAGAATACATTTTATCTAAAGAGTTTGTAGGCACCTATGTACAAATAACCTAAAAGAACAGACGTATCTATCAAAATTCCTGAATTGCTTCAATATTAAAGTCAATCATATAAAGTGTGGATAATTTTTTGTAACAGTTATTTTAAAATAAATGTCACTATGTGTAATATATGTGAAAAACTGACGTATCTGTCAAAATTTGGTAGAACTGAATTTTGGCTGACATGTCAGTTTTTGTAGGTTATTATTTGTATGATTAAAGAGGGTGGGTAATTTTTGTACAAATAACCTAAAAAACTGAGTGTCAAAAATCCAGTACTACCGTTAAAAATAAAATTCCATGGATAACTTTGATAATACATTTTATCTAAAGAATTTATTATTAAAGAAAGCAAGCTTGATTATTTAATTATTATTTAATTACATATTCAATATTTTAGGAAGTCATTAATGATAGCAAGTAATTTTTTGTATAAATATCTTAAACAAAAACAGACGTATCTATTAAAATTTGTGAATTGCTTCGATTTTAAAGTCAATTAAAAAAAATACAATTAAAGCAAGCGAGGTTAGTTTTTTTAAACAATTATTTTGAAAATGTTAATTCAGAATAAAAATTTCATGGATTGTTTTGATATTAAAGTCAAACACACAAATTAACAATAAAAGCAAACGAGTTTGAATTTTTTAAAACAATTATTTTAAAAATGTTACACAATTGACGACGCATATTTTTGTGTTCATACTAAAATTTTCAAATTCAATTCATATAATAAAAAAACAGTGTTCGAATAATATATACAAGTTGGCCAGAAAAGGTGTGATTATCTTCAGGTAAAGTTGTTCATTGATTAATTTCAAGTAGAAAATTTAAGTAAAAAAATTTGTACGGTTCTTCATTAACACTCACGAAGCCATTAATATAATAAATATGTTACTAGAAATCAGTAATATTTTGATTCTATTAACATCCAGATACACATTGAAAGTGTTTATTTAATGATAAGTCGATTATTATTAGCAATAATTATTCATAAAATATTAAAAACAAATTCTAGTCACATATTGAAGATATTAATGGCCTCATAAAGCTTATTTAATAAGTAACCAATATATTTTTTGTGTTTTATTCAATTTAATTTGTTAGTTTTTTTCTACTTAAATTTGATTAACGAACCACTTTAACTGAAGATTATCACACATTTTCTGGCCACCCTGTATATATATATATATATACCAATCTTTATTAACAATTAGGTTTACAATAACGTAACAAATATTAGTTATGTATATCACACAAAAAATAATTAATTGTTAAATGGCAATCGACCATAGGTCATTCTGTCAGAATATATTAATAAATACTAAATTTTCTTTTTATTCTCAAACTAAGTTTTTTAAAAAAAAATATGTATGTGTAATCATAATTTTATTTCGAAGTTCAATTAATTTATTACGTTAGCTACACTAAATGTAGATTATTTATTTATTTATTTAATCTTTTAGTTATCGCATAGAGTTAAGACTTTCTGTCCTATATTAATTTATTGGCATATTATTAATAAATAAATAATCTATATTTAGTAGTAGCTTCCGTAACAGTCTTAAGGCCAAATTAAGAATTAAATATAGATTAATAAAATAATTAGCAGATTACGACGCATGTAAACAAATAAAAGAAAAAGTAGAAATTCTCGATTTCTATTACGATCAACAATTTACCGACGTCACATATTTTGCGCCGTTGATCGCGACTTTTTATAAATTCGCATAAATTAATCGCGGATTGATTAAAGTCGAATCGCTGTTATCGCTTTTTTTATCACGCGTAGCATTTTTGCGGATTCCGCGGGAAATTTGGGGTGTTATATAACACGAATAACCTACATTTTTGTTTTATTTATTTAGGTTTTGGCAAGACGGAAAAACGCGATGGTTTTACGAATTGTCCACGCACATGATCGCACAACCACTTACGTAATTCTTATAAGATTTTTTTTTCTCGCTTGAACGGAAAACCGCAACTCGTTCGGATATGAATTAAATTGTTCTTCGGGTCGTTTTTGATTAATGAAATTGTTGGTTTTTTAAAAAGGGCGCTCTTTTTTTAATTAATTTCGTACTCGGATGTATACGTGACTACGGCCGTTCCGACGATGGCGAAAATACACGCGCGCTCCTCGCGTTTTATGGATTTTCGCTTTTCGAAAATTCGCACTTACCCCAGTCGTGATTGTTGGTTTGGCCGGCGGCTAGCTCCAGTAAGATGATAATGGCACTTAGTTTAATAAACATTATTGGCGCGTTTCGTTTCGGCGAGGTGTTTTTTTCGTTAACCGGAATGGATAAACGCACATCGGACGACTGCCTCGGTCGGTCGGTGCGTCGTCGGTCGTTTCACTTCGAAAACTGTTTCTCACCGGCGCTGCTCGACCGCATATATCTTTCGCTTTTGCGCCGCCTCGGTTTCACTGGCGGTAGATGGCGGCGCGAAGAATACCGATTCAAATCGCACTTTTATTAGCAATATTAGACTAAGATAGTCCACAATGAACAACAACATCCATAATAATCAAATCCTTGGTTAATCACATACAAATTTCGATATTAAAATAATTACAAAAGAATAAAAAAATGTGGGGGTGATCATAAGTAATAATAATTTATATAATAATAATCTTAGTTTGATAATGACAAGTTAAAGTTGTCGAAACTATAGTCACATTAAAAAAACTCAGTTATACAAACAAAGTTTAAGTGTTTTTATTTATGTTAATAATAATTTTATTTCTACATGGTGGCGCATATTGGGACGAAACTTAAAAAAATGTTCATGAGGACGAAAAATTAAATGTAGAAAATATAAATGTAATAAACTTATTGTTAATAGAAAAAGGATTTATTCACTCAGTCACAGTTATTTAAATAAATTAAATAAAAGGAATTTGAAAATAATTAATAATATGTATAGCTAATTGTGTTTTCTTTCATTTGTTAAATAGGTGAATTCTGTAATCAAAGATATTAATAATAATAATATTATAATATACATCCAAACGAAATTATCATTAAAACTTCGATTCTTTCGGTTTCAATAAGTCTCATTTTGCTAATATTACTTCAATCACAAAAAACTCTGAATTGTGTTTGACATAAGTAAAAACAATTTGCAATTGTTTTAATGATATTGCTATGGCCGCTTCAACAGTGCCTACTCGAATATTGACGCTCTTCTTTGAATACATTTTGGTAAATATCGCCGTTATTTATTAACCGATTTTGATAATTTTTGTTTCTATAAATTCAGAATAAAAAAATGCATCATTTGAGGTATCGCTGGGGTGCTTTAATATTTGAATTTTTAAAGTTGGGGTTACCACCCCTTCGAGGCGAAGGAGTGGGGAGCTGAAAAATGTATGTCAACATAGCATTTTAAAAATAAAAATCGATGTGTCAAAGCATGTTTATAAAATATGTTTATTTACGATGTGTTAGAATTTATCCGTTACTTTTGAAACACCCTGTATATATCATTCGTATATTTTTAAGCAATCACAATGCTCCATTTATAACTTTAATTTTTGAATTGCTATAACTTTAGAAAGAGATGAAGAGGATTAGCACCGATTATTCCGTAAGAGAAATGTCAAGTTTAATGTTCGCGTTATTTTTTATCATCACAGTCTAAGCAACTTTTGTAACAGATATATATTTACAGAATGTGAATTTATTTAATAACATACTTGTTAAACTTAACATTTCTCATATGGAATAGCCCCGAATTTATAGAAACGATATGATATAAATTCATATAGTTTTGATTTTTCTTGTC
Source organism: Philonthus spinipes (assembly GCA_963082785.1). Taxonomy (NCBI): domain Eukaryota; kingdom Metazoa; phylum Arthropoda; class Insecta; order Coleoptera; family Staphylinidae; genus Philonthus; species Philonthus spinipes. The sequence continues at coordinate 9,231,913 of OY720314.1, forward strand.
TGCGACCACGCGTGACCCTCAGACTTAAACATAAAATTGTATATTGCAGATCCGTTGTGCATAAAATAAAATATTTAAATAACTTTGCTTTTCTTGATAATAATGACTGTAACAATTATTTTATATCGAAATCTTGAATGTAATAATAAGTTCAGTAGCGTAGTATTAAAATTTGGAGTCTACCTGAGAAATATTTAAAGGTTGTTTTTTTTTTCATGCTTCGTTAAAAATTGTATACTGAACTTCTTCAGGCAGTAGAATTACCGTCTTATATGTATGTGAATGGCTTCTTATTGCTTACAGAAGTATATGTTTCTTAAAATCAATACAGCAATTATAGTTTTAAGAAATAATTTCTTTTATATATATGCAATACTTTAAAACCGCATGAATGTGTTGCTTATCGATAAATAAGGGTACATATAACAACGGTGATACTTAAAGCAATCAACATTTTTTGCGATTACAGCGCCATCTATTTTACTGACGAAAAGAGTAAGCTATCTTACTGACGAAAAAAGTAAGCTAAGTAAATTCTTCTATTTTTTTAACGATAAATTCTGTAATAAAAAAATGGTTATGTGTCCATCATAGCACTTTCCCCAGTGAATTCGGTTAAATAAGATTCTGATTGAAAATCTGATAGGAAAGGAAAAATGATTGATTGAAAAAATGAATTGTGGTCTTTTAAAGTTTAAGTCGAGTATTTTGAAAGATATAATTTATTGTGTTATATCTTACCTTACAATGGATTACAAAATTCTCCACACCCTTTTCACTTTTTTCAAACTGGAGGCGAAACTTGATGGAATGGACTCAGGGGACCTCAAAACGTGCATATTTGTTGAAATTGGCGATTCGAAAATTTCACGATCACAATACTTTCCATTGGACAAGGGTCCGGGGAAAGTAAAATAGGGATTTTCATTTTAAAAAAAATGAGATGACCTTGATTTGGCGACAATAGCGACATCTAGGACAAAACTAATATTGCTTTATTGTGGTCCCCTTCTATACGATCATTTGTTTCCTAGATATTTCCTGAAAACACTTTAAATGGAACATCCTGTATATCAAATAACAAATGCATTCTTAGTAATAACCATTGATTATATATTATATTTTTAACTTTATCCTCTGTGCTAATCACAAATGTTCAAAATACCAATTTTGCTTGAGTTCGATATCAGCGATAATTATATCTTCCAGAATTGAATAAGTGATTAATTAAATCAGCTAAGCGTTGCAAATGAAATACAGTAAGTATAAATTATTTATTTATATTTTATAATATAATTGAATTATCCCTGTATTTTTCCTTTTCCTAAATTAGATCTTAACAGGTTGTTCATCTATAAGGAATATGTTCTCTAGGGTCTGTCAATCGTGATTGAATGAATTATAGCTAAAAAGAAAAATGTAACTATTGAAAAAAAAAACAACTGCAAAATGGTTTCTTATTGATTTAAAAAAATATTGGCTTGCCTGAACACCTAATACAAAACGATTTGAAACGGCACATAAAAATAAAGATAATTTATTGAATTTTGGTTTGGGTTCCTTAAATTATCCGCTTTTAAATTTGCTGCCGCAATAATAAGATACTGTTGAATTTGTTATCACAGTACCCGAATAAAATAACTACCGAAGGGCTTTCCATTAATCCTGATGGTTTTTCCCTTTAATCCATTATACGTATAAAGACGCCGCATATTAGTTGTTAGAATTAGTTGTTATTGACAATGAGTGCATAGCACACGTGAAATATATTTAAGCATTAGAAAATAAAGTGTGAAAAGTGTGAAGAAACTATACAACAGTGTTAATTATTTACATAAAAATTGTTTAAATGAAGATTTATGCAAAGTATAAAATATTGGCTGTAGGTCACAAGACAAACCATCTAAATTGAGAATCATCAAGAAGTTTGATGCTTTAAGTACTACACAAAAAAGACGAAGAATTCCTGGTATATAATTTGACACATTGTCTGAAATATAATATCCGATATAAAATGTTAATGTAAAATACTGGTTTATAATTTAAATATCATTTTTGCTAATTAATTATCGTTATATATTTTTTAAACATAGAATTGCGAAAAGAAGAGAGTAGTGCGTTGCTGTATACTGCGCACATACTGGTATTTTGTCAATCTAGGCGGTCAAAATTATTGTTTGTTGTATATATACTTAAAAGTAAAATCTCTGATTAAAACAATTGCAATAAACAGTGTTTTTGTCTTTTTCATAAAAATACAAAAGAAAATTAAAAAATCATACCAATTATTAAAATATTTTTTTTACAATTGTCATTGTTATTTCGCATTACAATATTATAATTTATCAAGTTGTCATATACCTCTCATGCACTTCCAGCTAGCTCAGTTGTTTAAACATCAATCCAGCAAAACAAATATTTAGAAAAAAATATTCATTCACTTGGTCACAGTTATTTTAAATATATAATATATTTAAATATATTAAATAATAATGATTAGAAACTAATTAATAAATTGTTTCCACATTTACCTCTGTGACTTTTGACTTACATTACGTAAGGCATAACTGTACTGACGAGAGATAGATCCCGAAACACGTGTCTGCAGATGGCCTTAAATTAAGTAACGTTCCTTTTGTTATTTTTACATTAAATTTTTCTCGGATCAAAATTTGTTGCATTATGCAATATTTTATTGATATGCAACAGCAGGTGTACATTATGTAATTCAATGTACGGCGTGGGTATTTGCCCGAGAAGTAGTTGTTTTAATGTGCATTTGTTTAACGTACTTAGGTAACGTAAGTCAAAAGTCACAGAACTAAATGTGAAAATAATTTATTAATTATTTTCAAATCATTTTTATTTAATAAACAAATATTTATTTACACTAACATTTACAGTATAAAAAGCGAGCACAAATAAAAGTCACTAAAAACGAAACGGGGGCACAAATAAAGTCAATGAAAAATAATCGAAGAGAAAAAAAAGTACTCACAACACCAAAAAGAAACGAAACATATAAACAACCAAGGCAATGTCAGTAGCAGCGGCAAAATTAGGTGGTGTCCAGATCCGGCAAAAAAAAAACAGCAACAATTCCGGAACACAAATAACAAACAGCAAATTGTCCCGAAGAGCAGCAAAAGTCCCATAAAAAAACACACCGTGGAAAAAAACACGCCGCTGTAAATTCTGGCTTCCCACTGGTTCCTGAGATACCTTCTCCAGGTATTTATACCCTGGAAAGGGGGTAAAGTAGGGGTAGTAGTAGTAAAGTTGGCGGAGATTCGTCGGATCCATCGTAATTACATCTTCATCTCCGCTTAATCCGTTCCTCATAAAAGCACAATGGAAAAGATTATATAAATCTTTTTTCCGAATAGCGCTCGGCTGCGGGTGGCAATTCTCCCTCTAGGTGGGCACGGGTAAAGTCTAAAATGGCAGGGCATAATCCGTCGGCGGGGTAATTAGATTATTTACAAGTCATTTTATGTAAAAGAAGAATCGAAAATGTAATTTTCTGGCTCTCCATGTAATTTTCGATTCTTGTTGCCGGGGTTTAAATTAATCGCCGGTTACAAAGTCTTATTCCTCATCTGATATACACGAACAATCTGGCTGCTCGTATACCAATGATGAATAAAATAAATTACTGACATCACTGGCATTTAAATTTAAATCTACCCTCTATCTCTTTTAATAAACGATATCCCTATGGCGAGACTCGAATTTGAAATAGTCTGTATAGGAAGGTGATGATAGGGATTTAAAATTAGCAAGATGATATGGATGAATTCCAGTATAACTAATAATTTCAAGATTTTGGTACTTCCACCATAATCTTGAAAATATTTTTGTTGAATTGGCCCTATAGATTTCGGTAATACACCCGAAATTTAAAAATAAAAACAATTAAAAAAAAAATAAATAATTTCCTCTTTAGCTTCTGTGACATTTATTTATTTATTTATTGACGGAATCTCCTTTTACACAGATCTACAAAGATTAATTGCACATATAAATATAATAAAATATACAATAAATTAAAAGAACTTATCTTATAAGAATCTTATAAGCAATGCTTGATAGTAAAACGGATAAATAAACTTAATATACAAAACGGCTAGAATTTTAAATGAAAACGAATGTATGAATGAATATAATACAATAATACATGAATTTAGACATGATTGAACATTTGTTTAAAGTACTTATGTAAGATATGTAAAATATCACAGTAGCTAATGAGGAAATAATTAATTAATTATTTTCAAATTATTTATTTAAATAACTGTGACCAAGTGAATAAATTCTTTTTTCTATTACTATTTAAAAATATTTTTCGAGTAAATTATATCGAAAATATTATACATGTTCCTGAACATGTTAGTTTGTATAAAGTAGAAGCTTCAACAATTAAGAATATAAATAAAGCATTGGTTGTAAAATCAAATTGGATTTTTTTTTTCATGTCTACATTTCGAAATATATCCATAGTCGCCGTGAAATATGTATGAAACGTCATTCTGTTATCATGGTACCAAAGAGTTTTTGCCACATTTTCGCAATTTTGAATCACTGTGTGGCTCACGACTATCATGAAGTGAAATTAATGTCAGTTGTTTTGAAATATATAAGAAAAATGTTACACACATAATTTGTAGCTACAGATAATAATAATACATTTATTTACAAACAAAATATATTACAAATATATATATATATATATATATATATATATATATATAATATTCTAACTGATATATAAATATAGAATAACAATACTAATATTTAAATTACGTTACAATTAAATATTGATATTAACCAATATTTGACAGATAAATTTCACATTTAAAAATTAATTTCGTTTATACAGAGTATCCAATAATTACTTGATATTCGAGGATATTACGTATGTAAAATGTTAAGTTTACGTTATTTTTTAATATCCCTAACTATACTTATCGATTATAAAACCAGCTTGGACTATGATAATAAAATAAAATATATGTAAAATTTAAAATTTCACATACAGAATGGGGCTTTTCTGTACATGATATGAAGTCGTTTAGTGTACGTATCATACGCTAAATAATTCAATATCACATCAAAACATAGCTTAAAAGATAAGGCGATAATCAGGGTGTATTTTATAAACTATCCTTGATTATGGAGGCTTTCTCTTTGCGATGATATTCAAAAGATTCAAATATTTTAAAAAAGTAATTCGGAAATAGTTATTCAATTCAAATAATGGGTTTACCTGTTGGTAAATTGTGTACTTTCACGTCTGTTGCAGCCGTGATCGTCTAGTGGTTAGGACCCTACGTTGTGGCCGTAGTAACCCAGGTTCGAATCCTGGTCACGGCAATGTCAAGGACATTGTCACGGAACAGACTTTTTTTATGTAATTAATGTTGTTTAATAAAAACGATAACAATTTGATTTCACAACCAAGGCTTTATTTATATTTTCGAATGTAATAAACGCAATATAAATAATTTTCAGTATTTTGCGATTACAAAAACGAAATGCAAAGTTGTTTGTATTGGGTAGATGCACGACCTTTTTAGTTACTCAAAATTATGTTATTCTTTCCCTCAAATTAAATTATTTGACGTTTTGCATATTACAATTCGCCGAATTCTTCACACAATAAGAAATTGTGAATAAGATTTTGTAAGTAATTAGCTGTAATTACTGTTTTACACATATGTGTTCAAAGGTTCATTATCTGTACTAGTTGTGTAATATGCAATATTCAAAAGGATAAACAATTGAAATTAAGGGAATGAATAACATAATTTTGACTAATTCGTTTAATTTATGGAAATTTTAGCTAATGTATTATTATTAATATAATAATATAATATATAAACATAAAATAGTTCTCATAAGAAAAGTGGAATAAATGAGCTTAAATGTGATGATTGTGATGCAATATACAGGGTGAGTCATCGAAATGCCCGTCTTCGATATCTCCCTTTTCATGAGAAATTCAGAATTAATTTATTAATAAAATTTGCTTGAATACAGAAGACGCATTATGTAAAAATATTTTAATATATACAGGGTATTCCATTTTCTCTAAATTGAATCTAATTTAGTTATTTTAAATGAAACATTGTATATTATTTTTTAATTACACACCTAACATTATTTTCCAAACACCCTGTATAAAAACATTTCACATTTAAAATTATCATTGAATAGAATAGTATTAACTTAGTATGCATAAACATGTCACTTTTCCATCTCAAAAAAAAACAAAACAATATATGTAATGATTTTTTTAATACACCATTACATTTTTAATGGATCACCCTATATATTATTTTTTTATTAAATTCCTCTTTAAGTCATCATTAAAACAATATAACATAGTTAGTAGTTTTCATTACTAGTTACTGAAAAGAATAAACTAAAAATGTTAACGTTATACCTCTCAACGGTTATTGGCTCACAGTTATTCAAAGAAAAGTATCTAAAAGTTTTGAATGTTATTAACTATAAATATTTTATATGAATACGTGAAATACGTACATAAACATTTTAATGGAAATAAAAAAATATATTTTAATTATTATTCGAAAAATATTTGAAATATTCTTATATATTATATATATAATCTAAAATCCCCATCTACCATAATGGTGGTGTAGGGGTAATATTCTTATATGATTATTAAATTATTTTTTTAAATAAATTGTCAACAACATTCTTGTATATTATTGCAAATTGGAATAATATTTAATAATATCATTAATAATAATAACGCCTTTATTTAATGTTACAATAGAGATTACAAATTAATACAAAATTCAATACAGCATTGAAAGTGGCGAAATTCAGCTTAACAATGTAATATTTGTTTTTTTTTTCAATCCAACCACAACTATAACTAAAAATTAATATCTAGGATTCCATTCAATAATAATTTCTTATTATAAATTTAAAAAAATAATCATGTCAAATTGTAATAATTTGATTTTTTTATTTTTTAAATTTCCAAAAAGAAATCATTATTGAATGGAATTCTAGCTTTTAATTTTTAGTTATAGTTGTGATTAATAAACAAATATTACATTGTTAAGCTGAACTAAGACAAGTTAGTGTCCATGATTATCCTTGGCGATTTTATCGAGACGTGTCAATCATTAAAGTTTCGTTCAGCAGTGATTCTTTCCAGGACTACTTCGTTTTGTTCATGGAAATACATAGCTATTTTCCGGAATAAATAGTTAATAGTACGGTGGAATATTTTTTTAATGTAAATGAAATAAAAAATAATTGATAAATAATTTCCTCATTAGCTAACTACAGACAAATATCCATTAAAACAACTACTTCTCGGGCACATGCCCCTCCAAACATTGAATTACTTAATTGCAAATTAATAACATATTGTATAATGCAACTTTTTTTACTCGAAAATATTGAATGCAAACAACAACAACAAAAAAACGTTACTTAATATAATGCCATCTGCAGATAGTTATTTCGGGATTTATCCTTCATTAGTGCAGCTCTGCCTTATACAATTTTAAAGTTGTTAAATTAATTAATTATTTTCAAATTCTTTCCATTTAATTTATTTAAATAACTGCGTATGTAATTTTAAGTTGTGTGAAGATTATTATAATGGTAATCAAACGTAATTAAATTATTTTCTGGCCAACGCCAGATTTCGACAGTACTGTTTACCACACACACAAATTTCCAGACGGATTAAATCAGATTCGCTACAAAAAGTGTACTATAATTCAACTTTTAGCAATATTATTTTAATTGTTACAGTTTTAAGCATTGTTTTATGCAATAAATAACAATCTGTTTACAAAAACGGAAGTCGAAGCCTAATAATAATTTAATACTTGTATCATAATATTTTCTTAAAATTAAAGTTGTTCTTCATTAAAATGTTAAAAAATGATATAACATGTAAAAATATTTTTTTTTTACATTTTAATGAAGAACAACGCGCGTCCTTCCTTTGCCCGTCATTACTATCAGAACACGCGGCTGGGTAAAGTTCGCTCTTCTTAATTAATTAATTTAATTCAATTCGTTTCCTTTAATTTTATTCGGTTTTGATTTTAGTTGAATTAATTTGGTTTAATTTAAGTCGATTTAGTTTAATTTGATTTAATATAATTGATTTAATTTAATTGATTCATTTTAATATCTTTAAATTATGTAAGGCAGAGCTGTACTGACGAGAAATAGATCCCGAAACACGTGTCTGCAGCCTTATATATACAATTATCTTTATTCAAGGGACTTTTACATTATATTAAGTACAGTATTGTATAGTATAATACGATATATAATTTGAGGTTGTGCTTTCATAGACTATCGACCCGAGGTCTTTCTGCCATTGTTTAGCTTTGAAGATGAGTTATGGTTAAAGTATGTTTAGCCTTATATTAAGCAACATTCCTCTTGTGTGTGTTTTTGCATTAAATTTTACTCGGATCAAAATTTGTTGTATTATGCAATATTTTATTGATATGTAGGTGTACATTATGTAATTCAATGTCCGGCGTGGGCATTTGCCCAGGAAGTAGTTGTTTCAATGTGCATTTGTTTAACGTACTTACATAACGTAAGTCAAAAGTCACAGAGCTAATTTATTTATGAATTATTTTCTTATTTAATATATTCGACTTTTTTTTTCAATCTGCATGATTTATTTAAAAAAATAATTTAATAATCATATAATATTTTAAATATTTTTCGAATAGTAACAAAAATGTATTTTTTGTTGGTTTGTAATAATTAAACTAATTGTAGACTGAACACATAAGAAATTCTCAATACTAATACATTACGTATTTGTGGAAAGGGACACAGTTATCCATCTCTTAACAGAAGCGAGTCTTTAGCTCGTATAAGACAAAGGTTTTTTGGGGAACTACTTCCCCACTCTTGACGAACTAAAATACTACAAGATTAAAAAGCTTTTAGGGTACTTCAAAAGGATAAGTAAATCCTGTGAAGTAAACAATTAAATTATTTTGCGTAAAGGCACAAAAGATCTTTAGTGCGAAGTTCTTACTTCACAATTTATAATATTTTGAAGTAAGAAATAATAGGCTTTTTATTTGTGATTAAACATTTCACATAAACTCAAAATCTATATAGTCATTATATATTCGACAATACAAGTATTGTTTTCACAACTCATAATAGAGTTTTATGTAAATCATTTAATTATTGTGTTAAATAATAATGACATACAAAAAAAAACATGCAAAATAATTCTGAGTCATGCATTGCAATGAAATACCCAGACTGATCCCAAGCCGGTAGGTGTTTATATAATTACCCTCGCGGTCTGCCAACAATTCACACTCTGGTTGTAGTATGGGCACAGTATACGTATACGTTGTGATATGGGCTCTACACCGCGATTTGACATTTAATTCTTCGATCGGTTATTTTCAGAATGCCGCAACGGAAACTGATTCGCCCTTGGGACGATTGCGGATTATATATAACTCCTGAAATTCATTCGTTATTTAACCGCACCAGCGACAATTAATTTTCTGTAATAATTGGAGCAAATAATTAACATTTAAAGTTTTCATTGCGGTTTTACTTAGAAATTAACATTAAAAAATGGAAGAAATTGATTTTTGTTAAAATATTAACAAAAGTAAATTATATACACTGCTCAATATTTGAACTGGTACAACGGTACACCTGCAAGAACATATACAGGGTAGGCCACGAATAACGGCCATTAAAAATTTTCGGGGTTCCCCACCGAGAAAAATTTTGAAAAAATTCTACATTGCACGGTCGAATGCGAACTGTATACCTGCAAAAAAACCAAGTCAAACTCATTGAACCGATTAATGTGTGTATGTTTAGTTGCCTATAAAAGACAACTAAACGTCAAACGCTAAACTTCAAATTATGTGAAATGTTTGATAGAATTTTTTTACAAATGAAGAAAAGGTCGAATTTTAAGTATGTGAATATTGTTTAATTGTTTTTTGAATTATCCTAGTTGAAGGAATCGATCGTTCAGGTTGCGTATTATAGGCAACTAAACGCATACATCAATGCGTTTGACTTGGGTATTTTATATGTATACATAGGGGATATGTATACTGTTAAAAAAACCTCTCTGTATTTTTAAAATAACAAAGTTAGTAGCTATTTCCGGTAAAACCGGAAGTGATAGAAAGTTGAAAATGTTTCCATAATGTGATCGAATTCAACCGTACAATGCAGATTTTTTGGCTATTTATCTGCATTTCTAACATAGTCCTGATTATGTAGGAAGTCATGCCAAAGGCCTATGGATTGTTTACTTTTACTGCATGTTATATAAGTGTACCAGGTCAAAAGTTGAGCAGTATATTTGATTTTGTATGTGTCATTACTTATTTAAATTTAATTTATTATTGTTTTTTTTGTTTGTTATTCATTTGGGCGCTCTCAATATCCCTGCAGTCAAAATTATTGGAATATCTAAATAACTATCAAACACAAAAATAATTAATAATAATATTTTGTACCCACAGTCTCAATTCTGCAAACAGTCTCAGTAGAAGTATAACTAAAACATAAACTTTTCATAAGAAACATATACCTACCTGACATAAGGTGGGAGAAAGAAGCGGTAGAGAAACTATTCACTGACACTCGCCAGCCAGCTAACATCCATAGCTCCTCGTGGAGCCCGACACCAACAACTGCAAAAGGTGCACAGCTAGAGCAAATTATTCTAGACTCAGATTTTATCTTACTGAATAACGGAGAATCGACGCACCTAACCCTATCAACTGGCACCATAAGCGCAATTGATCTCACCTTAACATCTGCTAATATATGTACTCAAACAAACTGGAAAGTCCTTAACGATCTGAAACATAGCGATCACATTCCAATAAGCATCGACTTAGGTATCGACAAGTATAAGTATGAACACCCACCAAGATGGAACACGAACAAAGCAAATTGGATAAGAGTCTAATAAGATATCCCAACCAACTCTTGATATACCGATATCTGTTCAATTTTTGCAAAAGGAAATACTACAGTTGAAAACTCAATTCCGAAAACAACAGAAAACCCAAAATACAGTCCAGTGCCGCGGTGGAATGTAGAAATCGCGCAAATTAACAAATAAAAAAGGCTATTCTAAACAGACTAAAGAAGAAAAAATCTGGTAGTCTACTAGCGGAATTCAAAATCACTGGAAAGAGCAAAGAAAAGGGAAGCACAGAAACAGTCGTGGCAGGAATATGTAAAAAACATGGATTACAAGACGAACTCATCCGGAATGTGGAACAAAATCAAAATAATTACAGGAAGAAAATCCTCACAACAAATCCCCACATTTGAAGAAGATGGACAACTTTACAAAGACCCCAATATTACTAGCAATATTTTTGGCAAATATCTTCAAGATATATACAGTGGAACCAACTATACAGGAAATACCATAAATATAAGACAGAAGAAGAACTAGAAATACAGTTTCCTGATGAAGAAGAAGAAGAAGATTACAACCGACCTTTTAGTTTGTATGAAGTTGAAGAAGTGCTTTCGAAGACAAAAGAGTCAGCACGGAATAACGTATGACATGATGAAACACTTACCTTCGGAAGCCAAACGTAAATTCTTAAAAATCTACAACAATATTTGGACCTCTCGAATATTTCCAGGCAGCTGGAAAGAGGCTATTATATACAAATAAAAAAATAAAAAAAAGAATACTGATTAACAAATAAATTAATCAAATATTATCCCAAGTGGTTTTACGCGTTGTTGGATTAACAGAATAAATAATTCAAACAATAATGTATAAATAATTAATTAAAGAAATGTTTTAAATAAGAATTTCATAGGTAATAAAAAATATTTTTTTAATATACAAAGTTTTTAATTTATTAAGATAATAAATAATTGTATAATACATAATTAATGTACAATTCATAAATTGTCTATAGACCTTTTCTATTTCAGTTCTTTTTTATAACTACAATAATATCTTTATTGAAAAAAGAAATACAATAAATACATTTAAAACATTCTTTAATCAAAAAATAGTTATGTTTTCTTTTCACAAGGGCTATCGACCATAAATCTTTTTTTCATTATTTTAACTTGATTTTAACTCTATTATATATACAGAAATCTTTATTAACAGACAATCATTTTACATACATTAATTATACCTACCTAACACACAAATATAAACTGTAACTACGCAGTTTACGTTTGTGTGTTAGTCTGTCATAGTCTATCGATCGGCGGTCCTTTTGCCCTATTCTATTATTATATTGGTTTATTATAATAATTAAACTAAATTCACTAAATTTAATTTACAAGTCCCCTTTAATAAAAATACGTACATTAAACAAATGCACATTAAAGCAACTACTACCCGGGCAAATACCCACGCCGGACATTGAATTACATAATGTACACCTGCGTTGCATATCAATAAAATATTGCATAATGCAACAATTTTTTATCCGAGAAAAATTTAATGTAAAAACAACAAAAGGAACGTTACTTAATATAAGACCGTCTGCAGACACGGGTTTTGGGATCTACCCCTCGGCTATATTTAGTAACGTTTCTTTTGTTGTTTTTACATTAAATTTTTCTCGGATCAAAATTTGTTGCATTATGCAATATTTTATTGATGTGCAACAGCAGGTGTACGTTATGTAATTCAATGTCCGGCGTGGGTATTTGCCCGGGAAGTAGTTGTTTTGATGTGCATTTGTTTAACGTACCTACGTAACGTAAGTCATGTCACAGAGCAAAATGTGAAAATAATTTATTAAATATTTTCAAATCATTTTTATTTAATATAAGACATTAATCAATTTCGTAATAATTATTTACAAAAATCTCTTCCTACATAATTACTAAAATTTTATAGATCAATTTCAAATTTTCGCGAGAAAATCCATTCTACCTACTCCGTGAAGGCAGTAATTAATTAAATCAACAACTCATTAACACCGCGAATAATAACGAAAAATTATTATTGGCATCGTAAATCCGCACTTCCGGACTGTTACATTAAACGCCCGCTAATGACCTCGTCTTACAACAAAAAACACACACAATATTGAACTTAAAAGTCCTCAAGTTAATATGGTTTTTTAGCACGTGAATCACTTGTCCTTCTCAAGAGAAATTTCGAACGGTTTATTCAGCACATCGGAAGCCAGTAAATTATCAATAAGTACTTTCCGAACTAGGAAATAAATAAATCAACAATAATTATTGTTTTTTTTAACTAATTAATTCAATTTTTAAATATATTATTTTTATATTCATTTCTTTTATTCTATTCATAACGTACTATTTAAAAGTAAGAAAACAAATTTATGAGGGTAGGTAAATTTGTTTTCTCACTTTAATTTACACAAAAATAACAATAAACAGATACAGATAAAATTAAATTAACAATAAAGAAAAATACAAATTCAACTGAACAAAATGCTGAAATTGATTTTATATAGTAATAATAAAATCAATGATTTGTGGGGCTGTAGAGGAAAAAAAAACAATCGTTATTGGCATTATTTTACACAAAAACTTTACTTTTTAACAAAACTTAAATACTTCATTATTTTTTTTACTAACATGTTGGACGTCTCCTCTGCATTTCCCACCCCAGCCTTATCAACACTTTTTTGAATTAAAAATATTTAATGAAAAAATAAAAAAAAAATATTTATTTTTAATTTTTTCATTAAATATTTTCGATTCAAAAAAAGTTAAGTAATATAAGACTATCTGCAGACACGTGTTTCGGGATTTCATCCCTCATCAGTACAGCTGTACCTTACATAATTGCAAAGTTGTCAATTAAATTGATTGAGGTGCTTTTAATTAATTTTAATCAATTTAATTAACGACTTTGCAATTACGTAAAAAATAATATCGACTCGGCGAGAGAAAAAAAAAAATAACAGCAAGTTTCCATCAATTACTATTACAGATAGAAAAAAATCATAAAACCTGCTTAAAATTGATAAAAAAAACGAATACTCCCTTAATTCAATATTTTAACGTCGTTAATTATATAACTCAAACGTAATCTCATGAGTAGTAAATAATAATTTCGCGGATAATGTTTATCTTTATGGGGAATTCCGACAATTAAATGAAACAACTTGAAATTGATAACAAACCGGTATCGAATTGGGAGCTTGCGATACATTTCATTGCACTCTTGTTTTCACAAAAACAAAATATCTAGCATTATCTAATCGATGCTAATTTTATTTTATTTTTGAAAGGAAAGGTGCTTTAGGTTCATATTTCGTATCGTGATGACAATAAAAAAAATATTTCTACCATTTAATCAGTATTAAAATAGAAATGAATTAATTTCATGTTAATCGTATTTATAGAATTAATTCTCGACCCACTGAACAAAAAGTTCACAAATATTTTTTCATGTAATTAATCATGTAATTTAATTTACTTTTAGTTTGAGAATGACCACTAAATGGTCAAAACTATAGTCACATAATGAAGTGAAAAATACAGTGGTTAAATAAAGTTTAAAAAGTGTTTTATTTGCAAGTGTATTTAAGATGTACCACAAAGTGAACGCCTACAATACAAAACAATAATTAATATATATTTTTTTAATGTTGCATCAATATTAAATCAAACATATTTTGTATAATTTTTGTGATTTTAATCAATTTTATATTTGTTTGTATTTTATAAGAATTTTGTATTTTAAAATAATAAATATTGCGTGACTAAACAAATTTAATCAAAAAAAGCCCCAACATATAAATTCCCCGCAGATACGATTTTTCACTTCATTTCATCAAATAAAACAATCCGAGTTATACAAATAAATTAAAAAAGTGTTTCATTTATTAAAATTGAATTACAATGTATAATAAAATAGAAGCCACAACAATTAACAAGTTAAATAATACACACTTCGACAATAACGTTAGCGATCATGCCAACGACAAGAACAAGACTAAGACGGGTGGAAGAGCTTTAATTGACAGCCATTTCGTAAAATTGTAAAATATGTATTGTAATTATTTACAATAATTGAATTCGAAAATAATTAATAATTATTTATTAATTATTTTCAAATCATTTTTATTTTTATTTAATTTATTTAAATAACTGTGACCAAGTGAATGAATACTCTATTTAAGTAAATAATATTTCATTTTCTTAATTTTCATCAATACAGATGTTATATATATAAAGCCATAATTTGTTATTATGGCTTTATATATATATATACTAGTGATGGGCAAGATCGATAAAAAAAAAACGACTGCTCGATCCTTGCAGGCTCGATCTCTATGATCGGCTCGATCTTCTCGGACTCATTTTCAGATTGGATTGATCATGTTATGTAGCTCTGCTTGAGCAATGATGAAGCGGATAGATCGGTCTAGGTAAGAACGATCACTGAATCAAACTATTTCTTTAAGTTAATTTGTTTTATGCTAAGTGAGATAGCCTTTATTAAATTATTTACTAAATAAATTTTGTGATTTAATAAACAGAAATACAGTAGTATGTAGTCATGTATGTCACTGTACGTCACTATAATAGTTAAAAAATAATTTTTATTAATTGATTTTATGTCATTAAAACCTACTATTTTTACTATAAATTGACTTTAAAGTCATTTAGTCACTATTATTGTCATAAATTGACTTTAAAGTAACTATTATTGTCAAAAATTTACTTAATAATCATTAATAGTTACTATGCTTGCTAGAAATTGACTATAAAGTCATTTATAATCATTATTTTTGCTATAAATTGACTTTGTAGTCAACTTACTTCACTATAATTGTCAAAAATTCACTTTAAAGTCATTGATAGTCACTATTCTTGCCAGAAATTGACTCTAGAGTCACTATTTGTAATATAAATTGACTTTAAAGTCATTTATAGTCACTATTATTGTCATAAATTGACTTTAAAGTAACTATTATAGTCAAAAATGTACTTAATAATCATTAATAATCACTATGATTGCTAGAAATTGACTTTAAAGTCATTTATAATCATTATTTTTGCTATAAATTGACTTTGTAGTCAACTTACTTCACTATTATTGTCAAAAATTCACTTTAAAGTCATTGATAGTTACTATTCTTGCCAGAAATTGACTTTAGAGTCACTATTTGTAAAATAAATTGACTTTAAAGTCATTTATGGTCATTATTATTGTCATAATTTGACTTTAAAGTAACTATTATAGTCAAAAAATTACTTAATAATCATTAATAGTCACTATGCTTGCTAGAAATTGACTTTAAAGTCATTTATAATCATTATTTTTGCTATAAATTGATTATGTAGTCAACTTACTTCACAATTATTGTCAAAAATTCACTTTAAAGTCATTGATAATCACTATTCTCGCCAGAAAATTGACTTTAGAGTCACTATTTGTAATATAAATTGACTTTAAAGTAATTTATTGTCACTATTTTCACCAGAAATTGTCTTTAGAGTAACTATTTGTACTAGAAATTGACTTTAGAGTCACTATTTGTACTATAAATTGACTGTAAAGTCATTGATAGCCACTATTTTCAATTGAAATTGACTTTAGAGTTACTATTTGTACTAGAAATTGACTTTGGAGTAACTATTTGTACTAGAAATTGACTTTAGAGTCACTATTTGTACTATAAATTGACTGTATAGTCATTGATAGCCACTATTTTCACTTGAAATTGACTTTAGAGTAACTATTTGTACTATAAATTGACTGTAAAGTCATTGATTATCACTATTTTCACTAAAAATTGACCTTAGAGTCACTATTTGTACTAGAATTTGACTTTAGAGTAATTATTTGTACTAGAAGTTGACTGTAAAGTCATTGATTGTCACTATTTTCACTAGAAATTGACTGTAAAGTCATTGATTGTCACTATTTTCACTAGAAATTGACTGTAAAGTCGTTGATTGACACTATTTTCACTTGAAATTGACTTTAGAGTCACTATTTGTACTATAAATTGACTGTAAAGTCATTGATTGTCACTATTTTCACTAGAAATTGACTGTAAAGTCGTTTATTTTCACTATTTTCACTTGAAATTGACTTTAGAGTCACTATTTGTACTATAAATTGACTGTAAAGTCATTGATTGTCACTATTTTCACTAGAAATTGACTGTAAAGTCGTTTATTTTCACTATTTTCACTTGAAATTGACTTTAGAGTAACTATTTGTACTATAAATTGACTGTAAAGTCATTGATTATCACTATTTTCACTAAAAATTGACCTTAGAGTCACTATTTGTACTAGAATTTGACTTTAGAGTAATTATTTGTACTAGAAGTTGACTGTAAAGTCATTGATTGTCACTATTTTCACTAGAAATTGACTGTAAAGTCATTGATTGTCACTATTTTCACTAGAAATTGACTGTAAAGTCGTTGATTGACACTATTTTCACTTGAAATTGACTTTAGAGTCACTATTTGTACTATAAATTGACTGTAAAGTCATTGATTGTCACTATTTTCACTAGAAATTGACTGTAAAGTCGTTTATTTTCACTATTTTCACTTGAAATTGACTTTAGAGTCACTATTTGTACTATAAATTGACTGTAAAGTCGTTGATTGTCACTATTTTCACTTGAAATTGACTTTAGAGTCACTATTTGTACTAGAAATTGACTTTAGAGTCACTATTTGTACTAGAAATTGACTGTAAAGTCATTGATTGTCACTATTTTCACTAGAAATTGACTGTAAAGTCGTTGATTGACACTATTTTCACTTGAAATTGACTTTTAGAGTCACTATTTGTTCCAGAAATTGACTTTAAAGTCATTTATGGTCACTATTATTGTCAAATTTTGATTTATAATGATTATTTTTTGCTAGAAATTGACTTTGAACTCAACTTACTTCACCATTATTGTCAAAAATTGACTGTAAAGCCATTGATAGTTACTGTATTCACTAGAAATTGACTTTAAAGTCATTTATAGTCACTATTATTATCAAAAATCGACTTAAAGTCATTGATAGTCACTATTTTCATTTTAAAGTCACTATTTGTACTAGAAATTGTCTTTAAAGTCATTTATCGTCACTATTATTGTGAAAAATGACTTTAAAGTCAATGATACTCACTATATTCACTATAAATTGACTCTAAAGTTACCATTTGTACTAGAAATTGTTTTTAAAGTCATTTATAGCAACTATTATTGTAAAAAAATTGACTTTAAAGTAATTAATAGTAACTATTTTGCTACAGATGGAATTTAAAGTCACTATTTTCACGATAAATTGACTTTAAAGTAACTCTATGTCACATTTTTGCCGCCTTGCCGATTTAGTTAATGTTTAATGTTCAAGATTATTATTCAAAATGTTTAATTTACTTTAAAAAAATCATCGATTAATTTAATTTGATTTTGAAAGAATAATTTTATAGCGATAGTTTTTCTTATTGAATAACAGCTAAATTTTAGTTAGGTGATTTTTTTTTTTTTTTCGAGGAATAATAAGTTTGCAGGGCTGATTTTTGATAGAGGTTGTAATTTTCCAGATACGTTTGACAGCGTAGTTTTCTAAAGTAGTGATTTTCATTGAGACATTTTTCAGGGTGTTCCTGATCAGCTCAATTGGCTCGATCTGTTCGATCCTTCTAAACAGCGCCACCAGATCGATCTTTCTGATCAGCTCGATCTTTCTAAATAGCTCAACGACTCGATACTTAAACTGATCGATTATTGATTATTGATCGATCTTTGAAATGATCGATATTGCCTATCACTAATATATACATAAGAAACAACAAAATAAATTGTAACATTCTTCTTAATACTAGGCTTTAACTTCAAAAGACAACAATCTATTTTTTCGTTTAATAATATTTCATTTACTATTTAAAAGAAAACTTATTTGACTAAATTCATCATAATCATAATCATAATGGACACATCATCGTTTTTCTGTTTTGTGTCACTTCTAATTAAATCATTTGAATTGATATAATACGAATTTCTCATGTATATTTTATCTCACAACAAGTTTTTCACATTTTCCACGATAAAGCGCTATTCAGCTAATCCAATAGGATCAAATTCAAAATGAATACTCTTCAATTTAACAAAACAATAGTTATCAATTATAAAACAATAAATGCTAATGCTGTAATAAATTTATTAGTGGCAGTAAAATGAAACCACAGACGTGCAAGCAAGGTTAAAGATCAACAATCGAATTACTTAATTCGACAACAACATAAATTCCGCTACGTACAGAAAATGTTTCACGTGAAACGCAAGGTTGTGATACTTTTCACTGGTTTTTATTACGCTTTTTTTGCTCATATTGCTTCTTTGAATCATGTAGTAATAACGATTTTTTCGGGCATTCTAAAAGGTAAAATTTTTTATGTCTTGTAATTGCAGAATAAATTATTGGTTTATTCACGCTTTTTTATACAAAAATATACATTTAGCTAAATAATTTTAATAATGGAGTTTTGTGAAATAAAAGCCTCAATTATTGAATTTTAGATGATTTAAAAAAATATTTCTCAATTGTCCTGAATTAATGAATTTTATTATTGTGGGTTCATAATAATAGTTTATAGAAGTGTGTATACTGAATTATTGATTATGGTATGCCAATAAAGGTCTTTTTTGTACATATTGTTGTAAATAAAATAATTCAAACATGAGCTTGCCGCAGATAAATGTTAATAGGAAGTTCAATTGTCTTGAATTATTCTGTTTTATTCTGCTCGAGTGACCGAATTGGCCATCACAAATTATCAAAACACTGAAAGAATGGTTGTTGAATAAAATTGAATCAATTACATTCTTCTGTTTTATTTTGTTCGACCGAAATGGCTATCAAAATTTATCCAAACGCTGAAATAATGGTGGTCGAATAAAATTGAATCAATTACATCCTACGTAAAGTTAATTTATTTTAGTTCAATCTAAAAAAAAATTCCTATTCACATGCATTTATATTAAACTGAAATAATTTAACTAAAGTGTCTTGAATTCTTCTGTTTTAGAATATAACAGGCAATTTTTTTATCTATTTAATTCTATTCGAAAGAGCGAATTACCATTTCGCTCTTTTGAATCGAAGTTATTCAAAATTTAAAAAGAAAAATCATACGTTATTTTATTTTATGCAAATTTAAAAATAATTACGTTATCTATTATCAATTAAATAATAAAAAATAAATGCACGAACTGATAAGAAAATCGTGTCAATCATATCTATAGCATAATAAAGTCGTTCGATGCAATTGTTTAATTTTTATGTAACATCGTTGTATAACAAATAACACTTTCTATTCAACGATAATGCTCATAAAAATATACACAACACTGTTAGATAAAACAAAAATTAATTACAATTCATATCAGTTTGAGTTTTAATTATTTTTTAATTTAAACAAACGCTTCTTATTATTATTATTTTTTTTTTCAATTCATGTGATTTACAAATTGTACGTCTTTCTCGTTTGGGAAAATCCAAATTTTACTAGAACGTATCATTCAGTTTATTTTTTTCTTCTTCTTAATAATCCTGACCCGAATTCTAGGTACGTATAAGAAACACATTTTCCGGATCACAAATGACGTTAACAACAACAAATGACGCAAAATACTTAATTTTAATTACTGCATTATATTATGACATAAAGTGTTTGAGTTTATTTATTCTACAGCATTTTAAAATAAAATACTTGATTTTAATTGTCGCAATGTATTTCCACATAACATACTTGACTTTAATTACGTTACGTTTTTTTAACATAGCATGTTTGATTTTGATTATTACTCTACATTTTAACATAGCATACTTGTTTTCAATTATTCAACTGCATTTTAACATAATATATTTGATTTTAATTATTACGCTGAGTTTTAACATAATATGGTTGATTTTAATGATTAAATTGTTTTTCAAAATAACATATTTAATTGTAATGATTGCATTTCATTTTGATATGACATACTTGATTTTAATCATTAAACTGCATTTTAATATATCATACTGATTGCATTACATTTTAACATAACATGCTTGATTTTAATTATTATTCTGAGTTTTAATATAATTAATTTTAATTATTACTCTGCATTTTTAACATAGCATACTTGGTTTTGATAATTGCACTGTATTTTAATATAATATACTTTATTTTACTAATTACACTGCATTTTAACATATTTTAATGATTTCGTTTAATTTTAACATAAGATACTTGATTTTTTTTTTTAATTACATTGTGTTTTAACACATACTTCATTTTAATTATTGTATTAAATTTTAAGATAAAATATTGCGCATTTATTTTTTTTAAGTGGGATATTTTTATGTGTGGAGAATTTCAGGTGATGTAAATTTTACTGTAGAATAATCATGCACAGAAATTTCATTTCGCTTAGAAGATTAATTATCCGTAATATTCCAGTCAGATTGAATGGATATAACATAAAAAAAACTGGTCGAGCAAGATTTTTATGGTAAACAAATCTCACGTTCAATTTTAATCGGAATAACAGGCTTACTTTGTGAAATTAATAAGTTTTGTTATTTTATACAATTTAAAATATAAATTGCGAAATTATTAAAAAAAAAAAAAAATAACTAAATTTGTATCAATAAACAAAACCAGAGAGCATTTCATAGTATTGGAGATATAACATAATGAAAAATAGTGCAATTTAAATTTATTTTAAAATTGTATAAAATTATAGAATGTACTAAACAGACTCTTAAGTCTCTGAATTTAGTACGTTCTGTTATTTTATACAATTTAAAATAATTTGTACGATTTTCCATAGGAAACATATAGAGTGTATGTTTCCTATGGAAAATCAATTCTGCGACATATTTCTTGATTATAAAAAGAAAGATTTACAAAAATTCTTTCTATATCCATACATAGAAATATGGTTTTTGACAATTCAGTATGTTTTGTGAATTTACTAAATTCTATTGTTTAACCTATTTGAACCTACCACCCTTTTAAAAGGACAGTTGTTACAGACTCATTTAATCTCATTTAGGCTATTGCATTCTAGATGGCGCTCTCAAATATGGTAATTATAACATATTTCTACGCATGTTACTGCAGGATTTTTGATGGAATAAGTACTATCGGACTTAACAGGACGCGTAGGTGACGTGCGTAAGTATTTTCTTACAAAATAGTATGAATAATCCCACTAAACAAAATGTTCACAAATAACGTTGCATCAACATTAAAAATAACATTAAACGTTAATGCAACATTGGTGCAACATTATTATGTCCGTTTTGCCCAGTGGGATAAGTTTTCATAGCATGGTGGTAATATGTCACGGAATGTAATAAAGATTCATTCCATACATATCACAGTACTTGTACCATTTAGAGTTTTAATTTAATTTATTTTACGGAAATCTCATTTCTACAAAATGATAAGCATTTACATAAATTATAATAAATAATAAATAGACAAATAAGTCAACTTAATCACAAGTGGTTTGACAGTTCAAGGTTAAGAATGGTACGATAATCTTAGTGGTACTTACAATAATAAAACCGGGCTAAATAAATATTGAATAAATAAACATATAAAAAAATAAATAATAAAACTATATAAAAAATTAAATATAAATAAAATCAAATATAAATATTTTACACAAATGTCGTTGTCCTTTTAAAAATACATACTATAATAAAATGTTGAATAACATTTCATTTCATCTTTAACTATTGGAACAAACCGCTCATTGCACGTAAACTTCTACAAGAAATAAACAACTTGGAAGATATACATAATGCTCCCGATAATATCTTAATTTTGCCTCTAAATAATAGTAATGACTATTATACATATGAGGATTTTGGCGAAGAAAATAGTGTTGAAATAATCAACTTGCTCGGTTCACAGTTATGCGTACAAATCGATATATCCAACAAGGGAAGTTCTAAATCATCCTCAAGGCTCATTATCTAAGAGCAACTACTATCAATGAAGATAGCATATTACAATCGTGTCTGAACCAATTTAATCAAGCTTTAGCTGATGTTGATATTCCTTACAAAACATTTCCCGCGCATACAAACCGCATTGTTGACCGTCTTGAGGGAAAGATTTGTTAGGGCGAGACCTTCCAATTGACTCGCCCTAACATTAACGCCTTCTATTAACATCGTTTATCTTAATAGAAGAGTTGGTGATATTCAACAACGACATGAACAAACAACAAAATCTTAAAAAACTTTCAGATCAAGGTATTTTTTTCAATTTTAAGGGGCCTAAAAAAGTTAATAGGAGTATCGTATAGGAGTTGCAGAAAAGCCGCAATAAAAATTCTTAATTTGCACCCATATAAGGTATCTGTAATTTAAAAACTTGATTTCAAAAAAAAAAAAAATATTGCAATTGTAATAATCAGAATTTATATGATAATGATATATTGGTCAAGACCCTTTTTACTGATGAAGTGTGGTTTCACTTTTCAGGATATGTCAACAGCCAAAACAATCGTACGTGAGCTACAGAAAATCCTCATACTTGAAACGGATTTGCATCCACAACAAATTGGTAATTGGATAGAAATTTCGAGACGTCGGATAATTGGCCGAATATTTTTCAACGAAACAATCAGTGCAAGCGCTACTGGATACTCATCTTGGATGATTTTTTAAATTAAATATATCTTGATGATGTTATTTTCAAGAAGACGGAGCCACTCCTCATACTGTGTTGGCGACAATAAAATACATGAAGGAATCTTACGATGACTGCTTGGTAAGGGAAGGACTATGGCTACCACTTTCGCCAGACCTCACTCACGATTTTAATTTATTCAGTCGATTTTATTAAAAAATGCTTTTTAATAAAATCGAATGAATACTCTAAACAAATTTAAAGCAGCAATTGTAAAAGAAGTAAGGAATATAATTCCGAAGCAGCTTCATCGTGTATATGAAAATAAAAAAAAAACATAGAGTTAACATTTGCCTAGAAAATGAAGGCCATCATTTTCAATGTTAAATATTTTCAAACATACTGTGATAGGGGAGGAGTACGAATTTCCAGCTATCTCATGGGGTTGAATGCGGAGAGCAAGAGCAACTAACTTTTTTTAAAACACCAATCCAGAGAAACAAATATTTATTTACACTAACATTTACAATTGCAAACCTATAAGGTGGGGATATGGATTGGTGCAACTCGACTTGCGTATAAAGTTCATTTTGACCCCTATCAAGGCTCTTCGAAGACTCTACCTAGTAAATATAAAATGCTGGGGCTAGGAGTAACAGAGATATTGAATTAGGCTGGTGATTTATTTTCGCGTGAATTTACTAATTATCATTGGATTTTCGATAATTTCTTCACATCGATGTTTCTAATAGAGGAATTAACCTTGCAACAAACTGGTATTATACGGGAATATCGAATTTCAAATACTAACATTTTCAAGAAAAAAATCTCGTGGAGTATTTGAACATGCTACGGTTGATTATAAAATAAATATAAGCCAATAATCAGCCCCCTTTTACCACCAGCATTATTTTTATAGAGCGACGTAATGAATACTCTCAGTTCAGTACATTTCTTCATTGGTCAAAATACATTTTTTTCTAACAACTCAGGATCTACAAATATGAAGTAAGTAATGTGCAACGTATTTAATCTTTGAATTTCCTTGTTCCATAAAATTGACAGACTCTAGTAATATATTTAACTATTATTACATTTTATTCAAGTATTAATTACTTAATTGGATATTTATTTATTTTGAAAGCAACAAACAGTTTTGCAGTTGTCCAAAGATATAAAAGACTTTCTACTTCAATCGACAGTACTTCCAAATAAATTAACTTTTCATTTATTAGAATTGGAATTTTAGTAAACTTTTTCACAATTATTTATTTTGGTTCTGTGAAAAGGAAAGTTAGCGAAATTAATTGGAAATTAATAAGAGGTTATGCTGTGAATAATGACATACAGAGAGCTTTTTTTAACAGTATACATTTTCCCTATATATACCTGCAAAATACGCGAGTCAAACGCATTGATGTGTGTGTGTTTAGTTGCCTATAACACGCAATTGAACCAATTGAACACACATATGCCAAATAAGCAACTAAACATACACACATTGCGTTTGACTCGCGTTGTTTGCAGTTATACACTTCTCATAATGTATACTGATAAAAAAACCTCTCTGTATATTTATACATATACTCGATATATACTCTATCAATCTCGATGATCCGCCTGACTTTAATGCGCATTCCTGCATACTCTGCACCACCACGAAAAAGGAGGCACGAAATGTTCAGAAATTTCAAATTATTGTGGGCGCCAAACTTCAGCATATGAGTGAAATGATCCAATCGGTACGGTTATTATTCGCCATTCGGAATACAGCCAAAGTCATATAATGAAAATATAAGCGTTGTGGATCGCATTCATTAAAATAAAAAAAGAAATGGTATTCACCATTAGTTAACCATTGCGTTAATATGACGGTGCAAAATGTTTGGCATTTTCATAAAATTCATGGTGGAAAACTGGATCATCTTACCTTCAGACGCTCTATCGCTTCCGATAGAATTTCCAAGAAACGTGACCGGTCTAAGAAACTTGCGTTTATATATAGAGCATTCTCGTTTCGATAAAATTGACCATATTATCATTCATCAGTAGAACCAGCTCAGAAGTTCTTTGTGCCGCACCCTAAAGATTGTTTTCTTAATTTTCATACCATATTTCATTTCATACCATTTCATACCATAATAGTACAATATTGTATTAACTTTACATTTACAATTAATGTATTCTGACGCAATTTTCACTTTGTACAAATTTTGACACTTTGAAAATAAAGACATATTATTATATTATATTATTATTATATTATTATTATATTATATAACAGGTTTTTGAAAATCGTAATTTATTTACTATTTCTACTCTGTATTTTCTTAACATTTTATAACTTTTTCACAAGCACAAATAAAATATAGGTTCCACCGTGTATAGTAGTCGTACTATCATTTTAAAAGGACACCCATTTTTCAGAAATACAGGTAGTAATAGATTTAATTTTCATTTTTCCCGTGTAGAAAAAAATTTTCATTTTGCGTAGATCATTCCCATGTACAACAGGCACATGGGAATGATCTACGCAAATTCAAGTGAATACTAAAAAAAGTTTCATGTCTAATTTAAACGTAATTTTTAATACAGCTTCGATTTAATTATATAATTTCTGTTACTATAAATATGTAGGCAATTAAATTTTAATTTTTAAAAAATTTTAACAAAATTTGTATCATAATCAATTTAAAATGTAAACTGTAAGATCAATTTATTTAAATATTTCTTGATTATAAATGTTAAGGAGAGAGAGATAATATTAAATGTTTAAGCATAGAAATATACTTTTAATAACGATTTAATAATTTAATTAGATTAAAATTCAATAATTATTTTATAATTACTTTATAATAAAACAATAAATAATTAATTAAATACGTTTCGTAATTTTATTAATTTCTAATATTTTCAATATTTATACCCACTGAGCAAAAAAACATTGCATAACACATTGCATTAATGTTACGGCGCAACGTGTAATGTTGCGTTTTAAGTTGTATTAATGTTGCTTTAATGTTGCAGAATCGTTGAATGTCCGCCTGCGGCAATATTTCATGGTAATATTGCCCGAAAAGTATTTCTGTACTGTTGATAAAGCAACATCCACGCAATACGAAGCATCACGAGTATTATATGCAATTCAACGTACAAATTGACTGTATGTTAAGTTACATATTATATATATAAATATAAATATTATATTAAATTAAATTTCTCAACAATTATATAATGTTAAACATGCAATATTACCATTTTTAATATTTATGCAATATAAATAGTACAATATTGTATTAACTTTACATTTTCAACAATTATATAATGTTATACATGCAACATTATTATTTTTAATATTTATGCAATATAAATAATACAATATTGTTTTAATTTTACATTTTCAACAATTATATAATGTTAAGCATGCAATGTTATTATTTTTAATATTTATGCAATACAAATAATGCAACGTTACATCTATATTTTATTTGTAATATTAATCTAATATACATCAACATTACAGAAATAAACATTCATACAATATTAGTAACATTACTACAATATTGCCGTAATGAATTTAATGCAATATTTTATTTTAGTATCCATAGGCAATATTTATATAACATTTGAAATGTTTCCCAGCTCAGTAGGTTGTTTTAAGTGGCCAAAATTAATAAATAATATTAAATTAGTTTTTATTAATGAATGAGATATTAGTACTGATTTTAATATAATAAATAACATTAATAAAAATGTATCATACTTAATTTAGCAGAAATAAAAAATCGACTTTGCCCATCACTAATCTTAGATTATTTTTGTTTGTTATTAAAAATCATAACAATAGATATTTTTTCAATATAGGCAATTATTAATTAATTGCTTTAAACAATAAAATTTAATAAATTCACAAAACATTCTGAATTATCTAAAATCATATATCTATGCATGGCCGTTAAAAACATTTTCCTATGTGTTTCTTCTTAAAATCAAGATTCTTGTTCGCACCAAATCGTTTTGCAATATGGCGACGCTCGATGGCCAATTTACTCGATATCGAGGCAATTTGGTATTCTAGTTGAGTATCGTGTGAGAGAAGTCAGAAAAAACAATGTATTCCTGCTGATTTCCTCCAAAAACATATATATACAGGGTGGCGCAAGATTCCGATGAAGTCCAATATCTCAGTTATTTAGAAATTTACAAAAAGATATTACTGACATAATTTGTAGCTACTGCAAAACTTCACATTTTAAAATTGGTTTTATATATACAGGGTGTCCAATAATCACGTAACGTATCAAACATATGATTTTTTAAATGGAATGCTATATTTTTTATGTCGATTTTAGATTCTACGCTTAAAATTAATCATTTTTGACATAAGGTTTATTAGGTCAGTTTTTAATATTTTAAAAGTTATAAACAATTTAAGGTTGAAATCAATGGAAGATTGGGGCCTTATTTTTCAAAAATGAAAAACGATGTAAACTTTCCGTTAACGCAATTTAATTGAAAACATGCTTAATAATATAAGGAATAATCGTTTGTTACCATAAAGCAAATGTTGTGTACAGGGTGAAACAATACGCAAAATGATTTTTTTCTTTTTTCACTTAAATGGAACACCCAATATTTTTTACACTATTTCGATAGAAAATTGATTGTTCTTTAATTTTTGTATAATAAACTATACCCCTATCTGTTACCATTTTTTAACAATTTCAATTCAAAGTACAAAATTATAAGTTTCGCTTATAATCTATAATTCAAGTAGTCTATAATTAAAACAAATGCAATTCATAATCGTTTTCTGGTATTTAATAACATACTTACTCCCTAACCTAAAAGGATATTCAAATGACAATCGATATTTAAAGGCGCATGCAAAATATAAAGAAAATAGTTGCTCAACGATTATTTAGCGAGTTATAATGGTTATTGGGACATATTTTTTAAGAAAAAATTGTAAAATATTTGAATACTATTGAATTAAAAAAAAATGTGAATGTGTGAAATACTTACATAAAATATTTTCGGTTTTTCAGTCAACATGAATTGTTTAAATAAATCAATTTAACAAGCATATAGGAATATTTTAAATATTTTTCGAATAATAACCAAAAAATATAGTTGTTGTTAGTTTTTAACAATTAAATTAATCATTTATTGAAGAAGTATGTTTAACTGCACCAGTGTTACAAAATATAACGTAAAATGTACTTTACTTACTAATTATAATATTAAGCGTTGAAAGTTACTAAATAAATTAGTTGTTCTGGCGCGGCCTACTTTGGTTAAAAATTCTATACCAAATTTGTATTTGAGATTAAATATCTTAAAAACGGTAAATGGTAGCTATTTAATGTTTTATATAAAAAATGAAGTCATCAATTTTCTACTAAACTAGCGTAAAAAATATACGGTGTCCCATTTAAGTAATTATGGAATAGGATAGAGCAAGGGACGGCACATCTTCCATTTATTATAACATTTTGTAAGAAAAAAACAAGTGTTAGTTTTTTGGAAAATTTCAAAGATTATTCAAAAATATTTCACCGCGGGTTAAGTGATGAAAATGATTAAAAATTTACGAAAAAAATGTTTTCTTTGTTGCAAAATTAATTTATTTTTAAACATAATTTTTGCGATGTGGACGATTGATGTGGAAAAGAATAGGAATCGCAAAACAAACTAGCAAATCTTTATTAATGAATTTAGAACTAATGTATACCTACTTTAGTCTTGCGAAAATCGCATTTGTTTATTGCGAAAGTAATTTATTGATAAATGCAATTTTGGAGAATAAATTTATGATAATAATAGGAATCGTAAAATCTGTTTAAAAATAAATTATTAATATTAACATACCTTAATAGAAAAAATAACTTCCAACCCATTCCTGGTGAATCGAAAACCAACTCACCTCCACCACTCACTAATTACCACTTGTTCATAAACAAAAATAAATCGCGTTTTTAATTATTAATAATTTCTAACGTTAAAAATTAAACCGGAATAGTGAACACTGCGTGTTTTCGGACGACTGAATCGAAATACAAAAGCGCAATTATCGCAAATCAAGAAGAAAAAAACGATCGACGACTCACTCCGAGAACGCATTCCTGAGATAAGAAGATTCGTTGTACCTGGATCCTGGCGCACAGCCAAGAACAAATTGTAAATTGTTGTATTTTCAATATTATCGTGTATTAAAATAATTACAGCTTAATATTTATTTACTTTTTTTTATTAAATTCTCATTTATCTCGTGGTAAAAAATGTGTATGAATTATGATGTATTTTAATTAATACACTTGATTATTCGTTTCACTAAATTATTTTATTTTGCGTATTGCTTCATATTGTATATAAAAATTTGTTTTAAGAGAAAAAAAGAGTATTTCTTTTATTATTAAGTATTTTTGCATTTGTATGGCGTTGACAGAATGTTTATTTCATTCTTCATTATTGAAATATTAGGCTATAAACATCTATCGATTTCAACATTCATTTGTTTATAACTTTTAAACTATGAAAAATTGACCTATTAAATCTTATATAAAAAATGATTATTTTTAAACGTAGAATCGAAAATCTTCATAAAAAATATATCATTCCATTTAAAAAAATATATGTTTGATACGTTACGTGATTATTGGACACCTTGTATATATGAAACTAATTTTAAAATGTGAATTTTGACAGTAGCTACTAATAATATAAGTAACATTTTTTTGTATATTTCTTTATAACTGAGATATTGGACTTCATCGTAATCTTGCGCCACCCTGTATATATATATATATAAATATCTTTATTCATACAATATGACAACAAAAATTTACAAAATTTATTATTACATATGTACAATTGTGTTAGTAGTCTGTCATTGGCAATCGACCACAAGCATTAATTTAAACTTTTGTTTTAAGTAACTAACCAGATTATAATTTATTTTTTAACAAAATTTGTAATAAATGAATTGATAACTTTCATTTTAATATTGTGCCATCTAGTGTTAATTTTAATAAACTATCTAGATTATGAAGTAGGCAATAAAATATACACGAAAGTATTAACTTCAAATTATGCATAATTAAATCATGAATTTATTTTAAATATCATTAATCGGAGCTATTCTGTAAAGGGGATGTTAAGTTTAACATGTTCGTTATTTCGCATTTTCACAGTCTACACAGCTTTTATAATAGATAAAGTTACATATATTGTGAAGTTAATTATTAACATCCAGGTTAAACTTAACATCTCCCGTACGGATGAACCTCGAATATCAAATAATAAATATTTCAGAATTAATTAATTAAATAATCAAAGCGAAATTATTTATTTTAATTAAATCCATGCGCAGGACCGTCCGCAGTGTTGAATTTGACAGCGTCGTGATTTGTATCCTAATTTTTAACAATGTGAACATTTTTCGCAAAAATAAGCGATTATTCTACAAGAGAAATGTTCAGTTTAATGTGTACGTCAGTTTCTACATAAGTTTAAGCAGCTTTTATAATAGATAAATATTCATAGAATGTGAATTTATTTAATAACATCCACACTAAACCTAACATTTCCCATAGGGAATAGCCTCGTATAATTAATTAATATATTTGTTTAATTTAATATAATTAAACAAAATTTGTAATAAATTTACAAGGCGGCCAAAAAAGGTGTGATAATCTTTAGGTAAAGTTGTTCATTGATTAATTTCAAGTAGAAAATTTAAGTAAAAAAATATTGTACGAGGCCATTGATATAATAAATATGTGACTATAAATCAGTAATATTTTTGAAATATTTTTATTAAAATTTGTTCTATTAATATACAGCAAATATTGCAAATGTTTATTTAATGTTAATCGATTATTAATAGCAATAATTAAATTCTAGTCACATATCTAAGATATTAATGGCCTCATAAAGCTTATTGAATAAACACCCAATATTTTTTTGTGTTTTATTTAATTTAATTTTTTATTTTAAATCTTTTTTTAAGTTTTTTTCAACTTAAAATTGATTAACGAACCACTTTAACTGAAGATTATCACATCTTTTCTGGCCACCCTGTATACACTTTATTAGGTTTTGTAGCTTTACAAATATTTTATATATTATATAGTAATATTTTTATGTTTCTTTATATTTTACATTTTTACGATTTATATTGTAAAATTAATTTTAGTTAAGAAAGCTTTTCTTTTTAATATATAAATAAATTCTAATAGATTTTAAAAAAAAAATGGAAAGCATGAAAAAAAAAAACAAGTACTTGTACTTAAAATGTTGACCATTAAACTGAACAATTTAGCAAATAAGAAGCCAAAACAAAAAATGTGATTTAAAGAGGCAAAAAGACCTCTGGTCGATAGCCATTTAACAATTAATTAGTTTTTGTGTGATATACATAATCAATGTTTGTTACCTTATTGTAAACTTAATTGTTAATAAAGATTGTTATATATATATAAAATGTGTTTATGTGTAAATCTATTTGAGTTGAATAAAATTTCAATTTGAATTGAAAATTTATTTTTCCTATCACGCTATCTAGTGTTCATTTTATTAAACCATCTATTTTATGCAATAGGCAAGCCAATATACACGAAACAATAACTTCAAAATACGCACAATTTCTTCATAGATTTATTCTAAACCTTATTAGTATCAATTAATAAATATTCCAGTAATAATTAATTAAAAAAATTGAAGCTTTATTAATTATTTCAATAAAATCCCCACCATTGCGCAGGACCGTCCGCAGTGTAGAATTTGACAGCGCCGTGTTTTGTACCCGAATTTTTAACAATTTCGACGTTTTCCGTTAAAATAAGTGTTAAGTGTGTGCCAATAACGATATGGGATTATCCTGAGACCTCCAGAACGGTGAGTTTCCATGAAAAAATTAGCCCTTCCACACAGACTAACGATTTACAACCTGTTGTGCCGTTTAGGTTATGTTTTGATCAATCCAGGATGCACTTTAAATTTGCTAGGAAATGCGTTTTAAAAATAAATAAATAAAACTAAAATATATTACAGAAGAACGTTTTTTGAGCTTAAAGAGTGAAGATTTGCTTAAATGTTTTGCTTTTTTCAGATAAGAAATTAATTGAAAATAGAAAACAATTAATGGAATTGAAATATTCCCTGTTTAACTATTTGGCTGTATAAGTTTTGCTTGAATGTAGTTTGAATTAACAATTTCGTGTTATTTTAAATGCCACGAATTAAAAATCTAAACATTCTTAATTTAAAAAGTAAATATCTGTTAAATACAACTGTGTTATTTGTTTATAAATAAATTTAAAAAAAGCTTCTGAACTTGTTATGAATTATAAATTTAAACATTCTTAATTTATAAAATAAATATTTGTTATATACAGTTGTGTTATTTATTTATAAATAAAATAAAAACAAAAAATTATTTTTTTATTTAAATTGTTAGGAATTGTAAATCTAAACATTCTTTATTTAAAAAATAAATTCTGTATATAACAGAAAAAAAAATTCTGTATATAACAGAAAAAAAAAATTCTGTATATAACAGAATTTATTTTTGTTTATAAATAATAATTTATAAATTTATAAATAATAAAACAAAAATTAATTCAACCCCAATTGTCATAAATGATAAATTTAAACATTCTTAATTTCATAATTTATAAAATAAATATGTGTTATATACAGCTGTGTTATTTATTTATAAATAAAAAAATCCACTAGAATTGTCACGAATTATAAATCTAAACATTCTTAATTAAACAAAATAAATATCTCTTATATACACCTATTTTTCTTTATTATATATTTTTTTATTTATTTGATATTATAATTAATTAATGCTGAAATATTCATTATTTATTTATTTTTTAATTAAGAATGTTTAGAGTTTTAATTTTATTAATTGAATAAATCAAACAAAATCGAATTACACTCGAATTGTCACAAAATATATTTCAGTTTGATTATCATTTACACACATTTATATATTTAGTTGTAATATTGATTTTTGTTGCATATGTTTTGTAAAAAGGAGATACCGTAAATAAATATATTATTATTATAATAATGTTTTTTGTCGGTTGTAATAAAAAAGACAATAAAATTATTAAAACTAAAAAATAAAATTAAAAAAAATCTAAAAAATGAAATATTTATATATAGTCTATAAATAATAAACTTTATATAACAGATATTTTTATTTTAAATTGAAAACGTTTAGACTTTTAATTTGTGAAAATTCGAGTAGAATTAATTTTTGTTTAATTAATTCAATTATTTAAATAAAAATAGTTGTCCTTTCTCGAACTTATTTTTTTTTAGTAAACTAGATATATTTCGGAAACTGTTTCCATCTACAGTAGTGAAGTTTAAATAATTTTTTTTATATAAAAAAAATAATTAAAAAAAATTGATTTTCATTTTTTTATTTACACTTCACTACTGACGATGGAAATATAGTTTCCGAAATATATCTAGTTTAATAAAAAAATAGTAGGAGAAAGGACAAGTATTTTTATTTAAATAATTAAAGTCTCCACAACCAACATAAAGAAGATTATAAATTAATTGAATTCAAAAGTCGTACTAAATTTCAAGCATGGATTATCTTCCATTTTTAATTTGTGACAATTTGAGTTAATTTTTATTTAATTAATTCAATTCACAAACCGTGCTGAATTTCAAGATAGACGAATTATCTTCCATTTTTAATCTGTAATATTTCTTTTACTCAAATTAAAAAAAAATAATAATAATTTTTGTGCACATCTCGTAATTTTGAATAAAATGAAAGTGAAAAATAAATACAATTGTGATGTAACTAGTGATGGGCAAAGTCGATCTTTTATTATTTAAATTCTGATTATAAAAATATCAGAAAAAACTTCCCATTTATTAATAAACATAAATTTGAAGTTACTTTTTCGTTTTATATACTTAAAATGACACATTTAGTAATACTCGATTACCAATATTATTCGATTTTGCCCAACACTAGATGTAACTCGTAATATTATTTTAAGTCTTAATATTTCTGCGATTTATATTTGTATTAAACTTGGCTGTTTTAACATTCTATGTGTTTTTAATTAATACGAAATTTGGCTGTTTCAACTTTAATGATCTGTAAATAATATTTTTCTTACCGAATAAAATAATCAGAAACATCATTGCATCAACATTAATGTATGTACCATATGACCAAGAACTTTATTCTTCTAGAGTGCTTTATTTGTTTTAATTCACTAGTACCAACAAAATGTAAAATTAAGAAAAAAACTTTAACACTATTTTAAATTTTGTTGGCACTAATTAAATCAAATTCTTTAATTAGAATTATTATTTTTTTGTGGCTGTGGAAGGGGAAAATCCATTTACGGATGGAGTATCGGACTCCTCCCAGATTTTGTCCGGGAGACTACTGACTAAAAACCCCTCCCACTTTACCGGCGTCGACTGCCAGGGTCATTGGCCGGTCTCGGAATGAAATTCCGAATTATTATTATTATTTACGGAATTCACCTATTTTACAAATGTAAGAAAACACAATTAGCCATACATAAACATATGTATATAATTATTAGAATTTGTTAGAATAACTTAACCTATAGCGTGTGGTTACTTTTATTGCCAACATATTTTTTTTTTCAATAAGAAAATTCAAAAGCACTCTAGAGAAGAAAAGTTCTCGATCATATGATATTTAAGCTTTTGTATTTGTGCAATTAATTGTCTTATAATCGGGAACGGTAGGAGCGGATGGGCAATATGAGAGACCGGAAAAATTTCCGGTGGGCCGGTGGCTAGTTTACCCCATGGGCCGTATGGAATGACACAATATATATTGACCCCAGTGAAGTTGGCCAACTTCACAGGAGTTAGTTATATATTGAGTCATCTAGAAAGTATATTCCAATTTTTGTTATCATTTTTGAATGGAATTTTTCTCAATTTTATTTAAGTACATATTGTCCATAATTATCTTTTTTGCTATTTTTCGGCTAGTTTCATAATTCCATCATTGTAGAACTTCTGTGGTTTATCTGCGAAAAACTTGGCATCATGGTTTTCGGCTGCACTTTTGTTGGCCAATTTTTTTCCATCATGGAAGTTTTGTAGAGACCGATACAAATGGTAGTCATGTCCGGGCTATACTGTGGATGCATCAAAACTTTCCAGCTAAGCTCTGTCAGTTTTTGCCGGGTGATAAAAATATGCGTTAAGCTGGCAATATTTAACCGATGAGAAGTTAGCCATAACTTTTTCAGCCATAGATGGTGGTAATCCTATTAATTTATAAATTCAATAAAGCGATATTTTACGTGTCAGGAATGTTTTCCATTGGACTATACTGTGTAATAGGAGTACATATTAAACAGTTTAGCTATATTTTACTCGTTTTAATGAAAACTTGAAGTTTTTATTAATATTATATTGCGTGATTTCCACTAATATTTCAAAGTGGAAAATCACCCTGTTAGGCCTACCGTTGGGGATGTTTTCTTTATTGGGCTGTTAAGAGGAAGGGTTGAAGAGTATTTTAAAGCAATAAAATTGTAGTGGCAAAACAAAAAAATGACAGTTTGTTGAAAAATCGGTCGACGAAATCGGACATGAAATTATTTAATAAAATCATGTGTGTGAAGCTGGCAATGAATCCAGCAATGAACCCGGCGCCTCCACACTGAGACTTTTTTTTTCTAAAATATTTATTTCAAGGAAAAGAACACTTGTTTAATTGTTTATTCATAATTATAACTAAATGCAAGGCCAAGTGAATGGAACAGAATCAAATTTATTCCTATAAATTCTAAAATATTCATAATACATATACTTTAAAAATCGGAAAATACCGATATTTTTATAAACAATATTTCCCAAACGGCGCACTTTTTTCGCAATTTTCTTTCAGAAATGGTTTAAACAATGTTTTTAAAAGTAATATAAACAATCAAAAATGCGTGCCCATTAATAGTTTGTTTATAAACAAATCCATTGCTTCACACACATAATAAAATCAGGGAATTCACATGAAAATAGTGCGCATGTACATCTATAGCCTTGTACGCTACGTACAAGTTTAACAAGAATAACGAGTGAAAATTAGTTTTAAGTTTATGAACAAAAATATTTTCTGCCAAAAAATTATAAATTTTACTCGAAATAATAACAATTAAATTATTAAATAGCGAAAAACGAAATAGTAAAAAATAAAAATAATTTTAAATTGTATCACTCTCGTCAGAATAACTTCTGTTAATTATTTAGTATCATATAAAATTAAACAAAGAACATGAAATCTATTACCAAGTTTTTTATAATCATAAATTAATTAATAATTTTGATATAATTAATTTCACTTAATTTTGTAATATTATTTTTTCTATTTTTTCGACTAATTGATGCATAAACGACTTATTTCATAAGAGTATTGTGCCGAAACTAGTCGAAAAACAGAAATGGGCAAAACAAAAACCAAGTGAAATTAATTTAAAAATTCATGTCTGATTTCGTCGACCATTTTCAAAAAAGTGTATTTTTTTGTTTAAAGATGCCACTACAATTTTATTGCTTTAAAATACTCTTCAACCCTTCCTCTTAACAGCCCAATAAAGAAAACATCGCGAAAGGTAAGCCTAACAGGGTGATTTTCCACTTTGAAATATTAGTGAAAATCACGCAATATAATATTAATAAAAACTTCAAGTTTTGATTAAAACGAGTAAAATATAGCTTAAACTGCTTAAAATGTACTCCTATTACACAGTATAGTCCATTGGAAAACATTCCTGACACGTAAAATATCGCTTTATTGAATTTATAAATTAATAGGGTTACCACCATCTATGGCTGAAAAAGTTATGGCTAACTTCTCATCGGTCAATATTTATAGCAATAACGCGGCGCCGTCACCATTGGACCAAATTAAAAATTGTATTGCATAATTAGAGCATTCACGAGTAGAAATACACACTTTTTCAAATTCTTTTACTAGATAGATTGATGGTGATTAATATAAAATGGAAAACTCGTATAATTTTTTACTCAATGCTTAAAATAAATTTAACGATTCGTACACCGAATGATAAATTATGATTTTGCGGGAAATCCGGGCGATACAATCCCCGTTTTTTCAATCGTTTTTTTGTAGCCAACTATCCACTGGTTAACATAGAGTAGATTTGTCCACCTGGGATATGTAACTCTTGACGATTTATGACTCGACACTTAGAATATTCCAGGAATTAGACAACCAATTAGATATTGTCGATTTCATAATCTAGTTTTTCCGCAAAATCGAATTTTCGTATTGGCTATCTAATACGTGAAATATTCCAAGTGTCGAGTCAAAAGTCGACAAGAGGTACATATTCTAGGTGGACAAATTCTAACGGGTGTAAAATTAGCAATAGATTTCAAATTTATATTTTAGGCAAAGTATAAGGTTTTCCAATAGGGATGATATGATTTTGAAGTGACGTTTCGGCCATTTGTAATATGTCATGATCTGTCTTTTATTTTTCATTGTATTGAGTAGTGTTTACAATTTCATCATGGAGAGATATACACAAGAACAACGTTTACAAATTATTCAGTTTTATTATCAAAATAATCGTTCTCCAATTGCAACTTTTCGTGCGCTTTTACCATTTTATGGTCGTAATAATCGTCCAAATGTGCTCGCTATTCGTCGAATTGTTGAAAATTGTGAGCGTACATTTTCTTTACATAATGTTAAAGTGCCAATAAGACAAAGAACCGCTCGAAGTAATGCAAATATTGCTGCCGTTCAGGCAAGTATTGCTAAAGACCGCAATTTGTCGATTCTAAGACGTTCTCAACAATTGGGACTCTCTTAAACCACAATCTAGTGGATTTTGAAAAAGGATTTGGGTTTGCATCCATATAAAATTGTTCTCACTCAAGAACTGAAGCCATTGGACCACCATAAACGTCGTGAATTTGCTGATTTTGCCTTGCAACAACTTGAAAACGATAACGATTTTTTTAAGAAAATCATCTCCGATGAGGCTCACTTTCATCTGAGTGGTGCGGTAAATAAACGAAACTGTCGATTCTGGTGCGAAGAAAATCTACAAATTATCAAGAAAAACCATTACATTCACCTAAATTGACAGTTTGGTCTGGTGGAATCATCGGTCCGTACATCTTTCGAAATGAAGATGGTAACACCGTTACTGTCAATGGAGAGCGGTATAGATCGATGATAACCAACTTTTTATGGCCAAAATTGAAAGAAGTTGATCTTGACAACATTTGGTTCCAACAAGACAGGGCTACATGCCACACAGCAAATGCAACAATTGAATTATTGCGAGAAAAGTTTGGAGATTCGATTATTTCAAGAAATTGTGATATTGAATGGCCTCCAAGAAGTTGTGATTTAATACCATTAGACTATTTCTTGTGTGGTTATTTGAAGTCATTGGTCTTTCGAAATAAACCAGACTCTCTTCAAGCTTTACAAGTCAATATTGAACGTGCTATTCATAACATACGACTTGATTTAGTGGAAAAAGTGCTCGAAAATTGGGTTCATCGAATTCGTTCCTGCAGAAGAAGTCCTGGAGGTCATTTGAATGACGTTTTATTTAGAACTTAATTGTATCGATTGTACTTGACATTAAATAAAAAAACATTTGAATTTTCTTAACAATAAGTGTGTGTTTTTTTTAAGAAATCATATCACTCTTATTGGAAAACCTTTTATTACGGATAAAAATCCGAATTTCATGCTATTCAGTAAAGGAAGGATCCTTTTAATAACAATACATAATCTCACCCCAAATTTTCAACCCTTACATTTTTAAAGTGCCCCTAAATTATTTAAATTAATTTGAACAACTTTCTAAGTGTTCCATAAAAAATAGAAGGCCATAGCATACATCAATTAACAAATCTAAACAATAATATTAGGAACACCACCCCCAGAACATAGAAAAAAACTTTGCCTAGCACACACTCTATCCGAAATAATAATAATTTTCATTTCAAGATTTGCGACAAACTATAATTTCCATAAAAAATCTAAGGTAAGATCTGGATTCAGCATACATCAATTAAGAAATCTAAAAACAATAAAATTAGGAACACCAGCCCCGGAACAAAGAAAAAAAACTTCCCTAACACACACTTTAACCGAAATAATGATAATTTTCATTTAGATTTTTGCGACAAACTATAAGTTCCATAAAAAATCTAAGGCCGGATCTGGATTCAGCATACATCAATTAACAAAACTAAACAATAAAATTAGGAACACCACCCCCAGAACATAGAAAAAACTTCCTCTAATACACACTTATAGGGATCCTCCCTTTACTGAATAGTATGAAATTCGGATTTTTATCTGTAATACTTTGCCTAAAATATAAATTTAAAATCTATTGCTGAAATCTATTGCTAACTTCACACCCGTCAAATTCTACTCTATATTAACCAGTGGACATTATGCTACAAAAAAAAAACAGTTTAAAAAACCGGGGATTTTATAACCTAGTTTTTCCGCAAAATCGAATTTTCTTATTGGTTGTCTAATTCGTGAAATATTCTAAGTGTAAGACTTACACTTACCATACACACAGTATAACCTTATTGGCCGTCAATCCAGGCTTGGTCGTTGTTTGTGACGTTTCACCACGATTCGACCACGATCGTTTACGTTTTATATTGCCGTATTTTA
This sequence comes from Philonthus spinipes, assembly GCA_963082785.1. Lineage (NCBI taxonomy): Eukaryota > Metazoa > Arthropoda > Insecta > Coleoptera > Staphylinidae > Philonthus > Philonthus spinipes. Next base: position 9,272,294 of record OY720314.1, read on the forward strand.
TCCATTTTTCATCGCTCGTTAATATGTTTTTAAGAAATTGGTCCACTTTATTTCGATTTATCAACTGTTACTTCTTGTTCACTTTTCGAAGGACCATTGAATAATATTCAAAATAATTAACGTAAAGATGTGTATTGATAATTACAACACCACATATACAAAATATACAAAAATGAATTTATCGTCGCCGATGTTAACTCCTCAAAGTCTTGAGTTCATCTGATCTTTTCTTCTCTTCGCTTTCTTCCCGAGGGTTACTCGCCGGAAATGCGGAAAAACACCCTCCATTAGTTTATTGTTCCATATCTGGGTAGCGGTGGTGTGTCCGCCAGATGATGGAATTGCAGGATGTTTTCTCTTCGTTCACCGAAACCCGCTAGCACGATTTATTGCCGTATTTTCGGAAACGCGCACAAATCTTCGAAACGGAACACTTAATTATCCGCACTTTTACCCCTGGACAAGAGCCCCTGTCATAAAATGTAAATTTGTTGGGACTAGCTAGGTAGTCGCAACATCAACGTTTCGCAGATATCGACACGGTTGATCAAATTTCGTATAGTCAATTCATGCCGCACCCAAACATCGAGTTTTTTTTAAGAAGCCAGCCCTTTCCAAATGTTTCCAAACTCTTTGGTGGTTGATGACCAAAGCGCCAGTGATGTCCTGGTAGCTTGCATGACGGTCTTTCTCGATCATGTCCAAAATTTGTTCGGATTTTTCAGTGAGGCGAATCTTTCACATCCTAATTTCCACCAAGAAAACGTTCAAACCAATTAGACATGGTACAATTACTTACAGCCATTAATGGTGAGGATCCATTAATGGCATGCACTTCTCACTTCGGCATGTTTTTGATGCACTGTAGCCTTTTCTATAGTGAAAAAGCATCACAAGACGAATTTCTTCGGAAATTTCAATCATTTTCGAACGTTTGTAACTTGTAATCCAAATAATGCATAACAAAACTGCCAACATAATAAATGTACCGTCACGTTTCAGCTTTTAAACGCGCGTAAAATTGGTACTAATAGATTAGTGGTTACCGTTGCTGGGCCATTAATACTATATATTGGCAAACATCGGAAAATACTTTTTAAATCACCCAATATAATATTTCCCGGGTCGTTATCATGCTGACCATCCGCCCCTGGCGAACTGCTTTCCTGTTGGGCAATATATGTTATTACTATTATTACTATTAAAAATTAATATAACATTTTTGTGTGTACATTTTGTTCAGTGGATTGTTCGTTTGTGTTTACATGTTATTTTGTGTGAATAATGAGTGGTGTTATAATTTATTCTTTTTTAATAACAGGTAGTATGTTTAAATTCTTATCAATAGCTGTTAGAGAAGAGTTTTAAACTTAAAACTTAAAAAAATAGATGGGAACTAGCATTCTTTTTTAATAACAGGTAGTATGTTTAAATTCTTATCAATAGCTATTAGAGAGGAGTTCTAAACTTAAAAAAAATAGATGGGAACTTGCATCTATCTTTTTCTTTAAATTAAATTTATTCCTTATAGATAGTAATTATTATTTAATTGCAATTAGTTAGTTTTAAAAAAAATACGATTAGGCTTAAAATAATCCTTAAACAACTATTGAGAATCGTGTTTGTAATTAATATTTAAAGGGCGCGTTTGCTTTCTCAGAACATGAAAAATCCATATAAATTGAATTCCGTAAAATATTTTAAATTAATTCATTTGCTTTTTCAGAATTTTCATGTAGTTAAATAATTTATTTAATTGATTTATTTTAACATCTTTAAATTATGTAAGGCATAGCTATACTGACGAGGGATAGATCCCAAAACACGTGTCTGCAGATGGCCTTATATTAAGTAAAGTTCCTTTTGTTGTTTTTACATTAAATTTTTCTTGGATCAAAACTTTGTTGCATTATGCAATATTTTATTGATGTGCAACAGCATGTGTACATTATGTAATACAATGTCCGGCGTGGGTATATGCCCGGGAAGTAGTTGTTTTAATGTGCATTTGTTTAACGTACTTACGTAACGTAAGTCAAAAGTCACAGAGCTAAATGTGAAAATAATTTATTAATTATTTTCAAATCATTTTTTTCAATATATTTAAATAACTGTGACCAAGTGAATGAATAAATACTCTTTTCTATTTCATGTAGTTATTTAAATAAAATTTTTGTCCTTTTTCTTATTTCTTTTAATTTTACTAAATATATATCGAGCGTATAACAAAAATCGACGACGAAGTTGGCGTTGGAAATCTAAAGTCATGTCTGAACTAAAATCACACGAGCACGCGTAAAGTACTAATGCTACTAATGCTAGTTGCGGTTGTCAACATGACAACTAATGTTGACAACCGCAACTAGCATTTCACGCGTGTGATCTTAGTACAGACATGACTCGAGACTTCCAACGCCAACTTCGTCGTCGATTTTTGTTATACGCTCGATATTTCGGAAACTATAATCATATATTAAATTAAACTTGTAATGCCATTATCAAGATTGATGTACAACAGAAATCCAGTTGTACATCATTCTTGATAATGGCATTAAGCCGAAACATAAGGAAAACTAAACCAAGTGTTAATTTACAAATTTAATTTAATATTAACAATGTTTTATCAAGTGATTAATAAGAAAAAAGTATCCGCTATATTCAGATGTTGGGAACATAGTTTTTGAAATATATATTTAGTAAAATAAAATGAGCAGAAAGAAGAACAAGAATTTTATTTAAATAATTAAACAATCTCGACAACCAACTGATAGAATATATCAAGTAGTTCATGATGTTGGGATTAGGACTGCAATTTTGGTTAAGGTTTTATTGGACCAATTTCGGATTCAGTGCACAAACCAAGTGATTTTAATTTTACATTATTTACCTTTTAATATTCAAAAGGTTTCACGAAGTGATAAGTGAGACAATTATTCAAGAAAAAAAAAACTTATTCATGATGTTGGGATCAGGATTGCAAATTTGATTAAGGTTTTATTGGACCATTTTGGGATTCAATTTGGTGCATTGAATCCGAAATTGGTCCAATAAAACCTTAATCAAATTTGTAATCCTGATCCCAACATCATGAATTTTTTTCTTGAATAACTCTCTCACTTATCACTTGGTGAAATATTTTGAATATTAAAAGGTAAATAATGTAAAATTAAAATCACTTGGTTTATTTAACAAAAAAAAACAAGTGATTTTAATTTTACATTATTTACCTTTTAATATCAGGAATTAGATTTTGGATTTTATTTGTTAGTTATTTGTAAATTAAATGTATATTGTAAAATGGAGATTTCATAAATAAATAAAACTGGAAAATCAGGCTTTCGAAATTAATACCAACAGAAAAGAGTATTTATTCACTTTGTCACAGTTAGTTAAATAAATGAAATAAGAATGTTTTACTAAAATAATTTTAGTAAAACAAAACCAAGTGATTTCATTATAACAAACGGTTATTAAATATGTTTTACCAAGTGATAAATGAGAAAAAAGTATACAATATATGAAATAAGAATGATTTAAAAATAATTTATTAATTATATAAACATCTTTATTCAGACAATATGACAACAAAATTTTACAAAACTTATTATAACAATATGTACAATTGTGTTAGTAGTCTGTCATGGGCTATCGACCATAGGTCTTTTTGATTTATTAATTACTTTCAAATCATTTTTTTATCGAAATTAAATCAACAGATTCATTCTTATTTACTAACACAGATAAGATCAGTGAATAAAGTATTGGACGTGAATAGGCAGACGCGCCCTTTTCTTTCTTACATAGCTAATGTATTTGTTTTTACCTTAGAGAATTAGAATTATGTTTTAGGTCATTATTTTCTTTCGCAATAATTTTTTGGATTCTCATTGGGGAAGCTCGCCGCTAAAAATTGAAAGGTAAGTTATTTTATTAATTTATTTATATTTTAATAGAATAGATAATAAATTAGTGGATTTTTAAAAGAAATTTCGCATTTAATTATTTTTAAATTCACGCCTTAGCAGTTTTTTTATTATAGGCAACTTAATATGCGCGTATGTTGGGTTACATATATTACGAGACTACTGTTGATACAGGGGGCTCGTCTTTATTATTATTTTTTATATATTGGGATAATCATAGATTCTTTTAATTTGACAGAGAAAATTCTGTATTCTAGAGATATGTTTACTAAATAGGTTAACGGTTTTAATATTTGTATAGCTGATGTTTCTATTATAAAGTCAGGTATGCTGTCATAGTCATACGATTCTTTTTTTATTTATTTATAATGATCAACATTTAATTTTCTTCATAATGTCTCAAAAATATCGATTGAGTTTGTGTATTATTTTTTGTGTTATTGATAAGGTTGTTTTGATATTGTTTACTAAATTTAGAGGATCATTATTAAAAAAATTAAAAAAAAAAAAAATGTTGAAAAGTGTTGCTAATGTTTCCGGGTTTTTAACATGTTGGTTTTCGTATTTGAGATTGATATTTTTCCGGGGAGTAATTTTATTTGTAATTTCGTTGGTGATTTTACACGATATTATCGGATTTTTTATTCAGTTTTAATAAAACATTTTTGTTGTTGTTGTAGATACTAACGCGTTGTGTTGTTTTCTTAGATTATTATATGCTGGAATTAATTGTGGATATTGTGATTTGAGAGTAAATAAATCCCGAAGATTTTGATTTGATGAGATGACTACAGAATTCACCCAAAGTTTATTTTTGTAGGGCCATCTTTTCTACTAACGGAAAATTTTTGTAAAAGTGTTGACTGAAAGAAAAAATAAAGTTATTAAATTTATCATCGAAGTCATTTACTTCATACATATTTAACCATGATTCGGATGATAAGTGTTTCAGGAACTTATATATGTTTAGAGGATTATAATTGCGAGTTATAATCGTGTTTTTAAATGTAAGGTGACAATTATCAAATTTGTATAATATCGATTCAAGATTACAGATGACGTTCGGTTTTATGAACGTATCTGTGGAGGACATATTTGTATATATATATATGATCTATACAGGATGAAGACATTGCTGAGCATCGTGTATGTATACAATTTGTTTATGTGTAGGTCATATCACAAAAGCAGATTTTTTTAATGTTACGAAGAGATTACTTCACGGATTATGGTTTATATTATATTAATAACCAACACATTCCCTAAAGTTTGGGAAGTTTCAAAAATTATTCGAAAGCGATTGATAATATCGAGGACTATAGACCTATATCTTTGATATCCAACTTTGTTAAAATCTTTGAAGTAATGTTATACAATTCTATATCTCATCATTGCAGTAAATACATAACCCCAAAACAGCATGATTTTGTGAAATGCCGGTCTACATCAATAAACCTCTGTCATTTTACTGATTTTGTATCAAGTGCTTTAGACTCTAAAGCATTTGATAAAGTGAAGCATAACTTATTACTAAAAAAACTTGAACATTTTGGCCTTGATATTAATCTTGTATCATTATTGCAAATTTATTTGCAAGGAAGACTAGGTTATGTTGAATATAGATCTGTCAAATCACATACATATGTTTGCAGCAGTGATGTTTCGCAAGGTTCAAATCTTGGTAGTAGACATACGAATATTTTTTATAATAATCGAGCAAATACAACACACCATCTCAACTCACCCCTCATGTCTATGTTTAAATCGCTGCCTCATGATATTGATATATTTCATATTAATTTATCAAAGCTCACTGCTCATTTGACATCATATTACATGTTAAATAACACATAAAATTTTCAGATTACACAAGATGTGATTTGGTACTCTACACACCAACTACACTACTTCATGTTTTCACTTAATTTCATCCTACTTATTTCTTTTTTTTTTAGTTTTTAAGTTATGTTAATATCATTATATTATATTGTAAGTATATGCATTATATACACATTATGTACATATTGTGTCTATATAATATGCGCTATCATTGTATTTTTCTAGTTTATCCTGTAATTAGATCTTATGAATCTGTTGGATAATAAATAAATAAATATTGAAGTCGCCATTTAGTACTATTTTAGATTAAATATCTTAAATACTCTACAATAGTAGAGAGTTTAGCATTGAGGTAATAAAAGATTTCCCGCGATCGGTAGCACGTGACAATTAATATGTGTACTTTGTGTATAGTTTCCCACACGATGCCACAGATCTCTATTATACCGTCAACATTAATTTTATCGATATTTAGCGCGGTAACTTAAATTTTGTTTGTACCAAATGGCCACGCCACCACCGCTCTTTGAACCCATGTTCCAGTTCTTCGATAATAATTTGTTTTATTGAGATATCTTGTCCAAATGAGCCTGTTTTTCCATTATGTTGTTTTGAACTACCTGGTTGGAGAGACGTTTTTTTCTATTTTGAACACAAATAACCATATTCTTATAATACGAGGGCAAGTTGCTAAGTTATTTGATTCGGTGGATCCTCGAAAATAAGATGGACGCTTGCGTCGGTAGTGAGTTTGATCCATTTTCCCTCTTGATTTTGGGTCTTTGTTTGCTGCGGCTTCGGTAACGTGGTCGTGACTTTGTCTTGCTTAGTGCTTGCTTGTGACGTTGCCAGTTGTGACTTAGTATTTTTTCCCGGGGGGCCGTCTTCCTTGCGGATCCGAACGCACTACAGCCTAAGTGGCTTATTTTACTAGACTTAGTATTGTGTGCTATTGTAGATTTCTGCAGAGTGTTTGCTATCGATGTTTCCTCCATCTCTATGCTAGTGGATTGATGTTGCTTAATATTGAGAGATGTTGTTAGTCCCTGATTGCTTGAATGTGTTGGATTTATTGGTGTTTTTGTTTAATAACTTTTGAATATAATTTGTTTTGTTGGGTTTACTGTTGTTTGGTTTTATTGAGATTAGAAGTGAGAACAATTATAATCTTAAATAGAAAAGAGTATTCATTCTCTAGGTCACAGTTATTTAAATAAATTAAATAAAAATGATTTGAAAATAATTATCTAATAAATTATTTTCACATTTATCTCTGTGACTTTTGCCTTACGTTACGTAAGTACGTTAAACAAAGGCACATTAAAACAACTACTTCCCGGGAAAATATCCACGCCAGACATTGACATTTATTATTTTCAAATAATTTTTATTTAATTATAATCTTTTCTTGGTCAGTTATAATTTTCAAGCTTGCTGATAGTTGGCCATGAAGCTCACTTACGGCATCCCTTAGTTTATGAACTAGTTCTAGTGTAGCTCTTTGAATACTTTGTTTTTCGCAGTGTGTGCAAGCTGAAGTGCCTAACTTGTCGTAACTTGTCTGAAATCTTACTATGAAGAACGTTTCAATTCTTCATAGTAAGATTTCAGACAAACTTGATAGATACCTCTGTTTGGTCGCAGGCTGAGCAAGATTTATTGTTATCAGTAATAGTCTGATTTAATATCAGATAGAGATCGATTTATTTTATTTCTAATTGACTGGATATTTATAAAAATTATTAGGTGGAATCATTCTGCTTCTGCTAAATTCTTTGAAGTATAAAAAATACGCCTTCAGATAATATATCCAGGTGTTTGATAATATTGGAAAATTTTCACAATTAGTTGAAAAGAATAGTATTCCTCAGGTCATTTGAATAACATTTTTGTACAGGTTGTATTTGAGATATTCATTGATTCTGCATGTTGCAGCCTCTAGATCTGTTATCTTTTGATTTAATTTCTTCTCAGTGTTAATGTGGGCTTGAGACTTCACTGGAGGTTTGCTTATATATTTTTTGCCTCCTTTTGTACAGTTATTGTTTTAATTAGGTTATTCATTTAGTTCATTTAATAGTTTACGTACTTGAGCATGTAAGAAACTTGTAACCCATTTTTAAATCTCTTATTTCACTTCGCATTCCCATAATTACCTGAAGACATATTCTCTCGATTCCTTGTTTCTTACATGACAGGACGCCGAATTTATCCTCATTCTTGATGCACGAGAGCCATATCCGCGATTAATGTATGCAGATAGAATCCACTTCTACATTGTATTTGTTGGTGACATAACATATGCTGCGTTAACTCATTTCTATTGCAGTTTTATTTAAAACACTTTCAGATAACGAACGATCTTCAAGATTTCTTATGTTTATACAATTCATTTTATACATTTATTTATGTGTCAGGATAACAATTACTTTGGTAGTGGGACAGAACTAGAAGTAACAATTCTAAAAGCAAATAAATGTGCTGCAGCTGTAAACCATATTCTCAGATCAAAGCAGCTATCAATAAAAGCTAAATTTATAACTGCAATACGCAGATATGAAAGAAGATCTAATAGTGAGATCTATGAAACGTTCAGAGAATTAACAATAAAAATGGAAATAAAAGTGAGAAGGATACAGTGGCTGGGACACATAGAAAAGATGCCTAAGAAAAGAATTCCAAGGAGTATACCCTAAAATAGAGAAAACTAAAAAGAGAAAGGAATGGAGAATAGTCATCAAGCTGTGGACCTAAATGGCCTATATATATATATATATATATATATATATATATATATATATATTTCAAGTTTATTGTTCTTCACTGTTACTTTTCTTTCAAATTTAATAAAACCTCTTAATATTTTGTACCTGTAATTTATCCATAATAATAAGTGACGTATTTTTGTTTAAAAAGGAAATTGCTTGTAACGGTAAGGCATGCAGTGTTAGTCATGATTTATTTTTTTGCGTTTTTCAATAGAATAAAGAGAATGGAATAAACAACCTTCCAAAGAAAATGTTTTAGTTTAATTATTTTTAGAATCATCCTAACCGATGTTTTCAGCCACTTTGGATTCACTAAAAACATGTTTTGTCCTCCTCTAGTACTGTTTTTGATCAAATATTTCACACAATTTGAAATTTAGCGCTTGACGTTTAGTTGTCTTTTATAGGCAACTAAACATACACACATTAATCGGTTTAATGCGTTTGACTTGTTTTTTTTTTGCAGGTATACAGTTCGTCTAATGTATACTGATAAAAAAACCTCTGTGTATATATCTTGTATTCACTATAGACTAGAGGTATTTCCGTCTACATTTCATATTTTTTTAATATCTTAGCTATATAATGAATTTTCAGCCACATTGTATTGCATGAATTTGCTACTTTTTTTAAAATCAAAATATTGCTTTACAGTAATTGGAAATACAGCTCAAGCGCCATCTATTGCGCTGACTTCAAATATTATGATTTTTATCAGGTTATTTAATCACAACATAAGATCCATTCAACAGCCTTCATCTACGCATTGCACTGGTTTGACGTGGTCCGAAAGACCGAAATGGCCTACACCAATTATAGTTATAAAATGTAACAAAGATTGTTAAGATTTTCTTGTGTAGAGAAATAATCGGAAATTAATATTTGTCGTCCATAGTCATCTTATATGTGTGGTTTTCTTGGTTTTAAATCAATCGAAATTAAATTTATTAACATGTCTATATTTTAGCTTACAGAATGTTTGTTTTAATTTTAGAAAATATTGGTATTAAACTTAATGAAAGAGAAACGTACAGCAAATAACATTCATTTAATTTCTTCTAATTAACGGCGACTTGTTGCGAGGAAGTGGATCACACCAATTTCCTTTATGAAACGTTGATATTCAACATCAAATTGATTAATAGCCGTTTAATTACACCATTATCACACTAATTACCTATCGTGTCGCGTTTGAAAAACACACGACCACAAAATGCCACGCGCTGCCTGAACATGAACATTTAGCTCAGGCCGGATTCCCCTCTCGAGATTCACATTTATCTAGATCAATTACCGCAAATTGCCACCGTCATTCATCCTAATGCTAATAATAAAAAAAAGAGAAAAAATAAACGCAAAGAACGAAGCGGAATCGAAACTCCAGTGGCGTTTTCATCGTGACCGGCCCCGGTTATATCGGCGTCGCGGAAATTCGGAAATTCAATACGCCCGAAACTAACTTTTCAGTTTTCAGCGCGCGGTGCGTCTGAAATAATACGGCACTGAAATACTCGCGGTCGGCGCGGCGTCCTCGCTATACGCGCGCACACGTTCCACGGCTCAACGTTTACAAAAATAAATTAAATTGTTGCATTACTCCAAACGTGTATTCTTTATTTTCTCAAATACATTTTTTTTTAAATAAATCAAAAACATATTGTGCTGTTGTGAGTGTTGTGGTTTTTCCCGAATAAAATACTTCTTGTTGTTAGAAATTTTCCCTGTGGATTGACGTGCTTGGTTAAACTCCGGATTTACCTGCTGGTTTGATTTTTTGTAAGTAAACAGCATTTTATGGTTTTTCCCAAGAACGTATCTAATTTGCGCTAATTAAATTAGTCGCGAATAAACTTTGTTATATAACCTCGAAATGTTCTCTAAAGTAGATAATCGGTGTGAGTTGTGTGCGCTCGCACTGTCTTTGTGGGTCAGCGATAAGAACAAAAAAAACCGGATAGCTAATGTTGAATGTTTTCATTCCAACTCATTTGCGTATGCGTTTCTTGATTATTGAATGATTGCGTTAAAATTGTATCATTGTAACAAAATGAATATATTAAAAACAAAAAGTACTCAATGGCAGAAAGGAAGATGTAACCCGTGGATTTCTATAAAGCCATGAATAATTTTTCAGCCTACTTGGATTTTTATTATTTACGCTATACGAAGTGGAGTGAGTATTGTGGCCAAAGTACAGCAGCTTATAATTTTTTTTCCAAGGGCTACTTTCTAAAAATATTTTCATATTATGCAGGGTGTCCTAAATACCAAAAAAATATTAATGTTGTGTGTTTTTTTAATGGAAGACCCTAAATATAATTATAATATTAGATTCTACGTTCATTAAAACCTAACAGTTTTTGAAATAAATTGAATTCTGTTGAAGTCTAATCTAATTTTCAAATTTCACCTATATGAGAGGTATTTAGGTTATAATAATAATAATAATAATAAATCAACTCTATTTCAGGAAATGTTTATAAAATAATAATTCTGAGGAACATAAATGAAATTGTGTCAGGAAACAATATATACACGTTATTCGCTGAAATTTTGAGTATGAGTAATGCACTGTGTTTTTATTGTATCTGAAGTATTATTATTTGTCGCTATACAAAAAAAAACGAGCGTTGTAACGTGCCTTCTGGTTTCATCAATTTGCCTTTTGATGACAGAAGTTCGTTGATTCTTTATTATTCCCTTGACTGGTTGTTGTAGAACTTAAGGTCAAATTATAGGACGAAATACATTTATTAAATCAATTGGTTTTGAATATGCCTTTACTTGAGGCTTGAGTGAGTCTGATTTGGAAAGGTGGAATTAGTCTCCTCAACACCAGAACTACCCCACCCTTTTTGGGTGATAATAATATATTAAAAACTAATTAGGCTCGCAAAACATTGGAAATCAAAATATAAATGAGAAAATGAAAAATATTTATGTAATGAAATTGATTTCGCGGACGGACGTTAATAGTATTAATTTATAATTTGATTTAAAATGAAAAATATTTGAAATAGATTGAATGACTAATTTGTCATTCCAATGTTATCTGTGCGAGATAATACCTAATGATATTTACATGTTAACATTTACTAATTGATTTTTGTTGCAGCAATAAGAAAAATAAAAGATTGATGATAACAATAACAGAAATAATAATATAAATAATAATAATATAAATGTACAGGGGTATATTACAGCGTGGTAACTAAGTAATGCATACATATGCCCGTCTTCAAAATTTCAGGGGACAACGTGTATATGATATTTTCAGGGATATTTAGTAATGGATCATTTTTTATTATTAAAAAAGTGCTGGACCTTGGCTACAAATATTTCGAATAGCATGAATAACCCTATATATGTTTTTTTTTTTAATGAAGGATAAAAAGAAAACGTTTGCGTATGCCTTTCTTAAAAATTACCTCATTTCGAATGAATAGTACATCGAATAATACTACTTTTATATTACCATCTGTCGAGTTTTCTTCACATTTTTTATATAAATTTCAATTCATTGCCTCAACAATCTCCTACAACACGTTCTATTTACATACATACAAAAGATAATAAGTTAATTCGTTATTAAGTAACCCGTTATTTCTTCTCGATCACCTTATCCACCCACATCCCCAATTTGTCCTCGTCTTGCAAGCCTACAAGACGCTCATCGACCTTGCCATTGCGGAATACTACTAAAGCTGGGATTGAAGCTACATCGTATTTAGCGGCAACTTCAGCTAAATTATCAATATTCACTTTCGCAATGGAAATTTTCCCTGCACGTTTAGCTATAACATTTTCTAACCTGGGTTCTAAAGCTTTGCAAGGCCCACACCAATTTGCGAAGAAATCGACAATAATCGGCTCCTTGCTGTGTTCGATCTTTTCAGAAAAGTCCTTTTCGTCCTGCATCTTGTGGCACAATATTGAACAATAGTTATAAAAACGTTTTTTTATAATATATCCATTTTTTTACATTGATACAATTTTAAAGCGATTATTCAATATTCAAGCAACGCATACGCAGAGTTGGAATGGAATTTTAACGAAATTATTCAAAAATTACAAATAGCAAATGCGAATGGTTCAGAATCATAACATTCAATATTAGTTATCAGTTTTTTTTTAAGAAAATATTTTTTTAAGTCGGAAAATATTATTATTAGCAATCGCTTACATAAATATGTCTGCTTCCTAAAGTGAATTAAATATATACGATAAAAAATCCAAGGATTATTCTAAAAATATTTCGTCCAATTTGATAATTTTTGTAAACCTGTATTATTTCGAAGATTTTGAGAAAATAATCGGGGAACTATGGGAAATGTTATGTTAAACGTATACGTTATCTGTTACAAAAGTTGATGATAAAAATAACGTACACGTAAAACTTTTAACATATCCTTCACAGATCAGTTCGGAATATTTTTGACTAAACATAATTTTATTACCAAAAATTACGTAAGTCATACTTGTAATCTATAAGAAGTGTTGAAAATAACTGGGGTGAAAAAAACAATCTTTTCATTGCAAATTACAACTCTTTCAATAAGTTTCAATTGTAACTTTTAGCATTGAGCAAAGGATAACATTCCATCTTCCATGCTTATAGTGTTTTCAGCTTACAATAAATGGATGTGTGTCAGGGACCTTATTCCTAAAGTTGAAATGTGCAATCGTTTTAGTTGTACCTTATGATCGAGAACTTTTCTCCTCTAGGTGCTTTTTTTTTATAAAAAAAATATGTTGGCAATAAAATTAACCACACGCTATATGTTATGTTATTCTAACATATTGACGAATTTGATGTGATAAATATTTTTATGTCACTTCCGTATTTCTATCACAATAAAAACCATTCTGTTGTTATTTTCCGCACCTATTTACACTAGTGTTACACTTCAGCACACTTTTATCGTGTTAAAACGGCATTTAATAAGGAAATTATTGAATTTAATTTTCACAAAACTACGTCATCCGCACGTCATTCATTGAGCGTACGTTCGACGATGAACTTGCGTTTAGCAAATTACATTAGTTCTCAACACAGACCATAGATGGCCATCCAACGGAATGGTGCTCTACATTTTTCTCTCTCATTTAGTTTAAACTGTTAAATATCCTCCCCCCCTTTTTTTTTCGTTTAATCTATGCAATAATAGATTAATAACCCTTTTTAATGTTCGCTTTCTATCTTCAAAACCTTTTATTTACCTAACCTATAGATCGCCTTTTTTATGGAATAATCCATAATATTATTTATTAATTATAATAAATAATAATATTTAATCTAGGATGACTCGTAATCGCTATCTCGTGGTCGTAAGTCGTATTCTACTGGCTGTACGTTCTTGATTTGAAACGTCTGTTATGAGCGCTGTAACGCGGCCAACTTCACAGTGAAGTGTAGCACGTATACTAGGATTGAGCCTAATCCATCCAAATATAACCAACGTGCGGTTATTCAATTTTTGTGTGCTGAAGGTTTGCAACCATTGTAAATTCATACGCAAATGCAAGTAGTGTATGGAAACGCCTGCTTTGCGTATCCAACTGCCAAGGAATTGAGTCGCAAATTTAAGAGTGGGAGAGCGGAGATGAATGGTATGATTGATTACTGCATCAACAGAAAACTGTATGGCATGTGTAGAAGGCATGATTTGAGAAAACCGTCGAATTTCAATCAGAGCAATTTCAGAAAATGTTGGTGTGAGTATAGGATCTGCCCATACTATCACACATAAACTGGTTACAGAAAAGTTAGTGCTCAATATGTTCCTCTCCTTTTGTCAGAGGACCAAAAAAGCTTGCGAATAGGTTTATCTTTGCAATATCTCACAGAATACAGGAAAAATGGTAATGGTTTTCTTTCGTCGGTAATTGCTGGCGACGAATCTTGGTGTCATTATTTTTAACCATCAAATAAGCTCTCATCGATGCAATGAAAACACGCAAATTCTTCGCCACCAAAGAAGTTTAAAGTTCAACCTTCTGCAAGCAAGGTCATGATAACATTATTTTTTCGACCATGAATAACACTTAGAGTTTACAGAACCTAGAGTACATATCAACGCGCGCGAATGACCTTTGTCGTCGAAGCGCCCCACAAACCTAATATCAACGCAAACCTGTATAATGATACTTTGAATAAGCTCCTTCAAGCAATAAAACGAATACGTCCAGGGAAGCTCTTACGAGGTGCCATTCAAAGTTGTGCTTATTAATGATATTCTTAATGACTTTTCTATAATTTCAGTGACATTTTTAGCAGCGTAATAACATCACGACAATGCTCGGCCTCGTGTTGCGAGAGTAGTGATAGAAAATCTACAACGAAAGAAATGTAGGATATTAGAACATCCACACCCTATAGTCTCGATTAAGCGCTTTGTGATTTTCACATCTTTGGGTCACACCGAAACACCTTTTTTCGGACAGACGAAGAAGTACAAAATGCTGTAAAAGAATTCTTCGAGCAGCAGCCATAATCATTTTAAGTAAGGTAGACATCGGTTGGTGAAAATTGGGATATGTTCCTTAATTGTAATAGTAATTATTTGTAAATATATTTGCTAAACATTTTTCTGGACCAAAAATGAGTTTCAATTGAATAAACCTTTTAAATGACAAATGATTAAAATGAGAAATGTATTTGATATAAAGTAAAATGCAATAGAAATTGAATATCGATTCCATATTATTAATTTAAACTCACCGTGTGTAAACCGTGTAAATAATAAACAGGATATTAATCACATTCACATCCTGCAAAGAAAAAAAAATAGAAGGAAAAAACATGCACCATTGACGTAGAGAGCAAATTGCTCTTTATTTGGGAACAGTAATTACGAGCACATGCACGGCACATGTAAAACGTTCGGCGCGTATCAAAATACAAGTCTATATCTGTAGCTGAGGCTTTGTCGAAACATACAAAGGCGCCCGTAAATACAATTCCGGGACTCGAAAATTACTTTCGGGAACGAATTTATTTACGCGCGTCGATTCATTAGCTCTGACGAAAGTGAGCACAAATTAATTTAATTGCCAGTTTGTGTGTGTGTGTTCGGCAATTAAATATCGTGAAAGGGAAAAGTGAGGTAATTGTTGTAGCAGGTTTTTTCATTATTAGCGCCATGACCTGTAAATTTGCGCATTGCAGTAATAGATTTAATAAATTTAAGGGAACCAAAAAAAAGTTGTAATATTTTGTTCCCGCCTGAATTTACGTTTAATCGATTCAATCCACTTTGGTTTACTACCTGGATAAAGATTTTTTCATTTAAATTATCTTCACAACTTGTAGTTTGATCTTAAAAGGGAAGTTAGGCAATTAAATATCGTGATAGGTAAAATGAGATAATCATTTTCATGTGTTTTTTTTTTCATTATTGACGCCATGGCCTGCCAATTCGCGTATTGCAATAATAAATGTAAATATCTATGGAATATAATGGAAATGTAAATATCTATAGAAATTTTAATAAAACAAATTTTAAATTCTCTTAAAAATGGGCTAATAACCCGAAACCAGTCGAGAATTTAAAGTTATTCAATCTAATCTGTGTTTTATTGGTTGATTTTTAATAATTTATTCATATTTATTTCATACAAAATGAACTACCAATATCTAAATATTAAAACCACTAATTTATCAATTAATTATTTTCAAATTCTTTTATTTAATTTACTGAAAATCTATAATAGAAACGACCCTAGTATAGTACCTTGAGGAACCCCGCGTTTCCCTCTCCACCACATCAACCTCTCTTGATTTCCACCTTATTTTCTCCTTTCATAAACTTTTGGCTCGTGTATTTAATTTATAATATTCATTTCGATGTGCGCTTTATTTAAAACATTCAAGGGAACGGGTTTTCGACGCCCGAATCGTTTCTAATTCGGGATGCACATGTTTATGTCTGGTCGTGCACATGGTGGGCAAAGGCGCGTTATGCTCACGTCAAATTTAATCAGGATTATTATCCCGGATCGAAATTACCGCTCTGGAAAAGATGGATTCGTTTATGTTTATGGGATGGTCGCGATAAACTCCGCGAATAGGTTCGCTTTTTTGGAGTAATTACAGGTTGTATAAAAAAAATGAAAGTCAGTTGATGTGAGTTATGAGGATGATGCATATTTCTTGTTTTCTCTCGTTTCCTTATTTAAAAGTTACACAGCATTTTTGAAATACAGAGAGGTTTTTTTTTATCAGTATACATTAGACGAACAGTATACCAGCAAAAAACCAAGTCAAACGCATTGAACCGATTAATGTGTGTATGTTTAGTTGCCTATAATATACAAATAAACGTCAAACGCTAAACTTCAAATTGTGTGAAATATTTGATCGAAAATGTATACAAATGAAGAAAAAGTCGAATTTCAAGCGTGTATTACAATTCCAACAGTAGTAGAGGAGGATAAGACATGTTTTCAATGAATCCAAAGTGGCCGAATACCTCGGTTAGGATGATTCTAAAAAAATAATTAAACTAAAACATTTTCTTTGGAAGGTTGTATGTATCGTTCTCTTTATTCTATTGAAAAACGCAACAAAATAAATCATGACTAACACTGCATGCGTTACCGTCACAAGCAATTTCCTTTTTTTATCAAAATACGTCACTTATTATTATGGAGAAATTACAGATAAAAAATATTAAGATTTTATTAAGACAATTTGAAAGAAAAGTAACAGTGAAGAACAATAAACCAGAAACTGCAAGACAGTAACTCAAACAATAGCGAAAATCCTTTCACATTGTGCATTTCGATATTGTCATAAACAGAAATAGAAAATTGTTTAATTGTTTTTTAGTTATCCTAGTTGAAGGAATCGATAGTTCGGGTTGCGTATTATAGGCAACTAAACACATGCATCAATGTGTTTGACTTGTGTATTTTACATGTATACATAGGGGTTATGTATACTGTTAAAAAAAAACATCTCTGTATATGTAAATCAATATCGAATTCGTTACTTATATTTTCAACTCATTATCTATTCTTGAACCATTTAACCATTTGGTATATTTGGCAGTATATTCTTTTGTGATATTTCGAAATTACTATTTGTTTATAAATGCCAGTCTAAAAATCTATAATCACCCACCAATTGAATAATGAGGTTAGAAAAACCAAAATAGCCATTACTTGTTGTCCATACACTAGATGAATGGTGGTTGAACATTTTATTAAATGTAATATTAATTTACAATAATAAAACACTTTTACGTTGTTTGTATAAATAAACTTATCTATTGCATTTTCGTATAAACCTAATCCACGTATCGCACCTCTAGATATACAAGGTCCTGCACTCCAGCTCCCGTCTTCGATAATTCTGATTACTATGGGACTTTGAAATTTTGGAAGTATTTTTTGGTCTAGAAAAATAATATTGGCATTAGTACATTACCAACGAGCACGAACGACTTGCTCCACTCGCCTACGGCTCGTTTCGCAAAAATCGTTCTCGTTATATGCGAGTTGAATACTATACTTTTGTTCACGATAACAACAATATATAACACAATATTCATTATATATATTTATCATTACTCCCAATATGGATTTTTTCAGCATATTTAAATCTTGTCTTTGTATGAAAATACAGGTTATTTGGTGCTGTGTTTATAAACTGTTTATATATTCTGGTGTATAATCACTTGCTTTTTTATCATCAAAACCATCCGATTTTCGTTTTAACCGGGCCTGCAGTTTTCCATATTTTCGATTTTTAACATTCTCATGTAAACTAAGAGTACTTTTTTGATTAGAATATGTACACCAAAGTGTCGACGGTTTATATTTTTCAGTCAATTCCGAAAAAATTACCAGCAGCACGATTACTTTATTTTCACTTCTCCACTTTCATATACTGTGAGATATGATTGTCGCGATTTTTTGGATAGTAAATTAGCAGACGCCAGTTCTGCAGCCTCTCTTACCTTCGGTGGAGTGACTTAAAAATAAAAATATATAAAATATAAATATGTGAAAACAAGACGCATCGGTTTTACTGTAATTAGACAGTTGAATTATGACAGATTGCGGTATCATGATTTGAATGTGTAACTGACGTCATCATTAATCGCAGTCTATGAACCAATCAAAACGCGAATTAGCGTGGTTTAATAACCATATTAAGATTGCGGTTTAGTAGAAAGATATAGCTATATAGTAAAATGGAAATAATCGTTTGAAAAAAAGAGCCATTCTTTTGAATTTAATAATATTAATATGTATTTACATTTTTAATCTACCAAGTATCAGTCTAAATAAAAAATAAATCGTTAATTTTCGTGTATTACGTCAACTTACTAGTTCAAGTTAGAAAAGAAAATTGTAAGATATAATGAAATTAATAGGTCATGTCTGCTAAGTTATTTGAATGCAGAATTTAGTGAAATCCTTTAAATTTTCATTGCACAAGTTTTTATTCGCTAAAATATAATTTGAAATTTGCTATAAATTTGATCAATTTTCAATGTTTTTCACACAAACTAAACATTAAAATAATTTTTAATTCATCTGATGAAATTCCTGTTTATTTTAAGATTACTTTAATATATAATACAATATTGTTCATTGATCACAACAGCAATCTAACTCGAATTAGTGATTGCTAATATTTATATAGCTATCACTTTCGTCTAAACCGCACCTTTAAACACACAAATGTATGTTTAATGAAATTGTGTATTAAATGCACCCAATTTATGTTGCCCGCAAAATTAAATAATGCACATATTATAAGATTTTCGTGAATATATATATATATATATATACATATAAATACCACTACAATTAAGGCACATATCCTATTATTTCACCAATCGATGTATACCCTGCTTAAAGAATTCTTATGGCTGCTACTCGAAGAATTCTTTTACGGCATTCTATACTTCTTCGTCTGACCGAAACACCTTTTCTTCAGTGACCCAAAGTTGCGAAAACCACAAAGCAATTAATCGAGACTATGTTACTTTGAAATTTTGGAAGTATTTTTTTGGGACGCCCTGTATAATGAAAAATATTTTCCTGAGATACGTCCTAAGATCCAAGTAAAGTGTCAACATTTTCAAAATCCTTAACTTTTCTGAGCTATCGAAGATGGGAGCTAGAATGCAGAACTCTGTATTATGTATATTAAAATATGAATGTTTAATTGTTGTGAATTACAATGTATAAGAAAGCAGAAGCTTTAACAATTGGCACTTAATTTTTATTTATATTAAAATAATATAATTTATTTTATATCTTAAAGAAAAAGAATACTTTAGTATGTTATTTTTTTTTTTTTTTGAAATACAACACTTTGTATTCATTTCTTCACTTGTTTATTTATATGGTATATGTACATTTCGGGCAATATGTGTTCATTATGAATAGTTGACAATGTATACATATTCGAGCCCATTCCGTAAGGGAAATATTAAGTTTAACGTGTACGTTAATTTTTATACTCACAGTCTAAGCAGTCTATGTAATAAATATTCACGATAAAATGTGAAATCAATAAATAACGTACACGTTAAATTTAATTTAATTTAATTTTTCGTATAGAATAGCCCTGTTTTGTCAGTTATTATTATATAATGGACACATAGAGCCCAAAATGTACATATAGCATACAAAAATTCAACCACCTCACTATACGGCAACCCCTCCAAATAAGTCGGGTGTTATGCATTTAGTATATAGTTTCTTCACTGAAAGGAATACAAAGTGTTTTATTTTTAATTGTTCGAATCTCTTCACGTAACTCATAACAACAAACCATGTTTTTTCTTTTCTTTGAAGGTATCATTTACTTCGTAAATGAAAGTAACGTTGCAAATAAATATTTCGAAACAATATGCATCCGTTTACAGTTGTACGACTTCCGTGTATCTGTTTTAAAAATAAAAATAATGGCCGTCCTAAATTCCTTAATGAATCCGCCACTCCTACAAACTAAACATTTTGGCAAGGAAGAGAGGCCCGCTCGACTCGCAACCGGATTTATTGCGCTGCTCGACTTCAATCAAGAATGAAACAAAAAAATATAATGTTTCGTAACATTCATTGTTACTGAATGATCACGAATGAATTCAATTAAAGTTTTTCTTGGATCATTTTGGGAATCAATACAATTAGATTTTGGATTTTATATATTTATTCTTTACTTTCTCCCGGACCCCTGTCCAAGGGAAAGTATTGTGATCGTGAAAATTTTCGAACCGTCAATTTCAACAAATATACACGTTTTGTGGTCCCCTGAGTCCAATCCATCGAGTTTTGAAAAATGTCTGTGTGTGTGTCTATGTGTTTCCGCGATAGCGCAAAAACGGCTAAATGGATTAAGCCCAAACTTTATATCTAAGCTTTTCATAGCAGTGGAATGATCTGAAAAGCTTTTGGTTAGAATCAAAACTCATTAAGTGCAACTTTACTCTTAGCAATTTTTCATTTTTTAATTCGGATAGAAAAATGTTTCAAATAAAAGTTTTAGATCTTGGAAAATAAATAATTTCTGTAATAAAACTTTTATTGCAGGACCTCCGGTTTTCTTTTTATAAATTTTTGAAATAATTATTTTAATGACAAATAAAACGTCAAAATGCCGTCATATTCAACACATTCGCAAACGCCTCCAGTTAGAAAAAATGAAGAAGAGTGTGGGGTAATTATTTAAACCCATTGTAAGGTAAGAAATAACACACTTAATTATAATATTCTTCTAAATACTCGGTTTTAACTTTGAAAGACAACAATCAATTTTTTCTATTAATCATTTTGCTTCCCTATTAATTTTCAATCAGAAACTTATTTGACCGTATTCACTGGGGAAAGTACCATGATGGACACATCACCATTTTTTCTAAATGAACTCTACATAACAAGGACATTAAATAATAGTCTGAGATAGTATTGTTTTGTTTAATATATAAACAAAATATTATTTCTATCTGTTTCAGAAAGACTACTGGCCGATAGCCATTTACTATTATTATAATTATAATTAAAGTCATTTGTACTAAAGTAAACATCACATATGTAATTAATAGTGATAAAGATATTTACTACTAATACTATAGATACATTTTTGTGTACAGGCACGGAATGTAACTAACCTTTGTTAAGGCTGGCGTTTACTAGAAAAGAAACGATACGGTGACAGAGACAGTTGCCAATCGTCAAGGAGGTGGTGACCTCTCAATTTCAATAGTAAAGTAATTGAGATAAAGTAGACCACTGTATTTTGTATTTATGTTCTCTATATGTGTGTGAGTGTGTAATTCTGTAGCATATACTTTTAAATCTATTTTTAGAATACTCGAGGTAAATTTAAAAGACCCCAAAAAAATTATCTAAGTATGAAAAAAAAAAAAATCTTTCGCAACAACCTGATAGAAATATTTTATTATAGCTCTCTTTGGTGTTCGGATGTGTATTGTAGTTTAAAAGTGTCAGAAAGTTTTAATTAATTTATTAGGATATGTTACTTATAAAAATTAAATTAAGAAAAATAAATGAACGTACTAAAAAACACCGTATGGTTTAAAACCCCATGCGAAATAAAAGTTTAATAAACCTCTATTTGCATTTACTCAATTACTAACATTTTTATCTTTTAATAATTAATTTAAAATATACATATTATCTTCATTTACTAAATATATTTACATTTGCATATCTAAAATTATTTTAGTGAAATGGGTAAAATTTCCTTACTCTCATCGCCATAAAAAAATAATAGATCGAAAAATTTAATAATAGTAATAGATATGTAACAGAAAGAATGCATCTAATTTTGGAACTGTCATAAAAAGGAAAGACAAATCCTCTTGTGATTCTTTGTAATCATCAAACATTACGATTTTATTATAACGATCTAAATAATTTTATTAGAATAGTTTTGAAATTATTTTAATAGCTACCATTATACAGAGCAAACACACAGCATAGCCAAACCATTAGTTACGGTTTTGCTATGCAGTGTGATTTGTGGTATGGAATTTTGTGCCTAAAATTGTTTGCTCCGTCTCTCAACATTATTAGTATTATAATTTTATACCTACTTAAGTATTTGACCAAACCCAGCCAACTAAAAGCATAAACTATTTTATCAAATAAATAAACAAAATAGTGCACTTACAACCTACAAGTAATATTTGATAGATAATAAAAATACTATGTTATTTGAATATATATTTTATTATTGTCATTTAATTATTTATTTTGACTAATTTAATATGTAAAAAGGTACATTCATTGTAATATTATTATTTTTATTTTTGTTATTTCCTTAAGACCTTTTTAAAAATCTATTTTGTCTTCTTCGTCATTTACTTCGTTCCATAAAATACAGTTTTTTTATATTATTTCTAAAATGTGTCTCATTATATTAGCTTGAATATTGTAATGTATATTAATAAAACAATGAAGTTAGCATAGATTCTTCTTTAACTTCATCATAAATTCACGACAGGGCAGAAAGACCTCTGGTTGATAGCCCAGACAGACTAACACCTACATGTATTGTAATTATTTATATTGTTGAAATTATCTATATAGTCTGAATAATGATATTTATTTATTTACGGAAGTCCATTTACAACAATATAATGCAGATTCGACTTATGGCTAGTTAATCTAAAACTAAACTAAAAGTAAATTACATATAATAAATAAAAAAACTCAACACAATTTACATAAAAAGCAGTAACAAACGTTAACATTTAGATGTTGACTGCGCTGACGAAGTAATTTTCTCAGACCAGCGCGGCTAATATTACCAAAATCAGCGTTGAACTTATTACAGATATTGGCAATTCTGGCCAAACTATAGTTCCTACAGTACTCCGTTCTACAATATGGATCATGAAAGAGATCGAAGGAGCGCAAAACTTTAGTAGGGACGTTGAATTGAATTTGATTAAGTAAATAAAAACTATTGATTTTCCTGTTAATCAAATCATATCCTAGTAGTACATCAGCATTTCTCCGTCTCTGTTCCAATGTGTCCATATTTAGAACCTGTAGTACATTCATGTAAAAACCGATTAAAGCAAATTTAAATGAAACAAACTTTATAAATTTGGTTTGAACCTTCTCAACTATAAGTATTTCTGATTTGTTATAGGGATTCCAAATTGTACAACAGTATTCAAGATGAGGGCGGACAAGTGTCACATATAATATTTTAAGGGTATTAATGTTGAAAAAATGTTTACTATTTCTTTTTATAAACCCTAGTGCACGACTTGCCTTAGAAGTTATAAGGTGTAAATGCTTGCTGAAGTTCCAATTATATGTTAGTAACACTCCCAAGTCTTTTATTTCGAAGACTCGCGAGTTAGATGAAGTGGAACATCCCCTTTTGAAACCATGTTGCTTGTGAGATAATACACTAGATATGCATTCAGATAGAGGAGCAGTTATTAATTTTTCAAATGTTTTTGGAATAAATGATAAAAGAGAAATCGGCCGATAGTTAGAAACAATGTTCCTTTTTCCACTTTTAAATATGGATGCAATTATAGCATTTTTCCGTAGTGATGGAAAACAGCCTGTACTTAGAGATTAATTGAAAAGAAGCCACAGAGGGCGACAAAGGGAAAATGAACATTGCTTCAATAGAATTGATTGCAAACCGTCTGGGCAAGTACAGTATCAATCATTCAAACAGACTAGTTGATTAAGAACGTCTGTAATTTTTAATGCCTCATTGGTGCTGTAATTAATATGATTGAAGGAACTAATTGATAATTTTGAAGATAAGGTAATATTACTTGAGGATACATTATAAACTGAACCAAAGTGATCAGCAAACAACTCAACAATATCTTGAGCACTAGTAATGGAGGTACCATTATTCTCAAATGAGGCTGGTACAGTAGAGATTGAACGATTCGAATTTATGTGGCTCCAAAATAATTTAGGATTATTTACAAGAGATTCTTTAACTGACTGAATATGATTCCTATAGCAAATCAGAGACAGTTGCTTACACCGTGCCCGCGTTTCTTTAAAAATATCGTAGTCGCTTGCTAGGCCAGAAAGGCCTAGGCCTTAAAGTTACGGTGATGTATTTTTTTCATAGAAATAAGTTCATTGAGTCTGAGGAAAACCACTTAGGATAACAATGCTTTCGACAAGTAGAGGATTTATCAATGACCCTTGGGGTAAACAAGTCAATAATAGAATATAATACTAAATAAAAAATGCTAACATTAATGTTAACATCATTATCATTAAACAAACTGTCCCAAGGGGTAAATAGAATTTTTCAGAAATAGATTTATAATCAGCCCGCGAGAAGTTTTATACAAATTTTGAGTTTTATATATATATATGGTTTTTATTTTATTTTATTTTATTTTATTTTATTTTATTTTATTTTATTTTATTTTATTTTATTTTATTTTATTTTATTTTATTTTATTTTATTTTATTTTATTTTATTTTATTTTATTTTATTTTATTTTATTTTATTTTATTTTATTTTATTTTATTTTATTTTATTTTATTTTATTTTATTTTATTTTATTTTATTTTATTTTATTTTATTTTATTTTACCGCGCGGACTTGCATGAGCAACAGCGATTGTAATTGCCACAAAAAAGTGTGTGCACTCACGCGCCATCTGATAAAAAATAACTGAATTAAAATTGATATAAAGGTCCTCATAACCCGCAGAAATCTATCTGCCGACATTTTAAAGATGGCCTGTTATTATGTATAACATTATTTCACTACTTTTAATTTATAGTGAAAATCGTAACATATGATACAATGAAATTGTGATTGGTATTAAGTTATATGAATGTAGAGTCTAGTGAGATGTTTGAAATTTTCAAATTTCTCATTTATGTTGCTCAAAATCAATTACAAAGTGACGCAAAATTATCCATTTTCAAGATGTTTTTTCAAGGAAACCCGCTACTAAAATCAAATTTAAATATATTCACTAGAATGTGGCAATCCTTAGGATTATTTTGGTGTATGATTTGATAATATAGAGTAGTCAGGATTTAATTCTAGCTTTAATTAGTGACTGCTGAAAACGTATGATTTTACCGCTACTAAACCGCAGCCTTAACCCCGAGCTAGATTACAATTGGCTTACAGTGAGTAATGCGCGAAAGAGCAATTTTAAAATCGTTCGTAATGTGCATTTGATAAACGGCCACAATTATTTATTATTAACTTAATTGATATAATTGATCACTCGGATTTATAAAGGCAAGAGTGGCCGGCCAATTGAGGGATCGGCCAGTGGGGATATTTTGAATTCCACACGTTTGTACAGCACGGAATGACTCCATTTATTACTGGATTTATTTTAATAGCGTTTTTTCATTCATAAATAAAAATTCCTCAATAATTTTATATATGTACAAAATTTATTTCATAAATTCACAAATTGCATATTTTTAGTTAAATGTACATTAAATAATGTAAAATTCATATAAAATTTTAAATAAAAATACTTTGAATATAATTAATAAATTATTTCCATATTTAGCTCTGTGACTTTTGACTTACGTTAAATGTGGAAATAATTTATTAATTATTTTCAAAACATTTTTATTTAATTTATTTAAATAACTGTGACCAAAAGAATGAATAATCTTTTTTATTTATAAAAAATAATTCGTTTGTTTCACTAACGTTTTACTTTATTTCGACTAGTTTGAGGTTCTGGCTATTATCAATGGAAAATGTAGCCATTATCAAGGATTTTCTTGATTTCTACAATTCACAAAATATAATTTCATATAAAAACACTTGGTTTGTTTCACTAACCTTCTAGTCATTATCACGAAATGGCTAGAAGCCGAAACTAGACGGAATAAAGTAAAACGTTAGTGAAACAAACATGTGTTTTTTATAAATAGAAAAGAGTATTCATTCTCTTGGTCACTGTTAATTTTATTTTATGAATTGTAGGAATTTCAGTGTAGAACATTGAGGTATAATTTAAATTATTTACAAGTGAAAAAAGAACATCAATGGGATTTGAACCCAAGTCCCTCAAATCCCATCAGAGATGTTTCTTTTCCACTTATATTTAAATAATTTAAATTATACCTCAATATTGTACATTGAAATTTCTACAATTCATAGATATAAATATAATTTGTATTAAAGTTTAAAACAATATATAATGAAGTATAAGCCTCTATTATTAATAATATAAATATAATTTAAAAGAAATATCAAGGTATGTATACATTTTTAATATAGTATATAAAGAAAACAAAATTACTTTTTTATACCACTTGGTTTTTTTATTAATCGTGACTAGTTTTGTTTGAGAATGATTACCGTGTAGGTTTGTTCATCTTGTTATGATTAACGCTTACATTTTGTAGGTTATAATCGTTTCAGCAGAATTATTAGCAATTATTGCCAAATTACACTTTTACTGGATTACAACAGTGTACTAGTTAGTTATTTATCGATTGTATACTTCAGTGTTATAAATAGAGTGTTTTTGTGCTTAAAATGTCTGTGCTTTAGTGTTGTTATTATTTATACAAGTGTGTGATATTTTTAACGGTCTAATAAAAAAAACTAAATAACATGCATTTACTCTTATAAAATGTAAAGGTAAAAGTCTACAAGTATCAGTTTTCAAATAATTAATAAAAATAATAATTATTTAATTTTTTATATGTATTATTCCATTATCTCCATTTACCTTTTCATTCAAAGTATACTAAGGTAAGTATTATTATTATTATTTTCATTGTATGTGAACCTCAAGCATCCAATACATTTATAATATTTTTTAAAGCAATACTAAACCTTTGAAGAAACTCAAAAATATCTATTTTCGCTTCTTTATTGTAGCAATGTATGTTTTTAAATTATTATCTTCAATAAATATGTTTGAAAATAATTATTGTGTAATTTAAAATGTTGTTACAATAAAGAAACATAAAATATTTGAAAAATATATATTACTTTAAATAATTCAGATTCCCGCCCGGCCGATTTCGCCTTTTTAGTACGGTGAAAGGACCACCAGAGGCGCTAAACGCAGTTTTGGTCGGGGGAGTGGGCCTTCTATATCTATTAATTTTCTATGCATGTATCACTCTCCGCAGTTCGTACATACTAGTTTAAATATACCCGATTGGTACATTTTTTCAATCGGTGTTTTGCAATTCAATATTGTATTGCAGATCTTTTTATCTGTCTTAAAAGCCATTTGTACATCCCGTTTTTTAAATATGTTTCTTAATTTGTTACTGAAATCCCCGTCAAGGTTAATGTTTTAAAAAGTTTTGTTTCTGTGGAGTTGCAAAGATTATTTTTTTTTTTATTTTGAAAATTTTGTATTTATTGGTTAGTTTATCGATTAATGTAGGTGAATATCCATTGCTAACTGCTATGTGATTATTGCAATTTATTTTTTACGTAACTGTGTATTCAGTGGGATTTTGTGTGCTCGTATTACCATACTATAAAAACTTGCAATTTTATGTTTGTATGGATGACTGGAGGAATTAGTGATGATTATATCGTTGAAGTTTGGTTTTCTAAAGCTATAAAACGTTAGATTATTGTTAGTTTTGGTTACTGTTAAGTCAAAGAAATTGATTTTGTTACTGGATTCTATTTCTACTGTGAATTTAATTGAAGGATGTAAAGAGTTGAGGTAAGTTAAAAAGTTATTAATTTGTCTGTCAGTACCCTCGTACTTCACATACCTATACCATCATTTAATATGTTTTTTTGCCTAAAGCTGATCTTAAGATTGTTTTTGTTTAATTGTTCATGAATATTTCGGCTAGCAATGGACTCAGTGGGAATCCCATTGCTAGACCTTCTTTTCTTATTGAATGAAAAATTTGTTATTAATGCTGAAATAATTATGCGATAAGATGGTTTCTAGTAAGTTGATAAAATCTGTTACTATAGGATTTACATTGTTCTGATCAAGCCGTCGGATAATTAACTCAATACAGTCCTCTGGTGGTCTTTTGGCAAACATATAAGAAACATCGAATGATACTAACTTACAACTACTAGGTATATGTAGGTCCTTAATTTCATTAGTTACATCTACGGAATTTTTAATTGAATGTGATTCGGAGAAGTTAGTGATAGTTTTGAAAATAGAGTTAAGAGTGTTCGTCACGAATTGGCCTTGAAGCTCTCTTATGGGAGTTGTTAAGGGTGCAGTTTATGAGAAAGAGATAGCTATACAAATATGGGCAATCACTAATTTGAGTTAGATTGTTGTTGTAATCAATGAACAATATTGTATTATACATTAAAATAATCTTAAAATAAGCAGGAATTTCATCAGATAAATTAAGAATTATTTTAATGTTTAGTTTCTGTGAAAAATAATTATGAAAAACAATGAAAATTGATCAAATTTATAGCAAATTTTAAATTAAATTTTTGCTAATAAAAACTTGTGCAATGAAAATTTAAAGGATTTCACTAAATTCTGCATTCAAATAACTTAGCAGACATGATCTATTAATTTCATTATATCTTACAATTTTCTTTTCTAACTTAAACTAGTAAATTGGCGTAATACACGAAAATTAATGATTTATTTTTTATTTAGACTGATACTTTATACTTGGTAGATAAAAAATGTAAATACACATTCATATTATGAAATCCAAAAGAATAGCTCTATTTTCAAACGATTATTTCCATTTTACTATATAGCTATCTCTTTCCACTAAACCGCAACCTTAACATCTATCCACATTCTTACAGAGTTTATTAAGAGAGATAATGGAATGCGGTTTTTATACATAATCTTGTGTTATTTAACTAGAAGTTGCATAACCTTACAATTTTATAACAATTTTCGTTTTTGTTATAAAAAAAATATTACGGAACGTTCAATTTCAACTAATTTTCCCAGTTTTATTATAAAATTCTGTGAATATATTGAATGAATTTTTATTGCTTTAAAAAACAACACCATTAATAATCGAGCGCGATCGGTTTGTTTATTTATTTTAGAAAAGTATGTTATCTTTCGATAGAGTTTTTGTAAAAGCTGATTAGTTGGGTCTTTTTTGATTTATATTATGTTTGAATTCTGAATAAAATTGTCAATTTTTTTTATAGTATTCTTTGTTTTTTAAGATTAGTTGCCTTTGTCGGCCTTCGTTACTGTTAAATTATTGTTTTTAACTTTTTTATTAATTGATTTTAAAATCTTTGTGTCTGAATCACAGAGGGTTTTCGTTTGTTTAATAATTTTTGCTATTTTAAGTATATCTAAAATGGAAATATCAGTATTTTTAGAGGCTATATCTGATTCAACAATTAGTGTTTCTCTAAAAGACGGTGTGTTTACATGAGGTGAATATTTAGGACCTAACATTAATATTGACGTTTCCTTTTCTGAAAATTGTATGTCGGTTTGATTGATGACTCTATTATAAACAGTTGTTCTACTTAACACTTGGTTAGGATTCTGGCCTGGATGCTGTGATGTAGTTTCTCTTCTGGATGCGGTTTTTCTTGTATGCAATTCAACTGACACGGCTGCGGACGTAATCATCGAATAAATCGAATTCAACGGGATGGAGGATGTTTGCAAGTTCGATGTGCAGAATTTTGATGTATGTATTTAATATGTCTCTTGTTTTAAACCAGAACTTCACCTTCTGTAGGAGCCAGATCATCTTTTCTGCTTCTTGGTTGTTTCTTGCTGCGACGGATTTCGATACTATTTTAATTTGCACTGTTCGGGTTTGGCATGTAATTTTAACAAAAATTACTGCCTACGTGCCGATTCCTCGTTTGGGGAAATTTTAATGGTTGGTTCGCAGCCCATCGGAACGATATTCTTGGAAATGCGGCCGGACAACGGGACCGAGGATGCTTGCGCCCTCTAACACGTTTGCATGTTGGGTTGTCTACATTGTATTTTCCCACATGTTTATCATAACCTTAAATGTGTGATGACTTGTTCAGCCATTGTGAAATAAAGAAGCTCTAATTAGTACTGTCCATCTTGATATTTCTAAAGTCGTAACAACCAAGTGTTCCTAGAAAGCAAAAAATACAACGAGTTAAACACAAATATATTCATGCACAAATGAAGGTGTTAATTTCATCTTTCGGCATTGTTGATTGAACCACGCGTTCTGGGTTGCGAGTTGCAAGGGATTAAAATGGATATATTAGACGCGCTAAAAATCCATAAAGCGAAAGATAATCCGTACTTCCCAATCATTAAAATCCAGGTCGACTTAACCTACACCCCCCTCTTCGAGGCATTATAGTTATGTATAAATATTTGTCAACAGTGAATTGTATTTACTATTGTTTGAGAATGATTACAGTGTAATAGAAATTAGTCACGATTAATGAAAATCCAAGTGGTATAAAAAAGTAATTTTGTTTTCTTTATATAATAAATTTAATTTAATTAAATTTTATTTTAATCATGTTTCACAATGTGATTAATGAGAACATAGTGAATGATATAGAATTCATAATTTATAAATTGGCTATATTTCTGCGCTCTTTTTTTATTTAGATAAATGGGAACGACATCAACTAAAATTAAACGCTGATTTAAGTTTTTCGCCAGAGATTCTCTCAAGGCTGCGATCCCCAATACGTTTCTGCTTTGAGGGATTAACAATTTTATACAGTAATAAAAAATAAACATTGAATACAGACAGATAGCTTATTTACTGATAAACGACATCAGATAATTTTAATTTTTTAAAAACAAAAAGTGAAAAAAAAAATTTTTTTCAAAAATTAATTTTATTTACAAAAATACATTTAATCTATAATAAATATATCTGATTATTCACATCTAATGTTAAATCAACTGAATGTTTCTCTCGAAAATGTTTTTAACTCGTTAAGTTCCCTCTCCGAATCTTGTAGTGCTGGTCCTGATGGCATTCCCCCATATTTTTTAAAAAGATGCGTCTATGTATTAAGTAATCCTATACATAATATTTTTCAATCCTCACTCTCTTAGGGAATTTTTCCATCTGACTGGAAATCAAGTTATGTTGTTCCCATTTTTAAAAATGGTTGCAGATCAGATGTGACGAATTATCGTGGAGTTGCAATTCAGTCTACAATCCCGAAAATGTTTGACAAACTGATATGTAAACAATTAAGTTGGATATGCTCGCAATATATAATTGAGGAGCAACATGGATTTATTAAAGGTCGATCGACAACCACAAATTTATTGACATATCAATTGTACATTACAAATGCCTTGGAAAAGGGCCTTTATGTTGATGCCATCTATACAGACTTTTCCAAGGCATTTGATCGGGTGCAACATAGTATTTTACTATCCAAATTGCAAGGGATGGGCTTCGGTGGTAAACTACTTGAGTGGATAGGTAGCTACTTAGAGGGAAGATCTCAGTGTGTGCGTATAGGAAACACTTATTCTAAATATATAGCTGTACCATCTGGGGTGCCTCAGGGTTCTCATTGTGGTCCTTTGCTCTTTCTACTGTTTATTAACGATATTGGGAAACACATAAATAACAGCGAATATCTATTATACGCAGATGATCTTAAAGTATTTAAGAAAATTCAATGCGCAAATGATCAATTAAAACTGCAGGAAGATTTGAATTCAATTACTGAATGGTGTTCAAAGAATAATCTACATTTAAACTTGAAAAAATGTTTTCAAATTAGCTTTCACCGGAGACGCATTTCTACCTATGATTATTCTATTGCTGGCCAATGTTTGGCACAAGTAAACTCAGTGAAGGATTTAGGCGTTTTGTTTACATCAAAACTGGATTTTGGTAAACACATATCTATAATTTGTAATAGAGCTCTGAAGATAATAGGTTTTATTAGCAGATTTGGTAGAGAATTTTCTATTAGTACGCTAAAAATTTTATATTTATCTTTGGCAAGGTCTCATTTAGAATATGCCTCCATTATATGGTCACCCTATTCTAAAAGTGCTATTCACAAAATTGAAATGGTTCAGAGTAGATTTTTGAGAGTAATAGCTTTTAGAATAGGGAGAACTTTACCGAATTTTAGCCACACTGAGATACTTGGATTGCTGAATATTGGTCCTTTAGTTGAAAGAAGACTATATTTAGATTTAAACTTTCTCTATAAGTTAGTGAATGGATTTTGGAACTGCGGTACATTGCTTAATTATTTAAATTTAATATACCTCGGAACATCGAATCGAGGAGTAGGCAGTTGTTTCGCCTATGGTTTCACTCAACCAATTATGGATTAAATAATCCAATTAATCGTATATCTCAATACGCAAATGTAATAGGTGATAATCCACATTTTATTTTATTTGGTTTCCGCAGTTCAAAAAACATTTACGAAATATACGTATTTCCGATGTCGTTGTTAACTAATTGTATTTATATATATTTATTTATTTGTGACTTTATTTATATATTTATTTGTTTGTCTGTTTATTTACTTTTTAATTTGTTAAACTACTGCTACAATTGTAATTTATTCATTTTGTGTAGTACATTTATTCACTTTGGGATTTATATAATAATTAATAATATGTAATAATTTTGTATTTATAATATTTGTATAATGGAGATTCCGTAAATAAAATATCTATCTATCTATACGTGGAAAATCTTCCTCTTAATATCCATATTTAATACAATCATAATATTATTGATTGATAAGACTGATAAATGTTGAAAGTTTATCTTCACTTTTATATAAATAAAACAATTTATAACTTTCAAATATATTGTAAACTCGCTACAATTGTTTCGCCACACTGTGGCTTCTTCAGGCGAAGAAATGATCATTTATAAAGTTATAAATTGTTTTATTTATATAAAAGTCAAAATATTATTATTTGTATACTCCTTAATCCTATAAAATAGTCAATGAGAACAAATTTATTTCGACGCTATCATTTTTATTGTGGAACAGTAGTTCAGATGTTTGCCGCTAGGTTTGGAATAAAATAAACACACACATTTTGTAAAAATTCTGTCGTTAATCGTACCGTTTATTAGGCGTAAAATCGCAGCCTTAACTGAAAATAATAAATCATTTCGAACAACCTTCCATGGACGAAAAACAATGGTATTTTTTAAGTGTTTTCTTTCCACAAATCTATTTACCTTTTAACTTTCTGACCAAAAACAAACCAACATTTTCTGTCCACAGATCCATTTATCTTTAGATGTTTTTTTGTTTTTATTATTATATTTTTTTATCTAAAATTGTGTTAAAATCGTGGATGCATGATTTGTTCTATTTTTTTAATGTAAAATTCTGATTAATTCTAATCAATCGGCTTGATTGAACAAAGCCGGTACTTTTATCACATTGATGTTTTTTTTTACTGTGCCATTTCCTGGATTACCAATTGTAACACTCATTTGTCAATCCATTGTGGCGACACGTTTACGCGAGACGTGCGTATCCCAATATTCCATTACACGAGCGCATCTAGATATGTAAATAATTCGTCCGACAACAATGCTATCGGCCGACCCCATCAATCGGCGTTCAATTAAGTTTCTAGGTGCACCCGGAGGTGTTTGTAATATGGAAATTTCCTCGAGAAACCGTCTGTCGTATTTGTACGTTAGGTTTGTGTCGTATAAACACTCCTAAATCGTACAGCCAAACAATCAAACGTAAATTAAAAAAAACATTACATTCCTCTTGGTAAACTTTTAGTTGTAGATTCATCCAACTCATTTTTGTACGATTACTCAGGGCTATTCCGTACGGAGAATGTTAACTTTCACGTGTACGTTATTTTTAATCATTACAATCTAAGGAGCATTTGAAATAGATATGTATTCACATAATGTGAAATTAATTAGTAACGTACACGTTACAAGAAAAATGTACATAATCGGGGCTATTCTGAAAGAAAAATATTAAGTTTAAACATTTTTATTTAATTTATTTAAATAATTGTGAATATTCTTTTCTATTTATTTCTTTTTGTTGTTTTTGCATTAAAATTTTTCTCGGATCAAAATTATGCATTATGTAATATTTTATTTATATGCAACAGCAAGTTTACATTATGTAATTCAATGTCCGGCGTGGGTATTTTCCCGGGAAGTAGTTGTTTTAATGTGCATTTGTTTAACGCACTTACGTAACGTAAGTCAAAAGTCACAGAGCTAAATGTGAGAATAATTTAATTCGACGAATAAAGCACTAATAACCTTTTTTCACACTTTTATTTGGATTACCAAATGTACATTTAGGTCACAAAGTGACTATTAACAATGGATTAACACAGTGTTAAGAAAAGTTATTAGTGCTTTATTCGTCGAATTAATTTGATCTTCACGTAACTAAATCAATCAATTTGAGAATAATTTGTTCATTATTTTCAAATCATTTTTATTTAATTTATGTACAGTTAAGCATTATTGTCTTATTTTTTTAATATAAATAATGAAAAACAAATGGTGAAATAATAACCAAGTATTGTATATATGTTTTTTAAACCAAATTTAGATTCAGCGTTCCTCTTCGTAAATATATTCATTAGATTGCATGATAAATCAGAGCTCTGATTAATAATAACAGCGAGTTATATTTTAGTGATATTTATCACAGCGTGTTTAGCACCGTCTCCGGTGTTAATTTATTTTAGGAAGAATCAATCATTATGAATTTATTTGGCGCATACGGTAAGTGTACAGCCCGCTAATTTATAAATAAGACTTTGCGCTGGGCTTATATTTAGATGCTCTTAGGGGCAATAACCATGACCAATAAGACGTGTCGGATATAAAGTAATTCACGGGAAAAGATTTCCATCGAAATATATAAAACTCACTTAGGCAAAAAGACTGTACTCTGTTTAAAATAGACAAACACTTAAATTTTATTGTATATACTTAATGTTTTTAAGAATGTATGAAATTACCTGAATATATTTGACGAATAATAACCTTTCTTCACAGTTTTAAAAGTGTGAAGAAAGGTTATTGCTTTATTCGTCAAATTAATTTGAACCTCACGTAAAATCGATCAAGTAGTAATAAAAATCTTAATTATCATACGTTCGTACAATAATTTAAAATAATACATTAAGTAGTACATTTTTATTTTGATAAATGGCCATAAGCCAGCAACCTTTCTGTCATAAATCAATCAATTTATCTGAATAAATTAATAATAAATTATTATAAATAAACTATTTCCAGAATTAACTCTGTGACATTTTGACTTACGTAACGTAAGTTACATTAATGCACACTAAAACAACTACTTCAAAATTATGTAAGGCAGAGTTGTACTGACGAGGGATAGATCCAGAAACACGTGTCTGCAAATGGTCTTATGTTGAGTAATGTTCTTTTTTCGGACAAATACTCCGCCAGTCATTGGATTACATAATGTACATGTGCTTCTGCATATCAATAATATCATGCAACAATTTATTGATCCAAGAAAAAGTCAATGTAAATAAATTGTTTTTTTCTTGGATTAAATCAATGTAAATAAATTGATTTTTTCTTGGATCAATAAATTGTTGCATGATGTTATTGATATGCAGCAGCACGTGTACATTATGTAATCCAATGTCTGGCGGAGTATTTGTCCGAAAAAAGAACATTACTCAACATAAGACCATTTGCAGACACGTGTTTCTGGATCTATCCCTCGTCAGTACAACTCTGCCTTACATAATTTAAAAATATTGTATATATATATTTTTAAATTAAATTAAATCATCTTTATTGTGGTATTTACATATACATATATTATACAAAATATTTGATCTAAAAAAATATTATATTAAATTAATTAAATTAAATCAACCATTTTCAGTCAAATTACATCAATTGCAGTCGAAATTCATGTAGTAAGTTTATATACGATTCCCGCGAGTCAAATTTAAATGAAATGTATGATTTTGGACCTGCTCAATTTTATTAATAATAACGATTTCCTATACGATAAATATTCAATACAGCACTGAAAACATTTATTTTTTTGGTCCAGCGAACTCGAAGCCGTCGCCTTTTAGTATTCATTACCAAACAAACACAAAAGGAATTCGGGTGAAAATAACGACGCGTATCGCTGCCTACAACGGCCTTTACATTTTTTTCTGATTCGTCGAAGGCTACCGTTCATAATTAATATTTTCAGGACGCACATACACCCAGGAATTTTATATTCATATTTCATTCAACGAACGTTTATTTCTTGTTTTTGAATGAATTTACGGACAATTTACACGTAATCAAAATGTGTTTATGAATTATTATATACGTTGAATAAAATTTAAAAAGAAAACATGTTTTATTTTGCGATTAATAAAGGATGTGAATGGGAAGTATTCCGCTGAAGTGCTTCCGAAAGTGAAGTTTCTGAATTTCTTCATACGGGAACTTTTCTTTGCATTGCTTGAAATCTTGCAAATAAAAATGTAATGATTCTTGGATCTTGGAGGCGTTCACTTCGTGGTACATTTTCAATTTTGATGTAAAGAAAACACTTAATTTTTTATATCACTTTTATTTATTATTAAATAAAAGTAGTATTAAATAAATATATCAAAAATGTAATGTTTTGTAAACTTAATATAACTGTAAATATCACAATAAAGATGATTTATGTGTGTTTCTGAATTATATAGCTGTATGTATGGCGCTCATATATATATATATATATATATATATATATATAAATATTCAATGACCCTTTCTATTCAT
Source organism: Philonthus spinipes (assembly GCA_963082785.1). Classification (NCBI taxonomy): domain Eukaryota; kingdom Metazoa; phylum Arthropoda; class Insecta; order Coleoptera; family Staphylinidae; genus Philonthus; species Philonthus spinipes. The sequence goes on from OY720314.1 coordinate 9,309,522, forward strand.
ATGGGTGTAGAGTATGGTGCTTATAAAAGAAATAAAGTGTATATAAAAAAAGAAATATTTATATGCCAGAATTAAATTTTCGTTTTATCATACTCGTTGTACTTACACGCTATAATTTGTAATTGGTAATCTTAAGTTATCCTGTAATAAGAGCTTGTAATCTGTTGTATAATAATAATTAATAAATAAATAAATAATTTTTATATTTGTTTTACAGAATTTCTATCAAATTTTATTAGATAATTACACTTTATAATAATAATTTTATTTCCAACAGAAAAAGAAAAATCCAATTACAGGGAAAAAATACATAAAAAATAAAGTAAATATTATTTTAGGCTGAAAGACTTTCGGTCGATAGCCGATTCAACTACAGAATATAATTCTAATTTTTGTATATTATTGTACATACATATACACATTTGAATAAAGATGGTTAGTTAGTTATTATTTTATAAACTAGCGTTAACCATTCAAATTGTTACAAAACGAAAATTACAAAGAATAAACAACGAAAAAATATGCATATAGATTTGAAAATTATAACAGAAAAACATAATAAGTGATGATTCTTCTAAAAAATGTATATAATAGTTTTATTCAAACTATTTACGATTAAGTTAAGATACACAAGAAAACTTCACGCAGACTGCTGCTAAAAATATCAAATTCTAATCCGGATTGAATATAATTGTCATATGGTCGCATCATAGTATTGATATAAATTTGTGTTACTGCGACGGCACTGAAATGTTAAAGGCTCTTGATTGGAAACTCTAGGCATGAATATATTTATTAAGGCCAATAAATTGTGGTCATCAATCATACCATGTAATATTTTGTACAGCACCCCAACAGAACCCACTCTGCGCCTCTCTTCGAGTGGTTTTAAGTTAAACAATATCAGCATATCACTGTAGCTAACAGATTCATCAGGAAACATATGGTTGAGTTTATAATAAAGAAATTTGACATATATTTTTTGTGTGCGTTCAAGTTGTTTTATATGAGTATTGTAAAATGGTGACCAAACTGCCGCACAGTACTTTGTTGTGATAATCTGTGCACAAAACCTAACATTTTCATTGACTCATTATGTATCTTATTGTAAAGTGGAATAAACGACAGCTCATGATCAAACAATACACCGAGATCCTTGACCAGATTGGCTCGATCCAAATTAATGTTATTCAATTGATTTTCATAATTCACCCGATATGCTGTTCTGTAAAATGACATAGATTTACATTTAGAGATGTTAAGTTCTAATTTATTTAAATAAAAATATATGTCCTTTCTCCTATAAGTAGGAGAAAAGACATATATTTTTATTTAAATAATTAAAGTCTCCATAACCAAGAACCAACATAAAGAAGATAAGTTCTAAATTATTTGACTCGCTCCAATGATCTATTTTGGTCAAGTTATTTTGCAGAACATTGCAATCATCAACACTTTTTACGACCCGGAAAATATTCACGTCATCAGCAAATATCAGAATAGGGGATTGTACATTTACCGTGATGTCGTTAATGAATAGTAAGAATAGCAAAGGTCCAAGATTGGATCCCTGGGGGATACCGCTAGACGGATAGAATACATTGGATTCATGGTTCAAGTATTCAACGAAATTAGTTCTTTTAGATAAATAAGATTTTACTAATTTAACAAGACTATCCGTAAAACCCCAAGCATTGAGCTTACTCAAGAGGGTGACTTACTGAATCGAAGGACTTGCGGAAGTCCGTGTGAATGACATCCACTTGCAATCTCTGGTCAATATGAAGATCAACATACTCCGTAAAGTTAAACAGGTTGGTTAGGGTAGACCTTTTCTTCATAAAGCCATGTTGCATGGGTGATATATACGCCTTCACATGAGAATATACTTTTGATTGTTTCAAAAATTTAGAGAAATTGTTTATGATCGAAATAGGGCGGTAGTTGGTAACATCATGTTTGTTGCCTGTTTTTAAAACTGGCGCGAAACGCGTTTTTTTTTAGTCTGATGGAAATAGATCTCTATTTTCTATTTCCATTCCATTGACTATTAAATTAATAATTTGACTCAGTGGCCTGCATAGAACATGAATGCAGTCGCGAATAAAGAATGATGGAATGTTGTCACTTCCTGACGTAATGTTAATGCTGAGTTTTTTGCAGCTAACTGTATATCACTAGGTGAAATATTTTCTGTCCTAATATAAATTTTGATATCCTGCGGGGCCCCAAAAATGACCGTTACTGGATTTTTATAATTGCATTAAAATATACAAAATCTTTGATCTATGCTATCAATTTTTTATTGAAATCCACCGATTATTTTATATTATTTGACCGCAACATCGATATTTCTCCCACTGTGCGCAACTAAAAGAGAGACGCATTTAATTATATATTAAAAAATTGTTCACTTATCAGTGGTGAACTATTTTAAATTAAATTAGAAACAAAAAAATAAATAAAAGTTATTTATTTTGTTACCCAAAATGTTTCGATTCACTATAACTCTAAAGCATTCCATTTACCCGAAATAATTCTGTCGCGGAACGCTACCTATTTCCGAAGCCAACTGCGATTTTATGCACCTGGCCTATTTTCGCCCGCCCGTCCGGACGATTCTGTAGCGAAAACTAGATTGCACCGTTTCGTCCGGTGCGTTCCACTAATTGTCCGTCATTAATTGTTTCGTAAATTCACCTCCGGTACATTCACTGGCAATTGCTACAATTTTCTGCACCAAAAATGTCAATATTTAATTGCACACCATTTCTCTTTACCCTACCACCGCTACACGCTAATTTTTGCACAAATATTGCATCGAATTATTAAAGATAGTTTTGAGGATTCTATTGATTTTTATGTAAAATGAAAACTACATGTGTCTTGTATATATTTAGAATGTTTGATCTGAAATTTACAGAAATAAAGCCGCTCAAGTGCACTAATTTCACATATTTCTCTCTACCCTGCCATCGTACCCTAACTTTTTTACAAAATTGCGTCGTGTTGCTAAAGTAAGTTTAATATTTTCTTTTTATTTATTTTTGTGTAAAATGGAAGCTACATGTGACTCGCATATATTTAAGATATTTGACATTTACCGAACTGAAGCCTCCCAAACGCACTAATATCACACATTAATACTTTTCTAGTTTTTTTTTTCAAAGTTACCTGAGCCCGAGTGACGCTCAGGTAACTTTGAACGCGTTTTCTTCAAAACCATATTTCTCATTTTTAATTTTAAACCACAGGGCTTGATCCATTATCGGATCAATGGATCAAACCCTATGGTTTCAATAAATTAAATTAAAAAAAAAAAAAAAACTAGAAAAGTATTAATAAATTATTTCCTATGGTTTGGAATTAAAATTGAGAAATATGGTTTTGAAGAAAACGCGACTTCAGTCAAAGTATGCTTTGAGGGATATGCTTTTTGTATGGCTTATACCTGAAATGAAGACAAAGAAAGAAATGTTAATTGACATTTTTTTAAAAAGAAGGTATTGATCATAATAAATGAAAGACAACGGAAGCACCATATTTTGCCTATTTTCATCATTTAGATGAATAGTGGTTTAACATTTTATTAAACAAGGTATTTATTTATACAAATACCTAACAGACTGAATCCATTGACAGGGTTTACAATATTTACAAAATTAAACTAACTTAACTAAATATGGCAATATAAAGTTCATGTAGAGTGTTTTAGACAATCTAACAGAGCATTTAAAGTGAACAAACGGAGTGTTAAATATATCGATACAATTAGAATATTTATTGTAAAGCATCCTTAGAAAAGGTGAGTTGAGATAATAATTACATCGTGTTGTGTTATGAGTGAAAGTTTCGCATTTACGCATTGAAGATCTTAGGATCTTATACATTTTATTTCTTATAATAATTCACTACAAGATCACTCGAATACGATGGTCCCAACAGCACCACCATCAGTCATCGAGGAGATATCAAAGAGTTCATACGCTCTTCGTCCACGGAGCCACTAAAGATGCCGACCGCAGTTGTCAGCGAAACGTTTGGATTAAACTTCAATAGACCACTGCCTAATACCCCGTAAATCAACATTTCTAATCACCACAAATGGTTGTACGCTTGAAATTGTAGGACAATTTTTTAACAAGTCAAAATACAGCATCCGCCACGTTTTTATTATTATTATTATAGATGGGGATTGCAAATCTGTATTCAGACGCCCGCCCTTGCATTTTAGCTCTTACAGGCGGGGAGTGCCGGGTGGGCAGGTGGTGGTGGTATGTACCGATCGGCTAAAACCCTTCCCCTCTCTTCGCTAGATGGAAAATGCACCCGGAATCACCAAAGGCATTACTTCGGGAGCAGAGCTATATCCTAAACCTCTACGGCTCTGTTCTCTTCGCCATTCTTTCCTAATACTATTCTATAGAATTTGCACACCGCTTTTAAATAGTCTAGCGATTCAATCATTCTCTCGATTATCGTTCGTTCGTTAAAAACTACTTGAGTTTTTTTTATTACAGAGGGGGATAGCAAATCTTTATTCAGACGCCCGCCCTTGCATTTTAGCTCTTACAGGCGGGGGGGGGGGGGGGGTTGTTGTTAGGTGAGTGCCGGGTTGGTTGGTGGTGGTGGCATGTATCGACCGGCTAAAACCCTTCCATCTCTCTTCGCTCAATGGAAAATGCACCCGGAATCGCTAAATGTATTGCTTCGGGTGCAGAGCGTTATCGTAAGCCTCTATGGCTCTGTCCTCTTCGCCATTCCTTCCTAATACTATTCTACAGAATTTTCCCACCGCTTCCCAGTAGTCTAGCGATTTAATCATTCTCTCGATTATCGTCCGTTTGTTAAAAATTACCTGTGTGTCTCTAAGCCCCTTTCTCTGGCTGACAACGTTCACACTCGAACAACGTATGCCTCGCCGAGTCTTCCTCCGCTCCGCATTGAAGGCATCGGATGCTGCCACTCTTTTTAATCTTGTAAAGGTATTTCCTAAAACACAAATGTCCCATTAGCATTTGAGTCAGGTGGTGTGATAGTTCCCCGGGCTCCCTCTCTAACCACGGCTCCACTTCTGATATCAACGATTTGGTCCAGCTCGACGACCTGCTCCATCTATCTTGTCAATTCCATCTCCACAGCTTTTGGCATCCTCCCCTAGGACCGAACCCTCCATAACCTCCATATTTACCCATCTGGTCATATCTACCTCCTGACTACGATATAATAGGTTCCTTTCATTGAGGTACGAGGCCACCAGGTCAGCCAGTTCAGGTGGTATCTTCGTACGTCTTGCAGACTGTCTTAATCCGTAGGTTCACAGGGAGTAAGGACTCCCAACAACTTCTACTCCTAGATATTTAAGAGTCTTCTCCACTCTTACTGGTTGTCCTCCAACGTGCACAATCTCATCTCTATCCTTTCCCGCTCTTCTAGTAGACAGCCAAGCGGCAGCCGTCTTCTCGGCTGCACTTCCAGTCCAATCTGGCCCAATCTAGCGATGATAGAATCTGTGGCTTCGGCTAGTATTGCCTTGAGGGTGTCCATGTAACGGTGGCTCAACAGGACTGCCAGGTCATCTGCGAATACGACCATCTCTACACCTTTTGGCATCCTCATGACCAGGATCGTTCGGTCGGCACTAGGACCGAACCCTTCATAAATCCCATATTGACCCAACCGGTCTTATCTCCCTCCTGAGTACGATAAAATAGGTTCCTCTCATTCCAGCCAGTTCAGGTGGTATCCTTGCTCTGGCTCCCGCGTTAATGCTTCGGGATCGTGTTGAAGACATGCTTTACACCCGGTGTTTGCTAGTTCCGCCTTTTTTCACTCCGCCATGATCGCCTGTGTGGTGGATCTGCCTTTTCAGAAACAGAATTGACATTCAGAAAAGCCCCCTGTACCCTCTATGTGTTCCAAAATCCTATTATTGAGCACCTTTTCCATGATTTTCACTAGTACGTTGATTAAACACACTGGCCTAAGGCCAAAGTCTGGTTGGCGGGTTATCGTCCTTAGGTATCAACGTGGATCTCGCTACGTTTCATATCCTTTGGAATCTCCTTTCCTCTAGACTAGCATTTATTACCACCAGAAATGCTTTAGGGTTAATCATAGCCGCCTTTTTATGAGATCATTGATAAGACCGTCCGGATCAGGTTTGTTTTGCCCGGGGTAAACTTAATGAACCTTTGTAATTCTTCGATGTTACAATCAACCTCCTTACCATTCCCTGTGTGAATGGTTGCTTATATATATCTATCTAGCGGGAAGAGACTCTCATCTACCACCTCTGCCCTTCCTGGCACTAATTCGTCGACGCCTGGTCCTATTTTATTGAATTTGTTAATTACAATCAACAAGAGGTTGAAAGGGATCGCTGGGACTGATCGTATAGTCCCAGCGATCCCTTTCAACCTCTTTGCAGAGTGCGTTCCAATAAGCCTCCTATCTCTATCCGTAGTATCGTATATCTCTTCTCGCCAGGACAATTGCCGAGGTATTTTCTTTTTTCCTCCTGGCCCTGGTCTACTTCTTTTCGCTGCTATTGCTGCCCGCCTAGCAAATTGACTATCGATAAATGTTTCGGACTAATTAATAATAATAATAATCTTAAATAACACAATTAAATAATATATTGTAAGAATTACACAACCCGCGATTGCACAAATATAATAACAACACTGAAAATATCTAATTAAATTAATAATTGAAGATATTAAATGAATTCATTAGAACTCATCAAATTTTATCAGAATGTAAAAATAAAACGTGAAAAAGTAAGATAAAAAGCAAAATCAGCACAGCTCCTCAAGATACAAAACTTAAATTTAATTTACATAATATAGAAGCGAAACAATCAAACATCGAAGTAAACATAAAATAATAATGTGAAACAAATTATATGTATCACAGTTATGAGAAATGATAAAATTATACCATATATATGGAAAACAATACCAATAACAAGATAACAAGATATAGCAACGATACTGGACGGATCAACGTAGACAAAAAAAACAGCAAACTACTACTGTCTCCAATAAAATACCCGTAATCTTGTTATAAAATGAAAAATCATATTATTTATTCTAAATCTACTTCATCGTCTTTAAAGTACTCCCAATTCGATTTTTCATAAGTTTATTTTTTTTAGTTTTCGAAGCACTTCAAATATGTATTTTCCGGAGTGGCTTTCAATACCTTCTTCGATTCTGCTTTTATCTCCGCAATCGACTCAAAACGTCCCCGGAGCGGTATTTTGAATTTATCGAATAACCAGAAATCACACGGAGGAAAATCATGCGAATACGGTGGTTGCGAAATAAACATTTTTCTCACTTTTTTTGCGAAAAACGTATGTAAAATCAATGCAGTGTGAGATGGCGCATTATCGAAATGCAAAAAGAGTTGTCTTTCTACAAATCTATTTTTTTCCGAATAGCTTTACGCAAACGACTCATAACATTCATATAATATTCCTTGTTGACAGTTTAACCTGGCGGAATGAATTGATAATGCACCACACCACGATAATCGAAGAACTGTCAATAGGACCTTGATTTTTTCGCGTAACGCTGAGATATTCCTCTAAAATTATACATCATTTAAAAATGAGCGGCTCAATTATAATAAATTTGGAAAAAATAACAATTGCTAACAACACCAAATGCGTAAATGAGGTTATTTTGTTATTTTTCTAGGGTATACTTTAAACATGGTTTATATAATTAATTAAAAACGACGCAAGCGCCACCTATTGCCTAATTTCAGTGGCATCCTCAACGATTTGAGTCTATACAAAGTAGACGACGAAACATTGTTTATATAATTTTGTATAATTGTTAATTAAATATTTTAATATTCAATCAATAGTTCTCTTTTTAAGTTTTGCCAAATATTATTTTATTTTAAGTGTTTTTGTAACCCCGACACCAATTGGTAAAAGGGGACATCGAATATATATATATATATATATATATATAAGTGTTTTTATATAAGTGTTTTTGTGTATTGAGCATTCTCGTTTGAATAAAATTAAATACATAAGTAATTAGAAAGAAACTACATACGAACTGCAAATAGGAAGACGGAGGAATTCAAGTTAAACCACGGTGTCAGGCAGGGAGGAATACTAAGCCCATTACTTTTCATATCACTAATGATTGACATTATAAAAGAACGAAAGCAATCACAAAAATATGAGAAAGTTTGAAATAAAAGAGTGTACATTTGCAGAAGACATCGTAATATTTGCTGGAACAGAAAAAAACCTTAGTGCAAATGCTGAAATATATGAAGAGGCTCTAAGCAAAAGAATTTTGAAAATGAAGAAAAGACAAAAGTAATATCTAAGAAAGGCAAAATAATCAACATACAAGTAAATGAAAAACAAACAAAACAAAAAACTGGTATAAGTACAGGAATTTAAGTATTTGGTATCAATAATAGACAGTCAGGGTAAATATAACAGTAACGTTAAGAATAGAGTAATGACAGCGGGGAGAATGTATTCTGCTATAAAAAGATTTTTCATAAATAAGAAGGAGATATAAAAAAATGCCAATCTTTAGAGCCAATACTGAAAATGTATTCTGCTATAAGACGATTTTTCGTAAATAAGAAGGAGATATAAAAAAATGCCAATTTTTAGAGCCAATACTAAAAATGGATTCAGCCATAAGACGAATTTTCGTAAATAAGAAGGAGATATAAAAAAATTCCAATTTTTAGAGCCAATACTAAAAATGTATTGTGCCATAAGACGATTTTTCATAAATAAGAAGGAGATATAAAAAAATGCCAATTTTTAGAGCCAATACTAAAAAATGTATTCTGCCATAAGACGATTTTTCGTAAATAAGAAGGAGATATAAAAAAATGCCAATCTTTAGAGCCAATACTAAAAATGTATTCTGCCATAAGACGATTTTTCGTAAATAAGAAGGAGATATAAAAAAATGCCAATTTTTAGAGCCAATACTAAAAAATGTATTCTGCCATAAGACGATTTTTCGTAAATAAGAAGGAGATATAAAAAAATGCCAATCTTTAGAGCCAATACTAAAAATGTATTCTGCCATAAGACGATTTTTCGTAAATAAGAAGGAGATATAAAAAAATGCCAATCTTTAGAGCCAATACTAAAAATGTATTCTGCCATAAGACGATTTTTCGTAAATAAGAAGGAGATATAAAAATATGCCAATTTTTAGAGCCAATACTAAAAATGTATTCTACCATAAGACGATTTTTCGTAAATAAGAAGGAGATATAAAAAATGCCAATCTTTAGAGCTAATACTGATATACGGAAGCGAAACATGGGTGATGAACAAAAGACAAAAATCCATGGTACAGGTCTCGGAAATGAAATAACTTAGAAGAGTAGAGGGAGCTACAAAGAGAAACAGAATACGAAACGTAGATATAAGGGAAAGTTTAGGAAACACAACTACACAGAATATAAAGAATGTCCCTCTTCTTTTTTTCTGTGTAGTTGTATTTGAGATAATATGAACAAATAAATAGAATGAGCGAGAAAAAGAGCGAAACTCCGACTAGTTTCGACTCTCGTCATTCTCAAGGAGATAAATTAATGTTGCGGTTTAGCAGAAAGAGATAGCTTTACACTAAAGTGAAAATCATTGATATAAAAATGAGTCGGGCTGCAGAAATAATAACGTGAATATGTACTTGCATTTTTTGTAGAAAAATATCGACCTGATAAAAAAACAACAGTAAATTATTAGATATCACCCAAATTCACTAGTTCTTGCTAGAATAAGAAATTGGAAGATGTAATGAAATTTATAGGTAATGAGTGTAAAGCTATTTTAATAACCAATTTAGTGAAATTATTAAATTTTTCATTAAACGCGTTTCGTTGCTAAAACTATACATTAAAAATTGACATAAAACTGACAGATTTTCATTATTTTTTTATAATTGTTTTGTGTAAAATCTAATTGTAAAAATGCATTTTAATTTATCTGGTGAAAATCCTGCATGCTTTATGATTACTTTAATGTATAATACAATGTTGTTCATTCATCACAACGGCAATGTAACTCGAATTACTATCTACCAATAACTATATAGCCAACTCTTTCTACTAAATCGCACCCTTAAGTAGTGAAACAAAAAATCAAGTGCATTTTTCAACCTATTAATATTGTGATCATGTTTAATCAAATGATTAATGGGAACCAAATAAAAAAAAAAAAATGAATAGATGTTTGTAAAACTTACAGTGTAAGTATTTTCTTGCAGTTGGAAAAAGGTATTGATCTAATTTTATAGATCATTGCCAGAAATTTTCCTTGTTTAATTTCATTGTAAAAAAAATGAATGCAGGTAAAACAAGTTTGGGAGGCGAGAGCGAATAGAAATATGGAATAATGCTATCAAGAAAACGCTGAATAAAAAAGGAAAAAATTTGGACAAAAGTTAAAGAATTAGCAGCGAATAGAAAGGAATGGATACATTTCTATAGAGAATGAAACTAAACCTCGACACTCAATACGGGTATAAGAGGAAAAGATTAAGAATGAAAAATATATCTTTTAATAAAGATTTTTATTATTAAAAACAAATTAAGAAAGACTCAAATAAATAAAGAAGGAAATGAAAAAGTAAATATTTCAAATAATTCAACCTTCAAATAAACACAATCAGGGAATCATTTCCTCTGTTTACCAACACGTCGTCAAATTGTGCACCTATTTCTGGCTGATCTAAATCAGGATGGAACCGTTTCATAACGTGAATAATCCTTAGCCCACGTACGTTTCCATATATTTTTTTCCTACCGATCTTCATCTATTTTTAGTCGAAACATCCTCCGTGCGCTCGTCATTCACATGAACAACACGTTTCACAAATCCGCAAAAAAAGTGCGAGCAACCCATCCTCCTTTTGTTTGTAAATCAGCCATCATCTCGGACAATGCATGCGAATGCAAAACTGCAAAACTCGCAAGATGAAAATAAAAGTGTCTCTGTTTTTGCAATGTTCGCAGTGTTGATTTTCAAAGAAATTTTCACAATCGGGGACTCGGCACATGTGTGTGGTGTTAGGTTCGTTTTTCTTGTTAATTTTGTTTTATTTAATTGAATTCAGGTAACAAAAATGTTGATATTAAAAGAAGGCAGAGTTATGATAACCCTATTTTATATAATATTAATATTAGTGTTGGGCAAAATCGAGTAAATTTAGTAATCGAGTACTTCTAAATAAGCATTTTTAAGGAGCTAAAGTTAATAAATAATAATAATAAATCGGAGTTTATTAATAAATATGTGATACTTACCAATATTAATATTATAAATAACATTAAGAAAATTGTTATATACTTCATTTTGCAATGACAAAAAAGATCGACTTTGCTCATCTCTAATTAATATTACAGCAATTCTTCTCTATTTCAACTATAAATTAAAACATTCATTGTGTCAAGTTATTGTCTTTCTGCACTTCGGTAAGGAAAAGAAATAGTTAGTGATAAATCGAAACTACTTAACTGGATTTTAAATGTGGCGCTAATTAGTTCTCATAGAAAATATCTTCAATTTAGTTGATTTAGTCCCACAGCAAGGACTAAATCAACTAAATTGAAGATATTTATTTTGTGTCGCATTTTCAAAATATTAATAAAACAAACATTTTTTTAATGGAAATCAGTATCTCTTTTATGATCACATCACCAGAGGGTAGTTTTAAGAAACAAATTATAGACTATTACACAAAAATTACTCGCAAATAATGAAGTTATTGGCATTTACGTACTTTGTTTTCAATTGAATTAAGTTAGTAAAAAAACAAAACACTTACAAATAATGTTAAGAAAGTATGTAATAAGTTAAATTTAATCTATTTAAATATCATTTATCCTATTTTAAATTAAAAAAAAGCGAATTCTAGAACAAACGTTAAAGCATTGCTCTTACAATGTACATCATTTACATATTACATCTTTCAAATTGAAGTACTCATTTTTGTTGTTGTAATGCTTAAAAAAACAAAATTTATATCGATTAAGTAGATAGTAAATTAACTGTCAGATTCAGAAAACAAATTTTCTTTTTATGATTTTTTTTTTCTATTTAATTATTTATAATATCTACATTTCACTGAAAAAGAAAAACAATATTAATATGCAAACAAATTCTATACTTGTGATTTTTTGTGATGGTGTATTATTACCTTTTTTTTGTTAAAAATCATCATGTAGTACCTCATTAGTCAATGTATTATAAATAATATTTACAAATACAAATTTGGGATTTATCTGTAATTGGATTAATAAACTTTCATGCGAATTTTTAACATTTACTTGAAATATTCGCAAAGTTGTGTAATTGTTTCTGTAATTAATTTTACTTTGAAACCGAAAATAAAAAATACATATTTATGATCTTCTAACAATGTGCAAAAAAAGTTTTAAATGGGGCACAATTTTTACTATGTAAATCCCTATACTTAAATAACACTCACGGTATGTGTATTATATATTTATTTTACCATACATATATTTTTCCTATCATTATCTGATATTTAAAGGCTAGTTTTCTTCTTTTTCTATTATAAATTATTTCGTCAAATTGAAAAATGTCTTTATAGTAATTTTGTTTTTAAGTCCAGTAAAACTTCTGTAAACGATGTCTTTTTGTTGAATACATGATAAAAAAAGTGTTTCCCATATAAGAGGTCATCCTGGACACACTCTATATGTATATTGTATGTGCATGTTGCTAAATAGAATATCAACCACTTATCTACTTACATTTTTCTAATTTAATTTGTTGTTCTATTTTTGAATGTTTTTTTATGCTGTTTCAGATATCAAAAGATGACATGTTCTGGCAAAAAATGATACCATCATTAAAAATATTTTATTTTAATTGTATTTTACCAGAGTTGGTCGACCCACGTCATCCAAGGGGTTTAAATATTAGGAATTTTAAAAGAAATTCATTAATGTACTCCACAAATTGTCCCAGACACCAATTATAAAATAAAACTATATACTAATATTAAAAATGTTTGAATTTCTGATAACTTTATTATAAATGACAATAAAATATCAATAAACATAATTATAAAATGTGAGTGTAAAAGATAAAAAAAAATATTAATTATTTTCAAATTATTTTTATTTAAAATTAAAAAGTTCAAACGCTGAATTCAAATTTATGACAATTTATTAATGGAATCATTTTATCTGTATTATAATCCTTAATTTTAATTTCCATTATATATTGAAAATAATAGAATAGAAGAAGAATATTAAGAACTCTAATACAGTTCTTTATAAATATTTAAATGTTTCTCCGTTGCATTAAATGTTGATAAAGCAAACACTTTTGGCTCAATCACACTTACTAATTACGTAAACTATTTAAAAAGGTTTTGTATTAATTATACAAAAAAGTTATGTATGGAATCATATATTTCTCTTGCAAATCCTTCATTCTTGAATTCATGATTAAAATCTTATAAAGTGATTCGGATTCATTTTTTAAGAATTACTTGTTTAGCTAGCAGTTGTAAAACAATTTTTGTATTCAATTTTAATACATTTGAAACAAAATCTGACACCCTCGAAATAAATATCTCTGAAAATTATGCCATAAATCAATATTATGTATAATACGAATTAATTAAAAATATTGATTTTATGATTATTACAGTGATATCTTAAAATTATTTATAATTAGCATGGTTAACGGGAATTTAACTGTAAAGTGTGTGTTCAATAAGTGTGGAACCTATTGAATATTTCTGAAACCGTTTGTGGAATTTATTTTAAAATTTAGAATATATATTTGACTAATTAATTTCTATTTATGGAAATTTGCGATATCTCTTATAGTTTTTAAAATACAGCGACAACTTGTTTTTTAATAAAGGGTGTTCAAAATTATGCTAATTTTATAGCGCATTGATTTGTCTAATTGACTGTAATTATTTGTATCAAAATATTGCCAAATAAATAACATTTTTACTATTTAATACATTTATTTAATTAGCACCTTTATATAAACGTCAAATATTTACTGTTTTGCTACAATATGTTCAAAATATCAGTCATAATCATAACAAAAACAATAAAATAAACTTGATTTCTTTAAATTTTTAATAGCTAGTATCAAAAGTATAATCAGTAATTACGTTCTAACATATTTTATAAAAAATTATTTGAAACCGTTTCAATACACAAGCCACGAATGCAGATCGATTGAAAAGTGCGGTCTATAACCAGAAAATACAAAATAAATAGGACGAATACGTGTATTTTTGTATAGAAAATAAAAAAAATCTTGGAGGAGAGACTGAACGCGCCCATTGCGCGACTATCTTCGTCTGACAACGTTGACTCCTCATATGTACTCTTCCAAGGCGTTCGCGGGTTAGATACAGACGTAAGGGGAAAGAATGTTTACGTCTCACTAATTGCTTGTGTATCGCCTCCTCTTAATTAGATTATTTTTATAGGGTGTAAACGCGCACAATAGTTACAAATTCCACCGCAAGAAGCAGCACTAGCTTCGCCATGCAAGTAGGTACCCCCCGCAGCCAATGGTCAAATATTGATTTTAATGGTCAGATCCATCAACTTTTCATTCCAAATTGTATTGCCATGCCATTAATCTGTAATTATCGTAATGCATAGATAATAATGGAAACACGGAATACTTTCTAAATAAATACTGGGTTAGGCAGAATAAAGCATCCGTTTTCAAATTTAATTCATTTCATAATATAGTGAGACATAAATTCAAATCAAATCGCCATGCATTCCCGATAAATTAAAGTATCCAGCTTTGACATGTTTACAGATTCTGTAAGTTCTTTGCGCCGTATACTTAGTGCTAAATAGTTCGTTTTTAAAAATGTGTTTTTTTGTTAATTCTATTATTTTATTATTCTAACTATTCATTGTATCATGTATGTATGTTACTGTATTTAATGGCCTCCATAATTAAATAAATAAATGGAAATTTAGGACAGTCGTCAATTCGCGAGAAGTATTAGTTTTATTCAAAAATTGTAGCACTACCACTACTACTGCTGCTATACTGTCATGATAAAATTAACGTACACGTTAAACTTAACATTTCTCTTACAGATTAGCCTGGAAGATCATATCCCAAACAACCTATGTGAAAATCCCCATCTTTAATTTCAACCAACACTTCATCCATTTCCCTCCATCGATTATCGCACTTCAGGTAGTCGAACCGACGCCAGGTAGTAAACCCATCCACGGCCATTTCGAACAATCTATTAGCCGAAGTAGGCTCGTGTCCATCTACCGAGATTCGTGTTTGCTTTCGTAATCGTGCTTTTTATCTACCTATCGATTGATTTCCTGTTGTAAACCATAGGAAGTAGATTAGGGTCGGCCACCCTGCGTCCCGAACGGGATTACAAGAACTGGACTTTCTTCTTTTTTTATTGTTATTACTATTCCGGTCTACCTAGTTTTCAGTTACGGAGTGCGTTCGTACCCATGGGAATTTATGTTGTGGTAATTCCGGGGAGTATTTTTAGAATGTTGACTATGGAGGTATTTTCTTTTTAAGAGGTTTTTTTTCTCATCTCGTGGAGTAAACACTCGATAAGGAATTTGTTTTTACCTGATTTTCTTGGAAAAATGGTTTTGTAATAATATGTGCTTTTAACTTAAACACGTTTAGTATAATATTTATATTACAATTATTTAAAAAAATAAATAATTGTTTTATTTTTGAATTGATAGATAAAGCACTAATAACCTTTCTTCACACTTTATTTGTTTTACCAAATGTACATTTCGGACACAAAGTGACCATTATCAATCAATTAATTAATTTAATGTTTTATTTTTATTTATGTAAATTTCTATTTATATACAGTAAGCATTTTATTTGATTGAATATATGTTCCCCTATTATGTAAGATCCATTACAATGCATTTGAACCATATTCAAGCAATCAGTTAAATAGTAATATCAAAATCTATTATATTGCAGATTTAAAAAGAGATAGGTTTAAAAATTAAATATTTTGCTCGTATCACACACTTGTTTTCTTTATATTAAATAACAATGATTTAAAAATAATTAATAAATTATTTCCACATTTAGCTTTATTATTATTTAAAAATGTACAAACAAAAATGCTTCGACATGCATTTTATTAAATTGAAAGTAGGCCTATGTTTAATGAAATCGCATCGTAATATTTTTTATCTTTATTGCTTGACTTGTATCATCAAAATTAAATTAAAATACATTCATTATTTTTTTAGAGATATTTTTTTGAATATTTTTGTTCAGATTTGGATTAAATATATCTTCAAAAAATATGCGTGTACAATTTATTTATTTATTTAACGGAAATCTCCTTTGTACATAATACATTATAAACAATAGTAACATAAGATAAACTTAATAAAACATATAAATAGTGAGGGCAATATAACCGAAGCAAAAATATACTAATTAACAATATCCAGATTAATAATACGTAAACGGTGTTTAAATAAACTATAAGAATTACTAAAAATATAAAAATTAGGATTCAACATAAGGACATTACAATACCGCATTATACGTGACACAGGATTTTGAGAACCATACAAAGTTCGATGGAAGTTTAAGCGGAATAAGGGCCTACATCGAACTGGAGTTGTTAAAAAGAAATTAAAATTCAGCAATGATAATAAAAAACTGCAGTTGACATGCCCATTAATCAATTTGAACCCATAGCATAAATCAAGTGATCTTTATAGAATTAAATCACATCAAATCACTTCTATATTGTAAAGATTTTAAATTAAGACAATCCAATATGTATGATCAACTATAGTCAATTCGTGCGATCCCCATTTTGAATGAAACAAGTAGCAAAAACCTATTCTGAACTTTTTCAATGATTTCAATATTACAATTGTTGTAAGGAGACCAGATTAATGAACAATATTCCAAATGTGGCCTCACCAAACTAATGTAAAGGGTTTTGAACGTATCCAAGCCAAAGTGTTTCGAAAATCTATTAATGAAACCAAGCATAGAAAGAGCCTTGCTAGAAATTTCATTCAAATGGGTAACAAAATTTAACCGAGAATCAAATATTATACCCAAATCCTTCACCGTCTCAACCAGGGGCAATTTAATATCATTAATTGAATACTCGAACTTGCTATTATTGCTATGGCGAGAAAAAGAAATAGACATACATTTTTTTAGGTTAAGATGAAGATGATTACACGCACACCAATTAATTAAATTATTTAAATCAGATTGTAATAGCGTATGATCTGAACTACTCTCAATTACTTTAAATATTTTGACATCATCGGCGAACATCAGAAATTTACTATCTTTGATATAACTCCCAATGTCATTTATGAAGATCAAGAACAGGATTGGCCCACAATGAGAACCCTGTGGCACACCAGATGTAACGTTGATTGCTCTGGAGATAAAGTTATCAACCTTAACGAACTGTTTACGATCACGTAAATAGCTTGCAAACCATTTCAACACAAGATCACTGAATCCTAAGCCTTCAAGTTTATTTAAAAGAATAGAGTGACTAACACGATCGAATGCTTTGGAAAAATCAGTGTAAACAGAATCGACCTGACGGCCCTTTTCCAAAGCACTCAACAGATACATCTGGTAGGAAAGCAAATTAGACGTCGTAGACCTGCCCTTTAAAAACCCATGTTGTTCATCACAAATAATATTCTTGCAGCACCAAATGAGTTGATCAGAAATTAATTTATCTAGCATTTTAGGAATTGTAGATTGGATGGAAACACCCCTATAATTTTGTATGACTTCTAACAAGCCCTCCTTGAAAATAGGGTTAATGTAAGAATGTTTCCAAAATGTTGGAAACACTCCGGTATGTATAGATTTATTGAATAATAATTCAATCGGGGTAGTAAGTGAATAAATACATTGTTTTAAAAAATAAGGCGGTAAACCATCCGGTCCAGAGTTAAGTGAGTCACTTAAATCATTTATTGAATTGAATATATCAGATGTTTTTAGACTGAACGTTGAACAAGAGATTTTATGATCATAATTAAATAATGGGGCATCAATTATGTCCTCACTGTAAACAGTGCAGAAATAGTCAGCAAATAAGTCAACACATGAATTCCCGGCATTGCATTGTTTATCATTAAAATACATTTTATTTGGAAATCCTTTTATGTTTTTACACTCATTAGCAAAAGACCAGAATAATTTAGAATTAACTTTTATGTTATCTTCAGTTTTCCGAATATAGGATTCATACAGTGTTTCACTTAAATTGCAACACAAAGATCTAAGATTTTTGAAGGTTTCATAATCAGTAACACTACCACTTTTTTTAAAAACAATATGGGCTTTTTTCTTGGATATAACTAAATCTATGAGTTCATGATTAAACCATTTTGGATAATTTGATAATTTATAAAATTTAGAAGGCAATTCTTAATTATTATTAAATGTTAATGTAGTGAAAACAAATTTACTCACAATAAATGTTTTTAAAATTCATAAATATTTAGTCCATTCGTGTTCGTATTAAATGAAATAATTAATAACAATTTTTTATTTGTAGTACACAATAAACGTAATTAATTTCCGAGGACATATCGTTTAGTAGCCCTCATTCGATTATTCGAGTTAATCAGCGACATTGTGTCGTTTTATATTTGTAAAAAAAAGTTTTGACCCAATAACCCCATCGCTGTATTTAAGTATCTCATCGCCGGAGCGAAGTGCATGAATTTGTGAGTCATCTGGAATTATTATTTAAAGTTGAGCATAAATAAACATTTTGTTTCTACTGTAGGTGCGTGAAAATTAAAATTGGATTTTAAAACGATTCAGATTTTTAACAAATCATGATTGGCTTTGATATTTGATCGTAGTGCGTTTATTAATTCACATGAATACAACAATCTTATAAAATAAATAGAAAAGAGTATTCATTCTATTGGTCACAGTTATTTAAATATATTAAATAAAAATGATTTGAAAATAATTAATAAATTATTCTCACATTTAGCTCTGTGACTTTTGACTTACGTTACGTAAGTACGTTAAACAAATGCACATTAAAACAACTACTTCCCGGGCAAATACCCACGCCGGACATTGAATTACATAATGTACACCTGCTGTTGCACATCAATAGAATATTGCATAATGCAACAAATTTTGATCCGAGAAAAATTTCTTTAATGCGAAAACAACAAAAGGAACGTTACTTAATTTAAGGCCATCTGCAGACACGTGTTTCGGGATCTATCCCTCGTCAGTACAGCTATGCCTTACGTAATTTAAAGATGTTAAAATAAATTAATTAAATTAATTCAAATGCAATCAGCAAAATTAAATCAATTATATTAAATCAAATTAAACTAAATCAATTTAAATTAAATTAAACCAAATTAATTCAATTTAAATTTGCCCGGGAAGTAGTTGTTTTAATGTGCATTTGTTTAACGTACTTACGTAACGTAAGTCAAAAGTCACAGAGCTAAATGTGAGAATAATTTATTAATTATTTTCAAATCATTTTTATTTAATTTACAACAATTTTGTTTCACGTTTTCTATTTGAATGTTTGTTCTTTTGTTATCACTTCTTTGCGTGAAAGAGTTGTAAGACATTGCGGGTAACTAATTTGAAATACTAAATTGCACTTTTAAATTCAAATCAAATTTCTACTCTTCAAACCATTGATTTACAAAAAAACTTTTCAATTAATTAAATCGCGCGTCTGTCCGACTTCAATCCTAGATTAGATCTGATGCTTTTTCCTAACTAAAAACTTATACTACCCTATGAAATTATAAATTATGATGAGTAATGAAGAAACGGGCGCAATTTTGTTTTGTTTTTGTTTGCGTGCGCTTTTGCAATCAAATCTATTTGCTTAGGCAAAGTAGTAATGCCGATATAGAAAACTAACTCCACTAATGCTTAAAATTCCATTTTCTTCTGCAAACTTGTTAATTAAAAACTTCAAAAATCAATAATATTATTTGATTGAACATTAAATATAATTCGTGTTGCGCACATCAAAACACTATGCGGCTATAAATCCGCTGTAGTTATTATTTGTAACATATATAATCAAATGCCTGCAATCCGTGATATATTTTAAGTTCAGTACTCTTTACATATTGTATATTTTAGTTCATACTTTTATGTTGTTTGTATTTATCTACTTTTGTTATATAATTGTCATGTAATTGGGAACATGTTTCCAGTGGGGTAATAAATATTATTATTATTACATAACTTTGATTTGGTTCTTATTGATCACTTGATGAAACAATTTAACTAACATTGAATTCGAAATTAAATGCACTTTTATTATATAATTAAACTGCTAGTGTATTGTTAAGTCATCTTATTTATATAATGGCATTTTATATCAGAAAGTAAATCTAAAGGGAAAATAATGAATTATTCAATTGTGTAAAATAATTATTTTCAAATTTCATTTTATTTAATTGTAACAAAATTTTATATATATATTTAACATCTTTATTGACAAATAACGTTACATTTTACAATGTGTAGTATGTGTGTTTACAATATTTATAGAATTATTTCAATTTGTCATGTAACTGTCATTGTCAAATAATAATAATAATAGTTTATTTAACGGATAATTCTTCTTTACAAAAGTAATATATTTAAATTTAAACATTACAATAAATTAAAAAAAAATGGCTATCGACCCGGGGTCTTTCTGACTACAAAATTTTATTAAATGAAATAAAAAGAATTTAAAAATAATTAATTATTTTCTCTTTTTCTACTGTGA
The DNA here is from genome assembly GCA_963082785.1 of Philonthus spinipes. Classification (NCBI taxonomy): domain Eukaryota; kingdom Metazoa; phylum Arthropoda; class Insecta; order Coleoptera; family Staphylinidae; genus Philonthus; species Philonthus spinipes. The sequence goes on from OY720314.1 coordinate 9,330,353, forward strand.
CAAAATGACTTATGTTACATAAGTACTTTAAAAATTGTCTAATAATGGACATTTGCTGTTGCATAACAATAACAATTGTATAATGCAAAAATTTTTGAATCGAAAATATTTAATACAAACAAAAGAATAATATAAAAGTTACGTAATATAAGGCCATCTGCAGGCGTTTTTAATTTTTAATTAATTTAATTAACAGCTTTGCAATTATGTTTGGCACAGCTGTACTGACGAGGGATCAAATTCCGAAACACGTGTCTGCAGATAGTCTTATATTACTTAGCTTTTATTTTATTTTTTGTTTCATTAAATATTTTCGATTCAAAAATTGTTGCATTATACAATTTTTATTGTTATGCAACAGCAAATGCCTATCATTTGTTAAAGTACTTATGTAACATAAGTCATTATGTCACAGTAGAAAAAGAGAACATAATTTATTAATTAATTATTATTTATTAAGTCATGTCATAGTAGCAAAAGAGAAAATTTCAATTTCAATTTACTTTATTAACGGAATCTCCATTTCCAAATTACAATTATAATTACATATTAAAAATTTTATAAGAAAAGTGTGACGCTCTAAGAAGATTATAAAACATATGTATAAAAAAAATTAATTAATTAATTGTTTTTATTTAATTTATTTAAATAACTGTGCCCAAGTGAATAAATCCTTTTTTCTATTAAATTTTTATTATATTTTATTTGTAGAAAAATTTAGCTTCACATTTTCATACATGAAATTTAAAGCTTTTTTTATTGAATTATATTTCAGGAATCTTTTGTATCAATTCATTAATTTATATTTATCGCAACTTGCTGGTCACAGAATGTGTTCGCACATTTCATTTTTGTTATGCTCAATATTGTTGGCTCCTCCGAAGGCCGGCGAGTTCTGTTCCCTTATAAGGTTTACATGGTTACGGTCAAGATTTGTACGTTATGCAAAAAGTTACTGTAACAACAGATGAACATTTTTAATTAAAATTCCTGAGCGACTTATTAATTCATAATTTAGTTAACAACGATAATTAATGAAAGAAGTGAACATGATTATATATTTGAAAAAAAAAAGATGGTTTAAATTAAAGCAGACAGTAGACCAAAAAGATAGGCAGATGTTTAAGAACAAAATAATAAAAATAATCTTACACTTACAATAGTTACATTAATAAAATAAAAATATTTTCTTCATATAATTTTGTCCAACATTTTTTTTTTCTTTATTATAAATATTTTCTATATTAAATATGTATTTTTTAAATTATTTTTGTCTTCACTATAAATATTTTCTATATTAAATAAAGAAAAATAAATATTACTTTGATAAAATTATATCAACAAAATATTTTATTTGTAGGCAGAACGACCGATGTTGTAAATAGTGTAATGTAATTTAATGTATCTCTCAGAAATAAATATTTGGATTTTAACATACCTCGGAGTATTCATTCCATACAACGACCAATATTTCGCATTAGTTTTCACACCACAAAATATGGTATGTATAACCCTCTTGATCGTATGATGAGGTATTCGAACGATTTGTCTACCAATTCTAACTTTATGCTCTTCACTTCTTCATTTGCAGTTTTCACAGCCCATTTACGCCGCATGGATATTTCCCATCTCATTCATATTACATATTTTTTTTTATCTATATTTATTTATTATCACTTGAAGATAGGAATAAGCCGGTTGCATTTTGTTTTCACAATGAATTGTTTGGGATTGATAAATAAATATTTTGATGCGTATTATTTTTATTTAGTATTTTGTCGTAATTTGTGATTGGTAATTTGCCTTTTTTATACATATGTTTTGCAATCTTTTTAGAGCGTCACACTTTTCTTATAAAATTTTTAATATGTAATTATAATTGTAATTTGGAAATGAAGATTCCATTAATAAAGTAAATTGAAAATTGAAATTTTCTATATATATATATATGTATATATCAAGCGTATAACAAAAATCGACGACGAAGTTGGCGTTGGAAGTCTTGAGTCATGTCTGTACTAACATCACACGCGACTTGTCAACATGACAACCATTACTTTACGCGAGCGCGTGTGATTTTAGTTCAGACATAATTTTAGATTTCCAATACCAAATTCGTCGTCGATTTTTGTTGTACGCTCTATATTATTTGCACTTATAACCATTGTTTTATCTTTATTGCGATATTTACAGTTACATTAAGTTTGCAAAACATTACATTTTTTAATTACAAGATGGCTATCGACCAGTGGTCTCACAACCGGCAGTCCTTATCCTTTATCTCGTCTATCAGTTAGTCAGTTATGTGTGAAGATATGAATTCATGAATTGTGGATTAAGGATGTTTGAATTTTGGAGGGATATTGGAATTTCTGGTAATACAGAGAATCACATTTAATGAAACGTTCAGTCACCATTCATCTAGCGTATGGATAACTAGTGAACGTTTCATTAAATGTGAATTTCGTTTTCCTTGTTTGCTTAAACAGGACAAGTTCGCCTTCCTTTAGTGGACGAAACAACTAGAGACCCAAATCGTTGACGATGCCACTTGAAATTAGGCGAAAGGTGGCGCTTGCGTCGTCTTTAATTTATTATGAATAATACAGAGAAGGTTAAAAGTTCCCGGGTGAGGGTTTTATGGCAACGTAAAGGAGTGTATTTGATACGTTGTCTAAAGCGTTGTTTGGATGTCGGATTTTTGTGAGGATTCTTAGAGGTGATCGTTCCTCTAGCGCTATAATTTTTCAGATATTTTCTGTCTTAGAATTAATTTCTTTTAGTTTTAAATCCATTAAAAATAATTGGTTTTGTTTCACTTATAATAAATTTATTATTATTATTATATATTTATTTACGGAATTCACCATTTTACAATTAATGTCTACAACTAGAACAATATAAATTGCATGTAATCACAATGAATTATAAACGAGGTAACAAATGAATTACAATAAAATAATAATTACGATAACAAAATACAATAAAAACAAAAAATCCGATATTAACATAACGATGCTAGTATTAACTTTTTCATAACGTGGGATGATGATTCCATAGCAAAGATAGCATTAATGTTGCTTAAACAGTAAAACGTACACACACACGCAATTTAAAAATTAAATCGATTAAAATGCTTGGGTTTTGTAGTATTATAAATATTATAAAGTACACAACACAATTATAAATATAACAAAACAAGTGATTTTTAATCGGTATATATTTTTTTTTTTTTTTACTAAGTAATAAAAGCAACTGATTTAGGCAAGATGACCAGAAAAGATATAATAATATTTATGTACATGTATTAGAAATTAATTAATGCACCATTGATTAAATTCTAGTAGAAATTTATAGTAAGTCCTCTGATTTTACTGAATTTTATTTTTTTATTTAACAATTTCATAATCAATTTTTTTGTTCACTTTCTTTAACCCTCCTATTTCTCTACACAGCTTGAATCTTATCTAACAATTTCATAACTTATTTTTGTTTTACTTTCTTTAATCCTCCTATTTCTCTACACAGCTTGAATCTTATCCAACAATTTCATAACTTATTTTTTTACTTTCTTTAATCTTCCTATTTCTCTACACAGCTTGAATATTATCTAACAATTTCATAACTTATTTTTTTACTTTCTTTAATCTTCCTATTTCTCTACACAGCTTGAATTTTATCTAACAATTTCATAACTTATTTTTTTACTTTCTTTAATCTTCATATTTCTCTACACAGCTTGAATCTTATCTAACAATTTCATAACTTATTTTTGTTTTACTTTCTTTAATCCTCCTATTTCTCTACACAGCTTGAATCTTATCTAACAATTTCATAACTTATTTTTTTTACTTTCTTTAATCCTGTTGAAACTATAAAACCACCCGGAATAATAAATCTGGTGGACTTTAATTGAAGTTGACGTCATTAGAGTAGAAGAGCCTGAGATCCCGAGGAATTCAGGAGGGTTTAAATTATCACCGGCCGTAAAATAAATTTCTAATAAAAATAGGATACGACGCACGCCCTTTTATGCTTTTTATATTTATGTAAATGAAGCCGCGACGCGTTTTACGTAAATGTGAAGAAAAAGGAAGGTTTTCGAGGTGCATTACCTTTTCGACACAAAACGTAAATTATGTTAAGCTTTCTTTAATAATGCGTTTATGTTTATAATGAAAATTTTATCGGCGGTCGTAAAATGTTTTGAAATTTTAATATTTTTTTTTATAAATATACGGTATATTCAGAATATACGGTTCTGAATAAAATAAAGCAACAATTAAAATTCAAGAAACAAACAAAGCTAAAGTCTTCATTGTATTGTAAATTTATAAAGAAATTAGTGAAAAATACAAAAGAAATAAAATGACAACGTGAAATTCATGACAGCCAATATACAGTGCATTTTTTTATCTAGGCCTCATAGGGATTTACTTAGGAAAATCTTTTCGTCGTGGTAATGGTTTTTCTATGGTATGGATTTTGATCAAATTAAACACACATTTAATTTAGAGTAATATGTACAAAATTCAGTAGTTTTTAAACTATTTTAAATGCGTTTTATGTTTACCCTATTACCTATCTCACCCTCTTTTCATTCCTAGCCAACACTAACACTCATCTATGACTCAATGTAATTGTCACCAATCTTTTTAACAAATCTCATCCACTATCTACAATATTTACCTCCTATCTCGAAGTCAATTAAAAGAAGCAGTAGCTGGTAAACAGAGCTGACAAACTGGGGCCTTAAAACCAGCAAGAATGCGAAGAAGAATAGTGTACCCCAAGAGAGTTCTAATTCACACCACTTCGGCGCTGCGATTTTAAATTGTATCTCCAATATACTTTCAACAGCTGACTCAAATGTAGAATGGTCTCAAATTTAGTACTCAGCCTTGGCACTTGGTCAATGACAGCGCTACTGTCTCTTGGATGCAAGCGTTAAGTTAGGATTAGTAGTCTAAATTTTTATAGTCAAATGTTCCTTACACGAATTGATTATTTTCAAAATTCTTTTTAATTAATTCATTTAAATAATTCTGACTATGGAAATAAATACTCTATTCTATATTTTGAATTAATTTCTCACTTAACCCGTGGTGAAACATATTTAATTAATAGACTTTGATTAAAACACTTGGTGTTTTGTGAAACAAACCAAGTGTTTTAATCAAAGTCTATTACTCTATTCTATTATTACTATATAACTTTAATAGTAATAATAAGTGAAGCAAGTGCATAGTTACTGGCTTTATATAGAACATTTCAAATTACACAACCCCAAACTTATTGATACTGACAGTAATTTAAATCTTCTGCATGATGTCACAAACATGCAGGCAGTTCAATTTAATATATAAGAAACAAACAAACCTAAAGTTACCAACACAATCTAAAAATAATTTAAAGAAGCAGTTTAAAAGCATAAATAGTTAATATACAAAAAACGATCAAATAAGGCATTAATTTTATTATATAAATTAAATATATAAATTGTTAATAAAATTTCCAATAAAATGATTTTCCAAGAAATTTAGTTAAAAAAATAATCATGCTTTGATTAAAACATTTGGTTTGTTTCACTGATTTTTTTATTTTTACTCCGACTAGTTTCGACCTTAGTTCATTCTCAGGGAGATATGTGAATGAATGTTTCACCACGGGTTAAGTGAGAAATTAATTCAAAATAATCATGCTTGTTTTTGTTTCTTAAAGAGAGTGAAATTAAAATTCAGAAAAATAAATATCCAAATAAAATCATCGGTTACTTGCATAATTTACACACCTCATAGATTCTCTGACATAATCTCCTTTTCTGGTGCGTATATATTTTTTTTGTTTCGATATGTAATCAATCAGTTAGCATGTAGTGAAAGTAATTATAAAGTATTACGTAAACGAAAATTGTTGCCTGGTTAAATTAATTGAATTTATTAAAGTTGTTTGGATGGATTTCCTGCGAGCAGTATTTAAATTCAATAGAAAATAGTTTAACCGCGAAGAAAGTTAGTCGAAGTAGAGGACATGCATAACTGCGGTAAATCGACCGTTAATTTTGTAATCGCCTGTGGTCTAAACAATATTATGTTAGTCAGCCAACTTTATTAACATTTTATAAACGCAGTATCTTGATTATTAATTTTAAATATAAATTGTCATAATTATAATAATAATCATCTTTATTAACAGATATATACAGCAAAAATTTCAAAATAAATAATAAAAATTACAAAATCAAATGTATAATTTAAAACTGTTAATTGGCTTGGTCGATAGCCAATTAACATGGTTTTTCCGCCTTGGTAATTATATGCTGTTGTAAACATCAAAGAATTTATATTTCGTTTAAGCTATAGCGGGCATAAAAAAGCATAACTTTATAATATTTTTTAGATACCGTGATATGTAGAAAAAAATCTTAGAATACCATTACACTTTGCTTAAAAAGTGCCTTAAGGTTGCGGTTTAGTAGAAAGAGATAGCTATATAGTAAAATGGAAATAATCGTCTGAAAAAAAGAGCCATTCTTTTGGATTTAATAATATGAATATGGATTTACATTTTTTTATCTACCAAGCATAAAGTATCAGCCTAAATCAAAAATTAATCGTTAATTTTCGTGTATTACGTCAATTTACTAGTTCAAGTTAAAAAAGAAAATTGTAAGATTTAATGACATTAATAGGTCATGTCTGCTAAGTTATTTTAATGCAGAATTTAGTGAAATCCTTTAAATTTTCATTGCACAAGTTTTTATTAGCAAATATTTAATTTGAAATTTGCTATAAATTTGATCAATTGTCATTGTTTTTCACACAAACTAAACATTAAAATAATTTTTAATTCATCTGATGAAATTCCTGCCTGTTTTAAGATTACTTTAATGTATATTATAATATTGTTCATTGATGACAACAGCAATCTAACTCGAATTAGTGATTGCCAATATTAATATAGCTATCTATTTCGTCTAAACCGTACCCTTGATTGTTTTTATAGAAATACAGTGGTTACAGTGGTTTTTAAAAATGACAGAAAATCGATAAACGACCAGCATCTCGGCAAACGTTCAAGAATTTTCGATATAGCTTTCAGCAATAAGCGTTTCCCAAAAATCGATCTCCTGACACCTAAGTCTGTTTTTCTCCATCTAATCTGGAAATAGGTTTTCTCTGTTAAAACCATCGAAATAGTACCACATTGTACAATAAACACAGCATAATGTAGACTATAGAAATAATAGAAAATAATATAATAGTTTTATTATTTGTATAGTTTAATCAAGATGTGTGTTAAAAAGGTTTAAATATATTTATTAAAGAGATGATATAAAATGAAAATAATTCTAATAATGTATAAGAATTATATATTATAATAAATGTAGATGTTTGTCTGTCTGTGCTATCTACCAAAGTTAAGTCTTTTTGCCCTTATTATACCATAATTATTTACATTTTATATCATCTCATTAATAAATATTTATATACCTTTTAACGAGTAGAAATAATATAAGATAGATTTAAATTTATTATATTTAGCAATATTTTCTACACGCTCCTTTAAATTCAATCCAGCACGTATTCAACACGCATGACTTACCCGCTCCGCTCATTTATTGTTATCTACTTTATGTTGTTTGCTTAATAATTACCTTCGGTGTTATTAAACTATCTAAGGTCACTCCGCAGGAACAATCGCGCCTCGATTTAGTATTTCACACAATGGCGCATTTACAAATTACCATATTCACAAACATACCCGCATATAACCAACAGCATTTTATTTACATTTAAACCCGTAACCTTTTCATCTCCCTTTCATTTCAACACTCGATTTATATCTAATAATTTTTATTTCCATTTCTCATTCCAACAACAGATTTATCTGTCACATATATACATATATATATATATATATAGAAAATCTTTATTTCTGAGGATTCAATTAAATTATATAACAATATTTACATCATTACAATAAATTATAACTTGCTGAGCCTCAGAAAATTGCTACACACTGTATCGGATTCGCTTCGGTGCGTCCAGCCCCCGCGGGGGTCAAAATAAAACTTAAAATTTCGCGTTTCTGTTAGTATATTTATTTTTAACATATTTTAAAAATAGAATTATCGAATATGAATTCATTTGAGCAAGTAGTTATATCAACAATAATTCGTAAAGTTGAACAATTTATATCAATTAAGTTTGGTAAGAAAGGATAGACCACCCCTTTCTTACCAAACTTAATTGATATAAATTGTTTTACAAATATTAAAAAAGAACTATTTACAAATAGTTCTTTTTTCTGAACACAATACAAGTAACGCATTTTTAATAGAACAGAAATTTTATCAAAAAGATGGAAAATAACATATATTGTTTTCAAAAATGATCAATTTTAAAAATAAAATTACACCTTTGGCAAACTCATAATCCTTGTAATCAACAAGGAATGTAATACAGCTTATATCGTGGTATTTTGTGAAAATTCAACTATCCAATTATGTCAATATATTTTTTTTAAATCGATCCACCCGTCGAAGTTTTGATTTTTCCCCCCCAGAAGGATTACATTATTATACAATTTGGAGCGCGAAAAATACAACGCGTCTAGCGATCTTCGTCACCATCCCGTGAATTGCTATCGGCTGTTAGTTTAGTTAATAAATTTGTATGTATTATTTTATTAATTAAATAACTATTCTACAAATAAAAAGAGTACAGTTATCGCCAATTTAACCTTCACAAGTTAAAATACATTTGATTCTGGAACGCTGATTCTGAGAACACTTGTTATATCGATGCTGATTTATTGTTGGGTCATTGAGACCTTTCTTCAAATTTCTAAAAACGCTTCCTAATATTTTGAAAGCGGATGTGTCTATGATGTGATTTTATACATATATACAAGTTTTTTAACTTTAATTCTTAATAACAAATATGAGACGGAAAGACCATTGATCGATAGCCAATTGGCAAACTCTTACAGCATGTATTGTAATATTTTAAATTATATGTAGGTGTTGTATTACGTTTGTCAATAAAGATTATGTGTATATAACAAATATGTTAAAAGTAATAATCATTAAATTAAATTATTATAAAAGAATGACAGTTAACACATGAAAATATTTATAAATGAACATATTGTAATTATACGCGTTTTTATTTAAATTTATACAAAAATGTTATTGTTCGAGGCTGAAAGACCACTGGTCGATAGCCAGTTTCAGAGTTGGAATTATATTGTGAACGTTAGTGTATTGTTAAATATTGTATTGTAACTGTATATTCCAATCTCAGAAATAAAGATGTTTATGTATGTATGTTATCGTTCGTGGGAAAAGATCATAACTTCGGTGGATGGATCGACTTTAAATAATAAAATTTCTGATCAATTTAAAAGTGATAAATATGACTCTTTTAAATACAAAAGAACTATTTGGAATTTATTTGTAAATACTGAAAAATAATATTGAAATTATTAGACCGTTTACCAAAATCCGCAACCCAAACAATCCCTTCCATAACCCATCCAACACACTCCTATACGACGAAACTAGCATAATCCTAATATCCCAAAGGTTATCCCAACTATAAAAAAAATCGATATGCTGAATCCACTATTCATACATTCATCTCTTTCATCGAGGACTAAATACGGACATGACACATAAGACAATGAATTTTGGTCGAAAGACCAATGTTCGATAGAAATTTTAGAAATAATAAAACAAATTGTATTATATCTAACCATGTATAAATATTAAATAAAAATGATTTGAAAATAATTAATAAATTATTTTCACATTTAGCTCTGTGACTTTTGACTTACGTTACGTAAGTACGCTAAACAAATGCACATTAAAACAACTACTTCCCGGGAAAATACCCACGCCGGACATTGAATTACATAATGTACACCTGCTGTTGCACATCAATAAAATATTGCATAATGCAACAAAATTTTTGATCCGAGAAAAATTTTATGTAAAAACAACAAAAGGAACGTTACATAATATAAGGCCATCTGCAGACACGTGTTTCGGCTGTACTGACGAGGGATAGATCCCGAAACACGTGTCTGCAGATGGCCTTATATTATGTAACGTTCCTTTTGTTGTTTTTACATAAAATTTTTCTCGGATCAAAAATTTTGTTGCATTATTCAATATTTGTTGATATGCAGCAGCAGGTGTACATTATGTAATTCAATGTCCGGCGTGGGTATTTGCCCGGGAAGTAGTTGTTTTAATGTGCATTTGTTTAACGTACTTACGTAGGTAAGTCTATAGTCACAGAGATAAATGTGAAAATAATTTATTAATTATTTTCAAATCATTTTTATTTAATATAAATTAATTAAATTAATTCAAATACAATCAGCAAAATTAAATTAAATCAATTATATTAAATCAAATTAAACTAAATCAATTTAAATTAAATTAAACCAAATTAATTCAATTTAAATCAAAACCGAATAAAATTAAACGAAAATAATTGAATCAAATTAATTAAAAAGAGCGACCCTCACCTGCCGCGCGCTGTGATAGTAAATGTGGAAATAATTTATTAATTATTTTCAAATCATTTTTATTTAATATATTTAAATAACTGTGACCAAGTGAATGAATAATACTCTTTTCTATTTACATGTATAAATACCTCAAAAGATGATTGTATATATATATAAATATTAGACCGCTCTTTTCTTACCAAACTTGATTGATATAAATTGTTCAACTTTGCGAATTATTGTTGAGATAACTATTAAGTTAAATGAATTTATTTTCCATAATTCTGTGTATTAAATAATGTTAAAAATAAACATACTAACAAATATGCGAAATTTTAAGTTTTACTGACCATCCGAGGGGTGAGTCAAATCTGCCATAGTCTGCGTTACGTCGATCTTTCTGCCTATTATGTCCAGTTCTTGTAGTTTTTTTTTTTTTCATTAATGTCATTGTTATCCATATTTTATAACATGAATTGGTGTATTGTTAGTGATGTGTGAGCATATTTAGCATTAATGTTAGGATTACGAGAGATTCAAAAGTGCTTGATAATAGAAGCTATGTGTGGATTGGTGCCGTTTAAAGGAAATTATTTCAAGATTTAGAAATATTCAATTCAGAAACCTTCTTTTAGTTTCCTCTACAAAGCACGCAAAATTGCCACTATTAAACACAGTTGAAAGTTTGCATGTGTCGTGGAGGAAAGTATTGGAAGGGTTATGAAAGGATATCTCTTAAAAATTCCCAATATTCTGTGTTTAATAGTGGGAATTTTGCATGTTGCGTAGAGGGCTGTATTAAAAGGATAATAGATGGCTGAGACTTTTACTTCATGAATCTCCATAATACACTTTTTGTAAATAAAGCAACAGTTTTTTTTAGTTTTGCAATAATAATTTGCGTTATAAGCCCTGATAATGGAATTTTATTGCCGAGTAAAGTGAACTTCGAAACGAGACAGTAATACCATTTAAGGACGTATGGCTTAATGTGTACTATTTCATGTTACCCTGAACAATTTTAATAATTGAAAAAAAAATGTACCTTATTTCATCCAAATTTGAACTTATCCATTATTTTCCCTTCTCTTACTAAAATAATTGTGCATATTTAATTATATATTTGTTAACTAATATTAAGTTGGTTATATAAGTATGATATTATAAATAAATATTTTGTTATTCAATACTAAAAGTTATTATTGAATAAATAAATAAATTCAAAATTAGGCAGACTTTGTAACTGAAAAAAGACATAGCAACCATACATAGTATGGCTTTGATGGTTGTGTGCACAGACTACAACAGACAGCCAGCTCAATGTATTTTTTTTAAAGCTAAAAGTAGCACCCAATCCTCAACAAGTCTCTCTCTCTCCAATTAAACTCTTTCCCTTTTACTCAACAGCGTTTCCATTCTCCAAGTGGCGCTGTATAAAGTGAAGTAATTTACAGGAATCTATTACTCTTTTAAAATTTGTCTCGTTAGAGAGTACGAGTATTTATTTTATAATAACAAAATATACAACAGAGAGAGCTATTAATTCTGTTGAAAATTAATTATTTTCGTAGGAAATGACAGTTACAAAGTAAATCGATATACTATCTATGCATAACGATAGAATTAAATAAAGTACATAACAAATACATTGAAATATTAATTGTCTTCATGAACAAATTTTAAATTCAATGAGTACATGCTCGCATTATACTATTATTTAATTAATTATTATAACATTTTACCGATATACAATTATTGTTTTACTCGATAGCTGTAAAGACGCCAAAGACTGTTTCCCTCAATTGCATATTTTCTTTCACACATTAACCTTGTAGCAACCAAAAATACAAGAACTTTCACAGTATTAAAGACACAAATTATTTTACAAAATAATTTTGAAAGAATGTCAAACACAACAACTTGATATAAAAGTAGATGTGCAATCTGTGAGCGCCATCTAAGCTACGGAAACGATGAGGATCTATAGCCGATATGATCAGTAAATAAGAGGGAGAATTACATATGTAAGAGAGAGACAGATTTTAGCGGATAGATTTCCTATGGAGCTAGCCTGTCCTGGTTGTATGCACCTGAAAAAATAAAATAAAATAAAAAAAATGTGCGAGAAAAATTCGATAAATTCAGATAATAGCCTCAGAGGAATTTCTTCCAACGAGCTAATGCTTCAGTAATGAAAAGACTTGGAAGGTGGAAGAGTAATAGCGTTCCAGAAAAATATGTAGAGGAGAAAAAAAAAAGATAGCAAGAATGATACAAGGCGCGGAAAGCTTTGTGGATTTAAAACATCCACAAAGCTTTCATTTACCACATTGATAGATGTTCATTGCAAATTTTCATTGTTAAATTATCCCTTTCAAGGGAAACAGCAAAAATTGTGTTTTAGATAATTTAACAATGAAAATTTGCAATGAACATCTATCAATGTGGTAAATGAAAATTCAAAGTTTGTAGGCTAGAGTCCTTCTGTTAATAATAATAATAATAAAATATTAATAATAATAAAAATTTTAATAAAAATATGTTAATTTGATCTTGTATTTCTTCATTATTCATTTTTGCCTGATAAAACTTACCACAGCAATGCTATATATAATTTGAGTCTTTTATGTTACTCAGTACTGTAAAATCCAATTTTCGAGACTCAAAAGTTTGACATAAAACTGAAAAATACACGACATATCCAAATATAAAATTGATTATAGAGACACTGCTACAATTGTTTCGCCAACACAGTATTCCAGTGTATAAGGAATAGGATATCTCAAATATATTAACACATCTTTAATTTCATCTCTTTCTCATTTCAACAATCGATTTACGTGTAATATATTCACAATTACTTTACAATATGCAAGCAATGGGTATAATTTGCAGCGGCGAGGTGTGTAATTATTTAGAAAGCTAAATGCTGTTTCGAGTTATTTTTGTGAAGGAGCCCGTAACCTCTCACTTTTCGAGTCTGGATGTCTGTGTGTGTCATCACTCGAAAAATCTCGGGTATTTAATTAAATCATGTAACGAAAGGTTTTTTGTCTAGAGGAGGGGTTTTCTAGGACGCAGTGGAAATGTTTAGAGGAAGAAAAAAATATGTGATGCATTTGGAATTTGTGTTAATTGTAAAATAATGTCGATGGATTTTTTGCTTAATTAGAGATGTTGAAAATTATTTCTGATTATTTAATCATATCAAAGATGTTATCATATTTATGTAGAGTTGATTTTTATTTAATTTCCGTGTTTTGTAGTTTTCATTGTGTTCTCATAATAAAATATAATTAATAGTATATATTATCTTTAAGTGGACTACAAAGTTCATAAATCAGAAAAGAGGAAGTCTACATTAACGATAATAAAATATTCGTTTCTTATAATAATTCGAAAGACAGCACAAGCTCCATCTATTGCATAATTTCAAGTGGCATCGTCAGCACTTTGGGTTTACAAGGTAGGCGATCGAGAATCAGGCGCATTCAAATAATTTTCGGGGGGTTATGAATTCTTACTGTTAATAATTTAATAAAAATGAAATACAATTTTGTAACCAAATAAATCTTCTAGAATAATTGAAAAAGTTTTATTAACTTTTTCAATTATTCTAGAAGATTTATTTTTATTTTATTTTATTGTTAACTGTCGAAGAATAAACCCCCAAACAGGGGCCTGTCGAAAATGGTTTATTCGTTCACTAAAATAAGGGGAACTTATCCTGTTTGTGAAAACAGGTCACAAAAAACATTTATTAAAATATTTAACCACCATTCATCTAGGATTCATGTCAGGTTTTTTAACTACAACACTTTCAACTTCTTGAAGCGCATTGGTTTGACGAGGTCCAAAAGACCGGATTAGCAATTACCAGTTTTTTTTTTGGCATAGGATTTTCTCCAATCACTAACGAAAGATTTATAATTTATAACTTTTTATAATCTAGAGGATTAACATAGGGTACTCTTCACGCCAAGGGGTAGTTCAAGGCGACTTTAAGCCATTACCAGTTATCCATTTTATTAAATTCGTTTCTTACTTTACTTTTTTTTTCAAATTTTAAATACTAAATGTACATTTCAAGTACCATGTACTATTATCAGTTGTGAATTGTTACCGAGTATGTGATATTTTCATTTTTGTTTTGATAATGACCCGCTGGGGCTGTCGAAACTGTAATCAATAATATAAAATCCAAGTTATGCTAACAAAGTGAAAAACGTTTCTTATGAGTTTCTTATAATAAAATTCAATTTACTTTCTCATAATCATCGCCAATAAAATCGAAACATTTAATGGATACTCGATTGCCGAGTGGGGCCGTTTCCCGCGGGCCCAGAAGTCGGTCTTTAAATGGATTCTTATTTATATAGTACACGATGTTAATGGGTCTCATTGGCTCTGTGTGTTTACGAATGGCTCATGCCCGTATGTTAAAAATAATGGTTATTAACTCCGTCGCCCCGATAAAAATAACTCACGCAGGAGACTCCTTCAACGGGCCACTTCAGTGGCTAATGCACAAAAGTGGTTAGATATTCACGTCCGTGCATTACAACAGTGTTATATTCTTAAATTGAAGATCAAAAAGGATGTTATCTATGAAAACTATAATATTTTTTTATTGACTTACTTATATAATTCAATACCATCTTGTGGGTTAAAATAACAATGTTTTATCATATTAATTTTATATGGTATCAACAAAATAAAGAAAAAAAATTAAAGCAATTAAGAGCAGACAAGTTCTCGATCATATTTTATTATATTTATTGCCAGTGTAACTAAATGTAGGAAATAATTAATACATCACAACATGGGAATACGTTAACAGAACACATATATATATATATATAACTGATCACTGAGGCTTCTACTTCGTTATACATTGTGTAAGATTATAATTAAATACTTTTTTTAAACTTTGTATAACAGAATTTTATATTTAACGATTATAGCTTCAACAATGTATACATGTCATTAAACGTTTGATTTGTTTTAGTATGATAAAGACAAGAATAAATTGTTTCAAAGTACAGTCATTAAATACAGGGTGGGGCAGAAAAAGCTATCCGATTTCAAATCCCTTTTTCTCAGAAGAGAGAACAGGTAGAGTAGTGGGATGAAAACCGTTAGAAAGCCGGTTTTATGCCATTTGTTATTAGTCAACATGCCTTGGTTTGGTGAACATCGTGCTTTTGTTATTGTTTATTGTTTATTAACGGTAAGTCCATTTAAATACATATTGCTTTATACTAACTATACATTAAAAGATAAAGGAGGGTTACAATATAAGTATAATTATAAAATGCTTAAAAATTAAAAGTTATAAATAAGTTAAAATGTAAAATGACAAACATATACAAATACAAATAGAATTAAGAATAGATTAGAATCAGAAAAAGAAATCACTTTATCTCATATTATTATTGAGCGGTTTATCGAAAACGGCGCTTCGATAATTGCTACAAAACCTTTGTGGCGCCGTAAACAGGCAGAATTTTCGATATTGGAGTGACGAAAATCCTCGGGAAATCAATCAGAAACCCCTCCATAGCCCAAAAGTGACTGTGTGGTGTGCTCTTTCCCGCCTAGGCGTCTGGAGGCCTTATTTTTCTGAAGAAAATGGGCAAACCGTTACGGTCAACAGCGAGCGCTATTGTTTCATGCTGGAAAATTTTCTTCAACCCAAAATGGAAGAAAATGACGTGGAAAATGTGTGGTTTCAACAGGATGGTGCAACCGCTCACACATCGCGAAGATCAATGGACATTCTCAGGGAAATGTTTCATTTCTCTGAGCTGGCTGGCCGCCGCGCTCACCGGATCTCACTCCATGTGACTTCTTCATTTGGGGTTACCTCAAATCGAAGGTATTCCAGCATCGACCAAGGACCCTTCTTGATTTAAGAAGGGAAATTGCTCGGGCAATTAAAGAAATTCCTGTGGAAATGACGGTGAAAGTCATGGAAAGCTACCGCTAGCGCCTAAATCAGTATATCCGCTCCCAAGGACGACATTTGAGTGATGTGCTTTTCAAAACTTAAATTTAAAAATGGTATAAAATTTGCGATATGTTTACAAACAAAAAAATTGTCAAGTTGAGTGGTTTTAATTTTATAACGTTTTGAAATCGGATAGGTTTTTCTACCCCACCCTGTATAGTGACTATAATAAAGTGTTTTATTATAATATATACATATTATAACTTAATATATATGTAAAGTGCCCCTCCTCCCCATATATACTATAGTATCTGTAATATTAATTATTATATATGTATCTTTATTGTAGAATTTACATTAAGTATATATAGTTTATATTAATATTCTTACAAAATGGCAATCGACCATCAGTCTTTCAGCCGGGAGTCCATGTCTTTATGTCATATCAGTCTGCTAGTCGTTGGTGAGTGATGAGATGAATGAATGAATATCAATTTCAGGACAGCGAAATTTGGATTAGGTGTTTGGGTTACGTTTAAGGCATAGTCGGTTTAATAAGTCTTGGGTAACGGGATTTTGGCAAATTTATGGGATAATTGGATGTATTAGGGATATTGGGGTTATACCTGTTTTGTGGAAAAGAAGAGTGTTCAAAGGGTTAGAAGAGGATTGTTTGAGTGACGGATTTTAGTTATGGTACGAAGGGCTGAACCTTCGGATAATTGGATGTTTTAGGGATATTGGGGTTATACCTGTTTTATCGTAAAGAAGAGTGTTCGAAGGGTTATGAAGATGATTGTTTGAATGACGGATTTTAGTTATGGTACGAAGGGCTATGTTACTTAGAGTTGCGGGTCGTTGGTTATGGAGGAAATTGCACCGTAGTCCAGCCGACAGATCATGTTACATATATGCGTCGCGGTTTTAGCAGAGATGCCATTATTTGCAAATTTGAGTGATCTGAAATGTCATGCCCTGTTCTGGACCCTGGTTTTAAATTACAGGGAATGAGGTTTAAAAGTTAGTTTAGGGTCAAATATAATACCGAGGTATTTGCAAGTCGAGGATGACGAGATAGGTGTTTTATTTATATAATCTTAAATGGGGAAGTAAGTGGATTGCGATAGGGAATAAAAAGTTGGTGTTGATGGAGATCCTCCATTTACCAAATCACAGAAATATTAATTATTATTATTTCTACTATTATTAATGTATTATGCAATTATGCACTAACAATTTTTATTTCATTAAACATAGCCTTGTGTACGCTAAAATGTTTAATTAAATTGATTGGGTGAGTTACGTGAAGATCAAATGTAATTGATAAAAAAGCACTAATAACCTTTCTTCACACTTTTATTTTTAATTCCATATGCACATTTCGGACACAAAGTGACCATTATAATTATAATGGTGTGAAGAAAGGTTATTAGTGCTTTTTTATCAATTACTAAAATGTTTGATAGAACGTAACCTTATAAAATTAAATAAAAAGAAATTTGAAAATAATTAATTTACACAAATTTATAACCAAACAATTATTTTCCTTTTAGCTACTGTATCTATTTTAATTTTAGATAATGTTATTAATAAAATATATATTGACGCATTGAAAACATATTCAATCCATCGAAAAAATTTGTCAAAAACTGCCACAAATAGTACACATTTAATCAATTCGAACTTATTTTTTAATGCCCATAGTGTTTCTATACGTAAAATAATGTAAACATTTGGAATTTCAAAATAAATTTGTAGCTTTTTTCCTTATTATTCTATATATAAAATTTACCACATGGGAAAAACCTAATTGAATTGTTATTGATCTTACTTCCCAAGTATACTAATGCAATTTGTTCTTTGTATGGACACACAACATAAGTTTATTCAAAATTCAAAGTAATTATAACTATAAGACATATACATAAAACATGGTTCCATCCCGCTATCTTCAGCTCGAAATCCTGGATAAATTCCCGTCCAGGCTAATTGTATTGGGGGATGGTCTGTTGGATTATTTAATGGTGTGTCATTTTCAATTTACTTAATTTAATTTTTTGAAATAAAGTTTTTTTTTTTTAATAAAATTTATTCCCTTTAAATAAATTTTATTTTTTATACAACGTATCCACGTAAGTATGCAACATATTTTTCAATTTACTTTATTAACGGAATCTCCATTTCCAAATTACAATTATAATTACATATTAAAAATTTTATAAGAACAGTGTGACGCTCTGAAAAGATTACAAAACATATGTATAAAAAAAGGCAAATTACCAATCACAAATTACGACAAAATACAAAATAAAAATAATACGCATCAAAATATTTATTTCTATATATATATAATATGGAAAACTTTTTTAGTATTGATTTTTCAGAATATTTTTTTTTATAAACGTTTATCCTTGATCTTAAACATACAGAAAAGACAAAACAAATGACATACGATTTAAATCAACAACAAAATAATTTATTTGAAATGAACAACCTTGGAGATATTTTGGATACCATATTCTCATTGGTAAAATATATTTAATATTTTTAAATCAATTTTTTTCTTAACCATATTATTAATTAAATAACAATCACTCGATGTGATCCCCTTCCCTCTTCATAACTAAATTTGTTCTTCTGTTAAAATCTCTGATTATGTTTTAAAAAATGAATATTTAAACTTTTTACACCATAAATTAAATAAAAATGATTTGAAAATATTTAAAAAACTTATTACCACATTTAACTCTTTGACATTTTGACTTACTTTACGTAAGTACTTTAAACAAATGCACATTAAAACAAATACTTCCCTGGCAATTACCCCGACGCTGAATTACATAATGTACATCTGTTGTTACATATCAATAAAATATTGCATCATGCAACAAATTTGATCCGAGAAAAATTCAATGTAAAAAAACACATAAAACCGCTACTTCATATAAGGCCATATGCAAACACGTGTTTCGGGATCTATACCTCGTCAGTACAGCTCTGCCTTACATAATTTAAAGATGTTAAATTAAATTAATTAAATCAAGCATATTCGGATAAATAAAACTAAATCGATTTAAATTATTAAAACAAATTAAAAATAATTAATTAAGCAGCGTTTTTTGCATTGAATTTTTCTCGGATCAAAAATTTGTTGCATGATGCAATATTTTATTGATATGCAACAACATATGTACATTATGTAATTCAGCGTGTGTTGCATGATTATGTAAATTAATGTCCGGTGGGGTATTTACCCGGGAAGTAGTTGTTTTAATGTACATTTGTTTAAAGTACTTACGTAAATTAAGTGAAAATGTCACGGAGTTAAATGTGGAAATAATTTATTAATTATTTTCAAATCATTTTTATTTATTTAGTTTTATATAGCATCGTTATATGTTACTCTCTACTTCTCAGTGTGAGGTGATCATTTTTATTTAAATAACTGTAACAGAGTGAATGAATACTCTTTCTATTTATCTTACACCATTTCTAATTTTATTTTCTAAATCCTCTAAATTTTCTTTTCGCTGATTGTACCGAAGCGATTCGGCTACATTTTGTGTCGTGTCGTACGATTTAATGAAGATCCATAATATTATCAACAATAAATAATTATTCTTTATGACTGCTTAATGGATATTTTATGTCTAATTAAAATCAATCTGTTTAAATGATAACACAATAAACGCTCATAATTAATGATTATAACATAAATTTAAACGATTTGAGATTGAGCTAAATTAACTTTGCTATCAATATTTACTGTTTGTTTCTTAATTGAATTTCGTGGTTGTGTTTTGATTTTCCTTAGTGGTTTATAAATAATATTAATGTCGGCGTGATGAGTGGCGCTTATTTTTGTATATCAGAATGATTATGACGCAACAAAAATGTACGGCTCAAAAGTTGTTCATTGAAAAGGAAATGGAATTTTCGCAATTTTTAATGTTTCATTTACGAAATGTACAAAGACAATAATTTTAGAATAACAATATATTTATTAACAGATATATACCGGGTGTTGACGCTATATATATATAATTAATTATAATTAAATTTTGAAATCTATTGCTAGCTTCACATCCGTGTTATTATGCCCCCCTTCTATACGATTATTTTTTTGCCCTTCGTATAATTTATTGTTTCCGATATATTTCATGAAAACACTTTAAATTGACCACCCTGTATATATATATATATTTTTTCATAAGTTTTTATTATCACAGTAAAATGATAATAACAAAATCCTGTGAATTCATCAAGCTCTTAAATTAATTTACAAAGGATCGTTATGTCTGAAAACCAAAAAAACTGGAACAATGTCCGCAATCAAACAACTCCGGACTGGGTGTAATGCGCTTTTAATTGAAGGTGCATTGCATCGGCTTCGGTCGGAAGACAAAATAATAATGGAAAAAAAATAAAAAGGACAAAAAGCGGAGTCCTATTTGGTATTCAGTTCCACTACGGGAAATACACTGCGCTGCAATTCCGCAGTTGTCATTCCCGGCAGACATGAGCGATGTTACGTGATTCAAATGATTATTGTTTTAAATCCCTATTCGCTGTTGTTGATTTTGTTTTCTTAGTGGTGTTGTTTTGTATTTTATTTTAAGAAGGAAGATAATAATTTTCTCACCATTAGTATTTTAGTGATTTACATAATAATAATAATCTTTAGCGGAGAGACCATAGGTCGATAGCCTGTTCAAGCAAGCAAGAAAGAAACCAATATACCATAATATGTTGTAAATATATGTAAAACAAATAACTTTGAATAAAAATATTGTAGTAGTAATAATCTTTATTAACAGATGTATACAGCAAAAAATATAAAAATTACAAAATCAAATGTAAATTTTATATCTTTTAATTGGCTATCAACCAATCCGCCTTAATAATAATAATAATAATACTGTCTTTATTCAATATTATAATAGCTATTGCAAATTAATACAAAATTCAATAACATATAATAATTCATAGAAATTTTATATTTTGCTGTTTTTATAATTGATTCATTCAATCATAATCGATACTCATTTACCGGAATTAGCCAGTGTTGTGTTTTTATAATTCATATACTGCGTGTTGAATTGTAAAGAGGGTCATAATTAATTATTTGACAGTAACGGTCTATTTTAATTTTCTCGGTAAATACTTTTATTTTTGAAAAGTATTTACCGAGAAAATTAAAATAGACCGTTACTGTCTATGGAGTAAGGTACCAAATCATTCAGCTTAAATAAGCTTTAAATATATTCTAAATAGACCGTTGCTGTCAAATAATTAGGGGAGTCAATATTAACACATTTTAAATAATAATTATTTGACAGCAACGGTCTATTTAGAATATTTTTAAAGCTTATTTAAGCTGGATGATTTGGTACCTTACTCCATTATTTTTGAAAAGAATTTACCGAGAAAATTAAAATAGACCGTTACTGTCAAATAATTAGCGGAGCCAATATTAACACATTTCAAATTTTACATATAAATCGCTATGGCCCGCTTTACAATTCAAAACCCTGTATTTTCTTATGTTTAAAAAAATAATAGAAAAATCTCATTAAACAAAGTAATCCACTTATGAACTGATGTTGAAAGGGGTTAACACCTTCTTATCCTACTCTTATTGTCTTCCCTTAATTCAATCAAACAGCCCCTTTAACCCACTTTTGTCAGATATTATAAATTAAGGGGATACCACGTTCTTATGGACTTTTCCAATTTTCACGTTCGACATTATTAAGGTATTTATATTCTTATAATCCATCAAATTAGACCATTCAACAATTTTCGCTAGACTCACGAGGGAGCATCCGAAAGGGAAAAAAGAATGTGGTTATTATTCTTAATTGACTGCGACTAAATTAATAAACATAATATATATAATATTAATAAATATATCTTCTTCGTCCAGATAATTTGATATTTTTTTACAAATATTAACATTTATTATACATATTGTAATGAAAGTGTTTGCCTGTCCTGGACAGGTCTTTCTGCCTTTTAATAAATATAATAATAATATACTTTATTGCCCAACAAAATAACTAATTATATGATAATTTAATTTTAAAGAAATATAAATTGCAAAATATATAAATAAAAATACAAAAAAGGCTGAAAGGCTTCCGGTCGATAGCTAATTTCTACAAGAATATTTGTTTAAAGATTAAATGTTAAAATGTTTTAAAAAAATATTTGTTAAACCAAACCTTTAAGGGATAAAGATGTAAATAAACCTACTTTGTAGCAAACGAAACCCAAACATTCCTATTAAATTTCAACATCCTAAATCCACAATATATTCATACATCTCATCACTCATCATGTCTTTATGTTATGTCAGTCATAACATAAAGACAAGGACTTCCGGCTGAAAGACCAATGGTCGATAGCCATTTAGTTCGTATTAAATCAAATATTGTATTATAGCTAATTGTATCCAAGCCTCAATAAATATGTTATATATAAGATGTAAATATATATAAAAAATATTTGTGTATGATAACGCAAACTTAAACAATATTAATATTACAACCTACTTATTAATAAAGAAAGTAAGAAGAATCTTCTGAATTTAGTAGAAAGATATATGACATATATTGTTAGCGTTTCTGTTTATATGAAAAATAGTGTTTTGAACAGGACATTTGTTTTAGGAACAGGTAGATAAAATGTATTGAATTTTATTTGTTTAAATATCCTTTAAATTAAATTAACATGTATATCGAAGTAGAAGCCTCAACTATTAAGAATTTAAAATGTATTGACGTCACGGGATGCTACTCTAGGAATATGTATATTTACTTGCGATAATAAATTCGAAAAATCAATCCTGTTATCAATTTAAACATAAACATGGCACTATACACTTCTCTGCGATATGACAGAGGGCGCGTTCAGGGAACTGTAGCGCTGCAGCGCTTTACGAAAGCGGTGTCGCTGAATGGTACCGCATTATGTGTGGCGCTGCAACGCTTTATCAAGCGATAAAGCATATATTTTTTCAGCTGGATAATTTTTCAAGGTGTGCAGCTGTAAATAAAACCGCCATATTTTCAATACAGACAACTACAATTTGTTCGTTCAGTGAACATCAAGCGTTTTGCGCTATATGTCTAAAATTTCCATGAATGATTCGAAGTTATGTCGAGAAAGAAACCGATTATAATCAGAATATATCCTATATTCCGTCTAGCTTAAATGACATATATTTTAAAAATGTTTTTGGACTCGTTCTAATACTAAAATATTTCTGGTATATATTGGGTACCATATAGTACAAGCATATTCAAGTTTACTACGTACTAAAGCGAAATACAGTAACTTCGTAATATTTATATTACTGAAGTACGTACAAGAACACAGTACGAATCCTAACATCTTGGACGCTGAACAAGATATGTTATTTATATAATTTGCAAACGTCATTTGGGTATCAAATAATACTCCCAAATGGTTGATTGCAGTTTTTCGCATTAAAGTTTGCCCATTAATAATATAATTATTTGTAAATTAAATAAAAGTATTTGAAAATAATTAATTAATAAATTATTTTATCTTTTGCTACTGTGACATTATGACTTATGTTACATAAGTACTTTAACAAATGTCTAATAATAGACATTTATTTTTTAATTTATTTGTTTTTTGTACTAAATATTTTCGATTCAAAAATTGTTGCATTATACAATTGTTATTGTTATGTAAGAGCAAATTATTAGACATTTGTTAAAGTACTTACATAACATAAGTCATAATGTCACAGTAGCAAAAGAGAGAATTATTTATTAATTAATTATTTTCAAATACTTTCATTTAATTTATTTAAATAACTGTGACCAAGTGAATAAATCCTTTTCATATTATTAATTATTTCTGATAATCGACGACAGTAAGAGACTACATAACATTTATTGATATTCAAATTTAAATCATTGTCACAACACTAGCGGCTAATTATTTTTTAATATAATTACATTATTAGGATTATCGATTTTCGCAAATATTTTCAGATCATCGGCTAATACAAGACACCATTCATCTAGCTGAACATTTCATTAAATGTGAATAGTTTTAATATATAAACATTGGTAGTTCATATTGTATAAAATAAATATAAAAGGATTACTAAAAATTAACCAATAAAACACAGATCAGATTGAATAACTTTAAATTCTCAACTAGTTCGGGGTATTAGCCCATTTAAGTGAATTTAAAATTTAGTTTATTTAAATTCCTATTTATTTATTTAAAAAAATAGAAAAACAATATATCTATTTATATAATATTTAATATGTAAATATCAATAGAAATTTTAAATAAACTAAATTTTAAAATCTCTTGAAAATTGGCTAATAACCCGAAACTAGTCGAGAATTTAAAGTTAT
The DNA here is from genome assembly GCA_963082785.1 of Philonthus spinipes. NCBI lineage: Eukaryota > Metazoa > Arthropoda > Insecta > Coleoptera > Staphylinidae > Philonthus > Philonthus spinipes. The sequence goes on from OY720314.1 coordinate 9,355,226, forward strand.
TCAATCCAATCTGTGTTTTATTTGTTTTATCGGTTGACTTAATAATCTATTCATATTTATTTTATACAAATATTTTCGTTTTAATGTAAATTTTAACTCTACAAGCCAGAATATTAATGAGAGGAATAGCATTAGTTATGTGCGAGCAATAAATAGTATCAACTACAAAATTATTAGAAAATGCCAGAAATATACCACTTTCTATACTGCGGTCTACTATTGAGTATCTCCTATAACATTGTAACCATTATCAAACAATTCAGTGTTGAAAATTGATTCGCATAAGCATGTTTCTGTAAGTGCTATAAATTCATAAATAGTATTATATGTAGAGTAGCATATGAGTTTTAGAATGTAATCCTCGAGTGTTCTGATAATTTATTTCCAAATTGCTGTGGTTACTGTTAAGCTGCATTAGTTTTCCAGATTACTGAAATTGTAGAAATTCATTGTATGAACTTCATTCTCAAATCCTTCTCCTCTTCTTCTTTCCTTCTCGTTAATTCAATTTTTACACGACTATAATTGTCAGTCTGCATCGGAGTTTGATCTTGTGAAATGTGTACTTTAGTGAATTTATCATTTTGCTTTTGTACTTTTCAAAGCTCTCAACACGTCATATTCACTACTCGGGCGTAATTTAATAGGGTGGCTTTGTTCAACACGCGTATTATCAAATCTACCTAGACTAATTGGACGGCTATTAGATGCTGGTAATAATTCGTTCAACAATGAAGTATCTACATCCAAAACAAGAGTTTTGTTGTCGGATTTTGGGTCAATTAATCCATAGATTACTATATTCGATTGTCGACGTTCTCTGTCTGTGATTTCCTCGATGATTTTTTCGGTATCAACAGAAGGCGGGTTGAGAACAGGCATTCAGCTGTTTTATATGATCCTGGAGAGCAATAACAGCAATTTTTAAGGCATTAATATCATTGCCAAAATGTTTACATTGTTCGTAATTGCAAGATAAACCATTTTTACCATTTATTTTTATAGCTTCTTATTTTGATATGTCAACGCATATATATTTGATTTTTTGCACAAAGCAATATAAAAATATGAGGGCAGATAGACCTCTGGTCGATAGACCAAACAGACATGTATTGTAATTGTTTATGTTATATTGTTAAAATTATATGTATAGTCTGAATAAAGATGTGCGTATATATAAAAATAGGAAAGGTAGAAACAGGACACTATTTTTCACACATCTGGGCGCGTAGTTGTGACTAATGATTTTAAACTAACAAGATAAGGCGACGGAAAAGTAAGAAACACTATAAATCAATACAAAGGATTAACGAAAAAAAAACTGTGTATGTGTGTATAAAACTCTCGTAGCAATGAGAGTAAGAACAAAAATATATATTTTTAAAGGTATGGATAATGAAATGAGGATGAACACAGACTGGCCTCGACTACTCGGCCATTAAGTCAAAATCAAATTTATATATATTTTTAATTAACTAAATCAAAGTCGAAGATGGGGAGAATCACAAACACCCATGGACTCCAGGACGAGAACTCTTAATTAGAAAAAACTCTTCCAAAAAAATATATAATAAATTCAATGCCGAATTATAGGTTAAGGTGCAAATTACACGTATTTATGATACTAATTAACAATTGTTCAATTTATATGCACAAATGCGTTACCAGTTATATTTGAGGGTCAATCGAACAAGTTGTATATAATTAACACCAATTAAAAGAAATATAATTAAGAGTACACTATGCAGAGTTAATTTATATAATATTAAATAAAATAAAACAAAGATGATTCACATTTGCAGTTATTTAAATTACAACGAAATTAAACAAGGAAAATTTCTGGCAAAAAATCAATAAAATTAGGTCAATCCCTTTTTCCAACTGCAAAAATTACTTAAACTGAGCATTTACCCAGCCGGACATTGGATTACACAATAGATATTTATTTGCCACATAGCAGTACTACTGCGAATTGCAACAGTTTGAGTCGTAATTATTTAATGAAAGGAAACAAGGCTATCTGTAGACAGAGTAAGTGATTTTTTCCAGTTGAAAAAATGGATTGATGGAACTTTATTGATCTTTGCCTGAAATTTTCCTTATTTAATTTCATTGTAATTATATAATATATATATATACACATTTTAATTCAGACTATACAGAAAATTTTAACAATATAACGTAAATAATTACAATTCTTGTAGGTGTTAGTCTGTCTGGGCTATTGACCAGAGGTCTTTCAACCCTGTCATGAATTTATGATGAAGTTAAAGAAAAATCTATGCTAGCTACCTGAACTATCCTGATGATTAGCGCAAATGAATTGATGAATGATGACGGCAGAATATTTGTATTTAGAATATATAATATATTTAATATTAAAAAAAAAAACTCTATTCTATTTCAATTATTTCTTTAAAAAGGAATTAAATAAAAATAATCTTAAAATAATTAATAAATTATTCCCTCTACAGCTACAATGACAATTTAGACAACAAATGTACAATAATGAACACTTGCTTCTGCATAAGAATAACATATTGTATAATGCAACATTTTTTGATTATTTTGAAATATTTAATGCAAACAACAAAAACAAAATGTGTTTAAAACAAGTGCTCATTATTGTATATTTATTTATTTATTCACTTAACAAGATTCCTTTTACATATATGGAAAATTACAATTAGTAATAATAATCGCACTTAAGAATTAAAGTATATCTAACTTATAATAAACTGAGGGTTTATACAATAAATAACGACCCTTAACAACTTATCTGTAATTATGACAAACTAAGTGGATTTACAAAAAATAATAATTAAATTTTAACAATAACCTAAAAATTTATTTTAAAGTACTTACGTAACGTAAGTCAAAAATGCCACAATAATTAAAGAGTGAATAATTTATTAATTATTTTCAAATTCTTTTTATTTGTGACCATGTGATTAAATCCCTTTTTATATTATTCTTTAAAAATGCTAAAAATGAGTTTTTTTTTCCTAAGCTGCAAAATATTAACGCAAAACATTCAAATTTGGCGCATTTTTGAATCTGGTGGATGTCCCTTATTTTTTTTTCACAGCACAAGCGCAGCTCAGCCAAACAGGATATCAAACTATTTCATAGTCATCGTAGCAAATCTATATTTAACATTTTATTACTTTATTTCATTCACTTTGCGGAAATCGCGTGTAAAAATACATAATTTACAGATTTTCGTATTTTCGTAGTTTTCTTTTAATACTGTAAATAAAAGTGATTTATTTATGCGATAAAAAAACCTTAAAAGTTGTAAACTGCGTAAAAATTCTTGGCAAACACGCGTGGTTTATTGATCTGGCGTATTGGGAACGGACGTCGGTTTTGATTGATCAATTCAATGCGGGCTGAATTATTTGAATTTCCACGGATTTGTGTCAGTGTTACTATTTGACGATATAGAATGAGCGATTGTAAACACAAAGAAACAACGAAAATAAATGGGTAAATTTAGATAACCCATTTATTTTCGTTTTGATTCAAATGTTTTTTTTTTGTAGTCTGACCCGGTGGCGCACAGGTTTAGCGCTATGGTAGCATGTCAGCCCTGGTTTGATTCCAGGGCCTGATGGAACTGTTTGTAGTATGAACGGTGTGATAGTCCCCCAATTTAAAGTTGCCCATTACCCATAATGTTCAGAAATGACGTTGCATCAACATTTAAAACAACGTATATTAAATTAAAATGATTTCAAAATAATTAATAAATTATTTTCACATTTAGCTCTGTGACTTTTGACTTACGTTACGTAAGTATATTAAACAAATGCACATTAACTACTTCCCGGGCAAATACCCATGCCTGACATTGAATTACATAATGTACACCTGCTGTTGCACATCAATAAAATATTGCATAATGCAACAAATTTTGAACCGAGAAAAATTTAATGTAAAAACAACAAAAGGAACGTTACTTAATACAAGACCATTTGCAGACACGTGTTTCGGGATCTATCCCTCGTCAGTACAGCTATGCCTTACATAATTTAAAGATGTTAAAATAAATCAATTAAATTAATTCAAATACAGTCAGCAAAATTAAATAAAATTATATTAAATCAAATTAAACTAAATCAATTTAAATTAAATTAAACCAAATTAATTAAATTTAAATCAAAACCGAATAAAATTAAACGAAAAGAATTGAATCAAATTAATTAAAATTTATTTATTTAAAACAACATTAAGAAGCCTGTGTGTAAAATATTAAGCGCTCTAAAAAAAAATAAGAAAGAAAAATGTTTATATTTTGCTTTAATAAAATTAACTTACTATGATCATAATATTACAACCTCTTTGTAATTTATCAACTATCGCGTCTGCTTGTCATTAACCTTCCCAGCAATCAGCAACAATCAATAGATCATCAATCTTGATAACAACCCAACGAATTGTTTGGGTTGCCACCCTCGACGAAATCAACTTTCAATTATTGTTTCCAAATTAGCCTCCCATTGTAAGGGTAATAAATTCCCATCTTTTATACGGCTTTCAAGCAGCCCATTAATTTATTGCTTCGGCGTTTGTGTCCGTATAAAACGAAGCCAATGAAAGTAAGTGCGACGAGCATGAGCTTTTTCCCTGGTGTGTATTTATAGGCGCTCATCACTAAATTACAGCTCGGGCTTCGGATGATGGTGATAATATAATTAACAGACATTCTTGTGGATGGTTAGCGGATTAGATGTTTATGATGTTTTATTACGATATACGTTAGTTTCTGAAGATTGTTGGAGAGCAGCGAAGTAATTTTCAAAAATAATTTTGCTTGTTTTAATAAATTTAAGAATTAAATAAGATACTGATTTTTTTTTGCTGGGCGTGACCCTCATAACCAAATCATCTTCAAGTAACTCGTCTATAACTATTAAAAAAGAATATTAAGAATTAATATAAAACAATATCCTCGCTCCTTATTTAAGTAGTACATCAGAAAAATTATGAATTTATTTATTTTAATGTGACGGTTGGTAATTTTCTTGGTCTTCAAATTGCACATCAGAAATGGATTTCTGTATTATATAGGAGATACAACATAAGTGATGCTCCATTGGGTGCCAAAATTTGAATAGTTTTCCAAATTTTGGCACGAGCTTATGTTGAATCTTGAATTTTATACATTAAAGTAGAAAAATCCATGATTTTTATGATTTGAATAACATCTGATTTGTCAGGACTTTTATCAGAAAACAGCTTAAATCAATTTTTTTAAAATTAATTAGTGAGCCTTTCAAAAATTAAGTACATACATTTCTTAGTTTGTCTCAATTCTTTCAAGAGTTAATTTGACTCACACTCTTAAGAGTGTTTTAATATTTATTGAATAACACATTCTATTCTTTTATTGAGTTAGATTGTTCAGGAAAAAAATCCATGACTAATTTAACCATGAGAATGGTCAGATCAAGAAATTTAAGTGGAATTTCACTAAGAAAACAGCCTCAACCATAAAATTTATTTTTAGATCAATTAGTAAGTCATTCACTAATTAACTCAATAAATTTCATGATTTGTCTCAATTCTCTCAAGAATTAAGTTTATTGTTCTGATGAAATTTATTATCAGAGCAATCCATGAAATTTTATTTCTGAATTATAGCACTTGTTTTGACAGATATGTCAGTTTTTTTAGGTTATTTATACAAAAATTACTCGCCATCATTAAAATAAGTAAACACAAAATCACAGATCCATGTTATCAATTTCGGGTGAAAAGAAGTTGGTTAACATGTTTGCGATATCTCACCCCATTGACAGTGACACCGTCCTGTTGGAACCACATATCTTCGAGATCCATATTATCAATTTCGGTCTAAAAGAGGTTGGTTAACATGTCGCGATATCTCACCCCATTGACAGTGACGGCGGTTCCAGCCTCATTTTGAAAGAAAAATGGCCCAATAACACCTCCAGACCAAAATCCACACCAAATAGTGCACAGTTGTGGATGCATTGGAAACTCTTGAACTGCCCTGGGATTTTTTTAAGCGGCAGTTCTGCTTGTTGACATACCCATTCAGATGGAAATGAGCTTCGTCGAACAAGATGATTTTCTTTGCAAAATCTTGGTCGACTTGATGATGTTCCAACACAAAATCCGAGAACGTACGACGCTGCGCATGGTCTGCCGGCTCCAGTGCTTGGGTCAACTTAATCTTGTATACGTGCAGATGAAGATCTGTGGCTAAAATGCGCTGCATGATACTCCTGGAGACAACAACTTCTTGAGCATGATGATTACGAGTTGAGGTTGATGGGTTGTCATCGACGCTGGCCGCTACCAAGGCTACATTTTCGTTCGAACGGGCGGAAAGCGGACAGTCAGGTTTCTTCATGTTTACAACTGAACCTATGGACTCGAATTTATGGATATAACAGACCAGGGTGCTAAGGGATGGTGCGTTATGATGGCTGAGAAGTGTGCGAGTTTTACTGCAAAATTTTCACCATTTTTGTAATGAATTTTCACAACTTCATCGCGTTGCTCGACCGTGAATCTATCCATGACTGATAACCTCAAAGTCTACTAGTGACAGTTGAAAAAGAATTAGCACTCTACGATTGTTACCAAAAAATTAATATCCGATTTCAAATAACGGTTTATTCTGGGACACCCTTTATATGAATGATACCACTGAATTTAAACAGATTGGTCTGATTTTTTTACGTTATTTGTACAAAAAAACCTACGATATGCTCGAAAATACTTTTAGGATATTTGTAAAAAAAAAACACCTTATTCGAATATTTTTAAAATAATTATTTAGAAAAAATCAACCTTGTTTTCTTTAATTGTTCATTGTTTTAATGAAATTTATCTACGAAATTTAAATTTTGAATGGTAGCATCTAATTTTGACAGAGAAATAAGAAATAATATGCCCTTATTAATCATTCTGTGAAATATTATTAAAAAATCGTGACGTTGATTTAATTGTAAATTCCTTTAATGACATTTATTATGAAAACAATCTACAAAATTTTAATTCTAAATGTATTCTGACATTAATTACAAAATAACAATTCTGTATCGGCGGTTTTATCAATTTAATAATTCTTGTTTTCAAATTGTTTTTAATTTTTTTTAAAATAACTGGAATGCAACAAAAGCAGAAACATTATTTAAAGGCTGGCAGCGTTGGAATTTGATAGATGGATCAGTTTTTGGGTTAACCATCAGAAACAATTGTTTTAAATAAAAATATTTTGAAAATAATTAATTAATAAATTAATAATTCTTTAGCTATTGTGACATTTGAAATTATTTTTATTTAAAACAATTGTTTCTCATGGTTAACCCAAAAATTGAACATTTGTTTAAGTCACATTTAATGAAACGTTCAGTCACCATTCATCTAGCGTATGGATAACTAGTGATGGCCATTTCGGTTTTTCGAACCTCATCAGACTAGTTATCCATACGCTAGATGAATGGTGACTGAACGTTTCATTAAATGTGAATTTCGTTTTCCTTGTTTGCTTAAACAGGACAAGTTCGCCTTCCTTTAGTGGACGAAACAATGATTCTCGGTCGTCTACCTTGTAGACCCAAATCGTTGACGATGCCACTTGAAATTAGGCAAAAGGTGGCGCTTGCGTCGTCTTTAATTTATTATTTGTTTAAGTACTTATGTAACTTATGTCAAAATGTCACTATAGCTAAAGAGGTAATAATTTATTAATTAATTATTTTCAAATTATTTTTATTTAAAACAATTGGTTCTGATGGAAATTTGCTGTTGCATAACAATAACATATTGTATAATGCAACAATTTGTGGGAAAATAATTTATTAATTATATATATAGAAAATCTTTATTTCTGAGAGATACATTAAATTACATTACCTTATTTACAACATTATAATCATAAACATCTAGTTAAGCCTCAGAAAATGACTATCGACTATTGGTCTGTCTGCCTTTTATTAATTAATTATTTTCAAATTATTTTTATTTATTTTATTTAAATAACTGTGATCAAGTAAATAAATTCTTTTTTTATTAACAATTGTTGCTTTCTGGATTAGTGGATTGCGAAGAAATGTAAATTTTCGCGATTAAAATAATAATCAAAACGATGAAAACTTGAATATTTGAAGGCTGGCAGAACTGAAATTTGGCAGATGAGAGTTTTTTAGGTTAAACAAAAAAAAACACGAATTGTTAATTAGTATACTTGTTTATTTTTGATAGTGTTATAACTTGAATAATGTTTGCTTATATACTTTAAATCAATTCAATACAACAAAATTAGAACCAATATCTAAAGGCTGGGAGCATTTAAATTTGACAGCTGCATCATATTGAGATTAATCGCACATTGATTTTTAAATTAACCATAAAAACAACAATTGTGTCGTATAAATTGAATAATTCTTGTTTTATACTTTAAAATCAATTCAACGAAACAAAATAATGATAACCAATATTTAAAGAATAGATTTTGATAGTTTTTCAAGAGTGTTTTAATATTTATTGAATTACACAAATAATTTTCCGAAATTGTTTGAAATGATATTGTGTCGAATCATATACAATCACGTGAGTCGATTTATAACTACGCGTCAACATGGTTTTATTAAAATTAGATCAATTGGATGAGCGGAAACAGGTTGATACAGTTTATACTGATTTCCAGAAAGCATTTGATACAATTGATCATTGCGTAATTCTTCACAAATTATCATATTTTGGTTTTACGGATGGAACTGTTTCACTGATGCAATCATATTTACACAATAGACGACAATTTGTCCAATATATGGGGTATCGTTCCGTCGAGTACATTGCAACATCTGGGGTTCCTCAGGGTACAAACCTGGGACCCCTTTTATTTATTATCTTTATTAATGAAATTGTTGATATAATTCGGTGCAACGTGCTCTTGTACGTGGATGATATGAAATTATTTAATATCAATGAATCAATGGATAATTGCATTAAGTTACAGGAAGATATTGTTAATATTCATAATTGGTGTGAACTCAATGGACTGACTTTGAACTTATCGAAATGTAAATGCATGTCCTTTTATCGCAATAAAAATAGTTTTAAATTTAATTATAGTATTAACCATATATTATTTGAACGTATAATCTCAATGAAAGATTTGGGAGTAACTTTCGACGAAAAATTGATGTTTACTAACCATTAATGTGGTTATAATGAGATTTGTAACAAAAGTATAAAATTGTTGGATTTCTTCTATCGCACATGTAAAGACTTCAATGACATTAATGTCTTAAAAAAATATATAATTCATACGTTCGTTCAAATCTTGAATTTGTCTCTGTTATTTGGTCACCGTATCACGAGACTACTGAAATAGGATTGAAGCAGTTCAAAACAAGTTTTTGAAAATGTTATTCTTTAAAAAATTTGGAGAATATCCATCTGCATCCACTTCATATGACGACCTCTTGATAACATTTAATCTAGAAAGATTAAGTCATAATCGCTAGTCTTATTTGTATACGGGCTAGTGCAGAATCACATCGACAACCCAAATATCCTAGCTAAGCTGATGTTTCAGGTTTCAAGATTGACATCTCGCAGCAATATTTTGTTTTATCAACCCCATGTAAATACGTTAGCTCATTTTAATTCTCCCATTATCAGAATGATACGAACTGTTAACGATTTAAATGATAGAGTGGATGTTTTTCGGATACTAGGCAATCAATTTTAGCAATAATATCGGATTTATCAATTTAATTATATTATATTAATAATTTACATTATATATTGTCAAATGTTCTTAGGTTTCATTTTTCTATTACATTAATTCCAGTCAATTATCTTTTTGTTATTTTTAAATTAAGTGAAAACATTGATTTAATTATTTATTTAGCATAGCATTGTATAATACTAATTTCTCTGTAATTGGATATGTATATATATATCTGTTGCGAAAATAAAGGATAAAGGATAACACATTCTATTCTTTTAAAGGGTTTAGGAAACAAATGCATGGCCATTTTAACCATAGCAACGTTCAAATCAAGAAGTTTAAACTGATTTTAATCGGAACATAATTTCAACCATATGTTTTATTAGGTCAAATCATTCACGAATGAATATTTCCAACTTCAATTATCAACAAATAAATCCTCCAACACAAACACAATGTAACTAAAACTGTATTAAAGCAAATGATAAAATAAATAAAATCACATAATTAAAGCTCAAACAGCAAATCATGAAATCGACATTCAGATAATTTTACATGAAAAAACGCACGTTAATACGTATCCGAAACGTGTTCATAATTTCGCCGCTTTGGCGCTGCGATTTTGAACTATATCTCCAATTTTATAGTTTACTTATTACTCGGAGCTATTCTGTAAGGGAAATGGTAAGTTTAACGTGTATGTTATTTTTTATCATCACAGTCTAAGCAGCTCTTTTAATTGCTATATATGCATAGAATGTGAATTTAATTAATAACGCAAACTTACAATAAAACACTAAATATAAGTGAAGAACTTATAATTATAAGTTCTTCACCTGAAGAAGCAACTACGTTGCGAAACAATTGTCGTGAAATACACAAAAAATAGTTGAAAATCATTAAGTGTTTTATTTTAAGTGATCATGGATTTTCAAAAATTAAGTGCCTCCACTATCTACGAAATAACGCAAACGTTAAACTTAACATTTCTCGTACGGAATAGCCCCGACTGTATTTAATTCATTGACTTTTATGATTTAAACGAACTAAGTATACGAATGTTTACAAGTCAATGAATTAAATACAATATTTTTGAATGTAAACTACTTCAGAAACAAACTTAAAACCGATCATGTGTTATCAAAAATAACTTCAAAATCGTTGGTGCGTAGGTTTTAGCACTACGCTACTATGCGAGGGATCCTGATTCGATTCAACGGCCTGGCCGAATTGATGATCGTAATATGATTGATGTGACTGCCTCCCAATTTGATATAATAAATATACAAATATTTGCACAGGTTACCGGGTGAAAGGATTACAATAACTAATTTTACTTTAAAGAAGAGTTGATAGTTTTCCAAACAAAAAATCGTAATTAATGGATTCCAAACAAAAAAATCGTTGTTTTTTTTAATACCATTAATTCCTCTTTAAAGTTAAAATTAGTGTTCGAAATACCACACCTGAAATGGTTACAATAACTAATGGAAAGGTTTCCGAATCGTGTCACGGGCTTTTTAAAATTTTAAAAACGGAATCATGGGTAAACATGCGTGAAATGAACGAATCTGAAGTCAGAATTTGTAGGAAACTTACCGTTTGGTCACAATTCGCATTGAAAGTCCCAATTTTGAGGTTATAATTGATCCTATTTCTGACTAAATAAGCACATTGCGAGTATAAATCGTACACATGATGAAATAATCTTCTAATTTATGATGAAATTTAACAAATTTGTTGCGATTTTTTCATTTATTCGGCCAAAATCACGATTTTAATTTTATACAGAAAATTACGTTTCTATGAAAAAATCAATATGTATTTTAGATCCATTTGTAAATAGTAGATATTTTAATTTATGATGGCAAAAATAGATGGCGTCACCGCTCCACTAAACTATTTTGTACAATATAATAAAAAATAATAGAGAATTATTCATCGACTATTATAAATAATACATACATATTTAATTAATGATTTTTTAATGAAAATATTGGATAGATTGGTACAACTTACGATCTTTTGCACGTTTTGTCGGCTTCGGTTAGGTTAGTTTAGGTTAGTTTAGTTTGGGTTAGGTTAGTTTAGGTTAGGTTAGGTTAGGTTAGGTTAGGTTAGTTTGGGTTAGTTTAGATTAGGTTAGTTTGGGTTAGGTTAGTTTAGTTTGGGTTAGGTTAGTTTAGTTTGGGTAAGGTTAGTTTGGGTTAGTTTAGGTTATGTTAGGTTAGTTTAGGTTAGGTTAGTTTGGGTTAGTTTAGGTTAGGTGAGTGTGCAAATATGTTTGTAAAGTATTCTGACAAAACGTGCAAAAGATCGTAAGTTGTACCAATCTATCCAATATTTTCATAAAAAAAAATCATTAATTAAATATGTATGTATTATTTATAATAGTCGATGAATAATTCTCTATTATTTTTTATTATATTGTACAAAATAGTTTAGTGGAGCGGTGACGCCATCTATTTTTGCTATCATAAATTAAAATATCTACTATTTGCAAATGGATCTAAAATACATATTGATTTTTTCATAGAAACGTAATTTTCTGTATAAAATTAAAATCGTGATTTTGGCCGAATATATGAAAAAATCGCAACAAATTTGTTAAATTTCGTCATAAATTAGAAGATTATTTCATCATGTGTACGATTTATACTCGCAATGTGCTTATTTAGTCGGAAATCGGATCAATTATAACCTCAAAATTGGAACTTTCAATGCGAATTGTGAACAAACGGTAAGTTTCCTACAGATTCTGACTTCGGATTCGTTCATTTCACGCACGTTTACCCATAATTCCGTTTTCAAAATTTTCTATATCCCGTGACACCATTCGGAAACGTTACCTAACTAATTTTACTTTAAAGAAGAGTTAATAGTATTCCAAACAAAAAAATCGTTGTTTTTAATTAATTTCTTACTTTAAAGAAGAATTAATAGATTCCAAACAAAAAAATCGTTGCTTTTTTTGAATACCATTAATTCTTCTTTAAAGTTAAAATTAGTGTTCGAAATACCACACCTTCCCTCCCCTAAACTAATTTTAACCCCTAACCCACCGCATGGGGTAGACACCCAACACAATTTCAGCATGTCTGAGGCACAATCACCACCAGCACGCACATCAGACATACCTCGAATCCATCCCCACCGCCGATTTTTACCTACCATAACATCGTTTCACCTTCGGCTTCGGTGCGCCCGTCAGTCAGCCTCAGACATCCAACAGACGTAATCGTGCCGAGTTCGCGAGCAGTACCCGAATCCAACAGGTGTACCGCGCGCTATCTGTGTTTTGTTGTTGTTTATTACTCCTCATTCGGCCGCAGCACTTCCGTGACTCGGACCGCAGACCAAACGAAAGTGTGCATATGTGTGCGATTCGCGCCCTCGGGGCGGGAAAGTAAAATTTTGGAATATGTGGACCTACTTGGATTTTATGCCCGAAGGTGTGTTTCTTATTATGTCCTTATTTCGGTGCGCTCGCTCGAATCGATAGCGTAACATTTAATGAGGCATTCAAATGAGACGAGCCTGTTTTCGTTAATGGCAAACACATTCGCGTTATGGTTTGTTTATCTTCGGTTAATGTTATTAGGTGAAGATTACCTTATCTTATTTATTAATGGTATTGCTTTATTAATTCGAATTTATATTTATAATAAAACGAAACGACCACCAATTCAGATTAGCAGAATGAAATTATTAAATGTTAAGAAAACAAAAATAGTAATAACGTTTAATAATTTATTTAAATAAAAATACTTGTCCTTTCTCCTACTTATTTTTTATTTCACTAGATATATTTCCTTTGATAATGGTGTGCGACAATCAAAACACGTCATTAAAAAAGGCGGAAAGACCATTGGTCGATAACCAATTGGCAGACTTTTATAATATACATTTTAATATTATATTGTATTACGTTTAAAGGATATTTAAATAAATAACTTTGTTTGTATAACAATATGTACATTTATTAATACAACTGCTTACTTGATAATGGCAAGCTGATTTGTCGAAATATATACGTTATGTTATACAAAAGTATTTATTTAATTATCCTTTAAACGTAATACAATATCTACATATAACATAAAATATTATATTGCATATTATAAAAATCTTCCAAATGGCTAATAGGGCATTGTGTTATACAGAGTTATTTATTTAAATATCCTATAAATTAACACGTATAATGAAATAGAATTCAACCACCAAGAATATATCACGTTTGTCAATAATGTGTGTAACAAAAAAACATTATGGAACTAAACTAATTTATCTAGTCAATATTGATATTCAGTTTCTTAATCTTGATTTCTTGATTTCACGCAAGGCAATGAGAAATCGTGGGTTCCTATTGATAAACACATCCATGTTTAATGTTTCGACGTTAAGGGCATACCACTCGCTAGAAAAGAAGAGAAAATAGTGCTTTACGGCACACGCTGTTGTTACCACTAATAATAATACTGTTATATTGAAATTTCAGTATGAGAAAGTTAAAGGATGAATCAATGATCGTATTAGTTTGGTTTTGAAAAAAAAAAAAAATGACTACTTTACTGTTCCCTAGTGCGGTCAAAGCTAGAATACGATAGTATAATATGGTCTCCATTTTATTCTACACATATAGAAAAATTCTCTAATTTTTCAGTACAAAACAAATTTTTAAAATTCATGTTATTTAAACTTGGGATAACATCTGTGGAATTTAATATTAACATTACATTGAACACCTTAAACCTGAAATCATTGTAGTCTAGAAGAGTTGAATTGGATTTATGCTTTTTTCATAAATTGATATCAGGTGAAACTCAATGGAATTATTAAGTTTGTTTAGTTTTAATGTTAACCCATATTTGTTGAAATGTAGAAGCAAGGCGGTTTTCAATATACGTCCCTGTAAAATTATTCACTTAACAGTCCATTGAATAGAATAATAAGATGTATTAACCTACTCAACTGTGATATTAAATTTGATATATTTTGGAGTTCGTTCATTACATTTAAGCGTCAACTTAAGAAATTACTTTGATTTTGTACTTTTTTTGTACTTGTATATACATTGTTTTTGTAAAAAGGTGATTCCGTAATAAAATTATTATTATTATCCTTTGTTTTAATAATAATAACTTTATTTCCCAATAGACTAAAGTCCTTTTTTTTCAATTTGAGTCTCATTAATCACTTGGTAAAATATTTTAGTAATATTAGGAATTGTTAAGTAAGTTTGACTTGATTTGTTTTACACACATTTTTTTTATTTTCGACAAGTTTCGGCACATTGCCATTATCAAGAATCGGCAAAGTGCCGAAACTTGTCGAAAATAAAAAAAAAATGTGTGTAAAACAAACCAAGTGAAACATACTTAACAATAACGACGCAAGCGCCACCTTTTGCCTAATTTCAAGTGGCATCGTCAACGCTAGGTGAATGGTGACTGAACGTTTCATTAAATGTGATACTTGGATTGTGTTAAAGTATATGAATGACGATAAGAGGGTCTGAGAACAGTGAACAGGATTTTAATCTGAGAAAAAAAAAACAATATGGCGCCCATAAGAAATAAGAAAGTTGATGATGGTCCAGAAGAAACGAAACATGCTATTAGTAAAATTAGTACGCCATCGATTAGATCATAAAAAAGTGCTATAAGAATGTCTTCATTGTATTGAATTATTGCTTCAAATAACGAAGATATAAAAAAAAGGAAATCGAATTTTTCAGTTATTTTTTCATTTTTCTTGAAAACAAAGAAACTTTTTTTTTCTCAACGGGATATTAATCAGCATGAAATTCTGCAAAAGTGCCGAATTTAATCTCTTATAATAAGCGAGATCCCCATGGTGAGACTCGAATTTGAAACACCCTGTATTATGTTGCCACCTAATTCTGTGAGATGTGACAGTCATCGGTAGTATGACTAAATAATTTAATGTTATCTGCATACATGAGGTATCTACAGTTGAAATTGGAAATGTACAAATTGAATAGTACTGGTCGAAGATTCGATCTATTGTTAAAAATAAACAATTTTGGTAAATATTTCTTGAGAATTGCTCCATAAAATCTAATTATTTTGATTTGGGGGTTCCCGCAATGATATATTAATAAATATAAAGAACTTTGTAAGTGTGAATATTTTAATAATAATATTTATTGTCCACCAGTTAGAGGACAATATTACATAATACAGACAAACAATAACAAAAAATATTATATTATTATTAAAATACTCATGCGTATAAAGTTATTTATCTATTTTAATAAATCATTGCGGCAACTCTCAAACCGAAATAATTCGATTCTATCGAATGGTTCTCGAGTAATATTTACAAGGATTATATCCTTTCAAATGAGACGGATTTCCATTTAGAGGGTGTCCTATATTCGATGGTTTCTTCAAGTAAAGTACGATTAATATTAAAGATTAAAAAATACTTTATTTTTTTATTAAAGATAGAGAAAAACCAACATATACTTCCAGGGGTTAATTTTAGTCCATTACCACTAAAATTGACCCCTGGAAGTATATGTAATATATCATGTACCTTATCAAAATTTCTTTATCTTCAAATGTTTTCTAGTTATAAGTAAAAAATTAAATTTTGTCAATTTAGAAATATTAAGATAACGTTTTTATTTAAAAAGATATCTGATTACAGGAAACACATTTTTAAAGGCCCTTTTTTAAGTAAAATACGTTAATGTTATTATATTTTGTCTTAAGTTTAAAATTTCCGATATAAGATAAAGTTGTAGTTTTAAATGTAAATCATAGTTGGCTATGACTTCAAATAGTTACATATACTGATTTTTCTCCATCTTATTATTAATGGAACTTTAATTGAAGAAACCATTGAAAATAGGAAGCAATTATTTTTACTTCCCAGGGTAAATTTGAAATTTATTAACACAATATGAAATAAATATGAATAAAATATTAAAAATCAACCAATAAAACACAGATTAGATTGAATAACTTTAAATTCTCGACTAGTTTCGGGCTATTAGCCCATTTTCAAGAGAATTTAAAGTTATTCAATCTAATCTGTGTTTTATTGGTTGATTTTTAATATTTTATTCATATTTATTTCATACAATATGAACTACCAATGTCTAAATATTAAAACCATTAATTTTATTAACACAAGTTTAAGTTAAAGAATATAGCCCTACAAACATCAATTTTGAAAGAAAAAAATCTTAACTCCATGGTATTAACATTGACGTATACACTTCATCGATTGTACCGAGGATGTTTTATAGCATCCCATTTCTTACTACAATTTGTTTTACATCGATTTACATTAAATATGCACACCTTATATTTTAATAAGTACCCAAACGATGGCAGAAAACAAGATGAATAATAAACTTCAGGTCGATAGCATGTAACAATTATTTAATTTGTATGGAGGTTAATGGCGAATTTAGCGATAGATATTCAAGTCTGTATTTGATTTAATATATATATATTGTATTAAACATTTTCTGGAAATTTTCACTTATTATTACTATGTTTCTCTAATTAATATTGTGTTTTAGATTTGTTACTTATTTTTATTTATGTATTTTTTTATTTTAGTTAATTTATTTTTCTGTAATTGGAATACCTGTTGAACAATAAAGATTATTATTATTATTAAATACTCATCATGATTGTTGCGATTGCAACTACGTGGTAATTCATAATATAATCACTGAATAGACAGTTACTAATTTTTATTTATTATAGTTTCAATTCAGTTCATTTATTTACGGTAAATCACCTTTATACAGAATAATGACAATATTCAAAATGTTTAGATAATCATCATGACTGTAAATCACATATAAACAGAATAATACAATTTTACATATATAACATATTTTAATATCAGTAGTGGAAACTGCAAAATAAAAGTTATCCCAAGTGGTCGACTCTAGCGATGAAAAAAATAATTGAAATATCAAAAACGGTAATCTCAGTGACATTAAACAAATAAATTATGCCATAAAAATTGAACTAAATAGATAAATTATAATATTTATTATAATTATTATTGTATAAAAGTAACCGTTTTTAATTTGTATCACTTGATAATGACTACGAAAAGACGAAACTAAAGTCTGGATTATTATTATTTTATAAATACATACAATAAATAATTGTGGTAAAAACATAGCATTTATTCAAAATCAAATAAAACCGCAATCGGTTACTACGAGAAGTCTTTCGGGCAGTTATTTTTATTAATCATTTATGATATCTACAATGTAAAAGATTTTCACTAAATAATAAAACACCTGGATTAATCATAGCAGGGGTGCTTAGATCTCATGAAACTATCAAAAGGTGGTAGTATAAACGACAAACATTTCCTTAGGGGGTAATTTTTACTATCGATTTTGTTTAGACGTATCCCAAATAAATCACAGCACGCCCATAGAAAGTGTTTTGATTTATTTTGGGTAAGCTGAATAAAGGCAGGTAAAGAATCTCACCACTTACAATTATCGAATATTGAATTTGGGAACGTATACAAATTTTGTAAATCATCAAAATTTATCTTTACATCTATCAGTGGCGGATTATGAAGGGGTCTGTCTTTTCCGGCGAAAGCAATAAAATACTTTAGGCAGAGATTTGAGAGTAACGCCTATTTTCATTGATTCTTGGTGATAAGTGGGGATGGGATGCGATACCATCTTTAGGTATAAATTCATAAGAAAATTGTCTGTGCGAATATAATATTCTTTCAATGAGTTCAGTACTAATTCGATATTTTTTTAGTAGAGACTTGAAGAGTTCTGTGTGTATCGGACTCAAATAAATTGTGAGATGTTCCTAACATATTTATCACGTGGCGAAAAAGCGAAGATGATGTATCTTCATCCATCACGAAATAATATTTGACTCTTACATGTCAGAAATAAGTGGTATAAAAAGCAATAGGATAGAATCATATTGCTTTTTATACTCCTATAAAGAGCTAAACAGGTACGAAAAGAAAAGTAAATTTGAGTTATTATTTATTCATCTGTAAAGGATCAATAAATAATAATAATAATAATGCGGTGCGGTGTTTTAAATATGTTTTTGAAGGTACATTTATTTGCAATTATATCGATATCAAATTAGGACAGTGACATTTACGTAGATATTTTTAATTTTTCATAAGCCAGATTTTTTTGTTTTATTCATATAAAAATTAAATAAAATAGTAGACGATATAGTAAGTCATAAAGAAAATAATTTTGTGAAAGGAAAATGTAAATATTTTGCTGCCTTATTTTTTTTAGAGCGCTTAACATTTTACATATTTCTTCATATACCGATACATACATACTGACCTCTAACATGAATATATGAATGATTTAGATTATGAATTCACCTTCTTTTAGTGCTGATATTCTTTTAATAACATTAATAGCATTAATAGAGATTCCATACTTTTTTCAGTTATGTTTGTCCTACTCTGTAGTAAAATAAGTTAAATATCTAATACTCCATCAATTATCCAGGAGTCAGTTTGCCGAGAACAAAACCAGACGGGAAATATTCACTTGAATCAAACAAACATAATCCGGTCCTGTTAGGTCCAGATGTTTCATTAGGGTGGCCCTTCTTGTCGCATTCAGAAATGAAATTTTAATAACGAGTACCAGACTAGGTTCGGGACCATCTGGTATGATTTTGGAAATCAGAACAACTGCTCCCATTATTATTAACGATTAACTGGAAGATGGATGCGGAATGGATTAAATGGATTTTCAATAACAAGGCACCACAATAAATTAAGTTAATGTGTATACAAATTAAATAAAACACAACAGTTTTTTTAGCTTCACATTTTTATAATGTGGAAATACTACTACAAGTGTTGCGCCAACACAGTGGCCTCATCAGGCAGATGTTTAATCAGTTGTTGTATAACAACATGTTCTTAAAAAAAAACTTCATAAATTTGTTCATGTCCTAATAAATATTTTCACAAGCATTTCCCAATTAAAATATGTTTGAAAAATAAATTAAATAATAGGGTAAAAATCCACCAGTGTGATTCCATAAGCAAAGTAAGAGATTCCATAAAGCAAATAATAACATTATAAATTACGCTGATGATACACATGTTCTAATTAACGGTAAAATATTCATTGATATTACTGATCAGTTTAATAATAAATAAATCAATAACAACATGTATTCTATGAAATAAATATGAATAAATTATTAAAAATCAACCAATAAAACACAGATTAGATTGTATAACTTTAAATTATCCAGATTTTCGGGTTATTAGACCATTTTCAAGAGAATTTAAAATTTGTTTTATTAAAATTTCTATGGATATTTACATGAATGGATATATTGATTTTTTAATTTTTATTTTAATTTAATTATTAATTAATATGTATTCTATCTAAAACAAATAAATCATCAGTCACGCCAGATAATTTTATATTAAACAATGCACAAAATAAATGCGTTGCCAGCGCAAAGTGTTTGAGAATTTCTTTAGATAAATCAGTCTGATTTATCCCTCATTAAACTTTTTTATGTAAAAAATAGCAGTGCTTGTTTTGGACTTCTGTTAAGAAATTCAAACTTTGAAATATGTAAGTTATTTTATTTTGCAAATATACAATCTCATTTGCGTTATGGAAACATTATGTGGGGTAGTTCAAAGGATGTGAATAAATAATTCATATTTAAAAAAAAGGTATTAAGATTAGTAAAATTAGTAAAATCTATGTATAGAACGTATAGGTCTATATGTCTACGAATGTAAAATGTATGTAAAGGAATCCTTCCTTTTTGAATATGTTTTTTTTTATTCAACAAATTATTCTAACAGAGAAGGCCATCGGTATAATAATAATATAATTATTATTACAATTATCCATTTATTTTTACAGAGACGAAAATACAAAAACCAGACAGAAAGACCATTGATAAATTGACAGACTTTTGCAATATACATAGTAATATTTTATGTTATATATAGATGTTGTATTACGTTTTTCAATAACGATTATGTATATATATATATATTATTATTATTACAAATAAATTTACATTTAATAAAAAAATATATATATATATATTGCACGAAAAGTATTCAAACTAGACAAAGAATTATTAGTTCTTTTTACTGAATTATTTAATATTAATAACTTTATTAATAACTTTATTGACGGAAAATATCCATTTTACATAATACATAGCAATACAATCATAGACCTATTATACTAAATATAATATAAATAAATATAAATATACACATGTCTACAAATAAGGCAAGTTAGAAAGAACAACAAACATTTATGTGCTTAAGATGAGATACAAACATAGAATACGATTTAACAAAAAGATCGAAGTTATTATTTGTTTTATATAGTTGATTTAAAATTCCTATTTCACGGATAAATACCACAGGATTTATACATAACTTCAGACGTTATGAAATTCAAAATAAATTTAAATAGAAAATGTAATAATAATCTGGTTTGATAAAAAACAGAAACATTCTGTTTACGATACGCTGCGTCCACTGATTACACCACCATGACTTACTTGATTTCTTCTGAAAAGAAATTGTGAAAGCGAAAGCCGTTTAATTCATTTCATACATCACTCACAATTCCCCAAAAGAAAAGGTTTTCGAATTATTCAATTACTTTCCGTTTTTAATGATTAATATTTCTAATAGGACAGAAAAATCTATTGTCGATAGGTCTTATTTTTTTATATTAAGTCAGATTATACATTACATTTGTCCGCCGATTAAATAATAATAACAATGCATTATTATTTTTACTCAGATAATAAAGATTTAATAATATTTCTAATATTCAATCATTAGTAGTTCATAATATAGTAATACATATAGGTTTTGTTGTTTACAAGTTAATGTATGACGGACTGTTACCCAAGTGGCATCGGACCTCATCAAAAAATCATTAATTAAAAACAAAAACTGCTAATAATAAAAAAACATAAATATTAAAAGCATAATCTGATTCTCTACTTCGCACTGTATAGTTATCCATAGATAATCAATCAATCGGGGTTATTCTGTAAACGAAAACGTAAAACATAACGCACCTGTTATGTTCATAATCACGGTCTAAGCAGATTTGGATTTATTATAATTTATAGAAAATCCACTTGAACTAGGATACTTCATGGATAACGATTGTGTTGTGTTCAACGTTTATCATTATAATCATAAAAAGTGCTTGCAGTATTTATCTGTTCTGTTTACCTAATTTGTATTTTAGTTCAAGTTTTGTTTTAATAATAGTTAGTTGATTTTGTATATTTTTCCCTGTAATAGGAATATGTAGATTTCTGTTGGGAATAAAATCTATTATTATTATTATTATTCATACAGAATAGCCCCGACTAAATGAATAAACTTATGTATCGTTTCCGTGCGCAAGTTAAACTAACCTGTTATTATCTAAGATATTTGTTGGTGAGTACGTGAAGTTTCTTGATATAATATTTTATTTCTTTCTTCACATTTTTTATTTTTATCACTATATGTACATTTCAAGCACAACGTGCTCTTTCTCAATAGTTTTATTGAATAAAATATTACTACATTATAACCTGTTATTATATAGAGTTCAATTTAAATCTAAAATGATTTTCTTTCGCCTAATAAATTTGGTCAACCAAATTACTTCTTCTCACATATTTATTGTAATTGGGAATTATAGAACGCTTCAATATCTTAGATCATTCGTGCTATTTATTGCATTATCATTACAAATAATGATGGCGGATTATATATTTGTTATATTATATATATATTGTATTTTGTTATATCGTGTAATTATTATAACATTGTAGAAAGGTGAAACTCTGTAAATAAAAAAAGTATTTACAATGAAATTAAACAAGAAACATTTCTGGAAAAGATCAATCCCTTTTTCCAACTGCAAAAATTACTTACACTGTAAGTTTTTGACAAATATCTATTGAAACAACTACTTCCCTAGCATATACTCCACCGGACATTAGATTACACAATAGATATTTGTTTGTTACATATCAGCGCTACTGTGCATTGCAACGGTTTGAGTGGAAAATATTTAATGAAACTCCTGAAGATTGAAACGTAGTTTCAGAAATAAATCTAGTTTAATAAGAAGTAAGTAGTAGAAAGGACAGAATTTTTTATTTAAATAATTAAAGTTTCTACAACCAACAATCAACATAAATAAGATTAATAAAAGGAAACAATAAATAATAATTACAAAGCTATCTGTGTAAACGTGTTTCGGAATTCATCCCTCATCACTTTTATTGATCATTGTCAGATATTTTCCTTATAATTTAAATAACTGCCTGTGTGAATCATGTTAGTTTCAATTTATATAATTTAAAAGAATTTATTGTTATTATTATTTATTAAATAGAACTCGCACATTTTTCATTATTTAATATTCTTTTTTGAAAAACAAAAAAAATACAATCTATTGTAAAAAAATCTTTTTAGTATTCTAACGTGGTTTTCATTCGTCCTTAAACTTGAACCATTTTATTCCGAACTTTCAATTATGCTAATAACAAATTACGCTTTCATTGTTGCACGCCAGTTTTTTTACCTTGAAAATTAAAATTCCTCGTAAGCAATTTCCATTCAGGATATTTGCATAACGCCACAATAGAAATTTATCAATTCCATAAGTGGAATAAAAACACGACTTCATCCTAACAGAGTTATATTTTTTATATATTTTTTACAACCTCCTCCTATGGACGCAATAATCGGTACTACTCCATACGGGAAATATTAAGTTTAACGTGTACTTTATTAAATAACTTCACATTGCATAAGCTACTTAAACTGTGATGATGAAAATTAGCGTCCACGTTAAAGATAACATTTCCCTTATAGAATAGAATTTTATAGCAAATGAAGCCTTTAAAAAAGATGATATCAATTAAAGTAAAAAGAAAAACAGAAAGATGGCCAATAGCCATTTTCGGATTAAGCCTCAGAAAATGGCTATTGGCCATCTTTCTGTTTTTCTTTTTACTTTAATTGATATTATCTTTTTTAAAGTAAATGATTGTAACTAATGATGTAAAAATTGTGACATAAATGTAACTCTCAGAAATAAAACTTCTCTGTATACAGGGTTCGCCAAGGGAACCTGATATTTTTAGCATGTTTAGTACGAAGCCATGGTATTACGTAAAATAGCTATTAGTGGGGAGAAACAATCGTTAGTAGTTGCCATTTCAGTAATCATGGAAGAGTGGAGTAGTGAACATTGCGCATTCGTTATCGAAACATATTTTAAAAATAGTGATTCGATGTTTAAGACACAATTAAACTATGGGTTCAACATTTTCGTTAACTTGCGCCTGCATTAAGATTAAACCATCAGATCAGAAAATGTAGAGGGTGAGGTCAGCCGTCCAACGAAATCCATGTCGTTCAGTTAAGCGACAAGCAATTTCATTAAGCGGCCAGTGTGGACAAATAATGTAAAATGTTAAGCGCTCTAAAAAAATAAGAAAGCAAAATGTTTACATTGCTATTTTATACCACTTATTTCTGATGTGTAAGAGTCAAATATTATTTCGTGATTGACAAAGATATCTCATTACACACGTCAAATTTTCGCATTTTCACCACGTGACTTATGAGTATAATAATAATAAACTTTATTACCCAAAAGGCAAAAAATCCAATTACAGAGCAATAAATACAAACTTAATATAATTGTTATATTATATTTTTGGGTAATTAAGATTATTATTATATTCATCGGTCACGTGGTGAAAATACTAAAATTTTACTATTATGTTATGAACCTCCTATAATTTATTTCGGTCCGATACACGGGACTCTTTAAGATTTTCCGAAACAACAGTATGGCGTATTTTGCATAAGGACTTCCATCCATATAAGTTATCAATTTTTCAAGAACTGACTGCTGGAGGCTTCTTAAATCGTGTGAATTGATGCAATCGACTTCTGGAACTTTTTGCTGCAAATATCTTGAATGGCTTAATTATGTTAGTTGAAGCGCATTTTGAGTTGTAAACAAACAAAATGTTCGTTATTAGTGTTAAGAAAATCCCATCAATGATCTCTGCATTGTGCGTAGTGGTGGTATAATTGATCCATATTTTTTTGAAGAGGAAGGAAATGCTGTCACGGTTAATTCGCAACGATATTTTGGAAATGTTGAAAAATTTTATTGAACCAGAGCTTCGTCGACAAAATATTGATATGAATACAGTATGGTTTCAGTAATACAGGGCAATATCTCATACATTACAAGCGCCAATAACTCGAATTCAAGAAATGATTTCAGCAGCAGTAATGGGAATGTTCCATAACAGGCACGGTCTCCCGACCTGACTGTGATAATTGGCCATGAGGTTATCTGAAGAGCAAGGTGTATTTAAATAGACTACAAACAAACAAAAAAAACCTTTACCGGCATTAATTCATCAAACGTAACAATAATTAATAGTATAAATTATTAAAACTACAAACTATCGATTCTCATTATAAAACAAATATTTACATTAATGTAACTCACAACTCCACATCTCTTCTTTTCTCATCCCAATCTAACCACGATCTCCACGCTTGCCCCATCTTCACTCATCAATTCTTCAATCCTTCCTTTTTAATCTGATATTTCTAATATAAAGGAACTTCATCACATTTTTTTTTATTAAAAAGAAAACAGGTTTTTCTCTTTTTTATTAGAAGACGCATATCTTAATAACAAAATCAGACGAAAAGAGAAACAGTTACAGAATAACAAAAAAAAACACACTGTAAGATATAAAAAAGTCTCTTAAAACATTAATCAACTTTCTCACGCACTATATTTCTCACTTTCACACTTTTTCACTCGTACGTTACACTTTACAGCTCATCGTGTTCCTCTGTAACTGGTGCTGGTTTTTCTTCTTCATCGTCATCATTCTCTTAATTATCATCATCCTCATTGCTGTCTTTCTTTTCATGCTCAGCTGCGGCATCCATTTCAACCTTATCCTGCTCTTCCTTCATCTTCCTCTTGCGTGGCCTTGAGATTCGAGGTGGTATTCTTGGCTGCTTCAATATCATCAGTGATCAAGATGTTATCGAAGATGGTGCCAGATTTAAACTGCCAATTCCTTCTGTCCATTCCCTAAGCACTTCCTTACACTCTTGCCCTAAGTGTTTCCATGTATCCTTACCAATCCCTCACAACGTACATCGACCATATCTCTCTCCCATCCAAACTTTCCATCCTCTCGGATCCACATTTGATCGACACGTAGCCATTGCCAGAATCACTTTTTCCTTCCATGACCAATCCTTCCTCAATAAGCACTCTGACAACCGCCAATATACTTACCGTCTTCTATACTGTGGATTAACAATTCCTTATTGAACGGACCAGCCATTTACAATTACAATTTGACTAAAAACATAAATTACACAAATATGCATATATATATGTATGTGGGCAATACATATACAATATCCGCGAGACTCCTCCTAAGTAACCTAATCGACGTGTTTAAGAAATCAATTCTGTCACAAATGTTATTAGCCGTGCGCGTTAAACGAGTATCCACTTTCATCCATGCTGCCACATTCACCCCTCTTTCCAACCAACCATCTACCACCTCCTCCGCTACTTCCGCTTTTTCATACATCCTTCTCCTTCCTCATCTCCATTCCCCTCTCCTACATCCACACAGGTTTCCCACACATTTTTACTAATATTCCATTACTCAATCGACTTAATTTCATCTCGTACTTTGCTATTCTCTCTTGGCACTACATTCATACCCAACCGTTTTGCCTCCTGAAGCAGAATGTACCAGGGGTTGATCTCTCCACCCCCAGCAACTGCTTCAAAGACTGCAAACAATTCAGGAATTAAATGAAAACATTCGCAATGAAATTTGTGCAATTCCTATGAATATGCTAGAGTGAAAAATGACAAATTTGCAAGACCGTTTGGAACAGTGTGTACGCGGTGAAGGACACTATTTAAGACATTATTTTCAATAAATAAAATAGCATGTAATATACTATAGATTGCTTGTATGTGAAAATAAATATCTTGTTACATAAATTTTTAGTTGAATGCCTTAAATCGTCAGGTTTCTTTGATGGACCCTTTATATAAAAACAGTTGTACTGGTATGCAACAATAATCATTTATTGTGTTAATACAATGTCTGACGAGGTACATGCTCGGGAAGTAGTTGTTTTAATAGATGTTTGTCGAAAACTTACTTTTGAAGTAATTTTGGCATGTTTAAAAAAATTGGAATGATATAATTTTAGTGATAGCTGTCAGCATTTTTTTTTTCTTATTAAATTTTAATTAAATCAATTATTTATTTACGTGGATGTATTATTTATTATTATATTTATTAAATTTATTATTTTATTTATTAAATAAAAAAATAAGAATAAAATTAAAGTAAATTCTATTTCAAAAGTATCACAATATGTGTTCAAAGTGATTTCCTCTGTTATAACTGAGCGCTCCACCACAAGCATGGCGTAAACCAGCATGTTTCCGAATTAAATCGGCAGAAGTATTATGCGATTGCGCAAATTTTCCTCAGTATTCACTTCGGATAAGTACTCCAAATTTTTCAAGTATGCCTAAAAATAAGTAAGGGAAATTTATATGAGACAACCTGGGATGCCAAGCAGTTGTATCTCCACGACATATCCATCTTCCCGAAAACAAGTCATTAAGATAATTTCGTACCTACAGCATAACATGTGGTGGTGTAGGAACCACATTTGTAGTCGAACGTTAAGATTAACTTCTTTCAGCAATCAATTTTCAATTTCAATTTACTTTATTAACGGAATCTCCATTTCTAAATTACAATTATAATTACATCCTTTAAATATTCTTGCAAAAATCTAAATAAGCATTAAAAGATTGGGCATTATAAAGGGCCCAATTAGTAATCCATTAACTATTCCAGCATTGCTGAAAGTTGGTACGTCGAATGGGGTTTGCATGCCCAAAAATACGTATTCTGAAAATACGTGTAAAAACGTGTAAAAACTGCTTCATCCGTATCTAATATATTTTGAGTAAAATTCGAATATACCTGATCCTGGGGTAAAATCCACTCGCAAAATCCTATTCGAATAGGAAGATCCTGTTGAAGTAGAACTTTTGCACGTTGCAGGTGAAAAGGGTGTAGTAATGCGATAATTATATCAGTTTACGAATCTCAACATAATTAATTCGCCATCTCCATTAACATAAAAACTTTTATTTACAGTATTTTATTATTTTAACAGTATTTTTTTTTAATATATTTTTTTAATTATTATTTATTTAATTAAATAAAAATATTTTAATTAAATAAAAAAATTGAAAATATCCAATAAATTATTTCCACATTCAGCTCACTGACTTTTGACTTGCGTTACGTAAGTACATTTTCTATTTATAGCATTTTTTTTAATTCGCATCACTACATATCAAGAACTATAATTCCTCGCAATTATAATAATAATAATTTATTTCCAACGGAAGAATCCAACAAGGGAAAATATACAATCAAAATCATAATATAAGAAGAGTACAAGCAAAGTTAGTTAAATTTAAACAGAAAAAAAGAGAACAAAGTATAAATTAATATTAGCAAACAAAATTAAACATTATACAAAAAAAAATGTCTTCATACAAATAATATAAGAAAATTCAAGCTATCACATAATAAATTTAAACAGAAAAAAAAAAACAAAGTATAAATGAATAGTAACAAACAAAATTAAACATTATGCACAAAGAATATGTCTTCATACATTTTGTTAGCATTGCGGCACATATGCTTTAAAGGGGCTTTGCTCATTATATTCGTCTTAGCGATAGGTAACATAAAGGTGTTAGAATGTCTGGACGATAACCTAGGAATTAGAATTATGCGTATTAGTCAAGAATCATCCTGTATTTTGTATTATGTAAATGGCGTTGCTGTAAATAAAATAAATGTTTAATTATTAAGATGTTGTTATACGAAAATTTCCCGAAATAGATTTCAAATATTTTTTAATAGTGACATTGAAACAGTTTATTCATTCTTATATAAAAAACATTATTCTGATGATACGTAATAATTAACGTATTCC
This sequence comes from Philonthus spinipes, assembly GCA_963082785.1. Taxonomy (NCBI): domain Eukaryota; kingdom Metazoa; phylum Arthropoda; class Insecta; order Coleoptera; family Staphylinidae; genus Philonthus; species Philonthus spinipes. The sequence goes on from OY720314.1 coordinate 9,384,090, forward strand.
TATTATATTCTCACGCAGTAATTAGTTTAATTTCATTTTCGGTGTTCATCCTGTTTACTGCTTGCTATAAACAGGATGAAAACAACCTTCCGCAACAAGTTCGCCTTCCTTTTAATGGATAAAACAACAATTTGGCTTGTCAGCCATTTGGAACACGCAATAATTGGTTCCTTTTATATTCCCATGACAACAAATTTAGTTTAAATTGGATACAACCATAAAATAAAAGTTATAGGGAAAAAATGTAACATAGAATTATAATAATTAGCAATATCCAAAATAATAGACTTTGATTAAAACACTTGGTTTGTTTCACTGAATTTTAGTGAAACAAACCAAGTGTTTTAATCAAAGTCTATTAATTAAATATATTTAGTGAGAAATTAATTCAAAATATATCCAAAATAAAATCTATACTGAATTGAAAAAGAAAATTGTAGTTTTATTAATAAAATCAAATAATTTCATATATGCGAAAGTATTTGATTTCATTAAAAAAATCTCTAACTATAGCTTTGTTAATGAAATTTATATCACCCATATTTAATTATTTAAATAAAAATTATTTGTTCTATTTCTCTATGGAATAATTGTAGTTTAATTCTGATCGTGAACTTTTCTCCTCATCTAAAGTGCTTTGAATGATTTATTCGTTCCTTTATGTTTTCAGCCGTTTTCGTGGGTCTGCCACCGTCAGGACTTTTATTTTTACCACCTGTTTCATAAAACTGTAGAACACATTCTTGAATAGCATGCCGCAAATCGCAGTAGAAAACTGCAATGGCGGGAAATGCAGCGTGGAATTTTTCAATACAGGAATAAGATCATTCTTGATCTTTTTCTTTTTGCCCCATTTTGGAAGTAGCATCCGACAAGAAAAACATGCTCAGAAGTATACATTTTTACTGATTTTATAAGTAATGACAATTGTTTTTGTTCACAGGTTCGAACAAAATATGAAATAAGAAAAAAAACAAAGCAGTCTAGAGGAAAAAAGTTCTTGTTTGTGTTTATAAATGTCAAAATAAAATTTAATGTGAAATTCAATGTATGAATGACATAGATTTAATAGGTTTTGAATATGGCTAGAGTTGCCGTACATTGCAACTCTGCAAACATTGACTTTGCTATCACCAGCAAGAAACAACTTAAGTCACTTTTCCGTGAGATAAAGTGATTTCTTTTTCTGATTTTAATCTATTGATTGTTCTATTTGTATTTGTATATGTTTGTCATTTTACATTTTAACTTATTTATAACTTTTAATTTATTAGCATTTTATAATTATACTTATATTGTATGTATGTATAGTTAGTATAAAGCAATATGTATTTAAATGGACTTACCGTTAATAAACAACATTAAACATTAAAACAATTCGTTTGTTTCGCTAATATTCATTTTTCTGAAATTAAATGAAAATTCATACAATATACATACATTTAAGGCACGTCAGATTTTAGTTATTTAATAATATTTTTAATAGCTAATAGTATTCCTATTAAAGCCAGGATTGATAACATTTTAACCATGTGGGTTTTTATTTATCCTTTTCGTATTTTACAATTTTCACCTTCCATAGGAGATTTCCTGGACTTCACCGGACTCTGATAAAAAGCACCATTACAACAATTTCGTACGCAAATAAAAAAAAAGAAAACCTTTTGAAAAGCAACGCAATTCGCTCGTAGTTTTCTTCACTCTTTTTTTTAAGTCACGTAGGAAAGCTGAAACAATCTTGTTGTCAATGCGCTCATAAATCCCCCCAGAAGCGATAAATCCTCGCGTGGACTTAGGTGTACACTTATTAATTCCATATACGTTTTTCCTGGAAGTTTGAGCGGCGCAAGTCAAGGCCGAGGCAATTGCAATAATTCCGCGTCTAGAAACAATATACATCCACCATCCATCCTATTTTCGTGCGACACGGTTCGCGATTTATCTCCCGTGATTGGCTTTTCGGAAACGCAATTACGGATAATAATTTCACGCAGGTATTTTTTTGTTGTGTTTGGTAATATTCAAGAAATTGCAAAGCAATAACAGTCGGTTAATGGCTATATACTCAGACAGCCAGGCCCTGCTAAATAACGCATAGATTAATTTCAAAAATGATTTTCTCATTATATGCCTAATAAGAAAATACTACTTCGTAAAAGAAATACATGGTTATTATAAATAATGGACCCATTTTTTAAAATTCGAATTTATTAAAGTATAAATCCAAATAAAAATACTTGTCCTTTCTACTAATAATAAATAAGTAGGAGAAAGGCCAAGTATTTTTATTTAAATAATTAAAGTCTCCACGACCAACAACCAACATAAAGAAGATTATCAATCTTTGTAGCCATGAAACGAGGAAGTTTCAAAGCTTTTTAATACATTTTAAGTTTTCGAAATGTCCATCCTTTGATGCACGACAAACAGAAATAGTTATATGGGTTAAGATAAGGAGATTTAGGTGGCGAAACAATTGTAGTGAAATTAATAAAAAGTTGAAAATCATAAACAAATTTGTTTTTAATAAAAAGTATTTTTTTTTAAGATTTATTGTTGACTAGTTTCCGTTTTAAGACCATTACTAAAGGAATAAGAGTAAAGTTTAAAAAAAGGGAAACAATACAAATTGTTTTCTTAATATCCTTAGACAATTATGAAAAGGAAAAAAAAATATGTGAAACAGTACCAAGTGTTTTTTAATATCCTTCTTAATTAAATTAATTAATTAACAATTCTTAGACCATTATGACCTCGACACCCAATACGGGTAAAAGAGGATAAGATTAAGAAAGAAAGACCATTATGAAAGGAAAAAAAAAATGCGAAACAGTACTAAATGTTTCATGAATAACCATACTTTAATTATTGTAATATATAATAATAGTGTTTTGTTTACAATTGAGAATCAGCGCTTTTTACTTGAAATGTATATCTTATAATAAAAAATAAATAGTGAAGAAAAGTGACAGTGTTTCATAACAGTGTAATACTACCTTTACGTAACTCAAAAATATCCATGAAGTCAAATAATATTATGTAAAATGGATATTTTCCGTCAATAAAGTTATTATTACTAAATAGGAAGAAATTTAACCTTTTTTCTCCACCAAAATTGTTGCTTGTTTTGTTTCAAAAATGTTATTAACGAATATAAAAGATTGCTTTATTCCTGCAATGGTTTAACAATTGTAAACATTTCATCATAACGAATAGTTTTTCCGTTGGGCACGCTGCTTTGCCGGCAAGGACTTGAAATTAGAAATCTTTTCTCTCTTACCACATCGATTGGGTTTAAAGCGTTTGACCTCAAATAATCGTGTGTTCCTATTTTTCGTCGATATTAATTAACTGTTGCAAAATCCGATGCTTAATTAATTCGTTATCGTTCGGTTGGGTTTCATTAATGTTTTTGTTTCAAATTGGCCGAATTGTTATTGAAGATGCGATTATGAAAATTCGCTAATTAGAATTGAGAAATTTGTTAAAATATAATAATAATAATAAACTTTATTTGTAGTAACCTTATGGTAAGATTCAATTTGAGCAATAGATGCTCGACTAGTCTTCCATATAAACATTAATATATGAAATGGCCATCTGAAAAATTAGTCGCTGATGAAACGTGTAGATTCTGTTTTGCAGAAAGGGAGACAGTTATCCATCTCCGAACAGAATGCGAGTCTTTAGTTCGTGTAAGACAAAGGTTCTTGAGATACTGCTTTCCCACCCTTGACGAACTAAAATATTTTAAAATTAAAAACCTTTTAGGGTACTTCGAAAGGATGGGTATATCCTTTGAAGTAACAAATTAAATTATTTTAAGTAAGGGGAGGCGCAAAAGATCTTTAGGTCGAAGTGCCACCACAGCCCCACAAGTCAAATAATAATAATATATGAAATAAAAAATAATAAAAAGGAATTGTCAACCGAATGTCACATTTAATGAAACGTTCAGCCACCATTCATCTAGCGTATGGATAACTAGTGATGATTCTCGGTCGTCTATCTTGTAGACCCAAATCGATGACGATGCCACTTGAAATTAGGCAAAAGGTGGCGCTTGCGTCGTCTTTAATTTATTATAACCGAATATCAGTTAAAAGACCGTTGGCCGATAGCCTAGACAGACTAACACTAATAATTAATATTTACTTGTAAATATTTTAAAGAAAATAACAGAACAAATTTCTGAATAAAGACATATGTACATATAGGATATCCCGTTAATGTTGGGAAATGTCCTAATCTTAGGTTCTTGGATCAAAATGTGATGATTCGGCAGAACTTAAACAAAACTACGTTGATGATTGTTGAGATGAACTATACTATTTAATGAAAGATTAAGTATCCTTTTTCTTTCAAAAGTGAAAAAAAAATACTCAATCTTTCTGTTAAAGCGCATGCGCCACCCCTGACGTCCATTCGTTGTGTAGGGTGGATGAAGGGGTGTACCGCGAGCATCGGCACTATCTCCTCGACTACCATGTTGAATCATTGTATATAAGTTGAAATAAAACGTGTTATTGTTACTCTTCTGCACTTCTTGAGAACCATCCCCGTGAGCCCACCACCATCAGTCTTCAGACTTTCATTAAAAAATATCAATTTTATTCATAATAATTGAAGAATTTAGTGGAATCCTATAAAATTTTCATTGCACACGTTCTCGTAACCGAAATAATATGTGACTTAAATACTACAAAATTTAATTTTCATCATTGTTTTTCATAATTGTGTTTCAAAGAAATTAATTATTGAAATGATTTATGACGCTTTCAGATTACTTTAACGTATAATACAATCTTGTTCATGACGAAAACATCAATGCAATAAGAATTAGTAACTGGTAACTTATGTACCTTTCTTTCTACTAAATCGCATCCTTAACGTCGAAATAAAAATAGGATTAAAATTGTGAAACAAATCAAGAGTAATTTAATTTTAAAAACCTTCATCAATAATTATTAATATCATGCCGATAAATTGAAAATAAATGAATTACTAATTAAGTGGACAGAAAGACCCCAGGTTAATGGCCCGGACAGACTAACACAATCTCATTTCTTGTTGTGTAAATATAAATGTATGTATAAGCTTATGTAATGTTGTCTGAATAAAGATGTTTGTATATATAATAATTAAGTTTCATTCTGCGAATCTAAAACATTCATTACATTTATGAAAGTAATTTATTTCCTTTCATCAATATTAAATAAAATATTTTATCATTTCGCTTGGAAATTACAAATTATATAATTATCGTATAGAATGAAAGCAAGGTGTCGTCTCATTTCTGCCTCATTATATTCGTATGTGCGCCATGTATGTATGTAATGACAACTGTCTCTATTTAGCAATGCGTGATCGTAATGACACAATATTCCAGCCGTAAGAATTATTATCTAAATTGCGCCCGATGATATAATTGCGGAAATTGCGAATTAGGTATTGACTTTGGTTGAGATTTATTTATTGCAGTAAAAGGCGCTGGCTCGCGTGGAAGTAATTTTTGTCGTTAATTAGGAAAACAAATGAAAGATTTAGTAATTATTTCCGCGTAGTAAATAAAAATTAGAAAAAAAAATTATTTTCAGGTAATCATGGTCTCCTTAAATTTAAGCCGCCGATGTTGGCGAACGAATAATGTTACAAAAAAATGGTGAAATGTATATATTCTTAAATGAATATATAATTAATATATATAATTTTTATTATACTCATTATTGTTATTCTTCAATTTGTTAGAATAATTTGTTAAAGCACTATGTAGGAAAAAACTTCTCGATAATATTGTACTTATGAAAACAAAAAAAACAAAATTATTCGTTTGGTGTTCTAGGCGTTCACTTTGTTTTATTGTTTTATTTAGTGTATTTAAGATACACTTGTAAATAAAACACTTTTTACTTCGTTTAACCACTGTATTTAACACTTAATTATGTGACTATAGTTTCGACTATCTAGTAGTCATTCTCAAACATAAGTAAAAAAATATTCGTCTATATCTTTTTTTTTCTCGTTTTCATTCCCTTAATTTTTATATATAATTGCCATGATAATTACATCCTAATGTATGAATAAAAGAAAGCACTCTTAATCCGCCTTAATATATCCCCATGGGAAAGTCTTTTATTTAATTCATTTCACTTAATCACAATAATCGCAGCACTCGCCTCTCGATTTCTTAAACACTTCTTTTAATTTCCATCGCAAATAAAAAGTGCAATTGCCGCATTATTTTTACTCTTTCTAATTATAAATTCAAATTAATCGCGTTTAATCGTTGGCCCGTTTCTTTATTCATAAACGTTTCAGCCGGTTGTGCAATTCTGTTTTAAAGTCTGCGTGCGTTGTAAACTGACTTATAAGGTATTACGGTCGTTATTTTTTTATTTTAATTTAATTTCACTTTAAAATCTGTGCCGTATCTTTTTAACAGCCGTGCTGTTTGTTGCGAAATGCCATTCGATTTTATACTCCTGGGCGTGCGGAACAATAACAATAAATGATAGTGGATTGTAATAAATAACTGAGTAAATGAAACGGGATTTATTTTTGTAAATAAATTATTTTCACCAATTATCCATACATTAACCCTGAGATTATGGCCTTAGTTGCCCTTCTCCCATTAATCCTTCACCATTTAGTCAATAATTAATTACGTACAGTAAGATAATTGTTATGTATTCAAAACTATTGGAAACTATTCCAGGGCGGAATACACAGTAGATTTCAGAGAAAATGTATTTTTAATTCTGAAATAGCCATCCAAGATAGAAAAAGGTTAAGTGATTTAGTGGAAACATAAAGCTAAATTTATTATAAAGACACGATGGTTTTGACTATTACATATTTTTTTATATTTTATCGATTATTGTCTAAATTTGTGTGTATCATCTGGATCTATGACCTTTTTTTATCTTGGATGGCTATTTCAGAATTGTTGAAAAATAAAAATGTTTTACCGAGGTATTTGTAATTTTGAGACGGTGAAAATGATCATTATTAATTATTATATAGAAAAAATAATTGGTGAAGGCCATTTCGGTCTTTCGGACCTCATAAAACCAGTGTGTCCCATTAGCAATGCCTTGATGAAAGCGGCAAGATCAATCAATTATCGATTAGTTGAAGTATCGAGCTGATCAGAAAGATCTTGACGATGGAAGAGATCGAGCTAATCAGAAAGATCGAGGTGATCAGAAAGATCGAACCAATCAAATAGATCGAGTTGCTCAGAAAGATCGAACCGATTGTGATGATCAGAAAAACCCTAGAAAACTCTCGAAAATTACTCTCTTAGAATACTACGCCGTAAAACGTATCTAGAAAATCAAAACCTCACTGAAAAAATCTTCCCTTCGAAAGATAACACCCGTTATTAATTTAATACATATATCACCCCCGAAAAATCATCCAATTCGAATATATTTTACACATTCTGTAGCTTATATTTTTTTACGAGATTAAATCGTTCGTTATTGTCAGTACTTAAATATTAATGATACAGGTTTTAGAAATGTATATTGAATGAAATTAAAAAAACAATAAAATTAACTATTAATTCTGGGATAATTTCAAGTCAATTTCTAAAAGAGTGAGATAAATGTTTTGAATAATAATGCTGAACGTTAAATATTACATGTATTTAACGTTGAGCATAATATAAGCATTATTAAAATGAAAATTATGTAAAATATAAAGAAATGGAAAAGACTGCAAAAATGTGGACATCCACAATTCTTCAATTTACGCTCACTGCCGATCAAAAAAATCAATCCTATTAATTTTTGTCGTTGCGAGAAAATATCACACATGACGACAGACACACGTACGTACGAGTACGTATGCGACGAGAGCGAATGAACGGAACATGAACAGAAAGATAGGTATTTATAGAGATCATACAGATCGAGCGGCTCGATCACTTGCAAGGATCGAGCAGTCGATCTTTTTTGATCGATATTGCCCATCACTAGGTTGAATGTTTTTTTTTTCCTTCTAACTTAAAAAAATGCCATTCCCAGCATGATTAGTAGACCTTTTGCCACCCAAACACTGTGAGCGTAAGCTAATGGTATCACCTCTGCTGGTTGATTCTTCCTTTTTTGGTGTTTAAGTAGATTAATTCTCCAGGAACACGGCCCTTTGCTGCGGAATTCCCTTGCATAGAAATATTATCCATTCACGCTGTGTTGTTGATTTTCAACTTCTTCATCTTGATTTCTTTATCTTTGGTGTTATCGGACTTCTCATCTTGATTATCTTCGGAGCAATGACAGCCGTCCGAAGACCTCCCGTAGTGGGACATCCCCATTGACAGCCTTTTGTTTATTGAGTGGCAGGTGTTTTTGACATTCCCCGGTTGACTGTACTGTTGAACGGATCTTGATTAGTTTACTCACCCGCCGGTTAGCAATGTTGTGTTTCGCCGGGGTTGGTTGAACGGATGTTGTGTTGTGATTAAATAACTTGATATGAATCATAATAATTGGAAAGATAGCACAAGCGCCATCTATTGCCTAATTTCAAGTGGCATCGTTGATGAAGTTCGAAAGACCGAAATAGCTAAGACTATCATTACGGTAAGTGAATAGTGGTTGAATATTTTATTAATTGCATTTCATTTCCTGTTCTCATAAACAGAGCAAGTTCGCCTTCCTTTAGTAGAAGAAATAACGATTCTCGGTCGTCTATCTTGTAGACATAAATTGATGAAGATGCCACTTGAAATTAGTTAATAGATAGCGAATGTGCTATTTTTCCATTCATTAAATTTATTTCAAATAAATATAGTATTATTGACACAAAAAAAGAAGTATCAAAATATAAGCACTAAACATTTTGGAAATCAAGAAACATCGAAATAAACTCCAAATATCAAAACTTACTATTACTCTGATATCTTTCTCTTTGTCCATGTTTCTTTTCATGAAAGCGGCACACGAACACACGCGTATTACACTTTTCTCGATCATTTACACCGAAACACAGAGTAGTAAGACTAATGGTCTACGGCTATGGACATTTATTTATTTATTTATTTATTACCCAACAGATACAGTACATCCAATAAAAGGGTAACATCAGTTTAACAATAACACAACATTGATATATATTAGATAAACAAAAGATATGAAGGAAAGTAATGCAAAAAATGCAAATTCGATTTCCAAAATTATTTTTTTCATAAAAGTTCCGGAATTTCTCATTTGTTGATTTGAATTGATCGAGAACTTTTCTCCTCTAGAGTGTTTTGCATTTTTTTTTTATTAAAAAAAATGATGTTGCATTAAAACTGATCACACGCTATAGATTATGTTATTCTAACAAATTTAAGAATAACTATAATGAATTTAATCATAATGACAAGTACAATTTACAGCAAATAGAGCTTAAAGTCTATAGCAAATGGTGAATGTGTTCCCTTTCATTATTTAAACACAATTCTCCGTTTCGTTTTGTCAAACGCACTTATTAAAAGTTTCGAAGTAATCAAATTGCAAACATTTAAATCGCTTTGGTAAGTTCGTTAATGGTGTTTTTGCACACAACGAAGGTTAGTACCTAATGAACCTGATCAGATCATTCACCTTTACATGTGAGAGATCCGCCAACTCATTTACATAGTATAGACAGACGTACTTAATTCTTTTCTCCTCGAGAGCAGGACATTGTCCTAGATAGTGAATTACTGTTTCTTCCTCATCCAGGCATTTTCTGTAAACATCATTATATTTGAGACTCGTTTTGTATGCGTGTCTCTTTAGAAGACTGCCTTTGATTGATTCTACTAAGTGCAACAAATCATTTACTATTGCATTAGGCATAAGCCATAACTGCCTGTGTTGTGTGACACGTGTCCTCTTCCCTCCACCTTAGGTTGACTAATGACATCATTTGGTTCCTCAATAATCTCTTGTATTTCTCAAGAGGGATATCGTTGGAGAGTTCAGAAGATGGTTTCCTCATTATTGCCCCCTTTCTTGAAAAGTCATGAGTAATTGAGTTTCCCTTGATATCAATGTGACCCGGAACCCAAATGAGTCCCACGTCGTAGCTATTCGCTAGTTTCTTGAGCATATTTCTGCAGTTCCTTGTAGGTGGTCCATTTTATTTTATCCGGGATGGAGATGGAGAAATTATTACCAAAAACTAGTTCTGGGAGACAGCTATCAGTCTTCGACAAGCTCATTCAGGATCTTTATGTAACCTTATTTGCTAATATTCCACTTCCCGACTATTGATTTTGATCGCTTTAGTAGCTGCAACATACTTGCAGTATAGGAGCTATATTGAAGATTACATCTAGCGTTTTGGAAGGAATAGATCTGACCGTGCTCGTTATGAGCAGTGCTGCTGATTTCTGTACCTTACCTAATGCCGTCATGAATTTTCGTTCTACCGTACTACATCTCCATAAAACAGAATGGGTCTTCCTCACACCAGTGGGTTACCTCACAGAGTGCCTATTCCATGAGTTCAGATAGGATGCCTAAGTGTTTGCCAGAGACCGCGAGGGTCACGTCATCAGCATGGACAATTGTTTTGCACCCTGTATACTTTAGTCCTTTCAGTAATCCATTCATAACTATATTCCATACCACCAGGGAGCGAGAACGCCTTCTAGAGGGGTGCCTCTACTGATCTTTCTTTTTGAGTATGAGCTACCTAGCTTAGACAATGCCAGCAGCTCCTCTACGAAGAGGCATATCGACTCATCCAAGTGCAGATTTCCCAAGTCCGCGAAAATCGTCCTTAGTCGCACAAAGTTGAAAGCTCCTTCAATATCCAGGAATACCTGAACTCTTTCACACACATGGAGTTTTAAACTTCACTTAGAAGGGCGTATGGCGCTGTGTCTACTGATCTGCCCTTAGCGTAAGCGTGTTGGCTAGTCATCTAGAGATATAAATTTATGCGTTCGTTTATGTACGCTTCCACTAACATCTCTAGCGTTTTGAATAGGAAGGAGAATAGACTAATCGGCCTGTAGTCCTTCGGTGTTGAGTGGGTTATTTTTCCTGCTTTGGGTATAAATACCTTTTTTGTCTCTCTCCACCTCCACGGGATATACGTTAGAGTTAGGCAGGTCTCAAATATTATTTTCAACCCGGGATTGATAATATTCGAAGCCGTCTATAAATCCGCAGGAATGATCCCGTCCGGACCCGCGTTTTTTGAAAGGCTTTAAGCTCTTGACACTCCAAGTTAATTTATCCCTGGTCAGGATATTCCCCGTCTGAACACAACGAAGCCTGTATGGACATTTATGAAGATCTTTTCTTAAGAATTGATTAGCATGTTCCATATGTAAGTTTTACTTGCTGTGAAAGCCTTCGGGTGGATTTTTTGGGCGAACGATTAATTCGTTCTTCTATGTTTGCGGAAATTTCAGCCGTTTGTTTCGTTGGTCTACCAACGACAGGTCTTCTATTTACTGCTACTGTTTCACAAAACTTCAGAACACATTTTTGTATCGCATGCCGCAAATCGTTGCAAGAAACTACAATGGCGGGAAATGCAGCGCGGAATTCTTCAATATACGGTTGGATGGCATACGCCCATTCTTGATTTTATTTCGTTGTTCGGAAGTAGAAAAAATGTATGTTCGGTAGCACATTTTTTTTTACTGATTTTATAAATATTGACATATGTGACGTTTTATTGTTTTTATTCATGGTGCCAACAAAATGTAAAATTATGAAAAAATCAAAGCATGCTAGAAAAGAAAAGTTCTCGATCAATTGGTATTTCTAAAATAAAAGTTAACTCTGGTATTTATTTATGCTTAATAAATAATATGGTGTATATTGTTTGCCTGTTATTTAATTAATAATAATACTGTTTTAAATAATTGATTGATGAGGCTAATAATTGTTGAAAGTTCATAATTACTTATATTAAATAACACTATTTAGTCTTTCAAAGTCTATTGTAAAATCGCTACAATAGACTTTGAAAGACTAAATAGTGTTATTTAATATAAGTAATACAGTTTTATTTTTAAAATTTTGAATGAAATGAAAATTGCGTTAAAGTTAAAAGAATCACTTATTCTATTGTATTGAAAAACGTATTGAAAACCTGTTTTGAAAGGATATTTAAATACATAACTTTGTATAACACAATGTATGTTTATAAATATAACTGCAATTTCGTCAAATCAGTTTACCATTACCAAGTACAATACATACATAAACATCTTTATTTCTGAGATTGGAATATACAATTACAATACAATATCTAACAATACACTAACGTTCACAATATATTTCCAACTCTGAAACTGACTATCGACCAGTGGTCTTTCATGTACAATATTATACTTGATAATGTCAAGCTGATTTGTCATGTATAATATTGTAATTGATAATGGAAGTTGATTTGCTGAAACTGCAGTTGCACTAATAAATATACATTGAAAGAAGAAAATTTTCTCGGATCAAAATTTGTTGCATTATGCAATATTTTATTGATATGCAACAGCAGGTGTACATTATGTAATTCAATGTCCGGGATGGATATTTGCCCGGGAAGTAGTTGTTTTAATGTGCATTTGTTTAAAGTACTTACGTACGTAAGTCAATAGTTACAGAGCTAAATGTGAAAATAATTTATTAATTATTTTCAAATCATTTTTATTTAATATATTTAAATAACTGTGACCAAGTGAATAAATAATACTCTTTTCTATTTAATATACATTGTGTTATACAAAGTTTTTTATTTAAATGTCATTTATATTTACATGTGTAACAAATTAGAAGCCTCAACCACAAAGAAACCATTTTTTTTTTATTTTGTTTTACCAACTCTGATTATTTATATTATAATACGAACTATTTTTAGAAAATTATTCATAACATTTAAAAATATAATCACTTTCTATTCCTCTCCGACGTATAAATCCGTGCAATTCTTTATCTTAATTACACTATTCGGTAAGAAATAGAGCGGAAAGATGGCCTGGTGCTCCAAAGTGATCCACGATGCATTCAATAATCGCATCTCTTGTGTGTACACTAAACTGAAACGGCGATGGACTAGTTTGTTATGGAGACCGACCATCGGCCGTTTTCTATTTATGAATGCGAAAACTGGATCGACGATTTAATTACTTGAAAATTGTGTTTATTTCCACCTTCTTGATTCTTTTTATTTCTTGAATTATTCAAGAATATTCAACGGGATTCTTTACGGGGGGATTTTATTTGCTGTTTTGTGTTTGTAAATCCGGATTTACAAAGTGGATAATTAGTGCGTGTTTTTTTTTGTTAGTTTTGTTGAATATTCTTTGAATGAATAAAAATTGATAATTTTAAATGAAAATAAAATAAAAATAAAGGTATGGAATGTTATGTGCAATGTAAATACATGTGAATGATATTTTTTATTAGGAATTTGGATTCTATGAACAAAATTATTATCTAACATAACATCCAAATTTAACCGTTTTCGAAATACATGGTGCGGCAAAACAGACAGTGCAGTGGGACGATGCAATTTCGTCCAAGCGCGGATACCTAAGGGATACCCCCGGCGAGAAACACAGTAAATTTAATTCAAATCGAATGGAACATTCGATTGTTATCAATAAAATATTTTTTTATTAATTTTTGTATTCATATTTTGGTCTCAGCAACCTAAGGTTAAGCCATTTCCAAAAATTAGCAGGACATTCTTTATATAACTGTTTTGTTTCACCAAAATATGATTATTTTCTTCGACAAGATTCAACTTTCGTCGAAATTATCCTTGATATTGATGAAAAAATTAACAAAAAAATCTCTTTTTTACACAATATTGGTGTTAAACACTTAAGGGATGATTTCTTTGAAAAAGCCGTTTGGACGAAATTGTAAGGTCCTAGTGCAGTTTGGAACGCCTAGTACATTCCGTGTGGTGGAGGTACCTACCTGGGAGGGATTTAATTGTGTCGAGGAGGTCGTGCCGTTTTTAGTCGTTATGTTAGTCGGCATGATGTACCGATTAAGATAAAATAAACCCAATGTCTTTAAATTGCTCCGTTTTTTAATAGCCCTTCAAAACTGTACTGTCTGTTTTGCCGCACCCTGTATTTGTCATTATAATAAAAATTGTTCCTTTTTTTCTAATTCATATAAAAATATATATCTCCGAACAAAATAAAATTGAAAGGATGCTATGTTGGTTATAAACAGCAAATACCTTAAGGTAAAAAGTCGCCTCTGGTCGCACTAAGTTGAAGGCAATATCCAATTGTGATTTAGTTTTGAAAAAAAAAACAGAGTGTTCAAAATTTCATCCCAGATTTAGTAAACTTTAAACAATTAAGTCTTAGTTATTTTAAATAGAACACCTTGTATATTGAATTCTGCATTGTACTATACTAATATTTCCTATACGTATCTTGTTTCGATTTAAAGATAAAATAATCGAGATTTAATCGCTTAAAGTTAAGTAAATGTGAGGTGAAATTTTAAATATTCTGTATTTAATTTTTCCAAAACAAAATCATGTTTATAACCAACATGGCATCCCTTTTATTTTTTGTTCGGAGATACGTACTTTTAAGGAGAAAATCACCAAATTTTAACTAAATGACATAAGCCGTTGTCACTTAATGATTTTTTACTTAATGATTTTTTTTCCATAAAATTTTATGTAAAATCCAAATTCATAATAAAAAAATAGCATTCTGTTTAAAATAAGAGAGTTGTTGTCAACTTCCGATATAACCGAAAGTCGTATAATCTTGAAAATATTTTAATTGAAAAGATCACATACTATTAATATAGTGCTGAAAATATCAATATAATACATTAATTCATCAATCCATATTCTTTTAGTGTTTTGCTGGAACACCATGTATAGCAAAAAATCACTCTACCCAAGCTTTTAAATCATGCTGGTAATCGAGTGGAGAATTTCAGAATATTTTTATTCATATTACTCTTTATAAAAAAAACACTACTTCAGTGCAGTGATATAATTTACTAGTTGATTGTTTTTATGCAGAATTAAGCTAAATTCTTGTAACATAGCAATTTAAAGATATTTCATGTAAAGTTTTGTATTTTTTTTTGCAATAAAATAAATTAAATATAACAACCGTGATAAATATAACTTTTATTAAGAAAAAAATATAGGCGGTTGTATTCACTTTACTTCACAGTTTTATTAGACACTAAATGTACATTTCGGGTACTAAGTATCTATTATCAATAGTACAACTGTAGTTTGCTAGATTACAAGATTTTAAACAGCATAAAAAAATCAACAAATTCCTTTTCTTTACTTATTTTTAAAAAAATTAAAAGAAAACTTCTTGATTTTCAAAGTTTTTGTGTTTATTCACTACAATTGTTTCGCAAATTTATTGCTTCTTCAGGTGAAGATATTTACAAAATGTATCAGTTTCTTAAGACTATTTATCTATATACAAACTACTTTGGTGGGAGAAACATTTTTAGTAGTGGGGAGGTAGATAATTCTATTTGCTCGTTGAGGAGAAGTCCGGAATTTTGATGTTTTATTATTTCCATATTTTCCATCAGGTTTAATTTTCTGCCCTTTTTTGAAGTGTGTAAAATTTTTACGTCATCCTTAAAATTGTGGTTCTCGTCGATTAGGTGGTTGGCAAAAGTTGACGTTCTCTTCTGTTTAATGTGGGTTTTTTTATGTTCTTCTGTCCCCTCCTCGAACGATCTTCCAGTTTGTCCTATATAATACTTAGGGCAATCATCACAGTTTAACATATAGACTCCAGATTGTTTATACTTTTCTGTTTTTTCTTTATTATTTTTAATGTGTTTTCCTAGTGTATTATTAATGCGGAAGGCTACTGTAATATTAATTTTCTTCATCTCTCTAGCTAATTTATTACTTAATTGTCCATTGTAAGTCATTGAAGAAAAATTGTTATTTTGACTGGTACTTAGAGGGGATATTAAATTTTTAGTTATTTGTTTTTCTTTGTTTCTGACTATTTTATTTATAACACTTTTCTCATACCCATTACTATTACCAATTTGGTGTATGATACCTAATTCTTTTTTGAAATTCGATTCGTTCATTAGTATAGAAAATAATCTATGAACCATTGATCTGTACGCGGCAATTTTGTGTTGGGGAGGGTGAAACGACGAATTGTTTATTGTACCGTCAGTGTGAGTAGGTTTATGGTATATGGAAAAATTATGTCTGTTATTGAAATTTTGAATTGTGAGATCTAAGAAGTTTATAGATTTATTATTTTCTATTTCTAATGTGAATTTTATGTTTTTATGTTGGGAATTTAGGGTGTTAAGAAAATTATTTAATATCCATTCCGTGCCATCAAATAAGACTAGAATGTCATCAACATACCTCCACCAATAAATGCATTTATTGAATAGTGGCAGTTTGCTTATTTTATTTTCCTCCAAGTTATTCATGAACAACTCGGCCAATAAAGGGCTTAGGGGATTTCCCATTGCTAGGCCATTTGGTTGGCAGAAGAATTTTTTATTGAATTTCAAGTAATTTTGAGAAATACAAATGTCC
Organism: Philonthus spinipes; assembly: GCA_963082785.1. Taxonomy (NCBI): domain Eukaryota; kingdom Metazoa; phylum Arthropoda; class Insecta; order Coleoptera; family Staphylinidae; genus Philonthus; species Philonthus spinipes. Next base: position 9,400,620 of record OY720314.1, read on the forward strand.
AAGAGGGTTTCAATTTCGTGTTTTATAATAGGATTTATATTTTTATTGTTCAGTTTATCCATAATAATTTGTTTAGCTTCTAAAGGCGGTACGTTTGTAAAAAGTTTTGTAACATCAAAGGAAACTAATTTTGCATTATGATGAATTTGTATATTTTTTATTTTATCTACTAAATCGATGCTATTTTTAATTGAAAATTGTGGTTCAAACTTTAAATATTCAATTAATACGGTGTTTAATTTTTTCGCAAGTAACTCGCATGGGGCGTTCGTGTACGATACTACGGGTCTGATAGGCATATCTATTTTATGTAGTTTTAACAAACCGTATAATTTTGGGGGTTGCGGATGCATATTTATAATGAAGTATTTATCTTTTTCGGAAAAAATATATTTTATATCATTTATTGCTTTGCGTATTTCTTGTTGGAATTTTTTTGTTGGATCTGTTTTTAAATTCTTAAATTCATTTTTCTGTACAAAGTCTTCAATTTTTTTTAAATAAGAATCTTCATCCATTGCTATTATACTGTTGCCTTTATCGGCTTTTGTAAATATAATATTATTAGTAGTAGATGATATTTTTCACTATTGTTAATTCCTTGTTAATGTGATTACGGCTTAATTTAGTTTTTTTTGATAATGTCAGAAAATTTAAATTTATTACTCGAATTATTATTGAATTTTGATAACGCTACTTCTGTCTCAATTGATGATAGTTCAATATGTTTAGGACTAAGATTTTCTTTTATATTGTGTTTGAATCCTTTGTGCAGCAACTGTACCTCATTTGCATTAAATTCAAAATATGTTAAATTTATAAATCTATCAAAAAATGTACGTTTATGTTCTAAGTTTGGTAATGGTTTCATTTCTGAAAATGTACGTTTAATAAAAAAAAGTTTAATACTGTTAGGATGAAAGGAATGGATGGATGGATGCGTTCGCCTTGTTTCGTGTCTAATTCGAAAGTAATTTTATGCCGTTTTCATGTCCAGCATTTAGGCGTGTGTCGTAAGAACGCCGAATCACGGCTTGTTAGGAAAGTCTTCATGTCGCCGTTAATAGGAAAGATGGCACATTAATGGAATTAGTAGACTGAAACGCCACTTAATCGCCTCCATCTTGGTACGGTGGGATGCCGAGATGGCGTTAAATAGCGGGCGCGTTTCTGCCCAACCGAAGTGATTGTGACGATCCACGCTCCTTGCACGTGTGATGATTAAAGATTAGAAAAAAAAAGAGTAATAATAAGAAGAAATAAAATGAAATATTAAGGTTTTTATTAATGTTTCATCATTTTCCAAGTCAAATATTAATAATAATATTATAATGAAGAAGAAATTAATTTTGTTTTCTATGATTACTTATTTTAAAATTGCTTCATATACAATACAAATTTCCATATATCAATACTATTAATTTAGTAAGTGTGTTAGTTAATAAATTATAGCTAATATTTATTATCAAGACCACTATCCATCCTATAATTGTAATTATTTTAACTCAATTTTTTAATAGAATTAAAAAAATATAAAATCGCATTACGTTAATGTTGTATACTATCTGTAAACGCTGATGGTGAGTTTACGAAGTCCAAAAGAGTACAACTTCACATGTTTATTTTCCACAAATTTACAATTTACAGTAAGATATTGTTCTTGCAACGGTCGAGGAGCTAATCTTCGAGACTCGCGGTGCACTCCCTCAGCCACTCTACAATCAACGGGCCCCGAGGGTAGCGCACTATCTGTAAAGTTTTATCAAATGCCATAATACATATGGATGTGTATTAAATTAAACCATGTAAAATTGTAATTGTATGTTTGCTGACAGCGATAAAACATATTATTAAATTACGGCTAATTCAGGATGATTTAATTGAAATTAAAACACTTGGTTTGTTTCACTTATTTATATTTTCTCCAACTAGTTTCGACCATTGGTCATCTTCAGGGAGGAATGTACAACATTTTTTTAACAACTAAATATATATACAACTTAATTAATGCAAAAATGTTTCACCACGGGTTAACTGAGAAATTAATTAATCATAAATTACGGCTATTTTTCACGCCTGCTTTGCGTTCCAAAATGATCGAACTTTGGGAATTAATTACTCAGAGAGGACACATTGGGAAGATTTGTGAAAATTGAAATATCTACAGTGTACCTATTTTTTTTTTTTCCTGTTTCTTCATTTTGAATTTTACTTTTTCTTCCGCTACTAACGCCTGGTGCGCTCATCTAAATCGGCCGCACTGTGCTTTTAATAAATTTTGTGAAGAGAGGAGACGCAATCTTTTATTAAATAGTACAAATATATTGACTATTAATGTAATAAAATGAAATGAAATATGTGAGTACAAACCTTTGGTGTATTGTTTCACTTCTCCAATTCATTTCATCCTTATTTCCATATTTTCTTCTCTGCACCATGTAGAGAATAATAACAATATAAATTATTTAAAGTTATCTCTATGAATGTTTAATGTCCCCGCATGACTGGACGCTTTTTTACGCATTGTGCTCCGAATGACGGACAAGTTCATCGTAATTACGTGATGCAATTTAATCATCTCGCGAGGCCAGTCCTTCACTCCGCCGTTTGCTTTCGTTTTATTTCTTATAATAGAACGGATAGAAAAGGAAAATAATAATAAAAAAACATAAAGTGTTTATCATGTATTTTATCTCTATTCTTATTGGGAGTTGCTCTTTTTTGTATAAATAAAAAAAATGTATTTGAAACATGTTTCATGTTGTGACATTACTCAATTGTAACATAATCATAATGTAGATATTTTAAAACCTAGGTATACAGATTATCAATGCTATTGAATATGTAAATATTCCGTCATTACCTAACAAACTTGAACAATCTCAAAAATTGATTTTGTGTAGAAATCTGATGAAACAGTTTTTTTTAAATGATATGTATATATTATATATTGGGATTGCTAATTATGTCAAAATATTAAAATTTAATGAATTAGTTACGTCAAAAACATAAATAAATTAAAATAATTAAAATTAAAGATGGCATGTCATAAATAAAAAAAAAATCACACATATATTATGCTTTTGAGCAAGTAACGGGCCCATTGAGTGTCTCTCGTCATCTCGATCACGTATATTAAAGTGGTTCGTTAATCAATTTTAAGTAAAAAAAAAAATATTTTTTTAAATAAAAAAATAATTAAAAAATTAAATTCTCTTGAAAATGGGCTGATAACCCGAAACTAGTTGAGAATTTAAAGTTATTCAATCTAATCTGTGTTTTATTGGTTGATTTTTAATAATTTATTCATATTTATTTCAAAAAATAAAAAGTTAACTTAAATTAAACACAAAAAAATATTGGCTAATTATTCAATAAGCTTCATAAGGCCATTAAATCCTAAATATGTGACTAGAATTTGTTTCTTTTATGTATAATTATTGCTGTTAATATTCAACTTATCATTAAATAATCATTTGCAATGTTTAGCTGGATATTAATAGAACTAATTTTAATCAAAATATTTCAAAAATATTACTGATTTCTAGTCACATATTTATTATATCAATGACCTCGTGAGTGTTAAAGAAGAACCGTACAATAATTTTCTTCTTGAAGTTAATCAATATGGTTCATTGATTAATTTCAAGAAGAAAATTATTGTACAGTTCTTCTTTAACACTCACGAGGTCATTGATATAATAAATATGTGACTAGAAACTTTACCTGAATATTATGACACCTTTGCTGCCCACCTTGTATATTCACGGTACACTGTGGAATACATTTAAGAAAAACTAGTATTTATTAGTAGGAAACATACGAATTTTCTGAAGTTCCATATTAAATTTCTGAGGTTATTGAATAAAAAAATCCAAAATTAGAAGTGACGAAGGGAAAATCTAAATTTAGAGATTCATTCTAGTTATTATTAAATAATAAAATAAATTAATTTCATTAAGATTTAACAAAAATATTCTTTCATTTTAAATCCAAAGACCAAAATTTAAATTTTTATCATATTTTTATATATAAATCGATTATTTTTTTACTTTTTTATGTAGTCAAATTATACTCTTTTGCCTAAAATATTCTGTATTTTGTGTCTAGAGAATTTTGTAATTATTTTGAGAAGAAAATATAAAAAATAAATTAATTACACTAAAAAAATGTAAGTTTAACCCCCCAAAAAATATTCATGGTTTATATCTGATCTAAGATGATAGTAGACAAGTTAAATTTACCGCCGAAAGACCTGGAAGGTTTAATCGCTCAATGAAAAATGAACAAAGAGTAATTATATTTGGCACTAGCAGCTTCGCGCATCGTATTCAGACATTGCGTTAGAAAAAATCGAACCTATAGCAGTAATTGAAAAAGAGATAAGGAATATAAGTCCGGAACAGCTTAAACGTGTAAAAATAAAATGATTATTATTAAATGTTTAATTTATTTTTGGGAATAAATATTACCTGCGCCAATGGCAATCCGGGGGATTTTAATAATAATAACAATCTTTATTAACAGATATATACAGAAAGTATGCAAAATAAGTAATAAACATTAACAAACTCAAATGAATAATTTATATCTGTTAATTGGCTATCGACCAGAGGTCTTTCAGCCTTGGGGGATTTTATTTCTTTTCATATGATCAGTTGTACCAACATGCGTATTTGGTTGCCTATCTATCAATCTGCAATCATTATTGACCACTCTGTATATTGTTGTTACCAGGGGTTATAGATTGGATACTTGTCATATGTCACATCTTCCTCATTTTTATTAAAGTAGTTATAATTTGCAGCTTGTTTCATTTATGCTAATTAAGAATCCGGCGAGAAAAATGTATTTATTTTTGTTTTTAAGAATAATACATTTTATTTATAATTTGGTTATTTAAAACAATATTTTTATCTATTAAATGCATTAAACATAATGTGATGTATCATAAAAAATAGTCGACTTGAATGTGATAGAAATCCAATACGTAAGAAAAAAAGGTGATGTATTCATCATAGTACTTTTCTCATTAAATCCATACGCAGATGGTATCTTTTAAGATTGTGTTTAATGATAAATTATTATATAACAAATATTTATCTTTTCAATATCTATAACTTTCATTCGAAATAGTTTTCCGTAGATCAATATCAACAAAAACTGGGAAAATTGCTGAGAGATGAGTACCACTTCCGGTTTGAGAGATGCAATGGAAAGATTTTAAATATTCTGGAATAAATAAAATGCGTAATACTGTACATCTCACATACATAAATTATATTGACATTTCTAACCGAGAGAGAGAATTTCAAAATATATTTAGTATGGGGAAAGTATTTAAGCAATCAAAACATGTAATTTTTTTAGATTGAACTAACATTTTTTGGTTTAAATAATTTATGATTTTGTTTTTTCTTCTAAACTATTTCTAGATTCAATATACAAAAATATTTTTTCATAAGACCGTACAATTTGACTACTACAAAAAAAATCTCATTGGGAGAATATAATATGATGGTATTGTCATTGCATGTTTCATCAATCTTTTCTTCGTTGAATTTGTGGTTTTCTTCATTCAGGAGGCTGGCGTATCCTTTTTTCTTTAAATCTTTTTTGATTCCTTAGTCGAACGGTTTGCGTGACTTATTGTATTTATATCATTTAGTTTTGATTTGACAATTATTACTAGATAGTCGAAATTATAGTCACATAATTAAGTGTAAAAATACAGTGGTAAAACAAAGTTTAAAAAGTGTTTTATTTACAAGTGCATTTAAGATGTACTACAAATTTCATCCATCGCACCAATTGCCTTTTAAAGAGTTGCTGATTTTTATGCAATTATATTTGTGGCGAAATGGTCGAGAATGTCGTTGGAAAAATATTTAAAATGCGTATTGATACACATTACCGAAATAAAATTGTTCAACTCAAACAGTTTGTTCATTCGAATTAATAAGTTACCTCCGTACGAATAAATTGCGCAGCAATCTCGTCATGGTTCTACACTTCGCGAGAAATGTAATTGTATACTACCCGTATTCGTGAATTCCTTTACCACATTATCATTCAGGAACATTTTTATCACGTAAAACTGCCGCTGTAAGCGCCTGATGTTCCTAGTAGCGGACTGTTTTGGTTGAACAATTCAGCTTTAATATTAAATCTCGTTGCTTTTTAAATAAACAATTATATGTCAAGACTCCACCATTTTTTTTTTTTCATCTCCCATTAAAATTGTCTTCTGTTACAGGCTTTTTTTATTTAACAGTGAATAATCTAAATCCGAATAATTTTACAACGTAAAAAATACAATTAATTAAATTGGGGAATTGGACATATCAGACTTAAACAAAAATATATTAAAAAAATAAATAAAAAGAATTTGAAAATAATTAATAAATTATTCCCTCTTTATAATCATTAATTATTTTCAAATTCTTTTTATTTAAATAACTGTGACCAAGTGAATAAATCCTTTTTCTATTTTCTATTTTTAAGTTTTTTTTATTCGAAACGCACGTTTACTGGCTGTACCTGAATAGCTCCTTTTATTTATCATCTCTCATGAAACTCATTATCCGGATATTGGTAATCCAAGAAGTGCAAATCGGTAATCATGCAACAAAGGCCAGCTTCCACCTCCTGCGTAGAAATCGGGATATAAAACCGCAGAAAGATCCCACCGAAAAATACACGACTTGCTCGACAGAACATCCTACTTTCTCGAGAAATAGGGCCTAAAAATATACCATGATAAAAAATAATTAATCAAGTTCCTCGCTACAAAAACACACGCCGCATTAAGTAGAACTTTATTGTATAATTTATAGATGTTGTAAGAAAAACATCTGGAATAAATAGCAATTTTGTGCTTCGGCGGCGATATGAGTCCCCTGAACCTAACATTGACATTATGAATATCAGTCCTAAATATATGCATGGATCTTTAACAAAGTAGATAATAAAACAAAAACCCTTTTATACGATAGTCGATTTGTGAGCTAGTGAATCCCCTGCATGGATGTTTAAAAGGTAGATAATAAAACAAAAACCCTTCTATAGTCGATTTGTGAGCTAGTGAATCGAATGATTCGGTTTGAAAATGCAGCTCTTTTTGATCCAATCACTGTGTGGATCGGCTATACAGATTCAATCTTTTCTATCTCGATTAAATCGCTACGTTTTGCGGATCCGGCTCGGGTGAATAGCGCGGAGCGAGTTGATTCAATAAAATGAGCTAGTGAATCGATTCTGTTCGAAAAAATGCAACTCTCTTTGATTTGTGTGGATCAGCTCTACTAATTCAATCATTTCCATCTCGATTAAATCCCTTCGCTCTGCGGATTCAGCTCGGCTGAATCGCACAGCTTTTTAAAAATCGATTAAATCGTTGTCAATTAGGTCAGCGAAATCCCTCATGAATTCTTCTTTGAGGATTTCGGTGTCCAAAAGCTTGTCTCTGTAACGGTGCGATTACATTAGCATTTCATTAAGTTGAGTCTGGCCGGCTTGGGTTCCTCTCTTCATCTGCACGGCGCGTTTAAAGGCATCACCCCAAGGCGGAGAAATTATTCCCTGGCCTTACCTAATGTATTGTAATGTGCTCGTCGTGTGCTCAGGAATGCGGAGTGTTTTGTTTGGATTATTTTTTTAATAGCATACGAAATACAACAACAACAAGATATCTTAACGTGATTTTTAAAAGGAATTAAATCTTTTTAATTTTTAACTAACTCAATTATTTATTCTGTATAATAACAATTTATTTGTATAATAATATTTATTTTGTATAATAACAATAATAATATGATTAAATAAAAATGGTTTGAAAATAATAATTATTAATAATAATAATACCTTTACTTATAACAGAAAAAAATACAAAATGAAATATGAGTGTAGCGAAGTTCGGTCAGCTTAAACTGTTACTGATCTTCCACTTAACCTCAAATAATGAAACTTAAATATAATTGCAACATGAGATAAGGTACAAACATACTTCGACGTCAATAATCCCGAATTGATTTTGTAAATTCATAACTCATCACGTAGTAACACAGAACGCAAGTGACATCTGAAGCTGTTAAATTTTAACTGTTTTAGGTTTTGGGGAACTTTATTGTATAATTTATAGATGTTGTAAGAAAAACATCTGGAATAAATAGCAGTTTTGTGCTTCGGCGGAGATATGAGTCCCCTGAATCTAACGTTGACATTATGAATATCAGTACTAAACATAATTCTACGATATAGATAAGAGGGTTTGCGAAAATTAATGATTTTGTAATAAATTATTTCCACATTCATTTCTATTTATAATATGATTAGTTAATTTTAAAGGGACGATGCAATTTCGTCCAAGCGCGGATACCTAAGGGATACCCCCCGGCGAGAAACAGTAAATTTTATTCAAATCGAATGGAACATTCGATTGTTACCAATAAAATATTTTTTTTATTAATTTTTGTATTCATATTTTGGTCTCAACAACCTAAGGTTAAGCCAATTCCAAAAATTAGCAGGACATTCTTTATATAATTGTTCTGTTTCACCAAAATATGATTATTTTCTCCGACAAGTTTCAACTTTCGACGAAATTATCCTTGATATTGATGAAAAAATTAATAAAAAAATCTCTTTTTTTCACAATATTGGTGTTAAACACTTAAGGGATGATTTCTTTGAAAAAGCCGTTTGGACGAAATTGTAAGGTCCTATTTTAAAAGGAATTACATTTCTTAATTCTACATAAATTACGGATTTATGCAGAAAGAACGTTGTTAAATCGTTCTATTATTATACGTTTAACAAACAGTTATTTTTTTTAATTTAATATATCCGTTAGAAATGCTAAATTATTGTCTGAAAATCCGTGGATAACGTCTCGTGGGTGGTGGATGCGCTGGACTCCAAAGGCCGTGGCTAACTTAACCCGGGTGAGTGAGTAACGGCCTTTGGTGTCCAACACATCCACCACCCACTAGAAGTTATCCACTGATTTTTATACTAGAATTTAGTATGGTTAACAGATTTATTTATCTACTTCTGCATTATCTGAAATTGAAAAATGATTACATAGAAAATCATTACGAAAAAAAATCATAAGAAATAATTAAATCTCATACCCAAAATTGTCTCTCTTTAAACAGTTCCTGAGAGTACTAGTTTAACCTAATATAATTTAAAAAATAAACTTTTTGATAAATGAATTGTATATTACCCGTATTCGTGAATTCCTTTACCGCTTTATCATTCAGGAACATTTTTATCACGCAAATTTGCCGCAGTAAACACCTGATATTCCTAGAAGTGGAATGTTTTGTTTGAAAATTTCAGCTTTAATTTAAATCCAGTGGCTTTATAGATGAAAAATTAAACCCTAAGAGTCCTTCATTTTTGTTTAATCTTCCATTAAACATTTTTTTTTTTTTGTTAAAATAATATCTAAATCCAAAACTGTCTTTCTTTAAACTGTTCCTAACAGGTACTAGTTTAACCTAAAATTATTTTAAAAGTAATCGTTTCGGCTATCAACCATACATTTTACTAATTGTTAAGGCTTCTATCTTGTTATACATAGTTATTCGATTAATGACAACACTTTTTTAAACCTTTAAAAAACTTTAAAAAAGTGTTAATGAAAACACTTTTTTAAAGTTTTTTAAAAGTTTAAAAAACTTCAAAAAAGTGTTAATGAAAACACTTTTTTAAAGTTTTTCAAAAGTTTAATAAAGTGTTTTCATTATCCATACATTTTCCTTATCAATTCTCTTACCAGTTGTATTTAACTAAATATAAATTCCGGAAACTATATTTCCATTTTCAGAAGTAGTACATATCAATTTAGTTAAACAAGTAGGAGAATGGACAAGACTTTGATTCGTTTAATTAAACATTCTCCACAACCAGCTGACAGACTTTTTTTGTTGTTGTTTTGATTGATAATTTCTTTCGAAGAATTTCCCACAACTGCAAGGACAACCAACGAAACCGTTAATAATTCGCATTAACAATTCCGTTCCGATAGAAATATAAACATAAAAATTGACCGCGGCACAGATCTAAGGTCGAGTGAAAGTTGTAAATATCTTCGAACCCATTATAATCTCACACCCATATTCATATTCCCTCCTATAGTAGATAAATCATTATGGTATGCGACAATAAATAACAACAGTAATAAAAAAAGTGGAAATAAACCCACGTGGACCATTAAGAAGAAATTTATAACAATTTAAAGAAAACCAAATAAATATTTCTTTTTTTACAAAAATAAAGTGTTATGATTGAATGATCGATTTATATTAATTCTCATTTGGGAATTGTAAAAAAATCTATAAAAAAACATTTCAAAGAAATTAGAAATTTAACAACAAAAAGTAACAACGAAACACTTTTTAACTTTCTATAACACTAAAAAGTGTTATATAAATAAAGTTAAACGCTGTTTTATTGTTAATGCAACAGGTATAACGAAGTAGAAGTCTCCACAATAAAAAACAAAAAATATGTTAGCTGTATATATTTATACAGGATGCAACTCTACCCTTATATCCCTTATTAAAATCTCTGACAGACTTTTTAACATATTTTGAGACCGTTAATTGTGATTTTTCTTATTCTACTTGTGTTACTTTGTTAAATATGTGTTGTTTGAAATTATAAAATGTAAATAGCCAGTCCGTAAATAAAACATTATTTTTTATAAAAGATTAAAAATACCAACTGTTTTTTTTTGCTGAAATTAAAGTAATTTGCTTATGTTCAATCGATTTATAATATTGTTTTTTAAAAATATCAACACCCCGTTTGAATCTATAACTTCCGGTTACATATCGAAGTTAATATTATTATCAGGCGGAAAGACCATAAGTTGAAATCCTGTTCAATCAAGCAAGGAAGAAACAAAAATACCATTATAAATTGTAAATATATGTAAAACAAATAACTTTGAATAAAGATATTGTAGTAGTATTATCAATCGTTAAAGCCTAAGTGAATACATACACTGATTTTATGAAGAAGAAAAAGCAATATTTTGCATTTTATAAGGGTAGTTTAGTAAATCCAAAATTAATATTTAAGAATAGATTATTATAAATCTAAAAATAAAATAAATAAAAACACAGATTAAAATCAAACAACTGTCAATTCTAGACTAGTCTCGGGTTATCATCAGCCCATTTTCAAGAGAATTAAAAATCTAATTTATTTAAATTTGTGTAGTTATGAAAAGTTATTAAATGAAAATTTACATTGTTGTCTTTTAAAGTTAAAGCCAAATATTTATAAGTTATTTTGTTATTTCTTACCTTACAAAGGCTTGATAAAATTTTCATACACTGTATATATAATCATCATTTCCTTTAATTCGTGCAACAAATTGAGTGTTATTGAAGTATAAAATCATGTTGACGTTTTATTTGTTATAAAAATAATTATTTCAATAATTAAAGTCTCCACAGCCTTCACAAAGAAGGTTATAAAAATAATTGTTTATTTCTAAGGGAATTTATTAGGTAGATGATATTCTTCCTCTTATAAAATGAAAACTGAAGGTCCTACAATAAAAGTTTTATAATTAAAATTACTTGTTTTTTTTTCTAGATCTACAACTTTTATTTGCAACATTTTTCTATCCGAATTAAAAAAAAAGAAAAATCGCTAAGAGTAATGTTGCACGTAATGAGTCTTATTTCTATCCAAAAGCTTTTTAGATCATTCCACTGTACCAAAAAGCTAGATATAAAGTTTGGGTTTAATCTAATTAATTAGCCGTTTATGCGCTACATATCGAAGTTAATATTATCAGGCGGAAAGACCATAAGTCGATAGCCTGTTCAATCAAGCAAGGAAGAAACAAATTTACCATTATAAATTGTAAATATATGTAAAACAAATAACTTTGAATAAAGATATTGTAGTAGTATTATCATCAATCGTTAAAGCCTAAGCGAATACATAGACTGATTTTATGAAGAAGAAAAAGCAATATTTTGCATTTTATATATTAGTTTGAAACTCTATATAGTCAAAGGATTTCACAGTAATTTTCACAATGATTTTAAATATCCACAGTATTTCGAATTTGTAAAAGTTTCACACGCCCGCCGACAAATCCTCGATTTGGTCATTTGCGGAGGATGAAGCAAACGCACAAAAAACAGAAATAAGCGGCAAGACAATAAAATTGGCGCCGACTTCAATTAACTTTCTTTCCGATCGAGATTTGCATTTCTAATTGTTACCGCCGCGATTTCCCATAAGATCCGCAACTGACACCGCCGATGGAAACGATACGAAATTGCAGTTATTATTTTAATTAGACGTGCAGTGTAAGTGTACTTTTCGGTAGAAGTAACTGGCACCAGGGCAAGAAGAATAGCCCTAACAGACTAACACTTAAATGTATTGTATATAAATGATATTGTAATTGTAGTATGTAATTGTCTGAACAAACATGTGTGTTTTTGTAAATAAATTTTTTTTTTTAAGTTTCACAAAATCTATTGTAGACACTGCTACAATTGTTTCGCCAACACCTCATCAGGCAGATGAATTAATCATCAAAACTGTTGTTTTGATTACAAATAGTGTATTATGGAGTTTCATCAAGTAAACGCCTAAACCATCTAAAAATGTTTGTATATAGGGTGTCCAGAAAATATGTGATAATCTTTAGTTAAAGTAGTTCATTAATAAATTTTAAGAGGAAAAACTAAAAAGTTTTTAAAATAAAAAAATAAATTAAATAAAACACAGCAAAAATATAATAATAATTATTCAATACTCGTCATGATACCATTAATATCCTATATATGTGACTAGAATTTATTTTTAACATTTTATGTATAATTATTTGCTATTAATAATCGCCTTATCATTAAATAAACATTTCCTATGTTTAATTGGATGTTAATAGAACTAATTTTAATCAAAATATTTCAAAAATATTACTGACTTCTAGTCACATATTTATTATATCAATGGCCTCGTCGACGTTAATGAAGAATCGTACAAATTTCTTTTACTTAAATTATCTACTTGAAATTAATCAATGAACAACTTTAACTGAAGATTATCACACCTTTTCTGGCCACCATGTATAAAACGAGCACCAGACGCATCGAGCACAACAAATAAATGGGGAGGATTAGATTTAGTGAAAAAAACGAACAGTTAAATATTCACTATATAAAATGATTGCATATTTTTATTTTATTAAAAATAAAATTCCTCACAGACAGATCTTCGCCAGAACTAGCTAGTCTGAGTGGGTGTGGTGTGTAAGCTGCCCTTACACGCATAAACCCTTAATGACCAGGACAGGAAAAGGAATATATAGCAAAAATTGTATATATAATTCTCAAAGAACTTTCTACAAAAAATCATGTAAATAACAAGATTCCTCCCTCGCTATTCCCCACTTTATGATTATAATTAATGTATTCCCATTTTATGGTTATTATTGACATTATCTTCTTTTTGTTGGTTGTGGAGACTATTTAAATAAAAACTTCAACTACTAACGATGGAAACATAGTTTCCGAAATATATCTAGTTTAATAAAAAAATAAGTAGTAGAAAGGACAACTATTTTTATTTAAATATTATTGACATCACAAACTGAAAGACTGTTATTCCTTACTTCACAATTTATTTTTATGTTAGATGTACATTTCGAGACACAAAGTGCTCATTATCAATAACAACTAAATTCTTAAATCTAAGTGCACGATATATAAAGTATATGGATTATTGGGAAAAAACGTTGATTACACTAATTGGGTTGTCGGTATCTGCGGGTTGTAGGATGGATTAAGGTAGGGTGGTTGTCGGTGGAATTACATTCTTTGCGGGGTTCTTTTCGGGTAACAATTCCAATAATGGATTATCCAGTGGGCTAAGGTCGAAATTTAGTAAATTATTTTTATATTTAAACATTTCAATAGATTATTATATTATTGACATGTTTGTTTATTATGTATTTTTTAAGGAAGTAGACTCATTCGAGATTAAATTTTGTTATTGCTCCTACTTGTTAATTAACGACATTTCAGAGAACAAAAGCCTGTTTCGTATTTTCTTTTTTTATTCCAGTGGAATTCAGTGATCCATTTACAAACCCCTCACTTTACTTAACAAATAGCGCGGAGGAACATCTAAAAGCTATTAAGAACAATGGCCCGCGAACAATGCGACAATTATTATCGTCGCCTTTATTACACATGTAAATTGTACGCACAATGAAATTTACATTAGTAGATTTGTGTCAAAGCTCTGTATGGCGGCATTCCACTGGCCTATCGTCAGACTACGATTAATAACAGAAAGAAAAAGGGAATTAAAGCGCTTGCTGTCGCTTCGTAAAACGCATTTCTAAGATAAGGAAATATAAGTTTTGTAGAATTTTCATATACTTAAAAAGCAAATAAATGATGAAATATTAATTGTATAACTATTATTTTATCTATTATGTATTTTTGTGTTGTATATTGTATTATTCATGTAAATGGCACGCCGTTGAAATAAATAAATAAATAACTAATTTTTACTTTTCTTTCATTTTCGTGTAAAAATGAGAAGAAATGAAAAGAAAGAATCTGTAACAAAATTTTACTTTCTTTTCATTGTCATAAAAAAATAGAAAATATAATAATAATCTTTATTGCTTAACATGAAATACATATTTCCTTAAGACAAAATAGAAACAGTTAAGCTGTAGTTACGATTAATACAAATATAACAGTATACATCTGTAACATAAAACAAATGAGCCATCTTAAAGTATCCTTTATAAATTTTTAATTATTTGATTAAGTGAATCATGAAATATATTTGTAGTGTCTGATATTTTATTCAAACACGAACACACAATGCTGAAAGATGACTTTAAGCCGACATTAGTTCTATGTTTTTTTACGAAGAAAGTTGGTTTTTGTCCACTCGGAAAAGTTGGAATACGGAAACAAATTGTTTCTAAAAATAAAGGTGAATCTATCTTCCCATGTAAAATATTATATTGATATTTCATACATATAATATATCTCCAAACTTCAATAGACTTAATATTAAATTTATCTAATAATAGATTATTATTATTATTATTTTGTGAATTCGGTCCAATGAGTTTTTGAATGAACATTTAATTGTAAATGAAAAGTTATTAAATGAAATTTTATATTGTTGTCTATTAAAGTTATAGCCAAATATTTTTAAGTTATTTTGTTATTTCTTACCTTACAATTATTATTTTGTGAATTCGATCCAATGAGTTTTTGAATGAACATTTAATTGTAAATGAAAAGTTATTAAATGAAAATTTATATTGTTGTCTTTCAAAGTTAAAGCCAAATATTTATAAGTTATTTTGTTATTTCTTACCTTACAAAAGCTTGATAAAATTTTCATACACTATATAATCATCATTTTCTTTCATTCGCGCAACATATTCAGTATCCTCTTTCCGCATAAGTGTCTTCAATTTTGTAAAAAAGTAATTTTAAAAATTTACGCTGGACATCTACAAGTTTCTTTATTATTATTATTTCAATTTTATTCTGCGGGAACCAGATCATAGCACCATATTCCAACTTAGTCCGTACAAAAGCAGAATACAAGGTTTTTAAGGTACTTATATTTATAAACTGAGAAGCGTTATGACATACAAAACCCAATGATTTGTATGCCCTATTAACAATATGATTTATGTGGTAATTAAAATTAAAATTCTGATCAAAATATATTCCTAAATCTTTGAATACCGTAACACGTTCTAGAAGCTCACCGTTGATATTATAATTATAATTTATTACATTTGATTTTCTTAAATATGGCACAAATTTACATTTTTTTATATTTAACTCTAACCCATTTTTCCTACAAAAAGAAACTATTCTAATTAAACCATTTTGTAAACGATGACAGTCATCGATTGTTTTTATTGCAGAGTATATATTTAAATCATCAGCATACATTAAATGTTGACATTCAAGAAATTCAGAAATATCATTAAAAATATATTAAATAGCAAGGGCCCTAGTAGAGAGCCTTGTGGTACACCAGATGATGGGAAATAATCATCTGATTTAAAACCATAAAGTTAATGTTTGTTGAAATAAAACTAAAATGTAGGCAATAGCGGCAAGCTAAAGCGATCTCAAACTCAAACTTTGATAATTGTAGTAATTTATATTGACTTTGAAATATAAATATCGCTCTAAATGTAATTTAAAATTAAATCTAGGTAACAGTAATGCACTATAATTATCTTAAACTTTAAATTCAATTTAGCGAACAACAATGAGAAATTATGATATTAGACTTAAGATTATATAAAAATAGTAAAATTGAAATGAAAATTTAGCAATTTAATTTAGACAATATTATGGAGCTAAATTCATATTAAACTAAAGATTAGTGAACTACAATGACTTTAAAGCCTAACCAAGGCATTACAAAAACTTTTAGCTTCCTCAAAGTCAATTCTGAGCAACAGCATTGAGCTGTTGTCATCTTACAATCTAAATGAGATAATAACAATCATCTATAGTGATTTTCAAGTTAAAATTAGACAATAACAACGCATCATAGGGATCTTCAAATTAAAATTAGGCAATAACAGTGAATTATATTGATCTTTAAGATAAAATTAGGCAATATCAGTGAATTATAGTGATCTTCAAGTTACAATTAGTCTATAATAGTAAATTATAGTGATATTTAAGTTTGAGTTGCACAATAACAGTAAATTATATTGGTATTCAAGATAAAATTAGGCAATATCAGATCAATAGATGTTTGTAAAACTTACAGTGTAAGTATTTTTTGCAGTTGGAAAAAGGGTTTGATCGAATTTTATTGATCATTGCCAGAAATTTTCCTCGTTTAATTTCATTGTAATTTAAATAGCTGCAAATGTGTGAATCATCTTTGTTTCATTTTATTTAATATCAGAGAATTATAGTGATCTTCAATTTAAAATTAGGCAATAATAGTAAACTATAATGATCTTTAAGTTTGAATTAGGCAATAACAGTGAACTATAGATATCTTCAAGTTAAAATTAATCAATACTGTAAACTATGTTGATTTTCAAGTTGAAATTAGGCAACAAAAGTGAATTATAGTAATCTTAGTGTTTAAATTAGGAAATAATAATGAAATATAATGATCTTCTAGTGAAAATTAGGTAGAATTAAAATTACGTTTAATATAAATAAAGTCAAATCTAGGCTATAAAAATAAGCGGTGGTTGGCTTGGAAATAAATCTGGGCAACAAATGCAAGTAATAATTATTTTCATGATATTTTGCATGTTCGATATACACTAGCGTAAAGCTTCAACTTGCTTCAATAAGTAACATAAATAATACAAAATTATTACCACTTAATATTTTATATTACTTTACTGTAGTAATTTATGAATTTACGACATAAGTCTTATTAAAGAATAATGCTTTTCATTTCCGTAAAAATATTCTAGCCAAATTTGCGACATAATTTTTTTGAAAGAATAATGCTTTTCATTTCTGTAAAAATATTTTAGCCAAAATATTTGTAAATTCGAAATGTATATTCAAATTTAAATTAAACCTCACGCGTTGGCGTCTTTCGGAATTATCTAATAAATAGGCGTTTATGGGTGAAATACAATTTCTTGGCTAATTTTGAAAATTATTAATGAATTTTTCCCCTTTCTTTTCTCTATTATTTCTTAGCATTTAGTTTCACACGGACTAAATCATTAAATTATCATAATTTTATTAAAATATAAAATGCATGCAAGTATATTGTGTATACATTGCGTATTTGCGTAACGACAAAAAATGGAACAACAGTATTTTGTTGCAGTACTTGCACACCCTTTAATTGTCACACCGAGCATCAAGCGTAACAGGAAGTTGAAATATCAGCCACCCTATTTCCTGAGGTACATAAAGAAACATTTTTAGTTTTGTTTAGGTATTTCTGTTATTTTTATTTATTTATTTAATTATTTGTAATACAACCACAGAAATTTATTTTACAAAATTTCCTATCTCTAGTTCTATGCTATTTAAATATATACTAAATAATAACTATTGCCTAATTTTAACTATATTCTCATTAATCACCTGGTGTAACATGATTAAATAAATATGTATGAATATTAATTAAAATCACTAGTTGAGTTTAAGCAGCTTTAATAATAGATATATATATATATACAGAGAGCTTTTTTTATCAGTATACATTTCCCCTATCTATACCTGCAAAATACGCGAGTTAATTGCATTAATGTATGTGTGTTTAGTTGCCTACAACACGCAACTGAACACACATATGTCAAATAGTTAACCAAACATACATATTTAATCGGTTCAGTGCGTTTGACTCGCGTTTTTTGAAGGTATACACTTCCCCTAATGTATACTGATAAAAAGACCTCTCTGTATATACATAGAAAGTAATGATCTCCTTTCTTGGGAAACCAAAACACCTTATTGATATTAGTTAAAAAACTTTAACTTTAGTTAAACAGATTTTTATTCATACAGCTATTCATCTATTCGATGAGTGTACAGTACTAACTCATTACAATATTTTAAATTTACAAGAAAAGTTACACTAAAGAAATTCAAATGCAGAAGGACAAAGAATGTAAATCTAGCACTTCAAATCGCGTGTTTATTTGCACACTGATTATTATATATCATTCTTATGCCATCGTAGCCAGACGGACATATATTGAAATTCCCCAATTAATACAATAATGCGGAATTATAACTATGTTATGAAGGCGACCGATATTTATCATTATAATCATAAAAAGTACATGAAGCATTTATTTGTTCTGTTCACCTATTTTAGTTAAAGTTTAGTTTTATTAAAGCTGATTTTGTATATTTTCCCCTGCAATAGGAATATGTAGATTTCTCTTGGGAATAAAAATCTATTATTATAATGTTGGCTTTGTTCAATACTATATAATAATTCTTAAAAGAAATAATAAAGAATTTCCTTTAAATTCTTTATTATTTCCTACTAATGGCGTTTCAAAAAATAATTCATTACTTTAAATAAAAAGAGTATGAAAATGATTTATAAATTATTTCCTCTTTAGCTACTGTGACATTCTGACTTATGATACATAATTCTTCTTTTTATAAATCAGAATGTAACAGTAGCGAAAGAGGAAATAATTTATTAATTATTTTTATGTTCTTTTATTTAATTTTTTAAAATAAGTGTGGCCAAGTGAATAATTTTTTTTTTTCTACTAAAATGAATAGTTACATAGAAAATCTTTATTTCTTAGAGATATATTAAATTACATTACAATATTTACATAATTACAATCATAAACATCTAGTTAAGCCTCAGAAATTGGCTATCGACCATCGGTTTTCCTGCCTGTCTTTGTCCAGTTCTTGTCTTTTTATTCAATCGTCATGATTGCGTCACTGTCTAAGTTCTATAAATTAATTGATGAATTGTTAGTGAAGTATAGGCATATTTAGGATTGATGTTAGGATTACGAGGTATACATAGGTGTTTTATAATAGGAGCTAAGTGAGGATTTGTGGCGAATTTTAAGGAAAGAATTTCAAGTTTGTGTTTAATAGTGAGAATTTTGTATATTTCGTAGAGGAAAGTATTGGACGGATTGTGGAAAGGATTATTAGCGTGTCTAATTTTTGTAAATAAATACGTATTTGCTTGACAATAAAGAATTTGTTTATGGTTAAATAATTGTTATGAACTTTTAATTGATAATCAAATGTTTATTTATTGAGAAATGACGAATAAGTGGAAATATTTACAACTACATATATCTAATAATTCAGTACAGTGGGCAAAAATTACTCACATACTCTATTCCAAATAAAATGTCTCCACCTTACACTCATATAGGTCAACAATCCCCGGACACCTTCTAAAATAATCCACCGTTAAAAACTGAAATGTCACCTCCTTGCAAAAAAATACGTATTCGTAAATGTCACCATTTAGGTCAAAACACTTCACGTGTTCCCCGCTCTACTAACATTACAATCTGGTGACATCAACGTTGATGCATACGCGAAGATGGCAGTGACCTAGACCCTTATGTCTAGTTAGTATTTGTAACGCGTTCATCTGATGGGAAATTCCGTCGGTTTAATGTCCAAGGTGAAATGGCGTTGTTGTTAACAATGTTGGAATTATTAAGCTCCTCGCGGTTATGGCTAAAGTGGGTCAGTGGCGATAACAGTGAAATCGATAATGAAATTAAATCTTTATTTGCGGAATTCCTCTTTGTTTTGTTTATTGAAATTATAATAAATTAAGTAAATTAAAGATTTATAATAATAAATACAAACATCGTTATTCAGATAACACAATTACAATTATTTACAAATATTTATGTTAGTAGTTAGTAGTCTGTCATGGGCTATCGACCAGAGATCTTTGTGCACTAATAATAAATATAATTATAAATAAATTCTTTTATAAATCTACTAAAAAAATTGTATTTTTTTAAATATTTGTTTACATTAATCCTTTCAAGACTTACGCAAGCCGTGCATATACGATTTTTATTACTGTTTTCGTGCGTGTTCAAGCATTCAAAACGCTGTCTGGAAAGGTATAATTAATTCTGTTGCAAAATGAAACACTATAGAGTTTTATTTCTATTTGAGAAATATTGTTTTAAAACAAGTTTTCACTATTACATTTCTCCAAAGAACAATATCCCATTTAAAGTTAATCAATTACTGATGATGTTAATACGCGGTTTGCGCGATTTGGTATCAAAATTACGAATACTAGTAATATTAAATAAAGATTTATTTAACAACTAGCTTAATGTATAAAAACAGATAACAAAAATAATAAACTTAGAATTATAGATGAGATTTAACGCGGATACGACCGAAGAACGTGATGTTGCTCGTTTCATAGTTGAGAACAGACTCGCGGGAAGTTTTCTGAGATGGCTCGGGGCTGTAATGGTTCCTAGAAGGGTGTTTACAATTCAATCCTTCGCCCGAGGACCATCTCGAATTGAGCCCAACCCCGCACGTTCCGCTCGGCGTCCCTTGTATTTCTAGAAAAATCCAACAACAGTCCACTGCGCCTCAGCCGCATCCAAATTGAAGAAACACACAAAATGTCAATAAAAATTCAATGAAGTCCACCCGAGGACGCCTCGGCTTTTTGCAACATCTGGCGCAAACAGATGATAATTGTAACTTTTAAATGACAAAGAAAATTAATGTTAAATTTAGTAAACACTGCGCCTATCAAAATTTTCGATAACATTACAATTTTCTTGTAGGAAATAATTGTGTCATTACGATCAACTTGCGACGATATTTGCGAACATATTTGTTTTTCCCGTCGACCATCGTTATTTCTGATTTTATTTCAACAGGCACACTCATAGCAGCAAGGACACTTTCTGGAGCAGCCTCGACTTAAAGAGGAATACGTGAAAGTAATCCAAATCTAAAAAGTATCTTGCCACTGCAGAATATTGAAAATTAGATGAACGTATTTGATCGAACAGGATAAGCTGAATCAAATCGAAGTTGATGAGGAAATATATAGTTCAAATAAAGGAATTTGATTGATTGCAACAACACACTCCACGTACGAAGATTTTATACATTGATTGGAGTACCTAAACTGTCCAGTACCTCAACACACTCCAAATTAGATGCAAATCAAGACAATTAAATAAATGTATAAATATTTGATAAATCAATTCGATTACCTAAATTATCAATTCATCAACACACCCCAAGTAAGGTACAAAGAATTACATTCTATTAGATTATAGAAGCCATACGATGCATCTAAGAAATGGATTTTTCGGATTTTAAACAATTGATGCTAATTAGAATAGAGAATTAAATGAGCGTGCGAAGATTTTATACATTGATTAGATTATATGCACTGTCTAATCCCTCAACATACTCAATGTACGAAAATTTGATACAATTTTTGATCGAAACTATTTAACCGCTCAATATACTCTATGTACCCAGATTTGATGAATTTATTGGATTACCTGAACTGTCCAGTATCCAGACACACTCCACATTAGACGCAAATCAAGATAATCAAATATATGTATGATGATATGAATTAACACAACATTCTCCAAATTATATGCAAAGATTTGCTTTCTTGTAGATTTGCACTTGATGCAAATACAATTTGGATTTTTCGTATTTTAAAAACTTGCTGCTAATTAGAATCAAGACAATCAAATAAATGTACGGAGATCAGATTCATTGGATTTACTTGAATTGTACAATACTTCAACATACTTCAAAGCAATGAATAATTAATAAAAACAACAAGAAAAAAAATCACTTAAACACTCCCCGCTGACGTTCAAGCATTAATCAGGAGATGGAATCTCGCCGCCCCGATATCAACCAATAATAAGGTTTCGCCGTATTTGGTCGCGCGAGGATGTATTTGGTGCAGGTAAGGAAGGACTCGTTACGTTTAGAAATATTTATCATCGGCGCGATAATTGCGGCGTAATTAAAGATCGGGTATCTGTAACACCGAGGTCTGCCTACGTGTCGTTTTAGCCTTCTCCCCGCCTCCCGCCTCTGGAATTTGCTAATTGCGGATTTTTTTCTGATTTGCGTCGCGGAATTCCGAGAAGATGATAACGAGAGGGATTCAAGTCGAGAAGGCGGCGTTGTTGATTTGAATTATTGACTGATTATATTTTATGGGTTGTTTTTTTAATACCAACTATTTTTTAAATTGCTTTTATTAATTCAATATGAGAACCTTATTAATGTTATCTTACTGTTACGGTTCGTGGGAGTTGTGCAAAATGTACAGACATCCATCTGTCACTCTCTCTCTCCTCACCAAGCCGTCACTTTTTGTGGATGCATTGGCTCGTGTGGATTGGCTTTGTCCTATATACGGCAATTTTGTTTGTTGATATCGCCATTTTTCAAATTTTAAAAACTTGACGCAAATAATATTAACATTTTTTTAGACTACAAAAGCAACACGATGCAAAAATTATTGGGATTTATTTAGACTACCATCCAACTAGCGTTTGATTTTTTAAAATTTAAATTTATGATTTGAAAACTGAAACACTCGTGGTTAATTACAGTCTTCCATAGGGTTCATTCTTTATTTACATTAGCGACTTTTCAAACTCCATCGAAAACGCTACAGAAATTCAATTTGCCGATGATACAACTCTTATGGAACTAGATTGGACGCAATAAGTGAACGACTTAACTGAATTATCTCAGGCTATTAGCTGGTTAACATCCAAAAGATTAAGTGAAAATGCAGCGAAAACAAACAAAAAAATACTCTAAAAACAAAAACAATCATGTTACAATTATTTCCTGAAAAAGTTGAAATTTTATGATTTTTTTCGTATTTATTATTAAGGCTGCGATCTCCAATACGTTTCCGTTTTAAGGGATTAACAATGTTATAAAATCATACAAAAAATAAACATTAAATACAGACATATGGCTTATTTACTCATGAACGACATCAGATAATTTTAATTTTTTTAAAACAAAAAAGGTGAAAAAAGTAATTTTTCAAAAAATAATTTAATTTACAAAAGTACATTTAATCTATATTAAATATATCTGAGTATAGGTGGAAAATCTTCCTCTTAATATCCATATTTAATACATTCATAATATAATTATTTGTATGCTCTTTAATCCTATAAAATTGTCAATAAGAACAAATTTAGTACGACGCCATCATTTTTATGTGGAACAGCTCCTAGTAGTTCAGACGTTTTCCGATAAGTTGAAAAATCAAAGTTGGAATAAAATAAACACCCAAATTTTGTAAAAACCGCTGCACGCTCTGGCGCTAATCGCAGCCTTAATACTTTATCACCCAACGGGGAAAATCCTAATTATTAGACAATATATGAAAATTAGAAATAGGAGGTGCGGCTATTTATAATTAATGCTGCTCTTAGCAAACTGCGAGCATGTCATTACGTGTTTGAACATAGCTGAGTCTGATGGTCCTTCCCCCACACTAAGCTCGCTGGACAAGCCAGCAGCTCGCGCAGTTTGACGGTAGCAGCTCATTAAATTAGTCGAGTTTTTTTTTTAATTTGGGGGATAACTGCCACATAAGCTTTTGTAATGTTGAAAAAGTCTACGGGAATGAATTTTTTAACTTCACACAAAAATTTTAATAATTTAAAGGGTTTAAAGAAGGGTGTGAAACAACGAGACACGATCGGCGCCCAGGGTTGCCATCAACGTTAAAAAACGGACGAAAATATTGGCAAAATTGGTAAATTAATCCGCGCATCCGAGCGCTTGCTGAAATTACAGGAATCGACAAAGAAAGTGTTCGACAGATTTTGCATGAATCATTTAACATGTAGAAGGTTTGCGCAAAAAATGGTGAAGGAAACTACTCACTTCCGACTAAAAGGAATCAAGACAGAACATTTGTACTGATATCCTAACAACCGCCGGTTTCCATCCCGTGGTCGTCGGTGGTCCGTTGTTGATCTCTTGGAAAATCCCGAAAAACTCCAGCACAAATGGCTTTCGGAGATATGAAAACCGAACAAGGACTCAAAGAACTTAACGCACACTCGGAGGACAAGAGTTACATCAACGGATATGTACCAATTAAAGCCGCTGTTCAAACATTCAAAGCCATCACGAAAGCTCCAGCTGCCAGCCTACAAAACGTCCTCGGGTGGTGAAAAACATATCAAATCCTTTTCCAAGGAGGAGTGCAAAAAATTCGACACGGACAGATGCCCGGTGAAGATCGCCACCACCACCCAAAAAAAGAGGATGCGGTGAAGATCTAGGGGAAAGACTGAAAGCCTGCTCCGTAAAGAAAAACAAAAACCCATCGTGATCGCGAAGAGCAGCATCTTTTTGGGCTTGAATGATGAGACGGATATGAAGGAGATGGAGAAGCATGTGAAGACTATCAAGATGAATTGTTTAATCTCGGGGGCTTCTGAGTTATGGTATTAACAAGCTGCAGATCATGACTGCCATTGAGTGGATTTATTGGTGGAGAAGATCTAGGAGTTTGAGGATTTTGTACAGTCGCTTTCAACAAAATTTAAATCAGGTGGTTTTTGTTTGTGTTTTATTTATGCTTAATAAAACAAATTTGTAACCTCACCACTGATCCAGATATGTTAGAACAGTTGATTACATACGATGAATCGTGTTTTTTTTTATTTACGATCCCGAAAAGAAACGAAATGGCAACCCAAGCTCGCCAAGGTGCAAAAAAGCCAGGATGAGTAAATCCAAATTCAAGGTAATGGTGATTGCCTTTTTCAATATTCGTGGCATTCCTAGACAATGCCACGAATATTGAAAAAGACATTGGGTTCGCGAGGATCAGATGTTCTGAAGGCCTGCGTGAGCATGTGAGAAGATTTGTGGAAACTTGGTCTTCCACAAATTTTCTCACATGCTCACGCAGTCCTTCAGATCCTGGATCCTTCATCAAGACAATGCACCAACCCATTCTCCATTATCTGTGAAGCGTTCCTCGTAAAATACGCCATCGCAGTGTTGGAACATCCACCATATTCGCTTAACCTTACTCCCCGCGACTTTTTTTCATTTTCGAAGATTAAGTCAGCGGTGAAGAGAAAAAGATTTGAAGGTGTGGAAGCGGTTAAAGCAAAAACGACGGAGAAGATTTGTGGAAGACCAAGTTTCCACAAATCTTCGCACATGCTCACGCAGGGCCTTCAGATCCTGGATCCTTCATCAAGACAATGCACCAACCCATTCTCCCTTATCTGTGAAGCGTTCCTCGTAAAATACGCCATCGCAGTGTTGGAACATCCACCATACTCGCCTAATCTTACTCCCCGCAACTTTTTTCCATTTCCCAAGATTAAGTCAGCGGTGAAGAGAAAAATATTTGGAGGTGTGGAAGTGGTTAAAACAAAAACGGCGGAGGTTTTCAACCAGAAGAGGAATTCCAACACTGCTTTCAACAAAGAAACGTCGTATGGAGCGGTGTAGGGATCGCCAAGGGAAGTACATTGGTGATACAACTTCTGCTGTAATTAGTGGCGAATAAAAAGTGTTATGACTTTAGTCCGGTTATTTAATAGCCACACCTCGTATATGATACAACTAGACTAATGGGAGAATTTTTTATGGATTTTAAGAAATCCATATATTTTAGGGGACTATTTAAGATGGAACATTTTGTTTTTAAGGAAATAATAGCGGTTCTTAAAACATTAGAATATATAAATAAATAAACATTATAATAAATAATAGAAAAAAAGGATTTATTCACACGACAACAGTTATTTAAGTTAAATTAAGTAAAAAGACCCTGGATTCGATCTATTATACCGCAGATCGCAGACGGGACGGTACGTTTGATTAATTTAATTTAACAACTTTGGAATTATATAAGGTAGAGCTGCATTGAAGAGAGATGAAATCCCGATACACGTGTCTTCAGATGGGCTTACATTACGTATTTTTTTGTATTTGTTCTTTGTATTAAATATTTTCGAATAAAATTTTTTTATTATACATTGTTATTGTTATGCAACAGCAAATGTCCGTTATTGTACATTTGTTTTAAAGTACTTACGCTAACGTAACGTAAGTCAAAATGTCACATTAGCTACTGTGACATTTTTCCATTTTAGAGGGAATAAGGGAATAATTTATAAATTATTTTCAAATTCGTTTTATTTAATTTATTATAAATAAATTTAACACATTTTTTTTTGGTCAATATAATACAAATATAATGACTTCTCTTTAAAATTGAAGTTTATTAAAAATATCGCAAGATAGTAAATTGTTGAAACATATATTTAAATATAGTAAATAAAAATGATTTGAAAATAATTAATAAATTATTTTCACATTTAGCCCTGTGACTTTTGTGACCAAGTGAATGAATAATACTCTTTTCTATTTACATATATTTAAATTTGTGATAGATGATTTTAAACCTACACTTATGCGAATTGTTGATAAACTAACTAATTAGTAACGTTATAGTAAGGAAGAAATGGGGTGAGAAGTGGGGTTGTTTTAATGTACTTGTCTTAAAAGGTCCAATAACTTAATAATCCCCTCCACCCCTTTGGTTACTGTAACTCTAATTACCTGTCGGATTACCATTTTGTATAAATTTATTAGTTGTTAAGGCTTTCACTTGGTTATACATTTTGAGTTTTTTTAGTTTGATAATGAAGCTCTATGCTTCGAAACTATAGTCTCTTAAATAAAATAACAAGTTATACAAGCAAAGTTAAAAAGTGTTTTATTTAATTTTGTATAAATACCTGCCGCGCTAATTTTTATAAGCATTCGCTATTGATAATGAATACATGGTACTCGACATTTAGCATTTAGCTATTAAAAATAAAAATGAATGAATGAAGTAATAATAGAAAAAGGATTTATTTACTTGGTCATTATTATTTAAATAAAAAGAATTTGAAATTAAATAATTACTAAATTATTTTCCCTTTAGCTATTGTGACATTATAACTTATGTTACATGAGTAAAATAATTTAATAGACTTGGCATAAGTAAAAAATAACCATTTCATAAATATAACAATTGTAAATCTTCAAATGGATTTATACATTAAATACATAGTTATAAATATTTAAACCCCGCAACATACCACCCGATTAATTTGACATTTACCGTTAATGCCAAATTAATCAAGGATCCGGATCCAATTGCCACTAACATTTCGGTAGATCGAAAGCGGCTCGCCACTTAATCCGGTTAATTAATTACCGCTAATCAAATCAAAAGATTCTATCAGCACTTGAGTTGATGTGGGAAACGGTGTAAGTGCCATAATTTCACAATGCTGTTCTCGCGCTGTAATGATTGTGTAAATACAAGAAGTCGGTTTTCACTTTGTGGTCGCGCATAAAAGTTGTTTTTTTGTCGGTTGTTTATGATATTTTCGGACGGCCGATTAAATATAATAGTTTTCGCACCAATAAGTTCTTCCTCGAGCGTGATATTTATTTTATATGTCTTTAGTAAAAGGCGAAATATTTATTGCCTTTGAAGAGAGGCCAATGTATTTGTATTTTAGATTTAAAAAAATAACAATTTTAAGTTTTCTGCTCAAAACTTCTTCCTCGAGCGTGATATTTATTTTATATGTCTTTAGTAAAAGGCGAAACATTTATTGCCTTTGAAGAAAGGCCAATGTATTTGTATTTTAGATTTTAAAAAAATAACAATTTTAAGTTTTCTGCTCGAAACTAAATAAACAATTAAAATTAAATTAAAAAAAATAAAAACAACCGCATTTAATTCACAATCTTTTATTATTATTTTTATTTGTACTGTCACAGCATAGGCTGGAGCTACACAGAACTGATTATATCAATATTCAGTTGACATTGTGTGTGACTGTTGGTGAGGTGTTGTTTATTATTTTCAAAATAAAATTTCACAAGTTAAGTTTTCTGCTTGGAATTATGGAGTTACAAGTGGTTCTTATTATTATTTTTCAAATAAAATTTCACATTTTTAAGTTTTTCACCTCCTCGACACCCAATACGGGTAAAGAGGATAAGATTAAGAAAGAAAGAAAGAAAGAAAGAAAGAAAGAAAGAAAGAAAGAAAGAAAGAAAGAAAAAAAGTTTTTCACCTCAGAATTATTGAAAGGTAACTTTTCACGCGATTATTATAATTTTTTCAACGGGAGTGTAATATTCTTAAAGATTTGTAACCTATTTAGAAAATGTGAAAAATTAGTAAATAGCCACGAGCAAATATTGAAATATACCGAATATTTAGCAATGTATAATTTTGCTGAATTCTAAACCATAAAAAACGGATGAAACTGAGTTAGTATTTATTGGAAATAGACAAAGTCGATATTTTTTGTATCTGTTAAATTAGGCAATTGGCATTTTATTTGCTAATATTATATATATGAATCTTTATTAACAGATAAATACAGAAAAATATATAAGATAAATAATTAAAATTGCAAAATCAAATAAATATGTATATCTACCTATGTATACCTCGTAATCCTAATATCAATCCTAAATATGCCCATCCTTCACTAACAATTCATCAATTCATTTCAATTAATTTAGAGAACTTAAAAAAGTGACGCAATCATGACGTTTGAATAAAAAGACAAGAACTGGACAAAGACAGGCAGAAAACCCCTGAGGCTTAACTAGATGTTTATATAATGTTGTAAATATTTTAATGGAATTTAATATATCTCTCAGAAATAAAGATTTTCTATATATATATATATATATATATATATATATGTATATCTGTTAATTGGCCATCGATTGGTGGTAATTCCACATAGGTCCTAATATTTTTAATAATAACAATATCAGTTTTTATTCTATACAAGTAACCGAATTATTTACATTATACTGCTACGTAATGATTTTGGGCGCCGGTTTGCTCAGGCTCAGGGTTGCGGGAAACACAGTATTTTTTTTAGTAAAAGACTGATTTAAACATACAAATGAACTCTGGTTTATTTCTTGATAACAACGCTAACAAAAGAAACCCAACATAAGTATTCACGCAACCGGTTACAATAAAGTATTTAGCTTACCTAACACCAGGCTGGGTAAATTGTTTAATATCACAAACAATTACAAATCGTACCAAAGGTTGTTAACAATTGTTTTAAGAAATTCGCGGTTCGCACAAGTGATCACAAAGAACGTCGTGAAGCAAATGGCCGAGCTCTGCTAAGAGGTCGGTTAAAGAAAATAATGCGCACAAAAAAGTAACAAAATAATTTAGCGCGAATATTCAAAAATGTTAAGGAACAATAATTACGCTACATCTACCCTCCCCCAAATGACATACTAATCAGTTGGATTACTTCCAACTAAGTGAGAGGTATGGAATTTATTACAATAATACAATTTCAAATGGCTGGCGTGAAAGGTACCTCTTTCCTTTTCAGTTTCAAGATGTACCAAAACATATGTAGCATAACTAACAGGTTTTTTAATTCTATAAGGCCCCTCAAACAATAGCAATAACTTTTTTGTTTCAGTTACTAGATGCCTTGAGTAATACTAAATCTCCAGTTTTGAAACTCTTAAAAGCTCGAGCATCAAATCTCTCAGCACGTTTAGAAGCTTTACTTTCTAAAGTGTTACGAGCCAGAATATACTTCTCCGGTGAACTAGTTTCTGTATTGTCTGAAGGAAACGATAGTTTTTCCCTTAAGGGACTAGGTGGTCGAGAGTCTAAATATGAATGATTAAAATCACAATCATCATCTAATAAGTTATCTACGGGATAATTATTACTATTTTTGGCTCTATTAACAACATTAATCCTCATCGAGCCATTTTGAGGATTTCTTATTAGTTTTCCGACGATTCAAGACAAGATTTACCCTGTTCGTCACTTTCAACAACCAATGTGGAAACATTTGCCTTATTATTTTGTTGGTTATATCTATGAGGTTGATTTCGATTATAAGACGAATTATGTTTAAGTAAGTTATTGCTATTATACTGCGTATGGCCTGCATTATTATTATTATTACTTTTTAGTTTATTATATGTTTCGTTTACCTTATTATTAAAATAATAATCGGCTTGTTTAAGTCGATTTAACGCTTCTTGGAAACTTTCTACCGAAATCATACTTGCCGATACATGCGGTGGAAAATGCCTGCCTATCATCGGAATTAAACAAACATCAGGAATAGGAGGTTGAAGATGCCGAGCCATAGCTACATAATAATTGAAATAATCTGCATAACTTCCATCTCCCTCATTATAACGTGCCGAATCCAAAGCCAACCTTATGCCTAATTGCCTAGATTGATCCCAGAATTGGTTAATAAATGCTGATCTAAAATTAACAAAATTAACAAATGTATGAATAAATGCATCCGCCCAATATTTTGCTGTACCAGAAAAATTATCTTTGATGACAATACGAATATCAGCAAATGATACGCCGTATAAATCTAAAACTGTTTCAATTCGTTCAACAAAATCGATTGGATGAATGCTTCCAGCATCATCAAAGTTTGGTATAACTTTTATTAATTCCATTACATTTATGTTGCCATTTCTATCGTTATTAGTATTTAAATTGACATTATAATTAGCACTATTTGGCAACTGAGAAATATTTGATCGTAAATTAGGGTTATTTGATTTAATTTTAAATGTATTTAATTTTTCATTTACTCTTTTTTCAATCATTTGATTTAGTAAAACTGAAAAATCGGATTCCTCGGTAATTAATAAATTACTTTTATCACTATCGGGGAATAAATAATCTACTTCCTTTTTTCTGATGTCCTCACGCGGTTTCATCTGCTCTGTCTTCGTGCGCGGGATCGCTCCGTTTGCGCCGTGGTTGATAAGACCGCATCGCCACGATGATGTCGAGGACGTTTCTTCGCCGGATCCTCGGGTTTCATCGGCCTGGGACGTTGCCGATGCTGATCGCGCCTCGTTATCAATGACATCTTGATTTTCTTTATCAACGGCGTCCACGTTTTCCATAATTTTATTAATAACGCCTTGGTCTTTTCTTTTCGAGCTCCTAGTTGTTGGTGGATTTATCCCGACATTCAATGTTTGATCCATTTTTGTTTTTGTTAATTTGATGTTTTAAATCAGTAATACTGGCCCGACGTTGGTCGCCAGATGCTACGTAATGATTTTGGGCGCCGGTTTGCTCAGGCTCAGGGTTGCGGGAAACACAGTATTTTTTTAGTAAAAGACTGATTTAAACATACAAATGAACTCTGGTTTATTTCTTGATAACAACGCTAACAAAAGAAACACAACATAAGTATTCACGCAACCGGTTACAATAAAGTATTTAGCTTACCTAACACCAGGCTGGGTAAATTGTTTAATATCACAAACAATTACAAATCGTACCAAAGGTTGTTAACAATTGTTTTAAGAAATTCGCGGTTCGCACAAGTGATCACAAAGAACGTCGTGAAGCAAATGGCCGAACTCTGCTAAGAGGTCGGTTAAAGAAAATAATGCGCACAAAAAAGTAACAAAATAATTTAGCGCGAATATTCAAAAATGTTAAGGAACAATAATTACGCTACAATACACTACATAAAAACTTGACTATTTTGTTGTGGAATTGAATTATCAACCAGAGGTCTTTCCGCCTAGAGTAATTGGTTACGTTCTTCATTATTAGTCACAATTAAAAAAAAAAAAACGATAAATCGGTAGAACTAATCTCTTACTTCTAAATAAAAATATTGAAAACTTTTTAATTTTTTAAAATGAACATTTTGATCAAAAAACACATTAACACATCCGCTTCGGGGACGATGCAATTTCGTCCAAGCGCGGATACCTAAGGGATACCCCCCGGCGAGAAACACAGTAAATTTTATTCAAATCGAATGGAACATTCGTTTGTTATCAAGAAAATATTTTTTTTGTTAATTTTTGTATTCATATTTTGGTCTCAGCAACCTAAGGTTAAGCCATTTCCAAAAATTAGCAGGACATTCTTTATATAATTGTTTTGTTTCACACATTTTGATGAAACAAAATTATTTTCTCCGACAAGTTTAAACTTTCGTCGAAATTATCCTTGATATTGATGAAAAAAATAATAAAAAAACTTATTTTTTTACACAATATTGGTGTTAAACACTTAAGGGATTGAAAAAGCCGTTTGGGCAAAATTGTAAGGTTCTTCCGCTTCGTACTAATCCCCTCCGGCTTTCTACACAAATTACCTGTCAGATTGCCACCATGTATATATCTGCCGCACTACTTTTGCAAAACATTCGCTATTGTTAATGAGTACAAGGTACTCGAAATGTACATTTAGCTCTTATAAATAAAAAGTAAAGTAAGGAACGAATCACTTATTAATTTTATCAAACACACTTCACATAATTCATAAAATAAACTTGACATAATACAAATACTCTTATTATTAAATACGCATTGCATTAACAATACGTGATTCCCAACAGTGACTACTAAGTATTCAACCAACTTTACGGGTTTCTCGGTCAATAAGGAATGGATCCGAATGGTGCGTTGCCCTTCCTGAAAAAGGCGTTGCGCCGCATAGCGAGGAGTTGCACAATTAAATTGTTTCGCGCAATGCCGCTCTCGTTTACTCAATTTTGTCCGGGGT
This sequence comes from Philonthus spinipes, assembly GCA_963082785.1. Classification (NCBI taxonomy): domain Eukaryota; kingdom Metazoa; phylum Arthropoda; class Insecta; order Coleoptera; family Staphylinidae; genus Philonthus; species Philonthus spinipes. The sequence continues at coordinate 9,433,782 of OY720314.1, forward strand.
AATTAGTCGACATTTCACCGCTTGATTTATGCGGCTATCAAAAAAGAAAAAAAAAACAATATTCACATTGTCTATCTACCACCAAGTGGAAGAGACCATTTAAAAAGAACAAACAACTGAGTTCGTTTCGTAATGTCGTTTGTTGGTTTGCTTCCTTGTTTCACCAGGTTCAGATGGCAACTGGTGAAGATAAAATATTTCACACTATTACTAAATAATTTCCCTACACTTTCATGTGGTAACAAATTTAGTTAGTCAGCATTTAGTTGCGATTAGAAGACTATGTATATGTTCCCCCACATGACAGCATAATCGCAACTAAATAGTGACTAATTAAATTTAATTATAAGAAAAACAATGTATACTTCTCCCTTTATGTGAATTGCAATTGTGACTAACTAAACTATGAATATAAATATGGGGAAACAAATTTAGTTAGTCACCATTTAGTCGCGATTAGTAGAGAAAAAATATAGACGGTTGTATTCAGATTACTTCACAGCTTTTATCAAATAATAAATGTACATTTCGAATACTAAGTATCCATTATCAATAGTACAACTGAATTCTTAAAATTACAGACGTGGGATGGGGTATTAAGGGTGAAAAACTAAGAGCTATAATACATCGGTAAGAAATACAAAGGTACAAACAGGGGGGATTAAATGGAAAAAATCTAAAAGTTATTAACGGTTTATTACTTAATACTATTGTCGCATGCGGTTGTTGTTTGTTTTTAATGGGATTAGTTTCAGTAGGGGATTCTTGAGTGGACTTAAATCAAAATTAAGGACATGGTTTGATTTAAATGACAACCGTCTATATTTTTTATATTGAAAAACTTCACGTAACTCCATGACATTTATAATCGCGATTAGTAGACCACGCATTTAGTCTGCTAATCACACTGCTGAGCGTGAAGACAGAGCTCTTCATCTGACATCTTTAAGGGGCTGATTTACAACATCGCGAGCATTGGGAACGGACTAGTTGACTTTTAATAGCTAAAGAGTATCTATAGCTACTGTATATAGAAGAATCTGCAGTTTTGGTATTAGATCCAACGGTCAATTATTGTGCCTACCTCTTACTCCGCAGCATCTCAGAGCAAGGCTTGATTGGTCTTCATTATTGAGTCTTGGCTCTGTTTATGGGCTCATGATAGTCGTACAAGAGTGAAACGTCGACCCGGTGAACGAAGAATTTTACAATTTGCTGCTGAAAGACATGCGACCCTTACACAGGGAGCCATGTTTTAAGTGGTTAAGACCTATGCTGTCGGTAGTCGGTCATCTCTAGTTTTTATTGAGGGAAGTCTTAACGCAATTCGGTACATTAACACCATTTTAAAGTACAGTACGTGACTTGCAGCACCCGATTTTCTAAGCAAGATAATGTTTTTTGATGGTGCTGAAATCACTTTATTATTCCGGCCATCTCGTTCTCCTGATCTATTACTGATAGAACATGATAGGTGTTAGAATAGACAACTCGACGTGTTAATGCGTGCTTAGAAAATCGTGGCAGTCGGACACACTATTAATTGTTCATTCATTTGTTTTTCAAGTTTTTTTTTTTGATCGATATACTTTATTTACATCCTCAAATTCTCCAAATTTCATTAAAATCGCCCCTTCAATTCTTGGTCTGATTTTTTAAGTATATATTGTATTAGTAAAACAAACCAAATGATTTAATTCAACAATCCTAAATATTAGTAAAAATATTTTACCAAGTGATCAATAAGGAATAAGATAATAAAATTAACCATTTAATTTAAAAAAAGCAGATAGCTTCATTTTTAATAACAAAAAAGACAACTTCATATAATCTCCTATATAATGTTTATAGGTTGTAATCAAATAAACAAAGAATCCAATCTAAGTTAAATTACTAAACACAGGAAGAGTTAAATCGTGTCTCTTTTTATATAAAATATTCTGGTATGCGTGATTAGGGGTTATAAGGAAATTGCGGAGTTTGCTCTGGGTGGTATTTATTGATTGAGTTATTTTGAATGAACGAGAGAGTTTGCTTTGCTGATTGCTTTAGATATTTTTAGCATCAAATCGTTTCCAGCGTATTCATTGTTGCTTGAAATAGCCACTCTTGCCTTTAACATTTTCATATTTTTGTTTTAATGCGAATTTTGAATTAGTGGCAGATATTTAATTAATTTTTATAGCACCATATGAAATAAATATTATTAAAATATTTTATTATCCTACACCAATATATAGTAGAAGGATATAAGATTATATATATAAAATATTATATTTATTTAATTTAAATTCTAATTGAATAATTATAAAAGTAAAACACAAAGCTTTGTTTTTAAGTTTCACAGATTTATTGTAAAAAAACAGTTGTTGCAGTATTTTCTACAACAAATCAATACAATTGTTTCGATTAAACAATATACATATATATATATATATATATATATATATATATATATATATATTATACATATATATATATTGATGATACTGTGTATTAATATAATTGTAGTAGTTTTTTCTACAATAAATCTGTGTAAGTTTCACAGATTTATTGTAGAAAAAACAGAACCCTGTGTTTTACTTGCATATTCAGTTATAGTGGAGTTTCATCAAGTAACATCAACCATAGAATTTTTAATTTAATGGAATATATGATTCACCATAATTTTAAACAGTATTTTAGAAAATATAACTTGTATTTTATACACTCATGGACAAAAAAATCCGGACACTGAAAATAATTCTGTTAGCATAAGAAAATTGTTTTTGTGTCTGTTTTTTTATGTTATAAGATGTGAAATATGTATAAAAGAAGGATTGCGAGTAAAAAAGATTTTAACATTTAATTAAATAAGAAAAACTCACGAACAGTAAGTTATACAAAATTGCCAAATTCCGTTGGTCTTATTGGCTAGGTTTTATATCAAAACACAACTTTGTTGCTGTTTCTATATACTATGACCATAAGTTTTACAAAGTTAAAAAAATATTTTATTTACTAAACTCAAAAGTGTTGAAAATGTCACCATTCCGACTCATTTGATCTCCGCAATTTAATACACACAACTAAATCACCTCGAGTTTCCATCTAATAATATCCACGTCTATAATTATAAGAACATCACGGTATCTGGCTAAAGGAAACGCGCCGTGCATTCATATTTATATTTACGAACGTATTCTCGCCACCATTTGCCCGAGAGATCAACAGTTTGCCGCGAAGGTTCCATTTCCGAGTCAAGGCTGTTTAATTAAAATAGATTATAATAACAACTTATATAGAATACACCCGCGAAAACGGATGGAAAAAAGTAGTTATTTTCAATGCCAAGTCGAGCACGAGTGGCTACAAATAAAGATCAAATTGAACGCTGCAATTTACTCCTTATTTGTCATGGTATTTTTATCTGCATAATAAATGGATATAAAAAAACTATATTTATTGCAAATATTGAACGTAAGATTTATTTCGTGCGTGAAATCTATAAAATAATAGATATATTGAGTGAAAAGTAATACACAGAAGAATATGCTGAAAGCAAAGTTTGATAGAATGTACAGGGTGTTTTTTAAGCCTGGTAGAACTTTAAATTTAAAAAAAATAGGACAAAAATATAATTATATAAATGTATAAATTGAATATAAGTGAATTTGAAGCACTGAATGAAGATTTATCATCATATATCTCTGTGGTATAGTTGGTAACACACTAGGCTAGAAACCTGGGGAACATGGGTTCAAATCAGTGATGTTTCTTTCTCATTTATATTTATTTAATTTAAATTAGATCTCAGTGTTGTACACTGAAATTTCCTCAACTTCATAGACAAAACAATTAATCAAACATTTTTTTTATACGAAAGATCAATACATTTCTTTAACAGTTGAAAATGTTTTTGTGCTTATGGTCACCATATTCTTGGCGAAGCGCATTCTGAACGTCCAATTTTGGGACAATTTTTGAGGACTATTGGCCGTATGTCACAAATAACACGAATAATATTGACATTCAAGGCGTCTATTGATGTTGATTTATTAGAATAAACAAGTGAATTCACGTAGACCCGCGGGAAATAACTGTGAGGTGTCAAATTGCACGACCACGAACACCAATTGATCCATTTCTTGAAATCAATTTGTCGCCAAATTTTGATTCCAATAAGTCCATAATTGCTCTCGCCGTATGGCACGTAACGCCATCCTGTTGAAATCATATCGAGTCCGGATCAAAATTGTTCATATTTTCAAACAAAAAATCATTGATCATGGTGCGATAATGATCTATATTGACAGTAATGCGATCTCTGGCTTCACGAGGCAGAAGACTGCGGGTTCCGGATGGAATTTGTTTAAAAAGCAAATTTCATTCGGGATCCATGGGTGTATTGTGACGTCTTAAATTAATATTAAAAATAGCTGTGACTGGTCGATAGGGTGTAGTAACCAAATACATTATCCTGAATCCATATACTTAACCTTCTCATCCTTTCATCTCTCATCCTAATTATTCATTGAGTTTAAATTTCTCATTCAGTTCAAGACGAAAATTCAGCATTTTATTCATCGAATTTTTGAGACCAACAATAAGCTTCCTAAATCTGCATTCACAGTGAAGCATAGAGTCAAGATTCATGTAATCTAAAGTTTATAATTGATAAATACACTCTCTTGAATTTATAAAGGCTGCGTTCGAAGAACCTTGATCCTCAATATGAACGTTATTTAAGAAGCAATGCCAAGGCGCTTGAAGTAAAAAAAAATCTAGAGAAAATTTATTATAAACCTCATAACATCAATTATATATCAGGACGCCAAGGATGAAATTTTTAGAAAAAAAGGCAAAGTTGGTTGATAACTTACAAATACAACGAATTATATTATTTGTCAAAGTATGTGCTCATATTATCCAAACATTTTTGCCATTTAAGTGGATGGTGGTATAAAACCCTGATGGGCGAAAGTCAATGCTGTATAACTGGAAGGCCAGTTATACAACATTGTCGCAATTAAATTGTTTTATTATTAAAAAGTTTATTAAATAAAAAAATATAAAAAATAAAATAAAAAGTTGTCTAAATCTAATAGATATATACCTTCAGCAAAATTACTGTGAATTTAACAGTTTAATTTATAAACAAGCAGATGGTTTACCCATGGGCTCACCGTTATCGCCGTTATTTTCTGAAATATTTATATCCCATTTTGAAAAAAATCTTTTACAAAAATCAGAAAGTAAAAAAGTAAAGTTTTGCGTTCGTTATGTTGATGATGTGTTTTGTGTTTGGACGGGTACTTCAAGACAATTGGAACATTTCACAAAATTTATTAATACAATAAATCCAAAAATTCAATTTACGACAGAAAAGGAAAAAAATAATAGCTTAAATTTCTTAGAGCTAACAAAATCCAAAACAAAAAATAAAAATTTATAATACAAAGGAGACATTCACTGATTTAATTATATCAAATTGTTCAAATACACACAATCAGATAAAATTCAGCACATTTCACTCATTTATACATAGACTTATAAATATACCAGTTACAGTATCGGATTATGAACAGGAAGTTAACGTAATAAAAGAAATAGCAACAAATAATGGTTATAGTTGTCATATCATAGATAAATTAATGAAGAGAAAAAAAGAATTTATTAAAATATGTAATACTGAAAACAAAAATTTGAATAAATTAAATTTTATCAATGGCTTGTTACAAAAAATTAAAAAAAAATGCATAAAAGGGAAAGAATTAAATATTCGGCATAATAATATTTACAATTAAGATTCATGGAAACCGACGAAGTTATAAATTAATCGGTGATTGAGGCTTTTTCCTGATATAACTCCATAATACACTATTTGTAAATACATTTTTTTAATTTAATTATCAGGCCACTGAAAAAAACTTAAAAAAAAACTATTGACTTATTTACAAGTAGTATAAGCTATAAATTCACAAACGCGCACTCTTGTACTTACAAACCCTCTATGAATCCTTATCATCACTATAAACGCGACAACAAAGTGATATCATTGGGTACAAAACAAAAAAATCTCCCCTGCAATAATCCAGCCATTGTAATTTCCAATACTAAAATTAGCCGTATCGTTAATTAAAATCTCAAGCGGGTTTACACATCGTCGGATTGTTAACCGGCGAGTGAAATTTGCATGCGAGACAGCCATTAAAGTAAATGAAGTATTTATGGTGGGCGTGTGCGTCTCGAGTCGCCCTGAAAATTCGTCTCTTCCGCCGTTCATAATTCACTTCACTCCTCGGATAAGCTCGGAACAAGGAATGATCCATCCTCTCGCCGGCACAAATAAATAAATTACGTCACGCGATATCAGGAAGTGTTAAATATGTGATTTTAATTTCGTAATAGAATGAATTAGATGATTAATGTGTTGCTTCATTTAATAAATTATTTCCAGCATGCTTCAAGTGAAAAAAAAACAATGTTAGTTCTGAAAAGCTTTTGGCTAGAATCAAATTTGATTAAGTGCAACTTAATTCTTAGCAATAACAGAAAAATAATAAAAAAAAAACTAATTTATTCACTTGGTCACAGCTATTTAATTTATTTACTCTTTGTTTGTTTTTCAACAATTGTTATTGTTTTTATTGTATCATTTTCACTTTGTCAGTTATACTCTTGGCGATTATTGATGTTTGTAATCAGATTTTCACTTTTTTTTTTCATTTACAATAAAATATTCATTTAAAAACTTATTTGATCGAATTTACCCAGGAAAGTACCATGATGAAATTATTGTTGTTTAAGTCTTCTACTTCACTATACATCTTTTTCTTATTGAAAATATAAAATTGACCTATTTATATTTCCAATAAGAAATAGAAGTCTCAAACAACAATGATTTTGATTAAGATTTAAGAAACTGAATCTAGTCAGAATAAAATGTACTTTAGTCATAATTTTTACATTTTATTCTGTCTAGCTTCAGTTTCTTAAACCTTAGTCAAAATTATTGTTGTTTGATACTTCTATTTCCTATTGAAAATATAAGTAGGTCAATTTTATATTTTCAACAAGAAAAATATGTATAGTGAAATAGAAGACTTAAACAACAATAATTTTGATAAATTTAAGAAACCGAAGCTGATCATAATAAAGTGTAAACAAATCTCCAGAAAATGTTAAGCACCTATAATATATATTTTATTAAATCCATAAAGAACGTTGAAATTTATCTAAAAAAGCTTCATAAAAAGTTCCTTGATAATGGCTAGATGTCAAATCTATTCGTACTAAATAAGAAAATTAACAAGTGAAACCAGCCAAGCGTTTTAGTTAGAAGTTAAACTTCATCAGAATATTCTGACAATTGTCAAAAGAGCTCAAAGTAATCAAAGTGTCAAATCTAGACATGCTAAATAAGAAATTTAACAAGTGAAACCAGCCAAGAGTTTTAGTTAGAAGTTAAACTTCATCAGAATATTCTTTCAATGGTCAAAACAGCTCAAAGTAATCACAAGTGTAATTTACATTTGAAATTATAAAACTAAAAGTTTCAGTTGGTGACAGTAATAATTCTTTAAAACTTTTTATAATAAGGCCACCCAAGATTTATTTTTAAGCTGACAATTGAAAGAAGAACTTGTAATATGAATGACTGAAGTATTTTGATATTTTCGATTACGGTTCTGGAAATAATTGAGCTAGCGATTTCCCGTTCTCACTTTGGTCAACTGTTAATCGCTGCCTATAAAATGGACATAGCACAATTTTGCCTGTCAATATATGTCTGGCCTTACGCGATTTCATTTTTGGTCCAAATTGATTTTTATTTCAATTTGCCCATGTTGATCACACACACACCTGAATGTCTCTATATAGGCGTTTGATATATGATAGCCCAAATAATTTGGCTTATCTGGCTTAACTTTTTTTCAAAATTGACCGTTTTGAAAAATTATTTTTTCCGTCCGGGGTTATTCGATCTCTGATATTGAGTGGTGATATACCTTTAAACTGCAAGTACGAGTAATCGTGCCCAACTTTTTTCGTTTCGGAACCGCACTATTTACAAGCATCATGGTTACTAAAGCGCATTTCGGCAATGTATGACCAATCGGTCACGTGACCTCAGGATCCGGCCAAAATTGACCAACTTTTTAGTTTTTCCACTTTCTCTAAATACACTGGATCATAGGCACTACAGCATAGGCTTTTCAACTTTTTGTCCAATCCGTGAGAAGTTTGATAAACTTCTGGCCTATTTTTTTTATCAAAATTGATCTGTTTGAAAAAATATTTTTTTTCCGTCTGGGATCATTCGACCGCAAAAATTGAGTAGTCACATACCCTTAAATTTGGTACGACTGCAAGTACGATTAATCATGCCCAACTTTTTTCGTTTCTAGCCGATTGGAGCCGGACTATTTACAATCATCATGGTTATCAAAGCGCATTTCGGCAATGTATGACCAATGGGTCACGTGACCTCAAAAGCCGGCAAAAATTGAATTTAGTTTTCCTACTTGCTCGATTTTTTTTTTGCTTTCTAAACTAGATCATCGGCACTACAGCATAGATCAGTTAAATTTATGGGCAATTCCTGGAAAGTTAGAGAAACGATGCCCAACTTTTTTATTTGAAGAGTCACAGAAAATCTTTTATTTTTAAACAAAATTCAGGAATAATTTATGTTTTGATCTTGCCATTACATTCTCTAAATCTACTACATTACGGCAAAAATAATCCAAAAATTCCAAGGTCATTACAAGTCATTTTTGATACAACCATCTTCGGAGTGGTGATATCCAAAGAAAAGTTTGCCATGCCTTGTTTCATCTTACATCGTTTTGACACGTTTCGACCGCAATATTTTTTTAGGAATCCAAGATGGCGTACATCCTGTAGCTAACTCCATTATTTGAAGAGATACGGCAATATGGTAGTTTAAGACACCCAGCAGCAGTGGATTCAAAGAAGTTAACACAAATAATTCATAAAATACACTGACAATGTTAAATTTGACAAATACCTGAAAACATGTTATTTTTGAAGCTAAAAAATAACTCCGTTGTTTATGGACCTAGGAACAAGCTGTGAAAGTTTCATCTTGCTATCTGAAAAACTCACAGAGTTAATGATGGTTAACCATACTTCAACCAAATTGACCCAACTTTTTTTCCGTTTTTGAACGATTGTGCACCCTTTAAAAGCTTACATCTTCGCCCCTAATTACAGTGGAACAACCGAACATACACCATTCTTTACAGGAAAGATGGGGCTATCCAAAATACGCGCCTATACGCGCCTATACAAGCCACGCTGTGATTTTTTTTTTAATTCGTCATTTTTTATTTCCCGTCGCTATCTCCGTGATTTGAAGAGATAGAGCAAAAAGCAACTTCCTACCGCCCAGTTTCAACCACCCGTAGGTGGTCGGAGGTGTGTCGAGTATAGTAATTACATATTAAATTATAAAAACAGTCTCAATGTCAAAATCTCGAGTAGTAGTAAATTTCTTTATTATCATACATTTGTACAATAGTTTAAAATAATACAATAAGTAGTAAATTTTTATTTTGGTAAATGGCTATCGGCCAGTAGCCTTTATGCCAATCAAAATCTCGATTTACCTGGAAAGGTGTTAAATTTTCCTTGGCATGAACTTGGAGCGATTTTTGTGCGGAAAATTTACCTTGACTGCAATCATTGTTGATGCAAGGTTAAAAAAGTGTAAATAATGCAGATCGATAATGAAAATTGAGTTGCCTATAGTAAAAACAGAAAATTCAATCACTTTAGTAATTAATTTAAAAAAATATTTTAGCATGTTAATTCTTGGAAAAAAAAATTATTTAGAATTTAAATAAAAACCAATATTTATTATTGGTTTGTTTGTTTTTTTTGTAAAAAAATGTGACTAATTTTTGAATCGTTTTTTGTTTTAGACGGTTACCAGTAGGCCGAGAGCCTGGTCATCATACACAAATGTGAACATCAAAGATGAAAGCCGCGTGAAGAGCATGAACAGCGTGGAAGAGCTCCCCGCGATTAAACGATTGCCGACAGTAAACACGTTCAAGACGGCGGCCACGACGTACGACTTCCCCGAACACCCGCCGAAGAAGGAGAAGAAATGGTCCTTCGGGAACCTGTTCAGGCGGAAGAAGAAGGACGACACGGACTCGAGCAGCGAGGAGGAATCCCCGAAGAAGCAGGCGGTGAACAGCAAGAAGAAGCGGAAGCAGGAGAACAGGAGGAAGAAGTTGGGGACTTTTGATCATATTGTTGTTAGTAATGGGTATAGTAGGTATGAGGATGTGGGGGTGCTGTCGGATCCTAGCGGGGGGAATTACGCGGGGCGGCCTTTGCCGAAGATACCCTCGGAGGAGAAGGAGCGGCAGGGTTCGTTTGAATCGGTGAGGAGGGGGTGCAGGGCGAGGGCCGCTGCGAGACGGGGGAGGGATGGGAGTAGTTCTGACGAGGATTCCCAGCGCTCGTTTTCGTCCTCGAGCTTGAACAACCGGCGCGACGGTTCTTTGAGTAGGAGATCTCGAATCGCGCGGACTGAAAGGTATATAAAGAGATTGTCCAAAGATGAGGAGTCGATTTTGAATAGGGAAGCTCTGCAAAGACAGACTAAAGAAAATTGGGACTTGAATGTTAAAACCAATGAGAATTTATCGGGGTTGTTTACAATACCGCCTAGTCATAATTATAATAAATACCACCAACAAGGTTTTAAAACCAGTTACAGTTCTAATCAGCAAGAAGTTGGTTGTTTGCAAGAAAGCTCGCCTAAGACAAACTGCTTCAATGTGCGAAGCCTTTCTTGCGATTCGAACATCCATAAAAGCCCTTCGCCAGAGGTAATGCATGTACAGTTTCCTATCGGTCGAGCTAGGAGAGTAATTGAACCACCCCCACCGCCTCCCAGGGATCCAAGAAGAGTTGCTGCTGTTCCCAGTTATAAGCTTAATTCAAACTGGCATGCGGGTTACAGAACTGCTTCTGAGGATCACATACCCACAGAGCCTAGGCAGCCTTTAGCTCCCCGACCCGCTTCAGTTACCAATGAAAATCGGCAGCCTAGGTATATCAAAAGGCATGTGCAGGAATCAGCCGAGCGGTTTCAGTATTTAACGGAGAAGAAACCTAGGAGTAGAAAGCCGATTTTTATACAATCCACTGATAAAATCAACACGGATAGTTTCACTAAATCTAACACTAATCGAAATTCGAAGAGCAATGATGTTAATCCTAACGTAATTAGGAGTTCTAATGAGGATTCCAGTTTAAAGGAAGGAAATCCCAGGATAATTTGGAAAACCGGTTGTTCGAATCCTAATGAAGTTAATCGAAATTCGGGTTATTCAAGGAATAACACTGTTTACAAGACGTCTCCTCAGAAATACATTTCATCAAATGGAATACCTTCATCGCCTTCACCTTATAAAGAATCGCAACTAGGTTCCAACTCCTCCTTGTACTCAAATTCGCCCAGTTTCAACCATTTAAGCTCCTCAAGTTTGAATCGCAGGAGCAATCGCGAGGACCACACGTATTCAAACACCAACATCAACAGGGCTGCGAGTTTCGGAAATCCAAATAACAGTTTCAACCGTGCGGAATTTTGGAAGAGGAAGGAAACGGAAAACACGCCTTCCAGTAAAAGCCCATCGAGTAGCCCGCAAATTTTCACAGCTCAAACCCACGTGCAAACGAAAATCTTTTTACCCAGTGTGATTCAAGAACCCGAATCGGCTGACACCGTCGATTTCATCAAGAGAAACTCCAGCCCGTTCAAACCGATCTCCTCTCCCAGTCTGGCGGATCGCAAGAACGAAATCAGCAGCTCCGCTGATAGCCTGGCTAATGAGTTCAAATCCGAGGATGTCCGACGCAAGTCTGCTAATTTAGAAGAAGCTTTGGATGAGCTTGAGGCTATCTACAAAAGCCTGCATTTAGGCGACGAGGATTTGCTAGAAAGGGCCGAACAGCGCGAGATGTCGATTGCCGCTAAAAAAATGCTGGATTCTAACATTGATATGTATCCGGGTTCACGTGGAGCTTTGAGCGATTCTAGTTTTAGTTACGAGCCTTACCACTCGCTGGATAACCCCAGGAAGAAGAAGCTGAAGAAAGCGCAGACTTTAGATAGGAAGAGCGATGATATGGCTTATAGGAAGTTGCATAAAGAGCGGGCTCATACTATAGGGAATCCTCAAGCTTCTTTGGCCAGCGTTAGCTATTTGCTTACATCCCCGGTTCATTGCCCGCCTGATGATGAAAGCATAGCTGATCCTAACGACGAGCCGGATGTGACTTTAGATGATGTCGTTTATCGAAGCATCAAGCATGCTAATAACAGCCTTAAAGTTGCTGATCCACAACCACCTTTTGGAATACCGATCGGGCCCATTACACCAGCTCCTAATAGTGATTACCTCCATGCGGTGCCTGAAGCCACAATGGAGTATACTTTTAAACATAAGAAGATTCCTGATGTTGTTAAAGACGATTTGGCTTTCAGGAATTTACGCAAGGACTCGAATAAGGAACACAAGTTACCTCACGAGGATTCCGCTTACGACGCTTTCCGCTCTTCTTCAACGCAGGGATTTAAGAATAATAAAAACAATAGCCACAAAACTGGTGAAAGCGAAGAAGCGATTGTCAACAAGAAAAAACGCGCTGTCAGATCTTTATCCGCCAATATTTCAAACCTAATGAATCAAGAGTGCTCAGAATTCTCTCAATCCTCTTTGACCGACATTGCCGACGCAATGGAAATTGCAAGGCAAATCCTCAAAGAAAAAGAAAACCGCATCAACTCTACAAAACGCGCGTTTTTGAGCGACAGCGAAGCCAAATACCGAAAACCCTACGTGCAATCAGCAAGCAGCACCGAGACAATCACCGAAAGCCGGCTCAACTTCCTCAATGAGATGCGCTCGAAAGATCAAAACCTCCTCAACGAAGATTACCTGCAAGGGAAACCCCCGCGCGGTTCCTCCCCCGCGAGAAAGCAATCGAAAGAATCGACCCCCGTTCCGCTGAACATTGGGGAACAAACAGAGAAAGCCTCGTTTGAGGATATGCTAACGGCTCTGGCTGTTGAAGCGAGGGAAACCAGCGATAGGATCACGAAGGAGTTGATGGATGATGATTTGGATTTGAAGCGGAAAAAGGTTCCGAAGAATGAGGACGCTTTCGAGGATGTCCAGAATAGCATTCTTGATTTTAATAAGGAGATGCGGATGCTCGATGAGAACCTGAGGAAGCACGAGCTGGCGTTGAGTAACAAGCTCGAGAAAAATAAATTTTTGGACAGTAATAACGAGAAAATTGAAAACGAGTGTTCAGAAGGTGAAATATTAAGTAATGCCAAAATTATGGAAAGGGAAAATAATAAAACATCGAAATTTAGAAATTTACACAAACCAGGATTTGATGAAAGTCTTCAACATTTAACAACATTTGATAAAGGTGTTGGTAATTCTACGACTTTTGATGAAGCTTTTGGAAATTCAACTGGTTTTGATACGGCTGTTGGAAATTCAAGAGCTATTGATGAAGCTGCTGGAAATTCAAGAGCTATTGATAAAGCTGCTGGAAATTTAAGAGCTTTTGATGAAAGTGTTAGAAATACAAGAGCTTTCGATGTATCCAACAAACTAAACGCACACACTGAGTTAGTTTTCGATAAAGGTCGTTTAAGAAAATCAGAATTATGTGATGTTGATGATACAAATAACGAGAGTTTTGATAATGGCAAAAGAACTCATGAAATAAGAAATAATGCTGTTGGAGACAAAACAAATGAAATTTTACGAAAATCCCCAACGACTTATAACGGGAAAGGCAGTCTTGATCGCCCAACTAATTTAATAAAAGATTACCGCGATGGTAAAACTTTAAGCAAATTTGATAATCCTTCTCCTCTTCATCAAGATCAAGGGATCGTTGCGTCAAATCATCCCCTTAAAGAGAATCTGAAAGCTAATGAACATTTAACTCAGCAGGAAAGAGAATTGCAAGCGATTGTTGATAATTTGAAGTACCCGGAAGTGTTGCATCAATCCACTAAAGATAACCTCGTATCTGAGTTAAGTGTACAGGAGAGAGAATTGCAAGAAATTGTTGAAAATTTAAAATACCCTGAGGAGTCTAAAGACGGTGGTCAAAATTTAAGCCACCAAGAAAGGAAATTGCAAATAATTGTTGATAATTTGAATCAATCCACTAAAGACGATCTGAAGCATTCAATTCTTCAAAACCAGGAATTGAAAATAATTGGCAATTCAGAAGAATACCAAAAAGTGTTGAATCCCATTAAAGATAATCTTAAGAATGAGAATTTCGAAGAAATCGTAGATAATCTAAGATATACTGATACTTTAGATAAACCTAAACCAATGGATGATTCTGAATACGAATTGATCGTAACAACGGAATTAGAAAATTTGGATCGCAACTTGAACAACCCTCCAGATAAAACCAATCTCCTCGGGAAGAGATTGTCTGAAATCGACGCTGTTTCCGAGCATGCGAAAATGTGCGAGAAACTCTTCGAATGCGTGGTGGAGAGTGCCGAATTGATAGCCGCGACCAAAACGGAATCAAATCCAGTGGAAGAGGTGGAGAACATCGAGACGAGGATTCCAGAATCCGTTGCCAATATCGTCACCACGAGGAACGTCGAGGAGGGTTTCGTTGGGGGTGGTTATGAGAATTTAGGATCGGATAGTGAATCGAAATCGCCCTTCGAGGAGCGTAAGGCCGAGCTGATAGCGACGTTCAGGGAGTTGGATAAGAGTGCGCCATTGGCTCTGGATGAAGTTGAGATGTGCGATGAAGAGATTTTAAAGACGGTGAATGATTATGGTGGGGAGATTAGACCGGGTGGTACGGATGGTGATGATTCTTCCTCTTCCAAATACGAGGATCTCGATGGGAAGTCTTCGTCTTCAAAATATGAAGATCTTGATGGGAAGTCCTCGTCGTCTAAATGTGAAGATTTTGATGGAAGGGCTTCAACCTCAAAATACGAAGATGGAGAAGGTTCTACTTCTAAATATCAAGATGGAAAAACTTCAAGTTCCAAATATGAAAAGGGAAAAGTTACAATTCCTAAATATGAAGATGGAAAAGCTTCAAGATGTAAATATGAAGAGGGAAACGTTTCAATTCCCAAATATGGAGATGGAAAAGCTTCAAGTTCCAAATATGAAGAGGGTAAAGTTTCAATTTCCAAATATGAAGATGGAAAAGCTTCAACTTCCAAATATGCGAAATCATCATCTAAAAATGATGATCTCAAAACGCGGACTAATTCTTCTAAGTATGAAGATCTCGAGATTAATTCCACTACGATTAATATTAGGTCAAAATACGAAGATCCCCAATCAAGGCAAGAAGATTTTGGTTCATCGAAATACGAAGGTCTTCGATCGAAGCAAGGAGATGGAAACTCATCGTCTTCCAAAAGCACAGACCCCGCTGGAAAATCCCCAACAGTTCCTGAAGAAGCCAAAGGAGGTGAGGAGTGTGTTTTAGGCGCAGCTTTGCCCGTTAGCGGCGCGCACGTTTGCAAATCGAGCCTTAACATCCCGGCGACTTACACCACTAACTGCGACATATACGTTAGCGACAGCCATAGCGAATCGGGCTTCCATAGCAATTCCTCTTGCACAGACTCGGCCTCCTGCCACGAGATGGCCGACACTGTCGACCCGATCCCCTCGCTTTATTTAGACACCCTTAAGTCGCCGACTCTCGTGAAAGAGACCAGCAGACGGTTGTCGATCCGTTCGGAGGAGAAAAAAGACGGGAAAAAGCCGCAGTCGTGTTCATCAGGTAATGACGCGCGTTGTCGCGGTGGTAAAAGTCGGAGTTGGTACGGGGATCCCATAGTGCTAGCGGTTGCATGCTCCTACGGTGTTGCATGTTCGTATCAGTTGGTCTCTTTAGATGTTGTCGCTATTTTGGGTTTGTTGTTTGTCATCATTTCAATAGCAGCGGCACTTATTTTAGAGTAGTTGTTTGCGTAGGTAGTCTTTCCTCAATCGCGTCGTCAGAATTATTTATTTTACGAAATGACATTCACCAAAAATAAAACAAGAATAAAGAAAAAAGAAACATTCATACGAAAATCTTTTCCTAAGTTGAAGAGAAGTCTATGCTAAAACATAAAAAAATCTGAGCTGAACTAATCTTACTTAAATAATCGTCTGTTGAGACTTTCACTTGATGAAACTCTATAATATACTAATTGTAAATAAAGCAACAGTTTTTTAAGTTTGACAAAATTTATTGTAGATACTGCTACAACTGTTTCCCCAACGCAGTCCCATCATCAAGCAGATGATTAATAATGTTTTAGCAGTATATTAAATAAAATTTATTCTGTGTTTCTACAATATTTTTTTTAATTTTCACAAAATCTATTGTAGAGATGATTTTGTGAAAATTAAAAATTTATTGTAGAAACACAGAATAAATTTTATTTAATTTAAAATACTGTTGTTTTACTTACAATTAGTAATCTTACTTACTTCAATATTGAAAATAAAACTATAGAGTTCATTAAATTCAATTAAAAAACTCAGTGTTGGTAACCATTGAATAATATTACATTGATTGTACAAATCCTATAGTAAGTCTAATTTTGAAATTCAGAAATATCTATTGATTTAATTCCTTACTTTCTTAAATCTTGGCAGCAACTCTGAGACTGTTCATCTAGACCCATCGGGTCTGCTGTGATAAAAAAATCCCATAATTAGTAAGTCGTAATTTTGAAATTCCTAAATTTCCATGGATTTAATTTCATTAATTGGATATGTCATCCTGTCACATCCGCCGTATCCCCATATTCAAGGAGAAAACGGTACGTTTTTGAACATTTATTCAAGGCAAAGCTATATCCCGAAACGCATGTATATCGATGGCCTTTTGTACATATTTTGTTTTGTTTGTATTAAATATTCTTGATACGAAAAACGTTGCTTTATCAGTTTTGCTGAGATGCAACCGCAAATATCTCTTTTGTATTTCAATGTCCAGCGTGGGTATTTGCCCTAGACCTGAAGTACTTGAAATAGAAAATTTGTATTTTCTGTCTACTTACTTCGTAAATCTTTTGTAGAGCAACTAGAGAGAAAATTATTAATTACTTAATTATTCTTTTCTTTTTTTCAATTTATTAGTCTTTATAGAATCAGCATCAATTTACATTGAATTTCGTTGTACTGAATGATTTTAATGATTTTAGAATCAAGTACAGACGAAATTGAGATCCTAAGAGAATCAAGAAAAAAGAGCGCGAATGACCAAAGTTGTCGAAGCGCCCTATAATTCCAAAGAAAATTAACTGGAAGTAGCTTCGGAATTTATTTTAGAAAACATAAGTGAATTCGATCCTAAGAGAAAAAAAAATGGAAGTAGCTTCGGAATTTATTTAATTCTTCTTCCCATCATTCTTGAATGATTATCAAATCTTAGTGCGGACGCTTTCGAGGATGTCCAAAACAGCATCCTTGATTTTATTAATGATATGAAGATGCTTCATGAGAACCTGAGGAAGCACAAGCTGGCTATGAGTAACAAGCTCGAGAAAAGTACATTTTTGGAATGGAAAGCAATAACGTCAAAATGTGAAATGAATCTTCAAGTACCGATGCGAAGTTATCCACGGTTTTCCAGCCACGTTTTTTGACCCGGCACCTCCGTCATGGTGGATGCGCCGGGTAATCCGTGGTTTATCCAACTATTTTAATTTTAATTTTTTACTCTAGCCTATTAGTAGAAATACTAAAACTTACCTTCGAATAGCACTGTTACTCGTTTCATTACTATTTCTAATTTATTTATATATTCAGATAAATGCGCATGTAATTTTATAAATATTTCATTTGGCTTTTACACTTTTCGATTTCGAAGTAATCCAAATAATTGTCATTCTGCGATTTTCGTTCCAAAGCATTTGTTCGTCTCGGTTGTTTTCAGATCCCCAGACTCTTTCTGGTTACGCCTGCAGTAAACATCTTGAAAAAATTCTCACTGCACTCATCGGTCGCGCTTTTCTGCGTGTTATTGTCGATTGACTAACTTATTACGTAACATTTTTCCATGGCAATTTATTTTGTTATAATTATTTTGATTCCATTCAGAGTTTTCGTTTTGAAAAACAAAACTCCCGGCATTAGCATTAATTATTTTTTTGTCATCTAAAACTACTGACATTGGCGCACTTTAAATTCGATGTATTTGTCTTACATTGTTACTAGATGCCTTAAGAACCCCCTCAAAAAAATAAAAAAATAAATATGTTTTTATTATAATCATTTTTTCTTGCAACCACGGTTTTCAATATAAAATCAAAAAAATTTATATAAAATCAAATTTCAAAGTCCAAAACGACTGACTTTGGAACACTCTAAATTCGATTTCTTTGAATATCATTGTTACTAGGTATCCTAAGAACCACCTCAGCCACTAAGAAAGTTTAGTTTTTATTATAACTATTTGCTTTAATTTTGTTGACATCCACGGTTTTCAACATAAAATCGATCAAATTTCAAAGTCTAAAACGACTGACTTTGGCACACTTTAAATTCGATTTATTTGTCTTACATTGTTAATAGATGTCTTAAGAACTATCTCAGCCAATAAAAAGTTTATTTTTCTATAATAACAGTAGTAGATTTTATCCGGTTTTGAACCCTGCGTACTGGTCCAGCGGTCCAGCATCCAGCATCCCCCCACAGATGTATCCCTCGAAATAAGAATCCCCTTCTCAGCATCATGCTAATCTCGGAGATACTGAGAGAGGGATGCTCATCTCATGGCATAAGTCTGTGGGGGATGCTGAATATTGGGAGGCTGGACCCCTGGACCAGTGCGGCGTGCGGAAGGTCCAGAACCGGCTTAAATCTACTACTTATAACCTTTTTTTTTAATTCTTTGTCATCCACGGTTTTCAACACATAATCGATCAAAGTTCAAAACGGCTGACTTTGGAGCACTTTAAATTCTATTTCTTTGATTTAAACTGTTACTAGATGTCTTAAAAATCATCGCAGCTAACAAAGAAGTTTTTTTATATTATAATTATATATATATATATATTATATATATATATATATATATATATATATAAGGATTTTTTTTGTCTATAGTTATAATAAAAAAATAAACTATTTTATTGACTGAGATGGTATTTTAAGATATTTAGTAATAATGTAAGACAATAAATCGAATTTATAAAGTGCGCCAAAGTAAAAGTGTATTGGATTTTGAAATTTTACGTTGAAATTCGTGGATGACACAAATAAAATTTAAAAATTATAATGAAAATAATAACAGTGTTATTCAAAATAAGTTTTAGGACTTCTACTAATAGGCTAATGTAAAGAAATGTAAATCAAAATCCGTGGATGAATTACCCGGCGCATCCGCCATGGTGGATGTGGCGGGTCAAAAAACCGTAGCTGGAAAATCGTGAATTACTCCACATCAGTTATTTCAAGTGGGAAGTCTTGAGAATGTGAAGCCAAAAAAGAATAAAAAATAATAATAAATACTGTATCTTTTGATACATGGCAGTCAATTCTTTCAAGTAGGAAGTCTTCAGAATGTGAAGCCAAAAAAGAATAAAAAAAATAATAAATACTGTATCTTTTGATACATGGAAGTTTACAAATTTATATAAACCAGAAGGTTTTGATGAAAATATTCAAAATTTAATACTATTTGAGAAGGATGATGGAAATTAATGATTATAATTGTTTTATTTTGAAGAATGAAGTTAGATTTATAATTGTCTATTTTTCAAAATTATATAAAAAAAAAGTGTTTTACAAAGAAATATATTTAGTTAAATAAAATCAATCGAAATGAATATTTCGATCTGAAAGTGATCATTATCAATGGATCCATTGATAATTCTATTCAGTGAAGAAAACTTTACAGTGTTTTTATTTAAATACACCATCTTCACGTAACTCGCTTACAACTATAAATATATTTATTATTATATATAATATATACATTTTTATATAAAAAAAACTATTAATTAAGAGCACATTGTGTTCGAAAAATTTAATGTTGAAATATACAGAAGTGAAGAAAAGAATAAAATATATTATATTATATTATATTATATTATATTATATTATATTATATTATATTATATTATATTATATTATATTATATTATATTATATTATATTATATTATATTATATTATATTATATTATATTATATTATATTATATTATATTATATTATATTATATTATATCAAGAAACCTACACGTACTTACCAACAAATATCTTCGATGGTCTTCAATTTATTACTTCGCCTTGGTACACCTGAAAGTATATAAGGATTTGAGTAGAAAATGTAAGTAAGATTAGATTGGCTCAGATTTATAAACCAAAAGTGAAAGTAGGAATAATTTAAGAAATCCCGAGTGATTTTTTTTATTCAATTCCAGATGAGATGATGAGAGCGATGATTTATTTTAAAGTCGCTTTTCATTGCAGAAAACATAAAATCAATTTGAGAAGTCTTGAACTGCTCTTCAACAAATCGAGTACTTATAAGTCATCCAGTTCATCAAAAAATCAAACAATTTGAGAAATCTCGAACTGCTTTTCAACAAATCGAGTACTTATAGGTCATCCAATTCATAAAATTCAGAAGACTTAAATAACCGTAGAATCAATTCTGGTTGTATTTCTAAAAGGATATAGTCGTTGTATTATAATATATCCTTGTAGCTACACTCTACCCTGAACTATCACAATTTTTGCAATAATAAATCTTTCATTGATTCATAGATTAAGTATAATTTTGAAAATTTCAAATATCCATCGACTTATAATAAAAAAAGGAAATTTTAATTTTATATCTTCAGAAGTTAGCCGTAGAATTAATTCAGGTTGTGTTTTTAAGAGTAAATAGTTATTCATTCGGAGCTATTCTCTTAGTGAAATGTTAATTTTAACCTGTACGTTATTTTTTAACACACACTTTAAGCAGCTTTTAAATAGATTTATATACATAGAGTGTGATTTTAATTAATAACGTAAACGTTAAACTTAACATTTCCCATGTGGAATAGCCCCTATTGTATTATAATATATTCTTTTAGCCACACTGCATCCTGAACTATCACAACATTTAAATATATTCTTCATCCTGAATTATCACAATTTCTGAAGTAATGAACCGTTCATTGATTAATAGAATAAGCCTAATTTTGAAATTTTCAAATATCCATCAACTTTTTAAAATAAAAAGGAAATATTAGTTTTATATATATTTTTCTTTAATTTAGAATATATGATTATTATAATTATTTAAATCTGTAAGTTTTGTACATTACGTGTTATGCCAAATATATTTTAATATCTAACAATAAATACATGTTTTTTATGGAAATAAAAATCTGTCTTGTGTGTTTTGTTGTTTTTTTTTTATTTAATTTTATTGATTTTGTACAGTAAAATATTAACAACAAAAATTATTAACTTTCGAATTAATTTCTTTCTCTCTAACAATTTGTCTGTTTGTTTTTTTATTATTTTATGATTATAACATTAACCACTTTAAATTTTCCGATTTAACACACTAAACTGATTTCAATACTTGACGACTGCGTTTTTTTTTGTTTTATTGTCAGGTTGCAAGGGCTTAGAATCAAAATGGATAAAATTTGAAGTTTTTAAATTTATGTTCAGAACATGAGAATATGCCTCTAAAAAGAGATGACAAATATCGTCGCAATATTAAATAATAATTTACCATTTAATCGTTTTTTTATACCTGTTTTCCTCAGTATAAAATAAATGAGAAAATATTGAATTCACGAAGAAAAATGTATAGACTTTTGGATTTCATGACTCTTGATTCCAGATTCTACTAATAAAAGTTCAACCACCATTCATCTGGAGTATGGATAACTAGAGATAGCCATTTATTTTTTCGAACCTCATCAGACTAGTGTGTTTCATGTGCAATGCCTTGATGAAGGTGGATTAACGGATTTTGTGTTGTGATTAAATATGAACCATAATAATTAGGAGATAACGTAAACGCCATCTATTGCCTACATGAAATTAGGCAATAGATGGTGCTTGTGTTATCTTTCAATCATAATAATTGAGAGATAACGTAAACGCCATCTATTGCTTACATGAAATTAGGCAATAGATGGCGCTTGTGTTATCCCTCAATTATTATGGTTCATATTTAGATTCTACATTTGATAATATGTAAAGAATAATTCATTGGTTCCACAAATCCTATAGTAAGTCTATTTTAGAAATTCCCAAATATCTATTGATCAAATTTCTTACTTTCTTAAATCCTAAGAAATTGTTGAGTTCGCCAACAAAAATGTATAAACATGGATTTCGTGATTCTTGATTTTAAATTCAAGTTTTAATAACCTATAAAGTATTAATTTAATTGGCCGACGAACGTCTAGCGCGTCTTTCGAGCGCCTTAGCCGCGGGTATTCCACTCGCAATCTCTTGCCATAGTTAGCGTTTGAGATCGTCTGGTCGGGGTTTATTTGTATTTGGCCTGGTGCAGGTATCCAGCCTGGCGGGGCTGACCTATAAATGATCTTTTATTGATTTCACAAATCCTATAGTAGTAAGTCTAGTTTGAAATTCCCAAATATCTATCAATTTATTTTCTTAAGTCCTAAGAAATTAATAATTTGGAGTTAACGGAAGCTCCATCTATTTTGATTGTATATTATAGGACCGAGAATCGCTGTTTCGTCTACTAAAAAAGGTGAACTTGTTTTCTTTATGAAACCCAAATCGTTGACGATGCCACACGAAATTAGGCAATAGATGGCACTTGCGTTATCACCGGATTATTAATTGGAAGATAACTTCCAATTATTAATTGGGAGATAACTTCCAATTATTTATTGGGAGATAACTCCCAATTAATATGGTTCATATCAGGTTATTTAATTACAACACAAGATCCGTTGAACCGTTTCATCAAGGCATTGATCATGGAACACACTGGTCTGATAAGGTTCGAAAAACCGAAATGGTCATCACTAGTTATCCATACGTTAGATGGACATTTATTAAATCCTAAGAAATTGTTGCATTCTCAATCAAATATTTATAGACATATGGATTTCCTTACTAGATTCTTTGATAACCTGTAAAGAATCTTTCATTGATTCTAAAAATACTATAGTAAATCTAATTTTGAATTTCCCAAATATCTATAGATTTAATTTCTTAAGTCCTAATGAAGTATTGAATTCTCAAACAAAAATTATGGAATTATGAATTTCGTGACTCTTGAGATTCTAGCTTCAATTTTTGATATCCTCTAAAGGATCCCTCATTGATTTGAAATTTCCAAATATCTTATTTATAGAATTCGTGAATCTTGATCGAGTATCGACGGGGGACCACTTAAATACAGAGGGTGGCTAAATGTGTAGTTTATGAAATTAAGCGGTTTCAAATCGCGACTAATCATTTATTTTAATATAATTAATATTTAAACATTGAATCATTGTCCATTTTATGATAAAATATATTAATAAAATATTAAAAAATATACTTTTAACGAGTTAGAAAAATCGAGGGTGAAGAATGGTTGTTTTTTTTTTAATTGAGTTTCCAAATCATTTACCTACCCCACTTCAAATGAAATAGTTGGGTTACTGATTCTAATATTCTGGTACCTACGTCTCACTATGAACGCGGCCTAACATTAAAAAAACTGGTGAGACCTGAAGAATTTGTGCCTTTCTATGAATTTTGACTTATTTCTGCTATTTTATTACAAGAGTTCTAAAAATCGCTAATGAGTGTAGGGGCCAGGTTTTTGTCTTATCCATTGAGTTTTAGTTGATACGTAAACGTTAAATTGGGGGGAGGGGGGTCTCCTTCAAAATAATAGCTATATTGCTGATTCTAAGATTCTAGTATCCAGCGTCTCGCTATAAACGCGGCCTAACAATAAAACAAAACAAAAATGAATTAAATAAAAATAACTTGAAAATAATTAATACATTATTCCCTCTTAGACTACTGTGACATTTTGACTTATATTACATAAGTACTTAAAACAAATGTTCAATAATGAACACTTGGTATTGCATAACAATAACATAGCACGATGTAATTATTATCTCATACCACCCGCCTTTACGAACAATATTCCAATTGTATCGATATATTAAAACACCGTTTGTTCGTTCACTTTAATTGCGCTGTGTTATATTGTCTCAAACCCTCTATGTGAACTTTGTACTGCCATATTTGGTTAAATTAGTTTAATTTTATAAATATTCTAAACCCTATTAATGGACTCAGTCTGTTGGATTTTCGTATAATAAATATTGTATAATTCAACAATTTTTTTATTCGAAAATATTAAATGCAAAAACCATATAAAAAATTACGTAATATAGAGCCATCTAGAGACACGTGTTTCGAGATATCATCACTCATCAGTATACCTCTGCGTCATATAATTAAAAATGCTGTCAAATTAAATTAATCAAACGCATCGTCCACGTTGCGATTTCCGGTGGAAATGATCGAGAGGACGTTGACGGACGCGATTGCCATGCGCAATCTCAATTAATTGTCTTCAGCGCAGAAACTAAAAAGGGAATAATTCATTAATTATTTTCAAATAATTTTTATTTAGTTTATTTAAATAACTGTGACCATGTGAATAAATACATTTTTTTCTATTATTAAAACAAAAATGGTGAGACTTGAAGTATCCGTGCCTCATTATGAATATGGGGTAGTACTATAAGCCACCTAGGCTGCAGTACATCCGGATCCCCAAGGAAGACGGCCCCCACAGGAAAAAAAATGAATATGACCCTTAATTTTGATATTTTAATTCAAAACTGTCAAGATTAGTGAGGGGCTGGATTTGTCATTTTCATTGAGTATCAGAGTTACATCCCCCTCACCCCTCTTTCAAAATAAGAAGCTGGATTACTAATTCTAGTATCCGCGTCTCACTATAAAATAAAAATGCTGACTAACTATGAATGCGACCTTATTTCAATATAAAGGGCTTTTTCTCTACATAAAATGTTTAGTTTAACGTTTACGTTATTAATAACCACATTCTATGCATATTTATCTATTACAAAAATTGCTTAGACTGTAATGATAAAATATAATTTACCCGTTAAACTTAACATATTACTTAGAGAATAACCCCGAACAGTTCCAAAAATCGCCTACGAAGGTGGGGCGGTGATGATTTTGTGTTTCAGAGTCCTTCAAAATAAATAACTGGGTTATTGATTCCAGTATCTTGCGCCTCACAATAAAACAAAAATAGTGAAGCCTGAAGTATCTGTGCCTCACTATAAACGCGACCTTGTTTCTCATATTTAAACATAATAATAAAAATAAAATAGTTATAGAAAGTTTACCTATAAAATAAAAACACATTCAATTGATTAACTTCAAATTTTTCATTAGTTGAAAAATATAATGTATTTATATTTTATATAAAGATTTTTAATAATTAATTCCTATTTGTTGTTATAAAATGCATTTGATTTATTTTTTATATATTTACCTCAATAAAATGGGTATATGTAATTGATTAAAAAAATAATAATAATAATTTTTAATAATTAATTCCTATTTGTTGTTATAAAATGCATTTGATTTATTTTTTTATATATTTACCTCAATAAAATGGGTATATGTAATTGATTAAAAAAATAATACTTTTCTTTATTAAATATATTCCTTTAAAGCATATTGAAATGTTTTAAATATTTTCCTTTAAATCAATTTTTAAATGTTTTAATTGCTTTCCTTTACATCAATACCTGCGATTTTTTTAAACTATTTAATAAACAATCCGGTATGTTTTGTTTTTTTAATATATAAATCAATTATTGGAATTTTTACAATTTTTGTTTTTTTCTAAATATTTATATGCGCAATTTTTGACAATTGATTTTTAAAATGAATACTTTTGTCTTTAAGTATTTTCCTTTAAATCAATCACTTAGATTTTTTTAACCATTTAAAATAATCTTTTTTTTTTTAATATGAAAATATTTATTATGGATTTTTTTAAAAATACATTATTATTTTTAAATAATGTAGGAATTTCTTACATTTCTACATTATTTGAAGATAATGATATTTTTAAGAAGTCCCGAGTTATTCTATTTTTAATTCCAGATGAGATGCTGAGATTATTATTTTCAAATAATTATATGCGTAATTTTTCACCATATGTAATTGATTTAAAGGATAAATACCTTTTTATCTTTGAACATTTTCGTTTAAATTAATCCCTGCGATTTATTTAAACGATTCAATTATATTTTTTTAAATACAGAAATAAATTTATGGGATTTTTGAATTTTTTATTAACTACAAATATTTTTATATGCGCAATTATTTTTTGTGAACATAATGTATGATTGTTGTAAGAATTTTTGAATCGACACTATTTGATTGAACCAACCTGCATTTTCCGTAGTACTTTAGAACTAACCCCACCTTATTCTGCATATTACTTTTGCACATGCACACAAAAATGTTGCATCTTTTATTTGTAAAATTTGCACTGCATCAACACTAACCACTCTGCAACCCTATAATCAAAACAAACAAAAAAATACAAAGAGCCGCAAATTCCTGTTAAAAATGTCTTCTCTATTTTGGTTATAGGTGTTGTGTAACAGTCTACAACAATCCTTTAGGTGAGCGTCTTCGGGTAACCATCTAACTGCTTCCCCACAGAAAAAATTATATACACAATCCAAAAAAGAAAGAAACAAATGCGATTTAAAACAAAACAAACAAAAAAAAAATGAAATAATTGTAGATACTTATTAACACGATTATACTTAACACCAAGCAATTCTGGATCTACGCTTCGAATTTTCGGGTGTATTCCTAATGGATAAAATGTTCGTAAATTACGTTGCATAAAAATATGTATTACTGAAGCTACATTGTGTATGATTAAATAAAACACCCTATTAAAATTGTTTTTATAATAATATTTTAAATTTGAAAAAATTGCTTAAAACGGTCACAAAAATTTAATTTTGGTCGATAACCCAGACAAACACATGAAATAATAGTAAATATAGATTATTTCATTATCAAATTTTGTCAATTTCTAATATAGTTTTTGTGATTAGAAGAGTTTTATTTAATTAATTTGTATAACACTTTAATTTTTAATTATAAAAATACTATTATTTCATTATTCAATTTTGTCGATTTATAACACAATTTTTGTGATTTCAAAAGTTTTATTTAATCATTTTCTATAACACTTTCATTTTTAATTATAACTGCAGTTGATGTAAATTTTTAATAATTTCAGCTAAAAGTTACTATCTTATGTGTCATGTCCATCTTTTATTCCTCGGTGAAAGATGAGATGAATGTGTGAAAAGTGGAATTGAAGGTGGTGAAATTTTGTGATGCAACTATTTATGTCCATTTTGTTGATTGGGTTATTATTTTTTGTTTTATTTATTATTTTCCTGATTTTTTTTCCTCAAATGCCTGTAGTGAGTTATTTTTTAGTTATTCTTATTTTTACTGAATTAAATGCGGCTTTATTTTAATTGTGATTAGTATTAATAAGTGACAATACTGAAAGAACATTTTTATTTACGTTTTTTTTTTGTATGCGAAAAAAAAAAGTTTGTGATTCGTTTTATTAAGATTATGTAAAACAAAACTATTGTAATTTACTGATTTATATTAATAACAGATGTTGGAACAGTTGAAACATCCAAGGTTATTTATTCAATTGAAACAGTTGTAAAACTAAAAACAGTTGAAACAGCCAAGGTTATCTATTCAAAAACAATTGAAACAGCGGACGTTACTTATTCAATTGAAAATGTTAAATCAGTCAAGGTTATTAATTTAATTAAAACAGTTGAAACAGCGAAGGTTACTTATTCAAATATAATTGTTGAAATTGATATGGTTATTAATTTAAGGTGCGGTTTAGTAGAAAGAGATAGCTATATAGAAATGGAAATAATCGTTTTAAAAAAGAGCCATTCTTTTGGATTTAATAATATGAATATGTATTTACATTTTTATCTACCAAGTATAAAGTATCAGTCTAAATAAAAAATAAATCGTTAATTTTCGTGTATTACGTAAATTTACTAGTTCAAGTTAGAAACGAAAATTGTAAGACATAATGAAATTAATAGGTTATATCTGCCAAGTTATTTGAATGCAGAATTTAGTTAAATACTTTACATTATCATTGCACAAGTTTTTATTAGCAAAAATATAATTTTAAATTTGCTATAAATTTGATCAATTTTCATTATTTTTTCATAATTGTTTTTTACACAAACTAAACATTACAATTATTTTTAATTCATCTCATGAAATTCCTGCTTATTTTAAGATTACTTAAATGTATAATACAGTTTTGTTCATTGATCACAACAGAAATCTAACTCGAATTAGTGAATGCCAATATTTATATAGCTATCTCTTTCGTCTAAACCGCACCCTTAAATAAAACAGTTGTAAAATCATAAACAGTAAAAACAGCCAAGGTTATTTATTCAATTGAAACAGTTATCAAATCAAAAATAATCGAAACGGCGAAGATTACTTATTAAATTGAAACTGTTGAAGCAGACAATGTTATTAATTTAATTGAAACAGTTGAAACACCCAAGGTTATTTATTCAGTTGAAATAGTTGTAAAATCCGAAACAGTTGAAACAGTGAAAGTAATTTATTCAATTGAAACAGTTTTTGAATCAAAAACAGTTGAAACAACGAAGATTACTTATTCAATTAAAACAGTTGAAACAGCCAATTGCATATCCACTGAGCAAAATGGATATAGAAAATGTAATATATTCTGGGCATTACATTAACGTTTAATGTTTTAATTTGGAAGTGTGTAAAAATACTAAAAAAACAATTCTTGTTAAGGATTATTTTTTTACCATTACGATACATCACGATTATTTCATAAATAATTATTTTTCAAGTTCTAAATACAAATATATAAACCTGGTGTTGACGCGACAGGTATTCTTGGGATTTTACTTGTAAAAACAATTTTAATAAAATTCCTGCTTTCCTGCTCATTTTAGAGAAAAACTGAGAGTTAAAATACAAAAATTAATTCTATGTCTAAAATCCCTATGTATTCCTGGTCTCGTCAACATCCGGTATATATATTATTTAAACTTAATATATTTAAAATACGAAAAATAATATATGTAAATGCTCGGGAAGTAGTTGTTTCAATATATATTTGTAAAACGTACAGTGTAAGTCATTTTTTTTCACTTGGAAAATGGGATTCATCGAATTTTTTTATTGATCATTGCCAGAAATGTTCCGTGTTACTTTCATTGAAAAACAATCATTCATAAAATACAAAACGAGAGAATATTACACAGCTAAATGTGAAAATGATTTATTAATTATTTTCAAATCATTTTTTTTAATTTATTTAAATAACTGTGACCAAGTGAATGAATAATACTCTTTTCTATTTAAAGAAAATACCCTTTGCACTCCAGTCTAATAACTAATGGTGAATTATCAATAACTCCAGCACTATTAGTTAAAAGTACATATATGTAATATAAAAGAAAAATACGATCGTTATACTAAAACTAAATATTTATTTCATATATTCTGAATAAATTCCTCAACTAATCCGTGATGAAACATTTTTATTTAATGATAAGAAATTAAAACACTTGTTTTTTATGTTTCACAGGTTCTGTGAAACATACAAATGTGTTTTAAATTCCTATCAATTTTTATTTCTTAGCTATGTTATAAAAAAATATATTGTAACTTGTATTATAAAGAAAAAGAAAAAAAGACTTATAATGTCGAAAATCCGGTCACAACGGATTGCAAAGGCTTAAATTAAAAATCAATAATCAAAGCCAAAAAATAGGGAAATTGGCATTAAAGAAGAGATTTTTCAGTGCTTAGAATACTTGAAACTAAACATCTTTCCTCATTTAACATTTATACATAGCTTGAATAATTATTTACAACGTATTTGTAGAGTTATGTTCATATATAATACATGAAATGACTAACGAATGAAAGTCTTTCCGCCTTGAAATTATATTATTTTTGAAAGCATTAATAAGTGATATAAAAGAGCAAATATTAAATCAGAAATTAAGAACCAGACTTGGGATAAAGGAATATATTTTTTCATCCCTTATAAATTTAAAATTAATTTAATTTTGTTTCCATGATATAAAAAATAAATATGCTTTAAGAAAGGAAAAAAAATGGACAAAGTAAAACATTTTGCATCCCTCAGAAATTTGAAATGAAATTATTTCTCTAAATATAAATCACACATTTATATTTAGAGAAATAATAATAATAATAATAATGAACGAGTAAATATTAAATAAAAAATGGATAATCAAAGCCAAAAAATATGAAAATTGGGATTAAGGAGCAGTTTTTCGGGCTTTAGAAATTTGAAATTATTTTATTTCTGATAATATTAATAGAGAACCGAAGAAGAAGAAGAAAAAAATAAGAAGATAATTTTCCGGCCTTTATAAATTTCTAATGAAATTATTTTTTTATTACATGATTTTATAGTTTATTGAATAATTGTAAAAAAATTTTTATAATGATACAAAAGAAAATAAATATATATATAAATATCTTAATTGTGACATAAATTGAATGAATATATGGTACAATGTAATACATTTATAGTTAATTAATGGTTAAATGGCAATCGACCGTTAGTCTTTCAGCTAGAAATAAATATTAAATGAAAAATAGAGAATTAAAGAGTATACAGATTGATAATGACAAGTAAGTGTCAATTTTGACTTTATAATTTTACTAATTGTAAAATTTTATTATACAAATAAATTTTAAAAAAAGTGTATTTATGTTCTCAAATAAATAATAATAATAATACTTTATTAGTGTTTTACACAGGTCAGGATCCATGATCAGAATACATTAAAGAAAAACATCACATAAAACTACAAAAGTAATTCATATACAAATATGAATTAAGTATTAAAATCTACAAATAGAAAGAAATTAAAAACAAATATAAAATTAAATAAAAAACGAAATTGGCTTTAAGAAAGACATTTTTAGTTCGGAAAATATTAAGACGCGATAGAAAAGAGCAAAAATTAAGTCAGAAATAAAGAATCAGAGGGAAAAAGAAGAAGCATTAAGGAAGATCATTTTTCTGCCTTCATAAATTTCAAATTAAATAATTTTTTTATTACATATCAAAAAATAAATGATGAATCAAAGCTAGAAAACGGGAAATTGGGTTTAAGTAATAAATTTTTAGTCCTTAAAAATTTAAAAGAGCAAATATTAAATTAAAAAAATATATAGAAATGTATAGAAGAAAAAAATAAGTTGGCATCTACGGCCTTTATAAAAATCAAATGATTTTTTATTACAATATATAAAAGAAAAATATTAACTAAAAAAATGGAAATTATTTCTAAAAATATAAATGACATAAGCGAGCAAATCTTAAATAAAAAATTAATAATCAAAGCTCAAAAAGGAAATTGGGTTTATGGAAGATATTTGTCTTTTCTTAAAACGTTAAATAATATCATTTCATTAAGCGGAAAGACCTTCCGTCGTTAGCCATTTCATGAAATATATATTAATATAAATCTACAAATACATTGTAAATAATTATCTAAACTATGTATAAATGTTACATGAATAAAGATGTTTAGTTGTAGTATCATTTCAGAAAATATATGATAAATACGTAATACAAATGAGTCGACATAAAGGATGATCAGTTTCGGCCTTTATAAATCGCAAATGATTTTTTTATTACATGATATATGTAATTGTTTTCATATGTATATTAGTATTTACATTCTTTTTTGTCTTATTATTTTGTAGCATCCTGTAACATGGTTTCAGTTTCCTGTTGGGTAATAAATTCATTACTATTACTATTAAAAACGTTCCCTTTATTTCAACGTTGCAAAAATTGCTTAAACTGTAAGTTTTTGAAAAACTTCGTTTTTAGTTTTACTTTTTTAAAATCAAATGAATCGATTTTTCCGATTACCATTTTTTTCTTATCAAAAAAGCATTCTTGGCTCAGATTTGAATAAAAATCTCGCTGGCTATTAAATCAAATTATTCAACTCTGAGTTGAGAATGTTTTTTTGTTGAGAACTCTATATTTTATTCAAAAATTTTACTTAATTTTTTACGTTATTCTTGAACAAAAAATAAACATTAAATGAAAAATAGAGAATTAAAGGCAAAATAATCAAAATATTTAACGAACTCTCTAACTCTTTAAATATCAGATATTCCCATGCATTTGCACGAAATACATATATAATTCAATTTAATTATTGTTTATTAATAGATTTTTGAAAATATATTCATATTTGTTATTACAATTTATATATATTTCAACATTATTATTTTAAAACTACAAAGTAATTCTTAGATAGATAATGACAAGTGTCATTTGTTAAAATTATTGTATTTATGTGCTTAAATAAATATATATAAAGTATTAAAATCTACCAATGAAACGAAAGAGAAAACAAACATAAAATTAAATTAAAAAAGAAAAAAAAATATAAAGGCCGGAAAATTATCTTCTTTTTTTTCTTCTTCTTCTTCTTCGGTTCTTTATTAATATTATCAGAAATAATATAATTTCAAATTTCTAAAGCCTGAGAAAACTGCTCCTTAATCCCAACTTTTTTGGCTTTGATTATCCATTTTTTATTTAATATTTACTTGTTCATATCACATATTTATACTTAGAGAAATAATTTCATTTCAAATCTCTGAGGAATGCAAAATGTTTTGCTTTGTTTTATTACGAAGAGTATAATCAATATAAATAACACTGTTGTATCCTTTCTTGTCATTTTATTTTCTAATGCTTAGATATCGATTTCTATTCTTAGTAATGAGTGATTATTCATTACTAAGAATAGAAATCGATATCTAAGCATTAGAAAATAAAGTGAGAAGAAAGGATACAACAGTGTTATTTATATTGATTATACTCTTCGTAATAAAACAAAGCAAAACATTAGAAATATATATCTAAGCATTAGACAATAAAGTGTGAAAGAAATGATACAATTATTTTGTGTTATTTATTTTATTGTTTAACCATGTAGAAAATGTAATATATTATTTATACGTAATGTGTAATTTTGCAAAATGGGAGTGATCGAATTTAATTGATAATACTTTCATCCATTTCATTTTCAATATTTCTGAAAATGTAGATACGTGATATAAAACAGCTATGGTTGAAATATTGAATAAAAAATACAGAGTCATAAAAACTAGGTTTTTATTTCTACTTTTTTCAATTAAATGAATCTTTAATTAAAAAAAATAGAAATAAAATAGAGTTTTTTTCAAAAAATTACAATGTTAGTAATTTTGCAGTGTTGAAGAAGGGACTGATCGAATTTTAGTGATAATATTTTAATTAATTTCGTTTTAAATATTTTTGAAAATATAAATAAGTAATATAAAAGAGCAAGTATTGAATAAAAAAAATACAGAATGGGAAAAACGATTCACCTCATTTAAAACAAAGTATAAATAAAAATTGAGTTCGTGAAAATATATTGTTTATACGTTATGAATGATTACATAAAAGACTTTTATAGCAAAAAATAGAAACAAAATCAAAAATTTGTTGTATAAGTATTTTTTGAATCGTTGAAAAAGTGTGTGAATTTTGTTGATCATTTTTCATTCATTTCATTTTCAATACATTTGAAAATATAAATATGTGACATAACACATGGTTTGGATCATTAATAACTTGTTTATTTTCAACTAGTTTCGCCTTAATGCCATTTTCAAAAATAACGTAAATTAATTCAGAATCCATTTATGTTATAAAAAAATTAAGTAAAATTTTTGAATAAAATATAGAGTTCTCAACAAAAAACATTCTCAACTCAGAGTTAAATAATCTTATTTAATAGCCAGCGAGGTTTTTATTCAAATCTAAGTCAAGAATGCTTTTTGATAAGAAAAAAAAAATAGTAATCGGAAAATGGATTTATTTCATTAAAAAAGTAAAGCTAAAAACGAAGTTTTTCAAGAACTTACAGTGTAAGCAATTTTTGCAACGTTGAAATAAACGGAACATTTTTAATAGTAATAGTAATACATTTATAACCCAACAGGAAACTGAAGCCCAATTACAGGATATACAAAATAATAAGACAAAAAAGAATGTAAATATTAATATATATATATATGAAAACAATAATATACAAATAATAATTACAAATTTGTAAAAAGAATTAATTGTGTAATAATATTGATGCTGGCATACTTCTAAAAACAAATTTAAAATGCTGGTTGTTATATAATGGAGCACGAAAGTTTATCTGGCTTAATATACCACTGCTGTCGATTTTTGTTGTCTAAAATCTTATAGAAAAAAGAAATTCTAGTAGTATTCATTGCCAATATTTTCTTCTTATATTTTTTTTATTTGAATAATTGTTCCTTAAACAAAACGAATAATGTATTAAATAAAACGAAAATTCATCACAATCTCTAAATATTAATAAAACACAATTTCTCTCTATTTTTGCTTTGATGAATAAATAGTATTTAAATTTAATCAAACTACTTTTTTTTTAAAAAAAAAGAAACGTATACAAATTTTCTTTCAGTATTAATTTATTTCCATTAAAATTTACTTCACGCTCCTGATAATTGATATAATTATACAAATATAATTGTATACAAATTAACACGACTGTGAATAAGGAAATAATAATAATTAAAGGATTAAACTTACGCCTAACTTTAAAACCCCAAGTGCCATTTCAACGTAGGCAATCGAATGTATATGTTCGCAACGCCGGCTGCCTACGTCTGTACATAATATCTTTATATTTACATAAGTACACACTCATATATAAGATTATATATATCATTAAGTAGCTGTGTAAATTAAAACCAAAATGTAAAGAATATATATTTAATAAATTATATTTATTTCTCTACAAGTTTTGATTTTATTGAATTGTTTTTTTTATTAACCGACTATCGAAAACGATGGATCTTATGGTTTATTAAAATTTATATTATTTTAAATTCTGATTTGTCATATTTTGTGTTGAATTTTATAAATAATAAAATTAATTAAAAAAAATGAAAATAATAAATTAATCCCTCTTTAGCTGCTGTGATTACTTTTGATTTACGTTAAGTAATTACTTTAAAAGAAATGGACAATAAGGAACACTTGCTGTTGCATAATAATCATTAATTAGTCATTTTCAAATTATTTTTATTAATTTATTTAAAATAACTTTGACCATGCAAATACATCAGTTTTCTTTATTAACCCATTAATTCCCACGGATTTTTTTTAAATTAAGAAAAGTCTGTTCAAATATTAACTAAATTGGCCCCATAGATGTTAGAAGAAATATTAGAATAATGTAACTATTCAGGATCATAAAAAAGCGCTATAGAAATGTGTTTATTGTATTGAAATATTACTTCAAATAACGAAGATTTAAATAAAAAAAGAAAATCGCATTTTTCAGTTTTTTTGTTTTCATTTTTCTTGAAAACAATGAATCTTAGCCCAGTTTTCTCAACGGAATATTAATCAGCATGAAATTCTGCAAAAGTGCCGAATTTAAACATACTCTGTATCTCTTATAATAACCGAGATCCCCATGGTGAGACTCGAATTTGAAACACCCTGTATATAAAACACATTACTATATTTGTTTGAAGTATCATAAATATGACTTTTTTGTTTACAATAATTTATATCCAGTGATATATGTATACACCAGTGGGCGTTAATGCGTTAATACACGTTATTATTTAATAATATTAACTACTATTTTAATTATTATTTCTTTGACTATTGTAATTGTCGATTTACTAAGTAAAAGTAAGTATTGTAACTAATATCCATTGAAACATCTATTTTCATCGAAAATCGGACACTAATTTATACAACATTTAAATCATAAGATCTATATTGTTTTTCCCCTGCTCATATTTCACAACTAACAATAATCATCGAATTCAAATAAGTCGATTAAACATTCTTAATAATCATTTTTGTGTTCATCATTAATATTAGAAATGGGCAAAGTCGATCTTTTCGATCTTTTTTGTCACTGCAAAATGAGGTTTATGACAATTTTCTTAATGTTATTTATAATATTAATATTGGAAAAATTTACCAATTGATTAATAAACTCAAGTTTATTGTTATTTAATAACTTTAGCTGCTTAAAATTGGTTATTCAGAAATAATCGATTACTAAATTCACTCGATTTTGCCCAACACTAATAAATATTGTAATCACAGGGAAGAAAATAATGTGGCAGCAGCTCTCAAGTCGAAAAATACGCCGAGAGCGTGACGCTAAAATCCGTACTGGTTGCCACTCTATGTATATATTATTTTCTCAATGCCGTAATATTAGAAGAAAGTTAAAGTGATTAAATAAACATAATTTAATAAAGGATAAAGAAATTAAGAGAAACAAAAAAACTATCCCATTTCAAATATCCAAAAAAGTATGTTTGAATGAATTGCTTTTATTTAATTACTTAAATATCCATAATTTGGACTATAAAAATATTTTAATTTCTCTGAATTGGAAACAAAAATATTTTACAGTTCAAATTATATCGATAATTATTAATTAACAAATTAAATAAAATTACTGATCACTGAGGCTTCTACTTCGTTATACATTGTGTAAGATTATAATAAAACACTGTGTTTTATTATAAATTAAATAAAAAACATTCACTTAAACAGACGGTTTTTTACTTATATGAAATGGGATAATTGAAAGATTGCAGGTTGAAAGGCCTGTGGTATATAA
The DNA here is from genome assembly GCA_963082785.1 of Philonthus spinipes. Classification (NCBI taxonomy): domain Eukaryota; kingdom Metazoa; phylum Arthropoda; class Insecta; order Coleoptera; family Staphylinidae; genus Philonthus; species Philonthus spinipes. The sequence continues at coordinate 9,470,702 of OY720314.1, forward strand.
CCGACTGTTGTGTTGATTTCAGAGGATAATTTTATAAATAATCGTATTAATTTTTAGTTAATTAAAATATGTCATTCTTCATTTAATCTTATATAAGATACAATGACTGTAGCTATATAAAATATATATTTGAAATTAATAATAAATATGAATAGGATATTAAAAAACTACCCTAAAACAAAATGACAACATAAGAAATCATTTAAAATTTTTAGCTAATTTCGGGTTTTTAAAAGAATTCATAATTTACTTTTTAATATTGTATCATATCTATTTTTATAATACAAACTACATTCAAATTCATTAAATGTGAATTTCGTTTTCGTTGTTTGCTTAAACAGGACAAGTTCGCTTTCCTTTAATGGACGAAACAATGATTCTCGGTCGTCTACCTTGTAGACCCAAATCGTTGACGATGCCACTTGAAATTAGGCAAAAGGTGGCGCTTGCGTCGTCTTTAATTTATTACACATATTTCTTGTTGTAAAATTTTTGAAAATCAGATATAGAGAATGATCACTGAATGGTTTTTTGAGTTTAAGTGAAGTGTTTAATCACAAATTGAAAGACTGTTATTCCTTACTTCACAATTTATTCACAATTTATAACAACAGATGTTATTGATAATGAGCACTTTGTGTCTCGAAATGTACATCTAACATAAAAATAAATTGTGAAGTAACGAATAACAGTCTTTCAATTTGTGATAGAGAATGATCATAACGATTGCAGGCAAGTTAAACTTCCCGGCGAAGTGTTTTGCCGGGTGTTTTGTTTAAGATTGAACCAAAGAGGATGTTATAATATCCTCTTTGGTTGAACCATTGGATATGGATGTACCCACTTGCGGGGCGGGAGTAATTATGCGATACTAGTACTGCTTCTTGCAGTGGCATTTGTAGCTATTATGCGTGTTAACACTCTAGAAAATAACCTCAATTGCATATTTGAATTAGTTAAGGTTTGACCATTAATTGCGTGGTTGGGGTAAGTATATCACACTAGTGCTGTTTCTTGCAAGGGTATTTGTAACTATTGTGTTTACATCCTAGAAAAATACCTCCATTGCATATTTAAATCAGTTGAATCAGAATTGATAGCAATTGTTAGTTTTTTCATCGAAATTATTAATTAAGCCGCTCATTTTTAATTGGTGTATAATTTTAGAAGGGAATCTCACTTTGCGTGAATCGAGACTACTTAACTGAATTTTAAATGTGGTGCCAATTAGTTCGCATACAAAAATGGCCGTCCTCCGCCGCATGCTGCACCCTTCTATCGACCTTATGGAACGTCCTGATATTCATAGATCCATGGTTTTGTCGCTCCGAATTCATGCCAAGGAAAATAAATAAAAATGAACTATATTTGTATAGATGTTAATATATACTAAAGTGTTGCGGCCATTTGATAAGGAGTCGCGTATGGCCGGCTATGTTTAGAGACAGACGCCTGTTGCACGTGTGACAGTAAGCAAGCAATATTATCTTTGCTTATATCAGTATTGTCAATTACCATTGTTTTAGGCAAACGTTAAATTGTGTCAGTTATTATTAATTTATGAAAATGCTCATCGTTGAGACCCACGTGTTTTGTGGTTACGTTTAGTTTTGTTGTATAAATTTTGCTAGTATTGCGATACCATCAAGTTTCAACGTGTTTTGTCAACATTTAGTTTTTGTTTATAGCTTGTAGAAGCTCTACGCTGATTTATCGAAACAAACATTTTTAAAATAATGACTTTATTTACAAAAAAATCAAACAAATGCTATAGCTTCCCATAAAAATACACAAAATTTGTATATTATATCTTATTTAAATAAAAATACTTGACAAGTATTTTTATTTAAATAATTAAAGTCTCCACGACCAACAACCAACATAAAGAAGATTATATTATATCTTTCTGTTAATATAGAAAAACACAAATATTTATTTTTACTAAATACGTATATACGATGTAGTCATCTTCAATAGTTTGCCAATACTTTTGAATTTTTCTATATTAATCATTCAAATCTTCACACAACTCACAACCATTCATATCATATTTTTGTGTAGGTCAATAATTACAAAGAAAAACACTTTTGTTTGTTAATTTATACTGCTCAAATCGTTTAACTTCTTATTCTTCTTATTCGTAAAAACTGTTATTCGTAAAACTGCCTATTATTATATAAAATTTAATCGAAAGTGGACCATATAAATCAAATTCTGTGAGCTTTTTGGATACGAAAATCAGCGCCTCTTAATAATTGGCCGCCGCAATTTTGATATTTATGCGTGAAACGGATGCATCAAGTTTGCTTTGGGCTAGCGTAAGGCTATATATTAATACCCACAATGAAATATTTAATTTATTTTGGGAAAAATGTTTACTACAACAATCAAGGGGATTTTCTTTGTATATGATCAATTTTACCAATGCGTATTTTGTTACCTACCTAGCAATCTGCAATCATTGTTAATCACTCTATAGTTACACTTCGTCTGTATTTAAAATCTTCCGTAACTAATAAAGTTAAAATTCAGTTATTATATAAATAAAATCAAAGATTAGATGGACTTAGTCAAGATTGGATATTCAATTAAAGTTAAAGTCTAAATATACTTTACACAATTTAAAAATGTTAAATTAAATCAAATCAAGTGAAATTAAAATTATTTATTTATTTACGTTAATCTCTAATTTACAAAAGTACAGTATAAATATATTATTAAAAATACAACAAAAGAAAAACTATAATGTGTGTATGAATAAACAGCAACATAGAAATATCACAAAAAACAATAATGAGATCAAGTCTTCTATCCTAAATGGTTCAAGAATTAATAGTAAGTTGAGAAATATAAGTATAATTGCCACGTCCTTAATCTACCTGATCACCTAGTCCACATCCTAAACAATTTCCTTACAAAAAGATCACTTCAGGTAAAAATCCATTCCACCACATCCCGAAAATTCATCCCTGAACAATGTGTTCCGCAAGGGTCATTTATCTCCCCCCTCCTAAATAACATCTTCTGTTCAGATTTATATAACCCTAATCCCACGTATTTTAATCCCGCCTCCTACGTCCTTCAATACGCTGACAACACCGTCTTAATAACCCATTCAAGAACTCTACTAACCCTGCAGCTACTAATAGATTCCCTCGAACTTTGGTTCGCCAAATGGAGAATAAAAATTAATCGAAACAAATCCCAGCTTCCTATCCCCTATCGCCGCACAAATATCCCTATACCTTTCACCATCTCCATTTATCAAAAGCCCATCCTACCAGCTCCGTATATCACGTACTTAGGAATCACCTTCGACCCTAAACTTAATTTCAAAAAACATACTGCCCTTATCAAACATAAAATTGCTGCTAGGGCCAAACACTTCCGCTGTCTAACTTACAAAAACATTGACATTTCTATAAGAAATGCCAGTAATATTTACAAAATGATATATAGAGCCCTATTAGGCTACGGATCCATCCTCTTCACCACATCCCCCAACTCCACCCTTCAAAACCTACAAGTAAGGGGAGTCCGACGTGGTCCAGGAAATCTTCCTTCCAATTCCGTTTATCGTGAAAACGAAAGTTATACCAAGCCTATGTATGGGGGTAAATTGTTAGTCACGGAGTTAAATCCTTGCAAGTAAGCGAACGTTCATCCCTAAGGTCTCTAACAAAAATCAGACACCCCCTTAACTCACTTTACAACTCATCTAATACCCTTCTCTACAACCGAACTGAAGTTATCCTATTTATCGAACGCCTCCACAACCTATCCAAAAAAATTCTCCAGAAAACAATCTAATTTCACAATTCTCTCCCATCTTTGCATCCCCAGAGACGATAATATAATTCATAAATTCAAAAATCCTTCACAAACCCTATTCCAATTCATCACTTCCCTTAATCAGCAATAAGACAACCCCATAATTTGCGCGAACTTTGGCATAAAGGCCTTTGGCCGATAGCCGATTGTTGGTAAATAAAATAATAATATTTATTGTTAATTTATTTCACATTTATATATATATATATATATATATATATATATATATAGTAAGTTGAGAAATATAAGTAACCAGTTCGAAGCTGTAATTACAGTAATCTATCCTGAATAATTTATAATAATTTATGTAGATATATAATGGACAAAATAAGTATGCGTGTAAATATAAACCTAAAAATATAAAAGTAAAATAATAAATGATTACTAAAATTCATTGAGTTTTGTCAATATCAATGAATTTTAGTAATCATTTATTATTTTACTTTTATATTTTTTAGGTTTATATTTATAAATAAATAACAATGAAAACTAAAAATTAAATCGTATGATATGCAAACTGAGACGAGATTAAATTAAATCAATCCAATTAAAATAAATAAATTAAGCGTAACGTCCGACTGCGACATTTCCATCTCAGATGGAAATGACCGCGACCAATGCGTGCTTTTTATCGCAAATCCATAATAAATATTCTCGGCTTGATTGAATATAAATCATGTTGGCTAAAGGAGGAAATAATTAATTAATTAATTTCAAATTCTTTTTTTTTTTCAATTAACTGTGATCATATGAATAAATACTATTTCCTATTGCACAAAGTCAAAGATGTTCTAATAAAGTCAATGAACAGATGTTCAAACATAATCAAAGTTTAGATGTTCAAAGCCAAAATGCTTAAATTCAAACAAAGTCAATGTTTTGTTAAACAGACAAAATCTAAATTCTTTGATTATTTTATATAATACAGTATCTTAATGTTTGTATAAAAATGTCTTTCTAATTATAATTGCATTCTCATTATTTTCGGCACGGTCGGAACCACTAAAAATAATTGTGCGCTCTTGCTTTTTAAAAATAGGCAAAACGCGAGCCGCCTTTCGAGTGTCTCAACGTCTTTTCCATCGACCCGAAAATAGACGCGTTTTCATGGTTTATATACTTTCTGCGTCATTTTGCATGTGTGAGAGCTGCGAGAAACAGGATGTGCGTTTGTTGGGATTGAATATTTATATTTGTTCTATTGAAGCGCGGTCAATGTCATTGATGGTCATGGCATCAAAACATGTGGGTTTGTTGGGATTATAACAGATTTGTAGTAGTTGGTTTTTGTTGGGAGGACCAATATTGTTTGTTTGTTGTGAAAATTTCTGTAGTGCCTGATCGAAATTGCAGATTGTATGTCAGACAGGAGTTTTGGAATTAAACTGAATAATTATTTAAATAAAAATACTTGTATTTTTATTTAAATAATTAAAGTCTCCACGACCAACAACCAACATAAAGAAGATTAAAATTGAATAATGTTTAATATTTATGTAGAAACACATCCAATACATTTTTTTTAACGAATTTAAACATTTATTTATTTAATAATAGAAAAAAGGATATATTCACTTGGTCACAGTTATTTAAATAAATTTAAAAAAGAATTTGAAGATAATTAACTAATAAATTATTTTTTTAAAACCAATATCCATAAAGGCCAATTACAGGATAAATTAAAGTTAATGAAAAAAAATAAAATAATAATAATAATAACAATAATTCTCATAAAACTAGGATATCCTAGAATAATAACATATACAGAAACATCACGTATTATTTTATATCATATTAACATTATTATTAAATATATCCATATCAATATGGTATTTATTTACTGCGCTACACATTGATAGAAGAGCTGAGTTTGAGTATTTGTCGAACCGTAATAAAAAGTTTCTTTCATCCTAATATTCAGATGTGGTATGTAAAAATTTAATTGGGATAATAAATATGAGTCTCTGAATCGATTGTGGGTCAATTTATAAATAAAAATAATTTGTATAATAGTGCATCGTTGTTGAAGAGACATTATTCCGAATTCGCTCCATAATAATTTCAGCGAATATGCAATAAATTCGCTGGAATTATTATATATGGTGTTCTCTATAATATAATATTTTTAAGAAATCCCTTTGTACTCTCGCAACTTCCAGAAAGCGGAATTTATAGCACGAAACCAGTATATTTCATAATATATTTAATATTTCTAATATTTAATCATTGAGGGTTCATATTCTAATAACAGATATTAATAAATCATTATCAAATATGGATTGTTGCTTAATAATGACAAGCTAAATTTGTCGAAAGTGCACTCGTGTAAAATAAACAAGTGTTATACGAACAAAGAAATAAGTGTTTTTTTTTTTTTTTTGTGAAATTAACATGTACAACGAAGCAGAAGTCTCCGCAATACAGAATTTAATGAATTATCGAAATTAATCATATTTTGAATCATGTGATTGAACGACCTTTCGCGGAATAGATGTTTAATGTCACCAAAAATCGACATTCGAATAAAGTATCTGTTTTTATTTTAATGAAGTTGATATAAGAATGACTTAGTAGTGAGGTGTTTTTAGTCGAAAAATACTGGCTGTAATAAACTTCGGAGTATTTTTCTTCAACTGAAATACATTCTTTGGAAGGCTGGTGTGTATCTGTTTATAATTAGTTTTTATAGGCACCTTATTTATTCAATACTCTTCCCATTCTACCATAATCGATTTTATATATACTGCGAAAAAATGTATAAAAGGGAGCAACTATAAAATGGCAAAGATCCATAAATAATCGAGCTCTTCGCCAATTCATCTACCTTTTCATTATCTATTACACCATTATGAGCTTTAACCCAAACAAATGTCACTCTCAATCTTATTCCATTTGGTTCGTTTAATTTTGATATTATTGTATTAATAATGGAATTGTTATAAAATTTACATGACTTATTTTAAAGAACCTTCAGACTGTCCGTACATATCAAAATATGATTTACACTATTTTCAATAGCCCAGTTAATAGCAATGATGGCCGCAGCTTCAGCTGTTGAAGACAATCGATTTAGTATCGTTATATTTTTACTATCCACATTTAATACGTTCAGAAGATTTGGAGTGATGGTCCAAATCTTCTGAATTTTTAATAATTGAATGAAAACGAATTACAACCTCTTTAAATGTATAACATATTGAGCGACGCAATATCAGAATATCTTAGTACTTTAATGTTAGGCAATCAAATCCATTATCAAAAATGTTGCTAGGTTTATTATTTAATAAATTTAAAAGTGTTCTATCATATATAAAATTATTGGGCATAGATTTTCAATATTTACAATTCACCATAAACACTGTTAATCATCACCACACAGAATTCAATAAATGAGTAAAGTTATATTAGAATATCTATTTTTTTTTATTGCGCGTAAACTTAATATTTCGCACAGAAAGGCATACATTTGCGAAGTTGTGTTTGTGTTTGCGTGTCTGGGGGTGAATTTTCGATTGGAGCCTGTCTCGTCTCGGCCGACTCACGGGGATTTCAGGAACGTAAGTAATTATGTTTGTGTTGTAAATTTACCCGGCTCACTTTACATTTCCTCGGATTGTTTGAGTTTTGATGGTTCTCGAAATAATTGCAAAAAGTTTGCGTTTTGTTTTATTAGTCATTATTATAAAAGGTTAAAATGTCACTAATTAAATTGATATTCCCTTTAAATTATATTTAAATCTATGAAATGAAGAAATTTCAATATATAACATTGAGATATAATTTAAATTAATAAAATATGAGTGGAAAAGAAATATCTCTTATGGGATTTGAACCCATGTCCCTCGATTTCTAGCCGAGTACGTTACCAACTAACTCACTCTTTTCCCACATACATTTAATTAATCTAAATTATATGTTGTACATTGAAAATTTTTCAATTCATAGATTTAAATGTAACTATCAATCAGTGGTGGATTTACGATTTTACCCAAAATAGTTTGCCGCCTATTCTTAGTTGCGGATTAATTTTTTTAGCCTCTACACAAAAATTAAAATATATATAATAGATAGTCCTGCATTACAGCCCCCGTCTTCGATAGCTCAGTTACTAATTAAATAAGGACTTTGAAATGTTGGAGACTTTACTCGGATCTTAATAAAATGTTCAACTACTTATATTCTTTTTTCAATTCAAAAATTGTTGCATTATATAATATGATTTTGTTATGCAACAGCAATTGTCCATTATTGGACATTTGTTAAAGTACGTATGTAACATACGTCAAAATGTCACAGTACTGTGTAAAGGAAATATTTTTTTTTAATTATTTCCTAATTCTTTTTATTTGCTTTATACAGAAACGTTTTAATGCACTCAGTATTATTAAACTGCAAAAAAAACTAAATATTTTTTTACTTATCAACTAACTGGCTACCAAGACCTAACAGAAGCAATGACCGGAAAGGGCTGAGGGTGTATGGTATTGAATCTCTCCCTAGTTACGCCTATGGTCAAGTTTATTTAATCGCAAACACCTTATGTTAAAAACTACCGTCATACAACAAACAATGAAAGGAATGGGATACAATTTTTGGGATTAGAGAGAAATGACGCAAGCCGGGCAGTCCTTAATGCGATCTGGGCCGTTCCCTTAAATCACCCGGTTTGTCAACAGGTGGCAATTTTCCGAGAAGCAGAAATGGTGGGCATTACCTTTAATGTATTTCGCGCAGCTGGAATTTGTCCGGGCCCGTTACTAACAATGAAGCCTCTATTTGCGAAATACATAGAAATTCTTGATAATTATGAAATATGCCGAGCTCAATGCTGCACACGTTCTCCTTGCTGATGGATCGGCAGACGTTATGAATGCTATTTATTTTGATATGGCTAGATAAAACGAATTTGTTTGTTTATTTAAAGGTGATGAATTTTCATATACAATTTAATCATTTTTAATCAGGGAAATCAAAAATTAAATCCTTCATATATGAAAATAAAATAATGTAATTAATGAAATAATGAAGAACTTCGACACCCGAAAGGGTACAAGAAAAAGTTTATAATAATAATAATAATAAAATAATAAAACATGATTTTACTATGACATTTATCATCACAAAATTAAGTGTAACTCTTTTAATCAATTATAGCAATTCTAATTTATCCCTCCCACACCAGTGCCTGATTGATCTAAAAAATCTAATTATAATATGTGTAAGAAGTCATTCACGTATAATAATTTGCAAACCGTAATTGGGTTCGCAAATTACAAATGGTTTGCAAATGTATATCGATGAAATTGAAGCCTCATAAAAAAAACGTAACATAATTTAATGTAGTGTCGATAAATATTTCCAAATATCAATTGTTGATGCAACCAGGGTTTTGTTTTATAAAAGTACAAGTTTGCAATTTTAAAATAAAATGAAATGAAATAAAATTTGTAGGATAAATTAACTTGGTTTGTTTCACTGATTTTTTATTTTTATTGCGACTAGTTTCGATTTTGGATCATGAAGATATGTACAAAATTTACAAACTTATATAAATATTACAGCTAATTTCAGGTAATAAGGGACGTTATTTGAATCTCGGATAGGAGTTGGTTGGTGCAAATGCTTGCTCATCTTAAATAAAAAACACAAAAGTTAAAAATGGGTTCAGAATTTTAAAATGTAAGAGTTTTTTATATATATAAATCTTTATTGGCATATTATTTTTAACAAAGTAATAATAATAAATAATAATAATATGTAATATTTTTGTAAAAAAGGAGATTCCGTTAATAAATTAAATTAAATTAAATACAGGACAGAAGCAAAGAAAAATACATAGTGATAATGAAATATATTACAAATATAAATGCAAAAAATATGTTCTTACAATTATTCAACATAAAATTAAATTGGACATAAATTCAGTATATAGAAACATACAATAATTTTGTGCAATCTAATGTTTTTTAACATTACAAAAAAATAACATCATAGTTATCGATATTTGTTAAGAAAATCACATTTTTGAAACAGTCCCCAGCTACACAGGGATTTTACTTGAAAAAATTGTTTTGTGTAAATTATTGCTCATTGTAATAAAAAAAAAAAAACACAAAAGTTAAAATGTGTTCAGAATTTTAAAATGTTGCAATCGAATTAATTTATAAGTTTTTCATTAATAATGCGTAACAGTGTAATATCCGTTTGGCGCAAAATAAACAGGATTAAGGAGCAGAAAGCTGACGAAATAGTGGCACTTATAATATTGGTGAATAAGGCCACATTTATAGTGGGCAGCACGATGCTAAAGGGTCGATTTTGTAATGAAATTAAACAAGCTGTGTATGAGGTATTAATGAATGCCATTTTCTATGGATTATGATATCGTTCAAATGCCTACGGCAGCTTATCACGGTGGCTCGGATCAATGTACAATTTCCAATGATTCTGCCGCATAGATCCAGCTGAATTTCAGCGACGGCTTGGGTTATGTTGATTTTGAACCCATCGGTAGATGGCGGCTTATTGGTATAGACCTGCTACTTCAGAAAACTTTACAAGAAAAGGTCTACCGGGATCAAATCGCACGATATTTGTATCCAATTCGCGTCACCTTTACGAGGGATAACCATACCTTCAAATCGGTCATGTAAAATATCTATCGTTCGCCGTCCTGCTGGAACCCCATGCCGTGAACGATCCCGAAATATTAATTAACAAAGACACGTGTGCGCGCGCACTTTTAATTAGTCTGCTTCAAGGTATGATGCAATATTATTTATTTAAAACCGTCTGAGAAACATTATTATAAATTGCAATTATTAGTACACTTTATTAGCATTGTAAAACTGTCATTCAATACGAATCTTCTTCGCTGAAGGATCCTTTATATTCCCATCCATCTCGAGGTTAGGATTCATCCTACTAAGTAACGAATGTTTACAGTAATTACCAAACAAAGTGATAAGCATCGCTACTCCATAACATGTAGCTCTTTCACCACAATGCACAGGCGAAGCCATATCGACATGAACCCAAATACCCGGAAAGTCGAACGCTAAATGAGAAGCAACAAATAATCCAGCACCGCTAGATTGCGCATTACTTCTGTGCGCCACTGAATTCTTCATATTAGCTACAGATGAAGAAAATTCAGAGAAGTGCAGTTCAGGACAATATGGTATCAGATATCCTGAATTTTTACCAGCAATTGTTGTTAACTTATCCCAACCACCATCATTTGAAAGTACAGCTGCGTGGTATTTACCAGTCGCAACACCCTGTGCTCCAGTAAGAGTAGCCATATCTAAAATAATATTAGCTTTTAAATCTTCTTGGCATAAACCACACCTTCTGACAAAACCAATCTCCCCTCTACATCCGTATTATTAATCTCGGCAGTTCTACCTGAATACAAAGTATGAATATCATCAGGCCGAATTGCAGAAGGACCAACTGAATTCTCTGCAAGACAAAACACTGCATACAAATTCTGAGTAAAATTTGCTTTAATAGCAGCATAGAAAGCACCCAAAATGCCGGGAATGAAGAGGGATTGTGGTGGAGCTCCACCGGCATGGCGGATTTTCCTTTGATGCTCAAACCTCCAGTGTCGTATACCATTCAGGGAAGTCACACAGTGTCGTATACTATTCTCTTCCCTGAATAGTATACTATTCTCTTCCCTAAATAGTATACGACACTGTGTAACTAAGTACGGCAAGCGCTGGTGGTGAAATTGCAGCTTTTCCTACTCCGTATATACCACCAAGACTATTTTTATTTAACTCTTCACCTCTAATTATGAAAGGTTTAATATTGAGTTGGTTATCTACTTTTGTAATTTCCTCAAGGAAATAGTAAACATTCATTTCATTGCATGGAGTATCAACAATATGAGCCGCTAATCTAATACCAGTTGTTGCTGCTTCCACAGATGACAACTCATCCGCATGAAATTCAATCTCATCACCATTTGATTCTTGACCTTAAACGAGTATGAATTCAACAGATATGTTCACGGGTACATTTGTTGATGAAGATTTCCTTGAGTACGTTGGCAACTGCACAGCCACTCGCATAAAGATCTTTGGATTCACACACAATCACTATATTTTCATCAACCCCAACTATAAAATTCTGCACAAGGCGTGTCAAACTGTGTGACCTGGATGGGGTATTGTGTCGGCTGCATTTTACTGGAAAAGCAGCGATTGTTGTCAAGTTTAGATACAACGAGCAACTGTCAATCGGCAAAGGGTGCAGACTCAGAACTGATTTTTTGAAAACCTCTTCTGAAACTCTTGATTCTAGTTTAACTTCCACATCTTCACACTTCATGCAGCCAGCATCTATTGTATTTTTACCCCACTATTAATGCGGCCTTAGGAGAATTCTATTATTTTACTAGCACGCAAGCTACTTTCTATAATCATGGTTTTCTCTTATTTTTTTGGCCCTCGCTCTACACAATTTTAATTGATGGTGCGAAATAAAAAAAAAACACCCCAAAAACGCACCGGTGGAAATACGATATTTTGAAGTTAATTAGAGAAAACATTGATTGAATTTTTGGTGATAGTCCATCGTGTTGGCATGTTTTATATAATACTGGCTAAAGTTAAAATTCATAACTAACTAACCATCTTTATTCAAATGTGTATATGTATGTACAATAATATACAAAAATTAGAATTATATTCTGTAGATGATGAATCGGCTATCGACCGGAGGTCTTTCAGCCTAAAATTCATATTTAAAATATATTTCATATTCAAAAATGTTTAACTTTTGTTCTAAAATATTTAGGAACTCGATTTTCTAACCATAATATACAGTATTATGTTATAAACAATTGTACCGGGTGTCCAGATAATAAAGGTCACCGGCTATATCTCAGGAACTAAGACTGCTAGAGCTTACAAATAAAAAAATATGTTAATAAAAGTGACCATGAGAAAATGTTGGAAATATATTTCAAGTTCGTATCTCTTCCAGTAGAGGGTGCAATGAACAGTCGAAAAATATTTCTGCGATTATCTCAAAAAAAGTTCAAATAAAGGCATCATAAAACTACCCTTTTTGAATTCATGATGAGTTTATAAAACAAAACTGTTACAGAAATTTTTCCCTTACTCTTGAAATAAAGGGTGGGGAAGGTCAGAATTTATAAAGAGCAAATATCAAATAACTCCTTTGGTTTTTAACCGATATTAATGATTTTAATTTCATACGAAAGAACTTATCATACTGATTACAACAATTGACAACAGTCATAAAAATAAGTAATTTAGTCGCCGCTAGGTGGCTCCAAGTTAAAGAGAATATAATTTTCCCATTTTTCTTACAAATTTCAAATAGAATGATATTTATTTCTTAGTATCAATAAAAAGTGCGTGAAAATGTAAGAAATTTCATCTCAATACCTTTATTCTATCACAAGTTATATATAAAAGAAAATTTCAAATAAAAAATTTCAAATGTCATTGGAAAACTTTTTGAGGTTAATAAAATTTATAACAAAAACAACAAAATTGAATTAGTTTATCACCACCAGGGGGCATTTTCTAAAGCGTGCTAAATTACTCGGATATACTCTTTCTTGAGAGGTGAATAGATGGGGATGCTTATTTTTTTGGTCACCATGATTTACCGATTGTTCAGATTTTTATTTTTTGGGCAAATTAAAAAATATATTTTATCAATCCAGGCTCAGAACGAGGAAAGATAATTTTTTGGATCTGAAATGCAAAAACTTCAGCAATAAATATACTGCTATTGCTAGACTGGATGTCGCTGCTTATTTAATTCTATAAAATTATGTAATTGTATTAAATATGATGATGGACTCATTGGACAATTTGAAAGACAACGTTTTGATACAAATTTGGCATTGAAAATGTTTTTCCATTTGGTTTTAATACTCTTTTCACCTGTATTATAAGAGATATTTCTTTATATAAAAAAATGAGAATATTATTATTAAAATTAAAAAGCGCCCCCTACCGGTGACAAAATAATTTAATTTTATTAATAATAATAACAATCTTTATTAACAGATATATACAGAAAGTATACAAAATAAGTAATAAACATTAACAAACTCAAATGTATAATTTATATCTGTTAATTGGCTATCGACCAGAGGTCTTTCAGCCTTAATTTTATTATTTTAGTTATAATTTAATTTATTTTAAATTAACACATAAAATTCTTAAAATTTACATTAATAATTTGTAATTCTAAATTTTTTTATTTATAACTTGTGATAGGATTTAGATATAGACTTCCGGTTTTTTACTTTTAAATCGTCTTTCTATTAACATTAAGAAAAATATATCATTCCATTTGAAATTTTTAAGAAAAATGGGAAAATTATCTATACTATAAGTTGGCGCAACCTAGCGGCGACAAAGTTAGTTATTTTTCTGATTGTTGCCAATAATTTTAATCATCACGATAAGTTCTTTCGTATAACATTAAAATCATTAAGATCAGTTAAAAACAAAAGAGTTATTTGACATTTGCTCTTTATAAATTCTGACCTTCCCCAACCCTTTATTTCAAGAGTAAGAAAAAAAATGTCTGTAACATTTTTGTTTCACGAACTTATCATGATTTCAAAAAGTGTAGTTTTATGATGTCTTTATTAAACATTTTTTAAGGTAATCGCAATATTACTTGACCGTTCATTGCGCCCCCTACCGAAAGAGTTACGAACTTGAAATTTATTTGCAGCATTTTCTCATGATCAGTTTTATTAACATTTTTTTTATTTGGAAGCTCTAGCACTCATAGTACCTGAGATATAGCCGGTGACCTTTCTTATTTGGACACCCAGTACATGATGTGATATTGATAGTACGTCTAACTTATTACATGAATTAATAAATTATATAAACTGGAGAGTCAAATACCGTAAAATTGAAGTTTTCTAAATCGTTTAATTTTAAGCGTTAATTGAAAATAATGTATTGGGTTAAAATATATAAATATACAAGATCAGAAGGGATTCATATATCTACAATCGAGTGTATATTTTTATTCTTGAAATTTTGAATATTTCTTTCGTCCAAATCCTCCTATTCTCCTACTGTGACATTTTGACTTACGTTATGTTAAAAAACTATTAAATTCGCAATCGAAATACCGTTTCATTCAAAATTTCATAGTTGTTACATTGATTTTATTATATTTTCTAAAAGAATACCTTCAAAGAACAAAAAAAAATTACAGCAATATTTTAAAAGTGTTGGGACAGTCGGCGGCTTTGTCCTCCGAGGCATACCCAAGAAAGAGCAAACGAGCGAGACGAGAGTTGCCGGTGTGCGCGCGAGAAAGAAAGAAATCCCCGTTCCGTTTGATACCTGGATACTCTGGCTGTGAGTCAGCGCAAGGTTGTCGGAGAGCATGGAGGCAGTCGGAATTGGAAGTTGGTAGTTTACGGTCGCGGCGAATGCTCAATGCGCGATCCACAGGTTGTCGGGAGGAGAATCGGAATCGGAATCATCGACGGTATGCCCGACATAACACACCGCGTGCGCTTCTGTCTGGTGTTCGAGTTCAGTTCCAGCTCCTGAGAGTTCGCTTCAGTGTGTTCCTGCACCTCACCCGGGGCGCGTTTACACTTCGCAAAATAAAATAAATCGACGCTTATCTATCGAAATCGAGTGCAGTCAGAGACTGAGCTGGTGTTCAGTTTTGTTTGTGTCAGTGCAGTGAGTGCACCGTTAATTGTGCGCATACTGTAAGTGTCTAATTATCCAATCGTGCAATTTGCAAATTTCTGTTTACCGCCTCCGGGCATTGCGATTCTCGTTACCGGTTTTCTACTTTTACAAAAAAAATCGTTATTTAATGCTTAATAACAATGAAACAAAAAACCTTCCAGTTACATAAGGTTTAATTCAGAAAAATTAAAAAAAAAACAATAAATGTTATTAAATAAAAATGATTTGAAAATAATTAATAAATTATTTTCACATTCAGCTCTGTGACTTTTTGACTTACGTTACGTAAGTACGTTAAACAAATGTACATTAAAACAGCTACTTCCCGGGGAAATCCCACGTCGGATACACCTGCTGTTGCACATCAATAAAATAAATAAATAATAAATTTTGTTTGTGATGAAAACTTATGAAAAAAAAAAAAAAAAAACATAATATTCAAAACACTTTTTATTTTTCGATTCTATTAATGGCTGTGATGATGAACTCCTAGTGTAACTGTTAGTAGTTAGTAGAATCGTAAAATAAAAAATGCTTTGAATATTATGATTTATTTTTGGATCACTTCAACTTCTAGCATAGTTATAAGTAGAATAAGAAAATAAAAGGGGTTTAGAATATTATGATTTTTTAGATATATGATTCTATTCAACTCCTAGCAAGTACTTTGAATATTATGATTTCTTTTTTTGGAAGGATGATCCTAACCAGTTCCTAGCATAGGCGTTAAAAGAATGGGAAAATAAAAAAATAGTTCTTTAAATATTATGATTTTTTTTGGGATCAATGGTCCTATTCAACTTCTAGCATAGTTGTTAGTAGAATCGAAAAATGCTTTGAATGTTATGATTTTTTATCGATTATCCTAGTCAACTCCTAGTATAGCCGTTAGTAGAATCGATAAACAAAAATTGCTATGAATATTACGATTTATTTTTGGATCGATGACCCTGATATCAGTTTTTATCACAATCAAAATGTATTGTGGTCTTTTGTACAAATTTTGGAAGTTACTAATTATTTCCATCCAAAAAAAATTATAATATTCAAAGCTGATTTCGGTTGTCGGCGTTAATATTATGGTTCATTTTTATTTTTTTGTAAATAACTAGATAAAACAACTGTACTTTGGTAGAGTTATAAAGAAAGTATAGTTATGCTTAATTATTTTTTCACTTGAATCATTTTTGATCTAATTCAGGATTTTTATATGTTTAATTAATTTCTCACTTAACCCGTGGTGAAACATTTTTGAATTAATTCAGGATGATTTAATTGAAATTAAAACACTTGGTTTGTTTCACTTATTTATATTTTCTCCAACTAGTTTCGACCATTGTTCCTCCCTGAAGATGACCAATGGTCGAAACTAGTTGGAAAAAATATAAATAAGTGAAACAAACCAAGTGTTTTAATTTCAATTAAATCATCGTGAATTAATTCAGGATTTTTAATTAAAATTATAACAATTTGTTTGTTTCACTTATTTATATTTTCTCCCTCCCTGAAGATGACCAATGATTAAAACTAGTCGGAGAAATTATTTAACATTTATCTGTGATACATTGCTTTTGCATCTACTTTGCTGTGATAACATCTGTGATACATTGTGAAACATATTTTATACATATTTTCTATTATTATTAATATATTGTTTGATTATTGTATATATATATATATGTTTATTTATTCAATATTTATTTATTTTCTATTTTGTAATGTACCCCTGAGATTACCTGACCACTCTTAATTTTGAATTGTAAAATCACTTGGGATAAAGATGTTCAAAGTTTATGTTGAATAGTTAACTTATTTGTGTATTATTATTTATGATGATTTATGTAAATGTTTACAGTTTTTGTAGAAAGGAGATTTCCGTGAATAAATGAATTAAATTAAATTAAATTAAAATTAGTGAAACAAACTAAGTGTTTTAATTTTAATTAAATATCTTGAATTAAAGTAATGTTATATTAATAATTATTCACTGTTTTGACTTTCTTCAAAAATCGTTATTTAGTACCAAATCATTAATTATTTACAAATATTCGAAGCTATTTATATTTTCGTATCTATAAATCATCGATCTATAAATGGGGGATTATAGATACTACTAACGCCTACGCCAAGAGTAGAGCCTATTGTAGAATCTTTTGGAGAGTTTTAATACGATTTTTTGTAAGAATGCCCTTCAAAGAACACAAACAGTTGACAGCAATATATTTCGTAAATGAAATCTAGTAATCATGAACATTTTCAAAATCGATATGAGAGCGAAAATATCATTTTTGCACCTCTCTGAACCCAAATAAACGTGTTTTTTTTTTAATGTCTGCCTATTTGTCTGTGTACACTCTAGAGGCCAAACGTTTTAATCGATCAGCTATATATTTGAACACTTAATTAACTATATTTCGAAAAGGCCCGAAATTTGATTTTAAAAGTCTCTAATACTAATTCCTCAGTGCCGCCATACAAAGATTTTAGAACATCTTTTTTGTAAAATATTTCTTTCTTGTTAATTAAACTGATCCTTAAAAAGGCGCCAAAAAATAATTATCATGCAAAAAAGTTTGAGATACTCCGGTTTACAAAATAGTTTTTAATTTTTGTTAAATAAACTTCATGCAAGTCTTTCTAACATATAAAATCTAAGATGATCCTTAAAAACTCGCCACAAAGATAATTATCATGCAAAAAATTTGAGATTGGTTTACAAAATAGTATTTATATTTTATTTTTTGTCCAATAAATTTCATGAAAGTCTTTCAAACATAATATCTAAGATCCTTAAAAGGACTTCTCTAAAATAATTATCATGCAAAAAAAATGAGACCCTCTGGTTTACAAAATAGTATTTAAATTTTTATTTTCGTTCAATAAACTTCATTTAATACTTTACAACATATAACATCTAAGGTGATCCTGCAAAAACCGTCCCCAAAATAATTTTCATGTAAAAAAGTTTGAGGCCCTCTGGTTTATAAAATTGATTTTCTTTTTATTTTTGCTACATAAACTTTATGTAAGTCTTTCTTATATATAATATCTAAGATGATCCTTAAAAAATTGCCCCCAAATTTAAAAATAATTATCATGCAAAAAAGTGTAATGCCCTCTGATTTATAAAATAGATTTTTTTATATTTTTGTTAAATAAATTTTATGTAAGTCTTTCAAACGTATAATATCTAAGATTATCCTTAAAATCCGCCTCAAAATAATTACCATGCCTAAAAGTTTGAAATCCTCTGGTTTACAAAAAAGAGATTTATATATATATATATATATATATATATATATATATATTATATATAATGAACATATCCCTTTTTCCAACTGCAAAAAATTACTTACACTGTAAGTTTTACAAACATCTAATTTTTGCAGTTGGAAAAGGGGATTGATCGTTTGTTTAATTTTATTGTAATTTAAATAACTGCGACTGTGAATCATCTTTGTTTCATTTTATTTAATATTTTTTGTGTAAAATTTTCAATGTGCAGTTTATACCACTTAAAATTAAGTTATTCCATAAAAAATATATATTGTTTTATGGAATAACCTGATTTATTTTTTTAATTTCATATACTTAATTAAATTATTTTTAAAATATTGTATTAAGTGTCATATTCTGTATAGTTTCTTTTATATTTAAATCAACAAATCTGAATAATAAATGTTTGGTAATAAGTAAGTTATTTAATTGAAAAATAACCAAATTGCTAATAATAACTGTTTACCAATCGAGTTCCCCTGAATCCATTAAGAACAAATTTTAAACTGCCGACACTACCGCTCAAACGATTTAAGGCATTGACATGAATATACAGGGTGAGTTTTTTTCGATGTTCTCTATGGGGATCTCGGAAACTATAAGAGATAGAAAAACGGTTAAATGGGGAAAGAAGTGTAGTTTTATAAGACGAATAAAGTGACACTTTCAAAATATTTGAAAAAGTCAAGGGTAACTAGATATTTTGAAAAAAAGTAAAATGTGTCAATTTTTTGAAATCAATATATCTCTATTATTATCATGGATAGAAAAAAACTGTAAAGGACAAAGTTGTAGAAAATTTTACACAGATTAATAACAAAAAATCAAAAAAAAAATTTTCGCCCTTATTTTGGGAGATATGACACAAACTTACCTTTTTTTTAAATGGAAACAGTAGTTGGCTATGACTTTATTGAAAGGGCTATTTTTTTCCCTTTAATCCGATATAACATATGCCATAGTTATTTTTAAAATAAAATAAGTTACAGTCGTTTTTAATTTTACCATACACCAAAAATTAGTTAGCCATGAAAAAGACAAAAGTAAAACAATTGCAGTTGTTTATTCTAAACACACATTAATTCATTTCCATATTTAGTTTGTTTCGATAAGTTTTTTTTGTATATTTTTCGTGTTGTAAGTTTTTTAAAGTGATAATGAATTTTTCCAACGAAGAAAAGCGTGATATGCTTGTTTGTTACATTCAGTGTAATAAAAACGCTGCGGATGCTGCAGAACAATATTATAATCAATATATCGATCGTCGGCAGCCATCTTTACCAACATTCAGAAGTATCACCGTTTTAGACTTTTTTCTGTGGGGTTATGTGAAGAACAAAGTGTATGAACAATCATATCAATCCGTGGAGGATCTTAGACTAGCTGTACTTGAAACATTTTATTCTATTGACAGAAGAAAAGTAAAAAAAAAACACAAATTCGATTTTAAAAAGATGTACTTTATGCCATAATAATAATGGTGGACTTTTTGAGCATCTTATGTAATATTTAAAATTTTCTTCTATTATTATTTTGATAATTTCGGAATTATTTTACTTTATGTTGCTTTTGACAAATGTAAAGAAAGATAATAAATTAAATATTGATTTCGTTGCTATAAACAACCGCAATTGTTTTACTTTTGTCTTTTTCATGGCTAACTAATTTTTGGTGTATGGTAAAATTAAAAACGACTAACTTATTTTATTTTAAAAATAACTATGGCATATGTTATATCGGATTAAAGGGAAAAAAATAGCCCTTTTAATAAAGTCATAGCCAACTATTGTTTCCATTTAAAAAAAGTAAGTTTGTGTCATATCTCCCAAAATAAGGGCGAAATTTTTTTTTTGATTTTTTGTTATTAATCTGTGTAAAATTTTCTACAACTTTGTCCTTTACAGTTTTTTTCGATCTATGATAATAATAGAGATATATTGATTTCAAAAAATTGACACATTTTACTTTTTTCAAAATATCTAGTTACCCTTGACTTTTTCAAATATTTTGAAAGTGTCATTTTATTCGTCTTATAAAACTACACTTCTTTCCCCATTTAACCGTTTTTCTATCTCTTATAGTTTCCGAGATCCCCATAGAGAACATCGAAAAAAACTCACCCTGTATATATGTGTAGAATTTACATCAAGTATAATACAATACACCTAATAATAGTATAATACAATACACCTTGTTTTGTGATTGAAGAATTTTTTTAAAATCCTGTAAAAATTGCTAAGATTAGAATAAATAGATTAAAATAATTACTAAGGTCGATACATTGCGTACATAAGGACAATAAATTTGAGGCAGGTTCTTCAGAATCATCTTAGGTATGATATGTTTGAAACGCATAAATTAAATAAATATGAATAGAAAACAGTATTCATTCACTTGGTCACAGTTATTTAAATATATTAAATAAAAATGATTTGAAAATAATTAATAAATTATTTTCACATTTATCTCTGTGACTATAGACTTACCTGCGTAAGTACGTTAAACAAATGCACATTAAAACAACTACTTCCCGGGCAAATACCCACGCCGGACATTGAATTACATAATGTACACCTGCTGCTGCATATCAACAAATATTGAATAATGCAACAAAATTTTTGATCCGAGAAAAATTTTATGTAAAAACAACAAAAGGAACGTTACATAATATAAGGCCATCTGCAGACACGTGTTTCGGGATCTATCCCTCGTCAGTACAGCTATGCCTTACATAATTTAAAGATGTTAAAATAAATCAATTAGATTAATTCAAATACAATCAGCATAATTAAATCAGTTATATTAAATCAAATTAAACTAAATCAATTTAAATTAAATTAAACCAAATTAATTCAATTTAAATCAAAACCGAATAAAATTAAACGAAAAGAATTGAATCAAATTAATTAAAAAGAGCGACCCTCACCTGCCGCGCGCTGAGATAGTAATGACCGGCGAAGGAGGACGTGCGCTCGTGTATTGTTGTTATCGCAAATTCACAAAAAACTTCTCTCGGTTCGGATTTGAATAAATGCCTCGCTGGCTATTAATATAAATAGAAAACAGTATTCATTCACTTGGTCACAGTTATTTAAATATATTAAATAAAAATGATTTGAAAATAATTAATAAATTTAATTGATTTATTTTAACATCTTTAAATTATGTAAGGCATAGCTGTACTGACGAGGGATAGATCCCGAAACACGTGTCTGCAGATGGCCTTATATTATGTAACGTTCCTTTTGTTGTTTTTACATAAAATTTTTCTCGGATCAAAAATTTTGTTGCATTATGCAATATTTTATTTATGCGCAACAGCAGGTGTACATTATGTAATTCAATGTCCGGCGTGGGTATTTGCCCGGGAAGTAGTTGTTTTAATGTGCATTTGTTTAACGTACTTACGTAGGTAAGTCTATAGTCACAGAGATAAATGTGAAAATAATTTATTAATTATTTTCAAATCATTTTTATTTAATATAAATAAATATGAATAAATTTTTAAAAATCAACCAATAAAACACAGATTATATTGAATAACTTTAAATTCTCGACTAGTTTCGGGTGATTAGCCCATTTTCAAGAGAATTTAAAATTTGTTTTATTAAAATTTCTATGGATATTTCCATTTATAGATATATTGATTTTTTTTAAATTTTAATTTAATTTAATTGTAGGGCAGGCAAAATAATTTCGGTCCCAGCATTTGCTCACAAGGTGAAAAAAAAAAAAAAAACACTAAAAAACCATCCTCAAAAAAATCAATATATCGATTAATGTAAATATCCATAGAAATTTTAATAAAACAAATTTTAAATTCTCTTGAAAACGGGCTAATAACCCGAAACTAGTCGAGAATTTAAAGTTATTCAATCTAATCTGTGTTTTATTGGTTGATTTTTAATAATTTATTCATATTTATTTCATAGAATATGAACTACCAATGTCTAAATATTAAAACCATTAATTAGCTTAAATTAAGTTTAATTCCAGTGCAATATTTTTAAATGAGCGTTAATAAACAAAAACAAACAAAATACCATTTTGAAAATAACAGGTTCTAAAACTTTTTTGCATGATAATTACTTTGAGGTGGGATCTTAAGGATTATCTTAGGTGTGATGTGTTTGAAACGCTTAATTTAAGTTTACTGAACAAAAAAATGAAAACTACATATTTTGTAAAGCAGAGGTTCTTAAACTGTTTTCCATGAAGGCATACTGAAATTAATAACACGTTAAAACAAAACTTACAACGTCTTTAGTTATAACAGAACAGTGGCAGTTTATTTTTCTTTTCTTGAAGTAAATGTATTCTCGTTTCATTTTCAATCTTCTTTAGCCTTTCTCTATTCTTTGTTTTAATATATGCAAGTGCAAACAATTCCATTTCTTAGTAAAATGGAGTTAAGAACCATAAACTTTTTGTTTAGCACTAAAATTTAAAAAAAAACCTTCGACACCTTCAGTTAGTAAAAGCAAGTTATTCGAACAATACCTCAGGCAAAAACGGGAAGAACAAAATAACTCAACTGTTTGAAAATTTAGTATGCTCTGCTATAAAATTACTTTATACAAAACTAGCAGAATTTTATAAATAATATAAATCTTTAAGACGAATTTTTTTGAATTGACAATAATGAGAATAATAAAAATATTTAAAAAAATAAAAAAGATACTTGACAATCGGCTATCGATCATTAGTCTTTCTAGCTGTCTTTTAAATTTTGGTCAGTCTGTTTTTGCAAACTATTTCGTTGTCGATTGTCATTGTTAAACTGTCTTTTGAAATCATCAATGTTAATTTATCTATCAATGTCTTGGAAAGGATGTAATGAATTGAAATATTGTTGTGGAGGGATTTTTTACTGTATTGGGTTTCGAGTACGTGGGAAACGTAAAGTGTGTAGAAGGTCGCGAGTAGTTGGATTTTGGGCAAATTTTTTGAAGAAAATTGTGATACATTGTTCAACGCAAAGGATTTTTGTTTGTTTATATAGAAGTGTGTTTAATGGGTTATTGAGTGGGTTTTGGGGATGTTTTATTACTTTCCTCGGACCCCTGTCCAAGGGAAAGTATTATGATCGTGAAAATTTTCGAACCGCCAATTTCAACAAATATGCACGTTTTTAGATCTCCTGAATCCATTCCATCGAGTTTTGTAAAATGTCTGTGTGTTTCCGCGATAGCGCATAAACGGTTATTAGGATTAAACCAAAACATTATGTCTAAGCTTTTTATAACTGTGGAATGATCTGAAAAGCTTTTGGTTAGAATCAAAACTCATTAAGTGTAACTTTACTCTTAGCGATTTTTTATTTCGAATAAAAATTTATTTCAAATAAAAGTTGCAGATCATGAAAAATTAATTAGTTTTTGTTAAAAACTTTTTATTGTAGAACCTTTAGTTTTCATTTTATAATCGAAATTTCGTCTACCTTATAATTTAATTATTTAAATAATTATTTTAATGACAAATAAAACGTCAAAATGACTTCAAATTGCAATAACACAGAATATGTTGCCCTAACGAATAAAAATGGTTAAGAAATTATATATGTATAGAAATTTTATGAAGCCATTGTAAGGTAAGAAATAACAAACTAAATTATAATATTATTACAAATACTCGACTGTAACTTTAAAGGACGACAATCCATTTTTTTGATTTATTTTTTACTTACTGTTAAATGTTCATTCAAAAACGTATTTTACCGAATTCATCTTTTTTTTTGTTAGCACTGAGGATTAATCTTTCCGCTACATGCATATTTTGAAGGGTCAAATGATGAGGGTTATGGAAGAGAATGTCAGCATAATCAAACAAGGGACAAAAAATCATTTTATAAATGATCATTGCCAGAAATTTTCCTTGTTTGATTTCATTGTAATTCTTGTAAATCTTTGTTTCATTTTATTTAATGTTTACTGCAGTTTTCATGTATATTCCCTGTCAAAATTTTATATTTAGTGGGAAATAACAAAAAATTCCTTTCGTACAATCCTATCAATATGAGGGACAAAGCACATAGTTAACTAGCAACATTTGGAGAAATGAAATGAAAGATTTACTGACACGCCAACACCTTATTAGTATTTGAATAATTTTAATTTATAACAGAAACATTGTTCCATTTTTTCCCAATTTTTAAATTTTTTGAATGAAAACACTTTTAAATTTTAATATTCTTATTTTGAATAGTGACTGCAGTTAAATAAACTCTTTATTTATTTTTAATAACAAACTGAATTTGTCTAACAATCTTCGTAAATTTATTGTTACTGGCGTGTTTTTTCATGGGCATTAGTTTCGAGATATTTATCGTAACCTTAATCGCTTCGATTCGCCGATTTCTCGTCAAATAATTTAGATTAAAACATTGGCCGTTCATTGCGTGCTCGCGCAAAAAGGCATGTTGTTATTTCGTTTCGATTCAACGATCAATCCTGTTTACACGGTCAATTTAATTGCGTTTCGGCTTACGTGATTCGCTTGAGATTTGTGTGTGTTTTTAATTTAATTCACATTAATTTTCTTGTAAATGAAAGTTACAGAATTTAAATAACTTAATATTGGATTATATATATATATATACAGGGTGTTTCAAATTCGAGTCTCACCATCTCGCTTATTATAAAAGATAGAGGGTGGATTTAAATTTGGCACTTTTGCAGAATTTCATGCAATTTAATATTCCGTTGAGAAAACTGGGCTAAGTTTCTTTGTTTTCAAGAAAAATTAAAAAAAAAACTGAAAAATGCGATTTTCTTTTTTTATTTATATCTCCGTTATTTGAAGCAATATTTAAATACAAACAGAACGAATGGCCAAAACAGAATGTTGTGGCCAAAGCGCACCAATTTTTACAAAATTTAATATTTTCAATCGTAAATGTGTAACTCGAATGTTTTTTTTTATGAAACAAAATCGAAACTTGAAAATTTATAGAAGCCTAATATTTTCAAACGAAAATTTATAACTTGAATCATTAAAAAAAAAAAAAACGAAAATTAAAAATTTTAAAAACTTAACATTTTCAATCGAATTCGAATATTTTTTTTTGTAAAACATAATCGAAACCTGAAAAATCGAAAATATATAACTCGAATCCTTTTTTGGTTAAGCAATCGAAACGTGAAAATTTAAAAAGCGTAACATTCGAAAATTTATAACTTAAATTAGTTTTGTTTAAAAAAAAAACTCTAAACTTAAAAATTTAAAGAGCTTAACATTTTCATTGGAAAATTTATAACTCGAATCTTTTTTTTTTAAACAAAATCTAAACTTGAAAATTTACTAAGCTTAACATTTTCAAACGAAAATTTATAACATTATATTTATTCTTTTGAAAAAAAATTCCAAACTTAAAAATTTAATATTTTCAATCGAAAATTTATAACTCAAATCCTCCCTTTTTTATTCGAAAATTTATAACATGAGTTTTGTTAAAAAAAAAACTCGAAACTTAAAAATTTAAAGAGCTTAACATTTTCATTGGAAAATGTATAACTCGAATCTTTTTTTAAAAAAACAAAATCTAAACTTGAAAATTTACTAAGCTTAACATTTTCAAACGAAAATTTATAACATTATATTTGTCCTTTTGAAAAAAAAAAACTCCAAACTTAAAAATTTAATATTTTCAATCGAAAATTTATAACTCAAATCCTTTTTTTTTATTCGAAAATTTATAACATGAGTTTTGTTAAAAAAAAAAAAAAACTCGAAACTTAAAAATTTAAAGAGCTTAACATTTTCATTGGAAAATTTATAACTCATATCCTTTTTTTGTGAAACAAAATCTAAACTTGAGAATTTAATAAGCTTAATATTTTCAAACGAAAATTTATAACATTATATTTGTTCTTTTGAAAAAAAAAAAAAACTCCAAACTTAAAAATTTAATATTTTCAATCGAAAATTTATAACTCAAATCCTCTCTTTTTTATTCGAAAATTTATAACATGAGTTTTGTTAAAAAACACTCGAAACTTAAAAATTTAAAGAGCTTAACATTTTCATTGGAAAATTTATAACTCATATCCTTTTTTGTGAAACAAAATCTAAACTTGAGAATTTAATAAGCTTAATATTTTCAAACGAAAATTTATAACATTATATTTGTTCTTTTGAAAAAAAAAACTAAACTTAATAATTTAATATTTACAATCGAAAATTTACAACTCAAATCCTATCTTTTTTATAAGATTCTACCTAGCTTTAGAGAGCTGTGTAATAAACATTTTATCCTTTAATCGTGATTGATGTAACAAAAGCTGGCTTTTAAAATATTTCTTCGGTTTATCATCATTAAAAAAAAAGAAGTAGGCCTAACGGTCGTAAATGCAGCTCCGGACGGTTTCACTTATTTACAAATCGGACTTAAAATTTAGAATGTGACATAAATATCAGCACACGCGAGTGCACTTTTAATTGTGTAGTGCTCTTAGCGATTACTCCTTCTCGCGGAGAAAGTCCCCCCGTCTGACTAAACGAACCACTTTTCGAACGAATCACTTCCAAGAATCGAAGATGCGTTCAGTAAATAAATTACGTTTAAATTATTTAAATAATAAAATACTTGATGTTTATTGTTTCATAATTTTAATGTAGAACAAATTTAATTCAATTTATTTAAATAGTTGTGATCAATTGAATGAATACTCTATTCTATTGATATTAGTATAATTTTTTTTTAACGAAATACGAATTTAATCTTTTGCACCAAAAAAAATGGGTGAAAATCACATGCCATGAAAATAACGCAATATGTATTATTTTGATGGCATGTGGTTTTCATCCATTTTTGAGCAAATAAATAAATAAAAACACTTAAACTTTGTATAACTGAGTTTTTTTTTAATGTGACTATAGTTTCGACAACTTTAACTTATCATTATCAAACTAAAAAAACTCAGTTATACAAACAAGTTTAAGTGTTTTTATTTATGTTAATAACGATGTATAACGAAGTAGAAGCCTCCACAGTTAACAGTTTAAAAAAATAAATTCGTATTTCGTTAAAAAAATGTACTAATATCAATAGAAAAGAGTATTCATTCATTTTGTCACAGCTATTTAAAAAAAATAAATAAAAATAATTAATAAATCATTACCTCTTTTGCATTTGTGACATTTTTACTTAAGTTACGTAATTACTTTAAAACTACTTCTCGGGCAAATATTCCGTCAGCTATTGAATTACACAATGGACATATAAATTTATATAGTATACTTTGGAAATCAAATGCATTTGAGGTTTTTTGATGAACTCCATGAAACACAATTCATCCTCAAAGTTGACCATTTTTCTATGACACATTCAAGTCAGAAAATTGCACTATAGTAAAAAAAAGCATAACTTCGAATCCCGTTACTCAATCGATGTCGTATTTTCGTGAAGTATAACTATAATATTCCTTGACAGAATGGTATACAATCCATACCAACAAACTAATTACAATCTAGGTTTTAATCAAATGAAAATTGATCATTTTAAAACTTAATCTTTGGCGAAACTTTTCTTAAGTTAATAAAAAATGACTCGTCAGGATTTATCACAAAAACTTCTACAACGTGGTGAAAACATAATTTTATTATCGGTTCCCACGCGGTAATTATGATTTATTTCATGAACTTGATTAAAATAAATCTAGCAGACACTAGCGGGCAATAAATATTGCTTTTTTCGTTGATTGTTACGGCTTTCACTTGGTTATACAATTTTAAAATCCCTTATTACCTAGTTATATATAAGTTAGTTGGTTCTTCTGTAATCCATTCTTATTAATGCTGTAAAAAGCAAAACTAGTTGAATAAATAATAACAAATAGTGAAACAAACAAAGTGTTTTTAATTTATTCCTTAATTTTATTTCTCAGAATGTTTCACCAAGTGATAAGTGAGAAAGTTATTTTTGCTACTATCGAGCCATCTAATTACTATTACTATAATTCAGAGTAAAAGAGGTGTTTTCTTTATAAAATATTTAAAGGTTGACTACTACGCTCCCTCTGCGTTGTGATAATTAATTATTTTTAATATAATATAATATAATATAATATAATATAATATAATATAATATAATATAATATAATATAATATAATATAATATAATATAATATAATATAATATAATATAATATAATATAATATAATATAATATAATATAATATAATATAATATAATATAATATAATATAATAAAGTGGGTGGTCTATTGCCCAGCCAGACGAACACCTATTGTAATTATTTATTAACATAAACTATATATAACTATAGTTTTGTATTATCTGTAGAGTTTGAATAAATATATTTATTTTATTTATTTATTTAAGCATGAAATAAAAAAATAAATTAATTTAGATATAAACTAATATTAAACATGCGATTACGTGTAGCGATAAAAGAGATTTTATTTTAATTTCGCGATAAAATTATACATTTCCTTTTCTTTCATTTGTTCAACACTCGACCTTTTGTCCATCAACGCACGCAACTTTACCGTACAAACTCGTTATGAGTGTACCTGTGGGTGTAATTTGTTTCTGTCGTCCCAATGATTCATGCAATCGCCACGCTGATTCCTATTTCGATATTGTCGTTAATTGCAGGCCTCTGATTTTATTGTGTCCTTTAAGTATCGGCGAGTTTTAAAGTCGCTGATGTCTTTTACTTTGCCCGGATCAAAGGGAAAGTATTGTGATCGTAAACATTTTCGAATCGTTAAGTTCAACGGATATACACGTTCCCCTAAATCCATTTCATCGATCATTTTATTTTTGAAACATGTCGGTGTATGTGTTTCCGCGATAGAGCAAGAACGGATGAGTGGATTGAACCAAAACGTTATAACCAAGCTTATTTAATTACACATTATTTGATTACATAAGTGATATTGCGGATGCCTTTGAGAAAGGTGAAAATCCTTTTGGAATCTTCATAGATCTGTCGAAGGTATTCGACACTATTGATCGCAACATCCTTTTTTAAAAAAAACTAGAACTGTATGGTGTAAGGGGAAATCCGTTAAATTTAAATAAATCGTATCTCATAAACAGATCTCAGAAAGTCATTCTCGATACGTCTGATTCAAATATTATTTATACAAATATAGGTGTTCCACAAGGAAGCATATTAGGTCCAATTTTGTTCGTCATATATGTTAACGATTTTCAGCAAACCATGAAAGTGTTTCCATGCTCAATAACTTCATATACAAATATTATTGTTAATAGAAATAATAGCGACATAATAAATAATGCCAATATTGTATATAATAAAGTACAAAATTGGATGACGCACAACAAACTAATTATAAATAACAACAAAACGCATGTTCTTCAATTTTCTTCTAGAAAGCCGAATATCATCAGCAATGAAGTTGTTTTAAATGGAATTCGATTGAAAATAAAAGAACGTACAAAATTTCTAGGTGTTGTGATTGATGCACACTTATATTGGTATGCAGCTAGCCAAATCACTAAGCAAGGTATGCTATACTTTTCGAATTTTAAAAGAAATATTTGACCATAACACGTTAGTAATGATTTATAGATCAAATTTTGAATCTCTGTTAAGGTATGGCATAACATTTTACGGAAAAGCATAATTTTCTCAAAAGGTTTTCATAGTACTAAGAATTAAATGTAACTTGAAGCCAAAAGATTCCTATAAGGGTTACTTTAGAAGGTTGAACGTGCTCAAATTTTATAGTGTTTATATATGAAATTTTGATTTTTTACTTCAAATATAAAAACAAGTTTGATTCACATAAACTGAAACATATTTTTAATACTAGACGATATAATCATTACGCATATCCATTGCATCGATTAACACTATATGAAAAAATGCCCACATATAATGCTATAAAACTATATAATAAACTACATACGTAATTCTGTTATACAAACAAAGTTAAAAAAGTATTTTATTATAACATTTCTTGCTTTATTATGTTTAAAAACAATTAAGAGAACTCTTGATTGATAAAGAATTATACAGAATTGGAGATTTTTAATCTCTTAATATAATCGCTGCATTTGATTAGTTGGTTATTTTCTTTCTTTTTGATACTGTACATTCTATCATTATTAATATTTTTTATGTAATTTGTAATCACATCCATTACTTCTTCAAGCTACAGGCGGTCGATTTATTTTAGTGACGTATTCAATATAGTTTAAATAT
The DNA here is from genome assembly GCA_963082785.1 of Philonthus spinipes. Taxonomy (NCBI): domain Eukaryota; kingdom Metazoa; phylum Arthropoda; class Insecta; order Coleoptera; family Staphylinidae; genus Philonthus; species Philonthus spinipes. The sequence continues at coordinate 9,501,731 of OY720314.1, forward strand.
GAGTATGTATTGAACTATTTTTTTTAATAAATTCTATTCTAATTCCAATTCTATTATAACAGTAGAAAGATCTGAAAAGTTTTTGGTTAAAACCACAACTCATGTATCTTTCCTCTTAGTTTTTTTTTTTAATTTCTACAATTGTTAGACAAATATTAATCGCGTCGAAGAATGTTTCAAATAAAACTTGCATATCTTGAAGAACTAGGTATTTTATTTTATTAACTTTTTGTTCTCTCATCTTCTGTTCTTGAGTAATATTCTTAGCGATTATCAATTTTTATTCGGATAGAAAAATGTTTTAAATACAAGTTGTAGATTTTGAAAAAGTAAATACTTTTTATTAGACATATTTTTATTGTACGACCTTTAGTTTTTGTGTTATAAGCAGAGGAATGTTGTCTGCGTAATAAAATCCCTTACAAACACAGACTAACCAGATGACAAAAGCAAATGGAATGGATGGGTCGCCGCAAACTGTACTTTTGGTATGTGGCGCTGCTACTACCAAATTATCTGCATTTATTTAATGTTTCCTGCATAAAAATGCATATTATCGTCAATATTGGTGTATATTTATAGTATTATTAGTAAATTATAATTACAATTTTTATTTCAATTGATAGTATTTTTTTTACTTTCCACGGACCCCCTCGGACGGAAAGTATTGTGATCGTAAACATTTTGGAATCGCTAATCTCAACGGATATACACGTTTTTATGTCCCCTAAATCCATTTCATCGATTTTTGCTTCGACGATTTCCAAAATATTCACGTTTTTATTTCTTGTGAAACTATTAATTATAATGAAATCAAATAGCGGGCTTATGAAAAAGATTACACGTTTTTAGGTCCCCTAAATGCATTACATCGATTTTTGCTTTCCAAAATATTCACGTTTTTATTTCTTGAGAAATTATTAATTATAATGAAAATGAAATGAATAATGAAATCAAATAGCGGGCTTATCAAAAAGATTATGATTTATTGCTTAATAGTCAATTTGGGAATTGTACATCAATTATGCAAAAAAACCTTTATTAAATAAAGATTTTGTGTATAAAATTAAAAGATAGTTTAATTGCAAAATTGTTATTTCTAATGCTATATAATTAATAAGGATTTAACAGTAAACAGATAATTGTAATTAATTATATATCCAATTGTCCAAGCAATATTCACTCTGACCAAGTGATTTTTTGAATTATAATTAATCTACTACTTCAATCAGCGGGGGGCCATTTTAGATTACTTAGGAAATTATTTGCATTTTGCAGTCTAGGTTACTTAAAGGTACATACATGTAAATTAAATTTGCTCTTTGAATTTTGTACAGCATGTACTTTTCTCGCCTTCTGCTACAATTATCATGCACTTCTTTTTATATTATATATATAGTATGTTTTTACATACAAATCTCACGTAGTCTTCTTAAAACTGATTTTTGTAGGTATTTTGAAAGCAAGTATTTTTTTTATTTCTTGACCAGGATAAGAACATGGTCGTTGTTCTTTTTAACGATTAAATAAGTGAAGAGAAATTTTTAATGCAATGATTGATTTCCGATGCTCTTCTCTACAGCTAATTGTTTTTTCTATATATTATTAAATAAAATATTCTTCAAAAATAAATCCATACAATAGTTTTATTGCGAGCAATATTTAATACTCTGTTTTTAACGTATTGAAAGGGCGTTAAACAAATATATTTTATAAATAGAAAAGAGTATTCATTCACTTGGTTATAGTTATTTAAATATATTAAATAAAAGTGATTTGAAAATAATTAATAAATTATTTCCACATTTAGCTCTGTAACTTTTGACTTACGTTACGTAAGTACGTTAAACAAATGCACATCAAAACAACTACTTCCCGGGCAAATACCCACGCCGGACATTGAATTACTTATTGTACACCTGCTGTTGCACATCAATAAAATATTGCATAATGCAACAAATTTTGATCCGAGAAAAATTTAATGTAAAAACAACAAAAGGAACGTTACTTAATATATGCAGACACGCGCTTCGGGATCAATCCCTCGTCAGTACAGCTATGCTTTACATAATATAAAGATGTTAAAATATATTGTATATATATATATATATATATATATATATTCGTGCTAAAAATTTCCATGAAGCCAAAATGGTGCTATTAATGACTGGTAATAGTTTTATTAGGATGGCAATTTTCAACCAGGTTATCCATCTAGATTTTTCACGTTTATAAGGTACAGCGTCCTATATACTTCGGGCAAGATGAGAGAGAGGTTCTTATATGAAAATAATACATATTACATCTTTGTCTTACATATACAGAACAACTAGTAGCTAGAATTATGGATGCCGATTCGTGCTGACTGTTATCAGAGCTACCACTTCAATTTTAAGAAGAGCTGGACTATATATACAGCAACTGGGTGAACATTTTGAGCATCTAATTCAATAAAGCTGTTTATTTATAAGTATTCTTAAAATTAGTACGGAATTTTCTACTACTACTTGTTTAAAATTTCAAATGCTTGTAGCTCTGTTACGATACCGTTTTTGGGTGCATGTTCATTAGATATTTTTGACTTTAAATCACCCCAATAACACACTTCAAAGCTATGACAGTCACGTATGTATATGCCGATTATGTAAATATTGACTTGAAAGTCCGGTTAGTCTGTGCTTAGAAATAAACAATTATTTTTATGTTAAAGTAAACGTCAATATGCCTTCATATTTCAGTAACTCAATAATTCTTTCGCGAACGACTAAAATATGTTCAAGAAAAATAGTGTGGGATTTTTTTTAAAACCATTGTAAGGTAAGGAATAACAAAATAAAATCTAAATACTCGACTTTAACTTTAAAAGACAACACACATTTTCATTTAATATTTTTTCATTTACTATAAAATATTCTTTCAAATAACTTACTTGACCGAATTATATATTATTATTATATATATATAATAATAATAATAAATCTTTATTAACGGAAAAAATCCTTTGAACACAATTATATTACAAAACTACAAATAGTGTAGAAATACAAATACATAGTGTAACTAACAAACATTGACAAAAAATCATTTAATAATAAATCAATAATTAGCGAGATCACCCTATTATATATATATATATATATTATAAAATGATGATGTTCCATCATGGTATTGGAACATCATCATTTTATAACCCATAGTGGTTGAAGTCATAAATTATATTTCGAAATGAAAGGTCTTTAAGATAAAATATTCCTGAATAATAGTGTAATATAATCGGGTAATAATAAACTAAAATGGTAGCGAAACACCGATGAGGAGACACCCACAATTTACTAGGCGATTTAGTATTGATTGACAATTTATTTGAAGTTATAGCTCACTCGATATTTCTTTTAAATAACGGATAGAAAATAAATGTCATTTTTATACTACTTAATTAAAGTAACTTCTTGCTTTTATATAATATTTGAGCGAAATTGCAGTCGTAACTTCGTTTTGCAATACATGAAAGAACTAATAAATAAAGATCGTCGGACTCTACTAAAATACCTATGAGAAAATCCGCCAATTAAACGAATATTTAGCAAGCTACAACTCCAATAAACATTTATTTAAAAATTGACCATACGTGACACCTCAGCCATGTAAAAATCCTTGGATGTAAAATCGATGAGCAACTTCACATCGATTACTAAAATAACTTCGCGATTTAACATTAACTATAACCAAACATCTAGCTACAATTCCGCCTGATTAAAGAAACATAAGTACAGTTTGACGCAATATTTTTGTCTAATAAACAAATTAAGTCCGTTTAATTGAAATATCCTATGTTTAATTAATTTCTCACTTAACCCGTGGTGAAACATTTTTGAATTAATTCAGGATGATTTAATTGAAATTAAAACACTTGGTTTGTTTCACTTATTTATATTTTCTCCAACTAGTTTCGACCATTGTTCCTCCCTGAAGATGACCAATGGTCGAAACTAGTTGGAGAAAATATAAATAAGTGAAACAAACCAAGTGTTTTAATTTCAATTAAATCATCCTGAATGAAATATCCTAGTAAAATATCTTCGTATTTTAATATTTACTTTGACCAAACATAGAGCCAGGATATAATTATTATTAATAATTATTTTCCACTTAGCTATTGTTTGTATAATCTGAATAAATATATGTGCATATGGTTTTTAATTTGGAGGAATTATTAAAAAAATCTGGGCAGCACATACACTTCAGAAGCCTTACTTATAAATAAAAGGGAATTTGTGTTTATTAGTTGATATCTATAAAATTTTTCATTTCATGAATAAGAAATGGCTGTCTATACAGGCATTTCCTTTTTATTGTATACCAGTCTTCGATTATGCATTTTATTTCGTTTTTTTTTGTAATTGCTCTATACAGCCAATATTCTATTAATTTATTTACTTCTAAACACACTGCAATTACATTTCATGAAAATAAAATGACTTTCTTACGCTAAGGAATACGCAAAAAAAACCGCCATTCAAACAACACGATATTAATTATTTAAATAAGTTATTACTCCTTGGAATTAAACCGTTATCCGAAATTACGAGAGGAAAGAAAGAAAAAAAAGGTACTCGATTAACGTTTTTTTTTTGCGGCGGCGTTTTCGACGTTTAATGTCCGTCGGCTTATTCGTTATTCGCCGGATAGTTTGGATGTGTTTTAATGGCGGACGTGCATGTATTTCTAATGGGTTGCACTCGAGGAAACAATCCATAAAAATGTTAGTGCCCAGGAAAAAGGGATCTTGGGATCCTTTTAATGAAATTGTTAGTGAGTTGAATAATTTAAAATTTATAAAGTTTATAATTGATGATTATGGGCTGTGGTTTTGGGTGTGTGACTTGTTTTAATTACCTCAGATGATTTCTTGAAGTTGGGTAATTTTGAATATATAGATTTGTAAAAACTGACATAGGTTAATTAACATCAAATTGAGAATAAACTCATATAAATAGAGATAAATCAATATCAATTTGAATAAAATCAAATTAAAATTAATAATATTTTCTTTACACAGAGCAGAGTATGTTTTACATAAAGAAGAATGAAGCTAAAATCGTTAAAAAACAAATTCATGATGTAATTATCAGGAGCGGAGATTGGAATGACTTGGCCAATAGCTTATCGTTGGATAAGCAACCAGAATGATGACAAGAAACGAGGTGGAAAGAGAATGAAAATTACTGTAAATTATCATGAATGTATTGTTACATTTATCGAAGAAATTTCTCGAATAACATTAGAGAAAATTAATAGAAAAATATAAGATCACAAAATTATGGTCACAATGGAATGTATACGGAAACATTTGGATGGATTAATGTTTACGTTAAAAGATAATCGAATAGAGCCTTAAGCATATGAATAGTGGAGAAAATAAAATAAAACGACGAAATTATGCACAGCAACTTATAAATTATTAAGCAGACAATATTCCTATTTTATACATGGATGAAACCAATTACAATTTATTTCACGAAAACAGTGGAGATCGAAAAAAGGTTTACGATGCATATATATTGCTGTTGGTATTCGTAGTGCTAAAATACATCTCATAGGATGTATAGGCATTATCGGCCTCATTCATTACAAAACCAGAAGATGTGTTTTCAGATAGCAAGAAAATAATGATTTTTTTTAAGAAATTGTTTAAGAACAACATTTACATCATTTACCAAACTCCAGTCATCTTAGTGGTAGACAATGCCCCTTGTCATGTAGCTATTGTGGAGGTATTTCAGGAAAATTAATTTGTTCACCACTATCTACTTAGATTAAGTCCGTATAATCCAATGTTCAATGCCACAGAGCTTGCTCAGTCCAGACTAAAAGCAAAATTAAAGCGAAATCTATTTGCTACAACAGCTAGTATTTTAGCTGGCGAAAATAGGGAAAACTTAACTCAAACAGTGTTTGGTCTTATTCAGATCGAGGAAATATTGCGACAAAATTTGAACTTAATTAATGTTAATAATTGTACAAGGTAGCCCATGTACAGATGTTTAATTTCGATGCTCTAAATTTAATTGATATGATGTAAATTTAGTTAAAATTGAAATTATTTTAAAATGTTTCTTTATTTGTATTATTATTGATAATCCTATCATAAATTTAATTATAAATCAATTTGAAATTATTTATTTTCATTTTGATTGTGATTAATCTCAATTTAAGAGTTTATTTTTAATTTGAAATTATTGTATATATGTCAGTTTGACGAGTCTCAATTTGAATTTGTTTATTGCATATGAAATTAACAATTTTCAATATAAAATTAATCAATCCCAATTTGAAGTTGCAAAGGTATGGACAATTCTAATATATTACTTTAATAAATAGTTACGCAATTTCCTATATCGGATTGAAAAAACGTTTCAATTAAAAATTATAAACTTAATTTTAATCCATTTGGGCCATGGACTATAGGAGTTTCTACCCAAATAATGTCATTATAAAATATTTTTATAAAACAAGTGAAACAAAACGAGCCTTTGACTTTTAAAAATTTTACATTTGCATTTCCATAATCTATTTTAACAATGATTTTAGTAAATGTGGCAAGGTCGCGGCCCACGTTAAAAAAAAAACATACTGTAAATTACGCATAAGCGAAAATTAAAGCCAGGAAACACATATTTTTGTATTTACTTTAGATAATTCAATCGCACAGGCTTATCTTCTCTCGAGCGTGTGCTTCTCTTTATCAGCGATAAGATAGATTTATTAATACGCACACACAATTTCAGGAACGATTGTGATAGCTACTAAAATTACTCGATTTTTTCCCGGAATATAGTCTTCAACTTCCATCCTTATTTGAAAATAATAATAATAATGATAATAATAATGATTTTATACTTTATACTTCTACCACACAACAAATTAAATCTCTTCTTAAATGTGCTAAAAAAATTATACACGATAAATGCTTGGGATTTGGTATAACGAAATGCTCCACATTAAAAAAGGAAAATGGAAGGGAAGAAATTCAGAGGACATATAAAATAATGAAAAAAAAAAATGGGAATATGGGTAAAGATGATTTATACAGGGTGGCCCATTTTAATTCATCCAGTGGAATATCTCGATCAATATGCATCGTACAAAAGATATTTCGGACAAATGTTTAATGGTTCTGACGGTGATATCCAATAATGTAAAAAATTGCTGCCACCCCTCGGGGGCAGAGGAGATGGTCAACTTTTATATCTTAATTTGTAACTTTGTGTGTTTTATTATCATTAATAATAATATTAACAATTTAACGAATTATTATTTTTTTCGGCTAATCGAAAGTGCTAACAATCATCCATTATTACATTCGACTTGAATGAATAATCGAATAAAAATATAATAGTAATAATTTTTTGCAATATTAAGCAGCAATAGACCGATCGGCTATTACCAGAAACTCCTGTATATCACGATATATTCCTAAACAAAGATTTTTTTCAATTTTCGAAATACTTTAATCTTGACTTGAAAAAGAGATGTTGAGCAAAAATGCAGAAATTATTTGTTTGGACGTACCAGCTCTGTTAAAGTTCATGATTACAAGTCCAAAATGTATTTATATACTTGTGGTGTACCTCAAGGATCGATATTTACGCCACTTTTAGATATTTTTATCAATCAAGATATTTCAAAAAAAAATGTATCCTCTCTGTGCTTACTTGCAAAATGTTTAAAAAGTAAAATACAATTAACAAGGGATCAAAAGAGATCATATTGTGTCTTGGATGCAGACCACTTTGCGGGGTTCCAATTGTTGGTTATTTTTGGATGTTTGGTTGATAAAGTGGATTAAATAAATGTTTGTTTATTTAAAATGAGGACGGAAGTTAAAGACTACTGTTGGGCAAAATTCAGTAATTTCATAAATGGAGTAAGACAATGACGTTAGCAATCATGACGATTTATAGATGAAACAGATATCATTAAAAGTATAAATCATATGAAAACTTCTCACATCTGTGGTGATGATAAAATTCCAAATTTTATAATAAATTATTGTAAATTAGTTTTCTCTTATCCTCTACATTTTCTATTCAACCTTTCTTTAAGTAATAAGACATTTCCTGATATATGGAAACTTGCCGTTATTACTCCCGTGTTCAAGCATGGTGAATCTAATATAATAAAAAATTATAGACCTATTGCTATTCTTTCTAACTTTGCCAAAATTTTTGAAAAAAATATTTATGACGTTATATATAGACATTCGAAACCTTATATATTCCACATCAGCATGGCTTCATGTCGGATCGATCAACAACGACAAATTTAGCTATAATAACACAACACCTGAGTGAAGCTCTTGATTCTCGTAAGTAAGTTGATGTTATATATACTGATTTTACGCGGATATTTTCTACAATTAATCATACAATTTTGCTTAGTAAACTTGACATCTTTGGACTCTCTAGACATTTTATAGGTTTCATTTCATCGTACCTCAATATGCGAAAAAATTATGTCTATTTCAACGGATTTAAATCATACGAATTTAACTCCCTTTCAGGTGTACCGCAAGGCTCTAATTTAGGTCCCTTGCTGTTTAACATGACTTAATTGTATCAATATCATGTCCAAAATTAGCATATGCCGATGATATTAAAATATATAATATCATTAATTGTGAAAATTATTGCATTGCTTAGTAAACTTGACATCTTTGGACTCTTTAGACATTTTATAGGTTTCATTTCATCCTACCTAAATATGCGAAGAAATTATGTCTATTTCAACGGATTTAAATCATACGAATTTAACTCCCTTTCAGGTGTACCACAAAGCTCTAATTTAGGTCCTTTGCTGTTTAACATGACTTAATTGTATCAATATCATGTCCAAAATTAGCATATGCAGATGATATTAAAATATATAACATCATTAATTGTGAAAATTATTACATTGCGTTGAAGCAGAATCTGGATATAATTTGTGAGTGGTGTAACAATAACAATTTGTCTCTTAACATTAATAAATCTATTACCGTAACATATACTAGAAGAATTAGGCCTATTTATTTTAATTATTCCATTCAAGAAAATATGTTAATTCGTGAACGTACATTTAAAGATCTTGGGGTTTTGTTTGAAAATCGGTTATAGTTTTCTGAGCATATCAGTAATATTTTATCATCAATAATAATAATAATAATTGTAGTAATGTGATGTAGTTTTTTTTTTGTTTTTTTTGGGAATGCCAATAAAGGTTTTTTTTTTCATCAAGCATTTAGGATGCTTGACTTTTTAATGCGTACATCTAAGAATTTTTATGATGTGGAGTTACTTAAGGTTTTATAATATGCGTTGGTCGGAAGTCGCTTAGAATATGCCTCTATATTTTTTTTATGCCCATTGCAATAATCAGTCGTAAATGTTGGAAAGTGTAAAAACACGATTTCTGAAATTCATATGTTACAAAATGACTGATATATTTCCTGATCATACTGTTTATTATAAATCATTATTAACGACCAATAATGTTGTATCACTATCGATTTGGTCGAGAGCTTTTCAGCGAAATATTTATGTATAAATTAGTTAATAATATTATTGGTACGCCACAGTTACTTTTAATGGTTAAATTTAATGTTCCGCGCTTATCATCACGTCAAGATATTACATTTTATACTCCTACAGCCAGAACTAACATCTTATTAAAAGCACCGATCTTTCATATTAGTATCAATTCTAATAAATATTTTGACGATATTTTTTATAATGTGAAGAAATCTTAATAATTATTTTTAATCTTATTTTTGGTTCATTGCTGGGCTTATCTTGCCACCAACATTTTTTGTTTGTTTGTTTATTTTGAAATCATTAAGTGCGTTTATTTTCAATTATATATAATTTGTAATAATAATAATAATAATCTTTATTTACAGATATATACAGAAAGTATACAAAATAAGTAATAAACATTAACAAACTCAAATGTATAATTTATATCTGTTAATTGGCTATCGACCAGTGATCTTTCAGCCATATAATTTGTATTATTAGTGTTATGTTATTATATTGTTTTTAATTTTGTCCTGTATTGGGTTTTTCCGTTTGGACAATAAAGATTATTATTATTATTAACTAATACGACAAGAACTGGACCGACATAGGCAGAAAGACCGAAGGCCGATAGCCAGTTTCCAAATGATATATAAAAAATATATAAACCAATACTCAGAAATAAAGATTATCAATACATAAAAATTGAGTATTACTTAATGAGCCATTTTAAGTAACAAACGTTAACAAATGACAATGAATTTATATTTAGTATACACTGTATAAATTTATTACAGTTTATTAACTTTTGCTACTTATAATAGCTCGTAATAAAATACTCCATTACTAAAGTCATTGATGAAGGGAATACATTTTTTTCTCTCGAAGCTAATACACTAGATCGATCTTGGTTCGAAGTGTTCGAACGAGGCGAATTGTGAATTAATGATGAGCAAAATCGATTAGTTCAGTAATTGAATAATTTTTGATAATTGAATATTGATTTCATAAGATCTATGATTAAAAACTCAAACATCATTATTATTATTGCAATTTATATTACTGATTGTTGTATTTTTTTAAATTAAGCTTTCGTTGTATTATAAATTAGGCAAAGTCGATCTTTTATTATTTCTAAATTCAGTATATTATAATTTTATGAATGTTACTTATTATAAATATATCAGAAATAACTTCCCATTCATTAATAAACATAAATTTGAAGTTACTTTTTCGTTTTAAGTACTTAAAATGACACATTTAGTAATACTCGATTACTAATATTATTCGATTTTGCCCAACACTATTATAAATTATTCAAATAAAACGATTTTTTTAAATATTCGATTTTCCCCATCACTAGTTCGAACGGTACTGTTCGATCTGTTGAAACAGACGGAGCCGTTCAAACGGCCCGAAAGGATTGAACTCTCTAAACTAAAATTTGTTCAAGTGAGTTTCACGGAGGTATGGAAGGTCCTTCCGTAAAACTCATTTAAAAAAATTAGTTTAGAGAGTTCAATCCTTTCGGGCCGTTTGAACTGTTCGATCCGTTGAAACAGACTCATTAAAAAGGCAGAAATGTGCAGAAATATGTTGTTAATTTTAAAATTGCCCTTAATATAAAAATTAACAATAATATACATACGAACATACTCTTTGTATATTTTGTTAATCTGAAAAGACAGCTTTATTATTTCATTAATTTGATATATTATTTACTAACTTATTTCTATATTTCGTTCCTTCTGGCAATTATCACAAGATTATTTGCAGTGATTCAATTTTATGTAAGCGAGTGTTTCACAGCTTTGGCTGTTGTGCGCGGGAGTCATTGCCATTGTGTGAAATAAATTGTTCTTTATCAGCAAACAATATAAATATAGGCGTCTGATAACAGCATCCGCTTTAGTCACGATAACCCGCTCTTTATACGTCCATTTCACCACAAATCCAGAAACACAATGAACATAAAGAAAGTTTTGAATATTTTTCTTCACTTTTATTAAAATTTTAAAACCAAATATTCATTTTACTTATAAGCAATTGATATAAGTAAAATAAAATGAAGTGAAGAAAAGTGTACACGTGTTTCTTTATGTTTAATAGCGTTTCTACTTACTGCACAAGTGCGCACTCGTCCGGGTTTTTGAGTTTTCTGCTTATTTTTGTTTAGTATAAAAACTCATTAAGTGCAATTCGACGAATAATTCATTAAGTGCAACTTTACTCTTGGCTATTATTATATTTTTAATTCGCAAAGAAAAATATTTCAGATAAAAGTTGTAGATATTGAAAACCTAATACTTTTTAAATAAAATGTAACAAAGATGAATAGATCAATAGATGTTTGTAAAACTTACAGTGTAAGTAATTTTTGCAGTTGGAAAAAGGCATTGATCGAATTTTATTGATCATTGCCAGAAATTTTCCTTGTTTAATTTTATTGTAATCTAATACTTTTTGTTATATAATTTTTTGTACTTAGACCTTTAGTTTAGTTAGTTTTCATGATATAAGCGGAAGAGTGTCGTCTGCCTGATGAAAAATATACAATTATTTTTTTATAATGATATAAAAAAAGGATTAATTCTATTGCTCACAGTTATTTAAATAAATTAAACAAAAAAATAAAAATATTTAACAAATTATTCCCTCTTTAGCTAGTGTTTTAACTTCGTTTATTTATTGATATCAACAACGCTTTCATACCTCTTTTAATCAAATTTGAGAGACATTATTTCACTTTTATTTTAGTAGTTCTTGTTCATTATTACGGATACTCCAGAAGTATCCGATGCTGATAATTCTCTATGTAATATCTAACACAATTAAATAGAGCACCTTAATTTTATTTGAATGTAATTTCCCGTTTGAATTTTATGGAGGCACAAATTAGTGTCCCGCTAATTGTTTTGTGCAGTACATAAAGGGGATGTTGAGGTATAATTTAATCAATTTATTCCAGAATCCGCCGACCGTGCGGTCATTCAATCCTATTTTATTTTTATTCACCCCGAATTTTTTTTTTTTGTAATTATTTTATAATTTCGACTCCATGAACGTTATTACCCCCAGGATATGAAATTACAAAACGATACCTCTCTCTAACTGCATTTCAAGCCGGTGCATATTCATGCCCCGGAGGGAGGGATTGTTGTTTCCGAGTTGCCCGGAAATTCACTTAAAGTGAAGAGGAATCGATATACGCTATTAGTTGGGGAGGGTTTTTAAAAATTAATTCGATGTAAGTGGGAAATAATTAAACGTTTCGTACTGATCGAACAGATCAAAGTTGTATTCACGTGAATAAAATAATTGTGATACAAGTAAAGTGTGTTTTCATAGTGTTGAATATAATCGGGTAATTTTAGTAATCGAGTATTATTGAATAACACACTCGATCGAATATCTCAAGGATCGAGTATGTTATTTAATAATACTCGATTACTAAATGATCGAAGGAAACTTGATCATTTCGAGCAGACCGAACTGTTCGTACTGATTAAACCGTTCGGCAAGATTTTTCACTTCGAACCGTTTAATCTTTGCTGGAACAGTTCGAATTATACGAATTGACCGTACCTTTCGGACATTTTGTATAATTTGTAATACTGTTTAATCTTAGCAGAAAATTTTCGAATTATGCAAATTATTTGAACGGTACGGTCAATGCGCGTAATTCGAACAGGTACTGGCAAAGATCAAACAGTTCGAACAAGTGAAATTTTGAGCAATATTCGACCTAGTAGCATATTATTAATTTCAACGAATTGAAGTTAATAAATAATAATAAATAGATTTTTATTAATAAATATCAAATGGTTAGTGATGTTCATAGAGTAAAACCCATCAGAAGTTAGCCATAAATTTCCAGTCACGAATCCTGAAGCCTCCACCATGTGGAATAATATTAATAATTCAAGTTTCCATAAATGTATTAATTAATTAGAATAATCTTTTTATATCTAGTTTTTGTAATAAAATACTTGGTTTGTTTCACAACAAAATTATTTTATTCTCAACAAAAACTCTCGAACGCACCGAAACGCATCTCACATCACGCGAACATTCTAACAATGAAAAGTTTCCTCGATACAATTTTAATAATTATTAATTAGTTAATTATTTCTCCGTGCGCTTGCAAATTATTCGAAATCCTTTGGGCATTAATTATAATTAGTACGGCGCGAACGCGTTCCGTATCGTCTTATCATCTAGATTTCATTGGCATCCGGATTACTTTAATCTCTCCCCGCGGAGAAATCTCGCGTCAATTAATAACAACTCGGCTCGCTAATAACGCGCCCGGTAATATTTCTAACTAGTTTTACATAATGCTGTTCGCAACAAACACACTTTCACCTCGAGTTTGCGACAAGGTGAGGAGTAACGTTATACACCACAAAAGAAACAATCGTGGTTATACAATGAAGGGATTATAACCAGAGAACGTTGTACAAAAAAAAAATATATGAACGAATAGCATACCCTCACTCCGGTATCCAAGTATATAATAATAATAATAAGATGTAATTCCGATGCATCTATACTTGACCACTCTAAACTTCTATTATATCTTATCAAAACTACAAAAATAATTAGGATTATTTAGGGAAAAAAATGTTTAATAATCTAAGTTGAATAAATCATTACAAATAAAAGCATTGATGAGCGAATAGATATTGAAAAATATGCTTTTTAAAAACGGACTTGGTTAAAGCTCAGTCACACAACCCTCAAAGTTTTGTTTTTGTTTCAAAAGTCTTATAAAAGGGTGTTTTGTCCGCCTTGGTGGCGCACAGGTTAAGCGTCAGGCTAGTAAGCAGGTTCGATTCCAGGATTGGGCTAGTCGTTGTATGAATGGTGTGAAGGTCTACCAAATTTTAAATTACAAATAAACAAAGGTGACTGGGTTATATGGTAAAACCGATGTGTGAGTGGTAAAAAAATGGGAGTTTTTTATTATGATTGATAAATATAGGAGTGGATTTTTAGTGGTTTTAAGGAGCATACACTTATTATTATTATTTTCACAATTTAACTCGGAATTTGGGAGGTTATATCTCTGATTTTTCGTATTTCTACCACAATAACAATTTTTTTTATTTAACACACTTATTTACAATTTTATTACATTGCATCACACTTTTGTTGAGTTAAAACGGCAATTAATTAAGAAATTGGCGAAAAAAAATTGCCCAAAAATACGTCATTTATTGAGTGAAATGCGAGATTGTTTCCTTATGTTTTCATCTGCGATAAATAGCCTACGACAAGTACATTGTCCTATTTTTTTTTTCTTGTTTCACTCGTTTATTTAAATCCTTGAGTAAATACACTTCTTTCTAATGATATAAATTCTTTTTTTTTCTTTTATTTAATTTATGCGAAACCTAAACTTGACATAACTTAACGTGACACCTTTTTTTTTAAGAGAATCACTCTATATCATTTTACCTATGCAAAACTTAGATAGTGCTTAACCTAATAATCCCTTTTCTACGGACATATTTTGTACAACCAAAATTGTATCTCGTGGTTGTACTTCGTATTGTATATCCTGCTAACTTAATACTGCAAAGGTGGGTGATATTCTAGGCTTTAGCAATGGATTTTGTGTTATTCGAGGTTATTCTCTAAGGGAAAATGTTATGTTTAACGAGTACGGTATATTTTATTATCATAGTCTAAGCAATTTTTATAATAGATATACATATAATAGATATACATGTAAATAGAACTAAATAGCCTCAGGGATATTTTACTCAAACACTAGTACAGTTGGTTCTGCGATATTTTGGCGGTTCAGACTTTTCTTTCAGTCTTGTGAGAAACGCTCTTAAATGATGTCTCGTTTTTGCTACAATCGAAATGATTTTTTTTTTCGTAAAAAGCTACAAAACTACATTAAAATGATCTTTATAAATCATAATCATTGGAAAGATAAGGCAAGCGCCATCTATTGCCTAATTTCAACCGTCTTCACCAAGGCTATTGCACATGGAACACCTCTGTTGAGGTTCGAAAAGTCGAAATATAAGTCAATAAATAACATACACGTTAAACTTAACATTTTCTGTACGGAATAGCCTCGAATATAAATTAGAGACATATATATATATATATATATATATATATCTTTATTCAGACTATATAGATAATTTTAACAATATAAATAATTACAATACATGTAGGTGCTAGTCTGTCTGGGCTATCGACCAGAGGTTTTTCTGCCCTGTCGTGAATTTATGATGAAGTTAAAGAAAAATCTATGCTAGCTAGCTGAACTGTCCTGATGATTTGCGCAAATGAAATGATGAATGGTGATTGTATAACGTTTGTATTTAGGAAGGATATTAGGCGGCGTTTTTATTATATTAATATTTTACAAATCGCACAATGAGTCATCTATTACATGCATTTGAAGTAGTATCGCGATAAATTTCTTCATTTTCCTTCTCACTTCCAACATTTTTTAAATACTTTATTATACTGTAGATATAACGATGAAACACAATACCGATTAATATATTCATGATTACTATAAATGGTTGCATGCTGAAATTGCGCTTCTGCATTTCACTCCGTTTGTCGAGCGAGATAGAAGGGAACAGAGAGTAAATGTTTGTTTATCGAATTTAAATAAATAAATGCGAAGGCCGTCGACCGGTGCTCGCCATTGTGCTCGTTATTATTTTTATAACCGACATTGTTGTTCAAACAATACAGTTTCGATACTTTATCGCGTTGGCGTATTATTGAAATTATAAATTGGAAATGTTTTAAGCGATCGAAATACCAGTAGTGGAATAAATATTTTATTAAAAGGAAATTTAAAACACAGGGACTGTTAAATTTTGTATCTAGGACTTTGTTATAGCAGTATTATATCACTCTGCATACAAGTCGTATGAAATTAATTGACATTATCAATGGTTATACAATTATATTGTTGTTATCATTCCTTATGTGGAGCTTTCGATAACACCTTGCGGGTCATATTGACAAGAAGTCAACAACAATAACTCTGAGCTCAAACTTTAACTTATACTTGTATTCAAACTTTACACAATTATTACATTTTTTCACTATTAACGAAAAGGCAAAGACATCTGATCAGCCCGAAGGCCGAATCAGTTCTGCTCCAAAAACAATTACAAACTTAAAACTTAAACACAGTGATTATAACGAGAGGACGAGACGTTTACAAAATAAGTCCTTTTGTCCTTTTGTATGAAAATTTTTACACAGCCATTAGTCAGTTGAAAACATTTCTCGGATATCAAATATCTAATTACTTCTCTTCAAAATATTTACTTTTCAATATTGTTCAGAACAAGAATTACTGATAGATAATTTTATCTGATAAAATATATTAATATCGAATAATACAATGAAATTCTAAGAAATGTTTACAACATTGTATATCAATTCGATAATAATTACTTTATGAATTTCGGGTTACGACCGAGAATTTTTATAAACATTCAACGGTTGAGATATAAAAATCTTGTTATTCGGGGCTATTCCCTACGGAAAATGTTAAGTTTAACATGTACGTTATTTTTTATCATCACAGCTTTTGTAATATATGTGTATTCATAGAATGTGAAATTAATTATTTACGTACACGTTAAACTAAACGTATCCCTACGAAACATACCCAATTGGGTACTATTCTGTAGGTTACTATTTTGTAGTAACAAGATAATTATCTTGTTACTACAGAATAGTAACATCTCTCAACCAATAACGGCTCCGCCAGTCACATTAAAAAAAAATAGAGTATTTTAATCTGATACAAATCCAATATGAAATAAGAAAGTTGATGAAATTTCCAAATAAAACGAAACATGCTATTTGTCTAAATACTGTTTAAATTCGTTTGTCATTTACTATCATTGATTAAGGCTGCGATCCCCAATACGTTTCCGTTTTAAGGGATTAACAATGTCATACAATCATAAAAAACTAAATATTAAATACAGGCATATGGCTTATTTACTGATGAAGGACACCAGATAATTTTTATTTTTTAAAAACAAAAAAAGTGAAAAAAATATTTTTTCAAAAATTAATTTAATTTACAAAAGTACATTTAATCTATATTAAATATATCTGAGTATACGTAGAAAGTCTTCCTCTTAATATCCATATTTAAAACATTCATAATATTATTAGTTGTATGCTCCTTAATCCTATAAAATTGTCAATGAGAACAAATTTAGTACGAAGCCGTCATTTTTATTTGGAACAGCTCCTAGTAGTTCAGACGTTTGCCGATAAATTGAAAAATCAAAGTTGGAATAAAATAAACACACACATTTTGTAAAAACCACTGCATGCTATGGCACTAATCACACCGTCTATTGGGCGTAAAATCGCAACCTTAAGTGATATTTATTATTTATTTCATCTATGATATTTTAGTTTCAACTTTGATCTTTGTACTTATGTCTAGCAATATTAATTGTGTTACTTTTATTTAGACCCAGGATGCAATCTTTACTAGTTATATAGTGTTTATTTATATGCTTTTTTACACCGTTGTCTATGTATAATATTTATTCTATTTATTTATGCATTCCGAAATAAGAGATACGCAGCATTAATTTAACCTTAGCTATTAAACCGTAGGGGGATATAGTTTCAGATTCAGATAATCCCATATATATATATATATATATATATATGTACATGTATATATGTATACAGTGCATTTTTTTATCCATATGAGGCCTAGATAAAAAAAATGCACTGTATATGTATAGCTAATTGTGTTTTCATTTGTAAAAATGGTCGAATTCTGTAAATAAAGATAATAATATAAATAATAGCATGCTATTTAAAAAAATGAGTTCGTAATTAGAAAGATGGTAAAAAATGTCTTCACAGCATTGAAATATTACATCAAATAACGAAAATTTTAATAAAAAAAGTAATTCTTATTTTTAATTTTTTTATTTATCTTGAAAACAAAGAAAACAAAGCAGTGATTTCTCAACGGAATATTAATCAACATGAAATTCTGCAAATCTGCCAAATTTAAACCTACCCTCTTTCTCTTATAATAAGAGAGATCTCCATGGTTAGACTCGAATTTGAAACACCCATGTTTAATAATATACCAAACATGGTTTAATTTTGCTGTATGCTTAATGATCCACTATAAACTTTGTTTTAACGTAAAAAAAACTATAGATTTATTTTTTAATGTAGCATTGTTTTTTTGTCGTTATACAAAAATAAAACAAATTAAACCCTTCAACCGCATAAACACAATATAATCCAAGTCCTGACCCCGTTAATAATTCACGCAAAACCCAACAATTTCCTTGTCGAATCTAGGAGGCTTTAACAATTCACAAAGGACGCCGTGTTTCCCGAGAAAACGGAACATTTTCCGGCCTGAGTTGACACGGGAAATTGGTCAAGGATCAATCCGAGCCACAATGCGTCTCGCTATCTTGCCATCCGCAATCCGTAATCCGGGAAGTGTGTAATTCCGCGACGGCGAAGGACGCCGCGAAGTTTATATGCAAATTAGTAAGAGAGAAAGAAATACCGATAGGTTAACACTGACGTAATTATTTTATGTGTGATTATTATTTTAATCGATGTTAGAGGAAGTGATGTTCGTTCGAATCGATTTTTTGTTTGTTTGTTAATTAAATATTTTAAATCAAATAATTCAAGAGATGTTTATCGATTTTTTTTATTACAGAACAAATTTATGTTAAACCTTAAAATGGATTTGTAAATTAAATATTGGTTAATTGATACACTTGTTTTTATATATGTTTTACTTTCAGTTGCCTGACACGTGTTTCGATCCGTTACGATCATTTTTTATAATAATAATAATAATTCTTATATATATATATATATATATATATATATATACAGAGAGTTTTATGTAACACCGAACATACTAGAATGTACTCAATGTAAATTTTCCTATGTTCGATTTGTTCTGGAACGCATCATAGCATTGAGTGCGATTTGATTCTCTACTATTTCTAAAAATAATATAGTCAACCCAAACTACACCCTTCTCCGTCAAAAATGACGGATATCATAATGTCAGTTATCACAAAGCAAGCGATATTTACTGTTCTGGCTCTTAAAGCAGAAATAGACGAAGAGTTGGACATCTTTACGTATACAAAGGAGGATAAGATTTTTATGGCATGCATTGCGGTTAAGTATAATATTCATAATTATACATGTTGCACTTGAGATAATAGTTGACATTAGAAATCGTAGCCAATCATATTGCATCCAATGCTTTGATGCGTTCCAGTACAAATCGAACATAGGAAAATTTACATTGAGTACATTCTATACATTCTAGTATGTTCGGTGTTACATAAAACTCTCTGTATATATATATAGAATATCTTTATTTCTGAGAAATACGTTAAATTACATTACAATATTTACATTACAATCATAAACCTCTAGTTAAGCTTCAGAAATAATTCTTAATTTCAAAGTTAAAATAAAACAAGTATATCAATTTTCTCAATATTAAATCGAATTTATTGTAAATTAAATTCACTTGGTTTGGTTTGATTTATTTTTAGAATAATCATTCTTATTATAATTTCTTAAAATTAATAAAACTAAACGAAGTGAATTTACTTTACAAATTCAATTAAATATTAAAAATGTGGTGGAAAAACCATTGTCGATAACTAATTGGCAAACTTTTACAATATACATTGTAATATTTTATCTTATATGTGGATACAATATCTTTATTCAAAGTTATTTGTTTTACATATATTTACAATATATTATTTGTTTCTTTCTTGCTTGCTTGAACAGGCTATCGACCTATGGTCTTTCCGCCAATATGTGGATATTATATTACGTTTGTCAATTAAGACTATGTATACGAGGTGTGTTCAAAAAGTAAGGTGCTGGAGTGTCCAGAGGGATGTTCGTTTTTATCATCTTCTCAGCTATTTTGGAAGAGTTTGGACCACTTACAAACATTTTTTTAGTTAGACTCACCGTATGCCACTGTCAACATTTCAAGCGTTTCAGAGCACTTGATTCCATTGTTTACACAAAATTTGATGCAAATTCTTTGCTCCATTTTTTTATAATAATAGAAAATCGCCGAGCACAACAAAACATTTCTGACTTTTTTATCTGTCAAAAACAAACTTTAAATAGTGAACATATGTTCGGAACATATGTACCAACCCAATAACAAAAAAAAAAACTATAATCGAAAGTATTTGCGAAATTTGAAGTTACCTTACTTTTTGGACGCACCTCGTATATATTGAAAATGTTTTACCAACTAATTAATGTAATAAAAGTGTGCGATATATGCTAAACAGTCCTTTCAGACTGGTGGGGTTCTAGCTGAGGTAATAATTCCGGAGAAAGGGGAATATAATTAAAATTTCGGGGTGAGGAAAAGCAACTAAAACATCCAGGAGGGGCGAGGGTTTGCGGTGCGTTTTAGATTCTACGGGGTCTATAGAAATTAGTTCATTATACGAATGGGTGAAAAAATTAACATTGTTGTATATCTATATTTACAACAACCATTAGTGGGTGGTAGTGCAAACATAACCAATAATTTTGCAAAGATTTGTAAGTTGGAAAATATATAATTGAAAATAACTTTTTTGTTAAATTATACGACTGAATATACATATACAGAGAGGTTTTATATCAGTATACATTAGAGGAAGTGTATACGTGCAAAAAACGCGAGTCAAACGCAATGTGTGTATGTTTAGTCGCTTATTTGGTGTATGTGTGTTTAATTGCGTGTTATAGGCAACTAAACACACATACATCAATGCGTTTGACTCGTGTATTTTGCATGGTATACATAGGGGAAATGTATCCTGTTAAAAAAACCTCTCTGTATAATCGAAAGCCTCTTTTACTGCTATTTGTTGGAGTACGACTGAATATTTACATTTATATACAGTGTACGGCAGAAATAACTCCCATATTTTAAAACGAAATCTAAAAAAATATATGATACAAGAAATCACTAAAAAGTTATATTTCTTAAAAGTGGATATAAAATAGTTTTTTTTAGCAAAGGAATCATTTTCTCTAACACCGGTTGGAAGTTGGCCACGAATTTCTTGCTACGAATCCGGCGCTTCAACCATCTGACTAAACATCAAATTTTGATATTTTCTCGAACAATTATTTACAAATTAATGTTATCCCGTTAATTATCAAACGCCTACAATCTCCTAATGACTTTGAAATTTTTAAAAACATTTATTTTAAGTAAATTATTGCAGTAAGAATATGATGAAATTTATATAAGAGTCAAAAGTTATTATTAGGCACTACAAAAATTAGATTTTATTGGCCACAGATGTCTATCAGGGCTTTGTTTATAACATTGTACAATAAAAAATGCCACATATGTCTTGGTTTTGTTTAAACATTTGTTTATCGGTCACCTATTACAAATTATCGAAATTTTCCATATAGTTATTGTTGGTGACTGTAGAAATTCAATTTTATTGGTCACAATTTTTAGCATGGTTTTGTTTATAAAATAATAATAAAATGCCACATACTTTTCTCTCACTGGAATTTACTGTAACAATACCTCTTCAGAACAAAGAGTCACTTTTGAACAGGTTATGTTACTTTTAATAATTTCTCAAAATCACAAATCGTGTTTATCTTTCATTGATTGCTCAATGATTCAATTCTGATAATCGCAACCCAACGCAGCTCGTATAAATCAGGGAGAAATTCGCTGATGAATTTTGTGTAGCAGCTCTGGAAAATTGCGGCTTTCCCAGAAACCGCGCACATAATCGAATTATTCCAGGTGAAGTTCCGCGAATAAAACGGGGGAGCCGGGCCGAGTTTCCACTCCTCTCCCTGTATCGTATAAATTAATTTCGAATTACCTCGCAGAGTGACGCAACGCATGCGAATGGAGTGTTAAAACAAAACAAAATTATCAACAGAAAACAAGTACAAAAGAGGATTGAGCCCTTTTCTCTTGAATACAATTACGTAGATAACGAGGAGAAATGTTAGGTATGTAATTATATTCAAGTTGAATCATATCTACAGTGAACTAATTAAATGAGTTAAAATAATAACGTTCTAAAAAATTATTGATTTTAAACAATTATACGCTTTCATTCTATATTCACAATTCGTGAATTCATCACATAAATCGATTAGTGACAAGACGTAACGTCACTCGAAGATTCATATAATCACTTCAAAACAAACAATAAGAACATATTTATGGCTTTTTAAAATATAATAAAGTAGATCTAAGTTAGATGAACTATAATGTTTTCTGAGGTAAGTCTGGTATTTATTCAATAATATGTAGCAATTGTACAAAATTATATGTAGGTCAAACTACTAGAAGTATTTTAACTATATATATTATTTTAAATAAAACTCTTGGTTTGTTTCACTATTGAAACAAACCAAGAGTTTTATTTAAAATAATATATATATCAATTTAATATGTTTCACCACGGGTTAAGTGAGAACTTAATTAATAGTATTTTAACTAGATTTAAAGAACATAATTACCATATTAAAAACTTTAATTCTGAAAAATGTGCTGTAGCTTTTCATTCAATAAATACGGGACAAAAATTTTCGATTGAAAATGTTAAACTTCTTAAGTTTTCACGTGAATCAAAATTAAACATGTTGGATTCTATTGAAATGAAAAAAAACACATAGATAATCTTTTAAATTTCGATACTAGTTCATTAAATAATCCCCTTTTAGATCTTATTAATTCATAAATTTTAGCACATTATATATAATTATATTTAAATTAGTTTATAGTTAACATGATTTTTTAAATATTTTAATTTTATCAATATTGCGTTGTATACCATAACAACATATTTATATTTATAAAAACTTCAACTACTGAAGATGGAAACATAGTTTCCGAAATATATCTAGTGAAATAAAAAGTAAGTAGGAGAAAGGACAAGTATTTCTATTTAAATAAATTAATAATGGTTAGTCTACAAAAATCGGCGATCTAAGGGCAGATATTTCACCCTACACTCGGTGCCTACAAAAATTGCCTTATCTAAATACCACAAACACAGGAAAGCAGACAAACTACCATGAAATATCCAATAAATCGAAATTCATGGCTGTCTAAAATAATTGGCTTTTTGTGAATTAAAAATACCTAATATTACTAAAATTGAGCTTATAAAGAATAGTTTTTGATTTAATATAATCATGCAAAAAATAATATTTATCTCGCCTAACCGTGCGATAACCCGTCCAGGTTAGAAAGGGCCAACAACCAACGCCGCATGGAGTTAATGTTTATTATTCGTCGAGATGACGCTATTGTATATAAGTATTATTTATTTATTTAATGATACACACCTTCCACATAAAAAAATACAATATGTGAAAGAAATGAATACAATTTAAATAAAATTAATATATATATATATGATAACAATAATAATAATAATAAAGAGAAAAATAAAAATGCAATACTATTAATGATCCATTGTAATGTTTTTGTTGAACTATATTCGAGTGAAAACAGATCAGAAGTTACCGGTTTTAAATGTCACAGCGTAAGTTAGTTAACGCTTTATTTGCAGCGAATTCAAACTGAACATAACCGATTTGAACTCGCTGCAAATCATATTCGTGTCATAAGGCAAGACCTATGTGACGGCTAATAAAATAGCTTGTCATTGGAATTTTTAGTTATGTCCTGTATAGAGAATATCAATTTGGCCAACAAGGAAGGAGAGTCTAAAAAGCCAGGATCTTTAATTATAATTCAATAAAAACAGTTTCTCATTATATAAAAAAAAACATGTTTAGCTTTTAATTTGATGCGATTTTTAAATTTGTCAAAATTTCATATTAAATTGTAAGAATTTGTAATTTAAGCCAAGATTAAAATTATTCCATTACACATAACATTACATTCCTACAGTTAGTAACTACAGTAAAAGTGCTTATTGAATTTCTGCAGTAAAAAAAACTACTTACCCTAAACACAACATTTATAAAGTCCATAAAATTTCACCCGGCTTAAATTATCGATAAGTTACTCGAATAAAAAATGTATCGGCCTCTTGCAGCGGAGGAGCGCTCGTACATCTCCCGTTCTGGGGAATAATTTTCCGGCAACGAGCGCCTGGAGTCCTCAGCCCTTGTAAATTGATATGAATTCGGTGGCGTTCTCCGAGGCGAGCCACTCCACGTGATGTGGGTTAAGTCCAGGTGGACGCGCGGAGTTGCTATTGTCGTTATTATTTTTAACTATCTAACTAACTAAGTAGAGTAGTTTTATATTTTAAATTTATTTAAATGTGCGCGTTATTATTGTTTGTATGAATTTCGTGGAAATTCATGGGAATATCGGTTTAGTTTAGCTTAGTTATTTATTTACGGAATATCCATTTTACAATATACATTTCATTTACAAAATCTAATAAATAAAGAGTATTTGGAGAGTTATAGAGTTGGTTAAATTAGGGCAAATATGTGAAATTTTGAGCCTAACAATAATCCGAAAAATTTTTAAATATTTTTGTTTTTGATATATTGAAAAAAAAAACATTTTTTTTTTCAAATTTCGTTTTTATTTTTTTATTAAAAAACTATTGGATCTAAGAATTTGCAACATGTCCATTATACAGATACTTTTAGTAAGGAATTTAATAGAGTACTTATATTTAAAATAACTTTAATATTTGTTCTGGAACCATAACTAACTTTTATTTTTCTAATAAGCGCCATATTGGATTTTAAAATTTTTGGAAATGACTTTTTTTCTGAATTCAGCTTCATATCATACTTATAATTTATTTTGCATATGAAACATCGCAACCTTTTGTTTTTTTGTAAAGAGTGTCTTGGAAACAGTTGCACATTTTACAGTTCCTAAGGTCCACAATTATATTTTTTTAGGGAAGTACCAACAGCTGAATAATTACTCTCCCGTTCTTATTACAGTATTTACAAAACGGCAATTTCCATCCGACAAATGTTATTCAGTGTTGGGCGCACACAATCGAATTAAACGTGATTAAGGCCGTGTAATATCAACGCGTGTAGCCAATAATATTCGTGATTACGATTGCAAGCCGAAACCGCAATTGTAATTGCTTTTGACCAAGACGCATAATCGCATTTTTTTTCGAAAAAGTGATTGTACTACAATTCCAATGGAATTGGTTATTAATTAGTTTGTATTTACGTTATTATGGCATCATCGACTGTTATTTTAAAAGTACAAACTGTAAAGTGTGATTGCAGACTGTATTTGAATTTGCCAAAATATAAGTGATAATTAATTACTTTCATCATTTTTTTTTCTTAAGTTAAATTTATTATTTTTTTTATTGCAAGCATTTCGCGTTTTTTTGGATATATATTGTTGAAGAAATTATCTACGATTAACTACGGTTTGTGATGTAAACCGTAGTTAATCGTAGATAATTTTACAACAAAATATGGAAAATAATATATATATATATATATATATATATATATATATAAACTATTGATAAAGAGCACATTGTGCTCGAAAAGTATACATGATAATAATAATACCCAAAGATGTCTCTTTCCCTGAAACTTCTGATAAAACAAAAATGGATCGATGGAAAATTTGCCCACGACCTATCACAGCCACACGGTGATAAAGAAACATCAAATGCATGGCTAATGAAGGGTAACCTCTCCCTGAAACAGAATGCTTCATGTATACAGTACAAGATCAAGTAATACTTACGAGAAGTTATCAAAAATACATAATAATAATAAAGATGGCACACAAATTGATACGTGTTGGCGATGCAGAACCGCGGTGGAGAACATAAACCACATAACATCTGGAAATCAAACAATTGTGCAAAACGAATATAAACAGAGGCATTATAATGTTGCGAAAATACTTTTTCAACAATTAGCCTTGAAGCACAAGCTGATTGACAAAGTTGAACCACATTATAAATATGGTCCACCAGCTCTTCTAGAGAATAGCGCGATACGAATGTACTGGGATCGGAGTATAATTACTGACAAGGTGATACCAAACAATAAACCGGATATTGTATTGGTCAACAAGAGCAATAGATCAGCACGATTGATAGATGTGGCTCTACTATCCACCACAAATTTAGAGTCCACCCATGCTACTACTCGGACCTATTCACTGAAGTCAAGGAAATGTGGCAGTTAGTTGGAATCCATTTCAATATTACCAGTAGTCATATCTGCAACTGGAATAATTCCCAAAAATCTCAGCAAGAGCATAAAAAATGGACATGAGGGAAAACATTTACTTAGAATTACAAAAATCTGTTATTCTGGGCACCTGCAATATAACAAGAAGTTTTCTAAGTGGCGACTAAATTTAAATAGACACGTACCTGTACGTTGGATAAAATCCTATCAGGTATTTAACGCACCGCTAAAAGTAACATAATAATAAGTTTATTCACATGAAAATGTATGGATATAATTCACATATATGCTGGAAAAAGGTGTTGAGTTAGAGGATATTATATAGTATTTTAAAAATCAAGAAGTGAAGAAAGGAATATAATATTAATAACAAAATATAGGATGAAAGTAATACAACTACTACAATAGTAGTTATCATTTGTGAATATCTGATCAAGTTAAATTAAGGAAACCCTCCGCTAAATGAAACGCGGGGGCATTTCAATAACAAAGCCGGCCCCGTAATTTTCCAACAGGAAGGTGTGCGCATCCCGCGGGAATAAATAAGTCGTCCCGTAATCGTATTCATGAGATTCCGCTGTTTCAGTGGCGGTGGCGTCTAGACTTCAGACTACGACGACGCGGTGCAATAACTTCTATTGTTTTCGTTAGTTGCGCTTTAAAATATCCACTGCGCAGATTTTAATACACTTCCCTTTACCACGCCCCAGATTTTCATGAAAGTTCACAAAAATAAAAAAATAAAACTAAAGAATATGATTATAAATACAAAAAGAATATTTTAATAATAAATATGAATGAATTATTAAAAATCTGCCAATACAATAAATAATAAAAAAACAGATTAAATTGAATAACTTTAAATTCTCTATATTCTGTTTTTACTTTCCCCGGTCCAAGGGAAAGTATTGTGATCGTGAAAATTTTCGAACCGCCAATTTCAACAAATATGCACGTTTTGAGGTCCCCTGAGTCCATTCCATCGAGTTTTGAAAAATGTCTGTGTGTGTGTGTGTCTGTGTGTTTCCGCGATAGCGAATAAACGGCTAAATGGATTAAACCCAAACTTTATATCTAAGTTTTATATAATAGTGGAATGATCTGAAAAGCTTTTGGTTAGAATCAAAACTCATTAAGTGCAACTTTACTCTTAGCAATTTTTCATTTTTTAATTCGGATAGAAAAATGTTTCAAATAAAAGTTTTAGATCTTGGAAAATAAATAATTTCGCCATAAAACGAATTTCAAATCTAGTGGATTTAAAAATAAAAAATTACTTTCTCACTTACCAGTTAGTGAAACATTTTGATAATAATCAAGGATATATAAAAAATTAACACTTGGTTTGTTTCACTTTTTGAAGCATTATCAAGAGTGAAAAATATCATCTAAGCATCTAAATCAATTCAAATTTAGCACTGTTAATTCTTTCATTAATCGTCTATTAAAAATTCCATTAAATAATAAAGCATTCAATAATGAATTGCATATAATTAAGACAATAGCCCAAAACAATGGTTATAATAATAACATCATAGATAATATCTTAAATAAGAAATGAAGGAAACAATTAATGAGATATTTATATATTCAACAAGTTACAGAAATAACGGACATTTTAAATATATTATGCATTTATTACACAATATTATCTACGTTGCACCAGGGGATTCATCTTCAGTAGAAAAGCCAGTGTTCACACTAAATTGTAAGTGCATTTACAATGTTATTTAATATGTACAATTCAATCTCTTCCTTTTTTACGTGTTCAACACATTTAGTGTTTATATAAATTTTTTCTACATCTGGCAATTTCAAGGTTTTATTATTTTTTTGTAACGTATCCTTTAACTTCTGCCCATACCAGCTCAATTGGATTAAATTGACAGTGGTAAGGTGGTAACCGTAAAACGCGTTTTCCACAATTTCGTCAATTTTATATGGGACAGGGTGGTTAATAATATATTTTTTGCAGCCATTAATAATTCAATTTTTAACATGTCATATCAACCTCTATTTCGACAAAATATTAATTAACTATTCCTCAAATAGTGCAAAGTTCATATCATCTTGGTAATCAACATGTTTTTTTTTTTTGTATTCACACAACAATAACCCACATTCTACAAACCCATTTTCATTCCCAATGTGACAAATAATCAGACGACGACCCTTTCCTGAAGGGCTTTTTAATCCTAAAGATAAATTTTCTACAAATGCTTGATTTTACAGAATATCCCTTATATTACGTTCACATCCCCGACCTTTCTTGCAGCAATCACCTTTATTGTGGCCAACCATTACCTGGCTTTTCAATATTTCGGAACAGTGTACTACAATTTCGCAGAGGTGATGGCATATTTCACTATATGCCTTTGGGTAATACCTTTTACACTTTTTGTTTCATTATCAGCAAATGACAATGTATTACCAACTACAACAACAAAAATGGACGGAGATGTTACGAATTACTTCTCTAAAAAAGGGAAAAAATACGGGCTACTCTCTCTATTCAACTATGCAAAAACTTGGATTTTACCTACACAGCAGAAGAAATGATTTTAAACCTACCAAAACCTTGATGTACATACTTATTTTTAAGTAATTATTTCTATTAATTTATTTCTGGTTTTATAAAGACATTTTCCAACTAAAAATGCTTAACGTGTTCTGCACACTGTTGTATCCTTCCAAATCTTGTTTGTTGTACGTCCTGCATTCACCCTAATTAATTCTTGTATACATTTTCTTATTTATTATTAGTTGAATACCATCTCTCCAATCAATAATTTCATCCTTTTCAATTAACATACTATTTCGTCCTTTGCCCGTTTTCTCCTAAACAAATCCAAGTTTTTTTAGTATTAGGTGTGCAACTAAGTTCTCGCTGTTTTTGATGAAACTGCAACTTTATTGTGAAAAAATGGTTAGAAGTGAATGATTTAAAACGTTTCCCATTGTTAGCGATAACTGTTTTCTATCTATCTGGCAGAACTCGAATACCGTCATGGTAAAAGTGTTCGTCTTTTGATGCTATCTACGAATCAATCCATTTTGAGATGTCTTCATATCAGCGGAACAGCTGATTAACTAGACCATGTGCCATCGAACGTAATAAGTAATCATCGGATGGCACAAAATCTGGGGAATATGACGGGTGTTGTAGGACTTCCCATTTGAGCATTTATAAGAAGTTTTTACGGGTTTGGCAACGTGAGGTCGAGCGTTGTCATGTTGTAGAATCACTTTTTTGCATGCAGTCGCTTAGAAATGGCTTGGCGGGTAACTCCTAATGCTGAAGCAAACTCATTCTTTTTGCATTTAGCATGGATCCTCATCGAGCAATGCCTCGAATTCAGCATCTTCGAATGTTTTGATTTCTATATAGACAGTAGGGCACTGTCTATATAGAAATAACCGTCTTTTAAGCAACGGAACCAATTACGACACGTTGTTTCACTTAGAGCAGCATCTCTGTAAACTTTTTGGAAATATTGATGCGTTTCAGCCTCCGTTTTCGTTGAATGAAAGAAACAAAGCAACACTTCCCGCTAATGGTAAATATTTGCCACAAAATCAGATATTTTCACACAACCAAATGTATATGATGCAGGAACAAAATCACCAATGTGTCAAAGCTGTTTGTTTACAATATGTCTAACTAAGCTTCGTTTATGATGTTTTGGTTATGTTTATTACAATCGACCAGCACTTACTACTGGAGCCACTTGAATTGTTTTCTCTGGTTGGAGGGATTGCAAATATATATATATATATATATATTTGCAATATATATATAGAAAGAAAATTACATTACAATATTTACAACATTACAATCATAAACATCTAGTTAAGCCTAAGAAAATTGCTATCGACAGTCGGTCTTTCTGCCTTTGCAAATATATATTTACTGATTTGGGATATTTTAAATTAGTTAATTAATTTATGGATTATAGGAACGGTATGGCCATAGTTAATAGCAATTTGTTTTATATTGTTATATTTTTTTGTTTTTCAAAGGATGCGGGACTAAGAGAAATTTCGAATGCACCGGTTATCATTGAATAGAAGCTGGCAATTTTGTGTTTGTACGGATGGTGTGTGGAATTCGTGATGATTGTATCTGCATAAGTCAAATATTAATTTATTGTTAGTTCTTTTTTATTTGATTTAATAAAAAGGAAATCGGTTTAGTGTAACAAAAGAAAAAAGAATACATTTAAAACAAAGAAGGCGAAACCAATTTTGCACAAAACTAATTGTAGACTATATTTACATTTCGATGCCCGTCATCGTCTTCATCATCCAGCTGGTTTTAAACGCGCAATTTGTTGCGTACATCGGTGGCGTTTATTAATATTTGAGCGCTTTGTGCGAGAAGTTATAAGTAAATCCTCACTTAATAATAATAATGGGTAAAATACAAGTATAAGTATACAACCTTTATTTAAAAAAAAATACTTACTGAATCGATTAGTCGCGCGGTTTACAGTTGTAGACCAGCCTCTTAAAAATTGTTACAATTGGAACAATGAGCCATTTGCGTAAGTGCATTTTTAGTACCTGTTGATAATCTAGACCATAAGTACACAAAAGCCAATATCAATAAACATAATATTTCAACTAATGTAACATATAAGTCGAATTTTGTTTTAATAGTGCCAATTAAAAATGATGTACACTAACTCCAAAAAGTAGTTTACGCGATATTTAAAAAAGAACGTTTAAATGTTTTATTTTTAGAGGTAACCGAATAGAGGTTTCTCAAAATAAGGTTCTATTATTCTGAGTAAATAAGTATGTAAGTTTCGAGATAGCGTGAAGTATTCAAAACGCAATATAAATAAATAAATAATAAATAAGAGTTTAATTCTTACTCAAATTTTAATTTTAAATTGTCAAATGTACATTTCAACCATTAAACACTACGTTGCCACCATCTAATAACAAGAACTGGTAAACTCTTAGAAGATATTATTTTTTAAACAATGTGGAAAATTAGTTTTTCAAATGGAAAATATTTATCAGTCATGATTTTACAGCAGCAAATATATAAAATCTATAACTGTTGAAGGGCGCAATAGATTTTCAAAATTCGTTCGTTGATTTTGTAACTTTAATATAATTAATATTTAAACATTGGTAGTTTATATTGTAATAATAAATTTACAATATAAACCACCAATATTTAAATATAAATAATTAATATTTAAACATAGGTAGTTTATATTGTAATAATAAATT
Source organism: Philonthus spinipes (assembly GCA_963082785.1). NCBI lineage: Eukaryota > Metazoa > Arthropoda > Insecta > Coleoptera > Staphylinidae > Philonthus > Philonthus spinipes. Next base: position 9,533,758 of record OY720314.1, read on the forward strand.
TACAATATAAACTACCAATGTTTAAATATTAATTATAATAAAGTTACAGAATCAATGAACGAATTTTGAAAATGAATAAATTATAAAAATCGACCAATAAAATAAATAAAAATACAGATTATGATGAATAACTTTAAATTCTCGACTATCTAATGGTAATAACATTAATTAAAAAAAATGGTTGAAGGAAATTAGTTTTTTCAACTGGAAAATATTTCTTTGTCATCCACGATTTTACAGCAATAGATAACAAAATATAACTCCTCAAGGGCGCAATGAATATTCAATTTTTTTACTATTTTTGTAAGTCAATGTTAATCACTAATTATCTTCCTAATTTAACCGAGGTTTCGATATGTACTTATTTCAATGGACGTTTTTTTAAGTACTTATTCACTTAATTAAATGTGAGTTTCGTGAAGATTTGAAAGAAATATGAAAACACTTTGTACACTTTTCTTAACTTATTTATTTATTAACAGATGTACATTTCGATCACCATGTGATCATTATCAATGTTTTACAAACAAGTACTTATTAATAATAATAATGATTAGTATTACCATTATTATTATTAATAAGTACTTAAAAAACACACATTTCAAATGACGTTCTATGAAAAATTATCAGCTAAACTGAAATCTAAACCTATTCATGACCAACCTGAGCAAAGAATGGATTGATAAAAATATGACGCTAAACTGGGCCTAAAATGTGAAACAGAAAGCTTAATTATAGCCGCACAAGATTATGCACTAACTACACGATACTATAGAAGAATGATTCTATAACAAAACGTAGATGGTAACTGCAGAATGTGCCACCAACGACAAAAACATATTAGTCGTATTATCTCAAGATGCTATGCCAGGGGCTATGCAGAGCATCTTGAGATAATACTGAACAGTCACATCGCCAGAATAAATAGCCAACAACATTCATTGGAAAATGCTGAAACATACCAACGTCTTTGTTTCTGAGCAGTGGTACGACCACCGGCCTGAAACAGTCAGAGGCAGACGAGATTACTACCCTTTGTGATCACAGATCGCACAATCGCACCAAACATCATATACCATTACAAAAGAACGAAACAATGTCTCTTAATTAATATATCGCTATGGCGCTATTGTCAAAACCCGGATGTGGTTCCGCATTACAGACCCAAAAAATGCTCTACTAGGAAAATACTCTCAATTGGAGACTACTACAATAAAGCTAAGGACTTAAGAAGAGCCCCGGTTATTTCAGGAACCAGCTAATAGCTGAGAATAGGAAACATAATAATAATGTAATGGGTTTATTATGTAGTAAAAAAAGATCAAGGGGTTGTTGAAAAAAATAAAGAAAATAGTAATAAGATAAGAAAAATAGGGGAGTTGGCAGAAATAAAGTAACGTGCGACGAATTTGTACAACATAGCTAATTACAGTTAATAAAAAACAGTTTACTAAATTAACTACTGCAATTTTTATTCACACCTCTACGAACCTATGGCAAAACGTTACACTGGTTTCAGGATGCGAGGTGTGGGGTGTAAATAAAAGGACATTTGAATTAATCGAGAATATGGTTCCGCGATTAAGGCTGGCTGAATTAAAGATGTCACACTTAAAGTATCAACGCGACTGTGACATTAGCGGAATGAAATTAGTGCTGCAGCAGCGGCTTCGTGAAATGTTACAACAAGAAAGCAAGGACCCTGATATATTTATTTGATATTGGTTCCGACACCACAAGGGTGATTGAAGAACTTAAGGAACATATCGAATCGCTTCGAAGTGGATTCAAAACATTGAGTGTCAAATGCTGTAAAGTTCTGCTAAATTTAAAGATGAATTGAAACACATAATTTTAGAGAGCACTGCATTGATTGAAGGTAAATTAGAACATAAGATTTTGGAAACTTCATTAAGTTTACAGCAAGTATTTAATCAACGACTACAAGAAATTAATGATAAATTAGAAGAATAAAATTAAAGAACTAAAAAAAATATTATTGTAGTGAATAAAACAGAAGTGTCGAGGGTGTACATGAAACCACCACATTACGATGGCAAAACCTCGTGGGACGTTTATGTAAGACAGTTTGTGGCAGCGGCAAGATCCAATAGATGGATATTAGAAGAAAAGGCAACCTTAGAGGAGATGCATCAGTTGTATTACAAAATCGTTCTATAATGAAACTCAATAATTACGAACAATTTTACAGGATTTTAAAATAAAGTTAAGGCGCTCACACCACTGACAGAAGAAGGACGTCGATTCCAATGGGATCAAAATTGCCAAGAAGTATTTAAACGGCTTGACCAATTCTGGGCTACTCACTGTTAAGTAATGTTAGATACAAATGCGAGTAACGTGTGAATAGAAGCTGTGTTGACCCAGATGCAAGGGGTGTATACTCCCCTTGCATCTGGGGAGTTCTCGGTTATTTCAGTAAAATCCTATTCAAACCAGAACAAAGCTTTTGTGATTTCGGCTGTCGTCAAATCAATGGAGCATTTTTATAAATATCTTTATGGTAGATTTTTTTTGTTAAGAACTGATCATGATGCATTGAAATGGTTTCTACAATTCAAGAATCCTGAGGGTCAGCTTGCCAGATGGATCGAGAGACTGTAAAAAATCGATTTCGAAGGTGTTACGCAGGCCTTGTAGAGAAGACTGTAAAAATTACAACTGTGTCGATTTTAAACATATTTATGTTTGTCGCATAGCAACAGAGGATGATAGATGACACTTTCGCCATCTCCAAAAAGACTTTATCTCAGTGACTCCAAATTAAAGCAAATTATCGATTGGAAGAAGGAAGACCACAAGCCAATATGGGAACATGTAGCCAAGTGTTCGCAAAGTGAAATGCTATTGGGTTCAATGGAAATATTGGTAATCGCAGATGGGTTATTAAGACGCATTTTAGAAAATTCCCACGATCAAGAGGAAGGAAGACAAGCTTTTTTTTATCCAGAATTAAGGTATCTGAAGTCTTAAAGGAGATCCATAATGGAGTAAGCGGCGGGCATCTTGAGGTCCTTCTTGAGGAGTTAAGGCAACGATTCTATTGGTCAAAATCCAAAGAAGGTGTCAAGGAATGGCGTAGAAAATGTATGGTTTGTGCAGCAAGTGATGGGCCACAACAGCGACGGAGGGCACCTATGCGTCAGTATAATGCGTGAAGTCTTTTTGAAAGGATTGCTGTTCGCTTTTCGATAAACTTTTGATGGGGCTGTACTCTTCCCGGGTTTCTCTCCAAGAGAAAGTTGTTGATTTCTATGCGAACTATTGTTATCGCCAAGCTGACCACTCTAATCCAGGCTAATTCCCGGAAAGACGTCTACCCTCTTGCCTACCGCTTCACCCCGCACGTGGTCGTGAGATGTGCCCCTGAAGATCCACGGGGCATTAACATTCAAACCGTCGAACTGTTCAGAAGTATTTTGTATATATATTATCATTTGTAAAAAGTTGTGAATATAGTTTATTTTCGTAAATTAATTTTGGAACGTCGCGTGTTTTATTTTTTCATCAACTAGCTCGCTTACAACGAGCATTGGTCAAACCCAACAATTGCATTTATAGTTGCGTGACCATTTCCTCAATCTGACGCTGAAAACAAATATATTTTTGTAGTAATGGATTATTTCAGCAAATGGATCGATATCTTTCCTTTGCCAAATCAAGAAGCCTCTGATCTTGTTGCAGACTCACTTGTAAGGGAATGGATTTGCCGGTTTGGTGTAACGTTAGAACTTCAGTTTGACCTAAGTAGAAATTTAGAACCTACTTTATTCCAAAAGATCTGAAACACCTTAAACATCCATAAAACATGAACAACTGCCCTACATCCGCAGTCTGATAGAATGGTGGAACGGATGAACCGAACAATTAATAGATATCTACTTAAGGTGGCATCTGATCAACAGCGAAACTGGGACAAATACCTCCAATACATCCGTTAATAAGACTACGGGACAATAAATATATTTAAAGGTGATATTTATGGGACGGGAGTTTTGATTACCCTGCGATTTAAAGTTTGGGTTTCCACCTGGAACAAAAGAGTCGGGAGACGACTATGTAAGCGAATTGTGTCGAAGAATGAACAAGTACGATTAAGTATTCAGAGGGCAAGCGACAGGATGAGAGAACCTACGATATTAAGGCCAATAAAACTGGATATCAACCTGGCGACTTCGTTTGGTTAGACAACCTGCAGAAAAGACGAGGTTATTCTCCTAAACTGCAGACCTCATAGGAGGAGTCTTACACCGTAATAGACCGAATCAATTACGTACTATTTCGGATCCAGAAACTACTAAAAGAGAAACCAAAGGTGATTCATATCAATCCTATTGCCCCATATACCATTATCATTTATGGACGAAATTACTTTAAAGAAGATCAAGCGGTTTTTGAAAAAAGAATATAATAATAATAATAATAAGATAACAAAGAATTAAAAAAAATATAACTTGCGACGAATTTGTATAACATAGCTAATTACAGTTAATAAAAAAAAACAATTTACTAAATTAATAACCGAAGTTTTTGTTCACACCTCTATGAATCTATAGAAAAACGTTACATTATTAATAATAATAATAAATTTATATTCCACACAAATAACAAAATGATTTACATTATATGATTTTGTTATACATAAGACATGATTATATTTATATTAAATAAAAATGATTTAAAAACAATTAATAAATTATTTATTATATTGTTTTGGAATTAGCCATCGACCAGAGGTTCTTACGCCATTTATTTTAATTTAATTTAAATAACTAACCATATAAATAAATTCTCTTTTTCTATTTTTATCAAACAAGTCATTTTAATAATTTACAAGATTTCATGTTTATGATAGTTCCCCGGGCAATGATCCATGTTTACATATTTATTCTCGCATGTGTTGTGTTTGTGTGTGTTGGCGGAGGTCGTCAACATTTTTACGGATGCGGGCGAATCCCATTGTTTGCGTTACAACTGTAACTGCCGAAACACGGACGGCAACGGGAATGGGGCTTAATGCAAGCCAAATAAACCATAAACATGTGTCGTTTAATCAATAGATTGCGCCGCAGATACGGCACTGTTTTACGAATGGCCACGTCGACGGTGCATTGTGAGATATCGGGTATTGATAAAACATGGAAAGCATTCGTTTTGCTGATTTAATGGATAACATGTTGAATCCAGCGTTAGTTTTAGTTTAGAAAGTTGTTTTATTCCTACGCGATTTTTCGAAACTATTCAGAATAAATGACTAATAGACGATTTTAGTTTTCACTTCACTTTTAATTTTTAATTACGAATGACAAATCAGATAAATTGTCTGATTTGTCATTGATAATTAAAAATTAAAAGCGAAATGAGAACTAAAATCGTGTATTATTTATTTATTTATGGCAACATTGTGGTTGAAATGTACATTTGACAATTACAAATTAAAAGGCAAGTAAGAACTAAACTCGTTTTTTTTATACAGTGCCTTCATAATGAAAGGAACAAATTCATTTAAACTGCGGGTGATTATTTTCTAAAAAAAAAAAAAAACGCTAGTTTAAAATACCAATTGATCAGTTCATACGTTTTCTCTTTACTATTATTTTAGATGTAATCTTAGTTTTAGTTTTCCTTGCTGTTGTAAAAATGGATCATCCTTTTAAAAAATAAATAAATAAATATTTTATAAATCTTGTAGTTACAAATTAATTTTTAACATTAATTTACTAATATTCAGGGCTATTCTGTAAGGGAATGTTAAGGTTAACGTGTATTTTTTTTATCATCACAGTCTCAGCAGGTTTTTTAATAAATATATATGCATAGGATGTGAATTTAGTAATAACGCAAACGTTAAACAATATTAACTTCTATACGGAATAGGCCCGATTAAATGAATTTGTTCCTTTCATTATGAACGCACTGTATATATGCAAACATCTTCTTCTATTAGTGGAATTGTAGCTATACAAAATAATACATTAGAAAACCATTACAGTACGTTATTAGTTATAAATTTTAAAAATTGGATATCAACTAGTAGTCATTCAGCCTATTGTTTATATTAAATGTTAATGTTGTAAAATTATTATTGTTTAAATAAAGATGTTTGTATATGTATTAATATTTTTTTAATATAGAAAGAATGTAGAAACATTTAATTAACGCAATAAGTAATCTGAAAACTTACGGAAAAGTCAAAATTGTGAGCCGTATTATGAAACAGCCATCCCACCATGGCGACAATGTGAATGGAGAGCGTGAGTCTGTACCTTTCTGAAAGAACCTTCGTTGCACTGTAATCACTGAAATGAAATAAATACACCTTATACAACATATAGATGTTAAAACTAGATTAAATTACTAGAGAATAATTACTTAAAAATATCAATGCATCCTTTAATTCCTTCATTAAAAAATGTATGTTATTCCACGTTATGTTAGTTTCTTTTACAGCAAAAACTATTCTCTAAAAAAACAAGCGAATATACTTTGAATCATGATTGTTGCAAACATTCTGGCACCGTGGAGTAAACGAGAAGTCAATTAAATATATAAGAGAACTTATCGAAATGAAGAATTTCAATAACGAGGATGCTCAATTAAACCGTTGCTTTTGCCAATTACCGTGGATTTTCTATAGTCTGCTGAGCATGTTTATCAATTGATCGATTTAAATGGAAATAACCGTCTTCACGGCAATTATAATTACACACCGAACGCGACGTGAATGCATTCGACAGTTATTCAGAACGCATCAACAAGCAATTGGATTCGACTCGAAACGACTGAACGTTCATGTAAAATGGATGGAATAAAAGGAAGAAGCCTTTTTAAGTGATTGAAAACAGTTATTTCTATTACGAATAATAATGATTATAAATTGTATTAGATAGACATATGTATTTTAGCGCGTTTTTATAAAGATTCTAGGAGGATCTACATACGAATCTGATCTTTGTCCACTAAAAATAAAGCGAATTTACTCTGTTAAGAAAAACAGGAAACATATTCAAACTTGTGATAACAATTTCGTTCTTCATCAGACCAGTTTGTCTCATATGGTGTGCTGTATTACCAGACCAGTTTTTCCCAAGTGCAATACTTAAAGGCAATTGAAGGGATGTTGTGTTTATAAACTCTAGATGATGGTGGTTGAACAAAATTAAATTTGCATTAAATTCATATCGGTATTAAACGAGCACAAATAAACAATTGTGATCTATTTGATCTGTATATTACTACCAAATTAAGTGTATAATAATTTTATTAGTGACATCATTTAAGCTATCCACGTTTTGGGTCTGGGAAACATCCCCGCTAATGATAAACATTTATTTTCTAATAAATTAAAGACGACGCAAGCGCCACCTTTTGCCTAATTTCATTAAATGTGAATTTATTTTCTAGTTGAAATTGGGTTCTTTGTAGTTAAAAATAATTGATTTAATAAATAAAACCTATCAGGGCTAATAGCCAAAGTTGCCAAAGCAAAAATGTAATAATAAACAATCGCTTTTTTATACACCATATATGCATTTCATATAATGATTAAAAATCGTTTTACCGTTTTTTTATTGTTGTACAAAATATTCATATTAGGGGAATAATAACAGAAGAAATGGAACATTAAACATTATATTTCTTACATTTATTTTTGATCTAACAAATTGTATAACTCAACATATCTTAAATATATGATTTCAATTTATAAAAAAATTGATATTAGTGTATTTTTATAATTCGTGTAATTACCATACAGTACAAGTATTAATGAAGGAATTACAATCTCCTGCGATCTCTGCCGAATCGATTTATTATTACAGAATAGAAATCTTTCTGGAATAACTCATTAACTAGATTTCGATAAATATACTTCATGCATAAGGCATCAAGTCTATTATCTGATATCATTGATAAAAACCAAGTTTTTACTTTTCACAAGGAACTAAACTATTATTCAGTTGTACAGGTAGTAGCCGGAATAGTAAGACCAATACAAAGTGCAATATTGATTAATAAAATTCCACTTTTGCCTTAAAAGCGTTAAAGATATTTGAATTTGATTCATCAACTTCTTTATGGTACTTATAATAATTATACCAAATAACAGTTTCTGCCTGAAAATTCTGTAGAAAATAACCATATTTCTCAAAAATATTGTTTGTTATTATTTCAGATTGGGATACATCCAGATTTCTCATATATTTAGGAGTGAATTGATAAAGAATATGACACATAATTTTGTCTGTAAAACGTTCTTCTAGAGAAGTTATAAAAAAATCGAGATATGGAACACAAATTGCTCTTCAGTAATAACATTTAGGATAATCGAAAAGAACATTTGATTGGCAAATTTGCTTTTTTGCAATTCTTGGAGATACCAACTCAATATATGATTCAGACAAATATCTCTCCATTTTTTCAAAAGGTTATGAAAATGTTCTTCTGCAGACGTTCGATGTTTTTTGGATAGTTTGCCTAGAGAAGTTATTTGTTACTTTAAGGTTAAAAGATTTTGATCGACACCTTGGAGATTATTGGCTAAAGGCTCTCGCATGGACGTTATATTCAAACAAACCAAAAAAGTGGAATCTGTAAATCTGTATATGCGTGATTATAATTCTGTGTTGAACAGTTTAATTCGGTATTACCATTTAATGATAATTTAATTTAATGCTTCAATGATATCAGTAATATTCTTTCTAAAAATTCACATGCTCCATATGCAGTCCAACGTGTCTCACAAAATAGAGAAATATTTGGGATATATTTTCTTATTAAATGACTTTTGAATAAAGTTGATGATTGACTTGAAAGTTCCAAACGCAGTTAGAATTTCACAAACATTATTTACGTCGTTTATTACAAGATTTATTCTATGAGAACTACAATGGTAAACATTTGTTGAGGCTATTGATTTTTAAATCATCTTCTTACACCATTAAATTGCCCAGTTTTGTCGAGCATCCGTCGTAAGCTTAACCAACCATTTTTGATAAATCAAGACCAACATTTAAAGGTGCTGAGGTAATAATTTGAGATATAGCTTCGTTGTCCATTGGTTTAGTGGAACAAATCCTAAACATTCCCCACGACTGCAAAATTCATCAGTAGGCATTTTGTGTACAAACCTTATTTTAATTGATAATTGATAAGTTCAATATTTATCTGCTATAACTGAAAAAAAGGCTTTTTTTAAATCCCTAATGATATTGTATCTTAAAACAGCATTACAATTCCTATTAATTAGTTTTGTACACAATGGGAAATGGCTAACTGATTCACCTTGCCTTATGGCTTTCTGTAATACTAAATGTATTACAGAAAGGGGTAGGAAGGTGTGAATGGGCGAAAGATATGGTAGATGTGTGTTGTGCGCTAGTGGGAGGGATACATGGAGTCATTTGGGAGAAGAGTGTGAAGGGTTATCTGAGGAATGGCTGGGAGGAAACAGGAGAGTGAAAGAATGGATGATAAAGGATGGAGCTGGAGTAAAGATTTTGGCGAGGTTGGGATGGGAGAAGGAGATAAAAAGAAGATTAGAAAATATGGAATAGAATGCATATGTTGAGTTTGTATTTTGTATGCCAATAAAGGTTGTTTTTACTAAATGTTTGTCCTATTATGTTGAACATATATTTTTTATTGTGGAAAATTAAGAATATTATTATTCTACCAATATCGATAACTATAATCAGTGATATGAAAAACACACTAAGATGGGGTCACAATTTTTGGACCAAACTGGGCGGAACTGTCTTACTGGCCAAAAGTAGTAATTGATTAATGTTGCAAACAAATTAAAGAAAAAAAAAACGTTTTTATTAATAATGTATTGGACACTCCCGGACCATTCTGGGTATGGATTCCACCAGGTTGTCGATTTTTTCCTGAGGTTTGCATCCCAGGCAATCTGTAGTTCATGCCGGAGAGCTTCTAGTGTATGTGGAGGATTGAGTTTTCTGTCCATCAATGTTGAATGGGGCAAATCGGGAGGTCTTGGTGGCCATGGAAAGATATTGATGTTAGACTCTTCGAAGAGCTTCGTAGAATGTTTTACAATGTGAGTACGGGCATTGAAAATTGGGTCCTCTAGCTCCTAGAGCAATGGAAAAATATGACATTCCACCACTTCATCAACATATCGGTGGGTATTCATATTGCTTCGGATGAATACCAATTGACACCTGTTTCCATAAACAATAGCACCCCACACCATAACCCCCACTATGTGATGCACATGCCGCTCAACAGATAACTGCACATGGCGTCGTTTTCCACGTCTAAGTCTAACCCTTATGCAACTATTGTGCATTCATAAGCTGAATCGGGATTCGTCACTGAATATCTCTCTTTGCCATAGCACGTTCCAAACCACTCGCAAGGTACACCACCTCAAACGTTGTGCAGATGACGAGCCGTTAGCAGAAGCCCAAGGTATGGTTGATAGGACTGCAAGCTCTAATTCGTCGGTAAACAGTACGAATGGTCCTTCCTTTTCAAACCATTGGTCGGCTATTAATCTTGTATTGTAATGACATTAATTGCAGATGGCAGTCCTGGACCACATTTGCCTGTCTTGGCCATCCATTTTCTCTTCTACAACTTTCTTGACCTTCTATATACCATGCTTTAAAACACCGTACTACAGAGATTGGTTACGGTTAAGACGATTAGCAATTTGTATGAATGAAAAACGACCTTCACGTATGCAATTAATGCGATCTTCGTCGTATAGTGAATTCGATAATTTTCATGTTGCCGTACTCTAGGCATTATCGCAACGTAAAAACGCAAAGAAAATCTAAAATATAAAAGAATTGCAATCAAAAAGAAAATCGAAGTTGACTTTTTCTCGTTGCTACTTTCGTAAACTCTGTCAAAAAGTCTACAATAATGGAAAGTAAAACAATCAAATAAATAGAATTTAAGATGGTATCTAAGGACAGTAATGGTGATTTACTACGGTAGGAAACTTTCCTCAGCAGGTCATATTCCGAGCAAGTACCATGCTTTTATAGTCAAAAAAATATTACAAAAGATATATTAAATAAAAATGATTTGAAAATAATTAATAAATTATTTTCACATTTAGCTCTGTGACTTTTGACTTACGTTACATAAGTACGTTAAACAAATGCACATTAAAACAACTACTTCCCGGGCAAATTTATTAATTATTTTCAAATCATTTTTATTTAATATATTTAAATAACTGTGACCAAGTGAATGAATAATACTCTTTTCTATTTACAAAAGTTATTTACATGTTTGAATTTTCATTAACGCACTTTGTTAATTTTAACATGGAAAACCCCCTCTAAAAACTATTTGGCGATTTTAAAAGAGACGATCTTTCTTGAAAAAAAAAGCCAGAAACATGATTTCATTTATTTCTTGATATTTTTTCCATTACACCATTCCTTAAAATAAGTGTATGTTCTCTCATAACGAGCCTTTAATTTTTCCGGTAGTAGCTCCGCTTCTGCTGCTGCATTAGCCCTAACTTCCAAGTCCGTAATATCTTCAGATAGTTCTGAATAACTCATTTTAATATTCGTCAATGTTCGTTGCACCTTGTCAATCGCGTATAACTTTTGTATACTTTTCATGACAACATACAATGGATTCTCGATTCTATTTTTAAAATTGTGACATGTGTCTAATTACCTGAATAATAATATTAATTTATGATTATTGATAATTGTGGCTGTGGTAGCGAGAACAATTTAATGAGTATCATTCTAAGGTAAGTGTCTTCCTTTATTATCTGTGTCTTGTAGACCTCGACTCTGCCTAGGTTCATAAACTGCCACCTGCCAAAAAAGTACACTTAGCTCCACTAGGAACGCAAATACTATAATCTCGCGAGAAATACACCTAATAATTTCGATAATATCCACTTTGAATGAAATTTTAATCAATCACTACGTTTCATTAATTAAACAGTTCTGCCAAGTTTGATCCAAATATTCTTACGCTTTCATGGTATTGTGTCTTTTTAATGTCACTGAGTTTATTTTATTATATACACAGACTATACAAATAATACCAAACAATATGACATAAATAATTATAATAGATGTAGGTGTTAGTGATAGCAATAAATAGAAAAGAATATTCATTCACTTGGTCACAGTTATTTAAATATATTAAATAAAAATGATTTGAAAATAATTAATAACTTAAATAAAAATGATTTAAAATGTGGAAATAATTTATTAATTATTTTCAAATCATTTTTATTTAATATGTTAGTGATAGATTTAACTATCGACCAGAGTAAAGTATTTCTGTCATGAATCTACCTGAACAGCCCTGGCGATTCACACAAATGAATTGATGAATAACAACAGCATTATTTTATTCTTATTAAAATGTATTTACAAATAGTAAAAAAACATTAAATTCGCATGAATTTTTATTATTATCAACAATATAATCTCATTCGATATTAAATTAACATCATATGATATTACACAAATTGCACTCTATAGAATGTAAAAACCGTATTTAAATTTAATTACAACACCGGCGTGCATTATTTTCGAACAACCAAAAACACGAATATTTTTGTATGAGGACATGTATGGGGACATGAACACAAAACTAAATAAATACACAGTGCCGCTAATGCGAATACATCGTGTAATTTAAAATAGTAACGACGTTAATTGATGCAGCGTGTCATTAGCAACAATTATTGTAATGCATGGAATTATTGCGTAATAACAATAAAATGAAAGCAGCGTTGATGAAAAATCGTTTGATACACGACCCGAATAATGCGAGTTTAATAACGTTTGTTGATTTTTTTTCAAAGGTTAGTGCTCACGAAAAATTGTAAACGAAAATGGGGTGAAATGTCAATTGCTCGTGCATTCGGTATTGGAGGTGAGCTATTTTTAGTAAATGTCACCCATCACATGAGGGTGAAAAAAATTGGGCTAAGGTTTCCATTTTAAAATTAAAAACTATATAAATGTGTACATAGATAATTGACGCTATTCCATACCAGAAATGTTAAATTTAACGTGTACGTTATTTTTAATCTCATAATCTACATATAGTATATCAATTATGGAACGCGTTTAGACTGTGGTAAAAAATAACAGGTACAGGGTGATGCCACATATGAAGAACTTTTTTTTTTATTTTAAGAGATACAAAAAAAAAACGTTTTCGCGACCCAGTGCATTCCTTTAATAAAATAAAACAATGGCGAAGAAAAAATAATCTATCTTTAACCGTTTCCGGATTAAAACCAGTACCTGATTGTTCGATGATGCCTGTAACTTCGTTATTTTTAAAAATAGAAAAATATAATAAACACTTTATTAAAGCAACATTTTATTCGGACTTCAAAACTTCCCAGCCAAGTTCCGTCAGTTTTTTTTATACACATAAAAAAGTGTATTGTTCCTTAGCTGTTGTGGTACAAATATTTAGTAACTGAGTTTTGAGTTCTTTGTAAGTCTTTTGATAGGTATTCTCACGGCAACCTATAAAAAGTAATTCCATAATTAAATATTTAATTTTAATTTAAATTAATTATTTAATTAACGGAGGCCATTACATACAGTAACATACATGATAAAATAAATAGTTACAATAATAAAATAATAGAATTAACAAAAAACACATTTTTAAAAACTAACTATTTTGCACTAAGTATACGGCGCAAAGAACTTACAGAATCTATAAACATGTCAAAGCTGGATACTTTAATAAATTCATTAGCATGCCTTAACATGCCTGTGATAGCCGACTGCTTCGCATAATCTGCTGTAAAACATCAGGACAATCAATTGTTCCATCAAACATTTTCTTAACAAATATGATATCTTGGTGAACACACCGAGAACATAAACTCTTAATATTAACCATATTGAGCAGGGCTATTAATTCCGGAAGTGCGTGGTATATTTTTAACATTACTTCGTTTGGTAGAAATTGTTTTAAATAATAAAATCTTAGTCCTAAATGTCGCAGTTTGTCCTGTACCTGAGTCATATATTTGTCAATCCAGAGTCGTAAGTATTTTTACTTTTCGACTTCCTCGCGTGTCTTTATGTAGGCAGTCTAATGAATGAAAAATTATTTCTGGCGCCGGGCCCTTATTTGCTTTAGGTTCCGTGATATGTAATAGTTTTGTCTTATCTTTGTTTATGGTTAAGTCCTTGTCATGAGCCCATTTCTGAAATGTCCTGAAGTCCTGCTGCAAGTTATTAATCGCCCTTTCTGTATTTTTATGAATAGTTGTAATCAACATATCGTCATGTTGCTGCATGTAAATGACGTAGGAGACTGCTGTCATAATACAGAATACTTTATATTCAGTATTCATGTATACTATACTATAGTATAATATACTATAGGATACACATGATACAGAATACTTTATATTCAGTATTCTGTATTATGACAGCAGTCTCCTACGTCATTTACATGCAGCAACAACAATTTCGGGCTCAGAATGCGTTCTTGAGCAACTCCTTCCTTTTAATCAAAGTCTATTCCTTCCTCTGTGCATACGTAACGCCCAGTCTCTCCACCAATTTTCACTTTAAATATCTTATCTTGCAGGTAATCCCTAAACTAATCACAAATGCTACCCCGAATGCCATACCTTTCCATCGATTGTATAAGGTTATGTCTGTTAATTGTATCAAAGGCTTTTGAGACATCCACAAACAAGCACATAACACCCGTGTTGTTATCTAGTTTTCCATTAACTAGATTTGTAAATTCCTCCAGCAACTGTATAGTTCTCGTTTGCTCTTCATAATTGATAAGAGACAATATTCTTATAAATTATGTCGTGTCTTTTTAAGTAGTCGGTCAGGGCTCTGTCCATACACTTCTCCATGAGCTTAAAGATATATGATAAAATAGAAATTGGTCTATAGCTTACACATTGATTTTTTTACCTGGTTTGTAAATTGACCTATTTATTGCCTTTTTTAAATCCCATCGGTATTTTCCTACTACTAGAAGTCAGGTTTATCATGTTTGATATTGGCTAATATTCTCTATTACGTCTAGTAAGTCTTTTGGTCTGATTCCGTCATGTCCCGAAAGTTTGTTTTTCGGAAGATTTTAAACCATATCCGTGATATCCTTATCTGTCGTCATAGGTATGAATATATATTTTTTTCTTTATTGAACTATAGGATACACATGATACTAATAGTTACGTCAAATTGGTTAATGATTTGTTCTAACAATGTGTTAATCTTTGTGTAATAAAATCAATGAACGAACATGTTTCTGTTAATCTTTCAATACAATATTACAGATCTGTAAATATTCACTTATAGCGTATATTGCGTTTTGTTTCAAGATTTGTTTAATTTTTTGTTTGAATACAGATAATTCCAGTAACTTAAGTTTTGTGGACAGTGCGTTAAATAATTTTATTGCGTTATATGATGGTGATTGTGATGATATTCATTGTATTTGTCTTGAGGTAGTCGTTTGATATAACTTTATGTTACATTTATGTGCCGTTTGTTTAGATTGTTTTACATATTTCTCCGTAATTTTTTCTATTAGACTTGCGATGACTGTTTTGAATATTTTTATAAGCTTTTCGTTGCCTATATATTCGTTGTCATATTTTGCCTAATTTATAAGTGGTATAGTTAACAATTTGGGTCCTCAAGGTAGATGATCGAGAATCGTTCTTTCGTCCACTAAAGGAAGGCGAACTTGTCCTGTTGATGTGGAAACAAAGTTTAGTTTACATGTCGTTTTAATAATAATAATTTTTATTTTCCAACGGAAGAATCCAACAAAGGAAAATATACAATCAAAATCATAATATAAGAAGAGTACAAGCAAAGTTAGTTAAATTTAAACACAAAAAAAGAGAACAAAGTATAAATTAATATTAGCAAACAAAATTAAACATTATGCAAAAAATGTTTTAATTAATAGTGGAGGAATGGTGTTCGTATTTGTGGTGGATATTCGATACATTATTAGTTTAGGACGTCTAGGTTGTAGGTATTTGTATAATATTGTTTAATATGTTTTAGGAAATACCCATGTTTGAGAAATATGACTTTAGTTGCCGTTTTAATTCATTTCCCCGCTGATACTCAAACGAAACCGCTTTGAATTTTAAGAATTGCTAGTGGTATTAGGTAATCGTAATCAAACAGTTCGATTTGCGCATACGAAATGAGGTTGCGAATCGCTTCAAATAAACTCCTCTTTGAACTAAAAACTAACTAAATATATATATAAAAAAAAATATTAAAATTATAAATAATTGTGCAAATTGTATAGAGAAATCAATAATTGTAGGAAATATATATACTCGATGAATAAATACACATATTTCTATGATTCAAGTGTTCTTAAACGTGCAAGCATTTTCCTGGCTCAAATTATTTTTACCTTCTAATAACATAATCCTATTTACCACCTACATATACTGAATATTTATTTCCAGTCTTGCATTTCTATACTCTTATATATATATATAGAGAGAGAGAGAGAGTTTTATGTAACACCGAACATGGTAGAATGTACTCAATGTAAATTTCCCTATGTTCGATTTGTTCATGAATGCATCAAAGCATTGAGTGCGATGTGATTGGCTACTATTTCTAAAAATAATATAGTCAACCCAAACTACACCCTTCCACGTCAAAAATGACATACACTTGTCACTTATCGCAAGCAAGTGTTATTTACTGTTCTGGCGCTTAAAGCAGACGTAGACAAAGAGTTGGACATCTTTACGCATCAATAATGTATAGAAAGGAGAATATTTTTATGGTATGCATTGCGGTTAAGTATAATATCCATAACAAAACATGTTGCACTTGACATAATAGTTGACCAATATAATTTATATTGACTATATTATCATTAGAAATCATAGCCAATCACATCGCACATACACATCAAACATAGGGAAATTTATATTGAGTACATTCTAGTATGTTCGGTGTTATATAAAACTCTCTGTATATATTTTCGATACACATTTTTTTTTTTAATTTTTGGACTAAAGAAGAAATTTATAATCAATAGACAAAAAAATGTGTGAAGTAATCTCTTAAATAAAATCCTGTATTTCATATTATATTGAGGATTTTATTTCATTAAACGTAACTCGGCATATTGTTTGAATGCATTGTTAGTATATTCAAGTAATGATGGCATTCTCATTAATATCATAAACAGTAAATAGGGTTTATTGAAATAATATCCTTATTGAATGTAGACCTTTATGTGGTAATCAGAATAAAAAAATAGACAGGTAGAAAGACCTGTGCTCGTTGGCCTTGATAGACCTTTAAATAAATTAATATATAAAAAATAAAATAGAAAGGCCTCTGGTCGATAACCCAGACAGACTAAAACCTATATGTATTGTGAATATTTATGTTATATTATTCTGTATTATTTCTGTAGTCAGAATAAAATTGTGTGTATACATAAAAATTAAAACACTTCCTTTAAATTAACCTAACAATATTTCAACTGTTATTGCAGCGTTTCCACCTCCTTGGTACGAGCTAGCTATAATTCAGTGAACAAATAATTCGGTATACGCTTCGATTATATTCCAACTTTCATATAATTCTTTTGATAATTTGTTACACAGCTTATTCGGCAACATTCGATACTGTTTCAACCGATGTTCCCAAACATCCCCCTCGCTGTCAAAAAAACGGACAATTCGTAAACTCTAGATCGGTTTTTTAATTTCTCCGGACCCCTGTCCAAGGGAAAGTATTGTGTTCGTAAAAAAAATCGAATCGACAATTTGAACAAATATGCACGTTTTGAGGTCCCCTGAGTTCATTTCATCCAGTTTTGAAAAATGTCTGTGTGTTGCCGCGATAGCGCATAAACGGCTTAATAGATTGAACCCAAACGTTATTTCTAAGCTTTTTATAACAGTGGAATGACCTGAACAGCTTTTAGTTACAATAAAAGTTTAAGTGCAACTTTGCTCTTAGAGATATTTCATTTTTTTGATTGGGATGGAAAAAATGTTTCAAATAAAAGTTGTAGATTTTGAAAAAATAAATGCTTTTTGTTATATAATTTTTATCCTAAGACCTTTAGTTTTCATGTTATAAGCGGTTGAATTTCTTATACATGATAAATTCTCTTAGATATAAATAATAATTTTTATCATTTTCTTTATGTTGGCTGTGACGACTTTAATTATTTAAATAATTAATATGTCAAATAAAACGTCAAAAATCCCGCCATATTTCAGTAAATGTGAAAAAAAAATGCAGTCATTGTAAGGTAAGAAATAACAAAATAACTTGTAATATTCATCTAAATACAATTAAAAGACAATAATTCATATTTTAATTTAATAACTTTCATTTATTATTCAAAAAAAAAACAAATTTCAGTGGGAGAAAGTACAGTGATGGACACATCACCATTATTTATTAATACGTATGAAACTGGCAATCAACCCGGCGTCTCCATATAGATTTTTGTTTTTAAAAAGATTTATTTAAAGAAAAACAAGACTTATTTACACGTTTATTCATAAATTACAAGTAGTACTAAGGACAATTAAATACAACAGAATAAAATTTACTGTTATTAATTCATAAATCTTCATACTACATTTACCTAAAAAAAAAGTCGGAAAATTCATAATATTTTATAAGCAATATTACCCAAACAGCACATTTGTTTTTAAAACATCTTTTAGAAGTAGTTTAAACAATGTTTCTAGAAGTAATATAAAAAAATCAAAAACGCATACTTGTTCATAGTTTCTTTATAAACAAATTCATTGCTGAGGCGTTAAAAAACTGATCATCTGGTTTTCATAAATGTGACAGGTTAACCGATTCACCCTTTATGATTTCGAGAAAATGTGAAATCTGGCTTTATTGTTCTTTATTTATAATTTTAATATGTAGATTATTTATTTAAAACAAAACATGACTTACATGTGAGATAAATTTGGTGCAAAACACATCAAATTGTTTATTTTTGTAATTACTTCCACTGTAATTAGTTTTATGAAATGATTCGCGACAGGAGTTGATACATTGAAATTAAAATTTAAAATTGCCTTAATTAATTAAACCTTTGAACAAAAAAAAAAATACAATTTTGATTGTTTACATTACTTCTATAAACATTGTTTTTAAACTATTGCTAAAAGAAAAATTGAAAAAAAAGTGCGCCGTCTGGTAAATTTGACTCTTTGAATATCGCTATCAGGTGTTAGAAATACGACTCAGCAATGAATTTGTTTATAGACAAACTATAAATGGGCACGCAATTTTATTGTTTGTATTAATTCTAGAGACATTATTTAAACTATTTCTAAAAGATATTTTGAAAAAAAGTGCATTGTTGGGATATATATTGTTGATAAAATATTCAGAATTATCAGATTTTTTAAAGTATATGTAGTATGAAGATTTTTGAATTCATAACATTAAATTTTATTGTGTTGTATTTAATTGTTCTTACATGCTTACTTATAATTATGAATAAACGGTGAAATAAGTCTTGTTTTCCTTTAAATTAATATTTTTGAATATGTGGAGGCGCTGTGTTTATTGCCAGCTTCACACACACATTATTCATTTAAAGGAATACTCACTTATATATATATATATATATATATATTTATATATATACAGGGTGGCGCAAGATTCCGATGAAGTCCAATATCTCAGTTATTTGGAAATTTACAAAAAGATATTACTGACATAATTTGTAACTACTGTAAAACTTCACATTTTAAAATTGGTTTCATATATACAGGGTGTCCAATAATCACGTGACGTATCAAACATATGATTTTTTAAATGGAATGCTATATTTTTTATGTCGATTTTAGATTTTACGCTTAAAATTAATAATTTTTGACATAAGGTTTATTAGGTCAGTTTTTAATATTTTAAAAGTTATAAACAATTTAAGGTTGAAATCAATGGAAGATTGGGGCCTTATTTTTCAAAAATGAAAAACGATGTAAACTTTCTGTTAACGCAATTTAATTGAAAAAATGCTTAATAATATAAGGAATAATCGTTTGTTACCATAAAGCAAATGTTGTGTACAGGTTGAAACAATACGCAAAATGATTTTTTTCTTTTTTCACTTAAATGGAACACCCTATATTTTTACACTATTTCGATAGAAAATTGATTGTTCTTTAATTTTTGTATAATAAACTATACCCCTATCTGTTACCGATTTTTAACAATTTCAATTCAAAGTACAAAATTATAAGTTTCGCTTATAATCTATAATTAAAGTAGGCTATAATTAAAACAAATGCAATTCATAATCGTTTTCTGGTATTTAATAACATACTTACTCCCTAACCTAAAAGGATATTCAAATGACAATCGATATTTAAAGGCGCATGCAAAATATAAAGAAAATAGTTGCTCAACGATTATTTAGCGAGTTATAATGGTTATTGGGACATATTTTTTAAGAAAAAAAAAAATGTAAAATGTGTGAATGCTATTGAATTAAAAAAAATGTGAAAGTGTGAAATAAATACATTAAATGTTAACAAAATATAATGATATAAATATTTTATTATTTCACTTAGTATCTATTTTCGGTTTTTCAGTCAACAAGAATTGTTTAAATAAATCAATTTAATAAGCATATAGGTATAACAATTAAATTAATCATTTATTGAAGAAGTATGTTTAACTGCACCAGTGTTACAAAATATAACGTAAAATATACTTTACTTACTAATTATAATATTAAGAGTAACTTTCACAACTAAACAAATTAGTTGTTCTGGCGCGGCCTACTTTGGTTAAAAATTCTATACCAAATTATTTAATCAAATGCAATTTTGGAGAATAAATTGATGATAATAATAGGAATCGTAAAATCTGTTTAAAAATAAATTATTATTATTAACATACCTTAATAGAAAAAATAACTTCCAACCCATTCCTAGTGAATCGAAAACCAATTCACCTCCACCACTCACTAATTACCACTTGTTCATAAACAAAAATAAATCGCGTTTTTAATTATTAATAATTTCTAACGTTAAAAATTAAACCGGAATAATGAACATTGCGCGTTTTCGGACGACTGAATCGAAAAACAAGAGCGCAATTATCGCAAATCAAGAAGAAAAAAACGATCGACGACTCACTCCGAGAACGCATTCCTGAGATAAGAAGATTTGTTGTACCTGGATCCTGGCGCACAGCCAAGAACATACCTATTTAAATTGTTGTATTTTCAATATTATCGCGTATTAAAATAATTACAGCTTAATATTTATTTACTTTTTTTATTAAATTCTCATTTATCCCATGGTAAAAAAAATATGTATGAATTATGATGTATTTTAATTAATACACTTGATTATTCGTTTCACTAAATTATTTAATATTTGTGTTCGCGTAACTTTCACAACTAAATAAATTAATTGTTCTGGCACGGCCTACTTTGATTAAAAATACTATACCAAATTTGTATTTGAGATTAAATATCTCAAAAACGGTAGACGGTAGCTATTTAATATGTTATATAAAAAATGAAGAGTGATTAATTTTCAATTAAAATAGCATAAAAAATATAGGGTGTCCCATTTAAGTAAAAAGAGAAAAAAAAAAACATTTTGCGTATTGCTTCACCTTGTATATAAAAATTTGTTTTAAGAGAAAAAATGAGTATTTCTTTTATTATTAAGTATTTTTGCATTTGTATGGCGTTGACAGAATGTTTATTTCATTTTTCATTATTGAAATATTAGGCTCTAAACATCTATCAATTTCAACATTCATTTGTTTATAACTTTTAATCTATGAAAATTTGACCTATTAAATCTTATATAAAAAATGATTATTTTTAAACGTAGAATCGAAAATCTTCATAAAAAATATATCATTCCATTTAAATAAACATATGTTTGATACGTTACGTGATTATTGGACACCTTGTATATATGAAACTTATTTTAAAATGTGATTTTTGACAGTAGCTACTAATAATGTAAGTAACATTTTTTTGTATATTTCTTTATAACTGAGATATTGGACTTCATCGTAATCTTGCGCCACCCTGTATATATCTTTATTCAGACTATATAGATAATTTCAACAATATAAATAATTACAATACACGTAGGTGTTAGTCTGTCTAGACTATCGACCAGAGGTCTTTTTGCCTTGTCGTGAATTTATGATGAAGTTAAAGAATAATCTATGCTACTTATTTTTTTTATTAATTTATTTTATTATTTATTAACGGAAATCTCCTTTGTACAACTTCCCAAAAGTAACGAATAATATAAAATCATAAATAAATATATGTAAAGTAATTTAAAGGAAAGACTTTCCTATAAATTACTTTACATAGTGCAATATGTTTCATCAAGTGTCAGATGAGAATTTAATTGAAGAAAGTAAATAAAAATATTTGAGAAAAATGCTTTGAAATGTCGATTTTAATTTTTAAATTACCATCCTCACATCCACACTTTTCAATTTTGATTAAATATTAAATGTAAATTGATGTTAGTTAAGGTTTAAAGTATTTGAAATGAATTAACGCAAATATTAACAATTATTGAAAATTATGACCTTCACTTTCTTTACGTTTTTTTTATTTTCAATTACACGTTGAAGCTTCCGGACTTTAAGGAATAAGGAACATCCTTATTTCTTTTTCAATTACTGCTTTAAGTTCGTTTAGGGTATCCATTCGATTTAAAGAAACACAATAGCAAAATACGATGCACGGCGTAGCTTATTTCAAATGTTATTCATATTTCCTTCGCATAAACTTCTAACGATAAAACTCCTCAGATTTATCAGCGGGAAAATGAACTTTTCTGGAATTATTGTTGATCACTCTGTATTTGTGGAAAAATATTGCTTATTAACACTTTATATTTCGAGAAAACAAGCGCTCACATTGCTGGAATTTCTTCATTTGTAAAATACAGTGTGGACAAACCAGGCAAATCGTGTATTAATTTTGTTGATTATTTTTTTTTATATAAAACAACGCAATTTTAATTATTACGTTGTTGACTTCAGTAAATATGCATTTGAATTATGCATATTTACTGAGATTCTCATTCTATGCTTTATTATTTGAGTTATTTACAGTCACAATATTTCCGACATTCAGTAAACAAACACCGCCTGTACACACACATTCACAAACAACAGGTTGTTGTTTGAACATATGTATCATAATATGTTATTTTATACAAATCGGTTTTCTTTTAAAACAAAAAAAAAAACAAGCTCCCTTTTAAACAACAATAAGTTTCCGTTGAAAAATAATTTCGCCGGCGAATGAAACACGCTGTTTTTAAAAACACAAAATTAGCTTCTGTTTACATAGTTTGCCGACAAAACGCACTATTTGAACGGAAGCTTATTATCTTTTTTAAAACCATTGCGTTTCGTTTGCCGGCGAAACACACTGTTTGGTTATTTTAAAAGAAAACCGATTTATCGAAAAATAATATTTTGCTTGTTGAAATCGAGCGTGTTGTTTGTTTGCCCTTTCGCTTACTTGATTCAGATTAGTCTGAATAAATATAAATAGTGAATCGGGACGTTCGCATTCCTCGTCCCAAAACAATAATAATCCGTTTTATTTGCACAACCCATCCTTTATTATCTCATCCGCGTAATCCCCGACAGATGCAATTCGTTTACTCGATTTTACTTGGCTTGAGCGCTTTTTGGTGGGGGCTACTTTTCGGGAGTTGCAGTACCGGCCAAAACGCGAAACGGTGTGCTTCGAAAGAAACACTCATCGCGATTTCATGCAATAAACAAACACAACGATAATAAAAGTAAAATAATCGAGACTTGTTGTAATTAATTTATGTTAAAAATAAGGAAGTGAAGAAATAATATAAATATTACTACTTGTTACAATTGATAAAATAATAATAAAATCTCTAAATATATCCCTCACTTAAAATAATAATAATAATAATCTATAATTAATAATGATAGAAAATTATAACACTTGTTTTTTCTATGTTTCACAGATCACAGATCAGATCACATATCAGAAATCTGTGAAACATAAAAAAGGTGTTTTAATTTTCTTTCATTATTAATAACAAAATCACTGATTCACTTTGTGCAACTTTAAAAGAAGAAACATTTTAAATTATTTTCATTTTAACATGCGCCTTTGCAATTGCAATTTACGATTTGATTAATTGCTCAAAAATAAAGAATAAACACTTATTTTACTTAATATATTCGGGGCTATTCAGTAAGGGAATTGTTAAGTTTACATTATTTTTTTATCATCACAGTCTAATGCAGTATAGCTTGTAAATTTAGTGTATATAATACACATAGGCTTGTATTATACACACTATTTTTTTTAAATCTCAATTTTCAAAGCTGGGAGTTTTTTTTTTCAAAATTTGTTAAATTAATTTTAAATTTTCTCAAAAATAAATTATTATTTAATCACTGAATAAATTGTTATATTATGTTAGGGCAATATTATTCGAGTCTTGCCTTGTAAAACTAGCTTTTTAATCGTTAGTTATGCTAAGGGAAATGCGGTAGTGAAATAAGCAATATTCGCGTGGTCACAAAATTCTTTATGATCTGCTGAATTCGAGTGTTTAAATTTTGAGAATCGAGACTATTTGGTATGGGAAGTTTAACGTGTACGTTATTAATTAATTTCACATTCTATGAATACATATCTATTATAAAGGCTGCTTAGATTGTGAACATTTTCTGTACGGAATAGTGCCCAGTAACTATGTTTGAATGTATTCAACCAGAATAAGTCGTTCGTTTCTTCGTAGAGAAGAAAAGAATCGGGGGATTCTAAAAATTAATTTGACAAATTGTAACAATTTGATAAAAATTTCTCAATATATAAATTCGCTCATAAAAATCCGTTTCTGTTAAAATAAGCCTAGAACTCTTTACAACAAGTAAAAACATTCTATTTAATACATTGTGCAAAAAAAACACTTTCATTGATTCGTTTAAAAGTGTGAAATTAAGTGTTGGTTTTGCAACGTGAATAGGAAGCGGCGAGAAACAATCGTTTCCCCGGCTAATTTCTCGCCGTTATACAGATGAGATACAGAAGTAAGGAAACGCTATTTGAAATCGAACGTATTGTGCCCGTGCGAAGTTTTCGGGTATTATTTTAAGCGCGTGCGATATTTCCATCCGACCTGACGTAATTTGTATTTACGGTGTGCGCTCGTTTTACTGCATTTTCTGATTAACAACAAATTAACAAGTACCATTCAACGCGAAACTTGACGTTTATTTCTCTTGAGTGAATTATGGTGATACATAGGTGTTAACATAAACTAAATTGATTTAACGAAAACGTTTTGCATTCTTCGAAATTTTATAATAAAATAATTAAAATAAATACGCTTCTCTTTTTGATCTTTGAAACCCTAACAGATAAGGAAGAAAATATATTTGTTAAGTTTACGTCGTTTAAATTAAGCAAAGAAGACATACATTTGTGGCTGCAGGAAACAATAACATACCTAACTTTAACTACTTTGCAACACTGTAGAATTGGAGTAGATTTGTAAAAAAAAAAACAGTGAATAAAATCACCTAGGAATGTACGAAACCATATGCTATTGTATATCGATTATTATAGAACCACATGCAGAGTAAATAGTCCGATGACACTTCTATTGCGCACTGCAAATAGCATCTGTGACGAAATCTTTAAAATACAACATTAAGAGACATCTAAAGGAGTTGTAATTATTTTTTATGATTAATTTTATACTCACCTAGGAATGTACGAAACCATAAGCTATTGTATATCGATTTTTATAGAACCACATGCGGAGTAAATAGTCCGATGACACTTCTTTTGCGCACTGCAAATAGCATCTGTGACGAAATCTTTAAAATACAACATTAAGAGACATCTAAAGGCGTTGTAATTATTTTTTATGATTAATTTTATACCTGCTTACTTTGATAAATATGTATTGTGTATGAATTATAAAATGTATAATTACCTGTAAATAACTGTATATTTTCGAGTTTACGTGAAGTGATTGATCACAAAATAGAAAGACTTATTCCTTACTTCACTAGTTTGTTATTGATAATGAGCACTTTGTGTCTCGAAATGTACATCTAACATAAAAATAAAAATTGAAGTAAGGAATAACAGTCTTTCTATTTTGTGTTACCTGTAAATGCTCAGCCCGTAATCAAATATTATTATTATTATAATATTATTTGTATTGATTTCAATTATTTTATTATACAATATGCAAAACCATTCGCTCAAACATGCTTAATCAATTTAGCTTATATAATGTTTCGTAATTTTTGTAAAACGCGTTTTCAGAGACAAAACGAGACAATCATTGCTCCCAGTCCGGGAATTTTTAGCATACAGCGCTCAAGTGAAAAGCACTTGATATTGCCTATATTAACGAATTTGAAATACATTTAATAAAAAGAATTTGTAAATAATTAATAATTAATTTTCCCTTTAGCTACTATAACATTATGACTTATGTTTATTAATTAATTATTTTCAAATTATTGATTTAAATAACTAAACAAGTGAATAAATCCTTTTTCTAGAATTTTAAATACTTTATTCCAATTTATATGAATAAATTGAATTGCATTTCGAAATATTTATTTTGAATAAATTTTTATTAAGCTTTATTAATGGAGTAAGTAAACTATAAAAAAGTTGAGTAAAACTTTTTATTACATTTCTTGTGTTGTTTGTAATACACATCATTGTCATAAACCAAATATCTCAAACAGGTATTCTGCAAATTTAGTATGTGAGTCGTGGTAAATTAATATTTAATCAATACAAGAACGACAGAAAAATTAAATTGTCGTATAGGAGATGTTTAGTTTTTAAATTTATGACACCATTAGGAACAGATCTTTTTTTAAGTTGATGTAAGCACGGAAAATATATTTACTAATGTGAAGTTCAGAACGTAGTTTATTATTAGTGCAGGATTCCGAAATGAATCGCAAGATGAAGTATTTCATTATTTATATATAGTTACACACATCATTATTCAGATTTTACAAATAAAACTAAAAAAATCAACATAAATATTTACAATACAGGTAGGTGTTAGTATGTGTGGTTTATCGACGTGATAAACATTATTTATAATTCGACGAATAAAGCACTAATAACCTTTCTTCTTATTAGTGCTTTATTCGTCGAATTAATTTGATCTTCACGTAACTCAATCAATTTATTATTTATAATAATTTTTATTTACTATTTTACAGAACTGCTTTATTTCTCCAATCTGGAAATAAAATTACTGATAGTCTTAAAGGGTTTATAATTGGGAATTAGAAAGTGACATTTGTTATGTCTCGATTAATACAATCGCATTCTCTATTAACGTCTTCAAGCTTAAAATTTGTATAAATATTGAGCATATTTAATGCATTTTTATAAATAACTAACAAAACTAAACTAATACGATCGTTGATTCATCCTTTAACTTTCTCATACTGAAATTTCAATACAACAGTATTATTATTAGTGGTAACAACGGCGTGTGCTGTAAAGCACTATTTTCTCTTCTTTTCTAGCGAGTGGTATGCCCTTAATACAATCAGATTATTGAGTAAGGGAATACATAGAGCGGTAACCAGTAAGGATTTTAGCGTCAGGCACTCTGTGTATTCTTCCCCTGTTTGGACGTAAACTTATTTTTCAAGGTATTCTTGCACTGGAGAACTGCTGCCACAGGGATTTCGCGGAGACAATGAACCGCTACGAATTGCTTGCATGCACTTGTTGAATTTTATTTTGCAAGTAAATATTTTCGAATGGCTAATTTATCGGATATATTTCGAGATAACGCAAAAACTTTTAAATGACTTAATCGAAACTTTATACCTAAGCTATTTTGTAATAGTTGTGAGATCTAAAAACTTTGGATAGAATCAAAAATCACTAAGTGTAACTTTACTCTTACATTTTGGCAAATTTTGGTCGCAATGGAGAATATTTCAAATAAACATTGTATTTCTTTTATTAACTTTTTGTTGTATCATTTTCAGTTCTTGAATTATACTCTTGGCGATTTTTTTTATTGGGATAGAAAAATGTTTCAAATAATAGTTGTAGATATTGAAAAAATAAATACTTTTTATTACTTGAAATTTTATTGTGGGATCTTTAGTTTTCATGTTATAAGCGGCAGAATTTCGTCTGCCTGATACATTCCCTTAGAAATTTATAATTATTTTTATGTCAAAGAAAACATCAATTATTAATTCTTAAAATGTAAATCGAAGGATTACTTCTTCCA
Source organism: Philonthus spinipes (assembly GCA_963082785.1). NCBI lineage: Eukaryota > Metazoa > Arthropoda > Insecta > Coleoptera > Staphylinidae > Philonthus > Philonthus spinipes. The sequence goes on from OY720314.1 coordinate 9,562,082, forward strand.
AATTCTTGAATATATTTTAGACGTTCCAGAAAAAATTACTAAATTATTAAGATATGAAAAATAATTTAGTATTTTTTTCTGGAACGTCTAAAATATATTCAAGAATTGAGAAAAAGTAATCCTACGATTTATATTTTAAGAATTAATAAATATACAGCAAATCCTATATTTTTTGATGTTGACAACGATCTTTGTATAAATATTATAGTTATGAATCGTATTATAAGAGAAATTCGTTTTTAAATTTTAGTAAAATTCGGTCGTTCGGTGGAAGTTTTCATGTTTTTTCTAAGTCATAAAATTTCTGTGATTCGAATTTTATTTATTTAAACAATGCATTCAAGTGTGATGAATCTATATTTGTTAATAACTTTTCGATAAGGAAAGGCACACAATTGAAATTTTTGGGAGTGCATAAACATTATTAGGGGTATAAATAATTTAATATGTTGAATGTATATATGTGTAACATCGCTGTTTAAACAGAATCGATTAATCTTGTAAATTAAGGAAAATATCAAAGTTCGAAATCTGTGGCTTTCTATTTATGTAATTATAATTTTACAAAATTGATTATTATTTTCAATACATATATGTAACGACATTGCGAAGTGGTTATCGACGATTAACAATAAACAATAATAATAAATATTACGTTTATTTTTTATAGAGAAATTACCGTTCTATTTGGTGATATGTTATACAGGGTGTCCCAGCGAGAACTCGCATTAAAAGTATATGTATATCCAATTAATAAATTGTATTGAAAAACCATTTATGTAAATCAAAATGTACTTTTTAATGAAAATATTTTCAAGATTTTGATACTTCCGGTTATGCCGGAAGTTTATACCAACTTCCTTATTTTAAATGTAACGCTATTTTTATTGTAGATTTGGATTCCAAATGTGATCTTAAAACAAATAGCTCTCTCTCTCTCTCTCTCTCTTCGTGTATATATATATATATATATATATATATACAGAGAGCTTTTTTATCAGTATACATTTCCCCTATGTATACCTGCAAAATACTCGAGTTAATTGCATGAATGTATGTGTGTTTAGTTGCCTACAACACGCAACTGAACACACATATGCCAAATAGTCAACTAAACATACACATTTAATCGGTTCAATGCGTTTGATTCGCGTTTTTTGAAGGTATACACTTCCCCTAATGTATACTGATAAAAAAACCTCTCTGTATATATATATATATATATATACAAGGTGGCTAAAAAAGGTGTGATAATCTTTAGGTAAAGTTGTTCATTGATTAATTTCAAGTAGAAAATTTAAGAAAAAAATATTGTACGGTTCTTCATTAACACTCACGATGACATTGATATAATAAATATGTGACTAAAAATCAGTAATATTTTTGAAATATTTTGATTAAAATTAGTTCTTTTAGTATCCAGCTAAACATTGCAAATGTTTATTTAATGGTAAATCGATTATATTAATAGCAATAATTATACATGAAATGTTAAAAACAAATTCTAGTCACATATTTAGGATATTAATGGCCTCATAAAGCTTATTGAATAATTACCCAATATTTTTTTGTGTTTTATTTTATTTAATTTTTTATTTTAAAAACTTTTTTTTAGTTTTTTATACTTAAAATTGATTAACGAACCACTTTAACTGAACTCTCCCTCCCCATCTACCATATCGGTAGTGTAGGGGTAAGTTATTCATATGTATGAATTTTGCCCATTCTCTTTGGTGTTTTTTTTTTTTGCTAATCCTTTGCCTCTGTCCATCTTTTCCCACGTTTTTCCAGAATCTCCTCTATGACCTTATCCCAGGTTTGTCATGGCCTTCCGCTGATTTTGTTCGTTTTCCTACTCTTACTTACCATATTTGTTTCACTAGATTTGTGCTTCCCATTCGTTGTAGGTGTTCGTATAAACTGAGCTCTCATTTTTCTATAAATTAATAGAAAAGTCATTCCTAATTTCAGTATTTCTTATTTAAACCATCCTTGTTTCTCCTCAAACTCTCCGTAACCATTAACTCTTACTATACCTAACTAAACCTAACAATTTTTGAGATAGCTGAATATTTTATAAAAAATATTTCTTTTTAAGAGGTTACTTCGAAAATTTACATAAGTAAGCCATTGATTTGTTTTTTTTTACATTTATTGTACCACCCATACGCTAAGTACTTCTACCAAAAATAATGAAAAATATTATAAAGTGTATCTCAAACTAATTGTGGTTCGAATTTCATATGGTAAAAACTTTTTTTATCAAGTAGAACACCCTGTATATTTTCACACAGTCTGACGTAAAATTTAGTTCTGCATTAGTCAATATTAGCATATCATATACCAATCTTGGCTTGTTTTCAAGATATTAGTACATTAATTAAAATATCTGACACAATGCACAAACAAAGGCATGTATATAATAATAACAATCTGTATTCGATTAAACTTACAAATTTATTCATTCATAGGACATTTGGTAAAAATATATCCATTTATCATATGTCTGATTAAAAATATTAAACTATAATTTTATTCAATTACAAATTAAAATTTCCTCTTTATAAAAGAGACTCCGATATCTCTTTTATAGAATAAATTAATGAAATTATGTCAAAACATACATGGCGTTCCACTTAAAAAATTAAGTATTGGCGATTCTATTACAAATATGTTAATATTTTGAAAACCAGAAGGGATATGTATAGGGAATACTATGATTTATCAATGCAGAACTAAATTCTATATAAAAATATATAGAACATTCCCTTAAAAAATCAAGTATTTAAGATATTAAATTCACCGGACTTCGCAGTTCATTTGATACACAGTATAAAATATTAGCAGTTAATTTGAAACATAGTGTAAAATATTTCAAATTAACTGCGAAATCCAGTGAATTTAAAATGTTAAAAACTTGATTATTTGCTACTTTTATACATGAATACTTTATCCAGGAATAGTACTACAAACATTCCAATTTTCACCCTGTGATTTCATTATATTTTGAGTTATGATGTTTATTTATTTGTTCACGGATTCACCTTTTTCATATAATGAAATACATTTATTATAACTAACTTGATTATTTGCTACTTTTATACATGAATACTTTATCCAGGAATAGTACTACAAACATTCAAATTTTCATAAAAGATCATATTTTTTATAAAATCTTTACATTTTGTGAAACAAATTTATTTATTTAACGGAATATACCATTTTTACAAATATAAGACACACATGTAAAATGCAATGAATTTATATGTATTACTAACTAATTTTAAATACAATACTAAACACTTTGAACGCAAATATAAACGCAAAAAGAAAAAAACCAACAACTAGATTACAATATATTTTAAAATTATGTATAAAAAAATTAATAATTTTCATAAATATTGAAAAATATCAAAAACGATTAGCTTTAGGTATAGTAAGAACTGATATTATTTGTTATAACATATGTAAAATTCAAATCTAAAATAAAATACATGGGGTTCCATTTAAAATAAGAAAGTTTGTATCGACGTCCGGTATAAGCGGAAATCTTAGAATCATGAAAATATGTTCATAAAAAAAAAAATACTGGTTTGCATAAAATTCAATACAAGCCATTAATTGGAAGTCTATATACTTTTAATGTGATTTCTCGGCGAGACACCCTGTATGATATTGTAAACCATAATCAGAGGTAAATCTTCAAATAAAATTTAACAGAGATGCTCTCCTTCATAATCTAATAATCTGGCTATGTCGAAGTCTCAGCTCGTTTACTACTTGTTTGAATTTATCGTCGATGAAAGTTGATTAAAGTTTAAAGGCCGATTTTTCTGAAGACAACGTATGAAGTATTATGAAATGTTATTGTTTATTTTACTTTGTATACAATTGCGTGTAGAAATAAATATATATTTTATCTTTTTTTTTAATAAAGTATTTTTTTATTTGTTTAGGGAGACGAAATCGCAGACGGGCGAAGCGAAATTCCGTTCGAAACGCGTCATGCGGCAGTCCGTACCACTCGAACTCGTCGGACATGTCTGAGGGCCAAGAAACGAATCCGCAGAGGCAGCAGCAGGACGAGAAGAAGCCGGAGTTGGCGGCGATGACGAAGGCGGACCGGATGGCGCGGTACAAGGAAGAGAGACGCCGCCAGCTCGCCGCCCAGTTCAGCGAGACGACCCATCGATTGATCAACAGGGATGGTTCGTCGAGCGCCTCCGAGGGTGGGCCCCGCATGACCAAAACCGCCAGATTGCGCGCCGCCGCCAATTCTAGTCCATCCACCCCTGGCAAAGAGGTAAGCGTCCCCCAAATGGACTAGTGGCTAGCGGTAGTCATAAAAAATGGGTAGTTTACGCGAGTTTGCATGTCTGTCCCGTCGTTTAACAACACGAGTAGGCGTGTTTCTGCAGATTATAAAAAAAAATGATTCTATTCAGTAATTAATTACAGCTACGGTTTTGTGGGAGGTGTGCACAAACGCACAAGCATGCATAGGTCTCGTTAGGTCTCTAATGATTCTTCCCTTGGGATAACAAAAAATTAATTCTCAGCACAGCCAGTATACCTCATCGAGGTAGGCTAATAGTATCGAGGTTGGTAGATCGCTAATTGTCGCCAGTTTTGGCCAGAATGGATCTTCTCCTGAACTTGAGAGAAGAAACATTCTACGCCTTTATACACAAATTGTTTATGTGTATGTAATATTAAATAATGTAAATATAAAGGATATGCTCCGCGATTTCGATCTCCAAGCAGCACTCTCTACAGTCTGGCGATTCTGCAATCCCCAGCCTATAGATGCAATATCCTGTCAGAATACAGGTAATTCGCTTTAAGTATGCTCTAGACCTGGGTTCTTCAAACTACGGCCCGCGGGCCATATCCGGCCCACCAGTATCATAATTCTGGTTCACGACAGCGAATTTAGCTAGCCTATGCTCATTCCGAGCACGTATTGGGCGACTAGTCTAGCCTATTGTGTCATTCCATCTACTTCTAAATTTCTTTAGAGTATTGGCATGTAACATTTTATATAGGATCATTAATAAATTATTTCCAAAAGAAAATGTACAATATGATGTATTTTCAATGAAATAAATAAAAATGATTTGAAAATAATTAATCAATTATTTCCACATTTAGCTCTGTGACTTTTGACTTATGTTACGTAAGTACGTTAAACAAATGCACATTAAAACAACTACTTCCCGGCCAAATACCCACGCCAGATTTTGAATCACATAATCTACACCTGCTGTTGCACGTCAATAAAATATTGCATGATTTTGATCCGAGAAAAATTTAATGCAAAAACAAACGTAAGGAACGTTACTTACGTTTTTCGGGTATTTGCCCGGGAAATAGTTTTTTAATGTGCATTTGTTTAACGTATTTACGTAACGTAAGTCAAAAGTCACAGAGCTAAATGTGGAAATAATTTATTAATTATTTTCAAATCATTTTTATTTAATTTATTTAAATAACTGTGACCAAGAGAATGAATACTCTTTTCTATTTATTTCAATGAATTTACTGAGTCAATATAATTATAATAAAGGGTATAAGAAAGGGTTCTATTCTAGATTAAGATATGTTATGTGTTGTAAAATTGTTAATAGAATATTTTATAATTAATGAAAAATGTTGTCATTTCAATTAATGCAATATTGGATCGAATTCTGATTCTCTTTTTTTAAATTTATTTTACTAATAACATTGATTAATTGGGATGTTTTTTGTGTGATAATAAAGGTCGAGTTATGGAGTAGATGAAGTAATTTTGTAAGGGATCTCAGGTATGTTTGTTTTAGTTCCATGATTTTCAAATTTTTTATTCGTTTTTTTTTAATTCTTCCTTAATTAATGGAATCTTTGGTAATCGGGACACGTTTTGCTAGATTATAAAGTGCGAGTTATAGAACCGATGTGAAGTTACCCACGGATTTGCCCGGCACTTCCACTATGGCGGATGCGCCGGGGGAAAATTAAACAAAAACCTCGTGTTATTTTAAGAATTCAAACATGAAATTTAACGAAAAATTTAAAATTAAAAATGTTATATTATTAACCATATTCTTATCAATACATATTTTAGACTATTCCAAGTTGCAGATGCATTAGGTTTAAATACCAAAAAGGCACTGTTTGATGCAATTTAAACAAATGCATTTTATTCTACATTATTGCTATAGGTGTAAACAATGATATTAAACAATAAAATCAGGGGTATGTCTTTTTTAAATACCATGGCGGAGGCGCTTTGTAAATCCCTGGCTGGAAATCCGTGGGTAACTTTACATTGGTGGTTATGGAGTGGATAACGTATTTTTGTAAGGGATATCAGGTTAAATAAAATGAAATGAAACAAAGATGATTCATTAAATAATTTCTACTCAAACCGTTGCAAGTCGCAGCAGTGCTATTATGCAACAACAAATATCTATTGCGTAATCCAATGTCCGGCGGGGTAAATGCTCGGGAAGTAGTTGTTTCTATAGATATTTGTAAAACTTACAGGGTAAGTATTTTTTGTAGTTGGAAAAAGGGATTGATCGAATTTTATTGATCATTGCCAAAAAGTTTTCCTTGTTTAATTTCATTGTAAGGGATATCAGGAGTCTATTCGTTCCAAGGATTATATATTTGGATAGGATGGTTAATTCCCTATACCGCATTGTGTCCCTTCTAATGCACATGTTAGCATTAATATCAACACTATTTCAATTTATTTGTAATTGTTATGACACCTTGAAATTAAGAAAATTTTATTTTATTTGATTTATTGAGGTATAGAAAATGAACCATCCTTTTCAAATATATAATCTTTGTGTTCGTTCACTGATTTCGGTGTTGTAAAAATCAGATTTGGAGCAAGGGGCGAAATGTTTTTATAGCATTACGAAGGTCATAATTCATTTCAGATTGATTAAATGAAAAAATGGTAAAAATTATCGTAACTAAAATAATATTTAGTACTCCCTCCTGTATGAAGCATGTAATATCACTCCCATCTCAGATCGATTAAAAACCCTTTCCTTAAAATTTGCCGTTAATCCCAACATTACACCCATTATCCAACAGTTATGGATTCCTCGTAACCCTGATATCACTCCCAAATTCATTCATCCCTCATTAACAATTCATCAATTCATTACATAAATTTACCGGACCAAGATATAGACAATTAGTGATCACAACAAAATATACAGTGACTTGAACAAGACAAAGACAGGTTGGGAGACCTCCGGTTGGTAGCCATTTCCCTGAAGTACATTGTATGTATATATAAATTGTTGGTTTTAAATATTCTGTATAAAAATATAAATTTGTTGGTTACTTTTGGGAATAAAGATGTTTATATATATACAGGGTGAGTTTTTTTCGATGTTCTCTATGGGGATTTCGGAAACTATAAGAGATAGAAAAACGGTTAAATGGGAAAAGAAGTGTAGTTTTATAAGACGAATAAAATGACACTTTCAAAATATTTGAAAAAGTCAAGGGTAACTAGATATTTTGAAAAAAGTAAAATGTGTCAATTTTTTTGAAATCAATATATCTCTATTATTATCATAGATAGAAAAAAAACTGTAAAGGACAAAGTTGTAGAAAATTTTACACAGATTAACAACAAAAAATCAAAAAAAATTTTTCGACCATATTTTGGGAGATATGACACAAACTTACCTTTTTTTAAATGGAAACAATAGTTGGCTATGACTTTATTAAAAGGGCTATTTTTTTCCCTTTAATCCGATATAACATAAGCCATAGTTATTTTTAAAATAAAATAAGTTACAGTCGTTTTTAATTTTACCATACACCAAAAAATAGTTAGCCATGAAAAAGACAAAAGTAAAACAATTGCGGTTGTTTATAGCAACGAAATCAATATTTAATTTATTATCTAAAACCGATAGGTCGGGTGATCTAGGTGGCCATAGGATTGGTCCATTTCTTCCCACCCATGAATTAGGAAAAGCATCATTTAAATAGTTTCGCACAGCCAGCGTGCTATGAGGTGGAGCTCCGTCGTGTTGAAACCACTTCAATCTTGCCCGTACTGATAAATTTAAATCATCGAGCATATCTTCAAATGTTTCTTGAAGAAAACGAATGTAATCATTTCCATTCAATGTGTTATCAAAAATATATGGGCCGAGAATTCTCGATCCGAACACACCGCACCATACATTAAATCCAAATTTAATTTGTGGTCTACGTTGTGCAACTTCTCGTGGATTCTCCTGACTCCAAACATGTTTATTGTGCCGGTTAAAAATCCCACAATTAGTAAATCGCGTTTCATCTGTCCAAATTATTTTTGTAGGGAACGTATTATCTTGCCTCTTGGCACATGTTTTTGTACCACATACAGAAGACCATTTTCTTATTGGTATCACCGTCATGTAAATTTTGTGAAATTGATACCTTATATGGGTGATATTTATGTTTTTTCAAAACTCGTAATACAGTCCGTTGAGATTTGCTTGCTTCTGTTGCAATTTGTCTGGTTGATGTGGATGGATCTATCATTGCCAATGCTAATACGTTTATTTCCGAAACATCATTAATTTAGTTTTTTTTTTCAAGTTTCGGCTTTGTAAAGGATCCGTACTCACCCAAATTGTGGTAAATTCTTCTGAATGTTGGTAAAGATGGCTGCTGATGATCGATATATTGATTATAATATTGTTCTGCAGCATCCGCAGCGTTTTTATTACACTGAATGTAACAAACAAGCATATCACGCTTTTCTTCGTTGGAAAAATTCATTATCACTTTAAAAAACTTACAACACCAAAAAAATACAAAACAAACTTATCGAAACAAACCAAATATGGAAATGAATTAATGTGTGTTTATAATAAACAACTGCAATTGTTTTACTTTTGTCTTTTTCATGGCTAACTATTTTTTGGTGTATGGTAAAATTAAAAACGACTGTAACTTATTTTATTTTAAAAATAACTATGACATATGTTATATCGGATTAAAGAGAAAAAAATAGCCCGTTTAATAAAGTCATAGCCAACTATTGTTTCCATTTAAAAAAAGGTAAGTTTGTGTCATATCTCCCAAAATATGGGCGAAAATTTTTTTTTTGATTTTTTGTTATTAATCTGTGTAAAATTTTCTACAACTTTGTCCTTTACAGTTTTTTTCTATCTATGATAATAATAGAGATATATTGATTTCAAAAAATTGACACATTTTACTTTTTTCAAAATATCTAGTTACCCTTGACTTTTTCAAATACTTTGAAAGTGTCATTTTATTCGTCTTATAAAACTACACTTCTTTCCCCATTTAACCGTTTTTCTATCTCTTATAGTTTCCGAGATCCCCATAGAGAACATCGAAAAAAACTCACCCTGTATATAGTATTTACTTTATTGATAACAAATGAATGCTTTATTCGATTTGACTGAAATGTACAATGGTTTAATACGATAATATAACACATTATTTGAGTTAATATGAGTACCATCACTTGATGGTAAGTGTAAAATATAACATAACCTATAAAAAAATATTTAAATATTTGTTTTATTAAGACTAGCAATAATAGTTTTAAAAATATTACTGGAATGAATGATCAATTTGGAGTATTTTTATCTCTTTACAAATTTCGATAATTTGCGCAGTTTCATCGTAAAAAAATAAAATTCAAATCAATTCCAACTATTTATTTGGTAAAATGCAAATCTAGTTACCCGGAAAACGTAAATAAATATGACTTATTATTATTTTTTTAATATAATTATTACATTACATATTTTCTATATATTTAGTTATTGAATCATTACTTATTTATTAACATGATAATTTTAAATTTTATTTTATTTTTTTTTACAAATAAGTATGTTTAAAATGCCTTGGATAATTAGGTTTTTTTTACCAAATAATTAATGTAATTGATTTTAATTTTATTTTTTTGTGCGAATACTGTACAATTTATCGGAAATTATAAAGAGACAAAAATGTTTCAAATTAACTAATCTTTGAAGTAATATTTTACTTTAAATGCAATTGTGTGTTCGAATAAAGAGATATTTAAATGTTTATGTAATGGTACTACTGTATTCTACACTTAATATTAATTAATTGTTGCTCGTTATATTAACACAAATGAGGTCTTACATTATTACATTAAACAATGGTAAAATTCATAAAAGTCCAATGAATAATTCAATTGTTATTAATAAAGTAAATAATATTTTGTTTCAGTTTGAAGCTGATTTCTGGCGTAACGGTTAACTTTTGTATATAGATAAGTTTGGTTGAATCATCATCTTTTGGTCCCCGGAACTTGTGGTTAAGCCATTTCCCAACATTAATGGCCACCCTGTATATGTACACATCTTTAATTTTGTATCAATTTAGTAGATTTCCCTGAAGAAATATGAATCAACGTTTAACAAAAGTGAGAATATTAATATTACGTTAAAATATTTTTAGTTCTTAATTAATTACTTCCTTTGGATAAAAAGCTGTCAGGAAATTAATAGCCTGCATGGTAAGATATTCTGGAACGAGATTAAAAAACTCAGCAAGTACAGAAAAACAGATTACCAACAGCAGATACAAGATCCGAGAACAAATAAAACAATAACAGACAAACAAAAAAATAGCCGATATTTTTGCCGACTATTTTAATGAAATATTTTCGACAACGAATAACGACAGTTACGATAACGATTTCCTACAAACAATTAATTCCTGGTACAATTCATTTAATCAAATCCCAATCAAAACTCCCGACGATATAAAAGAGGTAGATTATTATGAACTTTTACACAAGGGTAAAAACACTTCGCCCGGCTATGATAACATTCCCAGGTCCATACTAAAGTCCCTCCCTGACACCATACACACCTACATTATCCGCTTATTCAATTTTGTTTACTCTTCCCACCAACTTCCCGAGGAATGGAAGAGGGGGTGATAGCCTGTATACAGAAACCGGGAAACGACCCGGAATCTGTAGCAAACTACAGACCTATCACCCTTCTCCCAGTACTCGGAAAGTTGTTTGAATCCATTGTCCAGAGAAAAATTTATACCCACGTTCAACATAAAATCCCACCCTACCAGTTCGGGTTCATAGAACATCGATCCACTTCCCTTCCCTTATCAATACTTACGTCCAACTGCCAAACGGCACACCTCGAAGGCAAAAAATCAGCCATATTATTTCTAGACATTAAGAAAGCCTACGATTCAGTGTGGCATCGAGGAGTGCTTTTCAAATGCCACTCCCTAGAAATCCCATCACACCTGATCAAAATCCTCGACAGTTTCCTTTCGAGTCGCTCCATCAGTGTCAGAATCCATAACACCTTCTCCTACAGCTTCAATCCCAAACAAGGCTTACCCCAAGGTTCATCCCTATCTCCATTACTCTACAATATCTTTGTCCATGACCTATATAATCCTAACCCTAACTATTTCAATCCCTCTGTATATCCGCTGCTATATGCTGACGACACTGCTCTCATTTCCCACGCTCCAACCATATTAAAAGCTGTTAACACTCTGCAGGGGCTGATAGATGATCTACAAACCTGGTTCGCCAAATGGAGAATATCAATAAATCCCAATAAAACCCAACTACTTATTCCTTTCCATAGACACAATAATTCTCCTTTCCAAATTACAATTAATAACCACCCCATATCTCCATCTCCCACCTGCAAATACCTAGGTGTAACTCTAGATCCCAAATTTACTTTCATTAAACACTCCCTAAACCTGAAAACTAGTATAAAGAGCAGGGCGAGACATTTTAGAGCATTAACGTACAAAAATCAAGGCATCTCGACAGCCACTGCCGTACATATATATAAAATGATCTGTCGACCCCTGCTTGAATACGCGCCTATCCTGTTTCACAATCCACGTCCTAATGTCCTGAGAAATCTCCAGGTCGCGGAAAGGTCGGCCCTTAGAGTGTTAACAAAAATCAGACACCCGAATAACCCACTTCATAACCCACCCAATACCCTTCTATACGAAATCTGCCAAATCCCAACCATTGAAGAAAGACTAGAAATCCTCTCCCTAAAATTTGCCACTAATCCCCACATTGCCCCCATCATCCAACTCTTATGCATCCCTCGAGGCCCAAACATAATTCCAAAATTTAGGCACCCAGTACTAACTATTCATCAATTCATTTCATCAAATTTAACAGGACGAGACATTGACAGTTAGTAATCATGACGGTTTAATAAACGACAGGAACTAGACAAAGACAGGCCGAAAGACCTCCGGTCGATAGCCGTTTCTCTTAAGAATATATATTTGTTTTTATTTGTTTCATGTATTGTATATTGAATTAAATATGTATGTATTCTTTGGGAATAAAGATGTTTGTATATATATTACTTTCTTTCTAGGATTTTTTCTCATAAAAAATAGTTTGATTCTAACGGTTTTTAACGTTTTTGGAGGGATATTCGGAGATACCATGTTTTTTTCATACGATACGTATTTTTCTAATTATTTTGATTTATCACGTTAAATTGTACATCCAGTATATATACATATATTCAATAGCCCTTTCATCCATATGGCGGTAAGAAACAAATCTATAAAATCGTTTATTAAATAAAAAAAGCTAGATGAAAAACACATGTTACACATTTGAAGACGTCAAAGTACACACACAAAACGCTTATATTAATCATACACATCAAAACAATTAAAATCGTACATGGCTCTATATCAAGACCTACTTCCTAGCAATCTCCCAGGATACGGACGCGTTGCGAAATAACTTCCATAACAGATTCGATGAATCATCCAGAGCGAAGGAGCCGGGAGTCAGTAGCCCGTGATGGCCATCGTGGGCGTCGAAAAGCAAATGCACCTGACTTCACCCGAGTCGAGCCGTTGTAGATCGTTGGCCTTATCATTCGCCTTTACCTGTTGCATTATGCAGGTGTGTGCATTTATCGCACCTCCGAGTAGGAGCATTACCTTGATATATCGCCTGGCTCTAACCAAATTTACGCCGCAATAACGCGACGAACTCGTGCAACATTGTTTGGACCGTAATGCACGTATTTGAGATTGCTAATGTTTTTATTAGTGACGCTTGATAAGGAAACAAGGAGTGATTACGTGCGTTTTAAAGTAATTGTAAAATCTGGGACAGTTTTTTTTATTTTAAACATTTTTTTAACAAATTCTCATTAATAATAGAGAAAGGATTTATTCACTTGATCATTTAAATAAATTAAATAAAAATAATTTGAAAATAATTAATTAATAAATACGATATTTTTCCTCTAACATAGGTCATAATGTCACAGTAGCTAAAGGGAAAATAATTTATTTATTAATTAATTATTATCAATTTCTTTTTATTAATTTTAATTCCTAATTAAGTAATAACAAAGCAATGGAGCGCACTTAATTTAGAACAACTTGTATATGTGCAGGGCTTTTGGTGGATATATCTTGCTGTATATATATTAGAATTCTGAAGTGGCTCGCCCAGTTTTTAACTGCCACCTTAAGTTTTTGTACGTGTGCTCAAAATAATACTTTGATGCGAGAGTATATACCTAGATATTTGCACGTTGTGGATGGTATTATGGGGATATTTAGAAATGAGAGTTTTGTGTCGATCAGTTCTTGTTAAATAGTCAGAGCTTTTGCGACTGTTGGGGCCTGGTAAATTAGTGCCATCGACGTAGAGTAGCGGATAATAGGAATTGTTGATGTATTATGACCATAAATATCAGTTACAAAGATATTGTACCAAAAGGGAGATAGGGGAGATCGTTGAAGTAATTCTTGTTTTGGATAGAATTTTGATTCTGACTTTGTGTTGTTATATTTAAAAGATTGGGCGCGATCAGAGAACAGTATCGCTGCAGCGCTTTACGAAAGCGCTGTCCCTGAACGGTACTGATTTATGTGTGGCGCTGCAGCGCTGTATGAAGCGACAAAATATTTTTTTTTTCCGCTGGATGGCTATTCAAACAGTACAATTGTAAACAAAACGGACATATTTTCGTGAGCGTCCTTAACCTCGAAAGCATGTTCAGGGAACATCAAGCGTATAATTCGCATATTTTTACATATATAATAATCTTGGTTTTTCGTTTTTCGGGTTTCCATACGTATGAAGAATTTTATTGATTTCAATGTTTCGAAAATAACTCAGTTTGTTTCTTCAGGAGTAGAAGTCATTGTAATGTACCCCAGTACATTTTATAATAATAATATACATTATTACTATTATTATTATTATTATTTCGTGTATATATTTTATATATTATTCGATTATTGTAATCTATTTATGTAAATAATATTAGCTGTTGTAAATTAAGGAACTCATTATCTCATTCGCACAGAAAACATTGGAACAGCAAATAAGTCATTAACTCTAAATTCAAATGTTGTTAATTTTCAAATAATATCATAAATAAATACCATTAATGTCTGTCCGCGAAATTTCTATCCTTATATAAATATTTTTCATTTTGCTATTTACATCTTGCTTCCAAATGTTATGCGTGCTTAATTAGATTTTAATATATTATTATCGCCCAAAAAGGGAGGGGTTGTTCTGGTGTCGAGGAGACCAACTTCACCTTTTTGGAAGAGACATTCTCCGGCATTCAAACTGTACAGTTCTAAATGTCAGCGCTAAAGCCTAAAAAGTGTATTCATCATTATTTAATAAACAACAGTCGTAAAAATTGTGTAAAGTTGACTTAAGTTTTTCACAACCCAGTCAAGGGAATAAAAAAAGGAATCAACTGACTTCTTTCATCAAAGGTTAAATTGATGAAACCAGAAGTCACGTTACATTATACTAACTCTACCGCTGACGAAGTAAATTGAGTTACTTGTGATACATCGAGATCTTCAAGAGTACATTTAGAATGACATCTACACCATAATGAGCAAATTGAGTTATTTACTAAATTTCGAGATAAAAAACTCTTCATATAAAAAATAAATACCAAAAATATATTTCAATTTATTTTCAAACACACTTGCATTAAATAATTTTTGCAATACATTCTAAACTGTGGGATTGCAAATAAAAAAGCATTTATATTATTATTATACTTTTTCGTTTATTAATTTTATTGTTTGCTCAATTTATTAATCGCCGAGAAACGCACGATAGGGTCGTGCAGATAATGAAATTTATTTACGTTCTGGCTAAACGTTTTTTTTTTATGAAGGCTAACAAAAAAAACAACAATTGCCGCAAAAAATAAAGCGTTTTCGATTCGTTTCCAATTGCATTTCTCTCAGTGTGAATTCGCGAAGATCCGCGTTAACATCGTGCCATTAAAAAATCAATTTTCGTAAATTCATAAATTAAGAAAAAGAAAATTTAATTAATCAAAACACAATTATAAAAAACAGTGCAGATTAAAAAAAATAATTATGTTTATTAATAACTTTAGATTTTAAATTTAAACTAAAAAAAAGTATATTTTAAAAGTGCCCATAATAAAAAAATAATAAAATTAACGGATATAAAAACAAAGAACAAAAATATATTTTAATTTATTTTCAACTACTTTTTTTAAAATTAAATCCTCACTTATCCCGTGGTGAAAATTTTTTATATAATAATTAGTATGTATTTTAATTAAGACACTTGGTTGTTCGTTTCAATAATACTAGTGACCGAGTCTCCGACAATTTAGAATGTAATATATTAAATAAAAATGATTTGAAAATAATTAATAAATTATTTTCACACTTAGCTCTGTGACTTTTGACTTACGTTACGTAAGTACGTTAAACAAATCATTTTTATTTAATATATTTAAATAACTGTGACCAAGTGAATGAATAATACTCTTTTCTATTTATATTAGAATGTAATACTCTTTATGTTGGTTGTGGAGACTATTTATTGAAATAATAGGAGAAAGGACCATTTTTATTTAAATAATTTAGAATGTATTACAAAAATCATTTAATACAAAAGTAGTTGAAAATAATAATTAGGATGTATTTTAACACTAATGCCCATACTAATAATAAGGGATTCAGAATTGAGAATTAATTCTTGGATCGCATCAAAATGTATTATAAATGATTATATTACAAACAATCCTTAGATCAACCAATAGCATTCGTGAATCCGGGATTCATCAATCCTAGATCGTTTCAAGTATTAAGCTGTGGCTATTAGTTGTTCGTTTGCAAATAAAACAAATTATTATTATTAGTTTCCGTTAATTATAATTTCGCATACAAAATAAATAATTAAATGTGATCATGATTACAATTTATCATGAAGTGTTTTAATTCCATATTATTTGAATATCGTGACTTATATAAATTTCCTTATCTGTGTAATTCAAATGTGCAATGATAACGTGACGTTATTCATAGAAAGTATAAACAAAAAAAAATGGATTGCGAATTAATTAGTGAATAATTCATGGAATTTATTTATCGGGTGAAATGAAATTCATTGCGTTGAAAAAGGTAAGGCGTTCCGAATAAAAACACTCACACGCAAATACTTTTTTTCTATTGTTAGTAAAAATACTCATTTGAGGAATGAATTGAGTAACTTCAAAGGAATTTTACGAGAAACAGTAATGTGTAGCTGATTTTAAGAATGGTTTTCTCGTGTGGGACTTGGAAAAATATACTGCATTAATTAATGTAAGGTTATTACGAAAAATACTTGCTATTGGGGGTTATTCTGTCTATGAAATGTTAAGTTGAATTATGAATCCAATATTTCGTTTCGCAGCTCTTTAATACCCTTAATTAATACTTATCTGTATACCCGATTTTCACTATACTTGACAATGACACTCACTACTTGATACTTCATAATAGTATTTGTGTTATACAGGGTCCTGCATGAAAGCTCCCATCTTTGATGGCTCAGTTACTAATTTAGTTAGGACTTTGGAATTTTGCAAACTTTACTGGGGTCCTAGGACGTACTTCAAGAAAATATTTTTGATTATACAGGGTGCCCCAAAAAAGAGTTACGGCATGATGATATATTTTTTTATATTGCTTGATATACATTTTAATCATTATTTAGCTACCTTTCACGATTACCTATATACCCACAAAATTTTACTAAAATCGATTCGATTCTGGTGATTCTTCTATTTTCTATCAGAAAATAGAAGAATCACCAGAAGCCAAACAAGAAACACGAATATCAAGTTGCAATGCGTAAAAATCTAACAAGTGGTTGCTAGAACAATATAATCTAATAGTTTACTCCTGACGAAGATGACTGCGACGTCATCGAAACGTCGATCAGAAAATTCAATGGACCAGTTCCAAGAAAATACGCGGGATCAAACCCGAATAAATGCGTCAACATATATATATATATATATATATATATATAATCTAAAATCCCCATCTACCATAATGGTGGTGTAGGGGTATCGATTAATTAATACGAACAAAAAAGTTAAAACTAGGTTTTGTGCCATTGGTTTCAAAAACTAATAAAAAATAAAATAGGATCTTCTGAATAAAATTATACAAGGTAAGCACCTTGTATAATTTTATTAATTAATTAATTTTATTAAATAATTATTAAAGAAGGCCTGACAATCCTAATAGTCAAAATTTATTGATATCAATTATACAGGGTGTCCATAATTTTTAATATACATTTTTTTAAACTTGATTGTATTTAATTTTTCTTATTTTAAATTAGAACCCCTGTATATCTTTACCTCATTCTATGCAGAATTAAAAAAATCTCTTCCTATGAACCCTACCTCAAATCCGAATAGATTAAAAGTTATTTGCAAAAAAAAACTGGTTTTCTCGACTATTTCATTTTGATGTATAAAAATCGAACGTTGTTTTGAAAAAAAAAAATGTAAACTTCAACTGTCAATAAATGAAAAAATAACTTTTTATACGACTTGAAATTTTTGCGTACAATTGGAATTTATGTTTACAAAGACATCTCTGATTTTCCACAATCTCTCGTTATCGGGTCGCTGGTCATTATTGGCAATATGTAAATGTGTTCTCGAGTAATATATCTACTAAAAAAATCTGTACGTAAAATAGGATCCTTCGACCAGTATTCGGATATTGGGGATTTTTTTTTATTTGAGGTTTAAGACTATAAATAAGTACAATTCATCTTATATCATATTTACCCATCGTCTTTTTCTAGATCTATCTGCCTGATTTTGATGTATCGTCGAAAATTCAAAATATCCGTTTGTTTCATTCGCTATTGTTTGTAATAGTTCCTCTTAAAAAAAATGTATGAAGTAATTATATTCCTCGGCATCATCCGAAATTTCAAACAAACAACTTACAGCCACACCTGTATTGTCAAAATTGTACACATAACTTATGTCTAATATATTTGATACGTCGATTTCATTCGACGTATCAAATATGTTTGCAAATATACCACCTTCAGATTGCTTAAATTTAATTAAATCCTCTTTCGAAAATTGTAACGTCAACTTATCCATTCAAACAGAATTTTTAAATATCTTAGAATTAATTCTAAACAACAACTATTTTACCTTTGAAAATAAATTTTACAAACAGACAGAAGGACTAGCAATGGGATCACCATTGAGTCCATTGCTAGCAGAAATATTCATGTGCAATGTAACAAAACTTCACTTAGAACTATATTTTCTTCTCCACTATCAAAATTGATAGTGAACAAGGTGTCACTGCTATGGCTAGTAGCAGAATCGCTAATTTCTTCATGTGAAATTCTTGCTCGTTTATTCGTTGAAGTAGATGGTTCATCCATAATAGTTCACAAAATATATTCACTATGGGCGAAAAAATGTGAAAAGATGTCACGATGGCAATCTCATTTAGACTGACAGAAAATCTTGAAAGTGTATTTTTCCAAATTTCAAACAATTAAATAATCTAATATTTATTTATATTGTAAAGAGTGTCTCAAAATGATCTGACTTTTTAATTAACTAATAAAACATATTATTTATTGGAAAAGTAAAAACGTTTTTATTTTAATATAAGGTACAAACATGGAGGTTATGTGTGGAACACAATATCCAATAAATGGGCGCCTGGACCTTGTTTGCGAACGGTCATTCTTTTAACGAAATTTTCAATGACATTTTGGCATAAAATCGAACTAATTTCATTAATGGTGCGAATAATTTCTTCCTGAGCTCCAGAATGGTCTGTGGATCATTGGCATACATTTCGCTTTCAGAAAAATCAAAAGAATGGCTTCAAATCGCACGATCTTGATGGCCAATTCAAATCGCCACGGCACGAAATAACACGACCATGGAACTTTGTCTGCAATAACTACATTATTTCGTTCGCAGTGTTCATGCCGTTAAATTCATTCTATAAAAAGTTACATTGTCAGGATAACGAACACCATTGAATGTAACCGAATTTCCCGCAGCATTCTCGAAAAAGTATAGCCCAATCTCACCAAGCAGTGAATCATAGTGGATATGAAGCTGTTGGATCACTTCTGGATTTTCGGTCCCCCAAATTCGACTTTTTTGTTTATTATCGAAACCATTAAGTTGATAATGCGCATATTCGCTAAAGAAGATTTTCTTCGACTCGGACTTTTCGAACCGTCTCTGCAAAATTTTTACCATCCCTTTAATGAATTTTTGCAATTTCTAGGCATTGCTCGACCGTGTAATTATTCATGACTAAACCTCAATACTATATGATGCTGGGATTCCGGTTGTAAAAGATTAGTACTCTATATTCGCCATAACAAAAAATGGCGCGCAATTTAAAATATCAGATCATTTTGAGACACCCTTTATTATGAAATTTATGAGTATACAAATTCAAAATAAAATGCTCAAACAAACGTTTTTTTGTAACCTATGTATACCTATAAATATATCATTATAAAATGTACAAACACTTAGTTTAGTTTAGATACTAAAAGAAACATACAAATATTTATATTATTAATTAAGTTCTCACGATGAATAATATATAATATATAAAACACTTGGTTTGTTTCACTTTTATATTTATCTCTCCGACTAATTTCGACCATTGGTCATCTTTAGAGAGGAATGTCCAAAAATTCTTAAAGCTGTCAGTTTTATAAAAAAATAACACGAAGAAATAATAAAATACATCAATAAGAACGGATGCGATTTGAGAATGCCAAATGTCTTCGATGTTATTTACGATGGGTTTATCTCATTTTAGCACCTTGTTAATTTCGAGCCCTTCATGGAGATTTAAATAGCGGCCTTTATTGCCTGAGTATAGTAGTTTACAATCATTGTTATTAAAACTATGTTTTTTTTTATACAATGTTGCGAAAATGCGGTGGAGCATTTTTTATTTATTATTGACTTTAGACCTCCTTTTTAATCTCCAATTGACGTTTTAAAAAATTCCTAAACTTCTAGTAGGAACAAAATAGACAGACCAGCGACATCTTGGATTATTAGTAATAGATCCATCTAGAATTAATTAAAAATAACATCTGTCAATTTTGACAGTAGATATTTCAAAAATTTTCAACATTTCAGTGCCCTCTTAAAAACATCATCATAATTCATTTAAACGAAATGTTCAATATTTTATTTCATAGGGAAATTGGCAAAACAATTTGCAACATAAAAATATTATGCATCCCCATGTCTAGAGCAAGTAGTTTTTGAGTTATTTCGAAATTTCTTTCGTTCTAAAATTTGTGCACAATCTAGTAATCGAGTTATACAAACAAAGTAAGAGTGTTTTATTAATTTTCAATTTAATGTGTTCTTAAAATTGTGTAATCCAATGTTCGGTAGGAGCAGTTGTTTCAATAAATGCTTGTCAAGAATTTACACTGAAATTAATTTTTACGACGTCGAAAAACGTCGAATGATCTAATTTTATTGATCATTTCCAGTATTTTTCCTCATTTATTTTATTAATAACTGCAAGCGGGTGAATCATCTCCGTTTTTTATGGATTGGTAATCTCTATTGATAAACACAATATAATGCCTACGTATAACCTTGGAGGAGAAAATGTATATAGTATTTACTCAATAACATAGAATTTTACAACATAAATTTTAAGCGTCTGTCAATTGACTATCGACCAATGTAAATAGAAAAGAGTATTCATTCACTTGGTCACAGTTATTTAAATATATTAAATAAAATTGATTTGAAAATAATTAATAAATTATTTTCACATTTAGCTCTGTGACTTTTGACTTACGTTATGTAAGTATGTTAAACAAATGCAAATGTCCAGCGTGGGTATTTGCCCGGGAAGTAGTTGTTTTAATGTGCATTTGTTTAACGTACGTAATGTAAGTCAAAAGTCACAGAGCTAAATGTGGAAATAATTTATTAATTATTTTCAATTCATTTTTATTTAATATATCGACCAATGTTCTTTCTGCTTCTCCGTTTTTATTTTAACATGTTTTCAGATTTAATTTATGTATGGAATTTAATAATTTATTACTATAATATTAAGCACGAGTGTTTGAATATTATACATTTTAATTAATTTGATTTTTGTCGTTGTGATTTTAGCCGAGGAGCAGTCCAGCATCATCGCTGGCGAGCCACGCCGATTTACCTCGACGGTTGGAGAAAGATAAAGAGAAGGACAAGAGCGGCAAGAGGAAATCCAATTTGAACCGTTCGTTAACTTCCGAGGAAGTAGCTATTGATATAAATGGTAAGTCCGTCTCTTTTAATTCCATCCCTGTCGATTGATTGATTCCTAATAGCCGCTTAACGGCTCCCCAGCGTGTATGTAATCCACGGGAAGAGTTAATTTATCAAGTCGACTTTTTAGACCGCTATTTTGATATAGTGTATAGAAGTGGATTTAATTAAATAATCTGGTGAGCTGAGGAGAATGTAATTCGAGGCTTTTTATAATCTAACAATAATAATATCAATGTGTTTCTCAACAGATTATTTTTGGTTGTTCGGAAAGTCATTTCGTTTTTATTTTTTATTTTTCAAAAGGGTACGTTACTGTTTTTTTTTTTTTTCATAACCAACTTCAAATTTACGCCGCATAATCATATGTATTTTTACAGTTGATATAGCAAGACTTATTTCTGATAAAATCGATTGATTTTTATTTTCTTTCTTTTTTTTACAGTTAACATTACACTTAAGGCGCATAATCATATATATTTTAACATTCACACAGCAATGATAACTTGTAAAATACAATGGATTGATTCTGTATAGTAGTTTTTGACTATGATCAGAATATACAATATTTAATTAAATTAAAATATACAGGGTGACCCACTTTAATTCATCGAGTGAAAATTTTGTTACAGTATCTGATCGCCCTCGGAACCATTAAAGTTTTGTCCAAAACATTTTTTTGTACAATGTATATTCGTCATATTCGTCGAGATATTCCACTAGATTAATTAAAAATTTTATTTAGGAGAATATGTATAACAGAAAAATTATATATATATTACAATTAACTTGTTAATTGTTGAGGCTTCTACTTTGTTATACATTGTAATTCAATTTTAATAAATGAAACACTTTTTTACTTTGTTTGTATAACTCGGATTGATTTTACAATTAAGCTACTTTTACATCTCTTCTCCTAATCAGGCTAACGACCGGTGATTTTTCCGTCTGTCCTTGTCCAGTCTATGTCATTTATTTAAAAGTTATGGATATTAAGGTCTGTATCTATGTCCGGATTATATAGAGAAATGATGTGATAAATGGTTGATGTTGGGGTTTTATATCTTGAGAGAATAGTTGGATTTCGGGAAATACATAGATGTTTAATAATGTCGGATATGAATGGATTGGTAGTAGGATTTCAGAGCGATATTTGATTATTGGAATTTTAAATATGTCATACAAGAGTGTGCTGAAAAGATTGTGGTGAATTGTTCAGGTGTCTAATTTTAGTAAAGGCTGCTCTTTCTGCTACTTTAAGATTTTTTAAGGCTGTTGGATGAGAATTATGGTGGAGGATAGCTTCATATTCGAAGAGGGGCTTCATATCATATTGTAAATATGTACTGCGTTTTTTTTACCGATACCTTCGTTTTTAACCGATGAGAAGATGCCCACTGATTTTCCTGCCAAAGATGCGCGAAGCGTCAGGTATGGTTAATTGTTAAATAATCGTTTATTGGAATTATATCTTGCTAAATATTCGTTTAATTGGCGGATTTTGTTTGACTCTAAAATTTTATATTTGGATGTAATTTAATATATTACTTTATTCTTAAAATCGTCTCCAACATGCGCTAGTTTATAAGCTCTGCAGAACCCCGTTTGTCAATTTTTATTTTACTTTTTCGATGTTAATTTGTTAATAACATTCTAATGAAGGTATTTAGATAGTATAAAAATATTATGTCTTAAATTTATTTGTTTATGAATTTTTAACTCCAGCCACAGATTGAGAAATTTTCAAAGTTCTGCAGAGCCCTGTTTTTAATTTCGTGTTCTCGCAACATAACACGAAACTTCCTCCTAAATATAGACTCTGTTTGGACTTGGCCAAGCCCGTCCAAATATATCATATCCGACAATAGTCGAGCAAAAAGCCGTCGATTAATAATAATAATAATACCGACACCAATTGGTAAAAGGGGACATCGATTATATATATATATATAATAAATGGTCGAAAACTGATTTAGAATTTTTGTATATATTTACAAGAACAATACTAACAAAAAATAGAATTCACCATCCAAATGCCTGCACTGAACGATTATATTTACCACGAAATTTGGGAGGGAGAGGTCTAATAGACATTAAACAGCTTCACAATATACAAATTAAAAAAAGGGAATATTTTCATTCAAAAATTGACAGTGACCTACACACAGCTATTTCTTCTGTTGATAATGATTATACACCATTATCTCTCAGTAAAGAAAATTTATATTAAGAATTTCATACAAATCAACAGTTATCTAAAAAATAGTCATCGAAACCTCTACACGGAAAACATATTAATTTGACCAATGTTCTAGAAATTGATAAAACATCTACTTACAAATGCTTGACAAATGGACAGTTATTCCCAGAATCATAAGGCTTTATTATAGCTGTACAGAACCAAGTCATAAATACACTCAATTATAGAAAATATATCATGAAGAAAACTGTGGAAAATGATTTCTGCGGAAAATGCCACCTTTTCACTATTGATCATATCAACAGCGGATGCACTCTTTTACGGACAACACACAGAGACACAACACTGTTGCTAAAATTATACACCAAACACTTATAAATAACTATACATTTCTGTCAAAATTTACACCCCTATTCTAAATATAATCCATTGCAAATTTTAGAAACCGACACATATAAATTATATTGGGACACTACACTACTGACAGACTTGGCAATAACGGCTAACCGACCAGACTGCATTAAGTGACAAAATTTCCAAATATACGTATATTATAGAAATTTCAGTATCAAGTGATAACAATATTTCAAAAAAATATAAAGAATAATTTGACAAATACCAACCCCTTGCATTTGAAATTAAACGTATATGGAAACAAGAGAAGGTTATTATAGTACCTTTCATCATTTCGGTAACCGGTGTCACACCAAAAACATTTCATTAAAATTTAAAACTATTAAATTTGCCCGCATAAATACACAACACAATACAAAAGGCCACTATTCTTGCAACACTATCTACAGTGAGACATTTTTTACAATAATTAAGATTAACTTGTAATAATACCGTTAATTCTTAAGCAAAAGAAACCAGTGTATAAACTGAGAAATAAATAAATAATAACAATAATAATTTCTTGACGAATATATACTCTTTAGAAAAGTAAAGAGGTAATTGTAGTAAGAATATGATGATTTTTTTATAAATTTCAAAGTGAGCAAATTTATTGCTGGTCGCTGGGTGAAATAGGTTTGATTAGCCATAAATATTTAGCAAATCCTTTATTTATAATATTTAACAATACAAAAAATCCACATGTCTTTGTTGTTGTTTAAATATTTTTTTGTCGGGCACTTATAGCGAAATATGCAAAAAAAGTACCAAAAGACATTGTCGGGCGTTGTAAAAAATCGATTTTATTGACCACAAATATTTAATAATAATAATAAATGTCTTTATTTACTTTTTAGATATTTACATAAAAATTATGGCGCAAACGTAGGCGAAGTTCAGTTAATTTTGCAACTCACTGCTCTTCCACTTAACCTACAAGTAAATGAAAATATAAAAAAAGATTTTAGAAAAGAGTGAAAATACTTATAATTAATTAAATATTAAATTAAATCTACAATTATATAATTTAATCGCTCAAAAAAAACTATCTAATTGCATAAAGAAACATTTAACAGGGCGTTGTTTATAATAAGCAATAAAAAATACCACATATGTGTTGTTTCTGTTCAAATAATTTTATTACAAATTTCGAAATCAAAAATATTAGGATTTATTATACCTAAACCTAGCCGTATTTTGAATTATGCGTCTAGAAGGCATAATAAATACATTTTGGAATATATTATATCATTATTATTTTATTTAATATTTGAATTAATAGATCTACCTGTAATGAATGGCATATAATCCTTTACCATCAATGAGGATATATCATCAGGACCTAAGTGTATATCCTGAAGGTGTATTGCTTAAATTTTACCTCAGATTTTTATTTATTTATGGAATTTCCGTTTTACAATATTTACAAAAAAACTAATAAATAAATTCCAATATTGGTGCATTAAATCCCAAATTTGTCAAAATTAACTATAATATAATAATCATTCTCCCTCATTGAGTCAAAATTGATATTCGAGTTATAATCGTAATTTTAAGATTTGTAAAAATTTAGACGGAAAGTGATTTTGGAATCACTTTACAATTTCATTTCAATCAATAACGATTTTACCATTAAAGTTCATGGCTGCTAGAAACGAGATTTTTTATATTTACAAATTTATCAAACCATGTGGATCTTTGTTAAAACCTTTTTTACGTTATTTTCATTACTTGTAATAAACGTGAGCCGATTAACATTAATTCAGGATGATTTAATTGAAATTAAAACACTTGGTTTGTTTTACTTATTGTTAAAGCGCATGCGCCACCCCTGACGCCCATTCGTTGTGTAGGGTGGATTAGGGTGTGTACCGCGAGCATCGGCACTAGCTCCTCGACTACCATATCGAAACATTGTATATAAGTTTGTAAATAAACGTGTTATTGTTACTCTTCTGCACTTCTTGAGAACCATCCCCGTGAGCCCACCACCATCAGAGTTCACATTTTGGTCCTTCGAACTGGATTTCAAGAGTTGGCTGAGTTCAGGAAGCACGTGGTAATCGGAGTCAACACCAGGAAAAAGACAAAGGTCAGTTCCTTCTCCCCTTTCCTCTTATTATTTGAGTATTGCCAAATTTATTTGATTTTCAATTTTTTTATTGTTTTCTGTCAGTTGAAATAATTTTAATTTATTTCGGGAGCAATATGACTTCTATTGACGAATTAAAATCAAGGCGTAAATATTTGAGGGGAGCGTTGACGCGATTTGTAACTTATATTAACGGGGTTACGTCAGAAAATGTAGTTCATAGAGCTGCGTATGATCGTAAAACACGCATAGAAGACCATTTAAACGAATTCATTCAAATTCAAACTAATATTGATATAATTGAACCTCCTAATTCCGAGGAGAATGAAGACGCGATCGGGGAATTTGAAAATTCATTTTTATCCGCTATGGATAAATATTATGCATTGGTTGGCGATTATAAACCACCTCAAAGTGCTACTACCGTAAATCAATCATCTCGCAACGATGTGGAACTGCCCAAAATCGAGATTCCAAAATTTAATGGGGATATTAATAATTGGCTCCCATTTTATAATGCATTCAAATCAATGGTCCACGATCGCGATGTATTATCTAAAACGCAAAAATATCATCACTTAATAAGTGCGTTATGTGGTGAGGCCGCTGATTTGATTGCAGCTTCCGAAGTAAACGCGGAAAGTTACGATGAAGCTTGGGAAGCTCTTAAAAACGCGTACAATAACCGGCCGAAACTTGCTCAAAGTCACTTAATAGCAATTTTTGATATACCCGGCACGACTAAAGAGTGTCCGGAACAATTAATGAGAATAGTTCGCGGAATTTCGAAAAATATTCGAACGTTAAAGGTTTTAGGGCGGCCCACGCGACATTGGGACGATTTTTTAGTTCTAATTACGCGAATGAAAGTTGATCCTATTACACGCAGAGAGTGGGATCGGTCATTAAAAAAGGATGAATTTGCTACGTTTGATTCAATGTATCAATTTATTGAAGCAAAATGTGCGTCGTGTAATAGCGAACCGAAATTAAAATTTTCTGAGGCACAGGCATCCTCTTCTTCTTCAGTGCGTGAAAAAAGTTGTGCGTTTTGTAAAAATGTAGGCCACTCTATCATTAAATGTGGTCAGTTCAAAAATATAGATCAGATCAATAGATTTTCTTTTGTTAAAAAAAACGGTTTGTGTGTTAAATGTTTAAGGCCATCAAACCATAGTCTGAATAAATGTTATGGTGCAGATTGTAGCACTTGTAAGCGTCCACATCATACGTTATTGCATCGTAATGAACCTGTAAATAATAATTCATCCGCTGCTAATAATCCGTCCACTGCTGTGTTTTCTTTGAGTACTGACGTATGTCAGGAGCTTATTTGCACCGCGGTGGTCGATGTAATCGGAGAACACAGTAATTTTGAAACGGGTCGCGCAATAATCGACACCGCGTCGCAGGCAAATTTCATTACAGAGGAATTTGTAAAAAAACTTGATACGCGAATTAAACCGGCGCAATTAGATGTAACAAGTATCAACAGTAGTATTTCAGCTGTAAACGGGAAAGTGGATATTACAATTAAATCAAAAATAAATAATGTTGCTTTTAAATTGTGTTGCTTTGTAGTCAATTCAATTACAAATTATATGCCGCAAACAACATTTAATCGAGAATTGTTAAAAATTCCCAAAAATTTGCCGTTAGCCGATCCCGAGTTTAATAAACCGCGCCCTATAGATATTTTATTCGGTTCATCTATTTTTTGGCGATTATTATGTCCGGAACAATTAAAAACACCGAATAATTTACCAGTTGTACATAAAACTTTATTAGGATGGGTAGTTGGCGGGGGTGCGGCAATTCAATTTGTTACGCAGATAGATAATTTTAGTTTAGGCGTAGGAAGTAATTTAAAAAATTCTGAATTTGAAATACAAAAGTTTTGGGAAATCGAAAACATTCCTGAAGATAAGAAACCAGAACACACTTGTCAGGCTGAAACGCATTTTCTAGAAAATCTAAAAATAACTGACAGCGGGCGATTTATGGTATCTCTTCCATTTAAATACGACACTTCAGAATTAGGGTGGTCGCGCCAAATAACACTTAAACGGTTTTACAACTTAGAGAGAAAGCTAAACCGAGATCCACCCTTGAAGTCAAGTTATTGTGAATTTATGAGGGATTATCAGGCGTTGGGGCATATGGAACGTGTCGAAAGGCCAGACGACACTTGTCCCCATTACTACCTGCCTCACCACGCTGTATTTAAACACGACAGTTTGACGACAAAATTGCGGGTGGTATTTGATGCATCCGCTAAAACCAGTAATGGGGTTTCTTTAAATGACCTGCTTATAAACGGGCCCGTCCTTCAAAACGATTTATTTTCTTTATTAGTTTCATTTCGTTTATATAAATATGTTCTGTCTGCCGACATTATTAAAATGTATAGGCAGGTTTTAATTAATTCAGATGATCGTAATTTCTTGCGGATTTTTTGGCGCGAAAATTCGAATGAACCACTTAACGTTTTTCAACTGACTACGGTCACATACGGCACAACGTCTGCTTCTTACCTAGCAGTACAGTGTCTATTTTATTTAGCTGAGCAGTACGGCTCAACTTTCCCGGAAGCGTCACTTATTTTAAAAAGGGATTTTTACATAGACGACCTATTAACGGGATTTTATGATATTCAGTCTGCATTAAAGATTAGAGACGAATTAATTGAGCTCTTGGGAAAGGGGTTATTTAAACTAAATAAATTCAATTCAAATAATCCTGACCTCCTAAGTGGTCTTGATGATGTCAATCAAAACCCAGTAATCATTTTGAACAAAGCTGATATTAATAAAACGCTGGGATTATGTTGGCATGCACACGGTGATGTTTTATTGTATGAGCCTCCTAAGTTTAAAGAAGGACCATACACAAAACGCGAAATAATCTCCGATACAGCAAAAATTTTCGATCCGCTTGGGTTAATCAATCCTGTAGTGGTTACTGCGAAAATACTAATCCAAAAAATATGGTTGCTCAAGATTGACTGGGATGATTACGTACCGGAATTAATTAATAATAAATGGACGAACTTTCTTAATGAATTACAACTGCTTGTAAAACTTAAAATACCGCGTAACATTATAGATTGTCAAAATCCATATTTAATTGAGTTCCACGGGTTTGCAGACGCTAGTCAAAGCGCATATGGGGCCTGCGTATACATACGCGTAAAAAAATACGAAAAAGATAATATTTTGACACAACTTTTATGTGCAAAATCGCGAATCGCTCCGTTGAAGGAATTAACAATCCCTAAATTAGAATTATGCGCAGCCCTGCTACTTTCGCAACTAGTTCAGAAAGTAAACAACTCAATTAATATAAACATTCAAAACACATTTTTATATTCAGATTCTACAATAGTTTTACAGTGGATTAAAGGCAACCGGCAAGAATGGAAGACATTTGTGTCAGCTCGCGTAAATAAAATTTTACAAATTTCAAAGCCAACGTGTTGGCGGTACGTCAATACACAGGACAATCCAGCAGATATTATATCTAGAGGGATTAGTACCGATAAATTAATTAAAAATTCGTTGTGGTGGGAAGGGCCATCGTTTCTCAAAACAGAAAAGTTCACTGAAGATGAGCTGCCACCTCTCAGTCCTGACAATATACCGGAACGGAAAACATGTTTTAAAAAATGCTACGCTATTATAACTAATATAAATAATTTAAATTTAATTCAAAATTTTTCTTCTCTGGGAAAACTTAAAAGAATTGTCGCTTATTGTTTGCGCTTTGCACACAATTCCAAAAATAATAATCAGCGCATCATAGGTGCGTTAACAGCTAAGGAATTACAACATGCTACATGCGCATTGACTAAAATTATTCAAAGGGAATCATTTCCAGAAGAA
Source organism: Philonthus spinipes (assembly GCA_963082785.1). Lineage (NCBI taxonomy): Eukaryota > Metazoa > Arthropoda > Insecta > Coleoptera > Staphylinidae > Philonthus > Philonthus spinipes. The sequence goes on from OY720314.1 coordinate 9,592,316, forward strand.
TTATTTAATTTAAAGAATAACAAACCCATAAAACAAACAAGTAAAATTTTGTCACTACATCCATTTTTGGATAGCGAGGGTTTAATTCGCGTTGGGGGACGATTAAAAAATTCTCCACTAAATTTCGAAAATAAACATCCACTTTTGTTACCGGGAAATCATCATTTTTCCAAATTAATTTATAAACATATTCATATTGCAAATTTTCACGCTGGGGTACAAACAACACTTGCTCATATTAGGCAAACTTTTTGGCCCATTGCCGCAAAGGTGCACATAAGAAAGGTTATTTTTTATTGTACAACATGTTTTAAACATAAACCTGCATCATTGCATCAATTAATGGGTAATTTGCCTGCTACGCGAGTGACGCCTGCGCGCCCCTTTTCTAATTGTGGGGTTGATTATTGCGGTCCGGTACAAATAAGTGAAGGAAAGAGAAAGCGAAATATTGTAAAAGCTTATATTGCGGTTTTTGTTTGCTTCGCAACGAAGGCTATTCATTTAGAATTAGTCAGCAATTTAACCTCTGATGCTTTCATAGCTGCACTTAGAAGGTTTATTTCGCGGCGCGGAAAGGTTAATAACATTTATTCAGACAATGGCACAAACTTTGTGGGGGCCAATCGTGAACTGCGTGATGCCTATGAAATATTTAATACAGAGCATCACAGAGATTCATTAACGAGCGCATTCGCGGAATCAGGGATAAACTGGCACTTCTCGCCTCCACGCTCCCCTCATTTTGGGGGAATATGGGAAGCGGCTGTAAAATCCGCCAAAAATCATTTATATAGAGCAATTAAAGAAGTCATATTTAATTTCGAAGAAATGTACACTATTTTAGTGCAAATAGAGGCAGTACTCAACTCCCGACCATTAACTCCAATCTCCAATGATCCTAATGACTGTTCATTCCTAACACCTGGCCACTTTTTAATTGGGGATGCTGTAACGTCCATTCCATGTGAGGAGTTAGCTGGAATTAAAATTAATCGGCTATCGAAGTGGCAACATCTGCAAAAAATACACCAGCATTTCTGGAAGCGCTGGTCCATTGAATATCTGGGGCAAATGCAAAATAGGAATAAATGGAAAACCATGCAAGAATCCTGTAAAGTGGGCCAGCTGGTCCTTTTAAAAGAAGATAACCATCCACCTGCAAAATGGCATGCTGCAAGAATCATTGAGGTTCACCCAGGAGGCGACGGAGTCGTTCGTGCAGTAACTTTGCGCACACCGGGCGGTGCCACCACCAGGCGAGCCATCACAAAAATTTGTATTTTGCCCATGGAGGAGAGTACAACAGAGGAAGCTCAGACCTAAAATTGCGCACATCCTTAATGACATTAGAGTGAGGGTGTGAAAAGTTGAATTTAGGCTAAGAAGTGCGGGATACATTGATACCGTTAATGTATATTCCTTCGGGCGTTATTAATATTAGAATTTTCATATGATATAGTATCTTATATTAAGTAATTTACATTCATTATTGTTTTATTTTGTTATTATATTATATTTTGTAATTAAGTGGATTAAAAGTCACCTTTTAATCGGGGGCAGTGTGTTAAAGCGCATGCGCCACCCCTGACGCCCATTCGTTGTGTAGGGTGGATTAGGGTGTGTACCGCGAGCATCGGCACTAGCTCCTCGACTACCATATCGAAACATTGTATATAAGTTTGTAAATAAACGTGTTATTGTTACTCTTCTGCACTTCTTGAGAACCATCCCCGTGAGCCCACCACCATCAGAGTTCACACTTATTAATTCTTAAAAAATAAATCAGTGTATAAACTGAGAAATAAATAAATAATAACAATAATAATTTGTTCACGAATATATCATATTTGTAGTAAGAATACGATGAATTTTTATAAATTTCAAAGTGCGCAAAATTATTGTTGGTCGCTGGAAGAAATAGATAAGACAGATAAGTGAAACAAACCAAGTGTTTTAATTTCAGTTTAATCATCCTGAATTAATTAATGTTTCACCACGGATTAAGTGAGAAATTAATTAAACGAATAATATTTTTTTAAACTTACGCTGGTAATCGTTTAATGCTATCAACAAAAAAATGTGAGTCGCAATTTAAAGAAAAAAAAAACTAATTGTTGCTCATTATAACAAATTACTAGTTTGTATTAGAAAAGAATATTGTAAGATATAATGAAATTTCTAGGTAATGAATGTGAAGAGAATTCAATGCAGTATTTAGTGATATTCAAAACAATGAATGAACACGTTTCTATTATCAAAAATATAGATTAAAAATTGACTTGATTGTGATTTATTTTCATTGTTTTACATAATTGTTTTATAAAAAATAATTATTAAAAATGATTTCTATATAATTTTACGAAATTCCACCATGTTACTTTAATGTGCAATATAACATTGTCCATTGATCAGTCAATGAACGAAGCTATATATTTATCGGCAGTTACTAAACTACCAATATCTTCCATGAAAGGCGCGGTTTAGTAAAAATATAACTACATATAATGCAAAGAAATCTAAAATAAATTAATTTACTAATTTGAAAAATTATTTTTCTCTCTCTTTAGCTACTGCATTATTAATTATTTATTTTCTCTTTAGCTACTGTAACTTTTGATTTGTGTTAGGTAAGTGCTTAATTCACCTCATACTGAGAAGTAGAGAGGAACAAATAACGATGTTATATAAGATTAAATAAATAAATAAATAAAGTGCTTAATTAATGGAAATAATTAATTATTCAATTGAGTAAATTAATTGTTTTCAAATTTCTTTGTATATATATACACATCTTTATTCAGACCATACAGATAATGTTAACAATATAACATAAATTATTGCAATACATATAGGAGTTAGTCTGTCTGGGCCATCGAAAAGAGGTTTTTCTGACATATTTCTTTATATTTAATTTATTTTAATTAACTATGACCAATGAATAAATACTTGAATAAATACTTTAATAAATACTTTTTCCCAATATGATGGCTATATATTTTTTTTTACTAAATCTCACCCTAACAACTCGCATAATTAAGAGTTTTCTACGAATACATAGGATACATTACATTGTTATAAAAATGCCCTCTTCAGTAAAAAAGTACGCATGGGTGTATGTATGAATATTTTAATTTAATTACTTAGAAAACAAAAAAAATCAACATTTTAAATATATGTACCTGCACTCTTTATCCGCCCCGAACAATTTAATAATTAAACATTCAACCCTAAACATAACGCATTGAAGGGCCACGGGAGGTAGTAATTGCAATTACCCGGGGCCGCCCCGTATTCAGCGGTTTCAGCTTTGACGTGTGCAAGTACATGTTTTCATGTATACCCTCTCTCTGCGAAAAGCCCCGTGTGTCTGGACGGTCGGCATGGAAACCGTCTCGTTTGCTTTCAGAGAGTCTCGAGGACAAGGTGAATTTTTCATTTGCTCTGTCCAATTTGTTGCCAGCCTGTTTGCCAGTCTCGCCTCCCCTTCCCGCGCCACCGCGCGCCTGTCTGTCATCATTCAGTATTGATTTCGTATTATAATTAAAGATGTTGAATACGCAATTTAATTAGTGTTTATCTCCGATGCTCGGTCGCTGTAATTTACATCCCCCCGCCCTGAACGACGGGGGTTTGCGTAAATAAAGTCGCGTCTTCGTTCGTTTCGAGTGCTTCGAGACTTAATTTTGTTACGAGTTGAAAAGATTTCATTTTGAAATAATTCTGTTTGTAAATATAACGATTTATAAAATTAAATCCCGGCGCATTCACCATTTAATCTCTTCAGGTGTATCGGTAATTCGTTTCGTTTTTTTTTTTTTAATGTCGTTATCCATAAGTGTGCAGTGTTATAATCTAAAGTATATGCCACTTTATTTTATTGACATTAAAAACTACACAAGTTACCTTCCATCAAAACAAAAACTTTAAAGATTTATAGCTCTTTGAAAATTTCGAGATTTTGTCAAGTTTATTCTAAAGAAAAAAAATCGCTGAAAGTCATCGTTTTTTGATAGAGAATTATGGTAAGCATAGTCCAACCATAAAAACAATTAAAATGTGGTTTCGACAATTCGACCGCCGTGGTTTCAATTTTTTTTTAAATCTTTTTTCCTTTCTACCGTTAGGTGTATATGTGTTAGGTTTCAACATTCAAAACAAAAAAAAAACCTGATTCTAGGTCAAAAACGTTTGAATATACAGAATTGTAGGATTATGGCCCTGTTGAAGCGTTGCCTACCTGCCCCAAAGCGGCATTATCTTTGAGGATAAGGCCAAAGCGACAAAGGTGGTTATACTTACCACCGAACACAAAACGAATCCAATCGTTGCGGATTTGTGAATCCAAGTTGTTAAAGTTAAAGGGTTTAAATGACTACAGTTCTTTTAATTGACTAATCTTGCTGTTCATCCACAATCCGCTACTCATCATAGTTAACTGATGAAACAAAATCTCAAAAACAGTTGCCAGAAGAGTTGAATGTGAGTCGAGTAACAATTTTTGAACGAAGTGATGAAAAATAGTTAAGAGGTAGATGAATTGAATAACAGGCAGTCGGAAAATCGAAAAATCGTCAGTGAAATGCTGCTCAAAAGGTATGAAAAGAAGTAATTTCTGCATCGAAAAAATATATATTTATCACCCTTCGCTAGATAAATATATATTTTTTGTTTTTGAAAACAAAGCAAAAAAGACGAAGCAGACCCATGACGGCAAAGCCAAATCGCTTTGGTCGTTAGACCATTCTCTGTGTCTGGTGGGATCAAATTGGTGTCGTATTTAATGAACTGTTCAAACCTGGAGAAACAGTTAATTATCAACAAAAAATAATCAATTTGTACCACGCCTTCATAGAAAACGTCTATTATATGCTCAAAGAGACAAATGGATGATGTTAGAGCATAACAACGACCCGCGCAGTGGGCAAATAGCAACAAAATCCAAATCATCAAAACAATATTTATTTCGTATTCATAAAAACTAACATTCAAAATATATTTAGAAGAAAAAAATCCACAAATACAGGGTCAAATTTTTGTATCTAATATACAACCAAAATCGTACTTTTGCTTCATATGATTGGAAAGATAGCACACTTACAAATTTGGCGCTTAATTTGTAAGTGGCATCGTCAACAATTTTGGAGACTTAACTGTATTTTTGTTTATTTAAATAAATATAATTGTCCTTTCTCCTACTTATTTTTTATTAAGCTAAACGGAAACTGTGTATTTTTGTTTGTTTGTATTTTTAAACGTTAAACGATTTAATTTAAATTATTTTTCCATGCGCGCCTAACAAAGGTAGACATTCAAGCACAAAAATTCCATTCCTGGGCGTGTAATGAACGCTATTTTTTATATTTAACAAAATTAAATATCTATAATTTTGAAAATATAAGTGCAGGTAAAAGTGTGTGCCTTGCACACAGCTCGAATGTTCATCCTTCATTTGTAATCATGAAACTCTTTGACTTGTGATTTTTTCAATCTCGCAAAAACACGACAAGAAAACTGTCATTATCTTCCACATCATCTAAATTAAAACGCATTAAATCATCTCAATAGCATTAAATAAATTTGATTTGAAAATAATTAATAAATTATTTTCACATTTAGCTCTGTGACTTTTGACTTACGTTACGTAAGTACGTTAAACAAATGCACATTAAAACAACTACTTCCTGGGCAAATACCCACGCCGGACATTGAATTACATAATGTACACCTGCTGTTGCACATCAATAAAATATTGCATAATGCAACAAATTTTTGATCCGAGAAATGAATACTCTTTTCTATTTATCTCAATAGCATGCACCGAAGGTTCCAAACACTAATATTATTTTGACCAATAGATATTGATCATCAGAAGCCGCACATAAAACTGTTGTTACTTCTTCTTATGTTGTAAAAACTCCTGACTTTTTCGGTGCATAACCTACACTTTGGCGCTTCAAAACGTGCAACATTTTTTTATATATTGAATATTTGTCGAGATATTCCACTGAGTGATTTAAAATGGTCACCCTGTATATACCGAGTGTACTATTTAACCTGACAAATGAAAATATCTCGAAAATTACGAATCGTAAGAAAAAACGTCGCGAGGCCAAAGAATAATGATTCCTAAGGGCACATTATCCTGTCCTAAATTCAGCCTCCTGCTGCTCCCTCAGTGGGTGAGGCGCGGGCCACTTTGAAATTTCAAATCGAAACCCCCAAAATTTATTCAAGAATTGGATTCTACGAATAAACATAGATAAAATATTATTTTTGTTCGTTACAGATGGCGCTATAATCGTAAAAAATAAATTTAACATAAATAAAAAGTTATTCGCTTTTACGCAGTCTTTTCTTCGGTTGTACACTTTCGTTAGTAGAAAACCGATTAACAACTCTAACGAAAAAAGAATGTAATCTTACTTTTTCAGGAAAACGCTCAGCATCATCGGAATTTCTCCTATATTGTATCCTTGCAATCCATAATGGACAGTGACAATATGTGATGTAGAATAATTGTACTAAGCCAGTTTGAAAGCTATCAACAATTATGTTAAATTTACAAATTGGTATTTAAAAAAAATATTAATTTTTAAATTTAAATAAAATTTAAATTGTGTTATGAACAAAAATAATGTTTTAATAAAATCGTATGTACTTTTATCCCTAGAATCAGATTCTTGAATAAAAAAATGGGGGTTCCAATTTGAAATTTCAAAGTTGGTCTTAGAACAGGAGAACAGGACAATGTCCCATTAAGAAACATTAATTTTTGATCTCGTAACATTTTTTTTCGTATGATGCGTATTTTTTGAGATATTTTGATTTTTCAGGTTAAATGGTTCACCTGTTACACAGAAAAATAAATAAATAAATAAGTAAATATAAAAAACATCAAATATATAATTTATATAAGTTAATTGGCTATCGAGCAATGTTCTGCCTACTTATTGAATACATTTAATTAATTTTGGTTCCAAATCGATTTAATAAATAACTTTACTATTTACATTGTTTCAAACTTTACCTAATTTTTTTAACTATTCATTAAATCAAAAAAGTAGAACAATGGGGGTCTGTTCTGTGCTCAAATGAGGCTAGGATATGCCTCTTTATGGCAGCGACCGGCGGATGTGTAACTGCGTTGGACCGGCTACGAGCGCCTGTGGGGCTGAAAAGAAACGATATTGGATTGGACGTGAACATCATCTTCATCATCCTCGTCATCACTATCGGCTGACTGAAAATCTCACTGAACAAATGAATTTGTAATTAAAAAAAAAAAAACATCTCGATACCAGTGATGAAGCACACATCGACAGCCGCGATTACCGATAGGGAGTCTTTCATTCGTTCGCCATTGCCCCTCTTCGGAGGAGGAGAAAAGGTTACGCCAACTGCCGACATAATTTCGGAAGAATGGTATTCATAAAGATTTATGGTCATAGCCTGATGGCTGACACCATATAAAGCGGGAGAAAAAAAGCTTTATTCTCTTCGGTTGTATACTTCCGTTAGTAGAAAACTGATTAACAACTCTAACGAATGAAAAACATAATCTTACTTTGTCAGGAAAACGCGCAGCGTACAAATTGACAGCATAGTCGAAATTTCTTCTACATTTGCCATAAATAAAACTAATTTATTTTTTGTTTTGCATCGAAACATCCACATGTATCACCATGACCAATCCAGCGATTTAAAAAAACATCATTCAAATAGGCTCTCACATGTTTACCAAAATGTTCACGACAGCCATCGTGGTGGAACCAAAACTCCTGGTTTTCGTATGCAGTTACCTCAAGTACAAGACCGATGTCATTTATTAAAAGTTCTAAATATGTTTCGGAGTTTAAATTCCTTTTTTTCTCAAATGGTCCAATAATTTTATTATTAAGAATGCCAGCCTAAATATTATTTTTTTGTGGATATAGGGTTCTTCTAACTCAATATTTGATTTTTTTATTGCCATCTTTAGACTTTAAAGCGACACTGACCGTTTCTTTGATTTTTTACCAGGTGTGCAACCTTAAAACGAGTGTTTTTTTTTTATTTAGAAAAATACAATAATTAACAGAGAAAAGTAAACAAATATTTTATTCTAAGTAATTGCCCTCGTTAGCTATACATTTTTGCCATCTTTGGGGAAGATTGTGAATTCCACCCCAAAAGAATTCATCCCCTTTCGATAAGAACCACCCATTGGTCCATTTTTAACATCTTCAGAAGAAATGAAGTGCTGATCAGCAAGCGCGTGTCCCATCGATGCAAACAAATGGTATTCGGAAGGGGCCTGATCTGGAGAGAAGGGCGGGTGGGGTAGCAACTTTCAGCCAAGTACATCCAACGTATCCTAGACCAATCTTGCTGTGTGCGATGATGCGTTTTCATGCTGGAATATGATACCCTCATGCCGCGTATTCCGGTCTTTTTTGACAATTTACGATCCAATTCGATGATTTGTTGTTGGTAGCGTTGAGCATTGATCGTTTCACCAGGTTTCAATAGTTCGTAATAAACAACCCCCTTCTGGTCCCACCAAACTCACAACATTGTCTTTTTCCCGAATCGATTTGGCCTAGCAAACGATGTTGAGGATTCGCCGGGACTAACCCACGATTTTTTTACGCTTAGAGTTTCCAAAGTAGATCCATTTTTCATCGCCAGTGACGATTTAATGCAAAAATGATTTTTTCTCGTGCCGATCAAGCAAGATTTCGCACGTGTTCTGGCGTCGTTCCATCTGTCGGTCGTTCAATGGATGTTCCCGATCTTTTGGATCTTTCCCATGGCATGAAGGCGTTTCGAAATTGCTTGGTGGCTCACATTCAACTGCGCGTCAAGTTGTTTCTGAGATTGGGTGTCCAATAAACCTTGCAGTTCAGTGTGCTCAAAAACTTTTGGTCGATTTTCGCACTTCTTGTCTTTAATGTTAAAAATTCCGTCTTTGAATTGCCGAAACCACGCTTTGCGCCGAGTTTCACATTGTCACCATAGACCTCTACAAAAATTCTATGCGCTTTGGCGGCAGATTTCTTTCAATTGAAGAGGAATAGCGTTGCTCCCCTGGCACAAAATTCGACATGTTTATCGAGATCAAAGTTCACGTTATTGTTCGAAACTGCCGACTTTGTCTTTTGTTTACTAACAACAAAGATCAAAGCAATGAACAAAAATGGCAGGCAAAGTTGGCTGACGCCTTATGCACGCGTACTGCCATCTATTAGAAAACGGCCGTTTTAAGGTTGAACACCTGGTACACAATTATGTATGATAGATGGTATATGCCGATTATTAAAATTTTCAGAAATTAAATCTCTAACTCGTCTCAAATTATTACCAGAGTAGAAAATTGAATCATGAATACTATTTCTTCAATTGAATAGTTATTCATGTTTATGATACAGCTCAAATGTATCTTTCTACATGACATTACATAAAAATGTGCCATGGCAATGTACTGTATTCAATTAAAATTCTGTATAATGCTATTTCCCTATGCCGAGGTTTGGTGGTTAACACTCGGTATATGTTGCCGTATTGACATATGATTGCAAATATAGCGGCTACAGGACAGAACTGTAAAAAATATATAGCAAGCAAGGATCATTGCAAACTTAGCAAAAGGAAGCTCATTGGAACATTTGTAAGAACATTTAACATAAGCGAGACAGAAAAGATGCTTATGGATAATAACAAATGAAAAGAAGTATCAAGACAGAATAAAGCTAAAAACATAACCCTAACACCTATTAGCATTCGAGTACATTTATTTCTATATTTATGTAAACGCCATTCGATACAAAGGTTTCAATATAAGGGGTGTTTTAAAAGTAAGGGATAAGTTCTATAAAATCGTAAATAAACACATTTTAGAAAAATGCTCTGACACGTTGATTTTTATTTTTAAAATGCTATTCATTTTTTTTCAGCCCCCAACCCCTTCACTTCTAAAGGGTGGCAATCCCAACTTTAAAAATTCAAATAGTAAAGCACCCCTTGCGATACCTCAAATGGTAGATTTTTCTATTCTAAAATCAACGAAACAAAATTTATCAAAATCGGTTAATAAATAACGTTGATATTTACCAAAATCTAATTCAAGCGACCTCGTGTATCTTATCATTTTATAATCGTGAGCATCGAAATATTCACCACCCTGTATATATATTATTTCCTTAATGTCACTTACTCTATTAAATTCAATAGCATCTTCCTATTAAATCACAAAACTTGAATGGCCAGTAGAACTAAGCAGCACGAAAACTAATTGAAATAACTAAGGTCTGTATAGTTAGGGCCATTAATTTTACAGAAGGAGACTGTGATTTAGTCCTTTTACGAGTTTCCTAATAAAATTACTACTACACTACATTTTTGCATTGTTTTTGTCAATAAGCCTGTAGATACTATAAACGCACTGTCAAGATTTAAAAAAAAGCAACTAATTAGTTGAACTAAACATGAGAAGAAATGAAACATGGTGTTTGTTTCATTTCTTCTCGTGTTTATAGTATCTATCTAAGGATGTATAAAGTGGAAAATGAACAATTTTTAATATTTAATAAGAAAGAAGTAAATGCTATTGAGAAGCAAAATAAAGTTAATAAATTTAATCATTTGCTTGAGGATGGCACTGTGTTGGCAAAACAATTGCATCAGAGACTTTAGAATAAAAACAATGCGAAACTTAAAAAAAAATTGTTTTATGTACAAATTATTATTATGGAGTTTTATCAAATAAAAGCGTCAACCATCGATTATTTAATAAACCACTTGTAGTATTTCATCACGAAGCAAATGCCATTAATTTGGAATAATAAGAAGAAGACGTGGCTTGAAAGCAGTGGAGTGGTTAATTTCATATGAATCAATATCATAAAATTAAATCATTTTGCTCTATTAAATCTATTTATTCTTTTGGCCGGTAATTTCATGAAATCACTATACACATGAATAAAATGCCAATTTTGACAATGAAATGTTAAATTTTATATATATTTCCCTTAAACGTATGCAGGCACAACAATTAGTTATTTAAAATTATCTTTATAATTTAAAGTGAGTAAAATATGATTTAAAACGCACGCTTTAATTTATTTGTCTGATTTTAAGTTAATAAAAACTGTTTTTTACGTGCATTTAAAATTATTTTTGTAATTACAATTTATTAAAATTGTTTTTTTTTTAATTATTATTATTTTTTTTTTTAATTGTGCTTAATTAATATTGTTGTGATTTTTTTGTAGATGATAGCAAAACAAGACGACGGCGCCGCCGCTTTTTCCCTCCAGAAGTCCTCCAGCAGTCGCTGAACAACACTAGTTCCAATGAGGAGAAACAGAGGAGCGATGCTAGTCTCACTGCCAACAACACGTCACCGCTGTCTTCACCCATCACTGCCGCCGCCGTCGCCACGGTCAGAACGACCCCCAGGCGGTCCGAGCTCAGCGTCCACATGGAGAACGCCCGCAGAGGAGTCACCGCAGCCTTTTCCAGCTCCACCTCCCCGGCCGGGAAGCGATCCTCACCGAAACGGATCTCCCCGCGCTTGGAGAATAAGGAGAACCTCCGGAGCAGACGCGTTGCGGATAAGAACAAAGTTCCTAACACGAACAATAATGATTCCGAGGAGAAGGTGATGAGGAGTAGTAGGTCTTCCAGGAGGTTGGACGAGCTGGCTGCGTTGACAAGGGATACGCTCGCGCACGTGGAGAGGATCGCAAAGCAGACGAAGCAAAATGCCGCGGAGGAGAAGAATTCGGAAGCGGTTCCCGTTTCGATTTTGAAGCGCAAGGTTTCGCAAGACGAATCGAAGCCTGTGGTTAATATCAACACCCCTCCAGTCACGTTCTCTCCTAATGTAATCGAGCCGACTCCCACGAAGAGGAAGCAAGGGATTTTGAAGAAAAGACGGAGCTTGGATGAGAGCCAAGTTTTACGGCACAGAAGCTGCAGCCCTGATATGGCTTCTAAATCCGACTCGAAGTCAATTTTAAAGAATCAACGGCGGTCCTCCCTTGAGGAAATTCCGCATTTAACTACAATCGACTCTAATCTACCTAGTATTTTAAAAAGGAAAACCTCGCGCTGCGAGGAGGAGAACCTTGACAACTCCCTGAATTCCCCGCAGGGGATTCTGAAAAGAAGATCCGGCGCCAGCAGCGCTGGTTCCACCACAAGCACCCACCATCACGTTTCAATAACCACTGCCGTAATCCTAGCCGCTGCCGAAGGCGCCGAGATGATTTTAGACAACACGATGCGGCCGATTCTAAAAAAGAAAAGCATCTCCGACGAAGGAGAAAACGACAGCTTGAAACCGATCCTTAAGAAAAAATCAAGCACCGATACAGACGACGGCGAAGACCGTCCGAAACGACCCATCCTGAAACTCACCCGCAGTTCCGACAGCAAGGAATCGAACGACTACAGCAAATTCAGCGCCAACGAATCCGGATCCGAGTGCGAAGTCCGCCCAATCCTGAAAACATCCTCGAAAGATGACTCGCCTAGACCCAGGTTATCCTTCTGCGCTGACGACGAGGTTTCCTTGCAGAGCAACGAGGAGGAGCGTTTTCAAAGAAGGCGAACAAACAGGTTGAACCAGAGTGATTTCCTTTCAGTTAGTAATACTTCGAATGGATCGCGAGAGATGGACCGGGACATGACTCGTGCCAGGGTTGTTTCCGTTTCGGAATTGGTGATGAGTTTTGAGAAATCCACTGGAGCTATTCCGAAGAAGTCGAGTTTTAAGAGGAATAGCGATAGATGTAAGACGCAGCCGATTACAATTAATGAATTTGAAGCCAGGTGAGTTGTTAAAGTTTATATTAACCTTAGAACAAAACTAACTTTGAAAAAATAAGTGAGTTATTTGTCTGCATACTGACCCTAGAGCAAGGCTTATTCCGAAAAAAAAGTGGTGTTTGTCTTTATATTAAACTTAGACAGAACTTATTCAGAAAAAAAAGTGTTGTTTTTCTTTATATTAAACTTAGATAGAACTTATTTAGAAAAAAAAGTTGTGTTTGTCTTTATATTAAACTTAGACAGAACTTATTTTGAAAAAAAAAGTGAATTGTTTATCTTTAGTCTTCATTATGTTGGTTATTGGTTGTGGAGACTTTAATAATGTTTATCTTTACATTGACCTATATTAGAACCGATTTTGAAAATGTTAAGTTGTTTGTTTTTATATTAGACTTATTAATATGATGCTTTAGGAAGTTGGTTCTTCTGTTCTATTAATTTTTATAAATCTATTTCGTTATAATTATGTTCATGAAACTAGAACTAAAGAGATAGCAGAACTGTGATCTGCGCTGGTTATTAGTTTAGCAAAGGATTAGGAGCATCCTGCGTTCCTTTAAATGCTGTGCTGGCGTAATAATAATTTTTGGGGGACGGGGCGATGTTTGGGATTTATGACTACTTACTTACTTTTAGAATATAATACGAATGATATAGAATTTTTTTAAATAAAAAATCCACTGAGCACACATTTTAGTAATGTTTCATCAACATGAATATAATAACATGTTGCTGCAGCATTGTTAAAACGTTATTTCTTAGTTTTATTAATCAGTCATTAAAATTTCGGAGGATGTGTTATGGGGTGGCTTATAACCCTCTGAACTATAACCCCCCTGTGTGTTCTTTTGCTAAGGCTATCGATAAAGCCTTTTCGTATTGTTTCCAATTGGCTAGAGAAATGGTTCCATTTTTGTTACTCTTATGTTATAAATGATCGCCAATACTAAATGGTCTTTTGAGATCTCACTGTGTGAGGGGATATGAAGTTTTCTCACAGCTTTTAGAGAAAGTTATATTCTGCATCTTTTGTGCGTGAGGATAGGCTCATAAGAGATGTCCTTCCTTTTAGACTCCTCTCTCTCTGGTAATGGTGTTTATTTGGCCATGCACCTTCTAAGCAATTTCTCTATAAATATTTCTATATTTCTAATATTAAGTTAAATAATGTACATTATATTCAAATTAAATCGTCAACTATAACTTACATTAAAGTTTACACAGTGTATTTTCTAAATACATTAAAATTTACGTTTTACTCTGTATTTTCCATGTCTATATGACGTGGGAAATACAGTTACTAATTATAATGTAATAATAATAACGATTGTTACTAATTAAAAACACATTTTTTTTTATTTTAACGTTAATTTGTTGCTAATGACCTTATTAACATATTTTTTTTAGAATATATAAGTATGTTGTTTCAAAGTAAACTTTTCATGATTTTTTACTCAACCCACAGAATTTTCGAAAAATAATAATAATAATAATAAGTCCTGTAAAACAATGTTCGCCATTTATATTTTTTTATTTTTTATGTTAATTCATTGCTAAGGTTCGAAATTTAAAAAAAGTCAAATACAAAATTTTATATTAGAAACTTACAACCAATCATATACAATTATATAATGTCATGTAATAATTCAAATATACTTGTTAAATGCGAGCATTTCTAATGGTGCTTTTTAATGTTATAACATGTTTTTTTTTTTTTTCACAATATTGTTTAATCTAGTGACTAAAATGCCACTCGAAAAAATTACCCATAAGAAGTTAGCAATAAATTTCAAGCCATGAATCCCGACGCATCCACCACGTGAAAAATATAAAGCGCTCAAGTCTTTTTAGAAACGATTTTTTATGCAGGATGTATTCTTTGTGCCCTAATTATTAGAACTAAACTGTTTCCAGTGTATCATTTGGTTTATATTTTGTTTATATAATTTATTTCTATCACGAAATTCTATCTATTATATATACCGATATATGGAGTTTTCAATAATCAAAATATATAACTTGGGCTCATGATTTCTTATGCAGGATGTATGCTTTAAATAATAAAATTAAAACAAATCTAGAGTACAATTTTGTTTATAATTTGTTTAAATAATTTATTTCCATCACGAGGATCTCTCTATATTCGGAATTTAATGTATTATTTGTGCCCTAAATAATATGATTAAACTATTTGCAGAGTACTATTAAAATATTGATACGGATTGGGATATTCTGATCTCTGGATCTGGATATCAAGCAAAAGAGGACATATTCATAATTTATAGTTTTCATTATTTCTAGAAGATTTAATGAATAATTAGGGCACAAAGAAGACATCCTGTATAAAAATCGTTTCTCAAAAGCGAAAAAGTTAAATTTTTCCACATGGTGGATGCGCCAGGATTCGTGGCTGGAAATTTATTGCTACCTTCTCATGGGTGAAAAAAATTAGTTAATATAAAATCTAATTTATACAAATAGACGTGTTTATTTGTATAAATTAGATTTATAATTTTAATGGTTCTGTTTTTTTCTATTCATATTTTTATAGTAATCAAATCTAATTATTCAAAAATATATATTACTTTTTATAATGAATTTATTTACTATAATTATTTATTTCGGTTTACACTGAAATATTAGTTTCATAGCAAATACAAACTTCAGATCATTAAATTACAAATAATAGCCATTTGAATTCTTAAATCCTTAGTAATTTTGCAAAAAAAAGTTATTTTGTATCTTCACACGGGTAAACTTCTATTAATTCAAAATAAAAAAAAATCGAGAACATCGAACCGTCTAAATTATAAATTACTAATTAGTTGGTCATATAATTGATTTTAAAAGAGTATGTTTGCAATACGAACTTCTCATAATAAAGGAAGTAATTTATTAAATATTCATATCTAGTGATGGGCAAAGTCGATCTTTTATTATTGCTAAATTAAGTATATTATTATTTTATGAATGTTACTTATTATAAAAATATCAAAAATAACTTTTCATTTATTAATAAATTTGAAGACACTTTTTCGTTTTAAATACTAAAAACGACACTTTTAATAATACTCGATTACTAATATTATTCGATTTTGCCCAACACTAATCATATCAACAAATCACTTTCAAAGTGTCGAAAGTCCATGAGCCAAGATAAAAAATAATTACAAAAAGCTTATTTTGATATATCTCTCTTTTATATTTTCGAAATTTGTTAATAAGCAAAAAATTAACGTTAAAACAAATAATCTAAAAAAATAACAATGGTTTTAGGTCTTTGACAATTTTCGAGAGAACAGTGGGCTGGGACAAAAAAATGAAAGTTTATTTTGAAATATCTCCATTTTATATTCTCAAAATTTGTTAACAAGGTCCTTAGCAATAAATTAGTGTCAAAATATCTAAAAACAACAAATGTTTTATATATATGGGGAATACAACTGCCAGAAAACGTAAAATGTAATGTCTATTTAGAAAATGTTTTACG
Source organism: Philonthus spinipes (assembly GCA_963082785.1). Taxonomy (NCBI): domain Eukaryota; kingdom Metazoa; phylum Arthropoda; class Insecta; order Coleoptera; family Staphylinidae; genus Philonthus; species Philonthus spinipes. The sequence continues at coordinate 9,608,622 of OY720314.1, forward strand.
GAAACTTCAATGAACGCTTTAGTTGAGGATTTAGTTTGAATATAATATACACAATTTTTAATTTATTATTAGAAATATTAAAAAAAATATACAGAAATCCCGGCGCCGCCACCATCGTCAGTCGTAGGACATAAAACCGTGGGGTAATTTCACATTGGTGATTTTTTTGCCACTGGCGCTGTTCAAAATAAGTACTGTTCCAGAAAATTGATATTTCTTACTTATTTTAGAGATATCCATTCAGCTTGCAAAGATTTTTGCGGTGGCCTATTAAAGGATAAGGATATTGGGATACTTGAGTGAAAACAATTTTGATGCCATACAATTAATTTCTTTATAAATAAAGTATATTACTGCAATTGTGCTCTCTATGCTCCTTGTTGGGCGTTTCCTCCACGCTTGGGTGGTTTATTTATTTTAATATTATCTGATCAGATGAGATTTACCATCGAGTGTTCAATCTCAACTATCCTGGTTTGATAACAAATAAATCCCTACATTAATATCGTTATATCGATTAATTTACTATTACTATTTTAACATAAAAACGAAAGCTTCGTTTGAACTACAGAGTGATAGACAATGATTGTGGATAAATTACATTTCCCGCCGAAAAATCTTTGGAGTTTTATGGCTCCAAGCTCAGGCCAAGGAAAAAGAATAACAGCAGCGTCTTGTGTCGCATTTTGTTATTGTATTCATTATTTGTTCGAATTTAGTTACTTTTTCTACTGTTTCACAGACATCAGTTCTTATCACTTTGCGCAAATCATCGTATGTGATTTTCCATTTTTAAGGTTAAAAAATATACAATTTAGTTTAATTCAAAATTAGTAGAGTTTAAGTGAAATTGTCTTCTTCACAACATGATGCTGTCATTCTGAAGGCTCACTACCAAAGTGCAATAAAGATGGTATATGGACATATTTATTACAGTCGTGTCTGAATCAATTTAATCAAATCGATATTCCTTATACAACATTCTCATATGAAATCGTTTTAAGAATAAAATATATTTGTAAGGGCAAGTGAACTGGAAGACAGCCTATCTTAAGAGAAGAGGTTATTGGTGACATTCAATAACCACTTGAACAAAGTCCAATAAAATCTTTAATAAAACTTCAATGACAGACGCCTACAAAATGAGGCGAAAAGATCAACGGTCGATAGCTACTTGGCAGAAGAATATATTTTTATGTTAGTTATTTATTGTATTTATTTATTAATATTACTTTGTTAAAAATAATCTGCCAATAAATATATATATATATATATATATATATAAAACTTCAAATAGGTTTGTTTTTAATTTTAAGATGCTTAGAAATTTTAATGTGTAATTATTTTATAGAAGTATCTTATGGGAGTTTTTACGCCAATAGCAATATAGTGGATTTTTTTTCAAATGTTCGGTTGCACCAATATGAAAAGACATTATTTTAGCGGGAAATTTAACTTGTCTGCAATTATTGTTGATCACACTGTATATTCATACAGTAAAAAAACTTTAAGTTACAAACGATTTTCGTAACAACCGTTAATTGTTTTAATTAATTATTTAAAAAGCATACCTTTCAATTATCAAACTCATAAAAGCCTGACTTAACATGTAACATTAAACTTAACAGTCAACCCCTCAAATCCGCTGCACTCGAAATACTCCCAGGAATGTCCCGTCCCTTTCATCCACCGAAAAAACCCCGACCCGCGTATATTTTAAGACCTAAGTATCATTAGTGTGCGAAACTGTATCCACCCCCTATTTAAAGGGAACGTAAATACGATCGAAAGGCGAAAAAAAAAAAAGAGGACTTTAGGGCGACATCATCGGTTGCTTTAATTATACACTTCCGTGCTTTAAATTTAGAACGTGCGTACGGGATAAATGTCTTCGTTTATTTTCGTGCTATCATCCGCGATCGTCTGCTGTTTGGGTACGTTTGTAGTTCGGTTGCATTATTATTCTTGTCCAGATGTTTAAGGATGGATGGAATTAATAATGGTTCAAAGTAAACCAGAGTATGCAATATTAGTGCAAGTTGATTTTCATTAATCATTTGATGAAATAATTCATTAATAAAAATGCAATATTTAGTCTTTAAAATTTCGAAAATCATAAATTTTCCTGGCTTATTATTCTAATGTCATCAAGTAAAGTTTCAGAGAGAAGTAACCATTGAATCTTCAATGTATTTATAACGATAATATTTCTGAGTTTATTCTGCAGAAATAATTAATGAACAGGATCGGGTGTCCTATTTTCGTTGTTGTTTTTTTTTTTTTCAAGTAAAGTACAATTAATATTAAATAAAAAAAAAAACATAAAAAACAATATATCCTTCCAGAGGTTAATTTAGTGCTAATGTCATGTACTTTATTAACATTTGTCGATCTTCAATTGTTTTCGAAAACAATATATCCTTCCAGAGGTTAATTTAGTGCTAATGTCATGTACTTTATTAACATTTGTCGATCTTCAATTGTTTTCGACTTATACGTCAAAAGTCAATATACTATTAAGATAACATTTTTGTTTGAAAAGATATCAACTTGTAGTAAAAACAATCTTAAGATATTTTATTCGTAGTATGCGATGATGTTCTTAGATTATACCTTAAATTTCAAATTTCTGAGATATAATATAAAATTTCATTTTTTCAAATGCAAGACATAGTTGGCTTTGACTTCAAATAATTGTTTTTTTGTTTGTTTTTAATAAAATTTATAAAATTTACGGTAACTGAAGAATCTTGTTAATACAAAATTAGTACTTTTGTGAACCTATAAATATAATTCACATTTAATGAAACGTTCAGCCACCATTCATCTAGCGTATGGATAACTAATGATGGCCATTTCGGTTTTTCGAACCTCATCAAACTAGTGTGTTCCATGTGCAATGCCTTGATGAATGCGACTGAACGGAAATTGTGTTGGGGTTATATACCCGATATTAATCATAATAAATTAAAGATGACGCAATAAGGTGGCGCTTGCGTCGTCTTTAATTTATTATAACCTATAAATGAATGACCATGTTATAGTTCATTGAAGATTCATTGAAAGAGGTGAATCAAATGTACGTTTGGTATGAAATAAATAATAATAATTGGTAACTATCCTTCTCTTGATTACCAATTATTTACAAATTGTTGGAAGGGCCAAGACCAAATATCGTGGTTAAACAGTTTATTAACTGTTGATAATGTGATATTACAATGTCTCTGTCAATGCCAGTTAGAGGATCAATGCAAAAAGGACGTTATAAAGAAAATTAACTATTTTCGTGGACACCCTTGAAGTATTTTTTTTAATATCACGGTAAAGTTTTGCGAAAAATTGATGGTTTCTAATAATAAGTCTGCATATTGATTTTGTTTATATTTTGCTTTTCAAGTCCGCGGGCTAAGGCGTTAAATTAAAGAATGTCATTTCTATATTTACGCACGTAAGCTGGATGGAAACGTTCAATTCCGCTTTTCGTAAATAATAAGATTTCCCTTGCCAAAATAAAACGTTCTAAAATTAGTCGGCCGACTCTTCGCAGTCGCTCACCGACTTCAAGCCAGACGGGACGCGCCAAGAAAGACCGAGCCGCTCACTTTTCAATTACACTCGCTACATAATAATTTTTTTTGTAACACACGGAACATTTGTTAACATAATCAACACGTGTTTTGTGCATGTTTTTGTACCGTCATCGTTTCTGTTTCTCGACGTTCCAGCTTGAGTTATATGAAAAGTCCACAATTGGAGGATTTCCCGCGTTTGGCGCAGTCGAGTCCGTCTTCCAATCATCACCACAGTTCGCACTCGCTGCTGGATTTGGGAAATGCTGAACGACTGAACACTTATTTTTCGACTTCGCTTCCGATCACCGGGGCTGACTGCGGAGGGAAGATGTCTTCGGATTCGGCCTTTCAGTCCCTGGGCGATGGGCTCGAGTTGGAGCACGAAGAGAAGGAACCCAAGAATGTCTCCGCCAAGGGTGAGTTATATACTTTTTTTTTACAGAAAAAAAAATGGCTAAACAATACCAACATATTTATTTGTTTATTTATTATCAAACCCCTACACCACCATTATGGTAGATGGGGATTTTAGATTATATATATATATATATATATATATATTTATTATCAAACACGTTCATAAGATCTAATAGCAGGATAAATTAGAAAAATATAATTATAACGCAATATAATATGGTCACAAAACGTTCATAATGTAGCACTGGATATACTTCTTTACAATACATTGATATTAACATAACTTAAAAAACGTAGGATGAAATTAAATGAAAACATGAAGTAGCACAGTTGATGCCTAGAGTACCGATAACCATTTCTAGCGTAATCTGTATAATTTTGTGTTATTTGACATGTAATAATGAGCAGTGAGCTTTGATAAATTAATATTAGTTACCTTGTATGTATGCTGTGTTTCAGCTTTTCATGTGTTTTGGTCGCAAGGCATACATGTCTTGTCTCATCAAATATAAGTAACCTCAGGATAAAAGCGTATTAAGTTACAAAATTAATTAGTGTCAGAAAAACAATTTCGATGTACACTTTTTACCACTGTTTTATAATATACTATATATACCTGTAAAATTTCTAGTTTAAGTTACTGCATGTTTGATAATGACAAACTAAATTTGTCGAAACTGCAGTCGTATAAAATAAACAAGTGTTATGCAAACAAAGTAATAAATCTTTTATTGTGAAATTAACATGTATAACGAAGTAGAAGCCTCGACAATACAGACTTTATTCTAAATTCTGTATATACATACTAAATCACTCGTCCAGCTTGAATAAAAAAAATGCGAAACTCATTATTCTAAATTATTCTGTATTGTGGAGGCTTCTACTTCGTTATTCATGTCAATTTCACAATAAAACACGTATTTATGATAACGAAAAAAAAAAAAAAAAGAAAAACACTTCTAAACTTAATAAGGTGTTATGCAAAACAAAGTTTAGAAGTTTTATTATCATATTTAAACATGTATAACGAAGTAGAAGCCTCCACAATAGAAAACACTTATTACTGTTGAAACCGAGAATGATCGAATTTTAGCAATCATTTCCAGTAATGTTTCCTTATTTAACTTTTTTCAACAACAATTTAATATATATATTAAATCACTCGTCATTTTAAGACATAATAAAATACTATATTGAATACGAAATTGTAGTTAATATTTTGAATGCATTAGAAAAACAATATTTTAGAAAAAAACTTAATTCAACATTATCCTGAAATACATATATTTTTTTAACATTGTTTATGAAATAGTAATTAACATTGTGAAGGCAGCAGAAAGAAAATATTTGTTGTTATTGAAAAAAGAGTCAAATAAGGAAAATTTAGTGGAAATGATCGCTAAAATTCGATCATTTTCGTTTTCAGCGTTGCAAAAAGTAATTGGGTTATAAGGTTTTTTTGACAAACAACTATAGAAACAATTATTTCCGGGACAAATAATTATTATTAGGCAGAAAGACCGACGGTCGATAGCCATTATCTGAGGTCTAACAATGTGTAAATGATTGTATTTATATGTATTATAAAATTATATAATGTAATACTCAGAAATGAAGATTTTCAATATATAATTATTATTATTCTTTATATAATTAATACTTTGAAGTTTTTTGTTTTTTTTTTTTAGTGAATGTTGGAATACAGAGGTACAAGAATAAAAGTTTGGGCGCGGATAGAGCCGGCCACAGCCGCTATCCCACGCAGCCCGTCACCCTGGACGAAGTGCAGGAAGCGGCCAGGATTAACATTGACACTAACAGCAACAACGAACAAAACGCAGGTATTTATTATGTGAAACACTCTTTTTCTATCACGATTCCGCTGTGAATGCATGGAAATGTTGTTTGGATTCGTATATTCAATAAAATGAGCAAAATGAACATAAAAATCATCCTGTTATATAAACGTTAAATGTTGTTATGCAATGTTAATAATAATTATAATATATCTTATGGAATAAATATATTATTATTATAAGTAACAGAATTATTTACATTATATGATTTTGTTATTATACATAAACACAATTATCATGTTCTCGAATTGGTTATCGTTAGAGGTCATTCCTAAGCAATGTTATTTATAAAAATAGCATTCATTCAAGTTAAATAAATAAATAAATACATTTTTTTAATATTAGCGTGTGTTTATTTGTATTTGATCTTCTATATTATACTTTTGTTTATTACTAAAAGTATGTTTCCTACGAACATTTGTAGACCTTTCTCTTAATTATTTTTTTATTGAAGTACATATATTTCGGAAACTATGTTTCCATTTTAAGTAGTTGAAGTTTTAATAAATATAAATAATGAGTTGTTATGGTGTTTACAACGCATTAGTAATAAAATTGAAATAATTACAAATCATGTTCACTATAAACTAACAAATATAATTTTATATAACATACTCAAATTTATAAACGGGCGTTATTTCTATAGAATCCAACATGTTGCGATTCACTTGAAAATTTAAGTTTAATATGTATCGAAAATTTATGTCCCGTATTTATTGAACGAAAACCTACAGCATATTTTTCAGAAATTAAGTTTTTAATATGATATTTTTTTAAATCTTTTTTCTTTTTACCGTTAGGTGTAAGGAGAATATGATAAATAAGTTCCTTAAACCTAAGTAAAACATTTCTAGTACCTTGGCCTACATATAATTTTGTACAATTTTTTACCTGAATTTTCTAAAGGATTATTTTTCAAAAAGTTTTACCTATAACATTTTTTTATGTTATGTTTGATAATGGTGCAGGTATTATTATTATTATTTTCTTTTAATAATTCAATTTGAAATTTTGTCTTGGATTATATAAAATATTTGCATAATTTTTACTTGAATTTTGTTCATAAATTGGTGTTAAAGTTGTCGAATTTTTAATTAAAAAATGTTTTTATTATTTATTATTTTTCTAATTATTATCGATTCAAAATAGTATGACGATATTCAGGGCTATTCTGCAAGGGAAATGTTTAAACTTAACATTTTCGTGTACGTTATTTTTATCATCACATTCTAAGCAACTTTTGTAATAGATATGTATTCATAGAATGCGAATTTGATTAATAACGTACACGTAAAACGTAACATTTTCCATTGGGAAGAGCGCCCCTTGTATATTAAATCAATTTCTGATTATCTATTTTGTTCAGTAATTGGATAAGAAATGACTCAAAAATTCATTAAATTAAATGCTGCTAATTTATGTTTATAATCCAGCTTGTTTTAATTTGTTGGTGATTTGACACTATTTGTAACAATTCTAAATTACTTTTTATATATAATAATCACTGATTAAATAACAAGTATATACGTCCTTACAAAAATGTTCACGATATGTTCGTTTCGTTTGATTAAATTTTGAGAAAATTCTAAAATTATTTATTCGGTTAGAATTTATTTTTTGACAATACCATACATTTTTTAAAATATTAGCCTGTGTTTATTTGTATTTGATCTTCCTTCGTAGGAACATTTGTAGACCCTTTTCAACAGAGGGGGATTTTTTTTATCACTCTATTTTTAAGTTGCCAACGAAACAAAAATTCAATCATAAAAATCTCCTGCTCTTAACAAAATACTACAACTGTTCGTGGCAAACATACCTTAATATAAGAACCATCAGAAAAGAACGACTTTAGTTAAAGTATATTAACACACATATTCGCAATGACACTGACAATTAACAAAAACTTGTACTTTAAATTATTTATGGATATTTACATGAAAAAGAATACTTGTTTCATTTTTTCTATATGCATTTTGGCTCAAAAATAAAAGTCAAATTGTATTTTGAGTCAAAAATTAAACTTGAATGGTATTTTGACTCAAAAGCAAAAATTCAATTATATTTTGACTAAAAAAAGTCTATTTGTATTTTGATTTAACTTTTTTTTAAATGTTTTTTAAGTCAAAGACAAAAATTGAATTAAATTTTGACTTGAAAATAAGAATTGAATTGTATTTGGACTTAAAATATAAGTAGAATTGTATTTTGATTAAAAAATAAGAGTCAAACTATGTTATTATTAAAAATTAGAAGTTGATAAGATTTTTTTATTTACATAAATATCCTTAAGTGTTCTGTGTGTATCGGACTGAAAAAATTGTGAGAGGTTCATAACATATTCATCAGTCACGTGTCGAAAAAGCGAAGATCTAGCATTGTAATAATATATCTTCGTCTATCACGAAATAATATTTGACTCTTACATGTCAGAAATAAGTGTTATAAAAAGCAATATTTTTAAGCATTCTAAAAGAGGTAAACAGTGACGAAAACATTTTTCTTTCTTTTTTAGAGCGCTTAACACTTTACATTATTTCTCCATTTACCGATACATACACACTGGTATCTTAAATATTCTTACAATATTTCGTTAAGTAAGTGAGGAAATTAAATCTCAAATAATTTCCACCGAAATGAATTATCTTACATTATTTCAACTATAATATTCAGTTGATTAATTACATGCTTCTGTTTATATATATATATATATATATATATATATATAGAGAGGTTTTTTTATCAGTATACATTGCAGGTATACACTACCCCTTAGTGTATACCTGCAAAAACGCGAGTCAAACGCATTGAACCGATTAATGTGTGTATGTTTAGTTGCCTATTTGACATATGTGTGTTCAGTTGCGAGTTATAGGCAAATAAACACACACATACATTAATTCTTTTGACTCGCCTATTTTGCAGGTATATATAGTGGAAATGTATACTGATAAAAAAAAGCTCTCTGTATATATTTAATTTGTTGTTTGTTAAGGCTTTTGCATCATTCAATTAAATAAATTCAATAAAACTTGTTTTAACTTTGTATGACTTCTTTAATTTATTTTTTTAAATGATTATTTATTGACGTTTCGGAAAGCCAATATTTGCCACTCGCCAATGAGCAAGCTATAATATTCAGTTAAATAATTATATGTTGTGTTCATGATTTTTTTCTTTATTGATATTTCGGAAAGCCAAGACATTTGATTAATTTCTGTCACTCGACCATGTTTCAGCCAATGAGAAAATTATAATAATAATAATAATAATAATATCTTTATTTACGGAATTCACCATTATTTACAAATGTTTACACTGTAGTAATATAAATTGCACGTATATAAATTAGAGAATAAAATAATAATAACAATAATTATAATAGTAAAAAATTAAAGATAAATCTAAAGAAAAGAAAACAACGATTAACAAAAATACCGCATTGAATAACATAAGTTACGTAAGAATTCAAATATTTAATTTATTTCATTTACCACATCGGGGTATATATGATTTCATGGCAAAGGCATACGTTGAATGTACCAGTAAACCAAGATGAAAAATGATGTAAAAAAAAAAAAACAAATACGTAACAAGCAAAGATCATATGATGGTTATAAAATTGCACGCAAAAAAATAAAAGATTGACAAAATGATGGCATATAATGAAATAACTTATATTGCACTATTGATAAATAATAAAACACTTTTAACTTTGCATGAAAAACTTAACTGTAAAAGATTAACAAAGTTTTATTATCTTCTTTATGTTGGTTGTGGAGACTTTAATTATTTAAATAAAAATACTCATCCTTTCTCCTACTTATTTTTTATAAAAACTTCAACTACTTAAGATGGAAACATAGTCTCCGAAATATATCTAGTGAAATAAAAAATAAGTAGGAGAAAGGACAAGTATTTTTATTTAAATAAAGTTTTGTTATAATGAATTAACATGTATAACGAAGGAGAAGCCTCAGCCGTTCATAATTCAAGCTATAATATTCATTTGAATAAGTAAATGCTTGTTTTCATTTTTTAAAATTTTTATTTAATGACGTTTCGGAAATTGGCTAAAACATGGGGGGACTGACAGAAATTGTTTTTTTTGTACTTTCCCAAACGCGAACAAATAATCTTTTTTCTTAATATATGAACACAAGCATATAATTATTCAATTGAATATTTATGTAGTTTATTTAATAACACGTGCATGTAATGTTGTTAAATAATCATTGCCAATAAATAAGCAATTCGCGTTTGTTTTTTGTTTACACATATTACGCTCCAATTGTTGCTGTTTACAAAATATTTACTTTCATCGATTAATTTTTTTATTGCAAAAAAAAAAAAAATAACGAAAACATTGAAAAGTATCGAATAATTACGTGAATACGGTTCATGTTGATTAAAAATTCAAGTTCAAAATAAAAACACTTGGTTTTCTTGTTTATTGTTTATGTTTAAGAATTTGTTTTCTTTTATTTAAATATTTCCTTATTTGTTTAAATTTAAACATTTATTACATTTATTTTTTATTATTCCTTTCTACATTTTCGGGTTTATAGCTACATTTATAATTTATATTTAAACATTAGTAGTTCATATTGTACCAACCAAATAAGAGTTTTTTTTTTAATTCTCTCGAAAATGGGCTGATAACTCGAAATTAGTCGAGAATTTAAAGTTATTCATTGTAATCTGTGTTTTTATTTTAAATTACTTTATATGTTACATATTTTGTACAAAGATGATATCGTTAATAAAGAAATATATAAATATTGGTAGATTTTTGATAATTCAAAAATAATTTGTTTATTTTAAAACAATAAATCTTTAAATTTTAACACTTGCAGTTTGTATGTGATTAAAAAGCGCAAAGCGCTGTTTCAACAATGTCTTAATCAGAATTCCACAACAATAGAAGAAACACACAAACACAAAATATTTAAATTTAAACAAGTTTGTTGTATATTCTTTCATATTTATAGTTATAATTGTGATACATTTATTTTATAGCAAGTTATAGATGGCTAGTTAGTTATGAAATCAAAATTAGAAGTCGTTGGTTAGTCCTTCCGAATTCAAAACTGTAATACTGCTAAAACAATCAAGTTTGTTTTTTATTTCTTCATATTTACAATGTGAATTGTGATAAATTTATTATATAAATAGAAAAGAGTATTTATTCACTTGGTCACAGCTAAATTATTAAATAATTAAATCAATTATTTATTTGAATATTCAATTGAATATATATATATATATATATATATATATATATATATATATATATAAATATCTTTATTTATGAATTTTGAACAATGAGGTGTGTGTTTACATTTTAATATATATTGTAATACTATCTGTTACAATAAAGCAAAATTCACAAACTGTCTATCGACCAGAGGTCTTTCAGCCTTTCAATTGAATATTATAGCGTTGTTTTACGTTTTTTTATTGAATTTTTCTCGCATAAAAAAATTGTTGCATGATGCAATATTTTATTGATATGCAACAGGTGTACATTATGTAGTTCAATGTCCTGCTGGGTATTTGCCCGGGCGGTAGTTGTTTTAATGAGAATTTGTTTAAACTACTTACGTTACGTAAGTCAAAATGCCACAGAGATAAATGTCGAAATAATTTATTTAATTTATTATATAGATAGTTTTAGATAGTTAATTAGCTATGATATCAAAATTGGAGGTGGTTGATTAGTCCTTCCGAATTCAGCACTCTAATACTGGTAAAACATTCAATTTTGCTAAATTCACATGTCTAATCTGACCTATCAGTCTTTTCTTTATATTCAGATTATAGAGAATAAAGTAATATTAAAATGACGCACATAACAAAAAAATCTACAGGGATTGAATATGGGTATGTGATTTAGTGAAATAATTATTTAATGAAATCATATTTTCAATTAAAAGAAAATAAATTTCAATTATTAACATGTTTTAATCAAAGTTAATCTTTTATATTATAATTAGTCTGTTTTAATTAATCAGTTTGTATTGTGTTTTAGGGTAAGTTAAATTATCTTTTAATTGAAGCTTTTAATTTGTTGGTTATGTTATGGAATATACAACTGTAGTAAAACAATTTAATTAACTTATTTATTTGTACAATTCCCCGATTAAAAAACAAATCCTTCTGTTTTTACAAAATTCTTCCTGATTTACTTATTGTTGTGTTTATATATTATTACATCTCAAAAATTCAGACAAAAATCCCTTGATATTAAAACAGGCTTATAACTGCTACAGTAAACTTATTCTAAATTTAGTCACATTAAAAACAAGATTTTATGGAAGTTTATTTAACTAAATTAGAGCAACTGTCTTTAGTTAGTTTAAATAAAAATAAGCAGCCTTCTCCTTTTCCATATTTTACAGTGTAATTACTTTTATCAAAATATTGGTTACTAAATGATAATAAAAAATAGATTATTTTTTATTAACACCTTAGTAATTAAAACACTTATTAAAGATTTCACTGTTTATTGGTTGACACTGCAACAATTGTTATTGACACACACAATAAATTAAATCAAACAAACAAAAAATTGAAAATAATTAATAATTTATTTCCTCATTAGCTATTGCGATATATTGACTTACGTTTAAAACAAATGTACAAACACTTTAAACAAATGTGCAATACAATATCTACATATAACATAAAATATTACAATATATATTATAATGATCTTCCAATTGGCTATTAACCAATGATCTATCCGCCCGTATTTTATTACATAAATAACTTATAAATTGTAATCTTTAATAATTTTATATCTTTAATTAATTATAATGCTTATATTAAAATAAAACAGACTTTATATATTGATCTGCTGATTGTGTTGCATACTTTTAAATCTTATAAATTCCCAAATACATCATAAATTTTAAGAAAATAACAAGTGTTAATAAAAAAACATTGTAAATTTTAAGAGTTCGTTAATTTTTTATAGCACAAAATTGTATATAAATTATAATTATGTTTCGTTATTAAATATCAAAATTACTAGAAAAAGAGTATTCATTCATTTGGTCAAAATTATTTAAATTATTCAGTTTGATTATCATTTACATACATTTATATATTTAGTTGTAATATTGATTTTTGTAGCATATGTTTTGTAAAAAGGAGATACCGTAAATAAATATATTGTTGTTATATAAACATAAAAAAAATAATAAAATATAAAATAATTTCAAAAAAATTAAATGTGATTGTGTAGTTAAATGTCTGGTGAGGTATTTGCTCGAGAAGTAGTTGTTTGAATAGATCGTTATTCTTTTTAAAGTACTTACGTTACGTAACATAAGTTATTAGTACATCTTGTGTTTTTTTTTTTTTGCAGTTGCTCGAATTTAAACTCGACCTCGATTTTTTAGTCTTAAAAAATACATATGTTTTCTTCAAGATTTTTGCCAACATTAATTTTATAATAAACAACCCTAATTTCAAGAAAATATTATCTGCCTATAAAACGTGATAGATGGCGTATTCAGGTTACTGTGATTTTATTAAAAGAGTGAGAGTATTTTAAGGATATCGTAAGACAATAGCGCATATGTACCCTAGTAAGAGTATAAAATAATAGTGTTGGAAAATAGTTATTAAGACGTTTAGTTGAATCACGGTTGAGTTTAAATCCGAGCGAGAATTTAATAGACTGAGATTTTTAAATCTTATGAAACACTTGTCTTCAAAATTTTTTCCAACACTAATAATATAACAAACAACTCTAATTAAAAAAATATTTGCCTATAAAATGTTAGAGTGTATTCATGTTATTGCGATTTTATTTAAAGCATGCACGGTGCTGTATCAAAGAATAATTAAAAATAAAGCTAAAAACAATTTTGACAAATAAAAACGAATCGAATATGACCGTATTAGAAGTTACAAATAAAGAAAAATAATCGACGGGAATTTACTTCCTGGTCTAAAACAGAGTACGAAAAAATGACCAAATATTAAAATTTTTGATTCGATATCTTATGAAACTTGTTTATTTTCATAAAATACGTTGCTATTGACGACGTATTTTAAGAGAGATCTATTTTAAGGACAATATAAGACAATAGCATATATATACAATAGTAAAAGTATAAAATAATAGTGTTTAATATGTAAATTGTGTAAATTAATTATTTTAAAATTCTTTTTATTTGATTTATTAAAATTACATTTTTGTTATTCATTCGGTGTTAGTGTAAATGTAATTTTACAACCACAAATTACGCAACAGCAATAGAAACCTGCATCCGAGGAGTACGAATGTAAAAGTTTAAACAGCCTGAAAATTAAATGTCATGGATTCCGTGGACTTAAAGATTCTTCTCTATAAAAAATAACTGGTTGTTTCTTCTATAAAATGTTAAGATTTATAAAAAATGCATTTATTTATTATAAAGTATAATTTGTTTATATTCGATTAGTATTAATTATATAAACAAAAAAGTGAAATAATGACATTTAAAATGACAAATAGCATTGCGGCTGTTTTGTTTAGAACAACAATCGGCTTTAAAATCCATAAATTTAAAATAATATATATTATTGTATAAATATTATATCAAAACAGTAATAAATGTGTTTAATATATACAATAATCTTTATTACGAGAAATATACAGAAAAATATAAAAAATAAATAATAGACATTACGAAATCAAATATATAATTTATATTCAGGATATTTAATTAAAATTCAAACACTTGGTTTGTTTCACTTATTTATATAAAAATATAATTAATTCTTTTTTTACCAGAAATTAGTTAACCATAATTTATATTAAATCATTTAAAAAGAATTGAAAATGATTTATTTGATTTAATTTAAATAATTATGACAAAATGAATAAATACTATTTTCTATATATAATCTTTATTGACAAACGTACTACAACACCTACATAAAATATTACAATACATGCTGTAAGAGTTTGCTAATTGGCTATCGACCGGTGGTCTTTCCGCCTGGACTATTTTCTATTATTAATATAATTTATATTAGTTAATTTGCTATCGCATTGTGGTCTTCCCACATATATGTTTAACATATAACGGGTCTTGACCCTATACATAGTGATTTTGCATTTTAAAGGAAAAACTAAGAGAATTAAAATGTGTTCAAAATTTAAAAATCTATGAAAATTTATTCTTCACTAACTTTTAAAATCGGTATATGATTTATAAATAATTAATAATTATTAATTATGTTTGCAAAATATTGCATAATTAAATTGTTTTAGCCATGATTTACGATAAAAATCCATGTTTAAATGAAATCATAGAAATATGTCAAAAAATGACGTTTATTTTAAATGCATCTTTTAGATGAAAATGACTTTCATCATTTGAATGCATTTAAAATAATCGTCATGACGGCTGATGCAATTTAATTATGAGATAATTCGCAATTTTCGTTACATTTTATTTATTATTTATTAATTTTAACTATTCTAAAATTGAGCAAAGTATCATTTTAGACATATTTTTTTGGAATATATTAAATAAAAATGATTTGAAAATAATTAATAAATTATTTCCACATTTAGCTTTGTGACTAATGACTTACGCTACGTAAGTACGTTAAACAAATACACATTAAAACAACTACTTCCCGGGCAAATACCCATGCCGGACATTGAATTACATAATGTACACCTGCTGTTTCACATCAATAAAATATTGCATAATGCAAATGAATACTCTTTTCTATTCATATTTTTGAATTCTGAACACATTTTAATTCTTTCAGTTTGTTCTCTGTACTGGGAAGTATGAATTAGTAAAAAAAATGTTTTTGTATCTAAAATCCTGAAGTGTTCCTTGTCACATCAACATCCGGAATGAAATTTAGAATTTATTATTATGATTATTTAAATTAAATAAAAGAAAAGGCTGTGAAAATAATTTACAATTGAATTAATTATATTTATAGTATTTATTTAATAAAGTAAAGGTTAATAAGGTTATCGAAATTTCTATATGACAATTTACAAAGATGTGTATTGAACCTTTCGTAACAAAGTGGCGCAAACACTTATTTTAAGTTCTTACTTAACCTAAAAATATTTTTGTTTTAAGACATAATAATGATAATAATATTTTTTATAAAACAAAACTTCAAATAAAATATTCTGTATAGCCCATGACAGACTACTAACACATAGTACATATTGTTATAATAAATTTTTTACAATTTTGTTATCATATTGTCTGAATAAAGATGTTTGTATATATTCTGTCTGCGCTATTTTGTATTATAATGCTTACAATTGAAAGAAAAATTCAGCAAATGCGAACGATAAATTATCTGAAGTTGTTGTAGTTTTCCATAAATCCAATGTCAATTTAAATATTCAGCCTTATTGTATGGTGTCTGAAAGCGTGCAAACGATGACGTGGCTGTACAGAGTGATCAACATATGTTCCTTATCTCCTTTTCAATTGCGGTTTTAAGTTCATTAAACGTATGCATCTGATTTTCAAAAACGCACTAGCAAAATACGATACACGACGCTGCCAGTGTCAAATATATTTACTCTATTCCTTGGCATGTACTTGAAGCGATAAAAATCCCTAAATTTTACGGTGAGAAATTTAACTTGTTTAGAATCATTGTTGATCACTGTATATATGGCTATATGATCATTGTTATTATACAATGTAAAGTATAATAATTTAAAGATAAGACACTTTGTATTGTTTGAAACAAAATCAAGTGTCTTTCCTTTGTGCTATTTTACATAGTGTAATCTGTTTCACCAAAGTGCCAGATGAGAAATGAATTTAATAAAATGTTATTATAAGCTTTTGGAATAGGCGGAAAAGATAATTGACAATCGAGCACCTAACCCCCTCTTAAAAAATCATTTCCTTAATTTTACGGATGACAATTGTTTTAAGTCATCACACAGTTTTGCTCCGAAAACCAATACATTTTCCATAAATTTATTAATGATTGATGCTATTGTTTCCTTATACATCATTAAGGATGAAAACTCGACCTCCTAAAAATTTGTCATAAACTGGACAAGTTCGTCGCCCTTTAGTGAACGAAGCAACGCTTCTCGATCTTTCCCTTGTAGATCAAAATTGTTGACGTTGCCATTTTTAAATTATGAAAAAGATGGCGCTTTCTTCTATCTTTCCAATTATAAGTATTCAACAGGATTGCTATTAAACGAACTGCTCGATTTTTTTTTTCCAATCTAAGGAATAGGAAGTTCATAATTCCTAATCCTTAGATTGGAAAATCTTCGTCCCTCCTTAAGGCAATAAGACTGTGTATATAATGTACATTTTTGTAAATAATAACATAATATTCTTTATCTCAAAAACCGCAGAGTATCGTAACAATAATAATTAAGTACAATAAATAGTTGAAAATCAGAAACGGGGTTTCTTTTGAAAATATTGTTGAGTTTCAAGAATTAAATGCCTTTATAATTAAGGATTTTTTAAAATTGCTGTGATTATTATTTCACTAATGGATTTTTTTTCAATGGTCATTGAAACGATAAAATCAACTATCGTTTCAATTCAAACGAATAATGACCTATGTTGTAGTGAAACCTGCTTGAATAATAGTTATTATTATTACGATTTCTATTGGGGTATTTTAGAATCAAACTTTATTCTTTATTTATCTTTCGAATTTGTTTTATCTAACAAATAAAGAAAATATAATTCGAAATTATCTCAATACAAACAGTATTATAATTATTTTTGAATATATTCAAACAGAATAAGTCGTAGATCTCATAAAAATATTTTACCAAAACGACTATCGAAAAAATCCATTACTGAAATTATAATCGCGGCAATTTTAAAAATTCTTTATTACTGACGCACTTAAGTAATCTTTAAATAATCGATTTTTTATGTTTTCTCCTTAAAGTACATAATTTCATATTGCTTTGCTTTTATTTGCACTCTAATTACTATAGACTCGTATACAGGGTGGTGAAAGATTGCCGTCAAGTACAATATCACAATAATTCGCAAAAAAAAAACGAAAAAATGTTGCTGACTTTTGTATATTTTTAAATAACTAAAATATTAGACTTTACGGCAATCTTGCACCACCCTGCCGTAAACTCTAATATTTCAGTTATTTAAGTCAGCAACATTTTTTCGTTTTTTTTTTTGGCGAATTACTGTGATATTGTATTTGACGGCAATCTTTCACCACCCTGTATACAATATACGATTTTAAAATATGTTAAAAAATGGTTTTATAATGACTGATATTTTTGTCCGGTATTATATAATGCCTTGTAGTTATTCGTTTCATGTATAGTCTTGGTGAATTATATTTTTTATTTTGTTCCTCCTTTGTGCTTGTTATGATAAGAATATAGACTAAATATTTGATTTAGCATACATTTATTCAGTTCGTTAATTCCATGCAATATACAACAAGGCCGTTGAGGGTACAATTGTGCGACGCACCTCATATTGCCGGCAAAGTTGCCTAGCTGTACTCTCGACGACTTTACCGTATGTTGAGAGTAATAAACGAACTGGAAATTATTTTTGTACAACTATTTCTTTCTCAATCTGATTATGAATGTTTGGTGTTGGGCTTTTACACACTTTTCGTTTACATTTATTTTATTTTTTGTCTTGTTTAATTGTTCGCATGTTGTACACCGCACAGAGCCGGACGTAGACGAGCCAGACCCGTCGAAACTGAGCTTTTCCGAGCGAATCAAGCTCTTCACGAAGAAACCCGTAGAGGAAAAGCCGACCCTCGACGCGGAGAAGCGCCGGCTACGACGCGTAACCCAGCCGATAACAGCCAACGAAGTGGAAACGGCGCTTTTCTTCAACGACAAACCGCCAACGGCGCCAACAACAACGACCACGACCTTGAGTCCATGTGCTTTAGGTGTGCTTTTCTTTACGCTTTGATCCCCGCTTAATTTCCGCCTTAATCTCTCTAGCCGAACTAATAATACTAAAAGGAGAAGAATTGCAGCGAGTTGCAGATTGGTTGATTGCGTTGTTTGTTGGTTTAGGTAATGACACGTTTGCCGACCGCAGGGGTATCCTGAAGAGCAAACTGGATTTCTCCGGCGTCACCGTCAGGCGGAAACAGCAGAGGGAGAAATCGAGATCGCCACCGCCGCCGGGTAGGAAGGGGTTGGAGTACAGTCCCAGTTTGGTGTTGAAGAAGAAGGACCCCGTCGATTTCACCTACGATGAGGGGATCTCGTCCAATGACTCTGAGAGTGATTCGGATGTGAAAATTGTGGTTACTAGTGAGAAAGGTGTTTGTGCGAAAAAGTCGAATCGGTATCTCAACGGGAGCGACCACACGTCGGACGAGTCCTCTGGTGGTAGGGAAATTCAGAGTATTATTGGTAGAGAGGCTATCGCCAAACGGAAGCAAATGCGAGAAAGGTAAGTCATTTTTAAAGTTTTATTAATTCTTGCATTAAATAACTATAAATTCATCATATCCGTTATATTATGATTATTGCAATAATCAAACTTATTTTGGAATTACCTACAAGATCCTGAACTATAGGAAATTACAGCGCATTGAGGAGCACGAAATCGCAGTTCCGCTCAAACATAACTCGGCACAAACTGAGATTGCTTAAATAAATATAAATAGGAGTCTATAAAAGTGGTTGTTCGTTTAAAAATTAAATTCACGAATTTTGGTCATGATGAAAATAAATATTTAGTTAGAGCGAATTACCGCCATCCTAACAGTACACTGACTTAAAGCTCACCTCCATAGGCTGGTAATTGCAGAATTATCAGGCTGCAAAATCAAGTCACAAGTACATAGACTGGGGAATTTCAAAATTGCTAGATGGTAGAGGGTGCTGCTAGGGTTACAAAACCGCGGAACATATCCTTGGATATTGCTCAGCACTAAAGTCTAGTGGAAAGTCCATATTGGGTGATCTTGACGATGTGAGCTGTCTATAAAATTATGGTCTCAGATACCTTATAGTGTAAAAGCATTAGGAGCCCAATGAAACCTATGTGTGCGCGCAACACGCACACATCGCACAAGATCATAAACCGAAAAATCGCCAAAATATGGAGGATGTTGCTTGAAGGTGAAAATCGTGAAATACGACAGAGAATGATGAATAAAAACCCATGTGGTTAAACGAAGTGGTTTACGAAGTGTAAACTCTTTGCTTGGAGGAAGAAACCGCGGAGCATATCTTTAGATACTATCCAGCTCTAAAGTCCAGTAGAAAATCCATACTGTGTAAAGAAATGGCGACAATTAGGCGTCTACCAATCTCGACACTGCTAGCCTACCTCTATGAAGTGGGTTGGCTTTGCTGAGGACTGATTTTTGATGATCCAAAGCGAGGAAGCATTAGGGGCCTAATGTGGCCTATACGCGCTTTTGCGTTTATGCACACCTCCTACAAAACCGTAACTGTAAATGTTTTTTTATGTAATTTTCTATGGCTTGTACTTACAATGAATGGATTACTATTCACTTAGTTCATAGTTATTATTATTATTATTACGTTAATTTAAATCTTTCAACGTTTTAAAATAGCGCCAATAGTTTCGTCCAATTACTCGACAGTCTTAAATCAGCTATATTTATATTTTTGAAAAGTTTAAGTAAGTTAACAACAGATTCACGCTCACGAAATATTAATTTGATCAATTTGATCGCTATAGATTTGTTGGATGGTTTTCCTAAACAAAATATGATACACTTGTATTAGTCGCCGTTTGAATCACCTATAAATCTTTCCGATTCTTATCCTGCAAAGACTCAGGGACATTTGGGGCTATTCCGAACGAGAAATGTTAAGTTTAACATGTACGTTATTAATTAGTTTCACATTCTATGTCTACAGTACGTTCACGATAATAGGAACAAATTCATTTAAACTGCTGGTGATTATTTTGGCGAAAAACGCTCGGACAAGTGCAATTGTGCATCCTTTTCACCAAACATTTAATATACAGGTTGTCCCAATATTGCATATTCAAAGGTCCTCTAACACTTTATTTTTAATGTAGTCACTATTTGAGATCTATACCTAATGGCGAAAAGTAATAAATTGAATTAAGGAATTAAACTGAAATTAATGTAGTTTTCGATTAAATTAATGCCACCGTTTAGGGGGCTTGTATGGAATCGTACCCTGTATTTACTATGACATTTTAAAGCATTCAGGCGAGGGCTTATTGTAGAAATAATTGCAAAAATAACAATTTTTACAAACATATCATTTAATAGCCTTTTTAATATTTATAATGATAACAGTCTAGAAGTTAGCCATGCATTTTTAGTACCCGGCGCATCCACCATTATACGAATTACAGCAAAACTCAATTGCAAAGGGTTATTTTAGAAATAATTGTAGAATTAGCAATATTTACAAACCTAACATATAATAGCTTTTATAAAAATATAATTTATAATTCATCGACCATTATACGAATTAGATCAAAATTTAATTCAATGATTTAAAATTAGATTCATTCGGAAATTTTTATTTCTTAACTATTCAAATATTTAATTGGTTCTTTGACCATTTGAAATGGTTAATGAATTAAAAATTAATAAAGATTCAAAGATTCAATTTTTTTGTGTTGCGAGTCGCTTTAAAATTTGGGAACCTAATAATTTCTTAAAAGATCGATATTTAAAAAAATCCTTTTTATTCGAAAAAGAAAAACTTAAGGCTAAGTTCTGGTATGAACCAGACATCGAAGCTATTTGAATTGTGCTTCAGCGATTTTCGCTAATTTTAAATTCATGTTTAAAAATTACATAAATATGATGATTTTTAATTCATAAACTATTCAACATATTACAGTATTTCGTTGAGCATTTTAACCATGCACCTTTGAATTAAAATAAAAAATGTAAACGGTCACAAAGATATGCATTTATATTGAAGTATCGGTTTTCGTTAGAGTTTAACTTCTAAAATTTGCCTATATTTACGAATTAATTATTCAATAACTATTAACGCTGGAATGTTGAGATTTCATATTTCTGGGTTCTGAAGTGTGAAAAACATGATGGTGTAATTAGTTTATTTAATATTGAAAGTTGAAAAATCTACGTATTTTATATAAATAAAAATTAACTTTTCAGAACTATTTTATTGGAGGAATTGTAACCATTAAATAATAATTCATTTTATGTATATGTGCACTACTTTTCTTTCTAAACTCAATTTTATCGAAATATTAATGTGCGAATTCATTTCATTCCAAAAAGGAGAGCATTTTAGTAGATAACCTATTAAGAATTTTTCTATTTTATAGTGTATTTGGATGAATTCGAAACATTAAGATATAAAATATTTTTTTTCGGTTTATGGAAAATAAAATTAAATATGTAATATTGTCCTGGCTTTTTTAATAGTAAGTTTACGTACTTACCTTATATTGTACTTTATATTTGTTAAAATTGAGACCGATTAGAAGTTAGCCACGGATTTCTGGCCATGAATTTTGTGGCCCGGCGCATTCACCATGTTTTCTAACTTTCTTTCTCCAAAGAAATCTTTTTTCTTACAAAGTATTAAATCGGCAAGATTCAGATTACGGATCCAAAATTATTTTCTTCGGCATACATAAACATCTTTATTTCTGAGATTGGAATATACAATATCTAACAATACACTAACGTTCACATTATATTTCCAACTCTGAAACTGGCTATCGACCAGTGGTCTTTCAGCAATATTAAATATTAAAACAAAAAAATCGTAAATTTATTCAGGCAAATTTGTATAACGATTTTTTGTTTTAAATGATTACTCTAAATATTTTTGTTTAATAGCGGAAGCCGAAGAAATAACATTAGATCGGTAGTCTGAATCTCGCTGATTTAATGTTTTGTAAGAAAACATAATATTTCTTTAGAGAAAAAAAGGTGGATGCACCGGGCCACAAAATCCGTGCTAACTTCTCATGGGTAAAATAATAAGAAATTACTTCTAGTCACTTTTGTAGATATTACCCACATTATAAAAAATTGTCCATATTTATAGAACGTGTACAGAAACGATTTTTGAATTGTTTGAGTTTCAAGCTTACTGGTTTTAATCCAGATCACTTTACTGGTTATAAGTCTATATTATCATTACATAATATTGAACCATTATCAGCTCGACATAATTTAATTACTAGTGCATTTGTGTACAAATCATTATATAATACAATCGATGTCCCTCAAATTCAAATTAATAGCAAATTTTAATACGCCGCGTATAGTTTCTCAGAGAAATTAAACATTATTATTACCGAAAGCTATTACAGATATCTTATTGTAAGTGCCCATTTATCATATGTCTTTAAACGCCAACTCGAGATTTCAAGATATATTTATGTAAGTTTAATTGTATTGTACAGTACATCATTACATGATAAATTTTAATTACTATATTTGACCATTATTAGATACCATTCCTTTTTTTAATTATTACATGCTCATATATGTTATATATTAATTTTTATTATTGTATTTTCAAATTCTATTTATTTGATATGGATTTTATTTAATTGAACATAGCTCTAATTCCAATTTATTGGGTGCGCAACTAAGTTCTTGCTCGTTTTTTTTTATGACACTGCGACTTTATTGTGAAAACTGTTTCCCATATTTCTGGCAGAGCTTGAATACCCTTACGGTAGAAGTCTTCGTCTTTTGAGGATATCCACGAATCAAGCCATTTTGAGATGTCTTCATATGAGCGGAACTGCTGATTAACTAGACCATGTGCCATCGAACGGAACAAGTAATAATCGAACGGCGCAATATCTGGGGAATATGACGGGTGGGGTAGGACTTCCCATTTGAGTGTTTCTAAGTAGGTTTCAATGGATTTGGTAACGTGAGACCGAGCGTTGTCTTGTTGTAGTATCACTTTTTCGTATCGCTTGGAAATGGCTTGGCGGGTAACTCCTAATGCTGAAGTAAGCTCTTTTTGGATTTGGCACGGATCCTCATCGAATAATGCCTCAAATTCAGCGTCTTCAAAAGTTTTTGACCTTCCTCCATGCGAACGGTCGTCAACATCCAAATCACCGTCTTTAAAGCGATGGAACCAATCACAGTACGTTGATTTACTTAGAGCAGCATCTCCGTAAACTTTTTGGAGTTCTCGATGCGCTTCAGCCGCCGTTTTCTTCTAATGAAAGAAGAAAAGCAACATTTCCCGCAAATGATGATTATTTACCACAATATCAGACATTTTCACACAACCAAAAGTATATGACGCAACAACAAAATCACTAATATGGCAAACTTGGTTTGGTTATGTCATAATTGACCAGCACTTACTACTGGAACCACTTCTTGAAAAACAGCGGGAACTTAGTTGCGCACCTAATAATAAAATTCTCACTGTCTGATTGTACCGGTCTTTGTCATGTAATCAGTAGTTCAGACCCCCATCTATAAAATAAACTAAAAATATTAAATAAAAATGATTTGAAAATAATTAATAAATTATTTTCACATTTAGCTCTGTGACTTTTGACTCACGTTACGTACGTTAAACAAATGCACACTAAAACAACTACTTCCCGGGCAAATACCCACGCCGGACATTGAATTACATAATGTACAAATCATTTTTATTTAATATATTTAAATAACAGTGACCAAGTGAATGAATAAATACTCTTTTCTATTTATAAACTAAAAATATACTATTATATGTTTGATGTTCATTATAGAGCATGGTTGATGTATCATAGACCAAAATACGTGAAATAAATATTAAATTTATGTAATAAAAGCAGTACTGTATGATGGATTCATCACATCACCCCAATGGGGTACTTTCCCCAGTGGATTCGATCAAATAAGTTTTTGAATGAATATTTAATAATAAATACTACAAGGATTATTAACACGTTGTTAGGACAATTTGACTTAAGTATAAGTATCATGTATATCCTACAGTCTAATAAAGAAAAAAAAAACAATAATAAAAAATTGTATTGTTGGCTTCTTTAAAAGTCAAGTTTTTAAAAGAGTGTTATAATTTATTTCGTGGACAGAGTCCGAGGAAAGTAAAAACATGATAGAAAAATAATTCGGCAAAAAAAAAACATATAAAAATTATCGAGACGTTAATAGGTTATTAAAGCTACGAGGCCTCTTTAATTATTTTAATTTAACATTCTTCTCTTTGTTTTATAAAAAAATTATAATCTAATAATATTTCGTTAACTATTTTAAAGATTATTATCCATTTCAATTGAAGCCAAGGAAATCCCGCATCGCGCGAAACCAGCAAAGTGCCACAAAATTACGCGCTCGAAACAGTCGGGCGCTTTCTTGGTGTTGCGTTTCGGAATTGAGACAACTCACAAGCCAATCTACAGCAATCAATACGCTCACCAGTGCGCTCAATAAACAACCTCTTGTGGTCAATCAAGGCCGCTGGCACCCGCTTGATTACACCACCGTGAGGTTTCTTCATTTCGCCACAAACATCCGAGCATTTCGAATTGGATTCTAATTCGAAATTAAATTTCAATCGCGACTATTAATAGTAAGAATTTTTATTAATGAATACATTTCAGCTAAACTTTTTACAAGAGTTTTTGTTCCAAACGTATTAGTTTATTCTTTAAAAGGTGTTTAGGGTGAATAGTGTTATTATTATTATTAAATTGAATATCAATAAACTTTAATGACTTGACTTGGGATAATTATAATTTGAACTAGTTTATTATATATTATTGTTTGTCATATTTTGCTTAACTTTAATAACTGTAAACTACTAATTAAGTAGTTTACAGTTATTTTTGGCTCAATCCTAGTCTACGTGCTACACTTCACCGTGAAGTTGGCCGCGTTTCAGCGCTCATATCAGACGTTTCAAATCAAGAACGTACAGCCAGTATAATACGACTTACGACCACGAGATGGCGATTACAAGTCACCCTAGATTAAATATTATTATTTATTATAATTAATAAATAATATTATGGAATATTCCATAAAAAAGGCGATCTATAGGTTAGGAAAATAAAAGGTTTTGAAGATAGAAAGCGAACATTAAAAAGAGTTATTACATAAAACAGGTGATCTATAGGTTAGGTAAATAAAAGGTTTTGAAGATAGAAAGCGAACATTAAAAAGGGTTATTAATCTATTATTGCATAGATTAAACAAAAAAAAGGTGGAGGATATTTAACAGTTTAAACTAAATGAGAGAGAAAAATGTAGACCACCATTCCGTTGGATGGCCATCTATGGTCTGTGTTGAGAACTAATGTACAAATGAAAACGCAAAACGCAAGTTCACCGTCGAACGTACGGTCAATGAATGACGTGCGGATGACGTAGTTTTGTGAAAATTAAATTCAATAATTTCCTTATTAAATGCTGTTTTAACACGATAAAAGCGTGCTGAAGTGTAACACTAGTGTAAATAGGTGCGGAAAATAACAACAGAATAGTTTTTATTGTGATGGAAATACGGAAAATCAGTGACATAACCTCCCGACTTTCGAGCAGAATTGTGAAAAAAATACAAGTCTAAACACCCGAAAACCACCAAAAATCAACTCGTAAGATCATCATTTATCATAAAAATACCCGTTTATAGGGCTTTTTTTCGAAAACAACGAAATAAGAGGTGTAGCACGTAGACTAGGATCTAACCATATTTTTTATTATTATTAATGTACTTTATTATGTAATAAGATGAATTCCGTAAATAAAGTGTTATTATTATTAAGAGTAGTGAGATCTGAAAAACTTTTGGTTAGAATCAAAATTATTATTAACAAATTTGCTAATAATATTTTCTTTTTATTTCCCACAAATATTTATCAAAGAATCTTTCAAATAAAAGTTGTATATCTTGGAGAAATAAGTATTTTATAAATACACACATATTTATTAATCAATTTTTGCAATTGATTATTATTTATTTACTATTAAATGTTCATTAAAATCTGTATTTGACCGAATTCAGCGAAAAAATCCCATGGTGAACACATGTTTACTTTTTTTAGTTATCTTTTTTTCAAACCAGCATAAAGCTATACTTATTACAACCACTTAACTTCCCGAAGGCAAGCAAGGCAGCAGTGTAAAGTGGGAGTGCGCAAATAAATCATGATGCATCTATCTAGCCGTTTAGCTCCGGGTGGATTTTGATAGGAAGAACAGAACGGCCACAAAAGGGGCAGACGCAATTAAACGCGATGAGGCTAAATATAGTTTGTGTGTGTGTGCGTGGATTTTTTTGTTCTGCTCTTCGAGAGGAATCGTAATGTGTCTCTAAACGAGCGAATTGCCCTCGTGGTTCATTGCTCCAAACGAGATGTGTTGTGCGCGTCTCTGTCTGAAATTCGTTTCGTTTTATTCTCTATTCGCGCTATCGCTGACATTTACATAGCGCAGCGAAACGCAATTATCCTGCCAGGCGATAAATTAATTGATTCAAAACGGGGTGATTGTAGATTTTATCGGTTTGCTGGTTTTAAAAACGCGCTCAAGGAAATCTGTATGAAAATTTATTAATGCTCAGATTTACGATAAATAATAATAAACTATTTATTGATCAACTTAAACAGTATATAGTAGTTATATAATAACATTATGTATTCCTTGAAAATGACTTATAGTCGAAACTAGTACGAAAATTTAAATAATATCAGTGAAACAATAGAAAGTGTTTTTTATGAGTAATTTATAGCAAATAACAAAGCTAAATATAATACTTGACCAACTTTTATTTGCTAGCTGATTGTAAGCTACGAGATTTCTGCCATAAATCGTAACGTATATTACGACCAAAAGCCAGGTAACCATGACCATCATCCAAACGCTAGATGAATGGTGGTTGAACATTTTATTATATTATTGAAAATAAAAAAAGACGTAACCAGTGGATGTCTTAAAAAAACAGACAAGAGAATTTTGAGTTACTTGGATATTTACGCAAGTTACAAGCTACTAGGATTTTTAAGTTAAGGATTATGTCTCAACAAATATGGCCAATATCATACAACCTCCAATTACATGGTCTATATTGCTTCATGGAGAAAGTTGCATTTTCAGTATTTGTCTTGTATATTTGCTTTGACTACGTTTTTTTGTAATTATGTACTTTAATTACTCCATCCTGTATAGCAGATATGAACAGACTGATCGGAGCTGTCGACCAAATCAAAAAATGGTCGTAATTTCGAAGATACAACACTTTCGTAAAGTTTTCGGTGAAGTATTTTTACTTTCCCCGGACCCCTGTCCAAGGGAAAGTATTGTGATCGTGAAAATTTTCGAACCGCCAATTTCAACAAATATGCACGTTTTAAGGTCCCCTGAGTCCATTCCATCGAGTTTTGAAAAATGTCTGTGTGTGTGTCTGTGTGTGTGTCTGTGTGTCTGTGTGTTTCCGCGATAGCGCCTAAACGGCTAAATGGATTAAGACCAAACTTTATATCTAAGCTTTATATAACAGTGGAATGATCTGAAAAGCTTTTGGTTAGAATCAAAACTCATTAAGTGCAACTTTACTCTTAGCAATTTTTCATTTTTTAATTCGGATAGAAAAATGTTTCAAATAAAAGTTTTAGATCTTGGAAAATAAATAATTTCTGTTATAAAACTTTTATTGTAGGACCTCCGGTTTTCATTTTATAAGCATTTATCTGATAAATTCCCTTAGAGATTTTAATTATTGAAATAATTATTTTAATGACAAATAAAACGTCAAAGTGCCGTCAAATTGAACTTATCATTCGCAAACGCCTCCAGTTTGCAAAAATGAAGAAGAGTGTGGAGGAATGGTTTTAACCTATTGTAAGGTAAGAAATAACACACATAATTACAATATTCTTCTAAATACTCGGGTTTAACTTTAAAAGATAACAATCAATTTTTTCTATTAATCATTTTGCTTCCCTATTAAATTTTCTATCAGAAAGTTATTTGACCGTATTCACCGGGGAAAGTGCCATGATGGACACATCACCATTTTACATAATATCTCTACATTTGGTTTCATTAAGAAGTATTTCGTTCGGAACATTTCCAAACTACCAGATAATGAAAGAAAAAAAAAAAAGATTTGTGATACACACATCATATAAATATATAGTGTGCAATGTCTGCAAGGAATTAACAAAAATTATTGATTACAAGAATTGGTAATCAAATGGCTTCGAAACGATTTACTCTTCTCGAATATCTTTCTGCTTAAATGAAATGCATTTAAGAAGGAAACAAAATTATTTATTATACTGAATAAAGGTTATCTCTCCCCAGAAACAGAGGGGTCAAATAGGCGTTTAATTGGCTTTTATTTCATTGAACATAGCCCTATATTCAGTAATAAAATCCTCAGTGCTCAATTATACTGCTGGTCACTTTGTCATGAAATTAGTAGTACAATTGGATGCCAACAATAGAACAAACAAGAGATACTATTGTTAGTTTAGTATTCATTATTATAAGGCATGGTTGATATATGAAAAATAAATACGCAGAAAGAATGATTTTAAATTCATGTAATAACATAGAAATAGTGGTGTATGATGTATCCATCATACATCACCATTTCACATCAACCTACTGATAAAATAACAGTTGTGGACCCTTCTATTTCTTGTAAGAGATAACCTTTCTTCAGATAATCATTAATTTTTATTATTATTATGATAACGCGTGCACTTTAATTCCAGCCCGCATAAAAAATACTATGAATTTAGAAACAGAAAAAAAAGCACGGGTTATTTCATAATGCATTTTCCGTCATAATCCATTTGCTTTCTCACCTGTTGGCCCGAACAAGCGTGACTCGTCAATTTTCATTTCGATGCAGTGTAATCGGGTCAATCGAGTAACGGCGCTTTTTCTGTTTGTTTATTTTCATTTTCGAAAACCAGTGCGGCCGAGAAACAAATGCTAAAAGCCCTTCCGCGTGTTTTGTTTACCATTGGAATTAAAACCACCGTAATTATTTAACGAAGCAGAAAATCGTGTATTGCTAAAGTACATTAATTATTGAAGCTTATTTATTTTTAACTGAAATTCGGGGTATTTTTTTTTAATTCAGAGGTGTGTCCTGATTACGCATGAAATTGCTTTAATTGGATGACATGAATGGATTGGATGCAGTAACTCACTGTAATTTATGAAGAAAAAGAAAGTTATTATCTGTCTTCCTGTATAGAACAGGATGTCGGATTAATGGTGAGGTATTATGTAAAGATTAAGTGGTTGTTTATTTTCGCGTTAATATTTTCTCTAATGTAATTACTACTAAAAATAAGTGAATATAAAAATTATTGTTATTTTTTGTCAATTCTGCTTAATTGTGATTGTTCGATTTAATCCAATAACATTTATTAAATAAAATTATTTTGCCTGCCCCACAATAAAATTAAAATAAAAAATTAAATAATCAATATATCCATTAATGTATCCATAGAAATTTAATAAAACAAATTTTAAATTCTCTTGAAAATGGGCTGATAACCCGAAACTAGTTGAGAATTTAAAGTTATTCAATCTAATCTGTGTTTTATTGGTTGATTTTTAATAATTTATTCATATTTATTTCATACAAAATTTATCATTGCCAAAAAAAAATTCTTTGTTTAATTTTATTATAATTCGAATAACATTTATAAAAAATTATCTTATAATATTTTGTATTAATTACTATGTATGTATGGGTTGAGTTTAATAAATAAATAATTAAGATACAAAACACAGTAATGCATAGTCGTTAGCATTTGCACGCTTTCCTCCTACAAAAAAGTTCTTAGAACTAATCTTAGAATTCAAAAATGTCCAAATATATAGAGTATTCCATTTGAAAAAAAAAGTAAAAGACATCAATTATTTGGGATTACGAATTGAAGCCAACTTGAATTGGCAACAGCATATAAAACAATTAAAATACCAAAATGCAAAAAACATCGCTGCAATAAAAAATGGTGATGTGTCCATCATGGTACTTTCCCCGGTGAATACGGTCAAATAAGTTTCTCATTGAAAATTTGACAGGAAAGGAAAATGATTAATAGAAAAAAATTATTGTTATCTTTTAAAGTTCAAGCCGAGTATTTAGAAGAATATTGTAATTAAGTGTGTTACCTTACAATAGGTTAAAATCATTTCTCCACACTATTCTTCATTTTTGCAAACTGGAGGCGTTTGAGAATGATGAAGTTGAATTTGACGGCACTAAAACGTTTTATTTGTCATTAAAATAATTATTTCAATAATTAAAATCTCTAAGGGAATTTATCAGGTAAACGAAATTCTTCCGCTTATAAAATGAAAACCGGAGGTCCTACAAAATAAAAAAAATGAAACAAACTAATTAAATGCGACTTGAAATTAATGTGCAACAAAGAAATTCATACATATTTATTTATTATTAAATAATAAAACCACGGAAAAGTACATTTCCAATACAAGATTGTATATCACTGAAAAAAAAACTAACTTAACTAAGTTTAACAAAAGAACGCAGAAGTAAAATAATAATAATGAGCCTTGCAATATAAAACAAGAAGAGGCTCAAATATAAGAACTCAAACATTTGCTACAAAACAACACCTCACACTACCTCACACAGAAGCAACACAGATTTATAACAAACTTGATCTTCAGCAATTCACATGTAAAATATATATTTAAATGATTGCTTGCTTGTACCCACGAAGCTTTTATTTGAAACTTTTTTTTTGAAAAAAAAAAAAAAAAAATTGAAGAATTATTTAGGTGTTCCAATAATTTCAACTAACCCTGTAAATATTGAATGAATGTAGATTATGCAGAATTATTTACTATTAGAGAAATAAACATTATTTTATTCAATGGAAATTGTTAAAAATATTTTAATGAAATATCTCTTCAAAGTAATTTTAAATTAAAAAAAAATATTAAGCGAAAATAAAGAAAACGTGCCACGGTGAATACGATAATGTTTAAAATATTTAAACGTGCGTGGTGAATTTGCTAGGATGATGACTCATTTTAATAATAATAAAAAAACGTATCAGCGAAGGTCGTTTTTTGTGCTAAACGCGCACACGCAGGAGAATTAATATTATTAAGATTCATATTTTACAATTGTTTCGTAAAATTTGAATTCATACGAAACTTTTATGAACACAACAATCAATTGTAAAAAATTGATATATTAATGATATATTTTTTTGGTCGAACTAATTTTATATATTTTTTGTAAAAAAAAATATAACCTGAATTATTAATAACTGAGGCTTAAACTTCGTTATATATTATTTACCAATTAAATAAAATACTTTGAACTTTATATAACACTAGGTGAACACAAAGTTTAAAATGTTTTACTTAATTGATACAAATTATAATATGTACTTATCCTAACAACTAACAGATAATACAACTTAGAAGAAGACTGACGATTGAACACTGCTGTCTGAAAGACCAATGGTCGATAGTCATATAAATGGTAAATTAATAGATTGTAAAATTGTGTGTAATTATAAATTCACAATAAATATGATTGTATATACGGGTATTGTGACGCAATTGAGAATACATAGGATTTTTACATGAAAAATTAATTTTATGCAAATGTTTCCCAGTTCATTTTACAGAAGAAAAAAAACGGAAAGAATTGAAATGTGAATTTAAAAATTATAAAAAACGATACTTCTTTAAATTTTAAAATTGGTGTATAATTTATAAATAATTAATAAATATTTATTATATTTGCAAAAATTTTGCAAATATAATAAATATTTTTTTATTTTGTTTAAATTGCATTAGCCATGACTTACGGACAAAATCCATGTAAAATTGCAATCATAGATATATGTCAAAAGTGACGTTAATTTTAATTGGTTCATTTATATGAAAGTAATAGCTAATGCATTTAAATCGATTTAAAATTGAATAAATCAAAATTTTAGACAGGTTTTGAATGATTTTCTGAATACATTTTAATTCTTCTAGTTGTTCTCTAAAATTAAACAGGAAGTAGGTATTTGTAAAAATATGCTTTTACATGTAAAATCCCTATGTATACCTAATCGCATCAACATACCTGAGAACCACATATTTTTTATTTTAGACTTAGATTTTTCGGACAAAACTATTAAACTTTATTATATCTAAAACTAAAAAAATATAAGATAATTTAATTTAATGTTTATAAAAAATATGACTTTTTAAGAGTTTACTTTAAAGATTATATTACGATTTGGAAACAAAATACTGATTTGGTATTTTATACATCTATTGTACTACGCCTAGACGAATTACTTCCACCCTAAAATAACGTAAAATCTTATACAGGATACCTCCAACTATCTATCGAGTCAAGTGAATTTCATATGGCCAAAACTCATGCATATTTTCACACAGTCTGACGCAAAATTTGGTCCTGCATTAATCTATTTTGGCATTCTCTACATCCATTTTAGTTGGTTTTCAAGATATTAATACATCAATTAGATTATCTGTTACTATTTGAAAACAAAAGTAGGTATAATAATTATAATATTTTTCGAGTAAATTAATTTAAAATATATTTAGTAAAAATAAATTCCTTTATGAAATATCTATAAATTGAAGAAATTTCAATGTACAACAATTGAGATATAATTGAAATTAATTAAATATAAGTCGAAAAGAAATATCTCTGATCCCATGTCCCCCGATTTCTAGTCGACAGAGATATGTGATATCAAATCTCCATTCAGTGCTTTAAGTTAACTTATATTCAATTTATACATACATTCGTGATACACAGCGCTAACCTGTTCCCATCTCAAGTCGAATAATGGAATGGAAATTCAAATGTCGCATTTTTATTAATTAATTAAATTGATATTCCTTCTTAAATTAACGCACTCGGCTAGAAATCGAGGGACATGGGTTTAAATCTCATCAGAGATGTTTCTTTTCCACTTATAGTTAATTAATCTATAAAATAAGAAGCCAACACAAAAAATAATAAGAAGTATATTAGGACCCGTAAAATGTGAAAATGGCGAAATATGAAAGATATCAAACGAAGAAATATATAATGTATAAGAGGACAATACTGTAAACATCATTAAATTAATAAGGATAAGATGGCTAGGATATATTTGGAGATCAAAACATTTGTGTTGGATAAGAACAATAATGGAATGGAAATCAGGAAACGTCAGAAGAAGAGGTAGACCGAAGAAAATAGAAGAAGTAGAGAGTGACTTAAGAATACTTGGATTTACAATATTTAAAAAGATAAACTAACGTAATTAAATATGACAGTACAGAGCTATTAACTTTAGTGACCCATTTTCTATTATTTTTTTACAAATTAATTTATATACAGGGTGAGTTTTTTTCGATGTTCTCTATGGGGATCTCGGAAACTATAAGAGATAGAAAAACGGTTAAATGAGGAAAGAAGTGTAGTTTTATAAGACGAATAAAATGACACTTTCAAAATATTTGAAAAAGTCAAGGGTAACTAGATATTTTGAAAAAAGTAAAATGTGTCAATTTTTTGAAATCAATATATCTCTATTATTATCATTGATAGAAAAAAACTGTAAAGAACAAAGTTGTAGAAAATTTTACACAGATTAATAACAAAAAATCAAAAAAAATTTTTCGCCCTTATTTTGGGAGATATGACACAAACTTACCTTTTTTAAATGGAAACAGTAGTTGGCTATGACTTTATTAAAAGGGTTATTTTTTTCCCTTTAATCCGATATAACATATGCCATAGTTATTTTTAAAATAAAATAAGTTACAGTCGTTTTTAATTTTATCATACACCAAAAATTAGTTAGCCATGAAAAAGACAAAAGTAAAACAATTGCAGTTGTTTATTCTAAACACACATTAATTCATTTCCATATTTGGTTTGTTTCGATAAATTTGTTTTGTATATTTTTCGTGTTGTAAGTTTTTTAAAGTGATAATGAATTTTTCCAACGAAGAAAAGCGTGATATGCTTGTTTGTTACATTCAGTGTAATAAAAACGCTGCGGATGCTGCAGAACAATATTATAATCAATATATCGATCGTCGGTAGCCATCTTTACCAACATTCAGAAGTATCACCGTTTTAGACTTTTTTTCTGTGGGGTTATGTGAAGAACAAAGTGTATGAACAATCATATCAATCTGTGGAGGATCTTAGACTAGCTGTACTTGAAACATTTTATTCTATTGACAGAAGAAAAGTAAAAAAAAACACAAATTCGATTTTAAAAAGATGTACTTTATGCCATAATAATAATGGTGGACTTTTTGAGCATCTTATGTAATATTTAAAATTTTCTTCTATTATTATTTTGATAATTTCGGAATTATTTTACTTTATGTTGCTTTTGACAAATCTAAAGGAAGATAATACATTAAATATTGATTTCGTTGCTATAAACAATCGCAATTGTTTTACTTTTGTCTTTTTCATGGCTAACTAATTTTTGGTGTATGGTAAAATTAAAAACGACTGTAACATATTTTATTTTAAAAATAACTATGACATATGTTATATCGGATTAAAGGGAAAAAAATAACCCTTTTAATAAAGTCATAGCCAACTACTGTTTCCATTTAAAAAAAGGTAAGTTTGTGTCATATCTCCCAAAATAAGGGCGAAATTTTTTTTTTATTTTTTGTTATTAATCTGTGTAAAATTTTCTACAACTTTGTCCTTTACAGTTTTTTTCTATCTATGATAATAATAGAGATATATTGATTTCAAAAAATTGACACATTTTACTTTTTTCAAAATATCTAGTTACCCTTGACTTTTTCAAATATTTTGAAAGTGTCATTTTATTCGTCTTATAAAACTACACTTCTTTCCCCATTTAACCGTTTTTCTATCTCTTATAGTTTCTGAGATCCCCATAGAGAACATCGAAAAAAACTCACCCTGTATAATATCGAGGGTTTAAGACAATATAATAGAGCCCATTTAAAGTGATAAAACGGTGTGTTAAATATATCAATACAATTGGAATATTGATTATAAAGGCAAGACATCCTTATATAATAACAACTACATACAACAAACTATATACATACTAAATAGATCTTTGTGCAGCATCAATATACTACAATTTACAGTGTAAGAAAATTTTGCAGCTGGGTAGTGATTGATCGAATTTTATTAATTATTGTCAGAAATTATTAATAATTAATATTAGGAATACTAAGTATCTAATTAAATATGTATATATGATAATATTCCTACATAGTGTATTATGTAAAATTTTAAATATACCGAGTGTCTGGGATTAGGGACGAACAGAGGAATTTAACATGTAAAATTAAATATGTGTAAAAAAAATAGCTCCCCTATTAATTTTAGAGAAAAATTGTAAAGGAATATTTTTTGAAGTATTAAAAGCTGTATTAAATGTATCCATTTAATTTACTTTGTACCAGAATCCGCCTCAAAAATAATAAAAATATATTGAACTATGTGCCACTTAATAAAAATCCGCAAAAGTTTCCGCAAAAAGGAAATATTTGGGCTGGTATTTTTAAGAATAATGTTTAGTGAAAATAAATAGGCAATGGAATAAATGATTTTTATTGCACTAATTACGTATTATTATTATGATTTATCTCAAACGACAAGTATGCATTATAATTATTTTTCGTAATTTAAATTTATTTGGTAGCATTTCGATAATATGGATTCTGGTACAAACGTAAATTAAATGGGTACATTTATTACAGTTTTTAATACTCTAAAAAATATTCCTTTACTATTTTTCTATGAAATTAATAGTGGAGCTAATAATTACAAATATTTTATATGTTAAATTCCTATGTTCGCCCCTTATCCCAGACACTGGGTATAATTGCTACACATATAATATATTTATTTATTATTTGATATATTAAAACATTGTATACACAAAAATTATGAAATGTAACTAATTATGATGTGTGCACATTTCTTCGGATTTATAACCTTTGTTTTTTTTTTTCTGAGACAATTGATTTAGTTTAATTTGATTTAATATAACTGATTTAATTTTTCTGACTGTATTTGAATTAATTTAATTGACTTTTTTTTAACATCTTTAAATTATGTAAGGCATAGCTGTACTGACGAGGGATAGATCCCGAAACACGTGTCTGCAGATGGCCTTATATTAAGTAACGTTAATTTTTGTTGTTTTTACATAAAATTTTTCTCGGATCAAAATTTTGTTGCATTATGCAATATTTTATTGATATGCAGCAGCAGGTGTATATTATGTAATTCAATGTCCGGCGTGGGTATTTGCCCGGGAAGTAGTTGTTTTAATGTACATTTGTTTAACGTACTTACGTAAGTAAGTCAATAGTCACGGAGCTAAATGAAGAAATAATTTATTAATTATTTTCAAGTTATTTTATTTAATACAATTGAATTTTGTTAAAATGCCCCCAATTAGTAAAGCACCAATTATCTTAGCCTCATAAATACTATGCTGCATTTTTTTTTTTTTTTGAAAATATGAAAATTACCGTACCGCGTGTTAATTTCTAAAGATGGCCAGGCGGCGACCATCTTAAAAAATGATTACTGGACTTCCGTGGTTTATGGATGATCCCCTCTAAAATTTGCACCGCCTTGAAAATGGGCTAAAAATCCGAAACTAGTCGAGAATTTAAAGTTATTCAATCTAATCTGTGTTTTATTGGTTGATTTTTAATAATTTATTCATATTTATTTCATACTTACCTTACAGTTATTATTCAACATTTAAACCCAATATACAAACAATAATGCACTTTTAAGTAGCAACAATGTAATAAAACTGTTGAAAAAAAACAACAAAGCAAATGGTTTTATTAGACTCACCAATTCCCATGCGTTCTACGGCTTAGGGGTGCATGTGTACGTTGATGGGTGAAAATCTGGGTTTCGTTTACTATAGTGCGAAGAACACATACACGTACGGCTCGGCTAGGCCGGCACATAAAGCTCGGCCCGGGTTGCCCGGGTGACTTAATTCTGCGCACTTGCATGCGCGCAAAGATACCTAATATGGCGTTCATTCGTTTGATATACATGTATGATGTGAATAATTTGCAGGTAAATAAATGACTAATTATAGAGTTTAAGTGCAAATCCATACAGAAACTCTATAGCAATTACATAGTATAGTTATTTCGTCAATTTTATAGGTTGTAACAATTTAATAAAACTGTTCATTTTGAATGTGTGGTCCTCTTTTTCGAAGAGCTCGTGAAGCAAGAAAGATAAAGGTTTTATCAGACTCACCAATTCCAATGCTTTATACGGTTTACTGATGGATGTGTACGTTGATAGTTGAAAATCTGGGGATCTGTTTCGATGGTGCGAAGAACTCCACTCAACCCGGGCGACAACTGGACTTTAGCTCTGCCAGGTTGCTCCAGTGACTTTATTCCTGCGCACTTAGATGTGCGCAAAGATGCCTCATATGACGTTTCGCTTTGATTATATTGAATTATAGGAAGAAAGGATAATTACATTTACTTTTATAGAACAGCTATTAATGGTGATATTAAACAATGTCGAAACCATATAGTTTTTTTTTTTTCAGTTTTTTTAATCTCTTTCCTTTCTATCGTTAGGTGTAAGGAAACCATATAGTAAAAGTTATGTAGTAATATTTTATTCCTTTCTTCACTTTTATTTTTATTTTTATCACTATATGTACATTTCAAGCACAACGTGCTCTTTTTCAATAGTTTTATGTAACTATTTTTTCTGTAGTTTTATGTAACCATTGAAAAAGAGCACGTTGTGCTTGAAATGTACAATGGCGGCCGACGAAATGTGAACGGTATTTTGTTGTCATAGAGAAATTGTCTAATTTTGTACAGATTTATCAGAACTCTTAACAGTGGCGTAACTTAGGTTTTAAAGGACTATTATTCAATTGCTAAATACAATGCTAAACATATTTATTCTTAATACAAGTAGAAATTATGAAATTAATATTTTGTAGGACCACCATTTGCTGTGATAACTTCTAACAAACGTGTACTCATGGATGAAACTAGATTTCTCATATTGTAGTTGTCAGCCAAATCCTCCCATGCATTTTCAACAATTTCGTGAAGTTCATCTGCATTCCTAGGTCTAAAATCTCTTGAGTAAATCTTTTTTTTGTAGGTATCCCCAAACATTCTCAATTGGATTGAGATCAGGGCTCTTCGCAGGCCAAGGCAATACTTGGATGCGGTGGTCATTTAGCCACTGAGTCACAATTTTTGCTGTATGGATAGGACTATTGTCCTGTTGAAATATAAAATTTTCCGGAAATGTTTGTGTTACTGAAGGCAACATTACATATTCTAAAATATCCCTGTATTTAATAGCATTTAAATGGCCATCTATTTTCCAAATTATTCCGGGTCCGTTTACACTGACCCAAGCCCAAAAATTAACAGAAAAACGACCACTATTTGTTATTGGACGGGTGAATCCTTCTTCATACCTTTGGTTTATTGGTCTATAAACTCGTAGGCTCCCATTACTACATGATTGAAATACTTTTTCGCCAGAAAAGACGACCGAGTTCAAAAAATCATCCCCACGATACACAAATTCGTCGGCAAACTCCAATCTTCGTTGTTTATTGTTTTCTGAGAGAAAAACTTTCTTGGCTGCTTGAAAATTTTGCAGACCTGCAGCTTTAATACGTCTCCGAGCAGTTCTAGTAGACTCCGCAAAACCCGTTACTTCTCGAGCATTTTAGGCACTATCAAATGGATTTTCTCTGAGATGATTCACCAATGCAACATCCTGTTCTTCATTAGATACCCTTCCTATTCCAATTCGGGGTGGCCTTCTTAAATCTTGCCTTATTCCAAATCGCCTTTTCATATTATGTATGCAGGTTTTGCT
The DNA here is from genome assembly GCA_963082785.1 of Philonthus spinipes. Classification (NCBI taxonomy): domain Eukaryota; kingdom Metazoa; phylum Arthropoda; class Insecta; order Coleoptera; family Staphylinidae; genus Philonthus; species Philonthus spinipes. The sequence goes on from OY720314.1 coordinate 9,648,338, forward strand.
TACATTCAAATCAGCAGCCACTCGGCTAAGAGACCAGTTTTCTTCTAGTTTAGCTGTTGCCCTGCTCTTCTCGTCTAAAGATAGATGTATAGGTATATTTTTGGATGACTTTTGTAAATCTGTCAATCAAATGTTTATTTTCGCACAAACGCGACGCTACTGATTAAAAGTCATATTCACATAGCTAATAAACATCGTTCACATTTCGTCGGCCGCCATTGTACATATAGTGATAAAAATAAAAAAAGTGAAGAAAGGAATAAAATATTACTACATTATATCAAGAAACTTCACGTACTCACCAACAAATATCTTAGTAAAAGTTATATAGTTTTATGATAATATTTTTATATGGTGACTATACATAAAAAATAATTTTATTCAGACAATTACATACACGGTTATAAACAATAACATAAAGTATACAAAATAAAATGAAAGTATTTGTCCTGGGCCATCGACAAGAGGTGTTTCTGACTTAGTAAATTATTATTTTTACTCTAGAAATATGCCAAACGTTGTGCTTTCACCTGTATTTAGTGTTTTGTGTAAATTTCGTATATATCTCACTCTTACTACATTATATTATAATACGAGTAAATGGTACTACACATTTAAAGTTTGTAAAAATACATTTTTAGTCTGCCTGATGAAGCCACTGCATGGCGAAACAATTATTGCTGTGTCAACGTATAAATAGTGAAATGATAACAAATTGTGTTTTTTGCCAATGAGTTAATTTGGAATTTCACAAAGTAACAGCCTCAGCTATTGAATCTTCGCGTAACTCAACCACCCCGTTTATAATACGCCATATATTTTATAGGGATTACGTGCAAATCGACCAAGGGTTGCCTATGTGCCTTTCTAAATTTCTTGTTATTATCATTTTGCAAAATTTCAACACATCGTTGCCTTTCGAAGTCTGAATCACCAATGTCAATTAACCTGTCAATGTTTTGAGATATGTAATGAATTGAGTAAGTAACGGTCGAGAACTTTTCTCTGTCAGAATGCTTTGCTTTTTTCTTTCTTTATTTTTAATTTTCTTGGCACCAGTATATAAAAACAAATTAAATAAAACGAATTTGAAAATAATTAATAAAGTATTCCCTCTTTAGCTACTGTGACATTTTGACTTATGTTATATGTTTCTATTAAAAAAATATCATAAAACGTCACGTGTCATTATTTACATACACACATCTTTATTCAGACTATACAGATAATTTTAGCAATATAACATAAACAATTACAATACATGTATTGTCTTTCTGCCCTGTCATTATTTATTAAATCAAATTATTCAATTTGTTAGAATAACATAACCTATGGCATAATCAAAAGAAATATTTTAAGGAATTTTGTGAAAATATTTCCCAACTTACCCCTATTTCAGAAGTTTGGAAAAATATCAAAATTTTTAGGAAGTCCTTTGAGCCTATTTCTTATGCGCCTATAAATGATAATGTTAGTAATTTTTTTTTGTAATTTAATACCCCAGTGGGTAACTCCTCAATTTAATTTTAACTTTGATGACTTAAATAAATATTATCTAAATGCTAAATTTACATTGGCTGAATTAACTTCTGTTTTAGATATTGTAAAAGACTTTTCTACGGGAATAGACAACATATCTTATTCAATGATTAAATAACTTCCCTTTGAAGCTAAATCTGTTTTATTGAGGCTATTTAATCAATTTCTCATGACTGGTATTTTACCTGAGGATTGGCAAAAACAGATTATTTGTCCTATATTGAAACACACCGTCTAGTTATAGACCTATTGCTTTACTTCTTGTGTAAGGAAAATATTTGAACATTTAATTAAAACTCGTCTAAATTTTTGGTTAGGAAGTGAAATGGTATATTTCATTAGGAGTCCAGAAAAAAGGATTTTTCCGTGCGCGCTGACCGTTCCCGTGTGAGTCGTAGCCGAACACGGGAAGTCATGCAAGCACGGAAAAATCCATTTCTGGACGTGTAATGAACGCTATTTTTTGTTATACTTATCTGAAAACAACAATATAAAACTAAATATTTAAATTATTTGATAATTACACTAATTCTAAAGAAATTTAAATGCAATACCTGTTTTTCGGAATTTGATCTGGTAAGCACTTTATTTCAAAATACAATATCAGTATATTCTAAGTCTGTGTACATTTGAACAAATTTACGAATTTCACAGACGGAAAATAAAACGTCAGTGAAACACAGAAGTGAAAAATACATCGTTGCTATGGAAATCGGTTAGTGCACGGAATGATCGCACAAACAAACTTTTTCTGTGCGGTCGCCTGAAAAAGTGACGATTCCATCATTCTAGAGGCATATGGAATCAACGTGTTTTCAGATAAGTATAATAAAAATATATATCCATCAACTCAGTGTGGATTTCGTAAAGGAAAGGGAACTATTGACAATTTATGTAAACTAATTTCTGATATTAATTCTGCCTTTCTAAATAATGAATTCACGGTTGCCCTTTTTATAGATTTTTCTTCTGCATTGGATTCAGTCATTCCTTCTATTCTGGTGAAGAGACTTGAGAATATAGGCATCCCTCTCTCTTTAGTCAGATACATTTGGCTTCTAATTCAAAAAAGGTATTTTACATGAAAGAAGACTATGAATTTAGTAATCTCTGATTTTATTATGTTGGTCTCCCATCTGTTCTTAGCCCTTTACTATATATTTTGTACACCCTCCCACTAGAATCAATTATTACTCCGTACTGCAACATTTTGCAATATGCAGATGATGTTGTATTATATTATTCTGGAAAAAAATATTCAATCTCTATATAATAGAATAAATCAAGCGTTATTTCAGTTTTCTAATTGGTTAAATGTTCATGGTTTATCTTTATCCCCTTTAAAATCTGAAAATATTTTTATTAAAAGAAAACTTTTAAATTATAATTTATTTTTTGAAGGTAATCCTATTACTAATATAAATATTTAGATTATAACCTGTCATGGAGATCACACATTAATGACCTTAAACTTAAAATTAATAATATATTTAATATAGTTAAATATCTTTCACATATATGGTGGGGCTCAAACTCTGAAATGTTATAAAATTCGATCCATAACAGAATATGGTCTATTTTTAATGTCTCCTAAAAGTGAAAATTTAATTAAGGTAATTGAGAGACTACAATTTTCTTCCCTTAGATTAGTGCTTGAATGTATGAGATCAGCTCCTTCTAGAGCTTTAGAAGTGGAAAGTGGAATTCCTCCAATATTTTATATCAGAATTATTAGCATTTAAGTATTTTTTGAAATGAATTTATATTAATAATTCATTGGTTTCATCTGGAATTAATAATCTGTTAAAGTCTTTTCAGGAAAAAAAATAAACCTTTTTGCAAAATCTTGGATAATTACTTCATTGCCTCATCTTATTTTCATAAGTAGAAAAATACCTTGTTATTTAGGTTCATATTTTTCAAATTTTTATCCATTCAAAATTATTTATAATTTACATTTAGATGGATCTAGTTTGAGGGGTTTAGATATAAATTCTAAATTTAACTTAATTGCTAGAGATAAATATCGTAATTTTAAATTTTGTTACACTGATGGTTCATATACATCCACTCACACCGGTAGCGGTGTATATATAGAGGATTCAATATCGTTTTCAATTAACATATCTCATTCCTCCTCCATCATTACAGGTGAATTATCAGCTATTTTTGAATGTTTAAAGTTAATTAAGGAGTTATCTATAGTTAAGGCTGTTATTTTTACAGATTCTAGAATTGCATGAGAAAGGTATTATTCCGCACAGGAATTTGTTAGCATCTAACATTCGCAGCCTTATTTTTGATCTATATAAATTGAATTACAATATCACATTGTGTTGGATTCCTAGTCATGTTGGTATAATAGGGAATGAAATTGAAGATTGTCTTGCAAGATCAGCAATTGAATTACCAATAACTGAATACTCATCTCCTTATAGAGACTATTTTAAGGTTTTAAAGTCAAGTCTTAAACTTAAATGATAATCTTTATGGTTCGATTTATCTTATCATACTAGATACTTCGCTCTTTATCCAGTTATTCCTTGTGACATCTGGTTTTTTAATCCGAAAGTTCGGGGTAGGAGGTTTGTTATCTTAATTATTAGAATTAAAACAGCACATCTTTCTACTCCAAGTCATTTGTTTAAATTAAATGTAGTTTTATCTCCTAACTGTGAATGTGGTGAATATGGTGATATAAATCATTTATTTTTCTCTTGTAAAAATTATTATTATAACTGCAACAAATTATACTCCTCATTAATTTCACTTAGTCACTCTTCACCTATTTCTATTTACTCAGTGTTATCACGTCCATCTCTTAAAACATGCAATATCCTTTATTCCTTTTTATGTGAAAATAACATTTATGTATAATTCCTATTGTGAGTCTATTTTTTTTTTAGAATTCCAAGAGTTTCCATACTAACTTTAACCGTATACAACCTAAGTCTCTAAAATAGTACTGGCCAACAGAGAAAAATTGCTAGGGCCATTTAAACAACGCAAGAAGAATAACCTATAGCATGGGGTTACTTTTATTGCCAACATCAATTTTTTTGATAATAAATTTCAAATCACTCTAGTAGAGAAAAATTCTCGATCATGTAGTATTTTCCGTATGTTTCCAGTGAAATTGCCGCCTTTGCAGTGGCCATTTTCATCGTATTCCCCCTCACGCTCGATCCAAAACAATCACAGCTGATGCATTTTTAAATCCATACAAAAACTATTGAATTTTACGATTTTCATTTCAGTTCCAACATAAAACTAATATATTCAAAACACCTGTTAACGGCACAAGGTCAGCCGGCTCGGTTATGAATACCCGCAGAAATGGAATCGCGCCGAAAGGTAAACAAACGATACTCCCTGAGCGTATGCAAATGCATTCAGCGTTATTGCATAAACTTTTCGAATTCGAGCGAAACAACATCACTCGCTTACCCGGCGGACCAGAAAGGTATCCGACGCTGCCGGTATGTACAGTTAAACCGGCAACCTTCATCTCTGTCATCGTTAATCCGAGCGTGAAAACGTTACAGCCTTTATCCATCTCTCCATCTCGTTCTCATTGCGATGGATGGAACGATTTACTTTCATTTATACGCGTACGTATCGGAATATCATGCGCCGTCTCTTTCTGGGATAAAGCTTCAAGATGAATTATGGGTGTTAATCTATGGGATGCGGCATGCGCGCGGTTGCATCACCATGACGCAATCCATGGCGAATAATAAGCATACTCGTCAATTGGGTTTGTAAACAAATGTGTTGGGTTTACAGGTGTATTCATTTACTGACACCAGGAGAAAATTACACGATGATTATTTTTACAGTTGATAATTCGTAATGTAATGTGACTTCTGGGTTCACCAATTTATCTTTGGTGACAGAACGTACTTATTTCCTTTATATTCCTTTGACTAGATTGTGAGGGGCTTTTAATCAACTTTAAAGATTGTTGTTTATTCGCAAAATAACAACGTATACACTTGTTTTGTTTCGACAATGTCTTGTTATTAAGAAGTGTACTCTTTCAAAGCTCGAGAATGTCTGATTCCAAAAATACGAAGTTGGTCTCCTCGAAGCCTGAACAGCGCCTGCCTTCTAATCTGATTAAGCACGCATAACATTGGAAAACAAAATATAAATTACAAAATGAAAAATATTTATATAATGATACTGACGGACATTAATAGTATTTATTTATGATTTGATTTAGAAATGAACAATATTTGAATTTATTCTTAATGTCTTATTTGTGGTTCTAATGTTATCTGTGCGAACGAGATAATGAATTCCTTAATTTACTAAAGATAATGGTATTTACACAAACAAAGTGCACTAATTGATAATGATTAAAAGGAATAACATTAAGAAATACAATAATAATAATAATATAAATTATTACTGAGGTACATAACAGTAAATCATTGATTTATTCACGCAATTAGAAATTGCAAGATGGTATTCTCAAAAGTAATTAAATTAACAATAGAAAAAGGATTAATTCACTTGGTCACAGTCAAGCATATGCACGAGAAGTAGTTGTTTTAATGTAAAGTCTCCTTGGTTGTCACGGTATTTGTTACTGAAATGCATTTCTGCAATTCTAGCTTTATCCAGTGGTATTACAAAGAGAGGGCACAATATTGAGAGTGGAAATATAATTTTTGAGAGCTGTCAAGTTTAATTGCGACGAACGACTGTGATGCAAAGTGTAAATTACACCATTAAATTTTGTTGTTCACATTTGGGTCGAGTGGTCTGTACATTTATTTTAAAGTATTTACGTAACGTTAGTCACAAAGAGGAAATGATTAATTAATAATTTATTATCTTCAAATTTATTTCATTCCATTAAATTATTTGAATTGTTGTAATTATTCATTCAATTCAATTCAATTTATTTATTTCCAAATAGTATAATACATTCATGGGTGGGTCATATTTCGTAAGATACAAATGTATAGCAAAAATAGTAAAATAGTAAATAACATAATCACACATATAATATAGACAAGCAACAGAGATTTTAAAAATGTAAGTGTTAAAATTAAGGCTAAAAGTAAATTTATAAATTAGAGTAAAAAATATTTTTTAAGGATTGTGGCTGAATGTACGTGTGGAGCATAATGTATAATATTTGAAGAATTTAATAAGATTTTCAATAGATGAGCATTTATACATTACTTTATCATTTCCATAAATAAATGCATAATATTGTTAAATTATTGTCGATTGTGAAAGCTTTAATTGTTCGAAAATCCATGATGACTTTAAATGAAACTATTTAATTTTCGATTTTCACTTTACACAGAAAGGGTGAAAATCAAAAACTTAATGGTTTAATTTAAATTTGTTAAATTAATTTCTTACTCAGCATGTGGAATTATTAAAGATTTTATTGAAGAAGCTATAAAACGAAAATTGATCCAAATAGAAAAGAGTATTTATTCATTCACTTGGTCACAGTTATTTAAATATATTAAATAAAAATGATTTGAAAATAATTAATAAATTATTTTCACATTTAGCTCTGTGATTTTTGACTTCCATTTACACACAGCTATCTTAAATTCTAATTAATCCCATTTTAATTACCACAAACCGAAAAAAAAATCAACAACAACAACTTTCCATACATCATGAACAGTTATGTCTCACGAGTGGTTAGCCTAAATATGTCCTTAAGTGGGTATTCGATTTGAGATGTAACGGTTCGCGTATTAGGAGATAACACGCGTAATGTCCGCACCGATTGGTTTTAATTAATGTGGTGTTTACGTGTTGGAGCGGCTTTTCGGAATCAGCGTAGGCCCCGAGCTGTTGGCTGTTGGAATTGTAAATATTAATTAGAATGTACGATTGGGCGTTATTCCGAAAATAGAGTTGACAACGAAAACGTGGGTAGGAAGGGGGGTTTGTGTTGATTGATAGTATTTATAATTTTTGTTTTTTTCATGCTTAAATATTCAAGTGAATGAACTCTTCTCTTTTAATAAAATGTTCAACCAACATTCATCCAGCGTATGGATAACTGGTGATGGCGATTTATATTTTTCCGATATCGTTAGACCAATATATTCCATGTGCAATGTCTTGATGAAGGTGGTTTAACGGATCATTTGTTCTAATTAAATAACCTGTTATGAATCATATAATTGAAAAAAAAAAAAATACAAGGAAATGGCTATCACCACGCTAGATGAATGCTTGTTCAACATTTTATTAAATTAATTTCAATGAAATTAAACAAGGAAAACTTTTTGGCAATGATCAATAAAATTCGATCAATCCCTTTTTCCAACTGAAAAAAAATACTTACACTATTAAGTTTTACAAACATCTATTGAAACAACTACTTCCCGGGCATTTACCCCGCCGGACATTGGATTACACAATAGATATTTGTTCTTGCATAGCAGCCCTACTGCGAATTGCAACGGTTTGAGTCGAAATTATTTAATGAAAGGAAACAACAAATAATAGTTACAAGGCTATCTGTAGACACGTGTTTCGGGATTTCATCCCTCATCAGTACAGCTATGCTTTGCAAGTCTAAATTACGGCCTGACGATGCCACTTATAAATTAGACAAAATATGGTGCTTTGTGCTGTCTTTTCAATTATAAAACTATTTTCTATCAAAAATTTTAAATAAACTCTGAGTTATGTAGAAATATAAAATAATGTATTCTATATACAAGTGAAAAATGGAATAAAAATTATTGACTTTTTATAGCTCTACTTAATTTATCTTTTAACATATCTCATAAAAATTCACTAGATGTATTCAACTTGGTTAGTTTTACAATTTAATTTATATGTACACGGTGGTTCATTTTGATGGGACCATATATGAAAAAAATAAAATCGATTATAACTCAAAACTAAAAATTATAGATAAAATGTGATAATATATTCGAAGAATGGCTGAAAGACCTAAGGTCGATAGCCATTTATAAGTTTAGATCAAATATTTTGTATAATATATGTATATGTAAATACCACAATAAAGATGATATATATATTCGAAGTCAACATAAACTGTTGCTATGAGAAAGTGTTTCTTATATTTTTCTATTTTTAATAGTAACGGAATTAGAGGCACCATCGACAGGTTGAAATAATCTTATAGGAATCATAGTAATATTGATAAAACCCCTTTCTACCCTTATTTTTCTTTCAAGGATTTATTTATTTATTATTTTTTGTTTATATATATATATATATATATATATATATATATATATATGAATATCTTTATTTATGAATTTTGTACAATGAGGTGTGTGTTTATATTTTAATATATGTTATAATACTGTCTGTTACAATAAAGCAAAAATCACAAACTGGCTATCGACCAGAGGTCTTTCAGCCTTATTGTCTATATTAACATTCAATTTCAACTTTAACTAATCCGTACCTTTTAGGAGACCCCTACAATTTTATTCGTGACAATCCTCGGGTAACACATGTGTATATCTAACTATAATGTTATTTTTTATTTGCTTACGCAATCGTTCTATCTATCCATAATGAATTAGGAGGCGTAATTGCTTTAGTTCTATCTATTGCTATTTTATTCGTTTTTATTTAAAATTGGCCTAGGGTCACGGAAACGGTTTTTCGATATCACTTAAAATTAGAAAAAAAATCATATGTTGCACTAGCAAAATTAACCACACTGTAGAAATATATTTATTTGTAAAATTAAAAAAAATCACAAAACAACATATTACAAAACTATTAGATTAAAATATAAATTTAACAATTTGCATATCGACCAGTTGCCTTTCAGCCTCAATTTATTTTATTTTCCCCCAATTTATCACCATCATTATCAAGGAGATATAGACATATTTGACCATATGTTAAGTGAGAAATTAATTCGATACATCTTTTCAATCATTTTTTACTTTCAAGAATGAGTTTTAAATTTATCAATTCAAATTACCGCGCATAAACTCGAAACCAAATTCGCATCAAAAATGAAAAAAATATCTTGATGTTAACACGAATGAACAATTTTTCTTTCGTAAAAATACCAAAAAAAAAAATGCTAAATTAATTTTAAATAACGCAATAATACGTAATCTTCCGCCACTTGGTTGAGGACACTGTTTAATTATTTAAATAAAATTATTATTGTTTCTCGTAATCGTTTTTTTTTATAATATAGATTGATTCAGTCCACAGTACTGAAAATGGAATCATAGTTTCCAAAATATATACTTAGTAAAATGAAACAAATAGGAGAAAGGACAATAATTTTATTTAATAAAATTGAAAATAATTAATTACACAATTGAATAAATAATAAATTATTTTCCCTTTAGTTACTGCAGCCTTTTTTGACTTACGTCACGAAAATACTTAAACAAAATCATTATAACAACTACTTCTAGGGCAAATACCCCTCCAAATTTTGAATTTCATAGTAGACATTTGCTATTGCATATCAATAATATATTGTATAATGGTACACATTTGTTATTCGACAATATTTAATGCAAAAAATAAAAAAAAGTTGCATAACGTTTAATAATTTTCAATTTATTTAAATAATTCATACCAAGTGAATAAATCTTCTATTCTATTTTTATTTATATATATATATATATATATATATAACATCTTTATTTCTGCAGACAATTTTATATACAATAAATTAACAATATAATTCTTATAATATGTTATACGTTTTCCTTAGAAAACGGCTATCGACCATCGGTCTTTCTGCCTGTCCTTGTCCAGTTCTCGACTTGTTATCTAAAGGTCATGATTGTTAACGTCTTTGTCTATGTCTGCAAATTTAATGATATGAATTGTTGAATGGTTAATGCAGGTTGGGAGAATTTAGGAGTAATGTTAAGGTTGCGAGGGATTTCTATTTTTATTTATTTAAATAACCCAATAATTGATTTGGCTGAGAAAAAATCCATACTAAAAGTGAAATTCTATTCCAAAGTTTAGCATTAATAATTTACAAAAACCGCACGTGAACTCAAAAAAGTAAAAACTATTTTCATTCAGATAATGATATTAATCGAAATAACAGTCTGTCATTATTTTTGTGTCTATGTCCAACCTTGTAGTCGGCATGAATACTTGGCCTATTCTGTATTCCTGTCGAGAGCACTTTTTACAATTTATATTGAATTGAGTGATATCCACACTGTATAATCAACAATTGCTAAAGAGAAAATGTTAAAGTGTTGTTGGACTTCCAGAAAATAAAGAAGAAATACCAAATTCAACAATTGCTGAATTGCTTATAAATAAACTTAATTTAGATATTAATGGCTGAAAGACCTCAGTCGATGGCCTTTTGTAACTCTTTTATGTTCAATAAATATATTTACTACTCTATGCTTATCGTATTAGTAAATTATCAAAAAAATCTCTACCAATCTGTAAAAATGTTCAAAACTCAGCTGACGAAATCGGTGTTATCAAATGTTAAGAAACTACGTGGCGCTGGCATTTTTAGTAATAAAGACTTAAATTCTGAGGATAGAGTTATATTAAAAATACTTAGGAGAAATCAACGCTAGGTGCAAAGGACTCTCTGCTTTTATTCTTGGCAATACATTAAAGATTGGGAACAAATTTTATGATGTTAGTCATTTAAATAATTTTAAACGATACATCTCTTTCCAATCAAGATCCAGAAGAAACTACGCCATATATTAAATAAAAATGATTTGTAAATAATTAATAAATTATTATTACATTTAACTCTGTGTCTTATTTTAAAATCATTTTTATTTAATATATTTAAATAACTGTGACCAAGTGAATGAATATTTTTTTCTATTTGAGACTACGCCAGTTCCACAAAATATTCCTGTGATTTCAGCTAGAAGGAATAATATAATAACAGTCGTTACGTTAAAAGACATACGTCTAAGGACTCCAGTTCTATTTCTACTTCGAAAAAGTTCCTTCTATAAAAATGTCTTTGACATAATGTTTATATCAAAAGTATTACAAAAATGTGCGTAATCTCAATACTAAATGTAAAACTCTATATTATTATAGTACATCTCATTTCTCTGTAATAGCGTTTACCGAAATATGGCGGTCTAACGGAGGTAACAATAATGAACTTTTTGGAACTAATTATGCAGTTTACCGTAGCGATAAAATTTTTGAAACCCCAAACAAAAAATCTGGTGGTGAAATTTTAATTGCTACTCACATCTCGCTGAACTCCCACCCACTTGATTTAGATACAAATAATTTATATCGTTTATATGTTAATATTATTATTATTAAAATTGTTATTCCTTTAATCGCTTTAGTTATTATGAATGTAAACTTTGCTCCCCCTGTCAACCTTAACCAATTAAATTAATTTGCTAATTTTCTCGGCAGAGTGACCTATATCCATGATGGTAGCATGATTATTCTTTGTAATTTCAATAATAACAACTTTGTAATTAATCCACAGGGTAGTAATTTGTCAAAATTATTAACTTACTCTACTGATTCGATGGATTTAAGTCAATTTAACACAATTAGTAATACTTATGATCGAATCTTATATATTGTTTTTAGTAATATAAGTTGTGTTGTAACCCGCGCTTTTCCTCGTATTGTTGAGAAAAATCATCATCCATTCTTGAATATCGATTTAAAAATTCCTATTAAAACAGTATACAAGCCGACAATAAAATATGCAACATCCCTATTTTTTAACTACAAAAACAAAATTTCCAAAGTTGTATAAATTAATTGTTCTCGTAAATTGGTCAGATGTTTTACAGTGATTAAATGTTAATGGTGCATGTACTCATTTTCATGACCAAATTGTGTAGACTATTCCTGTCGTCCCAATAATAGGTATTTTATATAGTTCTCTATAGAACTTAAAAAGAGCATAAAAGAGAAAAATTGAACTGACTAAAAAGCATTCTTTGTCCACATTCTTTAGGTCAAAGCTATCATCGTTACATCAGTTAGTAAGTAGATTATCAAAGCATAATTTTCTTATTTTTTACAAAAGCATCGAAAGAATCTCTATGTAAATCCACAAATATATTTTGGAATTATATCAATTCAATGAAAAATGATCCTAAATTGCCTCAATCATGACGTATGACAATACTAACTAATGTGCGCGATATTGTCAACGCTTTTTTTTTCAATGTAGTAATACCGCCCTTATCAGTTTTCTTCTTTCTACCTTTGCGGATCAATTTTAATTTTGTCTTAAAAAATAGGAAATAGAATATGTTCTGGTACGGATACACTTCCCGCTCTAATTTATAAAAGCCTGTCGATTTATTATACTGATACTTTTAGAACAGATTTTTAACTTATATTTGTGAAAAAAAAAAAAACAACTAATTATACCCATTTTTAAATCAGGAAATAAGAACCTGATAGTCCAATTGCATTATAACTAACCTGTCTTAATGCTTTGAATTTGTATTAAGTGACAATATATACAGTGTGTTTGTGAATTTTAAATTACGTAGCAATTAGCATTGTTTCTGACCTAAACGGTCGACTCTAACCAATCTCATTTTACAAACACGCGTGTCAAATTATTTACATCAAAAAGTCTAAGTAGTCTGCAATCTTTACAGAGCAGATGAAAAGCGCACGCATTTTTGATTCATTTTTATTTAACATACTAAACAATTGTATCGATTATCCAGAGATTCTTTCGCAAATGTCATTTCATGGTCCATATACTTGCGTCAAACCAGATTCTTCCACCTTCCAATTCCTCGAACGAATATTTTAATGAAATCCCCATTGTTTCCAATGTGCACCTTTTATATTGTATTACTATCCATCAACCCTTCATTCTCCATTTTTCATATAACTAGTAATAATTTTTCTTTTCGAATGGCATTGGATATTTTGTAATATATTTCTAACTTTGTGTTTTGCTTATTTTGTTACTTTAATTAATTATTATTAATTGTATTACTTTTAAGTTTATTTGTATTTTTACATTAATTTTTTCGTTTATTTTAAGTAACCATTTAAATTTTATTCATAGTGTGTATGAGTAATTTTAACTCTGTATATGTATTGAATAAATACATGAAAATAAATAAATGTCAAAAGTATCGAAGGCCCTAAGGACATGAGCGTATCGCACGTTACTACAAAAATTAAGGGAAATAATTTGAAAATTGTTCAGCGCATAACTGATTCTAATAGAACAAAATCTCTACACATCTGTATTCCTTACTGCTTAAATACATTCGAAAAAAAAAATCCGAATATTGAATTATTGGAAACGGTACTTTCATTTTCGAATGGACGGAAGACATCTTTCCTTCTCTCGTAATAAGTTCGATTGCACTTTTCATTTACATTTTTTGTGAAATGTGTAAACGCAGCTGGGCGTAGAAAGTAAATTTTCGAGTGCAAAGATGATTGAAATTAAAAAAAAAGCGCGATAACTTTCCACCGAAAACGACTTTTACTCGAACCGAAGGACGATTTGTAACAGAAAATTCTGTTGGGAAATTGGCCGTTGAATATTTATTTGGTACAAATATGTACTTACAGTTGTTTATTATCATGGTAGGCAGATTGTGATTTGGGCTAATTAGATTTTGTTGTATTATATAAGGGATATTCATTAATAGGTCGCAAAAGGTATTATAAAATAATAATAATATAAAAACCAGTTTTATTTTTCTCCACCATTAATACACTTATCCCATCGCTTTATTAAGAAGTAGTATTTTAAGTGCTTGCGTTACTTAAGTCAAAAAGTCGAAGTAGCCAAAGAGAAAATAATGAATTAATTATACAATTGAGTAAATTAATTATTTTCAAATTCTTTTTATTTTATTCAATTATATTTTGTTCGATTTGCTAAAAAAATAAAACATGTGATGGAACTTTGAAATGATTTTAATTAACCCATAACACAATGTATACGGACTTAACATTCATCAAATTATATTATTTCACAAATAGAAATCGAACTACATATAGAATAAATTGTGAAACTAACCACGTATTTATTTAAAAGTTTTGTTAGAAAAAAGTTTTCCTCAATAGTGCCATCTATTGTAGAGAACACGCTACTAAATATAAATGAAGGGAAATTGTAAATTTCTGCACTAAATTGTTAGTTGACCTTTTTATAAAGTAATTTTAAATAAAAATTTTTGATTTTCAACATTGTGTTTGCTAAACAAATGTAGTGCAACCATAAATACAATTTTTAAAATAAAATAATGTTATTACTGATAAAGGTTTAAATTAAATTACAATGTATAACAAAGTAGAATTAACAAGTAAATTACACATGGTTTGTTTTACAAAATTTCTCTATATACTCGACTAATTTCTATTCTTGATATTAAAATTCCTGCTGTTGTTGTTCTGATCCGATTACATAATACTAATACTTTAAATTAGTATTTTGTAATTGGATCAGAATAACAACAGGAGGAAGTTTAGCGTCTGCCCTTTAGGTTTATTATTTATTCCCAACAGATAAAAAAATCCAACTACAGGGAATGCAATATAAAGAAACAAAAATATACATTATATTTATTATTCATTATAACGCCAAATGCATGCATGCTACTTACTTACTTTACGTAAACCTATGCGGGCTCGTCTTCCATAAATAATTAGTGAAAAGATATTGAGAGAGGGAAATGCGGAAAATGTCGTGACCAACATCTTCATTGTTTCGCCGTGTCGTCTCGGATTATCTGCAGCACGCGTGAAAGATAATCTCAGTTACACACAAAGCAGACGACGCCGGGATATTGCTCAACGCCTAATGGATTTATGAAAGTTTTGCAGCATTACTCTTCCATAGTTTTAATTGGCTTTTAGGTGTATTATACGGCTGTTCGTATTGAATTGTTCGGAAAGTAATTTCGTTTTTTTTTTAATGATGGATTATTTTCATATAGTGGATGAATAATTCAATTATACAGGGTAATCCAGCGAAACCGCACACTAAAAGTATATGGACTTCTATTTAATGTATTGTAATGAAATGTTCAACATTAAAGAAACCCTATGTGCTTTTTTCCATGAAAATAATTTCAAAAATATACAACTTCCGGTTCTACCAGTCTACTTCTGGCATAACCGGTCGTAGTCGTATAATCTTGAAAATAAAATATTTTAATTAAAAAAGCACATACTATTACTATAATGCTAAAATTATCAATATAAAATATTAATTAGAAGTCCAAATTCTTTTAGTGTGCGTTTTCGCTGGAACACTCTGTATAGTGGGAATTATATACATATATATAATCTTTATTGTCAGTACATTATACATATAAATGTGAAAGAAATTAACAATAAATATTATTTTATTTACCTACAATCCGCCAACAACCAAAGTTCGCGCATTTTATGGGGGTGTCTTATTGCTGGTTGAGGGAAGCAATGAATTGGATTAGGGTTTGTGAAGGATTTTTGAACTTAGGAATTATATTATTGTCTCTGGGGATGCAAAGTTGGGATAGAATTGTGAGATTAGATTGTTTTCTGGAGAATTTTTTGGATAGGTTGTGGAGGCGTTCGATGAAAGGGATAACTTCAGTTCGGTTGTAGAGGAGGGTATTAGATGGGTTGTAAAGTGGGTTAAGGTGACCTTATGGATGAACGTTCGCTTATTTGTTGGTTTTGAAGGGTGGGATGTGGTGAAGAGGATGGATCCTTAGTCTAATAGGGGTCTAGATATCATTTTGAAAATCTTAGTGGCATTTCTTGTAGAAATGCCCATGTTTTTGTAAGTTAGACAGAAGAAATGTTTGACCCTTGTAGTAATTTTTTTTTTTGATAAGGGCAGTGTGAAATTAAGTTTAGGGTCGAAGGTGATTCCTAAGTACGTGATATACGGAGCAGGGAGGATAGGCTTTTGATAAATGGAGATGGTGATAGGGATAGGAATATTTGTGCGGCGATAGGGTATAAGAAGCTGGGATTTGTTTGGATTAATTTTTAACTGGGAAATATTTTTCCATATATTTGAATAATCATTTAAATATTAATTACAGAGGGGTTAACGAAGAACAAAATCATGTCCCATATAGCCAACCTATTACTTCCCTACCAATTTGGCTTCCTCGAACACCGCTCCACTACCATTCCCTTAACAATATTAACCTCCAATTGTCAAGCAGCACGCCTTAATGGCCAAAAGTCCGCTATTATTTTTTTTTTTAGGCATTCGAAAGGCCTTTGACTCAGTTTGGCACCAAGGCCTGCTGTATAAATGTAGGTCATTAAATCTCCCACCACACCTAATTAACATTATCGATGACTTCCTGCACAATAGATCGCTCCAAATCATAATCCGATAATCAGTTTCAGTTTCTTCCCCATTCACTCCCCAGCAAGGTCTTCCGCAAGGCTCTCCTTTCTCCTTTTGTATAGTATACAACCTTCTCGTACACGATCTTTATAATCCCAATCCTACTTTCATAAACAAATCGGCATATCCTCTTCTATATGCAGATGACACGGACCTTATTGCACACGCCCCCACTCTTCTCAAAGCAGTCAGCACGCTTCAGGGTCTCATTGATACCATACAAACATGGTGTGCTAAATGGCGCATTTCAATAAACCCGAATAAATCACAGCTATTTATTCCCTACCATCGCCCAAGTTCTTCTTCCTTTAATGTTAACATTAACAACTACATCCTCTTCCTATCGACGCATTATAAATATCTAGGTATAACCTTTGATCCAAAACTCTCCTTCAAAGTTCACACTAAAACGTTGAAAACAAAGGTCAAACAAAGGGCGACACATTTCAGAAGTTTAATATTTAGGCAATAAGGCATAAGCACCAAAACTGCAGTTACTATATAGAAGATAATCTGTCTTCCTCTGTTGTATTACGCCGCAATCCTGTTCCACAATCCAAATAAAAATTCCCTCCACAATTTAGAAGTAGCAGAAAGATCCGCTTAAAGAGCATTGACTAAAATCAGACACCCCCTCAACCCACTTCATAACACCCTACTGTATGAACTATCCTAGATCCAACCAATTCAATACCGTTTGACCATGCTGTCCGAAAAAATTGCCCTCAATCCTTTCAATTACAATCTCCTCAAAACCTTATGTATCCCTCTCAATCCAAACACGACATCCACACCGAAAAACCCATCCACATCATTATATCATTTTATTTCATCGCTTCGTGACATAGACGGTTAAATTAAATACATTAATACATAAGACATAGACAGATATTTCCGAAGTCGGGCTGAAAGACCGTCGGTCGATAGCCGATTAACAGGCGAAGAACTATATGTTTTATATATATATATATATATATAAAAATGTTTTGATATATGTATTGTATTATGTGTGTGTTAATAAATATTTCTGTATATATATATATATATATTAATTACATAAACTATTATAAATAATACATAGGGCTATGTTCAATAAAATAAAATCCTCACTGTATATTGTCTACTCTTGTACAATATCATTTGTATTTTTTTCTGTCCGTAACATGACATTTTCCGAGCCTGGAGAAAATATTTGCTTGCAAAAGAACTGATCTAAATAATTTTTGAACATAAGGAGCGAAGTGAAGGATTTACACTATAGAACATTTTGTGGAGACTAGAACAAATAATAATAAGAAAGTGCCAGTTCTGAAGAATATGGTGGGTGTATCATTCGAGCTTATAAAGATTTTCGCGATTTACCAAACATGTATATACATACAGGGTGAGTCATCGAAGTGCCCGTCTTCGACATATCTATCATAAACCTTTATTTGGCATAAACTTCTACACCTTGTATAATACATAATACACTATTCTATTATTCTTCCACTACGAGCTCTACTGAAGTTCGCCATTGTTTTACCTCTAGGTACACCTCCCTGCCCTCTGCATCACCAACTCTTTCACCACCTCTATCTATCGATATATCCCTTGACAAATAAAATTATTTAAATCTCCAAATCTAAAGTACACGATGTAAAAGCCAAATTAACATGAAATAAAACTAATTAAATTGATATTCCCTTTAAATTATATTTACATCTATAAATTATAGTCATTTTAATGTATAACATTAAGGCATAATTTAACTTAATTAAATATAAAATTGAAAAGAAATATCTCATAACCATCACGAATATTTGTATAAACTGAATATAAGTGATCTTGAAGCACTGAATGGAGATTTGATATCACAGGTCTCTGTGGTGTAGTTGGTAACGCATTCGACTAGAAATTGGGCGACGGATTCAAATTCCATCATAGATGTTTATTTTCCACTTATATTTAATTAATTTAAGTTTAAATTATATCTAAATGTACATTGAAATTTTTGCAATTCATAGATTGAAATAAAACATCTGAGATCGCAAGCGGGGCGGTACGTTTAATTAATTTAATTTAACAACTTTATAATTTTAGATGAATCCCGAAACACGTGTCTGCAGATTTATATTAGTGATGGGCAAAGTCGATCTATTATCATTTCTAAATTAAGTATATTATAATTTTATGAATGTTACTTATTATAAAAATATCAAAAATAACTTCCCATTTATTAATAAACATAAATTTTAAGTTACTTTTTCGTTTTAAATACTTAAAATGACACATTTAGTAGTACTCGATTACTAATATTATTCGATTTTGCCCAACACTAATTTATATTACATAACTTTTTTTTTGTTTTTTTGCATTAAATATTTTGGAATCAAAAATGCTGCATTGTACAATATGTTATTGTGATTCAATAGCAAATGTCCATTATGTAATTCAATAACTCGAGGGGTATATGCCTGAGAAGTAATTGTTTTAATGTATATTTGTTTTGATGTATTTAAGCAACATAAGTCAAATAAGTTGCAGTGTCTACTGGGAAAATAACTAATTATTTTTATTTATTGTTAAAGTTTATATTTATATTATATGAGACCGTTTTCTACCAAAAATGTTAAATGATTTTAAATATGTAAAAAAGTGAAAATAAAACATCGCAATAAATTCATTCTTTCGATTTAATGACCATTAATGTTAATAATTGAATTGCGTATTTTACTTATTTAGAAACATCACTCTGGTTGTTGATAATTCACATCATATTTGCATCACAAAAACAATGTTGCACAAACCCAACCGTGTTACGGCGTAATAATCACAACAATTTCCTTGATGAATTTTATTGTATTAAACATTAATTTCGGCAGAAGTTGCATCACTTTCGCTTCCTAGCGGGAGCCGCACGGATAAAATTATATAATTTATGCGAGCCAGTATTGTGAAATTGGGCGCATTTCGAGGCGCTTTACAAATTTCGTGTTGCGCTCATTGTTTCGGCTTTTCGATGAGGCCCGATTATTGTGGAGCAAGTTTTATGTCCTGAATAGCAAACACAAAAACACGGATCAATTGGGAATAAATGAACAAAATAAAATATATATCGTGGATAATTTGTTGCGCTTTGTAGTAAATAGCGTGCTGAAATTATGAACAATTAAAGCATTTTTTAACAATAATAAATAAATTGCAATGAAATTAAACAAGGAAAATTTCTGGCAATGATCAATAAAATTCTATCAATCTCTTTTTCCAACTGCAAAAAATTACTTACACTGTAAGTTTTACAAACATTTATTGAAACAACTACTTCCCGAGCATTTACCCCGCCGGACATTGGATTACACAATAGATATTTGTTGTTGCATAGCAGCACTACTGCGAATTGCAACGGTTTGAATCGAAATTATATAATGAAAGGAAACAACAAATTATAGTTACAATATCTGTAGACACGAGTTTCGGGATTTCATCCCTCATCAGTACAACTCTGCCCTGTAAGCACTTAGTTGTTAAACATTGTTTAATTAATTTTTACGTACTGTCTTCAACGAGATCGCGGATGGAAGTGATCGCGGCGAAGGACGCATTGTTTGTAAAACTTACAGTGTAAGTAATTTTTTGCAGTTGGAAAAAATGATTGATCGAATTTTATTGAGCATTGTCAGAAATTTTCCTTGTTTAATTTCACTGTAATTTAAATAACTGCAAATGTGTAAATCATCTTTGTTTCATTTTATTTAATAATAAATAATATCCATCTAAAAAATAGAATGCACCGCAAAAAAAAAAACAGAGATAGACAATCATATCAAGAATTCTCGCAGAAAGTTGTGCGAGAATTATATATAAAAGTTTTGCTATAATTATATATATAAAAATATTTTTCCTGTTTTACACAGCAAATAATTATTGTGGAAATAAGCAGAGCAGATTGTTTCTACAGTCGTCCAATACAAGCAGACGCGCCATTATGTAGTATGCTATTGCTTAACATTATTGGGAGACTGTTTTATATAATTCTTTTCTAGATTATTTTGAACATGTTCAATATATTTCTCGCGAGAATTCTCGCAAGAAATATATTATAAAAATCGCTGTAATGCACATGCGCAAACTTATAATATTTTTCTATATATAATTATATTATGAATTTATGTGAGAATTCTTGTGTGTGTAAAACGGCCCTTAGAAAGCATAAATAACAAAATTAAATTGGATTTATATATAAATTAAATATGAATAGATTATTTAAAATCAACGAATAAAACAAATACAAATACAGATGAAATTAAATAATTTTTAAATTCTCGACCATGTTCGGGTTATCAGTCCATTTTCAAGAGAAATAAAAAAAATCTGCTGATAACCCGAAACTGATCGAGAACTTAAAAATTTTTGAATTTCATTTTTGTTTTTATTTATTTTATTCGTTGATTTTTAATCATTTATTCATATTTAATTAATACAGTATGAAGTATATTTTTAAATACTAAACTGTGATT
The DNA here is from genome assembly GCA_963082785.1 of Philonthus spinipes. Classification (NCBI taxonomy): domain Eukaryota; kingdom Metazoa; phylum Arthropoda; class Insecta; order Coleoptera; family Staphylinidae; genus Philonthus; species Philonthus spinipes. The sequence continues at coordinate 9,669,710 of OY720314.1, forward strand.
TTTTATAGTTGAGATGTAAACAAATACAACTACAATTACAAACATTTAAATCTGTTAGAAGCAATTGATATGTACAAAAAATCTAGTTTAAATTTCGATTTAACTCCCTTAAATAACAATTTATTAAAATTAATTGATTTGATTCAAAAAAATACATTTATCTGATTTTCAAACACATGATATTTGTATATTAATTTTTGTTTATTTATTTGTTAATTTTTTGTACAAAAAACTATTGACAATGAACACACTGTGCTTGAAATGTACATACATAATTAAAAAAATATAGAAGTGAAGAAACGAATAAAATATAAATATTATTATCAAGAAAAAAAAAATCACGTACTCACCAACAAATATCTTCGATTAGTAACGATAAGTTAAGAATTAAATCATTACTATTAATTACAATATTGTTGCGAAGAAAATGTATTTATTATAATACTGATTTAAATATTTAAACTCCACTTTAAAGTCCACAGCATTAAAAGACCCAAGATTTAGCAACAAAAATCCAATCCCACTTGATAAATTATAACACCCATTAAAATTATGAAATAATCCATTTAGAAACAGGAATGCGTGTAGGAAGGGGCAAACTGGAGCAACTATAATAAAGAGATTATAAATAGAACCCGGCACCTGTTAACACGAGATAAACAATAAACATCACTGCACTCGTTGCAATTAGACCAACAAAAAAAAAAAATAAAACAAATATTTAGCCATGCGCAAGCTAATGGATTTTTTACTTTCACCAGAAAATGCGTCCTTATAAGACTGTTAATAGCACAGCCGATTAGACCGAGGTTGCTGCTGTCAATTGATTGTCCGGACAATGCGTGATATTTATTTTCGAACAATTGGAAGGAAAGATGTATCAATTGGAAATTGAATTAAAGAAAAACATATACTAACATTTTCTCAAACATGCACGTATGTGGTTGTGAAGGTCTTTGCTTCGCATTGAACGGCACGTGAGTGCCTTTCACGTGTCTTCCCTTCTTGCTGGCCGGCGATAAATCGCTGCAATTACAAAATCCTGTATTCTGAATTAATTTTGTATCGTCGAACTGTTTGTTGGGAAACCGTTAGTTTCTTTGTCTATCTTCAAGCCAGCTTTAAATGACATCCGTCTACATTTGTAATAATAATTGTTTGCAGTGAAGCAATCGGCATTAAACTTTCCACGCCGTGATTTTCACCCTAAGTGCCGTTTAAAAAAATCAGTTCATATTTCAACACTTTCTTTTTCGGGAAAGCTTATGGACTTCTAACCAATATCGTATATATCGGGAGGCGCATAAGTAACTTTATGATTTAATAAGTGAATACATTTTTGTTTACTAATTTAAAAAATAGAGAAGTTACTTTCAGTAAATAAATAAAATTGATCACAACATCAATCTAACTCGAATTAGTGATTGCCAATATTTATATAGCTATCTCTTTCATCTAAACCGCACCCTTAAAATATTTATACATTTTCGAATTCTCATATTAATTATAAGAACTTTTGTAGAAATCATGCTTTCTATAAAATGCATTTTTAAATAAATAAAGCATTCGTAAATGTGTAATATTATATTTGTATTGTCATTTAGTTTAATTCTGTTTAATGACTTTGTAATTATTTTTTTATTTTCTGATCGTTTGGTTGAAATGAATCTGTAGGTGAGTCAAACAATATTGCTAAGTTCAAGAATCAATGTAACTTATAACTTAGAAATTATAGATTCTACAAAAAATAATTCCTAATAAAAGTTCTTAGAAATCAATATGTTAAATGTTTTTTTAGAAATCATAGATTCTACAAAAAATAATTCCTAATAAAAGTTCTAAGAAATCAAAATCTTAAATTTATAGGGTGTTCCGTTTCAAAAAGGGTAATTCACCAATTTGTCATTGTAAATTTATCATCCTGTATATTTAAATTCTACCTGCAAGGGTATAAGGATTCGAGAAGAGGAAGTGTACTGAAGATCTTCAAATTATATTGCTCTTATTTTTCGAAAAATACATTAACTCTGGATTCAGAACTTTTCCCCAATGAAGCAGTTGGTAGAGGTGATGACTTATTGTTTGGACGATGAGGTATTTTTTATTTAAACAAATTGATAGAAATACTTGAAAAACTTTTTACATTTTGTTCGTTATACAAATAAAACGTCTTTGATCTTCAAGACGTTCAGATCGTGGTATATTTTCAATTTTTATGAGGAAAAAACTGTTCTAAACCAGTTTTATTTACTTTTATGTAATAAAAGTTATATAAAAGAGTTAAATGTTTTCTTTACATCAATAGTTTTAGTGCGTAACACTTTTCTTGTAAAATTTTTAATATGTAATTATAAATGTAATTTAGAAATGGAGATTCCGTTAATAAAGTGAAATTGAAATTGAATAGTAAAAAGTGTTCTACTTTGTACTTTTATACAAACAATATTTAATATATAAATAAAAAATGCAATAGATTAATTTATAATTCAATTAAATAAAAATGATTTGAAAATAATAAATTACTTCCATATTTTAACTTACGTTATTAAACAAACATTTTAACTTACGTTATTAAAATGTGGAAGTAATTTATTATTTTCAAATCATTTTTATTTAATTGAATTACAAATTAATCTATTGAATTTTTTATTTTCACTTTTTTACTTTCCCCGGACCCCTGTCCAAGGGAAAGTATTGTGATCGTGAAAATTTTCGAACCGCCAATTTCAACAAATATGCACGTTTTGAGGTCCCCTGAGTCCATTCCATCGAGTTTTGAAAAATGTCTGTGTGTGTGTCTGTGTGTTTCCGCGATAGCGCCTAAACGGCTAAATGGATTAAGCCCAAACTTTATATCTAAGCTTTATATAACAGTGGAATGATCTGAAAAGCTTTTGGTTGGAATCAAAACTCATTAAGTGCAACTTTACTCTTAGCAATTTTTCATTTTTTAATTCGGATAGAAAAATGTTTCAAATAAAAGTTTTAGATCTTGGAAAATAAATAATTTCTGTTATAAAACTTTTATTGTAGGACCTCCGGTTTTCATTTTATAAGCATTTATCTGATAAATTCCCTTAGAGATTTTAATTATTGAAATAATTATTTTAATGACAAATAAAACGTCAAAGTGCCGTCAAATTGAACTTATCATTCGCAAACGCCTCCAGTTTGCAAAAATGAACAAGAGTGTGGAAGAATGATTTCAACACATTGTAAGGTAAGAAATAACACACTTAGTTATAATATTCTTCTAAATACTCGGCTTTAACTTTAAAAGATAACAATCACTTTTTTCTATTAATCATTTTGCTTCCCTATTAAATTTTCTATCAGAAACTTATTTGACCGTATTCACCGGGGAAAGTGCCATGATGGACGCATCACCATTTTTTAAATGGTGTTTGTATAAAAAGAATAAAGTAGAACACTTTTTACGTACTTTAGACAAATGTACATTAAAGCAACTACTACTCGGGCAAATATATCACCCCCCCCCTCCCAAACTTACAATTACATAATGTACACCTGCTGCTATATATCAATTACATATTGCATCAAGCAACAATTTTTGATACGACAAAAAGCACGATTACTTTCAAATAATTTTTATTTAATTATTTTAAATAACTGTGACCAAGTGAATAAATACACTTTTCTATTGGTAATTTATAATTGTTAATAATTTAAGAAAAATGTTATACGAACATAGTAAAAAGTGTTCCATTTATTAAAATTGAATTAAAATTAATAACAAAATAAAACCCTCAACATTTAAAAATTATTCAATTTAATCTGTGTTTTTATTTGTTTTATTGGTTGATTTTTAATAATCTATTCATATATAATTTATACAATATGAACTACCAATGTTTAAATATTAAAACTATTAATTATATTCTTAAATGGTTCGCGGCAATGGAAATTATTACAGAATGTAGACATTTTGTATATGATTTCGGATAACCCTGTTCTTGATTTTTGTAACCACAAACAAAAAACGCATCGCATATCAGAAATTGATTGGTATTTGCTATTAGTGCGAAATTATACTGATTTCAACTTTTTACTGATTACACTAATATTAATAACTTAATTACTTTATTGTTATACTTTATTATTATTAATTAAAATATTATTATTAATAACAAAATTATTAACAAACCTTTTTGGTTTGTTATAATAATAAAGTAAAACCTTTTAAATTTATTTAAATAAAAATTGTTGTCCTTCCTCCTACGTATTTTTTATTAAACTAAATATATTTCCGAAACTATGTTTCAGTCTTCAGTTAGTTTAAATAAATAATAGGTTGTTAGAGGATTTTGAATGCAATAGTGATAATATTAAAATATTTAAAAATCATATTAAATTATTTAAATTCAATAACAAAATAGAACCCTAAACAAATAATAAAAAAATGCTTGTATATTATGGCGTTGACTTAGTGATTTTATTTCTGTTTATTATGGATTAAAAAATGTTAAATTTGAAAAAAATGTCACTATTCTTAAAATCAGAATGATTTCACAGCATTGACAATTGTCACAAAATGTAAACATTTTATGATATTCCGGATAACTCTATTCTTGAAATTTATGACTTTCACATGTAAGTTAATTAAAGGGGATAACGCAATGAGAAACGCGAAAAAGGCCATTAATCTGATTATTTTTAAGATAACCTATATGACAACTCAAACCAATTGATTGTAATAGTATAATAGTATACATTTTAAGAACATGTAAAAATAATTTATTAAAAAATTGCTATATTCGCCAAGTAATATTTTCCTCCATGAATTACCATAAAAATAAAATCTGCGGTTCGCCCTGCTGATTCGGCTGTAAATATCAGAATAAAAAATAAAACTAACATTATAATCTAGTCTGTGATTTTGACAAAATTTGAATTTTATATAACGATTTTTAGGCAAACATTTTCAATTTCAATTTACTTTATTAACGGAATCTCCATTTCCAAATTACAATTATAATTACATATTAAAAATTTTTATAAGAAAATTGTGACGCTCTAAAAAGATTATAAAACATATGTATAAAAAAAGGCAAATTACCAATCACAAATTACGACAAAATACAAAATAAAAATAATACGCATCAAAATATTTATTTATCAATCCTAAACAGTTCATTGTGAAAACAAAATGCAACCGGCCTTATTTCGCCAACAACAAAAAAATTAGCTACTAAAAAAGAAAATCGTATGACAAAGAATAAATAATTATGTATAGAATAAGCACAAACAAAAAAGATAATTGCAATTAGTTTATTAGTTTTCGAGATATCGTGAGTACCGACTTTAAAAATATGATTTTGAGAAAAACGCGTTTGAAATTTGAGCTATGAATAATTTGCAAAATTCTTCAACTTACGTAGAATCATCTGTCATGTACATAGTACAGATCCCCGGAGATGTTAATAATGTCTAACTGTTCCAAATTTTGTTGACAGTGCACAGTGGTTCCAAATGCCGGTCTTCCGGTCAAAATTAGAAGATGTTAATGGATTTAATTGAAAATTTGTATATATAGGCGGTGCTGCAATTTATATTCTTTGAATCTTTTCTACGCTCGTAATTCGGCTTGCATTATTCGAATTTCGAAATTTCAGGTTCGCGACGATTTTTATGCTAAGACAAAAGTTTTTAGAGCGATATTTTGAATGACTTACCATTCAGACAAAAATAAATTATAACATCTCCGTTTTATTTATATTAAAATCCTACACTCATATGGGTAGAAAGGGTCAATGAATATATATATATAATTATGTATTCGATGGTAGTATTTTTGAAAAATTATTATAAATTACTTTTAATTCTATTTCGTCAATTTATTTGATGTATTTTGTTATATTTGTTTTACAATTCTAACAAGTTTTTATCAAATAATTTACACATGTGTAAATAAATAATGTAATTATATATTCACAATTAATAAAATTAGTGTATTAATTTAGGAAATATCTCGAAAATCATTTGTTGGGTCAACAGACTTTATTTATAAACAATAACTAAACACTTGTCTTTATGGAATGATAATAAATATTATATTGAACAATAGATGGCGCTTTGTATCGACTTTCCATGTTATGAATAATAAATATTATGTCAAAAGTTAACGAAAATGCATATATCTTAAAAACTATTAGGTTTAGGTAAAAAATATCTTTATACTTTTTGAAAGACAATACAATTTCCTACAAGATAGGACTATTAGACATAGGGTGTGCCATTTAAAATAAGCATGAAATTTGACCTTGAATGTGTTTCTGGAGTTACGTTAAATTATCAAAATATCTTAAGATTTTAAATTCCTGTAAATAGCCTAAAATATTTACCCATTAGTCTAATATACTGTTACAAAATTTCATCTGTTTTCATTCGTCCATTTGAGAGTTATGATTTTTTTTCGAAACGTCAATTTTTCCAAAAATATTTAAATATTTCAAAAATTGTTAGGTTTAGGCATATGAATATATTATAAAAGTTAACTTTATTTTTGATGTAGAATCTGAAAAAAATATAAAATATAGGTCATTCCATTAGAAAAAATATAACTATGATACACCATGCTTCTATGGGACACCCTGTATATTTGAAATTAATTTTAAAATGTGGTCCTAATAGACCTACATACGCCTGCGAAAGCCGATTTTGAAAAAAATAAACCATTTAGTCGTAAAGCTACTCGGCGCGCACGCTGAGACACCCTGTATATATATTTATTTATATTACCTTAAAATTACGTATTTACTTTTAAATGCAATTTAATAATTTTGCATAGTACAATAAGCCACCTAGGCTGCAGTGCACCCGAATCCGCAAGAAAAACGCCTCCACAGGAAAAAAAATAATTTTGCAAAAAAATATAATATATAATGTAGATAATAATTTTTATTATTTTTTGTTTTCGAATATTATATTTCTGAACGAAAACTTTCGATACAATGCACGGTTATGACATACGCAAATTTCTCGTATTACACCCGGTAAATATACATTACCGACAAGAATAATAGACTCAAGCGCTTTTTTGCAAACACAATAAAACCGATTTTATCAGTGTTGCAAAAGGGACCCGAAGAAGTTCGCCCAGCCAATCGCCGCTTACTACACGGCGCGTTCTGAAGGTCCATTACTATATCTACTGTAACTACGAATTACTTTATTTTTTCGAATTTTTGCTTGCGACTTTTACTACACATTCTTAAGACCGTAAGCTTGAAGACAAGCCAACAAGAAAATAATATTAATTATATTGTTATAGAAAATAATATTATATATTATTAATATTAATATCAATTAATCAAAAATATGATCTATAGTTTTTTTTAATACCACTTATAAGTTAATTAATTATTATAAAAAAATTAGACTTGCAGTTTTAATTCCACTAATAAATTAATTAATTATTTAAAAAAACAAGCAGTGTCAACTCTACAGAATAAACGCGGTAATGAAGTCAAGATTACGATTCAGGAGGCATGTAATAATATCTGCCGGCGGGTACAGAATTAATCACGTCCAATTATTATTCAGTCCATGTTTACGTTGCACCGCTTCGCAAGGTGAATTTTATTTTTGCCAAACAAGGCGACATCCACAGTTATAATCGCTGGATGCTTGCTTGCTCTCCGCGTGTCACTTGATCTCCATTTGTTGTCATCGCGGCAGAAACCGTTACGCGCGTTTTAATTTAATTAGAATTTTAAAAAGCAGCATTTTTACATTAATTATAACAGACTATTCAACTTTTGAACCAACAATTATTTGACCAACATTTTTTCGATGCGACGTAATTTAGAATTTAAAGATGTATATCAAAATTGATAAGATTTAGGCATTCACGCCTCTAAAATCTAAGAAATGCCAAGTATTGTTCGATTTATCAAAATAATTGTATTCAGTTAGTTTGTCAGTGGTAACAAAGCGTCTGTACCAGTAATTTACACTTGTACGAAGACCCTTATGTATTAGTGTTAATGACCGGTACAAACACTTTATTACAAACAATATACCCAACGTCACTGATCTTCTAACTGAATATACTTATTTTAATATATCACGAAATCCAACAATATATCCTTAAAATTTGAAATGTTTGTTCTTTTTCGTCTAATAAAATATATCAAATTGGATAGAAGTGAAAAACAAAAATATAGACATATTCGAATAATCATAAAAAAAAGAAAATAGAATATATTTATTTTCGAAAATATCCCTTTTTTATAAGCATAACAAAAACAATTTGTAGATTAAAAAGACGAGAAACAGACATTCAATCAATCAAGAGAAATATTTGATTGAATGTCTGTTCACTATATTTTGCTATTTCTAGTCTATCTTTTGTCGTCTTTTTAATCTACAAATTTTTTTGTTATGCTTATACAAAAAGCATATGTCCGAAAATAAATATATTCTATTTTATTTTTTTATGATTGTTTGAATATGTCTATATTTGTTTTTGTTTTTAACTTCTATCCAATTTTATGACCGTTACAAAGACTTTATTACAAACAATATACCTAACGCTACTGACGAACCAAAAGAATACATTTAAATTGAATAAAAATGATTTAAAAATAATCAATAAATTATTTTCACATTTGACTCTCTAATATTTTGATTTACGTTACGTAAGTACTTTAGACAAATGCACACTAAAACAACTACTTCTCGGACAAATATCCCGCCAGATATTTAATTACATAATGTACATCTGCTGTTGCATATGAATAACACATTGCAACAATGTATTAATTATTTTCAAATCATTTTATTTAATTTATTTAAATAATTGTGACCAAGTAAATGAAAACTGTTTTCTATTCATAATACATTTATCTCCATATACTTGATGAAAACAAAAACATAGCACCAATTCACGAAAATATAAGACATAATTTGAGCTACCGAAAAGAGATATTCCTGTCCTTCACAATTATTAAATTATTTAAATCTTTGATTTGGTTCTCATTAATCACTTGATGAAACATGATCACAATATTAATAGTTTGAAAAATACACTTGATTTGTTTCACTAATTGTTTTATTTCCTCCGACTAGTTTCGACTCACGTCACACGTCACACTCCTTGAGAATGACGTGAGTCGAAACTAGCCGGAGGAAATAAAACAATTAGTGAAACAAATCAAGTGTATTTTTCAAACTATTAATATTAAATTATTTATTAAACTTTATTTTATTCGATGATCAATTATTCGCTTTCGAAATTCTCAATAAATATCGTGAATCGGTATTACGAACTTAGCTGGGTACGGGGAAAGAAAACGTTTCGTTTCAATTTCAAAAACGATTGTTATTCCTAATAAAGCCGCCGCCGCACCGGCCTACTCCATTGACACACAATGGCAGCAATAATAAAAGCGCTGAAAAGGTTCTGTTGCTCGAAACGGCTCGAAAATAACCGTGCCGAAACGTGAAGGCCGCGCGAAAGATCATTCAAACACGCCCGAAATTAATTACAAATGATTCAAATTGAGATTATTTGCATTCAATTATTTATTGTGTTCTTGCACAATTATTTTTGTGTAATCGATAGTCTGGGATTTGGTTTGATTTAGTTTCATTCACAAATGAAATAAACTTTATAATAATAATAATAATAATTTTTATTTTCCAACGGAAGAATCCAACAAGGGAAAATATACAATCAAAATCATAATATAAGAAGAGTACAAGCAAAGTTAATTAAATTTAAAGAGAAAAAAAAAAGAACAAAGTATAAATTAATATTAGCAAACAAAATTATATATATATCATTTTTATTGTAGACTTTACATTAAGTATAATACAATACATTTTATATGATATCCTTACTAAATGTCTACCGACCATCGGTATTTCAGCCATAAACTTTATATTTTATTAAAAAAATGGTTTGCATTTTTCGTCGCTACTAATTGGATTTATTTAATCTTAGATTTTTTTCTAATGCAAGTTTTGATCACCACCTTCATACAACTTAACAGCTGTTTTCAACTGCAATTCTCAAAAAATCAATTATTTTTAATTACTTATATTAAATAACACTATTTAGTCTTTCAAAGTCTATTGTAATATCGCTACAATTGTTTCACCACACTGTGGCTTCTTCAGGCGATACGTTCAACAGTTAATTAAATGGATATCCTTTTAAATTATATTTATATGTATGAATTGAAGAAATTTAAATGTACAACATTGAGACATAATTTAAATTAATTAAAAATAAGTGGAAAAGAAACATCTCTGATGGGATTTGGATATAAGTGAACTTGAAGCACTGAATGAAGATTTGATATCACACGTTTCTGTGGTGTAGTTGGTAACGCGGCTAGAAATAGAGTGACATGGGTTCAAATCCCATCAGAGATGTTTTCTTTGGATTTATATTCAATTAATTTAAATTATATCTCAATGTTATACATTGAAATTTCTTCAAATTATACCTTCAACAGATTTAAAAAGAATATTCGTTATCAATTGCAAGTTGTCATACAAAAATTACACAAACAAAAAAATACATATTACATTTAAATTTTATATTGAAGATTAATAGACAATACTTGAGTCGATAATAGCGACGTTAAACTTTAATTATAAATAAAAACATTTAAATATATTAAATAAAAATGATTTGAAAATAATTAATAAATTATTTTCACATTTTGCTCTGTGACTTATGACTTACGTTACGTAAGTACGTTAAACAAATGCACATTAAAACAACCACTTCCCGGGCAAATACCCACGCCGGACATTGAATTACATAATGTACACCTGCTGTTGCACATCAATAAAACAATGCATAATGCAACAAATTTTTGATCCGAGAAAAATTTAAGGTAAAAACAACAAAAGGAACATTACTTAATATAAGGCCATCTGCAGACACGTGTTTCGGGATCTATCCCTCGTCAGTACAGCTATGCCTTACATAATTTAAAGATGTTAAAATAAATCAATTAAATTAATTCAAATACAATCAACAAAATTAAATCAAATATATTGAATCAAATTAAACTAAATCAATTTAAATTAAATTAAACCAAATTAATTCAATTTAAATCAAAACCGAATAAAATTGAACGAAAAGAATTTAATTTTGTAACATTATTTGTGAACATTTTGTTCTCTTCATTTCTGAAATGCAAATAAACTCGTGATTTTAGATCCGTGTAATCCAACCCATCTTCTCTTTCAACGGGCGTTTGTTTGCGTTGCAAAATTCGAACGTAAATGGCGAGTTCGTGATAAAATAGCATCAAATGTATACACATTTTAATGCCGGTACGTGTTTTGCAACAACAAATTGCGGTTGCGTAATCGTCGTTTTGAAAAAGCGACGGTTTTAATAAGAAACCCAAACAAATACTCTGCGATATTATGAAAGGCACCGAAACGTGTTTCGTGTGGGTGTAGGTGACAATAATGAAGCCATAAACGTGAGTTTTTTGATTTGATTTGTTATGTTGGGAAACACGAGTATCGTAAAAACTCAATTAAGTTGATTAGAGTGTATATTTTTTTAAATTAATTAATTGGTAAGCATTCTACTTCGTTGCAAATTGGTACTAAAATAATACACTTTTTAAATAAGTTTCTGTTATATATATTTAAATAGGCAGGTCCGAACCTAATAATCCGTTTTGGACCTCCCTGTTTAAATATGTATAACAGAAACTTAGTAAAAAAATGGTGATGTGTCCATCATGGTACTTTCCTCAGTGAATACGGTCAAATAAGTTTCTGATTGAAAATTTAATAGGAAAGCAAAATGATTAATAGAAAAAAATATTGTTGTCTTTCAAAGTTAAAACAGAGTATTTTTAAGAATATTATAATTAAGTGTGTTATTTCTTACCTTACAATTGGTTAAAATTATTTCTCCACACTCTTCTTCATTTTTTCAAACTTTGCGAATGTGCTGAATATGACAGCACTTTGACGTTTTATTTGTCATTAAAATAATTTCAATAATTAAAATCTCTAAGGGAATTTATCAGATAAACGAAATTCTTCCGTTTATAATGAAAACCGGAGGTCCTACAATAAAAGTTTTATAGCAGAAATTATTTATTTTCCAAGATCTAAAACTTTTATTTGAAATATTTTTCTATCCGAATTAAAAAATGAAAAATTGCTAAGAGTAAAGTTGCACTTAATGAATTTTGACCAAAAGCTTTTCAGATCATTTCACTGTTATATAAAGCTTAGATATAAAGTTTGGGCTTAATCCATTTAGCCGTTTAGGCGCTATCGCGGAAACACAGACACACACACAGACATTTTTCAAAACTCGATGGAATGGACTCAGGGGACCTCAAAACGTGCATATTTGTTGAAATTGGCGGTTCGAAAATTTTCACGATCACAAACCTTTCCCTTGGACAGGGGTCCGGGGAAAGTAAAAAAATCGAAATGATATTTGCTCTCATCTCGATTTTGTAAAAAAATATAGTTTAGTTTGTCTATGTAGGACACACGACTGATGGTACCGTGCAATTAGTCAAAAAAACAGCCTAACCTCAACATACATAGTAAAAGTTTCCCTTCTACTCCAAATTATTCATTGTATAAAAATGATTTGAAAATAATTAATAAATCATTTCCACATTTAGCTCTGTGACATTTTGACTTACGTTACGTAAGTACTTTAAACAAATGCACACTAAAGCAACTACGTTCCGGGCAAATACTCCGCCGAACATTGAATTACATAATTTACACCTGCATTATGCAACAGGCATATCAATAAAATATTGCATCATGCAACAATTTTTGTATACGAGAAAACTTCAATGTAAAAAACAAAAAAAAGGTATTCTAATCTTTGTTAGAGGCAACATTCTACCCTATCTTCAGCCATTGCCACATCCAACTTTTCAATAGGATAATACACGCCCACATATTACAACAGGTACAATGAACTTCTTTGAGCACCTCAAAGAAGGTTGCCCTGGCCATCGAGGTCATCAGATTTATCTCTAATTGAGCATGTGTGGCATATTAAGGGGCGAAGACTCTCTAATTTGCAGCATCCCTTCATTCTCTAAAAACACTTTGAAATTCATTAGTAATTGCTTGAACACACAATGGCAGCAATAATAAAAGCGCTGAAAAGGTTCTGTTGCTCGAAACGGCTCGAAAATAACCGTGCTGAAACGTGAAAGACTATCTAATTTGCAGCATCCCTTCATTCTCTAAAAGCACTCTGAAATTCATTAGTAATTGCTTGAACTGAGATACAACAGGAGGATATCAATCACCTAATTAGGAGCGAATCTAGACGCCTTAGGGAGTGTATAGGCCACCTAATTTTTTTGTAATGTTTGTTAAATCGAAGAGAAATGTTGTTCATTTATTTACTATGTTTTTTCTTATAATTGTAGAAAAAATTATGAAAATAAAATGATTTATACTGGGTGTTCGGATTTTTATATCACTTAGTATATTATCAATATCTCTGTGATATATCTACCAAGACATGGTTAAACATAACAAAAATTTACTTATTTCGTGTGTTTGTAAGTGTGATTGTGCAAAAAATTTTTGCTAGCTGGCTGGCTCTAAGTAAATTGTTAATTTTTTGTTATGTGTAACTATGTCTTGATATATATATCACAGAGATATTGATATTATACTAAGTGACATAGAAATCTGAACCCCCGGTATAAATAATGTTATATGATGGACTTCAAGTTTTGCGTGGTTTCCGTAAGACTAGGAGGAATAAATTTTCATGGTTTGTAGGGATTGGGTACGAGGCGAAGCGCTTTAAATCGACAGCCGATCGGACGCACCGTTTGGCCGCTAGAGGGCGTCGAATGAAAACGAGAAAAACGCGAATAACTCAAAAACGAAAAAAGAAATGCGAGTGCGACTTTCTCCGTGTCGTGGACATATTTTGGACCCTCATTCGACCCGATCGGAGCGCCCTCTGGCGAGAAAATGGTGAAAAAACATTTTCCGTTTTTTCGCGCCGATTTAATCGATTTAGAAACTTTCTATAAGACCGAATTTTGACAGGCGATTCAGGGCCGGAGTAAATGGTTCATGAAAATTTGACTCATTTTTATTTGCGTCGCCCATTACCGGTGAACGGAAAAAGCCATGCATTTTCGAGTCGATAGAGCTCCTCGAGGTCTACAAAATAGTCAAATAACTTTTCGCCCAGGAGCTACAGTGGCCAAACGGGGGGCGAAAAACAGTTTTTTTTTTTAAAAAAAACGAAAACATCCAAAAATGGTCATTTTCAAGGTGACTTTCAGGTCCGCACGAGCGACTGATTTTCGATTTTAAGGGCTCTAATTAAACATTGGTCCTAGCAACACTCCACCCTGCCCTCTATCTCTTACAGGGCCGAAGCTAGATTTTTTTTGAAAACACTACTACCAAAATACATTATCGACTATAACTCAAGAACAGTTTTAGCTATCGTTCACCGCTCGTCGCGTCTTTCGAATACCTTTCCGACGGTATGACATGTCCCCCTGTGACCACTTTTCATCCCCCCGTTTTGGAAAAACCGAAACTTTCACCTCTCGAAAAATACCTTCACTTACCTTACACTTTGAGCGTCTATATAAGGTACCATCCGATCGAACTTCAGTCCAACTCATATGAAAGATCGTTCGCGCCGCCATCAAGTTATGGCCGTTTTTGTAAAACGCCCCTTTCAATTTTAATGGAAAAAATAAATAACTTCTCCGTCGTCCGTCGCACAATCACTCCGTGAAGGAATCATCCCTCCAGCCCCATTCTGAGGGTTAATCCTTGAAAAAACTCTATCAGTTGAGATTGAATTAATTCATTCTCCATTTCTTATACATATCTTAAACACACTGTCATACATACCAAATTTCTGCGAGCTTTAGCTACGGCTGCGGGCTATTAATTGGACTGCGGGCTTCGGAGTTCTAGCCCTTCATTTATTAATGGTTATTAATTTTAAGAGTTAATTTCAAAGACTAGCAATGTACTGTCTTAAGCTCATATTGTTTTTCTGGATAATTGCTCTACTATTTTCATTTATTTATGGATTGATTTCAAGTCTTAATCTCAAAGACCTTGCTGCGTCTTAACCTTATAATGTTGTTCTAGTTCAAGAATTGCTCTGTTTTTTTTTTTTAAATTTAGATTGATTCTTAGTGGATTTGTTTGGTAGTGATGTCTCTGGCGGTGCCAACTCTTCGTAGAACAGGCTGATTGGCTAACGCTGTGCTGGTTAGCTGGCTGGTACGGATTGAAGTGCATTTTAAGTCGCGGCTCTGGTGGTTGTCCTCCTTCTTCGGCGTTGAAAGGAATAACGTAAGCCCTGGTAGAATTGCGCTGTAGAGGATGGCTCGTCGCTGGGCGTAATAGTCAGCGATCCTTCCGTGATCAGTGTCGTTTGTTTCTGCTTAGCTTAACCGTGTTACTGGCCGTAACGAGCTCATTATGTAGCCGGATCCGTAGGACTGTGGTGAGCTCTTAGATCGTGGCTGACTATGGTGAGCCTGCTGGGCGAGTCCATGGTGTTCGGACCTTAAGCGCATCATATTTGTTGTTGCGCCATCTATCGGCGGAATAGATGTCACTCTGGCGGCGGACATTTTTGCGCGACGGGCGAGTTCCCACCGATTGATTTCAAGTCTTAACCTTAAAAATTTGCCATGTCTAGCAGTGTCTCAACCTCATAGTATTTTTCTGGTTTAGAAATTATTATTCTTTTCTAACAATGTGGTTAAGCCTCAGCATTACAAGCTTTAACCTTATAGCTTTCTTTTGGTTTGGCAATGGCAGTATCTTAACCTCTTGGTTCTGCTGATTTAGTAATTGCTTTGCTCTTTTTTTGCAGTTTCGGCAAGTTCAGCTTGCCATTATCAAACATGAAGTGATTTGAAGTCTTAACCTGAAAGACAATTCAATGCAACGTCATAGAGTAGTTTTAACAGTTGGTCTGATTTTTTATTTTATTCTTAGTCTCACAGTGTTTTGGTTTAGAGATTCCTCTTATTTTCTCATTTTTTGATGTTTTGATTTCAAGTCTTAACCTCAAAAATTGCTATGTCTTGCGTTATAACAAACCTTATAGCATTCGTCTGCTTTAGCAATTGTTCTTCTTTTCTCACTGTAAGGTTAAGACTAAGCATTGTAAATCTTAACCTCACAGTTTTCTTTTGGCTTAGCAGTCTTTCTTTTCTCATTTATTGATAAATTGATTTCAAGTGTAAACATCAAAAACTGCCTATGCAGTATATTAACCTCATAGTGTTCTTATGGTTTAGCAATTACTTTGCTAGTTTCAGTTATCGGTGGATTTCAAGTCTTAACTTCATAGTGTTGTTCTATTTAAACAATTACTTTGATTTTATTTTATTGATACACATACCAGCAAAACTAAAGGAATCAATACAACATTAATTTTATTAATCATGTTTTGCTGGCTAGATCTAGACAGTGTCGCATTTCCTACTACCATATGTCATTTTTTTAAAACATTTGTTAAGACTTTCGACTTGTAAGTAATAATAATAATACGTTTATTCAATGTAGAAGTGGTACATGAGGTCTACAATAACTTATATATTTTTCGTATGATTTGGCAATCCATTAAACATTTTTAAAACTGCATATGCAGGGGATTTTTCTAAGTACATGTTGACATCTCTTTAATTTGTATTGTATTAAGAATTGCCTTAAATTTGAAACGCGTATTTTCTCTGGACAAAAGTTCGTATTTTTTTAATAAGTTTCCGGTCAAAATTGTGTGTTTTTTTTTTATTTACTAACGTCTTTTTCGATTCCAACCAGTTATTAATAGGTCATTTAGCACCGACTTATATCGCTAGGGTAATAAAAATGATCGAAAATGGTCGGGCCTTCCAGGAGGTTGCCCAATTATTTGGAAAATCAAAATCAACATCGCAGTGTTACCCGTTGGAGGCAGACTGGACTGTATGTCAGAAGACGAGATAACGGCAGAAAACGCAGTGCCGCTACCATAGATGATCGATCTATAGCGTTGCAAAAACTGCGAAATTGTCGTCAAACGCTAAATCAAACAAGAAACGTACTGGAAGAAGAATGAAGAATGTAGGTGTGTCAAAAAAGTCCCAAAACTTCAGTAGCGCGACTACCAATACGGTTATGTTATGAGCCGTTTCTGTGTAAATTCGACTGACAGTAAGGAAAAATTGTATCGACGTCAAGGAGAACTAAATGCACAATTTAATTTTACTTCAACTGCATCTTTCGGTGGAGTCTCAGTTATGGTATGGGGCGGCTTATGTTTAGAGATGGTTGATATTCAGAACGGCGCTTTAAATGCAAATTAGACATATTCTGCAAGATCATGTCGTATCTTTCGCTGCACATTTTGGGGGAAATTGCGTCTTAATGCAAAACAATGCTCGTCCACACATCGCTAGCTGTGTAATTGCCTTTTTAAATCAAATGGTATAACAAAACTGAATTGACCATAATGTTCTCCTGACCTGTATTCGATTGAATATACCTGGGACACACTAAGTAGGCTACTTAGGTCAAGAATTCCTGCTGTCCATATCACAGAACAAGTAAAAGCAATGGGATCATTTTTCTGAAGAAATTATCGACGTCATCAAAAATTATGGAAAGGTAGTCATAAGGGCTCGTGGAGGCAGTTCATTATATTAAAAAAATAATATGTCTAATGTTTCCTATTTATTACATGTTTAAATAAAATCAAAGTGTATAATTCTTCTATTGCAAAAACGCTATTTATGTTTTATTTTTTTAAGAGGTTTCACAATTGATTTCAAGTTTTAACTTCAAAGACTTTCAATGTCATGCAGCATCTCAATCTCATATTTTTCTTCTAATATATCAATTTACTGCTTTTCTTATCTCTGGATAGCAGTCAACCTGTATGTTGAAGGGGTACCTTCAGAGCGGCGCTATCTATGCTCTTTTTTCCTCTAAGTGTCATAAACTTTATGCATCATATATATTTCTATGCGAGAACAAATAAATCATTAAAATTCCAGCTCGAACGAACAATTAGACCAGAAACAACGAAAACAAGCAATTAACGCTTACGCAACGAACTCGTCTGTTGTGAATTTTCGATTTCGTTAACCTTGCGAATTTCTTTCAAGTACACCCATTGTTGTCCTGTTCGTTGCGAACTACAAACACAACTGGAACATAGTTGTGAATCGGAAGCACACCGTCCGAGTGTCATACCATTCCACTACGAGAGCACACGGTTCGCCTTCAGCTGTGCAGTGGCTGCTGCTGCTGCTGTCAGTTGCCGTTCGCCCTTCCCATAGAGCTGGTGTGCGCGCTACAGCTGTTCTCAACCGGTGTGTGTGTGTATGAATTGTGTGTGTGTATAATATACAAGTGCGCCTTTTAATTGTTAAAACCCACCCGGGGGAGTCTACTCATGCAAGTCAGTACCAGGTAAAATAAAACATATTCCGTCCTTAAATAAAATAAAAAAAAACAACTCTGTTTATCAACGTGTTATCGCGACATTGGTACAAAAATTGATAACAACAAACCAAACAAGGCGGAAGTGAGTAATTAATCCCGATTAAATAAAACAAAAAAGAAGGGTACGTCAGAATGAAATCTGATGAATGGGCGGTACTTCTTTTATTTTTCGTCATTGCATGGTTGCATCTGTGTAGGTGGTGTGCCATTGAGCGTAAGCGAGGCCTAACATTCTATCGATTCGTCTTCATCACCGGTTTTCCCAACTGCAGGTCTAGAATTTGCGCAATTAAATGTTACTCCAGCTTATCGTTTTTTTTTAGAGGGGGGCTTACGAAATTTGTCGATAATCAGGATCAATGTCATGGCAATGTTGATAAATAATAATTATGAAAATGTGTAGTCTGTTGTTTTATTTTAATATGACCTTTAAAATTACACACTTCAAGAATTTTCTGTTTGTTATACAAATTGTGTGCAAACTTTTAGCTTGAATTTTTAACAATTCATTGGTTATTTGAACGAAAATCTGACAGTAACAAATGAGATAAGTTAAGTAATTAATC
The DNA here is from genome assembly GCA_963082785.1 of Philonthus spinipes. NCBI lineage: Eukaryota > Metazoa > Arthropoda > Insecta > Coleoptera > Staphylinidae > Philonthus > Philonthus spinipes. The sequence continues at coordinate 9,688,762 of OY720314.1, forward strand.
CAATTGTATTTTTTATAATAATTATTTATTAAATTATATAGACCACTTTTTCGCATTCCCTTACATAGGTCAAACTACGCCTACAACAATACTCTCTCCAGGTGGATGCGAATTTCCAATTCACTATCTTTTGATCCACATTTTGATTTGTTTTCAAAATGTCTAAATTAAAGCATGTAATGTTCTAAATATAATATTTAGTTAATTATCATTATAAGTTTATTGCAGTAATACCAATTGTATTTCTATTTCTATTTTTGTTACAATTCACTTTTCTTATCCAAGATGCACGTAGCTCTAGTTTTATATATTATTTGTTATTGTAATATTTATGTTAGTGTTGGGCAAAATCGAATAATATTAGTAATCGAGTATTACTAAATGTGTCATTTTAAGTATTTAAAACAAAAAAGTAACTTCAAATTTATGTTTATTAATAAATGGGAAGTTATTTTTGATATTTTTATAATACGTAACATTCTTAAAATTATAATATACTTAATTTAGCAATAATAAAAGATCAACTTTGCCCATCACTAATTTATGTTATTCTGTTTGTAAAATGGTTTTTTTTTGCCGTTAATAAATGAATTTGAATTTGAGTAATTAAAAATGCTTGCATTCATACAAACTTCTTAGTTATCAGTACAAAATTTGAATGTTTAAATTCTGAGCAAGTTTTAAATCCATTTCACATCTTATAATTTATACGTTACATCAACAATGAATTGCTAACTTCTCGAATATTCAGTGATAATTATTTCACGTTATTGAAATAACTGTCAGCAGCAAACACACCCTAAATTTGATCCTATATATATAAAAAAACAAAGTGTACCAGAAGAAATTACTTAATGATTATTTATTCAATTTCAACATTGATAACCTCATCTAACATTAATCAGCTACCTAATAATGCCACTGTTTTGGCGAAATATTTATAGCAGTAATTGTTTCGCCATTAATAAATTAAAATAATATTTAAGTTATTTCTTCACGTACACTGTCTTTTTTATCTCTACAAATTTTTTTGTAAAAATTAAAAAATGCGTTTTATTTAGAAATAGCATATAATGGAGTTCGTCAAGTATAGCTTCAAACATCGATTAATAAATCTTATGTTATTGTAAGCTAAAAACAAAAATATGCAGATAGCAAATATATATATATATATATATATATATATATATTTATTAAATAAACACTTTTTCACTTTGTTTGTATAACTTGTTATTTTATTTTAGTGACTATAGTTTCGAAGCATAGAGTATCATTATCAACAATCAACAAAATATATTTATTCCCAAAGATAACAAACACATTCAAATTTTATACAACATATTCAAAAGCAACAATATACATTGTGTCCGTATTTCGTGGAAATGCATGGGGATCATGGGGATCTCGATTATTTCAAGAGTTATAGAGTTGATTAAATTAGGGCAGATATGTGGAATTTAGAGCCCAACAATAATGCGAAAACAAATTTAATATACATATATATATATATATATATATATATATATATACAGAGAGAGAGAGAGCTTTTTTTATTAGTATACATTTCCTCTATGTATACTTGCAAAATACGCGAGTCAACGCATTGATGTATATGTGTTTAGTTGCCTATAACACGCAACTAAACATACATATGCCAAATAAGTCAATCGCGCTAGACTTCAAATTATGTTTAATACGTTTGACTCCCGTTTTTTTGCAGGTATACTTCCCCTAATGTATACTGATAAAAAAAAACCTCTCTGTATATATTTTGGGATACTGTCAAAAAACTTTTTTTAAAAATTTTGGTTTTATTATCGAAAAAGAAAGATATTTCAAATTTGTTTTCGGATTATTGTTTGGTTCCAAATTTCACACATTTGACCTAATTTAACCAACTCTCTAACTCTTCAAATAACCGAAATCCCCTATCCCGATGCATTTCCACGAAATACGGACATCCTGTGTATATATATATATATACATCAGAAAGTATAAATGTATTCTACACATAAACCTAATAGTTTTCAAGATATATCCATTTTTGTTAATTTTCGTCATAATCATTATTATTTTAATATGACAAGGTAACATAAAGCGCCATCTATTGCCGAATTTAATAATTATTATTAGCAGTTATTCTAATAGGCTTTTGTTTATAAACAAAAATTAATTGACACGTTCATATTATTAGTAACAATTGCAAAAATGATTTTTTCCTTAAATAAAAGAATTAACATTATTTTAATAATAATGGAACGTTATGGAAATGGTCTTTTAGTGTACAAAACGTATTCTTATGGAAGACATCCTAATAATAAGACTGTAGAGGAAGTTTAAAATACATTTAAAACTGTAAGCTGTGTGAAGTCTCTAAAAAAACTTGAATACAGTAACTAATAATTTTTTATCCTAAAAAAATATTATGTAAAAAACAAAAAAAGAATGTTATTTAATTTAAGACCATATGAAGACACGTGTTTCGGGATTTATATCTCGTCAGTACAGCTATGCCTTGCATAATTTAAAGATGTTAAAATTAATTAATTAAATTAAATCAACTATACTCAGCCAAATTAAATCAATTATATTAAATCAAACTAAATGAATTTAAATTAAATTAAACCATTTTTTTGGAATTTAAATTAAAAACGAATAAAATTAAACAAAACGAATTGAATTAAATTACTTAAATTGAACGATCCTTACCTGTGCTGTGTGCTCTGATAGTAAAGACGGGTGTAGGACGTTCGTGTGAAAAAAAAATGTGTGTGCTCTTATCGTAAATTCACAAAAAGAAAATTCGGCTCAGATTTGAAGTAATAGAAAAGATTCTATTTAAAATTAAGAAGGAAAATGCCATAATGAATACATAACATTTTTATTAAATTAAGTTGTAGACAAAAAACAGACGAAATATGAATGTAAAATTGAATTAAAACACGTTTTACATTCCAATGAATTAATTGAAACACATTTTTTACATTTAAATTTCGTTTGCACTTTCTTCTTTAATTTTATCTGAGGATGCTATTTTTTAATTGTAGTACTAGTACTACTAAATTTTTATTATCTGATAAAAAATACATTGTATACAATCTAACATAATATAAAAAATAAATATTTTCATAATATATTCTTATATTATGAAAATATAAGCTATCATCGACTATTTTTATTTTTCTGCCTTTGTTCTCTTCTTCTTTATATATTTATATATAAATATATATATATATATATATATATATATATATATATACAGAGAGCTTTTTTTAACAGTAAACATTTCTCCTGTAGATACTGATAAAAATATGAATGAAACGCATTGAACCAATTAATGTATGTTATGTAAGAAGCAACTAAACACACATGTCAAACGCTAAAGTTAAAATTGTGTGAAATATTTCCTTGAAAATGTATACAAATGAAGAAAAAGTCGATTTTCTCGTAGGAAAATGTTTACTGATATAAAAAGCTCTCGGTATATATATATATATAGAGAGAGAGAGAGAAATATTTCTGAGAGATACATTAAATTACATTACAATATTTACAACATTACAATCATAAACATTTAGTTAAGCCTCAGAAAATGGCTATCGACCATCGGTCTTTCTGCCCTTTTTTTATATTTATCACAATTGAGATAAATTGTAGAAAACTCAAGGATTTATTATATTTTTTATTTTTTAATGTAAAAATTAACATTTCTTGGAAGATTTTTTTATTTATCCCTTGGTGAAATATATTAAACAATTATTAATGAAGTTTTAATTTAAAGTATACTGCGGAATTTAATTTAAATGAACAAATGCAAACAAAAGCAGGCGAAATTGAAATGTAAAAATGTGTATAACTCATATTTACATTAATGTAAAAATTAATATTTCTTAGACGACTTTCTCATTTATCACTTGTTGAAACATATTGTTGATGAAGGTTTAAATTCAATTACACTGTGTGATTAATTTCAACAATAGTAAAAAAAATAATTTGAATTCAATGTAAAAATATATTAAAACACATTTTTACATTTCAATTTCGCCTGCTTTTGTTTATAACTTACTCGCACAATTGGAGAGATAAGTATGCAAATTAATTTAATGAGGACCAATTACGCACGAAATTTCTAAATATAAACGCGTCTAGAAATATGTTTAATTAAAAAAATTACAGTAGTTTCTAGGATTTTATAGGCGTTTTCTTCATTATATAATCCTATTATTATTATTAAATTTTTTAATAATGAAAACACGTTTTAACTGTGTATAAAACGTGTTTTCATTTCTTTCTTGAATAACTTTCACACTTATATTTGTTGGAACATTGTGAAAATTGTTAAGGGTTTTATATAATCCTATTATTATTATTATAGTTTTTAATAATGAAAACACGTTTTAGCTGTGTATAAAACGTTTTTTCATTTCTTTCTTGAATAACTTTCACACTTATACTTGTTGGAACATTGTGAAAATTGTTAAGGGTTTTTAGGAGTAATAATAAAATTCGAAAGAGGGAAATATACTTAATTGTCGTTAAGAAAGTGTTTTCATTATTTTAATAACGATTTTATATAACGAAGTGAACCCTCCATTAATCGTGCGGTCTACAGTTACAGATAAGCCTTTTAAATATTGTTACAACTGGAACCATGAGTAATTTGCGCAAGCGCATTTTTCAGTAGCTGTTGATAATATCCCCCTTCTAAAGGCACAAATTGAAAGACTGTTATTCCTTACTTCAATTTGTGATTAAACACTTCACTTAAACTCAAAAAAACCATTCAGCCCTTCTAAAGGGTTTTCCAATAAAAGTGATATGATTTCTTATAAAAAACACACTTATTGTTAAGGAAATTCAAATGTTTTTTATTTAATTACTTCTAAGTATAATTAATGTCGTCTTCACCAATAAAGCTTCAGTTCACACTATTAAACATGTTAAAGAATTTACCAAGAGGTGTAATTAATCGTATGAGTTTAAAAGCATTACTATTTATTCTGTGATATGCATTGGTACTTACACTTACCCAAACATGATCAGACATTGCTACAATGGTTTAACCATGGCTTTGAAGTAACTAATATTTGTAAATACATTATCTAGCAGGATTCTCTTTTGTTGGAAAGTAGTGGCCTTTCAAACAAGAGAGAAACCACACATCCTATAGCCACCTTGGTAGTCACAGAAACGTTGCTTATTTGTATCTTTCCTATTGATAAAATAACAACTGAAGTCATGAAAAAAAAAATTATATTTGATTATTGTCGTGCTGCAGTAGATAGATAATTGTAGATCAAAACAATTTTTAGAAGATGAACACACAGAACATTAAAGCATATAAAGGGTTTTCCAATAAAAGTGATAAGATTTCTTTAAAAAAACACACTTATTGTTAAGGAAATTCAAATGTTTTTTTTTTATTTAATGTGAAGTATAATCGATACAATTAAGTTCCAAATAAAACGTCATTCAAATGGCCTCCACGACTTCTTCTGCAGGAAAGAATTCGATGAACCCAATTTTCGAGCACTTTTTCCACTAAATCAAGTCGTATGTCTTGAATAGCACGTTCAAAATTGACTTGTAGTTCTTGAAGAGAGTCTGGTTTATTTCGAAAGACCAATTACTTCAAATAACCCCACAAGAAATAGTCTAATGGTGTTAAATCACAACTTCTTGGAGGCCATTCAATATCACAATTTCTTGAAATAATCGAATCATCAAACTTTTCTCGCAATAATTCAATTGTTGCATTTGCTGTGTGGCATGTAGCCCCGTCTTGTTGGAACCAAATGTTGTCAAGATCAACTTCTTCCAATTTCGGCCATAAAAAGTTGGTTATCATCGATTTATTCCGCTCTCCATTGACAGTAACGGTTTTACCATATTCATTTCGAAAGAAGTACGGACCGATGATTCTACTAGACCAAACACCACACCAAACTGTCAATTTAGGTGAATGTAATGGTTTTTCTTGAATAATTTGTGGATTTTCTTCGCACCAGAATCGACAGTTTTGTTTATTTACCGCACCACTCAGATGAAAGTGAGCATAATCGGAGAAGATGATTTTCTTAAAAAAATCGTTACCGTTTTCAAGTTGTTCCAAGGCAAAATCAGCAAATCACGACGTTTACGGTGGTCCAATGGCTTCAGTTCTTAAGTAAGAACAATTTTATGCGGATGCAAACCCAAATCATTTTTCAAAATCCGCCAGATTGTGGTTTGAGACAGTCCCAATTGTTGAGAACGTCTTGGAATCGACAAATTGCGGTCTTTAGCAACACTTACCTGAACGGCAGCAATATTTGCATTACTTCGAGTGGTTCTTTTTCTTATTAGCACTTTGATATTATCTAAAGAAAATGTACGCTCACAATTTTCAACAACTCGACGAATAGCGAGCTCACTTGGACGATTAGTACGACCATACAATGGCAAAAGCGCACGAAAAGTTGCAATTGGAGAACGATTATTTTGATAATAAAACCGAATAATTTGTAAACTTTGTTCTTGTGTATATCTCTCCATGATGAAATTGTAAACACTACTGAATACAATGAAAAATAAATGACAGATCATAACATATTACAAATGGCCGAAACGTCACTTCAAAATCATATCATCCTTATTGGAAAACCTTATATATCAGCAGCACACAAAAGCCAATGTCAATAGAGACAATATTTCAACTCTAATAAAATACAAGTTGAATTTTGCTATAATAGTGCCAATTAAATTTGGTCTACACATGTAGACCGCGCAACTAAAATCATTTGAAAAAATGTGCGCGACTAATGGAGAGTTAACAATTATATAATTTATTATAACCTTTAATTAACTTTAAATATTACTGCTTTAGGCACTGCATTAACATTAAATAAATAATTGTTATCATAAATCTATTTTTTATATCGAGCCTATAACAAAAATCGACGACGAAGTTGGCGTTGGAGTTCTCGAGTCATGTCTGTACTAAGATCACACGCGTGAAATGCTGGTTGTGGTTAAACAGTGTGAACATGACAATCAGTACTTTACGCGTGAGCGTGTGATTTTAGTACAGACATGACTTTAGATTTCCAATGCCAACTTCGTCGTCGATTTTTGTTATACGCTCGATACAAAAAACAATTTTCCTATAGAACTTTATTATAGAAATAATTATTTTTTTTTTAATATTATTCACATTCTTGGATATGAATACAGAAAAAAAGAACATTTATTAATTTATGGACTTCTCGTTTGTACAATAAAAAATAAAAAGAAAAATTGTTAATATACATTATATTAGCAAAGCAGTATTAATGAAAAGGGACAACAAGGTAGTAATTAAAATATGTATAGAATATATTTAAAAATAGAAGTTGTCTATGGCACGAATGGTTCTACCATTTAATTAATTAAGCAAAGTTTCAAAGAGCTAAATGTCGAAATAATTTATTAATTATTTTCAAATAATTTTTATTTTATTTATTAAATAACTGTGATTAAGTGAATGGATACTCTTTTCTATTTATAAGCAAGTTTTATTACTTTTAAATTAATTATTTTGAATGCAATTAAAGACTATGAATTATTAAATAATAACTGACAAAAAATACGCATAGATAATGATTGGATTTGCAGACATAAAAATTATGAATACAAGAAATAATTTGATATTAAATAATTAAAAATAAGCTATATAAATGTACATGTGGGTGCATTTTGGTGGTGTCACAAAGCTATTTAATTCTAAAAATCCGTTTTCGTGTTCGCGATCTTAGGCCAATTTTTAGTGATTAAATCAATAGCAAAAACACAAATCTTCAACCGTTTCCATGTTATAACCAGAAGTTGAAGACGAGCCATATCAATCGAATTAATTGTAATTTAATCAATTTCCATGTAATAGCAACAACCAATAAAAAGCCTACCTATAACTATAAATATAACGTCGTGTTTTATCAATACCCATATTGTATGAACAGGCGGCAAGTCTACGCATCGATTTTCCCCCTACCCTCAGGGGTTTCTCGCACAAATAACCTTTAATGACTGACGACGCACGGACGTCTTCATAACTTTTCAATAGAGCTTGATTAGGTCGAAGCCCGTAATCCCGCCGTCTCATTATCGGGCGGCCTTATCATTTAATTAATCGGTTATTCTCCGGAAAAGGAAGACGGATTTAAACGAACCGCTTTACCAGCGAGTAAAGAATGCCTTCTTTTCTTTACTCGTCTTCTTCACTTTGATTCAATTTAATTGGAGAGTTTTAATGTTCTTCGTTATTTTAGTTTTAGATTAATTGGAGGGTTTTACTCTTCTTCGTTAAATAGTATTAAATAGCCGTCTCCGAAAGTTTTCAGATAAATTTACTATTAACATATTTTGCATTCCTGTTAACTCTAACACTATCTTTAAACCAAAAAAAATCTACATCGTTTTTATTTTATTTCATTTCATTTCACAATTCTGCCTCGCTAGAAATTCAATTATAATTCAATTTTATTATCATTTACATACATTTATATACATACATAAACATCTTTATTTCTGAGATTGGAATATACAGTTACAATACAATATTTAACAATACACTAACGTTCACAATATAATTCCAACTCTGAAACTGGCTATCGACCAGTGGTCTTTCAGCCTGTCTTTGTCCAGTCTATGTCTGCTTTTTAAAAATTGTGATCGCTAACGTCATTGTCAAGGTCCGGTTGATGTAATGAGATGAATTGATGAATGGTTGAAGTGGGATATTTGAATTTGGGTTGGGTGTTAGGGTTGCGGGGTATACACATGTGATTAAGAATAGTGGTGATATTCATTTATAAATTTAGTTGTAATATTGATTTTTGTTGCATATATTTTATAAAAAGGAGATACCGTAAATAAATTTATTATTATAATTTCTAGGGACGCAGAGTTGGGAGAAGATGTTAAAGTTGATTTTATATTTGGAGAATTTTTCTGTGAATTTTCCGAGACTGTCATTACTTCGAGCGATTTTTGTTAAACTGTAAAGGACGTTTATAAAAGTACAGTACGGTTTTTACGGGAATGTTGTTTTTGAATTTTAATTTTTGTAACCTTAGTTTGCTGCAAATTCAATTCAAAGTGCAATACTTCTTTGTAATTTATTCTATACATATTTATTATACACATTTGATTATTCTATTTTTATTTGTATATTGTCATTAACCTACTAAACAGCTTAATTCGGGTAAATAAACATATGTAGGTACAATAATTAAGTAAATTATATTCTGAAATATGAATCAATGTGTCTAAGGTCGTTGGAAGACAGGAGAATTATTAATGACTTATTTTTGTTTTGATATAAAGAAAACACTTAACTTTTTTATACCACTTTTATAAAAAGTGTTTTCTGTATATCAAAATTGAAAATGTACCACTAAGTGAACGCCTCCAAGATCCAAGAATTATTTGTGGTTTGTTTAAATTAATAAATTGATTGTCCATTTCTTATCGGAAAGTTGAATTTCCATGTACCTCACAAAGGTATGTATAGGAATAAACCGCTTTTCTACAGTACCAATTATGGTAATTTTAAGCCTATTTGTAGAATGATGCGAATCTCTAATCTTATGAACAACAAATACATTTTTTATTGTTCTATCCATCTATTTCGAGATTTTAAATACATTTTCTCATAATTGATTTGTCTGATATTATTGATAAATTATATGATTGACGTATTTTGTTTTATGTAATTGTAAAGATTTCTAATCTGTTATTAATTATCAGCTAGCGGCGCCAATAATTGGTTTTTTGTTGTTGTTATTATTTCTTTATTTTTGTTCTACAATCCACTATACATAAATATTATTTATTTATTTATTTAACGGAATATACCATTTTTACAAATATAAGACATACATGTAAAATGCAATGACTTCTAATAACCCCACAAGAAATAGTCTAATGGTGTTAAATCACAACTTCTTGGAGGCCATTCAATATCACAATTTCTTGAAATAATCGAATCTCCAAACTTTTCTCGCAATAATTCAATTGTTGCATTTGCTGTGTGGCATGTAGCCCCGTCTTGTTGGAACCAAATGTTGTCAAGATCAACTTCTTCCAATTTCGGCCATAAAAAGTTGGTTATCATCGATCTATACCGCTCTCCATTGACAGTAACGGTGTTACCATCTTCATTTCGAAAGAAGTACAGACCGATGATTCCACCAAACCAAACACCACACCAAACTGTCAATTTAGGTGAATGTAATGGTTTTTTCTTGAATAATTTGTGGATTTTCTTCGCACCAGAATTGACAGTTTTGTTTACCGCACCACCATTGGAGAAGATGATTTTATTAAAAAAATGGAATATACCATTTTTACAAATATAAGACATACATGTAAAATGCAATAAAATTATATGTATTACTAACTAATTTTAAATACAATATTAAACACTTTGAATGCAAATATAAATGCAAAAAGAAAAAAACCTTAACAGTCACCAACTTAATTGTATTAATTGTAGATTTGTAAAAAGGTAAATCCAATAAATAAATAAATGAATAACTGGCTGAAGGTCTTTCAATCAGGTATTTATTATTATTAATAATAATATTTCGTTAACAGATGTGTACAGTAAAATACAATAAATAATTAATAAAAATTATAATAAAAAAATATAATGAATATTTTTAATAATTAAACATTGAGAGATTATATTATAATAATAAATATGATGATTACAATACTAAAAGTCTACCAATGAAATAAATAAAAAGACAGGTTAAAATGAATAACTTTATATTCTCGATTTGTTTCGGATTTTCAGCTCATTGTAAAGAGAATTAAATATTTAATTTATTTAATTTTCTATGGTTACACAAAGAACTATAATAAATAAAAGCATGTCTGTTTTCATTTTTCTATTAAATATTATAGAAAAATAAAAATAATCATTTTATTAATTTATTACTAATTCATTAATTAATTCATTTTATTAATTTATATTTGTTAATAAATTCATATTAATTATTATTAATTTATAAATTCATAATTTAATTAATTCATATTTGTAATTGACATATTTTCAATTTGAGTCTCATTAATCACTTGGTAAAACATTTTAGTAATATTAGGGATTGTTAAGTAAGTTTCACTTGGATTTGTTTTGCGTGTAAAACAAATCGAAGTGAAACTTACTTAACAATCCCTAATATTTGTAATTGACTTTTAGTTTAGTGTTGGAATAACTAGCCATAAGATTAATGTGTATGTACAGTTGAAATTGGTCTTCCGTAAATAAATAAATAAATAAATCACAATTAAAACACTTTTTATTCCTTACTTCACTTTTTATAAAAGTGAAAATTGTTTTAATTGTGATTAACTAACTTCACATAACTCAAATTTAAATAATTAAATAAATAAATATTTATTAATAAAAATTATAATATATGTATAGAAAATATAAAAATTATTATTCATTTCTGATATCTGGTCTTTTCGCTAGTTATTATTATTTAACTGATACCATGGATTGAGTTCCTCGCTTATTGTTGAAACAAAGGATTCATTGATCCTTAAAATTGATACACAAAAAATAATACCAGCCGAGGCTTGTATATAATGAGGGAGCTATTAAAGGAGAACAGTGCCTCATTAGCGAAAAATCCCCGAGGTCTTCGTGCACTTGCTCACTCGCCCTTCCGAAAAAACAGAGACAGAGCGTGAAGAGGTGGGGGGAAGTAGTGAGGTAGGCTAGACGTTCATTCACGTGGCGATCAATAACAAACAGGACCCTTCTCCTGCCTCCTGGAAATGGCCAAAAGGGAACGCAGACGACCGAAAATACACACACAAAAAAAACCCACAGAGACTCATTGACGTGGTTGTTCGGTGCGAGTCGAGAAAGAAGGGTGACTGACTCCATTATTTTTTTATTACAGGGATTTAATTGAATTGATGGAATAAGAAATAAAAGCGGAAGCTGTGTTGTTGGTGTTGGTAACTGATTTATGGGGGTTTTAAAATGTTGTTTAAAAAATACAGTTAGTTTGTTTACATTATTCGAACCTTATCATTAAAATCATTAATAGAACGACATAAGTTGTTTCTTCATTAACTGTTTTTTCTTTCGTTTCTTAAATCAAATACTTGTTTAAAAATAAAAGATGCCATCTCAAATTTATGTTAAGGTCGATCGAATTAAGAAAGTTACGATTTTTTAAAATTGCTTGCACCCGTAATTTTGCACGATAGCTTGGAATTTAAAAAATCATATCTCCCTTAATTGGATCGATCTTGAGATAAATTTGACGTGGTCTTATAGAAAAATATCTACAGATTATCATGGTGTGAATTAAATTTTGAGCCATTCCCCAAAAAATATTTGAACCTTTGCAAAGTTGAAAAATCATTTATAAAATTGAGAATTATAAAAAAATAATATTGCTATCACTTTAAAAGATACTTTAAAAAATCTTGCGGCATTTTAAGTACTCATTCAAATATAAATTTTTTGTGTGACGCATTTTTTCGTCAAAATTTACTCATTTCAAATTATTTAACTTTATAAATTAATTGCGAGGTCGTTTCAATAATCTAGGATCCTATGTTTTAATGTATTCAGAATGACTTTGTATTAACAGATTATTTAAATTTTTAATTTTATTTTTTGTGCTCTCCCTGACCCCGTGGCCGCTTCTACCATGGTGTGCGGCACCAATCAATCTGCACCAAATTGTAATCGTTTGTTCTCACATGAAAACTATACATAAATTTAATACAAAAGCATTTAAAACATTTTTCTTTCTGGCTTCTGGCATTTGAGTTCCAGTGTATTGCTTACAATGACAAAGTATATTCTTGAATGTTTAAATATATTTGAGAAACAATTGAAAAAAAAAAACTGCTTATACAAAACTGCCCATATTTGTATAAGCAGTTTTTTCAATTGTTGAAGATAATATTGAAAAAAACTGCTTATACAAAAACTGCCCATATTTGTATAAGCAGTTTTTTTTCAATTGTTTCTCAAATATATTTAAACTTTTTTTTTAAATAATCTGTTATTTTTTTATATTAGGGAGACCGGAAAGTAATGTCGTTTTTTACATTAAATTCAAACAACAACATTTAACGAAACAATGGGGTCCGATAGTGCTACGTCACGTATCGCGGCAATTTTAAAAGTGTGGCGTTTCAAAAAATTAAATCAACCTTATTGATTACGTACATAAGGATCATCAAAAACTTTAGTGGTGAACTCCTCAGTTATTATGCATATTTAAGAAATACGTTTTATAAATAAGATAAATCAAACTGATATCTTCGAATTCATGTAAAAGTTTGAAGAGAAAATTATGGATCTTGCCTGAAAAACGAAAATATTTAATTTTAATCAAACGTATGTCGGTCCTTAACACTTGTCAGTTGGGACCAAAACATAACCTTACTTTGTATGATTCTCGTTTTCTCTTGGCAATATTTTATGATTTATTGTGGTTGTTTAAATAAAATTCAATTTAAATACTGTAAGTATTTATGTTATCTCTATTGTTTAATTATTTTTAAATGTTGTAATTGTAGATTAAATGTTATATCCTAACTGGTAATTAATTTTTGGTTATTGGCTCTATAATGGTCATTTCCAGAAATAATTAAAGGGGTAATGCTCTATTGAAGCATTAAACTAATTAACACTACTTTATTTATAATAAAGAATATGTTATCGGTGGTGCAAGTCTATACTTTGTGATACGTAGATAAAAGAATTTGAATCATTATTTTATTGTCGTGACCATCAATTACAATTTAAAATATTTGATAATGAACAACACTTTCAAAAATATATTTATATGAACATAATAATAGTGATACGAGCAACGTGTGATCTCTGCGCCACCTCTCAATACGCTGTATAAAAATATTTTGAATTATAGAAACTAAACAAGGAAATTGCATTCCTGCACTACATTTACTTAAAATAAATTCTTCAATTAGTTAAAGTATATCGACAATGTAAATAATATTCTTACAATAAATTTAGAATTAATACAATTTATTTACCAGTTGGGCTACAACGTTTTGTTTACTATTATAACATTTAATATTTCTGAACAATGGAAAAACATAAAAACTCACATATTATTTACAAGAGAGAATCGAGACATAAATTATATATAAACATGCTACGGACCTAAGGTGAATTACTTGATAGATGCTACACTAATGTTTATAATTTAATATATAGCTTATAACGCTCAACACCCGAAAGATAAAAAAGATTAGAATTATATATATTTATACATATAGCTTATAAAAACCTAAATAAAACAGAAGAAAACCTGACAGTAAATTGATTCCTTCTTAAAGAATGTCAAATTAATTTCCAATAATTGGGAAGCTAATAATCTTGTTACAATATACAACTGTTTATTGTATGTTAATAACATTTTAGTATATAATTTATAGATATATATATAATTAATATTCTCATTGTACCCTTTCGGGTGTTGGATATCAATTGTTTTTGTTTTTAAATTAGGATCGATTATTAAGTGAATCTGAGTTCAAATAATTAATCCAATATTTATAGATTCGACATTTAACTAAATAATTGAATCTTGGATTCCAAATTCGAAAAATATATTTAAACAACATTTGAATTGTTGAATTTACAATTGATACATTTCCTTCAATAATTTAACATAAAGGTAATTTTTTAAGTATATTCTTAAATAAAATAAAATGAAAAGTGAGTATCTCGAATTAAATGCATTTGTAAAGTAATTATTTTGTTGAATGTCTATCAATTATTTGTTTGGATATTGATTCGATTATTTTGTGACATATATCGATTAAAATAGATTATTTTTTAAGAAGACCTTTTGGTTAGTACTCAAAATATAACAGATTTTTTGATTATTGAAATAATTTTAATGTTGATAATTCCATTACAAACATAATCAGTGTTGCCATTCACTATTCAGAATACATCATCTTAAATCATAGATAAAACCTTCACATATTTTGAAAAAAAAAAATATGATGACTAAAACTTCAATATATAACATACAGTCACTAAGGACATAATTATGTTTACATATTTGTCTTCCCTTTACTCTTTGCCTAACAAATTAGATGTCATCAAACATATTCTCTAGACATACTACCTCTATGTTACAGCTTCTCTGACATGTGTGTGCATTTAAGGTCCTACATACGTTTTAATAAAAATCGAAATTTTAATTTTTCGCGCTACTTCCTTGAATTTCTCTTCAAGTTTTGATCTTATTAAGTAGATATAAGATTAATTTATCTTAATTATAAAGTTTATTTCTTAAATATGTATAATAACGGCGCAGTTTATTTCTAAAGTTTTAGATGATCTTTATGTACGTATTCAATAAGGGTCATTTAAATTTTTGAAACGCCACACTTTTAAAATTGCCGCGATATGTGACGTCATCACTATCGGACCCCATTGTAGTGGAATTAATATAAAGTTCAAAATCATAAACAAATTTCTTTTTAATAGAAAATAAATTTAGTTAAGAAATTAATTCTATAATATTTTTATTTGGTTGCACTGCTAGCTCGATGTAGTTATCTATTTTCGGTCGGTGTCATCAATATTTTAATTATAATCTCTCGCAATTTCAATGGAAGCCGACTCCCATTCGAAAAGTTTTCTTTTCATCGCCACTCCCCGTTAATTGCACGACGCTTTACGGATCTAATCTGAACAGGAAATTGCTGCTCAGCATCCAAGCATGAGACTTGGTGCTTGCTGCGGATGATGCGTGAATGCGGCGCGCCGCTTTTCGGTATGCAAATGGGAGTTCTAAAATTAATAAGCGAATATTTCGCTAAATGCATGAGTTTTTGTTTTATATCAAAAAGAATACAATTCTATTATTGATTTGTCACTTTTATATAAATAAAACAATTTATAACTTTCAAATATATTGTAAACTCGCTACAATTGTTTCGCCACACTGTGGCTTCTTCAGGCGAAGGAATGATAAATTACATTTGTCAGTACAGGTATATATTGATTTGTATTTGTTGTATTGTTTTTTTCTAAAATCGTTTTTAAACTACCATATTTTTTGAAGAATTTTGCGTTTTTTTTATTATTACAATAATGGCAGTTTTGTGTAGGAGTCTAAAAAGAAGATGACAAATATATAGGGTGAGTAATCGAAGTACCTGTCTTCGATATTTCATTATAAATCTTCGTGAGAAATCCAGCATTATTTTTTTTTATAAAACTTGCTTGCCTTCTGAAGATGCATAATAATAAAATGATTTTCATATATAAAGGGTGATCCATTTTTACAGAATTGATATCAACTTTGTTAATTTAAATGGAACACCCTATATATTATATTTTTATTCGTTTCATCTTTAAATTGTCTTTATATTAATATAGCATAATTAGTAGTTATACCAAAAAATTTTTTTATAAAATTGTTGGTCATTACATTTTCTATGAAATAAATATGAATATAATATTAAAAATCAACCAATAAAACACAGAATAGATTGAATAACTTTAAATTCTCGTTTTATTGTTGATTTTTAATTTATTTCATACAATATGAACTACCAATGTCTAAATATTAAAATCATTACATTTTCATTTTTTGAGATAGAGAAATGAAATTTTATATACTTACTAAGATATAGTATTATCTTAGTAAGTATATAAAAGTAAGTCCATTAAATAATAATTTTATATGTTTATACAGGCTGTTTGAAAAATAATGTTAAATGTGTGACTTTTCACACCGATGTAATTTATTTCTTTTTAAATGGTACCCTATACTTTTCAATTTTTTTCTTAACTTGTCTTAAAAAGAGGAACATTTTTCATATCTTTATTAGCATTGATTGGGAATCGCCGTTGTAATTGAACGTTGATGTATTTTAATGGTGCTATGAATTAAAGAAAAGATTTTTCTTAGAATATTTTTTTTAGATTTTTTTTCAATAGTAAAGAAATATTTAACATGTAATGGTCGGTAATTCAGCTTTTTTTTAATTATACTTTTTTAATTTATCAAACTAGCAAAGCAGTATAAATCAAAATTCGCCACTCAGGCGATTTATAACCTTCATAATCCGCTTGTGAATTATATACTATTAATTTGAGTACCATTATCAGTTAGTTATCAAAGTGTGATTAATATTATTTCTTTTTTTTATTGTTACCATTTTCAATTTGATTGCACGATCACCGCCCGAAGCCGGCAATTATCCTCGGGAATTACTTTTGAAATTAACCGTGAAGGTCGTATTTGTGTATACGATTTAACAGCTGTGGAGACCGTGATGGCGATTTTATGGGTTTTCTCGTTAAGAAATCTCCGATGACATTTATCGTCGCGCGCTCATCAAAACACTAGCCGATCGCAAAACTTTCGAGAAATTTATAAGAATTTTTTAACTCGCGGTATTTACTCTTTTTATTAATAAGGAATTTTATTTGAATTTATTTATTTCGATGAGTGAAGGGGAATTATTAAATTTCTAGAGAAATTGAGTGTGTTGATTGATTTAAGGAATAGTGAGAAAATAAATAGTCAGTTTACAGAATATTGTTTTTTTTTCTTAAAATTTGTAACGATTTAATTTGAAAAAATTCATAATAATTTTAAATTAAATCCATTAGCAACGAGTCGCACAAGAGTCACCTCTATCTTCAATCCTTTACAATATATATTATTACGACTCAAATTTCAACCACTTTCATCCTCAAGTATATCCTCTCCAATTTGCAAATGACACCTCCTTAATCGCGCATTCTTCGTCATTGCAATTAACTCGCAAAACACTTCAGAAAAACAAACATTAAATTTTGAACTATCTTGAAATCTCTCTATGAAACATAGAGCGAACAAAAAATTACCTACATCAAACAAATTGCAAGTCTAACGGTTATTCATCACGTTTAAGGGTGCGGTTTAGACGAAAGAGATAGCTATATAAATATTGGCAATCACTAATTCGAGTTAGATTGCTGTTGTGAGCAATGAACAATATTGTATTATACATTAAAGTAATCTTAAAATAAGCAGGAATTTCATCATATGAATTAAAAATTATTTTAATGTTTAGTTTGTGTGAAAAACAATGAAAATTGATCAAATTTATAGCAATTTTCAAATTATATTTTTGCTAATAAAAACTTATGCAATGAAAATTTAAACGATTTCACTAAATTCTGCATTCAATTAACTTAGCAGAAATGACCTATTAATTTCATTATATCTTACAATTTTCTATTCTAACTTGAACTAGTAAATTGACGCAATACACGAAAATTAACGATTTATTTTTTATTTAGACTGATACTTTATACTTGGTAGATAAAAAATGTTAATACATATTCATATTATTAAATCCAAAAGAATGGCTCTTTTTTCAAACGATAATTTCCATTTTATTATATAGCTATCTCCTTCTACTAAATCGCAACCTTAATAGACAAACTCAGTAATAAATATAAACTTAGAAAAATAATATATTAAATATACTCGCAGACAAAGAAACGACATACCTTTGCGAAGAATTATTATCGATAATCCATTTTGGAAAAAACGGTCGCAGGATGGACCTTCTGGAGTCACTAGAGCGCACGCTAATCCGGACATCCCGTAATAAACAATCAGCTTGACCTAATGTATTCACCAATTTTTAAAGCAGTTAAACCGTCGTAAATAATGTATATATTCGATGAATAATTGTTTTTTTAGTTTAATAATGACACACTAATGTTGTTGAAACTATAGTCACTAAATAAAATTTCAGTTGCACAAAATAAATTGAAAATGTATTTGACAGTATTTAAAGTGATTTATTTTAATGTGTTTCTATTTGTGCTTCAAATTTTCAGTTTATAAATAACTAAAACAGTGTAACGTTTAATATTTTTTTTTTCTTTACATAAATTGAAATGAATAAATTAAAATGTTTTTATATTATTTTATTTTATCGTTCAGAATAATGCATAAATGGTGGACGCGCCGGGCAACGTATCGTTGTTTTCTTAAATTTTATTTATTTATTTATGGCACAACTATTGAAATAAAATTATTACATTTATAAATATATAGTTGTACACTGTTAATCCAAAAAAAAAATAATACGCAATTTCACTACTTTTACAATTTTCTTTACATACATTGAAATGAATAAATTAAAATGTTTTTATATTATTTTATTTTATCGTTCAGAATAATGCATAAATGGTGGACGCGCCGGGCAACGTATCGATGTTTTCTAATATTTTATTTATTTATTTATGGCACAACTATTGAAATAAAATTATTACATTTATAAATATATATACTGTTAATCCAAAAGAAAAAAAAAAGAAATTACGCAATTTCACAACTTTTACAATTTAATATTGTTTTAAAATTTGCATTAATCTTTTGAGAAAACACTTTGCATTTAATAATAATAAATGTCTTTTATTCAATAATAAATCACAAAAAATTCACATTTAATTTACAATTTTATCATTATTGAATAAGGCGAAGTTCAGCATAACATAAAATGTTTGCTGTTTTTCAACTTAACCACAGAAACAAAAAAAAAAAATTCTAAAAATAAAAACATCTTACATTTTGTTTACAACTCGTTATAGTTATTAATAAAATTAAAATTATTTAATCATTTTTTCTTGAAAACAGTGTCTCTTTATTCGCCTTTGTAAATTTCTTTTTAACCAAACCTAAAATATTGTGTGGGTATTGATTTATAATTTTCGTTATTTGGTATAGAGTACTTTTAAATTTAATATTAATATTATGCACGTCCTCTATGTATGAGATTTTATTGTGTAAATATTTTGGGCACTTATTTGTAACAATTTTATTAAATAATGCCGCTTGGTGCAATTTTCTCGTCTCATGCATGTCGAATCAACCTATTTCGTTTATTTTTGTTGATATGTGTTGTCTTCTCGGTATTCCACAGATCAATCTAATGCAGCTATTTTACATTTTTTGTATTTTTCTCGCTGTTACGGTTTCCGAAAAAGGACCATATAAAGTATCACTATATAAAAAAAAAAAAATGAGAGCACAAGAGAATTACACAAAAGTATTTTATATTTTTTGACAAAACATTTCTGGAACTGTATAGTAATTTTAATTGATAAAAAGCTCTTTGGCAACATTTAGATATATACTTTTTAAAGCGAAGATCAGCATCCACGGTAATACCGAGAATTTTAACTTCATTTCCCATTTTCATGGGAACATTGTTTATAACAATTTTCCCATTAACATTGCCGATTATCAATTCTCTTGTTTTCTGTCTTCCAAACAAAATAGCACAAGATTTATTCGGATTTAAAAATAAGGAATGGTTATAACAATTTTCGTATAACTCTTGCAGATCTCTATTTACACATTCGCAAGCTAGGCCGGAGTCTTCTTTTTAAAAGAAAAATATACCGCGTAAGATTATGCTGAACAGTGTTTTACGACTTTAGGTAAAATTATAATATTAAAAATATCAAGCAATGATACAATATTGATTATTATAATTATCGCACATGGATACAAAAACACGGGTAAATTCATTAATAAATTGATTTTGGGAATATAAAGAAAGATGAGTCTGTTCTGACGAACTGCACGTGGTATTTTTAATCTAATTAGCGCTATTTAAATTCCAAATATTAGTTTTCAGCTAGAGAATAGTTATTTAAATAGTTTAAGATATTAAATAAGATGGTAACGAGGTGCGATTTATGTCTATTAGCTAAGGACTCCAATCTAAATACATCAAGATCTTATAGACTGGATTATTACCATAATTTTTGAAATTTGAGTATTTAAGTAACCGTGTTTGATTGGACTCTGATGAATTGAAGTGTTTCATGCAGCAAGAGTTCCCGACACAATATAGTGATAGTAAAGTGTCCGTACTTCCAAAGTGGTTATAAAATGTTAATTTATACCGAGATCTTTTATCTGATCAACCCTTGACAGTGTAAACTCATTAGTTGTATAGTCATAAAATATTATTCGTTCGCTACGAGAAAACGACATTACTTTGCATTTGTTGATATTCAAATCCAATTTATTTGATATACACTAGTTAAAAATAGAATTAATATTTAAATAATTTTCTTTAACATTTTAATTTTTAATAAAAGTGGCAAAAAACGTAGCAGTAGTATCATTTAAATTTGATATGGATTACCGCATAGTAACGGTCAAAACCATCGTGTCTTTAGAATTAATATTGTTTTGTAAATTTAAACAATCAGTTGATGAATGTCATCAGCAAACAAACAAACAAGAAGCATCTAACTGATTAATTATATCATTAAATTAAAAATTAATGAGCTTAGAACAGATCCCTGACTCATACCAGATGTCGCATTAAATTTATTAGATCTATAGTCGTTATATTCTAAAAATAATAACCTTTGTTGAAATCTATTTACCCTGTAATAATTCTTCCTAAACCGAGTAGGGAATTTTGAGTTTCGGACGCACAAAAAATTCACCCTTTAAAATTATATAACATTTTTTTGAAACGAAAAAATTATTAAATTTAATTATTATTAAACATTTTACTTAAATAAAAGTGGTTGTCCTTTCTTCTACTTTTTTTTATTGAACTATATTTCGGAAACTATGTTTCCATCTTTAGTATTTGAAGTTTTGATAAACGTAGCAAAACTTCAACTACTGAGTAAAAAAAAAAATAAGTAGGAAAAAGGACAACCATTTTTATTTAATTAATTAAAGTCTCCACAACCAACAATCAACATAAAGAATATTATTTAACATAATTATTACTGTTTAGAATAATTTATAACATAATTAATGGATTTTCAAATCAAATAAAACAACAGTCGGCTAACGCCAGAAGCCTTTAGGCCAGGATTTAATAAATTATATAATGGTTTAATGTGAGGTGAATTATGTGATGAAATGTGGGGTAATAATTTGTGATTTATGCATGGTGATTACTTTCAATGGATTGAAACAGTATTCGTGGTGGATTTCGGAATTGTGTCTAGGAATGCAAAGTTCTGATAGGATGTCATAATTGGATTGATTAAGGGAACATTTCTTGGTAAGGTTGTGGATTCTATCGGTGATAGGGGTTATATTAGTACGGTCTTATAAAAGGGCGTTTAAGGGATTATAAGGTTGACGAATTTTGGTAATGGATCTTAGGGCTGATTGTTCGATGACTTGGATGTTGTGGAAAGCTGCGATGGAAGATGTTAACAAAAGAATGGTGGCGTAATCTAAAACTGGTCTGCAGATTATCTTATATTATTAATGTTTTTCGGTGTGATGCCGAAATAACGGTAGTCTGTCTAGGACTATTTCGAGGTGTTTTATGTGAGGTGAGGGGAAATGGTTTATTGGGAAATAGAAACATTTATATTGTAATAGTTATGATAGGGAATAAGAAGTTAGGATTTATTTGAGTTTATTTTAATTCTCCATTTGGCGAATCAAAGCTCGAGTGAATCAATTAGCTTTTTCAGGATATTGTAGAATATAACAGTGAGAATTTATATGGTTAGGGTTGGAATTATAAAAGTCAGCTCAATATAGGTTGTATAAGGTGTATAAGATGGGAAGAACACCTTGCTATGGGCGGAAGTAAGTGTTTTCTATTAAATTTAATTTACTTACAAACCCATTGATGATGTATAGGATGCTAATATTTGCCTAAGCTATTTACATTACTATTAATAATAAATATCTATTATATTAATAATATTTATTCTAATGAACTGATAAAATTATCTAGCATTGTAAAGTATTTGAAAGTGATATTTGTAATACCTTTTTTTTATTTACCCCATGAAATAATATCAATTAATTTTATATGTTTAATAACAATAATAATCATTTACCAACCCCCCCCCCCAAAAAAAAAAAAAAAATATATGTCTGTTTGAATTAAACAATAATTATTATTACCGCAATATGTAATAATTTACAAAACCAGTAGGCGATTTAAAAAGTATACACAAGAAAAAAGTTTATTTTAATTATTACATGTACATAAAGAAAAAAAAATAATTGAATTGTAGCCAACAAAGAATTCGTTTTTTATGAAAATCTTTGATTTACTTAGGTACATAATAATATTCAAATTGATAGGTGATTTAAAGTGCTTCTTAAATAAGAAAAATGTTTATTTTTATTATTACATGTACATAAGGAAAAATTATAACTAAATTGTAGCCAACGCACATTACTTTCTTTTTGAGCAATATCTTGCATAATAATTTACAAATCAATAGGCGATTTAAAAGTTTTTCACTTTTAAATTTTAATTAAATTTAAATTAATTTTAAATATTAATATTAAAAATATTATGAATAGAAAAGAGCATTCAATACGTTACGTAAGTGCTTTAAACAAATACACGTTAAAACAACTACTTCTCGATCAAATACCCCGCCAGACATTGAATTAAATTATGTAAAAGTACTTACGTAACCTAAAGTCAAAATCTCACAGAGCTAAATGTGGAAATAATTTATTAATTATTTTCAAACCATTTTTATTTAATTTATTAGAAAAATATTATTTCTTTTATTACATCTTCATAGGGAGAAAAATAACTAAATTGTAACCAACCAAGAATTATTTTATGTTTTCTTGGATTTACTTGCAATGCAGACATATTATTGATTGCATATTGCAGTTTTCTTGGCGCGCTTCGAGGATGACCGAAGGCAGCCGTACAAATAAATCATGATAACAATTATTACGTAATCTGGACGCATTAATTCCGAGCGTTGCAATTTATACGTTAATATCGGCATTAAATATGCAAATTGGGGTTATCATCCGTTTCTGCCGTGGAGATTTAATGCATATTTATTAAGCCGCGGTCAAAACAAGACGAGCGAAATTCCGCGATTTTGCATTTCAAATCATGATAATAATAACAGAAAGCAACCACAACAAGTTGTAGTTATAAGCTAGTAGGGTTAATCAAGTGGGATTTATTCTGATACAAAATAATACAAATAATGTTAGAAAAACACAACTATACTTTAGTATAAAAGTAAAGTAAAGGTAGTTATTAAAAAAAAAAAACTAGTGACTCAAAGAATTCTAAAATTACACTTTTTTAAAAAAATCACGAGTTAACGAAATAAAAATGTTACAGACTTTTTATTCTAACTCTTAATATAAAGGATGGGGGAATGTTCGTATTTGTAATGAGCAAATGTCAAACGATACTTTTGTTATATTAAATAAAAATGATTTGAAAATAATTAATAAATTATTTTCACATTTAGCTGTGTGACTCTTGACTTACGTTACGTAAGTACGTTAAACAAATGCACATTAAAACAACTACTTCCCGGGCAAATACCCACGCCGGACATTGAATTACATAATGTACACCTGTTGTTGCACATCAATAAAATATTGCATAATGCAACAAATTTTGATCCGAGAAAAATCTTTTTTCTAATGCGAAAACAACAAAAGAAACGTTACTTAATTTAAGGCCATCTGCAGACACGTGTTTCGGGATCTATCCCTCGTCAGTACAGCTATGCCTTACATAATTTAAAGATGTTAAAATAAATTAGTAAAATTAATTCAAATACAATCAGCAAAATTAAATCAATTATATTAAATTAAACTAAATCAATTTTAATTAAATTAAACCAAATTAATTCAATTTAAATCAAAACCGAAAATTAAACGAAATGAATTGAATCAAATTAATTAAAAAGAGCGACCCTCACCTGCCGCGCGCTGTGATAGTAATGACGGGCAGAGAGGTCGTGCGCTCTTGTATTGTTGTTATCGCAAATTCACAAAAAACTTCTCTCGGTTCGGATTTGAATAAATACCTGATCAGGAGAATTGAACAGATCGAGTCGATTGAGTTGATCATAAAACCCCCAAAAAATTCGAAAACTACTCTATTAGAGACTACGTCATAAAATCTATCTGTAAAATTACAACCTCGTTATTTTTACCCCTCCACAAAAACATTATTAGAAAACCAAAAAAAAAATAAAAAAGATCTTTAGGGATCAATCTTTCAAGAGATCGATCACAGATTGATTGATATTAAAAAATATCGGTTTTGAGTATCTCTAGTTTTGATATAAATAACTGCCGTTTTTTCAATAATGTTTTTATATATATATTATTTTTCGGGGGTGCTTTTTGATTTTCACAGAATAATGAGGGAGAGGGGATTTCTAAGAGAGGTTATAATTTTACAGATACGTTTTACAGCGTTGTTTTCTAAAATCCATGACCGATTTTTGTTTTTAATTTGTTCCTCAAGAGTCATTTTTTATTTTTAGTTAAATCATTAAAAATGAAGCCGAAATCTTTAAAGCTTCTTAATTTTTCTGATCGTGTATTTCGGCACGATCGCCTCGGCTTTAACTCTGTTGGTCAAATAATTATTTAAACAGGAATATTCTATATATTACATTCATAAAATTAAATTACATTTGGACAATAAAATATTTAGAAAAAGGATTTATTTACTTGGTCACACATATTTAAATATATTAACTAAAAGACCGGAAGTCTTTCAGCCTGCGTTAAATATTTTCAAATAAAAAATTATATTATACAATATGTTATTGTTGTTATGCAAAAGCATTTATATAATAATAATAATAACGTTTATTGTCCAACAGGAGAACATTCCCAATTACAAGACAATTATATAAATCAGATATAAATTAATTACAATTTCATTTAAACAATAACAATATTATGCGATTTTACCCAATGAAAGTACAGATTTAATTTAGCCATAATATAAAAAAAAGTTAACAATGCATGATTAAAGATGATAAAGGATCTGCAAAAATATCACACGTTAACGATAGTTGATTAAAAAGATCACAGACTATGCTAATAAGTGACTTGAAACCACACAATGTACGATTAGAAGCAATATAAAATGAGCTTCTGTTTCTACTGTTAAAAATTGGAATACGTAATGTAATCAATTTTAAAATATCCGGACAATCAATTCCGTTATGAAGTACTTTATACAAAAACGTAATTCCAGAAGTCCTTCTCCGTCGTTCAAGCGAGTCAACATTGAATTTTTCCAGTAACAACTCTTGGCTATAACCTCTAACTGGATAAGTTCCATAAACTTTCAAATGTAAATATTTGAGGAATTTTCGCTGGACACTTTCTATAAGACTAATTTGTTGTTGAGTTAGAGGATACCAAACCAAAGAAGCGTATTCCAGCTTTTACCTAACAAAGGCATTAAAGAGAGATTTTAACGCTGTGATATTTTGAAGATCCAAAGAGTTTCGTAGTATAAAACCTAATGCCTTAAAGGAACCGCTGACCGTTTCATGAATATGCATATTAAATGTAAAGGTATCATCAAACCATACGCCCAAGTCTTTAAATACACTAACTTGTTCTAAGGGATTATTACAAAGAGTGTAATCAAACTTAATAGTATTAATCTTTCTAGTGAATGACATAAACTTGCACTTGTTGCTATTTAGAGTTAAGTTATTTAAAGAACACCAATTAGACACTATAGCAAGCTGATCTTACAACTGCTGACAGTCCTCAAGTGATGAAACAGATGAATATAATTTCAAATCATCAGCATATAAAAGGTGTTTACAATTAAGTGCAGCTGAAAGAAAGATTAATAAACAGAATGAAGAGCAAAGGGCCCAAAATGGATTCTTGTGGAAGCCCGGAGGTTGGGAAATAGGATTTTGATTTAAAATTGTTAACAGAGATATAAGTTTCGCGATTATAAAGATAAGATTGCAAAAGCATTATATTAAGAGTTAGAATAAAAATTCTCTAACATTTTTATTTCGTTAAATCATGATTTTTTTTAAAAAAGTGTAATTTTAGAATGCCGTTATTAGAACTTTTTTTTTTTAGATAATGCAGTATTATATTTTATACTGTCATTGCGCCCTCAACTGGAAAGGTTACAATCTTGAAAATTATTTCCAGCATTTTCTCGTGACAAATTTTATAATTTATTTCTATGACTTACAGTTCCTGAGATATAGTCCGTGATCTTTCTTATTTGGACAACCCGGTACATAAAAGCCGCACCTTCATTTTAATTCTCTTTATTTTCAACAAACAGATAAATCGCCCCATTCGTTTCAAATCCGTAGTAAGAATGATTTAATGATCGGCGAGCGGGATTCCGATCATGTAAATGTCACCTTGGAGTAGAAAGTGAAATTTTACATTGAGTAATAACGCACGGTGAAAGATATGATTTAAACGATTACAGATGTCAATTTGAGGTATTATTTCTTGCGCAACAACGTCTTAGCGGCCGCGACGCGGAATTTTTTTAATAGATCGTTAAGCAGTACTTATCTTTTTAAATCGACTGTGGGCTGAGATTTTTTTAAACACTGTAATTAATTTCATTTATATATGAATTCGTAATATAAAGAAAAGAAAACTTTCTTTTAAAATTCATCCACAACGGTTTTTAAAAGAATGTTTTGTTTGTTATTGATATTGAAAATGTGTTACTTCTTGTTTACTTTTCGAAGGACCATTGAATAATATTCAAAATAATTTAACGTAAAGTTGTATATTGATAATTACACCACATATATAAAATGTACAAAAATGAATTTATCATCGCCGATGTTAACTACTCAAAGTCTCGAGTTCGTCTGATCTTTTCTTCTCTTCCCTTTCTTCCCGAGAGTTACTCGCCGGAAATGCGGAAAAACACCCTCCACTAGTCTATTGTTCCATATCTGGGCAGCGGTGGTGTGTCCGCCAGATGATGGAATTGCAGGACGCTTTCTCTTCGTTCACCGAAACCCGCAACAAAGTGTATGTTCAATTAATTATGTTGTAACAAAATAAATATTTAGTCCGTCCTGATGGCGCCCAGGTTAAGCTTCAGGTAGCATGCTACGGTCTCTGGTTCGATTCCAGGGCATAGTAGAACTGGTCCTAGTGTGAATGGTTGTCCCCCGAATTTTAAATTAAGAATATTTAAAAAGGTTACTGGGTGATGTTATGGTTAAAATAGACCGATACTCATGTTTGAATGGAAACAAAAAAAAATATTACTTGAAACATCATTCACCACCGGAAAATTAATTAAATAGAAAAGAGTATTAATTCACTTGGACCCAGTTATTTATTAAATTAAATAAAAATAACCACCACACCAGTTGGTAAAAGGGGACATCGATTATATATATATATATATATATATATATATAAATGATTTGAAAATAGTTAATAAATTATTTCCACATTTAGCTCTGTGACATTTTTTTATTTCTCATTCTATATATACGTATATTTCAAAAAGCTGCTTAGACTGTGATAATATACAATAACGTACACGTTAAACTTAACATTTCCCTTACAGAATAGCCCCGATTATTAAACTTCAAGTATTCACCAACAAATAACTTCAATATTATTATTAATATTTTATGAGAATACGAATTGCGTTTGAAATTTTACATGACCATCAAGACAAATTTCTTCTACTTTACATTTAAGTTATCACCTGGAGAATTATCCAGTGCATTCCAGTCACGTTTGAGGGCATTCGTTTCCGATACGCACGCCAAAATTCGTCGTCACGTATTATTATCATTTTCACCGCGATAACCGTGCTTTACCTTTTGTTCAGAAAAGTACGTCGATCGTTAAGTTTTCCGTTCCCAAAATTGAGCCGAGCGTGATTATCTAAAACGAGTCACGGCCACTTCCTCTTCCAAGGATACTTACTCAATTGCGGCGTTTTCAGGTAACCCACATTTATTTTTTACGGTCCACAAAGGATTTACTTTGTTCGCGTTTAAAACATATTTGTCATTAATGTATATAAAGTGTGCCAGATGTGATGATATTGTCTACTAGAGATAATAACAAAAATCGTGAAGTATCCTAGAAAACAAAGAAATGTTTTCTATTTATTAATAACCGGCAAAAAAAAATGTTTTCTTTTTCATCACCCCGAATAAGACCTCATAGTTTCATTGTTATTTGTACAAAAAAATGGGAGATTCTTCTATGAAAAAAAAAAAAAAAACATTTTTTTTGCCGGTTATTAATAAATAGAAAAAATTTCTTTGTTTTCTAGGATACATCCCTATTTGTGTTATTATCTCTAGTAGACAATATCATTATATCTGGCACACTTTATATACATTATTGACAAATGTGTTTTAAACGCGAACAAAGTAAATCCTTTGTGGACCGTAAAAATAAATGTGGGTTACCAAAAAGAAAAAAAAATCGGACTGCATAATTCACCTGAGTTGAAGAACTTACAAAATAAACAAACAAAAAAAAAACTTGGACACTCCATTGTAATCAAATAAATGAATTTTGAGTTCACGTGAAGTGTTAATATCAATAATAACACATGAGTTTCCTTACTTCACTTCTTTTATTAATTTTATTAAATAAAACGTGAAGTAAGGATACAACTCTTGTGTCATTACTCCATTGTAATCGTTATTATTCTCCAGTGCAATTACTCTCCATTTCAGATTATTCCGAAGCGCTGATTATTTCGTTTCAAACGGTCTATTATGAAATTATTGTAATCACGACGAAATTGCATATTTACTCAGACACACACACACATCTATACATTATTATAGATAAATTATCTAATGCGAGGTCGAAGTCATCAACCTTAACAAAACACGCCGGCATCGCACACCCTGCATGCAGCTGATGTTGATGTATGGCAAACATTCGGGGAGCTTCCTGTTCGAAAGTGTGTTTGATTACAATTAAGCGAAATATTTATTCGGAATGAAGAATGAGAATTGCATTCCTTTGGTGATAATTAAAATTAGAATGCAGCGCTGCAGTCGTCTTCCCGTTTGAAGAGGCTCGATGCTTATTGATTTTGAATAATGTACTCAAATTTGCACATACTTTAGTTTATGATTTGATTAAACAGTGTGTATCAATTATATAAAATGCATTATTTAAATCGTTGAATTAAAAAATACATGTTGCATATTCAAAACTTAAACTTAACAAAAAATAACAAATAATTTACGTTGTTACCTAAATCATTACGTAAGCACATCATTTTTTTTATTTTAAAAGAAGTTTGTATGGCCTTGATCTCTCTAATATTGGTTAATATCAGTATTTATTGGTATCGTAGTAACTTGGTCGTCCTGGCCAGCCTCCACTTCTCCTATGCTTGTTTTAAATATAAGTATAGTTCACTGTTATAGTATAATTATATAACAGTTAGAATATCATTTGTATATATATAATTTTAATCAATATATACAGAGAGGTTTTTTTTAACAGTACACATATCCCCTATGTATACATGTAAAATACCCAAGTCAAACGCATTGATGTATGTGTTTAGTTGCCTATAATACGCAACCCGAACAATCGATTCCTTCAACTAGGATAATTTAAAAAACAATTAAATAATTTTCTATTTCTGTTTATGACAATATCGAAATGCACGATCGTTTGAGTTACTGTCTTGCAGTTTCTGGTGGTCATTTCTAGCACTTATTTGACATTTAGTTATGTGTTATAGGCAACCAATCATATACATATCAATGCGTTTGACTTGGTTTTTTTGCAGGTATACAATGTATTATTATTATTATTATTATTATTATTATTATTTGTGATAACCCAATATAGATCAATCTCTGCTTAAATTATAATTAAATTTAATTTCGCAATTTATTATATAAAAAGAACTTTACTGTAAGCAACAACATTTCATTTGAAATAGTGTGCACACAAAATCTATTCAGGTATCTCAAAGCGAAGTAAAAGTAGGCATTTATCTCATTAGAGATAACACTCCTTTCTTATCATTGAAGCGTGATTCTGACGACCAGCGCTGCTCTTAAAACTGTAATGCAGTACGTGTCTCGTATACCGATTAAAAGGTGCGGTTTAGTAAAAAGAGAGAGGTACATAATTATTGGCACTCATTAATTAGGTTTGGAACATCAATATTCCTGGAATAATATTATTTTAATAAATAGAACACTTTTTACTTTGTTTGTATAACTTAGACTGTTTAATGTTGACTTTGTTGCAGTTGGAAAAGGGGAATTATCGAATTTTATTGATCATTGCCAGTAATTAGCGTATCACGTTATAGTAACTAAAGTCAACATTAAACAGTCTAAGTTTCACAAAAAAAGTGAAACAAACCAAGTGTAATTTAATTTCAATAACCTTCATCAATCAATACAAGTTATGGCATTGAGTATTGGTTAAACAAACGAAAATAACAAAAATTAAGTAATTTTATCGCCGCTAGGTGGTGCCAAGTTTAAAATTAGATATTTTTTCTGTTTTCATAAAAAATAAATAAATACAGCTAAGACGGATTGCAAAAAAAGTAATAAAATCAAATATTTACGAAAGGAATCTACTCCGCAATAATAAAATGGAACTTCACGTTTCGAGTGATTCGTAAATATTTTCCACTTTTATTGATTGTGTGATAATGTTGTCTGAGTAAGCCGTAGATAAAAAAATAATGCGTGCATCGCGCGCGCAATTGCAGTGGATAGATAAAAACAAAAATAAATTTTAATTGCGGATTATCCTAATTTTTAGAATGTTTCCATTGCAGTTTTAATTAAATTAAAATAAAAGAAATTGAAAACAATTAATAAAATAATTATTTTCTTTCAATTTCTCATTCATTATTTTCATGTTTAAATTTGGTGATGTGTCCATCATTTTACTTTACCCGATGCGTTTAATTGAATAAATTATTGTTTATGTCATTGAAAATTGTTGCAAAACTTTCTAAATAAATGTTACTTTTAAGTTTATATTATATTATATTATATTATATTATATTATATTATATTATATTATATTATATTATATTATATTATATTATATTATATTATATTATATTATATTATATTATATTATATTATATTATATTATATTATATTATATTATATTATATTATATTATATTATATATATATATCTTTCTTTACACTTTTATTTGAATTACCAAATTATATTTCGGAGACAAAGTGACAATTATCAATGGATTAATCGAGTAGTATTGATTCATTTATAATGTGAACATGAATATAATATTTACTATATATATACAGGCTGTCCCATTTTAATCTTTCAGGTGGAATATATCGAGACAAGTGCGCCCAATCGAAAAAGTTGTCTAATGCAAAGTTTAGTGGTTTGCAGGGGGACATTAGATTCTGTTATCAATTTCACCCCTTACCCCCCAGGGGGGTGAATAACAGGGGTAACTTCTGAATCTTAAATGGGAACCCCCATTTTTTATTGCAAATTCGGAAAGTGTGAAAAAACTATGTAGGTTTTACTCAGAAACTTTTTTGTATGGGCAACAGGTGGCGCTGTAATCGTCAATATTAGATTATTTTACACTTAATCTAGAATTGATGTAAAAATGCCACCTAATGATTACAGAGAAAAAGTTTAAACAAATTGAATAGAAAAAGCCAATCTAATGCCCCCCTGCAAACCACTAAACTTTGCATTAGACAACTTTTTCCTTTTTACTTATTTTTAAACTCTGTTAACAATTATATATCCCTAAGTTTCGTTTTCTCACTTCTGTATAAAGAAATGAAGAAATTAATATAATAAAAATATAATATTTATAATTAATAATTGTATAACATACACTAAATTATTGAAATGTCAAATTTGAAAGGTCATAATTAAAAAAAACGGACTTATAATTTTTTATAATCTTTTTTCCCTGTTTTGTTATTTTGGTTAACTAATTCTAATTTTTTCTCTCATTTGTTTGGTTGCAGACTATCTAGTGATGGATACATAACGAAGAGCAGGAGCCAAGCCAATGTAGGTGATGATATTGGACAGCGTCCGTCCTCAACAGGCGTCCGAAGGTCCAACACCACCGCTGCAATGCCACGTGCAACCATTGGTGAGTTGCAGGCCAAGTTGCAGCAGAGTGGTGACAATGATTGGCGGAAGCGTTTGCCAAAACTGAACAACGCCAGCGAGGAGCTTAATCTTTTGAACGTGAAAAATCTGTACAATGTAAGTATTTATCATTTCATGTTTATACAAAATATTCTTAATTAAATAAGAAAACTAGTGTAGATCTCATTTTACGATTTTTATATTTCTTATTGTATTATTCGCTGGTATGGTTAATAAAAAAAAAAAAACTAAATAAAAAAAGAAACGTAGAGACAAGAATAAAATAAATAGAAAAATATACTTGTAAATAAAACACGTTTTACTTTGTAGTAATAATAATGAAGAAGTTATGAAAAAATCAGACAATAAAAACAAAACAAAAAAAAAATAAATAGAGATTAATACCCATTTGTACCGACTTCGATTAAATTCTCCGATTAGCTAGTCATAATTAACTTTATTTGGAAGATTTTGGTTGCAACGTACGTCGATTAACTAGTCGGAGTCCACTTAGTCGCAATATAGAATGTGCGCATTTTCCAAATCTTTAGCAAAATACGCACATTCTATATTTCCGATTTGGGGAATATTTAGTGATTTCAGCGTTCCTATGTTAGAAACAGTCGAACATAGAAAAGAAACAGAGATGCAATCGAGATGCAGTGTTTACTATGTTTATAAATTAACTTCCGTAATAAGACTTTTTTTTAAAAAGAACTTTTATTATTAATATTCTTGAATAATTTACCAATCTTCTATATAGTCGATATCATTTTCAATTAAATTCAATAAATATAAAAAAAGTCGATTATTGGCATACTATACAAACACACATTCTTAACCAAACTTCTTATTTATTTTTCCCATCCAAATTTTTCCCAAAAGCGCTCCGCCTGCGCCATCCTCTCTCATCCATTCCACTAACTTTTTTCTTCCCATTCAATAACATAGCTTTCTGTATTTCTCCACAATATGATCCCATGTATTCCTTCCCTTTTCACACCATGCAGACTTACCATACACTTTACCCATCCATGTCTTTCTTCCTCTTTCATCCGATCCACACCTAGCTCTGGACAGGATAACCTTTCGCCTTTTACACAAATCAAGGTTTCCTTGGCCGGTACCCATTAAATATAAAAAGGATTATTTTGCCAATCTGAACTGATGGTAAACATTAACGTCGTCTATTAAACTAAAGAAGTCTACACTAACATTAATTTGTCGAGGTAAACCAAAATTAATTGGATCATTTACTTCTAAATTATCAATTTCGTCGATTCTAAATCCACCCTTGTTTATTTCCGTCAAATCTCTATTGACTGTAAACACTTCTTATTCCATGAACAACTTCACGATTATCCTCAATCGGCGTGAACGATGTTAGTTATACATGTATTAGTTAACTGGCCAAAATCGCCTGATTCAATATTCGACGTTTTTAGTCGAAAATCATGATTAAGTCTTGGTGCAAGCCATTGTCAAACTTAATCGTGATTAGCTATTTAATTAAGATTAAGTACCCGCGGCACAAGTGGGCATAAAATGAATAACTTTAAATTCTCGACTAGTTTCGGGTTATTAGCCCATTTTGAAGAGAATTTAAAATTTTTACTTTGTTTATGCATTGTATTTTACATTTAATTAGATGACTCTAGTTTTGACCATCTAGAAATATTATCAAACAAAACGTTTGTTTTATTTACAAGAGTATTTATGATATAACATAAAGTGATCGCCTGCAGGTCAAAAATGCACACGTTTCGGTTTTCGATCTTGTTAGAATAAAATAATTTATTGCCAATTATCTATTACTTAAAAATAATGTTTAAGAAACCATTAATGATATTGTAAATAATCCAAAAAATCGAATGCCTGTCTTATTTTTTTAAGAAATTTTGTTATTTGCAAAACATTTTGTTTTTACTGAATAATAAAATAT
This sequence comes from Philonthus spinipes, assembly GCA_963082785.1. NCBI lineage: Eukaryota > Metazoa > Arthropoda > Insecta > Coleoptera > Staphylinidae > Philonthus > Philonthus spinipes. The sequence goes on from OY720314.1 coordinate 9,723,651, forward strand.
TATATAATTATAAACAGATAATAAAATTAATTGATTTGTAGGCAGCAAGGCTATTTCGCATATATAAAAAATAATAACTAATGAAAAGATAATATAAGTTTATGCAAGTTTAATACAGCAAAAAATATTTTTTTTATTTTAAAAATATGAAGCGTACTAAAATGAAATGACAAACCTTTTTTTCAAGTGAAGCAAAGCATAGTCTATATATATATTTATATATTTACAGGGTGGCGCAAGATTCCGATGAAGTCCAATATCTCAGTTATTAAGAAATATACAAAAAAATGTTACTTACATTATTAGTAGCTACTGTCAAACTTCACATTTTAAAATTAGTTTCATATATACAGGGTGTTCAATAATCACGTGACGTATCAAACATATGTTTTTTTAAATGGAATGGTATACTTTTTATGAAGATTTTCGATTATACGTTTAAAAATAATCAATTTTTATATAAGATTAGGTAAATTTTTCATATTTTAAAAGTTATAAACAAATGAATGTTGAAATCGATAGATGTTTAGAGCCTGATATTTCAATAATGAAAAATAAAATAAACATTCTGTCAATGCAATGCAAATGTAAAAATACTTAAAAATAAAAGAAATACTCTTTTTTTCTCTTAAAACAAATTTTTATATACAAGGTGAAGCAATACGCAAATTTTTTTTTTCTCTTTTTACTTAAATGGGACACCCTATATTTTTTATGCTATTTTAATAGAAAATTGATCACTCTTCATTTTTTATATAACATATTAAATAGCTACCGTTTACCGTTTTTGAGATATTTAGTCTCAAATACAAATTTGGTATAGAATTTTTAACCAAAGTAGGCCTCGCCAGAATAACTAATTTATTTAGTTGTGGAAGTTACGCTTAATTTCATATTTAATAAGTAAAGTACATTTTACGTTATACTTTGTAACACTGATGCAGTTAAACATACTTCTTCAATAAATAATTAATTTAATTGTTAAAAACTAACAACAACTATATTTTTTGGTTATTTTTCGAAAAATATTTAAAATATTCCTATATGCTTGTTAAATTGATTTATTTAAACAATTTATGTTGACTGAAAAAACGAAAATAGATACTAAATGAAATAATAAAATACTTATATTATTATATTTTGTTAGTATTAAAATTTTTATGTATTTATTTCACGCATTCACATCATATTTTTTAATTCAATAGCATTCAAACATTTTACAATTTTTTTCTTAAAAAAAAATGTGTCACAATAACCATTATAACTCGCCAAATAATCGTTGAGCAACTATTTTCTTTATATTTTGCATGCGCCTTTAAATATCGATTGTCATTTGAATATACTTTTAGGTTAGGGAGTGAGTATGTTATTAAATGTCAGAAAACGATTATGAATTGCATTTGTTTTAATTATAGCCTACTTAAATTATAGATTATAAGCGAAACTTATAATTATGTACTTTGAATTGAAATTGTTAAAAAACGGTAACAGATAGGGGTATAGTTTATTATACAAAAATTAAAGAACAATCAATTTTCTATCGAAATAGTGTAAAAAATATAGGGTGTTCCATTTAACTGAAAAAAGAAAAAAATCATTTTGCGTATTGTTTCACCCTGTACACAACATTTTGTTTATGGTAACAAACGATTATTCCTAAAATTATTAAGCATTTTTTTCAATTAAATTGCGTGAACAGAAAGTTTACATCGTTTTTTAATTTTGAAAAATATGGCTCTAAACTTCTATTGATTTCAACATTAAATTGTTTATAACTTTTAAAATATTAAAAATTGACCTGATAAACCGTATATCAAAAAATGATTCATTTCAAGCGTAGAATCTTAAATCGACATAAAAAATATAGCATTCCATTTAAAAAATCATATGTTCGATACGTCACGTGGTTATTGGACACCCTGTATATATGAAACTAATTTTAAAATGTGAAGTTTTACAGTAGCTACAAATTATGTCAGTAACATTTTTTTATAAATTTCTAAATAACTGAAATATATATATACACAATGCCTCGCCTGTATTCGTTGAGCGGTTTTCCAAATACCTACAAAATTGTGCTTGCTGTTGTATTTTTTTATTAATTGAGTTGTGATTTTATGATCGTGAACGTAATATGTAAGAATATGAATTTTAGGAAAATTCAAATTTATACGTAATAAAAAAAAGTAATAAATAATTTCGTAGAAATAAATCAAATAGAATGTGTATGAATGAAAATTTAAAGTTTTTACTTAATACAAAAATTGAAATACATTTTTTTTTAGAAATAAAAAAACTTAGAATGTAAAGTTTCAAAATATTCTTGAATTGTTAGGCTATATCTTTTACGTCTCTGTTTAAATCTAAGTGAGCTACGCCGTATTTATTGGTCATCTGATGTTGAAATTGATATTTATATATTTTTTGTTTGTTAATTTTGTATTTATTTAAGTATTGCACTTATTATCTTCTCTGTCCATTGATTTATTACTACTTGAATGCTTGACAAAATTTAATAATTTCCGTCAATAAATGGAATAAAATAAATATTTAAGCATATTTAAAATGTAAGTCACTAGAGTGACTGATGAAGCCACTGTGAGGCAAAACAATTCTCGTAGCACAATTAAAAAATATTTTGAAACTTTACACTCTAAGTGTCTGATTTCTAATTGCTATGAAGTTTCAACAAATAAAGCTCTCAACTGTAAAATTTAAATAATTTATTATTTAACATATTTAAAACCCTTCGATTTGTGTATTTTCTTGATAACCTCTTTTGCATCCAATATACTTATTTCTTCTGCCTCTTTTTCATAATTTTACGAGTTGATTTATACAGTTCAGGGTATTTATACGTTGTTTTGCCTCAAGCACGTGCTCATAGGAGTATTTTCCAGAATTATTCTTTGCTGTTTAATACAGGGGAAACTATTTTTATATATTGATTTTAAGAAAAACCCTTATTTATGGGTCTCATTTCTCTGTCCGATTTATTTTTCTTCACAGAACGGTTCTAATAAATAAAAATAGCTGAAATTAAACGTAAACTTCTAAAATTAAAGAATATAAAATAGTCACAATTAAACAGCAAATGTATAGGCTAAAACTTATGGTATAAATTGAAGTTTATTCATAATAAATGAATAATATGAATACATTTCATTTTATTCCACCATTTCCAAGATAAACTTTTGATTGTTGACTCATCAAACAATTGATGAAACATATATATCACTAGATATTTAGGATAATAAAAAACATCTGGCTGAAAGATCTAAGGTCGATAGCCATTTATAAGTTTATATTAAATGTATTGTATTATATATGTATATGTAAAAACCACAATAAAGATGATTGTGTATAAAAAACACACTTGCATATTGTTTCGCAAAAACACCAACTGTGCTTTTTTATTACACAAGATTTTTCAAGATATATTGTTTTGAAGTTACTATTTATTTGTGGCTATTTTAGATTCATAAATTTTTATTCTTTAAGTATATTTATGTATTTAAAGTTAGTGTTAACTTTTGTGCTAAACTTTTGACAAAACTGTATAACTGTATCATCATATTCAGTGAATGAAAACTCTTATTATGCTCCATAATTTTATTTTCAAACAACCTTGATGACTAAGAATGGATAAGATTTTGAAGAAACAGAAATACAGACGTAACTCCTTTACAACACACAACACCCAAAGGAAGTGTAGAAATTCGCGTAAATAACATATTTAAACATTTAAACAACAACATTTAGACATGTTAAGAAAATACCGAGAACGCAATAGAAGTTAATAAATTAAACTTGAGAAGAACAAAATAAAACAAAAATGCATCAGATATCAACAAAATTCAATGTAAAGTTTGCGACGATCAAATAGGGAGAAATTTTGAAACCAGACATAATCTCAAAAAGATTACTGCTGGGAAAAGGACCACAGGTTTAGCGGATCATTGCATCACCACAGGAGAAAAACAACAAAATAAAACAAAAATACATCAGATATCTACAAAATTCAATGTAAAACTTGTGACGGTCAGACAGGGAGAAATTTTGAAACTAGACATAATATCGAAAAATCGATTACTGCCGGGAAAAGGACCACAGGTTTAGCGGATCATTGTATCACCGCAGGACACCACCCGGTGGAAATTATAGCAGTTAGGATATGCTAAAAAGGGAAGAAAGCTTAATATTTTTGAAGGATTAGAAATTAAAAAGGCTATCAATAGCAACAAAAACAGCGGGAGATTAACGAACCCCAAAATATGAATATTTCAAGATTTCCCCATAAATAATATAACCACTAAATATATTGTACACATTTTATTTTATTTATTTTTATTTTCTTTAGTTATATTTATTTTTGTTTCGTTTAGTTTTGACTTTGACAATGATTTGTGAAGATCGAAACAGTCAATAATTTGAAAATAAAATTATGGAAGAAGAGTTTCCATTCACCGAATATAATATTTATTTTATTATTTCGTATGCATGTAACTAAAATCAAGTTTATTTGGTTGCCTACGACGAGAAGTCGTCGTCCTTTTTAACGCTCTGTCCGTTTTGCGTGCGACGAACTGTAACTAATAATAGAGCGTTTAGAGTAATTGCAGCGGGGAGGCAGACGTGGCGAATTAGCCGAGCAAATCTATTGTCCACGAGAAGAAGAGAATAATAACAACACTCCCCGGATTTGCAATTAGTTGGGGAAACGATGAGTTTACTTATTTATATACACGAGCGTTACGTCGGCTTTCAGCAACACGTGACACACTGAATGGAAACAGTTATTGCAAATGTGGATTCGCTGATTAACTTGTCACCTGTTATTTTTGTATTTATCATAATTATTTCTAAAGTTTATTTTTGTTAATTGACATGAGGGAACATTTATTCTTTCCAAGCTACAGAAGATTGAAATAGAATTTTACAAATACAGACGTTAAAATTGAAAAGGAAACTTCAATTTCCATTTTCACTGTTTTTTTTCCACATTATATGGCATACTATATATATATATATATATATATATATATATATATATATCGTTAAATCTCTTATATTTTCAATAACTGACATTTCTTTCACTTCCTTAAATTCTAAGGTTATTGGGGTTAATTTTAAGATTAAACGAGGGCTTATCGAAAAATATTAAACTTTAAGAAAAATAATAAGACTATTCTAGGACGTTAAAATTCAAGAGAATACTTCAATTTCAACGTCCTGGAATGATCTCATTAAGGTAACGTAGGACTTATCTGATTGAGATATGAGGCGGGGCTTCATCTTATATAAAAGTAAAGTTAATTTTAAACAAAATATTAATAAGGTAAATGTTATAAAAAGTTACAGTTGTAGTTGTTTTACGAGATTATAAAAGTGCCTCATATTTTCAGTCTTATTGAATATGCAGTTATGGTGTTTGTTTACAGATTTTGTAATGGTAAGTCTATTCGTTTAGTATAAGAGTATCGACGTCGTTTTCAGAACTAAATAATTCCTAATAGACAAGTGTTTCAAACTATTTTTACACGTGCTAGCGAAAATAGCACCCACTTTTCGTTTCTGAAAAACATTAAGGCCTTGGTTTGGAAATTGAAGTAGTTATTCTGGATATTGTAGAAAATAATCCAGGGATAAGTACAAAGCGTATTGCAATCCAATTTGAAATTCCAAAGTTTTGGAAAACCTTAAAACGGCAAGGTTTAAACTATGGTGGATGCACAGGGTTAATACACTTTACTTTCATCAATAGATGAAGAATCTTTTATTAAGTATGCAAAGTCTCATTTTCTTAATGCTAATGATCGGATTAAGAAAATGAGACTTTACATACATTTGTTCTTTCAAAAATTTAGTATGAGCACAAATATGTTCATGATAAATTTATGATTTATATGTGACATTGATAATCAATAGCCAACCTCTAGAAAATTTAGTAATGGAAATTCGCTGTTTTTTAAACAGATAAAAAATTAATCCTTTTTTTTTGTTTGTTCATGACTCGCTAATTAATCAACAAGAGTGAATACGAAATAATACTTTCGGTGAAATTGAAATCGAAATGAAAAATGCAAAAATTATTGTTATTTAGTAAACAAAGTAATTGTTATTAAAATTGTCAATAATTTAATAAATCAGTTTAGTTCTATACTTGTTTAAATATAAGTGAAGAAGTAAGCTGATTTATTAATTCAACATATACTCAAAACCAATCATTATAATCGAATCATTTTAAGGTGTTCATAATAATGAGCTAAAACATTCTCGCAAAATTTAAATAGCAATTACATTTCTTATTAAATAACATTAATTCTAGCATTCTTCATTTCGATTTCAATTTCACCGAATGTATAATTTCGCGTTCGCTCTTGTGGATCAATTAACGAAATTTCTACGGTTTCGCTATTCACTAAACCGTTTAAACAAATTCACCCTGGATTCAACAATTAAAGTCGAAATGGATTCGTTTATTGTGGAATTTTAAAATGCGGAACGAAAAAATAATCAGCCACGTTATAAAAAGTAATGGATTGTTGTAAGTTGAATAAAATGCTTGTTTTTTTGTTCATTTTAAAACGTACAATAGAAGTCAATAATCAAGTTCCAACAAAAAAAATACACATATGAAACACCTTTGTTGTTACGAACGAAATGATAGCGTAATGCATTTTTTCTTTTTAATCGAAAATTTTTAATATGGAGTACAAAAAATGCTATGCAATATAAGTCCATCTGAAGACAAGTGTTTCGTGATTTATTTCTCGTTAGTACAGCTTTACCTTATAGACAATTAAAGCGTCTTTTCTTTCATTAAATGGTTGAGGCTGTTATTTGGTCAAACTCCATAATGTCACATTAAATTAAAGACACTTTTGTATAAAATTTCACAATTTATTGTTGACACTACTACAATAACACAGTGGCATCATCAAGCAGATGAAGTATGGTTTAACAAAATTACAATGGTTTTAAACTTAAGGGTTAACAGTAACTTTATTATAACATCAATTACAGTTGAACTGAAATAAATTTAACAAATGGGGGCGTTTGCAATATTTATTTATTTCCAGTTGTTCTAGAAGATTTTTTTATAAAATATAATCTTGACGACGTTACATGAAATTATGCGAAAGATGGTGCTTGCGTTGTCTTTAATTTATTATGATTTATTTTTTGCTTTTGTTTTCAATATGTAATATTTTGAAGTTGAAATTTTGTGAAAACTATGTCCACACCGGAAACCACCTTCTTGAAAATAATGATAATTTGAACCATAACTTCAAAATATTGCATATTGAAAACAAAAGCAAAATATATTAAATAAAAATTATTTGAAAATAATTAATAAATTATTTTCACATTTAGCTCTGTGTAAATACTCTTTTCTATTTATACAAAAGCAAAAATTAAATCTTTTAAAACAACTGGAAATGAATAAAAATCACAAATGCGACTTACCATTAAATGATCAAACAAATGTAAATACTCCTCCTTTGTTAAATTTATTTTAGTTCAACTGTAATTTATATTTTATAATAAACTGTATAACGCCCGCATTAACCCCCCTTTACCCACTACTGTTAGATTTTAAGCATATAACCATTGTAATATTTTAAACCAAAACTCATCTATGTGATGATGCCACTGTTGGTAAAACAATTGTCTCAGTGTCAGCAATAAATTGTGAAGTTTTTTACAAGATTGCCTTTTCTATTATTATTGTTCACGATTTTAACTAATACATACTTTTTGATTATTATCTATAATTTTAATTAATAAATACATATTCTAACAGAGACAAATTTTACTTATTTATTTAATCTGTATTTTTACAAAATAATTAATTCATTCACGAACATACAATTATACAAATAATATGAATTGCTTATAACTAGAGTATCTGCACAAATAACTTTTAATTAAATTACCAATATATATCGTCTTTAACTACTAAAAATAGATATTACCTTACGCCTTAATTGATTTACATGCAAAAACGCAATAAATTTATATGCATTACTAACTAGTTTTAAATACAATAGTAAACTATTTAATTTATTTACTTAGAGTTTTTTAATTTCTGTATCGTATCTGAATCTGCAATAAAAATATGGGCCACTATTAAAGATTTAAGTTTATATTTAACAAATCGATTCGTAGATCTGAGAAATATTCGTTTGCTAGGGACATTAGTTGGGTAGCAGAGAAAAGTTTTACGTGTCTCCAAATAAAATAGCTATATAACAAAATTTTATTACAACAAAACAACGGCAAACCATTTATTTTAATTTTTATTTTTTTATCTCTGATTGTACAATCCTCATTCCTCTTCGCTGGGCCATTAACTTCGGGATGCAATTTAACACTCTTAAGAGATAATCCGTGTAATTAGACGTGATATAACGTATTGCGTCAATTATGCAGGAAGATGCCTCTTGCCTACCAATCTCGAATACTTTCACTCTGCAATCTCAATATGCAGCCTAGCTGGTTTTATATGGCGACGGGTTCTATAATCGCAGGAAATTGGAAAAATAAAAGCCCGTAAAATATGCCGAGCTTAGAGTTAATGAGTATCTAAGGGGCAGATCGATGAGGATGTTATAATAGATTTCAATCACGATAAGGCAGGCCGTAACTGTTAGAATAAACACGACATGGAGTTTGTAATTGGTAACAATTATTTACGATGAAAATTATAATTGACTTTTTTATGCAAAGGCTCATTTTCTTCTCTTGAGAGATATGTTACATTTATTCTTGAGGAGTACTACCTTGTCCCTTGAGTGTAAATAAATTTTAATTTTCATCGTAAACAATTGTTGGCAAATATACTACTTTGCCCCTCGATAGTAAATGTAACACGAGAAGAAAATGAGCCTTTACAAAAAAAAATCAATTTTAATTTTAATTGTAAATATTTTATTGCAATTAATATTTATTTTTTATTAACCAGAAATAAGACTTTCTGCAAAAGCAAAATTATGTTTCCTTCTTTGTAAATTTCAGTATTAACTTATTTGATTTATCGACATTTAAAATTAGGTACTCGATTTGCGTGTAATATCGGAAATAGCCGAGATGTAAACAAGTTCGTGTTATTTTCAGATCAAACCAAAATCAACGTATTCATTCGCAAATGCAACGACTCGCGGCGTTTGCCCGTATACATTAACAAAAATTGTAGATAAAGTGAAATTACTCGTTCGCCCATGAAAGTATTTCACCTTCAATTTTATACGAGACGTACGCGTATAAAGTTTGCCCAAACTTCGTAAAGCATTCACTAGCGCTGCATTCATTAAAATATATAAATATTTAATTAATGCACTCCTTATTTATTAGTCTGTCAGGGAAGATTATACTTTTTGTTTGTTTAGTTATAATTATTAATAACAAGTATGTTAAGAAAGTAGGGAGTTTTTTGCGAAGATGCTTGAATAAAATTCTTGGTTATAGAATTTTATTTAATAAGAAAATGAATTTTGAAAATAATTAATTTTTTAAATAAGATGTTCAATGTTCAAATGTTTAATTGATTTTTATTAATTATTTTCCTTTTCGCCACTGTAATTATCACAACTATGAAATAATTATAAAATGAAACGTTCAGCCATCATTCATCTATCATATGGATAACTAGTGATGGCCATTTCGGTTTTTCGAACCTCATCAGACTAGTGTGTTCCATGTGCAATGCCTTGATGAAGGCGACTGAACACCTTCAGTCGCCTTCATCGAAAAACCGAAATGGCCATCACTAGTTATCCATACGCTAGATGAATGGTGGCTGAATATTTCATTAAATGTGAATTTCGATTTCCTTGTTTGCTTAAACAGGACAAGTTCGCCTTCCTTTAGTGAACGAAACAATAATTCTCGGTCGTCTACCAAATCGTTGACGATGCCACTTGAAATTAGGGAAAAGGTGGCGCTTGCGTCGTCTTTAATTTATTATGATTAATTATAAAATGTTCATGAAATATATATTTACATAAAAGTCATGAAAGTGTTTGATTGCAAGACGTGGAGGCTACTTGAAAAGTACGAGGACGCGAAGCGCCTGAGTATCTATCAAAAGTCACGTGCTTATACTTTTATGACTAAATAGCATAAAGGAAAAAAAAACATATATTTTAAATTTTAATTGCATCTGTTTAAATCATGACGTAGTCATTTCATTGTGAAGTTTTTGTAAAAAAATTGTACAGTGTACAACCATCGACATCTGCATATACCCTGGCTGTTGCTTCAGCCATAATGGACGAGCTCCTTCTGAACAAATCAAAAGAAAGACATGAGTTCTTGTTTTTTTTTGTAAAATTGATTTTTTTATATTTTACTTTCATGACTAGAACTATAACGGGAGTCAAGAAAAGATTTTTTATTATACTTATCTGAAAACACGTTGATTCCATATGCCTCTAGAATGATGGAATCGTCACTTTTTCAGGCGACCGCACAGAAAAAGTTTGTTTGTGCGATCATTCCGTGCACTAACCGATTTCCATAGCAACGATGTATTTTTCACTTCTGTGTTTCACTGACGTTTTATTTTCCGTCTGTGAAATTCGTAAATTTGTTCAAATGTACACAGACTTAGAATATACTGATATTGTATTTTGAAATAAAGTGCTTACCAGATCAAATTCCGAAAAACAGGTATTGCATTTAAATTTCTTTAGAATTAGTGTAATTATTCACTGCCATAGATGTTGCTGGTTTGAAAATAAATCAAATAATTTAAATATTTAGTTTTATATTGTTGTTTTCAGATAAGTATAATAAAAAATAGCGTTCATTACATGTCCAGAAATGGATTTTTCCGTGCTTGCATGACTTCCCGCACGGTCAGCGCGCACGGAAAAATCCTTTTTTTCTGGACTCCTAATGAAATATACTATTCCAGTACTAGTCATGAAATGGACAACTTTCAGTATAGCCTTGAAATTTTGACTTTCTTGACAATTTCAGGTAAATAATATTAGGAGTTTGCATATATTTTGATCAGAGACATCAATTGGTGAAAATGCGAAATATCATGGCTAACAACTTAACATAATTGCTAACTTCGATAGTTTTGACATTTCTCTACATAACAGTTTTTCATGGAGTATAATTGAGTTATTCCATATATGCAGACGTTAATCATGGAATGTTCAAAAATGCCTTTTGGACGCTCACTACTGTTAATGTTTGATTAGAATAAATCTATTATCAAAGCCAATTTAAACTTATGGTGATGTTACTCTGTTATATCCCAATTGCCGGTTTTTGTTTCAACGATTTAAAAGTGGTGATTTTAATATCAATAACAAAGAGCGCCCTGGATGACTAAAAATGTTCGAAGGCAATGAATTGCAAGACTTATTGCATGAAAACTAAGCTCAAACTTTTAAAGAATTTTCAGACGGTTTAGCAGTTGATGAATAAACTGTTTCCAGACGTTTACATGCAATATAAAAGATCCAAAAGAAGGGAAAATGGTTACCACACAAATTGGCTCGAAATACAATTTCAAACTGATTCAATACAGTGATTTCATTGCTTCTGAGAAAATAGAAGAGTTATCTAGAACGATTTATGTCTAGGGATAAAAAGTGGATTTATTATGAAAATTTTAATCGCAAAAAATCATGAGTTAGTCCAGAAGAGCCATCCACACACCAAAGTGGAATTACAGTTACGGTTTTGTAGGAGGTGCCCTTAGCACAGTCATACATAGGCCTCATTAGGCCCTTAATGCTTCCTCCCTTTAGAGTATCTGAACCATGTGTCAGCGCAGCCAGCCTACCTCATCAAGATAGGCTAGCAGTGCCGAGGCAGGTAGATTCCTGATTTTCGCCATTTCTGGCCATTCCTCACCCAATATGGCTTTTCTGCTAGACTTTAGCGCTGGGCAATATCCAAGGATATGCTCCGCGGTTTCGTCCAACAAACAGCACTCTCCACAGTCTGGTGATTCTTTAGAGTATAGGGATGCAAAGATTCATATAAGGAACTTAGAGGGGGACGCGTTAGTGTGCCGGGCGTATGAATGATCATATTAGCCGCTGCTCCAGCCAATGCATCAGCCCTCCTGTTTCCAGTATCAATACTATGCCCTTTCACCCAGGAGATCTCGACCCTGTTGTGTATTGAGGCCTGTCTGAGTTTATTATGGCACTCTTTTACTGTCTTAGAGCAGGTTTAGTACCTTCTCAGATACTGTTGTTGTTTACACCACGCTGGATTATAATTTCCACCAAAGTGGAATATTCATGGCGAAAGTCTTGCTGTGCATATGGTGAAATCATCAAGGTGTAGTGCATTATGAGCTACTAAAATCTAATGAAATAATTTGACCAAATTGAAAGGCATATTGTCGTAAAAAGTACAGGATACTGCCTACTCTACTATACGGATGCGAAACATGGATAATGACAAAGAAAACGCGGATAAAGCTAGATACATGAGACAGAAATATCCTGCGAAGAATATATGAAGGAAAGAAAATAGAGAACTTATGGGAGAGACGAGAAATAGAAAAAATTACGAACTATACCAACAACGCAGGATAAGTGAATTCATGACAGTAAGAATAGAATGGTTAGGAGCTTTGGAACTCATGGACAATACAAGACTAATTAAGAGAATTGCAGAAGAGACAAGAAGAAAGGGAAGACCTAGAAATATGTGGAAGGAGGCAATAAACAATGATTTGGAACATAAGTGGATAAGAAATTGTAAAAAAAGTTAGAGATAGAGATCTACGAAAAAAAAAAAAAAACGTCATAAAACCATAGGTCTTGTTCGGAAAAAGATCAGCTATGGCGAGTAACAGATGCAAAGTCATCCTTATGATAACAACGCTCTCTCGGCCACACGTTACAAATATTGTGAAGGTTACACTGTTGCAACTCGAATTGGAAGTTCTGCCGCACCCAGGGTACACACTAGACATAGCGCTTTATGATTACCACTTATTCAGATCAATGCAACATGGCTTGGCTGGTACACGCTTTCGAAATACTGAAGAAGTGCGGAAATGGACTAATGATAATGATTAAGCAACGGTATCATCATTTTGTTATAAAGGTTACCAAAAGTAGTGGAAAATCATGGCAAATATATTGAATAATAAATTTTGTACCAATTTTTCTGAATGTTTCTTTAAAGTGAAAAATAATCATAATTCATGCAAGCAGTTAAGGGAAAAGAGTTGCTTTAAGGGCAGCTTTTAATTAATCGATTACGTTGTTGGTACTAAAGGGTTAATAAGAATCAAGTTTATGTTAAAATGGAAATCACTCGTACAAGTTTGCATTGAATGATTTATTATTGATTTTCATTTCGAGAAACATTCATTCAGTGCGCAACATGAATAAAGAAGATCAATAGAAAAAATATTCGAACGAAACACAAATGTTTTTTTTTTCTTTTTCAATGCGTATTCATGAAATAATACTTGTCAGAAATTCGTCTTGTCAGCTTCTGTCTTTGTTTGATATTCTTCACCTCCTTTTCCCTCACCCTAACCGGAGTCTATGCTCTTCCTAATCATTCTCGAGAGCAGGAAATTCTTCACAGGGCGCTGAGAATTCACATTTTTTCATATCTTCTTCTACGTACCAGTGGACGAAGGTCCGCTTGGCGTACATAAGATCGAACTTATGGTCAAGGCACGCAACATGCACATAGAACTCTGCTTTTTAGCCAGATCACTATCTGGAATGACGGTGAGTGGTTGGTAAATGATGAGAACTAAAATTAGTGAGCTTCGTAAACAACAAATCCCTTCAAGTTAAAATACGTCTGTCCTCAAAAACCGGGGGCCCGCACAAAAAGCTTGGAACCGCCAAGCTGCGGGAACTACCGTGCTCTAGAGCATGCATGTCTGAATGGGGTAAATACCCGTCGTGGCATCCCCGTGTCCCTATCTTGGATAGGGCTAACTGCATAACGGCGGGGTCGACTCAGCCCTTGTGCTTGTCACGACTAAATGAGGAGTCAGGGGTGGGCCGTCAAAAGCCCGAGGGTGTCTATCGCCCTCCCGGTCCACACGTGGGTTGGCCTCTGACGGGCAGCGGCTTCGAGGATGTGATATTGATTTCCGCTCCTTTATGATCTCCTAGATCACGATATTTACCATTCTGTTCCCAAACATATCGATAAAAGTGATCAGTTCTCTTCTTTGTGCCGATGGCACAGCATTTATATCACACACTTCTACCCTTCCTAAAGCCCTCAGCATTCTCAAGGGCTGATGGACACTTTACAAAGATGGTTCGCGAAATGGCTCATTTCAAGCAATACCAATAAATCTCAACTTCTAATTCCTTTTCACAGACTCTATATTCTCCTTTTCTGATCACAATAAATAACCAATCCATCTATCTCTGATCCAACTGTAAATACCTAGGCATCCTTTTTGATCCTAAACTTACCATTAAAGATCATTCCACAACCCTAAAGCCAAGGTCAAGTGCAGGGCGGCACATTTTAGAAGCCTAACTTTCAAATACCAAGGAATTAGCACGAATTCAGCTGTACACATTTACAAAATGGTGTGTCGCCATTTACTTTATTACCATCCCCACCCAGTCGCTTTGAAAAACGTTCAAGTCGCTGAGAGATCAGCCCTTAGAGTGCTAACTACCCCCAGAAACCTTTACATAATCCTTCAAATCCACTCCAATATGACCTCAAAGAAAGAACTTTTATCTCAAAAATTTGTCTAAAATCATGTAAACATAGAACTAATTAATTCCCTATGCATTCCTCGTAACAAAACTATAAGTCCAAAACGTAAATTCCCCAGTGTAATCCTCCATGAATTCATCACTTAATTTCACAACATTCAAGACAGTTAAGTGACGTATATATTAGACATCGACTTTTAATATAGAGTGTTAACGATTATCACATTTTATTCGAATATTTTGACAAGACGAAAATATAAAATCCAGCCGGAAAGACCATTGGTCGATGGCCAATTGGCAGACTTTTACAATATGCATTGTAATATTTTATATTACATGTTGTATCACGTTTGTCAATAAAGATTTTGTGTATATATATAATTAGTGATGATTATAATTAAATTTGAAGCGATTAGAACTAAACTTGGAGATCATTATTACCATCATTGGAGATCTCCAATACTTGAAGCAATTAGAAATAAACTTTGAGACTATTAGTACTAAGCTCGGAAATGATTAGAATAAACTTAGAGCGATTAGAACTATCACTGTAGATTATAACATAAAGTCTCACAGAAATAGCAATGAAAATTAATAGATAAATAATAGAGAAAATAAGAATCTTTGCACATGAAAACGAAAGACTATTAGAACTAAGCTTGGAAATGATTTGAATAAACTTAGAGCGATTAGAACCATAATTGTAGATGATAACATAAAGTCTGACAGAAATAGCAATGAAAGTTAATAGATAAATAATAGAGAAAATAAGAATCTTTGCACATGAAAACGGTTGTGATGGTATTTTGTTTTCATGGCTAGGTAGAAAACATTAACATTTTCTGGCAATGATCAATAAAATTCGATCAATCCCTTTTTCCAACTGCAAAAAATACTTACACTGTAAGTTTTACAAACATCTATTGAAACATTGCCAGAAATTTTCCTTGTTTAATTTCATTGTAATTTAAATAACTGCAAATGTGTGAATCATCTTTGTTTCATTTTATTTAATTAACATTTTCGTTAAAGACTGAGAATCCCATGCAAACAAATATTAAAAACTCTCCTCGAATAAAACACGATCATGACGGATAAAAACTATTATTTCAAGAATCGATTTGTATTAAAAAAAAATACAAAAAAAATGAAAGTTGAACTCCAAATTACCTCAAATAGTTATAGAAACAGTAATTATAATAATTCTGGTTAAGTTTTTAATCATATATTTCACAGAAACGATAATATAATCATGCCATTATCAAAAAGTATCGATTATTTCGTATTCGGTTACTGAAATAATCGATTTTGCTCTTCACTAATTCACGATATATAAACTTTAAACAGTAATAGAAAAGATTAATTGACTTAAATGCAGTTTTTTTTTTAATTGAAGTGATTTGTTTTGCAAAATATACATATAATACAATAATTTATTATATTATTTAATATTGAATTATAAGTATTTTTTGACGTTTTTTTTTTTTATTAAATTCAATTGTATTCACACAATAACAAAAAAAAACATATCAGAAAATATTTATTGTTAACTCGGATTATTTACAATTTCACTCTGGTATCTGAATATTAATATGAATCATATCGGGAATAAGTGAAACGTTTTAAAATAAACCAAGGCCACTTTTATTGTTATTATTATTATGAGGAAGTGCTGTTATCATTAAGCTGAAAATATACAAAATTCAACCGACGGAACCGTCTCCAAGTGCGCTGAGAAACCGACGCCGGTCGCGCCGCAGCCGGTCTCAGTAAATGGCCTGCTTTCGATCCGGAATGGCGTGTACCCACTGAAACTGTCTCTTCGCCACTTTTGTGATCATTAGCGCGGTTTACGACTCGCGACGCCTCCAAACCGAAACGAAAATCCACTTTGTGTATTATTTATTTTATTCGCATCGAGATCACCGAGTAACGAAAATGCTGTTTTATTTCGCGTCGATCCTTATCGCTTTGGCGGTTTGTTTTATTGTGAGTCGTGTTTTCGGAAAGGACAAGCTCTCGGAGAAGGGCTCCATCCTCGAGGCCAAGAAGGACGAGCTGGACGCGTCCGCGCGCCAATGGAAGTCCAGGGTGGAGAAGTCCGACGCCAGCGATTTTTCCGTCGCTGGACGGATGCAGATCAAGGATATACCCAGTGTTCCGATAAATATACCGACCGTTGATAAGGTTAGGAGGATACCCAAGGCGAAACGGTTTAAAGGAAAAGGAGGTGAGTTCAGTATATTAATAATAATAACCTTTTAATTTATTTAATACCAAATATATTAGCGTCTTTAATTTTAGTAAATGGAACAATCAAACAAAGCTTTCATTTTGATAATAACACGCTAAGTCAACAATAAACAATACAAGTGATACAAACAAAGTAAAAACTGTTTTATTTATTAAAATTGAATTACAATGCACAACCAAGGAGAAGCTTCAACAATTAATAAGCTAATACTAGGGTCTTGTCGATGTTCTTATTATGTAAACCATCCTTAATTTTAATCATAGACAAACACTAATATACATGGTGGGCCACGAATAAAGGCCATTATAAGTTTTCGGGGTTCCTGATCGTAGAAAAAAAAAATTAAAAAAATCTAAATTGCATGATTGAATGCGCCCTCTTCGTGGAAAATATTTTGACTTTCCTTCATTTCCAATTGTGCCGGAAATCGCTACCAACTTTTTTTAAATTAAATGGAACACCCTATATTGTTGTGATTCCCTGTTCAATTGCCTATCCACTCATATGGATTTATGTCTGCATAACTATTAAAGTTTTTGAGTTAAAAATTTATTTGTCAAAATTTAACCTCAAATTGACGTTTCGAAAAATGCTTATAACTTCTAGTTTGAATAAGATAGACAGACCAGACCATCTTGAATTGTCACTAATAGATCTCTCAAGAATTAAAAAAATAACATCTGTCAATTTTGACAATAGGTATTTCAAAAATATCAACATTTCAGTGCCCACTTAAAACATGATTCAATTTTTTCAAATGGAATGATCATTATTTAATATCACAGGCAAGACAATTTGTAGCATAAAAGTATTACATATCTCTATATCTAGAGCAAGTGGTTTTTAAGTTGTTTCGAAATTTCTTTCCTCCCCAAATTTTTGTACAATTAAGTAATTCCTGCAGTATTTACATGTGCTCCATAATACGTAACTGTCATCTGGATAAATCTGGAAAAAAAAAATCATTTTCAACGTGTCAACATTTTTGAACAAAAGTAATAAGTATACCAATCAAGAAATTATGAATATGTTCGTCATATATTGAGAAAAAAACAATCACATGTAGTGAATTGAAAATCCACACATAAAATAGGCTTCATAGGCATAAATAGCAACATAAAATTAGTTTCGACGTATTTTGCCTATTATAACACACGTGTCCTACTATTTCTTTGTACCACGAAAAATTAAATAGTGGAAGATATTTACAAATTTGAAGAAATCATATCATGGATTATTTTTTTGGATGAGCTGGACTGCTAGATTTCCAGTTTTTACTCCACTCGACCTTTTTTATTTAGGGTCGTATAAAAAATTACACTCAAACTGAATATTGACAGTAGCCTAAGGTGTACGTGTAAATAGTACAAAAAAATCTAAATAATTTAAAAATTGCTTTCTATATATACAGAGATATGTAATACTTTTAAGTTGCAAATTGTCTTAACAATCGATCTATGAGATAAAATATTGGAAAATTGAATTAATATGTTTTTAAGTGAATACTGAAATATTAACATTTTTGAAATACTTATTGTCAAAATTAATAGATATTATTATTTATTATTATTATTATTTTCTTTAATTCTAGATGGATCTATAAATAACAATTCAAGATGTCGCTAGTCTGTCGTACTTGTTCTTGCTAGAAGTTTAACGTCAATTTAAATTTGACAAATACTTTTTTATCTCAAAAACTGTAACATTTATATAGACATAAATTCATATGAGAGGAAAGGCAATTGAACGGGGAATAAAAAATAAATAAAATATAGGGTGTTCCATTTAAAATAACAAAGTTGGTAGCCATTTCCGGTATAACCAGAAGTCAAAGAAAGTCTGAATATTTTCCATGAGGATGTCACATTCAACCGATCAATGTAGAATTTTTTCAAAATTTTCCGCCGAAATTCGTGGCCCACCTTGTATATAACATCTTTATTCGTCTAAATTCACAAAATTAAATATAACACATATATTATAATTTCACAAAATGGCCATTATCCAGAGGTCTTTCCGCCTATATTTGGTATTAAATTATGTGAAGTAAACCAGGATTTTTATATTATTATAGACAAAATTCATGCAACTCAAAAGTTATCATACTGTTGACTTTGTTTAAATGCATCTGAAAGTTGTTTAAATACCCGTATATAAATAATATCTTTATCAGTGTTGTTGTCTAAAAAGTCATTACAATCGCCATGGCATGTTTTGAGATAAATTTCGATAGGATGAGGTAGCACTTGCTATTTTTAAACCGACATGCGTTTATTGCGAATGACGACGGCTCTCACTCACCTGGCGTTGCAGGTAAAGTTTATTATTAGAAATAAATTAAATAATTTGTTTACGCCCGATATAAAACAGCTTTTAGCAATAGTGAGTAATACCATAAGCGTGACTAGAATCCACAAATTATGAGGGCCACGGGGTGATTTTACATAGGCTTAGCCAGAATTTAAAGAATGAAAAATTTTAAATTAAGTCCACTTCAATTAAGTTTATGAACGATTTTTTTAATTTTGTTTAAAATGACAAACAATTCTCAATACCTTGTTCGCAGAGCCTTACATACAAAAAAATCGGCCCACAAGCAATTTTAACATTTAGGGAAGTCAAAATGTTGGCTAAAATAAAAAAATAAGCCATGGTGGCAATCATACTGATATAATAGAAAGAAAAAAAAATGGAAAAAAATCGAGAAAAATTTTATTCATTGTGACGAGTAGGGAAATTAATAAAGATTATAGATAAATAAATACATAAATTCACGACTTAAGTTTAGACGTTTGACATTATCAAGTTACACAAATTGCAAAAAAGTTACATTTATATTTTATATATAAAAATTAGAATGAGGCTAGGAATTAGTTTTGGGTGACTTTTAGCGAAATTAAGATTGCAGACAATCTAAAGAATGTTTGGAGAAGGAACTGGAGTTTTGGTTTAGTCCAAATACGTGAAAATATTCAGCATCTCTTTTCGAAACTACGGCCGGTTGGACATTAATAAATAATTGTGGTTATAAAACATTCAGTTATAACTCAACACGATGTAATTATTATCTGAACTTCCCCATTCCAAGGATGTCTCGCCTTTACAACCAATACTCGAATTGTATCGATATATTTAATATGCCATTTGTTTACTATAAACGTGTTCTTTTAGATTGTCTTAAACCGAATTTATGAACTTTGTACTCGCCATATAAATAATTTTGTAAATATTGTAAACCCTGTCAATGAACTATGTCTGTTGGGTTTGTGTAAATAAATACATAAAAATTAGGTCGCAACCATCCTGATGATTTTTGAAAGCAAAGAAATTTGAAAATAATTAATTTACACAATTGAATTATTAATTACCTTCTCTTTGGCTACTGCAACTTTTTTACTCACTTTAATTAAGTACTTAAATAAACATTCATTGAAACAACTATTTTTCGGGTAAATATAATACTATTTTTCTAATATAATTAATAATAGAAAAGGAAACATTTTTGATAAGGTTTGTCATGTAAACCGCTGGGAAATCAACAATATATATAGAAATATGTCCATAGAAAATTTAATTAGCTCTCATTTTGATCTTAAATTATCAAATTTCATATACATCATCGGAGATAAAAGCAAAAAAACAGAAAAATGGGACATTTGAACATTCCTTGTTAACATTTAATCAAACGTTCAGCCACCATTCATCTAGCGTATGGATAACTAGTAAATGGTGGTTGAACGTTTCATTAAATGTGAATTTCGTTTTCCTTGTTTGCTTAAACAGGACAAGTTCGCCTTCCTTTAATTGACGAAACAATGATTCTCGGTCGTCTACCTTGTAGACCCAAATCGTTGACGATGCCACTTGAAATTAGGCAAAAGGTGGCGCTTGCGTGGTCTTTAATTTATTTTGATTTATCCTTGTTAAGCTAACTTAACTCCTAATAAAGTTCTGATGTCAATAATTCTCGTATATTCCATACATATTATATTTGTCATTTGAGTATTCATTGATTGGCCTATACTTCACTCTTTTTATATGTGCAAACATCTTAGAATAATAAATATGAATAAATTATTAAAACATTTATTTTATTGATATAAGATAAATAAAAATTCAGATTATTCGTTTTAATAGCTTTAAATTTTCGATTAGATTCGGGTTATAAGCCCATTTTCAAGAAAATTCAAAATATTCATTTCATTTCTTGAATAACATTCCCACTTATCACTTGTTAAAACATTTTGAAGTAATAATATTTGAAGGATAAATTAAAACATTTGTCTTTTAATATTATTTTCTATTTACTTAGCTTTTATTTAATTTTATTAATTTCTATTCATTATTCAATGGTAATGACTTTGAAGCGCACAATAAGGTAAAGAAAAAGGTTAGAGCGGTTTTTAAAAATGACAGAAAATAGAAAAAAAAGCCGAAAGACCTCCGGTCAATAGCCGTTTCTCTTAAGAATATATATTTGTTTTAAATTGTTTCATGTATTGTATATTGAATTAAATATGTATGTATTCTTTGGGAATAAAGATGTTTGTATATATAGAAAAACGCCAACCATTCAATATTTTGCAACGGAGTTTTTACCAATAAACGTTTCTCATTCTTGCATCTAAGTCAGATTTTCTCTATTTTGTCTGGAAATAGCACCACCCTACATATTAATTATACATTATACAATTAATATGTAAATATATTTTTTGTAAATTCATAAATCATTACAATTAAACATTAAATTAAAATTCAGTTGTATATGTTACTCCAATTAATCTAAGTTTAATGATTGATAATAAGTACTTCGTAAACAAAATGTGGCTGAAAGAACTTTAATCGATAGATGATATGTTAATTGTATAGGATGGCGATATTTGTATGGTTTCAACGGAGAAAACCTATTTCCAGACTAGATGGAAAAAAAAAACGATTTAGCTGCCAGGAGATTGATTTTTGATTATGAAGTGAAAACTACATCGAAAAATCTTGAATGGTTCTTACCGAGATACTGGGCGTTTTTCGTTTTTATGTCATTTTTAAAAACCACTGTAACTCTTAATTATAAAAATGTTGCATTTCTGTAGAAAAATTCGCGATGGTATAATCAGATTTTTTCTAAACATCACGTTTTTTGAGAAATCACATTAAGTTATACTAAACTGCAAAGTTTGTTAATTTTAAATTTGTATATTAAATAAAACACTTTTTCACTTTGTCCGTATAACTTGTTACACAAGTATATAACAAGTTATACAAACAAAGTGAAAAAGTGTTTTATTTAATAAACTCAAAATGTATAACCAAGTGAAAGCCTTAACAATCAACAAATTTTAATTTGTACTTTTATATATACGAATTTTTAAAAATTGGTTCATCATTTATAATAACATTGTATATTATACAATTAATATGTAAATATTGTAAATATATTTATTTAAATTTATAAATAAAGACGTTTATTATAATTAATATATATATCATCTTTATTCAGACAATATGACAACAAAATTTTACAAAATTTATTATAACAATATGTATAATATGTAGTCTGTCATGAGCTATCGACCATAGGTCTTTCTGCCCTAAAATTAATATATTTTTTTAATTTAAACATAATACAAAAATAAATATTAATAAATTATAAAAAAAATCCATATTATTTTAAGAAAATGATAATAATAATAATAGCCAATTTGTGAAATGTATTATGTATAATATAGTAATGTAATGTTTTTCTAACGTATTGTTTATATACTGTTTCAATTTCACAAATAAAGATGTTTGTATATATAATAATAAAATAAAACAATAAAGTAAATCTCACTTTGCCGTTATTTGTTGTTTTATCTTGACTATGAATAAAATAAGTGAGGGAAAATAATCTTCAGTAATAGGAAAAGTCAGGGAAATTTTAAAATTCAAGTTGATCGCCACCCCTATATATAAAATTCGTAATTTTACTATTTTCATTTCTCTCTGTAAGAATTAAAATACCGTACAGTAATGTTGATTTTTTTTTTTGCCCTTTTAAGGAGATGACGGCAAAGACACGAGTTCGACCCCGGTTTCGCCGGATATAGACGAAAACCTTGGTTTCAAGAGGAGCGTTTCTGTGCCAACAAATTCTACAGATGATTCATCAGGTACGTGCACGTTAACGTGAAACTAATAAAATGCTCACCTTGATCTTGTTGCAATTTTCACAAGTTCTCACATGAAACAAACATAATTATTTAAAATTATGCATTTGATTGTCGGATGAAAATTAAGTATAAATAAAAAAAAAAACATATATTGTACGCCACAGGTTTAAAGATGTTCAAATAATTAATAACCTTTTGTAACGGTATTTGCAATATTGTAAATATCAGGGCAATGTCGCGAAATTACTATATTTTGTGACACTTGCTCCACTGAACCTCTGTTGTATATAGGTGTTTGCTTCCAAAAAAATACACTCTTCTTTTATATTACATGTTTGTACTTTTAAGTAAAATAGTGCTGTAGTTATTGGTAATCCATCCACTTTTAGTTACTAGGCTGGAATGCAAAGGGATAACTAAACTCGTACGGAGGTTCCAGTTTGCGGGAGTTGTTAATTATAAGTAATTTAATACTTAATAAAAACACATAGTTTGTGTTTCACAATTATATTTTATTAATAAAATCATATAAATATTTACAAACGGCAGAAAGACCTCTGGTCGATAGCCATTTAACAATTAATTAATTTTTGTGTGATATACATAATCAATGTTTGTTACCTTATTGTAAACTTAATTGTTAATAAAGATTGTTATATATATTTACAAACGTTAAACCGAAAGAATTAAAGCATATAATTGATTTTTATCGCCTTGTGAACATTTAAAATCCTTACGGAGATTCAAGTAATTTGCATTTTACATATGCCTGGAGTTCGTTTTTCAATCAAGGAGAAAATCGTAAAGGTTTTTGGCTTTTTCTTGCACTTTGGTTTTCGTCGATTGTATAGTTTAGATAAACACACATGAAGAATAACATAACTCGATTCTGAATACGGAATTATTCACAAACGTCTTCACACACATTATCGTCTACCGCTACCTTAACATAACTTTCAACCTTTAAGTTTAACGTTTTCGATAACGAATAGGGCCGTGTATTTAATACAAGCCTTGCAGGCTTGTACCTGTTTTTTATATACAGTGTGAAAATTAAATAGTGGTTAAATTCAGCAACTTTCAGCGAGATAATTAAGAATTTAATTAAGTACAAACTAAAATCAATTTAAAACAATAATTACGAATAATAGAAAAGAGCGAATAATTTATTAATTATTTTCAAAATTATTTTTATTTATCTATTACGAACATTTTAGGTTCGGAATCCTCTCTGAGATCAAGCGGAAGAAAAGTGGCGGTCTTCCGCCCGGACGACGACACCTTCAAGAGCTTCTTCAAGAGCGTCGACGTCAAACAATCAGAAGAGCGCGTCGAGGTGTCGCTGGACGCTTTTGACTGCATCACCAGAGAGGCCGAGAGCCTGCTGGTCAACAAGAGAAACATCAAAGTCCAGCGGAGGAAAGCCACCTCGAGGAATCCAGTGAAAGCGCTGGCTGCCAGGTCTGACATCCAATACGAGTACACCGAGATCATCACCGGAGTAGCCGAGAGAGAAACGAAAAGACTGAATATTGAGAAATGTAAGTGAAATGGAATCCTTTCTGGTTGGTCAGCGAATTGCGCATTGTGTTTGGTAATTGCGATTGGTTTAAGTGAAATTGAAAATTGATGATTTCTATTACTTCATTAATGAATGCAGCAGATGGTGAATGAGAACAATTAATGATATTTACTTTTTGAGAGGAGCATCTGGAAAGGTTGTTATGCTCTTGGGGGATTTTTTAACTTAAAAAGTTTTTACTCTTCGATAATTATTAGGTTTTATTATTCACCACATCAATAAAATAGAACAGAATAATTTATTAACGTTTCAACTTTTACAAAAAATCACAATAGCAATATTATATACATA
The DNA here is from genome assembly GCA_963082785.1 of Philonthus spinipes. Lineage (NCBI taxonomy): Eukaryota > Metazoa > Arthropoda > Insecta > Coleoptera > Staphylinidae > Philonthus > Philonthus spinipes. Next base: position 9,748,620 of record OY720314.1, read on the forward strand.
TAATAAGATTAAAAAAAAACTGTCTAAAATATAAAATAATACAGAAATTTTAAGATTAGGCAACGGTAATAAGAAAACGAAATATTGTTATGATACTTTAGAAAAACCGAGCGTTGGTAAAATTATCTTTCCCTTTAAAAAATTAATTGCAGTCGCTTATATTCATTATTTATATATAATAATTTAATTATATTATTATTTTCAGTATCAAAACATTCAAATTTAGCCGTCGAGGCGTTAGCAGGTCTGGCCAGTAAAGAAGACTTCGCCGCTGTAGCTTTAAAGAAATCATCATCACCCAACATCTCCTACCTGCCATTCACCAACTTGATGCTCATCCATATCAAAGGCAGACGGCACGTCCAAACCAGACTAGTCGAGCCAACAGCGAGCAGCATCAACAAAGGCGATAATTACATTCTAATAACACCCAACGCCCTCTATCATTACATAGGCGCATACTCCAACGTCATTGAACAATCCCGAGCTTCCGACATAATCAACCACATTCAAAATTCCGGTGATATGGGATGCAAAGTGGAAAACGCGGTTTGCATTAATACGAAGAAAACCGTGTTTAGTAAGGATTTGGATAAGTTTTGGGGGTTGTTGGGAGCGGTGGTTGATGTCGAGGTTGCTGGAGCCGGGCATCCTGATGAGGATGAGGTCTACGAATCGAGCATAGTTGACACGAATATGATTTACTGCGTCGAGAATAAGGAGTTGGTGCCTCTTGAAGATTACTGGGGAAAGATTCCCAAAATCGAAATTCTGCAACCGTCGCGGGTGCTTGTTTTCGATTTTGGCTCCGAAATGTACGTGTGGAGCGGCAAAAACGCGGATCCCGAGGAAAAGAAGGTTGCCTTGAAATTAGCGAAAGAGTTGTGGGATAACGGTTATAATTACAGCGAATGCGCTGTTTGTCCGTTGACTGTAGCGGGGATGATTGGCGATCGCGATAAAGTGAGTGAGGTGTTGAGGAATGAGAAGCGTCCAGAATGGGCGTTGTTTGCGAAAATAACGCAACACCGCGAGACCATTTTGTTCCGGGAGAAATTCCTCGATTGGCCCGATTATAGCCGTGTCATCAAAGTCAAAAGCAACGAACAAGAAAAGTCGACTGAAACAACCTTTGATATAAAACCCTGCGATGCTTCTAACTTACTCAATTCCGAGTACTCTGAGCCCGATTTGGAAATCGAGGGCAGTCATTTGGGCCGCGGAAGGTGTTACTATGATTCCGAAACGAATAGGAATTTCGAAATTAACACTCTGGATGTAACGTGTTGGGTGACGCTGGAGAATACTTACGAGGAATTAGGAAAAGAATGCTACGGGCACTTTTACGATGGCGATAGTTACATTGTACGATGGAGGTTTAGGGTGACTGTGACGGGGAGAGAACTTAGTGGAAAACCTTCGAAGCATGCCCAGCTGGGCCGGGATCGTTGCGTTTATTTCTGCTGGTTGGGGAAAAACGCGTCCATCAATGAAAAAGGTGCTGCCGCGCTTTTAACAGTCGAACTGGATTCCGAACACGCTAAACAAATTAGAGTAACACAAGGTGAGTAAATAAACTTATAATACCCTAATACTATAATGTAGTAATATTTTATTTTTTTAAAAAAGTGAAGAAAGGAATAAAATATTACTATATTATATCGAGAAACTTCACGTACTCACCAACAAATATCTTAGATATGATAATTTTGTTAATGCAATATATTCTCTTATTATAAATAATTGTGCACTATTTATTAAAAAATAATAATTTATTATTAATTATTGACTTAATTTGTTTAAAATTACTCGATTTTGCTTGAAATGTGCATATAGTGATAAAAATAAAAAGGTGAAGAAAGGAATAAAATATTACTACATTATAAAATTATCATATACTTATTTTTTTAGTAGCAAACAAGTCCACAAAGATCTACTTCGCCCATTTCTAGAATAAACCTTTGACAAACCATTTTTCATGTGACTAATCATCACTGCTATTTCAGGATCGGAACCACCAGCATTCCTCCAACTCTTCGACGGCAAAATGTTCATCCACAGCGGTAAACGCGACGCCGAAAAGCAACCAACCCGCCTCTACATCAGCCGCGGGGAAATCGAACAGGAAACCTCACTGATCGAAGTACCCTGCAGTATGAGGAGCCTCCGAAGCCGCACCAGCTTCGTATTCATCGAAACCGACAAAATCACCATCTGGCACGGTTCGAAATCCCTCAAGCAAACCAGAACGACTACGAAAGCCCTCGCGGAATACATCCGCGCGAATAAACCGTGTGATTTTAACTTCGCTTCATTTGGACAGGTTGAGTTGAGTGTGGTTGAGGAGGGCGATGAGAAGGCGACGTTTTTGTGTGAGCTGGAGAAGAGGCAGTTGTATAATTCGTTGGTTAAGGCTAGTGAGAGTTATGAGGAGATGCCGAGGATGTTTTATTTCGAGAGTGTTTCTAATGGAGTTTTTGAAGCGACGGAGATTTTGTGCCCGCACAGGTCGCTCTACCCGACTCCGTATCCGTTTCTGCAGTCTGATTTATATTCAGCCAATCAGCCAGGTGAAATTCTTTATTAACACTACTTTACTTAAGACACAATTATAAAACATTACGAAAGTCAAAAAGTTGCTGTAGCTAAAGAAAAAATAATTAATCAACACGTTGACCACTTTGTTAGTCACCAGTGGCTGACACTGAAGTATTCCAAAAGGCCACGTCAGTCACCGATGACTGACTGTGAGTATGCATCAAAATGATTTAAATAAGCATATTCTTACTCATTTTATGAAATAAAACTTAAGAATAAAGACAATTTTTTTGAAATTTTACAAAACACTTGTTAGCAGCTAATGTATTAATTAATTGTGTAAATTAATTATTTTAAAATTTCTTTTTATTTAATTTATGAAATATTTTTTAATTGTAATTTTTAGGCTGAAAAGTTGAATGATGCTTCCTTTAAATTAACCACTGATTTTCTAGTTGGAAATTACTGTTGAAAAAGTATGGATTTTTTTTCTGAAAAAAATCAATACTAAAACAATTTCCCATATGTTGCATACTTAGGTGGACACGTTGTATATACTTATTCAGATCATTTTTACCTTTACTAATCTTTAATTAATAAACGTACTAATGACTGGTATAAGTTGTCTGTGGTCAAGGTTGTTTACATAATGAAAATTTATTATTTTAACCACTGATTGAAGTGCATGCACGCACATATAACCTGTATATCCGTATTTCAACTTAATGTATGGGGATCTCCGTTATTTGAAGAGATAGAGAGTCTGTTAAAATGGGGCAAAGTTGCGTATTTCAATGCTTATTTTGAATCTGCTTTTAAATATGAAATATCTTCAACTGTTTCGTAAATACTTGTATAAAAAAGTGAAAACTACGGTATTAAAAAGCGCCCATAACTCATGCATTCTATAATCTTTTTGAAATTGTATGGTCACTTTCTTAAGGCAACTTTTTAAGACCTATCGAATGGACATTTTAAAAAATTTTAAAAACAATTTCTTATTGCTTTTTGACGCTCAACTTTTGTTTTTCTTATAGAAATACATTAAGATATGCACCCCACTGAAATGCACTTTTTATACTGATTTCAACGAAATGTCGCATGTGGGCATTTTATACTGTGTTTATGTTTCCATGGCAATGCGCAGTCATTATGCAACGGTTGATATTTTGTTTGAAAAGAAGGCTACATCGATATGACGTATTTTGTTTCATAAATAAATAGTCTTCATGGACATTATGCCATTATTACTATAGCTACATACCGTCAACAATTTTTTTTACAAAAGTTTATATGTGGCATATGATTGAAATTAGTATAAAAAATGCTGTCCAATGATATGCATACCTCCAAAAGCAAGCAAAAGTTGTGTCTGGAAAAACAAAAACGAATCGATTTTGAAATTTAAAAATTACTTCATTTGTTGAGTTGTAAGAGGTTGCTTTAAGTATGTTTTTACAGATTTTGAAACAATAAAAAACATCAGAGATAAGGCTAATTTTATAAAAATTGAAATGCTGAGTTTTCCTTAGATTACAGTAAGACAATTGAATATATTTAAAATCTGAAAATCGATTATTAATAAGCACTAAAATATGCAACTTTGTCCCAATTTAACCGACTCTCTATTTCTCCAAATAACCGAAATCCCCATACATTCAGTCGAAATACGGATATCCTGTATATTGGAGTGCAGGTTTGTACTTAGGATGAATATATGCTTATAAATTTGAAAAAAAAGTGTGCCGAAAAGAACGAATGGTATGACTGAAAATGTATTGATTTTATTTTAAGTGCATTTCCGTTTATTTAATACAAACAATTTTAAGAAAAAAAAAAACCGTTTTGATAAAAATTCAGTAATACACTGAAAATAAAAGTTCAAATAAAGTTATTTTCGATGTAATTTAAAGTAAATTCTGATTTTCTTAAAAACCCTAAATAATTTGTGTTTTCTTTTCTGATTTAAGCATTATTTTTAATCGATAATGGCCACGAGTTGTGGCTGTGGCAAGGCTGGTGGCCGGACCGGGAGAACGACGACTTGGAGCTGTCGGAACAGACGGGATCGGGAGCGATGAGGTGGCAGGCGGAGAGGAGGGCGGCGATGCAGACTGCCATCGATTACTGGCACTCGAGGAACCCGGATGCAAAATCTGTCCCCGCTTACTTGGTTTGGGCCGGACTCGAACCCCTAGCCTTCACGAACCTTTTCCCGGTCTGGTGTGATCGGGACGATATAGCAGAATTAAATATCAAGGTTTGTAAAATTACATTACAAAACTCGCTTAGACTGTGATAATAAAAATAACATGCACGCTATTCTCGTGCGGAATAGCCCCGGTTATTAATCCAATAATATAATTGATTTAAAAATTCGTATTTATTAAAGTAAAAATTCCAAATTTAATCAAATTTATAGCCGCGAAAAGTGTCAGTTGTGAGTGAGATGGCTACTGTGGAGAACAAAGTTTTCTGCGTGCTTGAGTTTACAAAAAGTGAGTAGCAAATTGTATTGCAGCGTACCAATTTCGGTATTTAACCAACTTGATTTTCAAGTTATCCATTAGCACAGGACACCGCGTGTATCTGAGGATGATGTCAGACGTATTTAAGAAAGTTTTGTTTGTAGACCAAGTAAGTCTACCGATGGAGCTAGTAGAAAACTTGGTATACTCTAATCAACTGTATGGAAAGCACTTCGTTGTACAAGGCTTTCTGAACGAATTATTTCCTCAGACCTGGCTCTTCTGGCCACAGAGATCTCATTTTTATGGGGTTATATAAACTGTCCAAGTCCTTCGCGTTTGAATATTTAATTTTTAAACTTCATGATTATGAATTTATCATTAACGGCACATTAAAAATAATTTACATATACCAGTTAACAAGAAATACGATAATAATTAATAATTTAAACAACGAAAGCAGTTTATTATTTTCATTCTCATTGAAAATCGCTACATTTTACATTGCGTGAGACTTGTATAAATCACACCGAAAAAATGTTTTGTTTTATTTAAAAATACAGGAAAGTTAATGGGGACTTTAGTGTTGTTAATGAATTTTAAATTTGAATGAATTTTACTTTCGAAAATTCGACTTAAAATGAAGCTGGAACGACTGCGCTATAAATCTCCAAACCAGTCTGCGTTGTTTAAAAAATAATGAAATTAAATTATGTATTATGGATTTGTGTTTATTATACGTTAATAACGATATTTATTAATTATTCAACTGAAGTGCGATGACTTATAACTTCTAAAAAAAATCCGAAATCCTAATAAGAAATATGGAATCAATTAATTAAATACAATATAATATATGAATGGTTGATATGTTTCACACTGCAGTTTTAATTAAATTGAAAGAAACGATTAATTAGTTAATTAATTATTTATTCTCTTTCTAATTGCTCTGCAATTAAAACCTTAGGAAGTAAGTACAAAGAAAATACGAATATCTATTAAAACAAAATATCTATTGTGTAATTCAATATCCGGCGTGGGTATTTGCCCAGTATTTGTTTAAATAGATATTTTTATTTTATTTGTACTTACTTTCTAAGTATTTAATTGTTTTAATTAAAAAGGAGAAGAATCAATTAAATAATTATTTTCAAATTCTTTCCTTAATTAATATAAAGAGCCGATTCGCTATCGTCCGGAAATTAAAACAGAACGAAAACGGAAAAGATCGAGAAAGAATCTATAGGATTTACGTGTATGCATTCCCAATTGTCCGGGAAGGTTTTTTTTTTCTGTATACGATTAGTTTCCATTCCGCACCCGTGCGACTTCGTTTGAAAGTCGCAAACAAGATGGACGACGACGCTACGGTGACGTTTTCAACTGCGAGTTGGATATTTCATTTTTTAACTTTATTATTACGAATTACAACTTACTGCGGATTTTGTTACTAATTCATAATGTAATATTAAAATCAACGTTTTAGTTGAAACAAAAGTTGTTTATTATTATAAAAATGAATGCAAAAATGCCCACATTTTCATTGCGGGGATACTGGATAAATAATGTCGCTAGAATGAGTTTTGACATATAAAAATACAGGGAAATGAATAAGAATTGAATTAATATTAGTGAAATTTAAGTTAGAATTTATTTTACTTACCAAAAGTTGACATAAAATGAAGCTGATACGACGGTGCGGAAATCTTCGAAGGACACTACATTGTTGACAATATTTAAAAAATAATAAAATGAAATCATAGAGTTCGATTTTTATCTATTATTCTGTGTTAATAAGAATATTAATTAATTACCCAATTGAAGATTATTTACTAATTAATACAAATTGGAATAACAGCTCGACTGAAATAGCCATAATCAGTTATCCAAACGCTGGATGTATGGTGTTGGTGTAAATCATACGCTTGGAAGTCGCAAACAAGATGGACGACGACGCTTACGGTGACGTTTTCAACGTGTTGGATATTTCATTATTTAAATTTACATGTACGGATTAAAACGTGATGGGGATTTTATTAATGATTTATAATTTACTATTAAACTCAACGTTTTAGTTGATTGACAATAAACAAACGTTGTTTATTATTACAAAACTGATGTAAGAATGCCCACATTTTCATTGTGGGAATACTGGATTAATAATGTCGCCAGAATGAGTTTTTGTATATACAAATACAGGGAAATTAATGATTATTGAGTTTATGTTAATGAATTTTAAGTTGAATCTTAAAATTAATGTTACTTACCAAAAGTTGATTTAAAATGAAGCTGATACGATGGTGCGGAAATCTTCGAAGGACGCTGCATTGTTGACAATATTAAAAAAATTAAATCAAATCATAGAGATTGATTTGTATCTATTATTCTGTGTTAATGAGAGTATTAATTAATAACCCAATTAATTACTAATTAATACAAATTGGTATAATAGCCCGACCGAAATAGTCATAATCAATTATCCAAACGCTGGGTGTATGGTGGATGCTTCGATATCTTTGGTTATTCGCGTTGTAAATCCTATTTTTGGAAGTCGCAAACAAGATGGACGATAACGCATACGGTGACGTTTTCAACAACCTACGAGTTGGATATTTTATTTTTTACCTTTGCAATTACGAATTAAAACGCAATGAGAAGGTTGTTAATGATTCATAATTTAATACTAAAATCAACGTGTTTGTTGTTTGACAAAAACAAAATTTGTTTATTATTATTACGAAACTGCATGTAAAAATATTCACATTTTCATCGCGGGAATACCGCATAAATAATGTCGGTAGAATTCGTAATTATATATGAAAACACACGGAAATTAATAAGGAATGAATTGATAAGAGTGAATGTTAAATTAGAATTAATTTTGCTTACCAAAAGTTGACTTAAAATGGATCTGAAAAGACGCTGCGGAAAATCTTCGAAAGACGCTGCATTGTTGACAACCTTTAAAACAATAATTAAATCAAATCATAGAGTATGGATTTTTATTTATAATTAATAAGAGTGGTAAGTAATTATTTTCCAATTATTTTTTGTAGCTGGGAAAGGGGAAAATCCATTTACGAACATTGTGTCCGACTCCTCCCACTTTACCGGCGTCCACTGACAGGGTTATTGGCCGGTTTTCAATTATTAATTGCTATTTAATACAAATTGGAAAATTGTCAACAATGCAGGCTGCATTTTTATCAACCTTTACAAAGATATTTAAATGAAATCATAGAGTATGAATTATTATTTATCATTATACGTTTTTAAGAGTATTTATTAATCACCCAATTTGAAATTAATTTCTAATTAATATAAATTGGAATAAAAGCGTAATAATGAAAATAATGATAATAAAAATGTATGAATTGGTTTCTTCTTTTTCACAAATAGAAAAATTACAAATTACAAAAAAATTAATGTGAAAATCATTAAACTAAATTAGAGAAGTTTGATCATACAATAATCATAGATGATGATTTTTGTTTGATCAACCTTTTCTAATTATTTTGTTAATTCATTATTAGTGTTGATTTGCGAAATTTTGGGTTTTGGTCTGTTGGAGTTTAATACAAATTCAACAGACCACGGCCCAAAGCTCGGAAATCAACAATAACAATAATAATCACACTGTTCGTGAAAGCCTACACAGTTTGATTGTTAATTTATGTTATATAACGTAAGTACTTAAATAATATATAATTATTTATACATGTATGTTAAACATCTTTATTACTGTTTTGATACAATATTTATACAATATGTATAATATAAAATTAATGGATTTTGAAACCAAATAAAATAGCAATCGGGTAACGGCCATAAACCTTTCTGCCGTTTATCCATTTGTCACATTTATTTGAAACAAATTAAATATAACCAATTTTGAAGGATTGGAGTGTATCCAATGTTAAACTATAATAATTCCAAGTTTAATGGCGGGATAAAATCCCTGAATTGAGAGTACAAACAGGGCCGGATTGGGCCGGCGGATAATTGGGCAAAACTCGATGGGCCGCCGCGACGGCGCTTCGTCCGGTTGAGCTGCATATGCGTTTAGAAGGTCCAGCACAAAAATCAAAACGAACATTTTGAAAAAATATATTACACCTTTGCTATTTAAATAAAACTGTAAGCACAGATTAAACATGGCCAACTTCAAATGTCAAATTGTCGCTACATTTTCTCTTTCTAACTTAGGGATGCAATGGGTGAACAATACTTCTCTCTCCAGTGTATTGACGAATTCAGGTGGCGCTGCTCGTCATCAACGTTATAGATTTTTAGAAATTCTATAGGTCAATATATCACTGAGTTGTTTTGTTTATTTTATGTTTACAACTAAAACCGAAATTGTGCATTCTGCCAAAAGTTGTGCGAAAAGATGATATTTCGATGAAAATATGGCTTCAAATTGTTTAATTTGAGAACAAGAGGCGTCATGGAAGGCGTGAATTTATCTAGCATTTCCAAACGCAAACGGATTTGTAATTTTCATTTTGATGAAAACCAATTTATCCTGGGCATGTTGGAAGTTCATTGGTATAAAATATTGAAACGGTAGAGGTCTTAAAAGACCTAAAAAATCTAAGTAAAAACCACGGGTCAGCGAACGCAAAAAAGATGTGTGGAATGGGAGATAAACTGAAAAAGCAATCCAGAGAAGAGTTCAATGAAGCCAAATAAGTGACAAGTGGGACCGTTACCGCGAAGCTCTGATTAAATACTGTGAGACTCAAAAAGGAAATTTTGAAGACAAATGTGCGAAGGATTTTTAAGAGAGTGCTCTATAGGCCTACGATATCTACAGAATAGTGAGAGAAAATTTACGAAAAGTCCAGATGAGACTTTAGAGTTGCTGCTAAGCACTCAATTCCCTGACTGTTAAACTAAATGCTCAGAGTTTACAACTGAAGTAAACTACGAACAAATCGGTAGAATTAGAAGTTGCTCAAACAGGATCTTCGCCGAATGGAAGATTGTTTCGGCAATCAAAAACTTTAAACCATACAAAAAACCCTAGGACGCATTCCAAGGGAGTTGAACTGAGGTAATCTTTATTCTAAAGGTCGGTAAACCCGCTGAACAGCCTAAGGTTTATAGACCGATCAGTTCATCTTAAAGCGCATGGAAAAGGTGCTGGACCTCCACATTAAGAATGATATACTTCCCCATAGACCTCTCCAGTAAATCAGCAATGGAATTGAATGACGGGTTCGGGAGTCAGTAGACTGAAATCCGCATGGCGTTGGGATCTGGCTGCCCCATCTTCCAGGCAGAAATCATAGAAATTCTATTATGTTGCAGACATGTTATGTGGAAGGGACATAAAGTGGCAAATATTAGCATAGCTAATCCAGAATCCGACAAAGAAATCGAGCCTAGTTCTGGAGTGCCATAACTCCTTGATGCAACTGTGAAAAGGCAACAGATTAAGGCCAATATGGGTGTCATGAGAATGAGATGGCAGATGCCCTTGCGAAAAGGGGGCTGGGCAGGTTTCAATAGGTTCTGAACCCATCTGTCTCTTTGCCAAATAATTCCTAAAGGCAAAAGTGAAGGCATAAAGGATAGTGAGAAAGAACGTTACTGGAGTGAGTATGGAGGAGCTAAGACAGCAAAAAAACTCACAAGTTGGACATAGTTCATTGCTAATAGGGATTTCTGGCTACTCAACAGGAAAGACCTTAAACTTCTAACAGGAATTCTAGCAGGGCATGTCCCTGTAAAGAGCCACCTGAAAATGTGGGAATAGTCGCTGATGAAACATGCAGATTCTGTTTTGTGGAAAGGGTTTTCCATCTTCTAACAGAATGCGAGCATTTAACTTATGTAAGACAAAGGTTCTTGGAGAACCACATCCCCACTTTTGACGAACTAAAATATCTTAAGATTAAAAGCATTTTAGGGTACTTTAAAAGGATGGGTATAGGTGAGATAATATTTTTTTGGGTTAGGGGAGGCACAAAAGATATTTAAGTCGAAGTGCCACTACAGCTCCAAAAATCAAATAGTAATAACAATCCTGCACATTTTGCAGTAATTTTTTTTTAAACAGCCATTCCAAAAATGGTCTTCTTACTAATAACTCCGCAAATATCTCATCAAAAATATTATTACCTCGGAAACAGTTACAAATTAAATATATTTATATTTTATGAGAGTAAAATTTTATGTAATCTCAAAAAAAACGCCAATGGTTACACTCTATAGAGTACAGCCCTTTGACATTATTAGTTATTTAAAGTGAATTACAAATTATATTATAATATTCAAGTAGTAAAACTAAAGATTAATATGAAGTGGAAATAAATTTACATCAATCTTGCCATCTGGTTAAGTAATGATTGGTGCATCTGTAGCAAAAAAAAAAATATTTTAGGTTAAACCAAGAAGGGTCGGTTTACAGTGAGAAGCTGGGCCGTAAAATTGTCTCAATCGGGTACAAATGGTGATCAGGAAGCGATTTTTTTTAAGTGAATGAATATCTTGTCTATATTGTAGTGTGTTTCGAGTAAAGCATCACTAAAATTCGAATGACCCTTTCAAAATAATTTTAATTCACCCTTATAAATAAAATTATTCGTAATTGATTAAAACTAATCATTAAACTGTGTGGGCTTTAACACTATTACTTAAAATTAATTATTTCTAGGAAGGAAAGAAAGCGGGTGACATGATACTGATCGAGAAGGAATTGGCCCTCCTCACGCGCACCACCTACCCCCTGGCCGAGCTGCTGCAGCGACCCCTGCCCGACGGCGTCGATCCCACGCACCTCGAGAAATACCTCTCCGCCGACGACTTCGCCACCCTGCTCTCGATGACCCTCGAGGAGTTCAACAGGCTGCCGGCTTGGCGGCAGACCGCCCTCAAGAAGGAGCACGGGCTCTTCTGACCTATGCTTTTGATCATCGTCACCAAGTTCGAGAGGATGCTGAGCAACTGTCTGGAATCGCTCAAGTCCGTCAAAATCAAGCGGGTCTCGTGGCCTTGAGATTCGAAATGGGATTTTGTGTAAAAAAAGTGAAAATATTTATGTTTGTATGAATCGAAATTGTACAGGACTGATTTATAATTTGTTCACACTCGACACTTTGTTATTTATTCGTGTTTTTTTTTTTCTTGCGAAGGAGGGTCTTTTACGTTAATCCTCCTTCAACTCATTTGTTGTTTTGTCTGTTTAAAGGATTGATTTAACGTTAATCCTCCTTCAGTTCAGTTGTTGTATGATCTATTTAAAGGATTGATTTAACGTTAATGCTCCTTCAGTTCATTTGTTGTATGGTCTATTTAAATTTTAAGTCAGATCTGAATAACGCATAATTTATATCATCAAATTGGAAATTAGTTTCATCATTACAAGTATTTAATTAATTCAAACATTCAATTAGGATTGAAATTATTTGCACAGAAATTTGCTGATAAAGTTAAATTAAATAAAACCACATTTTTTTTTTATATCTCAATACTTAATTACATATTGATTTCTTAATCACTGAACTCAAGCTCTTGATGACACTTTTGATCATATTTATATCAAATCAACAATTTTTTTTTGAAGTAATTCACTTAAGCCATGCGAGCCAATTAGTTAGATTATACCTAATCTAACTGACTGAAATAATTTAATGTGTTAATCAATAAATATTAAAACACTATTGACAGTTTGAATCAATGTAAACTCAAAACCAATAATTGCTTTTAAATGCCTTCGTTTATATAAAAAAAAGTAATTTTGAATCACAATTGAATTAAAAACAAAATTAGCATTTGTTGAAATTTCAATTGTTATTCTTAAAAATATACGACTTAGGCATGTGACTCTAAAGCACAGACTATTTAACAACATAAATTAAATTTATTTCTTGACAGTTTCCTTGATTGATTACAACAAATGCTGATTTTCGTTGTTGTAAATTCCAAATTATTAATTGTTTAATCGCATATTATGCGTTGGTGATGTTATTAAAAAACAAAGGAAGAAGAAGGAGGAAAAGTACATTCAAAGATGAACGTAAAATGAATCCGTTTAAATGTGTTATATTTGTAAATAATATAATTTAATAATATTTTTAAGTTTAAAACGAAATGAAGAAGAAAATAAGGAGAAAAGAATAAAACAGAAAAAATCGATTAATTATTAAAATCATTACTCACACACAACTGAAAACAACTTTAATCTGAAATTGAACTGAAAAGTATGTAATAATTTAACTAATTACTGACAGTTAGTGTGTTATTGACGTCGAAATTAATAGTCAGATTTATAATAGCGCGCTAATGACCTCAAAATTAACAGTTACTGCGGTAATAGCGCATTAATGACGTTTAAATTGACAGTTACTGCTTTAGTATCGTTGACATTGACAGTTGCTATAATAATGACGCGTTAGTATTGTTGAAATGACAGTTACTGCTATAATGACAGGTTATTATTGTTGAAATTGACAGTTACTGCAATAATGACGCGTAAGTATTGTTTAAATTGACAGTTACTACTCTAATGACGCGTTAGTGTCGTTGAAATTGACAGTTACTGCAATTATGACGCGTTAGTACTGTTTAAATTGACAGTTATTGTTCTAATGACGCGTTAGTATGGTTGAAATTGGCAGTTACTACTCTAATGACGCGTTAGTGTCGTTGAAATTGACAGTTACTTCAATTATGACGCGTTAGTATTGTTTAAATTGACAGTTACTGTTCTAATGACGCATTGGTATGGTTGAACTTGGTAGTTACTGCTCTAATGACGCATTAGTGTCATTGAAATTGACAGTTACTGTTCTAATGACGCGTTGGTATGGTTTAAATTGGCAGTTACTACTCTAATGACGCGTTGGTATGGTTGAAATTGATAGTTACTACTCTAATGACGCGTTAGTGTCGTTGAAATTGACAGTTGCTGCAATTATGACGCGTTAGTACTGTTTAAATTGACAGTTATTGTTCTAATGACGCGTTAGTATGGTTGAAATTGGCAGTTACTACTCTAATGGCGGGTTATTATCGTTGAAATTGACAGTTACTGCAATTATGACGCGTTAGTATTGTTTGAATTGACAGTTACTGTTCTAATGACGCGTTGGTATGGTTGAACTTGGTAGTTACTGCTCTAATGACGCATTAGTGTCATTGAAATTGACAGTTACTGCTCTAATGATGCGTTGGTATGGTTGAAATTGGCAGTTACTACTCTAATGACGCGTTAGTGTCGTTGAAAATGACAGTTACTGCTCTAATGACGCGTTGGTATAGTTGAAATTGGCAGTTACTGCTTTAATGATTCTTTGTTTCGCTGAAATTGACAATAACGCGGTAGTATCGTTGAAATTGACAGTTACTGAGATGTAAACATTAAAACTCACAGTTACTATGAAAATAGCGTTGAAACTCATACTTACTGCGATAATAACGCTGAAATTGTCAGTATGGTCAGAATCGCATCAAATGAAAAATTAAAATTCTCCAAATTATTTTTTTACCCTCTTATCTTAAATAACATTCAGAATTATTATATATTTATTTTCAGATAAAACAATCTTTGCAATATTTTTTTCTAATACGTTATGATCTAATCACTAATGCGATAATATACTGCCTTATATGTATTGAGTCATTACTGACATTAAAACTGCCATAATAACGTGTTAGTAACGTTAACACTGTGATAAGGACATGTTATTGCCATTGAAACTCACCGTTACTGCAATGATGAGGCAGTAATGGCGTTGTCACGAATAATTTCTGCGTTAACACCTTTGTGACGTTAAAACTGTCAGTTACAGTAGGAATGACGTATTAATGACATTGAAACTGTGAATTACTGCGATAATTATTCGTTAATGACGTTGAATCTTATATTCACGCGCTGATGACGTTGAAAGCAATTGTTACTGCGATAATAAGACGTTAATAGAGTTTGAACTGACAGTTACTACTATAATGACGCGTAAATAACGCTAAAACTGTCAGTTACTGCGAAAATGATGTGTTAATGTTGTTAGTCAGTTTTAACAACATTAACACGTCCTTTTCGCAGTAACTGACAGTTAATGCAAAAATGACGCGATAATGGCGTTGAAATTGATAATTACTGCGATAACGAGGCGTGAAACTTGTTGAAGCTGACGTTTACTACTAATAATGATACATGTGTGAGTTGTCAGTTACTGCAAGAATGACGCTTTAATAATGTTGAAACCATCAGTTACTGCAGTGATGATTTGTTAATGACACTGAAATTGATAGTTACTCGAACAATAACTTTTAACTGATAATATCGCGTGCAGGACTTTCAAGGTAATAGTTACTGCAACAATAAGACGTTAATGACGTTAAAATTGACAGTTACTGCGATAATTTCTTTTAAACTGACAGTTTTTTTCCATAATGATGTCTAAACTGGCAATAATAACACGTTAGTAATGTTAAAACTGTCAGTGTCTGCGATAAGTACGTGTTGTTGTCCTTGAAACTGACAGTTACTGCAAAAATGACACGATAATGGCGTTGAAACTGCTAATTACTGCGATTACGAGGCATTAATGATGTTACGGCCAACAGTTACTACGATAATGACGTCTTTGTAACGTTGAAACTGTTAGTTACAGCAAGAATGACGCATTAGTGACGTTGAAACTGTCAGTTACTGCGATATTCGGCGATATTCCGTATGTGAAATTGTGAATTTAATGTATTCGTTATTTTTAGTCTGTTACAATCTAAGTATATGTATCAATAATAAATTTCGCTTAGACTGTGATGATAACCAATAACGTATACGTTAAATATAACATTTTTTATACAGAATAACCCCAATTAACGCGTTAATCTCGTTGTAGCTGTCAGTCATTGCGATAATGACGCATTAATGGCATTGAAACTATTAGTTACTACAATGATGACGCATGAATGGCGTTGAAACTTTCAGTTACTGCAATAATGATGCGTTAATGATTACTACAATGACGACGCATGAATGGCGTTGAAACTATCAATTACTGCAATAATGATGCGTTAATGAACTTAAAACTGACAGTTACTATGATGATGAGGTATTAGCGACGCTAACTCTGACAGTTGCTTCAATAATGACGTAAAAATCAAGTGAAAACTAACAGTCAGTTTGGTAATGATTCGATAATTGAAAATATGTAAGAAAAATTGCATAATTTTTACAATAATTAAAAAAAACAATTCATATAAATTCTAAATTAAAAAAAAAACATAAAACTAAAAACAATAAAATAAAAATAGATTCATTGTTAAAATAGTTACAAAAACATTATAAAAACACGTAAAATTCTAAATTGAAACGAAGAGTAGGGAGAAAAAGTCGATCGTTTTTTTCCAGAATAATTACACGAAAGAAAAGAAAAAGTAATTAAAAACACACATTTTAAGATGAACAAAAAAAAACCTAAAAAAAAGAATCAATTGATATACAAACATGTAAACATAATTAATATTCGCGTGTGCGTATTTTTTATACTGGCTACAAGCGGATTGTTCTAAAAAAAATATTAAATTAAATTTATAAAAATATTAATATATAAGTACTTAATTATAACAAAACGGAAAAAAATATAATCTTTTATAAAGAACCTATTTATTTTAAGCTGTGATTTTATGTTACATTAATTATTATTGATTATTTAATACTAACTGGCCGATTGATTGAAATGGGATTAAATCGTTTTGAGGGTTTAAATATTTAGAAAAGGAGGATATTATAATTATAATTCTTTCAACCAATTTGAAAGACAGTTTTAAATACACTCATTTTTTTTCATAATGCACTGTATGCTTTAAAGGAAAGAAGAGCATACAGTGGATTATGAAAAAAATGCGTTTATTTAAAATTCTCTTTCAAATTGGTTAATCTTTATGATATCAAAGAGTAGTAAATTATTATAATCATAAATCACAAAATCGATAGATTGTTAAAATAATTTAAAAAAATCCAATTTTATTCACTTTATTATTTTCCCGTGGGATAAAATAAAAAAAATCGATGAATTCTTGAAATAATCGCAAAAAAATCTAATATTATTCACTTTTTTCTTTACCCTGGGATAAAATAAAAAATCGATGAATTGTTGAAATAATTACAAAAAAATAATTGTATTCACTTTTTTCTTTCCCCTGGGATAAAATAAAAAATCGATGAATTCTTGAAATAATCGCAAAAAATCTAATTTTATTCACTTTTTTCTTTACCTTGGGATACAATAAAAAAAATTGATGAATTGTTGAAATAATTCCAAAAGAATGATTTTATTCACTTTTTTGTTAACCCTCAGATAAAATAAATAAATCAATGAATTGTTGAAATAATTCCTAAATATTCAATTTTATTCACTTTATTATTTTCCCGTGGGATAATAATCGACGAATTGTTGAAATAATTATAAAAAAATCTAATTTTATTCACCGTTTTCTTTAGCTTGGGATAAAGTAAAAAATCGATGAATTGTTGAAATAATTCCTAAAAATCCAATTTTATTCACTTTATTGTTTACCCTGAGATAAAATAAAAAAAAATCGATGAATTCTTGAAATAATTGCAAAAAATCTAATTTTACTCATTTTTTTCTTTACTCTGGGATAAAATAAAAAATCGATGAATCGTTGAAATAATCGCAAAAAAATATAATTTTATTCACTTTTTTTCATTACCCTGGGATAAAATAAAACATTTATGAATTGTTTGAAATAATTCCAAAAGAATAATTTTACTCACTTTTTTGTTAACCCTCGGATAAAATATCTAATTTTATTCACCGTTTTCTTTAGCTTGGGATAAAGTAAAAAATCGATGAATTGTTGAAATAATTACAAAAAAATCCAATTTTATTCACTTTATTGTTTACTCTGGGATAAAATAAAAAATCGATGGATTGTTAAAATAATAAAAAAAATCTAATTTAACTCAATGTAGTGCAACAATAAAGTCTCTCAAAATCGATGCATTGTTAAAATAATTCCAAAAAATCGTATTTAGTTCAGTTTAGTGTTTGCCGTGGAACAATAAAGTTAATAAAATTAGATTTTTTTAATCATCATGTTTATACTAGATTTTTTTGAAATGATTTGAACAATCCATCGATTTTGATATTTATAATTATAATAATTTACTACAAAGGACAAATTAGTATACATAGAATAAAAAACAAGAGCATAAGTGTAATCGCATATAAAATATTTTTAACAAGATATTAAAACCGGTTAAATGTATTTGTTTTAAATAATTTTTATCTTAAATGTGTTTGCGGCGCAAATGACTAATGTTGTCGAAGTCGCCTAAAAACTTCAAATTCAATTCAATATATTACAAAGAAAGAGAATAAGCTCGACGAAAAAAAAAAAAACAACAGTATAAGTAAAACAGCATATAAAATATGTTTAACAAGATATCATAATAATACTTATTCTCCTAGGTTATGTTAGGTTCGAGTGGAGCAGCCCTAGGACTGCTCACTTAGGCCCATTGTGTTACCACAAGTAGAAGATTTTTTCCTCCTAAACAACCCAATTTGAGCACCTGATGAACGTGTTCGGATCGATCACCCTTATAGGTGAAAGATCCGCCACTTATTCTCCTAAATATGGCCTTCTTATACTCCAGCTATTGTTTTTCTTTTTCTTTGTTGAATAAATTTTTTTGTCTATATTAATAACCAGAAAACTATAGAAAAAAAATTATAAAGAACTGCATAGTATTTTGAATACAAAATAATGTTAACACATGATTTATATTTAAATAAAAATGGTTAGGGCAAAAAGACATCAGTATGATAGCCCATGCCAGACTAACAACTTCATATATATTTATAATTATATAAAATATTGTTGTATATAAAATTTAATTTTATGTTCTGAATAAATATATTTGTATATATAAAAATGGTTGTCATATCTGCTATTTATTTTATATTCAATATAACGTAGGAAAAAGGGCAATCATTTTTATTAACATATTAAAGTCTCCAGAACCAACATAAAGAAGATTATATATACAGAGAGGTTCTTTTATCAGTATACATTAGGGGAAATGTATACCTGCAAAAAAACGCCAGTCAAACGCATTGAAACGATTAATATGTGCATGTTTAGTTGACTGGCATATGTGTGTTTAATTGCGTGTTATGGGCAACTAAACACACATATATCAATGCGCGTGATTCGCGTATTTTGCAGGTATACATTGAGGAAATGTATACTGATAAAAAAAACTCTCTGTATATATATAATCTAAAATCCCCATCTACCATAATGGTGGTGTAGGGGTATAAAGAAGATTATACAATTTATATTCCAATTTAACACTTATGTCTTCTCTAAACCTCATTCAAATCAACCGAAACAACGATTTCAACCCGTTTCAATCGATCAATCTCTTCACTGAAACCATCTAACTGTATATATTGGTGCCTTGTAATAATAGGAATTGAAACAAAAAAAAAAAGAAAGGAAAATAATAATAACAAAAAATAAAATAAACAAACATTTACGTTCTAGTCGATACAATAATTTGTTTCTCGTTGTGTATTTTCTTTTTTTTTAATTAATATTTTTTATTATTATTACACGAAACAACAAAAAAGGAATTCGGCACTGTAATATAATTAATATTAAACGAAACTTAGCACCGTTATTTAATTTTTCTCGTGAATATTCGCTAATCATTATATATTGTATAATGCCTTATTAACTTGTGTAAAAAGATAATGAAAAAATAAACAAGAAAACTGAAAAAAAAAGAATAAATTGGGGATGTTCCGCACGCGAAATGTAAATTTTAACGTCAATATTCTGAATAAAATCCTCACTTAACTCGAGGTGAAATATTTTTAATTAATAATGATAGGAAATTAAAACACAACACAAATCTATGAAACATAAAATCAAGTAATCCTATATTTTTGTTGGCTTTACTTGGTGGTATATTTTCAATATCGGATGTAAAGAAAACAAGATACATTTTTTATACCACTTGAATTATGCAAATGGTATAAAATCAAATCTTTTAATTAGTGATGGGTAAAGTCGATATTTTATTACTGCTAAATTAAATAAATTACAATTTTATGAATGCTACTTATTATAAGAATGTCAAGAATAACTTCCCATTTATTAATAAATATAAATTTGAAATCACTTTTTTGTTTTAAATACTTAAAATGACATTTAGTACTTCTCGATTACTAATATTATTCGATTTTTCCCAACACTACTTTAAATATATATACAAACATCTTTATTCCCAAAGAATACATACATATTTAATTTAATATCAAATACATGAAACAATTTAAAACAAATATATATTCTTAAGAGAAACGGCTATCGACCTGAGGTCTTTCGGCCTACTTTTAATATTAAATTAAACTTGTAAATTAATACATCAAACACTTTTTTCTTATTAATCACTTGGTGAATAAAACATTGCTAATATTGAATTAAACTTGTAAATTAAATTCACGTCGCTTAGTTTTACTTATGTTTATTTTAGCTTCAACTAGTTATGGCTTAATGACATTATCAATTTTTTTTAATTTCCTATGATTATTAGTACACGTCATTATTTATCATCACAATCTAAAATTTAAATCTATTCTTAGATTCCGAGGTTAAAAGTAACGTTTACGTTAAATATAAAATTTCTTCGTCCTGAATATCCCCGAATGTTTAGTGATGGAGAGAATGATCCTACTGAGGAAAATGGATTTTTAAAAATTGCATTATTGTTATATTAATGTTTTAATGTTGATGTATTGTTATTATTATCTTTATTATTTGTAGAAGCAAAAAAATCTATTCTAAAACAATAGAATTTACAAGTAAAACTGTTTCTTCATATTTGCATTAATTATTACGGTTAAAAAAATATTGCGCTGTTTTTAAATTAACTTATTGTATACTTACGATATAACAAATCTGCACAAAAAGAAAAATTAAGAAAACCCTCACAAATTCCACTGAAGAAAGTGTTCACAAATATATATATTTAACATCTTTATTGACAAATATTACATTTTACAATGTATAGTATGTGTGTTTACAATATTTACACAATTATTTCAATTCGTTATATAACTGTCATTGTCAAATGGCTATCGACCCTGGGTCTTTCTGCCTTGTTCACAAAATATTTAATGTTATTATTATTTAGTGGGATTTGTGAGGTGTTCATCTTAATTTTTCTTTTTGTACAAATTTGCCATATCGAAACTATACAAGGTGATAATTTGAAAACAGCTCAATATTTTTTTTACAGCAATGGTTAATGAAAATTAGAAGAAATCGTTTCACTTTCCAATTCGATTATTTTCGCATAGATTTTTTTGCTTCTACAATTAATAATAATAACAATAACATTCTCAGATAAAAATAAATAAATATCCTTTTTTCAGTAGGATTTGTGAGGTGTTTTTCTTTATGTTTCTTTTTGTACAGAATTGTTATATCGGAAGGAGGAGAAATAAAGCGGAGAAAGTCCGCGGGTTTTGAGAAAAATTGTAGCTTCCAAAATTCAGCATTAAAAAAACTCACCCACCCCATCATCTAGCTTTTATACTAAATTTCATTATATCGAGTAATGTTTAAGGAGGATTTATTGTTTCGCTGTGTATTTTTTTGTGTTTTGTACATAACTTTTAAATAAATGAATATTTTGTATATATTGAGGTTTTATTTGTTAAATTGTTCTTTTTGTTTGTTTTGATAATGACGCGTTAATAATGTTGAAAGTGACAGTTTGCTGCATCAGTGACGCATTGTTGACATTGAAACTATCAGTTACTGCTATTAACGCATCATTTAAGTCTTCACAAGTATACGAAAAACGTCGACTTGTATTCCAGCCTTCCCAGAAAAGCTTGAGTTATGAAAAAAATCTTACATAATCTTGAGCCAAATTTAAAACCCCTGTGTATCGTTTATGACTTTTGGTAAATTTGTTTTTCAGAAAAAAAATCATGAAAATTGCATTTTTTTTTTTTCAATCACGAAAAAATCTTCAGAAATTGAATAATCGATACACAGGGCCCTTATTTTTTCCCCTGGACATTTCTAGAAATTTAGATTTTCACTAAATTACCTGGGAAAGCTCAAATAAAAATTTCCATCAGCCATAACATTTTCACTATGCGCCCACGCCACCTAGCGGTAGCTTAATAGAAATAGGTACTGTTTTAAGTTCATATGATATTTGCAATGATGGCGGAGTGTAGTGCAGTCACAGTATATGTATACTGTGGTGCAGTCAAATAGCTATGCAACAAATCCAGGATTTTCCCATTAAAATCCTGGATCCACCCCAAGAGAATTAATCATAGCCTGAGGGCTGAAATTAATTAAAACAAGGAAAAAAAAGTCAAACAGCGGGAATATTTTGAAAAAAAAAAGTTTATTCTAACCTCTATTCGGCAGATTTTAGTTGTTAAAATTAATATCATAAATTACTCTTGATTGATATTATACAATTTTAAAAAGCATTTGAGATTATTTGAATTTTCTGTTTCATGTTTGATATTGTTTATTTATATATCATATTCCTCAGCTATAAACGGGACATATTTTCAATTTGAGTCTCATTAATCACTTGGTAAAACATTTTAGTAATATTAGGGATTGTTAAGTAAGTTTCACTTGGTTTTTGCGTGTAAAACAAACCAAGTGAAACTTACTTAACAATCCTTAATATTATAAACGGGACATTAAATATAATCGGTTAAGATCCAAATCTGTATTCATCAAATGTCTTATTTAAGTAAATAATCGTATTGATTGTAATTAAATCGACAATGAACTGGTTGCTCAATATAAGTGCTAATATAAGTGAGAGTTGTCAATGATTTTTAAAAATACTAAAATTCCAACTCCACAACTATGGTTAAACACTACTAGAATATTTAAACAAGTCCAATCTTTGCTCAAACTGTAAAAAAATATTAAAAAGAAATGGTTTGTATGACTAGTTCGAAACCTTGTTTACCTTAAAACTAATCTTAAAATCAATAATCCCTTAAAGATCTTGGTTTATTAAATTCAATATTTTAAATATTCAATATTATTCTGCTTTAAAATAACTTTATACTTTGAGCGTTTAAAATTTCCACTCTAAGCTCTCGATTTCTTTAAATTTTTTGAACTGTGTAAATTATTAGAATGCTTCAAACAACCTGAATTGTTTGAACAACTCGATTCACTTGAACATGTTAATTCCTTCATAAACTAATTAATCTATTCAAAATTTCCAATACAATACTTCAATCTGGCCCATCACCAATTATTAACATTATTCAAAAGTTGATAATTCAAGTAATTGAGATTATAAAAACAAATATAATAAAAATTTTGAAGAGGTAAACTGAAAAGAGGAAGAAAATGGATACAATTGTCATGTATAACTACTTAATCGAGCTAAATAATTTATTAATTATTTTAAAATAATTTTTATTTAATTAATTGCGAAGTGGTTATATTTTCATAGATCCATGTTTCGATAATATTGATGATATCACAATCGGTTACACCAACAGCTAGAGAGAAATATTTGATTTTAGTTCTTAGGCCACCACAATTTTGCAAGTAAATATTCAGTCTTTTAACCGCTGAGTATGAGATTTTATTTTTAGTAACATTAGCAATGCAAGATTTTCCATTTTTATAGATAATCCGTAACTTTAGATTAGCGTCCGATTTCATCATTTTTAATTCTTCTTTCAAAGACTTTTACTATTCTATTTGTTTTCATATATTTTGATTGTGGTATTATATTATTTATGTATGTTTACTCTGATATAATTTCGAATTTTTGTTGATCTTTATGTCCTAAATTGGGATATCTGTTGGACAATAAACGTATTTATTTATTTATTGCACTATTGATAAATACGTTCCTTGTAAATATACCCAAAATGGATGTCTAAAGAGTTAATATAATTAATTCGTCGTAAGAAAAGAGCTCATATTTATTGTGTGTTTTCTGCACTCAGAAAAAAAAATACTGTAAACTAGCTAAACATTGTCATAGCGAGTATTTATTAAGGGTGGAAAATTAATTGAAACTCGATCCAAATTTCTTTTGGCAATATGCAAAATATCACAAAAATCTAAACGATTATCCGAGTGAAATGGAATATAATGACATTAAATCAAACGATTAAGAATCGTTAAGCAATAGTTCAATTTTTCGACTATTTTTCATCAATGTTCTGTTCAAAATCCTATTTTTCATTTCATAGTCGAATCATGTATTCATGATAGCAAGATAACAATAATCATGCAAGATATATTCAATTCAATTTATACTCTTAAACCTACCCATTCTCATGGTTCCCATTAAATATCAAAGTTCTTTTTACAAAATTGCATATTTTCTCTTTGTCGTCCATTATATGACCTCTTTAATAAATCATTATGACTATATTCGGTGTCAGCTATATGGAAGATGAATTTCATTATCCCTATTTATAAATAGGGGTCTAAGAATCTTGTGGAGAATTTTAGGGGTGTATGCATACAATTAACCATTCCTAAAATATTCGATAAGCTGGTTTCTGTACAGTTATCATGGTATTCGAAACAGATTATTTCATTTAATAAACACGGATTTTGTAAATGATCGTTCGACTGTAACAAATTTACTTGAATATAAACAATTTTTATCAAAAGCATTAGATGATCGTTGTCAAGTTGATACAATATATACAGACTTTACGAAAGCATTTGATAGGATTGATATTAATTTGTTATTGAATACATTATACTCATTGGGGTTTTGTAGGAATATGGTTAAATGGTTTTCTTCTTATTTAAACAATGGCACAAAATATTTTAAAATTAAAAATTATACTTCTAAATTAATTTCAGTTTCTTCGGGGGTTCCACAAGGGTTTCATTTTGGATCTATCTAATTCATACTATTTATTAATGATTTCGTTAAGGTTATTACTAGTAGCATTTTTTTATTATTTGCGGATGATTTAAAACTTTTTAAAAGAGTACTTAATAAAAACGATTGTATTGACCTTCAGGCTGATTTGAATCATGTGAATCATTGGTGCAAATTGAATCGTTTATTCCTAAATATATCTAAATGTTACTTTATGACAATAAGTAAGCGTTTAAGTACCATTGATCACACTTATAGTATTGATAATATTGATCTCGTAAGAGTTGAATCCGTTAAGGTGTCTTATTTGATTTAAAATTATCATTTAGTAACGACATATCGGTCCTAATAAGGAAATAATTAAAATTGTGGGGTTTTATTTGGCAGATTGGAAAAAATCTAAATACCGATTGTCTTAGAACGTTAGACTGTGCACTAGTTAGATCTCACCTGGAATATGCCTCTCCAATTTGGACCCCTTATACCTCAACCTATATGGAGCTCATAGAAAAGGCACAAAAGAAATTTCTAAGATACTTGGAATTTAAATCGGGTCTACAACACATGCCTGTCGACTACACTATTATAATGAATAAACTTAATTTAAAATCATTACAGAATCGACGGATTATTGCTGACTTGTGCCTGTTACATAAGATGTATATATATGTATATATATCAAAAATCCCATTTACCCTTTCGGGTTTCGGGTACTTTTATCTATTTACATTATGAAATTCCATACATTATTTTTCTTCACTCCTTTTTGTGTCTTGCAATTTTTCTTGCTTGTTGGAATTTAAGTCCTTTTTCTTCGAAAATCTTCGCTATTCCTGCATTCCACGTTCTTCTGGGTCTCCCTTGTCTCATCTTTTTCATTATACTAGCCTCGTTTTACTGTTCTATTATCTGCCATCCTCTGCAAATACCCCCACCAACTCATCTGTCTTCTAGCAATAACGTCTATTTCCAAATCTTCCCTTATTTGTGTATTTATTAGCCTGTCCATTCTTGTTACTCCCCTAACACACCTCAAGTACTTCATCTCTACGGCCTGTATCTTACTTTTCTGTTCATTACTCATTGTCCAGGTCTGACATCCAAAGGTCAGTATAGGATATATATATATATATATTAATTTGAATACTTTTAGTTTTGTTTCCCTTGAATAAAATAACTTAATCGTATTTTTTACTCTGGTTTTTATTTCAACATAAGATTATATATTGACTCACCTTATTTATTGCAAGATATTTCTATTCGTATTCCTCGTAAGGGGACGCGTTTGCAATCTTTATTTCATATAAATACATACAGAACACTTTGTTGTTCTATGAATTCAATTTCGCGTGTTTTAGAACTTGCAAACTCATTAAATAAAAAATCATGGTTTAACATATTCGATGTATCCATTAATTCTTTTAAATTAAGTTTGAAACGTAACATCTAATGATAAAAATAAAGCATTCGTTATGTATATTCTTATTGAAATTGTAATTAATTAAATTTTTACTGTTGTATTTTGTAATCATAATAAATTAAAGACGACGCAAGCGCCACCTTTTGCCTAATTTCAAGTGGTATTTTGTAATGAGTATTATATTCTAATCTATGTTCATTGTGTAATATTGTAAATGTATACTTATATTTTTATACGTATCGAATTATTTAATTGTTAAAAGGCGTCAACCATTAATAAAGGTTTTATTATTATTTTCAAAGGCTTAATGTTGATTTTACGATATTCCAAATTATCATTAATTATAGCGTTATCGTGCTTAATCCGTTCATCGCAAGATACAAAAGTTGATTCATTAAGAGGCTCTGATACGCCTATCCTCAATTTTTGATATCATATCTTCAAATGATTCGCTGGATGATGATTTTCAGTTGTCAATATCAGCTTTAAAACAAGTATTTTTAGCTAATGTTGTGAGAGTCTTCTTTCAATGTTGTCCAAACGTGGAGTAATTAAATTTCTCATTTCTGCCCTGATTGCATCAAATTATTGGATAATAAGTTTATACAACGGCTAGAATTGTACTGAAAGTTGTCAAAAGAGACACAGACGTAAATACGCAATTGGGACAAATCCAACTAGCTTTTGAAGTAAGTATCCTGTTAATTTCCACATCGTTCAAACCGCTATATTTAAAATGGATCACACATCCCTCATAAATTAACCATAACAAAAAAATAAATAACGGATCGGTTGTAAACACAGGCAAGAGTCAAGTGTGAAAAGTACAGCCTTGATAATAATAAAATGATGAAAAATAATTATTTAAATTACATAAATATTATTAATTATATTGTAGATTTGTACAATATCAATAAAATTCGATCAATCCCTTTTTCCAATTGCAAAAAATTGCTTACACTGTAAGTTTTATAAATAAATAAATTATTTAAAAATATGGTGAAAGCGCCTGATTATTGAAATTATTCACACACATTTGCATTTGCTGGTTGTGTTTTAGTCATTGGTTAATAATTTGTTTCTGAATGGTAATAAAAAGTCCATTTTTATCTAAATAAAAAATCTTCAGTAAGTTTAATCATTAAACTGCGTTAATAACTTGAAAACATACTTCCTATTTGATTATCATCTGTTTTTGACTGCCAAACTCACAATCAGTTTAATCCCGAATATAATTTAATTATTAAATTATCCGCTAGCTACATTAAATTATTAATTACTTTTATTCCTTACTTCACTTCCATCTGCCTCTATTTTTTTTTTGTTATTTTGTTTATGAAACTATCACACTGTTAATTCTAAAAAAAGAAGCATATTGGAGCGATCGCAGCCTTGAATATAGCTACATATTAATTATTTAAGAATTTATATTGAAATTGCTAATTAACGAGTTGTATAAGCTGCTAAAACATTATTCTCAATAAACCAATGTAAAATCATTATTTATTAAAAAATTAATTTCAACAATGAAGCGCAAAATATTAATTCATTTAAAAATAATTTTCAATAATTAGGTGTGAAATAATAATTTATTAAAATACAATTTTCAATAATCAAGCGAATTACGTTAATTGTATAAAAACATAATTTTCATTAATCAAACGTAATTTCGTATTAATTTCAATAATCAAATATAAAATATTAATTCTTTAATAAAACAAATAATTTTTAATAATCAAAGGTAAACTATGAAAGCATAAATTGATGATCGTGTGTGTTTTTTTAATACACAATTCACGATAAACAAATCGACGTTTTAAAAGCGATTTTCACGGCGGAAGAGTCGACGTATCTATTATTTATCCGTAATTAATTTCCCCGGGACGCGCCGTTTAAATATTTAATCAATCCGCTTTTCATAATTATCGGTTTTGAATAGAGGGCTTCCGTTTTGCTCCCGTTATTATTATTATTATTCGACATTTTCATAATTCGCGAGCACAATAAACTCGGCGTTAATTATTGTTTTATAACTTTTTATTGTTTCACCGTAATTCGCGAATTTAAATATTAATCCCTATTATGGCCATTATGTTTGTTGTGAAGAATGCAGCATTGTTTGTCCTGGTAAATGCGGGTTTGTTGAAAATGTGTTTGTTGGAATTAATAAAACTGATTGTGTTGTGAATTATAATTGTTTTGTTTATTCATATAAATAAAAGAACGAATTGTTTTACAAATGGAAATTATTTTTACATTTTAAAAAGCTTTTAAATCATTATTAAATATAAAGATATTAATTCAGATTGAATATTTACAACATTGATACATATACAGTGTGTTCGTAATGAAAAATAAAAATTGTTCAGCGATCTCGTTGAAGACGGTATGTAAAAATTAATTAAAAATTGTTTAACAACTAAAGGGTTACAGGGCAAAGCTGTACTGATGAGGGATGAAATCCCGAAACGCGTGTCTACAGATAGTCTTGTAACTATTAATTATTGTTTCCTTTCATTAAATAATTTCGACTCTAACCGTTGCAATTCGTAGTAGTGCTGCTATGCAACAACAAATATCTATTGTGTAATCCAATGTCCGGCGGGGTAAATGCTCGGGAAGTAGTTGTTTCAATAGATGTTTGTAAAACTTACAGTGTAAGTAATTTTTTGCAATTTGAAAAATGGATTGATTGAATTTTATTGATCACTGCCAGAATTTTCCCTTGTTTAATTTCATTATAAAAATTGTTCTCTTCGAGTAAAGTTACATCATACCTTATTCAGTTCTTTTATCCTTCAACAAGGACTACGTCAATGTTCTACTTAATATTCCGATCCTAAACACTCATACAAATCTCCCTACCCTCTCATTTATTTTGCGTCGTCTTTCATTTATTATATATATATATATATATATCTACATATTTATATAACCCAACACCATGTGGTAAAATGGTATATTGATTATATATATACATATTTATATATATCTATATATATATATATATATATATATATTTACAGAGAGGTTTTTATATCAGTATACATTAGGGGAAGTGTATACCTGCAAAAAACGCGAGTCAATTGCATTGAATCGATTAATGTGTGTTCAATTGCGTGTTATAAGCAACTAAACACACATACATTAATGCGTTTGACTCGCGTATTTTGCAGGTATACATAGGGGAAATGTATACTGATAAAAAAAGTTATCTGTATATATATATAATCAATATACCATTTTAGCACATGGTGTTAGGTTATTTATTATGTTTGTTAATTAAATTCGCATTCTATGAATGCAACAAACGTTGCTGATAAAAAATAACGTGCACGTTAAACTTAACATTGCCCGTACAGAAAACATAAATTATTATCTAATTACTAAAGAGTTGTAATTATAAATTGATTATAATTTAGACTATACCAGGTGCAGCAAAAGTCATGTAACGCCATCACAATTATGCTGATGACACAGCACTAACAGTCCATGCCTCCACCATACCCAAAGCTCTCAGCACTCTACAGAGTCTTATCCAACGATTCAAATGTCTTCGCAAACTTTTATTTATTTTCCACACAATCCTCCTTTTCTCCGTTTCAATAAACAGACAAACCATTTATTCCTCAACCCTTTGCAAATAACTAGGCATGTTTTTCGATCCTAAACTTACCTTTAAAAACCACTTCGCCATCCTAAAAGCTAAGGAAAAGAAACGGGCAGCATGTTTTTAATAAAATCATATTAAATTTAACATTTCAAGAATTTAATGAGTATCAAGCCGGGTGATTTTGGTAATATAGGTTACAATTAAAATACAGAAAGAATGCTCTTTTTTATGTTTACTTTATTTTATTAGCAGTGCAGTGCGAATAAAATCCAGTTAATCAATCGGAAGCTCGCTAATGAGGCCGAATCCACGAGCTTAACACCGTTTGTTTTTTTTTTTTTTTTTCGAAACGAACAACACAAAAAGCACACAAAGAGAGAGTGCGAGAGAAAGAGAATGTGTAGTGAGTTTCCGTTTTACTATTCACGTTCAGGCCGCTCGTTTAACTGAAACGAAAATAACGAACACACCGAAAATATCCGTTCGCGGGGATTTGCATTTTTAATCGGGACTAAAATCGCCTAATTAATTCCTGCGATGTCGCCGGTAAGTTGCCGTCCTCAAGACCCACCATGAATGCGAATTCGCGAATTCGTACGCGTGTTTAATTAAACCGGATTGTTGATTAGAGGAGAGACAATGACGGGTTTTACTATCAAAGGGGAGGAGGATGGGGCGATGAAATGACGGAAGAAGAGAAAATGGTTGTAGATTTTTATTTTTTGGGGGGGGGGGGGGGGGATTTTAATATAATTAAATCAATTTCAACTCCTCGTCTCTAAATTTTGTATGTAAGTTCAGCTAGCAAGCGCAGATACTTTTATTGCACATCACCATAAATTCCAAACAGGGCAAAAAATCAGAGGTCGAAACAATAGAATAAATAAATTTAATGGTCACAGTTATTTAAATATATTGAAAAATGTTATTTCTGAGTCTCACATTATATAATTTTATAATACATACTAATACAATAATTTACAAATTGTTCGACCTCCGCCTGTCTCTATCCAGTTATTGTCGTTTTAATTAATCGTCATGATTGCTAACGTCAACAGCAGCGCCACTAGCGCTCGCTTATATAGCGTGCTTGTTTCTCGAACTTTCCGGAACTTTCGATGACGCCGCGTTTACCTTCGCACGCTCTGTGGAACGTTCTAGAGTGATGTTTCCAGTTTCTTCTTTCACTTTCGTTATAATACTTACTATTGGGGTTGTAGATATCATAAACGATTATGTGTCGTGGTATTCCCGTGACAATTAATCAGCACAATCTGGTGCCACACGATGTCGTATGCTTTTCTTATGTCGAGAAATAAAATGACGGATTTTCTGCCTTCAAGATATGTTGTTTGGCAGTTGGAGGTTAGGATTGCTAATTGTAGGAATGTGGAACGATGTTCAATGAATCCGAATTGATATGGAGGTTTCTGGTCTAGGATCTGGGATGTAATTTTTTTTTACTAGTTACTTGAATTAAATTAAATAAAAAGAATCTGAGAATAATTAATTTACTCAACTGAATATTTTTTCTCTCTCTTAAGCTACTCTCACTTCTTTTTTCACAAGAACAAACATCCACTGATATAACAACTACTACTCGGCCAAATAATCCGCCAGGCATTGAACCAGACGATAAACGTTTGTATAACAAATAATTTTATAATGCTACAATATTTTATTTGTGAATATTTAATGCAGCAAATAAGCATTGACTTCAGTTACATTTTGTATGTAACTGAAGTCAATAAGTTGCAGTAGTTAAAGAGAAAATAATTAATTAATTATTCAATTGAGTCATTTTATGAAATAAAAGTATAATAAAAAATGCAATGTGTTATTTCGCAATAATTTATTGAATATTTTATTTCTGCATTTAAATCTACACAGAGCGCAAAGCAAATTTTTGTTTTCTTACTATATTAATTCAAATTCGGTGCGGGAATAGTTTTATCCGGCTTATCTCTTGATATATATGCAGGCGTGCACACGCCCTATGCGCCCTTTTGCCAGCAAATAAGACCACTGCGGAGACCATTTTCCAACTGATAAGAGAATGAATTCTATTACACACGGTTTTATTGTTATGCAAAAATCTTTATCAAAATACGCCCACGAAACCGAATTTTCCGGCGTTGCCCGTATTTCGATGTAAAATAAATTACACTGGGGGATCTGTATAATTTATTTTAAACACAAATATCTTTAGATTCTTATTATTTCTGTTTTTATAAATGTAGAATAAATTAAATAAAATATTATATAAAATAAACAAATAATGGAGGGAAGAATACACACGACATAAAGCGGATTTATAAAGGGCGGAAGTATACAAGACCAAATATTCAGATTAAAAAAGACCACTGAGAAAAAAATAGAAAAGCATCTATCTAGCATTTAACGGAATACAGAAAGCTTTCGACACAGTTAATATAAGAATGTACAATGTAGATCACAAACGTATTAGAATATACAAAGAATATACAAACACAACGTTCATTATTCAAAACAACAAAACTTCGCAACAATTTAAAACAAATGATGGATTGAGGCAAGGTGGTGTAATGAGTTCATTATTATTCATAATATTCGTGAATTAAATTATTAAAACATGCCGCATAATGTATATCTGATATTATAAATTAATAACAGTTGGATTAAAGAACTTGAACACAACTTAATAGTATAGAAAAATACTGTCAGTAAATTTGAAATGAAGATAAATAGAAATAAAACAGCGGTAATGATAATTTGTGACAAAGAAAAAATAAAATTGGATGGCGAAGAAATAGATCAAGTGGGCCATTACAAATATCTAGGAATAAATATAGAAAACAATGAATGGACGAACTAGAAATCAATAAAAGAATAGAAAACACAGTAAAATTAGTCGATACCCTGAGAGACAAATTTATAAACAACAGAGAAATTTCAAACAAAACAAAACTAAATGTATTTAAATCAATCTACAGATCAACCTTAGGATTTGGTTGCGAAATGTGGAGACTGAACAAAGAGTAGGAAAGCAAACTACAAGCGATATAAATGAAAAATATTAGATGCGTAAAAAGTGACAAAATGGACATAGCATTAAGATAAGATCTGTATATTGAAGAGCTCTTAAAAATCAATAAAAATAAATGAGTTGGTGAGGACACCTACAAAGAATAGACGATGGTAGAATCACAAAACGAATATGACAAGCACGGCCAATTCAGAAGAAAAGAATTGGTAGACCTAGAAATACATGGAAAAATGGCTTGAAGAAGACAATAGAAGAAAAAGGCATTACCATTAATCATGTGAGAATGATAACCAGGAACAAGAAAGAGTGGTTAAAATTAATACATGGACAATAAATGGGGTACACACACCAAAGTTATTGACTATACATATGGTATATACCCAACACTCGAAAGGGTACAAGGCTTTCAAGGTTTTTACATATAAAATACTTAATAAATCAAAATTTGTTGCATTATGTAATATTTTATTGATATGCAACAGCAGGTATATATTACGTAATTCAATGTCCGGTGTGGGTATTTGCCCGGGGAGTAGTTGTTTTAATGTGCATTTGTTTAACAGAGATAAATGTAAGAATAATTTATTAATTATTTTCAAATCATTTTTATTTAAATTAAATAAAAGAATTTGAAAATAATTAATTATTTATTTATTTTCTCTTTTGCACTGTGACATTATGACTTATGTATGTATTTTCGATTAAAAAATTGTTGTATTATACAATTGTCATTGTTATGTCTATTATTGGACATTTGTTAAAGTACTTATGTAATATAAGTCATAATGTCGCAGTGCAAAAGAGAAAATAAATTATTAATTAATTATTTTCAAATTCATTTATTTAATTTATTTAAATAACTGTGACCAAGTGAATAAATCCTTTTCATATAATTTTAATATATTTGTTTTAATTTATTACTTACTTTAAATTTCGATTCTGTTTTATAGAGATATGTGATTTCGATATATTCGTTCGATTAGGTGTATCTTACGTTATACATTTTCCCTTACGTGTGTAATTCTTTGTCGCTGATAAGTTCGGCCGAAATCCGTCAGCATTTACTTTTTAGAAAACGTTAGTTCATTCCATATCTTCATAAATCATTTAATCAATTAATATAAAAAAACAAATTAAATTCATTTTCACTTTAAGTTCGATTAATTATTTCTTGCTGAAATGTTCTGAATTTACTTACATGACTTTCCCCTTTACAATCTGAACCCATTTATTGATTTGCTAATAAAATTGATTATTGCGGATTGTAAAACTTTAAAAACACGCGACTGCAGCCAATTCTCGACTTTTTGTAGTTATCGAATGATTTAATTAATTCAATTTCTATTTCACGTCCGGTCCATTCCCATTTAATTTCCATCCCATGTGTGTTTATCACCGCGAACAACTTTCGAATCCTTGATTTTCCTCTCTTTTTTCTCTTAGAAACCAATTTTGATTATTGATTATTCTACGATTTATCCCACATTTTTCAAACTCATACTCGTTCTCGCGCATAAGATTTTCGCTTATAAGTCGATTTCACATAAATTTGGTTGAAGTGCGTGCGGGTTTTCCTCGCCATGATAAGAACATTTACGCTATACAAAAGTAAACTATTTTTGCTTAATTACTTTCCCCGGACCCCTGTCCAAGGGAAAGTATTGTGATCGTGAAAAATTTCGAACCGCCAATTTCAACAAATATGCACGTTTTGAGGTCCCCTGAGTCCATTCCATCGAGTTTTGAAAAATGTCTGTGTGTGTGTCTGTGTGTCTGTGTGTTTCCGCGATAGCGCCTAAACGGCTAAATGGATTAAGCCCAAACTTTATATCTAAGCTTTATATAACAGTGGAATGATCTGAAAAGGTTTTGGTTAGAATCAAAACTCATTAAGTGCAACTTTACTCTTAGCAATTTTTCATTTTTTAATTCGGATAGAAAAATGTTTCAAATAAAAGTTTTAGATCTTGGAAAATAAATAATTTCTGTTATAAAACTTTTATTGTAGGACCTCCGGTTTTCATTTTATAAGCATTTATCTGATTAATTCCATTAGAGATTTTAATTATTGAAATAATTATTTTAATGACAAATAAAACGTCAAAGTGCCGTCAAATTCAACTTATCATTCGCAAACGCCTCCAGTTTGCAAAAATGAAGAAGAGTGTGGAGGAATGATTGTAACCTATTGTAAGGTAAGAAATAACACACTTAATTACAATATTCTTCTAAATACTCGGGTTTAACTTTAAAAGATAACAATTACTTTTTTCTATTAATCATTTTGCTTCCCTATTAAATTTTCTATCAGAAACTTATTTGACCGTATTCACCGGGGAAAGTGCCATGATGGACACATCACCATTTTTTTTAATTCTATACAATTTTGAGGTCACGCGCGGGCTTGATTTCCCCTTAAGAAAATACACATTTAAATTTTATAAAAGTAAACAATTCGTGCTGAATTGGCGATTCTATGTAATTTTTGGGCCAAGCGTGTGCGGGACTTTCCTGTCCGAATTTTAACCATTTCTATAAAAATAAACAAAACCATTGCCACAGCGATATTACAATGTATCGGAAATTTCTCTTATTTAATATTTAATATGTAATAATTTTTGAAAAAAAAAAATAAATAAATTTTGCGTACACCCCGGTATGAACTATTACAAGGTTTAGTTCTTTTCCCGTAATTCCAATTGCATCGCATTTTTTTATTAGTATATCTTCAGATATACTATCGAATGCTTTCTTCATATCTATAAATTATGCTGCCACCGTCTTTTTTTTTTGGTCTACATTTGTTTTTACATATGATAATAAGTCTGTCACCGTTGAAATTGTTCCGGATTTTTAATAAAGGGGGTTGTGATTTTCCAATTATGTTTCACGACTTGGGTTTCTATGGGAGTGATTTTCGATTTTTTTAGGGGTTTTGCGATCAACCAAATCGGCTAGATCTGTTTGATCCTTGTGATCAGCG
This sequence comes from Philonthus spinipes, assembly GCA_963082785.1. NCBI lineage: Eukaryota > Metazoa > Arthropoda > Insecta > Coleoptera > Staphylinidae > Philonthus > Philonthus spinipes. Next base: position 9,784,579 of record OY720314.1, read on the forward strand.
CCATATTCTATCTGTTTTATCGGCTCGATCTTTCTGATCAGCTCGAGCGGCCCGATACTTCAACTGCCCGATCAGTAATTGATCGATCTTTGAGATGATCGATCCTACCAATCGCTACTCTTTACACATTATCCTCAACGATGTGTGAATTTAGCCATTGATTTAAGCAATAAGTAAATTTCATTTTCGATTTTCAGCGTTTTTTTTTTTTTTTTGAATAATTGAGTAATTTTTATATACACATGATCCCCATACACATATATTTACATCTTTGTTCCTTACAAGTGTGGTTTAACAATTTTTTTTAACAATTTATTTAAACGTTCTTGTGGGAATTGGCAATCGACCGAAAGCCTTTTAGCCACTTCCATGTACATTTATTAGTAATATAAAGAAAAAAAAAATACATTTTCACGCCGGACCTTTTTCATACTATAGACTGAAATTAACAAACGCCGCCAACCACCCCCATAAAATCTCCCCGGCCACTAAATAAATTTAATTTTTGATTTTCAGGGTTTTTTTTTTTGGGGGGGGGGGGAGGTGTATAATTTAATTATTTTTATATACACATGTTCCCCATACATCTATTAGTAATACAAAAAAAACATTCTTTACACCGGACCTCCCTCGCCCCCCAAATGAATTAAAATGTATAAGAGAGCATAAGTTCAGCACAGTGTTCTACTACAAAAGTTGTGTATGATGGGTATTGATGGTAGTGTTTTTGAAGCTACCTCAATGATAGAATCCAAAGGATGCGCATAGGTAAATACACATCTAATAATATCAGCGTAACTTCGGTTGTACCGCAGGGCTCTCATTGAGGCCCATTATTGTTTTTGTTATTTATAAATGTTTTTGTCTTGTTTGCCGACGATCTGAAGATTTTTAAACGCATAAATAACGATCAACGTGAATTACAAAAAGACCTGGATAGGTTATCTATGTGGTGTTCGTATAAGTATTTAGATTTAAATATAAGTAAATGTTTTTATATACCATTTTATCTTAGAAATGTAGCCATGTTTGATTATAGTATTGGTGGGAATCTGTTAGTAAGATCTAACGCGATTAAAGATTTTGGTGTACTTTTTGTGTCTAGTCTCGACTTCACGAGGCATATATCTGCATCGTGTAATAAATGTTACGTGATTCTGGGATTTATTAATAGATTCTCGGCTGATTTCAATATTCAAACATTATAAAAGCTGTACGTCGTACTTGTTCGAACACACGTTGAATATTGTTCTTCTGTATGGGCGCCTTATACTGATTCGGGTATTAAGCATATTGAAAGAGTCGAAAGCAGATTTCTACGATTAGTACACTGTAGATTAGGTGGACAAATATAACAATTTAGTCACTCTCAATTGTCAATTCAGTTTAATCTCCAATCGTTGGCGGACAGAAGAAGGTTTCTTGATCTTTCTTTTTTATATCGACTAATAAATGGCGGCGTTGATTGCGATAACTTAGTCTCAATGCTAAATTTTCATGTACCGAGAGAACTTGATTCCAGACATAAAACGCTGTTTTATTTGGTCTTCCATTCAACAAATTACGGTACTAATAGCCTTATTAATCGTATGATGTGTTACGCAAATATGTTATTTGTATAAATTATAGCCTGTCAAATAAATTTAAAATTATCTGAAAATTTAAACAAACAAAAATGGATCAGATCGTGAAAATAATAATATATATATGATTTTATGATGTAAACTTTGTAATATTTTAAACGATGCTTGAAACGTATATATCTGTCCAAATTATCAATTAATTATTTTTTTTAATCCAATGTTATAGAAAAATCCGTTGATTGTTTCTGTCTGTAATTATTTTAATCGTAGTAAGGTCTATTTAGTTATAATTTTTACATTAGTATTTATTAGATTTAAGCTGAAAACTTTATGTAAACATTTGTTAAAATGTGTATACCGTAAATAAACAAATAAACAATATTAGACCCTCTCTTACTTTGTTTCGTTTCGAAACGCAGTATTTTCAAGATGTAGGGATATTAATTTTTTAATCTTTGCCAAGAAAACACATCAAATAATTATAATGTTTTTTTTTTCAGTGTAAGCACTAACATAAAACACGGGCTTTAAAGCCCACTACATGATGCATTACACTTTTGCACAATCACAATAACAATTACAGAAAAGAGGAAAAACTCAGCAACGTGAACATGACGACAAAAGTGAATATACATAGTGAAACGTAGCAAAAAAATCCGGTGCGCCCGCGTTACGGAGCTTGATGACGATTCATGTAATGTTTGAACTTTTGAGCACAAAAGAAAACTGTTTAGCATTCGTACAATGGCCGCGCAATTTCCAGGATGTAAGCAGCGCTCGGCCCACGAGAACAGAACAGAACAGTTGACTCGTTTACGGATTGTGAAGTTCGTAAACGTATGCTAATAAACCCGATCAAATTTATGCCCCTAAAAAAGAATAATAATAATAAAAAAGGGGAATAAAAAAACTTGACTTCCCTACTTTTATTTTGTTTTTAACATTATTTTTTTTAGGGATTCCCCTTTGCATATTTACTGTTCATTTGAGTCGCAAGCATTGAAATCCGTTTCGTTTCGCGCGGCAAACTCGACTAAGGAACGATTATACTCTTTTCAAAGTTCCGCGCGGGTTGTTTTCTTTTTCGCTTTTTCCTAATGTATATATACACAAGAAACAAAAGAAAAGCCGTTTCTTGGGATTGCCGGGAAGTTTTCACGGCTCGCGCTGGGATTTGTATTCAAAGTGGGTGAACGCGTTTAAGGTAAGCCTCGTGATAATACGATGGGGGTGTTCCGTTTGAAATGGATTGTAATTTGAAAGCGATAACACGTACCAAAGAAATTGTTGCAGTTTGTAATTATCGTTTATGGATTTTTATTAATTTTAATGAACTACATAGAGGGAAATAATTTATAATTGGATTAAAATATATAATTATTTATTCCAAAATATATTTCTATAAAATGTTTCGTACAAATAATTATGGATTTAAGATATTTGTTAGTGAGTACGTGAAGTTTCTTGATATAATGTAGTAATATTTTATTCCTTTCTTCACTTATTTATTTTTATCACTATATGTCCATTTCAAGTACAACGTGCTCTTTTTCAATAGTTTTATGTAAAATTTACAAATAAATAAATAAATAAATAAACATGTAAACAAAATTTAATATACAAATATGATGTGTCATTAAAAATCAGATAAAGGTAATTTATTGAATTAACTCAATTAATTTTAATAAATTTTTATTTAACGGAATTAAGTCAAAATTTAAAAGTTTACTAGAATTTTTATATATCTCAATTGCTTCTAACATATTTAGTTTTGGAGAATTTGACATTTTTAAAATTTTTAAATTGTTTAACGAAAATTTATGTTCAAATATTATTATGTGGTTAGCAATTGCGGATTTTTCTTTGTTGTTTATTTTTGAATAATAGATGTGTTCTTTGTATCTTGTTTTTAAATTTCTTTTTGTTTCTCCAATATATAATTTCTCACAGTTGTAGCACTGTGCTGAATAAATGCCACTTTTTTCTAAATCATTAATTTTGTTAAATGTATTTCCTAATAAAATTTTGTCAAAACAAGAAGTTGAAAAATGTATCAAAAAGAAAAATCACGAGACTAGAAAGAAGAGCGAATATCAAATCATTAAAAAAACTGAAAGAAAGAGATGTTTATTATCTAAAATCAGATAAAGGTAATTTAATAATAATAAAAAAATGTGATTATATCAATGATATAAATTATATGTTATCTTCAGGCTCATATTTAGAACAACCAAAAAATCCAATAAATTCATATATTAGTAAAATCAACAAAATTCTCAATGAACCAATAACCCTTTTTGATAAAACTACGCTATTTAAAATAAAAGTTAAAAATCCTAAATTACCCAAATTATATTGTCTTCCAAAAACTCATAAACCCGGCAACAAATATAGATCAATTGTTTCTGACATAAATTCACCTACTTACAAAATTGCCAAATGGTTAGTACAAGAATTCAAATCTCTCAAAATTAACAATGATTTTTCTATTAAAAATTAATTTGATTTGACAACAAAATTAAAAAAATATAAATATTGAAGATGACGACATATTAATCTCTTTTGATATTGTTTCACTTTTCCCAAATATTCCTGTAGATCAAACAATTAACATTTTAGAAAATATTCTTAAAGAAAATAATAAAACGGAAAATGAAATTAATTTTTGTATTAAATTAACTAAATTAATAATGAATTGCAATACTTTTTAATTTAACAATAAATTTTACAAACAAACTTTCGGTACAGCAATGGGCAATCCATTATCACCATTTTTAGCAAATATTTTCATGAACCATTTAGAAAATGTTGCCAATTCTATAATTTCTAGTTTTCCAAATTTATGGTTTAGATATGTAGATGACATTTTTGCTATTATTAAAAATAACGTTAATATCCAATTTTTATAAATGAATTAAACAAATTATTCCATAGTATCAATTTTACACACGAAACTGAAACTGACGGCTGTCTTCCATTTTTATACCTTTTAATTATTAGAAACAATAAGAAATTAAATTTTAATATTTATAGAAAACCAACACACACCTTTAATTATATACATTCCAGCTCTTTCTGTAATATAAAACATAAATTTTCAATTTTTAACAGCATGATTTTTCTAACAATGTATTTACCAATTACAGATCAAAATAGAAATGAGGAATTTAAATTAATTCTAGATGTGGCAGATTTTCTAAATTATGATGTTTCAATAATTAAAAAATTAATTAACAAACAAAAAAGGAAATATTTAATTAATCATATTACAAAATTAGAAAAAATCAATGAAACAAATACAAATAAAAAATTGTTAAAACTGTTCATTAAATTATAGATTAATTAAATTATTTAAAAAAATTAACCTAACACCAGCATTTTATTCTAAAACTAAGACAAACTTTTTATTAGGAAATACATTTAACAAAATTAATGATTTAGAAAAAATATTCAGCACAGTGCTGTAACTGTGAGAAATTATATATTGGACAAACAAAAAGAAATTTAAAAACAAGATACAAAGAACACATCTATTTTTCAAAAATAAACAACAAAGAAAAATCCGCAATTGCTATCCACATAATAACATTTAGACATAAATTTTCGTTAAACAATTTAAAAAATTTTAAAATGTCAAATTCTCCAAAACTAAATATGTTAGAAGCAAATGAGATATATAAAAATTCTAGTAAACTTTTAAATTTTGACTTAACTCCGTTAAATAACAATTTATTAAAATTAATTGATTTAATTCAATAAATTACCTTTATCTGATTTTTTAATAACACATCACATTTGTATATTAAATTTTGTTTACATGTTTATTTATTTATTTGTCAATTTTACATAAAACTATTGAAAAAAAGCACGTTGTGCTTGAAATGTACATATAGTGATAAAAATAAAAAAGTGAAGAAAGGAATAAAATATTACTACATTATAATTATGGATTATTTAAAACCTTTCTTTCTTTCTTCCTTTAAATAATTGTTTAGAATTTAGAATGAAGCATTTGATATGTGATGTAGTTTGCAAATAACATCCGCTACTTTAATATAAGCGCCACCTTATATATCGTTTCAATTTCTCTATAAATATTATCATTAAAATTCTTCACCTGAAGAAGTTACAGCGTAGCGAAACAATTGTAGTGAAAGTTAAAAAAAATAAATGTAAAATCTATGTACAACTTCAGAAATAAAGATGTATATATATAATCTTTATTTCTGAAACAAGAGGAAAAGGTGAAAGAAAGAGAGTTACATGAAGAGAAATTGTATCTATTAATAAAATCATTTCTAAACCAGTTTGTTATTGATAATGTTCAATTGTGAACGAAATGTACATCAACGTGTAAATAAAAAATGAAGAGAGGATTAAACCAAGTTTTAATTTATTGATGTAAAACACTTCACGTAAACTCAAACTAATTTATAATAATAAAATCATTGTTGAAATTGTTTTTTTTTAAGAAAATAAAATTAATGGTGTATATATATAATCTTTATTTCTGAAGTTGTACATAGAATTTTTACATTTAATTTTTACAATCATGATTGATAAATACGTCAGAAAATGATTATCTACCGTCGGTCTTTCTGTCTGTCTTTGTCCTGTTCTTGTCGTTTTCTTTAATTGTCATGATTGCTACCGTCCTTGTCCATATGGTTCGCTAAGATTGATGAAATAAATTGATGAATTTTAAATTATGGTTTTGTAAATTTTGGATGAAGGTTTGTAAAATAATGAAAATCGAAAATATTTTACATACACATACATCTTTATTCAGACCATACACATTATTTTAACAATATAATAAAAATAATTACAATAGAGTCTGGGTTATAGACCAGAGGTTATTCTGCCCTATTATGATGAAGTATATTTTCGATGAAGTTAAAGAAAACCCTAGCTGAACTATCCTTATGATTTGTGCAAATGAATTGATGAATAGTGATGGCAGAAAAATATTTTATTTATTAAAACTCTATAATTCTGCTGTTGCAGTTCAGCATTCCTAAGAGTAAGTCGAATTCGGGTTTCGAACTTCACCTTTCGGAGCGTAGCAAAAATTTAGTTCGAACGACTTGTAAATCGACGAGAGCCATTAATATCAATAAAGTCGGCGCGAAACGGCTGAATGAAGGATAATTATCCGCGTGCCTGGTATAGGAAATTAATTAAATTCAATAATGACTAATTCTACACGTCGTATCTGGTCAGAGACTTAATGCACGCGCGTCCAACATTTTGGCAGGGAAAATTTATTATGCATAAATTTCAGTCCGGAGTCTATTATCGCTGTCCATTATCGAAAACATAATGGGAATACGTGCGCCGTATCTATCATAGTCTCACTAGCGTTTTCAAACAAATTGTTATTCATGATTACCTTCAACGGACTGTTCAGTGTTCACTTCTACTCTCAATTAATCAACGTTATTATTAAACTCATTTTTAAAATTTCTTTAAGCATGCGGATTAATAGAAAGTTTGCGCCGAATTTGTGTATTTCTAGTTATTTTTTATGTGTTTGTGTTGGAGTACATTTTATTTTTTATTTTTTATGTTTTCGACGATTCATACAAATGAATCTTGAATCTTTATTAAGAATTTTATTGTGTTTGGGTCGAAACTGAGATTTTGTGATCAACAACCAACGATGAACCATCCATAAACGGATAATCAGTCCTTTGTCGGTAAATAAAACGAATTAATTTTATTTAATTAAATTAACTTAACATTTTTCAATTATATAAGGCAGAGCTATGCCGATGAGGAATAGATACCGAAACACGTGTCTGCAAATATATTGTAACGAAAGTGAGAAAAGAAACTGGAAACATCACTCTAGAACGTTCCAAAGAGCGCGCGACAGTGAACGCGGCGTCATTGAAAGTTACGGAAAGTTCGAGAAACACACACGCTATATAAGCACGCGCTAGCGGCGCTGCAGGCAGTCAGTCTATCATGAACGTCCGTGTGCTCAACATCGCCTTGTAATTAAATTGTGACAGTGTGGTGTAAATAAATGTGTTAAGTGTAATCTAAATAAATAAATAAACATTGTGTTACTTATTCCCGCTGCGATAATAGATCAACGTGATCTAGTTAGGAAAAGGATGTTTATTTCAACTATTCATTTTTTTTCTGTCATATTATTAATTTCAATTTTTATTTAAGAGTGTCTTTCCGTTTACCGGATCAAAAAAAATACTTTGTTTTTTTATTTAATTTTCTGACACTTTGAAGTATATCGAATATGCCATTAAAGCTGCTTTCTCAAAATTGAATCGTATGTACTTGTTTTTCCCAGATAAACCAAACAATGTACACTTCTGTGCAATAAAATTAAGCACACAAAATATGTTATAGTTTAAGAAGGACATAATAAGTTCCTAGTTACGAAAAAATAAATAAATATGTCATTTTATTTAATGTCAAAATGCTGCGTCATTTAGACAAGAGTTTAAAAATATTCTAATTCTAATTTGGCATTTTATTATTTATTGAAACTGCTGCTAGGCAATTAAAACAGACCCGAATTACGCAACTAGAAAATTATGAAAAATTCTTATGGGACTTGTGCTTAATTTTATTGCACTGAACTGTACCTATTCGAAAACTGTTTTTTTTTTTTGTTGGCGTCAATTTACTTGCTTACTTTACCGGCAAAGGCCGGAAAAGAACAAAGGAAGCTGACCGAAAAATTGATAAATGACCTAACGATCTACTACGACTTGGCGAATAGACGACATTGTAACTCGGTGGGCGACATAAAAAAAAGCGAGTTGGGCGAATCATTTTCATAAGTGTTCAACGAATGACTTTCCACAACACCAAAATTGTCCGGAGAGGGAGAGCAGCTGATGCAGGTGGTACTTCTTCGCAGATCGGTGGTTTATGTCTTAAGCTCATAAACCACCGATCTGCGAAGAAGTTCGGGCCACCATTCAACCAAATCATCATTCGATTTGCTACATCGATGCCTTGGTGGAAACATCCAAAATTCTCCAAAACATTTGCATTGCGGGTTGCGCATCGTCGAAAAGGCAACGTTTTTGGCAGTTGGCATTTCAATGAGGGATATTCTTCTATCATGAAAATCATGTTCGCAATGGGGATCATCCTAGGGATCTATAGGAGGCAGTACGTCCAGAACGCCGACGATCGTCGAATCGACACTCTAGCGCTAACTCTAGAGGCACGAGTGGTTTTGTTGAAGAATAGGACTGAGAGATTTGAGCAAAATGCCTTCTGCAAGGAAGAGAAAGGTATACTTTATTCTGTCGGCATCGGCGATTAACCGTGTTGCGACTTTGTGCCGTCAAAAGTTTAAACTCGTTTTTCTCGAAACGACATTTTTGTAATCGCGCGATAGAATATTTCTAGAACAAATAATCCGATTGAGCTTTCGAAATGAAAAATTTGAAGCTTATTAAATTCTCTAGGAGTTGTGCCACAATGAAAAATATCCGTTAACAATAATTATTTTTTTAGGCCCGCCAAAGTTGGAAAAAATAGACGAAAAATTGACTTTTTTTTGAAAAGCCGCAATTTTGCATATTATTGGCCAAATGACACATGTGTATGTTAGATAATGTATTGCTATCTCATGTCTTACTCCGGTCTTTTACCTTTCGGATTAGGATCATGTCTCAACATGCTCGATCGTGATAGTATCGACGTCATATCATCAAAACCACTGCCCACCGGAGGCCAACCCACGTGTGGATCCTTAGGCTTATAACGGCCCACCACCGACTCCTTATGTAATGGCGACAAGCACCAGGGCTGAGTGGACCCCGCCGTATGCAGTTAGCCCTATCCAAGATAGAAACATAGGGGTGCTACGGGATGGCCTGCAATTCCAACTTGGGTATCTACCCATTTCAGACATCCATGCTCGAGAGGACGGTAGTCTCCGCACCTTGGCACATGCAAGCTTTCTGCGGGCCCCCGGCCAAATGATACATTGTCATAAAACCTACATAATTTCACAACCTTTATGGTTCTAAAACTTATCTTGATTTCAGATCACCTGAACAATAATGGCAATACCGCGCGTGGACACTTCATGTTAGAGCTACATGCGTAAGCTCTCAACCAATTTTTTTTTTCGTAATTAAAAATATGCAAATTGTTGTCCAAAAACTAGTAAATCTATTGCGAAAAGCACCCTGAGAAAAAAATGTCAAAAAACATGTTCTTTTAAAGGCCCGTTAGACGTAAGGTCCTATATAATCTTAAAACATAAAAAATCATCATATCAAATGAACTATTTTTTTTGACGATTTTAATGTTAGGTTATAAGTCGCCTGGTTTGAGAAATGTCTGCTATGGACGCTAGTGTCATTGGGTGATTTTAATGTTTTCACACTGAGCGCTGAAACTTATAAGCAGAATTCGTATCCTTCTCGGCAATAAAATATGAAGTGGACGAACAAGTAGGTGCCTGATAACTTTACTCGGTTTGGCATTTATTCAGGGATGAGCGAAAAAATCCAACCTCATATTATATTTTATGGCTACCTCGCACTTATCAAAACCATTCAACACCTACAAATACTCTTACGGCCGTACTAATAGACAAAGATCAATTCTCGGATTAATCCTGGATCAATGGATAATTAATCCCTCGAATCTAGGGACATTTGGATATTACTAAATTTATGTTGGCAGCCTCGGTGGCTTCTGTCAGTAGCTAGTGTTTTCTATGATTAATCTACTTTGTGTGTTTAGAATTGTTTTCGTTTATATAAAATGGAAAAGTACAATAAACATTATAGTTTTTTTTTTTTTTATTACTCCAGTTTATTTACAATCTGTCTTGAATGTTGACAATAGGTAAATGATTTGTTAGTTTTGTGAGTTCGATGTAGTAGGTAATAATTCCTATGAATTGTTTCCTTTTATAGCAAGCACTTAGTTCATTAGGCAAATCTTGTTGTTAAGTCTGTTGGCTTGAAACGTTTAAGTCTGCGCACTTCACCGCTAGTATTGAATAGGTTTCTTGCAAGTTCGTTTGGGTGTGATGATATTCTATGTTGGTATGTAACACAATATTTCTTGATTTCACTTTGGATGGAGGGAATTTGCAGGTCTTTATCTATTGTTTTGTTTGGGACGTACCATGGGGCGTTTGTCATGCTTCTAAGTGCTTTGCTCTGGAATCTCCGGATTATTTCCAGGTTGGAGTGGGAGGCTGATCCCCAGAGCTGGATCCCATAAGTCCAGATGGGCTTTATGATTGCTTTGTACACGAGCAGTTTGTTTTGAAGAGTAAGTTTGGACTTTTTGCCGATGATCCAGTATAGTTGTTGCCACCTGAGCCCCAGTTGTTTCCTCTTATTAAAGATGTGTGTTTTCCACGTTAAACGTCTGTCTAGGTGCATACCTAGGTATTTTGCGCTGTCAGTTTGTGTTAACTGATGGTTGTTTAGGGTGACAGGGGGGCATTGGTCTCTCTTTGTTGTAAATGTTACGTGAGTAGATTTGGTCTCATTTGCCTTTATCTTCCATTTCTTCATCCATACCTCTATTTCATTTAGATGGGTTTGCAGGTTTCTTGATGCTATGTTGTGGTTGCAGTGGGAAGCCAGTATTGCCGTGTCATCTGCGAAGGTGGAGACTGTGGTTAGCATTGTAGTAGGGAGATCTGAAGTGTATAGAAGGTAGAGTATTGATCCCAATACGCTTCCTTGCGAGACCCCAGAGCTGATGTGGTTTAGGTCCGTGTATTCCGACCGTACTTTTACTAGAAAAAATCTGTTTGTTAAGTATGATTTTAATAGTTCGTACAAGTGATAGGAAAGATTTTGTTTTAATTTGTAGAGTAGGCCAGTATGCCACACTTTGTCAAATGCTTGGCTGACGTCAATGAAGGCTGCCGAGCAGAATCTCTTATTCTCGATGTCGTTGCTGATTTGTTTTACTACCCTGTGCACCTGTTCGATTGTGCTATGTTTTTTTCTAAACCCAAATTGATGGTGGGGAATTAGCTTTTGTCGTGTTAGGATGGGTTCCAGCCTGGTGAGCAGTAGTTTTTCGAATATTTTAGACAGTACTGGCAGTAGACTTATTGGTCGGTATGAGTTTATTTCATTTTCGTTTTTGCCCGGTTTGGCGATCATGGTTATCTCTGCTATTTTCCATTGCGGTGGGAAGTAGCTAAGTCGTAGTATGGCATTAAATATTTGTAGGATTGACGTGATTGCTTTTTTTGTTAACTTTTGGAGGATCAGTCCAGTTATTAAGTCATACCCAGGTGCTTATTTGGGGTTGATACCTTTTAAAATTGTTTGTTTGACTTCGCAATATTTGAAGGGTTTTGTGGGTATGTCCATTTGGAATGGGGTCTCAAGGAAGTTCGATATTTCTTCCGTGCTGTCTTGGTCATCAATATCAAATGGTTTGATTATAACATTATAGTGAACACGAAAAAATATTATTGGCGACGCTAGTAAAGGAGTTTCCTATACTAGAAAATAAAGAAACGAATAATGCAACCATGCAAGAAAAGCAGAAGACCTGGGAATTGTTAACAATACAATATAATGCACAACCAAATGTTGATTGCACTAGGAATTGTACACAATTGAAAACTTTGTGGAAAAATTTAAAACAAAAGTAACCAAATGTCATGAAATTTAATTATATTTATCTATTCAACAATACAATATTTATTTAAATAAATAAAATAAACCAACGTTTATAAAAATCGAGATTCGATTGTAAATAATAGATATTTCAATTTATTATAAAACATAACAAAATATAATATTACACTCATATTTTAGTGATATTTTTTTTAATTTAATGATAATTTATTAAACGCATTTTAGAAAAAGGAAACAAGCCACCCAGGAAAGGTACCAAGCCTTACTAACTGGAGGAGGATCTCCAGGATGATGATCCTGTAATGACTTGTAGAACAGGCTTCCCCATTTATGGATGTTTCGTTAAATAACTTATTTGATAGTACCGCGGCTTTTGAAATGAGACAGCCCACATTGCAAAAAAAACAAAAGTATATATTTTATAATAATAAAAACATTACATTAGAATTGTATATTTTTCTGTTTTTAGTAGGAACAGTGGGTGATATTTCTAGAATTGAAGATGAAGATGTGGACGATAGTAGGAACATGCATATAATGTATAATAAAACAAATTAATTTTAATTTTTTTAGTATCTCTAGATAATAAAGAAAATACGGGTCAGTCCAGTTCATCAGCACAAAACACAAGTAAGTTTGTAATTTGTATAATGTAAAAATACTAAATAATGAGTATATTATTTTCTTTTAGTTGTTCCTACATCTTCGGATATCTGTGCCAGCACACCCAACAAAAGTAAGTATATTCAGTGTCTTTGTGGTAGTATACAATTTATATGTTTATTTTTAGATAATTTTCGAAAAAGAAGGCTATTACCGAAGGCAATTTGAGAGCAAAAAGGGTTTGATGTATTTCAGCTTCAGATGAAGAACTGCACGATATACGGACGGAAATAGCTAAGCTTGAAAAGCAAAGGGCATTATCCCAATTAAAGAAAACGCGCAGTATGAGGAGGAATTGTCTCGATTAATTTTAGAAGATTAAAAAATAAAAAAAAATACATAAAAATACCTATAATTGTTTTTTTATTAATTTATAAGAATACTAATACTAAGTTTAATATATAATCAATCGGTTTAAACGGAAGACCACGATTGTTTACCTTTTGTAACCGTTCTGCTGCTAATGGTAATAAAACCTGTACAGTAATGTCTTTGGAAAATCTGTATCTTCTCTTAAATTCTTCTCCATCAAAGAATTCTAATGGATTTTCAGCATCTCTGATGTACCTACATTTTTGGGCACGGTTATTGTTTATTTTTTTGTGAATTTGTAGGTTAGATATATAATACATATCTTTTGGGCAATCGATCATTTACCAATTCATTAATATAATCAAAATATTCGTCGCGAAATGCGGCTTCATCCATTTTAACACCAAAAAAAAATTAAATTTTAAATAAATAATAATTTTACAACTGTCAATTCGTGAATAATCTCGGATTAATCTTGGTCCGGAGAGGATTATTTGAGAGAGGATTATTTACAAATTAATCCAGGATTATTTTGACTATTTTATACGTTTTTACTCGATCCGAGAATTAATACTCAATCCCGGATCAATCCCCAACTATTAGTACGGGCATTAGACAATCATAATGAGACGCCACGTTGAAAAATTATAAAAAAATAGTTGAATGAATGATGTTATGTGTAGACAAAACCGTAAAACAAAATATATTATCGCGGTCACAGCCACCTTGATGCAAAATTTATTTTTGAGTAGGGTGTTCCATTCAAAATTTCAAAACCGGACTAAAGTTTCCCGATCACCACCAATCTCCAATTTAATTAAAAAATAAATATATATCATATTTCAAATTGATTTTTCAAAATTAATAAAATGTAAGAGAAGTCAATATGTATAAATAGAAAAGAGTATTTACGTCACTACTAAAATTAATAAGTGAAAATATTGAATATATATATAAAAGTTGCTTCGAATGAAAAAAAATGCGCAAATCATAATTATTAACAATTAATTAATTTAATTTACAGCCTCCTTAGAAACCTCGCAATAGCCATACAAAGCGTGAAAATGAACGCCCTGGACCCCGACGAAACACATGTGGTATTTAATAGATTCATTATCCCTTAAGAATGGACTATTTGCGGGAATGGGGTATTAACTAGGGGGTGAGAGTACGTGACGATACAATAGGTTACACGTTATCAAGAAGACTTAAGAGGGTGACAGGTAGGTGGAGCGGATAGGCGAGGGGTTGGGGGTGAGTTGAGAGCAGGCCATCGTGGATCGGTTTGTAGACACACGCCGTAATCTAGTGATCCAGTGGAAGCTGCTGACGCCGCGTACATACGGAGCTCGGGACTAACAGGACTTTCCCAGGAGCTTCCATTCCCGCCCCCGACCCCCGTGCTTGCCATTCTATCCATTACTGGACACGATCCTACCGAAGGTAACCCTCAGATGGGGCATCTTCCCACAGGAATAAGGGAGCCGAATCAGGGATGAAATTACGCTTGCCCGTTACGTTCGCTCCTCTCGGCCGTGCCGATAAATTTTGACGTTTTTTTTTTTGGACGTCATGCACAGATGGATATATCGTTTCGCTCGCGTGATTAATTCCTAGTGGAACTTAATTTTTTTCTTGGTCCATAGGATAATTCTGATTTAATTTTGATAATAAATGAGAAAAAAAAACATCAACCCGAAATATAAATTTTCCCTTTTTTACGATTCATCAGATCATCACTTCATTAGCAGAACAATGACAACGAGGATCATGGGATTTAAACAATTACATAGACTGGACAAGGACAGGCGAAAAGACCTCGATTCTGAAAATGAAGTGAAACACCTTTATCGATTTAAGTATACTTATTGTAAATATATCTAATGTTTGGAATATATATATATATATATATATATATATATACAGAGAGTTTTATGTAACACCGAACATACTAGAATGTACTCAATGTAAATTTTCCTATGTTCGATTTGTACTGGAACGCATCAAAGCATTAGGTGCCATGTGATTGGCTACGATTTCTAATGTCAACTATTATGTCAAGTGCAACATGTATAATTATGAATATTGTACTTAACCGCAATGCATACCATAAAAATCTATTCCTCCTTTGTATATATTATTGATACGTAAAGATGTCCAACTCTTCGTCTACTTCTGCTTTAAGAGCCAGAACAATAAATATCACTTGCTTGCGATAACTGACAAGTGTAAGTCATTTTTGACAGAAAAGGGTGTAGTTTGGGTTGACTATATTATTTTTAGAAATAGTAGCCAATCACATCGCACTCAATGCTTTGATGCGTTCCTGAACAAATCGAACATAGGGAAATTTACATTGAGTACATTCTAGTATGTTCGGTGTTACATAAAACTCTCTGTATATATATATATATATATAATTTTCATTTTTTAAATACTATATAATTATATTTGTATAAACAATGGACCACATGGGATTGGCATTACCATTTATATTTGTATTTGCTGTTTTATTTATATATTTTTTGTAGTATGTCACCTTTTTTAAATATGTTATTTTTAGTGTAATATTTATAACCATATTTTGTGAAATGGTGAATTTACCTTAATAAAGTTTATTTATTAATTAGTTAGATAAATAATTATTTTTCATGTGTGTGAAGCTGGCAATGAATCCAGCAATGAACCCGGCGCCTCCACACTGAGACTTTTTTTTTCTAAAATATTTATTTCATGGAAAAGAACACTTGTTTAATTGTTTATTCATAATTATAACTAAATGCAAGGTCAAGTGAATGGAACAGAATCAAATTTATTCCTATAAATTCTAAAATATTCATAATACATATACTTTAAAAATCGGAAAATACCGATATTTTTATAAACAATATTTCCCAAACGGCGCACTTTTTTCGCAATTTTCTTTTAGAAATGGTTTAGACAATGTTTCTAGAAGCAATATAAACAATCAGAAATGCGTGCCCGTTAATAGTTTGTCTATAAACAAATCCATTGCTGAGTCGTATTTCCAACACCTGACGGCGATTTTCAAAGTGTCAAATTTCCCAAACGGCGCACTTTTTTTCCAATTTTCTTTCAGAAATGGTTTAAACAATGTTTCTAGAAGTAATATAAACAATCAAAAATGCGTGCCCGTTAATAGTTTGTCTATAAACAAATCCATTGCTGAGTCGTATTTCCAACACCTGACGGCGATTTTCAAAGTGTCAAATTTCCCAAACGGCGCACTTTTTTTTCAATTTTCTTTTAGAAATGGTTTAAACAATGTTTCCAGAAGTAATATAAACAATCAAAAATGCGTGCCCGTTAATAGTTTGTCTATAAACAAATCCATTGCTGAGTCGTATTTCCAACACCTGACGGCGATTTTCAAAGTGTCAAATTTCCCAAACGGCGCACTTTTTTTCCAATTTTCTTTTAGAAATAGTTTAAACAATGTTTCTAGAAGTAATATAAACAATCAAAAATGCGTGCCCGTTAATAGTTTGTCTATAAACAAATCCATTGCTGAGTCGTATTTCTTCCGATAGATCGAAAGATGATACCTACGACATGATGCTCATGAGACGAGATAATGAAAATTATTTGTACAAAGTTGCAGATCCTTTAATGATCACAATTTTAAGCAAAGAGCAAATACAATTTATTAAGATTTGGTTACTAAATCCAAACAATCCCATACTGCATATTGATGCCACTGGATCTATTATTCGTAAGCCAAACGAAACATCAAAAAGAATTTTATATTATGCTGGTATTATAAGAGGAGTTCAAAATAAACTACTACCTGTTTTTGAATTTATTTCTAGTCGCCATGATACAGCTACAATAGCATCATGGTTAAATGGTTGCAAATTTTACTGTATGAATCACAATATTTGGCCATGCTTTAACATTGTAGTTACTGATTTTAGTTTTGCTTTGATAAATGCAATAGTCAACTCGTGGAATGAGATGCATTTATTAGACTATCTAAATACTACGTACAAATTAATTCAAACAAATAATGCCAAAGACAACCAACTTATAGTAATGAAAATTTGTTGTGCTCACTTTATTCGCATATTAAGCAAAAATATTAAGAAGTATTTTCCAGGCGATCAAAATATTCAAAATGTTTATAAACAGATTTTTTGGCAATTTATTAATATTCATGACTTCCGTATATTTGAGGACAATTTCAAACATTTATTTATTGTTATGAATTCCAAATATTATACCAAAAATGTGGATGAATCTCTCAAATATTTATTAACTTCTTTAAACGATTACAACATATTAGAATTTCAAGACGAAATCCAACAATATATAAATGATCCAATTACTATAAATACAACAAATTATGAAAATAATTTGTTTTATCAACATTTTAAAAAAATTTCAAATTCAATACAAATTAATAAAGATATAACCTGTGAATATAATAAATATTTTTCGAAACAATTTTGCGATGATTTTTGCAGTAAATATATTCCGTATATGACTATGTGGACAAATTTACTTACTGATGATCGTCATAGTAATGCGCCTGCAGAAGGATGGTTCAATATTGTAAAAAATAATCTATTAATGGCCGGTCATCAAAAGTGCTCTAGAGTAGTACGAAAATTACGTGAGCATGTTCTGGGAGAATATAGAAAATTAAAATATAATGTAGAAAGAAAGCGTTGTGCATCCAAAAATAAAATAGTTCCATACCAAAATCATGAGGAAATGTGGTCAAAAAATGTTAAGACACAAACAAAACGAAAAAAATGTAACATTGTGGCAGAATTATTGAAAAATGGCAATGAAACGTCACAAAAAATATTAACTTTTCTTCCTACCCACATATATAATGTTTCAAACTTTCCTAAATTAAAGTACGATTATGTTGTCAGTAAATTTTCAAATGAAAAACTTTATTACAGTAATTATTGTACACTGAATAAGCGCGAATGGCTTGATAATATTTTAGTTGATTATATGTTCTATATGTTCTCTTTTAAAAAATCATTTTCATGCATCCCAATTTATCGTGTTGAGCATATAATTAATAATGGTTCTGTATCATATGTTGATAATTTATCTAACAATATATTTTTCCCAATTTTGGATAACAATCATTTTATGTTGATGTATATAATTTTAAATGAAAATATTCTATTTTTATGATCCACAAAACTTACAAAAACGCGCAGAAAAATACTTTATAAAAGTACAAAGATATTTTAAAAAATTTATGAATGCAAATCTATCCTAAAGAATACCAGATGAATTTCCTCAACAGCAAGCTACCGATTTTTGGAATTGTGGAATATATTTCTTATATTATGCCCTGAATTTAATAAATAATTCACCAATGCAAAAATTTAATCCAACTAATTTTAGAAAATATATTCAATACCTAATTATAAATGAGTCTGATGATATCAAGACCGCTTGTTTATATTGCGGTATAAGTAAATACAATTCCAACGACATTGCTAATACATGTAAAGTGTGCGAACGACAAGACCATTTAATTTGTACAAATTTAAAACATTTAGATGAAAATTATGTTTGTGAAATGTGTTCATATAAAGCAAAATGTATTTAAATATACCAAAATTAAAAATAAACTACTTTGCAAATTGTTATTTTCAAAATGTTGTCCGGCATTCCAGATACGACCCAGAAATGAATTTATTTATAGACAAACCATTAAAGGGCACGCATTTTTGATTGTTTATATTACGTCTAGAAATATTGTTTAAACCATTTCTGAAAGAAAATTGGAAAAAAAGTGCGCCGTTTGGGAAATTTGACACTTTGAAAATCGCCGTCAGTTGTTGGAAATACGACTCAGCAATGGATTTGTTTATAAACAAACTAATAATGGGCACGCATTTTTGATTGTTTATATTACTTCTAAAAACATTGTTTAAACCATTTCTGAAAGAAAATTGGAAAAAAAGTGCGCCGTTTGGGAAATTTGACACTTTGAAAATTGCCGTCAGGTGTTGGAAATACGACTCAGCAATGGATTTGTTTATAGACAAACTATTAATGGGAACGCATTTTTGATTGTTTATATTACTTCTAAAAACATTGTTTAAACTATTTCTGAAAGAAAATTGGAAAAAAAGTGCGCCGTTTGGGAAATTTGACACTTTGAAAATCGCCGACAGGTGTTGGAAATACGACTCAGCAATGGATTTGTTTATAGACAAACTATTAATGGGCACGCATTTTTGATTGTTTATATTACTTCTAAAAACATTGTTTAAACTATTTCTGAAAGAAAATTGGAAAAAAAGTGCGCCGTTTGGGAAATTTGACACTTTGAAAATCGCCGTCAGGTGTTGGAAATACGACTCAGCAATGGATTTGTTTATAGACAAACTATTAACGGGCACGCATTTTTGATTGTTTATATTACTTCTGGAAACATTGTTTAAACTATTTCTGAAAGAAAATTGGAAAAAAAGTGCGCCGTTTGGGAAATTTGACACTTTGAAAATTGCCGTCAGGTGTTGGAAATACGACTCAGCAATGGATTTGTTTATAGACAAACTATTAATGGGAACGCATTTTTGATTGTTTATATTACTTCTAAAAACATTGTTTAAACTATTTCTGAAAGAAAATTGGAAAAAAAGTGCGCCGTTTGGGAAATTTGACACTTTGAAAATCGCCGACAGGTGTTGGAAATACGACTCAGCAATGGATTTGTTTATAGACAAACTATTAATGGGCACGCATTTTTGATTGTTTATATTACTTCTAAAAACATTGTTTAAACTATTTCTGAAAGAAAATTGGAAAAAAAGTGCGCCGTTTGGGAAATTTGACACTTTGAAAATTGCCGTCAGGTGTTGGAAATACGACTCAGCAATGGATTTGTTTATAGACAAACTATTAATGGGAACGCATTTTTGATTGTTTGTATTACTTCTAAAAACATTGTTTAAACTATTTCTGAAAGAAAATTGGAAAAAAAGTGCGCCGTTTGGGAAATTTGACACTTTGAAAATCGCCGTCAGGTGTTGGAAATACGACTCAGCAATGGATTTGTTTATAGACAAACTATTAACGGGCACGCATTTTTGATTGTTTATATTACTTCTAAAAACATTGTTTAAACTATTTCTGAAAGAAAATTGGAAAAAAAGTGCGCCGTTTGGGAAATTTGACACTTTGAAAATTGCCGTCAGGTGTTGGAAATACGACTCAGCAATGGATTTGTTTATAGACAAACTATTAATGGGAACGCATTTTTGATTGTTTATATTACTTCTAAAAACATTGTTTAAACTATTTCTGAAAGAAAATTGGAAAAAAAGTGCGCCGTTTGGGAAATTTGACACTTTGAAAATCGCCGACAGGTGTTGGAAATACGACTCAGCAATGGATTTGTTTATAGAGAAACTATTAATGGGCACGCATTTTTGATTGTTTATATTACTTCTAAAAACATTGTTTAAACTATTTCTGAAAGAAAATTGGAAAAAAAGTGCGCCGTTTGGGAAATTTGACACTTTGAAAATCGCCGACAGGTGTTGGAAATACGACTCAGCAATGGATTTGTTTATAGACAAACTATTAATGGGCACGCATTTTTGATTGTTTATATTACTTCTAAAAACATTGTTTAAACTATTTCTGAAAGAAAATTGGAAAAAAAGTGCGCCGTTTGGGAAATTTGACACTTTGAAAATCGCCGACAGGTGTTGGAAATACGACTCAGCAATGGATTTGTTTATAGACAAACTATTAATGGGCACGCATTTTTGATTGTTTATATTACTTCTAAAAACATTGTTTAAACTATTTCCGAAAGAAAATTGGAAAAAAAGTGCGCCGTTTGGGAAATTTGACACTTTGAAAATCGCCGACAGGTGTTGGAAATACGACTCAGCAATGGATTTGTTTATAGACAAACTATTAACGGGCACGCATTTTTGATTGTTTATATTACTTCTAGAAACATTGTTTAAACCATTTCTAAAAGAAAATTGGAAAAAAAGTGCGCCGTTTGGGAAATTTGACACTTTCAAAATCGCCGTCAGGTGTTGGAAATACGACTCAGCAATGGATTTGTTTATAGACAAACTATTAGTGGGCACGCATTTTTGATTGTTTATATTACTTCCAAAAACTTTGTTTAAACTATTTCTGAAAGAAAATTGGAAAAAAAGTGCGCCGTTTGGGAAATTTGACACTTTGAAAATCGCCGACAGGTGTTGGAAATACGACTCAGCAATGGATTTGTTTATAGACAAACTATTAACGGGCACGCATTTTTGATTGTTTATATTACTTCTAGAAACATTGTTTAAACCATTTCTAAAAGAAAATTGGAAAAAAAGTGCGCCGTTTGGGAAATTTGACACTTTGAAAATCGCCGTCAGGTGTTGGAAATACGACTCAGCAATGGATTTGTTTATAAACAAACTAATAATGGGCACGCATTTTTGATTGTTTATATTACTTCTAGAAACATTGTTTAAACCATTTCTAAAAGAAAATTGGAAAAAAAGTGCGCCGTTTGGGAAATTTGACACTTTGAAAATCGCCGTCATGTGTTGGAAATACGACTTAGCAATGGATTTGTTTATAGACAAACTATTAATGGGTACGCATTTTTGATTGTTTATTTTACTTCCAAAAACTTTGTTTAAACTATTTCTGAAAGAAAATTGGAAAAAAAGTGCGCCGTTTGGGAAATTTGACACTTTGAAAATCGCCGACAGGTGTTGGAAATACGACTCAGCAATGGATTTGTTTATAGACAAACTATTAACGGGCACGCATTTTTGATTGTTTATATTACTTCTAGAAACATTGTTTAAACCATTTCTAAAAGAAAATTGGAAAAAAAGTGCGCCGTTTGGGAAATTTGACACTTTGAAAATCGCCGACAGGTGTTGGAAATACGACTCAGCAATGGATTTGTTTATAGACAAACTATTAACGGGCACGCATTTTTGATTGTTTATATTACTTCTAGAAACATTGTTTAAACCATTTCTAAAAGAAAATTGGAAAAAAAGTGCGCCGTTTGGGAAATTTGACACTTTGAAAATCGCCGTCAAGTGTTGGAAATACGACTTAGCAATGGATTTGTTTATAGACAAACTATTAATGGGTACGCATTTTTGATTGTTTATATTACTTCTAAAAACATTGTTTAAACTATTTCTGTAAGAAAATTGGAAAAAAAGTGCGCCGTTTGGGAAATTTGACACTTTGAAAATCGCCGTCAGGTGTTGGAAATACGACTCAGCAATGGATTTGTTTATAGACAAACTATTAACGGGCACGCATTTGTGATTGTTTATATTGCTTCTAGAAATATTGTCTAAACCATTTCTGAAAGAAAATTGCGAAAAAAGTGCGCCGTTTGGGAAATATTGTTTATAAAAATATCGGTATTTTCCGATTTTTAAAGTATATGTATTATGAAAATTTTAGAATTTATAGGAATAAATTTGATTCTGTTCCATTCACTTGACCTTGCATTTAGTTATAATTATGAATAAACAATTAAACAAGTGTTCTTTTCCATGAAATAAATATTTTAGAAAAAAAAAGTCTCAGTGTGGAGGCGCCGGGTTCATTGCTGGATTCATTGCCAGCTTCACACACATTTATTTTTCCATTACTGAGTTACACATCTTTATTGACAAGTGTTTTGCGTTTAAAATAATAACAATATAAAATATTAAGAAAATGTAAAGGTTTCTTGTCAATCGCCTATCGACCATTGGTCTTTCTGCCTGTCTTATAATTAATTGTCTTTTGCAAATTATTTTGTCGTCTATTGAATCGATGCAGGTCAATGTAACTGTCTATATCTTGAAAGGATGTAATGAATTGAAATATTGTTGTTGAGGGATTTTTACGGATATGTCTTGTGTTTGGGGAACGTGGGATACATAAAGTGTGTAGAAGGTCGTGG
The DNA here is from genome assembly GCA_963082785.1 of Philonthus spinipes. Taxonomy (NCBI): domain Eukaryota; kingdom Metazoa; phylum Arthropoda; class Insecta; order Coleoptera; family Staphylinidae; genus Philonthus; species Philonthus spinipes. The sequence goes on from OY720314.1 coordinate 9,807,699, forward strand.
GTGGTTGGATTTGGGGCACATTTTTGGAGAGGACTTTGATAAGTGCGTGATGTCGATTCAGTGTGTGATGCATTTTACAATAAAATATATAGTCTGTTTAGCGAATGTGTACCGCTTGAGTCGTATATGAATAAATCCACCCATCATCCTTGCTGGCTACGTTCAGATACTATTAAGCTTATAAGGCGTAAGGAACATTTTCGAAAATTGTATAAAAAATTTAAACTTCCTATGTACTATGATCGAATGTCTAAGCTACGTAGGGATATTAGAGTACAAATTAAATTAGATCAGGGTGCATATGTCCTAAAAACATATGGAACTACGTAAACTCAAAAAAATCTCAAACTAGTGTCAAATCACACAGTTCTGATAGAACTTCCACTGATCATATTGATTTACTTTATGTCGATAGGATTAATGAAAACGATATTTTAACTGCAGCTCCAAAACTAAGTAACAACTTTACAGCCGGCCCAGACCGAATACCTTCATTTTTAGTTAGTGATTGTATATATGCTTTTACAGAGCCGTTGGGTCACATATTCAATCTAATTTTCGAATTATCTCGCTTTCCAACACGTTGGAAAACTGCTCGTGTCACACCAGTACATAAAAAAGGTATCAAGCATGAAATTAAAAACCACCGCCCAATCTCAATAATTGACAACTTTACTAAAATTATAGAAACAATAATTGCTAGTAAACTTTATAATCATGTGGAATCTCACATCACTACTCGACAGCACGCTTTCATGAAAAAGAGATCAACCGCATCTAACTTGCTCAATTTTGTTGAATACGCATCATTTAAATCGACGTGAGCAAGTTGGTACCATCCACACCGATTTTAGCAAAGCGTTCGACTCCATAAATCACAATATTTTTGTAGATAAATTGAAATTCTGGAGTCTCAGTGATAAGTTGCTACGTTTGATTTCATGTTATGTTACAAATAGACAGCAGTACGTTGAATATGTGAATCATCGGTCCAAATATTTCCATCCTTCCAGCGGGGTGCCACAAGGTTCCAACCTAGGGCCCTTGTAATTTCTTCTTTTTGTAAACGATATTGTGGATAATATAGATTCTCGTATATTCATCTATGCTGATGATGTTCCATAATATAAAAACTGTAGATGATTCTTTAGTGCTTCAGAATGATCTAAATAAAATAAAATCTTGGAGTCTTGTTAATGATATTGATTTAAATAAAAATTAATTAAAAATAACTATAATAAATCTGTTTTAGAACCCATAAGCTACCAAAAATCTCTCACACTTAACTTTACACATTTGTTTCGTTGTATAAAGACAACTTTATTTTACTTTATGTTATGATTATTTAATTTCTCTATGTTTGATAAATTTTCCCTGTTATTAGATCTATATGTATCTGTTGGGAAATAAATGAATTATTATTATTATTATTAAGTTGTTCACTGGGAAGGTTATTTGTTTGTTCATATATGAGTGTGTTTGATGGGTTATGGAGTGGATTTTGGGGGTGTCTTAATTTTGTTAGCACTCTGAGGGCTGATCTTTCCGCTACTTGTATATTTCGATGGGTCAGAGGATAGTTATGAAGAGGATTGCTGCATAATGTTTACTGCAGTTTTCATATTTATTCCCTGCGATCGGTACGTTAAACTTCTGAAATGTACAACCCTCTGCTTGACTTTTGTTTTTAGCATCATGGAATAGGGTTTGAATGTAAGATTTGGGTCAAAGGTTATGCCTAAGTATTTGCAGGAAGTGGAGGGACGAATTGTGTAATTGTTTATCAGGATTGTAAAGAGAGACGTGCTGGGACGATGAAATGGAATGAAAAGTTAGGATTTATTAGGGTTTATCGAAACACGCCATTTGGCAAACCAAGTTTGTATCGAGTCGATCATGCTCTGCATAGTACTTAGTGCTTCGGGAATTGAAGGGGCGTGTGCTATAAATACCGTGTCGTCGATATATAAGAAGGTAAATACGAATTTATTAATAAATTTCGGACCGTGGTTATATAGGTCGTGAACAAGGAGGTTGTAAAGGATATGTGACAATGGGAAGCCTTGTGGTAGGCCTTGCTGGGGGACAAAAGAAGCAGAGAGAGAATGTCGGATTTTTACTTGGAGAGATCTGTTGTGAATAAACCAATTACTTATTTATAAATAATTATAACTTTATTATAACAAAAAGTTTTGCAAGGAAAATATAACAACTAAGTGTGAATATACATAATATAAATATTTTATATCAAATAAGACATAAGATAGACATATAATATAAAAAGAAAGAGATTTTAAAATAATTAATTTGCACAAATGAAAACTTAAATACTTCTCTTTATCTACTGCAACTTTTGTGTAGATTAATGTCTGGCGGACTATTTGCCAGAGAAGCAGATGTTTCGATAAATGATTTTAGAATTCATTTTTAAAGTAAGTCAAAAGGTAACTAAAGATAAAGTAAATATTTTTTCAGTTGTGTGATTAATTATTTTGATTAAATAAAATGATACAAAGATGATTCACATCATTTCATTGTAATTATTTTGATATTGCTTTGTATTTAATTTTATCAAATGATTAAATAAATCAAATCAATATTCTCTGAGGGAATTGCTTCATGAAACCCTATTTTATATAATGGAGATAAAATTAAAACAAAGTTTTACTTTCAAGAGCTTACACTTTTATTTTAGGCAACACTTCTAAAATTCTTTGGAATCACAGGATATTTATGAGGTACATCCTTAATTAATAGTACATTAATAAATTGTAACTTATTTTTTAATAAAAAAAAGAATAGTTCTTATTAGAAATGTAAAGGCTGTATATGAATTCCCAGAGAGAATTATATTGTTACCTAATATTGATTAATCAGACTCGGAAATAAGTAACACAATGTCGATTTATTTATTTACTGTACACTTAATACATTTATTAACATTGCACTGTCACTATTAATTTATAACGAGATGTTGAGTACTCGGACGTTCGTGATAGACTGCCCGCAGCGCCACTAGCGCGCGCTAAATATTGCGTGCTTATTTCTTGAACTTTCCGGAACTTTTGTAACTTATTTTTCAAATAAAAAAAAGAATAGTTCTTATTAGAAATATAAAGGCTGTATATGAATTCCCAGAGAGAATTATATTGTTACGAAATCTTGTTTAATCAGACTCGGAAATAAGTAACACAATGTCGATTTATTTATTTACTGTACACTTAATACATTTATTAACATCGCACTGTCACTATTAATTTATAACGAGATGTTGAGTAATCGGACGTTCGTAATAGACTGCCCGTAGCGCCACTAGCGCGCGCTTTTATAGCGTGCTTGTTTCTTGAACTTTCTGGAACTTTTGATGACGCCGCGTTTACAGTCGCGCGCTCTGTGGAACATTCCAGAGTGATCTTTCCAGATTTTTCTTTCACTTTCGTTACAATATTATAATATATGACTGACTGCCCGCAGCGCCACTAGCGTGCGCTTATATAGCGTGCTTGTTTCTTGAACTTTCCGGAACTTTTGATGACGCCGCGTTTACAATCGCGCGCTCTGTAGAACATTCCAGAGTGATCTTTCCAGATTTTTCTTTCACTTTCGTAACAATATTATAATATATGTAATAAAGCCCAAATTTTGAATTGCTTTACAAGAAATAAAATCAATATTTTTGGTTTTCTATTAAAGTAAGTTTAAATTTTCATTTTTTTTATATATATAAATTGTGCTTTGCAATGTTTTTGTCGAAACCGAACAATTCTCAGATTGCTTCTCCCCGTTTCAACTTACAGCGTTAATGATGACACCAGCATTAAGAAATTTAAATTCTTCATTTAATATTACTCTTATTACATAATGTTCAAAAACATTTCTTTAATATTTTAATAAATAGCGCATAAATGGTTGAATGGATTAAACCCAAACTTTATATGTGTAATGATCTGAAAAGCTTTTGGTTAGAAACAAAACTCTTTAAGTGCAACTTTACTCTTAGCGATTTTTCATTTCGGATAAAAAAATATTTCAAATAAAAGTTGTAAATTAAAAAAAAAATAGTTTGTTTTATAAAACTTTTATTGTAGGATCTTTTAGTTTTATAAGCGGTAGAATTTCATCTACCTGATTCTCTTAGAAAAAAACAATTATTTTTATAATCTTCCTTATGTTGGCTATGGAGCTTTTAATTATTGCAATAATTATTTTAATGACAAACAAAACGACAAAATTATTTTATTGAAATCAGTGTTATTTCAATAAAATTATTATCATTAAAATAATTATTGCAATAATTAAAGGCTCCACATATATTGCGCGAACGAAAGAAAATGGTGAAGAACTTTGGCAGATAGGCTGTTGGCCAATAGCCGATTGTCGGTAAATAAAATAATAATGTTTATTGTTAATTTCTTTCACATTTATATGTATATTGTACCGACAATAAAGATTCTTTATATATATGGTGAAGAAATTATATACACTGGATGGAAATTTTATCAAGCATTTATAAGGTAAGAAATAACAAAACAACTTCTAAATATTTTGCTTTAACTGTAAAAGACAAAAATTTAATTGAATAATTTTTCATTTTCTGTTAAATGTTCATTCAAAAACACATCACCATTTTTTTTTAATTGCAATTGCTAATGCTTTAAGTAAAAAATCTGCATAATTGTAAATTCAAAAAAAAAATAAACCGGATGAAAAAATGCTTATTTACATTCCTGATAATTATTGCAAAAAAATCATTATTATTAATGTATTTTATCGTTTGGAATTCCAATCCTTTTAATAAGCAAATTCTGAAAATATCTCATTGCTCGTTAAAAATATCAGGATGTGTTTCAGTCATTCATATTTCAATGGGGAATTATATTATTTATGACTAACACAAAATAATAATAAATGTAAGGTTGAAAGACCTATGGTTGATAGCCAATTGGTAGATAATACTGTAAATAATAGTAATTCGAGTAATTATAGTTCGTGGTGTGTTGTGATAGGAAATAAAAAAAAACAACTAGTAACAGTTTTTGTATATACAAACATCTTTATTTCCATAAAATACATACATATATGGTTGTACTTTTTTTTATTAACATTTATTATAATCGACTTGTCAATTTCTGAAAATGTATTGTAGTTCACTTTCGTTAATTTGTACAAATTATTACATAAGTTTTAGATTAATTGTTGATTTCATTTGGTAATACATTAGTTTCGTATGTGCTACGTTTTTAACCGTGCCAATAAACTGTTAATTGGTAAATTCAATGGTTGAGGCTGTCACTTGATGAAACTGCAGATTCACAATTAGATAAAAACACAAAAATATTTTAATTTCACTATTATTTATTGTAGAAAAGATTTAAAATCTCTTGGCGGATAATAGGATTAGTGTCCTTTGAGCGCAACCTTTCATCAATTACCATCTACGTTTGCCGAACATTTACTTGATCAGAATTATGGGTTTAACGATAAGTTTAAGATTCTCCACATTTGCAATAAAGGCCTAAAACTAAACCTCCTTGAGCAAGTAGAGATAAATAAACTCAAATCTAAAGCTGTGCTCCTGAATGACCAATTAGATATATATAATTCCCCTCTACTTAGTTTATAATTTCACTCTCTAAATATTATTTTTACCTACGTTATAATTTAAGCATAATTTGTATAATTTTCTTTATTTAATTTTGTATTAACTGTACTGTTTTCAACTAAGCTTATCAACCCCCACCCCATCTTCTTTTCTTCTACCTGTGTTTGTATATAAATACCATTTTGTTTTTGTAAAATCATCTGCCTGATGATGCCACTGTGTTGGCGAAATAATTGTAGCAGTGTTTCTACAATAAATAATATTGAAACTAAAATATTTTTGTGTTTTTATCTAATTGTTAATTTGTATTTATAAATCTTTGATTAGTTTATTCTTAACATATTCTTTTAAGATCTTTTCCACTAGGCCTCTTTTAATCTTTCAAATCTGTTTATTATTTTACCTTCAAAATATGACAATCATATTCTCATGGAACACCTTTATTTTTTATTAGAAACCTATGTAATTTTGTGATATTCCCAGTAAATGTTTTTCATTTATCTGGTTAAATACTTTACAGAAACTATTGACTAATTTACCAAATCATTCAGCTTAATATGCTTTAAAAATAATCTAATAAGACCTATATTGTCAAATAATTAGGGGAGCCAATATTAACACATTTCAAATTTTACATGTATATCCCTATGGCCCGCTTTACAATTCAACTCCCTGTATAATTTAATATACAATACATGAAACAATTTAAAACAAATATATAGTCTTAAGAAATACGACTATCGAATTAATTATGTGACTTGTGAAGGATCATAATAAGTGTCCAAAGTAATTTCGTATAACTGAGTTCGTCTATTCCATCCTTCACTACACGCATGGTATAAACTAGCACGTTGCCGAATTAACTCGAAAGAAGCATCTATACGATTTCGCAGCTTTTCCCCAATATTTACTATAGAAAAGGTATTTCTACTGAAACTGCAGTCCATATGAATACATTTTAGAAACTTTTAAAAACATTACCCTGAAAAATGACCGAACACCAGTGTATATGGATTATGAGAAGAACGTGAGAGAAGAACTATTGAAGAGAAAGGAATCCGAAATGAGTGATACATCGAGTACTTTCGACGAGTAAAAAATATATTGTCGACATTAAGCCTTACCGCGCAATCGGAAAACTAAATAATTTCCAACTGATTAATATAGCTAATTTAAATAAAGTGTGTCTCAATGCGCTCCATATTATTTTTAGCGAACATTGTGTACTAATCTTTGAAAACTGGCATTAGGAAGTATTGACGTTTAGTCAGAAATAATTACACGATCGACCAACGCATAGAAATTTTGAAAATTAATTTCGGAAATGCGATTACCGTCAATAGTGTTCGTTATCGTAACATAATAACCAACTTTTTATGGAATGAATTGAATGACATGGACTCAGAAGACAAATGCTTTCAACAAGATGGTGCAACCTGCCAAACTGCCAACGAAACAATGCAATTATTCACTGAATGGTTTCTTGAGTATTAGTGCTCTCTTACTCTTGAGTTGTTATTGATAATGAGCACTTTGTTTCTCGAAAAGTACATCTAAAATAAAATAAATTGTGAAGTAACAGTCTTTCAATTTGTGAATGCAATTATTGCAGACAAAGTTCCATGGTCGCGTTGTTTCTCGCCGCATCGATGTGAATTGGCCACCAAGATCGTGCGATTTGACTTTAGACTTCTTTTTCTGAAAGGAAAAGTTTATGGTAATGATCCACAGACCATTCCGGAGCTCGAGGAAGAAATTAGACGCACCATTATTGAAATTAGTCGGCAATTATGCGAAAATATCTGTTAGATCGACGTCGTTTATAATAATTTTTAACTGGTAAAGAACATCGTACGATATGACATACGTTTAGATTTTTGTTTAAATGTTTAAATGAAATAAAACGCTTGATGTTTTCGCTTCGACACTTCGTTTACTACTGATTTTTAAAAATATATACAAAGTTTAGATATGTACAAGGGTAGCAGGAAACACATTTTTCAAAATACAATAATGACAGTTTCTGGAAAGGACCGTTAAACCGGACGTGCTTATACAAAAATTTAGGGTAAATTAGTTTGTTCTCAATTACAAAAACTAACCCACCGCGGAAGACAAGTCACTAACAATATCATTGGAAATTTTGACAAAAGAAAGACCGTTTGCAAACAAAGTAGAAGTGTCCATTTATCAGATATTGCGTTCCAAACATAACCTCCATATTTGTATCTTATATTAAAATAAAAACATTCGAATTTTTCCAATAAATAATATATTTTATTAATAAATTAAAAATAAAGATACTACCAAATATCCTGTTTATTTTTATCGGTCCTTGGGTTCTTGGACTAAGGTTGCATCTGTTCCAGCCGTTCGTCCTTCCACATACAAGTTGAAAGATCAGCACTCAGAACCACCACTAAATTAATATATCCTAGTAATCCTCTTTATAACCCTTACAATAAACTCCTATACAAAAGTATTCCCAAAAGACCAATGTATCCTCACCATATCTTAAAAATTATCCACAAATCCTAATTATTTTGAAATAACCTATAAATTCTGCATCCAGTTATGCCATAAACACATTTACAACAGCATTACTTAGCCAATGCATTAGCTCGTTTTTTCATTAAAACTATAAACGAATATAATTTTGATTTTAAAAACACATAATAAATTCAGACCGGGCAGAAAAAACATCGGTCGATGGCTCAGACAGACTAACATTAAATATTAATAATTACTTATCACAATTTTAAAGAAAGTTTTATCAAAAATTATTTGAATATACAGGGTTATTCACGTTATATGAAACGGAGGGTTGTGGTCAAAGTACACCACTTAAAAAAAATCTGGTGTACATAGAGGCCTATAAGGGCTGCTTTCTTTATTATTTCATATTATAAATATTATAATATTTTCATATTATAAAGGGTGTCCCAAATACTATAAAACTTTCAAAGTGGTGTTTTTAAATGTAACATCTTATATATATATATATCAGTTAAAATGTAGTAAAATAAATGTGGAACCACCATGAAAATGTCTCGAGGAAGAAAGAAGTACAGAATGCAAAAACCGAATACCTCAAGACGAAGAATATGAAAAAGTAACAACAAAAGTAAAACAGAATGCAAATAATAAGAATGACAGAGAAAAACATAAACTATATAGTAGAGAAGTTACAGGAATATACAAACCGCTGAGAATAGGTACATAGAACGTAAGAAGCATTAAAGGGAAAGAAGAAGAATTAGTGGAAGAAATGATAAAGCACCAAATTGAAACATTGGAAATCACAGAAAGAAAAAAGAAAGGTAAAGGAATGAATAGAATACATAAAGGGTACTGGATGTTTTGGTTAGGAATAGAAGAAGAAGAAAGGGCGAAGGGGGGGGGGGAATTAATGATATCATAAAGGAAAAATATATAAATGAAAGACTCCTGATAATAGATACAAATATATATGACGAAGAAACATGGACTTTAATAATAGCCTACGGGGAGAACGAAGACGCAAAAAAATAGAACAAAGACATATTTTTTGAAAACCTGCAGAGAGAAATAAATGAGGGACGAGAGGGATTAATAATAATGAGGGACTTAAACGGACGAGTAGGAAACCAAAATACGGGAATAGAAGAGTATATGGGGATAGAAGGAGAAACGATGAGAAATAATAACGGGGAAAGAATATCATAAATGTGTATAGAAAACAATTTGATAATCGCAAACACTAAATTAAAATATAAGATGATACATAAATATACAAGAACTCAACCAACCAGAAATGAACAGTCAATAATAGATTATTTCCTAATAAGCAAAAACAAATGGCAAAACGTAAAAAATGTCAAAGTGACAAGACAGGTAGAGATCGACAGCGACAACCACTTGGTGAAAATGGAAATTAAGCGAAAGAAAATAGAAAAACTAGACAAGAGAAGAAAAATTATAAACGAAAAAATAAATAGCTACAAACTAAAAGAAACACAATATCGAGATAAATATTAAGAGATATTAAAACAAAAATTTAAGGACAACAGAGAACCCATAGGAATTGAAGAAATATGGGAGACACTTAAAAACAATATACTAGATGCAGCCAAAGAGAGCTGTGGAAAAACAAAAATCACGAATAAGGAGACAAAGAGGGCAGGGTGGTGGACGAAAGAACTTAGAGAGAAAATTAAAGACAAAAAAGATAAGTGGGTAAGATACCTAAGTACAAAAAAGGACGAAGACTACGAAGAATACAAAATAAAAAGGAACGAAGTAAAGATAGAAGTCAAGAGAGCCAAACAAGAATCATGGACACAATTTGGAAATAAAATGACAAGGAATTACCAAGAAAACCAGAAATTATTCTACGGAACATTAAAACAACTGAGAAAGAAAAAGGAATATAATATGATGAATATAAAAGACAAAGATGGAAACATAATAACAGAAGAGAGTAAAATAATGGAAAGGTGGAGACAATAGAAACACTAGAAGAAATAATGGAACTACCAGAAATGGATAAAATACAAGAACAAGAAGTAATAGATACCATACAAAAGTTAAAAGCCGGAAAAGCACCAGGAATAGATGACATAACACCCGAAATGATTTTATATATTAACGAAGAAGGTATACAACAGCTAACACACCTAATGAATGATATCGTAAAGAATATAAAAGTACCAACAGAATGGAATACAGGAATAATCTTACCAATACACAAGAAAGGAGACAAAATAGACTGTACAAATTATAGAGGAATAACACTGGCAAGCGTCCCAGGAAAGATCCTGGCAAGAATAATGGAAAAGAGAATTAGAGATAAGATTGAAAAGGTATTTTTAGATTAAGTAAGTTTTTCAATAAAGGATGATTGGAGAAAACGCTTAGAAAATAATGTTTTTTCTTATTATCATTGTTATCCAGAAATGTTCTAAGTAAAACGCTACAATTTATTTTATGTTTGCGTTTTGCATATAAATTCATAATTTTATTATACCAAATATCTGCACTTGTTACATTAAAATTAAACTAATGTTCGTTTTATTTTTATTATTGCACGATTTGAATATTTATCACAGCCACCATTTTCGGAATCCTTATCGAATCATACATTTTAACCGCTCTTAACCTTGTGTCCTGAAAACCAAATGTGATTTTTCCCATTAAAACAAATGAGTATGTCTTGAATAATTTCGGATTTTCGTATAAATAGGTGTTAGATATGTCTTATCTATCAACTCGTGATTATGTTGACAATGTGGAGCGGTTTGCTTTTGGCGGCTTGTTTGCTAAATTCGGGCTTCGCCCGAAAAACGGTTGAGGTCGAGACGAATTCTGGAACGGTCAGTGGGGTGTTTATCGATGATGATCGCACCGATGCAGAGTATTACGCTTTCAAGTGCATTCCGTATGCGAAGGCGCCGGTTGGTGACTTGAGATTTAAAGTAAGTATGAATTTAATACTATGTAAAATAATTTAAAGATAAGACACTTGGTATTGTGAAATTAAATAAATATTTACATAGTGTAATATGTTTCACCAAGTGCCAGATGAGAAATTAATTCAAAAAATGAATTTAATATTTTGGTTGGGCATTTAACTACACAATGGATATATAATGCGATATTTTTTTGATTCGTAAATAATTAATGCAAAAAAAACTTGCTTAGTTTAAGTCTATCGGCAGACTCGGGTTTTAGGATTTATTTCTCGTCAGTACGGCTATACTACGATCTCAGGTGTAAATGATCGCGATGGGTGAGAAAATTGTGTTTGTTTATATTTTTCACAATAAAAAAAAAACATCATCGACTCAAATTCAAATAATTATTGAAATGTTCAATTCATTTATTTTATTGAAATATTCTTTGGCTATTGGTACAACGATTTTTTAATATATTTTTGTATTTTACTAAATATATGGAGAAATTATCAAAAATCATCCTCTTATAAAATTAATGGAGAAAGTATTGTTAATACATCACAATTTATATTTTGTATGATACTAAATATATTAATAGTATTAAACTTGTTATTAATAATAAATTTTAAGGCAGAAAGACCGATGGTCGATAGCTCTTTTCTAAGAACAACGTTTAACATAGTTTAAGAATTATATTGTTAATTTATTGTATATAAAATTATCTGCAGAAATAAAGACGTTATATATATATAATAAATTTTATTAACAGATATATAGAAAAAATATGCAAAATACAAAATCATATATATAATATAATCGACCATTGGCCTTTCCGCTTAAAATTATTATATATAAATCATTATTTCTGCAGACAATTTTATAATATTTTTATATTTTTTGACGTAGGAAATAATAAATATTTATATTTTATCGATTTATTTTAAAAGTCCGTAGTTAACCTAAACAAAAAAATAAAAATTTCTGTCAACACGAAATAAGTACCGAATACTTTTCATTTGAAAAGAGCATTTTTCTATTGTAAAATTGTGAGTGTTTCTTAGCTTTGATTTGATTCCATGGTACTCTTATAATATTACATATTATGTTAGAAATATTTTGAGGTACGTTTCTCTAAAGTATCTATTATAGAAATACTACATCAGTTAGACCATTAATTGGCCTGCTAAAAACTAACTTATTTCCATTTTCGTCTAGGGGATCCTGTAGAGCACTAACCGTTTTGGGAATTGTAGGAGCATGGGTTACTAGGGCGGTGACATCGGCATATAATAATGGATATGATGAGGAATTTAGAAACATGGGGTTCAAATTATAGATATCGTGTATAAAATATTGTATATTGGGGATCCTTGAGGAAGACCTTGTTTGGGATTAATATTGTGGTAGAATGAATTGAATTGAAATTTTGACTTTAATAGATCGGTTTTTGAGGAAACTGGTAATGATATTTATTAGGTGATAGGGAATACCCAGGGAGTAACATTTTAATAGCACACCTCGAGTCAATACCGAGTTATAAGCTTTTTTTATGCCTAAAAATAATATGGCAGATTTTTTTGCCTTCGAGATGTGCTGTTTGATAGTTGGATTGATGTAGGCAAACCTGTAGAACAATGTTCGATAAAGCCGAACTGATGAGGAGGGATTTGGTGTGGCATATGGGATCATATTTTTTCTGGGAAATTAATTCATATAATTTTCCCAGGACCGGAAGCAAAGTGATGGGCCTGTAACTTGATATTAATTCGGAGTCGTTTCCCGACTTATGTATACAAGTTACCATTCCTTGCTTCCAATTCCGGGGAAAATATTGGGATTTGTAAAAGGAATTCATGATGCGGATGAATGCTTTGTGGATGGAATCAGGAAGCGATTTTAGGATAAGCCGGAGAATGCCGTCATAACATGGGGCTATATTTTTTCCTTTGTGCAGTACTTCATAATATTCATCCGCTTTTATGTTATCACTTGCGATTGATGTATGGATCGAAAAATACCAGTTGTTGACTTATTCTGATCATATTCATCGTTGTCCGTCGCCGTATATGTTTCATTAAAGTAGTTTACGAATGTATTTGCAACTAGTCTATAATTATTTGGAGATAGTCACTTTTACTGTACTTAATAAGCTTTTTTAATTTCGTTGCAAAATTGTTTTCCTTGCAGATCATTGATTCTTCTAAAGTTTTTAATCCAATGATCTGCTTTGTACTCGCTAATCAGTCTGTGTCCGTGTTTAGTTTATTGAATTTTCTTTTAAAACATTTATCGTCTGTCAGTTTTATGTTTCTGTACAATTGCCTTTTGAATTTAATGAGCCTAAGTATATATTTAGGCAGCGGCTACTTATAGGTCTTTCGAGAGTGCGTCAGGGTATGTTTTTGTATTGTTTTTGACATGATTTGGAAAAATGAGGATGAGAATTCTAGTCTAACCTCAGGATGTATTTGTATATATTCTGTCTCGTTACTTTGTCAATATCACAGTCTCTGAATTTGCAAGAAATCATTGGGGGAATAGGGTTGTGAGGATAATGTGGATTGAAAATTTGATGAAGAAGTGATCGAAGTCGAGGTGAGGAATGAGTTCTTCATTTTGTATGAAGTGTCTGATGTTGCTAGTACAAAGAGCACATCGGGAGTCGAGGATTGATTGTTGGATATAATGAAAATAGGATCTGTGTGTTCGTACAAAATTAGAGTTTGACATAAAAGAGGGTAGCTGCTTGTGTTTACCCTTGTTTAAATTAAAATCTCCGATTATGACAGCATGGTCGTAAAGGAAAGTTTTTGTGAAAATAGTATCTTCAATGGAAGAAGAATGGTGGATATAAACAAGCAATATGTGAATGGAATGTATTAATGGTACAATGTATACATTCGTTTATCACATAATTGAAAAAAAAATGTATTTACCATGATACAAAACAAAAATTGTGATGTATTATGACGGATACATCACAATTTTTGTTTCGTATCATGGTAAATACATTTTTTTTTCAATTATGTGATAAACGAATGTATACATTTTTTTTCAATTATGTGATAAACAAATGTATACATTGTACCATTAATACATTCCATTCACATATCGCTTACCACACTAAAATGTTACACCTCCCCTCCTCAAGAAGGCATCATATAGTAACTCTATCTAACTATAAATTTAACTTTAAAGTAAACGCGTTTGTTATATCATTAAAATTATGTTAATTTTTGTATTTCACTACAAATGTTTCGCTACACTGTGGCTTCTTTAGGTGAAGAACAAGTGATTAGCTTAACCTAATTTACAAACAATATATAGGGGTAGCAATTAAGTAGGAAGTTACACGTTTTAAATTAAGTAATGGGGAGTTATTTAAATTTGTATGGTCGTTTAATAGTTCGTCGCTGAATTAACTTTTATTTAACCATTAAGTTTTTGATTTTCATTACAATTTATTGTTCGCAACAATTGTTTCGCTTTAAAGTATTTTCAGGCGAAGAAATATAATCTGGAAGGAACTACACATAAATAACTCTGAAATTTATCAGTAGAATTGACTAATAAACATGAATATTTTAAGTGAAATTTTGTGATGGAAATAAAATCACTTAGTTTCGTTAAATAAATCGAGAACTTTAATATATATATTTTTTTTAATACGCAGTCATAATTACAAAATGATCTATGTTATTGTATATTTACAGGCACCAGTACCAGTTGAGAAGAAAGAAGGAATCATCAACACTCAGGCTTGTTCAATGTGTCCACAAATCGACTTCTTCACCAATACTTTCGCTGGAAGTGAAGACTGCCTTACAATTAACGTTTATACACGCGTTAATCCCAAAGTAAGTAAATTTCATCTTTTTCACTAAATTCGTAAATTCCTGATAGAATATATTCATATAATATTCCATTAAAGAAAATGTTCTCAAATAACGTTTCATCAACATTTAAATAATATTTAGTATTAATATTTTCCATAAAATCTTCATTGGTTATTTAGTGAAACAACATGATTAAATAAAATTGAAAAAATTAATAAAGAGTGTTGCTTTTAGTAAGTTACTGAAATAAATCAAGAATAAACCTGATTTTTATAACCAAAACCCTACGCATTTCAACTCCGCCTCCTACATCTATCCTGTAAGATGTACACTTTGGGTTACCAAATAGAGAATTAAGATAAACCCAAACAAATCCCAGCTCTAGTATCCAAATTATGATCTCCACCTATGGATAACCCATTCCCCGGACATGTCAAATTAAATTCCTCGGTATAACCTTTGACCCGAATCATTATTAAAAAAAACACACTACAATCATTAAAAACAAAATTACTGCGAGGGCCAAATACTTCCACAAACCTTAAAAAATGATATGTAGACTCTAAATGTGGAAATAATTTGTTAATTATTTTCAAAACATTTTTATTTAATTTATGTAGACTCTTGTTACAAACACGAATGTTGGTTGGGGAGCACCGAGCTTTAATATTAGTCATTGAGCCATGAAAAAGCTCTTGTTATACTTGGTACTAAAGAAAGATGGATCGTACAGTTTTCTGTGGTTTATAGGCCGATGAATGCTGTTATCAAGTGTCTTGGAATCACGCAGAATGGAAGGGACTAAAGGCCAAAAATCCTACAGATTTTATGGGGCTAAATACTATTTACAAGGAAGATGTCGACCTGATCGTACTCGGTAAAAGCATTCAGCCGCTTATAATCGACACAAAATCGTTATAATCGGTTTGGTAGCAAGCATATAGGTGAAAACCAAGTGCTTCTGTATGGCTTAATGACTCTACATGTTGGCATTATTCCTAATTCCTCTTAAGTTTCATGGCACCATGGTTTTATTCGATAGCAGTGTTCCTATTTCATTTTTAATAGTTTTTCTCTTCACGAGAGAGACTGCACAGAATCGTTGTTTTATACCAGAATTAATTCAATTTCGTGCTCCACCAAAGAGTGAAGACAGAACGATTTGTTCTGTCTTCACTCTCTGTAACTTTTCTTATTTATTTATTTATTTAGTCTTATATAACATCGTTATATGTTCCTCTCTACTTTTCAGTATGAGGCGTGTAACTTTTCTTAATATCTATAAAGTAATCTGATCTAAGGTTTACAGAAGATAGCCTTCGATTAGCTTAGGCCAAATTTTAAGTCCATTGATGTGCATTCTCTCCCAATGATTAGACCCACTCTGCAGATCTGACAATGTCCAATATCTCTCCGTGGGTCAGTTTCACTAGTTTCGGGCATTTTCTTTATTCCTCCTCAGTTTTATTGAGTTGTTTCCAGATGCTTTATTTGGCCATTATAAACATTTTCAAATGAGTATTGAAATCATTTTCGGTTTGATAACAATATTATTAAAGCAGCTTTGCTGTCAGTGGCTGTTTAAATATTATTGTCCTATATATTGGTTTCTGTGATTATGTTTTGGTTTTTATGATCACGTAAATTTTCATTTGAATTGCTGTATACCCTTAGGCACCGAGCGGTTCATATTCATCGCATCTGAAAACACACCAGATTCATATTCTGAGGATGAGTTTGATTCATCAGTATTAAAATACAGTTAATTGAATCTTTACGTTTCCTTTCACATCAATATCAAATGCACGAATTACACGATAGCACGAGAATAATCATGTCTAAAACACACAGCTTGCATTTCAAATACCAAATAAAAGTAAAAACGTTTTCCGACCAGTCATGGAAAACCTCAAAAACTCTCTTCAAAGGAGGAAACTTACAACAATTGTTTACATTATCTTGTTAAGGTATACCAACCTACAAATAATACTATGAAAGCAGTTCCACCAACATCGAAAACTTTTGTTGGCGGGAACATTTAAATATGAAAGGAAATATTGGGATATACTTAATCATGGAGGAAAATAATAATAATAAAATGCATTTATTAAATAAATATTAAAATAATCAAAATTCAACGATAAAGAACTTTTAATTTTAAATAATATAAAGTATTTACATTTTTTAAAGAATAGAAAAATTAACATATTTTATTATGACTAAGTAAAAAGAATTTGAAATTAATTAATTAATTAATTATTTAAGTACTTTAACAAATGTCTAATAATAATTTGTATTTTTGTTATGATTAAATAAAAATAATTTGAAAATAATTAATTAATTATTTTCAAATTCTTTTTATTTAATTTATTTAAATAACTGTGACCAAGTGAATAAATCCTTTTCTATTATTATTATATTTTTTAATTTTTGTAATTAGTCTAATTATTTTTTTACATATCCACTATAAGTCCATTTAATTGCATGAATCACTTCCAAGTAGACTCATGTTCTCGATTAAATATCAACACTACACAATAACAATACACTTTACACAACCGATATTTGAAATTAAAAAGAAATATTTGGCTTCGAAAACATTTTGACCATGATTTTGGCGGTTCTTAAAAATTTATAATACGGCTTTCTTTTAAGATCTTCGATACAAATGGAAATATTGAGCCATACCATACATGCGTTTTGAGGTTAACCGTAAAATGCTGCCAACATATAAAACAAAAAATAAAATTTAATTAATAATTTTGGCATTATATATGCCAAAATTATTAGTATATAATGTAAATAAAGCAATATATGAGTGACACCCCATTACTGTATTACGCTTCCATATTGAACAATAATCCTGATATCGTAAAAGAATACAGTGACCACCTTGTATAAAATACTCAACAATCGTATGGATTGCTCTGACTTACTTGCACGAATTAATATTAATGTGCCTGTTAATACAAGGAACAAACGTCTTTTCCAGTTATCAATCCCAAATACAAATATTATGCTCAAGTCCCCAGTATATTCAATGTGTTCATTATTTAATAATGTTTTATCACTTCATCCGGATATTGACATTTTTAATAGCATATCATCAAGGCGTTCTTTGACTGTGTTGTTGAGTATTTAGAATAATTTAGAATAATTTGCGCTCATATTGTTTGTATTTTTGCGTCTACTGTCTTTTCCATTATTGTTTAGTGTTAATTTTTATTTTGCAATGTTTCATATCTTGTAATCAATCTGTAACTGGACTCGTCCGTTGATTGAAATAAATAAATAAATAAATAAAGAATATCTGATTATCAAGATTCAGCGCTATTCTGTAAATGTTGAGTTTAACTTTTATCATAACAATCTAAGCATCATCTTTTATAATGGATTAATATTCATAGAATGTGAACTTAATTAATATCTTAAATAAAAAGAATTTGAAAATAATTAATTAATAAATTATTTTCCCTTTAGCTACTGTGACATTATGACTTATGTTATATAAGTACTTTGAAAAATGTATAATAATAGCTAAAGCTACAGGGAAAATAATTTATTAATTATTTTCAATTTTTTTGTAATTTAATTTATTTAAATAACTATGACCCAAGTGAATAAATCATTTCTGTTATTATTAATTAATATCGTTCACTTTAAACTTAACATTTCCCGTATGGAATAGCCCCAATATCTGGTTATCGGGTCTTAATTGTGTTATGTTTCTAGTATATCGACAGAAATGAACCTCTGCCAGTCATTGCTTACATCCACGACAGTGCCTGGAGAGAAGAAACAGCCGGTGAATACAATCCTAGCTATTTCATGGAAAACGATCACGCTGCTGTTATTTTGGTTACTTTCAATTACAGGCTTTGTAAGAAACTATACTTGTTTCTAAAACTCTCAATTAATTCTATTTCATTGAAATAATAATTAATTACGGAATCTCCTTATTACAAAACATATACTATAAATGTTAATATTACAAATGCCAATTGAAATTTTAGTTAGAAAGAAAACGAGAATTCATAAATAATAATTCGATTTGTTGACATATCTGATAATATTAACTTGAGAATATGTATTAATTATCTTAAAAATTCTTTCTATTCAATTTATTCATTCAATAGCTTTGTATTAACTTTTAAGTAACAAATTTAAATGAAATTATTAAGAATTTTATTTTTATTTAAATTTATTGTTCGCGACAATTGTTTTGCCACGCAGTAGCTATTTCAAGCGAAGAAATATATTTATATCATATTTAAATATATTTTTTCGCCTGAAGAAACTACTGTCCAGCGAGATAATTGTTGCGAACAATGAATTAAAATGAAAATCAATAACTTAATAATCATTTAAAGTTATAATGCCTTTACCATCATCAAGTTAAAATAACATTAAACATTTATCGTAACATTCATTCAACGTTTTTATGAAAATTTTTCTCAATGGACACTTAATTATATTTACACTTTTAATAAATTTGTTACTACTTATTCTAATCTATTTTTTTGAGGTACATTAAATAATTCCAAATAAATAAATTCTACATGTTGGTTAGGTTTATATATACAGAGAGCTTTTTTAACAGTATACATTTCCCCTATGTATTCCTGCAAAATACGCGAGTCAAACGCATTGATGTGTGTGTGTTTAGTTGCCTATAACACGCAATTGAACCAATTGAACACACATATGCCAAATAAGCAACTAAATATACACATATTGCGTTTGACTTGCAGTTATACACTTCCCATAATGTATACTGATAAAAAAAACCTCTCTGTATATATATATATATATTTAAATATATTCAATTCAATTCATTTATTTACGGTAAATCACCTTTATACAGAATAATAACAATATTCAAAATGTTTAGATAAATAGCATGACTGTAAATCACATATAAACAGAATAATACAATTTTATATATATAACATATTTTAATATCAGTAGCGGAATTTATCAGTATTGATTTATTAGTAGATTTTTTTAAAATTTAAAATATACAAACATCTTTATTGCGACATAAATTCAATATATGGTACAATGTAATACATTGATAATTAATTAACGGTTAAATGACTATCGACCGTAGGTCTTTCAGCCAATTTAAAATATTATTTTATTAAAGCACTTTAAAACTGTGTAGGTCCATTTGGCTTTCTTTCGACCGGAGATGCAGTGATTCCAGGAAACAACGGTCTTAAAGATCAGGTGTTAGCTTTGAAATGGATCAAAGAAAATATTCGCGCGATCGGCGGTAACCCCAACAAAGTCACAATTGTCGGTTCTTCAACCGGAGCGGTTAGTGTTAGGCTCCATATGTTATCTTCAGCGAGTAAAGGTAAGCCATAATTTAGAATTTATTTCCATATAAGATATCGCTAAAGAAAGTCTTCAGTATAACAAAAAAATCATTACACTTTAAATAAAATACTTTAAAATTTGTTTGTATGATAGTTGTATATAGTTTCAACAATTTATACATGGCTTAATTTAAATAAAAAACCAAAATAATTAAAACATCTTAATTTCTTTTTTTTATACTAGCAATGTAAGTGTGGGTTATTTTTGCCATAGCACCGCAGCCACGTGGCTTATTGTACTTCTTCCATAACTGTTGTTAATTGAATAGTTCTGTCCGCCTCTGCGATACTGGATTACCTCCATGGAACAGTCTGGTTGTAGCAGGGGAAGGCGGGCCTGTAATGAAGGGAGGCTAGGGGCCTTTTAGGCCTATGCACAGTGCTTATAGCACACCTTCACACATACATACAGTTCTGTCTTGTTTGCCAATCGCAGCAACTTTCCGATCATTTCTCCTTTTGTCAAGTGCACTTGATAGCCTTGAACAAGATTTTCTTACCTCTAGGTGGCAAGTGCTTCGCAGTCAAATTGGACATGCGAGGCATCTTCGCCCTCTTCATGGCACGGCCTGCATATATGTTCTCTGTAAAGATTTCGAAGTTATGCAGGTATTTTCTTAGGGTACAGTGTCCAGTAATAATGTCTGTGTCTAATCTGAGTCAGAGAGCCTGAGTTGCAAGTTTATGGCTGGTCTTTTCCAACATTAGTTTGTTTTGTTAGGGACCGCATGGTCTTATTATTTTCAATATTAATATCATTGAAAATAATAAGACCATGCGGTCCCTAACACAGCAAACTAATGTTGAAAAAACCCTGCCATCGGCTCTGGTCCAATGTAGGGTCTACGTGATGATTTGTCAGAGCAACCGCCATCTCATTGCCATGTTTCCCTTTATATCCCGGCGCACAGAGGATTATATCTATCAAAAAGCTCCCCAAAAGTCGAAATAAATTGTTGGTTATATGATTACGCATATCTTTTATGAAAGATTAACAATTATCAAAATATAGTTTTCTTTAACTCCGAAAAAATATTTTCAGTGCTGTGATTTATCATATAAACTTATTTTAACGTTTGAGTTTGTGTTACGTGGAATTAGAAAACATCCACTACGGATATGGAAGTGATAAAAGTAGCTTTGTTTGCCCGGTTTAGGATTTCAAGGTCCGAGGCCAATAGGAAATCTACAAGGTACTCACCTCTTTTGTGACAAGCAATACTGCAATTTATCATAACATCAATGTTTCGTGAATCATGCAAAGCAATCTGCAACATTACAATGCTAGTGCAATATTGTTAAAATATTCCGCGCTATATGGGTTTGCCTTTCTTAAGATGGCCAATGAAAAAACCATGTGCGGCTTAACATACGAATACCATAATCTTAC
This sequence comes from Philonthus spinipes, assembly GCA_963082785.1. Taxonomy (NCBI): domain Eukaryota; kingdom Metazoa; phylum Arthropoda; class Insecta; order Coleoptera; family Staphylinidae; genus Philonthus; species Philonthus spinipes. The sequence goes on from OY720314.1 coordinate 9,829,340, forward strand.
CAGCCAACTTTTGAGTTTTTGACGACTTTCAACCTCTGCTGTTCACTCAGCTGACAATTTTTGATTCAGGCTTGAAGATGTAGTGAAGGACTCATGTTTCATTCATTTACTTAATTTTTTTTCTTTTTAATTTCAGGATTATTTGTTGGCGCAATCGCTCAAAGCGGCAACGAATTGAACACATGGTCATTGCAGTCCAATTCCGAAGCCTACAAACTCTTCAGGAAACTGGCCAACGATTTGAACTGTGACGACGATAGCAACGTTGCCATCGTCAATTGCTTGAATTCGAAATCCGCGGAAGAAATAATTGCTTCTGATAGAAGTGCTTTGGCGGTAATAATTCATTACATTTTATTTACTGCTTCACAAAAAAAAACACATTTTAGATTATTACAATAAAATTAAAGTTACGGTTTAGCAGAAAAAAGATAGCTTTATAGTCACATGGAAATAATTGTTTGAAAAAAGAGCTATTTTTTTTGGATTTAATAATATGAATGTGTATTTACATTTTGTATCAACCAAATATAAAATATCAGTCTAAATAAGAAATAAATCGTTAATTTTCGTGTATTATGTCAATTTACTAGTTCAAGTTAGAAAAGTAAATTGTAAGATATAATAAAATTAATATGTCATGTTTTCTAAGTTATTTGAATGCAGAATTTAGTGATATCCTTTAAATTTTCATTGCATAAGTTTTTATTGGCAAAAATATAATTTGAAATTTATTATAAATTTGATCAATTTTTATCATTTTTCATAATTGGTATTCACACAAACTAAACATTAAAATGATTTTGAATTAATCTGATGAAATTCCTGCTTATTTTAAGGTTACTTTAATATATAATACAATATTGTTCATTGATCACAACAGCAATCTAACTCGAATTGTGATTGCCAATATTTATATAGCTATCTTTTTCGTCAAAACCGCTCCCTTAAGTGAACATTTCTGGAAATGATCAATAAAATTCGAATAGATGTTTGTCAAAAACGTACAGTGTAAGTATTTTTTTCAGTTTGAAACCGATTTTCAATGATCCTATCCAGAAATTTTCATTTTTTTCATTTCATTGTTATTTAAATAACAGCAAATGTATGAATCATCTTTGTTTCGTTGTATTTTTAGATTATTATTAAAATTATTTTTCCATTAAATCACTTCCACTGTATACAAAAATAAATTTGTTTTTACGCAACATAGAAAAAGCGTTATTATTAGTTAATTTATTTTCGATTATTTTTAGAATGATTACAACAAAAACTTCATGACAACCTTCAAACCGGTCGTTGAAGCGCACACTGATGAGTCTTTCTTATGTAAGCACCCTCTTGAAATACTCAAAAATGGAGAACGCAGTGACGTTCCCTTGATTATTGGTTTGATGTCCAATGAAGGAGGATATAAATACGTCGGTAAGATATTTTGAATAATTAAAATACATATTTTTTTTAAAAAAAGTATGTTTAATTAAGTATAAGAAACTCATGCCTGTTTTCTGTCCAGTATTTATCTTCTGCATTTTTATTTTTATTTTTCATGAGTAATATGTAATCACATCTTGGTGGTCCGATACCTCCAAGTCCAAAACGATAATGAGGAATGTGAATCTTTATTGTTTGTTGTATATGTCGCAAACATCTTGGGCCTTGGCCTAATATGGTGAAAAATTGATACTTGGATGATTCACTCTTCTACTTGACTTTATGTATATGTTTAGAATTGTGCCTCCTGTAACAATAAAAATGCATACAATTATAGGTATGCTTAGTATTAGTCCCGTGTGATACCATTTGATGGATATTCGGATATCATCACCCAAGGAAACAAATTAGTAAACAAGGAGGAGGACCCACCATTGAATACTGTTTTCAACCATTTTCCGACATTGAATACTGGTGGGTCCCCCTCCTTGTTTACTAATTTGTTTCCTTGGGTGATGACATCCGAATATCCATCAAATGGTATTGAAATAATTTATAATTAATATGGTAGCTCCCTGCCTTGCTAGCACGTCAGCTTTTTCATTTTCCTCGATACCGGAGTGACCCGGCGTCCAGACAAGTGTGACTTTGTTCTATCTGGCCAGGTCATTCAGTGTGTCAAAGCAGTCCAATACCAGTTTGGATGAAGTCTTTTGGCTCTGGAGAGCCTTCAGTGCCGCCTGGCTATCAGACATGATATAGATTCGCGCATTCTATAATTGCGAATATTTCGGCTTGAAAGACTGATGCCAGGCCGCTCAGTGATTGGGCATATCTTGTCTTCGTGTTTTCATTGTATATTCTTGATCCAGTACCTATATCTGATTTGGAACCATCAGTATATGACTTGTTTGTGTATATTATCTTTAAAGCCATTCCATTCATTACGGTCTGGTATAATGACTTTAAAGAGTGGATTTTCAAGGTACCTGACTATCATATGGTCCGACCTCATTTGCAGGAGAGGTCCCCCTATGTCTGTCAGGAGTCTTTTATGTGGCGTATCAACTCTTATGTTGACCGGTGATAACTGTAGCCTGTAGAGTGCCAATCTTGCCTCCCCCAGTATCAATATATTGAGTAGAGTGAGGTTTAGTATTGTCTCCAGTGGCTGCAGTGGGCGTTGTTCTTATAGCCCCCGTTATGCTGATACAAGCAAGTCTTTGAACCTTGCTGAGGATTTCTTTGGTTGTGTGTTGCGTGACTTTAGGCCACCACACCAGAGCAGCATACATGATTGCAGGCCTTACCACTCCGGTATACAGCCAGAGTAGTCTGAATCCCCATTGTCTGTCGTACATTCGTCTAATTACCGCAAGGGTAATTTCCGATTTACGTATAATTTTCGAGATTTGCGAGGTCCAGGTGAGCTTGGAGTCAAAGATTACTCTTAAGCATTTCACCTCACCCGACATTTCAAGGCTGCCACCATTTAGAAAGAGGGGTCCTAGGCCCTCGAGTTTCCTCTTGCGTGTAAATGGTACAATGGTGGTCTTAGTTCAGTTCAGTGCTCGTTGCATACGCTCTCTGATCGTGCTATTAAACTTTCCCTTGACGAGGATGACTAGGTCATCTGCATATCCTAGGGAAGCGTATCCTTCGTTGCTGAGATCCACTAGTAATCCATCCATGACCAGGTTCCACAAAAGGGGTGAGAGAACTTCTCCCTGAGGGCAACCACCAGCCATCCTGGATGCTAGTGTCTGGTCAGCAAACGTTGTGAAAACTATCCTTAGTCTTAGCATGCAGTCAATCCACCTGTAGCTAGTTTCCTCCAGTCAAAACCTTTTATGTTATTAGTAATTTTTGTATGACTGTTATTGAGCCTATATATTGTCGATGTTATAATCTTGGATTGTTGATGCACATCTTTGATTAGTTCCTTCTGATTGTTGTCCAAACTGTCAATATTTGTCGTTAGTAGCAAATAAAACTGTTAAAGCTGAACGGAGTAATCCTCGGTTTTGTTCTTTATGTTGTTGATTCCTGCCGTGTTTCAACCAATCAAGTTTTCATACTTGATACTCCAAATGATTCACAAATGTAGAACATTCCATTCTGCATTTATTGTTATTATTGTCTTGCAGGCTTTATCAAAATTAATTTAAAATTATTGGGCTTTGTCCCGATCTTCATTGATTCTTCTCTTTACAAATGGAAATTAAAGTCGGAAAATACCGCAATTCAGGTGTACGTCTCTATTATGCTCAATATAGGCTCCATTCTTCACTTCATATTGTGATATGTCTGTAGACATATCCCTAGTAGCATCCGGAGTAATATTTTTGTCAATTGCTCTGGTCTATGAATTGAGTAAAGTTAACCTTCTTCATTGAAACTTGAACTGATTCTTTGGTAGTCTCATCTCGTGGAAGTTGAACTAAGTTCGTTATTTATTTTTTGTCACAAATTTGATTCCAATGTTCCCGATTCTTGTCAGGTAGTTCTTCATCTAGAACAGCATTACTGTCCATGCATAGATTCTGAATTTGTAGCGTGACCAATATAATAACTGGTGATAAACATTCCAGTGGATCCAATTGAGCTTGTTATTATTATTATTATTTAGTGGCCTTGACTACTGGGCCCTTTCGACCAGTCTCTGCACCTCTATGGTTTTAATTATAAAATATATTCAACCGTATAGGTAAATTGTTAGTTGGGCCAATTGAGCTTGTGGGAGTGTATTTCTCTTTGTCACTTTCTTTCTTTTAATAGAAAATTTGAATATGATGCTATCCAGATTATACCTAGTGTTTTCATCTTGTAGTGGAAGTTGGTCGTTGTTGTTATGCCATTTTCTTAAATTGAATCCGCCCTTGCTTATTATTTCTAATAATTTGGTTTGAATATCAAATACTTCCTCTACCGTTAAGGCTCCAGAAAGGACATCATATACGTTTTTTGATTATTTTTACAATATCTGGATCACTTGTGGCTTCATTCTTTGTAAGCTGGTAAAGTGATTGTGGATAATTGATATTTTTGTATTAGAGAATTTTGATCGAATCTCCATAAGATTATATGATTTAACTGATCCGATTTAGTAATGTTGATCTCGAGGTACATTTTATGTCGGCCATAAACAAAATATTGTGCATCCTCCAACGAGCACAATTTATTTTAAGTCGTTGTGTAGTTGCGACCAACGTGCATTATTTGATTCAAGCATATATTTGACCTTGTTTTGGCAGGCACATCAAACAAGAATCGTTTTTTCGTTGTTGTGCTATCAATCTTGAACACAGTATAATATGGTATATAATACCCAGGTTTTGATACATTTCTTTGATTCATTAGTTTCACGTGATCCAATGAAATATATTCTTGCATAAATTCTTGGTATGATGCTTGTAACTCTTTGTCTCTCCTGAATTTATTCTCCAGTTATAAAAATCATGCGAGAGCTTGTTTTTTCTATTCTCCGAAACTTTAGATATCTTGTTTGAAAGGTATTTGTACAGTATATTTTCCTTTGAGCTTATGGGGTTGTTGAGGATATGTATTTACTTTTACATTCGTCATCTTCTTGTGCTTCAGGTGCTTGCTTTGTGACATCTATTTACCAAAATTGAGATAAAGTGTATTTTGTTTATGAATTATCATGAATGTACGTGATGGATTGCTGTTGGTAGCATTTGAATCCCCCGAGATAAACTATCGGAACTTCGCGTGCTATGTCGGGAGTCCATTCTTCTTATGTAGTCCTTAGATCAAACATTCAGCATAGTAATTCTCAACTCTTCGTTGAGATGAAGTAACTCGAGACACAACTGAGATCGATGTTTAACGCTGGTTGTAAGGCAGTAGCGAAAGAAAGAGGTCTTGAGTCGAGTCACTTATTCCCAACGATGATTTAGTATATAGTATGTATAAATAAAACAGTTTGCTTTTATAATTGTTACATTGTAAAAGAAATATTTTCTATAATTGATTGATTATTCAGCTTTAAAATGGGAATTGAAACTGACCGAATAGATGGGAACTATAATTATGTGAGTAATTAAGCAATTATAAAAGCAAAATGTATTATTTTTATTTACATATTTCTAACAATAAGAGAAGTATGTGAAAAATATAGATAGATAATGGCGGACGAATGAGGCAATTACTTGGTTATAAAATTACTTTTATAATTGATACTTTATTCATAAAATCAAAATAATAAAATACAGATATTCTCAATTTACGTTTCATAGTTCACTAATAACATAGTTCAATTATATAAACAATAATTTTGTGTATAAAATAGCAATTATAAAAGAAAAATGTATTAATTTAGCCAGTATGTTGTATTAATAACATTTTTAGAATATTTCAAAAATAACAAACTCGATGAAATGTACGCAAATTTGGATCGTCTCGTTTCCGACTGGAATGTGAGATCTGATGAAAGGGACGAAATCGTTTCCAGAATTCGCAAGTTCTACTTCCCTAAACATATTCGTGAAGACGCTGTGAAATACAGGGACAGTTTTATAAATGTAAGTTTGTTTTTAATAGTTATTCGCAAAAAGCAATTCAAACATTTAATGTAACGCATTTTTCTTATTTCAAATAGTTTTTAAGAATCTGCTCTTATAATGACGAAATAACATCATAAAGGTCTTAATAGATTTTAATCGAACACTTATTATGTGCCAGTCATCTTGGGTGAGGTCCTTGTGTAGATTATCCCAAGTTAATCTTATTTTTATTATTGCTGGGGTTATTTGGGCTATATGAAGATATTTTTCTTTAATTTATACCTTTTTGTATTATTATTTTCACAATTACTTCTCTATAATTATTAATTGTATTGTAATTATTTTTTTTTTTTTTCATTGTATATTTTATAATAATCCATTATTTTGTATTTTAATGTCCTAATTTGGGTAAACTGTTGGACAATAAAGAAATTACTATTATTATTAATTAGTCTGTGATATAATAGATATAGAAAAAGGATCTATTCTCTTGGTCATAGTTATTTAAATAAAAATAATTTAAAAATAATTAATAAATTATTTCAGAATGTAAAAGTAGCTAAAGTGGGAATAATTTATTAATTATTTTTTCAAATTATTTTTATTTAATTTAATCTGTGAGTTTTAAAGCCGATTTGATACAGGCGAAGAGAAAATAGACCGATCTTATTTAATCATCAAACTCTTCTCATTACTCTACTAAGAAACTCAATCTATAATAATTAATGAAATTATAATTGTAATTTGGAAATGGAGATTCCGTTAATAAAGTAAATTGTAAATTGTAAATATTAGGCATATTAAAAGTAACTCTTAGTATTCAAACTCTTAGTATAATTAATGGTTTTACATTAGTAGTTCATATTGTATGAAATAAATATGAACTAGATTATTAAAAATCAGCCAATAAAACACAGATTAGATTGAATAACTTTAAATTCTCGACTAGTTTCGGGTTATTAGCCCATTTTCAAGAGAATTTAAAATTGATTTTTATAAATTATTAGAAATTTAAAATTTTTTATTAAGATTTATTATTAGAATTTAAAATTGATTTTTATAAATTATTAAAAATCAATTTAAATTCATATTTATCTCATACAAACTCTTAGTATTATTTCTTGTAATTTCAACTCCCAATAATTTCCAATAGTAATTTAAACCCTTAGTATTTTCCATTTATAATTCAAACTCTCAGTATTTTCCTTTGTAATTTAAACTCTCAGTATTTTCCATTTGTAATTCAAATTCTTAATATTTTCTGTTGTAATTTAAACTCACAATATTTTCCGTCTGTTATTTAAACTCCCATTATATTATATTTGTAATTCATTTTTTCATAGTTAATTTCCGATAGTTCCTATTTGAGAGGACACAACGAAGTGATTGAAATGCTGCTTACTACAAAATCCGCACCGGTTTATCAATACATCAACAGCTTCAAAGGAGACCACAGTTTTACCGAATGGGAGGGCTACGAAGAAAGTCTGGCGCCATCGCACTACGACGACGAAATGCTGTTCTTCGATCCTGAAAACTATTTCGAAAATTACGTGCCTAGTGAGAGGAATAGGGCTATGACTTGCAGGCTCATGGAGTTGTGGACCAATTTCGCAATTTATCAGTAAGAAATTCAGTTTGATATACAAAACTTTGCGAAAATTTTGAAGATTCGCATTAAAAGTTTGCCAAAATTTGTATGCATTTGTTGCTTAATTTTTTATCAAATACTTTAAATAGTTTTCATGAAAGTTGAGAACGGATTTTTTTTTAAATTTCGAGATATCATTAACACGTTTTTGAAAAAGAAAAGAAAAAAAATAATAGAGTTCTAAGTACAAACAATGAATAAATAAATAAAACACCGTTTTTGATTTAAAATCTGGATTCAAATGCTTTTATGAAGATTTTCCATAAAAGTTTTTGAATTCAGACATAAAATCGAAACAGTATATTAATATTTAAAATAAGACGCAGTATTTTATTAAGTATACGGGGTGGCCAGAAAATGTGTGATAATCTTCAATTAAAGTGGTTCGTTAATCAATTTTAAGTAAAAAAATGAAATAAAAAAAAAAATAAGTTTTTAAAATAAATTAAAAAATTAGGCTGAAAGACCCCTGGTCGATAGCCATTTTGTGAATTTTTGTGTTTATTTTTTAATACAACGTATTATTATTTTTATTAATTAAATGTAAATAAATTGTATACAAAATTTCACGAATAAAGATATTTAGTTAGTTAAAAAATTAAATAAAATAAAACATACACAAAAATTTAGGTAATTATTTAATACGCGTCATGAGGCCATTATTATCCTAAATATGTGACGAGAATTTGTTTTTAACATTTTATGTATAATTATTGCTATTAATAATCGACTTATCATTATAATTAATGGTTTTAATATTTAGACATTGGTAGTTCATATTGTATGAAATAAATATTGTAGGAGAAACTGGCGACGAAGTCGACAAACCTTGATAAGTCAAGAGGGACACTTACCGATGTAATTCCTCTTTCTTCCCGGTCTGGCCAGACTGAAGTGGACTGTATTTTGGATGCACTTGATTATTCTTAATTTCACACACTAGTTAATATTCAAACAATAATTTGAAAACGAAAACGTGACTGTCTCGGCGGACGTTTCGCGCAGAAGTCCGCGTAAAGTATCCCGACGAAAAATAAAAAGGTTTGCCAACATAATTCCGAAATTAACTATATATGGCGCGAAATTTAAACTATTTACGTACTTAAGATTCAATTTACGACACAACAAAATAAGTGATTTTAAATTCCCGAAATTAGATAAATACACAACTTGTGTTGAATAAACAAATAAAACAAATTAATGAATTCTGAACAAATATGAATAAGTTATTAAAAATTAATCAATAAAACACAGATTAGATTGAATAACATTTGCAATGTTTAGCTGGATATTAATAGAACTAATTTTAATCAAAATATTTCAAATCAGTAATATGAAAAACCGGACATCGATTAACACCATTTAGTAGTTTGTGAAATATTTACTTAAATTTTCTACTTGAAACTAATCAGTGAACCACTTTACCTGAAGATTAACACACCTGTTTTGGTCACCTTGTATCCCTTCGTTTGAAACAGAATTTAGTTTCTTGTTTCAGCCAAGTCCTTTCCACAGCCTTCTTGATTAGGATTTACAACATTTAATCTTTTTGCTTAAATTTAAAACCCTAATTTTTGTTTCCGAAACAGCCATTAAAATTGTATTGTTATAAAATAACACATTTCGTTATATATTCTTATTCGATTAAAGAACTTAATCAACTTAATTAACTTCGTTTGTATAGCTCAAATAACGCTAAAAGTGTCTCCTATAAAGTACCAGTATTCTTATACAAAAAATAAGCGACCACACGTGAATATTATTTCTTCCAATTCTAAAAGAAAAATGTTGCGTTTCTTCCAAAAAGTTACGATACGCCTCACCAGTTAATCTTGCTGATAGAAAAAGGGGTTCAATTAGGTAGTCGCCTATATTTTCAAGCCATACAAAAAATAAGTAACCACACGTGAATATTATTCCTTCTAGTTCTAAAAGAAGAAGACGTTACAACTGTTAATAATCACAAAAGCATTTCCTATTACTTTTTATAATACTCTTTTGCATTATTACTTTTTTATTATTGTTTGTTATTCTCTCAAAACCAAGAGAGAAAGAAAAAAAAAATACACAGTTAAATAAATTTTGAATTTTACAAAAATATATCAATAGGCTGCAAAACTTCCGGTCGATAGCCGATTCATCTACAGAATATAATTCTATTTTTATATATTATTGTACATACATATAGACATTTTAATAAAGATGGTTATTTATATCAATATTTTTTTTATATAATATCGTTTAATAGATTTTTAATTATACTGTTTACAACATTGATAATTATTCAATTAAATTTTTATTTTCAATTGAATTGAAAAATTGATAATTAAATAAAAGTCACTTGGTCTGTTTCACTACTATTTTTTATTCTCTCCGACTAGTTTCGACTTATCGTCATTCTCAAGGAGTAATACAGAAAAATGTTTACAAGATATATATAATTATCAATATTGTAAACATGTTTCATCAAGTGATTAATGAGAACCAAATTGAAGATATACTGTTTACAATTTTATATTTTTATTTTTTTTAGGAATCCAACCCCTAATAATGGAAAATCAAACCTTAAATGGAAGCCCGTTTCGTCCATAAATTCCGAATATCTGAACATAATTGACGCCGACAATTTGGAGATGGAATCCAACTTTAATTACAAAAGAGCCGAATTCTGGAGGAATCTCGCAAATGATTTTGGACAGTAATATGTTTATGCAGTATGTAGAATTGTTTTTGATTTACTTAGCACAGAATAAATATTTTGCAAATGCGGGGATTTTATGATACTAAATAATTTATGTAGCATAGCAGTAATATAGTATGTATTACAATAAACAAGTTAATACTGCACACACAAAAATGATCATACATTTGTAGCCTGCATTTTGTACAATTAAGTGTGTTTAATAAATTAATGTACATTTTTTATTACGTTTTTTTTTTTTGTTTTTTCTTGGTTTTGTATATATTTTTGAATTATTATTTAGGTGGAATATTTAATTATGTATTACACAATGTACTGCAGTGATAGCATCTGCTATATAAGAATAAGAGGGAGTTTCCGCAATATATCACTATTCTCAATACATGCATCTAAACAGAAATGTGGAATGAAAAGATTCACCCGGTATATATAAAAAAAATTATATCTTCTAAGTTAATTATGGTACGAGATTTTGTAAAAATATATAAATAACAATTAAAAATGGAAATAATGTCAATAAACAAATTTTCAATTTGAGTCTCATTAATCACTTGGTAAAACATTTTAGTAATATTAGGGATTGTTAAGTAAGTTTCACTTGGTTTGTTTTACACACAAAACAAGTTAATACAAAACAAACCAAGTGAAACTTATTTAACAATCGCTAATATTGTCAATAAACATATTTTTTCTTGGTTAAATTACTATCAATTGAAATTTAGTTTAAGTAAGTAAACCAAATTATACATGTTAATCAAATGATGGAAAAAAACTGAATCTTCCATGGCATTTCTAATTTCAATCATATTTAAATAAAATCCTGGCTAATTCCAAAACCGTTCTAAATTTTAATGATGATCACGACCCCGACGAACATAACTACCCAACCCTAATTTACATAAAATTATTTTTTTCATTATCCCGAGTAGCGGAGGGAGAACGGGGACTAATGACGATGATATGGATGCATATTTAATTAAATTTTGTTTTGTTCCGGCTTACATTATTACCAGCGCGGTGCTCCCGCATGGATTATTCCCACATTCTCTCTAGCCGACACACAGTGGGATTCGCTCTGTGCAACTTTTTTCATTTAAAACGTTCCGTTATTAGCCGGGCAAGGATTAATTTTCACGTTTCTGTTTAAGTACGGTTTAATTAACGCCCGGACGGCCGGGCGCGATTGAATTTTTATCGAAATGATGGGGAATATTTCGTTTGATTTCAAGAGTTCTGTAAAGGAATTAATTATTTTGGGATGAAATCTGCATGAGAAATTTTTAGTTAATAGGAAAGCAGAAATTGAGTGTTAAAATAACTTGAAAACTAAAATAGTAATAATATATAGGTAAGCGGATTGCAATCAGATAGATAGTTGCAATTAACAAGTAGTACGCAAGTAGATTAACTATATTAATCGGAAAAGTAGATAGACCTATAATTAGAGTAATTTATTATGGAAAACCGACAAACAATTATATTAATACTAATCAAGTAAAATCAAAAGGACTTAAATAAAAATTATAGATAGCCCCATATTGCTTCAGTTGATAATTAATGGAATATTTTAATAATTTAACGTTGTTTAAAGATAATTTGTGTCCTATTATCAATAGATTGTAACTTAATAAATGGAAGAGGACGTAAGTGCTATCTTTTGTACAACTTGCTGAACCGTTACACACCACTCAAAGAAAAAACAACAAAAAATATCTTTATTGCCATATAAACCACATATTTACAAGAATAAATTCAAATTATAAAATTAATTAATTCTTCTTATGAATATTTTCCGCCATAATTTTAATACGTTCTGTATGCCTGAAAAACCAACATTGCCAAGACCCAATTTATGACAAATTTAGTTCGCAGCTGTAAGCCAATGCTAGAAGGCAAAGAAGTCCGATATCTAACATCTTACAAATATCTGGGACAAGAGATCCGAAAGGGAAGAGATAATCAGACCTGCGAACTAAACACAACAATAGGACAGACTTGGGCTGCCTTTGACAGGCTGAGAAATTATTCAAATCAGATATACCAAACGAAACGAAAGGTGTTTGACCAATACATCCTTCTGGTACTGGCGTATGGCTAGGAAGCACTAACGTTAACTGTGAACAAAAACTGTGAACAAAATTAGAATAACTCAACGAGCCATGGAAAGGTCTATATTAGGAGTTCCATTGCGAGAAAAAAACCTGAAATGAAGAAATACGTAGAAGAACAAAAGTTACGGATGCAATTGAAAGAGTCACGCACTTAAATTGGAATTGGGCTGACCACGTGGTAAGAATGTCAGATAATAGATGGACGAAGAGATTACTATAATCGTCCTAGAGACGAAGCACACAGAAACAGGGGACGACCGCCAACTCGATGGACGGACGATTTGAAAAGAATATCCTCAAAGTGGATCCAAGATGCCCAAGACCAAGAAAAATGGCTTATGTTTAGAGAGGCTTATGTCCAGCTGTGGACGAGACAAGCTGCTATATGATGAAGACTTTCTCATCCAAAATAATAGTATAGTACAACCTTTTCTATTATTATTTGATTGATATGACAGTGGAGACAATGACCATTGAAAAATGCAATTCTTGGTTTTATGCAGAGTTTATGGTAATTGCCCTGCTATTTTATATTAATAGATATAATAGACTTTGATTAAAACACTTACAACCTTTTCTATTATTATTTTATTGATATGACAATGGAGACAATGACCATTGAAAAATGCAATTCTTGGTTATTTTGCAGAGTTTATGGTAATTGCCCTGCTATTTTATATTGAGAGATATAATAGATTTTGATTAAAACACTTGCATTGTTTGGCTGATTTTTTTATTTTTATTTTATTTTAATTTTTTTTACTAACTTTTTTTATGTCATTCTCAGGGAGAATACCTAACTACCTAAGGTCGAAACTAGTCGGAGTAAAAATAAAAAATCAGTGAAACAAACCAAGTGTTTTAATCAAAGTCTATTAATTAAATATGTTTCACCACGGGTTAATAATAATAATAATAATAATAATAATAACTTTATTATGCCCAACAGAAACCATTTACAGGACATATTACATATATATACACATTCAAAGTATAAATAAAAAACAATTATAATGAATTAAACTGAGATATATAAACATAAAACAATGTTACATAACAATTATATGACAATATTTAAACTTAGATAACTCAGTGGAATACTATTTCACCTAGTCCTTAACCACATACTTCCGAATTAAGTTAGATACAATTTTATAATTATTATAAATATCTACATCTTCATTCTTAATAATATAATTTACATTTATGGTCATATGATTGATTGGAGCTTTAAACATAACAGTTGATCGTGAACCTTTTAAATAGAATGGAGTATGATATCTTGAACAATGTGTTGGTATAAGAAAGTTTATTTGCGACAATATGTATGGCGAGTCAACTCTATTATATAAGATGTTAATTAGAAATTGCGCACTGGTTCTTATCCTCCTATTTTCTAGTGTAACATCTCCAGTTATTGCACGCAAATCTTTATAATCTGTGTTTATAGCAGGATATGAACCATATTGTCGAAAGTGTAGATATTTCAAATATCTTCTTTGAATTTTTTCAACTGACATTTTATGGTTTATATAATGAGGGTACCAAATTATCGAACAATACTCAATTTTCGGACGAACTAAAGTGCAGTATAACTTGGAAATGATGTTGATGTTCGAGAATCGTTTACAACTTCGTAATACAAAACCAAGCGTTTTGGAAGATCTAGTGCATACATAATCAATATGGGATTTAAAACTTAATTTGAAATCAAATATGACACCAAGATCTTTAATTTGAGAGCACTTCTCTAACACAACGTTGTTAATGGTGTAACTGTTATCAATTGTATTATTCTTTCTAGAATAAGACACCATTTTGCATTTAGAGATATTTAAGTTCAGGTAATTTTTTGAGCACCAGTTATGAATTAAATTCAAGTTTTCTTGCAGATGTTTGGTATCATTTTGATCTTTAATATGAGTAAATATTTTGATATCATCCGCATAAGCAAGAACATTACAATGTATACTGTTTAGTAAATCATTAACATAAATTATAAACAATAAAGGACCTATGTTTGAACCCTGAGGTACACCGGACGTAGCAATATATTTATATGATGAGTATCCATTGCATGAGACAAATTGTCGTCTGTCACTAAGGTATGATTTAAAAAAAGTGACCAAGTTATTTGAAAACCCATACAAGTCTAGCTTTCTGATAAGTAATGAATGATTGATATGGTCAAAAGCCTTTGAGAAGTCTAGGTATGCAACATCTGTTTGTTTTTGAGATTCTAATGCGTTACTGATAAATTGTGTTATGTGAATTAAATTTGTGACTGTTGATCTTTGGCTTAGGAATCCATGTTGATGTTCAGATATAAATGATTTTACCCTAGTTGCCAATATTGAACAAATTAGCTTTTCAAAGACTTTTGCAAAATTATTTAAGATAGAGATTGGTCTGTAATTAGTAACAGAGCTCTTATCTCCTGATTTGTGCACAGGACAAATTTTACCAACCTTCCATCTTTCCGGAAATGATGCCGTCTTAATAGAGATATTAAATAAAACTGACAAAGGTGTAGCAAAGGCGTGAGCACAATCTTTAACGAGATAACTCGGAATACCATCTTCTCCAGCTGTTCTCGCATTTTTCATTTTTTTAGTGACTCAACTACATCATTTACGGAAAAATCTGAAAGATTGATATGCGGATACCCCTCAAAATAATTTACGTGAGAAATTAATTCAAAATATTGAGAGATATTTTGAAAATACGATTTTTTTTTAAATGGTGCGTTTATAATTTATTTAATCCTCACAAAAATTACTACAGACAAAACAACACTATCATCTCCATCAAGTGAGTGCACTTCGGATATCCGGGCAATCTGAAATATAAAACGGAGCGCTTGTTTGTCTGTTTGCTCGCTTTCGCCTCCCCCGCCCGGCGTCACATTTTAATTCCGGCCCGCAGTGTCCCGCGCCCTCATTTGCATTCCCTCCCCCCATCCCCATTCCCCTCTTTTCTAATATGTACTTTTTAATGGAGACATTAAGAAAGTTGTAAAGCATTGTTCAAGTGCGCGTTTTACGTCCCGCCGCAAATTATTATATCCGGCCCGAGATAAAACTTTCGGATTGTTCGCGTAATATTGTTGCTGCTAAATTCATATTAAAATTTCGGTTCGCAGGGCATTAACTTTTCGGAGCATCGCTGGCCCGCTTCGGAAAACAGAGGAAAACAACCACGCTGGCTCTGCGATTTTGCTTTGTGTTTGTGTAAGTGTGTATGTGCTGTGTGTGTATGTGAGGATGTGAGGGGAGAAAATGGGTTACGTTCTTCTTTTTTTTTTGGTGGGTGTGAAAAAAAATATAATAAAGCGGTTTATATAATTTAATATCTATACAGTCCTTAGAAAATTATATGAATATATCTTAAAATTACAAAATAATAAAATAATATTTATTGAGATTATTATAACGAATTACAGTTAAAAGAACTAATTCAATGAAATTAATTTATTTATGGTTTAGTTAAATGAACAGTTCTTCAGCGAACAATAATTGAACTACGTCATTTGATTTCAAACATATATTTTCCGTATGTACCTTTTTGTTTGAAATAAAGACGTATTATTATTATTTTTATAAATATAGTGTAAAGAAAACTGTACTCAATGTTGGTTTCAATTTTGTCATAACTATAAATATTTGAGTGAAATTATGTAATCAATATTACATTAACATTTAATCACATTTATTTAGACTTAATAGTGGAATTTTATTTTAATAATTTAGCATTATTTCATATTAATAATTCAACAACCGTATTATCAATATTGGAACCAGTAAATGATGGACTGTATAATAACTGTTTATCTTATAGAAACTATTTTGAACAAAAAATAAAAATCAGAAGACTGTAATCTAAACTATATTATATTATTTATTGGTTAATTTATTTTTATTACTATTTTCTTTTTTTTTTTTCGAGCATAACATTTTCTCTGATACGGGAAGTTCTCCAATTCATGCCTTAAGAAATCATTCACTGCCCTTTCGAATGAGTGTAGTCAAACATCGATATATACTAAAGCAAAAAGATTTATTCACTCAGTCGCAGTTATTTAAATAAATTAAAATAAAAATAATCTGAAAATAATTAATCAATAAATTATTATGTAACATAAGTCAAAATGTCACAGTAGCTAAAGACGAAATAATTTTATAATTAATTATTTTCAAATTCTTTTTATTTAATTTATCGATATATAAATTCTTGGCTCATTTAAGAACTAGGAAGTATAAATAATTTATAATATACCTATGCAGCACAGAATATTTCAGCAATATTACACTAGCGTTGCAATGCTAGAAATTGCTTTGCAAGATTGACGCAACGTTGATATTATGATACATTGCAATGTTCTACACCACTGCGGTGTTATATTGTAGTAATATTGCATTAGTGTGACAAATTATTTCCGTTTAAAAGTAGAAATTTTGAAAATCAAGAACTGTGGAGGCTTCTATTTCGTTATACATGTTGATTAAAATAAATAAAACACTTCAATTTTGTTTGTACAATACAAATTATTTTTTATTGTGACTGCAGTTTCGACAAATTAACTTGCCATTATCAAACAAAGTAACCTATATTACGATATGGTACGGGCAATTTATTCTGTTTGATAATGGGAAGTTAAATTGTCGCAACTGCAGTCACAATAAAAAAAAAATAATTTGTGTTATACAAAGTTTAAGGGTTTTATTTAAACACATAAAGTAAGGAACATAATAACTACACTTGATACGTTTCTATGCATTATAATTTATTATTATACACTCTCATGCCACACGTTTCTACACTATATACCAGAATAGGTTTCATAACTTAAAATTAAAAACTAGAATAATCCTCTAACTCTTTTCCCATCTCTTTCACAAAATACTTCATGGTTTTCTTGTCATTAAAATGAAGATCGGAGGTGATTGAAAGGGTGACACAATTTAAATGATGTAGAGCATTTAATATCCCTGCCACCCTTTCAATCACCTCTGTTCTTTATTTTATGCGTCAACTTTACCTCTTTCCTTTTGCTTTTGAATCTCATATTTTCGTTTTTTAACATTCACACTGTAACCTTTTAAATCCATATCTAGCCAGCATCCTTTTCATACCGGCATAATCCCTCGCTAACATCCAAATATTAAATTACTTTAATAATATAGTGGGTAAATTGTTTATTGAAAAAAAAAATACTCATCATTTATTTGTTGTTGCTTTTTTTTTGTAGTGCAAATTCATCATTTCGTAAAATCTCTAATATATTTAATTAAAAAAAAAATAATCGCATACACACAAAAAATTATACGTATATTTGCCTGTGACGGGTCCAGGTAAAACAATCTAAGGAATGCATTCGCAGAGCGATCCATCGATTGTTCTTTTTTTTTTTTTCGTGATAATTGTGCTAGTAAATTTCAATTCAGTTGGCCGAAATCGCGCGATATATTTACTATTCCGCTTTAGCTTTTATTGTTTGAAATAATTCATTATTAAAAACGCGCTTAACCTAAAGTGTCTTTAGTAGGGACAGGCTTAACTTTTAATGTGAAAAGTGATATCCAGTGAGTGGCAGAAGTGAGTTATTTATGTATATCTTCGAGGATTTTGATTCATTAAGATTGGATCTTCAGTTATTTTTTTATTAAGGTATGTCCAATGCAATATCATGTTAAAGAGGAAAGAAGTCGTTCTAATGGTGCAATAAATAAATGATATATATTTGAATAGCTTAAAAAATGCAATTACTTGAAAAAATACAACTTTATATCATATCTCAAAAAGTTTAAACTAAAACAAAATATAAGAACATCAGTGTATTCTACTAAAAAAAGTACCATAAGAATGTTTTTACTGTAAATAAATGTCTATTCAAATAAAGACGTTATCTTAATATTTCTAAATGTGCAAAATTTGACTGTTGACGTAAAACTTGAACTATTTCATAGTTCTGACTGTTTTTTATTGATTTTTTTTTTGAGTTACATGAAGATTAAATTAATAATAAAAAAACGGCTAGATTCCTATTATTCCTTAGCAGACAAAAAATTAACAGCCGTTTATTTTTATTAATTTAATAGGGTTTATGAACTATTGAATGAATAAAATTAATATCCATCTAATACCCGGTGGGATATTTGTCCCGGAAGTATTGGTTTCAGTCGCTATTTATATTTGGTGAAACCATACGACCATTTAAAATGTTTCACGCTCGCCAATGTTGGTCCCGTAGAGAGTTCAAGAAGGGAGGGAAAGGTCCCATACGAGGAGATTACCGTTGGTTGGCATCGCGTGGGCGACAGTAAGAGCATACAGTACCTTAGAGTGATGGTAGAATCCAATATAAGGAGATACCGAACTGTATCGACGAACAGGCGCGTAGATAGAAATGCTTTTCAGGGAGAGTTCTGACTTCTTACTGTTCATAATGTAATGCAAATGAAATAAAATTAAAAAAAAAAAACAACCCATGAGCATACATTTCAGTATTGTCTCATAAAAATAAAAAAAATACGTTTAATGTTGTTACAGCATTGCTAAAAGGTTTGCTTTTTTAAATTAGTCATTAAAATATAGGAGGGGTGATTGTTATAACCCCCTACCTACCCCCTATCTATGCCACTATTGACAGAGGCAGCTGAAGTACTATGTAGTCTCATTAATTCCTGGTGACATTAAAATTACAATGGAAAGAAATTTACAACGAAACTAGCAGATAAGTTGGCAATCTCTATTTTGGTCGAAAGAGCTAATCCTAGAGGTTAAACCGTGGTACGACAGGGAAAACACTTACCATTTTACCTAACGTTTTATGGGGCATGGATCCTTCCCTGCATACCTTAGGAGAATAACTAAGAGGAAAAACGAGCAATTCACAACATGCGAGTAAGTGGAAAACGGAGAACATGTGATTTTTAACTGCTCCAGATGGAACGAGGGGAGGGAAGTTCTGAGGCCCAAACTGGGAAGATAACATAGTAGATGGTATGCTTAAATACAAAGACAATTTGGAGGTAATAGCCAACCACCTTATGTTTACGAGACACGGAAGCTTCCGAAAGTACCGGATTAAGAAGTGTACATAATGTGCCTACAGTGTGAAGCGGAAAACGACACGGAAAAGGCTGAAAGTCGTGACCTTTGGGACGACTATGGCATTCTAGATGAAAATTCACTGGTGCGGAGATTGGTGCAGTCAATTGGTAAGCGGTATGTCACTACGGCAGGAACGTCGTGGCGACGAAAGATGCGGATGACAGTGCCCCAGAAGCCGAGTAAGATACCGCCTCCGTAATGACGAACGGCATTTCCAGATGCGCAAAATGCGTGTGTCTGACCAGCAAACTAATAATCACCCTCTTAAAAAAAGATTAGGTTAAATTGAAATACAGTGGCTGCATCTAAGTCTCGAGTCACCAAACATTTGATAAAAAAAAAAAACATTCAGAATTTAACAACTACTTTTCAGCCGAACATGAACCCTGCAGTTTGAAATAGTTTAACCCTCGGTATTATGAAATTGTAGGTGCGGAGAGTGGTGCAGTCAATATTGGGAAGCGGTAAGTCACTACGGCAGGAACGTCGTGGCGACGAAAGATGCGGATGACAGTGCCGCAGAAGCCGAGCAATAAGATACCGTCACCGTAATGCCTGACGGCAATTTCAGCTGCACAAAATGCGTGTGTCTGACCAGTAAACTTCCCATCCCCCTCTTAAAAAAAGATTAGATTAAATTGAAATACAGTGGCTGCATCTAAATCACAAGTCATCAAACATTTGATAAAAAAAAACATTCAGAATTCAACAACTACTTTTCAGCCGAACATGAATCTTGCAGTTTGAAATAGTTCAACCCTCGGTTTTATAAAATTGTAGTTGCGGAGAGTGGTGCAGTCAATATTGGGAAGCGGTATGTCACTACGGCAGGAACGTCGTGGAGACGAAGATGCGAATGACAGTGCCGCAAAAGGCGAGTAAAATACCGCCTCCGTAATGCCTGACGGCAATTCCAGGTACGCAAAATGCGTGTGTCTGGCCAGCAAACTTCCAATCCCCCTCTTAAAAAAATATTAGGTTAAATTGAAATACAGTGGCTGCATCTAAGTCACAAGTCACCAAACATTTGATAAAAAAAAAAACATTCAGAATTCAACAACTACTTTTCAGCCGAACATGAACCCTGCAGTTTGAAATAGTTCGACCCTCGGTATTATGAAATTGTAAAATTTGTACTCTACTTGTCGCAGTAACCCATGTATTACAAGGTTTTATTCGTTCGACGTGCAATTAAGTTTTGGAGTAGGCACTCACACAATTTCATTTTTTATATTATTTCAATGTCACTTTTGAAGTAAGTTTTACTTTAGCGTAGGTGTTTAATTTATATTAGGTTTAGTTTGTGTTGTGTTAGTTCTGTTTTCTAGAGTTCCAGTGACAGGGTCCTTTTACAACCCGGTCACTGTCCCTACTGTGATATTAGTTTCAAAGATTTTAGAGGGCAATGCCTGACAAAACTAACGTTATGATACACATGCATAAAGTCATTGTATGTAATGAAGCTTGAGACCGGTTAATGACCTTAGCAGTCGAAGCCGGTACGGTGGTACAATATAACTAGCTACTGAGGCAATTGCATGATATACAGATGTTTACTAAGTGGCCCTGTTAATAGCTCTTTAACATTCCTTAGGTTATTTCTGCTGAGTTACGGAACTAATAAAAGTCCACTTAGTAATTATCTGTACATGTAATTTCTTCAGTAGTTACTTATTGGAAAGGTTGTTTAACCATTAGGCAGTTATGTCGAAAGTCTGATAAGTTTTGTTCAAGCACCAGTATGATTTTTTTAGTTCCTTTATCGCATGGTCTGATGTTTGTTCTTAGAATGTTTATAAGATCCAGCATTTGTTAGTTTGTCAGTTGTTTCATTGCATTCCTACTCTATGTACTCTGGTGTTTTCTGTAGGCCAATGGTATTTTGATGCTCTCACTCTCGAGTTGCATCAACGCAAAAAGGATGCAACAGTGCTTTGAAGAATGAAATGAGATTATTAAATAAAACACTTTTAACTTTGCTTGTATAACATATTATTTCATTTTAGTTAATTTAATTTGTATAATGAACTTTTATATTAAAATAAAATTATACAAACAAAGTTAAAAAGTGTTTTATTTAATATACTCAAAATATAAAACCAGGTAAAAGCCATAATAATCAACACAGTCAAATGAGAGTTTACAAGAAGAATAATGTCGCTTCAATAATAGATGTGCATTTTATGTTTATTTGTAAAACTATAATTTAATAAAATAAGTACTGATAAAAAAAAAGACTTTCAACGTCGGTGAGTTTAATTCTCTTTTCATTATTCATTAATTAATAAAACATCGCTGTTTAGTACAATTTCATCCAACTTTATTCAGGCGGGCGAGAAAAAGTTTTGTGGCACACACACACATACACACAACCCAGTGTGTAACTTTGTGCAAATATTTTCCACTGAGAGCATTTCGGTATTTCGGAATATCGGCGGCGATAAATTAGTTTCTGCGTGTTCGTGTTTGGCGTACATTCAGCAACCGTTGCTGCATGTTCTATAACCTGCGGCGTCCATCGACAGTCCACTACACTATTCCCGTTGCCGTTCCTATTCCTATTCCCATTACGTCCCACTAACGGTTTAATGAAACGACAAACTCCAAAACTCACTTAACAATGACCGCCGCTGCAAAATTAATCGCTCAACTTCGCCACCTCTCCGTCATCCATAATGTACATGCACAGCCAGTACATTATTTCACACTTTGGCGGTTTCAATATTCAATCAATTCCAGGCGTATCGACTGTGTTGGATTGATTCTTTACAGCTATTAATATTTAATTGTAATCAAATTATTCATATACTGTTTTTTTAGCATTTTTTCACCTGTGGTATTTATTTGGATGGGTTGTGACAAATTCTATTGGCACTAAATGAAGGTTAATGTGAATTAATCCGATTTAATATAAAATAATTAATTTAAATAAAAATGATTTGAAAATAATTAAAACAATATTTTCACATTTAGCTTTGTGACATTCTGACTTACGTTATGAAAGTATTTTAAAAAAAATGCACATTAAAACTACTACTTCTCGGACAAATAACCCGCCATATATTGAATTATATTATGTACACCTGCTGCTACATATCAATAACGTATTGCATCATGCAACACATTTTTGATCCGGGAAAATTCAATGTAAAGAACTAATAAGAAGGTTACTTTATATAAGGCCATCTGCAGACACGTGTTTTGGATCTCTCCCTCATCAACACGGCTCTGCCGTATATTTAATCAAATTAAATCAATTATATTAAATTAAACTAAAACAAATTAAATTAAATCAAACCAAATGAAATCAAATTAAAATAAACTAGTTTTCTTTATGTTAGTTCTTGGTTATGACGACTTTAATTATTTAAATAAAAATAGTTGCAGGAGAAAGGAGAACTATTTTTATTTAAATAAAATAAACTAATTGAATTAAATTGAGAGAATCCTACCAGAGTCAGGTATACATTATGTAATTAAACATCTGCCGAGGTATTTGCCGAAGTAGTAGTTGTTTTAATGTGCATTTGTCTAAAGTACTTATATAGTGTAAGTCAGAATGTCAAAATAATTTATTAATTATTTACAAATTCTTTCTATTCAAAGTTATTTGTTTTAAATATATTTACAATATATTATGGTATATTTGTTTCTTTCTTGCTTGCTTGAACAGGCTATCGACCTATGGTCTTTCCGCCAATGGGTTAAAATTCTTTCTATTTAATCTGATTTATTTACACAAAATGCAGCAGAAGATTTAGCTACAAACAAATATACAAAATAAATATTTGTCATTTATGTAATCTCGTACAATATATTCTGTAGGCGTATTAGAAACTTATGTAGGAGAAAATCAAGGGGGCGGGGAGGTTATAAAGATAGAGAGAGGGAGTGTATAGAATGTTAGGCGATAATTAATATAAAGTCCTCCCGAGCTTCATATTTAACTTCTGGTCCAAGTTGTTTGTATTGCCATCAAAAAAACTTTTCCCTTCCACTATTCCGAGCCGCGGGCGAAAAATTAGTTCGAAACTTCCTCCTAAGCAGCATTCAAAATCCAATCTGATGATAACAAAAAAAGTTGAGGCTCCTCCGCCGTTGCCGCCGACGCCGTCTCACGACCAAAAGAAATCTTAATCTAATCTAAATCCAATCTGCACCTTCTTATTGCGGGGGCCGCGAAAACGCTTTTTTTCTCGGCCTCTTCTTCCCTCTTAAATTAGGCTAAAACGACAAGCGGCGCGGAAAATTGTTCAGTCCCCTTTTTTTCTTCTGTATGCTCTGCGTTTCGCTCCGAGCCTCTCGTCTTTTCTGCGCCGTTGTAAAGGCTTTGTAATTAATAATTAGTTTCTTATTTAAAAGTTTCGCGCTTAATTTTATCCAACGGGAATTGGAATTTCGAAAAAGAAAAATATTTTAAATAAATAAAAAACATTAATATTTCATATTAAAATAATATTATTTAATTATATTTATTATTATAAAATTATTATTTATAATAGAAAAAAGGATATTTGCACTTGCTTACAGTTATTTCAATAAATTAAATAAAAAGAATATTAAAATATATATACTGTGCGGATTTTATTTTATTGAACATAACATTTTTATTGATTTGATAAATAATGACACATGTAAAATTTATTAAATTAAATAAAAAGAATATTAAAATAATTAATAAAGTATTTCCTCTTTAGCTACTGTTACATTCTGTTACACTCTGACGTTACATGAGTACTTTAAAACAAATGTTCAATAATGGGCATTTGCTATTGCATAATAATAACATATTGTACAATGCAACCATTTGTTTTAAATTACTTTTTATTTAAATGATTGTTTATTATGATTAATATCCTAAATACAAACATCCCTCAAAAATACACATTTTCCTATATTCACTATTCATGATATCATTAATACGCTTCAAAACTCGAGTTCAGCTGGCTCAGACATTTTTTATTGCACTTCACCATAAATTCAGAAAGATCTCTTGTCGATTTCCCAGGGCAAACGAACACTTTAATTTTATTCTGTATACTTTATTTTAATGTTTGCAGAAATGTATGCAATTGTCTCAATATAGATATTCCTGTATTTATATACTATAAAAGGTGGCCAGAAAAGGTGTGATTATCTTCAGGTAGTGTTATTCTTTGATAAATTTTGGATACAAAATCTAAATAAAAAAAAACATTGTATTATTTCTCATAACATCTCACGAGGTCGTTAAAATATTAAACGTGTTTCTGCAAATTGGTATTATTTTCTAAATATTTTGGAAAAAAATCAATAGATCTTACAGTCAATTACATATTTGTAAAATTTAAATGACATAGATGATGAATAAATTGGAAATTTTAACAAATCAATAACTTCTTCAGAAGCATTTTTTTTAAATAAAAATAGATCTGACAATTATGTATTTTCATATGTAACTTTATTCAATTTCATGAAATAAATATGAATAAAATATTAAAAATCAACGAATAAAACACAGATTAGATTGAATAACTTTATATTCTCGACTAGTTTCGGGTTATTAGCCCATTTTCAAGAGAATTTCAAATTTGTTTGAAAATGCCCTATAAACTAGTGGAGAATTAAAAGTTATTCAATCTAATCTGTGTTTTATTGGTTGATTTTTAATATTTTATTCATATTTATTTCATACAATATGAACTACCAATGTCTAAATATTAAAACAATTAATTATTCAATTTCACTTAATTTTGACATATACTTGTCATAATTTTTTGTGCAAGTTTGTGTAAGTTCATACTTTCTGAAGATGTGTATTTAGATTCTGCAATAGTAATGCAACTAGTGTCAAAGATGAGTTTAGAAAATTAGACCAAAGGCTACATACTTTTGGATCGTTCGTTTATAATAATGTAGATGGAGGGTGATGTGGGGAACGCCACACTGTTCACCTAGAAGAACAGATATTGAATGCAGTTTAAGAAGTTCCTAATAGCAGTAAAATGCAGTATTGAAAGAAAATCGATTAAGTCCATTTCATGAAAGAAAAATTCAACCACTGTATGAAAATGATAACGAGCGTAGACGTATCTTTTGTGACAGGATTTTAGATCAAATTCGGGAAGAAGATGTGCTTAGAAACAGATCGTTATCCGTTCGAATATTTACTTTAATCTTTCACTTTTGATGTATACTTGAAATATGACCTTTTTCCAGATATGTTAAATTTATAATTATTATTAAATTAAACACTTGTTTGGTCCACTGTCTCCAAATTTACATTTCTTTAAATTGACTAGTGAGAAGTTATAATCCGCAATATAATATTTTTTACTTAAATGTTCTGCTTGAAATTAATCAACGAACCGCTTTACCTGAAGATTATCACACCTTTTCTGGCCACCTAGTATATGATTTTTTATTTTCTTTCGAAAAGTATACTTTTATAAATGGCAGTACTTTATAAAAACACATGTTTCGTCATCGAATATTTAAGCGAAAATTCTATTTAAGTCACTAATAAGTCTTGTAACGTTACGAGGCAACTAGACGCATGTGAAAACTTGTATCTAAACGAGTTTTCACATGCGTGAAAACTTGTACCTAAACGAGTTTTCACATGCGTCTAGTTACCTGCTGCTGTCAAAGTCATGTCATTTTGCCAGTTTGTGCTGTTTGAAACTTTATCATGATTTCTGATTGATAAAATGATTTAGATCTTCCCAAGACGAGGGCTACTATTTATGTATTGAGAATAGGCAAGACCGATATTGCCAGGTGAAATCTGACAATTCCATTGTAAAGTTTGACATTTTTAAGGTTATACGTACTCAGAACGTTTTGACGTGGGAACACAATTTGCATTGTTTACATTAAGTTGAAAATTTCATCTCGGCCAAATATGGAATTTACTCCTGTAAAAGTTCGAGTTTTTTATAACTTAGACTTCGTTGAAAGTCATAATATATTATAACATCAATCAACTAAATTCAACTTTAGGAAATGGAACTCCATCAACATCCACTGTATATCGCTGGTTTTCGGATTTCAAACGTGAACGAAGTTAAAGATGGTCGTCCAAAATCGGTTATTGTGGCGGTAAATATCGATGCTGTGCGAAAACTAATTGAAGAAGATCATTATGTGACATATCAGGAAACCGAAAGATCTTCAAGTATTAATATGACCAGCATACAAAACAAATTGCACGAACATTTTTGTGCTTTTTGCGCGTTGGATTCCACATTTGTTGACAGACGCTCAAAAAAAAATATGGTCGTATCGATTGGAGCCGTAAAATGATTTCAAAATACAAAAGTGGCGCATCCAAAGCGGTATACAACATCATTACATATCACGAGTCGTGGATTTATGCGTATGAGGCTAATCGGCAGTTAGTGTTTCAATGTGAGCAAAGCCGACAAAAGTTAACTGTTCTCGAAGCTTTAAGAAGAAATGGTTTTTCTTCGTGAAAACCAGTCCTGTGGCAACTGTGGCTATCCAAAATAAAAAGACCGTTAATTCAGAGTGGTATACGACCATTTATTTGCCTAAAGTTTTTAGTAAATTGAGAGAAACAAACCCAAAACGACGAATCAATTTGCATCATGACAATGCAAGCTCACACATATCACATGCAACAAACGAGTATTTCGATACACAAAAGATCGAATTGATAGGTCATCCGACTAGCCAATGATTTCTTCTTATTCTCAGTAATTAAAGATAAACTGCGTTTACAACGATTTTTATTGCCCGAAGACGCGGTCGAGCCCTTCAAAATGCTTGTTTTAGCGCTACCACCTTCTGATTGGATAAAATACTTTGAAGGGTGCACATGCAAAAGTGTATAGATCTTAAAGACGACTATTTTGAAAGGCAATAAAAATATTTTTCATTAAATTCATTTGTTTATTTCTTTCGTTCTCAATACATAAATAGTAACCCAATAGAAAACAGTATTCATTCTACTTGGTCACAGATTATTTAAATATATTAAATAAAATGATTTGAAAATAATTAATAAATTATTTCTTCATTTAGCTCCGTGACTATTGACTTACTTACGTAAATACGTTAAACAAATGTACATTAAAACAACTACTTCCCGGGCAAATACCCACGCCGGACATTGAATTACATAATGTACACCTGCTGCTGCATATCAATAAAATATTGCATAATGCAACAAAATTTTGATCCGAGAAAAATTTTATGTAAAAACAACAAAAATTAACGTTACTTAATATAAGGCCATCTGCAGACACGTGTTTCGGGATCTATCCCTCGTCAGTACAGCTATGCCTTACATAATCTGCAGATGGCCTTATATTAAGTAACGTTAATTTTTGTTGTTTTTACATAAAATTTTTCTCGGATCAAAATTTTGTTGCATTATGCAATATTTTATTGATATGCAGCAGCAGGTGTACATTATGTAATTCAATGTCCGGCGTGGGTATTTGCCCGGGAAGTAGTTGTTTTAATGTACATTTGTTTAACGTACTTACGTAAGTAAGTCAATAGTCACGGAGCTAAATGAAGAAATAATTTATTAATTATTTTCAAATCATTTTATTTAATAAATAGTAACCCTCATACTCTACCAAATATAGTGAACTGAAGCTGAAAAACCTATGCGAGAAATGATTAAATCTATGCAAAATTCACGGAATTGAAGGCTGATAATCGAGTAAATATATTTTTCAAAATTGTCAGAAAATGTCAAGTCGTCGACATTAAGGTTTACATATTCTATGTTAAGAACAACATTATCAATAAAAAAATATATCAACATCAATAAATAACCCAAGTTCCGTTTTTTTTTTTCTAAAGCGAAAATCCGAGGAATTTAAAAGTAAAAAGTTGAAAACTTTTACACCTAAGAAATAAACGTTCCTAAGGAATGACCTCGACTCAAAATATTTAGTAACTAAGGTAATGTGCGCAATGATACAAAATCGCCATAACAATTGTCAAGAATAGGCTGGAAAAAGAAGTGGATTATATGATTTTCTTATATGTTATAAAACATAATTATCTTCTTCTGGAACTGGCTATCGGCCAGAGGGTTTTCCGCCTGAAATTATATTTATTACACAAAATTACTTAAATTAAAATTTAAAATGAATAAAATTCATTATTAATCAATAATTTTCCTTTTGACTTACGTTATGTAAGTACATTAAGACGAATGCAAATTAAAACAACTACTTCTGAGGCCTGTACACAGCCAGACATTGAATTACATAATAGACATTCATTTTGTATAGCAAAAACATACTGGATTATGCAACTTTTTTTTTGATTCGGGAATATTTATCGCAAAGAACAAAACAGGAAAATACTTAATATGAGTCTGTCTATAGACATATTTCGGGATTCATCCCTTGTTAGTACAGCTTTGCTTTACATAATTCCAAAATTGTTATATTAAATTAATCAAAATGTACCATCCCGGCTGCGATTTCCGGTGTAAATAATCGAGCCCGCGAGTGACGCGAATGCTACGCGAATTTCTAATTGTTCTCAACAAAAAAGCATTATCGCTTCAGGATCATAGAGAAGTGTTCCATTAATGCCGCTTCGTGATCATATAGAAATAATTAATTAATTGATTTGGGATCGGGGTTATAAAGGTCGTGAAATATGACGTTGTAAAGGGTAGGTGATAATGGCGAACCTTGTGGAAGACCTTGTTGAGGGACAAAAGAAGCAGAAAGTGATTGTCGGACTTGTATTTGGAGATCTCCGCTGTGGAGAAAGCTGTCGAGGATATTATTAAAGTGTAAGGGAATTTTGAAAGGAATTGCATTTAAATATCAGGCTCCGATAGCATACTGAGCCGAAAGCATTTTTAATGTCCAAAAAGATTATGGCGGATTTTTTCCCTTTCAGACATGCTGTCTGGCCGTTGGAAGTTACTATAGACAGTGGGATGATAGTGGATCGATGTTCGATTAAGCCGAATTGGTATGAGGGAATGAGGTCCGTGATGTAACTTATGATTTTTATTTTAATGAGTGATTCGAAGAGCTTTCAAAGAACTGACAGCAGCTTTATGGGGCGGTAGCTGTCAACTTCAGTTTTATCCTTTCAGGATTTTGGAATGCAGGTGATAATACCATTTTTTCATTCCCTTCATATGCACTGTGTTCTATAGATGTGATTAAAAATGTTTTGATATGGGCATGATATGATCAGGAAGTGATTCAAGGATAGATCTAGAAATGTTATCATAACTGAGGGCAGTGTTTTTGCTATTACGGAGAACTACATAATAATAATATCTTTATTGTTCAACAGGTTAACCCAATTACAGAACAAATCAAATTAGAATATAAATTCATACAAACAAACAAATATATATATATAAAAATACAACAGAGGAAATTATTAAATATTAATAGATATAATACTAAAAAAATATAAAATCAATGAGAAAATGAATTATTGTACTATAAAAAGATATCACTGAAAAATTTGTCGCAGTAGTTGCACATGATGAACACCGGAGAACGACGCAAGATATTCGAGTTGGCCTTAGGGAACCTAAAAGTAGTGGAGAGTCTGGTAATCCTTTGAGGAACATTAATTGGCATTTTAGCTAAAATTTCGGAGCAGTCAATTATACCATGCAACAGGTTCTAAGTAAATTACGCACAACGAAGGTCTCTTCTCTGAGCAAGGGGGTCAAAGTCATGTCGTAATAGCAGCTCTTCCTGGGAAATTCTAACCTCCGGGTATGATTGATCAATTTTAAATGAAAGAAACTTTAACAATTTTCTATGAACTCTATCCAGCATGAGCGAGTGGTAGGTATAAATAGGAGACCAGATTATGCTATTATATTCAGGTTTACTTAAAACAAATGCGAAATATAAAGCTTTTACACAATCAGTATTTTCAAAGTCCCGGGTAGCTCTCATTATAAAACCTAATGCCCTGGATGCGCTAGAAGTCACAGCTGCAAATTGATGCTTGAAGTAAACTCAGAATCAAAGATTACTCCCAAATCAGTGAACGTATCTATTTTAGAGAGCATACTATCCGTAATATAATAAAGATAATTTATAGGCGCCCGAGTGCGAGAGTAACTCACAACATTGCACTTGCTTACTTTGAGTGTAAGGTTTACTCGCGTGCACCAGTCCACAAGGACATCTAAGTTATGCTGGAGAATACGGACATCATCAGTTGAGTTGATACTATGATAGATCATCATGTCGTCAGCATAAGCGAGCACAGGGCAAGTTATTATATTTAAGAGATCATTAATAAAGATGTTATAAAGTAAAGGGCCGAGACATGAACCTTGAGGCACACCAGAGGTTGGATTCAATTCGTAAGATATGTATAGAACACGTAACATATTCGCTCGGATAGGTACGAGCGAATAAGGTTGGTGACTGATGGTACAGCACCAAAGACCCCAAGTTGATGAAGCAAAATTTCATGATCAATGACATCAAATGCACGTGAGAAATCTGTATATCTCACATCAACTTGACCACGAGAGTCAGGAGTCTCAGCTATATACTGAGTTATTGATTCTAAGTTCGTCGTTGTAGACCTATTGGGCATAATGCCATGCTGGAACGGTGAGATAAAGCTGCACACGGAATTAAATATATTTCTGTGTAATACAATCTCAAATACCTTAGCAAAATTATGAAATATAGAAATAGGACGATAATTGTTAAATAGTGATTTATTGCCCTTTTTGTGTAATGGATAGAGCCTAGCGCGCTTCCACAAAGTAGGGAAAATTGATGAAGAAATAGACTGATTAATAATAATGCTTAGTGGTTTAACCAAAATATATCTGCAGTCACGAATTAAAAAGCTTGGAATTTCATCATCCCCAGTGGTGAGCTTATTTTTTAAAGAGGACATGATGGCAATTCAGACTCAGTAACTCTATTTATTTTAAATGGTGGATGAACAACATCCCGAAATAGTGTTCCAATGGAATTGAAATTAAACTTAACATTGAATGTATCAGCAAAGCCATTGGCAATATCATGTGGATCGTTAAAATACTGTGAATCATTAGCTACCACCGGTGGAATACGACTAGATCCTCGTTTACTATGTATAAATTCCCAAAGATCACCCGGATTTTGTTTTAAATTAACTTCGGTGTTTTGTATGTGCATTGCATAAGCATCGGAAATTTGACGTTTAAGTAATGCTCGCAGTCTCCGGAATACTTGTAGGAAGAGAATGTTTTTAGTTCTAAGCCACTTTTTTCGATAATATTTCTTTGTATTTAGGTTCTTTGATTTCACGAGTAAACCAATATGGATAGTCATTTTTATTATTATTTTAAGTGTAAGGAACATGTTTGTGAAGAATTGAGTAAAGTAACTTATAGAAATTGACTGTTTGGTGTTGTAGGCGTTCACTTTATGGTATATCTTAAATACACTTGTAAATAAAACACTTTTTACTTTAATTAATGGTTTTAATATTTAGACATTGGTAGTTCATATTGTATGAAATAAATATGAATAAATTATTAAAAATCAACCAATAAAACACAGATTTGTTTGAATAACTTTAAATTCTCAACTAGTTTCGGGTTATCAGCCCATTTTCAAGAGAATTTAAAACAAAATTTTAAATTCTCTTGAAAATGGGCTGATAACCCGAAACTAGTTGAGAATTTAAAGTTATTCAAACAAATCTGTGTTTTATTGGTTGATTTTTAATAATTTATTCATATTTATTTCATACAATATGAACTACCAATGTAGAGAATTTAAAACAAAATTTTAAATTCTCTTGAAAATGGGCTGATAACCCGAAACTAGTTGAGAATTTAAAGTTATTCAAACAAATCTGTGTTTTATTGGTTGATTTTTAATAATTTATTCATATTTATTTCATACTTTTTACTTTGTTTAACTACTGTATTTTACACTTAATTATGTGACTATAGTTTCGACTATCTAGTAGTCATTCTCAAACATAAGTAAATAAAAATTACACATTAAAAACTATTTATACAGCTTCGAAGAGAGGGGTGCACATTAGGTCAATCTGGTCGTTAAGAAGGGAAATTCCGGGATTAATTCGGGCTTTGTGTATTTCTAGCGCTTCTAATAAATCCATTTTACGACCTTTTTCGGCATAATGGATTACTGACAGTACATCCTGACCGAAATTTTGGTCAAGATTAAATAGGTCATTGTATAAAGAATTATAGTTAACTTTCTGGAAATTGAAACGTTTGTTATCATTACTGGGAAATGAGAAATCTGTGTTATTGACTTGGATAGAGAATTGAAAGTCAAGCGTTGGATGATATTTATCCTCTTTGACAAGGAGACACTCCACATGAGAAACAGATAAGTCAGCTTGACAGTGAAGTACACCGGAAAATTTTTGAAAGCAATAAATTTTAGCGTTTGTATGTAAGCGATGCGCACGAGTAAAAGTTAAATTAAAATCACCAGCGAGAATAAGTTTTTTTTATCAAATAAATGAACTTCAAGTAGAGAGGTCAGAGTCTCTAGATCAACACAGGTTAAGTCAGATGGAATATATACAACACAGTGCCTATAATCAATTGACATTTACATAAAATACAATGAACTAGAGGAACACCTTCTGAAATGTCAGCGGTATCTATCAAAGTAAGAGAAAGAAAATGCTTTGAAGCTATTAAAACACCCCCACCCTTAGAACGATTAACTTTAACAAAGTTTCTATCATAGCAAAAAACATTGAATTCCGTGAGAAATAATTCGGTGCTGAAAACTGAATCTTTTAACCAGGTCTCTGATAATAAAATAATATCAGCATCCTGATTGAAACAATTGTTGTAAAATAGATGTGTTTTTGAATTTAAGCCTCTTACATTATGATAAATAATACTAATTGGAGTAGAGAATCAACAGGTTCTCTAATCCAATTAGTATTAGTTTCCCTTATTAATAAACGGCAACCCGTTCTTGTAACGGATACTTAGATTTGTTTCTCCATTCCTTGTGCGTTCGTCTAACTCACTCTTAATACTTTTATAGAAAGCGACCTGCTTAGGAGTACGACCAAACGAGAGATAAATATAAGAAAACTGTGATAAATTCTTAAGTTTATTCGTTAGTTTTATGACTGTGTGAACGGAGCTAGACGAGTCAAGGCGAAGTTTTATTGGTCTTGAGTTTCGTTTCGATCTGTCAAATTTTCCTAATCGTTGGACTTCAATTCCCGAGGAGATATTCAGTTGATGTAACAAATCCGTAGCGAATCTTTTATCTATATCAGATTGTTTTTGTTTGGAATCTTCAGTTTCCTGGGCTCCATATATAATAACATTACAAGATCGAATGGAGCGCTCATGTATTTCGGAAATAATTTCCTCGGCAATAATTTGTGCAATCATATCTGAACGGGTACCATTAGTATTTATGTCTTTTAATTCATTAAGTTGAGATTTTTGTGCATTTAAATCAATTTTAAGTTGATTAATTAATGCCATTAGTTTAGGAATCTGGCGAAGACCACCCTCACAATTACTACAGTAAAAACAAATACGGCGCCTATTTGCATTTTGACGTAATTCCAGACATCTTAATTCAGGAGAACTTAATTCAGAACATTTTGAATGAATTTGTCCATTACAGCCTTCACAAACTACATATGATGTATCATTGATAGAGTTGTTACATTTAAGACACAGTTTAGTACTCATATTATTTGAATTTATTATTAGTAAAGGAAAATAATACAGGGATACTCTTCACACCGATCGGGGCCGATCAACGGTGTGTAACATACAAACAAGACGGCCGCGGAGAAGTTATTTAATCAGGAAACGATAGGAATATATAATACACTACAAAATTATAAGATAATAGCAACCAGAGTAGTAAGTGTGACAACCGCGCGTTCATCAATGTAAACTGGGAGCGCGTGCTCAGCAGTTCTTCCTTTATATCATTATTTGGGGTTTGGGGAACTTATATTTTAAATCCCAAGTTCCCCAACCTCTAAATGATAACATAAAGGAAGAAGAATATTTTGAAGAGCTGGAATTATATCAGTCATTAACCGTCATGAAGAATTGGTTGTCATAGTCATTGTTATAAGTCTTTCCGTATGTCTGTTTGAAATGTCTTGCAAAAATATCAGCGGTCTTTCTCGTTCGTAGTAACTAAATTTTTCCGTGGGTCTCTGAATTTCTGAATAAAATCTCTTCGGTATTTACTTATATTTTTAAATCTATTTTCAATTTTATTTTTCATGCAGGTCATTTATATCTTTGTAGGCTTTTATTCAAAGCTCTGATCTGTATACTGAGGTTTGTAGGGCGCTTCGACGGCAAAGGTCATTCGCGCATCTGTATACTGAATTTAGTCTATGAATGTGTTTGTTTAGTCTGTATAATTTCTGTTTAAGTGAAACGTCCTCTCTTTAAAGTCCCCGTATAACTGACGTTTGAATGTTATTTAGGATAATATAAATTTAGGAAAAGAATATTCGAATGAATGCATGAATTTTCAATAATGGGTAAGGATATAGTTTCAGGAAATTGGATATTGATTTCTGGGATACTTCACTGTTCAAAGCTATTCTGTCTTGATGATACTTTGTCAGTTTTACAGTTTTTAAAACAGAGTACTGTTATTGGAATGGTAAGATAAAGGATTGAGGCAAAGATGTAATTGTGTGAGTAGCAATTCTACATAATTAATGCATTTAATTTATAAATATAAATAATTGTTATTATTTATGTTAGTTTTACGGGAAAATGCTGATAAATGTCCTTTAAAAAAGCGACTTTATCTTTTCTTTGTAATTATACTCATGCTGTTATTTTTGTGTTACGAAAGTAGAAAACATAAACACCGATCTCTTATCTAGCGCAGTAAACTTTCCGCGTATGGATTTATAGTTTCATCCCTCCATTAAGAATTTGATATTACCCAGGTGACGTCCCGTAAACTATTGACGGCATTTCGGCCTCATGAATACAAGTCTTCGATTATCGTGCGTGTTTGGTTGTGTGTGTGATATATGTGTGCACTCACACACACGACACCCGATATAAGATATAAGGGGAACGACGCTATTTTGTGTTTCCACTGTGCCGCCCCATTGCCGCATAAATGATTCAACAGTTTTCCAAAACCCGCACTTCCGCCCCCTCAACTTCTTCTCTCTCCACCCGAATAGCGATACAAAAAATATATACAGTGTATATTTTTTGTGTGGTTGCAATAAGGAAATATATTAGATATTTGCAAAAAATGCGATGAAGTATGAAAAATTTACTGATTTCACTTTTTTAATTAATTACTACAGTTACACTTAGGGTTTTGTGGAAGGTATGCATGTTGAGTAGACACACATAGGCCTCGTTGGGTCCCTAATGGAGTATCTGAGACCATGTATCAGCACAGCTAGCCTACTTCATCAAAATAGGCTAGTAGTACCAAGGGTTGAAAAAGAAGAGCTATAGATGAGTGATCACTAAATAAAAAAAATAGGTCATCAAGATTATTAATAGTAATCCACACACTAACTATTTTTCTTAAATTCTTCGTTGGTCTGTCAACAATGTTGTCATTATATGTAAGACCGGGGACTTGTTGAGTGACCTGTTATATAGATTTTGACGGTCGATTGCCATTTTTAAAAGTTTAACAATGTCTAGATAATTGTAATAATGCAATTATTATGATAAATATTATTAATTAATTGATTGATGAGGCTGATAATTGTTGAAAGTTCATAATTACTTATATTAAATAACACAATTTAGTCTTTCAAAGTCTGTTGTAATATCGCTACAATTATTTCAACACACTGTGGCTTCTTCAGGCGAAGAATTGATGAGGCTGATAATTGTTGAAAGTTCATAATTACTTATATTAAATAACACAATTTAGTCTTTCAAAGTCTGTTGTAATATCGCTACAATTATTTCAACACACTGTGGCTTCTTCAGGCGAAGAAATGATCATTTCTTATTAATTATTTAATATAAGTAATAAATATTATTGTTAAGGCTTTCTCTTCATTGTCCATTTCAGTTTATTAAATAAAATATTATAATTTAATAAAGATTTTCTATATATGCATATAAATTTTGATCATTTATTTTAAAATTACAACGAAAACCTTATTTTCACTTTTCTTTCACCTATCACCGTTGCCCTTTCCCGTTTTATTTTTTCTTTTCCGTTCTCTCTCATTTTTTTTTTTATTTTTCATTTCTCCCAAATTGAAGCCGAGACGTGTTGAATTTATTGGGGCATACTAAATTTAATGGAATTCCAATGTTACATTCGGGGGATTCTTGCACTTAGGAAACTTTTAAATATAGAAGGGGGCGCGCGGTGATTACTTACATTATTGTTACTCCGAATTTCACCGCGCCTTCATCAAAATAATTATCCTTATACAGCGGGGGAAATAATAAGTCTTCTCTGCTGCATAAGGATAATTGTTAATGATGATTTTAATACTGGACATTTTATGAATGAAAATAACTACAAAACAAATCTTTAATTTGTAAAGTAAATTGAAGAAAAAGAAAATCGAGCATGTTTTGTATCATTTAAAATTTCCACTTATCCTGTAATAACTTTGGAGTATACAGTAATTAAGAAACTAACGATTACTATGTAAGCGATATATAAATAATAAGTGTAAAATAAAAGTTGCATGAAAATCTACGTTTTTTTTTTGTATTTTTTACATTAAAATTTTATTGCGAAACGGATGTCTCTAGTAAATATTAATAAATTAAATAAAAATATTTTTATCAAATAAAAATGATTTGAAAATAATTAATAAATTATTATTCCATTTAGCTGTGTGACCTTTGACTTACGTTACGTAAGTACGTTAAACAAATACACATTAAAACAACTAATTCCCGGGCAAATACCCACGCCGGACATTGAATTACATAATGTACACCTGTTGTTGCACATCAATAAAATATTGCATAATGCAACAAATTTTGATCCGAGAAAAATTTCTCTAATGCGAAAACAACAAAAGGAACGTTTTTATTAGGTTAGGTAACAGTGGTAGCTGTAGGCTCACTTAGGCCACTCAAAGCCAATTGTGTTACCACATAGATGAAAGTGATTGCTCTCTCCCGTACAACCCTCTAGAACCAAAATAATTAACACTGTTGTATCCTTTCTTCACACTTTATTTTCTAATGTTTAGATATAAATTTCGAGTGCTATGCACTCATTATTAATAGCAACTCTTCTAGAACCAATTGGAGCTCTTAATATAGTTGGCCAGGCGCCTCATCTTAAGTGGTACTAGGTCTGTCAATCCATTAATTCTAGGAATCATAGGAATTGCTCAGTGATTCCTTCCAAAGCGCGGCACTGACTCAAAAAGTGAAGAACTGCCTCTTCTTCCTCCTCCTTTTTGCATCCCCTGCAATAGTCTTGATGTGCCATTTTAATGACCTTCCTGTGTTTTCTATGTGACTGTGGCCAGCAATAATCCCTGCCGTCATCCTTATGTCGACTCTGCTTAGCTCTAATAGTCTTTTGCTGTAGGCTATATCGAGTTTTGGGCCATAATTGTTTCATTTTGAGATACTTGACTTTATTCTCTCATATTTGTTTGCTAGGGTTTTAATGAATGCATATAGCACTATCGTAAAGTATTTATAGGATCGTTTTTATTAAAACGGATTTATTAGTTCTCGAATTGTGTTCTACTTGTTTAATCAATAAATCTACTCTAGAGGGCCATCTTTCTGTAGTGGCTAAATGCGTTATTTTTTATCTGTTCCATTATGTTATTAACGGATTTCATTGATGCATTTGCGACGACAGAAAACACAACATACGCGCACTATTTCTAAAATCACTGGGCCCCAGGGGCTGCCACTCTTACATTGAAATGTTTGCATTATCTCCAAAACGAAATTTATCAACATTTTTTCGGTCATCTTAAAAACGCATGTATGTTGTGACTTTATATTTTTCAATGTTTATCTTTTCTATGCTG
This sequence comes from Philonthus spinipes, assembly GCA_963082785.1. Lineage (NCBI taxonomy): Eukaryota > Metazoa > Arthropoda > Insecta > Coleoptera > Staphylinidae > Philonthus > Philonthus spinipes. The sequence continues at coordinate 9,867,854 of OY720314.1, forward strand.
GGACAAACCAGAGTATGATAGCGTAGAGCCGCGATCTACACCCACAAGTCTCCACCGCTTGATTCCGACGTAGCTGCTACGCCTAACTGAGGGCAATATGCGATATATTCCGAAAACATACTGTACGTATTCAAAGAAATCTGAATATTTACATAAAATTATGTATTTATAATTAATTTATGTGTTAAAAGAAAATTTTCACGGGAACCTTGTCCCGTTAATCCGCAGCAGCAGCTCCTGGTCATTAGTCTAAACGGAGACCAGTGTGTAAATATATCCTAACAAATCCCCCCCCCCTCCAAAAACAATTTTCTTGCTTCCATCGCTTCCATCAACATTTTTTCAATGTTGATGGAAGCGAGTATGTATTAAAATTTTTGGCAAAAAAAAAAGAAAGAAGTTGTATAACAGAAAGGGTTTTTCTTCACTAAATTAAAAAATATTAAATTCTAAACAAAAATATTCCAGGAATTTTGTTAGCCATGAAACTGAAAAATACAATATCCATTTAGTATCGGAGACCCAGATTTGTCCTTAGAATGTCAAACTATTTGGCTCAGAATATCCACTGGTGCTGGTATAATATGAAAGGTTGCCCAATCTTGCTAGAACCAAATCTTCTTTTGAGAAATTCCAGGCGTAATTCGGTTTGTAGGAAACTTTTAATCATCATATATTGAAATGTTTACATTATCTCTCAAACGAAACTTTAAAAAGGGCATACGTGGTGGTCCTTTAGAATGAAAAACCTTAAAAGTAAACCGTATGATATTTTTTTAAGAATCGTCAAATTCATGGTCAAAATGTTATCGAAGCCAAATATTTCTTAGTATTTTCAAAAATGGGTTATGTAACTTGTTTTTTATTTTGTCTACTGTTAATATTTAATCGAGAACGTGAGTCTACAGGGAAGTGAAATTATCCAAACAATAAAATGGAGCTGTGGTGGACACTTTGCATATGAAAACAAAAAATATTGTCTCGCTCATAATTATTGTTACGAAATTGGATGTAATTATACTCGGAAATAAGTAACATAATGTCTATTTACCCTAGTAGAAATTATATCTAGTAGCAATGTTGACACATTATTGAATTTCAATTCTACAATCTTGTATCAATATTGGGATGCGAGCACGACACTAGGTTGACACAATATTTAAATACAACTTGAAAATAAATATTTATACAAGATTGACACATTATTGTGTCAAGTTGATACAATATTGTAGACATAATCTTGACTCAATGATGAATTTTAAGATTGTATCAAAGTTGATACAAAACTGTGTTTTGTTGATATAATCTTGATTCGATTATGAATTTCTAGATTGACACAATCTTGTATTTCAAAATTGATTCAAGTTGGTACAACAATGTTTCAATATTTATCTGTGTTTGGTTAAACTCGGCTATGGGGGCTGATTTTCCCTAGCGTCTGTTAAAGGTGTCAGTCCGCGCCTGTCGTGATGAAAGACATTCAATAGCACACATTTATTAAAGCTGATTTTAAATTGCAGCAGAGCGTAGTCTGAAAAATGATTGAATTTTGAGGTTATTATAGACCGTCATCGCAATTTTACACGATTATCTTATTATTCTAATTAATAAAACTAATTCCATACATGCACACAATTATAGTTATATTTTCTAAGTACTCACCTCGGAAATAAGTAAACTATTTAATTGATCACACATAATCACAATTGTGAAGGAAAATCGGGCGTTCGGTCTGTCATTAAGAATCAACGAGTTCCCACCACAAATGCACAAACTATTGTTATTCAGGGCATAAACAATATTGTGTCTATAGTTATTATAAATAATGTGTCAATATTTATAATATATAGTGTTTATATTGTACACAGTTTGATTATTCATTAATTTTATTCTGTATTTCGACATTATTGTGTCTAGATGTGAATTTTATTATTGTATCATTCTTCGCATTCAATATTCTGTCTGTATTATTAGATCGACGTCGTTTATAATAATTCTTCACTGGTATAGAATTTCGTACGATCTGAAACGTTTAAATTTTTGTTTAAATGTTTAAATGAAATAAAACGCTTGATGTTCTCGCTTCGACCCTTCGTTTACTACTGATTTCAAAAAAATATATACAAAGTTTAGATATGTACAAGGGTACATTTTTTAAATACAATAATGCCAGTTTCTGGAAATGACCGTTAAACCGGTCGTGCTGATACATAAATTTAGGGTAAATTAGACTGTTCTCAATTGGCGCATTTTCAAAAACTAACCCCTCGCGGCTAACAGCATCATCCCGGATTCCCAGAAAATTATGATCACTACCCGCTTTCGGATTACAAGTCCGTAACATATATTGTGTGCACTTTGAATAACAGTTTCAATGTATATATAAGATATAAATATTGATACAATATTGCTACAAGATACATTTCTACTAGGGTATTTATTTACAGTACACTTAATACATTCATTAGCACAATACTGTCACTATTTATTTATTACGAGATGTTATAAATAAATAGTCGTGATAGACTGACTGCAGCGCTATAACGCGCGCTTATATAGGGTGTTTGATTCTCGAACTTTCCGGAATTTTCGATGACGCTGCGTTTACCGTCGCGCGCTCTGTGGAATTTTCCAGAGTGATGTTTCTAGTTTCTTCTTTCACTTTCGTTACATTATATTAGTTACTTTTTGTATTGTATACAATTTGTTAATACTTTATGCTATTTAAAATTAATAGTTTTTATTGGTGATTATTTCCGCTATGATTAAGTATATTCCAGTATTTCTTTTCAGATTTAAATTTTCTCACTAATAAAATATTTAGATACTGGTAGAATTACTTTCAAGATATTCTTTTAATGTTTTTAGGTTGATAGATGTTAATATATACTAGATGATTAACTCGGTGTTGAAAAGTGATATATATATATATATATATATATATATATATATACGGTGGTAATTTGCTAAGTTGTTGCATATGACCGGCAATGTTTAGACATAGGCTACTAGTATAACACTTGATCTCGAAAATAATGTTTAACTTAACCTTATTTTTAGGTTAGCGTGTATATTTATTAATTCTAGATAGTGGCATATAAGTAGTATTTCTCACAAACTCCTCTCCAATGCATATAACGAAATTGTAGAATTTAAAAATAAGTGAAATAAATGATTTAATAAAATAAATTTAGAATTCAAAATTTAAAAATAATTACTGCATTTATAAAAATTGTAAATAAATTATGTAGATCCCTGTAAAAATACACAAAATATATATATATATATATATTTAGTTTCGATAATTAAAAAGATAATTTTTTCATCGTTTATTTATACATCTCAAATCGTTTAGTTAATTCAATTATTCACACCATTAAACCTTATTTGTAAAACTGTCAATTATTATACCGGGTGGTGCATCGAACGACTCACCATAGGGATTTCAATGTATTTTTTTTAATTCTCATTTATTTACTTCCCACGTCATTTTATCAAAAAATCATAAGATAGGTTTTTTGTGGGGATCAAAAAATTGAGTCTAATACACCCATTTGAGATATTTTAAATGTAAAGAACCATGTATTTATTTCAATCTCAATTATTTACTCCCCATGAGCTTTTATCGTAAAACCAATAACAGTTTTTATGTAGAGTATACAAAAATATTTCTTAATAGTTTTATTTTATAGATTTTAAAGAAAATTAATAAAACTCATTATGTATATTAAAAACTGAATAATCGTTTATTTAACACCAAAATAAAAAATAACTATAAATTAGATTCCGATGCCAAAACAAGAAAGAATAAAAAAAAACTATATCAAGTGTTCGAATACATTTCCTTCGGCAGCTTGGCAATATCCCAATCGATTATAAAATTCACTTCTAACATTTGCTAACTGGTAGCGAGTTATTCTTCCAGACTCGGCACTTCTTTTAAACATATCTTTTTCGAGAAGTTTTTGGGGACACTGGTATTTGTAGGAGTGAAACTTGTTTACTTTCAAAATACGCAAAACTGTGGAGTGTGTGTACGCCAACGTTTGCAGATATTTGTTTTAAACTCAATGTTGGATTTTCTGTCGCAGCGACCACAACATTAAAAACACTCTCATTTTCTACTTGAGGACGTCCAATTTCATTATGACACTTGCAATTATCAATTAGTGTACCAGTATTTTCAAACCTTTTAACAAATCTACTAACTGGTGTGTGATCAGGAATATTTCGATATGGGTATTTTACACTAAACATTGCACTTACTTCTCGAGAACTGTTTCCTCCGTAAAACCATTTCACCATTTCTATTTTTTCGTCAATTGAATACATAATTTGATTTTAAAAGTTCTTTTAACACAGTAGGTAATATTACTTTTACTATTTGATGTCAATAGAGATAATTAAAATCGTCAGTTGTAAGCCCGACGTTATTATTTTTTCAACGCACGGTATATTTATTTTTTTTTTTAAATTGTAATTTTTAAATAATGTGTATCTCGAATTTAGATAATAAATAAATATTTTAAATGGGTGTATTAGACTCAGTTTTTTGATCCCCACAAAAAAACTATCTTATGATTTTTTGATAAAATGACGTGGGAAGTAAATAAATGAGAATTTAAAAAAATACATTAAAATCCCTATGGTGCGTCGTCCGATACACCACGCGGTATAATATTTAATCGAAAATGGCACAAATAAATCAAATTCTGTGAGTTCACTGTGTACGCCACTTTACAAATGGCCGCCGCAATGTCGATGTTTGTACGTGAAACAGATGTATCACTTTTGCTTTGGGCTAGATATAGGGAGATAGTCATCTAGTATATATTAATATCTATCGATGATAGAAATAACCGTTGTGTCCTTTTTTGATGTGAGTTTATCTTCTATTTAGTTTTTTTATAACTAATAATAACTCATAAACACCAAACTTAAGAGGTAGGTTTGTTTATGTATGTATGGCGAAACAATATCAGCGATTATAATTATTATTTGAAAAGTTATGAAATGTGTTTACTACATTCATTAAAGTTCAGAATAAAATGTAAAACAAAGACGCAATACAGTACGAAATGTAAATTATAAGTTTATTTATGATTTATTTGAAACGTGTATATAAGATACAAACACAATCCGAGCATATATATCCGAGGCAATAATTTAAATAGCCGGCGGCCGGCCAATTGCCGTTCTACCTGAATCTGATAATGGCATGTACATTCAACAATAATGAATCACAATAATACTCCGATTATAATTAGATAATTTTGATCTATTATCGGTTTATAGTTTACAGTCCTCTGGTTATACATGCTATTACGTTATTATAATCATCTAATCATTACAGTTTTAATTAATATAAATACGCGCGAGCAACGGAATATTAACACGTATTATTCACGCACCGAATGTTTGCATCTGATAATCGTGCTGTTTTGTTATTTATGTGTTAAGTTAATTATCGCGTATTTATTTTATTAACCCGGCCGGTTTGATTAATCGTAATTACGCGATTTTTTTTTAAATAATCAGGGATGTTATTTTTTTTATAAACACTTAAGCCCAAACTTTATATCTAAGCTTTTTATAATAGTGGAATGATCTGAAAAGTATTTGGTCAAAATCAAAATTCATTAAGTGCAACTTTACTCTTAGCAATTTTTCATTTTTTAATTCGGATAGAAAAATGTTTCAAATAAAAGTTTTAGATCTTGGAAAATAAATAATTTTTGTTATAAAACTTTTATTGTAGGACCTCCGGTTTTCATTTTATAAGCGTTTACCTGATAAATTCCCTAAGAGATTTTAATTATTGAAATAATTATTTTAATGACAAATAAAACGTCAAAGTGCCGTCGTATTCAGAACATTCGCAAAGTTTTAAAAAATGAAGAAGAGTGTGGATAAATGATTTCAATACATTGTAAGGTAAGAAATAACACACTTAATTATAATATTCTTCTAAATACTCGGTTTTAACTTTGAAAGACAACAATAAATTTTTTCTATTAATCATTTTGCTTTCCTATTAAATTTTCAATCAGAAACTTATTTGACCGTATTCACCGGGAAAAGTACCATGATGGACACATCACCATTTTTTAATCTATCAGAAGCTTGCGTCCTGTCTTAATTATAAATGTATCACACTTGCCTTGTATATCAGGCAAGTGTGAATTACAAAAAAGAAAATTAAGAAACAAACAACATTTTTGTATAACAATAAAAAATGGCAGAAAATTAAAAAACAATAATATCGGAAAATGTGAAATTAAATCTAAAACATTGATATTTTAATATATATATATATATATATATATATAATAATTTCTTTTGAGGTAGAACGTGTTTACGCCGATCAACGATTTGGTTTTAAAAATTAAAATAAAACAAAAGTATTCGTAACATCATGCATATTTAATAAATAAAGAAATAAAACATATAAAAATAAATTGAATTAAAACGAATAATATAAAATGAATTAAATTGGTGATGAAAGGGCTGAAAGAACTCCGGTCGATAGCCTATTCATTTGCAGAATATAATTCTAATTTTATATATTATTGTACATGCATATACACATTTCAATAAAGATTAGTTAGTTAGTTAGTTGGTGATAAAATAAATTGAGAAAAGGCAAAGAATTAATTACAAAATGAAATTAGAAAATAAGAAATGAAAAATGAATAAAAGGGATTTAGAAAAAATATTGTAAATTTCACTTCATAAACAATTGGAGGTAACTTACTTGCGCGGTGGTTCAGAAATAAGTGATGAGATGAAGAAGAGGGACTTGGGTAAGTGGGTGAAAAGACGAAGGGAGTTGTAGAAAAAGAAAAGATAGCATACTAGCCTGATGTAACATTTGGGATGCATTTCTTCAGGCTAGGCTGTAAAACTCCGCGACGCGATAATGTTTACAACCCCGGCGAGGGCACATCCTCGCGGAGTACAAAATATTCTTGAGGAAAATTCAACAATGGAGTTTTTACAGCTTAGTTATTGGTGTGATGATCGGTACTTCCATCGCAAATACAGCCTGGATCCCTTTTTACAATTGTTAAAAATGTAAATAATGGATAACACTAAAAATTCCCAAAACTGACAAAGTCGTAAAAATTAAATATTCACACGGCGAGAACAGAACGTAGACAAAATATTCATTCAAATAATTTAGTGGAAATTCGATCGAATAAATCCTGGCCCCCAATGGAGCAATTATAAAAGTATGAGTGCTTTTACAAAAACTGAAGTGTTTACATTTTGACAGTAATAAGATAATATAAATTAATAAACAGAAACACCGTGCCATAATAAATACAGGAAAACAGTATTCATTTACTTGGTCACAGTTATTTAAATATATTAAATAAAAATGATTTGAAAATAATTAATAAATTATGTTCGCATTTAGCTCTGTGACTATTGACTTACCTACGTAAGTACGTTAAACAAATGCACATTGTCACAGAGCTAAATGTGGAAATAATTTATTAATTATTTTCAAATCATTTTTATTTAATATAAATACAGGAAGTCTTAACCATTGTCTTCAGGGTAAAAGTTGTTAAGAACTCGGACCTTCATCCTGAAATTGATCGATTAGATAAAGATTTCAGAAGTGAATTTGTTAGTTATGTACGATAAATCTCAGGAATAAAAGTGCTGGTGTGATCTTGTTCATTAGAATGACATTAGTATTGATGAGCTGCAACAATGGTTGCGTTCACAGATGTCATTTTTGACACGTTGGTAAGCGATTGTGACATATAAATTATAAATTGAAATATTGATATCGAAGAGTGATCATAGTCGTAAAGATCTCTCTTCGATATTAACATTTTTAGAAATGAATATAAATGTTGACAAAATTAAAAAAATCAAATTGAAAGTAATTTTTTTTAGCTCTTGGTGATCACATTGAATCATCGCAGCTAAAATAGTAGCGTTCGTCAGATGCCACCGATGCGACTAACTGGTGGAATAAATTCAGCTGTATGCTACGGTTATAAGTAAGCATCATTGTGTAATATAATAATATTATATTCTTCACTTTTTTTTATTTTTACCAGTATAATAAAAGCGATGAGTTACTAATCGGTGCACATCTGGCCTATAATCTATGTACAGGGCTATTTACTGTATTATTATGAGTGTAGGAATTTTTTATCAACAATAACAATATTTAATATCGCTTTTTTTAACATGAAATATATTTTTATTACTTAATTTTGTTGTAAACGCAAGTCAGGTAACACCAACGACTGTTGACGGCATTTTGAAGATTTCCATTGGTATCAATCCAACGACCGGTGAGTTTCCGCTGAACGCGACCAATGCTATCAATAAGGGCCATTTCAAGGGGGCTATATAATATACACACCATCTTTGCAAACTGATATATAGCTTTTTTTATCAGTATACATTTCCCCTATGTATACCTGCAAAATACGCGAGTCAAATGCATTAATGTATGTGTGTTTAGTTGCCTACAACACGCAACTGAACACACATATGCCAAATAGTCAACTAAACATACACACATTAATCGGCTCAATGCGTTTGACTCGCGTTTTTTTGCAGGTATACACTTCCCCTAATGTATACTGATAAAATAACCTCTCTGTATATACAAAAATGAAAACAACAAATAGTAAAACAAGGAAAATGATATTAAAAATATAAAACAAGAGATTAAAAATAATTGAAGTTAAAAGTTTCACAAATTTTAAAGAGACATAAACTTACTCGAGTCGGAGACGAAGGAGAACTGATCAAGGAATTCAATTTTTTTCTCAGAAAGGTGGTAAATTGGAGGAGGAAGTTTTGGGGAGGCAAGGGGGGGGGGTTAACATCTGATTCCAACACGTGAAAATTTGGAATTGTGAATATCCAGATATGGAACAGAACATGCGATAATACGATCTTTTAAAGGAATTCTGATACCGACGGTGTATCTGGGATAGCCCTTTGTTGAGCACGTTCGAGTAGTTTCTTTTGTTCGCTGAACAAAAATATGGAGGGATCGTCCTCGCTAGTCGCTGATCAAATTGTTAATTTAATTTTAATAAATGAAACACTTTTTTACTTTGTTTGTATAACTCGGATTTATTTCATTGTTATACAAACAAAGTAAAAAAGTGTTTCATTTATTAAAATTGAATTACAATATATAACAAAGTAGAAGCCTCAACAATTAACAAGTAAATTGTTAATTTGTTAGAAGAAGAAGACGAAGAAGGAAAAGGCACGTGAGCAGGAAAGAAGAAGAAGTTCATAACTACCGGGAGTCCCTAGATTGCGCTGCACCGAGCTACCAGAAAGCCGTTTCGCATACAGTCCACGAAAACAACCCTTTCCACTGCACAGATGGAATTGCCGTCACTGATCTATTTAAAATGTTATATTTAAGATAGGAACACATGTAAAGCTGTCTGTCATTTGTAAATTTAGATCATTATAGATTTATCTAATCAGTTTAAAACAAAAGGTTAGGTTAGATAAGTATTTATTTTACTGCTGCTCTCTTTTATTCCTTAAAGCTAAATTGCAATCATTCGGATCAATCACATCGACATCCATAAGACGAATGAAAACAGCTAATAGTCTATGGCATATCGGCGTCTTCCACAAACATTAAAAGATAATGACCTCGATAAGTAATGCCGCAACAAAACTAAACCAATCACCAACATGACAACTAGCAAAGCCTGGAAATAATCGTTAGGTAATAAATTTTCCAATATATTGAAATTGGTACAGAAAAACGGCCCAGAAATAAAAAGTTAGCTATCACCAGCCCTTCGGGGAGGACTCTTCCAAGGTACAACTGTAGATACCACATCTGATGCTTTTAATCCAACCATTCATGGAAGAACGCTCGTCGTACAGTTACTCCGCCTGTTTCCAAGTAGTCCATCGTCTTATAAGACGGAAGTGAGCATGCAATGTAGACTTTTTCCATACTAGTAATACTCACTTTTAGGGCGGCGATAGAATCTGCGATACCATTTACAAACTGTTTTATATTTGTGTTGTATTTTTAAATATAGTAATTATTGTATTTAGTAATATAATCGTTGGGGCAACGATGCACTGGTGGGGCAGTAAAGTCGCGAAACGGATCAATTCTCATGCTGGTGTAGGGTTGCTTTCGCCTAGCGACGACTTTCCATGTTCAGCAATCTCAAAAATGACTATCAAGAGAAAATATATTTGCTGACAAAGGTGACCGAGGAGGTTCGTGAGATTGATGGAATTGGTGTGTAATAAGGTGAATTTGACTGATTAAGCAATAATCAGTCAAATTAATCCGCTAGTTTAGGTTTTTGCATAAAAATCCGCTTTTTTTCTAAAAAAAAAAAAAAAAAATAACGATGAAATCTGAAAAATTCTAAAAAAACGTTGAATATGCTAGAAACATCGAAGAGTTGTCATAATATGGCGCAGCAGAATAATATGGAAAAACAAAATCGATAAAAAGATATTACAATACTTCTCAATCAAAATAAATCGACAAATCAAGTATAGAAAGATAACGAAATTCAAACGAAAACGCATACTAAAATACGAAAATATTAAGCACATCGGCAACCTTAAAAGATTGTCTATCTAATTTGGGACATTTGCAAGATTTTGATATTATAATATTTGGTGGTACTTATAACAAAGCCCTTTGTTTAGTGACAGAAATAAGAAATTATCAGTTGAATTTAAATGTTCCACGGCCATCTAGTCGTATTTTCCTTTTCCTTGTACGACGCATCATTCGTTTTCTCCGCTTATTTTTATGTAATGCAAACACTATGAAGTACAGTAGTCTGTTGATATATTGAATCCATCAAAATCGAATATTATTGCTACATTAAAATCTTGTTTATAATTATAAGTTTATAAGTATGTAATCGCATGTTGTATATTTTGTGTAGTATCTATTATTATACCTAATAGTAGGATGGTTTATTTATTATATTTTTTATTATTTCGTTTATAATTAGTATTCAGCCTGTATTGAAAATAAAGTATTATTGTTATTATTATTATGGCTGAAGCAGAAAGTGTTATTATCATTTAAAATTTCATATAACTTGTGCATAAATGAATGGTATTATTCAAAATAAATGAAATGGTCGATATTGCGCATTTCGCATTTATAAAGTAAGAATAGTAAATTAACTGCGTGGATTTAATCGCTTTTAGACTAATTAACTGCAAAACCGAAATAAAATCGGCGCGCGCGGGGCTAACGTGCGCTATTAAAATTGAAATGATAGATAAATGGAGGGTATAAATTTAAAGCGCTTAAACAACGGCCCGCGGCTAATTTATCTCCCCCATATAAATTTACTTTTATAGCTTTAAACATTGTGTACATATGGAACGGGAATTCCATTGCAGCGAATTCAAACCGATTGACCTCCCCGGAATCTCATCACTAATAACTAACCAACAAAAAAAAAAAAGAGGAAGAAGTGGAGGATTGCAAAGGGGCTGAAGGGTTGGTAATCTGGGTTCTGGCTGTGTGTGTGTGTGTGTTATGTGAAATGGGCGAAATGATAAATCGGATAGGGTCCAACGGAGTGAGACCGCAGATTCTTGTTTCTGTTTTAGTAATTAAAACAAATGGCTGCAGTGCGGGGAGTATCCGTCGCCCGGAGCCGCTCCGGGACGACCGGAACAACCGGAATAGCTCTTGCGAATCAGGCCACAGGAATTAATGTCTCTCATATGTAACTGCGCCCCGTTATTACGCTTTTTTTTATTTTTCGCTTTCTCGACGCAAAAATCTCCAGCCGCTCTTTTTTAATTCTGCATCAAATTACGCAACGGACGCATTTAATCCGCCATTAAACCGTTTAACAATGGATTAACCGGCGCGATCAAAGCGGGATTTAATGGCCGTGTGACGCTACATAATTTAGAAACAATTTCGGAAATAATGGCAGGGATGATGATGCCCGCCCCTCCTCCCTTCAAGAAGTTATTGCCGTGCTTCCGGTATCGGCTCCGACCGGAAGTCGCCGTTCATATACTAACAATGTTCGTATCTAACTTTGTTGCCTGTATTCGGGATGCTGTAATTAATAACATTTAGTTTCCTTCGTGAACCCCATTATTAATTCCTGAATTGAATAGCAGGGAAATTTGTTGCTACAAAACTACAAAAAGAAAAGGGTAAGTTTATAAATTAACCAATATTTCATAAACCACGTTAGCAATATAACAACTTTTAAATATTAAACAACATTTTAAATTATATTACTTAATTTTGGTAATGATCTGTTCAATATGTCTTATTTTATATATTTTATATTTTAATGGAAACAATAGTTATTCATTCATATGAAATTAAAAAAAAACATTAATTTACGGTATACATAATCATAGCATTTTTTGTATTTATTGTGTAAAAATCTTCCAACATACGCTTTGCTAATTATTCGTATAAGTATTTCTTCAAGATAGATAGTGGAAAAATAATTTAAAATATATATATTTTATTGTTTTTCCTGAATAGAGCCTTCTTCTCTTTTTCTGTTTATCACAAAAACTGGAAATATGTATTAGTAGGCTAAAAACAAACCTTATTATCTGTCAAACCGGTCTTTGTTTTCTTGTTAAAAAAGGCGAGTATCGTTTGATAAGTACGTTCTTTGATTTCTGGAAGTTTATTTAGAAAATTGTAAAAACAAACAAAAATTAATCCCCCTGGACGAGTTTCAAGAAATCTTACACGTGAATAATGTGCTGTTGTAGTGGCGCTGCAAGAATAAGGGTTTACTGCAACTTACATTGCCCATCGTTTGCATGTTGCTAATTCCACAATATCGCAAGTTCTTTCCCGCTTCAGAGAAACAGGACGTCACGAAAGAAGACGCGGTCAGGGTCGAAAAAGAATGGCAACGCCGAGAGAAAACAGATTTATGCAACTTCAAAGTTTAAGGCAACGATTTCTAACGTGCACTTATCTGCAACAACAATTTGTTCTAACCTATGGTCATCGACTAAGTCAGAAGAAGACTTGCTGAAGTTGATCTTCGACCCTATCAAGCCGCTAAAGGTCCTTGGTTAACCAGAGAGCACCGACGAGAGCGCTTAAGGTTTGCACAGGAACATCTTAATTGGAACAATGCTGTTTGGGGTAGAGTAATGTTTAGTGACGAGTCCAGATTTTGTCTGTATAGTGACGACCGTCGTAGAAGAGTATATCGACGTCCTGGTGAAAGATACAGCCAGGCGTGCATACGAGGAAAGGTGCAATATGGTGGAGGCTCTGTCTTGGTATGGGCAGGCATCACGTCGCAAGCAACAACAGCGTTGGTACACATTAATGGTGGTCGGTTAAATGCACATCGATACATCGAAGAGGTGCTTGAGCATCATGTTGTACCATTTGCCCCACTTATTGGGGATAATTTCCTTTTTATGCGAGATAACGCCAGGCCGCATATCGCAGGAATTGTGAACCAGTACTTTGACCATGTGGGAATTGTTCTTATGAACTGGCCAGCACGAAGTCCTGACCTCAATCCCATAGAGCATCTGTGGGACATTGTAGGGCAGAAGATTAAAGACTTGCAGCAACCTCCTGCAAACCTTCCAGAGTTAAAACTCAGATTAACGCAAGTGTGGGAAGAAATTGAGCAGCAAGAAGTCAGAAGTTTGATTGACAGTATGCCACGAAGAATTCGAGCTGTCATCAATGCTCGAGGAGGCAATATTCGCTATTAAGACCAACTGTACGACTGTTACACGCTATTTTGCGGATCAGAAGAATCATTATTTTTTTGTATTATTGCAGTTTGTTGTTTATTTTCTCATTTTTTGTTCACAAATAAGCAAATTAGTTTTAATAAGTAGCTATCAGGAACCACTTTGGGAAAAAAATGGAGAAAAAAAATAAAAAACCTTAAAATTAATTTTTTAAAGGAAATTTCTAATTTTGCTTAATTTTGCGGAGAAGTATATATATATATGTATATATACAGAGAGTTTTATGTAACACCGAAAAGCTAGAATGTATTCATAGAAAACAGTATTCATTCACTTGGTCACAGTTATTTAAATATATTAAATAAAAATGATTTGAAACCAAGTGAATGAATACTGTTTTCTATTTATATTAATAGCCAGCGAGGCATTTATTCAAATCCGAACCGAGAGAAGTTTTTTGTGAATTTGCGATAACAACAATACACGAGCGCACGTCCTCCTTCGCCCGTCATTACTATCTCAGCGCGCGGCAGGTGAGGGTCGCTCTTTTTAATTAATTTGATTCAATTCTTTTCATTTAATTTTATTCGGTTTTGATTTAAATTGAATTAATTTGGTTTAATTTAATTTAAATTGATTTAGTTTAATTTGATTTAATATAACTGATTTAATTATGCTGATTGTATTTGAATTAATTTAATTGATTTATTTTAACATCTTTAAATTATGTAAGGCATAGCTGTACTGACGAGGGATAGATCCCGAAACACGTGTCTGCAGATGGCCTTATATTATGTAACGTTCCTTTTGTTGTTTTTACATAAAAATTTTTCTCGGATCAAAATTTTGTTGCATTATTCAATATTTGTTGATATGCAGCAGCAGGTGTACATTATGTAATTCAATGTCCGGCGTGGGTATTTGCCCGGGAAGTAGTTGTTTTAATGTGCATTTGTTTAACGTACTTACGTAGGTAAGTCAATAGTCACAGAGCTAAATGTGAAAATAATTTATTAATTATTTTCAAATCATTTTTATTTAATAGAATGTATTCAATGTAAATTTCCCTATGTTCGATTTTTTCAGGAACGCATCAAAGCATTGAGTGCGATGTGATTGGCTACTATTTCTAAAAATAATATAGTCAACCCAAACTACACCCTTCCACGTCAAAAATGAATTACACTTGTCAGTTAAGTGACATTTACAGTTCTGGTGCTTAAAGCAGACATATACGAAGAGTTGGACATCTTTACGTATCAATAATGTATACAAAGCAGAAGATTTTTATGGTATGCATTGCGGTTAAATAAAATATCCATAATTATACATGTTGCACTTGACATAATAGTTGACAAATATATATTTTTTTTTTTGACGGAAATAGTGTATATTGGGTTGACTATATTACCATTAGAAATCGTAGCCAATCACATCGCACCCAAAGCTTTGATGCGTTCCAGTACACATCGAATATAGGAAAATTTACATTGAGTACATTCTAGCATGTTCGGTGTTACATAAAACTCAGTATACTAATTACTATTACTGTATATACAGGGTGTCCAAGTCCAATATCTCAGTTATTTAGAAATTTACAAAAAGATATTACTGACATAATTTGTAGCTACTGTAAAACTTCACATTTTAAAATTGGTTTCATATATACAGGGTGTCCAATAATCACGTGACATATCAAACATACGATTTTTTAAATGGAATGCTATATTTTTAATGTCGATTTTAGATTCTACGCTTAAAATTAATCATTTTTGATATAAGGTTTATTAGGTCAGTTTTTAATATTTTAAAAGTTATAAACAATTTAACGTTGAAATCAATGGAAGATTGGGGCCTTATTTTTCAAAAATGAAAAACGATGTAAACTTTCTGTTGACGCAATTTAATTGAAAAAATGTTTAATAATATAAGGAATAACCGTTTGTTACCATAAAGCAAATATTGTGTACAGGGTGAAACAATACGCAAAATCATTTTTTTCTTTTTTCACTTAAATGGAACACCCTATATTTTTTACACTATTTCAATAGAAAATTGATTGTTATTTAATTTTTGTATAATAAACTATATCCCTATATGTTACCATTTTTTCACAATTTCAATTCAAAGTACAAAATTATAAGTTTCACTTATAATCTATAATTTAAGTAGGCTATAATTAAAACAAATGCAATTCATAATCGTTTTCTGGTATTTAATAACATACTTACTCCCTAACCTAAAAGGATATTCAAATGACACTCGATATTTAAAGGCGCATGCAAAATAATGGTTATTGGGACATATTTTTTAAGAAAAAAAATTGTAAAATGTTTGAATGCTATTGAATTAAAAAAAATGTGAATGTGTGAAATAAATACATAAAAATGTAAACAAAATATAATGATATAAATATTTTATTATTCCACTTAGTATCTATTTTCGGTTTTTCAGTCAACATGAATTGTTTAAATAAATCAATTTAAGAAGCATATAGGAATATTTTAAATATTTTTCGAATAATAACCAAAAAATATAGTTGTTGTTAGTTTTTAACAATTAAATTAATCATTTATTGAAGAAGTATGTTTAACTGCACCAGTGTTACAAAATGTAACGTAAAATGTACTATACTTACTAATTATAATATTAAGCGTTGAAAGTTACTAAATAAATTAGTTGTTCTGGCGCGGCCTACTTTGGTTAAAAATTCTATACCAAATTATTTAATCAAATGCAATTTTGGAGAATAAATTGATGATAATAATAGGAATCGTAAAATCTGTTTAAAAATAAATTATTAATATTAACATACCTTAATAGAAAAAATAACTTCCAACCCATTCCTGGTGAATCGAAAACCAACTCACCTCCACCACTCACTAATTACCACTTGTTCATAAACAAAAATAAATCGCGTTTTTAATTATTAATAATTTCTAACGTTAAAAATTAAACCGGAATAGTGAACACTGCGCGTTTTCGGACGACTGAATCGAAATACAAGAGCGCAATTATCGCAAATCAAGAAGAAAAAAAAAAACGATCGACGACTCACTCCGAGAACGCATTCCTGAGATAAGAAGATTCGTTGTACCTGGATCCTGGCGCACAGCCAAGAACATACCTATTTAAATTGTTGTATTTTCAATATTATCATGTATTAAAATAATTACAGCTTAATATTTATTTACTTTTTTTAATAAATTCTCATTTATCCCGTGTTAAAAAAAATATGTATGAATTATGATGTATTTTAATTAATACACTTGATTATTCGTTTCACTAAATTATTTTATATTTGTGTTCGCGTAACTTTCACAACTAAATAAATTAGTTGTTCTGGCACGGCCTACTTTGATTAAAAATTCTATAGCAAATTTGTATTTGAGATTAAATATCTCAAAAACGGTAAACGGTAGCTATTTAATATGTTATATAAAAAATGAAGAGTGATTAATTTTCTATTAAAATAGCATAAAAAATATATGGTGTCCCATTTAAGTAAAAAGAGAAAAAAATCATTTTGCGTATTGCTTCACCTTGTATATAAAAATTTGTTTTAAGAGAAAAGAAGAGTATTTCTTTTATTATTAAGTATTTTTGCATTTGTATGGCGTTGACAGAATGTTTATTTCATTTTTCATTATTGAAATATTTGGCTTTAAACATCTATCGATTTCAACATTCATTTGTTTATAACTTTTAAACTATGAAAAATTGACTTATTAAATCTTATATAAAAAATGATTATTTTTAAATGTAGAATCGAAAATCTTCATAAAAAATATATCATTCCATTTAAAAAAACATATGTTTGATACGTTACGTGATTATTGGACACCTTGTATATATGAAATTAATTTTAAAATGTGAATTTTGACAGTAGCTACTAATAATGTAAGTAACATTTTTTTGTATATTTCTTTATAACTGAGATATTGGACTTCATCGTAATCTTGCGCCACCCTGTATATATATATAATTTAAAATTCAACGTTTATTTCGTTTATTTCAAATTCAAGTAAATTTAAACAAACACCGCAAATCAGCTAGATTGTCGTGAGCTATAACTACGGCCGGAACTTTCCTTTCCCTTTGATCACCCGAATAGAAACGGGACTTAGTCCACTTTAAACAGCAACGTTCGCATGTAAATATCAAATACCATCCGGTAAACATTACACAGTCAGTTAAACCGCACCGAAATGTCAAACGTTCTCCGCGTATTGACTATCATAACCAGTGGGATTCACTGCGCAGTAAGACCGTCTTATATATCAGCCGGCATTCAGATGGAATTCTCTTTTATATATCCGCATCGATAAATATATCCGGAAGGACGGACGGGGCGGATGAGAAGGGGAAAGGGTGGCGGTTTTTTCTTATCAACTTTTATACGTTTCGCAAATGCGGAGGAGTGGTAAGTTATGTTCAATTGTGGATGAGTGCTCCTCTGAAGTAGTTCGAATAAGATGTAGGACGTGTGTGATGGATGCAAGGGAAAAAATAGAGAGTTTCAAGTATGCAAATAAAATTAAAAAAATATAATAATAATGAAACTTTTTTTAATTAATCAATATTTGAGGCTCTTACCTGATGAAACTCCATAATATTTGTAAATAAAACAACAGTTTTTTTTAGTTTCACAAAATTTCTTGCATTGTCAGGCAGAATGACGATCATTATTGTCGCTACTGCGCTGGCGAAACGATTGTAGCAGTGTCTCTAAAATAAATTTTGTGAAACTTAAAAAAACTGCACCGCGGGCATTTTATCATGATTAAATTAAATTAAAAGTTAATCACGATTAAGTCTGAAATTAGCTTGCACCAAGATTTAATCATGATTAAGATTACCTAAAAATCCATGGTGGAAGCTAATTTCAGACTTAATCGTGATTAACTTTTAATTTAATTTAATCATGATTGGATAAATTAAATTAAATTAAAAGTTAATCACGATTGAGACTGAAATTAGCTTGCACCAAGATTTAATCATGATTAAGATAACCTGAAAACGTCAAATATTTAATCAGCCAATTTTGGCCGATAATCACACAACTTCACGTTGAATGAGGATAACCGTGAAGTTGTTTATAGTTAATAGTGATCACAGAAACAGATAGTTATATAGAGATTTGACGGAAATAACTGTGCGTGAAGTTATAATAGTCGGAATTGAGAAGTATATGATGTAATTAATTTTGATTTATCTTAAATTAAATTAAATAAAAAGAATTTGAAGATAATTTATTAATACATTATTTTCCTTTTAGCTACTGTGACATAATGACTTATATTACAGTATGTTACAGGAGCTAAATGGAAAATAATTTATTAATAAATTATTTTCAAATTCATTTTATTTCATTTATTTAAATAATTGTGATCAAATAAATAAATTCTTTTTCTATTATTGATTTACCTTAGTGTACACACTTGACAAACACGTGCTTCGACATTTTCTAACTTAGGGACATGACAATTTGTGAGTTTCATGTCCCTAAGTTAGAAAGTGTCAGAAATAAAAGTCTTTAATATTTTACTAAAGTTCCTTTCTTCGCGGACGATCGAGTTAATCGACGTAGGTTGCAACTAAAATCGACCGATTAAACTTAATCATGATTAACTAATCTGAGAATTTAATCGTAGTTTGTGCAAGTGGGCATAAGTAATCATTAAGAAAAATATCTTTAAAATCAGAAACAGTGTGCTCTTTCAAATAATTTTTATTTAATTTATTTAAATAACTGCAAGAAATACTCTTTTCTATTTATATTTCATTTAAATTCACACCAACAAATTATACTGAAACATTAACGTACTGTAATTATTGTATTATTTTTTATTTAAATTTCAGTTCACAATTGGATTTTTACTACAATTTTTATTGATTCGTATTTGAATTATTTCTGAAAATGATAATGAAGCAGTACTTGAAGCCTGTAAGCTAAGGGTTCGTGTGTGTCGAACAATGAATGATAGAAAGCGAATAGGTAGTAATATTAGAGACAGCGGCAGCACTACAGATACGGCGAAATTCGCAAAAACAATACATTATTAACTGATTGTACATCTTTTACAAATAGAACACTCAATAATTGAAATTGAACAAAAGCAATAATAATTCAAAATATTTTCATTATTTTGAAAGTGATGTAAATCCAGAGGCCATAGAGTGTGCGGCCATAGCGAAGAGAGCTAGGTTGATATGCATTTAGATTTTGAGCGGACATCGTTGACCGCCGCGGCCCATAGAGCGGATAAAGGTGTCCGCTATGGCACTTAACCTGTTAAGATGTTTAAATCGCCCAAGCATCCAAAGTCGTTTAATAACCAAATGTTAATGCTGAAAATATTGTAGATGAAATAAGTGATCGTGAACGTCGCAGCAGGAATGTAATTGTTTACAATTTAAATCTAAGGCCACTGATCCGTTAGATAAGAAAAATGATGATATTAATATTTTTAAAAATATTTGTTCAGACATTTTCGATGATTCGCCCATAAATGCCATCCGTATTGGAAAACACACAGGCAATCCTAGGCCTTTAAAAATGACGTTATCTAATCGAGATAAAGTATTAACTTTATTAAAAAAAAACAAATCCAAGCTTAAAAGAAATGTCAAAATTAAAGCCGATTTGACTGAATTACAACGTAAGGAATTTAAACTGATTTATGATGAATTTGATTTGCGTAAAAATCAAGGTGAAATGGATATATTTATTAAATTTGTTAATAATCAACCCTCAATTTGCAAAGGTTTACGTCCAAATATTAATCGACAGCGGATATATTTAAAAAACTAAATACTTACTACCAAAATGTAGGTGGCATGAAAACAAAATTATTTGATTTTATGAACATTCTTCTTATGATGCTTTTATTCTTACTGAAACTTGGTTGGACGATAATATTCACGATAATGAATTAGGTTTCAATGAATTCAATATATATCGTTTAGATCGCTCATCTTTAACAAGTAATAAACTCCACGGAGGCGGTGTTCTAATCGCGGTTAGAAAGATTATTCGTTCTTATAGACTCGATATAATTGATGATTCTATTAAACAAATATTTGTGTGTTTAGAATTCCAAGTTTCTATTATCATAATGGGTTCCGTCTATATTCCTCCTGGTTCTTCAACTGAAACATTGCAACGCGATTGAAAATCTTTTTCTTAATTTTAATGATAGTAAATTTATTATATACGGCGATTTTAACTTGCCAGAGTTAGTATGGAAATCGGATAGCTTTATTCCGGAAGGACGATTCAATGAGAGTAGTGATTTAATTATCAATACTTATAATCCATTAAACCTAAATCAAATAAATACAATTTCCAATTCAAATGGGCGATTTTTTGGACTTGGTATTAATGATTTTAACGAATTTCAAATGTGTTTAGCTGATGATCCACTTTGCAATATATCAATACATCATAATCCACTTAATGTCATTATTGGCATCAATGACTCATTTTCCAAGTTAAATTTTGTCGAAAAAGTTCCTAATTTTTATAAAGCAGATTACAATGCAATTAATTCATTTTTGGCATCAATTAATTGGGAAAGTATATTTTTACATTGCAGTATTAATGAAATGGTTGAGATATTCTACAAATACGTTAATAGAGCCATTCAAGTATTTGTTCCTACAAAGAAAAAAATCTCTTCAAAATATCCAGTTTGGTTTAACACACATTTAATAAGTTTAATAAAAAACAAAAAAATATGCTAATTCTTTATTCAAAAGATCCGGGCTACCTGCGGACTACAATAAATTCAAAATTTTACGTGATGAATGTAAAGAAATAAGTGGCCATCTTTATAAAGCATACCTTCAAAAAATTAAATGTGACATATGTTTGAAGCCAAAGTCATTTTGGACTCATATATCTAAATTGAAAAAAAAATGATAGTATTCCGAATAGAATGAAAATGGATAACTCGATCCTAGAAGGCGGTGATGAAATTGCATCAGGTTTTGCGTCATATTTTGCAAAAACGTATGACATTTCAAATAATTTGTCTACGTCCAAGTTTTTCTTTAAGAAACAAGTAAATAGTTTTTCATTTTCCATTTCATTACAACAGATTGAGGAATTAAGTTCACTCGGCAACAGTTCGTCTCATGGCCCGGATGGTATACCTGCAATATTTTTATCTAAATGCGTGTGTAGTGTATCAAAACCCCTACATATTTTATTTTCAATTTCGCTTAAAGAAGAGGTATTTCCTGATATATCTTGAAACCATTTCTGATACGTTGGAGATTAACACAGGTGTCCCGCAGGGGAGTATTTGGGTCCGCTGCTATTTATTATATACTTAAACGACATATCTCACAATACCAACGATAACTGTAAACTGACCTGTTATGCAGACAATTGCAACCTTCTTCTATTTGGAAAAACTTATCACCAATTGACTGATATAGGCAATTCTGTTATGGAGAAACTTAATGAGTGGTTTATCAACAATAAATTAATTCTTAATACAGAAAAGACAAGCGTAATTCATTTTAAAACAAATAAATTTACAACAACTCGCTACAATATCATACTAAACAACACACCTTTTGAATTCACAAACACAGCGACATTTCTTGGAATCACGATCGATGAAACTCTCAGCTACAAAAAAACATTAATAATCTTGGCTCTTAACTTTACAAAAGTTGTTACGGATTAAAAATATTAACAAAAAACACGAACATGGCGATATCTAAAACATTTTATTTTGCAAACTTTTACTCACATTTAAAATATGGAATTATATTTTGGGGTAACAGTATTCACAATGGTATTATCTTTTTAATGTTTATAATGATATTTTGTTATTTTGTTAATTACTCTGTAATAGGGCTCTTTGTCTGTTGGGTAATAAAGTTTATTATTATAAAGTTCAAAAGCGTGCGATACAAACAATCTGTAAAATGAAACAGCGTGAGAGCTGTAAAGGGATTTTTAAAAATATTGGAATACTGACTATACCTGCTATTTACATATATGAATGCATAAAATTTATAAGCAATTATAAACATTTATTTTAAAAATATATGTTAAATAGTCGTCACAATACGAGGCACGGGTATACACATATACCCATCACATCGACTTACAATGTTAGAAAGAGGACCCCTATACAACTGTATTAAATTTTATAACCATCTACCAGAATACATAAAAAAAAGGAAATAATTATAACAACATCAAAAGAATGTCGTATGAATTACTATGCACGTTGGAGCCATATAATGTGGACGTGTATCTAAACAACACATGTAATATTTAATCTAAGTTTTTCTCTTATATTGACGTATTTCCATGCCTTTGTTGTATATATAAATTATATTTGTATATGTAATCTCTTGCACTGGAAATACACATTGTTATTTAGAACAGCCATATTCGACCATAATATGCCTTAAGCTTAATGGCAGTTTTGATTTCACGTGTAAATCACACTGGAAAAGAGAAGAAGCAAAAATAATGTAGATGGAGGGAATTATGTGTAAAATATTGCGAAATATATTTGAAAAAACCCTATATTAACTGTGTGTAAATATTAATGAAACTCCAAAGCGAAAAGTAGAACTCCGGCCACTTGGGCTTTAATGGGCGCATTTGCGGTCCATTCAGCCGCCGCCGTAATCTACAAATTACACATTTAATAGAATTTAGCGTTCGGTGCAAACGCATAACATCGGCCCTTTGCGATGCACCCGCCGAAATTATGTTCCGCGTTATTAAATTCTGTCTCATCAGTGTTATTAATTCCCAGGGCATCACAAAGGGCCGCGCCTCTGCATTTTGCGTTGTTGCTGCTAAACGCCCAGGCCCGAAATGCAAAATGCGAAATGCATGGCTCTCATTAATGGGGAACGGCAAAAATGCATTGCGGACAGAGGGGGCGTACCGCCATCCGCCCCACGTGAAAATCGATCGCGATTTTATATTTACTGGCCGCACACATCAACGGCAAACGGTGGGTTTTCATTAAAAATTAGTTGGTTGGGTTTTATATACTGAAATAAAATTTAGTTGGAAGCTCGAATAAATTATGGAATATACAAGATGTCAGTTTTTTTTGTGTTTCTTGTAATGATCTCAGAAATTGTAAACAGAGAAAAAAATCAACGTTTAGCTGTGGTGACGGTATCGTCAAAGCATTTTCTTTCTTAATATTCACATGTATCAGAAGATGCTTTAACTCTCAATAAATTTTATATGCCAATAAATCATACTTTAGCAGTTGTTTATTAAATTTTAATAAATGAAACACTTTTTACTTTGTTTGTATAACTCGGATTGATTTTATTGTTGACTATAGTTTCGACAACCTTAACGTGTCATTATTAAAACAAAAAGTTTTTGTTTTGATAATGACAACCTTAACGTGTCATTATCAAAACAAATCAATCCGAGTTGTACAAACAATGTAAACAAGTGTTTCATTTATTAAAATTGAATTACAATGTATAACAAAGTAGAAGCCTCAACAATTAACAAGTTATTTATTAATTTGAATTTTTATTATAATTATTATTTTTTCTAATTCGATAGATGTTGTTACGTGGTGAAGTTTTATTTTAGTTTAGTAAGTATAAACAACGATGACTTGTAAATAAACATAGTTATTATTGTATAATTTAGTCAGATTTATTATTGGTTGCAGAAATTAGAATGAATTTCAAACAAATTTAAATAATTCAGTCCTAAATAAATTACCTCTCTGGAAAAAGACGCAAAACGTCCGCACCATTTAAAAGATAATAACTGCCCGGGGGAGGGAGTGGGTGTAAAATCGTAAAGATTAATACCATATTAATAATGAAGTGTAAAGTGTAATGGTGATGGAAATGGCCGTCGTAATTCGAGTATGACAGAAACGGCGACGTCTCAATTTGGCGAATGGCTCCGAGATAAAAGGGGCGCCATTAATAATTCGCGATTCACGGGGCGTCAGGTGAATGCTGGAGCGGGGGTTGGGGGGAGAAAGAAGAGGGAGTTCCAGTTACAGCTCGGGGGGTTTCGCTTCCCCCCATATTAATGTTTTGCAATTTGAACGTCGCCGGAATTACGCTTCAACTCCGCTGGAATGCATCATAATTAAATGCGATCTGGGGTTATTTATCGTTTCAATTGTGGCTGCGGTAATGTTCAAACTTTTCGACTCTTTTTTATTTTGGTTTGTTATTTTTTTCTTCTACCTAGCTTAAATGCGTAGTTTAAGTAATAATTACATACATTAAAAAATGCAACGCTCATTGCTTCTATCATAGAATGAGCGTTGCAATTTTTATTTTAATGCGGGGGATTTTCAAAAATACAAACAATTTTAAATAACTTCACAGAAAAATTAGGATCTGTTATCTTTTACCAGCTAGTTATGGAACCGGAGAAAGGACAAGAATTTTACTTAAATAATCAGAATTTTATTATTCGTTTCGATATTATTCAATTCTGTTAACTTACAATTCCCGTAAAAAATATTCCCTGTATCAAGTTTAACTTTCAAAATCAATCACGATATTATTATGAGAAATAATTAATGCAGGAAATAAAATAATTTCCCACATTAATTATTTCTCATAAATATTAATTGCAATTTCTTTGGAATAATAATTCTTGTTTTATTTATTTCACAATCCCACGAATTACAACGCAGAGCGTCAATCTCCGAATAATTCGCGGAATGAAGACGGAATGAATAAAATGACTTGGCAACTTATAATTATACGGAAAACTTTTAATAGGGATTAATGCGCGAGGGCGCTGTACGTATGGGAGGGGTGGAAGGAAAAAGGGAAATATAACGGTCGGATATCTATCAGCATGCAAAGTTCTTCGCGAAGAGGATTTACTGATTTAGGGGTGGCAAACTTTATTGCCGGCGCCCCTAAAGCGCGAGATTACACCTGTACTCCCCGAACTACCCTTATCACTATTCACGAATTTAAACTACCCCCGGTTTTCGTTCCTCTCCTGCCCTCGCACCCACAAGGAATGGGAATGTTTATATTAATAGGTATTAATCGGATTTACATTTATGATTGTTGTTGTTAAGGAATTCCGATTAGATAACTGGAAGTGATTTTAAGATAAAATGTTTGAAAATAAATTATACAAAAATGATTTTAATATTATTATTATCTTTATTTACGGAATTCACCAATTATACAAAAGTAAGAAAACACAATTAGCTATACATAAACAAATGTGGCTCATGCTCATTAAATTAAACAACATAATATGAGAATGGGAAATAATTAATTATTAAATAATTTTTCCTTTAGCTACTGTGACATTATGATTCATGTTACATAAGTACTTTAACAAAGATGGAAACATAATAACGGAAGAGGGTAAAATAATGGAAGGGTGGAGACAATATTTTGAAGAACTTACAGAAGCACAGGAAGAGACAATAGAAACACTAGAAGAAATGATAGAACTACCAGAAATAGATAAAATACAAGAACAAGAAGTAATAGATGCCATACGAAAGTTAAAAGCCGGAAAAGCACCAGGAATAGATGACATAACACCCGAAATTATCATATATATTAACGAAGAAGGTATACAACAGCTAACACACCTAATGAATGATATCGTAAAGAATATAAAAGTACCAACAGAATGGAATACAGAAATAATCTTACCAATACACAAGAAAGGAGACAAAAGAGACTGTACAAATTATAGAGGAATAACACTGGCAAGCATCTCAGAAAAGATTCTGGCAATAATAATGGAAAAGAGAATTATATATAAGATTGAAGAAACAATAGAAAAAACGCAATGTGGCTTCAGAAGAGGAAGAAGCACCCTCGACCTAATATTTACAATAAGACAAATCAGCGAAAAACTTATAAATAAAGGAAGAGAGATACATGTATGTTTTATAGACCTGGAAAAGACGTTCGACCGAGTGAGAAGAGAAGATAAGACATATGATAAGTGTTAGAAAATAGAGGAATAGACAGAAGGACGATAGAAGTAGTTAAAGTTATGTACAAAAACATAGAACAAACAATGAAGAGTCTAGAGAGTTCGTGACAAAGATAGGTGTAAAACAAGGGTATATTATGATTCCGCTACTATTTACATTGATACTAGATCAAGCTATAAAGGAAGCAAAGAAGGAAATGAAGACGTTAAAATTGGGATACTGGAAAATGGAAGAAACACACATAACGGAAATGATGATCATCTGGCGATAGTGGCAGAGACAGAGAATGACCTACAACATAACATAGAAATAATCGACAAGGCATTAACAAAAATAAATATGAAGATAAATATAGACAAGACTAAAACAATGATAATAGCTAGAGAAAACAAATTATATACAATAAAATTGCACGGAAAGCAGATCGAACAGGTAGAAAATTACAAGTATTTAGGAACAATAATAGAAAATAATGGGAAGATAGACAAAGAGATAAATGATAGACTGGGAAGAGCGGGAAAAATATTTAACATGATGAAGACAACGTTCTTTGGAAGGAAAGAAATAACTAAAAACATAAAAGCGGAAATAGTAAAAAAGTTTATAAGACCTACAATAATATATAGCAGTGAAACATTAACCATGATGGAAAAACACAAAACGAAAATTAATACAATAGACATGAGATTCTTAAGGAAAATTGAAAATAAGACCAAGCGAGATAGAATTAGGAATGAGACATACAGACAAAACTTACAGATGGGACCTATTAATGATACCATTGTAGACGGACAGCTGAGATGGTTCGGACATGTGTGCCGCATGAAAGAAGATAGAACAGCAAGAAGAATATATGAAACTAGACCGCAAGGAAGAAATTACCGGGGAAGACCGAGAAAAACATGGAATGACATAATTAGAGAAGAAGCAGAAAAAAAGGACATAGACTGGAAGGACATTATACAATTAACCAAGGACAGAAAGACATGGAGAGAAAAATATAGAAACAGACACTAAATAAAAACTCCTTACACCTAACGGTAGAAAGGAAAAAAGATTAAAAAAAAGTGCTTTAACAAATTTCTAATAATAGACAATTGCTGTTGCATAACAATAACATATTGAATAATTTATTAAGTATTTACTTTCAATTTCTTTTTATTTAATTTATTAAATAACTGTGATTTATTCACTTATAAATCCATTTTTCTATTATAAAATATTTGATAGAAACATTACTTAAAAGTATTATGATTTTTTAACACATTAAATTGTAGTAGTTATTTTCGTCAAAATAATTTTACTGGATTTACATTCTATTAATCCATGGGCCTTGTGAGGGATTGGGTGATTTTTTTGTTGTTAATATATATCACATATTCTGTAAACTCAGACGACTTGGGCATAAAAGAACCCTAATAATTTCTTCTCGGGATATTTAATTTAATTAACCATATACAAAACATTTAACTTTCTCTAATGGAACAAATTTTAATTAAATTAAAGAAAAATAAATTAAAAAAATACAAATTATTTTTCTTCAAAAGTTTAAAATGAAATTAAAATTCTGGTAACGCTATATTACCAGAATATTAATTTCTTTTTAAACTTTTGAAGAAAAATAATTTGTATTTTTTTTAGAAAAATTCGTAGTAATAAAAATAGAAAAGAGTATTATTCATTCACTTGGTCACAGTTATTTAAATATATTAAATAAAAATGATTTGAAAATAATTAATAAATTATTTCCACATTTAGCTCTGGGAAGTAGTTGTTTTAATGTGCATCTGTTTAACGTACTTACGTAAAGTAAGTCAAAAGTCACGGAGCTAAATGTGAAAATAATTTATTAATTATTTTCAAATCATATTTATTTAATATTCGTAGTAATAAAATGGAATACTCTTTTTTTTTCTCTTAGAGCACATTTTAACATATAGGGTGAAGGAATATAGATAATGATTTTTTATTACTTTCATTTTTTTGAGGGAACATTTAATATTACGCTGGAATTATCTGAAACGACGGAAAGAAAATGAACATTTCGTTTTTATTCACTCTTAGTTTTTTTTATATAAATTAATAAGAAAAGAACTAAGTTAATAAACTTTTTATTGTTAAATAAAATTTGTGTATACCTAAATTTTCGTAAATCACAAACCAATTTTCCTCGAGCTTTCAACAATTTCAATTTTTACGCGTCCAGACCGCCGTTTCGCCGCATCGACGTTCTCCAGTAGCCGCCGCTACTCATAAATTCACTTTAAATTCTGCAAACGGTGAAATCCACAGGGAAATTGCCCAATTTTATTTTATTTTTGTCAGCATTCTTGCCAAATACAAAAAGAATAATAATAATAAAACAGATTAATTTTGAATTTATTTATTTGGAAAGACCATTGCTCAATAGCAAATTAACAGATATAAATAATACTAAATAAAAATGATTTGAAAATAATTAATAAATTATTTTCATATTTTGCTCTGTGACTTATGACTTATGACGTTACGTCACAGAGCAAAATAAAATAATTTATCAATTATTTTCAAATCATTTTCATTTAATATATTTAAATAACTGTGACCAAGTGAATGAATAATACTCTTTCCTATTTATAAATGATACATTTAATTTTGTAATTTTTTATATTTATTTAGTATTTTTTGCTGTATATATCTGTTAATAAAGATTTATTGTATATATAGAATTTATTTATATTAATTTAATTTAATCCAAAGGTTACAAAACAAAAAATTAATTAACATGATTATTTTAACATAAATTTATTTAATTATAAACAACAAAAAGCATTGTGTAAAATGTGTTTTAGTTTGGTTAAAAAAGTTATGTTTATGAAATTTTAAAACTGATCAATTTTAAAAATTGACAGATGTGCAGCCTACATGTATTTGTTTTAATTTCATAAAAACATAATTTTTTAGTCTTAACAAATAAATGTCGTTTCGAGTTTGTTAGATACAATAGAAGAATCCTAAATAAATCAGGAACAAAATTTTATAAACATTGCTTTCTTTAAATGTTGGGGTGAGTATGGCTACTTCCTTGTTCTAATACTGTGGTCTGTTTAAAAACTAGGAGGAGTGTTTTAAATTTCACGCGCTAAAACCTTTAATTCTAATTGGCTAAGAGTAAGGCCTTTTTACACTATGCTAATTACACTATTTTTTGACACAACCGTTGCTAACGTCAACTTAAAACATCACCGAGTTTAAAATGTTTCTGTTTCGTATTATCCTTCCGTGTCGGGTTTTATTAGTGTTTCTTAGTGTTGTTCTATTGTATTGTTTCGTTTATATTGTTGTGATGGATTATGAACCCGGTAGAAACTTGACGATGGGATCACATTCGCCTCCAAGAAAGCGTAAGAGATTGGATCTGGGGAAATTGTGTTAAGGTTGCCACCATATCATTGTGAATTGAAAATCTGAAAACCAAACATTTAAATGTGCAGATGTAAAAAGATATTATTGGAAGCACTACAAAATGTAATAAGTGGAAATTGTGAAAATAGTGTTGAGTCCAATTTGGATGGAATAGTAGATATTTTAAAAGAAACATTCTTAATTTCTCTTCATGATGAAAGTGACTCATCTGAAATTGACTTATAGATAACAAAGAAAAACGAAAAAAAAAAAAATGTTGTTGAAATAAATGATTTTAACTCACATGTATTTATCTTCTGCAATAAATAAAAATTAAAAAGTGCATAGTTTTATTTTTTAATTATTAATAACTATATCTAAATTATATCTATAAAAATATTTTTTAATTATTAATAACTATATCTAAATTATATCTATAAAATTATTTTTTTATTATTCATTTTTTAATATTATTTACATTATATATTCAAAATTATTTAAATTTGCCGCCAAAAGTATATAGTGATTATTCTGGTGATTTTTATAGTGTAAATCGGTATTCGGCACTTACTCCTCCTAGTTATTAAGGTTACGGTTTAGTAGAAGGAGATAGCTATATAGTGAAATGGAAATAATCGTTTGGAAAAAGAGTCATTTTTTGGATTTAATAATATGAATATGTTTCTACATTTTTATCTACCAAGTATAAAGTATCAGTCTGAATAAAAAAAAAATTGTTAATTTTCGTGTATTACGTCAATTTACTAGTTCAAGTTAGAAAAAATTGTAAGATATAAAGAAATTAATAGGTCATATCTGCTAAGTTATTTGAATGCAGAATTTAGTGAAATCCTTTAAATTTTCATTGCACGTTTTTATTAGCAAAAATATATTTTGAAATTTCCTTTAAATTTGATCAATTTTCATCTTTTTTTTTTTTTCATAATTGTTTTTCACACAAACTAAACATTAAAATAATTTTATAATTCATCTGAAGAAATTCCTGCTTATTTTAAGATTACTTTAATGTATAATACAATATTGTTCATTGATCACAACAGCATTTTAATTCGAATTAGAGATTGCCAATATATCAAAGCAACAAGTAAATCATTTATTAAAGGAATATATAGATGGCAAGCCTAACTTAAAATTGGAAGATATACATATAATCATTTACTGTGCTGCTGCTACAATAACTAAATTAAATAGTCAAGATCTATATTATCCAAAACCTAACACAGATAAAAGTGATGTAAATAAAGAATCATGGAAAATTAGGTTAGAGTAATGCATACATAAAATGAGAGCTCAACATGACCAACTTGTAGAATACCTTAAAGGAACAAGATCTCCCAAACTACAAAAGCTAATTGACATCATCCGTAAAACTCAAAAGATGGATAAAGACCTTATTAAGAAACTTAAAGACCATCAAGATATCTTGAAACAAAAGATAAAGTGCTAGACTGCGTAGGTATAATGAAACATCAAGAAGAAAAACTCAAAACAAAATAATTCTTGCGGGCCAGAAAAGAGAACGTGAAACCATAACAGATTCACAAGAGAAAGAAGAAATGAGAGAATTTTGGGCAAATATATGGGAAAAGCCGACAACTTACAACAAAAAATCAACATGGATTAAAAACATAGAAAATGATACTTACCATGAGATGAGCACCTTTATACTCATGGAAGACGGAATTAGAGCTGCATTAAAACGCCTTAGTAATTGGAAGACACCAAGTCCGAACTCTGGTTAAAACAACTCACTGCTATTATACCAGACCTAACACAAAGTTTTAACAAAATTATTGCAAAACCAGTTAATTTCCCAAAGTTCCTTATGTATATGCTTCACAAATCTGGAAACTCTAATGACCCGAAAAACTGTCGACCAATTACGTGTTTGACAACATTATATAAATTGTTTATCTCTCTTATAAGTTCAAATATTGACACACACCTCGATTAAAATAAACTAATAGCAGAAGAACAGAAAGGCTGTATGAAAAGAACTTTAGGATGCAAAGAGAAACTAACATTAGATGCCATCATACTGCAGGAATCTAAAAGAATACACCGAGATCTACATATGTGCTACATTGATTATAGAAAAGCATATGACTGTCCCGCATGATTGACTTCTAAAAGTACTCAATATATATATAAAATATGCCAAAAACTTCAAGAACTATTGAATTATAATATAATAATATTTTATTCCTTTCTTCACTTTTTTTTTATTTTTATTACTATATGTACATTTCAAGCAGAACGTGCTCTTTATCAATAGCATTTTTTAAAATTATTTCAGTAAAAACTGCAATACAGAAATGTATCTAAACGGAAAACCTATAGGGAATATCAAGATAAATAGATGTATTTTTCAGGGTGATTCGCTGAGTCCAATATGGTTTTGTCTTGCAATAACACCAATGTCTACCCTTCTAAATAAAACAACCAATGGATTCCGATTAAATAGAAAGCAGCCTACTAGTTCCATAACACACCTTTTATATATGGACGATTTAAAAATTTATGCTGAAACTAAATCCAAATTCAAAACTTTAATAAAAACAGTAAAATATTTTAGCAACGACTTAAAAATGGAATTTGGATTAGATAAATGTGCCATTATAAATATCAAGAAAGGATTAATGACTAGTTAAAAGTGAACCCTACCTTGATATCAATACGTTGGGCCCGGAAGAACATTACAAATATCTAGGACTACTACAAAATAGCTGTTTAGATCATTCAAAATTAAAAACCATTTTTAAAGAAAAATTTAGGAGAAGATTAACTAAACTATTAACTACCAAACATACCAGCAAGAATATGACTACTGCCATTAACGCCTGGGTAGTGCCTGCATTAAGCCACTCATTTGGAATAGTTAAGTGGCCTAATACAGGTTTGGAAGAACTAGATCGTATGACGCGAAGACTACTAAAGAAGTTCAATTGTCATTACCCTAAATCTGCAACATAACAATTATACTTATCAGAAATGAAGGCGGACGCGGCTTAACTTAGCTTGCGTGTGTAAAAAAAATGGAATCTATCATGAATGCATACTTTCTTGAATCCGAGAATGTAATAATTAAACATGCTATGCTAAGAAACTAAATAAAAAGTATACACCCTTACAACTGAATAAAGAGAATATTCCAAACACAACTAAATACCAAGTAGAAAAGGCTAACTCGAAATCTAAGATCCTACATGGAAGATACCCCAACATATTAGACACTGAGCAGATAGATAAAGCATCGTCGCTACTGTGGCTTAAGAAGGGTCACCTATATCCTGAAACGGAAGGATTTATTATGGGTATTCAAGATCGTGTGATACGCTCTAGAAATTATGAAAAACACATATTAAAATTAAATGTTGTGGAGAGGTGCAGAAAGTGTCAAGCAGGGAAAACAATAGACCATGTTATTGTTCAGGACTTGCAGACAATGCCCATCTATACAGACACAATCAGGTAGCAAAAATTATTCACCAACAACTTGCACTAAAGCATAGACTCATAAGTAATCCACTACCTTATTACAAATACTTACCTGAAGCTTTATTTGATATAAAAAAGCACACACTATACTGGGACAGACCAATACTCACCGACAAAATTGTCGATTACAACAGACCAGACATTGTTTACATTGATAAAATAAATAATACTGGTCTTATTAAAGATATTGCTGTACCTCTTACTCACAATATTGCAAGAACAGTAAGGGGAAAAAACTAAATATTAAAACCTGGCAATAGAGATGCAGCGCATCTACAAATTAAAACAATCGAAATTGTACCAGTAGCTATATCTGGGTCAGGA
Source organism: Philonthus spinipes (assembly GCA_963082785.1). Taxonomy (NCBI): domain Eukaryota; kingdom Metazoa; phylum Arthropoda; class Insecta; order Coleoptera; family Staphylinidae; genus Philonthus; species Philonthus spinipes. The sequence goes on from OY720314.1 coordinate 9,901,762, forward strand.
GAGCAAAGGCTCTCTGCAAGACCTGAAATCGATAAGACTACATGAAAATATTTTAATATAAATCCAAAAATCAACTATTCTACAAATCTGCTACATATGTAGGAAATTTTTAAACTGTATGGATTTGGTTTTTAAATTAAATTCACTTGGTATTGTTTCACTTATATCTATTTTTTTGTTGTTGATAATGGTATTAAGCCGAAACTAGTTGAAAAATAAATAAATATAAGTGAAACAATACCAAGTAAATTTAATTGAAAAAACAAATTATTTTTGAATTTCTTTTACCAAGTGATTAATGAGAAAAAAGTAACCGATACAAACTGTATGGATTGAAATGAACTTTTCCCCCAGGCAGTGTAACACCAGCTTGAGCTGCGATATTTTAAATTAAATAATAACAACAATAACAAAATATAATACATATATATTAAAAAATAATTTCGATTAAGGATAATTATATTCTTAATCGAAATTAAAAAAAGACAAATACTGTGAAGGTTAAAGTTGCAAGCGCCCGGCGCATTCACCATTTAGTTTCGTTTTCAATTAATTCTTTAATTAAATTGAGTAATTAATAATAATTAATAGATTCTCTATTTTAAATAGTTTTGGGTTTGAAAGACTAGATACTACTAATATAAATAAATGTTAGATAAAATGAATTTCATAAAATAGAAATAAATCAAATTTTATGGTAGAAAGCATTTTCATTTCTAACCGAAGAATTAGGCATAAACAAAAAATCATCCCGTGCATTTTTCGTTCACTTCTCGAGCTCATATCATGTTCTTTTCGAGCTTATCTAGCTTTCTTCTCTTATTTTTCTAGCTTATCTCGTGTTTTACTTTTGCTCATCTTGTACTCTTGTTGCGTTCATATCATGTTCTTCTCGTGCTTAACTCGTAATCTTCTCATGTTCTCCTACTGCTCTCGTGGTTTTCCCATGCTTATGTCTCATTCTTCTCTTACTCTTCTTGTGTTTTACTTTTCTTTTACGCATTATTCTCTTGTTCTTGGTTGCTTATCTCGTACCCTATATAGGCTATAGGTTATATAGGGCCATTGTGAAGAATGTTAGCCTGTCTTGAACTGCGACCTGTAAGATCTATTGTTCTGCCATTACTCTCGTGTCTTATTTTTGCACATCTTGTGCTCTTCTCATGCTCTCTTCTTGCTTATCTGGCATTTTACCTTTGTTCTTGTAATGCTTATCTCGTGATCTTTTTGTTATTAAGTCTTGTTTTATTTTTGCTCATTTTGTCCAATTCCAAATTTGTTTTTTTGTGCTCTTCTCCATTTCATATTGTTCTTTTCGAGCTTATCTAGCATTCATCTTTTATTTTTCTCGCGTTTTACTTTTGCTCATCTTGTACTCTTCTCGTGTTCATATTATGTTCTTCATGACGTGCTTTTTTCGTGCTCTTCTCGAGTTCATATCATGTTATTTTCGAGCATATCTAGCATTCTTCTATTAATTTTCTCGCTTATCTCGTGTTTTACTTTTGCTCATCTTATACTCTTGTCGTGTTCATATCATGTTCTTCTCATGCTTATCTCGCAATCTTCTCATGTTGTTCTCCTGCTGCTCCCGGGTGTTACTTTTGATCACACATTATTCTCGTGTTCATCGCAAATTCTTCTCGTACTTACCTCGCAATTTTCTTTTGTTATTCTCATGATCATATCGGGGTTTACTTTAGCTAATCTTGTGTATTATTGGCGTTCATCCTGTGCATTCTTCATAAGTTTTTTTTCTTCTATTTCTTATCTCGTGCTTACCTCGTGTTATTCTATTTTACTTATCTTCCCTGTGCTCATGTCGTGTTCCTCTCTAGTTCATTTCATGCATACATCGATGAAACAATAATACATCGACTATTGCATATATGCGTGAAACGTGCACAAGCTGAAAGAAATGCCACTTTACTTAATCTAATTCTGAAGCACAATTCATTCCACTGTGAATTAAAAAAAAAACGAAGAAAATTTGAAAACTTCTTCTGTTGTTCTTCTATAGCGCATCTAGTGTTCTTCTTATGTGTATTAATAATAATTATATGAATGTTATTTCTTTTACCCTTTTTATTGGGCAACTGTTAGGGAATTAATAAGTACGCAATAAAGAGTTAATTAAATTATAATAATAACAAAATAAAATATAAAAATCTTAAAATAAATTAAATACTTATTATTATTTGGTAAAACTCCACCCACTGCTTGGGATTGGGGGGTGGGATTTCACCACCCTTCATAAGCAGGCAGCGGACGAGCGGATCACAGAGTCTGTACAAGTCATCGAGCAAGACCGTAGTTTGGTACTCATCTTGTAATTGCTTCGATACGTAAATAAAATACAAATGACACCCTACATAGCACATTTATTTAGCCAACCGGCCACCTAGATTTAACATTATTCATTTATTTTTAGGTTTGACAAATTAGATTTATTTCAGCACTGGGTTATAAAAAAACGAACAAAATAAAACAACAAAATTCATATCAACTTTAATTTTTATTCATCGACTCTCTTTTTCTCTTCAACTCTCCTCGATTCATTCATATTAACAAAACTGATCTGTAACAAATCACAAACCTTAGTATGTGGGGGATTCGGTGTTGATTATATCAATAAATATAATAAAATTACAATATCACAGCAATTACAAAGTTATTTATAATCATTAATATATATATTTTTTTCTTTTCTTCATGTATAGAATATAAATGCGTTTATAACGGAACCGAAACTCGTTTACAATTAACATTTAGTTTATCCATTCTTATATTCTTTTTTATTCTTTTTTTTACGTTTCGATATGATTTATTTGATTTGTCTTTATTTATTTAGGTAGGTAGGTACGAACTGATTGTTTATCAAAAGGAAACTTTTTTACAACTGTTCAGATTTTTTTATTATTATTTTTTTATCAAGGATAACTGTTCTGTTTTTTTTTTATTTAAATAATTAAAGTCTCCACAACTAGCATAAAGAAGATTGTTCTGCTTTACTTTATTTTACTGTTTATCCGAAGAAAACTGTTCAGTTTGTCTTTATTTTTGTTGTTAATCAAAAAGAGACTGTTTAAAACATTATTTGTGTTGTTTATCAAAAGAAAACTGTTTTATTGAAACTGTTTAGTTTATCTTTAATTTTGTTGTTTATCGAAGGAAAATATTTTAAATCCGTTTTAATTTTATTTATTTTTTATTAAAACGAAACTGCTTTAAAACATATCAAGCTTTATTTATTTCTATTGTTAATAAAAAAACAATTTTTAAAATTGTTCTTTTATTATTTTTCATTCTTTTATTAATAGAAAACTGTTTTAAAAACAATTACGTTTTTATTTATTTTTATTGTTAATTAAAAGGAAACTATATTTATAAAAAAATGAGATTTATATTTTTATTGTTTATCAAAATAAAACTGATCAGATTATCTTTAATTTGATTAAAATAGGAAACTATTTTAAAACAGCTCCGTTTTTCTTTTATATCTGATGTTTATGGAAAAAAATAAACTCTTCAGTTCTTCTGTTATTCTTGTTTATCAATAGCAAACTAAATTGATTGATTGAGTTACGTGAAAATAAGTCCATTGATAATGGTGTGAAGAAAGGTGCTTTATTTATCAATTTAATATGAAACTGTTTTTAAAAACAATTAAGTTATTCTTTATTTTTATTATTTATCAAAAGACAATTGTTAATAAACTCTTCAGTTTATCTTTACTTTAAACAAAACAGGAAACTATTTTAATGCTCTTTTATTTTTTCTTTAATTAAATTAAAATATGAAGGTCTTTTAAAACAATTCAGTTTTTCATTAATTTCAGTACAGTTTATCTTCATTTTTGTTGTTTATTGAAGGAAACTCTCTTTAAAATTGATATTTTTAATTTAATACTGTTAATTGTTTAATTTTTGTTTTTATTATCAAATTAAACAGTTTTTAGAACTCCTCAATTCGTTTTAATCCACTTGTTGTTTATTAAAATAAAACCGGTTTGAAAACAGTTTCGTTTTTCGTTATTTTCAGTTCAATTTATTTTTTGTATTTATCAAACAAAACAGTCTTTAAAACTGTACATTTTTTGTTTATAAAATGGAATACTCTTTAATACTATTCATTTTTTATATTTTTGTTGTTTATCAAAGGAAACAATCTTTACAACTGTACACGTTTTTATTATTTCTTTCTTTATGAAATGATGCACTTTTTAATAATTCTCATTATTTTATTTTAATTGTTTATCAAAGGAAACTTTCTTTAAAACTGTACATTTTATTTTATTTTTCTTCATTACCGAATAAAACACTCTTTAATACTGTTCATTGTTTTATTTTTGTTGTTGTTTATCAAATTAAACTGTGTTTAAAACTGTTCCTTTTTTTCATTATTTTGTTCAATACCAAATAGAAACTGCTTTTAACATTGTTCAATTTTTTATATTCGTTTATATTAAAGGAAACTGTTTTTAAAACTGTTATTTTTATTGTTTATCAAACGAAAACCGTTTATTTATTTTCATTTTTATTATTTTTCAAACGAAACCTGTTATTTTTTTTTTTCTATTTTTTGTTGGTTGTTTGTTCATTAAAGAATAGATTTTTTAAGTTAGATTTTTTTATAATACTTCTTTTTATAATTGTTTATTATAGTACACTATTTGGTTTATTAATTTTATTTATACAATTCTTTTTTAACAAAATAAATACGGATTTTGGACAGGTTATTGTTTTCTTTTCTTGTTCCTTCTTCTAATTAATATGATGATCCTAAAAAATTATTTTTTGGAACATATTTTTTTAAGAGAAATTTGCTTTTAATAAATTAACTAAAATTTTCTTTTATTTAACCTTAAATCAAATGACAGTTACTATAATTTCTGGCTTGTTCAGTTTTCATTATGGTTTAACAATTGTTAGTCAACATCAATAATTGTTAAAACATGATATTGTTTATTCAAGGAAGCTATTTTGATTTTATTTATCTCAAGAATAACAGTTGTTAAAACATGATAGCTATTTCGTAAAGGAGAAAGAAATATCTGTTAGATTTAAATAGCCACATATTATTATAGCGAGAAAAATAAAATTAAACAATAAACATTCCCTTACTGTATTTACACTAAATCCAAATGGAACAATAATATTCACTGAGTGTGATATTAAGTGTCGCTCCGAAGGGATACAACGTACTAAAAAAAAAGAAGTATACCGATAATAATTGTTGTAAAGTTTAAAGTTTATTTAGAAAGAAAATTTTAGATAATATGAATTCTTGGACAGAACAACCTACGGTCGTTGGTCCATTACAGACCATTGTTTATAAGCATTGTAATATAAATGTTGATAATACGTTCTTCTAATAAAGAAAATGCTGGAGATGAATTGTTGAAAAAAAAAAAAAAAACGCTTTGATGGTGGAATACTGGACCCAGTAATGAAATTCCTAAATTTAAAACAAAATTGAAAAAATCACGCATTCGAATACGTATTTGTTTTTGTATAAAAATTGAATTTTCAGTAGAGATTTTACAACTTTTTACTTTTGTGTAATATACTGCATACGTTTTTTTTATGTTTTTATATTGATTTGTATAAAATAAATATCCTTTAAAGTTAAAAAATATATATTTCTATTACGAATTTTGAAAAAAGACAAACGACAAGGCCTTCCAAAATCAATTTTTGTTATTTTTTCTATTTTTAACACTCTGGGAGGCGTAGCATTAAACACGGTATGTGTCCGATTGGAGACTACAGCCGCTATTTTGGATGGGTATTTTCTTTATCCAAAAATTTGAATTTCTTAGTCCAAAATATGCCCTCTACAACTGAAAAAACCGTATTTTAAAATATTTATTCTATTTCGAAAAAAAATAATCGCAAAGTTGACCCATTTTCAGGCATCAAGTTCAAAACCACTTCTTAACGCATCTACTTTGGCATACATTGTAATTCAGTATAACTTGAATTGTTTATTTTTGACTATTGTTTTGATTACCTTAGTGTAATATTATCAAAACAAAAGTCAAAACTATTGTCAAAAATTATCATTAATTGTTCGAATCTTACAATTAATATTAATCCTAATATTAATTAATGTCTTTCAATTTCTATTTTAATCTCTCGTGATTGTTTTAGCACACTGTAGCTTCTTCAGGCGCAGAAATTGCAGTTATTTGCCTGAAGAAGCCACAATGTGGTGAAACAATTATAGCGACATTATAATAGACATTGAAAGACTATACCGTACAACAATTTATTCACGCAACATAGCAAAATCCATAGGTTAATACAGTACAATAGGATTTTCTGAAGTAAGAGAAAGATAAAATATAATATAATACAAGTAATTATGAAATTTCAACAATTATTAGCCTCATAAATCAATTACTAATTAATGTGTAAATATGTTCTAATGTAAAAAATGATTAGCATTAATTATAACTATATAACTAATAATAATAATTAATGCTAATCATTTTTTTTTTCGTTCTTTTAGCAAATAAGTAAAATTATTTAAAGAATGGTGTTTGTTTTTATTAAATAGTTGCAGTAAGAAAACAATAATTATTTGTTTATTATGGATAAGGTATAGTAATCTACTTGAGTATAATGAAGGCTATTAAATTTTAGAATGATTTACTATACTCGCCTGCGACTCGTTCCGTTAACCTTATTCTCATAATTAAAAGCCTTAACAATATGTAAGTTTAATAATATGAAATAAAAACACTTAGTTTGTTTTACTGACGTCTTACTTTATTCCGACTAGTTTTGGCTTCTAGCATTTATCAAGGATTGTACAGAGGATACTTTTTACAGAATATTTATATACATAATAGAAGGCGTTCATAATTGGGGAAATTCATAGCTTGTCTTTGTTATTGGTCACATCTTTTACAGATTTTATAGCTTTATTTATCACGAAACATTTTCTGAAATTCAGTATAACAATATTTTAAAATTATTATTTTTATATAAATGTCAGGTTGTGATGCAGTGTTTAGACATGCCCATCGACATCTGGCCCAAAAGTGTATACATTTTGTCTCCTGTTTTTTTTTTTTTTTAATAGGTTCTATCAAAATCCGCTAGAAAATTTTCGGATAAAAGAGGGAAGCCCTTTGTTAAACCATCTACCCGTATATAAACGTTGTTGTTAAATGGAAATAACTTTTATAAATGCAGATTTTGATCAGTGATTTAAATTCGTTTTTCAATTATTGACGGTGGTAGGTATTATTTATTCTCTTATCTACAAAGGATTTAAGTTCTGTAACTGGAATTGAAATAAATAAACTTTTCACATCCAATGAGACCAGTTAAATGCAAAACTGGTCTCATTGGATGTGAAAAGTTTATATGAATAATGTATTGGATATCGATATTGTATTTAATCAATTTGCCAATTCTATTGCGTTTTTAATTCGATATTGGGATTAATAAAGGGTGTAATTATGTTTTTTAAATGTTTACACAACTTATAGGTTGGTCCCCCACGGTAGGAACGTACCTTAACGCGGTGTGGAGGCAAGGAAGGGCTGCAAGCCAATGAGCGGGGCGAAGAGATGCGGGTCTCCTTATTAAGACTCGGATCCCTGTGCTGATGGGAGATAACACCGTACCGCTAAAATGTTCAGAGGCTGATACCACCTCCTTGCTGTTTAGCCTCCTTCGTAGAATCGCTTCACCTCTATACCGCTTCTCTTGCCGAACTCTTAGATTTTTCTCGATTCCTCCTTCATTTATCCTAACTGATCGGGACCCAAAAAGGGATTCATTTTTAATCTTTTTACCATCTCTTTGCTTGTTTACAAAACGAACCAAATGAACATTAAAAACGAAAAAAAAAAAAAATCCAGCCCCCATCGGATCTGGAGGGAGAAACTGTCCATCCGTGTCAGGTCTTAAAAGCAAACACGTTAAATCTGAAAATTACTACAAAAAGTCGGTGAAGGCTAAGGCTGAAGCAGGCCAGACACCACAGGTATAGAACAAAGACCTGAAACCCTCTGTAAAGGCTTTCAGGACTAGAACAGCGGCCCATCGGATCTGTCTTAAATCCAGTTCGATTCAGCGACCGAGCTCTCCAGCCAGGAGAAAGAGTCTCTGGAATGGGCTAGGATTATAATCAAGGAATACGGAGAGAAACCTGCTGCGACCGTAACGCCCAATCGCAGGGCGAGACCCCATCATGCCCTAAAAAGGCAAGGACGGGGCCCTCTCCGAAAATCACACCGGGCCGCACTCACAGTGACATCTTCAAGGAGCACACTATATGGGCGGTAATCGATATGAGCCATAGGGAACGATTAATCTCATCGACGAACAATCAGCAGGTAGAGGTACCTTTCTTAAAGTCTAGAATTGGTTCTGGCATCCAATCCAAGTAAGGCCCCCAGGTGTCGAGACGTAGGTTGGCAAGGGTCATGTGAAAATGGTGGCTTGAGCAAATCAGATATGCTGAATTGTTCAAGAAGACCATATGGAAAGTAGGTGAAATCTGACCAGATGCTGCTATCGAGGCTTTTACCAGAGCAAACCTCGATGTAGGTCTTAGTTGAGGCTGTGGACCCGCCGACGATTACGGAATCCATCCGTATCAGCAACCCAAAGTTGACGGAGGACGATTGGCTTGTGGTCAGTGTAGGAGAGGCGAGGGGCAACGCCAGTCCGGTGGCAATGAGGAGTCAGTCGCCTTCAAAGAGACCCGTGGACAGGTGATAAGCTATAGCTTTGGGTCTATTACCCTCAAGATCTATAGGAAATATAGGGAGACCGTCAATAATCAAAAGGAAGCGGCTTTAGAGGAGCCGATGGAAACAGAATCACACCTCGATGTGAAAGCTGGTCCCCACTCAGATGTGTAAACACGAATACAGTGCACTTAGTGCGCACTCTTTTCGTGTAAAAGAGCAGCGAGCAAGAAGTGGGGAATGAAACCAAGCATTATCCATTATGTATACGACTGTGGCGAGACCTATTTTTTCTTCGGAGCTGCAGTCTAGTGGACTGCTATTGATAAGAAAAATTCACCTGACGGCACTACGTAAGGTACAGAGATGAGCAAAACTACTCATAACTGGAGCGGTCAGATCTACACCCTCCAAAGCGCTAGATGTAATATTAAATCTATCTTCTGTTGACTTTTACTGCAGGTATGTTGCAGCTACTATAGCGATCAGAATCAACTGAGTCGGGAAATGAAATATTAGCAAACATGGTCTCGGAAGGATCCTGAACGAGCTTGTAGATATCCTACTGAAGATTGATAGCTGTCTCCTTCCTTCAACTTGTTTTTTGGAAATAAGTTCTCCATTTCCATCCCGGACAAAATTGAATGGGTAAGATTGTTCAAGGAAATGACGTCTGGCTCTTCACTGATGGTTCCAAGTCTGAAGGCAGAGTAGGAGGTGGAATTTTCTCTCATGAGTTCAACCTCAGAAAATTCTTTCGACTTCCTAACCACTGCAGTGTCATATAGACGGAAATCATGACCATCCGAGTGGCAATGAACTGGATAAAACGGACCTTCAGGTAAACCATACTAGATTTATCACGGAAGGCCACTGAGGTATTAAGCAGTCCCTACTGCACTTCCAAGATGATCAGGGGCTGCAGAAATCTGCTCAACAAGCTTGCGAACAGCTGTGGCGTGGGACTCTTTTGTGTTCCGGGTCACAGTGATATCAAGGGAAACTCAATTGCTGACGACCTCTCACAAAAATGAGGAACCCATCTACCGAACTCTCCGTTGATATCCCTCTTGTGAAATACAAGAGACTCTTAAGTGATTAAATGATGTCATTGGTCAACCTAAGGTAGCAGAAAGAGGATACGTGTCACACAACAAGGCAGTTATAGCCTAGGTGCGATACGGAAAATAGTAAAAGATTAATTTCACTTAGTAGAATCAATGTAAGGAAGATACTGGTTTTCATCACTGAGCTCTCTCTTCTTCTTCTAAATAGACATGCACATAAGATTAGTCTTAAATACAATAATTTTTGCAGAGAATGCCTGGATGGGGAGGAGAAAGAAACAGTACTCCACGCAGGAGCAAGAGCAGGACGTTGTCCTAGATCAACGTCCTGCTCTTGAGGTGAAGAGAATTAAGTACCTCGGTCTGCACTACGCAAATGAGCTGACGGATCTCTTACATGTAAATGTGGATGATCTGATAATTCATTAGTTATTCAAATTGGGTTGCCTTATGGTATCACAGAGGGCACTGTGGGCTTAAGTGAACAGATTCAAGGCCGTTGCCATCAAAATCTAACATAAGCTATAGGTTGGTGCATCTAAATAAGACACTACAGGTCGTATGGGAATTCTACCCTTATGCAATTTCGAAAAACTATAAAAAATGGAGCTTTTGGATTAATTATTTTAAATTTAAAGATTTCTGATACTGATTTTATATTGCTGATTTTAATGGTTTCATTAATACTAACTGAAATTAATTTGGAGAATTAGAATGTTTCCTTTTGTTTTAAAAATGTCGTTATTAAGTAATTCGTCAGTTTTTTATGTAACCGTGTTTATGCATTATTGCAATAGTGTTGCCTTTATCGGCTTTGCAAAGTACTAAATTTTCATTTTTAAGGTTTTATTTCATTTTTAATTATATTTTTTGTTTAAATTGTTTTTATCATTTTTGAGTTTTCTTTATGTATATGAATTAATTTTGCTATTTTATTTAACATTAATGATTTTTATTCTGAAACTAGTTTATTACAAATAATTTCTGAATTAACACCTGCTGCTTCTATAATTCTATTTGATGAAATTCAGTTTCACTTGATTTAGTTCAATGTTTGTTGGATTAACTAATTTCGTATTGAATTCTACATCATGCTTACCAACCTCATCCACATAGTTAGCATTATTACTATTATAATTTCGAACCTTTTCACTTTTAAATTTTATTAATTTCTTCGTTTGGTTTTCATATTTTATGTAACAAATTGATGGCACCAGAAGTGCCTCCTCCTCTGAGGTTGTAATCAATGTGGTCGAATTCTAATGGATGTAGATACTTGGAAAAACGTGTATGAAGTAACTTCAAGATGTGTGAAGTATTAGTCTCAATTTCATACCACTTCTTCATTTCAAGAGATACATAAGGCAGACCATTCAATATCCGTCTCGATGGACATAAAAAAGATGTTCTAAATGAAGAAGCAATCAATGGATATGTCCAAACACTTCATCAAAGTAAGATATATACAATATATATAATAATAATAATATTTTAAAAATATTTTAAAATATTGTATACAGGCATTGACGATCGTATACTGAATTAAGTTAAATAATAATTTATTAAATAACTGTGACCAATTGAATAAATACTATTTTCTATTTATAAATAAAGTTATAAAATCCGGAAAGCATGTGGTCAATGTCAATTACGAGCAAAGGATTTCATCTAAGGGTTACTTGATTTTGTATATAAACATATAAAAAGGATCCTCTGTATATTGCTTCATAATAACTAGAGGCCGAAACTAGTCTAATAGTCTAAATATAGTAAAATGTTGGTGAAACAAACCAGGTGTTTACTTCAAATTTTATTTTATATTATTTTATTAAGTTTTACCAATTGATAAATGAGAACATAGTGAATGATATTAATAATGATGTATTGTATTGTTTATCACGATTTTAATGATTAGCAATTCAAACATACTGAAAACATTCGGAATAATAATAAAAAAAACATTAATTTCTTAATAAATGAAAGGACTTATAACTATTTAATAAAGAGTTCAGCCGCCATTTATCTAGCGTATGGATAACTTGCGATTGTCATTTCGGTTTTTCGAACCTCATCAGACTAATGTGTTGCATGTGCAATGCCTTGATGAAGCCGATTGAACGGATCTTGTGTTGCGGTTAAATACCTGATATGAATCATAATAAAGAAAGACGACGCAAGGTCATCATGTGACACATGAAATTAGACAAAAAAAAGATGGCGTTTGCGTCGTCTTCCATAAATAGTTGAACTATTAAAACAAAATTTTGGAACAAATCAAGAGCAATTAATATAAATATTTCTGTCTTCCACCATCATCTAGCGTTTTGTTAACTGTTATTGGCCAATATGAATCATAATAAAGGAAGACAACGCAAGGTCATCATGTGACACATGAAATTAGACAAAAGATGGCGTTTGCGTCGTCTTCCATAAATAGTTGAACTATTAAAACAAAATTTTGGAACAAACCAAGAGCAATTAATATAAATATTTCTGTCTTCCACCACCATCTAGCGTTTTGTTAACTGTTATTGGCCGTTTTGGTCTTTCGAATTTTATTAAATAAAAATTGGCAATTAGACCATTTTTTACAAATTAAAAAAGTTTTTTTTTTATTTGGTTGTAACTATTTTCGATTTTAATTTTTATAATCATTAAGGATCATCTTATTAATTACTTGCAAGTTGTCGATTCCTTCGTAATATATCTGTTTTCTTAAACAAGTTGGTAAAAAGTGTCGTCGTGTTCCCTATCGTCTGGACTTTTAGTAAATTTCGACTGAGCGTTCCTCTCGTGTCATACCGCACTGCCGGAGTAAGTGAGGGTGCTCGAGCGTTTCGCGGTGAAGTCGGCGAAGCCCGTCTCCGGCGTTTGAAACGTCTCGATCTTGACGCACTTTTTCCGCGGCCGCTGGTGCTGCAGCGTCTTGCTCTTCGAACAGTAGCCGCTCGAGCTGTTCGAGCTGGAGCTGCCCACCTCGGAGACGCCCAGGAAGCCCTGGTGGAGGGTCGCCCCGGGGTGCGGCATCGTGCCGTACTTGTTCGCGGGATAGGAGAGGTGGGAGGGGGGATGGTGGTGCTGGTGGTGGTGGGTTTTTATCGTGATAGGCACCGTTTGCCCGGCGAGGGTGGAGTTGGCCGAGGTGTTACCGCTTGTATAGTTCTGCTCGATTACACCCGGTATTAACGTACTGCTTATTTCCGTGTTGGCGAACTCGATGCACTTGTTGGTGGTGCACACGTCCGGGGGGGTTTTGTTCAGCAGGGGGCCGCACTCCGGTTCGTATTTCGGGCGGTCGGTGCAGATGGGGTCGTACTGCTGCCGCGACGCCGACCCCACGAGGTGTCTTTCCATGTAGTCGCTGGAGAGTCGTTGATGCTCTCGCAGCTTGCGCTCCGCTCCTGGCACCATTATCCGGACCTAAATCAATAATAACGTGTTATAACTTATACATTGACTAAACTATCAACTATAAGCGACCGTTTCTAGTTCTACAACATAAATCACTTCTCTGTGTTACTAATGGAACTTCTGCTGCCGGTTTATGTTTATTATTGCAATTCCTTCCTTCATCGAGCTTTCACATTCTAACTTCCTGATTTCAGATATTAATTAATTCATTCATTAGGCGCATTTACAAACATAATTAATTACCACATAATTAAACACTTGCACACTGCAGTATTTTCCAACGAGGTCGTAAATTGTTTCCAGAAAGTATAACTTACTTAGAAAAATTAAGTAGAATATAAACGATTGAAAATTGTTTGACGTTATGCAGCAATATAATGTGCCAAATGTGAGAAAATAGTATATTATTTAACTAGTGTGGACAGTACATTTTAGCGTATTAGGAGTCGAGTGCTATAATTACAAGAGTACATGTAAAAAAAGAGTTTTGTACACCTACTGTCATTTCTACTAACCAAAATAAATTGTGTGATATCATAGAAATATCTAGCGCGAAAGACATAACAAGACGAAAATTGTTCGAAATCATGCAGTCTTACTGCAAAACGTGACGAAATAGTATATTATTTAACCAGTCTGGAAAGTGGAATTTCGTATACATGGCGGAGCCGAGTACAGTAATCACGAAAGTACATGTAACTACACTTTTCCGCGAGTTTCGTATACTATTTTTCCTACGAACCGAAATAAATTTTAAATTGCACATTTTTTAAGTTCTTTTTCAAGAGAAGTTAAAATTAATTAATCAAATTGTAACTTCTCTTGAATAATGTTTAATTTGAATAATAAACGAAAATAAAGGAAAACTGTGCATCCCCACAGAAAAAAATAGCCAATGGTCACTCACTCTTCACAAAAAAAAACACAAGAGGCGAAAAAACATAACAACCCCCTCTCTCTCGAAAAAAAAAACCGTTATTATCTCGGAGTTGTTACTTTTTATTGCGGCTATGTACGGAATTTTGTATGGTATTATATAGCGGTCTGTCCGAGGGGGTGGGTTGTTGGGTGGTGAGGCTGTAATAGTCGAGATCGCATAAACGGCTATTTTTATTGCTACTTGTAATGTTATACACGCTATCAATTTATTGGCGGCGCAAAATAAAACGGGGGATTTTTATGCAGCGCCGTAAAACGATTAGGTGTGTTTTTGACAGGGTGACTTGTCGCCCATAATAATATTACTTCTTATACGCTTTATTGCCCGGGGAAAAGGCTACATTCTATAATCGAAATATTTCTTTTATTATATTCCGAATAACGAGCTTATTTTATTGCTTCCTTATGATTGAATCATAAAAAATAAAAATTGATTTCAATTCCAATATTTTTTTATTTTAAACAACATAGTTTTGATAATATTACAGATAATATTATAGTCAGGTATAAAATTAATGTTACTCAAAGCTAATTTAAACTATTTCAAAGCTAAATCTAGTGCTGGTTATCAACAATTTATAGATAAAACCATTTTCCTTATAACTTTAAGACGAATCAGATTCATTGTTTAATTTCAGGAGCTATTCTTGTAAATATTGACCTTAAATTCCATGCCTTTGAAAAATGTTTAGATTTTTGCAAAAGTATAGAATTGTCCTGCTGACCTGAATCTTGTATGATCACTCCTATATATTTATATTGTTTAACTTCCTCTATTTAGTTATTCTCTATTTTTATCTGAATTTTTGTTTCATTTCCTGTTAATGCCATCACTTTTGTTTTGCTAGTATTGCTAGTACATATTCATTCAAAACCTTTTTCCATATTAAATAAAAATTATTTGAAAATAATTAATGAATTATTTCCACATTTAGCTCTGTGGGTGTCCGGCGTGGGTTTTTGCCCGGGAAGTAGTTGTTTTAATTTGCATTTGTTTAACGTACTTACGTAGCGTAAGTCAAAAGTCACAGAGCTAAATGTGGAAATAATTTATTAATTATTTTCAAATCATTTTTATTTAATATATTTAAATAACTGTGACCAAGTGAATGAATACTCTTTTCTATTTACCTTTTTCAATTTTGTTAATTCTCTTTGAAGTTCTTTTTGGCTGCCTGCTATTATGGCAATATCATCTAGAAACGCACATTGTTGTATTTTTACCCTTTATAACCAATGTGAGTGGCCTTTGTTCTTTATTTACCTCCTTTATAATCAAATCCATGTATATTATAAATAATATTGGGGTAAGGCTTCCTCCCTGTCGTACGCCTTCTTTCGTTATAAATTCTTCTGACTTAATATTTTTAGAAATTATTATCTTTATAGTGTTTTTATTTATATTCTGCGTCACTCTTATCAATTTGTTGTTAACTTCCATTCTCCTTAAACCTTCCCAAATAATTTCTTGTCGAATGCGTTTTCCGTATCCAGATAAGCTATGATTATTGATTTATGTGTTTCTAATGTCCTATTTAGTATTGTTTTTAAGGTAAGTAGTTACTATTCTATACTTCCTCGAAGTAGGTCTTCCATCTTTCAATTGTTTGTTTCCCTGTCGTTAGTAATCTTCCTTCTGCATCTTTTATTCTTATATACTCATCTTTTTTTTTTGTTATTTCTTAGGCTCTTTAATGTCTTCTAAAATATCTTTTGATTTTTAGTTACACTGTCCTCCATCTTATTTTCAAACTCTACGACAGTCTTTCCTTTTTGCTAATGACTGAGTCTTCAACTTTGTTATACATTGTATGTCAAATGAATGAAATACTTTAAACTTTGTTTGTATAACACAAAAATTGTATTTATTTATTTTCAATCATTTACACTTGTCATTAAGTTTGATAATGACACTTTTAGTTTGATAATGACAGGTGTAAATTGTTGAAACTAAAGTCACAATAAATACGATTTGTATGTTATACAAAGAAAGTTTAAAGTGTTTTATTCATTTTGTTTTTTGTTTCAAAATCATTTTCTATGCTTTGATCAACTCTATCTTGTATTCGCCGTAGCTGCTCTGTGCTCTTTTACTAACGTATTTCTGCCATTTCTCTTTCTTCCTTTTTGTCTCCTGTTATAGTGTCATTTTTCCAGCATGCAATTTGTTTCTTATATTCCCTCTTTTTTGTTTGTCCCACATATCTCTATTATTGTTGTTTTTAGTGCTTCTCATTCATAGTCAATGCTTTGTCTTTCTACTTCATTTAGGTTATTTCTTCTTCAAACTTCTTGGCTATGTTTTCTTCTATTAGTTTTATGATCTTATTACTTCTTCATTAGATTTTTCTTCACCTTTCTCTTCCTCCTCTTTTGTTTTTTCTTGATCTGTTTCTCCTTTAGTAGTAAGTATTAGTAAGTAGAGGTCACTACCTATTTCTTATCCTCTTCTAACTCTTATGTCTTTTTTTCTGTTTATTCTTTCTTTTATAATGTGATCAGTTATTGATCTCTTGCCTCTAATTTTTTGTTCTCTTATATACTTATGGTTATTTTAATGTTAAATCACCTTTCTCTTTCTCCTCTCTTGTTGTTTCTTGATCTATTTCTCCTTAAGTAGTAAGTATTAGTAAGTAGTGGTCACTACCTATTTCTTATCCTCTTCTAACTATTACGTCTTTTTTTTTTGTTTATCCTTTTTTAATAATGTGATCTCTCGCCTCTATTTTTTTGTTCTCTTGTATACTTATTGTTATTTTAATGTCAAAAAATGTATTTGTTATTATTAGGTCTTGTTGTATACAGTAGTCAATTAATCTTTTTCCGTTATTATTTCAGTGGTATTCACTATGTTTTCCCAAAACTATTCTGTATTTCCCATTTCTTCTTCCTACCCTTCCATTAAAATCTCTTATTATGTAGAACTCCCCTTTTCTGTTTCTTCTGTCAGCTGTTTCCAAAATGTGCTTTGTTTGCTTTAGTGTCATCTTCACTTGGTTCATATAACACATTTTCCAAACTGTGTCCTTGTTATTGTCTTTATATCATTATCCCCTTTAAGTTGTATTCTAATAATAAGCATTCTTTCATTTAGAGCTTCTCATCCATCTATTTTTTGCTCATGTTTTCTGTGTATTAGACAGGCGGTTTCTGCTGCTGCTCTTTTATTCTCCTCAACTCCACTGAAAAAGGAGTGTATGCTTATTTTCTGTTTGTTTTATTCTTTTTCCTTTTTCTTTGTCTTAGTTATTATCAATATATCCTGTTTTGCCTTTTTAAAATTTCATTCTGATTCTTGTTCTTTATCGTGCATACTTCTCACATTCAATGTTCCGATTGTCCATCTATTTCTTGTTTAGGTAATATGTTTTCTATAGTTGTTTTTCTCGTGTTATTATTTTTTTTTTTTTTTGGCCACTTATTATATTCATTTTCGATTGGTCTATTTTGTTTTTTATCCCATATCTAGTAAATATTCAATTGTGCTAATTGTGATAAAGTTTATATTGGTCAAACGCAGAGAAACCTTAACGTCAGATTTAAAGAGCACTTAGCACATGCCAAACATTTAAACCACGAAAAATCCGCAGTAGCCAACCATTTATTGGAAACCGGTCACAAAATAACAATCAATAATATAAAATTATTAAAACAATCATCAAATTATCAATTAAACATGCTGGAAGCCATTCAAATGAAAAAAAACACGTAAATAATCTTATGAATTTCGATTTAAGTCCGCTTCAAAAGACCCTGTTAGATTTAATTGTATTACCTTAATTTGTGTTTTTTTCCCTAATCCTCTCTTTCCCTGACCTGTGCCGTCACCCTCGTCCCTTTGACCTATTCTTAATTCACGTTTTTTCCGTATTTTTACTCCCACCTCCGTTATATTATATATAATATGATATATTTTTGTTTTGTATTTAGTGTTAAATCCATTGATAATAGTCACTTTGTGTCTGAAATGTACATTTGGTAAAACAAATAAAGTGTGAAGAAAGGTTATTAGTGCTTTATTTATCAATACAGTTCAATTTGTCTGATTTAAAATAAAAATTGAATATTTCGACTAGAAGTTATGACCAAGGAATGATAATGCCTTATAGTTGAAACTAATGGAAAAATAAAATTAGACAAAAACCAACTGTTTAATCAGTAGTTTATATTTCAATATATTCCACCACGTATTAAGTGAAATATTAATTAAATATGGTTTTATCTGTTAGGTAATAAAATTTTATTATAAACGTTTTTTTTTATCAAAATAAAAGCTAAAAATCGCAAATGTGTATATACGTGAAAAGGTAGAGGAAGTGCGGGAGGAGCGAGCGGGGGTTGGGTTTAGATAGTTACCATCTCATCCACCGAAGGGAATCTATTGAGATATCCGGTGAGGGAGAGAACGGCGGCAATTTTCGTCATAATGAAGGCGGCCCCGGCGGTAAAGAAGCACCAGCCGTAACGGTAATCGTAAGCGGGCCCTGTCAGGGATTCCTTATGGTACTGAGTGGCTTCCAGGAGAGTCTCGGATAGTGCCGATGCGAATACCACTAATCCCGTTCCCAGCAATAACGCTGCAAAAAAAAAAAAATAAAGAGAAAATGTACACGGTTATATTATATGGAGAAACACCTTTCCGCGTAACGGCCGGCTTTTGCCCTCTCAAGGCAGTTTGAATACACTCAGAGCCGTTGGGTTTTTTTTGGGGAGTTTTATGGGGATTATTTTTATGCAATAATAATTCGGTTTATTCGCGTTGCGAAATCGTACTTATATCCAAGTGTCAGTTTTGGGACGATAAAGATAATTACATTGGAACGAATCAAATAACATTTTATATTACGATTATAGATTTACATACTTATTTCATGAAATATTCGGAGTTATTCCATACGAGGAAGTGTTAAATTTAACGTTAAAGATATTTACAACATCATAATCTAATAAATACCCCAAAAAAAAATAGAAAATTCGTTTAGATTGAGACGATAAAAAATAAATTACATGAACGTTAATGTTACGGTTTAGTAGGAAGAGATAGCTGTACATTTAAATGGAAATAATTTATTAAAGAAAACAGCCATTTTTCTAGGATTTAGTAATAAGAAAATGCATTTATATATTTTATCCGTAAAGTAGAAAATATAAATCCAAATTTTAAGAAAATGTTTAATTGTTATGGATTATGCCAATTTATTAATTCTTTGAATTGAAGAAATTTCAATGTACAACATTGAGATGTAATTTAAATTAATTAAATATAAGTGGAAAAGAAACATCTCTGATGGGATTTGGAGATTTGGAGCCGAGTGTTTTACCAACTACAAGAGAAATCGGGGGATATGGATTTAAATCCTATCATACATGTTTCTTTTCCACTTATATTTAATTAATTTAAATGATATATCAATGTTGTACATTATTCATAGATTTAAATGTAATTTAAAAAGGAATATCAATTTAATTAATTCATTAATTGTAGATTAAAGCGCAAACAATAACATTATAATTGTTTCACCACACTGTGGCTTCTTAAGGCGAAGAGTGGTCACTAATTCTTGTTACTAAAGAAAATTCTAAGATATAAAAAATAACAAATAATGAATGTGAAGTTATTTGAATACAGAATTTAGAGAGATCTTTGAAATTCTCATTGCACACATTTTTGTTACAAAATATATAGATTAAAAATTTTAAAAAAATATTAGCTATTTGCATTCTTTTCCATAATTACTTTACAGAAAAGTTTTTTGTTAAAACGGTTTTTAATTCATCTCACGAAATTCCAGCATGTTTTAAGATTACTTTAATGTATAAAATAATTTGGTTCATTGATGAGAACATTAGTGTTACACGAGTTGTTGGTTGCCAATAATTATATAGCTATCTATTTTTACAAAACGACAACCTTTAATGTAACTTATCACGTACGGAACACCTTCGATTATTTTGTGTATTTATGCGCTCAGCAAATTTATACCATCTTAATTTAAATATTATCAATTCAACGAATATATATATATATATATATATATATATATATATATAAATAAAATTGTAAAAATAAAAAGAAGGGATTTAATAAAATGAAACAAGAATGATTCACACATTTGCAGTTATTTAAATTACAATGAAATTAAACAAGGAAAATGTCTGGCAATGATCAATAAAATTCGATCAATCCCTTTTTCCAACTGCAAAAACTACTTACACTGTAAGTTTTACAAGCATTTATTGAAACAACTACTTCCCAAGCATTTACCCCGCCGGACATTGTATTACACAATAGATATTTGTTGTTGCGTAGCAGCACTACTGCGAACTGCAACGGTTTGAGTCGAAATTATTTAATGAAAGGAAACAACAAATAATAGTTACAAGGCCATCTGTAGACACGTATTTCGGGATCTCATTCCTCATCAGTACAGCTCTGCCCTGTAGAAGCGCAAGAAAGCATAAATAGGGATTATAACGAATACAGGCTCAATTATGTAAGAATAAATTCACGTTTTTCTATGAATATGCATCTCATAGGATTTTGGAATCGTCCGATCTATTTATTTCAAATTTCAAACAAGCCATGAAGCGTTACAGTTGTTAATTGTGAAACATTTCTGCTTGTGTTCTTCTTTATTGTTTGAATATGTACAGTTAATTATATCTTCATTTTGTTTCTCATTAATCAATTGATGAAAAGTGTTTACAATATTGATAGTTTAATAAAAAGTTAAGAATTCTCAAGAACGATAAGCCGAAACTAGTCGGAGAGAATAAAACTGTAGTGAGTTTTTTTTTTACCACTAATTCACTGCAATACTTATTTTTGAACGAAATTTCATTTCGATTGACTGACCTCCATTTTGTCATGAAATTATCTAAAAATATTTTCTCCATTTCGGTGGAAAATGAATATGCTTTTTCTTCAGAATTCTCAGTAAACTCTCCGACTAGTTTCATTATATCGAAATAAAGACTGAATAATTTTGTGTTTAACTTGTTGTATTTTGTGTTTTGTAAAAGCACTTAGTTGTTACGACTTTGGAAAATAACAAGATGGACAGTTTTTTGGTTAAAGCTTCTTTATTTTTCCATGGCTGTACAAGTCATCACAATTTTAAGGTTATGATAAACCACGTGGAAAATACAAACGTAGGCAACCAAACATGCAAAACGTGTTAGAGGGCGCAAGCATCCTCGGTCTTGTTGTCCGGCCGCATTTCCACGAAGATCGTTCCGATGGGCTGCGAACCAACCGTTAAAATTTCCTCAAAACGAGGAATCGGCACGTAGGCAGTAATTTTTGTAAAATTACATGCCAAACCCGAACAAAGACAATTCTTGAGAATTCTTGGCCTTTTATTAAATTATCAATATTATAAACTTCTTGAAAATTACGATAAGTCAAAATTAGTCGGAGAGAATAAAAATAATAGTGAAAGTAACCAAGTTACAAGTTAATTGTAATTTTATAATTCTGTTTATTACTCTTAACTTTTTACTTATTTAAAATTATACACAGTATGAATTTATCATTAAAAATAAATACTCAGTACTGTTTGAATGCCTTTTCCTTTTATATATCTTAAAAACCATTTAATTTACAAAAATTAAACCATTATTACTTTATATTATTACTGAATGTTATTATTAATAGTTTCGAAAACTTTAAGTTATCATTATAAAACTTACTCTTAAAAACTTTATATTTATATAATAATTTTTAATTTTATTAGCACAAAACTTCGTCATGAGTTGAAATAACTAGCATTCTGAATAATCCATCCGCCGATTATTTCCGCAATGTAGTTTGAAGAATGGAATATGACACATGTGATTTAATGACGATTCTCTATGTAATTAGTTCAAAAGATATTTAGTTATAATAAAAAAAGCATATTTGTTACAGTTATTTGCACAGTGGGGCCAAATCCCCAAATGGCAGAAAAAATTAATATCTAAATTATATAAAAAATAATTAATTAATTCTTAATTTACGGAAAATTACCTTTTTACCATTAATGACAATCTGTAATTACAAAATACAACAATATATTCAATTGATTTGATAAAATTTAGACTAATACCTCCTTGATCAAGTACAACCATTGAGTTTTCCAATCAGAATCCATAAACACAATAACAATAATGATGCACACCGTGAATAAATATATAAGTAAATCAAATACACGTAAAATATTTTACAAAAAATTGATAAATTATTCCTTCTTCAACCACTGCAATATTTTGACTTATGTTATATAAGCAACATTTGTTACATTAAATTTTAAGTAACATAAGTCAAAATATCGCAGTAGTAAAGCAGGGTCGCAGTATGTAAAGAGGGAATAATTTACCAATTATTTTCGAATTCTTTTTTATTTAATTTAGATTTATATTTTTTCAACTATTTGGGAATTTGGTCCCACTGTGCGAATAACTGTAACAAACAAGTTAGATTGCTGTTGCGATCAATCAACAGTATTGTATTGTACATTAAAATTATCTTAAAATAAGCAGGAATTTCATCAGTTGAATTAAAAATTACTTTAATGTTTAGTTTTTGTAAAAAAACAATGAAAATTGACCAAATTAATAGGAAAATTCTAATTATATTTTTGATAATAAAAACTTGTGCAATGAAAATTTAAAGAATTTCACTATATTCTTCATTCAAATAAGTAAGCAGACAAGACCTATTAATTTCATTATATCCTACACTTTTCTGTTCTAAATTGATCTAGTAAACTGACGTAATTCACGAAAATTAACGATTTATTCTTTATTTAGACTGATACTTTATACTTGGTGGATAAAAAATGTAAATATATATTCGTATTATTAAATCCAAAAGAATGGCCCTTTTTCAAACGATTATTTCCATTATTATTTTTTATTTAATTTAGATTTATAATTTTTCAACTATTTGAGAATTTTGTCCCACTGTGCATAACTGTAACAAAATACAATAATATAAAGCTAATATTCGCGTGGATATTTAGTGTATACCTTAAAGTAACATTTTACACCGATAATCTTGTAATTTAAAATTTAACGCTTCAAATAAATAACATTTCCATAACTTTAAATACAGACGTTTTTGTCATTTATTTATTTAAATTTAAATTAATTTCGTTTAAATTCTCAAAAATGAAAAATTCTGTTTAATAATGTCAGAAGAGAATAGAAATAATATGAAAGCTAAATTGCATCGAAATAATATATCAAAAATTATTATGAAAAATATTTTTACAAAAGTGAAAAAAAAATACATTTCCAATAAAATGCAATTTCTATATTATTCCAACTTAAAAAGTGTTACAAGTTACTTTTTATGTTAGAATACTGTAGTGTTTAATTATTTTTATTTATATTTTGAGCGCTTTATATCTTTATTGACTCCGGCGTGCGCGGATAAATTATGAGCGATCGGGATGAGCACGCAGTCGATCTTAAGTTCTATTAGTGAATGTACCGAGTCATGAGTTATAAGAGAATAAAAATTAAGTTATTGTTTAATTGTTGGTGTTTTATTTAGCCACCCGGTAGAACACTACAAATACTATTTCTGCATATACTACAATACAGAAATATTATTCTAAAATAATAAAATAATAGCATCGTGTTGTCCCACTATAAATGCTACATAACAAATAATGCTGACTATTTCGACTAATTTAATTGAACATAAAAGCATTTAATCATAATCAATTAAAAACGACGCAAGCGCCATTTTTGCCTTATTTCAAGTGACATCGTCAACGATTTGGGTCTACAAGGTAGACGACCTTCCACTAAAGGAAGGCGAACTTGTCCTGTTTATAAGAACAGGAAGCGAAATTCACATTTTATGAAATGTTCAGCCACCATTCATCTAGATATCCATAGGCTAGATGATTGGTGGCTGAACATTTCATTAAATAAAAGCATTTGTTGTATTTCGATTATTTCAGACGTATATTTATTTGATCGTTCCAGGACTTTCTATTTACCCTGAACCCCAATACGACAATATATCTGCACGTGGCTTATTGTTTTTATTGCAATTGTTAAATGTTTGAATACACATATAACACATTTTTATGTAATGGGAAAGTTTACAACAATCATTTTTTGTTTGTTTGTCAATTATCAAGTGTTCTCCGTCTTTTACACTTTTCTTTAATTTTTGTTTTTATGAAATTTTCCCATCACAGCATCTAGAGATTTTTAATATATATTTAAAATCCTTATTTCTAAGTATTACATTAAATACAATAATTTACAATTTGTTAGACATGAGAAGATGGCTATCGACCGACGATCATTTTTAATAATTTATCGAATTTTAATTTTTAACGATATATTTTTTATCTGATGTTTATCTATTCGAAATAATAATGAATATTATTAATAATAATAATCTTTATTAACAGATATATTCAGAAAGTATACAAAATAAGTAATAAACATTAACAAACTCAAATAGATAATTTATATCTGTTAATTGGCTATCGACCAGTGGTCTTTCAGCATGGGTTTTCGTACTTATGTCCTACTCATGAAAGAAGTATGATGATATCTAAGTGTCTTAGTCAGAAGTTATTGTCGGGTATGTCCGTAATTTAACCGTCATTAATGTTTTGAAGAGATGTAATGAATTCATGAAGTGTTATAGTGGGGAATTTGCGTTTGGGGTTGAATATTATTATTTATCAATATATTATCAAATCCATGTATATATTAAATACATTCATACATTCATTTTTAATTCTTGCCGTTCTCTATTTTATGTTTATTTATTCGTTATATTATCTAGCTTTGCTTATAATGTTTTGGCAGTTCTATGATATTATTCTATATTTTGTTACATATTTATACCTAATTAATCTTTATAGAATTGCGCAACAGGAGAATCCGCCAATAAATAAATAAATAAGTAGAGATAAAGGAATTATTCACTTGGTTACAGTTATTTAAATAAATTAAATAAAAAGAATTTTAAATTAATTAATAAATACATTATTTTCCCTTTAGCTACTGTGACATAATGACTTATGTTACATAAGTACTTTAACATTATTACGTCACAGTGGCTAAAGGGAAATAATTTATTAATTAATTAATTTCAAATTCTTTTTATTTAAATAAGTAAAGTACTTTTATGAATAAAAATAATCAAGGAAAGTGCTTTATTAATTTAAAAATAATGATTTTTCATAAAAGATATAAATTTGATAAAACGTTCCTAAGTTGAACAGAGTTCTGAAAATTCCTTATTATTTCCCTATATTTAATCCATCCCTTTGCGATTGCAGAGACGCTGAACATCGGTCCCACATGCGTTGGCCACCCACCGGATCCTTTTTTTTTTGAGGTCCGAAACCCATTGTGTCTCTCGATTATTTCGTGTCCGAAAAAGTACGAGCTGAGGCCCGCATTTATATTTAATAAGTAAACGCTTTCATCCCGCCATGAATAATATAGGAGCGCACAACATGTGAAGTATGCCCCGGACTCGACTCCGGGGTGTGTGCACCCGAACGTAGTTGCTAAATACTCACCGACTGACTGGATTAAATTCGTAATATTTCGAGCGCGTCTGTGTTTTCTGTGCGGCCGCTTTTTGCTCGGCTTACGCTTATCTGTCCATCAAATTTTCGGGATTATTTCAACGTGGTTGATTAATTATTTAAATTAAAAGTGGTATAAAAGCGGTTAGAAGAGAAACTTTATTACAATATATACTGAAATTAAATATCTCACATAAAATACGTTTTTATTTATAATTCAAAATAATCAGAAATGTTATTACATAAAATATATTTATGATAGTTCAAAGATCGATGGTCGATCGCCATTTAGGAGGACGATTGTATCATATTTACGATTATGTAGTGATTCGATCCCTCTTGCTTCGTCGTGAGATGCTGGATAAACTCACACATAAATCATTAATTATGATAAAATTATTTTCTTTTATTTATTTAACCCATTTATCTTTTTATAAATCTACAATATAATTAATGATATTTATGTATAGTGGATTGTACAACAAAAATAAAGAAATAATAACAGCAACAAGAAAACAAATAATTGGTGCCTCTATACGATAATATTGTACCTTGCTTAGATTAATGAAATATAAATGAATAAATGCCAAATTACACACACGTTATCTTAAATAAATAACTGTGACCAAGTGAATAAATCCTTTTTCTATTAAACGTTATCGTATTAGAGACAAAAATGAATGATATAACAGGTAATCAAGATTATATATATGTTAAATAACAAAAAGCTATTATCTCATGTAAAATATCACAGACAAATTAAACAAATTATTACAACGAGATAGAACTACATTCCTCTATATTAATATATATATATTTTACACTATTGAGATCATGTTGCTTTCGTTCCTGATCTTCAGATGATTTTACGCAATTAAACATCTTAAGGTCGTCGGCAAACAGGAGAAACTTACTAAATTTAATATTTTGTTCGATATCACTAATAAACAATAAAAACAATATTGGCCCGCAATGTGAACAATGAGGTAACATTTATTTTTTATGAAGAAATATCGCCTATTTTCACCTATTAGTTTCTTCCTGTCAAATAACTGCGTAATCACTATAAAATGTGATTTTTGGCAGTGTTGAGTGTAAGCACAGACCCCTATAATTTTGTATATCATTTTTCGCACCACTCTTATATATTGTCTTGAAAAATACTTCGTTTCCAACATTTCGGAAATGTACCAGGTGAAAGGAATAAATTGAACAGATCACAGTTAGGCTTTGCAAGTGAATACTTACAATTTCTTACTTCTTGGTTATATGCCATAGCTTCAAATACCTCCGAAAGACAAACCTTCGCTAAAGAAAACTTCTACTGAATCATCTAATTAAACTGTGTGTATGGCTTCTAAATCACTAACAGTAGTAATTACTAAAATGACTAGAGAATAATTCTGCAATACCATAAAGAGAATTTGACGACTGTGCACAAAAATGTATCTTCCTTGGAAAATCATTTACCTTTCTAAATTGATTTGTGTATGTCCAAAAGTATTTTCAATTTTTATTTATATTAGCTTGAATTCCATTAATGTATGATCTTATACAGATCACTTATACTTATCATTTAATTGGCGACGTTCTGATCGTAATTCACTGAAAGTTAAGTAATCAGAGTTGCAACCAGAGATCCTTTACTAGCCATGAGCAATTTTTTTGTTTTATTAATTTAATTAATTTAGAATTGAACCAATTCCGATAGGTAGAGCTTCTTACTACTTTTCTTGGTACATATGTTTTAAGCGCATTGGAAATTACATCATTATGGTCTCAGTCGATAGAGAACAGGTAGCAATTTATAGAAACATAATTCGCAAATTTAAAATCATAAATCCATACTTTGGGCATTATAATAAAATCAGATTCTTGACTATCAGCAACCAATGAATAACATCAGTTTTACGTAGGCCGTCTAACGCAAATGCTACGTTTAGAATATGATTATTCGAAAAACATAAATCTAAATAACGATGACTACTATAGAGTATTTAAGTGTGGAAAATGGGTGCCACATGAACTGAATGAAAGACAGATGGAAAAGCCAACAAACACTTGTGAAATTTTGCTTCAGACACGAAAAAAAAAAACAGTTTTGCATCGAATGGTTACGAAAAATGGATTTATTTTAAGTATTCTAAACGAAAAAATGCATTGGTTAATCTGAGACAACCTCCAATATCGACTGCAAAACCAGATCGATTCGAAATTAGGCAATGCTCTGTGTTTGGTGGGATCAGAAAGGTGTGGTTTATCATGAGCTTCTAAAACCTGGTGAAACTGTTACCACTAATCGTTACAGACAACAAATGATCAATTTAAACCATGAAGTTATAGAAAAACGACCATAAGAGGCCAGAAGACACGTTAAAACTGGTTCGGAATACAATCTAAACAATTGGCTGGGAGCTGCTACCCCACCTGTCGTATTCACCAGACTTGACCCCTTCCGACTACCATTTGTTTTCTTCGATGGGGCACGCATTGGCTGAGCAGCAACTTGGAGAAGAAACTATTATAAACTGTATAAAATCGATGAGATTTAAATGGATAAGACATGTATGGAGACCCGGGCAGGAAAGTACAATTAGGGCTAAAATGGACTGGGAATCATGTAGGAGAGGAAGAGGCAGGTCGATGAAGTTATAGACGATATGAAGTGCCTACGAATAACCGAATGGGAGAAGAAAACGAAACAGAAAATAATGGAGAACAATATCGGAGAAAATTAAATATATAAAATCGCACGTGTAAAACAATTATATACAGCGATTAATCCACCCTACAAAAAGGATTGTAAGGGCTTCATCACGAAGCAGCGGAATTCCACAAGGCTTATAGTGCTTTTCATATACATGGATGGCATTTTAGAAAATAACTATCTTTCTTTTGAAAATAAATACTACAAACAAACAGTAGGACTAGCAATGGGCTCTCCTCTCAGTCCCTTGCTAGGTAACATCTTCATGAGTAGCTTATCTCAAATAATTTTAGAATCTCCGCTATGCAAAAAGCGTATTAAAATGTTATTTCGATATATCAAAGATATTTTGGCTTCATTCGTTCGAACCGACAGACCACTAACCCAATTCCTAAACTTTATAAATACATTACACCCTAACATTCAATTCATTTTAGAAACAGAAACCAATGACAATTTTAAATTCCTTGATATTTCCATAACTAAAAATAAAAACAACATAACCTTCATAATTTACCGATAACCTTGTCAGATTGTGTTATCCCTAATTCATCCAATCATCCTACCAAACACAAAATGCCTGCGCATTCAATTCAATGATACACAGAGCATTTAATAAAGAAATCAGAATAATAAAGAATATAGCTTCCTCTGATTCAACTTCAATAATATATTAATTCATAAATAAATTCCACATTAAACAATTTCAAAAGTACATATATGCAGGCACAGTTCAAAATAGTACAAAATATAAACCTTTAACATTTTACGGAAATATTTTCATTTCAAATAAAATCAATTTTAGAAAAACACAATATCACAATAGCCCTTAAACGATTCACTAAAATTAAAACACACATTTTCAACCCACAAACTAAATTAGATATACTCAACAGATCAGGGATAAACAAATTAACATTCAATGATTGCAAGGGAGTATATATTAGACTATCTGCTCGTATTTTTAATATCAAACTCCAGGAACATATACGCTCTTTTCGGCATAATTTACCTGATAAGTCATCCTTCGCTAAACATGTGATTAAAAACAATCATACTTTTCCCCATTAGCACAAAATATCCAATGGATATCCACCATATATCCAAATTGTGCAAGTATGTTCGGCAACATACAATGGATATTCAAAGTATATTCTCTAATGAATATTTATCAAAATATAATCAATGGATATCATTTCATGAATTCAATTTGGATATTTATTTTACTATATCCTATTGATATCCATTGAATATTTATTCCGTACATTTTAAAAATTTAAAAATATACATTGTAACTCCATTGGACGCTCAATGGAAATCCGCGGATATTCCAATATTCGAAACGGGATATTCAATGTATATGTATGTATAGACATGTTTGTGCTATGTGTGTTGACGATGCCATATGAAATTAGGCGAAAGATGGCTCTAATGTCGTCTTTGATTTATTATTAATCACAATTTTGGTGAGGATGTATTTTCGGTATTTTGCCGAAAAGGTTCGTACGATGGACCTCCTGAAGTCACTGGATCTAATATATTCTCCCATCTTTAAAGCAATTATGTAATATTTTTCCAAATGTATTTAAATACCTGAATTGTTATTTTTAAAATAGTTTTGTTTTGATAATGACATGTTAAGTTTGTCGAAACTCTAGTCAACAATAAAACAATCCGAGTTATACAAACAAAGTAAAAAAGTGTTTCATTTTTTAATTTTGAAATTATCAATCAATTCTGCATCCATCGAAATCCTAACATTACTTCTAAATAAGTATCGAGCGTATAACAATAATCGACGACGAAGTTGGCATTGGAAATCTAAAGTCATATATAAACTAAAATCACACGCGCACGCGTAAAGTACTGGTTGTCATGTTGACAAGTCATGCGTGTGATCTTAGTACAGATATGACTCGAGACTTCCAACGCCAAATTCGTCGTCGATTTTTGTTATACGCTCGATTCATATACAGCAACAACTCTTCATCCATTCATTAGCTCGTTTCATCAAAAAAGAGTTAAATTAAACATAAATATAATTCCAATTAAATCATCCTGAATTAGTTCAAAAATGTTTCACCACGGGTTAAGTGAGAAATTAATTAAACATATAATTTTGATTTTAGGAAAGGCCGTCGCTCGATAGCCCAGACAGACTAACACTAAATATTAATGATTAATTCTAAAAATTTTAAAGAAAATTGTATCAAATTATATAAAAGTCACAAGAACATTTCAATTATTGATTGAGTATATCACACAGAACTTAATTAATTGGTTATCGATCATAGGTCTACCTGATATTATACATTATTAATTATATGTAATAGATTATATATTAAATTTCAATTAATTAGAAAATGTGTAATCAGTAACGAAGCTGGAATAATCAAATCCCACCGGAAATATATAAACACACGTAGCGAGCCGGAGTTATGTGTATGACAAATACAAATCTTCACGCTTCCTCGTTTCCCATTTAAATTTTAATAACATCCGGGACAAGTTAATAATACGGCACAGGCTACATTCCCCCATTCTTCCCGCTATATTTATTTTTTTTATTCTGTTTCGTTGTTTATTTTGTGTGCGTCGCGAAATTATAATATCGACTCGGCCCCGTCACCGGGGGTGTAATTATAAAGCTTAGTCTCGAGCGAAAATATTTAATTAGAGGAAACTATTTCTTTGTCGACGGATGCCGGTTTATTAAGGAATTGCTCTTGGCTTCCACGCGACTTTATATTTTATTTTATTATATAGAATTTCTGAGAAAAGTTCTTGGTGTTTATTTTTTTTTTTCTCGAGGATTGCTGAATGCCTGTTATTTGTGATTATCGAAGCGTTTTAAGTTAACAAACACATGCTTACTAGGAATAACTGTGATTTATAATTTGAAAAACGAATATTTTCTTTTGTGATTTAAAAGGAAATATATAAATATTTTTATCTAATTAATATCAAAAAGGTTTTACAGAGCGAGTAAGTAAATATCACAACATATACAGAGAGATTTTTTTATCAGTATACATTTCCCCTATGTATACCTGCAAAAACGCGAGTCAAACGCATTGAACCGATTAATGTGTGTATGTTTAGTTGCTTATTTGGCATATGTGTGTTCAGTTGCGTGTTATAGGCAACTAAACACACATACGTTAATGCATTTGACTCGCGTATTTTGCAGGTATGCATAGGGAAAATGTATACAAATAAATAAGCTCTCTGTATATGGAAAATGGTTCGAAAAATGAATGGTGGTTGAACATTTTATTTAATGAATTTCATTTCCTGGTGTTATAAACAGGACATGTTCGCCTTTCTTTAGTGAGCGAAACAATAATTTCCAATCTGCCTTTTAGGCCCAAATTGTTGACGATGCCACTTGTAAGTTAGCACTAACTTACAAGTGGCATCGTCAACAATTTGGGCCTAAAAGGCAGATTGGAAATTATTGTTCATTCGAATTATGTGAATATTATTATAATTAATAGTTTTAATATTTACACGATTGGTAAATTAATAATATTTATAAAATAAATATGAATAGATTATTAAAAATGAACCAATAAAACAAATAAAAACGCAGAATAAATTGAATATTTTTAAATTATGGAGTAGTCGACCGGTAGAGAATTTAAATTAGTTGATTTTTAATAAACTATTCATATTTATTTTATGAATATTATATATATATATATATATATATATAAATACATATATATATTTATATATATTTAATCATAAATGTAATTATTTAAATTAATATTTTAACATCACAAGTTTGTGTGATTTATATATATATATATATATATATATATATAATATCTTTATTCATGTCAATTTACAAAACTAAATATTATTTATTTACAATACATATGTTTTAATTTTACGAAATGGCTATCGAACTATGAATATTGTTAATTTAAGAATCGTGTAAATCATATCACAAAAAACGACGAACTTTTCGCGTGTTACGGAAAAAAAGTCTTGCGAAATGAAAAAAAAAAAAAAGAAAGAAAAGCCGAGACGAACAAATCTATAAAACGCCCGCCATTTCGACCGGAAACCCTTTCCCTCTCAGCCCCTCGAGATGATTAATGATTCCCGTATTATTGTCGGCACTGTTTTCAAATCGTATCGCATTAAGTACACTTTTCATTGAAATTAATGAATATAATAATCGCAAAAGTCGAAATACATCCATCATACTTGACTCCGCCGAATCGGGAAACGCCCGCAAAAATTAACACCGTCTTTTTCGCCGCGAACTTGCCGGGGAAAGTTTTCTTTTTTGTTTCGGTTGTTGTTCGGCATCGATTTTACAATTATGTTACTTCATTTTCGGTTGAAATTTTCGGAATGAGTGATGAATGAACGCGTCGCCGTCGCGTCAGGGTCTTGATTTACTATTGTTGCTCGGGATTCTTTCTCTGTGTGAAAATTTTGTAATTGCCAAAGGGGGTGGATTTTTATTAATAGTTCTTATCTACAAAGAAGAAAAATAATGGATGAATCGTGAACTTTTTATGAGCGTGATATTTAATCATAAATGTAATTATTTAAATTAATATTTTAGCATCACAAGTTTGTGTGATTTACAATAATAATATAATGGGGCCTTTATTTTCTGTTTTTCTTATAGTGATTATAGCTTAGCTACTTTCACCATGTCTCTTCTTAATTTTGATTTGCGTTTTTACTTTCAACATCCACTTCGTTTTGTTGCCTCTATTATTATTGTTGTATAAACTTCTCTCTTAACTTGTGGCGAAACATATTTAAATAATAATAAATAGAAATTTGTTTAATTTAAATAATTTCCATTCATAAATATATTATATATTTTCAATTCTTCGTCTATAATTTGGTTTTCTACTTCTGGTAATTTATTTATTGTGTTGTTTATTTCTACTTCGTATTTTCGACCTATTTCTTGCTTTTTAAGATTGTGCGTTCTTATCATTCCATTATATGTTTTGTCTTCGCCTACATATTCCTTTTCTCTTATTTTTTTTTCTTTCTTATTTTATGTCTGCTATTAGTAAGTAGTGTTCCTATTTCATATCCCCTCTTTAATTTTATATCTTTTACCATTCTCCTTTTTATTCTTTCTGTTGTAATGTAATCCATTGTTTATCTTTCCCCTTTGTTGTGTTGTTCTTTCGTGTATTTATGAATTTCTTCATGATCGAAAAACGTATTAGTTATTAATGGATCTTGTTCTATGATTTTCGCTTTGACTACCTAGATCTACGTTATATGTTTCATCTCTTTTCCTACTCGCCCATTGAAATCTTGTATTATGTATATTTTACATTTCACTTTCTCTGTTTCTTCTGTAAGGTTTTTCAGAATGCATCTTTCTTTGCTTTAGTGTCGTCTTTGTTCGGCCCATACACTACTATCATTGTACTTACATGATTTTTATTTTTATTACTTAGTCTAATAACAACACACATAAGCGAAGTGTGATAAAAGTTAATGCTATTTCAGGAAGAAACATACCCGCAATATAGAATGCCAGTACTAACAATGGACAGACAGAATATCACAAATTCCAAAGATATTGCTGAAGCATTTGCCTCCCACTTACAGGCGACAAGTAGTTCCCAGAATTATGATCTAGTATTTTTGCAAAGAAAAGGAAAGTAGAAACTAAAGTAAATTTTTCTACCCAGCAAAACTACGCATATAATGCGCCAATAACTATGAGGGAATTGGAGTAAGCCATCAACTCAGCCGATACATTTAGGGCAACGGGAGCTGATGATATTCCCTATTAATTTATAAGGAGGCAACCCATGCCTAAGCGAGAAGGCCTACTGGAGATGTTCAATTTAATATGGGAAAACAGTGAATATCCACGGCGTTGGAAAGAGGCTACAATATTGCCAATACTAAAGCCCAACAAGGATATCACAGTTATTAGTAGCTACCGCCCGATTTCATTTACTTGCTGCTCGAGAAAAATCCTTGAAAAAACAATTAATAATAAACTGGCGTGGCTACTAAAAAGATCGGGTTTCTTTGACCACCACCAACAGGATTCAGGAAATGCCATTGTGGGAACCCGAGCGCCACGCATAAACGCCCGCCGCGCATTAATGTTCTCTGCCGGAGTGACATCATTTCCACCGACATATGGCGCAGCAAGTAACATGAAGAGCATAAGGTCCGAACAGCGTTTAAAAGGCCAAAATAAATTCAGTATCGACAGTCTCACTAGACAGGCTCACTGTGGTGAGTCAACCAACACCCGGCAAGCTCACCACAGCCAGCCAACTCGGAAAGCTCACTACAGTTTTTCGAGTAAGAAATAAAACCAGCACCTTGAAGGGCACGTCGTCGCAGCTTCCTCTGACGCCAAGGAAAAAAAGCAGTCTCCTCGGAATCAAGAACACAGACTTCAATCCGTACCAGCACAGCACCGCACCAGCTAGCCTGCCTTACAGGCAAGAAGTTACACCGCACCGCCGGAGATCCCCGCACATCACTCCCACAACCATAATACCACCGAACAACTGATATCCTTAGACTGTTCGATACAGAATGCCTTCCTAGAGAGAAAACATCTTGTTGCTGTGTTCTTCGAAATGGAGAAGGCATTCGATATGACATGGAGGAACAAAATATTAAGTAAGTTGCATGAATGGTGAGCAAGAGGACGATTGCCAACATTTTTGAGATCATTCGCACATTTAAAGTTAGAATTGGTAATGAACTCTACAAGGCTCTACAATTAGTGTTTCTTATAGCCATAAATGATATTATTAAGAAAATTAAAAACCCTATAAAGACATTTCATACATGTGGACGACCTGGCTGGATACAGTTCCAAGTATATCGAATAAACTCAGCGATTACCGATATCACTATCAATGCGGAATTAATATGTTTTCGTTTTTCACCATCAAAAACTGCGTATCTTCATTTTTGTAGACTACGGCGACCGCACGATGGCCCAAGCTTATATCTCAAAAATATTAGAATTAAATGCGTAAACAATACCCGTTTGCTAGGTTTAACGCTAGACATGACCTTGTCATAAAGGCAACACATAGCTCCTCTATGTGTTGTCTTTTATATACATATATATAATACAAAAGCAAAGCAAACTCTCAATTTAATAAAATGTCTGGCGAGTACAACTTGGGAAGCAAGTAGAGAGATGCTTTTCCGCCCCTACAAGGCGCTGGTTCTTTCAAAAATTTTCATTATTGTTGTTTGCATACTTTACAGCAGTAGTACATAGCATGGGAATAAGATATGCGAGGGAGCATTTTACACAAGTCCAACGAAAAGCTGATTTTAACATAAAATCATTGCCAGACCGACGAAATAAATTTGTACTACAATATGATGCAGGAATTTTAAGAAAATTTTGTTTATAACCAGGTTGAACTACGACAAAATTATGCGATTAAACCAACCACAACAAAACCAGCAAATGTAAGAGCCAAGGAAATCAAGAGAGAAAGTGATAGCTATTAATTAGATTATTTGTTTTTTTAACTGTCCTTGTAAATATCAAATGGCTATCGACTAAAGGTCTTGTTGTCTACATTAAATAATTTTATAGTACGTATGACATTAGTGGGCGAAGGAGAATGATGGAATAGAATTTATGCGGTGATTTTGAATTTCGGTAGAATTTAGGTGTATACAGAATTTAGAAATGGAACGTAAATTATAAATATTTTATGTAAATTTTTCGAATAAGGTTTGAAGGCGTTGCTCTATCAGAATTATGAAGGTAGTTAATTGGAAGGATTTAAGAGGTGGCGGATTTTTGATAGTGTTACCAAGAATGCTCTTTCGCTAACTTGGATGTGGTTTTGATTGGGCGTTGAAGATGTGGAAAAAATGATGGATCCAAATTCAATTAAGAGCAGCATTTCATATTATAAATTTTGGTGGCTACTTTCATATGTATTCCAACTTTTTTCTAGGTTAGGTCGTGGAACATTTTCGCTCTAGTTGTTTTTTATATTTGGTAATACATGCGTGTTTTTTAAAAATGAATTTTTGGTCGAAAGTAAAACCAATGTATTTAATATAATTAGATGGATAGATTTGGTTGGAAATTGTGATTAGGTTATTGTTGACTTTGTGGCAGGGAATAAGAAGTTGTGATTTATGGAGTATAATTTTAATTCTACAGATTTGTCCCATTTTGCTCCTTTTATTATTGTTATTCTTGTTGTCTTTTTTCCCTTTAGATTAATAGTGTACAACCAAAATATATAGATATGTATTTATTTATGTAGTTGTGCCATAAATAAATAAATAAATTAAAATAGCAATAGTGACCCGCTAATAAAAAAATAGCACATGTGATACATTGTAATAAATGTGGTACAAAACATAGTTTTGAATAAAAGTCTTATCTTTCGTATGGGGGATATACGACCTAAACTACAATTTCATGTAAAATACACAAAAAGACAAATAAAACAATAAATAAAAATTTCAACATCCTAAATCCACAATATATTCATACATCTCATCACTCATCAACGACTGACCGACTGACATAACATAAAGACAAGGACTTCCGGCTGAAAGACCAATGGTCGATAGCCATTTAGTTCGTATTAAATCAAATATTGTATTATAGCTAATTGTATCAAAGCCTCAATAAAGATGTTATATATATATATATAATAAATAAATTATTTTAAAATTTCTTTTCATTTAGTATAAATAAAAAATTCATGGTTTTAATATTTAGACATTGGTAGTTCATATTGTATGAAATGAATATGAATAAAATATTAAAAATCAACCAATAAAACATAGATTAGATTGAATAACTTTAAATTCTCGACTAGTTTCGGGTTATTAGCCCGAAATTTTATTGTGGGGCAGGCAAAATAAAATTAAAAATTAAAAAATCAATATATCCATTCATATAAATATCCATAGAAAATGTAATAAAACAAATTTTAAATTCTCTTGAAAATGGGCTAAAAACCCGAAACTAGTCGAGAATTTAAAGTTATTCAATCTAATCTGTGTTTCATGATTTTTAATATTTTATTCATATTTATTTCATACAATAAAAAAATCATTTATTTAATGGAATGGAAGGTATTGTCTATTAAATTAGCGAATTCCTCCATAACTCACGTAATTGTCACTTAACGCAATTGTAGTAAACACGGCAGGGATAATTGCAAGTACATGATTTCTCGGTTAATTAAACGCAATATTACAACTGGTTGAAATTAATTACTCGCACCGAATTAATTAGGCCCAACTTTTTTTAATATTAAGGACTTTTGAATATAACTACAGTGTTTTTAATTTCTCAAGACTTCTGTTGTATATTCATAAAAAAAATGAAGTGTGGGAACACTTCATTTATTTTTTTTTTTTCAATTTGTTGTTATTTGTAATAAATTTCGTGTATCTACAAAATGTTTTCCCAGTTTTGTCCCTTAATCAATTTGTGCCCGTCGCGAAAATCCACGTTAAGTTTAATATGTCACCGAAAAGAATATTGAACTTTACTGCGGGATATCAACAAGAGAGGGAGACGCGGCAAAGCCGAAAATCCTCGACGGTAAATCCCGCCGCTCTCTCCTCTTGTAGCCGCACTTAAGCCCCCGCACAACTTATCAAAAACTACTGCCGTGTCTTCCCGCCGAAGACGGACACGCCGGACGTAATCGTATTTTTTTTTTTTACAAAAAAAAAACGAACAACGAAAACAAAAAAATAATCGGCATTTGTTTCACTCCCACTCGTCGGAATTATTTGGGTCAGTGGAATAATGGAATAGTGGGCACGGCGAGGCTCCGAGCCGTAAATCCTTTTGTTCCAAATTATATTACGCCCGGCGCCTCCGCCGGAACGCATTCCGGTTTTTCATTTGTGTCTTTCTCTCTGTTTCGCGTTTTCTCTCTTTTTTAATTTTTGTCCGGGGTCTTTTTTTCCGCGGGGCGTTTTCACGATGAATTAGTGTTATTGTGCACGTTTGATCTTCGCACGTCAAGGATTGCAATGATTGAGTGTGTCCCAAATGCAAATCGCTGTCGAATAGGATTGCATTTTTTTTACGCAGAAATCTGCGAGTGTTGTAAACTTAAAGGTTCTCAACGATAATGAATTTAAAAATTGTAGTTAAACGAAACAAAAAAAGCAAGTTCACGGCGAAAAAGACGGTGTTAATTTTTGTGGGCGTTTCCCGATTCGGCGGAGTCAAGTATGATGGATGTATTTCGACTTGAATTATTTTTTTGTATGAGCTATAATAAATAATTGTATGTGTAATTTATTTTCTTTGATATTCTTAAAAGACTCACAAAGAATTCTTCATCAACAAGCTATCGTAGTGTAAATTATGTATGTATGTTTAATTTATTCGTTGATCATTCTTAAATAATAATGATGATGAAAATATTTCCATTGCAGATTTATATCAATTATTTGATTCTAACTTTCATCATTTTCAGCTCTACAAGCTATGAATCATTTTTTATAGATTCGACGAATAATCCTATTATTCGCCGGATTTATTCCAGCAGGCCATGGTATAATCGAAGTTTGTTTTGAGTTAGGTAAAGAGCATAATCAACATAAATGACATTATTCCATCAGTTCTTCACACTTTATTTTCTAATTCTATGCATTGGAAAATAAAGTTTGAAGGAAGGATACAATAATGTTATTTATATTTATTCCTGCAGTCGAAGAGACCATCTCTTTTTCTATTCACCCCGCATGCCTATAATTGGTTGTTTTGGGCGAAATTTTCACCGATCATGACGATTTCGTAGCTGTCATCTGCTATTAGTCGATCAATCATCTCAAATCTTCTTCGGGCCAGTTTTATGACGGTCATGTCCCTCAATTGCACCATGAGCATTTTAGCATTTTCATTGCTGAAGATGGTGATTTATTATGCGTAGTTTGCTATGGGTTTCATGACGGAGTTCAGCAGATGAACTCTGTTTTCCACACTTAGCTGGATTTTGCTTCTTATAATATAGTGGAGGCTTCTAGCACTTGCTCTGGCTAGCGTTCCTCTGGCTTTGGCGCGATGGATGAATTCATTTCCCAGCCGATTTTAACGCCTAGATGGTTTCCCGTTCTTTTCAACATTATTTGGTCTTTGCTGTTGACCTGGATTATTATTTTGCTCAAATTAATAGCTTCCGCCTTATTCGCATTGATATATTGGGCTTTGTAGTATTGATTAAACCGTGAACTGTTGGCTTGTTCGAAGCTTCATCGGCGAACTGGAAAAGCTCTTTTCTCTTGTTATTCGTGAACTCTGGCATATAAGTTAAACAGGCTGAGGGAAATGGGCGAACCTTGAGGGAGTAACGCTGTGATCGTTATCCATGATGAGTGAGTATCTCTTATTTACATCCAAAAAACTTTTTTCTTGCATCCAATTATCTGTTAGCTTTACGACCAAAAAGGGGACGTCATTAATTTATATAGCAGTCCCTCCCTTAGAATCTATCGTAAACCTTCTCGGCGTCCAGCAAAGTTATATACTATATCAGGTTTGCTGCTTGCTGGACGTCGGCAACTTTGGATGGAATCAGAACTGCTGTTTAGAGATTAGTTTCTTCTCACCAATAACCTTCTGGATGTCTTGTAAAATGAGTCGTTCTGGGAGGAGGCTTATAGGCCTGCGGCTTTTAAAAATGGCCGGGTTGTTTTGTCCTTTTGGAAATGAGATAACTGTGTATTCCTTCTAATGGATGGAAAAGCAGCGTGCGTCCTTATGACGTTTACTGATCTGATGAACCTGTTAATTGCGTTGCAATTTAGCTGTTTCAATGTCAGGTTATGTCTGCCTTCTTCACAAGAAGTGCTGTTAGTACTTCTTTCACAGGGATGTTTTTTTACGAATTTAATCGATTTTTTTAAAATTAATTATGTTCGGTTTAGGCGAGTAATTTTTATCAAAATTACTACCAGCATTCCGAAACCGTTTTCGGCATTACATCGTTCGACCCTAATGGGTTTATTATCGCAATAAATCGGGCTAGAATGCGTATCTAAGTCCACTCCAGGGGTCCAAGCGGGACGGAATAGCCGCTTTCCAGGAAGAATATACCAGCTTGGACTTGCTGAATGCCAACATCTGGTGAGCGCTCTTCCGGGGCTCAAAAACCGCTACCATCCCCTCTACATTGCATTTTCTGTGTATATATTTTTGTAAATATTATTCATTACGATGCTAAAGCTTGTACAGTTCAGTTAATAGAGAAGCAACTTTTTAACCCACGTGTTTTCTTCAAAGTCGTTACAACTACGTACTCTTACAAAGTACAACATCCACCTACAATTTATTACAAATTAAATAGATAATGTACTTCAACTAAAAATTAAATAAACATGCACCAGGATTGTGACTACGTTTAATAATAATAATACATATATATATATATATATATATATATATATATATATATAAATATATATATGGCACTACACTCCTTGTGGAGTTTCGCCGTAATTCTTCTCTCATTGTGCTGTCTCAGTGTTAAATATGTCCATCGCTATTTCTCTCCATTTCTTCCTGTCTTCTACCTTCTTCTTCCAATTGGTAATTCCAATACTTTTGATATCTACTTCCACCTCGTCTTGCCATCTGCTTTTTCGTGTTCCTCTTCTCTTCTTTGCGTTCGATTTCCATTCCATTATTACTTTTATGTTGATGTGTCTTTCCGATCTCCATACATGCCCCAACCATTTCATTCGGGCTGTCTTGATTATGTTAACAACATCTTTTCCTTCCAGTATTTCTAATATTTCTGTGTTATTTCTTCCTTTTATTTCACTTTCTGTTCGTCTTGGTCCTAGTATCTTTCTAATTATTGATCTTTCTGCTACTCTTAGTTTGTGTTGTTCTTTTTGTGTCATTGTCATAGTTTCCGCTGCATACGTTATTATCGGTCTGTTTTATATATTTGTATTTTCGCGTTCTTGCTGATTGTTTTGTTTGTCAAGACTTTTCTATTTGCGTAGAATGTACTATTTGCTAGTATTTTTTTTTTTTTCAATTTTATCTTCGCTGTTGTTACTAATTGTTACACCTAAGTACTTTATTTTCTTGATTTTCTGAAATTCGTGCTGGCCTATTTTAATTTTTCTTCTTTGCCTGTGTTTCCGATTATCATGAATTTTGTTTTTTGTTCTTTTATTATCATTCCCATTTTCTTTCCCTCGTAGACTAGTTCCTTTAAGATGTTTTCCATTAGTGCTCATTGTTTTGTGGCTATGACCGCCTGCGTAAGTAATTATTTGGC
Organism: Philonthus spinipes; assembly: GCA_963082785.1. NCBI lineage: Eukaryota > Metazoa > Arthropoda > Insecta > Coleoptera > Staphylinidae > Philonthus > Philonthus spinipes. Next base: position 9,943,425 of record OY720314.1, read on the forward strand.
TCCCTTTCGTCCTAAGAGTTCCCTTTATGTCTATCTTTCTCAGTACATATGCCAATCCGATGTTAAATAAGGTAGCTAAAAAGTGCATCTCCTTGCCTTAATCCATTATTTATTGTAAATTCATTCGTTTTTCCGTTTTTCGTTTGTACTGCCGCTTTTGTGTTATTTATTGTCATTTTTATTAATTTTATGATTTTGGTTGGGATTTTAAACTCTACTAGTGCTTTGATTATTTGTGTTCAGTTCATTGCATCAAAAGCTTGCTTAAAATCTATAAATAATAATTCTAATTTAACTTTCTGTTCTAGTGCTTTTTCTATTATTTGTTTTACTATATGAATTGCATCCACAGTCGATTTGCCTTGTACAAAACCGAATTGGTTTTCTCCGACAACTTTGTTTGCGTATTCATTCAGTCTTTTTTGAATTATTATTGTTAATATTTTGTACGTTGTACAATGTGTAATTCCTTTATAATTTTTACATTGGTTTATGTCGCCTTTTTTATGTATTGGTACTATTGTTCCGTTGTTCCAATACAAATATATACAAGTTTAAATAAATGTAAAATCAATAACGCAATTGAGAGAAAAATAAAAGTTGAAATAAGCAGATTCGCTAATGAAAATAGCAAAGTTAACAAGATGTAGCGATTTACATCAATAAAAATTTAAAACTTACTGGTGCTTGGAGGGTGGTTGGTTGGTGGGAAATGTTTTGGAAGGAGAATTTAGCAAATAAAAAAAAAAGACTTTTTGACATGAATTAAAAGGAAATACAAATATAATTAATGGTTTTAATATTTAGATATTGGTAGTTCATATTGTATGAAATAAATATGAATATAATATTAAAAATCAACCAATAAAACAGTTTCGGGTTATTAGCCCATTTTCAAGAGAATTTAATATTCGTTTTATTAAAATTTCTATGGATATTTACATTAATGGATATATTGATTTTTATTTATTTATTTTTTTTAATTTTTATTTTAATTTAATTGTAAATATCCATAGAAATTTTAATAAAACAAATTTTAAATTCACTTGAAAATGGGCTAATAACCCGAAACTAGTCGAGAATTTAAAGTTATTCAATCTAATCTGTGTTTGATTGGTTGATTTTTAATAATTTATTTATATTTATTTCATGGTAAATACAAATTTTTCGTCAAATCTAGGATTTTATGATCGCTTCTAGAATTTTTGGTACCGCTTGCCCATCAGCGGTTGTCTTTTGTTGGACAAGTCCGTGCCGGCAGCTTTTTGCGCGCATAAATGCATGGTGGATATAAAGTCCCGGGACCATCAAATAATTCGAGAAATATACATCAAATTGAAAATAAATAAATAAATAAACAAGGACAAGCTATTTTTTTGAAAAATCGAATGACATGAAACACAGACCTTCATCCACACTATTTTTTGTAAATATTAAAATATCGGCAATAATTTAGTTACGATTCTTCAATATTGCCGATATTTTATTTTCGCTGAAAATATCTTAGCGATTCCATACCTCCTAGAATAAACATCCCACTGGCAATTAGGGTTTTATTGTCGCCGCTGCAGTGTCCCAGGAGAGAGAAACAGAATCCCAGCAGTAATAAGATCACCGCCGTTCCCGATAATACTGTACATGACCTGCAACAACAAGAATAACGTTTTTACGATTTTAATAACAAATTATAGATTAGTTTTTATTATGTCATTATACTTTATTTTTTATTTTATTAAGCGGATCATCCAATTTTATAACAGCAACGAAAACTAAAACTAAGATTATATTTATAACAATAATAAACTAAAATTAGATTACATTTACATGAATGAAAACCTTTTTATTCCGTACTGTTCACTCTTAACATTGAAGTCAGAAATACAAACTTATTTACTTATGTGGGGAGTAGTACATTCGCCGTTTATTTTTTTATTATTATTATTATTATTTTCATAAGAAAAAATTATGTAAGTAAAAAAATAAAAAAAAGGTCTACATCACTTAAACAAACGTAAAAAAATAAAAAAAAAACAATAACTAACAAGTTCGTTACTTTACTTTTGAAAATAATATAAGAAACTTAAAACGTTTTCCGTTGTGATTAAATACATTGCTCAATTAAACAATTAATAATTACAATATTATGAAAGTTACACGAACGTGGGTTGCTGTGGACAGATGAGTGAGTGGTTCGTGTACAAAAGCAATCCTTTTATTTTGCAGTATGGAATGTAATAAACCAATTCAAGTAGGTATATGAGTTTAATAACAGTTTCAACCACCATTGATTCCAATCCAAACGCTCGATGAATGATGGATGAACATTTTATTAAATGAACTTCGTTTCTTGATTTTATAAACAGAACAAATTTGCCTTCCTTTAATAGAATTAATGATTCTCGGTAGTCTACCTTGTACATCTAAATAAAAGCCTTTTATAAAATTAAAATAAAACACGTGTTAATCTATGAAAAAATTAAGTCATTTAAATAAATTAAATAAAAAGCTTAAGAGGTTTTTTTATTTTCAAATTGATTTTATTTAATACAAGAAAAAATAATTTAAACTGAAACAATTTCCAGCGTTCATTTAACAATACAATTGAAAAAAGAACAAAACGCCATATTTTGCCTAATTTCATAAGAATTCTATAGTTTAGGCTGTTACTATATGAATATGAATATAACGCATATGTGCCGCAATGCTAACAAAATGTATGAAGACATATTCTTTGTGCATAATGTTTAATTTTGTTTGTTACTATTCATTTATACTTTGTTCTCTTTTTTTCCGTTTAAATTTAACTAACTTTGCTTGTACTCTTCTTATATTATGATTTTTATTGTATATTTTCCCTTGTTGGATTCTTCCGATGGAAAATAAAAATTATTATTATTATTATTATTAATATCCACGTTAATTTAAAATAAAACACGTTGCTAATATTTTATGTTTCACAATATTTATTGTAGATGCACTGCTACAATTGTTTCTATATATAGTATCATCATCAGGCTGCTCATGTAATGGATGATGATACTGTGTATCTAAACAATTGTAACATCTATAATAAATTTTCTGAAACATAAAAACTTAACAACGTGTTTTATTTTAAATTAACATGGAGATCCATAAAGTAAGAGCCTCTACAATAGAATTCTTATAAAATTAGGCAAAAGATGGCGTTTTGTGCTCCCTTTTCAATTATATGGTTAAATTAACGCTGGTAATTATTTCAATTTAATTCATTTTTTCGTAGATTAAATAAAATAATTTGTTTTTATTTAATCTAATAATTAAATTAACGCTGGAAATTGTTTTAATTTATTTTCTCTTAGATTAAGTTAAAACAATTTATTTTTTTTTATCTAAAAAAATAAATTAAATTAAAACAATTTATTTTTTTAATCATAGAAAAAAATAAATTAAATTAAAACAATTTCCAGCGTTAAATAAACCATATAATTGAAAAGGGAGCACAAATAATTAATAAATTAAATAAAACGCAACAATGCAGTTGGAAAAAAGGATTGATCGAATTTTATTGATAATTGCAGATTTTTTTTGGTTAATTTCATTCTAATTAAAAAATTATTTCCTCTTTAGCTTTTTATTTAATTTATTTAAATTACTCATTTCTATTTTTCTTATTTTATTTAAAAAAGACACTCTGTGCAATTATAGTCCGCTGTAAAAGCTTGTAGTTAATTAATTAAAACTGTAAAGAACACTTTAACGTGTGCATCAACTATTTGCGGAAACGACAAACTCAAACTGCCCATTAATTAACAACGGCGTTAATCACGCAATAATACATGTTCTCCACACACACACAAACACACCCACACACATTAGCGAAGTGCGGCAACATAAAGTGCCAAAAGGCAAAAACAGGAACAGGAACGCGAAGTGCGCGCCCGAACCTCCCTCACTAAACATGTCATTCATGCACCGCAAAGCGAGATAAACTTTCCTCCCGCGATAAACCGGGGGGCCCGTAATTAATGACCCCTCCGATATTTTCGCGGCAATTACCGAACAATTTCCAACTTCGCGAATTTAATGTTTTGTTGTTTTCCGCGGTATATCATCAAAAGTTATATGCATCAACGTGAACATTAAACAAGCCCGCGCGGGTTCATCCGTTCGTGCGGAGATATTTTATTTATTGCGCCTTCGGGGATTTATGGGGTGTGGAACTTTGCAGCGCGCGCCCGCGTTTTTATTTCGTTTGGGATCCGCTGGAAAAACGGGATTAATTAATTCGCCGGAATTGTTAATTGCCGGATTTATGTTAATTAAATATTTTATCGATTGGGTTATGATTTTCAATTTAATTAAAGCCGCCGATGCATTTTTTATTAATTTTCTACTTTCAGAGAGTTAATTCAAATAAAATTTTTAATTCAATTAAAAAAAAAATTGAACAAAAAAACTTTATATTAAATTAAATATTTCAAACTCTTTCGATTGAGGTAATAAAAAAATCGAAAAAAAAACATTATATTCGGGTTTTTTTTCCATTAATTCCAAAGAGTTAATTCATATGATATATTTAACTCGATTGAATATATTTTTTTCTTGAATTTGATTAAATTTTGTATTCATACATTTACACTAAAAAATATAATATACGCTTTCAGAAGCTTCACTGACATTTATTAAATTTATTTAATTAAAATATACATATACTTTTTTTAAATATTATTATTTAAATATTACAAAATTCAGGTTGTATTGATTGCGAATGGTTGCAGGCTTCTTTTAAAAGCAGGAGATTTTGATTTATGAATTATTTACATCTATTCATAATCTGGCCGTACACCAGAAGTGATTATTTCATTTCATGTTTCTTTTTTAATTTAAACTATTTACGAATATTTATCGAACCGATCTTTTGAGAAATTATTTTTTTGTGTTGCGAGTCGCCGTAAAATAGTTCCGAATACGCGTAGATATGCTAGCGGAGCGTGGAGCTGGTATTAACCAGTGATGGGCAAATATTGTCATAGCCAACTATTGTTTCCCTTTAAAAAAAGGTAAGTAATCTCCCAAATTATGGGCGAAATTTTTTTTTTTGATTTTTTGTTATTAATCTGTGTAAAATTTTCTACAACTTTGTCCTTTACAGTTTTTTTCTATCTATGATAATAATAGAGATATATTGATTTCAAAAAATTGACACATTTTACTTTTTTCAAAATATCTAGTTACCCTTGACTTTTTCAAATATTTTGAAAGTGTCATTTTATTCGTCTTATAAAACTACACTTCTTTTCCCATTTAACCGTTTTTCTATCTCTTATAGTTTCTGAGTCCCCATAGAGAACATCGAAAAAAACTCACCCTGTATATATATATATATACATCTCTTTCAGACAATACAGATATTTTTAAAAACATACCAATATAAATAATTACAATACATGTAGGTGTTAGGCTATTGGCCAGACTTCTTTCTGACCTTTTATTTTTATTTACCTTAATAATTATTAATCGTATCGATTTTTATAATTCAAATTCACGAGTGAGCTTGAGATTCGAATTTAAAATTAGGTATTGATTTCCACGTCAGTCTCAACAATGGATTATTCCAACAATGGCATGTAAGCTGTTTTGATAATACCTTTATTGTCTAATTGTCAATTGATTATTGAGTTAGTGATTGATTTATGTCCCATTATTTCAGTTAATTGTATATTCATATATGCAGCGTATTAATTTAATTATGGTTTATAATTAACTATGTTCCTTGTAACTTGAGCCTGCTATGCCCATAGGCCCGTAGTATCAAATATTCAAAGAAAAGAAAAGTTTTAATTAAACGATATTTTACGATATAATACATGGACAACAAATAATATACAGGGTGAGTCGCCGAAGTACCAGTCTTGGATATCTCCCATGTCGTTGGAAATTCAGCATTAATTTATCAATAAAACTTGCTTGACTACTAAAAGCGCATAATGTAAAATTATTTCCATATATAAAAATAATCCTGCATCACAGCTCACGTCTTCGATAGCTCAATTACTAATTATTTAGGACTTTGAAATTTTGCAAACTTTACTTGGGTCCTAGGATGTTCTTCAGGAAAATGTTTTCTATTATACAGGGTGTCCCAAAAAGAGTTATTTCATGATGATATATTTTTTAAATAGTTTTATATACTTTTTATTCTTTTTTTTTAAATGCCTTTTATGATAATCTATATACCCTTAAAATTTTATTGAAATCAGTTCAGAAATTCCAATAAAAAAAGTAAGCGCCATTGGTTTTAAAAAAAAAATAATAAAAAATAAAATAGGATCTTGCGAATAAAATTTTACAGAGCGCTTGTTAAATAAGGTCTAATAATCCTGATAGTCAAATTTTATTGATATGAATTATACAGGGTGTCTAAAATTTAAAATATTGTATACTTTTTTCTCATTTATCAATATATCCATTAATGTATCCATAGAAATTTAATAAAACAAAATTTTAAATTCTCTTGAAAATGGGCTGATAACCCGAAACTAGTTGAGAATTTAAAGTTATTCAATCTAATCTGTGTTTTATTGGTTGATTTTTAATAATTTATTCATATTTATTTCATATTTAATAACCGTTTGTTATAATGAAATCACTTCGTTTTGTTTTACTAAAATTTGTAACAAAACTTTTAAGATCGTTATTTTAGTAAAACAAAACCAAGTGATTTCATTATAACAAACGGTTACTAAAATTTAAAGTCCATCTTTTCAAACTTGAATGTATTTAATTTATTTTATTGTAAATTAGAACCCCTGTATATTGATTTAGTCGAATATTGTTTATTCAATTTAGAGTACATAATATTTAAAAACTTTTTTTCTATTCTATCTTTTATTTATATGTATATATTTTCATTGATAGTTTACAAATATCAATAAATTAATGTTATAAATTTTAAATTTGTGTTCGTTTGTTAATTATCAAGTGTTTTCCGTCTTTTATACCTTTTTTATATTATTTTGAAATCTACCCATCACAGCTTCTAGTCATTTTTAATAATTTATAGAATTTTAGAATTTGTAACTTTTATCGAGTTATTATTTGTCTGGTGTTTATCTTTTCAATCTAACGAGGAATGTTTTCATTTATTGATATAATTTTAATTCCATATTTATATTATATTCCGGCTGAAAGACCTAAGGTCGATAGCCATTTATAAGTTTAGATCAAATATATTGTATAATATATGTATATGTAAATACCACAATAAAGATGATTGTATATATATATATATATATATACCGTACAACAATTTATCCACGCAACATAGCAAAATCCATAGGTTAATACAGTACAATATAATTTTCTGAAGTGAGAGAAAGATAAAATATATAGCAGACGAATCGTAATAGTTGTTGTTACAACGTATTCGAAAATAAATATTATCCTGTTTATCAAATTTTGCTTCAAATTTGGAATTGTCAAGTGCCGCGATATCTTATACTCTGGAAGAGAGAATACAAATTATTAAATGGGTATACGGTGGCAATTCGATGAGGGATACCGTTCATTTATTTGTGGCAAATTTTGAGAACCGTCCCGCTTCCTCCTATTGTTTGTGTAAGTAATAGTCTCCAACAAATAAAAGCTATGTTGTGAGAATTTATTGTAGATCGGTATATATATTATATTCATTCATACATTCATTTTATTCATTTTCATTTTAAATTCTAGCCGTTTTATATATTAAGTTTATTTATCCGTTTTACTATCAAGCTTTGCTTATAAGATTTAGGTTGATCTTTTTATTTATTGTATATTTTATTATATTTATATATGTAATTAAACTTTGTAAATCTATGTAAAAGGAGATTCTGTAAATAAATAAATAAATAAATAGATAAATAAATAATACTGGGGACACCAAATTATCGAAGCAAACTCAAGGTGAGGACGTACATAAGAGGAATATAGTTTTTTATTGCATTAACATTGTTGAAATATTTACACGCACGATTAATAAATCCTAGTATCTTATAACTTTTGTTACAAATGTTTTTAAAGTGTTCTATGAATGTTAAACGATCGTCAAATTTAATGCCCAAATCTCGTAAAGAGGTACACCGCTCAAAATTGATATTACTTAGACCGTAATTAAATCCAATCATACCTTTTTTATGGTAAACGTCATGCATTTACATTTCGATAAATTTTGAAATAAACTATTTGTTTTGCACCAATTATCAATGAGGATAATATCCTCATGCAATTCTTTGCATTCACGTTCAGAGTCAACAAATATAAATATTTTCATATCATCAGAAAACAATATTACTTTGCTCTGTATTTTATAAACAATATAATTAATAAAAATAATAAATAGTAAGGAGGCGAAGTTTTAACCTTTGGGAAGCCTGCTAATTACTATATATTTCGACGAATAATGGCCCACATAATGTACATATTGTTGTCTGCCGGTTAGATATGACCGCATCAATGATATCACTTGATTCGTGAACCCATAATGACCAAGTTTTCTGGCTATTACATTGTGACGAATTGTATCAAATGCGTTGCTAAAATCAGTTATAGTATCCACACGTCTACTTTGATCGAAGTGCTCGGAGAAATTTAGCATATTTGACACAATTGATCTTTTTTTTACGAATCCATGCTATTTAGTTGTAATATATGATTATATTAAATAAAAATGATTTGAAAATAATTAATAAATTATTTTCACACTTAACTCTGTGACTTTTGACTCACGCTACGTAAGTACGTTAAACAAATGCACATTAAAACAACTACTTCCCAGGCAAATACCCACGCCGGACATTGAATTACATAATGTACACCTACTGTTGTACATCAATAAAATACTGCATAATGCAACAAATGTTGATCCGAGAAAAATTTAATGCAAAAACAACAAAAGGAACCTTACTTAATTTAAGGCCATCTGCAGACACGTGTTTCGGGATCTATCCCTCGTCAGTACAGCTATGCCTTACATAATTTAAAGATGTTAAAATAAATTAATTAAATTAATTCAAATAAAATCAGCAAAATTAAATCAATTATATTAAATCAAATTAAACTAAATCAATTTAAATTAAATTAAACCAAATTAATTCAATTTAAATCAAAATCGAATAAAATTAAACAAAAACTATTGAATCAAATTAATTAAAAAGAGCGACCCTCTTGATGTGGTTGTAATTGCTTTTGGAGATGGTGTAATCCTGCCAATTTTCCATATTTCAGGCACAGTGCGTGTATCAATTATAATATTAAATATTTAATATTATAGTTAATTAATTTGTCATATATATGACATCATGGATCTAATAAACAATGTACTGAGTGCAGTCTTGAATAACATATGCAGGAATAGCGTCTGCCCCAGCAGTATTGTTTCCTTTCAAATCCCGAGCAGCGAGCAAGATATCATGTTTAGTTATTGCTTTTAATGCATAAACGGGATAATTCATATTTTCACATATAGCAGATATGGAAGTTACTTTTTATTACTTCGAAACAAAAAGGTTTTTTTTTTAATTTTGACAGTTGCAGTGGTATAATAAAAAAATCGTTATTTTTTTGTGTTTTGAGATGGAGAAATGACATACTAAGGTAATGCCATTCTAGTTAATAATAACATTCAATGAGAAATATTTTTATACAGGATCTTTGAAAAATAATGTTAAAAGAATGACTTTTCAAACCGATGTAATTTTAAATAAATTCTAACCCGTATTGAGATGGAAGAATGTAATCCCATTTCAAAACTAATAGAGCCATGCACAAAAATGACAAAAGGAGATACTTGGTCGAAATTAGACGGTAATATTCCTTCTTATCGAGAATTAGTCGGAAGTCTATTGTATCTATCACAATACACAAGATCATATATTGTGTTTTTCGTCAATTTAATGGTAATTTGAATAAAAGTCATCGAAATTCAGTAAATAAACTATTTAGATATTTGAAGGAAACAATGGCTTATGGCAGTCGTTTCCAAAGTTGACTGCGCTCCGACCCATCTATCAAAAAGTTCGATAGTGGCGAGATGTAGAACTACTTAATGGTGTCTTATATATATATATATATATATATAAATAAATCTTTATTGGCAGATTATTTTTAACAAAGTAATAATAATAAATGAATACAATAAATAACTAACATAAAAATAAATTCTTCTGCCAATTGGCTATCGACCGTTGGTCTTTCCGCCAATGGTGTTTTATTTGTTGTAATTTAATAAAAAAAAACGTGTTTTTATAAGTATTTCTTTTAAATTTATGTATACAGTTACGAAGGTTTATGGCTTGTCCTCTAACATTCAACTACAAAAATAAACCTCTTGCATGATATGTTAATGCAGACTAGGCTGGAGGCATCGACGATTGACGATAATACACCGGATACGCATTCACTATGGCTGGATCAGTTTCTTGGGATTGAAGAAAGCAATTCACGGAAGCTTTGTCACTCATAAATACAGATATTCCTTTTTCCCCGATCATTATAGAGAAGAGAACAATTAAAAGAGAAAGAAAGTTAATATAATACAAAACCTTCATTTTATTTGAATTTACGGGAAATGAGAAAATGTGTAAATTAATTGGTATTAAATGAGTATAAAAATAGCAATAGCCATGACAAGGAAACAAAAAACATTTAAACTTGCTATGCTATTCAATGGACTGTCTCATCTTAATTCAATTTAGAGGACTGTCTATTTTTTATAAATATGTCACCTGCAAACATGAGTGGTGTAACTTTTGTTACACTCTCTTTTTAAATGGAGACGAAAAAAGAGAGCAGTCACCACATTTTCACAATAATCCAAAAGCGGTAAACCCGGCTCTTCTCCTTCTAACATTAGATGGTGGGTTTACTTATATGGGATGGTTTTAAAAAAAACAATACGTGTATTCATCAATGGTAGCTTCTCAAAATAGTAGAGGAAGAGTGCTACTATGCGAGAGGGAAGAAAAATGACAAGTATTTGACCATTTGAAAATTAGTCGCCAAAATGGTCCACTTTACACCAACCCAGTGTATAATAAATATACATACACGGATGTGAAGTTAGCCATAGATTTTCAAATTTCATTAATTCTATACATATTCAGGATGAATATATTGTTTTTACTTTATGGTGTAAATAAAACGTTGAATTAACAAATTTTGATACAAGCACCCCAATTTTCAACCCTTAATATTTTTTATCACACCTTCTATAAAAAAAAGTTAGCAACAAATATGGATTCAGCACACATTAAACTATTATTTAAACAAATAAAATTCGGACCACCTTACTTTTATCACACGAAAAAAAAAAAGGAACAATATTAGTCGCCAGTCTGAAATACAGGAATATATTTGAAAATTATCCAATTTTGTTCAAATGTTCATTGGATTTCTGAATAATATTTACAGGATATCAAATTATATTAATTCTTTTAATTTGAAGTTATTTCAACAGATATTTGAATAACTTATTTAGGATGGTATAAATTGTTATATTTTTTTACCAATCAAATTATCTTAAAGGTCTGTTTATATTAAAACGTATTTAATAATTATTATATTTTATTGTACTCTTTCATGTTAGATTAGATTATTATGTCCTAAATTAAAATTATTAACAGCTTAATTTGAGTTATAATTAATAATAATAATTAATAATGAATACATTTTTAAAGTGAGCTATAACAGGAGTTAAATAAGAATTATGATTATTTGACAATATTTTTCAATTTCTTAAATCTTTTTTACACATCTTTTTAAAATTGAAATGTGGAGTGCATTTTGATTCTACTTTATTTTATAATAGTTTAATGTGTACTGAATCCATATATGTTGATAACTTCTTAATGAGAGGCGGCCGATTTTGAAATATTTTAAGAACAATGCCGACCTACATTGTTTCTTTCCTTTTTTTCGTATGATAAAAATAAGGTGGTCCGAAGTTCAAATAATAGTTTAATGTGTGCTGGATCCTTATTTGTTGCTAACTTTTTTATAGGAGACAGCGCACTTTGATTTTTTTCAATTTTATTATTTAAGGGTGTGATAAAAAATATTAAGGGTTGAAAATTGGGGTGCTTGTATCACAATTTGTTAATTCAACGTTTTATTTACACCCTAAATTAAAAAAAACAATCTATTTATCTTGAATATCAGAAATAATGAAATTTGAAAATCTATGGCTGAAATCTATGGCTAACTTTACATCCGTTATACAGACCGGAATGTCAGAGTCTGGAAATCGAAATCTCGGTTTCTACTCGGAGTCTACACGAGAGCTTGCGAACCATCGTGATGAAAACATATCCCATTTATTTGCCTAATTTTGAATTATATTTTCATCTAAATAAAATAATTTTAATTGATGACCATAAACCTTTAATTTTTAATAGAAAATTTAAATATTTATCATTACAACTACATGCAAAAATAATTGAATTGAATTGAATCTAACCCGCTTGAATTAGAACAATGCGCGAGACGAGTAGGCGCTCCAAGGGAAATCCCCACTCCGACATTCTGGCCTGTATATTTTTTAGATACTTAATATAACTAATAAGAAATGAATCCCTGTATATCTTTTAGAACGAAAGAAATTATATACATTTTTTAATTTATATACAATCATCTTTATTCAGACAATCCATAGTACAATTACAGTAATATGTAAATAAAATATATTTATATGTTATTCTGTCTGGGTTATCGATCAAGGTATTTCTGCCCTTTATATGTAACTTCTTGTGAGTTAAATTTATCTTGCTATATAATACATTGTAAAATGATATAAAATAAAAAGCTATTACTTATGACGAAAGAGGTATCAATGTAATATTAGGATTTAATGAAAAATTTATTTTTATTTAAATCCCTAGGGTATATAAAAAGAGCTGCATTTTATTTCATTTTTCATTTCAAGTTGCGATTGAATAAATAATTCCATTGAAAGCACGCCGCATTCGCATTATAAATTTTCCGAATGTGGAACGTCACCGAGTAGATTTCGACTTATGCCAACCGGAGAGGTAAATACTGAATGGATCTGAAACGAAATTTCGCGGAAATAATAAGGTGGCTTATTGTGGCGACGCTCCCCCGATCCGTCAGACACGGATTGGGGATCACACGTGCTTTTCCCCCCGAAGCGAATCAGGTGCATGAAAGGAGGAGGGAGATCCGGGGAAAATCAATTTGTTGTATCCGAAAGAGGGCTGCGAACGTCCCGGGGTGTCGTGTTTATTTATTTTAAATCATACCATCCGAATAGTAAATAGGGTAAATAGAAAATCCCGAGGGCGGTTTCAATTATGTGTATTCGCGCACACACACACATGTCGGAGACGCCAAACTGGGACAATGCATATCATGTTGGGTTCGTGAATGTGGGGCGGGGGGATGCGAAAGGGATATGTAGAATAGGTTTTATGAAATTGCGGAGCGCCGCCATTGATGCGATAACATTAGCGAGACAAACGCGTTAGGGCACATTTATGTCAGATAAGAGTTTGATAAGGGATTCATTACAAGCTGGAACTACTCCAAGCCATTCATTATGTAGTTAGTGAACTGAGGAGGAACTAAGTTCCACTAACGAAAAATGAATAACCACGAATGTTTCACTTATATTTTATCAATTTAAATAATCAATATTACAAATTTTAAAACTTGTTTTCAATTTAATTTTAACGTTAAATATTAATGAATAACGTAAAAAATATATATCACCATAAATTAATCATGATTTCTTTATAATAACAGTTATGAAATCTAAATAATTCTGTTACTTGCCATTCAATGCAAGTAACAGAATTATTAAGATTTCATGATATAGAGAGTTTTTTTTATCAGTATACATTTCTCCTATGTATACTTGCAAAATACACAAGTCAAACGCATTGATGTATGTGTTTAGTTGCCTATAACATGCAAATCTAGCACGATTTATTTATTTAGCATATCTGTATTTAGTTGCGTATTATAGGCAACTAAACATACACATATTACACTTAATTAAATGTGAGTTTCGTGAAGATTTGAAAGAAATATGAAAACACTTTGTACACTTTTCTTCACTTATTTATTTATTAACAGATGTACATTTCGATCACCATGTGATCATTATCAATGTTTTACAAACAAACATTGTAAGTGAAGAAAAGTGTACAAAGTGTTTTCATATACACATATTAATCGGTTCAATGCGTTTGACTCGGGTATTTTACAGGTAGACATAGGGGCAATGTTTACTGATAAAAAATTGACCTATTAAATCTTATATAAAAAATGATTAAACATAGAATCGAAAATCTTCATAAAAAATATATCATTCTATTAAAAAAACATATGTTTGATACGTCACGTGATTATTGAACACCCTGTACATAAGAAAGTTATTTTAAAATGTGAAGTTTGACAGTAGCTACTAATAATGTTTTATAAATACATTTTTTTGTATATTTCTTAATAACTAAGATATTGGACTTCATCTTGCGCCACCCTATATATATATTCCGAAAATCACTTTATGCGAAATCTGTGCAAACGTTTCGGGGGAAGCTAAGCTAAAATTAAAACCAACAGTTAAAACAATAATCCTTATATTATTACACTCAATTGAATAATAAAAGTGGACAATATATAACATAAAATTTTGTATTTTTATAGAAATATCCAACTATTTAAAACAGCACTCACATAACACAAAACAACCCCGTGGTTTTCTTCCACAAAACATTACACACAATCCACTACGTTGTAAGTTAAGTCCGCCAGGAGGGGAGAGAGGAAACGCGCCATAAATGGCAAATAACACTTCCCTACTATTTAACTCTGTATTACGGCAGTTAATGCTGTTACGGCTTTTGCTGGATTCGTGTAACTTTCGAAAATTTATTCGCTTCTTATTGCCCCCTGCACACATGTTACGACGACAATTAAAATCGCAATTCATTAGGAAAGATTTCCGCGCCCTTAAATTATACGAGTACGAGTTAATCACCTGTATTCGTCGTAAAATGCGCGATTAATGCAATAACGCGAAAGGGATGATGATTAAAGTTGTGTTTATTGCGGAATGGTCTTATTGGAAATTGTGAGATGATTATGGTGAAGATGAATTACAGAAATCATCCTTTAGGATAATATAAATACTGGTTTAAATTGAATTACATTTCGTTTGATTCTAATTACTTTTTTTTTTCTATTTACTCGGCTAGTTTCACTTTTTATGGCATTATCAAGAGTAACTTACAAATGGAACTGGCAAACTTATATATGACAAGCTAGCAACTGATAACTAACGAGTTTATATATAATCAATTAATAAATAATTCTAAGATTGGGGAATTACAAATCTCCTCGTTGTCGTTGACGTGGAGTTTTCCAGCTTTTATTGCCTTGATTATTTCTAGGCCCCAGAATTTTAAAATTAACAGTATCTATAAATAATAAAGAGATTTGGAATTCCCCCATCTTAAAATCCCTTATTACTTGATTATATATAAGATTGTTAGTTATCAGTTGTCAGCTTTTCATATATAAGTTTGTCAGTTTCTTTTGTAACATACTCTTGATAGTACATTAAATAAACGAAACTAGTCGAGTAAATAAAACCAAAAAGTGAAGGAAACCAAGTTTAATTTATACAAAGTAAAAAAGTGTTTTATTTATTAAAATTGAAGTTTAAACCTTAAACATAAATAGTTCAAAATGTTTCACCAAGTGATAAGTAAGAAATATATTCAATAAATAATATAAATCGCTAAATAAATAGGGGACAGTAGAATAAACTTTAAATATTAATGAAATTGTTTAATTATGCAGTAAAAAAACGACAGATTAGACAGAGAGAGATTTATATTAAAAGAATATATTGAAATATTAATGAAGTTGCTTAATTTAGCAATGTTAAGTTGGCATTGATAAGAAATATTGTTTTTTTTTTATCTCCAATCGATCGTTTGTGTTACTACAAAATTAATCAATATCATCATAACTGTAACTACATGGTAATTCATAATATAATCACTGGTTAACACTTACAATGTTTTTACCAGAATTATTTATTGTATGTATTCATAAATAAATACATAAATTCAGGACTTAAGTTTCGACTTTTCACAGTAACAAGCAAAAATAAATTATGGAATTTCAAAGATAATAAAAATAATATCAAGTCTATCATTAAAAATGAATGTAAAAAAATAAATAAAAGTGTTCGACCATAGTCAATTAACAAATTGTGAGCAAAGCATGGTTCAAGAAATAAGTTAACAGCATAATAATGGAGAACACAACGATGGTAGAACCACTAACTATGAATAATTATCAATTTTGGAAGATAGAAATGGAGGCTGTGTTAGATGCGGTAATTCTATCGCATCTAGCACAACCTCCATTTAATAAAGTGATTGAAAGTGAATATGCGAATGGGAGCAATGTTGATGTTACCAAAATAGACGAATGGAATTGAAAAAAATAAGAAGACATATGGGAATAAGATACTCGGACTAACCACTTAACCAACAATTGCCTTTAAAGGACAAGAAATGCTAAATCTCTTTGGAACAATATACTGTTCTTTCAAGATACCTGAGGTATCTCGATTTTTAACATTAAATTAATTCTATTGACTGTTCTTACATTCAATTGGTTTAATGTTAGAATTGTTTTTGTTTTATGTTATAAAACACACGAATATTTAATCTGATGTCAATTTTATTAGATTTCAACACTTCGACCTAGTATTTTTTAATGACTGATTGTGTATGCAAAAATTGCAAAATGACAGGCCGAAAGACAACTGGTCATAACTAATTAACAGATATAAATTATATAAGGTCTACCAAAAAGTTCTGTTTTTTTTTTAATAAAACAAAATTCAATTTTTTCTCACCGCCATATAAATTTATTATATAAAATAATTGCCATCATAATCAAAGTCTTGTTGCTGAAGTGAGGACAATTTATATATATATATATATATATATATATATATATATTATTAAATATTTCATCTTTTGATGAGTAGAAATTGAACCAGTGCTTGTTTGATATCTTATTCATGTTTGAATTTTCTTGCCCGCCAAAAGTAAAGACAAAAAAAAGTTATAGTGGTAGCGTGCTATGTCCGGAGAATATGATGGTTGCGTAGAATTTCCCAGCTTAGTTTAGCAACTTTTCAATGAATTTTCAAAGCAGCATGTGGCCGCGAATTATCATGATGCAGTATGATGTTCGTCCAATTAATCATTGTTTCAATTTTTCCACCACTACCTTTAAATTATTCAGCTGCACACATAATTCTACGAAATTAGCTTTCCATTCCTTTTTAAAAGCTTATAACGGATTGGTTCTCAAATATCTCATAATTTACCCAACATTCTCAAATATGGTTTAAAGTTGAAAAGACTGGATTTTCCGGGTTCACAATATAACCTTTTTCTTACAATGTTGTAGTAATACACTTTTAATCCCTAGTTATTAACAAAAGGGCTCGACTTTTTTTCAAACAATCAAAAATATCCATGTGATGACTCAATCATCCAATTTCTTTTGACTTAATCTTGATCATTTCCACACTTATCCTATCTTCCGAATATGCTCTGAAATGGTTTTCTGAGCTGAATTAGGCATTTTTGGTGATGTCCGATGATGTTGTCAGAAAAGGATCTTGCTCCAACACGGCCTTAAGAACATTGTCGTTGACCAAGGATGGTCGTCCAGAATGTGGCTTATCAGAAAGGTTGAAATCACCTTTTTTAAAATTTTCGTACCATCCTCTGCATGTCCTATCATCAACTGTACTTTCACCAAACACTTATCCTATCTTCCGAATATGCTTCGAAATGGTTTTTTGAGATGAATTAAGCCTTTTTGGCGATGTCCCATGTCAGAAAAGGATCTTGCTTCAACACGAAAGAACATTGTCGTTGACCAATGATGGTCGTCCAGAATGAGGCTTATCAGAAAGGTTGAAATCACCTATTTCAAAATTTTCGTACCAACTTCTGCATATCATAGGACATCATCTGTACCTTCATCAAACACTTTCAATAATTTTCTACTTAGTTTTGTAGCATTTCTTCCTTGTTCACATAAAATATAGTGGCCTGAATGAATTTTACCAGTAGCCATGAGTACACCTAAGACAAATGTGAGTCCGTTAATTTGCTTCGCTAGTATGTATACATTAAGCGATTAAAAATGAAGCCGAATATGTACCAATTAAACATGTCTTACGTGTCGAAAATTGTTGTCAAAGAAATTTAATCTATTTTACGGTAGACCTTAGATATACAGGGTGAGTTAGAGAAGTGCCCATCTTCGATAGCTCAGCTATCGGAAATCATAAAGTTCATATGAATTCCGGGATAATGGGAGACCCTGTATATATAAACATAATTTTACATTATGCGCCTTCAGTAGTCAAGCAAGTTTTATTATTAATTTAATGCTGAATTTCTAACGACAAAGGAGATATCGATGACGGGTACTTCGGTGACTCACCCTGTTGCAATGATTTACATTATTTATTTTGATTTTTTAAAGAGTATCTTAAGGGTATAAAGGATTTTTGATAATATATATTTTTAGTATAACATATGTATGTAATGAAAAATATTTAATTTAAAAATTACTGAATAAGTTTTATAAACTTTTAGGGCCTTGATACACACTCAAGAATTGTCTCGAAAAATATATTGAAAGTATTCAAAATAAAATAAAAAAGAATTATATAAAAGAGTGTCCTAGTAAAGTTAAACATAGCGTACTATGCACAATGTCACGTCTGTTTGCATTGGAAAATCGTCCGCCGGAATATATAAAAAAATACGCTGAGGCCTATTGCCAACTTGTCTGGGAGACTAGGTTTCATAATGCTATAGTTTTCTGTCTTTAATGTATTTTGTTATATGTGTGATTATGATGTTATGTTTATAAAAAAATAAGCAATATGTTTCTTAAACTGCAGCGGAAGTTTCTTACAGAAGTAAGTTGTTATTATTCATAATTTAATTCGACAGTTATCAGCTGATTTAGAAGTAAACATCATTTGTAGGGGAAATTTCCATAATAATTCATTGCTGTGTAATACAGGGAAACATATTTTTACATATGGATATATATCAAAATATTTATACCAGGTGTTGTGATCAGGTGTAAAAACAATTTAATGCTAATTCCTGCTTCTCATTTTATTACAGAAAATACGAAAGAATAAAAATGTGTTAAGATTTAAAAATATCTAAAATGATGTTTTGATCATATTTAGAATCGATGAATATTTAAAAAATAATAAATTAAATTAAATTTACTAATTATTGCATAATTAAATTGTACTAGCCTTGATTTTCAAAAAAAATATTTAAAATAAACTTTTGACATATTTTTATGACTGCAAATTTACATAAACGCATTATATTTTGCAAAAATAATCAATATTTATTAAATTTTAATTAATAATAAATCGATTTTAAAAGTTAATGATGAATCGTTTTCAATAGATTTTTAAATTCTCAACACATTTCAATACTAGTACTTTTTCTTTAAAATGAATAGGGAATAAAATTATTTTTACATTTAAAATCCCTATGCATACCTGATTTCGTAAACACCTGGTATACAGTGTGAATTTTTATCAGTCTTCTCCAAAAATAGGGAAACTTCTGTTTTAGACATTTTTCTATGAGGTTATATAATTAACAAAATATATAAAAAATCTTATCGATCCGTGGAGGATCTTAGAGTAGCTCTGCTTGAAACATTTAATTCTATTCACAGAAGAAAAGTCTTATTATAAACAACTACAATTCTTTTATGTCTTTTTCATGGCCTGCATTTTTTTATTAATAGTAAAATTAAATATGATTCTAACTTACTTTACTTATTTTTAAAAAATTAAAAAGAAAAACTTCTTGATTTTCAAAGTTTTTGTGTTTATTCACTACAATTGTTTCGCAAATTTATTGCTTCTTCAGGTGAAGATATTTACAAAATTTGGTGGCAGAAACATTTTTAGTATATTAAATAAAAATGATTTGAAAATAATTAATAAATTATTTCCACATTTAGCTCTGTGACTATTGACTTACTTACGTAAGTATGTTAAACAAATGCACATTAAAACAACTACTTCCCGGGCAAATACCCACGCCGGACATTGAATTACATAATGTACACCTGCTGCTGCATATCAACAAATATTGAATAATGCAACAAAATTTTTTTTTTTGATCCGAGAAAAATTTTATGTAAAAACAACAAAAAGAACGTTACATAATATAAGGCCATCTGCAGACACGTGTTTCGGGATCTATCCCTCGTCAGTACAGCTATGCCTTACACAATTTAAAGATGTTAAAATAAATCAATTAGATTAATTCAAATACAATCAGCATAATTAAATCAGTTATATTAAATCAAATTAAACTAAATCAATTTAAATTAAATTAAACCAAATTAATTCAATTTAAATCAAAACCGAATAAAATTAAACGAAAAGAATTGAATCAAATTAATTAAAAAGAGCGACCCTCACCTGCCGCGCGCTGAGATAGTAATGAAAAAAAAAAAATTTTGTTGCATTATTCAATATTTGTTGATATGCAGCAGCAGGTGTACATTATGTAATTCAATGTCCGGCGTGGGTATTTGCCCGGGAAGTAGTTGTTTTAATGTGCATTTGTTTAACGTACTTACGTAGGTAAGTCAATAGTCACAGAGCAAAATGTGAAAATAATTTATTAATTATTTTCAAATCATTTTTATTTAATATATTTAAATAACTGTGACCAAGTGAATGAATACTGTTTTCTATTTAACATTTTTAGTACCCACCAAAGTAGTTTGTATATAGATAAATAGTCTTAAGAAACTGATACATTTTGTAAATATCTTCACCTGAAGAAGCAATAAATTTGCGAAACAATTGTAGTGAATAAACACAAAAACTTTGAAAATCAAGAAGTTTTTCTTTTTAATTTTTTAAAAATAAGTAAAGTAATATGGATTTCCAACACATAAATGCCTCAACAATCAACGAAATGACTCTAACTTACTTAACTTTAAAAATAACTATGGCATATGTCATATCTAACTATTGTTTCTATTTTAAAATAGGTACGTTTGTGGAATGGCTACAAAAATAATGGCGGAAAAAAAATCTGATTTTTTCTTAATCCATGTAAAATTATCCACAAATTCATCCCTTACTGTTTTTGTATCTATCATAGTAATGAGGCAATAATGATTTTAAATAATGATAAAATTTACTTTTTTTCAAAATATCTAGTTACCCTTGATTTTTTTTTAATTTTGATAGTGTAATTTTATTCATATTATAAAACTACACTTCCCCATTTAACCATTTTTCTATCTCTAATATTAAAGTTTCCGAGGTCCCCATAGAGAACATCGAAAAAACTCACCCTGTTTAATTCTCGTACAATTTTCGGCGAGAATTATACAGAACTCTATAAAATTATGATTTCCTGATTTTCGATTACTTTTGTTGCTAACATTAATCATTAATTGATCATATCAATTCATTAATTATATTTCTTTATACAAACAAGTCCCACAGAAATTTGATGGAAATGTCCCATAATATATGTTTAACACTAACATAATTAATGAGTTGTGTATTTAAACTAGTTACACCAAAGTAAAGCGTACAACGGATATGACAGGTAATTAATGCCCTTCTAATTCAACCCCCAAGTCGCATTCCCTAATCCCTAATCCGAAACTTCGGTGCATGCGAGTTATCCTATTCAGAACATGCATCCACACTATTACCCATATTAAACCATCAAATATGATTACACATCCGCAACAATGGGATACGACAGAGTGGGGGAGTGAAGGGGAGGGGGGAGTAGAAACGCGAAGAACGTTCCCTTTGTACTGCATTTAGCCAATTTAGCGCTTTAAGTTAAAGTGACCCTGTTGCGCTTTCGTAATTTAATTTAGGTTTGATATTCTTAGTTCTGGTAATTTAAATTTTAAACTTAATGTGAATAAGTGATTAAAATCTACTAACAAAATGAAAATATATTACTTATGCTTTTAAGGTAATAACTAAACTTAAATTACATTGATATTCATTTTAAATTATATATATTTATATCTAAGAATTGTAGAAATTTCTATGTACAACATTGAGGTATAATTTAAATTAATTAAATATAAAGTGGAAAAGAAACATTGCGGGTTCAAATCCCATCAGAAATATTTTTTTTCTTCTTCACTTTACATTTAATTAATTTAAATTATACTTCAATGTTGTACATTGAAATTTCTACAATAAAATACTGAACTCGTGTTCAGTTTTTTTTTTCATTTAAATATATTCTTTTGCGATTTTTTTCTTTTTGTAATATGTGAAGCTAATAATTACAAAAATAAAATTTTACATGAAAAATACCTATGTTAATATATCATACACATGATATAAAAAGAAGTGAGAAGACAGAAGAAAGAAGGTAAATATAAGAAGAAGTAAATTAAATAAAAATTATTTGAAAATAATTAATAAATTATAATAATAATTAATAATTAACAATTATTTCTGTGAATTTTGACTTACATTACGTAAGTACGTTAAACAAATGCACATTAAAACAACTACTTCCAACAGCTAAATGTGGAAATAGATTATTAATTATTTTCAAATCATTTTTATTCAATTTATTTAAATAACTGTGAGCAAGAGAATGAATTTTCTTTTCTATTTATAAGAAGAAATAATGATAATAAACACCAACTACTGATTGGTAATTGTTTTACTTATTTAAATTTTATTTCGACTAGTTTCGACTATAAGTTATTATCGATGCAGAAAAAGAAAGAAGAAAAAAGACGGAAGAATATAAAAAATAAAATATAAATCATTTAAAGAGCAATAAAGAATTTTTATTGACAGTACATTATACATATAAATATGAAAGAAATTAACAATAAATATTATTATTTTACTTACTGACAATCGGCCAACGGCCATTCTGCCATGTAATTACAGATTTATTTAATTTTTATTAGTTTCAAACAACAATAAAAACAGCAAACGTTGTAATACCTATTACTTTTATTAAAGTTAAATTATCGCAGCGATGAATTAAATTTTAAAATACACTACAAAGTCACGTCGGTAATTTTCATCACTCGTAATTATTTAATAACAACGTGTAATTTTATGTTAATGCCGCTCCGTTTTACACCTGTTATAAATTCAAATCCAAAGCGAAAACATCGGAAGTTGGGCAATAAAACCGGGTTGTAATTGTAGGTCTTCAGTGTTAATGGCTGCGGGTCGCATTATTAAGCATTAATTTCAGCTCCACTTTTAACTATCCATTACGGCAACTTTTATATTTTCCACTCAGCGGAAAAATGTTAAAGTTATAATTGACATTGATCAATGCGGTTTAAACTATGCTGCGTTCTACAATTTTTAATTAAATTAATTTATTCAGCTTAATATTAGGACAAAATAAAATACACATCTATTTCAAGTATTTCATTATGTTTTCTAATATTTTTTTAAAAATAATACTGTATAATTAATAATAAAAACAACTTGGGCCAATAAGCAAGAAAAGCAGAAAATCGAAGGTTCGTGTATAATGTTTTAATTGTAATTGTAATCCTTTCTTTATAGTTAGCACCTTCATGTAAAAATATCTACATAACAAAGAAATATACAAAAAATGTAAGTGCATAAATCAAAAGATGACATATAATATCAAATCTAAGCAATTGTGTAAATATGTCGAAGGATATATTTATTTATGTAATAATATTATCATCAGTATTATTACTTTTGTGAAAAGTTCGTGTCGCTATTATATTCGGTTACGTCCGCATCATTATTGTTATTTATAACCGCATTACTTTTGTATCATTTCACTCGATTTATATTCCCCGATTATTGTACATATTCATCATTTTCGCGCCCCTCGCTGACTCCACCCTTTGTTACTTTTATTGCTTTCGCTTTTTTTTTTCAACGTTAGCGGCAATTTGTCTTCCAGATAATCTGGCAAATTTGCGTTTCTTTTGTCAGGAGGGGGGTCGAGGGGGTGGGAGCTCGCGACGAAACGGTGTCACGTCTATTGCACTGTTTTATCACAGCAATTCCTCATATTAACAAACTGTGCTGCTTTCCTTTTGCGCGATAAAGATAATAATAATAATAACAATAAAATGAAATAATTTAATAACTAACTAACCATCTTTATTCAAATGTGTATATGTATGTACAATAATATACAAAAATTTGAATTATATTCTGTAGATGATGAATCGACTATCGACCGGGGTAATTTAATATTTACTAAATAAATTTATATTAGGTAAAAATGTGGAAAAAAAATTGAAGGAGTTATTTTTGATCTATTATACGAATATTTTATTCTATAATGATTTTTGGACAACTCCTTTATTTCGAAAATTCAAGGTGAACAAAAGTAATAACATTTTATTATCAAAGCCTAATCTACAATAAATAATCGAAATGACTATCTCCAGCCTGGATACGAGCAATCAATTTGATTACCGAACTCTTTCAAATACACCAAAGACATATCTAATTAAGTAACACCCAGCAATTATCATATTTCACAAATCGTACAAATTCTCCATAGGAGTAGCGTAAACTCATGACTTCAGATATTCCCATACGAAATCATCCAGGGTATTTAAAGTCTGGGAATCGAGCAGGTAATCCGTATTTTGCTGTTAAGATGACGAACAACAAAACTGAAATGTGGTGGTGCACCATTATGCATAAGCCACATTACAATTCTTGTTGCCAATGGTACATCATCATCTAGAAAGTCAGGTATTGTTTCTTCCAAAGTGTTCCGATACACCTAGCCAGTTAGTCTTGTTGGCAGATATACCAGTCCAATTAGATAGTCACTCACAATTCCAAGTTAAACATTCAACAAGCACTAATGTTCAAAACGATATTCAAAAACCTCAAGCGGATTTTCATCCGCCAAGATATGATTATTGAGAAAATTCCTTATTACATTCCTTGAGAAGCTGCCTTCAAAGGTATAAAGAATTTGTGCCAGGAACTAATTTTTGCACAATCCAACGAAATAATGCAAAAAGAAATACGTGGAGAAAAATCAGCAGGCAATGGTATCTTAACACGTTGAATGGGTTATGGATAGAACAAGTTGTCTTTAAGAATTATCCAAATTGTCAAATGGCTTACATTCAAAACATTTGCATTTTGCGTAGAACTTCTAAGATCTTCCTTCATCATGCCTGGCATATTCTATTCTAGTTGCACCCTTCTTACTGTTATTGCTCTTCCTGAGGCTCCTCTTCGTTTCAATGTCCCTGTTTCATGAAGACATTCACGGTCACATGGATAACATACTATCGAAACGATTGCAAAGAATACAAAATAAACGTAATAAATGAAGTTAATTTATATTAATAAGCAATATGAACCAAACAATCAAATATAGGATGAATAATATGCGTTATAATTGTGTAGAGAGTCACACATACACACAGACAAGTACTTGCCAATAATTTGTAAATTAGTATTTCTAACAGAAATCCACTAATCAAGCAAGTACCGTGTTGATACGTATCTACTCACATTGTTGTTGATTTTAAGTGTATTGTCGAAACTATTTGTGCGATCACTTTTCAAACTTGGAACATGTATGTTATTAATTAATATCTATTTATGACGCAACTTAAAAACGTTAGCTATCACAATTTTCTAGATATAGCGTCAACTTAATTCTTTTTAAATGGCATGGATTTTCAAAATTATGTTAAGTTTGTCGCTTATTCCTTTGTCAATATATTGTATAATTATTTGTTTCAACATATTTCCCTATAATAGCAAAATCTAGATTATATTATTCTAATATTATTGCTACCTCCTAAGACAATAACATCTAACACTCCCCGCCCTCTCAGCGATTTTCTGAATTTCTGATTCTCTGGGGCATTTGCCACCTCTAAAGCCCCCCGTCTTCCACCATTTGGAAAACTTTAGAAACCCCGCTTGGCGAGAATTTAGATTATTTCTCAAGAACCACATAAAATACACATTTTGTATTCTTTTATTCTATAAATATAATCACTAAGAGTTCTTTTTTTTTTAGAAATGAACATTTTATTTGTGACTATAGATTTGACTCATCATTATCAAACCTGAACTGTACTTTATATTTATTGCTAATAGTTTGACTGACCTATAGTTATAAACAAAAAGTTCAGTTCTACAAACAAAGTCACGGTGCTCTATTTTTTATGAATTAAGATGCATTCGAAAGTAGAAGCCTCAGCAATTAACGAAACAATTTGTAATGTTGATATAGGCAACTTAATTCAAATAAAATAACAATAAAAAGTGTAACCGTTTTTTATATTTAGTAGAAAAAGTTTTTAATTGTAATTCAAATTGAAATACATTGACATTATTTGTTAATGGAATTATTTACATATGCAACTCAATATACATCAAATGGCAATAAAAAGTACAGTGTTTTTAATATTTACTACATGAATCTCGTTTGCATCGCATCAATTTTTCCGATGCCATTTCTTTGTGTTAATGTTAATTGTTAATTCTTTGTGTTAATTTTTAAATTAGGTTATATGATTTGATTAATTTCACCTGGTCTGTGATTTCATCTGTGATATATTATTGTTTAAATCATTATATATACTTGTTGGTAATTTATTCAGGTATTGATTTGTTTATTTAGTAATTATTTTATTTTATTATTTATTTTATCAATACATACATAAACATCTTTATTTCTGAGATTGGAATATACAATTACAATAAAATATTTAACAATACACTAACGTTCCACAATATAATTCCAACTCTGAAACTGGCTATCGACCAGTGGTCTTTCAGCCTTTTTATCAATATTTATTTATAATTTATCTATTTAGTTCAATTTTTATGGCATAATTTATTTGTTTAATGTCACTGAGATTACCGTTTTTGATATTTTAATTATTTTGCAGTTTCTGCTACTGATATTAAAATAAATTATATATGTAAAATTGTATTATTCTGTTTATATGTGATTTACAGTCATGTTATTTATCTAAACATTTTGAATATTGTTATTATTCTGTATAAAGGTGATTTACCGTAAATAAATGAATTGAATTGAATGTATTGGAATTACAATGAATTTTTGACTCAATTGCAATTAATATTTTATAGGTTGAAATTCACTGAAATTAACATTAATTGTACTCTTGGCATTGCTAACTAAATTTACATCAAATCACATCATAATTTTAATATTTAATAGCAGAATGCAGCAAAATTATAAGGCACTATTTGCTCAGTTTCCATTAATTATTTAATGGTAATTCAAATTGAAATAAATTTAAAGGATTTGTTTAGTGGCAAATAAAATATCAATACAATGCATTACAATTTAATGGATTTATTGACATATAAGAAACTCTATTTAAAACAAATGTAAACATAATTTTAAAATTAAGTAACAGAATATGTTGAAGTTGTGGTGAATTATTCGCTAAATTCTCATTAATTATTTAAAGAAAAGTAACATGAAAATGCATGGGTATTATCTGTTTAATGGTAAATTCAATATAAATCTAATAAAATATAATAGAATTCTGCTACTTCATTAGTTTTAATGACCATTCATATTTTTTAATGGCTTAAACTTGAATTTTGCAATATATTCAAACTTAATAAATTGCGATTGTGTGACTGTAAAAATTACTAACACTGTAAGTTTTTGACAAACATCTATCGAAACAACTAGTTCCCGAGCATATACCCCGCCGGATATTGAATTACTTAATAGATATTTGTTTGTTGCATTACAACGGTTTGTGTCGAAAATATTTAATGAAAGGAAACCATAAATTATAATTATATAGCTATCTGTAGACACATGTTTCGGGATTCATCCCTCATTAGCACAGCTCTGTCCTACAAGCCCTTGGTTATTAAAAAAATTACAGGGCAGAGCTGTACTAGTTTGTTTAAAACTTTAAAAAGCACTTAAATGGTAATACATTTCTTTATTACCTAAAAGTATACTTACTCGTATCGTACGACGGATTATGGAAGAGTAGTTGGAATTTTTAGAAGAATAGACTAGGATGATTTTAAGTGTAAAAAAAGAGAAACTTGAGAAAATTGACGTATTCTTGAAAATGGTTATTTAATTTTTCAAGGCTGAATTTCACGAATTTAGATTTTGAGTTGCATTCAATTTATTCCGCATTACTGAGGACAAGCAGATTTCCTTTCAATGCATCGCATCACATGTCTGTTGGAGGGATGTTCGTAAATATAGTATTGAGTGCAGCATTGAGTATACTGAAAGAAGAGAAAGCTGTTGCAAGAAAAACTGTAAAAATAAATTCTTAAACTGATATTTTCAGACAATACAAACAAAAAATTAAAAATTGTTTACCAGTAAATAAATAACGTTAATGCAAAGCAACTTGAATTGAAATAAATACTATTACTAAATATTTATTATTCGAGAGAAAATAATACTTTGATTATAATCTAACATAATATAAAAGGTAAATGGCAGAAAGATCTCTGGTCGATAGCCAGTTCGGGACGGGTATGTACTGTATGATATTTTATAATACTTTTGTATTGTATTGTATGCATATTGTAAGCATTAGTCCTGAATAAAGATTTGTATATATATATATTTATCAGTATACATTAGAGGAAGTGTATACCTGCGAGTCAAACGCATTGAACCGATTAATGTGTGTATGTTTAGTTGATTATTTGGTATATGTGTGTTCTGTTTTGTGTTATATGCAACTAAACATACATACATCAATGCGTTTCACTCGCGTTTTTGCATGTATACATAGGGGAAATGTATACTGATAAAAAAAGCTCTCTCTCTCTATATATATATATATATGAAGTAAATATTTTCTCAAATAAGTTATCAACCATAACCTGAGATAAATCTTATTAATATTATTAATTGTCATTAAATATCTTAATGACAATTAATTATAATGTCAATGCAGAAATCCCAATCCTGTTTGTTGGTACTTGAAACAAATAAGAATTTTAAGAGGATAATTAAAATATTAAAATAAATATTAATGTTTAAATAATCCTTTGAAAATTATTTAAATTATTTTAAAATATTCAATTTTGAGCAAATAAATGGAATACATTAATTACAACTAAATTAATATACTAATAAATAAATACCTTCAACAGCATTCATTCGCCAAAGTAATAATTATTAAAAAATACGTTACACAAAACGCGCTGTTATCAATATTAAATGCAAAATATGTGTATAATATTCGCATTTAATTAAATTTTCCAATAAATTCTATTGAGCGGCGTTCGCGTCATATTTTCATTTTTGACGTCGGTGAATTTCGCGTTCACATCAAAGCGGAATTTGCATTCGGTTTTTCGCTTAATGAATACACTCTTGATTTTGTGAAATATTTTATGTAACTCAATATGCGCTTCGCGTCCAACAACGGCCCTTGGAACGTCCGAGCGGGGACGAATCGATGGGACGCTAATGTGATTTCTGCGGGAAATTAGTGCGTAGTTAGATTGTTTTATTTTTTGTTTTAATTAATTATTGTTTATATAACATTCAGAGGTAACATAGAGTGCTTTTTGTAAACGTTTTTACATTTATTGGAATTGTTGAGACAAAATATTTACATAATAATATGACAATAAGTGATACTTGCAGTTTAATATGGTGTACAGAAATTATCTTCTTAATTATGTAAGTATTGCGCACGGCAATCAGTAAACCATCGCCCCTAGATTTGCCAGTGAGAAATGCGTTACTATCTATTCTGCGGACTGTATATGCGTCATTAAATAGTTCACTGGTATTTACAGAGCAGTTTAATCAGGTTTCCGAAAAAAAAAAAAAAAAAAATTGCATAATCGCAAGTACTGGTAATGTCATAAAATGTTGTAGTTTTGGTATTCAATCCTCTGACGTTCTGGTAGTATGTCGTGATGTTTCCTCTTGATATTGAACTTCAAGTTAACTTGGGGGTGATAGTGATAGCTAAAACTCAAAGAAGATCTTTGATGTATTTTATTATCAGGTTAGATTCGCCCTTCTCACGTCTCTCCTAAAGTTCACCTCGAACAGCTTTCAGGATTTTACTCTGCATTGGAGTTCTGTCTATCCCTACCTTCATATTTTTTTGAGATCGATGCTCTTACATATTTCAATGAAGTCGACTGCCCGTTCTTTCGAGTTGAACTGACGTTTGATTGACCTAGGATTCAACCCAACTTTGCCTACTCTAAATAATGATGTGTGTGAAGCTGGCAATAACTCCAGAAATAAACCGGCGCCTCCACCAAAACCAGTTATTATTAAAATAATTATTTTAACAATAATTACATATTGAATTAAAAGAATTTGCACACTCACTGTTTACAACTAGTATTGCCCACAAAATGCGATAAGTTGCGTCAATATTTAGCTTCTCTAACAACTTTAACGATATTTAAAAAAAAATCAAATTCAAATTTTAAAATGTTCATATTTTCCAAAGACCACAATATATTTTCGTTTTTCTTTAATATTTTACTTAAGTAGTCAATAAACAACAAATATAATCGTTTAGAAATATGTCATATAGAAAGATAAATTTATTATCGGACTTATTGCCAGCACGATCATCTGTTAAATTTAGCAAAAAAAATTAAAAAATCATTACTCAATGAATCCAACAATTAGTTTTGATTTTCTTTCATAATATATTTAAACGATCATTAAATAACAAATATTAACCATCAAAATTGAGGCAACAATCGTTAAATAGTTATCGGACTTATTGCTAGCTCAACGTCCATCATAATACTTTCCCCGGTGAATTCGATAAAATAAATTTTTGAATGAATATTAAAAGTAAATGAAAAATTATTAATTGAAAAAATATATTGTTGTGTTTGTTTTTTCTTACCTTACAATGACTTGATAAAATTTTCATATACTGTATATAATTTCCTTACCATATATATATATTTTTTTTTTTCGTTGGCGCAACATATTCAGTGTTATTGAAATATGAAATCATTTTAACGTTTTATTTTTCATTAAAATATTTATTTAAATAATTAAAGCCACAGACAACGTAAAAAAGATTATAAAAATAATTGTTTATTTCAATGGGAATTTTTCAGGCAGATGAAATTCTTCTGCCTATAAAATTAAAATTGAATGTCCAGCACTTAATGAATTTTGATTGTGAACAAAAGATTTTCAGATCTTTCCACTGTTATAAAAAAGCTTAGGTATAAAGTTTGGGTTTAATCCATTCAGCAGTTTATACGCAATCGCGGAAACAAACAAACACATATACAGATATTTTAAAAAGGGGACCTCAAAACGTGCTTG
Organism: Philonthus spinipes; assembly: GCA_963082785.1. Lineage (NCBI taxonomy): Eukaryota > Metazoa > Arthropoda > Insecta > Coleoptera > Staphylinidae > Philonthus > Philonthus spinipes. The sequence continues at coordinate 9,974,861 of OY720314.1, forward strand.
TTCATTGAAATTGACGATTCGAAAATTTTTACGACCACAATACTTTCCCTTGGACAGGGGTCCGGGGAAAGTAAAAATATATAAATATTGTTGAGATATCAAACTTAGCAGTTTAAAAAGTTCGCAAATAAATAAATAGAACTCGTCAATTGACGACCGATAAATGCTTATTATGCATACGTTTTTCTTATTATAATTAAATATAGTTGAGGAAAATTCAAAATGCATCTCATTAGAAGATGTTTTTAATTGTTTACATTTATAAGAAATATCTTTTACAAATATAGCTATGCCACCATAATCTTTTCGGGAAAAATATGATATTTTGACATACCAAAAATATTATATATATTCAGTTGTTCTTCTCTCAGTAATTGTTCACTAATGCAAAAAAATTGGGGATCCTGGTTGTTTAAAAACAGTTCAATATAGTCAGTTTTATTTGCTAAGTATTGCACGTTTAGGTGAATAATCTAAAAATTATATGAATTTAACAAATTTTTGAAACCCTGGTTCGAGGCCGAAAATTTGTCTTTGGAAAATGGAATAGTTTTACAGCCGCTCTTTGTAGTCACATATTTGGATCGTATACTTTATCTGGGTCACTAATGTAATGAATGTTAGCTTCAATGTTTCGTGTAGTCCTTTCGAGGCTTTTTTTCTTTAAAAATTATATTCGGCACGTTATATTTTAAAGGGGTTTTCAAGTATCTGTTGTCGTTTCTGCGTTGAGCCTGTATACACGTAGATAGCCCTGTTTCCGGATAGTTTTTATTCGTGCTGTTCTTGTACATGAGCATATAATTAGTTTGAAGTAGTGTCTCTCTTTTCTTTGGTTATTATCCGTTTTATATATATATATAGGGTGGACCATTTAATGTGTTTTCAGAAAATATCTCCGAAACAAGAAACGTTAAAAGAAAATGACCCAAACAAAAAATTATTGTATCAAAGGGGGCCATAATAACATAATATTGTTTTTTTTATAGATGGCGCTGTTGTCGCTAAATCGAGGTCAACTTAGTTTTTTTTTTTTTAATGGAAACCCCTCCTTTTTATTAAAAAATCAGATTCCTTGTTAAAAAATGAGAAGAATTCACTCAGATGATAGATGATATATATATATATATATATATATATATATATATATATAGATTCATTGACTCATTCCAGTACACAGTCATTGTTTGTATTTTTTGTGAACTTAACGATTTGTATCTGGAGTGTGCGATTGACCGTCCTTGAAATTTAATGTAAATTGTTCTGCAACTGCATTTCTATGTCAGGATTATTTACGGATTTTTTAAATATTCATATGTGTGTTTTGGTTTATTTCGTGTATATGTGTCTCTACAGTCGATATTTTTTTATTTTTCAATAAGCTAATAATAATTTTTAGATCCTCAATACTTTATTCGAGATGCAAACATTGTTTATTTAGGGTACTCACTTTAGATTTTAAGTACTTCAGTTCCATCGGGTTAATTTTATCGTTCTTGTTGATGAGCGATGTGGGAGAAACTCCTGAGGTTATGTTGTCAGATCCGCAATGGAAATTTAAATATTTATTCACAAATGTACCACTTATAACTAAATATATAAATTAATCAATGCTTGATTAATTTTTGCAATTTTTTAATGAAAATTTTGATATATAATTATATAAATATATTTATAAAAAATAATAATAAAACATTTTTAATAATAATTTTCATTATTAAACATATTTTATAATTAATGAAAATGAATAATATTATTCTAAATGTTTCAATTTTTCTTTTCACGTATTAAATATAAAATAAATATAAACATTTTTTCTTACATTTTTTAAGTTAATTTTTAAACTTAATATTTCTTTAAGGAAACAAATACTAAGCATATGTCTGCGGTGTAGAAAAAAGGAGAGACAGGTTCTAATGCCACCTGAATAACTTAACCCCACTTGCGCCTGGAAATCCTATAGAATTCTAAATTAAGTTAGTGAACTGGGAATCCCATGGAAAGGGCAAAGCTGTTTACTAAAGTACATTATCCTACGTAAGAACTGCTTTTTGCGACAAAAAATTTCCTTTTGTCGATGCCGCCGAGTGAAAAGATAATCGCATCATGCGAATTTATTCCGTCTCTTATCCCGACATCAAAACACGTCCATATATACTTATGTCATTTCATTATGTGGGCTTTTAATTATAAATCGGTTGTATTATAATTTGAATTATTTTAATGTTTTTAATATATTCGTGTTTATAAATAAAATAACACGTGCAAAATGCTTAATTTATTTCTCAATTAATCAGTGGTTAAATATTTTTTTATCAAATTCAGGATATTAATTAAAATTAAAACACTTGGTTTGTTTCACTTATTTCTATGTGAAAAATGACACAAAGTTTGAAGAGGTATAATGCCATAATAATTAATCCAATGAACCTACATAGACTTCTAGTCAATAACAAATCTGTCATCGAAAAACTTGATAAGTTCAGTGTTTATTAATTTATTAAATTAAATGCGGTAGTTGTGATTAAAATAAATATATTTTTAAATATTTTTTTATCAAATTCAGGATATTAATTAAAATTAAAACACTTGGTTTGTTTCAGACTGGATTAAATTTTAGAACACGCATAGAAGAACACAAAAAAATAATAATTAACAACAAATGATTTTTGCTTCATCTAGAAAAATGTACAAGCCTTTAATAGGTGTCCTCGATTAACAATTGATTGATTAAAAAAATAACTTTCTTTTATTTATTTATTTATTTCAACGGTGTGCAATTTACATGAATAATACAATATTCAACACAAAAATACATAATAGATACAAACACTGAACTTAAACTAAACAATACAATAATATTATATTTCTTTTAAAAAGCGCTTTAACAATGAAAAACTTCCATTAAAAAAGTCAAAATTTAAAAGATTAAAAGATTTTAACAAAAAAATAAAACTGGCCAATTACCATGGCTGTCGGGAAATATAGGGCGCTTCGACATTTATTGTCAATCGCTCACCATGTCTGTGGATGCCTACTTTTACAAGTTAGATTAATCGCTAGTTTGATTTTTTGATTAACTTTTGCAATAATGATTCTCGTTTTTTTTTATTATTCTTTGCTCGGCGTGAAAAATTTAGTAATAACATTATAATATAAAATAGATAAAAAAAATATGCATTTTTTATCAAATTATATACACTCACCTTTATTCAGACTATACAGATAATTTTAACAAAATAACATAAATAATTATATTTAAGGCTGAAAGACCTCCGGTCGATAGCCCATGACAGACTACTAACCCACTAATATGTATTGTAAATATAAATATTTGTAATTCTGCTGTCTGAATAAAGATGTTTGTATATAATTACATGTAGGTGTTAGTCGGTCTTGGCTATCGACCAGAGGTCTTTCTGTCGGAATTTAATTATTTTATGAAAAAAATAAATAATGTGAAATGAATTATTGAAATGTTATTGATAAATTGTTCTCGTCGAGCAAAGAATAAGAAGAAAGAAAAAAACGAGAATCATTATTGCAAAAGTTAATCGCCCGTTAAAAATCAAACTAGCGATTAATCTAACATGTAAAATTTTCCCCGGGCGGATGATGAGAGTGGTGGAGGGGGGAGGGGGATGAATAAATCAAAAAAGTTGCGGCGGCCATTCATCTTCATGCACGACAATTAGTGTCTCGAGATTTTTCCTCTTATTTTTCACTTTTGTAATAAATGACGGTCGGGGATACTATTTATCTTTTAGATTTATTAACGTTATCTCGAGTGTATTCCGCCATTGTCATCTCGCGCAATTTCATATTATTCTCGGAGACGGCGAGTGTTTATTGTGAGCGAACTCGCTCGATGACTTTATCTGAGCAATAAGAAGAAGAACGGCAACAACAACAAAAAATAGCGGCTTTCTATTATTCTTCGTGTATTTTTAAATTATTTTGATTAATTATGTTTATTACTACTTTAAAAGAATTACTCAAGAAACTTTCTACGTTACGGTCCCAGTTATACTATTCCAGTTATAAAGCATAACGACTTTTAAAAATGATGAACAAATATGTTAATTCAAGTAAAACTAAATATGAATACATTTTTAAGAAATTTAAAGAAGGGAAGGAAAGACTTAAAATGTTTCAAATAAATGTTGTGCATATTGAAGAAATAAGTATTTTATAAATTTTCATTCATTTAGTTCTCGAGTTATATATATATATATATATATATATATATATATATATATTTTCATTTGCAATAAAAATAAAATAAAGAATATATATATATATATATATTTTTTCATTTGCAATAAAATAAAGAATCGGTACTTTTTGGTCAATCGAGTTAAACAAACATTTTCAAACTAAGACGAAATTAAAAATCATTAATGCAGATATATACTTCCTTAAACAGTGCATCAAAAATACAGTGTTCCCAAACTTCATAAATTTAAAAATACCAAAACATAACAAAAACATAAACAAACTAATGGTGGCGTTTAAAATAAAGTTTAAACTTGGTACATTACACGGAAAACGTAATCGGCTAGAACTAAGTGCATACCAACAGCATTTAAACTTAAGTAACCAAGTACCTACACCTGTTGGGAGAATTACGAGAGAAAAATGTGCCGAGTGATAAATGAGAAAGATAAAAATAAATCACACACTATACAAAGGAAACTATCAAATAACTCCGTCAAAGTATACGGCCAGGAAATACCCATATTGTAATTGAATTGTTTCACTGGCTGTATGATATGTGGCACCGCCTTGTTGAAACCACATATTGGCCACATCAATTGCATCCAATTTCCGAAAAAATGTTGCCACTGCTATGTTTCATCGCTCCCATGATTTTACCTTCCTGGCTTGGATTCTTCGTTGATACGACTTATTACAAACATTCGGCCATTATTTCTAAGCAAATTATTTTTTGTTGCATCGCTATAAAGGATACTTATCCAAATACCAAGAAAATTGCAAAGATGTCATCTACGTAGCATAACCAGTGTTTAGGGGAAATTTGTTATACTCTTCATAGAATGATAAAGTAATTGAGAAAATTGTTCACAAGAAAGACACATAATGGATTGCCCATAGCTGTTCCAAACGTTTGTTTATTATAAATTAAATAAAAATATTTTGAAAATAATTAATAAATTATTTCCACATGATATTTTGACTTACGTTACGTAAGTACTTATATGCAACAGCAGGTGTACATTATGTAATTCAATGTCCGGAGGGTTATTTGCCCGGGAATGTGCATTTGTTTAGCACATTAAAACCACTACTTCCCGGCAAATACCCCTCCGGACATTGAATTACATAATGTACACCTGCTGTTGCATATCAAAAAAATATTGCATCATAACTGTGATCAAGTGAGTAAACACATTTTTTAGTTTGTTTATTATATTTATTTTTCAATTTTTTTTACACCGCGTTTACAGTCGTTTTATCATTTTTTTTCTTGAAGGTCTTTTTTATTGAGTCACATTCATTATGCCGCGCCGAGATTAATTTCAGCGTATGAAATTTGAATGAAGGTCTGGAATTACAGCGAGCGACATCGGCGCATTAAATGTAAGAATGAATATAAAGAGAATGAGCGAAGTTAAGAAAAAAGTACCGGAAATCCGTTGGATTTAATAAAGTTTCCTCCGTCTATCGCTCCGAACCTCGCCCCTGAAGATATCGGAGCGGAGATAAACTTATTAAGGGATGATTTCTTTAATGCGGACTTTACTGAATCGAACACGGGAAATGTAATTCTCAAAGAGAACTACTCTCCATTTTTTGTTTTGTTTTAATGGATGAATTAAAAATAAAGTCAGTAATGTACTCTAGAATGTCTTATATGATGTAAGGATTTATTAATTGACTTATAAAATCTTTTTAAGTATAAATAGAAAAGAGTATTAATTCACTTAGTCACAGTTATTTAAATATATTAAATAAAAATGATTTTAAAATAATTAATAAATTATTTCCACATTATTACGTAAGTCAGAAGTCACAGAGTTAAATGTGGAAATAATTTATTAATCATTTTCAAATCATTTTTATTTAATATCTTTTTAAGTATATCACAAAACTAAAATATAGGCATAGCCACGATTTTTTTTATTAGTTGATTATAACCATCCATAATGATCATTTTGTGATCGAAATGTATATGTGGTATAAATAAATACCCAATGAAGAAAAATATAAAGTGTTTTGTTTAATGCAAAAATAGAAACGATTATTTCATTCTATTAAAAAAATACTGTTATTTCATTCAATAAATTAAATAAAAGGAATGAAATAAAATAATTAATAAATTATTCCCTCATTAACTACTGTGACATTTTAAATTATGTTACATAAGTACTTTAAAACAAATGTTCAATATAATGTAGTAATATTTTATTCCTTTCTTCATTTTTTTATATTACTACATTATATCAAGAAACTTCACGTACTCACCAACAAATATCTTCGATATTAAATGTTCAATAATGGACATTTGCTATTATGAATAAATCCTTTTTTTGATATACTAAAATCGATTGTTGTCTAGAAAATGATATGACATGACACTTTCGCTGATATAGTTATTTTGGCTCCATGACACAAAAGCGTTTAAATCGATATAAAGCAGGCATTTTAACACATTTTGAAACAATTTAAATCGCTTTAAAAAATAATTCTAAACACTCTGCAGAGCTTCCAGCCCCGAGTGATTAATATCACAGAATTTTAAACACAAATTACAATCCACACCCACAAACGTATCATTTCACGATTACACACCATTATAGCTAATCAATTCCTTTTTTCTCTCTCTCACTCTCCGTTTGTATTTGCGTTGATTTATAGCCAACGTTCGTCTGTTATTACTTGAAGCATCTGCAATAACCATCGAAACGTCGGCAATAAATCAAATTCGCAATACAGGAAGCCGTGTAGGAAATTATAATTCGTGGACGACACATTTTTTGTAATACGCATTTATTATAAAAAAAAGATTGTTCTTATATATAGAAATATCTAATTTTATTCAAACAATTACATAAACTTTTCCAAACATTAACATAAAGTATATAAAGATTATCAGCGAAGTTAAGAAAAAAAGTAGCGGAAATTCGTTGAATTTAATAAAATTTCTTGTGCCTATCGTTCCGAAACTCGCTCTAAAAGATATCGGAGCGAGACAATTACATAGATTTTTACAAATATTAGCATAAATTATTATAATGTAGTAATTCCTTTCTTCGTTTTTTTTTTTATTTTTATCACTATATGTACATTTCCAGCACAACGTGCTCTTTTTTTATAGTGATAAAAATAAAAAAGTGAAGAAAGGAATAAAATATTACTACATTATATCAAGAAACTTCTCGTACTCACCAACAAATATCTTAAATATAAAATATTACTTATTATTATGGCCCCATTAAATAAATAAATAAATAAATAAATAAAATATACACAATACAATAAAAGTGTTTGTTCATCCTTGGCTAAATCAGAGTTAAATTTGCCTCATGTCCTTTCTTATATTATTTATTATGATGTGCAATAAAAGATATCTGTGCTGGCTTGCTGAACTTTCTTGAACGTATTAATGATTTCACGAATAGTGATAGTAGGATTTAAGTATTTTGGAGGGATGTTTGGATTTCGACTCATAACATTTTTCTTATTTAAAAAAGTATGTATTCCTCTTTAGTTTCAATAAATCTAACACATTTCTTCACTTTTTAAAATTGTTTTTTAAAAAAATGCATTCGTCTTGACTTTAAATAAAGCTTACACTTTTCTTCACTGTTTTTAAAGCGATTATGGAACATTTTGTAAATTGTAAAAAATGGTGATGTGTCCATCGTAGTACTTTCCCCGCTGAATTCGGTTAAATATGAGTTTTTGAATGAACATTTAATAGTATAATAAATTAATTGATAGTTGAAAAAATGTGTGGATTGTCATATATTGTTTATTCTTTTCCATTAATTAAAATCCGCAATCAAATGATTTTTTGATACAGTTTATATTTATTCCAAAAGCGTATTTACGTGGCACTGAAATATAAAACGAATATTTAAATCACAATAATTGATTGATCTAATAAGTTAAAAAATAGCGGTGTGTCCATCATGGTAATTTACCTGGTGTACTCGATTAAATTCCCTTAAATTTCGAGGCTATGTCGCTTATTTCAACACGCAGAGCGATTTTTGTTTCAAAGAATGTTTTTTTTTTCTTTTTCAGTCTGAACCCAACTTTTTGCAACTCGTTTATTTTTAGAGTTACGAAAAATTGTTTCAAACGAAAACTATAGAGAATTCAATTGTCTGCAACTTTTGTTTGAGACAATTTTCCCAACCGTCAAAATAAGAGAATTATCGTTCGTGAAATTCGAGGTTATGTCGACTCACGAATTCAGTCTCTATGAGAAATAGAGTATAGATTTTGATTTTGACACTTGTTGACAATTTTTATGACGATTTTGATGAATTTTGACACTACGCGACAACTTTGTGTAACCGAGAATGTCGAACATTTTCGTTAAATATTTACAGAAAAAGTTTAAACTTTCAACGAAAATCAAGAGTTAAAACCACCAAAAAAATATGTAATTTTTAAAAGAAAATTCAAAATTTATTATCAATAAATTGGAATTTCGAAAAGAAAATGTTTAAAAAATGTATTTTTTTTTTTTTTGGAAAATTAGTGATTCATTTCCTGGGAATCACAAAGAAAGAGTATTTTACGAAATAATCTGTTACATTATTTGCTTTCTCTATACATCATGGTGGTGTAAAATTATATATATATATATATATATATATATATAATCTGTTATTAGACTGTTGCTTTTGAAATATATATAAAATGTGCATTATCAATGTAATATTACATTTTAATCTCTCATAGTATTCTGAGTATAAGTAATATAATTTCATATTGCATTTTGAGTGTTCACAAATGAAATTATATCCCATCCAATATTCACTAGTTTCCGAATATCCCGGATCAAGCGCTCGATTTCAAAGCGATTATTAGTGTATTGGGAACTTTTGGATTTCGATCAAAGAAAATTTCCCCGATACATACGAGCCGGGCGAAATTCGCCCGTAAAAGTTGGGCGGGTTGAGGTATAATGGCCGTAAACAGAGTCGACATATTGGCGCTGTGAACGTTATTAACGCTCTGGAAAGCTTTCGGGTAATATCTCGCCGTATTCAATTATTGGCGGGGAAAAGTACGACCCGACATGAATTTTAAAGTGCACCGACTGACGACTAATAACGTTACACACTCTGCTCGTATCGATTCCGCGCTTAATTCAATCGTGAGTTCGCTCGAAAAATAAGTGAATATTTATTTCCCGCTTTCAATGTAAGTCAATAAATTTGCCGGATGTATTATTTTCTAGATTAAATAGAGTATATTTTATAATTAATTATAACCACATAAACTTCCAGTATTTAATTTATCTTAACTCAAAATATTTCAACGCAAACAACTTTGCACTTGTATTAAAATCTTTTGAAACTTTCTTAGTTGATAATCTAACTAAATTATAAATTAACTCCTAAAAGTTACTTCAGTTTATTTAATTCAACCATGTGGATAATAATAACAATAGGAACGTTTCTAGACGAGTTATTTTTCATTTTTCCGAAAACTTATTAAATATGTATTTACTGGAAAAACTGTTAATTAACAAAAACTAAAAAATAATCTAAAAAATCTCCTAATTAATAGTAAGATTGATTTCATTCCGAAGCCCTGAAACAAACCTGTTCACTAATTATAAAACCCTATGTTATTTATAGTCAGTGTGGACTGTGAGTGATATTGTAAGGATATGCAACTGTTAGTATATATTAATATTTAATGTAGAATTTAATTTGTGTTATATGAAATGCAGCAGAAGATGAAGGCCGTTGACTTTGAGATCTGTAAGAATAAACACCTAATAAATAGTATAAGTCTTTCATTAATTACTATCCAAGATACAATAAAACATCCCCCTCTGGATATTGAGAGACTTTGCCGTAGGCTTGTTTACTACGGCCATTGGCCGGGAGTGCTACAGCAGTATAACTAACAGCAACTAATAAAGAAGCAACTCAAACTCAAGCCAATGTATAAGGTACCGTGCCGAGGTTTGCATGGCACTAAGGCAGCAGTGTCGCAAACGATCCCTTGCAGGCACCAGGCGAAACCCCCACTATCTAGCTTACAAACCATGAGGACCAAGCAAAGCAAATAGGATCAGTACTGTGGAAGAAGTGGACCTGATGTCCGAAGAAGAAATTCGTAGGGCAGTAGTGTTAGGGTCACCAAAGTGAAAGTAGCTAGGCGGTGAAGCAAGGCCAAAAAGGCCGTAATCAAGACCAACTTCATTAACTGCCAAACTAAAGATAGCCAGGACCCTATACAAAATGATTCTCAAGCTCAGCAAAGGTCCGAAGGTCCTAAACTAAAGGCAGCTCAAGGACAGCAAAGGTCTGAAGACCCGGAACCAAAGGCATCTCAAGGACAAACAAAGCCCAGGGAAACCAAACCAACAATAACAAGCTCCGAGAGGCCCTCCACGACAAACAAGGGACTCCGATCGGACGCTAGTACAAGCAGGGCGATCAAAAAGTCCAAAGTGGACGGGCTCACCTTCACGGAGTCCATAACATCAGTGAAGGTCGTCATTGCGGGTGTGAAGTCTCTTAAAGTCCAACTAGAGCAGGAGAAGCTAAAGGCTTCGATAATCTCGGCGTATGAGCAGATACCGGAAAAGGGCCACAAGTCCGCTTCAGTAAATGCATACACAAACCAGGCTCAGGACGACGATCCAAATCCTGACAGCCTGAGAGGGAGCCTTCCTGAAGGAGTTGAATGGGGAGGACCGTACGAACGTACAGCCTACATCCCAGATGAATGACAAGAAAAACTGGGGGCAGACAGGAACGCCAATCGTTTGAGGATAGGTAACAGGGGCCTCATTATCTGCCTTTGAACGGTGTGGGAAAAGATCCCAGACGTCAAAGGAGTTTTGTTGATTTTCTCCATAGACAACCAATCTACTAGAAAGGTTGGACAAAAACTCGTTCTTTATATATAGAAGATTGAGACTCCGAATCAGGGAGGCCAATAAAAGGACGGAGGGGAAGGGAAAGTGAGCCGAATCTCAAAACACGTGGGAAACCGGAGAAGAGGAATATGAACTAGACACGAATCCATCGGAGAACCAGCCCTCTCCCAGCGGGATCAATCTACTATTAAATCCACAGTCCAGGAAGTTGGATGTACTAATGGAGGAACGTGAGCCCAAAGGTGCAGTGCCGAAAGAAGCTTCTCTTCGATAACAAGAGGGGAACTAGGGTTCTTGGGGTAAACCTTCAGCACATAAAAACCGCAGAAGGTTTGATAAAGAAGGTCTGGAACTGCAAGTATCCTGACAACTCCGAAGCCTAGCGCCACAACATTCCCGGGTAAGATATAATCCAAATGCCGTAAGGCCTAGGGCGTGCATAATCCACAACAATAATGTAAAGCTTACACTAATACCGCGATTATGCACGGACGACCTTGTTACATGAGTATTTACTGCCATGACGGAGGACGGAGAAAGGAGCTGGGTAATATTAAGCGATATAATAGCATACTGCGCGGTTAAGGCGTAAAAGAGGTGAGTCATTACTCAATTTTATTCATTCAAAAGAGCTGATTATAGCCAACATTGCCAACAAGCTTTCACCACAAAAAAAAAGAAAAGAGGCACTAAATCTAAGAGTATAAACCGGGAAAGCGAGTGATCTAATATTGAACTGCCATGTGTCAGAAGAGCCTTCATGCTCAGACCACACACAGATTCGCTTTGACCTGGAAATATCTCTTACAGTAGTACAGAAACTTAAGAGAGACAAACTGGGTAGGATATAAGGAATCCCTCTGGGAAGTTCTCAACATAGAGACAGCGCCAGTAAAAGATGTGGAAAGACTAGAACTGGCAGTGAAACAGATAAATGAAGCTATTACGGGGGAATACTTGGAAAACTGTCCTGAAAAACAACCAGACACAGTGGAATAGTCTGATGGAACAAGAAACTTGAAAAGTCCAGACTCGAAAGCTATTCAATAAGGCCAAGACCACACAAGACTGGGACACCTATAAAGAGAAACTCAGGCAGTACAATAACAAAATCTGAAAAGCAAAAATGGACTCGTGGAAAAAGTTTTGTGAAGAGCTGAACGATGCTCCTTAACAAAGGATGTACTGCAAAAGAGGTGGGTCTTCTCAAAGAAACTGACGGGACCTACACGGAAACAAAGAAGAAAAGTCTCAAGGAACTACTAAAAGTTCAACTATACTATTAGAGGAGGCTAACAAACCAATCTCGGACATAGGTAGAAAAAGCCCGACCGACTGGATTGGAGATTAGCCATAGAAATAACCAGACCAAATAGAGTCAGATGACCAATAAACAGATTCCAACCTCATAAGTCCTCTGGGATAGGTGGGATATATCCAATTCTGCTCCAGAAGTGCATAAAGGAACTGGTGCCGTATCCATCAAAAATCTAAAAAGCTTGCAAATCACGAACACCGCCAAAAAAGCTTTAATAGCTACGGAGCAGTGGTGTGGTGACCAAGGACGGAGCAAAAGGGGACGATAAGGCTCATAAACAGCATACAATAGCTACGGAAGCCTTAAGCACTACCCAGAGAAGAGCCCTAAATGTAATCCTTGGCATACCACCCCTTATATCTTTATTCAGGGAGAAGTCAGATCAGTAGCATACAGAGGGATACAAAGATCTGGGCCCATAACACGAGATTACACGGGAAAACGCATCAAATGCTAGAGCAAGAACTGAAGATTAATTCCATTACAGGAGTAGCTAGCGACGCGATTTCGATAATTAATACAAAATATTGATCCCGCCTAAAGAGGATGAGCAGTAGGTCCACCTGTATAAAACCAATATACAGACTCTAAAAGCAGTAAAGGGTCAGGAGCCGGAATTTACAGCACAAAAATTGGGACACGGATCTTAATAAGCCCAGCCAAAGATACCACAGTGTTCCAGGCAGAGGCAGTCGTGGTTCACCATTTCATACGATAAATAGCAAGATAAGACAATAAAAGTGAGCCTAGAGCAATATTCGCGGACAGTTAGGCACTACTGGGAGCATTAGGTAACACGCAGATCAATTCTAAGCTAGTATGAGACTGCTTAAATGTTCTCAACGAAATAGTTATACTGGTGTGGATCCCAGGACATACGGGTCATATAGGCAATGATAAGACAGAAGAACTGGGCTCGTCAAAGCCATTCATAGGACCCAAACCCTCCTGCGGTATCGCAAAAACATCAGTCAAACAATCCATTAAAAAAAATGGACGGAGATACGGGCCCAATCCTTGTGAGGATACGAGAGCTTAAGCAGGCGAAGAGATTTCTTAAAGAACTAATGCTATTTCTAACAACAAATCTTCTTAAACAAGATAGGAAAATAGTCAGAACAATAGTAAGTCTACTGACAGGATACTGGGCTAAAGAAGCATATATAGAAATTAGACATATCAGAAGACGCGATCTACAGATTCTGCGAAGAGGAGGAGGAAGACATTCTGTGCTTGAATGCGGCCCTATCAATAATTCGATACGTACAAATAGGGGACACAAAACTTAGACGAGAAAGGTGTACCCAAGGCTCAACATCAGTGCTAGTAGGGCTAATCAAGTAGGCGAAGCCAGAGTAAGTCATCTGAGATATTTGGAATCCATATATAGATCTGAAAAGGTCGCAGTGGTACAGGCCAATGGGCCACTCAATCAACATTTATCTTACAATGAAATTAAACAAGGAAAATTTCTGGCAATGATCAATAAAATTCGATCAATCCCTTTTTCCAACTGCAAAAAAATACTTACACTGTAAGTTTTACAAACATCTATTGAAACAACTACTTCCCGAGCATTTACCCCACCGGACATTGGATTTCACAATAGATATTTGTTGTTGCATAACAGCACTACTGCGAATTGCAACGGTTTGAGTCGAAATTATTTAATGAAATGAAACAACAAATAATAGTTACAAGGCTATCTGTAGACACGTGTTTCGTGATTTCATCCCTCATCAGTACAGCTAAGTACTGTAAGTTAGAATTTTATTGATCATATTCAAATCCGAACCGAGAGAAGTTTTTTGTGAATTTATTGATCATTGCCAGAAATTGTCCTTGTTTAATTTCATTGTAATTTAAATAACTGCAAATGTGTGAATCATCTTTGTTTCATTTTATTTAATTCAACATTTATCCATCTACAATAAAACATTGTATTATTTTAAAGTCGTTGATGGAAGTAATAAATTACATATAAAATTGAAACATCCGTGAAAATTAAAAATAAACAATCTCTTGCAAACGTTTTGTTGTTTTCAACACACAAATTAAATCTTTCATTAGAATTACATTTTCTGTATGTTCAACTTAACATTTTCAATAGAAAATGACAAGAGACAAAAAATTTGGATAATCAACAATAACAAGTTCAATACGTTTTTAGCATAAAATATTGTAATTGGTTTGATATACATGAATTATTTTGTTATAAAATCATATTGCAGAATTCATTTCCATCAACAAAATACAACAACAAAAAATATTTCCATAAGATTACTTCTTCCGGGTTATAATGCAAGTTTTTTTTTTTCGAGAGCGGAATTAGCGTAAGCCGAGGGCCAGAGCTCAAGCGGTTTAACCGTACGGATTGTATAATCCATTGATTTCGTTTCGGCCGGTTAAACTTCCCCTAAATTCCGAAATTTTTGTATGGGCTCGTAGTTCGGGCCCGGATTTCCGGTATTTGCAGCGAAAATACTTTCGTTCCGCCGATGGAAACGGACGAATCGGTTTCGAATTAATCGGAATTGTAATTAAGTGCGGCATTAGGAATAAATGGCGTCCTAATTAAAAAATAATTCCCAAGGAAGACGACGCCGTCTTCAAAACTGTCATTGTTTGTTGCGAACGTTGAGAATGATTAATTGTGCCTTCAGATAAAACAAGCGTTTAGTAAATTCATTTAATTAAATAATATCATAAAATAAAATAATAAAAATCAGAATTCTTGCAGTCAGACGATTGATGATTTATATTGCTTGACAATTAATAGATTTCAAATGTTTAATATTATTTATATAGTGGAAATAAATTTCATTTATAAAATAATTAATTTACTCGATTTTATAATTAATGAATTATTTCCTCTTTAGTCTCTGCGTCACGTAAGTACTTAAAAAAGTAGAAACAACTACTTCTAGACATCTTGTTTCCAAAATTGTCAAAAGCTAAAATAGAAGGTGGAGTTTTTAATGGGACAGATGTTTGCAAGATGTTTAATTTTGAAGAATTTGAACAAAAATGATATCAATTTAGAGAAATACTTAGAAATCTATTAGGGAAATTTTATATAACTTCCTCGGAAATAAAAAGTCATCATATTACAAAGTTATTGTTGAAAAACTTTAGGGATGTTGTCACTAATGTTACACTTTCTACATTCTCAGTTAAGTTTCTTCAGTGAAAATGTGGGTGACATCAGTGAATAGAGAGATTCCATCAGGACTTAGTAACGATGGTAAAACGCAATCAGCATAGGTGGAATTGTAATATTATAATGCATCATTCGTGAGGTCACGTAAGCGAAAAAGCAGAACTGCCATCCGCTTTTAAACTTTTTTATTTGGTTCTGTATTGTTCGGTCGGAGAAAAATAAAGGAAAATCAACAATGGACAATCTTATTGAAATAATATCTAATATATATGCTGCTTTTCCTGAAAAACAATCCACACTTGCAACGTTTATAGATGTATCGGGTGCCTACGATAAAGTTTGTATAGATATTTTAAGAAACAAAATGTTAAATCTTAACATAAATAAATAATTTGTAAATAAAATTATTTCCTTATTCTCTAATAGGAAAATATTTATCAATTCGAGATTTTGTGTAAAGCCCATTGCTTTACACAAAATCTCGAACTACTTCGATTGGTATACCCCAAGGTAGCATACTTGCTCCTTTATTTTATATTATATACACTTTAAGTCTAGAAAACCTAATTAATCCAAATATTAAAATTCTGCAATATGCCGACGATATGTGCATCCACACAAAATGTAAACAATTTGAAAGTGGAAATCGTGCTCTCTCACAATTTATAAGTGATATTGATGAATATATGTATAAAAATGGATTGCAGATATCAGATGAAAAATCAATTTTCTGTTTTTATACTCAAGCAAAGATAAGCTTGCCAAACACTGTAGAAATAGGAAATCACATCATTCCAGTCAAAAATGTGGTTAAATTCTTAGGACTCTTCTTGGATGCAAAACTTACATGGAGATCAGACATTCAGTTTATTATGAATAAGTTAGACAAAGCTTAGATCTGAAACATACACCTCTTCGGGAGCTGATTCATCGACTTCTTTACCATTTTATAAATCTTATATACGATCGATATTAGATTATGCATGTATTTTTTACGGCTCATCTTCTAAATCATATCTAGTCAAACTTGATAGATATCAATATACATGTTTAAGAAGATGTTTGGGACCCCTATCATCTACGCCAATAATAGCAATCCTTTCAGAAGCAGAAGAATTACCATTAGGTTATCGACGACATTGTTTGTGTGCAAAATATATTTCAAAAGTTTTTACATGTAATTATTATCAAACCAGTTATACTGTGATACAGTTATATTATATTATACATACACGGCTATGGATTTATGTATATTGTCTTGTAATTGGGATGTATATTTCCTGTTGGTAATAAAGACTAATTATTATTATTATTAATTATCTTACTTGTAATTTCTGGGAAAAAAAGAACAAAATGTCTGATATATGAGATTATATCTACATTTTTTAATAATTTTCAACAGGCCCAAAAGCACAATAAATTACCAATTTATAACTTAGAATATAACAGAAAATTTATTACTCCACAAGTCATTATAAATGTCCACTTTGAAAATATTCGAGAGAACTTAATAAATTATGAGTTTAAAACGTTTTAAAGAGAAACATCCAGGTTTTAAACATATTTTTACAGATGGATCATATATCGAAGGAAATTCTGACTGTGCCGTATATTCCGACGATGGCGAAAAGCTCATACATCTTACTTCTGAATTTTCCATATATAGCTCAGAATTAATAGCTATAATCGAAGCGCTTAAACTTATGATTTTAGATAAGTCATGCAATAAATATATATTTTTTTTAATTGTAAAAGTGCTTTGCAAAAAAATAAAAAGGGTATATTAGATTTATTTGAATTGCTTCTTAACACTTCTTTGGCATCTTGTTTCGATTTAAAAATTAATTTTAATGTACGCGGTTTATTAGCCATTGGCTTTCCATCACTTTTAGAGGTTAGATATTTAAATTGCGTGATCGCAGTATATTACTGACGCTATTCATGTTATGAGTAATTCGATCTTAAGGCACTGAAGATATAGATTCAGATACATTAAAAAGAATGGTGTTGGTTAGTCGAGCATGCTTATCTTCAACTTCAGAAATAATTTCTTCATAATTATCGATAGAAACCCGGCCTAATTCATTAAATTGTTTTTCATAAACAAAGCATTTCTTCTCAATTTCATTTATACGACATTCAATTTTCTCGAATTTATTATTAATAAGATTTTTTAAATCATTTAGATCTTTTGTAAAAGAGTCAAAACGACTATTTATTAAAGTTTTCAGAGATTCCAATGTTAAAGGCGATATATTTTGTGTTGACGGAGTACATTTATCACAAAGCCACCCTGAATTAGATAATGCAGATTTAAAAGCATCGTCATTTAAGCCAGTGCATTTAAAATGAACATATTTTTTTGGCATTTTCCATCGCATTTTATATAGCGTGTATTAGGTGTTACCCGCCATTACATATTCCACCCGGATTGATCATTGCTTATTAAAAATAAATAAAATAAATGAAAAATTCTATGAAAAGGAAAATAATAAGATGATAGTGTATATAAATAAGTAAATAAAACGTAAAAGATATGTACCAAATAAATCAACAGAGGACAAACACAAGGACACACTCTTCACACCAGCGCGGCCTATCGCGGTGACTAACAAAAAACATACACTGATAAAAGGCCACGGAAAGAAATATGTGAGTTTATGAATGGAAAAGTAGAAATGAATGAAGCGGCAATTAAATTGTGTGGATTTTTAACTTGAATTTGAGGTTAAAAGCAAGATTTTTAATAAATACACTATACGAGGTATCGAATGGTCCATACAATATATGTTTTGTTATGTCACTTGAGAGAGAAAGTATATATATATTGCGCTTTATATTTTTTTATAGGTATTAATCATAAGGTTTGGGTAAATCCCATGTGCTTATCCATATGTATTTTTACCAGTTAAACCGTTGTCTACTTTGTCTGTGCTGACTTAATTAGTCACCCTGAAAGGCACTTGGATGTGAAGAAAAGTATCCTTGTCCATCCTAAAATTTTAGTTGATTTAGAAGTTAAGATAACTTAAATAAAATGTATAATATTAATAATAAAAATAATAAAGTAGATGACTGTATGGTCTAGGCCAAGTTAAAAAAAACATTTCATTTTCTTTAGGAGAATTTCAATGTTAATTTGATTTTTGTGTAATGAACCCATTATACAATAAAACATTTTTTGTTTATAAAAAAAGAAAAATAGGTAAATGAACAAACGAAAAACTATATCTAAAGTAATATTTACATACTTTATTTTTAAAAATGAGATATTTCTTTAAAATTGAAGTTAAAATGTAATAGCGTTTTCTGCTCGTGCACTTTTTAGTGCGTGCTGTCTACATCGTTTTCCGCTTACATAAAAATGTGCACTCGGCCCGACCGATTGCAAGAAAACAACACTGACTCGGGGAGTGAGTGCACGAGATCCAATGCAATACGACCGACAAAACAACGAGTCATGTGATAGTTTGTGATGAATTTTTGGATTATATATTACATATATGTATTTGTTATAAAGGAATATGAACTAGTGCGCCCCGATTATGTGTAAGTAGAAAATACAATAACATTAACGTTCTCATTCACATTAACAGAAACAACGCTAAAATTGTTACATGATGTAATTAGATTGATTTGAGGTAAATAAATCTCTAAGCCCTTCAACAAACCTGAAGTTTTGGACTAATTATAAATGCCTTGTGTGTATAGCCTCTGTAGAGTATGATATATATATATATATATATATATATATATAACACTGCATTATTTTAAAATCGTCGATGAAATTAATTGAAACATCCGTAAAATTAAAGAACAAACAACCCCTCGCAAACTCTATATTGTTTCTGTTTCCAACACACAAATTGTATCTTTGTTTAGGCCCGCAACGCTTTTAATTATCGTAATTGATTCATTACTTGATTTAGTTTAAGCCACAAAAGGGACGCACTTATGCAAAATTCCGTTCGGTTTCAGAGGAGGGGGGGTGGAAAAGCGGAACGAGAGGGAAGCACTTCCATTTCCAATTCCAATCCGTTCCAATTTATGGTTTTACTTATCGGCGTCCATTCAATGCCCCCCCGCACATTTTCTACCGGCCCTTATCAAGCAATTTGTCCGTATTAATCAATTGCATAATGGAGTGTTGTTAATAATAATAGAATTATTATCGGAGCGCGGTCGGGGCTGTCACGGGGTGATTTGTTATGCAAACATAATTATTAGGCGAATGATGGATGGGTATCAAGGAAGTAATTTCGTTTCGCGCATAAATTTAGATAAAATGCGTATACGTTATACGTATTCATATTAAGATCAGCCTTTTTCTCTCTTTCTCTCTCTTGATCTTTTTATACGTTATTGTTCGTTGCTTGCTTTTTATGCCTCATTTTTTATTGTAAAAATTCAACGTCTCGGTATAATGGAATTGAAATTATTACACTCGCTTTGAATAATAAGCATCTGAACGAAAAAATAAAACGCATAGCAATGTTAATAATTTCATCATTCACTCTAATATTTAAATATTGATGGTTTATATTAATAATAAATATGAATGAATTAAATTAAATAAAAAGAATTTGAAAATAATTAATAAATTATTTCCTCTACAGGCAGAAAGACCGATCGTCGATAGCCATTTTATGAGTCTTAACTAGATGTTTATGATTGTAATGTTGTAAATATTGTAATGTAATTTAATGCATCTCTCAGAAATAAAGATTTTCTATAAATTATTTCCTCTTTAGCCACTGTGACATTTTGACTTATGTCACATAAGTACTTTAACAAATATCCAGTAATGGACATTCGCTCTTTTATAACAATAAAATATTGTATAATAGAACAATTTTTCGAATCGAAAATATTTAATAATGCGAAATATATATATATATATATAGAGCCTTTTTATCAGTATACATTTCCGATATGTAAACCTGCAAAATACGCGAGTCAAATGCATTAATGTATGTGTATTTAGTTGCCTATAACACGCAACTGATCACACATATGCCAAATAGTCAACTAAACATACATACATTAATCGGTTCAATGCGTTTGACTCGCGTTTTTTTTTTTGCAGGTATACATACGGGAAATATATACTGATAAAAAAACCTCTCTGTATATTAATAATAATATAAATAATAACAATGTTTTATTTACGGATTTGTCATTTACAGATAATCATACATTTTATAATTTCATACATATTTTATAAAGTATGAAATGTCATAAAAAATAAACATTCATTAGATCTTAATGTTGTATTTTAAAGATCAATTTCACCACAGAGGCTATTTGCTTTGCGCAATAGTCGTGTCATCAGACAATTTTCGCCGCATATGGTTCTGCAAAAATTGATATGCAATAGCATATGATTTCGTATATTCGTAGATGGTACATGATATTTAATTTAATCTAATTAGTTGCTCTGAGTTAACGTTATTCTTGATAATTTTATACAAAAAACACTATCTAGTTCAATTCCACGGTGTTGTAAAGTAGTTAAACCTAGGTTTGTTATTGTTTCTTGCTGCAACAAAGGTATGTCAACTTTGCTAAATTTAAATGAAGTATGTTTGCTTCATTTAAATTTATCAAAGTTGACAAAATTATTTTCTATCAAGTAAATTGTATAAAATGTTAAGGGTAGGTACATTGACAAATTCGGCAGAAATACGCTTAATGATCCCTAAACATTGAGTATAGCTCGTAGGTCGGGCACAGCCCAACCTCCCACTCCTGGCTTTATGAAGGTCGATTTTTTATATAAACAGAGAGAGCTGGGTTGGGCATGACCACCTCATAGGTCGGGCATAGCCTAATCTCTTATTCCTGGCTTTATAAAGGTCCATTTTTGTATGTAAACAGAGCGGGTTAGGTTGGGCATGACCTCTTAACTTCTCGCTTTATAAAGGTTGAATTATTTAATGAAAACAGAGCGAATTAGGGTGGACATGACCCCCTCATAAGTTGGGCATAGCCCTACCTCTTACTCCTGGCTTTATAAAGATCCATTTTTTTGAACTAAACATAGCGAGCTACGTTGGGCATAGCCTGACCTCTTCCTCCTCTTATATTAAGTTATTAAAGGAACATAGGCAAACAAATTTAATTAAATAGTTTAAAAATCACGTGAAAGCGATAATTATTTCTGATTAATATTATTTTTTAACATGTAACCATCTATCATTATCCAAAAAATATATATACACAATTTATTCATATAAATGTAATATTTTTTTATGATTTGAAAATTGTCGTTTTAAATAAAGTATCTGCTGTTTTTATTTAAAATAGTAATAAAAGTATTACTTTATTGACTACACAACCAATGTGGCATTTAAAATATAGTTTAGAATCAAGCATAATTGCTAAATCTTTTACTACGCCAAAACAAATAAAATACATCAATTAAAACTGCAATGCAAAACATTTCAGCCATCTTTATAAATAGACATTAGAGTCGAAATTTGGAGGAACGTAACAGTAGCAAACGATATAGTTTTTCCTATTAATAGTGAATTGAGCTGCTATAATTTCCAAATAATTACCCGTTGTTAATTAGCGCGAGGGTATTTTATTACTTAATGCTCATTGATATACCACCGCCTATATGTCCATTGCCGTTGTAATATGATGTATTTACACGATCGTATAACGACGAAACAATTCCTCGTCTATTGTTTCAGGATGAAGTCAAATTTCACTTAGTGCTAATATATCATAATCTTCACATATATAAGAACAATAAAATTATTTTAACTTGGTTCTTAATCATCTTACATTCTGAAAGTAGACAGTAATAGTAGATTTTGAATTACTGCTAATGGAGCGTTTGTGCGATGAGTCGAAAAAAAATTGAGGAATACTACGTGTGTATTTAGTTTTTAAGTTCCTCCTCCTCCCATTTCGCTCTCTTGTAGCTAATTCATTTTCTAGAGCTTTCAGAATGTCTGCCTGTGCAGAAGTTAGGTCACTTTTAAATTTAATATTTTCTGTTTTCATTATATTCGTGATACGAAGAACATTAACCGCATATTTTCGATTCTTAAAGATCAAATTGGCTTTAACTCCAGGTTTGCCAAGTCTAACGTATTTAAGTGGTTCAAAAGTCGTTGAAGAATCCAAGATTTTCTTTAGCTCTTGTATTTCGACCATTGAGCATTCATTTAAAGTGCATTTGTGCTCAGGTAGATGAAATACAAAAAACATTAGCGGACTCACCGGTTGCCAGAATAGTTCACAAGTAACTAAGTTGTGTCCCTAACAGGAAACTGAAATATTAAATAGCAATAAAAACTAATAAATAAATACGACTTTTAGAGACCAAGTATCACACGTATGAACGAATTAGAAATCTACAAATAATAAAAAACAATTGAGCAACGAATCTCGATATCAAAAAAATAAAAAAAAAGATAATTAAATGTACTTCAGCACTGCGCCGTTATTAAAAATAAAAAAGTCCCAAGACCCAATTGATTTTTATTAAGACATTAATAATGCAATGCTGAAAGCAGAATTGATTATTTTTGCTAATCAATTTCAATATTTTTTTATAAGTTAATTTTAATGAAAATAATGAAATTGTTGGATATAATTTAAAGTGAAATATTAAAAAATTATAAAATAATTCCTCAATTTTTATTATGAGATAAAAATTAAGTAATGGAAATATAGTTTATTTATTGTTTTTTTTTTATAATTTCAATATTTTTGCTAATATTGCATATACATATACTATTTATTAAAAATTGAGTTTACAAGAATATAACAAAAATTGAATAAGTATTAAACAAAAATTAATTAATTGTTAAATAATTAACACTGTTCTATCCTTTCTTCACACTTTATTTTATAATGCTGAGATATATATTTCGAGTGTTAAGAAAGGATACAATAGTGTTAATTATTTTGATTATACTCTTCGCGTAACTCAAAACCAATCATCGATAATTGTAAAATGGCTATGGACCACAGTTCGTTCTGCTTTTTAATATAATTTTTGATAAAAAAATTAAATTGTTCGAATAAATTTCATTTACCAAATCTTGTTTCATGTTTGTTATTTTACATATTTTATTTATATTTATATGTATTATTTTTTGTGCAATCTACATTATTATTTTACTAAATTTATCATAATAAGGTGTAATGGAAGATCAGAGTGTACCTCGGTACGCATCTGAATTCCATCTTTTTTTTTCCCAGTATCAGAACTATTATTTTTAGGAATTGCTTTTAATTGTCATAAATATTTTCGTTTCTGTATTTTTGTTCTGTTATGGAAAAATAAAATATTATTATTATATTATTATTATTATTTAATTGTGAATACACTGAAAATAAATATTATTATTATTTATCGAGATAAAATAAAGCCTAAGCTTTACTTATAAGAGCTCTTATTGTAGAAAAAGTTGCTATAGTTATTTTGAAATACAGTATCGTCAACAGGCAGTTAAACAGTTGCGAAAAGGAGAAAAAATTCTAAATGCTATGAATAATAATAATAGTTATGTCGATCTAAGTTAAACCCACTGAAAAGGACTTTAACAGTTATTATTATTCATAGCATCGAGAATTATTTCTCGTTTTCTGTTAAATATACTGAAAACGACTTAAGCAGGTATTTTTATCTATAGCATTGAGTATTATTTCTCATTATTATTTTCTCCCTGTTGTTTTTCTCAGTTAAACCGACTGAAAACTATTTATACAGTTATTATAATTTATAGAATCGAGAATTATTTCTCGTTTAAACATACTGAAGAGTTATTTTTATTCATATCATTGAACATTATTTTTTATTTTCACAACTTAGGTTGAAAAAAAAAAACGTTGCAATTCAATGCAACAACTCCATTTTTTACATTTTTTCCGCCAAAATCCCGAGATTCGAAGGCGATATTTGTGCGACAAACTGAAATACCCTGCGCAAATAAACACATAGAGCGAAATCCGAACACAAACACGAGGGGGGACAAAAAAAATTAAAACGACACTACAGAATCAACAAATATTTCCCTTTCCGACTCATTGAAAAAAAATGAAAAAAAGACTCGTTGTTTATTTGAATTTCCTGCGTATTTTTCTATTTAGTTCTATTTAGATTTATGTATATTGTCTTGTAATTGTGATATATATTTCCTGTTGGGCAATAAAGACTTATTATTATTATTATTATTATATTAATTTATTGAATTATATAAATCTTGTATTATACATAATATACATAATTTTATGTACCGTTCAAATATACAGAATACAATACGCCAATTTCAATAAGAAGTACATTAATCTTCTGGTCGATAGCCTAGGGAAGACAAAGACTGTCATTTTGGTGTATGTAATACATGTTTGTAATATAAATATATAATTGCCTGAATACAGATATTTATCAATCGGACTCGGAAAATAATGATCATAGCGATCATGACTTTTAATATACAATAACAGAGACTATAAAAAATGTATATCAATCATAGTTCGTCTTTTTCTATCGTCTGACAAAGATAAACCATGATCCATAGCCATTTTATATCATTTTGGGTTTATGGTGGAATGGGAAAATTCTTTATGGAAGGTGTGTTGGACTCCTGCTAGCCATGGCATACAATCTCCAGTGGCTACAGTTTACAGAAAAAAAACCTCCTACAGTATCGGCGTCGACTACTTTGTCATTGGTCGGTCGATTGCGTGTATATTAAATGGTTGATAACTTTTATTTTCGTAGGGAAATCAATATGATATTATATATGGATATATTATATGGATTGGACAAAGTAATACCAGTATCGTAAATAGGGTGTTATATACAAAATTATTTTAAAAAAATGACATTTTACCAATGCTGTAGCAACAGTAGATGTTATTTTCATGTTGATGAAAGATTAATAAAATGTGTCCTCAGTGAGATGTTTTTTTTTTATGTTTTAATTTTATTAAATAAAATGAAACAAATATGATTCACACATTTGTAGTTATTTAAATTACAATGAAATTAAACAAGGAAATTTTCTAGCAATGATCAATTTTGCAGTTGGAAAAAAGCGATTGATTGAATTTTATTGATCATTGCCAGAAATGAAAATAGTAAGAAGTTTTAATAAAAAAAAATCGCCAATGAAGGCGATATAGTCGAAGAGAATGACTAATACAAATCAGATACCAGACCAAGCTAGAGTAGTAAAATTTACTTGATACGAAGGCGAAGTATAATGACTTTAAAGTATCAGTATTTCGAAATTCACGAACGTTTCTCAGTACAAAAGCTTCAATATGGGCAGTGAAAATAAGTTTTTTGTAAAAAGTAACTTCTAGGTCTTTGAAGCAGTCAACGACCGACAGATCATCACCTGAAATATGGTAGTTTTTTGTAAAATCATTGCATCTCCGACAGCAGTTTATAACGCTGCATTTGTTTACGTTGAGTTTTAAGTTTACATGGGAGAATCAGATATGATGTTTAGATTCGATTACAGCATGTCAATATAGTTCTGAGATTGAATCCTATGGTAAATTTTGAGTTCGTGGGCGTATGTTAGCAAAGGGCAGTTGAGTATCCCCAGCAAATTATTAATAAAAATGATGAAGAGAAGGGGGAGCTCTGTGGGACACCAATCAACGGTGAGAATTTGAAAGATTTAAAACCGTTGGAATACGCATAACAATTTATGTTGTACAGGTAGAATTGTATAAGTTGATTAACCGCTGGCACAGCCCCAAACGACTCAAGTTTTTTTTAATAGCAGTATGTGACTGATAGAGTCAAACGCTCGGGAGAAGTCGGTGTATATGACATAAACTTGGCCTCGCACATCTAAAGCTTCAGAAAAGAACTGCGAAATAGTGGTAAGATTTGTCATTTGTCAGTGTCGACCGTCTTGTGAAAATTGTGAAAATGTTATTTTATAGCACTGTTTCCAATAGCTTGGCGAAGTTCGATAGGATTGCGATGAGACGATAATTGCTTATTAGCGAGGCGTTGACTTTCTTGAAGATTAGGCATAATGGTGTGCGTTTCCAGTGGTTGGGAAATTAAATTTTAGATGTTGAAAGTTTAATAATTGATGCTAGAACTTTGGCTAAGACATGTCTGCAATCTTTGAGTAGAAAACTTGAAACTTTGTCATGACCCGCTGTGAATTTGTTTGGAAGGGATGCCATAATAGATACAAGCTCTTCTTCATCTCTTTTAGACATTGTGAAAGGGGGATGGTTAGAATAAATGGCGTCAACGTTGGGAGTTGAATAACATCAAAATACATTTTAAAGGTATCCGCGAAACCATTTACTACGTCTTTAGGTGTTGTAAATTCACGATTTTTGTCATATAACCTGCCAGGTATTCTTGTTGTCTCTTTCTTGCTTGAAAAAAAAAATTCTATAGGTCCTTGGAGATCTTTTAAACAGTATTTCCTATTTTGTAGAATTGCTTCTGCTTCTGCAATAAGTTGTTTCGGTAGCTTGCGAACTCTTTTAAATTCTGTAAGGTATTAAGGATTTATAGTTTTGTGCCACTTAAGTCTGTAGGATAATTTCGTTTCTAGGTTAAGCCGTATTTGACGTGTGAACCAAACTGGATATTTGAATTTTGATGTGACTTAGAAACGTGGTTATTGAGTGTGTTGAAGAATATATTATAGAATTTTGATACCATTTCATTGACTGAAGATGGAAACATAATTTCCAAAATATATTTAGTTAAATAAAAAATAAGTAGAAAAAGGACATATATTTTTATTTAAATAATTAAAGTCTTCACAAGAACCAACATAAAGAAGATCATTAAATTAGTTTACAATCCTACAATCTAAGTTTAAAAGTTCGTCACATAAGGCTTGAAAATCGGCTTTACAGTTGTAGTTATCGCTCGGGGTAGTCGTTATCTTCGGTAACTAAATGGTAATTAGAGCGAATAACTTTAAATTGATATCAATTGTTACTTTTAAAAAATCTTCGAGAGATTTGTTCTATACATTATTTATAAATAAGCTATTGTATCTATACAATATATACAATGTAATGCAGAAATAAAGATATTTACTATTAAAAATGTTGCATTATACAATATGTTATAGTTATGCAACAAGTGTCAAGCAAAACAAATTTAGCAGTAGTTAAAAAGAAAATCGTTTATTAATACTTTTCAAACTCTTTTTATTTAATTTATTTAAGTAACTGCGACCAAGTGAATAAATACTCTTTTCAATTAATATTTACTTTTTTAATTTTCTCACTTAATATTTTCTTGAAGAAATTAAAGGCTCCTTTGTGTAACGAAGAAATTAGCGAGTTTTTTTTTCCAATGGCGCGCGGAAAACGAACGGAAAGGGGATAACAAGCCGTTCGATCAACAAAGTTATTCAGCGTTGACCCTCAGAAATTCCTTTCAAGTATTTATGGAGATGTTATTCAATTACACGGAGCGCCGTTTCGACGGCGGCTTTCAAACGTAATGAAATTCAAACCGGAGGAACTCCGAGGATTCTCCGATCTTTTATTTTCCGAAACACATGCTGATTTACATGCATTGAATCGCTAATCATATCAGTAGTTGTATATTTTTAGATATATATTCATAAATAATAAATATTGTGTTACATATTTAATTTTTAAGTTAAAAATATTAAATATATCTTGAATTAATTTCTCACGTATCCCATAATGAAACATTTTTATGCAATAATTAGGATGTATTTTAATTAAGACACTTCGTCATTGCTAACTATACTGGAGCACATAAGTAATCCTTTATATCTGGTTTAATCCAGCAATAAATACGCACATTTTATTCATCCTAGAAAGAAAAAAAGCGATAACGTTTTTACAGCTTTAACTCAATTTTTGTGAACGATTTTTACACTTATCCGAAAAATAAAGCAAATTTAATAATGTTAACCAGTCACCTGTTCTACTCTGATCCTTTTTGAGTTCTTCAATATATTGTTTCCAATAGCTATGCATATTAGCAAGGTTTTTACCTTGCTAAAATGCATAGAATTCAAGCACCCCGTCGATTTCATCAATTTAGTGATTTTCAAAAAGGTCGCATTGTTAGTATGAAAGAGGCGGGCTTCAGTTTGAGGGAAATAGTCGGAATACTCGAAATTACACCCTTAACTGTATGAAGAAGATGGTCTGAAGAAAAATGGCTATGAGCGACAGAGACGTTCTGGTAGGCCTAGGATTATACAGGGTGGTCAAGAAGTGTACCTAAGACTGCTTCCGATACGTAATCGTCACAACACTGCAGCGATTTCGAAAGACCTTTATTGCAGCAACAGGACATGTGGTTTCTAGACAAACAGCTAATCGAAGAATTTGTCTCTCTTAAGTCCTACTATGCGACCTCCCCGTAGAAAGAGTCGGTAACGGCCCGCCAATAAAATTGTTTCATTCCATTCTGTATGTTATGATGCCGCTGGTGATATTTTTTTACATTACCCGAAAATCACTATTTATACGCCGTATACTATATTTATTCTTCGCGCTGTCCACTCTTAATCTCCGCTTTCCCTTATTTCCATTTTTTGTATATTTATATGAATTGGCCATCTAAATTAACATTTCTTTCTAAATTGTCATACGCAACGCAAAACAGAAGAAGTTCAACGACAATGGTTGACTACTGAGAATGATTGTTTCGTCTACTAAATCAAGGAAAACTTGTCCTGTTGATGAGCAGGAAACGAAATTCATTTAATAAAATTTCCAACAACCAATCGTCTAGATTTTGGATATGTAGTACAGTGCCTTGCGAATTTTTTATAACTAAATATTTCAATTAATTTCATATTACTATTAATAATTAGTTATGAATAATTTAGTTATAAAAATTCTCATAAACAAGTTCCATACGGCATGTTTTCTGAACCGGTAAAATATATTCCTCCCTCGTATATTTAAATAATAACACAAAAAAATCGCACTTCCGAGAAATTTACCGGAGAATTCACTTTACTGGATTATTTTCCATCGCGCTTCGAGTTTGATATCCGCGGGAAAACTTTAACTCAAGAGAACTCGTCCACGCCCTTCACGAACTTGTTATCTGCTTTTCGGAGAAGAAGAAAAAAACAGGATGTGCCATCCGGAAAATGACGGGCGTTTTTTATGCTAAAATCCAAACCGGCTGAACAAATTAGGAAGAAGATTGGAGACCGGGAAAAGAAAAAAGGAGGCGGATATGAGACAAATAGATGATGTTTTTTTATATATAGATTAATAGATTTAAAATCTTATTGATTTGATGTAAGCAATTGTATCTGCAACTTTAGGAAAGAATATTATGAGACGAAAAAGTTTTGGATTAGATTGATTATTTACAATCAATCTAATCAATTTGATTTCAATTGTATCATATTTTTAATCGTTTCACTTAATTTTGCCGAAGCTGATTTCACAAAATTAAACAAGGAAATCTCTTTCATGCATTCGAGTTATGTTACCAATATTAATAATTATAATGATTCCAGTGAGTTTATTTTCTTCCTTTAACAATTGTTTCTTAGGTGCTACTGTAATATACTCCAGTACATATTATATTAATAAATTTAACTTATATTATTTCTATTATTATCATTATTATATTATTTCTTATTGCTTGTATGTTACAATAAATTAGAGTATTTTGCTCATGTAAATATCATTATGTATAATCTTGCTCGCACAGATAACATTGGAACCGCAAATAAGTCATTAAATGTAATTAATGTTTTGGTTTAGTAGAAAGAGACAGCTATATAGTAAAATAGAAATAATCGTTTGAAAACATGCTATTCTTTTGAATTTAATAATATGAATATGTATTTACATTTTTTATCTACCAAGTATAAAGTATCAGTCTAAATAAAAAATAAATCGTTAATTTTCGTGTATTACATCAATTTACTAGTTCAAGTTAGGAAAGAAAATTTTAAGATATAATGAAATTAATAGGTCATGTCTATTATATTATACTTTTGTGCCATCATCCATCATCTTTTAAAGATGATTATTTTAAACGAATATCCTGTATCAATAGGAGTAATTAATTTGGCAATTTTATTATTGCGAGTTATTTTGTGTGTTGACAATCAATGTTTAATTAATCATATCCATACAAGTACTACTATTGAAATTTATTTATTTAATCTATATATTCTTCTACCTTTTGGTGTCGAACTAATGCACATTATTATATATTTACATTGAAATACAAAAATAAATCAAAAAAAAAAATAATACCGTATAAATAAATTAAAAAAAAATGATTTGAATATAATTAATAAATTATTCTCGCAATTAGCTCTATGACTTTTGACTTACGTTACGTAAGTACGTTTAACAAATGCACAATAAAACAACTACTTCCCGGGTAAATACCCACGCCGGACATCGAATTAAATAATGTACACCTGCTGTTGCATAACAATAAAATATTGCATAATGTAACAAATTTTGTTCCGAGAAAAATTTAATGCAAAAACAACAAAAAGAACGTTACTTAATATAAGGCCATCTGCAAACACGAGTTTCGGGATCTATGCCTCGTCAGTATAGCTCTACTTTACATAATTTAAAGGTGTTAAAATAAATCAATTAAATTAATTTAAATACAATCAGCGAAATTAAATCAATTATATTAAATCAAATTAAACTAAATCGATTTAAATTAAATTAAACCAAATTAATTCAACCTAAATCAAAACCGAATAAAATTAAACGGAACGAATTGAATTAAATTATTTACTCTTTTCTACCCGTATAAATAAGTTTTTTTTTATTTTTATTCAACATTATTACTTGCATCGATAAAATTTGACAATTTTATTTTTGCGAATTATTTTAGGTGTTGAAAATCTATGTTCAATAATTAATTGACCATAGATTTTCAACACCTAAAATAATCCGCAAAAATAAAATCTATGTTCAATAATTAATTGAAAATAGATTTTCAATACCTAAAATAATTCGCAAAAATAAAATTGCCAAATTAATTATTCCTATTGATAATCATCTTTATTTGTAATTCAAAAAGGGCATCGACAGATGGTCATTACAATCTTATACATGTAAATATTCATTGTTTCTTTACGGTTGAGCCCTTAAATCATTCTATTAAAATTTTTAAAAACGTATTTTATACAAATAAATACAAATTAGAAACAATATACAGGGTTTAAAATAACAAGTTATTATTCTTTTTTTTTTTTCATATAACCCATGTGTAATTAATCCATTCTTTCGTTTTTTTTTTTTTTCTTTTTGCTGCATGAAAATTTACTACATCCGGTGATTAGGGCTGAAAGGGCATTAACTGCGTGTAAGCCGCCGAGAGAGGGAGGCAAAAAATGAAGGTGGCGAAGAATGAAATATGTTTGTTTTTTTTTTCTCTCCGTCTTCCTCCTCTCTTTTTTTTTGCAGCTAACGCGTAACAAGATTTAATACGGAACATAATATTACATTATCCGGGATAAAAAGAAGTGAATTGTAGGTTGCGGGATTTGTAGGACGTCGGGAATAGGAGTAGCGTAAAACGATAAATCGCAAGATAAAACCTGCGGAGGGAAACCACTCCTTGTTTTTGGTTTAGTAATTATAACAAATGACTTACTGGAGGAGAGGTCGGGCCCGATGCTTAACTTTCTGCTCCCATGCTTACGCCCGCCCGACCGCCCCGCGTTCACCCCTTTCGCATGCGATTCGAAGCCATGATGGGAATTTCGATTATTCGCGTTATTCACAATGCTTACGTTTCGGGGGGAGGCTATTTATAAAGCTCGTTTTTGTGTAACGTGATGGAATGAATTTATAAATATTTTATTCCGACAGTAATTAAATGAAGGAAATATATTTAGCAAAATAATTAATGAAATATAATTAGGACAGGTATTTCTGCTCGATTGGATAAGACAGACAATCGAAACTGCAGTCACAAGTGAAAAATAAAGTTAGAGAGAAAACAATATTTAGAAGTGTTCCTTTTAGTGTCGTTAATATAAAATGCATTTATTTTCTCTTTAGCCTCTGCAAAAAATACTTACGTAACATAGGTCATCTTATTGGGTTATTTAAATAACTCTGACCAAGTGAATAAACCATTTTCGATTATTATTATTTGAACAGAAAAATAATTAATTCAATTTATTAAAGTAAAAGAATTACATCTATTACAAAAAGTGAAATATAATGTTAAATGTAACCAGTAGCCTTATCCACACCACTGGTGTAGATTTTCCGTTATATTTCACATTTTGTAAAACATGTAATTCTTTTATGTGAATTATTAAGGAGTTATAATACCCCATAAGCCCCCCCCCCCAAAAAAAAAAAATACTGATTAAAAAATTAACACATAACGTTTCAGAAACGCTATAACAACATTAAACAGCATTTTTATGTTGATAAAAGATTACTAAAATGTGTGCTTAGTGGATTATTTATTTATTTTTTAAATTTTATTTCATTCTTATTACATTATTAACAATAAGAAGTCACAACCTTCCGTAAATTATTTTTATCCAATTAGCGGTTCGAAAATTATTACACATAATTTCATTTTTTCATAATATTTTTTTGTTTATTAAATGAATTTCGTTTCCTGTTCTCATAAGCAGGGCAAGTTCGCCTCCCTTTAGTGGACGAAACGGTGATTCTCGGTCATCTACTTCGTAGATCCAAATCACAGACGATGCCATAAATCAGGCAATAGATGGCGCTTGCGTTATCTCCCAATTATTATGGTACATAATTTCCTGTTTAAACTAATATGTCTATAGACCAGAGGTCTTTTCGAAAAATATATATTATTTATTATTAAATTAAATCATTGATAAAGTAAACAATTATTTTCAATACAAATTAATTAAAAATGTCATATATTTATGATAAAATATTTAAAAAAAAATGTAAATAATTTGTTATTGTAATGCAATATTTTAATAATATGATGAAACAGTTGGGTGATTATTTAAAACTTTCCCAATGTTAACGTATAAATTCCACGATAATTTCCTCGTTATAAATCGGAATTGAAATCGAAACGAGAGCCCAGGTGTAATTCCACCGGCTTAAATAATACACATAAGAATAGAGATACGTCATTAATTTCTAGGATGGGTTCGAGGCAAAGTAATTCGAGTTACAAATGAAGGTTAATCGTATAGTTGTACATAACGGAGTTGAGAGGGGTGGTAGTGGGAAGGGTGGGCGGTAGATTTATCTTCGAGCAGTGAATTAATTATTCAGTTTATTCGCCCAGATTAAACTTGCAAGAGTGGCACGGGCACCGTATAATTTATTCCGTTCCCCGTTCAATTCTATAATTTAATTGTGCTCGGTGTAAACCAAATCCAAAATAAATAGTTGCGGATTTGAGCGGGGGATGCGGACGGGGCGGATGGCGAATGGCAACACTGCGAACTGCTAGAGCGGGCGGGATGAAAATTAGAACGAGATTTCGCCGAATGTAAATAAGAGTTTGAGTAAATTTTACAATAAATAATAATAATCTAATTTTAAATTCTCTTGACAACGATATAATAACCCGAAACTAGTTGAGAATTTAAAGTTATTGAATGAAATATGATTTTATTTATATTTTATTCGTATTTTTTATTTATTTATTCATATTTATTATTAATACATAAACTACCAATGTTTAAATATAATACATGTTTTCTGTTTAATTTAACAATTTAATAAAATATTTCAAATATTGATCAAGGAGGCTCATAATTATTGATAGTTCAAATGAAATTTTATAAGTTTAAGGGTAAGTGCTGAAACAGCTAGCAATAAAAAATGAGAAATAAAGTATAGCAGGGCAGAAAGATTTAACTTTGATCGATAGCCCAGAGACATTTTGTAAATATTTATACTACTACTAAATATTTATTATCTGAAAAAAATATATACATTGTATATAATCTAAAACAATATAAAAAAATAAGTATTTTCATAATATATTCTCAAATAAGGGCTATCGACCATAGGTCTATTTTCCCAAATATTTATATTAAATTATTTTCTTCTATTTGTATTGTCTGAATAAAGATGTGCATATATAAAAAATAATATATCATCTGGACAGAAAGACCGTTGGTCAATAGCTCAGACCGACTAACAATAAATATTAATAATATTTTTTTAAATATTGTAAAGAAAATTGTATGGAAATTACCTGAATAAAGATAGTATGCATAATTTTACTAACTTTCAATTTGTGATAAATAAGTGATAAAGTTATTTGAAATATAAATGTTTCCATTTCAATCGATACACTTAAAGTAAGTAATATATTTTCCTAAATATATATTCATTTAAATATATATATATATATATATAATCTAAAATCCCCATCTACCATAATGGTGGTATAGGGGTCATTTAAATAAAACGAGTTGAAAAATGGGAAAGAATTAAAAGGATTTATTCATATAGTCACAGTCATTTAAAATAACTTAAATAAAAATAATTTGAAAATAATTAATAATAATTAATTTTTAGCAAGTACTTTAAAACAAATGTAGATTAAAAAAACTACTTCTGGGGCCTGCACCCAGCCTAACATTGCCACAGGAAGTGCTCATTATGTAATTCAATTAATTCAGGATGATTTAATTGAAATTAAAACACTTGGTTCGTTTCACTTATTTATATTTTCTCCAACTAGTTTCGACCATTGGTCATCATCATTTCAATTAAATCATCCTGAATTAATTAAAAAATGTTTCACCACGTGTTAAGTGAGAAATTAATTAAACATATGTAATTCAATATTTAGAGAGATACAGAGGCCCCAGAAGTAGTTGTATTAATCTACATTTGTTTTAAAGTACTTACGTAAAGTAAGTCATAAAATCACAATTGCTAAAAATGGAACAATTTATTAATTATTTTTATTTAATTTATTCTATTTAGTTAATTTAACAACTATTTCAAAGCTATTTGTTGGTAAGTTCTCAAACTGTTCTTGATTAGTAATGTTTAGATTAGATCATAATCGAATTCGATTTAGTAATTGACTTCTTTAACTTAATTTTCAGGGTGTTAATTTTTGCAAGTTTATACTTTTGAGATTTTTATGTTCTCAAATTAAACACAGGTTCAAAGTTTAAATTTGTCTTTTATTCGCGACAATTGTTTCGTACACATTTGTCGTGAATAAAAAGCAAATATATTCTGGAATAGTGTATGCTTAATTAATTTCTTACTTAACCCGCGGTGAAACATTTTTTAATTAATGCAGGATGATTTTATTAAAATTAAAACCCTTGGTTTGTTTCACTTATTTATATTTTCTCCAACTAGTTTCGACCATTGGTTATAGAGGGAAGGATTCTTCCCTGAAACAAACTAAGTGTTTTAATTTTAATTAAACCATCCTGAATTAATTGTGCAATAATGTTAATACAAAAAACTTAAAAAAATCTTGAATGAATTTTTAATCAGATAATATAAATATTAAATGAATGTTTCCTTAAAAAAACCTTTATTGGCATACAAAATACAAACTCAACATATACATTCTATTCCATGTTTTCTAATCTCCTTTTTATCTCCTTCTCCCAACCCAACCTCACCAAAATCTTTACTCCAGCTCCATCCTTTCTCATCCATTCCTCAGATAACCCTTCACACTCTTCCTTTATTTCTTTATTTCTTGGAACATTTCGGCATTTAATACATAATTGTTTATATTGTTATGGTAATTATATCAGAGAAAATATGATTTAATTCAATATTTTCTCTACAGGAACAGTTTGGGGAATCCGCTATTTCAATTTTATACAAAAGAAACACCTTGTAATCAAACATGAGTTTATTTTAAATGAATCTTATTCATTTATATTGAAATATTACGAATATTGAAAGATAAGTGATTCCTAAAAGAAATACCGGGTGTTGGTGTGATCATGGGATTTTACATGTAAAAACAATCTATGTCAATTGTTGTTTTTCAGTTCATTTTAGAGAAAAACTTAAACCATAGAAATATAAAAATTGACGTATATTTTAAATGCAGTTTTTATATGAAAGTCATGATTAATGTAATTTAACTCTCCTATAAATTGCAAATTTAATTACATTTGATTTAATATTTATTAATTATACAACGATTCAAAAATTGAACAAAGCATCATTTTAGTTAGATTTTTAAATTCTAAACACATTTTTAATCTAATAAATTAAAGACGACGCAAGCGCTAACTTTTGCCTAATTTCAAGTGGCATCGTCAACGATTTTTTTAATAAATTCCTTTTTCCCTGTTTATTTTAGAGAAGAAAATTAGAAATTAGGCAAAAGTTAGCGCTTGCGTCGTCTTTAATTTATTAGATTTAAAATTTAATCAAATGTAATTAAATTTACAATTTATAGGACAATTAAATTACATTAATCCATATGTATACCTGGTCATGTCAACACGTAATAAACTTTATAAACAGATATACAGGATGTTTTAAATTCGAGTCTCACCATGGAGATCTCGCTTATTATAAGAGATGAGAAAACTGGGCTAAGTTTCTTTGGTTTTAAGAAAAATGAAAAAAAAAAACTGAAAAATGCGATTTTCTTTTTTATTCATATCTTCGTTATTTGAAGCAATAATTTAATGCAATACAGACACTTTTTTATGATCTAACCGATGGCGTACTAATTTTACTAATAGCATGTTTCGTTTCTTCTGGACCATCATCAACTTTCTTATTTCTTATGGGCGCCCCTATTTTTTCTGATTACAATGATATCATATATGATATATTTATTCTGATAAATAAACACGGTCTTAACAAAATATTTTTTGAATACTATTAAATCACGCATGCCATGAAATTAAAACTAATCATTAGAATATATAATGTTACTTGTAGCTTTGAGAATACAATATTTATAAAAAAAGTTTTGCAATGCAGCAAAAATTTACATATTTTTTTTACAAACTAAAAATAATTTAATAAATGTAATATGCGGAATATCAACATTAATATTAATACAAATATTAACACAAAACATATTTCTTTAATTTATGTTCAAAGAACATCCTTAGCAGCAACAGAAATTCAAAAGTGTTCCTTATTTTTTTATTATAGTATACAAATTCCCTCTAGGAATTTTATTGAACTTCGAGACAAAATTATTAATATTTTATAATCTCCTAATTATGTTCTGACATACACATTTGGCCAAACATTTATTCTAAAGGAACATTGGGGTCTTATATTCAAGCTTTGTTTTGCCTTTAAATCACCCTATAAAATTAGGTACATATTTATAAAAAGACACTCTTGGTAATAAAAATTGAACGATTTAATATTTAATAAACATAAAGTTTAATATAATTCATTTAGTTGCTAAACATGAGTGTTTCTTTAGTGTCAATAAAGTAAATTCCAAAAAAAAGGAGATAACTAGTTACAATAAAGGTATGATATATTATATCATTGTAATCAGATTAAAATCCTCTGTTTTTAATCTGATAACAAAACTAATATGGCGCCCATAAGAAATAAGAAATTCGATGATGGTCCAGAAGAAATGAAACATGCTATTATTAAAATTAGTACGCCATCGATTAGATCATAAAAAAGTTCAATAAGAATGTCTGTATTGTATTGAATTATTGCTTCAAGTAACGAAGATATAAATAAAAAAAATCACATTTTTCATTTTTTTTTATTTTTCTTGAAATCAAAGAAACTTAGCCCAGTTTTCTCAACAGGATATTAATCAACATGAAATTCTGCAAAAGTGCCGAATTTAAACCTACCCTGCATCTCTTATAATAAGCGAGATCCCCATTATGGGACTCGAATTTGAAACAGCAAAATATACAAAATAAATAATAAAAAATAGAAAAACAATTATATAAATGATATCGGTTAATCAGCTTTTGACCAGTGGTTTTTGTGCCTATAGAAGAATTCCATTTTGTTTATTTATAATGTTATATCAATGAGAAGCAGAAATTCCAACGTAGTTCAAATATAAACCCCAATGTCATATCTACTCATTTGCGGTTGATTTATCTAAGTCATGAAATTGTTAGTCGGCCGAATACAAAATCCAGTTATTTGATTCATTGTATTATTTTTTATTAATATTTATTTTTTTGATATATAAGAAGGTAAAGTTAAAAAATTAAATTAAGCAATAACAGAATGGTCAGATTATGGTAAATAAAGGTGAATCCGCCGGGATAATGCCATGATTAACAAAATTCTGTAAGTTAAAATTACTAGCTTCTTCGACTCTTCTCGTTAACTGATTATTCAGTGACTACTTTGGAGTAGACATTATCTATCTGTAATATTGTAATATATGTAGTCTTATCACTACTACGAAACATACATCTTGCATAAAAATGGTGGTAATGTTTCATATTGCAATTTAATTAAATTTAACGAATAAATGAAGAAAATAATTAGTTATTTAATTCTTTTTTTTTTTAGTTGTTGTGCATTTAAATACTTACAAAGTAAGTTGCAGAGCAACTAGAAAGAAAATAATTAAATAATTAATTATTCTCTTTTTTAATCATCCAATTAATGTTCTTTCCAAAGCCATATGGGTCACATTGTGTCTGTGATTTTTCTGACTCCAATAGAAATTATTCCCATTTTTTTATTCATAATGTTATATTCATTAAGAAACAGAACTTGTTTCAGGTATAAACCCCAATGTTGTACCAACTCTTTAGCGGTTGATATATCCAAGAAGTGAAAGCTTTTAGTGGAATATAAATTCCAGTTAAATCATTGATTTTATTATTTTCTTGATCGATTTTTTTATATATATACCGGGTTATTCACGCCATACGAAACGGAGTATTATGGCGAAAGTACACAACTTTTTAAAATTTTGTTTTCAGGTGTGTGTAGGGTCATGTAAGAGCTACTTTCTAAAATTATTTTTATGTTATACAGGGTGTCCCAAATATCATAAAAATATCAAAGTTTTAATATTTAAACGGAACACTCTATATATTATTAAATTTTCGATTCTACATTCAAAATAACCATCATTTTTATTAAGATTGTTAGTATCTAAACCTAAAGTTTTTTTGAAATAATTGGAATTTTATTAAAATCTAACCTAATTTTCAAATAACAACCATTTGAGAAGTATTCAGGTTATGTGTACCAAATTTTCAGGTATATTTAGCAATAGATCATATTTAATTTCTAAATTACAAAAACATTTAATTTTGTGCAGAGTGGCATTTGATTTTTTCAAATGGAATGCTATATTTTTTAATATTCTATTAAATGAACATTATAATTATCTATTAATGCTGTGATTATCAATTATCTTTGGGATTAGTATTTCTACTTTCTTCGACTCTTCTCGTCAAGTGAATATTCAGTCACATCTCTATAGTACAAGAGGTAGTATATACGAAACGTACATCTTTCAGGTGGGTAATGTCCACTTGATAGTGACCACCGAATATTCAATTACACAACAAAACTGTTCCCATTGTGTCAGTGATTTTGATTCTGTTTATCAATAATCCTGTGTTTTCACCATGTATGAGAAATACAAATTCGTTAACACATATATTCAGTTATATGCAGTTATTCCGTCATAATTATTTTTACTAAAACGGCCAAAGACGTCAAAGCGCACCCATTAATTGATACACCTGAAACGTATCCAATAACCCGTTACCGAAAATAAACAAGCGAGCGCACGTGATCAAACACGGGGCGAAAGGGCTAGA
Organism: Philonthus spinipes; assembly: GCA_963082785.1. Taxonomy (NCBI): domain Eukaryota; kingdom Metazoa; phylum Arthropoda; class Insecta; order Coleoptera; family Staphylinidae; genus Philonthus; species Philonthus spinipes. The sequence goes on from OY720314.1 coordinate 10,015,156, forward strand.
GGAAAAATTGGAAATAGCAATCGGATTGAAAACCGGATTTTTTCCATCCCTCCCCCCTCCACTGAGTTCAATTACATAATATTGACTCTCGATATTGGCAAACTCGCCTTTATAACGATTCCACTTTGAATGTCCTCAAATAAACGGACGGCGACATTCGATTTGTACAGTGACAGTGCAGATTCAACAACATTTGCGAGGTTTATTTCGTTTTTTCTGTTTTTTTTTTACTTGCTTGGAGTGTTTCTAACAGCAAATAGAAAATGTTTATTTTGAAATAACGTCTCGTTTTTGCAATAAGTTTATGTAAAAGTAGACCCAATTTTACAAACCTCAATTAATGTTACTCTTGATTTTTTTTATTTGGTTGGCAGCACTGTCTTATTAATAGTCAAATGGAGAGAATCATAGTCTTCAACTTTTATTCCGCGAATACGTTACTTGCGTATTATTTGCGAATTGTAAAATTGGACCTTAATCGTATCATCAGTTTACTTTTGTGCAGGATGAATTCATCACATTTCTTACAAAATTGTTCTTCTATTGATTATACAGAGATCTTTTTTTATAAGTAAACATTTAACTACATGAGTACCCATAAAAAACGCGTGTCAAACGCATTAAATCTATTAATGAATGTGTGTTTAGTTGCTTATAACACGCAACTAAATGTTGGAATGGCTTACAAGTTATTTGTCTATAACAACAGAATATGTTCGCGTGGGTTACATAAATCGAAATGAACTAACGTAAGATCCCTGAGGAACCATCGAGGTGTTCCTCAGGGATCTTACTGCGGGCCTGTACTATTTATTTATGATACAGTATAAGAATGCATACACAACATGTGAACGCACAAGAGCACTGTATTGTAATCTACTAAAAATTGCAATATTTTTGGAAATTAATTACATATTTTGTTAATATGTTGAAAATAAATTAAGTGTGATGTTTTGAAGTGAAGATATTTCTGAGTTCCTTTTTTTAGAAATAAGACATAATAAAGAGTCATAAACCGTTGACAGATTTACACCCACCCTATAAAACGTGCACACGCGACAGTAAAGATTGCAATCGATAATTATGTCGACGCGTTCGCACCGGTCGCCATAAAAGGGCCCCCGTTTCGCCCTTTCGCGTTCCGTGTCATCGATTTAGCGGGCCGATAGCGAGAGGCGATACCCGACACCTACACCCTTTGCATAAAGCATTTTCCGCACTCGCAATGCATTATTGTGAAATGTAGCACTATATTTCCTTTCGAGTGAGCTGACATTTTCAGGGCGAATGGGCATCGTAGATCACTCAAACTCGTAACGCGCCGGATTTTTCTTGTTGTTTTTTCTTCTTTCGGCTATTATATTTCCGATTCTCACCAACTATTACCGGCGCGCTGCGTTTGTCGCGAAAAAAGGGAACAAGGAGAAAAATCGTCGGCAACGCGGGGAAATCGCTGGAATTTATGTTTACTGAGGGAATTGCGTTTTCTTTCAATTCCTTTGCGAGATCTTTAAAGAAATGTAAATTACAATAATATAAAAAAACTTCAATATATTTCTCATTAAATAAAGCCATTTTTGCATTTATTAAAATTGAATTCCTTCTCATTCCATTTTTTTACATAAAATTGGTGTGTTGAATTCAGAGGAAATATATTCTTCAACTCTGTAGATAAGCAGTAAGATATGAGTGAAGACATAAACAATTATCTACTGGCGGTAATGCTTCTCTACTCTGTGTGGGGCTGTGTGGGCATCATGTTAAAACCACATATTTTCCACATCCATAGCATCCAACTCAGATTACTTAAAAATCCTACTATAGCACTTTAAACAACAGAATTTCTGGCGTTATTTTAGTTTCGGGGAAAAAATAAAACTTTTTTTTTTGTTTGTTTGCAGCAAAACATATCGACCAGAAAAAAACAGTTCTAAGGTAATGTACACAAATGTCCTTTAATACATAGTTAAATTTTTATTTTTTGTAAAATATCTTTGATTCCAAAAACGTTGGTTTATAAGCATTATTGAAAAGCAACGGAAAATATTTATTGTATAATTCAATGTCCGGCATGGGTATTTACCAGAGAATCAGTTGCTTCAATATATTTGTATTTTCCATCGCAGTCAATTAATTGCAGAGCAATTGAATAACAAATTACATTAGAATTATTTTCTTTTAATACAATTTTAATACAATTAAAACAGCAACGTGTTGTATTTTAGTTACTCTTAAGTAGTTTTTTGGAAAAATAAAACTTCTGAATTTACATCGTTCATTACATTCCGACTTCGCATGCTTATTTCTACTGTAAAAACCCAAACAAATTTGTGAAAGTCGAATTTTAATTGATACAAAACATAAGTTGATACTCTAGGATTGAACTTCTAGACGAGAAGAACTATCTTACCTGGATGGAGGCTTTATTAAACTGAAAGAAAATGTGAGCGGATCTCATATCCAGACAGATGATCCAAACTAACACGAGTAGAAAAAAAAAACGACAGGAAAGACAAATCTAATATAATTTTGCCAATTTCACCAAACGAGCTGAAATCAAGAATTGTGGACATTACAAGAAGTGTATAAGTGTGGTTGAAAATTATTTTCCACAGCCAACTTAATTAAAATTTTAAAAACGCAATAATCTCCCTTAATTTCAAACATAAATAGTCATAATTATCTATCGTTGTAAACAGCGATGAAAGAATATTTTGTTTAGACTATAGCCGACTTTGATTTCAATAACTTTACGTTATTTCTCAAAAACCGTGACATATAGAAAAAATCTGAGTATACCATTGGATTTTGCTTAGAAAAGTGAAAAAAGAAAAATGTTTTTACATAAATAAATTATTTTGATAAATAAAGAAGTTACAGCGGTTTTTAAAAATGACAAAAAATCGAGAACGACCTGTATCTCGGCAACCATTCAAGATTTTGCAATGCAGTTTTTACTAATAACCGTTTCTCAAAAATCGATCTCCTGACACCTTCGTCGGTTTTTCTCTATATAGTCTGGAAATATGTTTTCTCTGTTAAAACCGTCCAAATGGCACCACCTTGTACTTAATTATGTAGTAACACGAAATATCTAAATGGTCAACGTTGCCCATCTCTAGTAATAATCAAGCCGCAACCTGCCGGTTTATTGTAATAATATTACATTATTATATTTATTATATTTGCCGAGGAACCTAGTTTTTTTAAAGAACATATCTCTGATGACTGAATTGATTATAATTAATTATTTATAAATCGTTTTAAATTTTAAAACTATTTATAGACAATTAATTATTATTTTCATTTAGAAAAACAAATCTATTTCAAAATGACTTTAAATTCTGGAAGGAATTTAAACATTGTTCGGAGTAAATATTTGCCATTAATATAATAATTAGGCCGCAGTCGGGCGGTTTAATGTAATGAGAGTTCCTTTGTCGGGGGAGGCGCGCCTCTTTTGTGCCGAAACGTGTTTTGCCAGGTACGAGTGCATGTTCTTCGTTTACTATGCACACAGACCGACATCAAAGCCCCAATTTCGCCGACAACTTTGACTGCACCGCGGCAAGTATGCGTCAAGTGGCAATCTTTAACAATTTCCCCCCTCCACCTCCTCAGGCACTCATCAAACTGCTAACTTAATTAAACTTCCGGATTACCTTTATATTATATTGTCGGAATTATGAATGGGTCTTAATTACTACTTCAGGGAATAATAATCATAACAGCAGAGGATTGAATAAATGGCACTTGATTACTATCATTAAGTGCATTTACTATTGAATTAAATGAATGTCACTTTTAATTTTACACAAATTTTAATGTGTCTTTTATTCAATTATATACAATATTAAACTTCAAATGAAAAAAAAAATAATTAAAAATTATTTTATATTATATTCCTTTTTAAATTAATTTTTGAGAAATAGAAATGATCGTACGGAAATAAACGTCGAGAAAAAAATTCTAGCTTTGAAGATCAACCTTTTCAATCCGACCTATATTTCTTTCAAGTGATCGATCATCCATGTCTAAATATATAACCAAATATGAAAATATAGACATTGATGTCACAAAATAAAGTAATAACATATACTACTATGCATTCGATTTGAAGAAACAGTGTCTGCTATAACATGAAATTGAAATTTTAGATTTATCAAACTAATTAATTTCCCCTAAAATTTAAGAAACTCAAGCGAATGGAAACAAATTTGGAAAAATATTGTTACAGGTAGTAAAGCAACATTCGAATGAAAATGACTAAAATTCTCCACTAGAAAAATAATAGAAGTTTATAAATCGAATACGTAATCGGATCATGGCGATTCGAATAAATATTAAAATTATGATGGTTCGACGTGTTTTACATTATGCAGGGTTCTGCATCTCAGTTACCGTCTTCGACAGCTCAGTTACTAATTAAGTTAGGACTTTCAAAATTTGGAAAGTTTACTTGGATCCTAGGACGTACTTTAGGAAAATGTTTTTGAATATACAGGGTGTCCCAAAAAAGAGTTACGGAATGATGATTTTTTTAATTGCTTGATATACATTTTATTCATTGTTTAGGTGTCATTTCTCTTTACCTACATACACCTAAAATTTTATTAAAATCGGTTATAAAAAAAAATAGGAATAAAATTATACAAGGTAAATATTAAATAAAGTTTAAGACCTCAATTCCTAATAAATTAAAAGTGATTTGCAAGAAACTGTTCTTTTTAATAGTAATTTTGATAAATGAAAATAGAAGGTTGCTTTGATAAACGTTAGCTTTAGTAATATTAAAATTATTGTTCGCTTAAGCTCTTTATAATCAATTTTTTTGACAACAAATTCAATCGAGCTGAGCTAATATAAATAATTTACGTATTTCTAGAACACGGAAAGAACTAGTTTTCACCTCAAAATACACAAGAAAACATGTAGTAAAGAGTCAAAGACGTATTTCAAAATTTTGTAAGCGACCTATTGCAAAGGTAATTTCATGCATCCCCAAAACAATTGAATCACATTGCCAAACATAAGTTCTAGTATGTAATTTATTTTTACATACTAGAACTATTTTTCTTCTATACTTTTAATGTTGTAACTGCAACTATGTTTATACAAAGTTTAATACTTTTATAATGTGAGATTTAGGCAAAAATCTATGAAACGTTTAAAACTGTTGTTAAAATAATTGTAATTAGAAGACTGACAGACGTGTCTTCAAAGCAACCTTCGATTTTTATTCATCAAATGCCTATTGAAAAAGTCGAAAAATCAGTTTAATTCTGCATATACACCGATTCCAATTTATTATAAGAAAAATAAATTACTTTCAAGTTGTAAAAGTTTAAAAATTGACTTTTAGGATTGTTAGACCTTATTTAAGAAGAATCTTGTATAATTTTATTCACAAGTTCCTATTTAATTTTTCATTATTTTTTTAAACCAATCACGCAAATGTAAACAATTGTTTTAAATCAATTTTAATCTGTATTATTTGACTTCTATTTCAAATCGCAGTAAATTTAAAATGTGTGTCTTATTTTTACAATTCGGTCGATTATTTAAAATATTTTTCGATCAATTTAATTTGAAATATTACTTTAAAAATATATTTATGAATTGCTTATTCTCATTTTATCAAATTATCATGAATGCCGAAATTACATAATATAGTTCCAATTTAGTTTTTTCTACATAAATGGGGTTATAGAGAATATTTATAAAGAATTATGTTTTTGGAAAAGTATGCAATACTTTATCATCATCCAGCAATTACGCATTGAATACAAATGTTTATTATTAATTAATGGGATTGATTCTTCATTTTAATGAATACCGGAACAAATAATTTAGCTTCCCTATAACTTTAAAATCAGAAATATTTATTCTATGAAATTTAAATATTTAGTTTAAAACAAAAGCATATAACTTTAAAATGTAAAGAAATTAACATTGAAAATCCTTTTTTTTTTTTTCATAAGGCATATATAGATATATGGATGTATATATATATATAGATATATATATAAACAAAAAAATGATATTTAATTTTATATTTATTTACAAATATACCTTTTAAATACTTTTCGAAGAACATATCTTCGGTTATTATAAAATACAATATGTATTCAATATTATTACAAAAAATATCCCGAATGTATACTTTATTTTCAATAACGTATTAATTCTCAAATGTACGGATAGCAGTGCATTTTAAAAATAATGAAAATATTGCCTATGCAATTCGCAAAGGACGAGTTCAACACGATCCTAAATGCGTTTTTATTGGCTGTAAATTCGCGGTTGGGTTCTGCCTTCGTTCTACCTCGTCCCCGTCCCCGATGCCCCTTGAGAAACTGAAATGATTGTACCGATCCCTCTTAATCCCCTTTACCGATACCTTCATTCCTTCGGCTCACCTCTTAATTTACGTATTTTCATATTTTCAATCCCACCGCTGTTGTATTAAAATCAACCGGTCTATATATAGATTTAAATATCTCTTATGTCTTTAGTGTTAATCCATTAATAATGGTCACTTTGTGTGCGAAATGTACATTTGGTAATTCAAATAATAGTGTGAAGAAAGGTTATTAGTGCTTATTAAATTTAAAACAATGTTAGGTGTTTCAATTTAATAATATTTATTTATCTATCATTAATAATTTCATATTAAGTATACAAAAAGCGTACATTTGTTATTATTAGAAGAATGAAAATTAATTGTTTGGAATGGATGAAAGGGAGGAAAGGAAAACAGAAATTTTGTCCGCTCGCATTGCCCTACGGGGAATTTTCGAATATCTTTAATTTGCTGGCATGGCTTGCGGACCGACAGAAGCGCAACGCATTTCATTCCCGCCGGGACATAGATTCAGACAAGAAAAATAACCGGGAGCGCACATTCAGTAATTACAATTATTTTTTTAACGGAATTAAAAAAATCTCAGCGATTCATTAAAGATTTTTAATTTTAGACCATATAAACAACATGGATGACCTCAGATTAATGTGACAGCGTTTTTAGCTTCAACAGAAGAATAAAATGGGCACCAAGATCTCCTGATTTATTCCCAAGTGTTTTTATTTTTGACCATATAAAGCAAACAATTTATACCCATCAGCATCAAAGAGCTAACAACGTGGATGACCTCAGATTAAAAATTCGTCAAGCCGGACAAAATATTACTCCTGCCAAAGCATGCGGCAAGAATTGCATGATCGTCTGAGTCATTATTTGGTTCAACAAGGAGAAGTTTTCGAAAACAATTTGTTACCCGTTACGTTAGAATTGTATTTGCTAAAAAAAAGTTTGCTTTACTTTTTTTACGGAATCGTTATATTATGTATTTTTTTGTTGAAATTAATATCAAAAATGGTGGGCAATCCATTTTCATAGATAGCGCAAATAGTCGCTATCTATTGGGCAAACCACCAACATGCATATTGTACATTATATACCTATGATATGAATACAGTACCTCACCTCCCACTATAAATATTCAACATTCGTGTCTCTTTATTAACAAAGTATAACCTGATGATTGTTATAGATTTCTTTAATAATATTTTGCAATAATTTTTGTATTATTATTTTTTTTATTTTTTCTGTGTATTTAGTTTTTCTTGCAGAAAATTAATTTACATTTAAATAATCATTATGATTCTTTAAAAAAAAAATAAGTAAAAAAGAAAGAAATCGCAATTAATTAAATTAATAGCCGGGATTACCTTTTTATTAAAACTTTTTATCTTTGTTTTTTTTTTTTTTTTTTCTCGGTATTTAGTTCGATTTTTCCTTCTGAGCTGGGAAATATTAAGAGTTAATTTATGGACCCCCGGAACGGCACTGATCGGGCCGGGCCAGATGCGGGCATAAAAGTATAAATGTTTTGGTGGTAATTTGAAATTTCCCGATGATCGATTCGGCCCATTTTTCACGAGCCGGCGCGGAAATTTTATTCCGGGGAAATTGTCCTCCGGTAAATTCCGCGGCGGTCGCATATTGCGGCCGCCCTCCAAATGTTTATTAGGTTTTCCCTCCCCGGATATTGATCAACGAGGTGGAAATAATTTTAATCTTGAGATATCAATTTCCCATTGAATAAACTGTATCGATTTATTTGCGTTTTAATTAATTTCTTTTTTCGCTCTTGAGTAATTAAATTGTTTCATATTCATCACTCAGTAATAATTTGATTTTGAATTAAATGCTACGTGAAGTAAAATTTTCCAGAGCACAATTCTTATTTAAAAACAAATCATTTAGAAATTTATCAACTTGTTATGTTTTTAAGGTTTCTGCTTTATTAAACAACGTATTTCAATATAACAAAAATAATTTGACTTTATATAAGTGCATTCTTTTATTACTGATTATAGTTTCGACGTCAAAGACAAATCGTTGCAACTAACCGTTTATTCACGTTTTTAATGGTAATGTAACGTACGTTAGTGTTGTTTGCCGTTATGGTTCTTTTAATAATAATAATAATAATAATCTTTATTAACAGATATATATACTGCAAAAAATACTAAATTAATATTAACAAAATACAAAATGAAATGTATATTTTATATCTGTTAATTGACAATCGACCAATGGTCTTTCCTCCTCGGTTCTTTTAATTTTTTAAACTTCTAGGATTTGTTATTGAAGTCGCGAATTAGACAACTTGGGTCCAAACGCAGAGATTCAAAGTTTAACGATTTACTTGATATTTAATTTGTGTAGTTAATAAAGTTATTTTACAAATTGGTAACAATCCGATTTCAAAATAATAAACTTAAAAGATTCAAAGATTATTTAGAATTTATATTTATAATTATTAAAACTTGACTAAAATGAAGTTGCAAAAAATGGATGTGTTCTCCTCAGCACGAGAACAAATGCATTTCTTTAGTGATACGATAGAATACTAATTACGTACACGCATAACATGGAATAGCATTATAATGATTATTGATGTTGACAAAATACAACATATTTAACTTACGAATTATTTACTATTTCCAATGATACATGTGCATCGAGATAATTACAAAACAATGATAACCATATAAGAGTGAATAAAGAAAACATTATTAACACAATCGATAGGTACATTACAGCAATATAATTATTAAAAAAATGTGAAACATCAATCAAATTCCGAAATTAATTATTAAAAAGTAAATAAAACTTTGTATTGTCACAACTGATAAGGAGAATTTGGAACTGAGAACAAATTCTTGACCATTAAATAACATTACGTAATATTTTAAAATAATACATTTACAGGACTGAAAAACCACTGGTGATACCCCAGAATAGACAAACACTTTCATTTTATTGTGTATGTTTAATGTTTGTAAAAATGTATGTGATAAAATTAATTTGTACTTAGTGTTTGTATAAAAATATGTAACTGTCTGAATATAATATAATATAATATAATATAATATAATATAATATAATATAATATAATATAATATAATATAATATGATATAATATAATATAATATAATATAATATAATATAATATAATATAATATAATATAATATAATATAATATAATATAATATAATATAATATAATATAATATAATATAATATAATATAATATAATATAATATAATATAATACTAACAGAAAGAATTTATTCACATGATTACACTTATTTAAACAATTATTTATTATTAAATTAATTATATATAACACATTCACTGAGAGTGTATTATACAGAGAGATTTTTTTATCAGTATACATTTCCACTATGTATACCTGCAAAATACGCGAATCAAACGCATTAATGTATGTGTGTTTAGTTGCCTATAACACGCAACTGAATCACATATGTCAAATAATTAACTAAGTATACACACATTAATCGGTTCAATGAGTTTGACTTCGTTTTTGCAAGTATACACTTCCCCTAATGTATACTGATACAAAAACCTCTCTGTATAAATTCAGATAATTACATATTTTTATACAAACATTAAATAGAATTTAATGTTATTATTATCTGAATTTGACAAAGCATACAAATTATAAAATACATTGTTGTTTTTAGTACATTTGTTAAGCAACAAAGAAAGAAGAGAAAAATGTGGGTGTTCGTGGGTGAAATAGATGAACAAGTCACTTGAAAAGCTTTCGTTCGTTAGTTTGCTTTCCAATGGCTGCATTTGCGTACGATAAATAAAGTAGTTCCTGTTTATTTCCAGTTGGAAATAACTTATTTGTAAAGTTAGCGGTTTTACAACTTCGATCCAAGTAATCCATTATCGGTTTTCGTGCGTTCCTTTGCCAGGAGATATCTGTTTGGCACAACCAGATAATAATTTATAATTCGACAACTATTCATGTAAAGGATTTAAAATAATACTTAAAATAATTGTGATTGTAATATAACTGTTTCCATTATTATTACGTACATTTATTACTGCAATTTAAAATATTTTTCAATATTTTACTAATAAATTATATACCAGATAATCGAGAACTTTTATGCTCTAAAGTGCTTTGACTTGTTGACAAAAAATGGTGATGTGTCCATCATGGTACTAACCCCGGCGAATTCGGTGAACTACGCTTTGAATAAATATTTAATAGTAAATTAAAAATTATTAATTAAAAAAATGGATTGTTGTGTTTGATATTTCTTACCTTACAATGGCTTGATAACATCTCCATATAACAAATATATACTTTCTTTACCATTTTTATTCGTTGGAGCAACATGTTAAGTGTTATTCAAATATGAAATCATTTTGACGTTTTTTCATTAAAATAGTTATTTAAATAATAAAAGTCTCCACGACCAACACGGGAATTTATCAGTTAGATGTAATTCTTCCGCTTATAAAACGAAAACTGAAGGTCCTACAATAAAAGATTTACAACAAAAATTATTTATTTTTTTTCAAGATCTACAACTTTTATTTTAAACATTTTTCTATCCGAATTAAAAAATGAAAAATTGCTAAGAGTAAAATTGCACTATTGGGCGGACATGGAGTAAGACATGGCAGTATTTTCTGTTTAAGGAGTGATTCATAGAGTTTCCCGAGTACGGGTAGTAGGGTAATGAGACTGTAGTTGGTGGAAGAAAGGTTTCGGGTTTGTATAGATTACATTATTCTAACAAATTGAAGTATTTGATTTAAAAAATATGTGATATTTTATTTGATTTTATTCAATAGTTCTAACAAAATATAAAATAAAGAAAAAATCAAAGCAGTCTAAAGGAGAAAAGTTCTTAATGATTTGGAACATTAAATGTTTTATATCTATAGCTCTCGAAATTAAAATTAATGGCGGAATAATCTATAATCGATAGCCATTTCCAGAACAAGATAATCATGTTTGATGTATAAAATCAAACTCATATAATGTAGATAATGTGCAATCAACAAGCTTTTTAGGTATTACTTTAGACGAAACTTTATGTTATTCTTCTCATATTGATGTTGTATGCCGTAAAGTGAACAAAAACTCTTACGGATTACGTGTACTCATAAATTCCACAAATTACACTATTTCAAAATTATTTTACTATACTTACATTTATTCTCACTTAAGATACGGTATCATTTTCTGGGGCGGAAACGTTGGTGCAAATAAGGCATTTTACACAAATTGAAGTAGCTGCAAAGACGTATTTAAGAAGAGTAATCTCTTAACTTTTATTATTTTTTTATTTTGACATAGGTTGTTATACATCGTTAAAAAGAGAGAAAAACGTCTATTTAGGCGTATAAAAATCAAATATGGCGGCCATTTAAAATAAGAAATTTGATATTAATATCGCGAAAACCGCCATCTTGAATTTTATTTTGACTTAATTTTTATATTTACCTAATTAAACCAAGTAACATTTATTTAAAACTTTTTTTCGCATCTTTAATAATTATTGAGATATTTGAATTTTTATAAAAACACGATTTTTAGTTGTTTTTTTTTTATTTAATAATTTCTAAACTGCTTAGAATTTTGAAAATTTCTCAACGTAATCTGAACCAGCATATAAAACTGCACAGCATTCTCTATTTAACCAGATCTCTAACTTTAAGAATAAGAAAGATACCCATGCAACCCTACTCCATTTAGGAGTCGAATAAAAATCAAGTGTGTGATACAAGCAAAGTGTTCTGTTAATATTCTACCTTCATATTTATAATATACCTGCACTACAAAATCCTCTATTCAAAACACTGATTCCGTAATTTATGATTCATGAAGATAACGAAGATAAATTCTACCATGTAAAAATAAAGAACCAAAAATTACGCAAAAATATGCACATTCTCGTGTATATTTAAATTTGGAATGAGTAAAAATTATTATTATTATTATTAAAAATACTTTATAAATAATTATACTTCCCACAATTAGTATGTTTTTAAAACTAGAAATATTTATATTTCAGAAAGACAAATACATTTTAATTAAATTTAAACACAATGTTTTTTTCGTTTCAATTTCTTGTTGTTGTTGTAAAAACACTATCACAATTGCTCCGATAACATAGTTAAATCATTGGGCAGATGATTGAAAAAAAAAACTACACATATCAGTTTGCGAAATGCAGCAGCAAGTTGGCATTCCGAGAGAGATTGCGAGAAAGATACTTAAATCTATACCAGAGCCACGTATCGTTGAATCAAGCATTGAGTGAGCAGGAGTATGAACAACGACAATTGTGTTTGAAAATTTGCCTTCTAATATCAGACAGCAGATGTGGCTACAGTTAGATGGTGCTCCAGCATAGTTTCAAAGTGTAATAGTTCATACCAAGGTGTGCGCTAAATATAGTTTTTACAAAAATTGTTAAATATTACATATTAAATAACGGAAATCTTTGATACGTTCTAATTTCGCTGTGACAATTATTTTGTTTATCTTTATACAATTTAACGGTTAATACTCTGAAGGGGAAGTCCTGCCGACGCTTGGCCCCAAAATTATATATAGAATTGATAATTAAGAACGAGTTGTAAAATTTAAACGTGTATATTCTGACAGGAAAGTCCCGCACGCGCATAACCTCAAAATTGAAGAGAATAAAAAATTAAGCAAAAATAGTTTACTTTTATATAACGTATTTGTTCTTAGTCTGACGGGGAAGTCCCTCACGCGCTTAACACCAATGATTATGTAGAATCAACAAATAAGCGAAAATGATGCGTGAGCACAGGTATGAGTTTGCAAAAAATGTGGGTTAATGGCCAAATTTGGGCATCGTAGAATAATCAAAAAAATTTGAAGAGAGAAATGAGAGAAAAAAGGTATTCGGGAGTTGATCGCGATAATGAACATACGTGAGATTAAATAAGAGAATTGGAAGTTTAATTCGGGAGCGGACGTGATATTGATATTGAATAAATTAAATTAATCGATAAGTAAAAAGCAATGAGAAAATTAATTCAAAATATAGTGTGTTTGAAAGTTTGACAATCCGCAATAATTACTTTTATTAGTAAATCGATAAATGGATTCAGATCGTAAAGGGGAAAGTCATGTATGTAAATTCAGAGTATATTAAAAAGAAGTAATTATTCAAACTTAAAATGATAATTAATTTAATTTGGTTTATTTATTAACTAACTAAATGATTTTATGGAGATATGGAATGAAATAACTTTATCTGAAGTTTTAATGTTTGAGGTTTGTAGTCTTTAACAGCTCATAAGCGCAACTGACGGAATTTATCAGCACCAAAGAATTACACAAGAAAGGGAAAATGTATATCGTAAGATACACCTAATCCAACAAACACATAAAATTTCCATATATCTATAAAAATGTAATCAAAGTTTAAAATAAGTAAAAACATTAAAATAAATGTATTTTAATGAAGTCATGCTGTCATGGAGCAGAAGCGCTTACGTCCCACAAATATCTTTTTTTTTAGTTTAAAATAATATTTAATGTGGCTCTCTAATTGATTTATTAGCACAATAATTAGTTAATATTCAATGAAAATGTAAAACATTTGTTGGATGAATTATGCCTTTAATTGATTAAAATAGGTGCTGTTTGCATTTAAAAACTAACTTAATGTCTTTTATTTGTTGTCCTTTTATGTTATTGTTTATTAATAGGAAAACAACACGGTAAGTACAGAAAATGTACATTTACGCAAATATCGAACCTGGTAGAGAATTTTGGGTTACTACATACAACAAAACAAAACGTATGTATGAATCGAATAATATATTTGCATAAGACATGGGGTCGAACTATTTCAAAAGTAATGTTAGATATTTGTTTAAACATGCAATTTCCAAATAGATGGATAATGAGAGACGGTCCACGAAATTGACCAGCTAAGTCTCTGAATTTGACCCGCTTTGACTTTTTAAATACATGAAAAATATTATCCATAAAACCCCACCAACAACAACGAAAAACATGAAAGGGAGATTAAGAAATAATGAAATCTGTTTTTTAATATTTTATTGTCCTTTTTTTGTATATGTTCTGTATTTTATTGCATTAAAATTAATTATGAAATGTTTATTGCATTTTACTTATTTATACTTTAAATTGATTAGTGGTGAATTCCTGATTTAAATTGTGCAATATGAAAATTAAATTAAAAAAAAGTGCTAAATAATAATCTTTGTTACGAAAAAAGTTGAATACAAGAAAACCATTAAAATTAGGTATAGGAGTCTGTGTAAGAGTACATTACTAAGTACAGAATGTGTCATTTGTAAAAAAAGTTGTTCAACTTCATAAGAGATATTCGACCACATTTTATTTATCGCTTTGTATATTTTTTATTAAATTATGGTTTGCCTTACATAATGAAAATGATTGTAATAGTTCAACGTTAATCTCAGGAGCAAATATAAAATTTCATCAGTACCAAATCCGTAAATATTTTGAAAACGGTAAATAATAAATATTGGGAATATTAAAGTAAGTCACCTTTATTTGTCCTCTAAAATTCAAAAATAAAATTCCATTTAAAAAAACAACAACATAACTTTGATGTATATCTTGTTTATGAGACACCCTGTATAACTGGTAATAACATCAAATTGTGCGATCCTACATCTATCAGTTTGAAAAGAAAAGTTTTCCATAAAATGACCGCGTTGTATGCGGTGTACCACCTTGTATATACAAAATAAATAATGAAAATTGTAGAAAAAAAAAATTATAATTCAAATCTGCTAATTAGCTATCGTCCAGCTAAATTTTTGCCTCTATATTAATTTAATTTGTAAATAGGAAGTTTCATCAACTGACACTACCAACCATTTTTTTGTATATAAATTGTAATAATGATTTGAAATTACTAATTTTAAATTTTCCTAATATGCTCAATATTGCATCTACATGCAAATGATTTTAGCATTTTTATCTATACGGTAGATGAATGGTGGTTGAATATTTAATTAAATATTTTCAGCTAAAAAAAAAACTATCCATGTTTGTATCAACCGATGGTGGATACAAAATAATATCAAATGAACCTATTGACGAATGTCCACACATCGATGCATAGACTCAACTCAAATATTTATATATCTGAATAATTCTGTGTGTGATTTAATTGGGGGACTGGCCCTAAATATAGTTGGAAAATATAGCGCGTTATCCCCTTAATGGATGCATACACCTCTCCTCTCCTCAACTGAAAATAGCTGAAAAGGGTCCATGTTCGGGGATAATTTACGCCGCGGCCCAATAGGCGACCGACTCAACTCCACTCCATCCTTTCCACACTGTATAAATTACATAATGCGTCGAATAAAGGAAAATATTTTATGCGCGCCCACAGCACCGACAAACCTCCATGGAATTTATTGTTCTGCACGGCGAAATAATGCTCCAACACCACGGATTCGAATTTACAAAAAGAAAGTAATTTTGGGGAAATTATTTAAACATTTTTGTTTGTTATTGCGAATGTATTAAATATAAATGCCTACTGTTTTCAATATCATGAAATAATTCGAGTTTTTTTTTCTCCGGGCGTTAGCCGATTCATGTACATAATATAATTCTAATTCTATATATTATTGTACCGGGTGTCCAGATAAGAACGGTCACCGGCTATATCTCAGGGACTAAGACTCCTAGAGCTTTCAAATAAAAAATATGTTAATAAAAGTGACTATGAGAAAATGTTGGAAATATATTTCAAGTTCGTATCTCTTCCAGTAGGGGGCGCAATGAACAGTCGAAAAATAATTTTGCGATTATCTCAAAAAAAGTTCAAATAAAGGCATCATAAAACTACACTTTTTGAAATCATGATGAGTTTATAAAACTAAAATGTTACAGAAAATTTTCCCTTACTCTTGAAATAAAGGGTGGGGGAAGGCCAGAATTTATAAAGAGCAAATGTCAAATAACTCTTTTGTTTTTTAACTGATCTTAATGATTTTAATTTCATACGAAAGAATTTATCATCCTGATTAAAACAATTGACAACAATTTTAAAAATAAGTAATTCAGTCGACGCTGGGTGGCGCCAAGTTAAAAAAAAATATAATTTTTCCATTTTTCTTCCGAATTTCAAATGGAATGATATATTTTTCTTAGTATCAATAGAAATTGCGTGAAATTGTAAGGAATTTGGTGAAAACCGCATCTCAATACCTTTATTTTATCACAAGTTATATATATAAAAAAAATCAAATTAAAAATTTAAAATGTCATTGGAAAACTTTTTGAGGTTAATAAAATTTATAACAAAACTGAATTAGTTTATCAACACCAGGGGGCATTTTCTAAAGCGTGCTAAATTATTTGAATATACTCTTTCTTGAGAGGTGAATAGATGTGCTTATATTTTGGTCACCACAATTTGCCGAATGTTCAGATTTTTACTTTTGAGGCAAACTAAAAAAAAAATTATCAATTCAGACCCAGAACGAGGAAAGACATATTTTTTTGGATCTGAAATGCAAAAACTTCAGAAATAGATATACTGCTATTGCTAGAGTGGATGTCGCTGCTTATTTAATTGTATAAAATTATATGATTGTATTATATATGACGGTGGAGTCATTTGACAATTTGAAAGACAAAATTTTGATATAAATTTGGCATTAAAAATGTTTTTCCATTTGGTTTTGAAATTCTTTTCACCTGCATTATAAGAAATATTTATTTGTTTAAAAAAAATAAAAAAAATATTATTAAAATTAAAAAGCGCCCCCTACCGGTGACAAAATAATGTAATTTTGTAATTTTAGTTATAACTTCATTTATTTTAAATTAACACATAAAAATTTTAAAATTTACATTAATAATTTCTAATTACAAATTTTTTTTTAATTATAACTTCTGATAGAATTTAGATATAGACTTCCAGTTTTCACTAAATTTCTTACTTTTTAATCCTCTTTCTACTAACATTAAGAAAAATATGTCATCCCATTTGAAATTTCTGAGAAAAATAGGAAAATAATCTAAATTTTAAGTTGGCGCCACCTAGCGGCGATAAAGTTAGTTATTTTTCTGATTGTTGCCAATAAATTTAATCAGCATGATAAATTCTTTCGCATGACATTAAAACCATTAAAATCGGTTAAAAAACAAAAGAGTTATTTGACATTTGCTCTTTATAAATTCTGACCTTCCCCCACCCTTTATTTCAAGAGTAGGAAAAAAATTTCTGTAACATTTTTGTTTCACGAACTTTTCAACTGTGTATTGCGCCCCCTACCGGAAGAGTTACGAACTTGAAATTTATTTCCAGCATTTTCTCATTATCACTTTTATTGACAATGTTTTTATTTGAAAGCTCTAGCACTCATAGTTCCTAAGATATAGCCGGTGACCTTTCTTATTCGGACACCCGGTACATACCTATACACATTTGAATAAAGATGTTTAGTTAGTTCGAGTTTTATTTTAAATTTAAAAAATCCCATATTTAATATTAATTAAATAATCAGCAAAAAAAAACTTCTAAACATGAAACAGTCACATTTCAACATAAAATTTCGGTATTTATTCCTCGTTAGTACGGCTTTGGTTTATAACAAATAATTAGTGTATACCGATTGTGAAATACTTGAAACTACGTTATTTATTCGAGGGGGTATACATATTTACATATAAATTGAAAAAGGGTTATAATACATTACAGTTATATGAAAACGATTTATTCGCGTCTTTAATAGAGCAAAGAAAAAGCGGACAAGTAGAAAAAAGAAAACAAGCGAGAGCAGTAAATAAATGTCGGGGATACAGCTAGTAATAATAGCGCGTATTGAAATACAACGCGAAGAATACAGCACAGGGGGTGGGCCGTTTATCTCGCGTGACACAGCCAGCTGTTGATGATAAGTGTCTATTAGTTTCACCTATGTTTGGTTTTGCCATGCGAGACAGATGGCGTTTAAATTCCGCCGTTTATTGCGGCGACAGCGATAACTCTCGCTCCCCCGAAATTTCATTACGTTCCGCGGAAAAAATTAACGGCACTATAATCAATTACGCGCGCACGTCAGGTGGTTCATTTTTCACAAAAAAATATATATGAAGGGAAAAAAATTACGGCGGGGAAAGATAAATGGGTTAAATTAGAAAAGTTAGAAATGTAATTTTGATGCATTACGCATGATAATAGTTTAAAGCCGGGGGAGTGCGAACTCACTCCCCTTTACGTCCCTTAAACGGGTTGCGGGTTGGGGCGTATCTGGATTAGTTATCGTTTTAGTTGTTCCTTGGGGACGCCCGGGATATAATTCAATTAATGTGACATTTATATCTTATCATTTTCGGGTTAGTGTAATGTGAAATATGTCGATTTGATTTACTGCGATTACGGTAATTTATTGCCAACGCAGACAATAATACATTTCCCCGCTAATTAACACTCTGTTGTTACGTTTATGATTCTCCCTATCTGCTGTTTCATATTATTCACACTTCCATTTACAGATCAACAATACTTCTTATAATAATAGGGTGTATAATTGAAATTATATACTATTATATATTTTCAAAATAATTTAAAACTTAATTAATTTATTATTTTGGAACCACTCATTCCTATAAAAAAGCATAATATGATAAAATCTGATATTTATTAGTAAGAAATATTCTTTGTAGTGTAGAGGCTTTTATTTGAGAATCGTTTCGGACTGCATGTGGCGTAAATTCGATTTACGGGAAAAACCAACACATTTCTTATTCCAAAAGATATGATAGCTTAAAATATAAATAAATGTCTTAAATAAAGTCTATTCACAAACACAAAAAAAAATTAAATGAATCCCATGAAATAAATTAATTTTATGGCTCGACATATGTTTTCAACAACTAATTTTGAAAAGTAGCGTAAAGACTCTAAAGTAAAACGTGAGATGTGAAACTGTTGGCTTCCATCCATTTCATGTAAGAAGACACAAAGAGGTTTCATACACGGGTGAAACGGGGACGCGAGGGCGGCGGCAGGGTGTGAGTTTCGTTCAGCTGCTCAGAAAAGGTGAAAAACTGGATGGCTTACGTGTTATACTGCACGTTATGTGTTTACTAAAGTTCCGAGGGTGGGTATATTACGAGGGTAGCGCAAAATTTCAAAATATCGCTTCATCCCGGGAATACGGGAGCGCATTCTTGTAATCCCCTTTTCCCCCCTCGCGCGCCGCTCCCTTTCACCCCCGGGCGCTCTAATATTTAATAAAACGCGCACGCCATCAGCCGTGAATCCACAAAGAATATATTAATAATAAAAGTGATAAATATGAACGCGATAATTATCGTCGTGCGAAAATTAATTGCGTTAAATCTACTTTACGCGATGGATTAAAGAGGGCGTTGCTAATGTTTCAGTTTTCAGTTATTACATCAAGTCAGATTAATTCTAGTTGCCATTTATTACGTTCTGAAAAACCTCTTAATATAACAGCCGAGTCTTTCTCCGAAAACTCCATCACATTTGAATATAGAAATGTTGTCAAATGTACAACTTATACTCTATATTGACTTTTAATTGTACCAATTGGCTAAGACTTGGAGATCATTCTGAAGTAAATGATAATAATAATTAATGTCGTATTTCTTTAAACGTTTCAAATCATCCGGAAATAATAAAACTGCGACTTTTATTTTGTTTTTACTCACACATGGATATCGGTATATAATAATAATAATAAATTGTATTTTGCTCTGCTCTTCCACTTAACCTGTTACAACGCAAAAATATACTAAAAGGATGAGTGCATACGTCTGACATTTAATGAAAACTCCTTATGTAACATTAAAAATGTTATTTATTTTTAAAATGTAAAATTTGTGAAGGTGAGACGAAATTTTGTTATATATTTTGTAAATATTTTAAGTAAATTGACTTTTAAAAATGATGTGTTATATTTTTGGGGCGAGATAGTTCCTCTGAACCTCACATTAATGTTATGAACATCTGAGCCGAATAATATTCTATTGTAAATATAGGAAGGTGTTCGTTTTTGAATTAATTTTAATGTAAAATATACAAGAATGCAGAACCCTTCACTCAGTCATATTTAATCAGTTTAGTTCACGCAGTTTTCCGGAGGTATGGTCGAACTTACAGGAATTCTGCATTATACACAACATCGGCTTAAAACCAGTGTATCATATAAAAGTCGCTTCGTTTCAAAGTCAAAATGGACCTGCTAGAGTAAGTCATTTTTAATGTGTGGCTGAAACCGTAGTTTGTTATCCATTATTAAACCTATGTTACGTATAAAATCAACAAATGGAATAATTTTATTCTCTATTCTTATTTGTAATTGATCTTTTGCAGAAATAATTATATGTTGGGGCAAAAATAACATAGCAGAAGATGTTTCTGGGTTTATTTATAAGGAATGAAAATGGGATGCGACAATAAGTTTAGAAATATCAGAATTAATATTGTCACAACCAACAATAATATCATCGAAGTTAAAGGAATAAAGTAATTGAGTATCATCATCAGTGGTTCAAAATATCGGACGAAAAGGAAGCGTAAATGCAAAATAAAATTAGCCATAAAATATAAACCTGTGGAACCCCAGCCACTACTTTTAGAGTGTTTGAAGTTATTCTATCAAAAAAAAAAATACCTGAGATCTTCCATTCAGAAAATTTGCAATTAAGTCTATTGCCTCGCATTGAAAACGAATGTAGTGAAGTTTGTAGTATAAAACTCTTTATTATAGTGAATTAATACAACAGAAATTAATAAACCTTTATCAGTGGCCAAGATAACATCATTAATAACATTCATTAAGGCAGTTTGACTTAATTTTTATTTGAGCTACAATCTGGTCGAAATCCTGACTGGATTAGGTAGAAGTTGATTATCTTCAAGAAATTCCTCTATTTGAATTTTAACAATAGGTTATAAAATCTTAGAGAGACATGGTAGAATACAAACCGGTCTAGGGTCATTAAAGCTCTTTGGTTGTTCTAATTTAGGAATAGGTGTAATTTTACCTAATTTCTATATATTAGGAAAAATTGATTGCTTAATACAACAGTTCACAATATGCGTAATGTAAGGTATAATATACAGGCAACACAATTTGATCATTGAAATATTTATTCAATCAGATCCTTCAGCGTCTTCATACTGTGCAAGATTAAAACCAAATTTATTTTTAACATTAACATACATATTTTCGTTATAATACTTAATTAGAATTTCGTTTAACTTAATTTTTATTTGGTCTAATAAAGTAGCTATTATAAGCAGAAGCATATTATAAGTAATTATGTATATTTATCAGGGTTGTAAAAAAAACGGGTTAAAAAAACAACCCACGCGGTTTTTTGGGTTTTTTTTTTTCGTTTTTTTTTTAATGAGCAAGATCATATAAAAAGTTAGAGTACAGTAAAACATTTATAACTGTTTAATAATGGTTATTAAACATCGTTTTACTGTATTTTAAAATTTCACGAAAATTGGTCATTTTTCACAGAATATAATATAAATAATATACTTTAAAATAAGATAAGTGCTTCACAGGTAATTGATTTTCTTATTTTCCTATTACAACAAATGCGCATTATGTATTAAAAACAAGCAAAACTAAAAATGCCCACAATTAGACAGTGTTTTAGATTCTATTCAAGCGAATTCAACATGGCTGAAGCTGTGGAACTATGGCTAGATTTATATAAAAATGTTGATCTCCAGCCATATAAAGCGGACATCCAAAAAATAATAAATCAAGCTTTAGGAGAAGTTCATTACTTGGCCAATCCAATGGATCCGTTATACAAAGGGGCAAGGCTTTCGAAGGACCAGAAAATGCTGCTGAAGAGTGGATATTAGAACATAGCCCTGAATGGATCGTTAATGTTTTGGCTTTCAAAATTCAAGATCCAGATTATTATCTAGCAACTATGTTTCGCGAAGATGTTGTGAAGCAATTTCATAGTTACAAATAGTGGAACATAGTTGCATTAAAAATGACGAAAAACGACAAGTTATTTAAAGAGTTCTGCCAATTTATGACCAAAATAAGTAGTTGTCCTGCAAGTTCTGCATCAATTGATAGAATCTTTTCCACCTACGGGATTGTTTCTTCAAAGCTGAGAAACAAACTCGATAAAGAAAAGGCAGAAAAGTTAGTCAAAGTTTACAGGTTTCTCCGTTCCAGTTAGAAACTCTAAAATTACTTTATTTCTTAATAAATCAAAATTAAATTATATTATAAATGTTACAATAAATTGTTTATTTTAATCTAAATGATTTGAATCATGTTTTTGTTCAATAAAGTTTTATCAAAAAATGAAACTATATATATTTTAAATATATATATAACATCTTTATTTCTTATATACAATAAATTAACAATGTAATTCTTATAATATGTTATACGTTGTCCTTAGAAAACGGCTATCGACCATCGGTCTTTCTGCCTTATATATTTTATTGACTTCTAATTTGAGTTATATTATGCATTTTTGAAAAGTGGGTTTTATGGAGGGTTTTTTTAAGTGGGTTTAAAAAAAACTAGGTGGGTTTTTTGGGTCGGGGAAAATTGATGCAACCCTGATATTTATCGTTGATATCATCATTTGTTTTTAAGAAATTCTATGATTGCTATTAATAATAAATTCAAAATATGCCTTTTTATCTTTTATTATTGCATAATTTACACTATTTCTTAAGTGTTTATTTTTTCTTAATTTGTTGTAACAATCGTCACGTGTTTTCATCATTTCTTTAATAGTGGGAGTTAGCCCTGGAGCGCGTTTTTTGTAATTCTAGAAATAGTTACAGGAGCATGTAAGTCAAACATTAGATACAAAAACATATTTAAATGAGTGACTTTATCGTCAATACTAGTCATATGTAGTAATTGTTCAATTGTTACATGTTCTAAATAATACTTAAACGAGTAAATATCAAATTTGTTAAGTTTGCGGTGCGCAATAAGATT
The DNA here is from genome assembly GCA_963082785.1 of Philonthus spinipes. Taxonomy (NCBI): domain Eukaryota; kingdom Metazoa; phylum Arthropoda; class Insecta; order Coleoptera; family Staphylinidae; genus Philonthus; species Philonthus spinipes. The sequence continues at coordinate 10,038,531 of OY720314.1, forward strand.
AACTGGAGAATTTATACTAAAAAAAAGTTTATAAAAAATAAAATTATTATCTGCGATGTTGTGACCCAACTCTGTGCATTTATTTTGATTTGACAAAATAATTAAATCAATTAATGATGTATAATGAGCAGTAACGCGCGTCGGCTGCTCAATGAATTATTTTATTACGTATCCAAAGAAATCTATAGGTGTAATAACAGTCAACATTCAAAAGATTAATATTAGTCACTTAAATAAATCAAGTCATCACAACGTGGTAATATGTAACTTATAATATCTTTTATTGTGTTTATAAAAGTTTAAACAGTGGTGTGTGGAGGTCTATACAGTACCTCTATATAATATACTTCTATATTGAATTAAATAAATTAAATTTTTGTTAAAGTACTTATGAAACATAAGTCATAATGTCACAGTAGCTAAAGAGAAAATAATTTATTAATTAATTATTTTCAAATTCTTTTTATTTAATTTATTTAAAACTGTGACCAAATGAATGAATCCTTTTTTCTATTACTTCTTTATTCAGTTTACACTTTAACCACAAATGTTTTATACCATTTGTTGGCAATGCCGTCAGTGTTTCGATGTGCATGCAATCTCTAATATTAATACCAACTCCACCACTGTGACCACAATCCCAATCTATACGCAAAAAATTGTATCCATCGAACATAAAGAGTGTAGTATCAACATTTAAATAAAGCCATGTTTCCGAAACCGCAATAAATTCAAAATATAATGACGTTAGACGTGTTTTAAAATTGTTAAAATTACTACTAATGAAACGTAGATTTATATGACAAAAACTGATACTATTATATCAACAACTCGAGGGCAGACCAAATGTGAACCTAATAGCAACCACCTGAATTTTTTCTTCTTAAATATACAGTGTATACGAAATAAATTACATGAAATTGAATCCCTTTTCTGTGAAAACAACTACGCATTTGATGCCATTTGCATCTGTGAGCATTGGCTTACTGAAGCCGAAATTGTTGCTTCAGTCTATAATAATTATAATCTCGCATCCTTTTTCTCACGCAAGAAATTTATACACGGGGGCGTGATGCAGTTGATTAAACACTCATTACCCTTTAGTTATCTATATGACATAAATAAAATGTCAATTGAAAAACATTGTGAATTAGCTGCATCTTTCATCCCCTCACATGATTTTATTGTTATTAATGTTTATAGATCCCCGACTGGTGATTTTAATATATTCATTGGTGTTATAACTGATCTGTTGGATAGTTTTAATATTAATAAGAGTATTATATTAGGAGGTGATTTCAATTTAAAGTTTCAAACGGCTGATTCCCAGACTGCACACTTCTGTCAACTTTTAGCGTGTTATGGCCTGTACGGTGCTGTGAATTTTGCAACTAGAAAGGATAACATACTAGACAATGTTTTTACCAATATTGACTTTGACTTTATAACAATATCCAGTGTTGATACTGGCTTTTCGGATCACCTTGGAATTAAATTCACAATTAAACTAAATCAGACAATAAATAACTCAACTGTAAGAATGGTGAGGCCTTTCACAGAAAAAGGTAAGCAAAAACTGTTTTCTTTAATTGGTAGTTCTGACTTCTCCTTTATTGACTACATTGATTGTGCAGAAACTGCCTTTGGTAAGTTTCTAGATATTTTAAAACTGTTTGTCTATGAGTGTTTTCCTTTACATAAATCCAAACATAAGTCAACTACTTATGTAAGGTGGTTTACGGAGGACTTAAGGCAGATGAGGGAAACGCTTTGTTTAATGAAGGAAGCGAGTTGTAGATTATCAGAGATAAAACCTCAATACATTAAATACAAAAACTTTTACAATAAAACACTTAAAGATAGACGAGTCTCTGCTAATGCCAAATTCGTTAAACAATCCGGTAATAACCTAAAAACAATGTGGTCTCTATTAAAACCAAATAAGCACTCTGTCAGTGACACAAGTAGTAATATCGATCCTAATAGTTTTAAAAACTATTTTCACAATATTGCTAATAACATTTTATTAGACATGGCCCCAGGTAACATTGATCCCATTCAATATATGCACAAAATACCATTATATAACAGTAGCTTCGTTTTTCAAGAGGTCAGTACTATCAATGTCAGAGATGCTATCAAAGCTTTAAAAAATACAACTTATCGCGATAAATACAAAATGTCAAGTGTACTACTAAAATTTCTATGTGAAGTAATAATTTCCCCACTTACTAAGTTAATTAACAAATGCATAAAATCTGGCAGCTTTCCAAAATGCCTAAAAGAGGCAGTTATTGTCCCTATTCATAAAAAAGGATCTAAAGATGACGTTCAAAATTATAGACCAATATCCCTATTACCTGTTGTGTCCAAAGTATTAGAAAAAATTATCTTCGACCAAATTATTAGTTTTCTTGACTCTAACTCGGTTTTAAATCAAAACCAGTACGGTTTTCGTAGAGGTCGTTCTACAACGGATGCAATAAGGGCACTTGCTGAAGAAATTGAAACAAGCTTTGAATTGTGTGAATTTACAGTTGCCTCCTTTTTCGACCTCAGCAAGGCGTTCGATTGTGTGCCTCATTGTACATTATTACGAAAACTATATTATTACAACTTCGAACGTCTTAGTTGTCGCTTATTAAATTCTTACTTAACTGGTAGATCACATCAAGTAAAATTCAATAATTTATTGTCAGACGCGGCTACAGTAATCCACGGTGTTCCACAAGGTTCAATATTGGGTCCACTGCTATTTTTAATTTATGCCAATGATTTATCACCTCAATTCTGTAACTCGAAGGTAATAATGTATGCAGATGATACAACTTCCATCTGTAAGTCGAATAATCTGCAAGAAGCACTCAATATGAGTGAAAGTTTGGCTTCGCAGATGGAGGATTGGTTCAATGCTAATAGCCTCTCCCTTAATATAGACAAAACTGAAAAAATAACCTTCTCTCTAAAATCATGTGCAGGCGAACTTGGTACTTGTAGGTTTCTTGGAGTACAATTTGACTCCAAGTTGAATTGGCATAAGCATGTCACAGAATGCTGTAATAAACTATGTAAAACGACTTACTTAATACGCAACCTAAGCCAATCTTTGCCAACTGAATACCTAATGTGAGCCTATTACGCATGGTTTAATTCACATGTAAGGTATGGCATCTTAGTCTGGGGACATTCTCCGGCAAACTCGAACATATTCTCTATTCAAAGAAGGGTAGTCAGAGTGTTAGCATCTATACCCTATCAAGCGGACTGCAGATCAGCTTTTATTGGATTGAAGATTCTCACTGTCCCGTGTGTTTTCATTCTAGAATGCCTTAAATTCACTCACACGAATATTCAATCCTATACAACTCATAGCCAAGTACATGCTCATAACACGCGCAATAAAAGTAACATCCATCCATGTCGCATACGACTGACTAAATGCAAAAATGGAATACATTTTTATGGCCCGAAACTCTTTAATTTACTCCCCCAACCTGTAAAGTTACTCCCTCATATTAAATTTAAACAGTTCATTAAAGAATACTTGTCCATTCAGGCATTTTATAGCATCGATGAATGTTTAGCTCACAAATTCTGTGATATCTCACCAACGGGTTACGAGTAAACCATTGTTTTGTATTTTATGTATTAGACTAAGCTCACTTTATTTCATTGTTTTTAACATTATTGTTCTTTGTTTTGTCTCTTTTATGTACGTAAACTAACTTAATTTTAATATCAATGATTTATTTATAGTCTAAAATTATCTTATAGTTCAAATACCCTTATATGACTAGTGTAAACTCTATGTACTGGCACGCAATAAATATTATTATTATTATTATAATTAATTACAAGTATAATTAAGATAATTCAATTTGTACTTGGAGTGCAACCAACACTATAATAGGTAAAAGAGAAAACAAATAGGCAAAACAAAAAATGACAACATGCGTAACTATTAAAAAAGAAAATCTAATTGTAATAGCATGCACGATATTTTACAGGTGAAAATATTATGACATATTTTTTAAGCAATCTTCTAATTCTTCTGTAAGAGTGAGCGTGAGTGGCTAAAAAGATGCATATGCTTAACCAACAATTTGGAACCTTAAACGCGATTTGTGCTTAAACGGTAGGTTTCCGGCAAAAAAGAATAGCAGATTTGTAAATTTCACACACGTTTACACCTAATTCCATCAGAAAAAGTAACAAAATCGTGATGGGATGTCGTAAAGTGCAACCGAACATTTTGTTAAATAAAATTATGTTGTCATAAGGATACTTTAAACAATCAACTAACGCTTGTCATTGCTTTACTTTGAATTACTGTTATCCTGGGGAAGATTGTGAAGCATGTAAGATTAAAAATTATAGACCTGTTACAAATTTGACATCCAGAGGTCGCCCTAACGGATATTTCGAGAAGTTATGCGAAAGGCGGAGGAGAGGTGAATTACTAACGAATATGAATCTTCGTTCATCTGGAGCCGCCGCAGATAACGTGCTGTCCTTGACAATTGAGGCAGCTAATTGTCAAGGACAGCACGTTATCTGCATCTCATTCTGTTGAATATAAGGCAGATTACAAAGCTTCCGATCAACCTGAGAGTAAGGAAATTTCCGCCGAGAGAGATGAGTATTTTTTATTTAATTTTATAGAATCTTCACATCCAGTATAAATTTTATTAATAAATAACTCCACGAGCGTCTCTAATTAAATTAATAACAGTAATCGTAAAGTTGTACGAAGATTTTGCTTATTCTGATAACTCAAGAAGTTAATTAAAAGCCCCCGCTACACGTCCTGTAATTAAAATTGATTCGGAGCATATCAGCCTCATTAAATTATATCCCACCATAAATACACGTAACACGAAAGGTCGGTGATTAACGCTAATTACACGTGATGCGGTTGTAGCGGTGTATAAATTCGGGGGCGATAATGGCCGTCAAGTTTGTTGACCCCCGGGGGATAAGTATATTTTAGCGATTTAACCCTTGTCGGGGCCTTTACGGCCCTTGCGAGATTCCGGGTGTATAAACTCGTGGATTCGATGTGGAAAGCAAGATGCATTGCATTGTATTTGCAGCTCCGTGCACACAATATTACGCCACTGCCGGGGAATAAAATGTACGATATATCACCGCGCTTCTATCCCTGTTCCTCAGGAAAAAAAGCCAAAAACGGAATTATATTGAACTCAACACACATACAAACACACACAAAGGCGCACACATATAAATACTATATTATCACTGATTAGCTCCTAAGTGAGCAAACAAGGGAGCATTATATACACGCCCTTTCCCTCTCATCTCTTCCACACCCCTCAAAGACCGTACGTGAATCCGTAAATTATGTAGTCAAAGTGTAGAACGCGTTAATGAAGCAATTAATAAGACAGTTCCGATGCAGGGTGGTTAGTTAGTTAGCTGGCAGGATGGGCGAGGGAGTGTTAATGTGACTAACCTCATGCGCGTGATGAACACCGGCGCTAAGTCCAGTTCTGCCATGATTCCTAAATCGGAGGCCTTCAGCTCGTCCCAGTTTGAATATTTGATGAGGGAGCAGCCTGGCGACAGGATATCTGCAACAAATTTTATTTCTATTTACTCACATATATGCGCATTAATAGTGATTGCAATAAAATACTATCAGAATGGGTTTTGATATTTGATCGTACGTCATGTGTTAATTCATATCATCAAAACACTGAAAAGTGAAATAGCAAGATTATATGTCTTAACAAGTGACAATGATCATAGATATATTTATCGATGTCAGTAAAATATACATTATTTATACAGATTTTCTATTTGGACTTCATTATTCATTTCCTGAAATATTATCACAATATTAAATATTTGAAAAAATAATAACTCTTGGTTTTTTTCACTTAAATATGTTTAGAAAAAAAAGGACCAAAGTTAAAGGTCATAGTTATTTAAATAAATTAAATAAAAAGACTTTAAAAATAAATAATAAATTATTTCATCTTTAGCTATTGTTACGAAATCGGGTTTAATCAGACTAGAAAATAAGTAACACAATGTCTATTTATTTATTCACAGTACACTTAATGCATTTATTTACAACACACTTTCCCTATTTATTTATTACGCGATGTTGAATACTCGTTCGTGATAGACTCACTCGGACGGACTGATCGCTGTGCCGCCACTAGCGCTCGCTAATATAGCGTGCTTGTTTCTCGAACTTTCCGGAACTTTCGATGACGCCGCGTTTACCGCACGCTCTGGAAACGTTCTAGTGTGATGTTTCCAGTTTCTTCTTTCGTTACACTATTGTAACATTTTGACTAATGTTATTTAGGTACGTTAACAAATATCCAATAATGGACATTTTTTGTAACAAATCATTTTTTATAAAATCAGAGTTTAAAAGATTTCTTGCAGAAAACAATTTATCAAGATTACGCAAAGTAATTCGTATCCGTCTGTCCAAGTCTTTTACGATCATTTCTACCGGAGATCGCGAGCGTGATGGTACGTTTGATTGATTTAATTTAACAGCTTATAATTATATAAGGCAGAGCTGTACTGATGAGGGATGAAATCCCGAAACACGTGTCTGCAGATAACCTTATATTACGATTCAAAAATTGTTGTATTATACAATATGTTATTGTTATGCAACAGCAAATGTCCATTATTTGACATAAGTCAAAAATAACAAAGTGGCTAAAGACAAAATAAATTATTAATAATTTTCAAATTCTTTTTGTTTAATTTAATAAAATATGTTTAATTTCTTCTACCATTTACTATACAGGGTGTCCTAAAAAAGAGTTATGGCATGATGATAATTTTTTATATTGCTTGATATACATTTTATTTATTATTTAAGTGCCTTTTTGATTGCCTATATACCCCTAAAATTTTATTGAAACCGGTTTAGTAATAACAAGCAGACTACCGAAATTTACGGTAATTATACTACTATATTTCCTTTTTCGAATAAAACTTTTACAATTAACAAATCTACACAAAGTCGAGATAAATTTTCTTAATTAAAGATAATTTCGGAAGATTGAACTTTTGATCAAACGGCAATTAAAACTCCCCGACCCCAGTTGACGTTAGACAACTTGAAGTCACGATCCTTTAACAGATTGTTTTTCGGTGGTTTAAAATTCAATAATTTGATACGGTACTGTTTTTCTGCCGCTAGCTCTATGCGTTTGTTTATTTTTTAGGACTTAATCGAAGGATTAAAATCTGAGAAAAAATTAAATTTGTGTATATTTAGTGAAATTATAAATAAATAATTTTTGGGGATTGAAAATGTATTAGTTAATAACATTATAATATTATCTTTACGAGCTTTATATTTTAACGAAAATGAAAAAAAAAGAAACTGTAAAGATCACTCTGGAATGTTCCACAGAGCGCGCGACGGTAAATGCGGCGTCATCGAAAGTGGCGCTGCAGTCAGTCAGTCTATCACGAACGTCGTAGTGCTCAACATCTCATTGATGCTATAACATCTCATATGTTATAGCATTTTAATAAAATTACGTAATGAAAAATAAAAACTGTTTGTTTATTTACGTGAGATGCTAGTTATATTTTTAATAAAATATTATTTAATTAATGGAAAGCAGGCGGTTAAAGATAAAAAATAATTTGCATATTTTAGGGGATCTTAGGATGGCGTTTCCTGGCGCAAGCTAGAATCTTGAAAGAAATCGAAAAAAAAAAAAATCAAAAGTGGGGGTAGCATCAATATATACCTCGGATTGTATTTAATTGATTGAGTACACATTAAATACGACGTACGTTTTTGTTATTGTAACGTTTACTTCTATAGATCAACATATTTACATATTTAAACATTCTAACTGAAATAATTTTATTTTACAAGTGAAGTGCTGGACGAAGATGATTCACAAATGCAAAACACAATTTACAAAATAGTTGAGTTAGCCAACAGTCTGTTTATAATCAAATGAGTTGAACGAGATATATATGAAGAGACCCAAAAATACATGAAAATATTGTTTAAAGAATACAAACAAAACGATTATGCAATATATTGTTACTGGGATTGAAAAGTGGATTTATTCTCAGAATCTCAGGAATCTAAACAAATCTACGGTGAGGTTTAGTCGACAGTCCACATCGACATGGATTTTAATTAATTGGATATAGAAATAATAATAATAAAGTACTTTATTTGCCCAACAGAAAGATAACCAATTACAGGGCAAAATTAAAAATAAGTGCAGTACAGCTAATTAATTGAGTAATAAATTCATTTATAGTAATACAACATATGACAAAATAATATATATATAAGTAATATAAACTCATCACTACATTAATAATATATTAATGATACTATAAGTAAATTTATCGCTCTAAAAGCATAAAATAATAGAGTAGTTTAAAATAAGTTGACATTCTGAATTATAGTTCAGGCTCACGTATACATTTTACTAAGATATTATAACCAGAGAACATATCACAATCACTAATTGTTAATATTTTGTTTGCATTTTCAATTATGACATTTATTGGGGCTTTAGATGTTACTACCGATCTAGAAATCTGGTTATAAAAGGGTGTATAAGATCGAGAACTATGCGTAGGTACGAGGAAGTATATTTTGGAGAGTATGTATGGCGAATCTATTTTATTATGTATAATTTAAACTAGTATCAAAGCGTTACTACATTTTCTTCTATAATCAAGGCTAGAATCATTGTTAAGTAAAAGGAGTTCATTTTGATTAATATTTCTAGAAGGAAATGTGCCACATTTTAATTTGTATAAGTATTTAAGATATCTCCTTTGGATATTTTCTAAGGATTTTTGCTGACAATCATAAGAAGGGTGCAGCATATTCAAGCCCTGATCTTACTAGAGAGTAGTAAAGTTTACTAACAACACGAGGATTCGAAAATTCTCTACAGTTGGAGAAACAGGAAAAATCCCAAGGTCCTGTTTGCTCGCGTGGAAATAGCATGAATGTGAGATACAAAGCTTAATTTTCTATCAAACAGAACAACGAGATCTTTCATTTCAATGGGCCTATCAAGAATTGTCTTATTTAGAATATATTTATATACTACAGAACTAATTTTACATTTCCATTCATTCAATATGAGACTATTCATGTCACTCCATTCACTAATGTAATTTAAGTTTTGTTGTAATATTTCTTCATTTTCCTGGCATTTAATGACATTGAAGATTTTCAAATCATCCACATATGCCAGTACGTTACATGTTAGTGACTCAATTAAATCATTAATGAAAATGACGAATAACAAAGGACCTAAGTTTGAACCCTGTGGTATACCAGAAGAGCCATGATATGTAAAAGATCTAAACCCATAAGTGGACAAATTGATATCTACAAGAACGATATGATTCGAAGAAAGAAATTAAGTGGTCAGAGAAAGCAAATGATTCTAATTTAGTAATAAGTATTATATGATTAATGGAGTCGAACGCTTTTGAAAAATCCAGAGATACAACATCTACTTAGTTTTTGGAGTTAAATGCCTCGCCAATATACTGCGTGATATGAATTAAATTAGTAACTGTTGATCTGCGGGGTAAAAGCTCATGTTGAAATTCAGTTATCTGAGGATTAATTTGCATTACTAGATTATTAGATTATGTAAATTAATTGCTCAAAAGCTTTAGCAAAATTATTTAAAATGGTGATGGGTCTGTAGTTTGCAATTTCCATTTTATCACCATTCTTAAAAACCGTAGAAACCCATTTTCCAAACCTCCGCGAAAGATAACGTTTTTAAACTGAGTCTAAATAAAATGGTAAGAGATAAAGCAAAAACATGGGTACAGTCCCTTACCAAATAACTTAGAATTTGATCATCTCCAGCAGTTTTAGTTTTTAAATTTTTGAAACATCTGATTACATCATCCTCCTTTGGCATGGATATTGTTATGGGAAGTCCGTAGTGGTTCAGGTAAAAAGAGACAAAAGTGGAAACAATCAACCTGATTGGGACAACAAACAAAATGAGAATATCTTTCGGGATAGGAGTAAAAATAAAAATGAGAGGTCGGTTATAGAACATGCTATTATCATTGATGGAAAGCTGTTTATCAATGAAAATAAATCCTCAACGTTTTATAATTTTGGAAAAGCAAATTTTGTGCTATATTTTGGAGACATTTATTTCAACTCTCTGTCTTCTTTAGAAAAATGAATAATATTAGTGTTACTTTGATTTGTGTACATATAATAAATATAATAAAACAGAAAAACTTAACTCAGGTCTATAGCCCGGACAGACCAACTTATACATGTATTATAACTATTCATAGTTTATTTTTTTGTTTATTGGGTGAATACTTTCATGTCGGACATAGGCAAATAACGGTTTTTCGCAGATTGCAGCTTCCCATTTCAACGTAGAAGTTTTATAGTGGCATAAAATGAACGTTTTTTTTTAATTACACACATTAATTGCATTTATTTACATATTAAACATATTTATTTCTAAGTATTGCGTTATATAATTTTATAATACATACAAATGCAAACATTTAAAAATTGTTAAACCTCAGAAAATGGCTATCGGCCGTCGGTTTTTCTGCCGCATTTCTTAATTTATGTACAAAATTCAAGATCAATTTAATTAAACAAAAACATTAATTATCTTTGCAATTCATAGTAAATGTTCAAATAAGTCTCCATTCTGCATTAAACAATACTCCATCCAATTGTAAAACAATTGAACATTTGCCAACTGCTTCTTCGTTATCAATCTACACTCCTCGAATATTGCATTCCCCAAAGAATTAATATTTGGGTGACGGGTTTTATAAAGTTTGACCCCACAAGAAGAAATCGCTCGGTGCCAAATCAGATCTTACAGTTCAATTGATCTCACCTCTTCGTTCAAACCACCGATTTGGAAATGAATTATTTAAATAATCTCTAAAGTCTATATTAAATAAAAATGATTTGAAAATAATTAATAAATTATTTTCACATTTAGCTCTGTGACTATAGACTTACCTACGTAAGTACGTTAAACAAATGCACATTAAAACAACTACTTCCCGGGCAAATACCCACGCCGGACATTGAATTACATAATGTACACCTGCTGCTGCATATCAACAAATATTGAATAATGCAACAAAATTTTGATCCGAGAAAAAATTTATGTAAAAACAACAAAAGGAACGTTACATAATATAAGGCCATCTTCAGACACGTGTTTCGGGATCTATCCCTCGTCAGTACAGCTATGCCTTACATAATTTAAAGATGTTAAAATAAATCAATTAAATTAATTCAAATACAATCAGCATAATTAAATCAGTTATATTAAATCAAATTAAACTAAATCAATTTAAATTAAATTAAACCAAATTAATTCAATTTAAATCAAAACCGAATAAAATTAAACGAAAAGAATTGAATCAAATTAATTAAAAAGAGCGACCCTCACCTGCCGCGCGCTGAGATAGTAATGACCGGCGAAGGAGGACGTGCGCTCGTGTATTGTTGTTATCGCAAATTCACAAAAAACTTCTCTCGGTTCGGATTTGAATAAATGCCTCGCTGGCTATTAATATAAATAGAAAACAGTATTCATTCATTTGTTTAACGTACTTACGTAGGTAAGTCTATAGTCACAGAGCTAAATGTAAAAATAATTTATTAATTATTTTCAAATCATTTTTATTTAATATATTTAAATAACTGTGACCAAGTGAATGAATACTGTTTTCTATTTACTCTAAAGTCTATTCCGAAATGAGCTGAACATCCATCGTATTGGAGCCATATTTCCTAGTTTAAACGTGTGACCACTTTGATTGCAGGGCCAAACTGAGTAATTAATAATTCTAAATGATTTTGAGAATTTAAATTTCTAATTATTTCAAGAGGGTCTATAATATGTGAATTAAAAATGCCGGCGCATTTTTTTTGTAATATTGTGTTCTGAGATCTAAATTGAAATGGGAATTGTTCTGTGACCAGTATCTTTCGTTTTAAATGTTCCACTCATCATTTAACGTAAATGTACATTCATCCGTAAAATAAATGGACGAATTTAAATTATGTGAATCGTAATTCAATTAGCACGTTCCTCAATTATTTCACAAAAGGTTTGTCTCCGTTTTGTTATGAAATGACAATAGTTCTTGGTGGCATTGAAACTTGTAAGGATGATAGCCGTACTTTTTTTAAAATTTTGCAAACTGTTCGTTGCGATTTGTCACATTCCAAAACAACAGATCTTGTACTTAGTCGATAATTGGTAGATACTAACCTAATAACATTTTCTTCGATATTACTATTGTCCCGCTTTGTTGCCATTTATGTTGCGATGTTGGAATAAAAAAACACAATGAAGTCATTTTAAAGCCATCATTAGTATTGAGATATCATATCTTGAATTTATTAATTTGTTAGATTATATTTTTTATTTTATATAGCAGCGCCCTCATGTGTTTTTGTTAAAACTATTTTTAAAATAAAAATTCAGTTCATTGTTAACAGTCAACAAGTGTAGTGTGCAGTTTTTACCTCTCCCGATATTCAATTACTCAGTTTCATTCCGCAATTACACGTATTATAACAATTAGAAGTGTTGAGGTTTAGTATTTTATTTAATTGTTAATATTATTTTATAAAGTTATCTATAAAAATATATGATGTTAATAAAAAATATGTTTTACAAGAAAAATGAAATAAAAATAATTTTGGGAGCTAGTCCCTTCACTTGCTTGGATTTTTTATAAGTATTAAGAACCACAACACAAGTAAATAATATTTACCTGAATTTAAGCAACCAGAATTTACAAATTGAAAAACTATATGCTGTATTGTCGAAACGGACGGAATGGAGCTGTCGTTTAACTGCACCGAAAACAAATCTCGCACCCAACGATAGCTATTTCCGCTGTAAACGTATTTTTTATGATGAATATCTTTTCCTCAATGGAATGAATACATTTTAGAAGGAATTAAATGACAGTTATCATAAACAGAACATTTATTTCTGGCAGGACATGAATTACCGCTTTTTAATGTAATTTTAAATCAAATTTCAATAAAATAAGAAACAAATACAAGTAAAAATTTATTAAAATTGTTGTCATTAGATGAGGAAAAAAAAAACTTTTTTTTAAATGTATGCTACCATAAACCGTCTACGTTAAAATAAGGAGCTACGATCTACGAAAAACCGTTTTTCTATGTTAATTACCTAAGTTCGGCATGAAAGTATTAACCTGCTACATACTTAACGCTATACTCAAGGCTTGTATTTCGAGCATACAGTGTTCAACCGGTATATAAATATAACAAAATATGGCTGTTTAATAGTAATCGAAATTAGCCTGTTAAATGATAATAATATTTATTTCTCCATAGGAAATTTGTTCCCCAATTATATGACAATTTTATAACCACAATTTGATAAATAGAGATGAAAGCTAATTGTTCGCGCCGTATCCGCGGGCCGCGTGAATATTTAATTTTTATAACTTTATTCGTTTTTTGAATTTTTTGAGTAATCCGTCATTTACATTTTAACAATTGTGAAAAGAGGATCCAGGCTGCATTTACGACGGAATTACCCATCGGTAAAACCCAAATCGTCGATAGGCGTAATCACTAATCAAAATAATTTCCATTTATTCAAAGTGTATAATTTTGTTCCTGCATTAACGGTATCTATAGTTTTCATTTTCTTTTCAGACACTAAATTACACTATAAAATAATTCACATACACATCTGAATTTTCATTTATAGAGTGGAGAGGGTGCAAGACTCGTTCGCGGGGCGAAACTTTGCACTTTCGCTTGAAATCCAATGTTGTGTGCGGGAAGAGAACATCGGCCGGGATTCCTCCCCTCCCCCGGGCTCTCATAAATACTCATCGCTTTCGGCGCTTTTTATTTCCAATTTTTATGTATATATTCCCGGCGCAAAAATGACTTTCATCGCACCGCAACTTTTATAGGCGGCAGCCCACCCCTATCAGATCAGAGTGTATCGACAAAAAAAAATAGGATGAGAGAGTCTGCAGGAAAAAAGTTTTAATCGATTTGCAATTTGTAAGAGGATCGCAAATTTCAACGTCATCATAAATTCATAACAGGGCAGAAAGACTTCTGGTCGATAGTCCAGACAGACTAACATATACATGTATTATTATTATTTATATTATGTTGTTAAAATTATCTGTATAGTTTGTATAAAGATGTCTGTATATATAATTTCAGTAACAATCCTTCACATATAAAGTATTTATATCTCTAAAAAAGCTAAATCAATAATGATCTTATACTCATTCTATTTTTATTTTCCCCATTATTTCCGTATTTTTTCCTGCAAATAAAAATAGAAAGAAAAAAACAACCATTCAGCAAATTTTCTCAATATAAACGTTGGAGGAAAGGTGGGTGTGTTTTGCAAGCAGAAATCCCCGAAACCGTCCTCACCCCTTTCCGCAGGCAAGTTTCAAGGTAGGTGTGGGTATAAGGGCTGATAATAACATCGGAGGGCCGGCGTCGCCTAATAAATAGGAGCGCAGGCCGATATTATCCCGGCCGCGTGACCCGACTGCTGAAGTCGAGGTGACCCCCCGGAACCCGGAACGCGCACACTTTTCAACCCCTTGGCTTTTAGCTCTCAGCTCTTTAGCCCCTCTCTGCCAAACTCTCACGCCTCCGCGGTGGCTTCGTCGCAGGGTTATTATTAACAACGCTTTGGATACGGAACGCGTTTATTTTGATTTCACGCAATTTTAAATACGCAAAAAACCGAAAATACGTTAAAATTTTTGTCGCATGGAAAAAGACAAAGAAAGAAAGGAGAAAATAAAGAAATCAAATGAGAGAAAAAAAAAATGCGAAAATAATGAAAAAAAAAAAAAAACAATCATTTCATTTAAAAAAGTAAGTACATAAACAAAATTAAAGATATTTGCATTAGGCCGTGTTTATGCTTAAGCGGCAGGAGCCTAAATTCTTTTGGGTGAGCACGCATACGCGATGTTTAGTACTGTTGATGGTTCAAAAATCATTATAAAGCGGTAAAGCGCGTTAATAGTGAGCTCCCCGAAAAGCCACTCCACTATTGAAGAAAGAGCAACGATGTTTTATTATTTATTTTTCAAGAAGGCATCAAGCCGAAAGGACGGTGATCGCTCTATAATGATTGTTAAATTATCAACAGTATTAAACATCGCGTATGCGTGCGCACTCAACAGCTTCTAGGCTTTTTATGCCTGACTATAAACACAGCCTTAGATAGATTTCTTTTTCAAAATGCAATTTTAATTTCAGAAAGTAACATTTCAATTTGGAGGTATGAATATAGAATATCAAAATATTATTGTTATTAATCATAAATAATGAAAGACAACGTACGCGCTATCTTTTAATTTCATGTGCCCTATGAAAGTAAGCCAAAGATGACACTTGCGTTGTCTTTTATTTATTATGATTAAGATCAGGTATATAACCACAATACAAAATCCGTTCAGCCGCCTTCATCAAGGCATTGCACATGGAACACACTAGTCTGACGAGGTTCGAAAAACCGAAATGGCTATTGTTATTGTTAAAATAAAATATTATTGTTTGATAATAGAGTTTCTGGTCTTCATTTTCGAGATTGCTATTTAATTTTTTTATTATTGGTATAATGATGGACGTTTTTATATAAGTTAGATTTAATCCTTCAGTTAGAATTTTATTTATGTTTTTTTTTGTTAGTGTGTAGGTTAGGGTTATACTATGTTCTTTTATTATTTTGATGGTAATTATGTCAAATTAGGGAGTCGTGTGTTTTTTTTTATATTTATAATGTTTGTTTTTATTATTTATTTTTCATTTATCAGTTTGAATACAGTAATGATTTCTAATAAATGTTTTGTTGTTGTTTCCTTATATGTATAAATTAGGTTTTCTGCATATTTTTTTTTTCTATATATATATATATAAATATCTTTATTTATGAATTTTGTACAATGAGGTGTGTGTTTACATTTTAATATATGTTATAATACTGTCTGTTACAGTTTAATACTGTCTGTTACAATAAAGCAAAATTCACAAACTGGTCATCGACGAGTTTTTTTCTATTTCAGCGTATTTATTATATTTGCTATTTCTATATCAGTGCTAGTATAGGTTCCATCTTCAATGGTGATAACTTTTATTTCATTCTTATTATGTTTTGTTTTGTTTATTTGTATATTTATTGTTCTCCAATTTTTTTATCGTTTGTATTATTTTTTTGTTCGAATATTTTTTGTAGTATTTACTTCTTTGATTATCATATTAGTGTGATTTTTCTGTTTAATGTATTGTTCCTTTATTACTGTATTGCCAGGTGATTGTATTTACTTTTTGTGAAAGATATTATCTTCATTTATCCATAGGTTTTTATATAATTTTTTATTTTTCATATTTTTGGGTTGCAATTATTAATAATGTAGTATTTTCCAATCTTGTTCTATTGAATATATCGTATTTAAACACTCAGAAAAATATTGCATTATAAAATTAAAAAAAACAAATCATTTTAAAATAACAGGAACTTTTTTTAATTCAACAATACATATTATGTAATTTCAAATACGTTAATTTTTAAAATGAAGTGATTTCTAAACAATTCGAAAGGATAATCAGTTTAAAATGAAGTGTATTCACATTTGAAAATGCATCTCAATGATTTAATGAGAAATAATATTAAAAGGCTGAAAGACCTCCGGTCGATAGCCGGATTCATCATCTACAGAATATAATTCTAATTTTTGTATATTATTGTACATACATATACACATTTGAATAAAGATGGTTAGTTAGTTAATATTAAAATGAAGTAAATTCATTTCATTTTAACATCGGTACTTTTAAGTTAAAGCTTAACATTATTGCTTTAAAACGATATTTTATTTAGATGTAATATTTTACCTATCGTTTGATTTTGGCAACCAATGAAAGAATCTCATCTCGTCCCCCTGCAAGCAAGAGTACGTACACTTGTATTTAGCCTTGCGCGTACTAAAATCACCCTTGTTGCGTATACTTTTGTGCCTTGACAAGTTTTACATGCGTTATTCCTTCAACATAATATGGAATATGTTTTTTGGATTAAAATTTAATGTAAATACAACATATTTTTTATATTTTTTTCTAATCCAGTTCCATCATGTGGTGCTCAGTGTGTGTATGAAAGAATTCCGGAGTGATGTGCAAAAGAAAAAGCTAAAAATATATCCGCCGTCAATAATAAGAGAACATCAATAAATACGTTTGTTTGCAGAGATGGAAATGCAAAGAAATTATTTTTATTTGAACAAATCAGAGAATGATATAAATTATACAGATGCGGATATATCTGAAATAAATCAAACAGATGAAGAGGATCTTTTACAATTAAAAAAAAAATATATATATTAGGAAGCTGGGATTTGCCCCAATTATTACCAACTCTACAAAACAAGTGAAAATGTAATTTCATTAGTTTTTCCTAATATATACAAGGTGTACAGAAAATGAGTGAAAAGCTTTAGGTAGCGTGACTTTTTGACTATTTTTTAGATAAAAATATTAACGAAAATAAGTCACACGGTCCTTCCTTAAGCCTCACGGGCCACTTAAAAGAACTATACATTTGGCAATGCTGGATCAAACAAGTGTGCATTTATCCTGTTTATAACTGCTACATCATCCGCTGGAGGTGTTGCATACACCTTTTCTTTTACAAACGAGCGTGCGTCGTTGCCAGATCTATTTTCATTAAAAGAATGCTTCTGATGAAGTTATAAAATTGTAAAAATATCCGATTTATTAATCATTTACATCAATGGGATTACACACGTGTCTAATTGATTGTTAATGCTATTGATTTTTTTACAAAATATTTAAAAAACAATACTAATTTACAGTCACATATTTAAAATTCCGAAGACCTCGTGAGCCTCAATGAAGAATCATACAACATTTTTTTATTTGGATTTTCTATTAAAAATTAATTAATGAATTGAGTTACCTGAAGGTTTTCACTCATTTTCTGTACACCTTGTATATTTTTTTTTAATTTTGGTCTGACTTACAAATCATTAAAATATTTAACAACCGATGACGTAAGTGTTTCAATTCCCAGTATAGGGCTAAGGTCTGAATTTCGTACCAAATTATTTTGCTGGAGGAAAGTAGAAGTGAGTAATAGTATATAAAAATATGTGATTATTGCTTTATTTTTTAGTTTAATATTGACGACGAAACACTGACATATAATGAATCAAAAGTTACTTCTTAGCTAAATTCTCTAACACCAAATTCAAGTGCAAAATCATCATCTACTTATACATCTTAGTTGGTGAAGGTATGTTAGAAATCAACCGATTTTTTAAGGAAAAAACGTATTGGAATCTTTTAAATTAATGAGTGTTCAGACATATAAAAGCGGGATGATTTAGAATGATATACATAGCAACTTTGCGTATTTGAGGCTGAAGCATTATCCCACAATCCTACAACTTTCCCCTCCGAAAAGGATTTTCTGATGTAAACCTTAAATGGAATATACTTAGAAATCATAAAAGCACACACGCACACACACAGAGACAACACATACACAGGGTGATTCAGAATAACTATGCAAAAATTTCACACCTTGTTCAAGCGATCATTTGAAGACATGCTATATAAATACTTATGCTATTGATAAATTCAACATAACTGAAAATATTGTCTTTAAATGAGCTCCTTAACAAAATGTGGATTATTTTATACCTATTCCAAATCACCCAGTATATACGTAGGTGTTTCTTTTTAATTGTTTACAGGAATATTATTTCATTGCAAGAAGTAAAGGAAAAATACAACCGAAACATTATACTACAAATTTGTAAATTCGTCCAGGATATTTAGAAAAATAAGTAGTACTTCTAATTCAAGAGACCACTACATAGAATCAAAAGCTCGTTATAAATATATTGACCTTTTTAAAAACCTTACTCCAAAGAGAATTTTCAAATTCGGGTGAATAATTCAATTATTATTATTGGGCTCTCAATAGTTTGGAAGAAATGTTCGTCCTTCTACAAAATGAGTTAAAAGAATCAAATAAAGAAAACATTGTAGATTTTTTTTTTTTCAAGAGTGGCCACTCTATTCGCACGAAAATTCAAAAGATTTGGTAATTTGTTTATATAATTTTATATTTAGGAATATTCTATAAATCAAATATGTATTTAACTGTGCTCGGGAATTCTTAAACAAGACTGTATAAAATTGAATCTTTAATAGAAGTCGAAAAAAAAATCAATTCACATTTTAACAAATGATATTCAAATTAAATATTTCGATAAACATTTTCAATCATTTGGTAGGACGATTTTTGAAAATATGTGCTTCAAAAACCTATTGAACATTTCACATCGCCACCATTGCATTTATATACTTCAAATAATGGAAAGGTGTATTTTATAATTATAACGTTTTTAAATAAAAATGATTTGAAAATTATTAATACGTTAAACAAATGCACATTAAAACAACTACTTCCCGGACAAATATCCACGCCGGACATAATGTACACTTGCTGCTGTTTTAATGTGCATTTGTTTAACGTACTTACGTAGCGTAAGTCAAAAGTCACAGAGCTAAATGTGAAAATAATTTATTAATTATTTTCAAATCATTTTTATTTAATATATTTAAATAACTGTGACCAAGTGAGTGAATACTCTTTTCTATTTATAACGTTTTTGTTTAACTTAAATAAGAGTTATAATATAAATTTCTTTATTGTGATATTAATTCAATATATGGTAGAATGTAATACATTTATGGTTAATTAATGGTAAAATCGCTATCGACCGTAGGTCTTTCAACCAAATAAGAGTTATTTAATAATAATTAAAAGTTTTATGTGTGTTTATAGTTCATACATTTATTTTATAATAAAATGTATAATTATCAAATAATTATTTAGTTTTATTAATACCACTGATCATTTAACTGAATTAAATTAAATTGGTGTTTTTTTTCTTTCTTTTAGATCGCTGTGTGTCCTGATTTTAATTTCTTTTTTGTTGCTTGAATCTATTTTTAGAAAATATATAATTTTGTTCCTTGTTCGTTAAAATATGTTTTTTTTTAATTTCTCTTCCTTCAAAAAATATTAAAATTACAAGAGAATTTAATTGTTTCTTCATGTAATTTCCTTTGTTTCGTTTTTTTAGACCACATATTGTTGCAGTAATGGATCCTGTAGTTTTCTGGCTTTTATTATATTGTTTTTGGTTTCTGTTGAGATTAGTTGGACAATTATCATTATTTGGCTGTTTTCGTTGTGTTCGTCTTTGTGGTAGACTATTGTTTTGTCGATTTTAGTGTATAGTTTTCTTAATTAGGTTTTTTTATACTTATCTTATATTTTCGATTTTTGTTGTTTAACTCCCGTTATTATATTATTTTATTTTTTCAGGTATTTTCATAAACAATTTTAAAACAATTTATTTGATCTTCTAATTTTTCATATTGTTTCACTTTTTCTTTTATTATATATTTTAGTTCTTTACTTTCTCTTAAAATGTCTCATTGCTGATTTTCTTGTATTTCGTTTAATAATTTTATTATTTCGTTATGTTTATTCATTTTCATTTTGGTAATTATTTTGTTCTTGTATAATAATTCTATAAATTATTTCACTAAGTAATTCACAGAAACGGTTTATTTTTTCCGCATTATTTTGCATTTTATTTAATTCAATTAAAAGTCCTTAATAAGCAATCCTCGTTAAAATATTGCAGGGGTTTAATGAAAATCGCTCGGAATACAAGAGGGGTATTAAAATTAAGTGTGCGCATTTGATAAATAGCTTTTTTATTGGCGTATAGACGGGAATCGCGATCCCTTTTAAAAGTGAACCGACCCCATTATAAACTCATTCGTGAGCAAACGAGCAAAAAATGTATACCGCGTACGGTGCTCCGACAAGTCCGCAATATTGAAACATGCACGGGCATTTATTATTGCAAAGAAAAAAAAAAGTAATATTATTAATTATTTTATTTATCGACCATTCGTCGATGGACAATTGATGGACCTTTAAAATATATATTGTAATATATATTATCTTTATTGTACAATACATTTTACATAATATTCTTACTAAATGACTATCGACCATCGGTCTTTCAGTCAATATTGTAATATTTTATATTATATGTAAGTGTTAATCCTACTACTAAACCTTGATTATCTGAGAAAAATATTTAATACATTGTATATAATCTAACATAATATAAAATAAAGAGCAGAAAGACCTCTGGTCGATAGCCCAGACAGACTAATACCTACATGTATTATAATTATTTATGTTACATTGTTAAAAATATCTGTATAGTCTGAATAAAGATGTGTCTATATATAAAATGAATAAATATATACGTAATAGATTCTCAAATAAGGGCTATCGACCATAGGTCTTTCTGCCCCTGCGTTCTTTTTTATATTTATGCTAATTGAGATTTAGGAAGGGGTAGGAGGGTGTAGTGAGGATATGCAGAGAGGTTATTTTATCAGTATACATTAGGGGAAGTGTACACCTGCAAAAAAACGCGAGTCAAACACATTGAACCGATTAATGTGTATATGTTCAGTTGACTATTTGGCATATGTGTGTTATAGGCAACTAAACACACATACATTTGACTCGCGTATTTTGCAGGTATACATAGGGGAAATGTACACTGATAAAAAACTCTCTGTATATTCAAATAAAGTGTTTTTTTTTTTTTAATTTAGGATTGATGTCGGGATTACTGGGGATTCACAATTGGCTATAATTATTATCATTGCTAGCGAATCGCTCAGTCATTAATCCAAGTCTATGATAGATTGGTAATATTTTTGTTGTTTGATAGAGAAGAATATTAGAGGGATTGTGGAGAAGATTTTTTTTGATGGCGGAGTTTTGTCAGAGCACAAAGAGATGATCTTTCTGCAACCTCGAGGTTGTTGAGTATGGCTTTGGAGGAATTTAGGTACATGATGGAAAGCATTAATAATAAACTTTATTAAAGGAAATTCACCATTTAATAATTAAAAATATGATACTAAAATGACATATTAAATAATATTGTATAAATATTGAAAATCTTTATTTCTGAGAGATACATTAAATTACATTACAATCATAAGCCTCAGAAAATGGCTATCGACCATCGGTCTTTCTGCCATAATATTGTATTATGTATAAAATTAATAGTAAAGAAGATTAAATACGCATTAAATGTGAAAAAATATTTAAATAAACACGGTATATACTTTCTTCTCTGCACTCTTGATGAAACAAAATTGTAATATTAGGTAATTTCAAATTAAAACACTTGTTGTTGTTTCATGCTCACCATTCTCAAAGGAATTACAAAATAAGTTATTTTGTAATTTTTTTGAGAATGGTAGTCATTGGCCGAATCTCGTGTCAGGAAACTGAATATAACAACATGAAACTAAAATTGTTTTAATTACCCAATAACATATATAAACAGCAGAAAATACAAATGCAAATGTGATCTCATTCATATTACATAATTTTTTATCTTTATTTATTTATTATCACTTGCAGACAGGAATAAGCCGGTTGCATTTTGTTTTCACAATGGACTGTTTGGGATTGATAAATAATTATTTTGATGCGTATTATTTTTATTTTGTATTTTGTCGTAATTTGTGATTGGTAATTTGCCTTTTTTAATAAATATGTTTTGTAATCTTTTTAGAGCGTCACACTTTTCTTATAAAATTTTTAATATGTAATTATAATTGTAATTTGGAAATGGAGATTCCGTTAATAAAGTAAATTGAAATAAATAAAATAAAATAAAATGGTTTCAAATAGAAACAACCTCGGTGTGTTTGTCAGCAAAGATAAATTGGTGAATCCAGAAGTCACGTTACAATACAATAATAAATATACTTACAAAAATCCAAGCAAGTAAAAAGACTTTCTTCCAAAAGATATTTTTATTTACATTTTTTATTAAAATCACATTTTTTTCATAAATAACTTTATAAAATATAATCAAATAAAATATTAAACGGCAACAAATATTACTAATAAATAAAACTCCTCGTAGTCATCAATAAATATCTCAGATTTTTCTTATTGTGTGAGAGTACATCCAGTACGTATTTCTCATTACTCTTTTTGTTTGAATATATATTTTTTTAATAATACAAACATCTTTATTCAGACAATATGACAACAAAAATTTTCAATATTTATTATAACAATACAATTATAACAATTGTGTTAGTAGCATGACATAGGCTATCGACCATAGGTCTTTCTGCCTATTTTTTAATTATATTAATAACTGAGATTAAGTGAATACACACTTGTATGTTATTAATGTAATATACTTTTTTATTGAACTACACATAAATAACAACTCCGCCTTCCCTTCTTGTGTTTCCCTCTTTCTCTTGTTCTCTCTTACGTATGAAATTCCGAGTAAAGCGGCCTTATAAATAAATAAATAAACCTAGGTTGCGGGCCCCGGAAAACAGAACGAGCCTGCATATTACGCCTGAAACTGACGTGTTCCGTATAAACCAATCCACTCATTCCACGTAATTTATATTCTTCAGCGTATAATTTTTGCAAGATTTACGGGCCCGATTTTAAATCATTCGCGCGGGGAGGAAAATAAAATAGGAAAGTAAAAAATAATGCGCGCTCCATTCGTAACCGGAAAGCGTTCAACTTGTTTTGTTTTACAAGTTTTTATTATTATTATTAAAATAATAATATTCTGATGTAGGCAATTAGATAACGTCATACTTTGTTCTTGACAAGGACATGAATACGGAAAACCTGGCAGAAAAATCACTGGTCTGGTAAGGCAATTAACAGATATAAATTAAATATTTGATTTTGTAACTTTCATTATTTATTTAGTTTTCAATATATGGGATTCAGTATAATAAAGCTAGGTACTCTTTTAGTCAACTTTCTTTTTTTAACATTTGTTAATTAATTTTGAATTAACATTTGTTAATTCAAAATTTGCCCTGTCATATTCCATTAGCATAAAATATAATATCAATAATCACATTTGTACTCTGAATTATCATTTCCCACATTCTGCCATCCTGCAATTTTGGTTCGTCTCTAATGTTATTCCGGACACAACATCTTCATAAATACTGCACAAATCCACGTTGTTCTCAGTCCTTCGTTAATTCATTCCTTGGCTACTTCATATGAATAACTTGATTTACATTTTGTAATACGATATGAACCAAAATAATTTTGTTTTAATTTTGAATATGTAACTGTTTGTGTTTGTTTAATTGCAACTAAATCACCTATAGAATAATTTGTTGACGGCCTTCTTCATATGTTGTATGATTTCCTATTTTTTTCTTGATTTTTTTTTAATATTAAGTTTAGCTTCCGCCTTCATTATTTTCTGGTGTAATTCAAATCATCCATTATAATTTTTCCCTCATAGTACATATTATTTTGCATTATACCTTCCATTATATTGTCCTGTAAATATAAAATCCTGCTAGACAATAAAGGTTATTATTATTATTATTACATCTTCGAGCATAGCTTTCAATTGTATTTCTTCATTAGTTATTATACCCAAAAGGCAATTCGTATGAGGATCTCTTTATTGATCGTTGGTTTGTTGAATTTAATATTAGTTGGACATTGGAAGTAAATCTCTCATCCTTCCCTAATTCTATACTTATAAATAGTTATCTGGATTGCGAAAAATACCTACTTTTCAGAAGGATTTAGAGGACTACCCGCTTAAGATGGAAACATAATTTCTGAAAAAATAAATTTAGTGGGCGGAAAGACCAACGGTCAATAGCCAATTGACAGAAGAATTTATTTTTATGTTAGTAATTTATTGTATTTATTTATTATTATTACTTTGTTAAAAATAATCTGCCAATAAAGATTTATATATATAAATTTAGTGAAATAAAACGAAAGGACACAAAATTTAATGTCACAATCCCTCACCGCTATTATCGTTATTATCTCTCGTTTGAAAGCGAATAGTGGAAGGAATATAAATCTAAGAATATTCTTTAAGAAGAAATGGCAGAAACAAGTTAAACGCACATGATTATTTGCGGAGAAAATGAGGAAATAGATAGAACTTTTTTGCTAATGAATTAAATTTCGTGTACTTTAGTATTATGCTATCCATTTCCTAAAGAGGGAATAATTTATTAATTAATTTAGAATATGAAATAAATATGAATAAATTATTAAAAATCAACCAATAAAACACAGATTAGATTGAATAACTCTAAATTATCGACTAGTTTCGGGATATTAGCCCATTTTCAAGAGAATTTAAAGTTATTCAATCTAATCTGTTGTTTTATTGGTTGATTTTTAATAATTTATTCATATTCATTTCATACAATATGAACTACCAATGTCTAAATATTAAAACCATTAATTAATTTAGAATAATTTTTATTTAATGCTTTAGAACTTTTCTCAGCTTATTGTGGAGACTGTTTCATTAAATAATAAATAAATAATTAAACAATATCAGCTGAGAAAAGTTTTAAAGAATTAAATAAAAATTCCAAATTAATTGTTAATCTTTAGCTACTGTGACATTTAACTTATGTTACATAAGTCTTTTAAAACAAATGTTACAATAATTGCTCTTACATAACAATAACACATTGCATGATGCAACAATTTTTGAATCGAAAATATTTAATGCGAAAAACAAAACAAAAAAGTAATATAATTTCATCTGAAGTAACGTGTTTCAGGATATCAATATTTTTTTTTTATTAAATTTAAAGAACTTAATTAAACCACTAATGAAAATTTACGTTCCTTCTTTATATACATATATATATATATATATATATATATATATATATATATATATATATATATATATATATATATACAGGGTGTCTCAGCGTGCGCGCCGAGTAGCTTTACGGCTAAATAGTTTATTTTTTTCAAAATCGGCTTCCACCGGCCTATGTAGGTCTATTAGGACCACATTTTAAAATTAGTGTCAAATATACAGGGTGTCCCATAAAAGCATGGCGTATCATAGTTATATTTTTTCTAATGGAATGACCCATATTTTATATTTTTTTCAGATTCTGCATCAAAAATAAAGTTAACTTTCATAATATGTTCATATGCCTAAACCTAATAACTTTTGAAATATTTAAATATTTTTGGAAAAATTGACGTTTAGAAAAAAAATCATAACTTTCAAATGGATGAATGAAAACAAATGAAATTTTGTGTCAGTATATCTGACTAATGGCTGAATATTTCAGACTATTAAGAGGAATTTAAAATCTTAAGATGTTTTGATAGTTCAACATATCTCCAGAAGCACATTCAAGGTTAAATTTCGTGCTTATTTTAAATGGCACATCCTATATCTAATAGGCCTATCTTGTAGAAAATTGTATTGTCTTTCAGAAAGTATAAAGGTATTCTACACCTATACCTAATAGTTTTCAAGATATATCCATTTTTGTTAATTTTCGTCATTATCATTATAATTTTACTATGGCAATGTAACATAAAGCGCTATCTATTGCTTAATTTAATAATCATTATTGCCAATTATTCTGATAGGCTTTTGTTTATAAACAAATTTAATTGACACATTCGTATTGTTAATAACAATTGAAAAAATAATGTTCCCTTAAATGAAAGAATCAACATGATTCTAATAATAATGTAATGTTATTAAGATTGTCTCTTAGTGTACAAAATGTTCTCTGATGGAAGACATCCTAATAAGAAGACTGTAGAGGAAGTTTTAAATACATTCAAAACTGTAGGCAGTATGAAGTATTTGAAAAAAAAAACTACCTTGAATACAATAACTAATAATGAGGAGACACAATTACAAGTTTAATTCCCTTGAATATTCGTCAAAACAGGTGGTTTAATAAGCAATAGATTGGAAGAGCATGGTCACCTAGATCCTCTGATTTAATCCCCATGGATTTATTTCTGTCAAATCAAATATACAGCACTCCTCACACAACAATTTAATACATGGAAAGCAGAATTAATAATACATTTAGATCAATTATACCTAATATGCTGAGAAATGTCAAAATATCATTTAAAATAAAATTGAATTATGTATTCGTTGGTAGTATTTTTGAAAATTTATTATAAATTACTTTTAATTCTATTTCGTCAATTTATTTGATGTATTTCGTTATATTTGTTTTACAATTCTAACAAGTTTTTTCAAATAATTTACACATGTGTAAATAAATAATGCAATTAGTATATTCACAATGAATAAAATTAGTGTATTAATTTAGGAAATATCTCGAAAATCATTTGTTGGGTTAACTGACTTTATTTATAAACAATAACTAAACACTTGCCTTTATGGAATAATAATAATAAATATTATATTGAACAATAGATGGCGCTTCATATCGACTTTCCATATTATGAATAATAAATATTATGTCAAAAGTTAACGAAAATGCATATATCTTGAAAACTATTAGGTTTAGGTAAAAAATACCTTTATACTTTTTGAAAGACAATATAATTTCCTACAAGATAGGGCTATTAGATATAGGGTATGCCATTTAAAATAAGCATGAAATTTGACCTTGAATGTGTTCCTGGAGTTACGTTAAATTATCAAAACATCTAAAGATTTTAAATTCCTGTAAATAGCCTAAAATATTTATCCATTAGTCTAATATACTGGTACAAAATTTCATCTGTTTTCATTCATCCATTTGAGAGTTATTATTTTTTTTTCAAAATGTCAATTTTTCCAAAAATATTTAAATATTTAAAATATTATTAGGTTTAGGCATATGAATATATTATAAAAGTTAACTTTATTTTTAATGTAGAATCTGAAAAAAATATAAAATATGGGTCATTCCATTAGAAAAAATATAACTATGATACGCCATGCTTTTATGGGACACCCTGTAAATCTGATACTAATTTTAAAATGTAGTCCTAATAGACCTACATAGGCCTGCGAAAGCCGATTTTCAAAAATATAAACCATTTAGCCGTAAAGCTACTCGGCGCGCACGCTGAGACACCCTGTATATATATATATATATATATATATATATTTTTTTTTTTTTCACGAGCGATTTCGCGCAAACTCCTTTCTTCATTAACAAACTTTCAATAAATTCATTTGAGTGAAAATCGCCGCGGAAACTGGGAAATATTTTACGTTAGTGATTCGTCACGTTTTGCGCCCGAAGCGCAAAAGTTAGAAGAAAACCGTTTTGATAAATTATATAATTATTTATGTTTCGTGGGGAGAAACAAACTTGGGGGAAACGCGGAAACCTGTTTTGTGCCGGGGTTTCTGGAAGCAGGAGAGCGAGAAAGAAAAAAAAAAAACTTACGGGCTTTGCCAACAAACTTTTCGCTATACGCGTCTTTTTTTTGTATTTTAGCGAAATATTAATTAATTTATTAAGATCGTTAAAGTTTTAATGTGTTAAACCTTACATCAAACTAAAACGAAAGAATACAGTGAACAATTATAATAATCTCAACAATAAGTGATTTTGTTAAACTAAAGCCTTGACCACAAATGTAATTACCCAATTAATGCTATTAAAAATTAACAGATATAAATTATATATTTGTATATGTAATTTTATTATTTATTTTATATATTGTTAAAAAAAGTTTATTATTATTAGAAAATTGACTGAATTATTAAAAAAAATGGTGATGTGTCCATCATGGTACTTTCCCTGGTGAATACTGTTAAATAAGTTTCTGATTGAAAATCTAATAGGAAAGCAAAATGATTAATAGAAAAAAATGATTGTTGTCTTTTAAAGTTATAGCCGAGTATTATAAGAATATTATAATTAAGTGTGTTATTACTTACCTTACAATGGGTTAAAATCATTTCTCCACACTCTTCTCCATTTTTTCAAACTGGAGGCGTTTGCGAATGTGTTTAATATGACGGTACTTTGACGTTTTAATTGTCATTAAAGTAATTATTTCAATAATTAGAATCTCTAAGGGAATTTATCAGGTAAACGAAATTCTTCCGCTTATAAAATGAAAACCGGAGGTCCTACTATAAAAGTTTTATAACAGAAATTATTTATTTTCCAAGATCTAAAACACACAGACACACACACAGATATTTTTGAAAGTCGATGGAATGGACTCAGGGGACCATGCACGTTTTGAGGCATATTTGTTGAAATTGGTGGTTAGAAAATTTTCACGATCACAATACTTTCCCTTGGATAGGGGTCCGGGGAAAGTAATAATATTCATGGGAAACGAAATTACAAATTCTCAAACTTTGAAAGCGAATAGCGGAATGGATTTAAATATAAGTATATTCTTTAAGAAGAAATGGCAGAATCAAGTCAAGTTAAACGCACATGGTTATTTGCAGAGAAAATAGATGGGACTTTTTTGTTAATGAATTAAATTTGGTGTATTTGAGTATTATTCTATCCATTTCCGGTAACTTGTGTAAATCCAGTGTATTAGGCTGAACATTACGATTATATTACGTAAAATAAGGCCATCTGCAGACACGTGTTTCAGGATCTATGCCTCGTCAGCACAGCTATGCCTTATGTAATTTTAAAGATGTTAAATTAATTTAGTGTTATAATGAAATGGAGTGAATGAAATCAGGAGCAGTGAATTTAATAAAATTAAATTGATCAAACGTTAATGAGATTTAAAGTAAAGTTTAATGTTAATAAAAAAAGCAATAGGAGACAACAAAATAAATTCTACAGGACTAGCTTAACATTATGTAGGCAATAAAAATAATTTTAACAAATAAAATTAGTAGCTAGTTTTGTATTTAAGGGACCTAGATTTCTGAGACGGTTTAGAAATTAGAGGATCCATAAAAATCGTCCTTGATAACGCCAAAAAAATTTGTAAATTTCCAATTGCAATCTGTTGAAATAAATTTTAGTTAAATTGAAGGCATTCATTTTATGAACATTTGAGACAATGTAGTTTCTCTAATATAACAAAAATAAATAACACGAAATTGGAAGTACGTTTATTGCTTCAACTGCATTTTCTTCAATATTTAAACGACACTTAGAAACTTATTTCATCATAACTGCCCTAATTAACTGAGATTAGCACTAATATGTAATACCATAAATACCGATGAATTGTAAACATTTTGTATATATATTGAAAATGAGTAGAAAACTAGTTGGTGAAAAATATAGAATAATTAAAAAAAAAACTGTATTTCATTTGAGTGTTTTAAATTTAGTGTTATATATGAAACTCCATCTTAAGTAAGTTGGTGTTTCATTAATTATGTCTCATCTCACATAATTAATAAATATTGCAGAAACGTTTTGATAATATTTCATTTATTTAAATATAGAATTATCTTTAAACCTTTATATACTTCTTCTTTTTTGTATACGATGTCCATTTAGGCTCAAATGATCAATGTTTTCGAAGCGCCCTAAAATCTTCAAATTGACATTCAATGTTAATTTATATGATTTACTGTAGAAAATATTATAAAAGTCATTTATATGAATTTGCAAGTTATGTAAATGTTTAAAACATTAGTATAAACGGTGGCAATTCCTTACTTCACTTATTTATTTGAGCACTATATATACATTTCGAACATTATACGTTCATTATTAATATTTAACTCTCACCGCTTTTATTACTGCAAAAATCATTTTTGCAATCTTATGTTAATAAAATTTCGATTTTAATAGAAATTATTTTTAAACTTATTAACAGAATTTCCAAAAAAAAAAAAAATCAAAGAATCTTGTTGGTTTCTTTTGACGCATTCACTCAGCTAATAAACCTGATATGAATATTGTATATTTTTATTGGAATAATGTCAGTCTAGTTTTCAGAGAGGAGCAATAAATTAGCGAGTAGTCAACCACAAACGGGTTATGCTATCAACAGCAGTACAAAGCCAGCCAACCAATTTTTGTCGAGGAAACAAACATAATTAGATGGTTATGTTTGTTTTGCCTCACGCTGAAGGAACAAAACCATATCTCATCAACATGGTTTACGAATGCTCATCGGGGCAATGATGTACTACACAAATTATCCTATGAATCATCCTCTCGCCATCCAACTCTTAATGGATGCCCCCCGATTGCCTCTTAGTAATAAATTACAAGTGCCAAGAAGATGATCGCCACGTCAATAAGAAAATTGCGTAGTGTGGACTCTGGAATTTTAGGATCTCTGAGTGATTTTATTTATAATTTATTATCTTTTGTTTGTTAGGTTTTAAGTTGTATATTAAGCAAAACATAATTGTTGGTTTTATTGAAAATATTGAAATAAGTTAAATAATTGATTGATAAGGTTGATAAATGTTGAAAGTTCATCTTCACTTTTATATAAATAAAACAATTTATAACATATATTAAATAAAAATGATTTGAAAATAATTAATAAATTATTTTCACATTTATCTCTGTGACTATAGACTTACCTACGTAAGTACGTTAAACAAATGCACATTAAAACAACTACTTCCCGGGCAAATACCCACGCCGGACATTGAATTACATAATGTACACCTGCTGCTGCATAACAACAAATATTGAATAATGCAACAAAATTTTTTTTGATCCGAGAAAAATTTTATGTAAAAACAACAAAAGGAACGTTACATAATATAAGGCCATCTGCAGACACGTGTTTCGGGATCTATCCCTCGTCAGTACAGCTATGCCTTACATAATTTAAAGATGTTAAAATAAATCAATTAAATTAATTCAAATACAATCAGCATAATTAAATCAGTTATATTAAATCAAATTAAACTAAATCAATTTAAATTAAATTAAACCAAATTAATTCAATTTAAATCAAAACCGAATAAAATTAAACGAAAAGAATTGAATCAAATTAATTAAAAAGAGCGACCCTCACCTTTTTTAATATATTTAAATAACTGTGACCAAGTGAATGAATACTGTTTTCTATTTATTTTACAATTTATAACTTTCAAATATATTGTAAACTCGCTACAATTGTTTCATTTCTTCGCCTGAAGAAGCCACAGTGTGGCGAAACAATTGTAGCGAGTTTACAATATATTTGAAAGTTATAAATTGTTTTATTTATATATAAATTAAATAATTGAGACAACGATTCCCTGGCGGGGGAGTAATTCATTTACCGGTTTTTTTTTTTTGGACTGCGGTTTTGTAAGCGAGAGCAATATGTGATATAAACGAATCCGTTTGTTTCATGTTAAACAATTTGCTCCATATGTCTACAATTGTTTTATTTTTACATTTTGTTTGATTACACTACACGACGTAATCATTGCCAATGATAACCATTGTTTTACCCGATACACTACGCCAAAACGGCCCTAAAATATCAACCATTGAAGGGTTTTCCAACCTTCATCGTTCATCGGAAGTAAGCCAAGAAGTTTCCTGTTTTCTAACCTTGCATAGCAGTCAAGGCAACCACAAATAAATCTCATAATGTCGGTTCTTAAATGATCCCAATAGTATTTTGATTTGAGTCTACTTATTTTTGTGGCAGAATGAATAGAAAATAAAATATCGTGATGAAACGTATAAAAGCTGATCATTTCGCGTAGTAGTAAAATTGGGAATTAGTGCCCGGTGCGTCCACCAAATATTACGTTGGGATCAGTGTGGCTGATTGAGGATAAATTAAAATAAATTAAATAATAATGCAAAATTGTTAAATTAAAATAAATTCTCTAGAATTGTTACGACTGCAGTCGTTGCCATCCGTGCATCAACTCCCCGATTCTATCAATCCCACGAACCTCCTCGATTATGCTTTGTCAATGAAATATTTTCTTATAATCGAGCAAAACCCTTGAGAAGACTAAGCATGGGAAAGTCGTCGTGAAACGGAAGCAACCTTACATCGGTGTGTGGATATATCCAATTCACGACAATATCATGTAACTTTTCTAATTTATGAATAAAGTACATTATGAAAGTTCATTTTTTTCTAATAATAATGTATTTTATTAAAAAGAACAAATATGTATTTATTGTATTTAGAAAATATTTTTTTGCAAAATGTAAACAATAACGAAACAGACAATATTTTAAATATATTCGAGATAAAATCTGTGTCAGCGTACTTTGGGCTTTTCGAAATTTAATATAAAAATCTAAATACGTCTACAGTCTACTCAATATGCACATATATAATAGGTATTAGGGCGGGCAATGTGTGCTTTTTTGAATTTCAAATTGTCTGTAATTCCGTTTGATTTTTTTTACTTTACCTCCTCCATTCCATATAGTATAACCCACATATTGAAATTATTTAAAAAAATATTAAAAAAACGTTAATAATGTTGTGTTTCAATTTATTTGTATTAATTTATATTTATATTAATTTATGTATACACCACATATCTTTATTCAGATTCCACAGATAATTTTAACAATATAACATAAATAATTACGATACATGTATGTGTTTGTCTGGGCTATCGACCAGAAGTCTCTCTGCCGTCATGAAATTATAATTAAGTTAAAGAAAAATCAATGGCAGCTCGCTAAATTGTCCTGATGATTTGCCCAAATGAATTGATGAAAAGTGATAGTGAGAAGTTTGTATTAAGGAAGTTACGGGAATTACAGAATTTTGTAAGAAGGGGTAGGTTATTAGAATTATTGATAAATTGTTTACTTAAGGCTAATGTTCTCTGGCATATGGGTGGAATCATAAAGGTATTCGTTGGAAGGATTGTGGATTGGGTTTTGGGATGTCTGAGTTTGGTAAGGATTTTTAGAGAGGATCTTAATTTATGATTATTAGCTACAAAAAGGAATTAATAATTTTTTTTTTTGTAGCTAATAATCACTAGTATTTTGTGAACGATGAATACAATCGTAAGTATAACGCGTGTCATGATAATAATATTTTTCAATAAAATTAAATAAAGAAAATCGCGGCTTCAATTTTTATTAATTGATGCCACGATTTTCCTTCCTTAACTTTATTCTGATTTAAATAACTACATACGTGTGAATTATCTCTGTTTTGTTTTATTATTACATTTTTTTGTGCACAGTGCATTATTTTCATGATGTAGAAAAGAGTATTCATTTACTTTTCTATTACTGTACGCAGAAAAGTATACTTATCGTGACATTTTTTTATAATGACAATCATAGAAATAATTGTGACGAAGAGTATTTATTTATTTGGAATTATTGCTATGCAATAATTATGTAATTCAATTCCCTCAGGGCTATCTGCCCGAGAAGTAGTTGTTTTAATGAATATTGGTTTTAAAATACTTACGTATTTAATTGAGTATATTAATTACTTTTAAATTCTTTTTATTTAAATTATTATTATTATTGTAATATCCGTTATGAATAATTTAAAGTCTGGAATATAATAAAAAAAATCATCTAATTAAAAAAATATGTTTTTTTTTTTAATTAATTGACCTTTAAAAGTGGAGCTGTAAAGAAAACAGTGAACAAAAAAAATGATCAAAGTACACACGCGAAACACAACAAAACAAAGCGAAAACTTTATTCGCCGACTTAATTATTTCGCATATTTATAAACTCGCCGCCGAAAACTTTACAACATTGCTCAAACTCCTTAAAATATTCCCTTTGCAAAACACACTCCATGAATTCCCCTTTAACCCCCATAATTCCCACCACCTTAATGAATATTTCATAGAATTCCTATATTATTCAAATCCCCGTTTGGAACTTTTCACAACTCAAACATATCGCCACGCGGGGCGAAAAAAAAAAAATGCCAGCAGCCCCGAAATGAAGTAAAAGTTGTGATAAAAGGGCGAGGCGAGTTAATTACCGGGCGAGCGGTATTAACATAATTCGGCTCCAGGTCTGCAAATTGGGGCATTTTCGTTGTTGTAGACTTCCTTATGTAATTATCTACCTAATTCGCGCGTTTCTGGCAGTTGTTTTTGTCTGCGAAAAGGTCAGCATAAATCATCAAGTCGGATTAAATACACAACGGTGGCCCTGGCGAGGACGGCAAAAAGTCTCATTAATTTGGTTTACACAATTTTGTGACATAATTACTAAGACGTGGGAGTTGTTTGTTTAAGTTTTACGCGTGTCGTAATGACTTTTCTCGGTTGTTTCATGTATTGTGATGGAAATGAATGGGATATATATATATTTTTTTTTTGTATAATTAATTTCTACTCGTTTCATTTCCATTAAACTTTCCAGCAACAACAAAACTAAAACAACATTTCCATTTGATAATCTTTTAAATTCTAAACAACCATAATTTTTATTTAAATAATTAAAGTTCAACAATCAACATACAGAATATTACAAAATAAATACTTATTTCATTAATCTTCTGTCAGCGCATTTTTCATCTTTTTCTTGTAATTCTTTTTTTTTTTTTCAATTTTCAATTTACTTTATTAACGGAATCTCCATTTCCAAATTACAATTATAATTACATATTAAAAATTTTATAAGAATCTTGTATTTATTTCCAATATATTTTACTAAAGATTAACTGTCGATATCCTGCAGAATATTCTTTGAAGACTATTTAATTATTTTAATAAAAAATCGTATCTTTTCTCCTAATTTTTTATATGATTAAAGACTTATAGTCGATAGCCTATTTGCAGAATATTCTTTTCTAATCAAATTATGACATTAATAATATTTCTCTGGTTACTCGAATCACAATTGCCTACATTTCATGAACATATTGATTTGGACTATTTTTGTGCGAAGAGATAAATTATGATAAAATATAAAAAAATCACTTTGTATTCCTTTCTCCACTTGAATATTTAAAATGTAAAAATGTAACATTCATACCACACAGAAAAATCTGAATCGCGAAAAATCAGCAGTGGCTCATCATACATTAACTACCGATCATAAATTTTCATATACCCGGCATATACTTACGTAAAGTAAGTCAAAAATCTCAGAATAACTAAAAAGGAAATTATTTATTTTTGAAACTCTTCCGAAAAACATCACGCACCGAAATACCGAATGCACTAATTACTTCACGGTTTTTGGGCTTAATATATATAAATACCCTACATAATCCTTCAAATCCACTTCTTTATGAAATAACCAATATCACTCCTATAGAACAGAGACTTTCCTTTTTGGCCCACAAGTTCGCCTCAAATTCATAAACCTTAACCTGATGAATTGCCCATGTATCCACGTAATAAAAATATAAACCCCAAACGTAAATTCTCCACTATAACTCTTCATCAATTCATTCCATCACTTTACCACATTAATGACAGTTAAATTTCGAACATTACCGACAATGACTTCTGACATAGACAGTTAAACATCACGACAAAGACATAAACACAAAAACCAGACGGAAAGACCATTGGTCGATGGCAGATATAAAATATACATTTGATTTTGTAATTTTTTAATATTTATTTATTATTTTTTCGTGTATATATCTGTTAATAAAGATTATTATTATATATAAATATATAAATATAATACTTATGCAATTGTTCTCCAAATAAAAATTATTTCTTTCTCTGAAAGCAAGCTGTAAATTATTGAAATAAATACAAGATTATGCAGAATGCACAATAACTTTTTAAAATAACCAACAAATGGCTTAAATGTTATACGTAAATCCTTACAGTGTTTCATCATTTTTAACTTGGGGTCTTTAATGTTGTAATTTATTTTATATAACATCTTTATTCAGACAAGTGGAACAAAAATGGTGAGTGAGGAGCAAAAGTGAAGTAATGGAAAAAACTGAGGACCGAACAACTGTTATCCATCGTGTGTTAAAAAAACGAATGCTGTGGCATTTATGTTCAATGAAAACTAAGATTAAAAAAAATAATTAATGAAATGAAAGAATTAAACAGATCTCTTTTATTAATAATAAGTTACTTTGGGAAAATATTTCAATCCTTGAAGATAAAGTCAGCTATATAATTAAAAAACATGAATTGTTGTAGGCTTACCAAACGTAAACGCCTATTTAAAGAAACTCTCGTAATTGTATCAGAAATAACTTAAAATACAATTATTACTCGGGTTGACAAAATATAAAATTGCAAAAATACTAATTAAATACAAAAAAAATATAATAATTGCACTAATACTGTGTAATCAATGAAGAAAAAAGTAAAAAATAATAACCTAACAATAACCAAAGCAGAAAGGCAATTCAATTGCAATTTAAAAAAATAAATATTTTAAAGAAATAAATAATTTCATTGTCAATTCAAATATTACAGAAAATTCCTTACATTAAGAAAAACTGACCCTTTTCCCCATGAATCCCAGAGCTACTCAATTATATGGCTTTATTAAAATCCACAAACGTGATAATCCCATCTGTCCCGTGGTATTTTCAATTCAATTTCAGTGAACCTCGTTCAATTTAAAAAAAAAAAACAGTAAATTTAACAAATAACATTAAAAACCTAACCTAAAGGGTTCACTACAGAGTCCATTGCTAGCCGAGATTTTTACGCACTATCCAACAGATATCATCCTTAAGTCTCCTCACGCCAAAAAAAAAAAAAAAAAAAAACACAGAATGGTTTAACGTGTACGTTATTTTTCATCGTCACAGTCTATACAACCTTTATAATAGTTATATGTTTATAGAATGTAAAATAATTAACATCTTCCACGTTAAAATAATTAATATGTTCCATACGGAATAGCTCCGATGTTTCAAAGGGACTGAAAGACTCACACTTTAATGATCACTGAGGCTTCTACTTCGTTATACATTGTGTAAAATTGTAATAAAACAATTTTTTTTTAAATTTGTTTATATAAAATAAAAGTTTTTACACTTGTTATTATGAAACTAAAAGTTATCTGTTATACAAACAAAGTTAAAAAGTGTTTTCTATAAATTAAGAATTTTCTAACTTTCTTAATTCCATACAACCATCCATTAATTTCACTGTTGGATTATAAAACAATAATAAAATCAATTTCTTAGATCTAACACTCACTTGAACCAATAATAAACTAACGTACCTTTACGGATATCATAATTCCGAACACCACTCGCCACCCCTTTAAGGGTGCGGTTTAGAAGAAAGAGATAGCTATATAAATATGGGCAATCACTAATTTGAGTTAGATTGTTGTTGTGATCAATGAACAATATTGTATTATACATTAAATAATCTTAAAATAAGCAGGAAATTCTACAGATAAATTAAAAATTGTTTTAATGTTTACTTTCTGTGAAAAATAATTATGAAAAACAATGAAAATTGATCAAATTTATAGCAAATTTTAAATTAATTTTTTGCTAATAAAGCAATGAAAATTTAAAGGATTTCACTAAATTCTGCATTCAAATAACTTAGCAGACATGACCTATTAATTTCTTTAAATCTTACAATTTTCTTTTCTAACTTAAACTAGTAAATTGATGTAATACACGAAAATTAACGATTTATTTTTTATTTAGACTGATACTTTATACTTGATAGATAAAAAATGTAAATACACATTCATATTATGAAATCCAAAAATTCAAACGATTATTTCAATTTTACTATATATCTATCTCTTTCCACTAAACCGCAACCTTAAACATAAAATTTCCAGTTTCCAATCCGTAATAACCACTGCATTTAAAATATCCCTTTTCCGAAAATTGTTTGACAATGAAAATATAAAAATAAAGAAAAAGGATTTATTCACTTGGCACAGCTATTTAGATAAATTAAATAAAAAGAATTTGAAAATAATTAATTAATAAATTATTTTCTCTTTTGCTACTGTGACATAATGACTTATGTTACATAAGTACTTTAACAAATGTCTAATAATAGACATTTGCTGTTGCATAACAATAAAAATTGCATAATGGAACAATTTTTGAATCGAAAATATTCATTGCAAAAAAAATTATTAAAAATAAGATAAAAGTTACATAATACAAGGCTATCTGCAGACACGTGTTTCGGGATTTGATTCCTCGTAAGCACAGCTGTGCCTTACATAACTGCAAAGTAGTTAATTAAATTAATTGATTCCTTTTAAAATATGAATTTATTTATTATGATATGACCGCTGCTTTCTCTTACATCGAGAATCTCAGAGGTGACAGTGCGTTTTAAAAGGAATCAATTAATTTAATTAACAACTTTGCAATTATTTAAGGCACAGTTGTACTGACGAAGAATTAAATCCAGAAATACGTGTCTGCAGATATCCTTATATTACGTAACTTTTATTTATTTTTTTTTTTCATTAAATATTTTTGATTTAAAAAATGTTACATTATACAATATGTTATTGTTATGCGACAGCAAATGTCTATTATTAGATATTTGTTAAAGTACTTATGTAACATTAGTCATTATGTTAGAACGTAGATATATATAGTACTGTTTGTTCTTTTTGCAATTTATAATTAGTAGATAGGAGTACAAATTATTTTCCGCATATGAAATAAGTATTTTATTTAATTTAAGGTTTCGATGGTAGAACAGTTTGGGGTTTGCCCCATCACTGAATCCCGCCTTATGATGCGCATTTGGTTTCATTCAATTGTTATTTTACTTTATTTTATTTTTCGTACTAATATGTATATACAATTTTTGTATTGAATGTTACTATTATGCAAATAAAGGATTATTATTGTGTTACAGTAGCAAAAGACAAAATTTATTAAATAATTATTTTCAAATTCTTTTTACTTAATTAATAGATAAACTGATATAATTTTACAAATTATCACAGACAAGAAAATATATATGCATCTCCTCCAGACATAAAAACAAATGGTTTTAAAACTATAACACACAATGGAACAATACGTAATAAAATTTAAAAAAAAACAGCTTTAAAAAAAACGAAATGCGAAGATAGTTTTTGATCAAGTATTAAAACATCTTATTTAATTTTTAATAATAAAACACCAATAAATAAAATGTCTAAATCCGTAATATTCAGATTAACATGTGCAAATTGCGGAAAGGGACATATAATGATACAAAATAAGAATAATTCCACCTTCACTAACTATTTAAAATAAACAAAACCTCATTTTAGAGAAGATATACTTTCAGTAATCCATCTCACCGAAAATGGATTAAAGATGGCTTTACAGGAAGCACAGGTAATTACAAGGCAAATTATAAATCTCGGAATGCTTTGAAGTTTTCCTAATTAAGTATACAAGGTGTTCAATTTTTTTGGAGACATTGAAAAATCTCGAAAACTACACATCGAATAACAAAAATAACTAAAATTTGTTCGCCTCTCAGGGGGACATCTAATGATACGAAACTCGACCCACTACCCTCAACCCTCTAGGGGGTATGAGGTGAGAAATAGAAAAGTTAAATTTTTGTACGGATTTGAATACTCCGGGGAAAATAAGAAAGATTTATCTGAAATATTTTTTTGTATTCGTGACAGACGAAACTATAATCGACAAAATTCAAAATTGGCAAAAATCGTTGAAAAATGGGGATTTCCTGAGAAATATATATGGAATTAAAGAAGCATTTATTATGCGTTATATCATGTTTTCTCTGTCTGTTGGCTCTTGTTAATAAACTTTATCTTTCGGATAACCCCATAGTATATATATATATATATATATATATATATACAAACATCTTAATTCCCAAAGAATACATACATATTTAATTCAACATACAATACATGAAACAATTTAAAACAAATATATATTCTTAAGAGAAACGGCTATCGACCGGATCCCCATAGAATAAAATCCGGCGATGTTAAATCGGGCGACCCAGCAGGCCAATTAATAGGACTTCTGCCGAACAACCGAGCTTTATAATCACGGTCTAATACTTCCCGTCGAAACTAGTCATAGTGAAATAAATCGTTAAGATACGGAAAAAGTTATTACGTGTTTTACTGTATCCTAATATTGAAAATGTAGCACGAATTGAACGCCTGTTCTTTTTGCATTTGTTTAGTTGGATTTCACACGGACGATTCTCGCTTCATATAACACGTTCAGTATTTAACATACTATTTAATTTATTCTTCAATTCACCTAAATAGAAATTAATAAAAAAATCTTGCAAATTCCAATATCACTTTTTCCTTATTTCATTATAATGTAAGTTTAATCGAAAATAAAGTTCTACAATTAGAAACTATGTTGGAAAATCATACAGATTGTACTTCTGAATTATCTAAAGTTAAGAAAAGTAAAATATTTCTAGTTGGGTATGTACTTTTGCCGTAAAAAAGAATATAAAGAAATTACTAGACTTTGATTAAAACACTTGGTTTGTTTCATTGATTTTTTTATTTTTACTCCGACTAGTTTCGACCTTAGGTCATATCTCCCTGAGAATGACCTAAGGTCGAAACTATTCGGAGTAAAAATAAAATATCAGTGAAACAAACCAAGTGTTTTAATTGAAGTCTATTAATTAAATATGTTTCACCACGGATTAAGCGAGAAATTAATTCAAAAAATAAAGAAATTACATTTGGTTGATCAGCAACTTTTGTTCAAGAAAGTATTAATTTCAAAATTCGAACGGATATAAATAACCTAGCAATAGAAAGTGCGTTTTAGTGTTCAGTAGTAGACCTAGAATATTGTGACAATAGAATAACCTGCAGTATTCTGTGCGCTAAATTCTGGTGTTAATTTATTCATAGCAGCTATTGGAAAATCTAAGCGATGATAAACACGTATTTTTCATTGTATATATACTTGAATTGTATAATTTCAAATTGTGTATTGACACACAAGATTTATCGGTGGATTGAGAAGCAAAATTGATCATATTAATACTGATTTAGCAGCTGACTTCATTACTGACGAAATTTCGGCAAATTCAGCTTACCAGTATCAAGCCGAATTTGCAGTCAAAAGTAAAAATAAAGTGTTATACAAAATAAAGTTTATTATATTAATTATGTATTAATAAATAATTAATATGTAAAAATATTGCTGTAAATTCATAAATAAAGATATGTGTATATGTAAAATAAACTATATATAAAAAATATAGGAATATATCAACAAGGTGTTATCGTATCGAAAAAAAAAAAAACGATTGATGGATAAAACGCACTAAATCTGGTTAAGTTCTCCTTCTCGGGGTGGCGAGATCGATTCCATAAATATGATGAGGCGACATCGAATCCCATTAAGCCACCGAAGCAGAAATCCCGAAAGCTCTCGCCGGGGCCAAAGAGGAAGGAGGAGAAGCGGGGCTGATGAGTTAGGTCCGGAATTTATAATGTACATCTTAGCAAAAGTACTTGGTATTCCTTTTGTCTTGGATCATTAACCCCTACGAGACGAAAATTTTAAATTGAATCCACCCCGCGCCCCGCCCCCCGTTCTCTCTCTCGGACCCTCTCGCATCCGGGCGACTTTTAAGCGTTCCGATTTCTGCCCGAATGGAAGAGTTTATGGTTTATGTGATTCTATTGTTTTTAATTTAGACGCTCGCCCCGGGGATGAATGTTGATTCGTCGGAATTTAGATTAAAATGGGTGATGAAAATCGGTTTTATTGGTAAAATAAATTTAAGTCGATAATTAATGATTGTTTAATAATATTAATTTTTGTTAATTTATTTACCTTTTCTGTTTAATCAATTAAATGATAAGCCTTGTTTAATCAATTAAACAGAAAAGGTAAATAAATTAACAAAAATTATTATTATTAAATATTCATTGGCAAATTTATTATATATATATTCCATTTTTTAATTTAAATTAATTCACACACTTTCACGAAATATTTCGTGTATGAATGTCTGCTATTTGCCAAGATTTTTTTGATTTTTTTTTTTGTAAATTAAATGAAGAATTTTACCAATTTTAACATTAAATGAAATTAAACAAAAAATAAATATTTATTAATAATAATGTAATTATCAAATGAAAGAAAAAAATCACAACACTCTTTCCATAATCCATATGGGAAACATAAAAAAACAACAACATCTTTGTATGAGAACAATTTTCTATGGGCTTTTCATGTTTAAAAACAAGATAAACAACGCACAACTAGTTGAGATACTGGTTATCCCTGATCCCCCTAAAAAATCCCAAATTCCCCTCCCCTATTAACGCTGCCATATTGTTCAAAATTTGTATATTATTATCACTATTATTATTACTAAATGGAAAACAATTTATACGTCATATTTATACTCTTCCTGTAAATTATATATGAGCAAAAAAAATATGGAAATGAAATTCACAAGTTAAATAAAAAAGATTACAGTAATGTTTTATTAACATTATTAATGTGTGATTTTAAACAATTAATTTGAACATACTATTGTTTCAATAATTTCATTAATATTATTCTAGGGAGATAATAATTAAGAGAGAAAAGAAAATTATTGAATCAATACGAAATGTTTTGAAATTAATACAAGTTTATTAACTTTGCGAGGATTTATTTTATTTTTA
Source organism: Philonthus spinipes (assembly GCA_963082785.1). Lineage (NCBI taxonomy): Eukaryota > Metazoa > Arthropoda > Insecta > Coleoptera > Staphylinidae > Philonthus > Philonthus spinipes. The sequence continues at coordinate 10,082,017 of OY720314.1, forward strand.
TTAATTTTACCGAGATTTCTGTTCACACATTCCTGATGATGAAATAAATAAACAAATGGATGAAATGACGACAAAACACTCTTGTTATTTTACGTTTGAAGCGATGGAGGATTCCCTTCCTCACTTGTCGATTTATTTTTTTATTTTTAACAAACAACAATAAGTAAATAAACAGAACGGCATTGTTTATGCATACATTATTTAAACACGTTATGAAATATTTTTTGTATTATACACTTAGTTATATAAAAACAAAACTATTATTATAAATAAATATTTATTTCTGCCGAACAAATCGTATTTCTTTTATTCGTATACCTTTATTTTTCATTTTAAAAACCTTAGGAAGGACTTGAGTTGGTTTCTAATTTTGTTTTAAAAATTATTACCAACAATATAAAGGTCAAATAAAAATGATTTGAAAATAATTGATAAATTATTCTCTCATTTAGCTCTCTGACATTTGACTTACGTTACGTAAGTACATTAAACAAATACACATTAAAACAACTACTTTCCCGGCAATTATCCACCCCGGACATTGAATTACATAATGTACACCTGCTGTTCCATATCAATAAAGTATTGCAAAATGCAACAAATTTTCATCAGAGAAAAAATTAATGCAAAATAAAAACAAAAAGAATAAAATTAAACAAAACGAATTAATTAAAAAAAGAGAAAACCTTAGCAGCCGCGAGCCTTGATAGTAATGACGGTAAAGGAAGGACGCGCGTTTCTGCATTGTTGTTATCGTAAATTCACAAAAAAAACTCCTCTCGGCTCAGATTTCCTATTTAATATAATGGTTATTATATTTAAAAAAACTGAAATATTTTCAGACTTTTCAGATAATGTACATCTGCTTCTATTTCTAAAATAACAATTTATATCCGTATTGGTAATAATTCTATAAAATTAAAATAATATTCTTATTAAGACTTATGGTTGATAGCCCTTGTAAAAAGGAAACATTTTTATTGGTTTTATTAAAAAAAGTATTAAGTTTATTTATTGTATTCCTTTTTCAATAAAGATATTATACTTACATTTTTATTAAAGGAAAAATATAAAATACCTATAATTTAATTGTTGAATTCCAGCAAATGTTGGCTTATAAAAAATGTCTTTTAGCCTGACAATTAAATAAACTTAATTGCATAAAACAGATGATGAAATTAAATTTTATTTTGATATCAGGAAGTATAATATGAATAATTCGAGTCGAACGCTCACATCGACTCAAATTATTCATATTTATTATACCTCGTGATTATTCAAAATACATTTTAATTCCTTCATTTTTTTATAAAATGATTACAATTTAACATGTATTTTTGTATAAGTCGTAGCTAATGCAATTTGAACCCTTTGATGTTTAGTAAAATTTATAAAATATTTATTAAATGAATTTTAAAAGTTAATGAAGTATTGTTTTGTTTTTACAAATTTGTTCCATTGTTGTATTTTTTCTATAAAATAAAAGGGAAGCAAGAATTTGCATAAAATAAAATTTATTTTAATTTTAGAAGTAAAATCAATTTCATGCAAATTATTGCTTCCCTTCAACAATTGAAATGTGTTCAGAATTTACAAATTTATTTGTTCGCGTATAATCATATTGTATTAACAATTTAATTATTTATATTTAAAGGTTATATATATATATATATATATATATATATACATATATTATATCAATCAAATAAAAAAAAATCCCTGCATAATTATTAAAGTTCTCAACATAACTATTTCTAAATGGGTCGACTTATTACGTAAAGATGGAGCACAATGTTCATGACGTTCGTTCTGTTCTCATTATGCGAGCCTACGTGAGATTAAACAATAACATTCTCACTAATGGCGGCGCACAGACAGCCATTTTCGACATTTCCCCTCGCGGCTTTTGCAATTTCCTTTCCGTAAAATGGGAACAAATGCGGCCGCAATTTATATCGCGCTCCGCGACGGTCTAATCTAAATAATCCACGTGTAATTCAATGAAAAATTATATGGCGTATTTTTCCCCGCCGCTGTTAATACAGTCTGTGTTGGACAAATATAAATAGTTTTTTTATGTGTATAGAAACTTTTTTTATCAGGGTAATAATTATGGATAAGACAGTATATACTTTCTTTACTGCACTCTTGATAATATGAAACTATAATAGATAATTTTAAATTAAAACACAAGTTTAGTTTCATTCTTAGTTTTCTGTTTTTTTTTTAAAGCAGTATAATTACATTATATTTCGTGCCTTTTTTTCACTTATTTAAAATAAAACCTCATCAATTATTTTCGAGTTTGACTGCGCAGATTAATTTCTGCAATATCGCGTTGCAGCTTCATCACTATATCATCCAGCTGGTTGAGTAAATCCATTAATTAGTGATGGATTTACTCATCCATTTATTCCATTTACTCTACTGACTTTATTGAAAATATAGCGAGAAGATATTTCTATATTTCCATCAATCCTACAATCAGGGATATTGCAAACCCATTATTCCTGAAAAGAAACAATAATATTCCTTCAAAATTCAATTTTCCACAATCCACTATATATGAATTCATCTCATATATATTTCAAGTCTGTCAGTCAGACTAACGGCATAAGACAAGGACAGCTGGCTGAAAGACCTACGGTCAATAGCCAATAATTAACCACACGTGTATTACATTCATATATTGAATTAATGTCACAACAAAGATGTTTATATATACAGGGTAAGTTTACTTTTGTCTTTTTCATAGCTAACTATTTTTTGGTGAATGGTAAAATTAAAAACGACTGTAACTTATTTTATTTTAAAAATAACTATGGCATATGTTATATCGGATGAAAGGGAAAAAGTAGCCCTTTTAATAAAGTCATAGCCAACTATTGTTTCCATTTAAAAAAGGTAAGTTTGTGTCATATCTCCCAAAATATGGGCGAAATTTTTTTTGATTTTTTTGTTATTAATCTGTATAAAATTTTCTACAACTTTGTCCTTTACAGTTTTTTTTCCATCTATGATAATAATAGAGATATATTGATTTCAAAATATTGACACATTTTACTTTTTTCAAAATATCTAGTTACCCTTGACTTTTTCAAATATTTTGAAAGTGTCATTTTATTCGTCTTATAAAACTACACTTCTTTCCCCATTTAACCGTTTTTCTATCTCCTATAGTTTTCGAGATCCCTATAGAGAACGTCGAAAAAACTCACCCTGTATATTTATATATTTTTATTTTATTTTAAAAATAAATAAACAACTTTAATGGCAACCCTGTGCATTATTGTAAGCACAATTAAATATGTCATTTATTTTGTAATGATTACTTGTCAATTGGCCATCAATCTTTATGTTCATCATTTCTTTTTTATTTACGCTATTGTTTTAATAATTATTATTATCTACTCTATTATCTTTAGAAATGATCGCTGATATCTAATTAACTGTCTATTTAAGGAAAGTAATTAATGGTTATGGCAGTGATATTTCTTATTATCATGTCTCAGTGCTATTTTCACTCAAAAACCTGCACACGCGCAGTGTAATGAATTTGAAAAAAAAAAATGTATAGGAATTTTCACGTATGCGTATTGTGTTTGCGATTTCAAACATTACTCAACTGCGCCAAGAAAAATTGGATCGTTCTCTACTTAACAACTATATTTTAGGTGTATTTATCATTGTAACACACATACGCAGAAACCCACGCATATAGGGTTGCTGTTTGTTTTAGAAGACGTAACAAAGTACTTTTCATAATGATAATAACCCACGTGTATCGCCCGAGGTGGAATTACGCAAGGTTTTAATTTTGCAAATGGAACGATGCTTGTTTGATGTTATTTACCGGCGAGCTGGCAACGAGAATAGCGGAAATTGCTCCTCTAGATACTGAAGGATTATTAAAATATGTCACGCTGTTCGGATGATATAAAACATTTTCCCAGATTTGAGATAAAATCGAATTTTGGTTAGAATTTTAATTAAATTAAATAAAATTAAAACATGATGATTCACACATATGCAGTTATTTAAATTACAATGAAACTAAACAAGGAACATTTCTGGCAATCTTTGTATAACTAACAGTGTAAGTCATTTTTTGCAGTTGGAAGTCGAATTTTATTGATCATTGCCAGAAATGTTCCTTGTTTATTTATTAGAATTTTATTAAATAATATTATGCATTTCTTATAACTTATTAATATTATTAAGTTAATGTATTGATTTATTTCTTTTTCCTTATGTTTCAATTTATACAAATAATTTATTCTACTTTATAAAAATGATATATCTATAAATAAAGATTATTATTAACAATAATAATTACAATTAACTGATTTACAGAGTTAATTGTAATTATTATTGTTAATAATAATCTTGATTTACAGATATATCATAACTGTATAGGCTTTCACAACCAGTGTGTTTGGAATTGTTGATTTTCGTTCTATTAGGCCAGAAATCAACAATTCTAACTCTGTAAAATATTGTATTCACGAAATTATTTTTTGTTTTTTTGTTGATTTTAATAACATTTGTTATTTATTATTTTGTAGTATACACAACTAATTCTATATTTAAATAATGTGCAAGAAAATTTAATGTATGAAATTATATTTTTACCGACAATATGTAAACAATTGTAATGATGTAAATATTGTGGTGTAATTAAATGTAACTCTCACAAATCAAGATTCTCTCTTTCTCTCAATATATATATATATATATACAGGGTGGCGCAAGATTCCGATGAAGTCCAATATCTCAGTTATTTAGAAATTTACAAAAAGATATTACTGATATAATTTGTAGCTATTGTAAAACTTCACATTTTAAAATTGGTTTCTTATATATAGGGTGTCCAATAATCACGTGACGTATCAAACATATGATTTTTTAAATGGAATGCTATATTTTTTATGTCGATTTTAGATTCTACGCTTAAAATTATTCATTTTTGACATAAGGTTTATTAGGTCAATTTTTAATATTTTAAAAGTTATAAACAATTTAAGGTTGAAATCAATGGAAGATTGGAGCCTTATTTTTCAAAAATGAAAAACGATACAACTTTCTGTTAACGCAATTTAATTGAAAAAATGCTTAATAATATAAGGAATAATCGTTTGTTACCATAAAGCAAATGTTGTGTACAGGGTGAAACAATACGCAAAATGATTTTTTTCTTTTTTCACTTAAATGGAACACCCTATATTTTTTACACTATTTCGATAGAAAATTGATTGTTCTTTAATTTTTGTATAATAAACTATACCCCTATCTGTTACCGTTTTTAACAATTTCAATTCAAAGTACAAAATTATAAGTTTCGCTTATAATCTATAATTTAAGTAGGCTATAATTAAAACAAATGCAATTCATAATCGTTTTCTGACATTTAATAACATACTTACTCCCTAACCTAAAAGGATATTCAAATGACAATCGATATTTAAAGGCGCATGCAAAATATAAAGAAAATAGTTGCTCAACGATTATTTAGCGAGTTATAATGGTTATTGGGACATATTTTTTAAGGAAAAAATTGTAAAATGTTTGAATGCTATTGAATTAAAAAAAAATATGAATGTGTGAAATAAATACATAAAAATGTTAACAAAATATAATGATATAAATATTTTATTATTTCACTTAGTATCTATTTTCGGTTTTTCAGTCAACATGAATTGTTTAAATAAATCAATTTAATAAGCATATAGGAATATTTTAAATATTTTTCGAAAAATAACCAAAAAATATAGTTGTTGTTAGTTGTTAACAATTAAATTAATCATTTATTTAAGAAGTATGTTTAACTGCACCAGTGTTACAAAATATAACGTAAAATGTACTTTATTTACTAATTATAATATTAAGCGTTGAAAGTTACTAAATAAATCAGTCGTTCTGGCGCGGCCTACTTTGGTTAAAAATTCTATACCAAATTATTTAATCAAATGCAATTTTGGAGAATAAATTGATAATAATAATAGGAACCGTAAAATCAGTTTAAAAATAATTTATTAATATTAACATACCTTAATGGAAAAAATAACTTCCAACCCATTCCTGGTGAATCGAAAACCAACTCACCTCCACCACTCACTAATTACCACTTGTTCATAAACAAAAATAAATCGCGTTTTTAATAATTAATTATTTCTAACGTTAAAAATTAAACCGGAATAGTGAACATTGTGCGTTTTCGGACGACTGAATCGAAATACAAGAGCGCAATTATCGCAAATCAAGAAAAAAAAACGATCGATGACTCACTCCGAGAACGCATTCCTGAGATAAGAAGATTCGTTGTACCTGGATCCTGGCGCACAGCCAAGAACATACCTATTTAAATTGTTGTATTTTCAATATTATCGCGTATTAAAATAATTACAGCTTAATATTTATTTACTTTTTTTTATTAAATTCTCATTTATCCCGTGGTAAAAAATATGTATGAATTATGATGTATTTTAATTAGTACACTTGATTATTCGTTTCACTAAATTATTTTACATTTGTGTTCGCGTAACTTTCACAACTAAATAAATTAGTTGTTCTGGCACTGCCTACTTTGATTAAAAATTCTATACCAAATTTGTATTTGAGATTAAATATCTCAAAAACGGTAAACGGTAGCTATTTAATATGTTATATAAAAAATGAAGAGTGATCAATTTTCTATTAAAATAGCATAAAAAATATAGGGTGTCCCATTTAAGTAAAAAGAGAAAAAAATCATTTTGCGTATTGATTCACATTGTATATAAAAATTTGTTTTAAGAGGAACAAAGAGTATTTCTTTTATTATTAAGTATTTTTGCATTTGTATGGCGTTGACTGAATGTTTATTTCATTTTTCTTTATTGAAAAATTAGGCTCTAAACATCTATCGATTTCAACATTCATTTGTTTATAACTTTTAAACTATGAAAAATTGACCTATTAAATCTTATATAAAAAATGATTATTTTTAAACGTAGAATCGAAAATCTTCATAAAAATATATCATTCCATTTAAAAAAACATATGTTTGATACGTTACGTGATTATTGGACACCTTGTATATATGAAACTAATTTTAAAATGTGAATTTTGACAGTAGCTACTAATAATGTAAGTAACATTTTTTTGTATATTTCATTATAACTGAGATATTGGACTTCATCGGAATCTTGCGCCACCCTGTATATATATATATATATATGTATATATATATATATATATATATATTAATTATTTGGTAATACATGATTAAATTTATATGTATAAATATTAATTTAACCGGCTGAAAGACCAATGGTCGATAGTCATGTGGTTTGTATTAAATTTAATATTGTATTATAACTAATTTGTATCAAAGCCTCTATAAAGATGTTATATACCGGGTGTATCTAACATTTGGAAATGCCAACAAGGAAGTCTATAAGCAAATACACTCTGTTTCCGAAATTATGTGAACGTCATCATCAACAGCGAGACTTTTAAATGTTGGAAACCCTTTTCCAATTAAGGAAAGCATGTAAAGAAGATGCGCATGGATCACAAAAATGAAGAGACATACTCAAAAGTACGTACGTTGTAGCACTGCCTTACCACATCATCAAGAAACTCTAATATTAGGCGCTGTTGCTCCTTCACTACTTTTATTTTTTTAATTTAATCAAAATTTTATTTTATTTGTTGGGCTGTAGTGGCACTTAGACCTAAAGATGTTTTGTGCCAACCCCCCCCCCCCCACGCAAAATCATTTAATTTTTTCCCTCGCAGGATATACCTACCTTTTGAAGTACACTAAAAGGTTTTTAATCTTAAAGTTCGTAAAGAGTGGGGAAGTAATTGTCCATAAAAATGAGCTATTGACTCTAGGATTCCGGCCGGGACGCACCCTATCCCGGGATTCAGATGCGTTGGGTTCACGGCGGGACATAGGTTGTCCCATAAATGAAGCTTGTGTTATCATTATTGTTAATTTTGCGCTGTTATGGGGACCCTTATGCGTCTCCAAATTTCAACCTTTTAGGCATAAAATTAACTTATCTAATAATAGCTTGGAGGATAAATAAGTGGAAGACGGTCCAGGTGCATTCAGGTGTTACTTGGATTGCGGTCTGCAATGCACGACGACTGGCGCTAGGGTATTCGCCGCCATGAAGGGCGCTGTTGACGGTGGCCTGAACATTCCCCACTCGACGAAGAGATTCCCCGGTTATGATACCGAGTCGAAATCTCTCAATACTGATGTGCATCGCGCTCACATCATGTTGCCGACTACATGAGGAGCTTGGAGGAAGAAACCCAGAGGCGTTCAAGAGACAGTTCAGCCAATACATCAAGCTGGGCATTAATGCTGATCAAGTTGAGAATATGTATAAGAACGCTCACGCTGCGATTCGTGCCGACCCATCTGCGGCCGAGAAGAAGGAGAAGGCTTCATTAGCTGACAAGAAGAAGCACAAGAGGTGGAACCGTGCCAAGCTCACGCTGGCCGAGCGCAAGAACCGGGTTGCCCAGAAGAAGGCATCCTTCATGCAGAAGCTCGAGGCCCAGGCCGAGCCCTAAGTTATGTTGTGTTTTTATATATATGAGAAAACAGTAAAATATTTTTATTGTGTTATTTTCAATAAACAAAAATGCACAATGAATAAAAAAAACTGATCTCGGCTAAGGGGGGCATTAGGACTAATTTTTCGCCGTATTGAAGGGGATAAATGTTAGGCAGTGTATATATATATATATATATATATATAGAACTAAATAAAACAACTGTACTTTCTTTATATCACCCTACATCATTTTTAAAGAGACTAGTCTCGAAATATTATATTAAATCAATGGTTGAGGCTGTTACTTGACAAAATTCCATTATAACTGATTTTACAAGTAAAACACAGAGTTTTGTTTTTAAATTTCACAGATTTATTGTACAAAACACAGCTCCAATCGTTTTCTACAATAAATCTCTGAAACTTAAAAACAAAACCCTAACTTTTACTTGTAAAATCAGTTAAATATTATATTATTTGACGCAACTAGTCTCGTTAGAAATAATGTATAGTGGCACAAAAAGGTACTGTTACTTTATATAGGTATTTAAAAGTGTAAAAATGTACCATAAAGTCAACGCCTACAACATAAAACACTGTATGTGATATGTATTGTTAATAACAATTAATTTTGTAATTTAAAATGAATAAAGATGTTATATATATAGTTCATAATGTTTAGTGGCTTGTAAGTAATATTTTTTTGTATATTTAGAAGTGTAATATTACAAATTAATACAAGAGATAATATATAATGTGTATTAGATTTTGGGCGTCAAACAATTTGGTGATTAGTTGAGAGTTGTCGGTCGAATAAATTATTCATCCAAGATTAACCGTCGACACGACACGACACGAAGCGACGCTCCCACCCCTCCCCATTCCGTTCCCAAGCCCCGGGTTCACAATGGCTGTAACTGCGCGACCGACAAACTATTCCGCAACTACCATTAAGATCAAATACTACTGATAATATCCGAACCAAGAATATGAATTGTTCATCCGCGTCCCATTTCTGATTTATGGCCTTATATTGTGCGCGATTGTCTATGCATGTGCACGCGGATGGCGGGGGCTGTTTGCTGTTTCTGCTAGCTCGCTGGCCATAAATATATTAGTGAGGGTTAACTGGGTTTGCGGACTAATCACCATAGGGTTTAATTACACTTTCGCTTGCTTTCACGATGTTTTCTCGTATGGAAATTTTGATTTATTTCAAACGATCTGAATCAGTATTTTTAATATTTACTTTTATATTCTTTTTCATCCTGCTAACGTTAAATTATAATAATAAATCAAAATTGTAGTGAAGCAAAATGTTATTGATTTAAGCAAAACATTTTTTTTTAATTTCAGACATCACTAAATAAAAATTAATTTGTTATACAAATAAGAGTAATAATGACTTACATGTGTTTTTTTTTTTAAAGAATAAGATATTGATAAACATAAATAATATAAATTGCCAACTGAAAGATCTCTGGTCAAAAGGTGCCATTTTAGGAGGAACTTTTGAATGCTAAATGTTATTCTTTTAAATTGTTCCATAGTAAATATATGAAATAAAAACATTTTTTTCCTTAACTGTAGAGGGCTGTAACTTGGAGAGGTTTTTTTAAATATATATATATATATATATATATATATATATATGTATGTATATATATATATATATGTATGTATATATATATATGTATGTATATATATATATGAATGAGCCCCCTTAATTATTACTGTAAATTGATGCGAAAGAGTTTAAAGGGTGATTTTTAAAATCTTTCGCATCAATTTATTTAGAAACTCTGTATAATAAATAACCTTTAGTAGTAATAATTCTGTATTGACAGTTGTATTTAAAATTTATATATACCCACAAAATAATTACAACTGGTTTTCAATTTAAACATTATACCATTATGAATTTTATATTAGTAAGATATGATAGACATTTTAATATATTGATGAAATTGAAGAAGCCTGATATAACATTATTACTGAACTTGGGTTTATATTTACGTTTTATGTAGAATTTCTACATAAAATGTATTCAAAACTTCAATATTTCATTTTTTAATTAATAGAGAAAGACAAAGAAAAAATGTCACATTTATAAGCATATACTTATCAATGTTATTAGTGTACAAATGTACTTTATCTTTCAAACAAACAAACACAAAAAAACCTTTAAAATCGCCATCGTTATTCCGAATTCGACTCGTTTATAACCCGGAATTAATATATTACCGAACCAATTCGAAAATCTGACAGTTCGGACAGTGTTTATTAGTGGGAACCGGCGAAAACGAATAGTTAGCCCGCGCCGCTGTCAGCGGCAAATACGCCCCGGAACGCGCGAACTTATTAAAACAAACGAAATTCCCAACCCCCCAATTCGCAACTCGAACGGCAGACGTTAAGTAAATATAACAAATACAGACGGGGAGAAAAAATTAACTCGCCGAGCTGGCAAATACTCGATTAATCACTTTCAGCGCAAATCACTCCATTAGTGGATATTTTTATGACGTCGAGATGGGGTTATAAATGGTACAACGATGGCTTTTGCTTTTGCTAACTTAATGTGAATGTTAAGTTGCTTTTTTTGCAAACTTTTTTTTTCTTTTTCCCTTATTAGATTTGATAAATGAAAACTTGTTTTTATTGAAATAAAAAAAATATTTCAGTTGTATCACTAATTACGTTTACGAAATTTTATTATTATTCAATATTAAAAATTTTATAACAGCGGTTTCTCATACCTATATTTTTCTACAATATTTTAAACAGAAAATATACTACTACTACAATATCTTTATTCAAAGTTATTTGTTTTACATATATTTACAATATATTATGGTATATTTATTTCTTTCTTGCTTGCTTGAACAGGCTATCGACCTATGGTCTTACCTCCAATGGGTTACTATTCTTAAGATGAATGCATAGATGATATGTAGGAGAATCGGGTGATTGATGGATTTTTGAATTTGGGGAGATGTTGGGATCTTTAGAAATGCATATTTTTTAAGTAAGTTAAAATTATTATTATTATTGCACGCGAATCTTTCGGTAAGGAACTACAGAAAATATATTTACAGGGTTTTCAACTATTCATCAAAAGAGATTCACTACGTCTCAAATATCGAAGATATTTGTTGGTGAGTACATGACGTTTTCTTGATAAATTATGTATTCTTCACTTCTTTATTTTATATAGAGTGAAGTTGGTAAAATCGTATACCACTTAACATTAAACCCATATTGTATCCTTTTGGTACGTCTCTTTGAGAGTTTAACTTAGTAGTTTTATAAAATTGCATGTGTACACTATCAATTATCATATAAACATAATAACTATAATAATTAATCATAACAAATGGAAGACGACGTAAGCGCCATCTTGACTAATTTCATGTGGCAAACAAGTTCCAAATGCTAGATGAAAGGTTTATTATATAATAATTAACACAAAAATACAGATTCAAAACCGATACTGTAAATCGTATCGGATACATTTTTTAACATTTGGGACAATAATATATATTTTGTAGCATGTATCCATATAAAACATTTTACTCATTGAATTATAACCTTCAGTCGAACTTCTTAGCATAAAGTGTAAAACCACTCCGCTTCAGTTAATGATGTTATTATTACTGATGGACTTGTTGAAGCAGTGTTTAGTTTTCTTTTCTTTCTTTTTCAGATAATTTTCATCAGTCAGAAGTGTAGCTGGTTGAGCAGTTTTTCCTTTCTGCGTGATTATTGGAGGTGGACAAATATCATCAATGGGAATGTTTGCAGCTTCAAGAGGATTCTTAAATTCCTCATTTATTATGGATAAATTAATATTGACATCTTCAGTTATAGTTTGTGAGTTATTTAAAAGAAAGCTTGTCTCGAAATCTGCATCCTTGAAACAAAACGATTCTCTGTTAAAGCCTTTAGCACGAACTCATTTAGTATGACATATAGAGTTATGTATTTTACAACAATATTTAATATAATCTTCTTTATGTTGGTTTTTGTTCGTGGAGACTTTAATTATTTAAATAAAAATACTTGTCCTTTCTCCTACTTATTTTTTATTTTACTAGTTTTATAAATATAAATATATATTTATATTTATAAAACTTCAACTACTGAAGATGGAAACATAGTTTCCGAAATATATCTAGTAAAATAAAAAATAAGTAGGAGAAAGGACAAGTATTTTTATTTAAATAATATTTAATATGTATATACCATTTGCATGATCACCGCAATTACAACAGCACTTACATTTTATAATTTTTTATCAATTTCTTCTATAGTTTTTATCAATTTTTCTCTACCGCCGCTGTTATATACGACTTTATATCAATATTTCGATTTAAATTGTTTCAATTATCGATTAACTTAAAAACAAACTTGCTGAAAAAATGTTATTTAGCGAAATTTGCCGATGGTACGATTTAACTGACCGGTATGATTTTTCAAAACACTCAGCAGGAGATAATTGTATTGCCTCCTGCTGTCGGAGAACTTCTCTGTGCTGCAGCAAAAGCCAACGCCGAGAACAGAAATAATCGCCACCAGAAGACGCTGGCAAACATGCTGGCGGCTGCAGTAGCAGTCTTTGCTAAAAAGACAAGTGTCACTCAGCAGGAGACGATTTTTTTGTCTCATGTTGTAGGAAATCAGCCATAGTCTCAGAGCCACCTGATGTTGCATTCTAATCCGGACACGAGTGACAAGTCCATTAAAAGAGGAACTGGTACAGCGTACCTGTCCTCCTATAGTATTCACGCTAATCCTCAAGCCGGTCACTTAGGAACGGTAAAGACATACAAGAGAATTTCACAACGTTATTTTTGGGACAGTATGCGGAGGGATGTCGAAAAAATTCTGCGGGGCTCCTAGACTGTCAAGCTCTAAAGGGAAATAAAAATTAACTACCTGTAGGGCTGCTTCTATCAATACAGGTGGGACTACCATTTGATCGTACCAGAATCGTTGTCTTTGTCCATTTCCAAGTAGTAAAAATAACAATGATTGTCCTTGCTACCGATTATGCCACTCGCTACGTTGAAACGGCCGCCTTGTGCGACGGCAAAGCGGAAACCGTCGCCAACTTCGTCTCAAACAACATAATAAACAGACATGACAGTCCCAGATCGATCTTAAGCGATAGAAGAACTACCATCAGGTCTGAGTTAATAGCACATTGTTTTGGATGGGATGTTAATTAGGCGAGATTTCACTAAAGCATACCACCCTAGCTGCAATGTAAAAAAATGAAAAATAGCGAGAGGAAAATTTGTGAACTAAATGGCAACAATCTATATTTTTATTTAATAATTTTTCATTTGGTATTAAATATTCCTCCAACAACTTATTTCACCGAATTCACCGGGAAAAGTGCCATGATGGACACATCACCATTTATTTAATCTTTTCCCTTTTCTGCCTTTAGGAGTAGAGCTATAATATTTATTTAAGACGCTGAAAATTAGGAAAATTATGGTTTGTTCTGTGTGGCAGCTTAACAGAAATTTAATAATTCTTATTCTTCTAAGATACGTCAAAATTTCTAAGATGATCTTTAAAGAAATCTATGAAATTAATTACAATTTTATTTCACTTCCACTCGTGACTGGGATCTTTATCTAGGCTAATATGGCCTATCTGGCCATTCTTTCACCTAATGCCATGCTGGCGTCAGACGCTATTGCTGTGACATTTGGCGATAAAGTTTTGGGTGATTTCTCATGGATAATCCTAGTCCTAGTGGCGATATCAGCTTTCGGAGGCCTCAGTGTTCACATAATGGCTTCGTCTCGTATGTTATTCGTCGGAGCCAGAAATGGCCATTTTCCCACGCTCTTGGCCCATCTAAATATTGAACGATATACTCCTATACCATAGTTGGTATTGTTGAATATTTTATGACTTTTTATGCTGGTTACCAGTGATATTCACAAGCTGATCGATCGTAGAATATTACTTCGTGATGCTGTCTGTATCCGGCATTCTGTACTTAAGGTGGAAAGACCCGAAGATGATTAGGCCGATCAAGGTCAGCATAATCGTGCCGATAACATTCGTCGTTATTTGTGTGTTCCTGATCGTGATGCCTTGCTTGGAAGCTCCATTCGAAGTTGGAATGGGAGCACTTATTACACTCTCCGGTGTGCCTGTTTACTACTTCGGTGTGCTATGGAAAACGAAACCTGCATGGTTCCAAAGAACAATGCATAATCTGACATATCTATCTCAGAAAATACTTGTGGCAGCACATGAAGTAGAGTGATTTCCTTTATTAATACCAAAAATTTAATTTTAAGCTTTTTTTTAATTGTACAAAATATTGTTTTTTTTATTTGGCTTTCTGTGATTTTATTATCATTTATTATTTTAAGTGTCATTTAGCTTTTGTTTTCATTACAATTTACTTAACATGAAAAACATTTGTATACCAGTAAGTCTATAAAGAAAAGACAATACGGCACCCAATACTTAAAACTAAGATTTCGGAAACGTGAAATCAAACGAGTATTATCTTTAATTAATTCGAATTTAGTTATTCTGTACATCCTTTTATTTTGTGTCTCTCTGTGCTAAAACGTGAATCTCGAATATTTAAAACATGACAACTTTTATTTGAGTTGTAAAATTATCTGAGCGTTGTGTTAAGTTAATCGAGGCTAGAATCTGTTGTATTTATTATAAGCCAGTTATCAATGGAAACTATTTATTAAGAATAATTATCGGTTGTTACTTGCGTTTTAAAGTTGAGAACATGTCTGGAAGCGTGTGTTTATATCCTGTATTTTGTGAAACAAAGATTACAGAATAAATTGATATAATTAGTTTGGCAGGAAACTACATTATTATTTTGATTCGCATAATGGAGAAATACGATTACGATCACAACAAATCTAAATAGTTTTTCTCTTACTATAATTCCGTACCTCTACATTAAAAACTAATATCAACAAAACTTTAATCTCTTTTTTTTTTC
Source organism: Philonthus spinipes (assembly GCA_963082785.1). Lineage (NCBI taxonomy): Eukaryota > Metazoa > Arthropoda > Insecta > Coleoptera > Staphylinidae > Philonthus > Philonthus spinipes. The sequence continues at coordinate 10,097,575 of OY720314.1, forward strand.
ATCCGCAAATACCTTGCAATCGTTTTTTATCCTAAGCTTACCTTCAAATCCCACTCCCAAATAATCAAAGTGATGGTCCAGAATAGAGCACAATATTTTAGATCTCTAATCAACGATTCTTAACTAAAACAGCAATTCACATCTACAAATTAAACTATTATCGCCTGCGGTGAAAACCTTCTACACAACTTACCCTAAAGAATATAGCGATAGCTGAATGGTTAAGTCTAAAAAACCGTCATCTAAACAACTCCTTACACGACCCATTTATCTAATAGACTCTTTTACAAAAAAAACGATGTCTACTCACATACATCAGTCACTTCTCCGTTCTATCAGTTCTGAGATGTATCAGTCACAAAAATATGTTTTCTTGAAATTTAAATGGCACTGTCTATAGAGCCGACGCTGTCACGAATTTGATCCATTAATAGTGGTCGTTTCAACGATAATTTCGTTTTGACTAACGTATACCTAGTGCAACTACTGCTACGGTATACTGTGGTTTGGACACGTAGAAATAGGTAATAATGAAAATCTTATTGAGTGCGTCCGAAAATACAATCGGAAATACGAAAATTCTATCACAAATGAATATAGAAAATAACAATAAAACGACTGATATAAATAAAATAAAAAAACAAATACGAATGGATGTGAAAACAACCGATTTTTGACTGAGACGGGACGGTTTTTACGTAACTGATGTGTGTGAATAAACTTTTATTGATAAGGGAATAAAAGTTTATTATGAATTATTCATATAATTAAAAAAATACCACAAAGTCCCCGACCACATAACTTTTAAACCTTAGCTGCATTAAGAGAAATCCCAATATCTTTTCAAAATTCAAACATTATCAATGTATCATTCATGAATTCATATCATCACACATAAATGACTAACAAAACATTGACATACAAGACAAAAGACTTCCGGCTGAAAGACCAATGGTCGATAGCGACCTTGTAAATAAATATTAATATTTTGTAAACTTAATTTAACTGTAAATAAATCAATAAATATGACTATTTCTGTATTACTATTATTTTTATTATTATTACATAAATTTCAGTCAAATTACTCATCCAAGTCATATTGTTTGTTTCGGTTAAAAAAAATCCAAATGATATATGTGTAGATGTATATGTGTGAATAAAGCCAGGAAGAAAATGTTTAAAGCACTCTAAACAAATTAGACCGGAAATAAATATCAACGCGACCCTAATACCGCAGAGGCACCTTTTCAAATTGCATTTCCCTTCACATTACGAGTACACAATTTCACAGTGTCGACGTTTACAGCCATATCCACATATCCCGCATTTCCACGGCGAAATGCACCGTTTTCTCTCCCCCTCCCCGTCCCCCTTTTTTTTCCGCACCCCGGGAAAAAGGTCGTCGGTGTATATTTACCGTTTTACTTACATCCTTGATGGAAGGATGAGATTATAAAAGCTTTTAAGTTTGATGCCTCGCATTTTATGGCATATACGAGGAGTAGTAAAACTCTGCGGCCACCGGGGAAGAAGAGGATGAGGAGAAAAAGAGGAAGAAGGGTGTTTTATATTCCGCGGGCTGCCGTCGTTATTTACATAATCAATATTTTTATTTTATTCGCCAATTTGCGTCCGCTTTATCAACGTTTTACTACTTTTAAATGACTTTTATATTGGACCGCCCGCGATTCACCGCGGCGCGCCATCAAATTCCGATTTGCGGTGTTTCGTGTAAGTGCAAGGGCTGCGTCTCTCGGCGACGCGTTTGGCTTTTACCTCGCCAAACTTTTACGGATAAGGAGTTTTTTTTTATTACTATTTTCCCGATGTTTGTATTATTGATGATTATTTTATTCTGAAATCGTTGTTAGTATTTTTAACGACGTGGCTTTTAGTTTTTAAAACACATTCAAAAAATATATATGTATGGATATTAATTAAAATAAAAATAACTTGGTTTATTTCACAAAATATTTAATTTATTCAGACTAATAATAGAAAAAATAATTTATTCAAATGGTCACAGTTATTTAAATTAATTAAATCTTTAGCTACTGTGACCTTTAACTTATGTTACATACACTGAAAGAAATAAGTGATCATTTTAAACTTGATAATGATTACGCTTACCATTTAACTTGTCGGCCTGGGAGCATGCCAAGTAACGTATTTCCAGCAAACATTCTAACTTTGTTAAGATTTAATAAAATGTATTGCTTAATCCAAAAAAGATCATATTTATAGTGAACAAGATTCATTATAATGTTACTATAGTTGCTTGGTAGAGAGAGAATATTTGGTGGAAATTACCAATTTACTTAAAATTACCTTGGTACGGGGTACGTACCAAGATAATTTTAAGCATTTTAACTTCATTCCGATAATTATGTTTAGGTGTTTACTTTAAACGCTTTTTTTGATTATTCCATTCAAGAAACTGCCAAACAAGTGAAAATCCAACTTGTTTGGAAATATTTCTTTGAGTGTAAGCACATTTAAACAAAGTTTCAATAATGGACACTTGCTGTTGTAATGTATATTAATTTAAAATTTAATAATTTATTTAGCGGAAATGACGCTTATCGCGTTACGCCTTCGCATTTATTAATCTTGGGGATTAACATGTAAAAAGAATTATACATTTAATCAGTATGAATTGAGTTTTCCAGTAAAGGGTATTTAAAATCAAGATCGAGTATTAGTTGCGATTTACTTAAAATAAGCGAACATTACAATAACAATAACATATTGTATAATACATAAATCCTCTCATTTGAAAATATTTAATGCTACAAACAAAAAAACACGCAATATAAGGATATCAATAGATCCGTGTTTTAAATAAATTATGTAACAAGTCAAAATGTCACAGTAGCTTAAGAGGGAATAATTTATTAATTATTTTCAAATTCTATTTATTTAATTTATTCCGACTAGTTTTGGCTTCTATCCATAACCAAGGAATGTACAGAAATAACATTTTTACAAAGTATATATACATAATCAGTATAATCATCAAATCAATTAAATTAAATCAAATAAAGTATAAATTTAATGGATTTGATTTATTTTAATGAATTCAATTTAACATCTTTAAAATATGTAAGGCAGAGCTGTACCGACGAGGCATAGATCCCGAAACACGTGTCTGCAGATAGTCTTATATTAACTAACGGTTATTTCTTTTGCTCTTTACACTAAACATTATCGAATCAAAAAATGCAATATGTTTTTGATATACAGCAGCAAGTGTTTTTTTTTTTTTTTTAATCGGTCGACGAAAGTCTAGCGCTTCTCTCAAGCGCCTTAGCTCTCTCTTGCCATAGTCGGCGCTTGAAATCGTCGCGTTGGAGTTTACCCCTATGGATAGTTGTATTTGGCCTGGGACAGGTTTCCAGCATGCCGAGGCTAAGGCTAGCAGCAAGTGTTCATTATATAATCCAGTGGGGTATTTGTCCGAGAAGTAGTAGTTTTAATGTGTATTTATTTAAAGTATTTACGTAAATTAAGTCAAAATATCGCAGAGCTAAAGCTGGAAATAATTTGTTAATTATTTTAAAATTCATTTTATTTAAATAACTGTGACCAAGTGAATACTCTTTTCTATTAATAATTTTGTACCATGTTTTTGCAAAGAAATTCTTAATATTCTTTTTATTTATGCAAAACAACATGTAGAACAAAACAAAATAAGAAACTCCCCCCTTCTCCATATATTTCAAATATTAATAATAATATCATCTTAAAATATCACAAAAATAACAAATTAAAAAAATAATGGCTCTTAATTCAATAAAACAATATTTACACGATTGAATTCCGCATATATTAGTAGTTAATTTTCAAAAAAACTATTTTTATCATCGGACAAATTACACTACTTGAAAATAAATTTTAAAAATACAACTTTGTGCTGCATTTTTAAATTAATACAAATAAATAAAATATGTAAATTGTCAAAACAAAAAAAATTAGAAGTAGTGAATTTGTGGCCACCATGTATGGAATGTTATCTACAAAATATTTTATTGAAGAAGCTGATTTTTTCATTCATATTCTTAATAAAATAGCCTTAACTTTTCCGAAAAACAAATATTTTATACCTTTTGTCACTGTATAATTATTATTATTATGTTATCCATTAAATATGGTGATATTTATGAGATATAAGTAAATTAAATTTCCAAAATAAAAAAATATATTTTACAATAAAAACAGGATATTATTAAAACATTTCGTCCGTTTTATTTAAGCAGCTCGCCAAGTATGAGTGTTAGTAGAAAGAGATAGCTTTATAGTAAAATGAAAATAATCGTTTGAAAAAAGAGGCATTCTTTTCGATTTAATAATAAGAATTTAATATAGAGGAGAACCACAATTTCGACGATTATTTCAAAATTCTACACAGGGAGGAAAAAAGCTTGAAATTAAATATTATGGAGAATATGGAGATAAACAAAAGAAAATTCAACGGACATCTTCTAAACCACCAACTGGGCGTCACAAATTCACTACTTCTAATTTTTTTTTTGACAATTTACATATTTTATTTATTTGTATTAATTTAAAAATGCAGCACAAAGTTGTATTTTTAAAATAAAAATCATCGTTGGCAATTTTTTAATAAATTGGATATTTTTTCTTTTTTCGTTAATATACCATGTTACTATGTTTAGTTTTCATTTGTCTTGAAAAAAGAGTTCGAGGATGCACCATCCGTTTCCTAGAGTAACATGTCTCAATTGTGGGGAGTCGCTGAAATTATCTCTTCAGTTTAATGTTGATGAGTTTTGATAAGCTCTCAATAAAATAACATCGGTTACATATGCCAACTAGGATTTCGAGATTTTGTTTCCATGACTTCATCTAACGTGTGTTCGTTGTGCCGATAAGCGCTAGCCGGCTCTGCGTTCGTCGGCACTGCGCTTGTCGGATGCCGGTAGTGGTTTTTGACCGACAACTCTCCCTACAGGATGTCGTGTGTTTTAAACTTGACGAACATTAATCCTTACATGCTAATTCCATAATATGCCTCAGTTCGCAGTCATAGCTAGACGTTTCGATTTCCTCATCTCTTTGAAAATTTTAATAGTGCCCTCTTAATTAAATTTTATTTTTTTATTATATTTGTTAATTGCAGCGGGTGGGGGAGGTTCGGTGCGAAAAACATTTTTGTTGAAAACGAACAACTAATGTATTGGGAATTCCATTATTTTAGAATATTTTCTTAAGGTACAGTTGGACAAAATTAATCATTTATCGGAAAACAAGTTTTTTTTTTTTTTCAATGTTTAATTTATCGGGGATGGGAGAAGTCTGGTGTGAAACATATTTTTATTGAAAATGAATTTTGAATGAATAAATGGAGAATTTAACAGTGTAAATATTGTTTTAATGAGTTAAGGGACAATTACTTAAAATTTATTATTTTTTGTGATAAATTAAGATGATGTTATTAGTATTTGGAACGTATGCAGTAGGATGTGATTTCTTATCCTTTTTTGGTTTAATTTTACATGTTTTCCATAAACAAAAGGAATAATCTATTGGCCAAATTTATTAGTACCTTTACGCCCTTTCATAACATGCGAAACAATCCTTAAAATAAATTTTCATAAATTTCCGTACAAACTTCGTTGTGTCCAGGAACTCCGTCCTTTTGATTACCAAAACCGTAAATTCCATTATCAATGGATTAATCCAAATGTATATTTGGTAATCCAAACAAAAGTGTGAAAAAAGGTTATTAGTGCTTTTATTCGTCGAATTAATTTGATCTTCACGCAACTGAATCAATCAATTAAAACCGTAAATAATACATGCTGTTATAATTAAAATTAATTATTTTGTTATTCTTCAATTTGTTAGAATATAGCGTGTGGTTACTTTTGCTAACATAATTTTTTAATAAAAAAAAATAACTCAAAGCACTCTAAATGAGAAAAGCTCTCGATCAGATTGTATATTTGGGTGTAAGGTTATCATACTGTACATGTACCGAAATATATACATATATATATATCTATATATATTTCGGCAACTAGTGTTGCACGAGTGATTAACTAGGTGCAAATAAATATGTTAATTAGTTTTAAATCAATTTTATTGAGGAGTTTATATTTTATATTTGCATTATTTTTTCAATTATGAGATGTATCGGAAAGTCCTTTGATCTTTTTAATTAATGTGACTGGCTGAAGCAATAACTTTATTACCGTAATCACCTTTTTAAAAAGTATATATGTAAACCCAGATGCTTTAATAAGAAAAAAAAAATGAAACACTATTTACAAATATGTACAAAGTTTGAGAAATCCCCCCCGCATGCAGGAGGGGTAAAGGGTGGAGCTTTCCATCCCTTAATAAAGGCGTAGACAAGGTTAACTATGTACAAAATATGACAACACTGTCTATATATAAATTTTCTCTAAAAACCATTTAGTGTTAATGGATGTCTAAAATCCAGGAATCGTACAAAAGATTAATAAAACAATTTAAAATCTATTGAGCACTCTTTCACAAAAAAAAGACTGGCTGAGTGCGACCCTTGGGACTAGACTCTAATCTAGTCCCAAGGGTCGCACTCATACTACGCGGGTACGGTCGTGGTCTATTGTCGGTACTTTTTGGGGAATATATCGCGACACAAACAATGAATTAAAAATATTAAAAAAGACATATAAAAAACTGACTAAAACAAATTAAAAATATTGTAATTGACTGTAATAATTAATTATTACATAGAATGAAACAATTTGACATATATGCCATTTTATTCTATTATCATTTAGAGGCTGTGCTAACTTCATAGGAAAGTTAAGTTAAGAAAGGTAAGATCTATCTCCCTCTGGTATTTGTATTCTTCCTCTTGCTTATTGGCCACAGACAACAATAGACAGCCAGATCTATGTATTTTTTAATACTAAAAGTAGCTCTTTCTCACTCCAACAAAACTATTTTCCTTTCACTAAACAGTGTTTCCGCATTCCAGGTGGCGCAGTATAAGGTAAAATAATTTACAGGAATATTTTCATCTTTTAAAATTTATCTCATAAAAGAAATGCTTTTATTCGTTTAAAGATATACTTTATAGTAGAAAACAAATCCCAGAGAGCTAATAATTCTATTGAAAATATTTTGTTTTTCATGAAAAATGTTTATAATTATCTGTGACAGTTACAAAATAAGTCGTCCACACACTATCCGCGTTTAATAAAATAAATTTAAAAAAGTGTATAACAAGTACATTGAAAAATATGTTATCAGCATAAATAATTTTTAAATTAAATGAATACCTTCTTACTTTATACTATTACTTAAAAAATGAACATTGCATTTTATCGATATACAATTATTGTTTTACTTGATAGCGGTAAAGACGTAAAACACTGCTGCCCACAAATGCAGATTTTCACACGTTAATATTAAGACACCAACTTTTATCGTATTAAAAACACTTAAATTATTTTACAAAATTACTTTGACAGAATGTCAAGCACTTTTACCAAATCAACTTAATATAAAAGAAGATGTGCAATCTTTGCGCCAACAATTAAAACTAGCGCCATCTGGATCACGGAAACGTTGATAATCTAAAATATATATGATCAATAAGTAAGAGAGAGAATGACATACGTCAGAGAGAGACAGATTTTAGCAAACAGATTTCCTATGGAACTAGTCCGGCCTGATATTGGCCGTAGATCCTCATCGTTTATGTGGCTCAGGTGGCACTAGTTTCAAATGTTGGTGCTTTTATATCAAGTTGATAATGTGTTTGACCTTCTGTCAAAGTTATTTTGTTAAATAATGTAAGTGTTTTTAATGCTATGAAAGTTGTTGTATAATTGGGGGCCATGACAAGATTAATATGTGAAAATCTGCATTTGTGGAAAGCGTCTTTACAATAATAAAGTGCATAAATAATTGTATATCAGTGAAATTTAATGTTATTTTTTAAGTAATAATTTAATGTAAGAATGCACTCATTTAATCTATAAATTTATTCATGATTGATAATTTATATATTTGAATGTATTTGTTATTCACTCTTTAATTTAATTCTATTGCTATACATGGACAGTGTGTGGATTTATTAATAATAATAATAATAAAGTTTATTTTCAATTGTAAATACATACAGTAAAGTTAACAAAATGAAAATTCAAATGAAAAACGTCGTATCCTCTAAATATTTTATAACTATCGCAAAAAGCAGGTAATTGTAAATATTTCTAATGGAAATAATTCATTTTTAACATAATTATTGTCTGTATGGGAAATTTGTTTAGTATAAAAAAAACCTTGTATTAATGAAAGCATCTCTCTAACGAGATTAATTATAAAAAGGGAACAGATTCGTGTAAATTATTTTATGTTGTACAGCGCTACCTGGCGGGCAGAAACGCTCTTGAGTGAAAGGGAAATACAAGGTGGGCCAGAAATAATTACGAATTTGAAAAAATCATTAAAAAAAAACTAAGTACAATTCACATAAAAATTTTTATTTCTTTAAAAATTTACATCTGGGAAATTCGTTTCTTAAAAATAACGTCATCCAGGTGTGCACCATCGCGCTGCAAACATTCTTCGAATCTGAACCTCAAATTGGTAAAAACTCGCTGGCACATTGCACGGGGAATAGGTGCCATTTCTTCCCGGATATTGGTCTTCAACTGGTTAATCGTGGCTGGGTTATTAGAGTAGACTCTACTTTTTAGATATCCCCACAAAAAAAAAGTCCAGTGGCGTTAGATCTGGACTTCTAGGAGGCCATGCAATGTTACCTTGGCGCGATATCAGTTTCCCAGCAAACATCTTATTTACGACCGTCAAAGAGGCATTAGCTGTATGGCATGTCGCGCCATCTTGTTGAAACCATGTCGCACGATTATAGGCTTAAAATTGTTGCAGTTGTGGAAAGAAAAAATCCCTTAACATGGCTATGTATCGGTCAGAATTTACAGTTACAGATTGGCCTTCTCGATTTTCGAAGAAGTAGGGTCCGATAATTCCGTGCGCTGACATGGCCGCCCAAACGGTTACTTTTGGCGAATGCAGAGGCTTTTGGTGTTTTGCACGTAGGTTCTCTGCAGCCCAGTAACGGCAATTCTGTTTATTCACATGCCCATTTATGTGAAAATGGGCTTCGTCGGAGAACAGAATATTGTTGACACTCCGAAAGCGTTCCAACATTGTTTGAACATAGGCTCGTCGTAAAATTGGATCACTTGGCTGTAATTCCTGCACAACTTGAATTTTATACAGGTGCAATTTCAGATCTTTTAACAAAATGCGACGCAAAGATGTTCTGGATACCGCAAGTTCGGCTGAACGCTTTCAAGTTGATTTAGCAGTATTACGTTGAACTGAAGCTCTAACTTGTTCAATTACGTCTTCTGTTCTCGTTGACCTTGGACGTCCTGCAGGCTTCTGTTTGAGAGTCGAACCAGTAGCTTTGAACTGATTTAGGTCATGTAATCCAAATTCACGCCGAAATAAACGCCGAACAACAACGCACGAATCGCCATTTTTGTAATAATGTTTAATGCAGAATGCGCGTTGCGCTCCCGTGAAGTGATCCATCGCGAATAAATTTCCGAGAACCGGGCTACTTAACCCCACCACCCGCGCAGTCCCCTCTCTGAAGCTTCAAACGCAAGAGTGTTTTTAAAATCGTACGCCTTTCAGGCCCACCCAGTAGTTTTTGTTGGAGAGAGAAAGAGCTACTTTTAGCGTTCAAAAAATACACAGAGCTAGCTGTCTGTTTTGGTCGGTGATCATTAAGCTTCAAAAACAACAAACGTTTTATTCGGCAAATCCGAAATACCGTCATAATGTTATAGAACCCCAAAACGGTTATTAACTCTCTGAATTCGATTTTAAATAAATTTATAATTACAAGACTTTACTTAGTAAGTGAATTAAATTACAATTAATATAACATCACTGCTCAATTGAGTTGAAACGTTGGGAAGTTTCAGAAGTGAAAAGGCCGCCGACAATCGATCTCCACCTCGACTCTTCTCAGTATTAATATGGTGTTCGGTTGTGTGGAATTATGAAAGACTTATTGTAACCAAAACCCGTCAAACAGTGCGTAATTTAATCAAGTACGTAGTGTATCAGCGCCGCATGCTCACACACACGCGACGAACACACACAAAACACGACCCACTTCACCCCCGCAATAAAACGTCAAATAAATTCCTCTAAACACAACAATCAGTCTCTAACAATGCGTGGTAATCACAATCTGTTCAAACTTCACACAAATCACAGCATGAATAAACCTGAGGCTATTGATATAAACCGTACATCACAGATAATGATCGCTTGCAATTAAACCACCACCCACAAACACACACATGCATACACAGGGAGCGTCTGGCTGGGCTCGTTGTGTGTGCACCGAGCATTTCGGTTCGGGTAGTTTTATGCATCCCGTCCCGGATGCGATGCGAGCGATTTAGATCAATTACTCTAGCGAATATTCGGAAAAGTCGGTCATTATCTTCAAGTTCGGCCTTTGTCTTCGGTATAATGAAGCGAGATTCTGTTGACCCTTTTGTTTGGCACTGAGCTTACAATATGGCAGAGATGGAAGTGAGGGGGGAGAGGGTGGAAAAGGGGTGCGCCCCGTCCGATTAGATTTACATATCATTAACTGCTTTAAATAAACCCGCCGCGCAACTTTTCCCGATTTTACATAATTGACTCTAATTACGATCCCCGGTTATTATTCGCGATCATTCCGCGCAATTACTGGCACTTAATGTTTTATGAATTCTCTTTGGATTCATTTGTATTCAAAAGTAATAAATAATTATCGATATATTAACTAACAAAAGGCTTAAAAATAATATAAAAAATATTAAATATGGGTAATAATTTAATAAACACACTTGGTAGGTTTCACTTAAAATATTATTTTAAATACATAAATAATAAATTTGTAAGTGAAACCAATTAAGTGCGTTTATTAAAATATTACCTATATTTGATATTAAGCACCAAGTTTTTTGCATTAAATATTTTCGATTCAAAAATTATTGAATTATACAATATTAGACATTTGTTGAAGTACTTATGTAACATAAGTCAAATTGTCATATTAGCTAAAGAGCAAATAATTTATTAATTAATCGGCATTAACTTGGTGGTACATTATCAATATAGTATATAAAGACAACAAAATTACTTTTTTATACCACTTGGATTTTTGTATTAATCGTGACTAGTTTCGATTACACGGTCATCATTTATTAATTATTTTCAAATTCTTTTTATTTAATTTATTACGAATTTATATATAAAATGATTTAAAATAAATTAAATAAAAAAAAATGATGATACAGAATCATCCTTTCATAATATCGTGTACTCAGTGTGTTAATACGCGGTTTGCGCGATTTGGTATCAAAATTACGAATACTAGTAATATTAAATAAAGATTTATTTAACAACTAGCTTATTGTATAAAAACAGATAACAAAATAATAAACTTAGAATTATAAGTGAGATTTAACGCGGATACGACCGAAGAACGTGATGTTGCTCGTTTCATGGTTGAGAACAGACTCTGGAAGTTTCTGAGATGGCTCGGCGCTGCAATGGTTCCTAGAGGGGTGTTCACAATTCAATCCTTCGCGCGAGGACTATCTCGAATTGAGCCCAACCACGCACGCTCCGCTCGGCGCCTCAGCCGCATCCAACATTGAAGAAACACACAAAATGTCAATAAAAATACATTGAAGTCCGCCCGAGGACGCCTCGGCCTTTTTTGCAACATCTGGCGCAAACATTCCGCCCCCCATTAAATGCATTGCATTTAATCAATTCGCATCACTAACACTTTCACTAATATTACCGAGTGGACACAATTTAATCACCGGGCGAACAAATGAGCCTACGTTCGTTCGGACCTTTGCACTTCTAGCGATACCATCTTCTCCTAGATGAAGCGCTTCCACACGTCCCAGCTTCCAATGCAGTGGTTGGATGTTACCCTCGCGGATGATTACAAGTTGGCCGGTTCTTATCGTTGGTCCATGCTGCTGCCACTTGCTCCGTTTGTGAAGTTGAGAGATATATTCCTTACGCCATCGAGTCCATATATGTTGACGCAACTTCTCTATATATTGCCATCTCGATAGCCGATTGTCAGGTACATCCAGTTGATTTTTAAATCGTAAAACGTAGGCAATTACGCGTACTGTTTTCCCAAAAGATGAGCACACTGGAATCACACTATCGTCCACCTGTATTGTCACTGAATTACACTTGACTTCTGGAAGTTCAATAATTGGTTCGTATTTGTCCTGAAGTCGAGATCCTCTTAAGAACTCGGGTCCAATCCACCACAGTCGTGATTTGTGTAACTCTGATGGTGACAGTCCTCTGCTAATGAGGTCAGCTGGATTTTCTTTCGAAGCCACATGATACCACTCATCAGGATCGGTAAACCGTTGAATCTCTCCAACACGATTAGCGATAAAAGTCTTGAATTTACGCGATTCTGATTTTATCCACGAAAGTGCAATCATTGAGTCCGAATAATACACGCGACGAACAATTGGCACATCTAGTGCTTTACACACGCGGTTGGTAAGTTCGGCAAGTAGTACTGCCGCACAGAGTTCAAGCCGTGGGATGCTTTGAGCTTTCACAGGTGCAACACGAGACTTTGCACACAATAGGTACGATGATATACGAATTTTACACTTTACGCTTACCAAGTAGATGCATGCTCCGTACGCCTGTTCGCTTGCGTCCGCAAACCCATGTAGCTCTACATCCATAGAATGATCAGGAAGCACATTTCTTGGAATAATCAATTCTCTAACTTGGCCAAGTTTACTCGCATAGTCACTCCAGGTTTTGGTTAACGACGCAGGCAGTGGATCATCCCAGCCACATTTAAGTTTCCATAACGCCTGTATGAATACCTTTGCTGATATGATGACAGGTCCTATTAAACCGAGTGGGTCATATATGCGAGATATTTCACTCAAAATCGTCCTCTTTGTCTTAGCACTAGTTGAGATTTGATTGCACTTGTAACTTATTGTATCACTTCTAGTGTTCCAAATTGTTCCTAGTGTTGTGACATTGTCTGAGTAATCTCGGGTTAGCACTGTTACGGGATCACTGTTATCGGTTTGAAAGTTCTTAAATACGATATTATTATTGCTGGCCCACTTTTTTAACTCGAAATTACCCTTCTTTAACAAAGCACTCACTTCATCTCGGATGATGATTAGATCGTCGAGCGTATTCGCACCGGTGATTAGATCATCGACGTAAAAATCCTTTAAACATATTTTGCTGCCTGTGGGATACTCGTGTGCTTCCACTTCTGCAAGCTCACGTAACGAGCGGATTGCTAAATAAGCTGCGGGTGCAGTCCCATATGTAACTGTGGCTAACTCATAGGATATGAGTTTATCCTGCGGGTGTTCTCTCCACCAGATACGTTGATATTTCCGATCAGCCTCTCTTACGTTCACCTGCCGATACATTTTTGTGATATCTGCTGTAATCACGTACTGCTTTGTTCGCATTCTTGCCATAATTGAGAACAAATCTTCTTGTAACGACGGTCCCACCATTAACGTGTCATTCAAAGATATTCCAGTGGATGACGGTGCCGACGCGTTGAATACCACACGAAGTTTTGTAGTAAGACTTTCCGCTTTGACAACACAATGATGGGGCATGTAGTAGCCGTCTGTTACATTCCCCGTTGTTGGTTTCATGTGACCGAGTCGTATGTATTCGCGCATGAACTCTCTGTACTCTTCATACACATCAGGTTGCTTCGCTAATCGACGCTCCAAGGCGAAAAACCGTTTACTTGCAGATACACTTGAATTTCCTAGTGGCTTAGCGTCTGGTTTGAAAGGCAATGCTACTGCAAATCGTCCAGAGAAATCCCTCACTGTATTGGTCGTGTAATGTTTTTCGCAGCTTTTATCTTCGCTCGTTAGCTCAGTTTTCGAGTAATTTTCGATTTCCCAAAATCGCGAGATTAATTCATGAATTCCTACGAGCCCGACGTTTACGCAGTTGGACGTACAATCAGCCTTGTCTTGTGGTAACTTGCCCGCCACAATCCACCCGAATCGGCTGCTAATCAGTTGCAGTGGGCCCATGGGGTGCCGCCCTTCACCTATTATATCGTAATAATGGCTGGCCCCGATAAGCAGGTCGATTTTTTGCGGTTTGTAGTAAGCCGGATCCGCTAATTGCACCCCCGCTGGTAATGTTAATCCCTCGACGTTCAGAGTGTTATTAGGGGTTTTATTTATATTTTTTTCAATAACGAGAGCCTTTATATTTACTTTGTATTTTTGAAGTCGCGATTCCACAACTAGTGTTGACATTTGCTGAATATGTTTTCTAGCCCCTCCGACTCCTACAATCGGTATTTGTAACGGATGCATCTCAAGTCCCAACTTTTCGGCACACGCTTTTGTTATTATATTGGCCTGTGATCCGGAATCAAGAAGAGCACGAAATTGTATTACGTTTCCGGACTTATCTTTCGTTTTTACTACACACGTGGATAGTAACACTGAAGATGGCTGGTAGGAAACCGTAGTGCACGATACTGACTCAAAATTATTAATTTGCTGGTTTTCGGCTGAGGGCGATGTATCGTTGGTGATGTGTAGGAGGGTATGATGTTTTTTGCCGCATTCTCGGCACTTTCCGTACTTACATGTCTTTGCTGCATGATTTCCCCCTAAGCAGTTAAAACACACCTGTTTTTCCTTAGCAAGCTTAATGCGTTCGTCAACAGTTTTGTTCAAAAATGTCTGACACTTATATTTTGCGTGTCCTCCATTGCAAAATACACACTTTGTAGAGTTCGTATTAATCACTAATGCCTTCACCCTTTGACTACTGCCAGTTGTTGACCGCACTCTTTCCAATGCCTCTAGTTGTTTGCACTTTTTTGAAAGATACTCTTCCATTTCCGCAAAAGTGGGAATTGTTGAACAACTGTCTCCTTCCCATTCCTTTTGTAATTCGGGGCTTAATTTCTCAGCGACAATTTCAACTAGCATATCGTCCCACTGATCCGTCGGCCGTTTAAGGGATTTAAGCGATGCTATATTAAGTGTCACAACGTCGATTAAATGCCTCAGACTTGTGTAACTATCATTTTTGACCGCTGGGAGGTGCAACAGCGATCGAACATGCTTCTTAATAATTAATCTTTCATTTTGATACCTTGTTTTAAGTTGATTCCAAGCCAACTCATAAGCGTTACTTGACGATTGTATTGATTTAATCATCAAGGCAGCTTCACCCTTTAGCGAGCTCCGCAGGTAGTGGAGTTTTTGCATGTTACCCAAGCTTGTGTTATTATGTATTAGATCGGTGAATGTGTCGCAGAAGCCTGTCCAATCTTCATAATTTCCATTAAATGTCGGTAACTCAATCATTGGCAGTTTTACTTGCGGCGATTCGTGAGATTGACTTGATGATTCAATGCCGTTTTGTATCGGTGTATTTTGACTCATTGCTTGTATTTCGCTCTTTAATTTGTAGTACTCGTTCTCGTACTGTCGTAGCTCTGCACCGATGTCGACATTGTGGTCAAAAAGGTCGAATGCGATATTTTTTAGTTCTTCTACCGTTGACGTGCATCCTTCCCAATACGATAGAATGTATAGTTCGTTCCGTTCGGTCTCCGCGAGTAGTTCCTGGAGAGCTCTCAACCTTTGAATAATGTTCTGTTTCTGCCACTGCAGCTTTTTCACGACGGAAGCAGACATAATTGGTACGGTACTATCAATAACTCGCGCAATAACACAACACACACGGCGAGATAGTTGAAGTTAGTACACGTAAATGATGCTATTTGACTTTTACACGGTTGAAAAAGTCCACGAATTGCAAAAGACGGTTAAAATGTTCGTTTAAATGAATATCAATAACTCACGCAATCACACAACACAAAAATGGTGAGTTAGTTGGCGATGTAGCACTTATAACGACGCGATTTTTAACAATTTTCCTTTACACGGTTGTAAAAGATCACGATTGCACTGATTGTCTCTGTTTCACTTAAATGCGGTTTCGACGGACCATGTTAATACGCGGTTTGCGCGATTTGGTATCAAAATTACGAATACTAGTAATATTAAATAAAGATTTATTTAACAACTAGCTTATTGTATAAAAACAGATAACAAAATAATAAACTTAGAATTATAAGTGAGATTTAACGCGGATACGACCGAAGAACGTGATGTTGCTCGTTTCATGGTTGAGAACAGACTCTGGAAGTTTCTGAGATGGCTCGGCGCTGCAATGGTTCCTAGAGGGGTGTTCACAATTCAATCCTTCGCGCGAGGACTATCTCGAATTGAGCCCAACCACGCACGCTCCGCTCGGCGCCTCAGCCGCATCCAACATTGAAGAAACACACAAAATGTCAATAAAAATACATTGAAGTCCGCCCGAGGACGCCTCGGCCTTTTTTGCAACATCTGGCGCAAACACAGTGCTTGATCTTGAGCGATTATAATTAAATTTTTTGTTTCATCTCTTAGCCTGCACTTCTCATCCAATTCAGCGTCATGTTTTTGTCTACCCATGCTTTGTTCCGATCGACATTGGAATTGGCCATGAAGAGGTTTAGACTACAGTTTAGCTGCCTTTTCTTCATAGAGCGCCTTTTACTTGGATCCTAGAACATACTTCAGTAACATATTTTTGATTATACAGTTTTTTGGGACACCCTGTATAATAAAAAAAAATACGACATGATGATATGTGTTTTTAAATTGCTTGATTGTGTTTAGTTCCTTCAGCTTTTTGGATTTTGCGATTGTTCAATGTCTTAGATTTTTTCCGATCGTATTTAGGGAGTACTTAGTCTTTGATTATACATTTTCCATTCCAAATTTCATAAACTTATTTTTACTCTGTGTTTTTGTATGCTGATTCCAGTTCAATCAGTCACCGTCCACCATCGGGGTGTTATATATTCGGTCTACATCTGCTTTAGGGTGACGGAATTTATGGATGATCAGCAGCTTGCGTGTTTACCTATCCATCTTTTGGATTTATTCTTGTTTCCAGTTAATAATCCTACAGCTATATTGCGGGCATGGTATTCCGTTTGAGGATAAACCTTAAAGGCTTATAATATTCTCTCCGAATGTTCTGTTTTATTATGTGTTCTCAGTTTCTTCGACACCTAAGTATTTGTATGGCTCACCAAGGCTTAGGCTTTGGATCTCATTTCCATCACTAAAACGTGTGTCCGATCCTTCGGTTATTATTATTATTATTAAAAATAAAGTCAATATAATGGCAAAAATTCAATTTGACTGAAATTTAGAAAATAACTTACATTTCATTTAATTATCCCCGAACTATCACAATAAAAATATTTCAATTTCCCAAGAAACCATTTCTCCCTCACAATAAAAAATAAAACCCATTGCTCGCGCAAAATATTTCCGTTGCTTAACCTACCGTAATTCCGGCATCATAACGAAAAACGCCGCATTAATAAATAAGATGATCTGTAAATCGTAATTAGCTTACGCCACCATCCTTTTCTTTGAGAAACAGGCTACAGAGGGTATTTTCAAATGGTAAACTGGCGGATACTGAGGAAATAAGATATGGGGTACCCCAAAGATCGATACTTGGACCTCTTTTATTTATTTTATATATATAAATAACCCTTCAAATTTCGATTAACATCATATATTATTTTATACGCAGGCGACACATGTATAAATAATTCTCATGAGAAGTGAGAAACTATTTTACATATAAAAAAATCTTTTAAATAAAATGTTCTTTAATTTGACAACTTTAGTATTGTTAAAGCGTTAAGAATCGCCCCAGGCTGCCTAGGGTGATCATACTGAGAACGATTTGAACCGTTGCGGAAGAAACATTTGTTATTTCTAAATCCAAATTATTGAAGTAAAAGTATTATAATGAATACAATTCCTTTTATTGACCAATCTTGCTGTTTATTCACAATCCGCCACTACTCAAAAGAGTTAACAATTATATCAATCATAATATTTGGGAGATAACCCAAGCGCTATCTATTTTCTAATTTCATGTGGCATCGTCAACGATTTGGGTCTACAAGGTAAACGAACGGAAATCGCTGTTTCGTCCACTAAAGGAAAACAAGTTATCCACACGCTAGATGATAGGTGGTAGAACATTTTATTAAACTATATTAATGTTTTACCGTATCGTATAAATATAATTAAAAAAATTATTATTATTTGTAAAATATTAGAATGATGTTATAATTAATATTTGGAATGTATGGGGGATGTATTTTGTGTTTTATTTTTCATATTTTTTTATAAACAAAAGGAATATTAAGAATTTCTCTGCAAACAAAATTATTATTATTATTTATTTTAGGGGGTTGGGAAATAATGTGTGGATCTCTATTCTTTTATAAGTTATTAAAGTGTATATGGGGAGAAAATCTAGGTAAAAATTATTTTTTTAGGGAGAAGATTAAAAAATAAAGAGAACTAGGATTGGTTAGGGGGTCTAAAGGGGTTGAAAATTGCGTTTATTGATTTCAACCTTTAGAAGGGATTATGCTGCATACTCTAGTGAAAATTAATTTAAAATAATGCTTTTTAAAGTTTTTATGATCTATAGGCCAAATCTATTGGTAATAGTTATTATTAATTTTCCAACAATAAGAAACAAACTGTATTTAAACAAAAATTTAATGGTTGATAGTACCACATGAAGAAACTGGGTATTCACGAATTAAGTAAAACACAACATTTTCTTAGTTTTACAGATGTTTATGGTAGAATGTTTTAATTTCTTCTCCAATATAAGAAAATGATTAATTAGTTAATTAACTAAAAGAATCGAATAAACAAATCAATATATAAAAATCTTCAACAAGCATACACAAGCCACAACTCTAGTTACAAAAAAAATTAATAGACACAGTCCAAGCCATTTCAAACAACATTCAACCACCACATCACAGATAATCACCAAATATCACAACAAAATTATACAATAAAATTTAAAGAAAGATGAAATATACTTTCTTCACAAGATTTATTAAAACCAGATGTACAATTCAGTATACATGATATAACCATTATCAATTTCAATGTCAAACTGAAAAACAAATACAAATATTAATAATATTGTTTCGGTAAGAAAATTAAAAAAAAAGATTAACTAATAGGCTCAAATCAAAGTTTAAAAGCCACTTTTTTTCACTTCAATTGCTTCAAGTGTATTCAGACTATAATTACTGAAGAATTTTAATAATTCCATTTAACAAATGAAATTTTGTTTCCTGTTTTAATGGCATGGTGGCATCTTCAAGTAACTCAACAATCATTAAAGTATAAAATTACACAACATGAAGGGGAATTTTTCACCTTCACAACTGTTACTGATATTTTAAGAATTCTCTTTGTCATAATACAAAATTTTGATTTGTAATTAAATCAGAAAATGATACGGAAAATATTGAAAACAACCTAAAAACATTGCACGCGGAAAAAAAAAGTTTCCGAATTTTGTTTACTAAAAATTACTCGAGATCGATATATGAGTGCATGTCATAAGCCATCTCTATGGCAGAGGCTGCTTAAAATTAATTATAATCTGCCTGATGATGCCACTATGTTGGCGAAACAATTGTAGCGTTGTCTCTACAATAAATTTTGTGAAATTTAAAAAAAAATAGTGTATTATGGAGTTTCATAAAGTAAAAGCCTCAACCATAGATTAATATGACAATGATAGAAAGTAAAAACCTTACAAAGCTTAAGTTGGCAGCTATTAATATTTCGGTGAATTTGTAAATATTTAGTTTCATTTGTTAAAATATTTTATTTTTATATTTGTATTTTGTCTAATACCTCTATTGTATACTTTATTGCAGTTTGTAAATATTTTTATGCTAATTTTATTAACAGTATATAAATCTAGGGGTATTTTGTAAATACCTTTTTTGGGATTATAATACATTCCAATCTACAACACAATAGTGCGGATTACGGGTATTTTCGGTAATTAAGCATCTGCACATTTCCGCAGAAATCGTGCGTAGCCAATTTCCACATCTCAAAAAATCTACCTGAGATAATCAACCGACCCTTAGCTAGAGACGTGAAATGCGCATGCACTCGTATTTTTCTCTTTCTTTTTGTACAATTTGTAAATATTATTTTAGTTTTAAGTTAAGTTCAATTCTAACTCTCAAGCGCGAAGATTGTATCCATTTTGTAAAGTTTGTTATGTAATATATTTTGAGTTGGTAATAGACGTGTTAAACAAAACATTGTTGTTATTATTACCAAAGAACTAAAATCACGGGTGAATCCTTTGAACCAGAGGAAAGTACATTTTGCCCGAACAGTAAATATGGAAAAATTTAACATCGTTATGTGATATAATACTTTCATTTGAAAGGCATCAGTTTAACAAATACCTTTCGTTGTTATATTGGTTGGACTGATGTTGGACTAAATTCCACTATAGGGAGATCTGCTCCCTCGTATGCTACAGTAAAATATTGGGTGACAAAGTTTAAACGAAGCCGTACAAGCTGTCACGGCGAACATCGCAACGGATTACGCCAGAAATGGTTTAAAAAATTCACAAATAGTATTGTAAGGCCGTCTGCTGAAAGTACGCGAGTTAAGAACACATGGTAAGTATTTCAAACAGTGCTGTACATCGCATGTTGACTAAACATTTGTATATGAGAAAGCTGTACGCATGATGGGTGCCGCGATTACTCACAGTGAAACAATAACGTCGTGATGATGTTTTAATTGAATGTTTGGTGAAATTTCACAACAATAAGGATTTTTCGTCAATTTATTAGCATGGATGAAACATGGATCCATAACTAAACATCGGAAACGAAGAACATTCAAAGCAATGGACTGAAAGGTGGAAATTGCCTCGAAATAAAGCAAAGACAGCTCCATATGGCGTCATTTTTTTTTTGCCCATAGGATAATATTTTCATTGATTATCTTGAGAAAGGAAGAAGACGGCGAGTATTATGCGAAGATTTTGTAGCGTTTGAATTAGGGATGGTACAAATGAACTGGATCAGTGATTTCGGAACAAGTCCGAGGTAGTTGCTCCGAAGACCAGTGATCAGCGGATTAGCAACACTCCGATCTTTTCCGGTCGGAAAACCACCATTGTCGCTAGTCCGCTCGCCAACTAGTTTTTTCGTAATTAAAATATGTAAATTGTTGTCCAAAAACTAGTAAATCGATTGCCCAAAACCGTGTATTAATACCTTTTGCACACGCTGAAAGAAAAATTGTCAAAAAAAACTTCATTTTTCGGCCCGTTATACGTGGAAAGACCCCCTTAAATTAGTTTTTATTCTGCTGTCAAATAGAATAGGTGTACAGATTTTTGTAAATATTCAACGTGTGTGTTAATAGAGAGTAAAACTCAACTTTGTTGTTTTTATTAACACAAAATTAAATTTCCAAAATGGGAGAAAGAGAGAATATCAAGGATGGGCGTATTGCCTCCATCTGTATATTGAAGAAAATTTCCGCTGCATTTCCTACAATTGCAATTTCCCCCGTCGATTTGCGTCACGTGATTCAAGAACAAGCAATCACTGCTTAATATTATACTTCTCTGGTCGATGGCCATTTAACAATTAATTATTTTTTGTGTGATATACATAATCAATGTTTGTTACCTTATTGTAAACTTAATTGTTAATAAAGATTGTTAATAATAATATTATACTTTATTATAATGAATTAAGTTATAAAATGAAAACTATTTTCGTATTTCCTTCCTTTATCTAAAATATAACCTCCCACCATAAGTGATTACTTCCAAACGCACGCGAAAATTAAAAACTTTCACGATATTTCAGAGACCACCCCGAAACTCTTTTTCTCTCCACTTTTATTTTCTTCCCCGTCTCCACTTTTTTTTTTTTTCGTTTCCCGGGAACAGTTAACGTCAGCGTGATAAATTAATAAACAATATCTGGGAAAGGAACAACGGCCTGAAAGGTTGACTTAAATGAATTAAGTGATGAGTTGCGGAAAAAATATAGGGCGCAGATATTATCGAGCCCCCTTTCCCGCCCCAACTACCCCCCGGTACTTCCTTCCACGCGGCGGCGAAACTAAAATTAATTGTTTCCAAGGGAAAAGTTTAAAAAGCACAACGATATATCTTCTCGATTTTTTTTTGTGTCGAGGCTACTACTACTTCTTGCTTGTCTTTTCTTTTTTAATAATAAACGAGGTAATTCCGGTCCGGATTTTATCAATTAGAAGTTAATTAATAATAATAAAAATAATAATCAGTGCCTATTAAATATACGGGCCTGAATGTTGAAGTGGGTAGGACTCCGAGATGCATACTAGTCTCGCGTACTGCTTTAATGGAAGCGGGTAAAATTATAACAATTATTTTTGCATGAAGTCATAATGATAAACGTTTCAATTAATGACAATAAGTTTTCAATAGAACTTATTTTCATTAATTGAAACCATTTTGTTTATATGAAAATAAACTTCCAAATTAAGTTAAGAAATTATTATGAACGGGATTAGTTTTTATCACGATGGTTAGGCGGCCAATGAATTCTCTCGCGTGGAAATCGAGTAGACTCCCAGGTTTCGATTTTCCGGGAATAAAAAAAAAGAAACAACTAAAATAACATACGTCATAGACTCCGGTATAACAGTAGATAATAGTGCAAAAAAGAAATATCAAGAAAAGATAGATAAAGATGGATATTACTAACTCTGTGTTCACGTAAGAAACTTTCCTTAATATGGATATTCATAATTATGTAACAAGAGGAAACGAACATTTTTTTATGCAAAAACTACTAATAAATCTTTATTATTTGAGAAAAAAAAATGCATTGTATATAATCTAACATAATATAAAAAATAAATATTTTCCTAATATATTTTCAAATAAGGGACATCGACCATAGGTCGTTCTGCCCTTTATGCAAATATTTAAAAAATCCACACAGTACAACGCCGTGAAACTATACAACATAAATTGAAAAAGAATGGAATTGAGCTCGTTGAAGCAAGAATCAAAGAAATACCAAAAGATAATGCTTTATATGATATTAATGAATTTTATACCCTGTGTGAGACAACTAAATTGTGAAACATACATAAGTGTCACATATTTATTATAAATCTCTTCACCCTCTACACTTCCTCCCTTTCTTCTTTCTCTTTTATTTGTTTGACCATAATCATTGTGGGATTTTTCAGAGAAAAATTATTAGCAAATATTTTTTTTTTAATAATCTTAAAATAGAACAAATATATAACTTAAAATATTATTTACGAATTCCGCTGACAAGTGACGTGCGCGCCCCCTCGCCTCCCTCCACATATCTTCTCACCCTTTCATTCTTTCTTTTTTAAATATATATTTATGAGATTTAATAAGCATCACGGGTTATCTAAAAGAAAAAATATTTGCTAATAAATATTATTTAATAATTTTAAACTAAACAAAAGTATATATTAAAAAGATTATTTAGGAATTCCGCTGACAAGTGATGTGCGCCTTTCTCTTCTCCCTCCTCACCCCCTCTACGTATCCTCCTCACTTTCCTTCTTTCTTTTTTAATATACATTTGTTAGAGTTTCTAACCATCACGGATTTTTTTCAAAGAAATAATATTGTCTAATAAATATATCTAGTTTAATAAAGTAATTTCTTTATTAATCTAGATATAGGAGAAAGGGTAGCTATTTTTATTTAAATAACTAACAACCAAAAATCAACATAAAGAAGATTAGCTAATAAATGTTATTTAATAATTTTTAAGCTACACAAACATAAAACTTAAAAAGATTATTTACGAATTCCGCTGGCAAGTGACGTGCGCCTTTATCTTGTCCCTCCTCACCAAGACCCCCTCCCCCTCTACATATCCTCCCTTCCGGTCCCTATTTTTTTAATATATATTTGTTAGGCTTTATAACCGGCACGGGATTTTTCAAAGAAAAATACATTGTGCCGAATCGCCGCGCGGAAAGAAGTCCGAACAAAGAGATCGACCTAGAAAAATCTTATACCAGTTTTTTTCTCTCTCTCCCCGCGTTCTGTTTCCTTCTTTTTAGGAAAAGCCGAGACGCCTAAAGGATTTCATATATTAAGGACGCCCGGTTCTCTCTTTTTTCCTTTTTCGTCAGTCAGTCCACCCCAACTCATCAGCCCTCGTTTTTTAGTTAACAGTTTTGTGGGGGGATGGAAAAAGATATAGACAAAGAGGAATATATACAAAAATATATAAATAAAAAAAGATTGAAAGAAAAATTATCAACATCTTTCAATTCTATCTACGAATGGAAAGATGTTGATAATAATTTTTTTTGAGTGTAAATTTAGTATGTATTCACGAAACTTGAGAATACTGTCTGATTTTGTTTCATTTCATGTAATATTAATGAAGTGAAACAAAATCAGTCAGGTGTATCAAGTTTCTTGAATGACTGCGGCTGTTGCTTCATGAAACTCAATTTAACCTTTGTATTTAAAATGGTTATACATAAATTAAATAAAAAGAATTTGAAAATAATTAATAAATTATTAATTGTGACATTTTGACTTACATTACGTAAGTACGCTAAACAAATGAACATTAAAACAAGTACTTCTCAAGAAAATATTCAATTATTCAATATAATCTCATCTGAAGACACGTATTTCGTGATCTATCCCTCATCAGTATAGCTCTGCCTTATACAATTTAAAGATGTTAAATTAAATAAACGCTCTTTCTTTATTTTATACATTGAATTATTCTCGAAAAAAAAAATTGCATCATGCAATATGTTACTGATATGCAGCAGCAAGTGTATATTATGTAATTCAATGTTTGACGTAGTATTTGGTAGAGAAGTAGTTATTTTAATGAGCATTTATTTAAAGTATTTACGTAACGTAAGCCAAAATGTCACAAAATGTGTAAATAATTTATTAATTATTTTCAAATCATTTTTATTTAATTTATTTAAATAACTGTGACCAAGTAACAGTTTTTAAATGATTGTTGTATATTTGGCTCGGAAAACTGATTGCTAAATACGTTTTCAATCACACTTATTTGAACAAGAAATTATTTATTTTCAAGGCAGATTTTCTAGATAGCAATCACATTTATTTATTTATTCAATATAAGGCATACCATTTACAATTTGGCTTAAAACTAAGAAAAGAGACATTTTACTTAAATATATACATTATGAATAAAAAAGTTAACATTAAAAATTAAAATTATAATACACAATTAACAAATACACAAAATTATAGCATACGTTATAACAATAAAACAAATCATTGGCTTCGCAAATAGGTTTTAAGAGTTGTATACTTCCCTGCAAATAAATCAAAGTTGACCATATGAGCGTGGCGCAGAATACGCACCGAAGCCGAATGTTTCCCATATTTCGTACTTCTGAAGGGTACGTGAAACGTGTCATCATAACCAATATGTATTATGTACTATAATGCCAATATTTTCAAGTACATCCGCATCAATGCGTCTCTGCACCAAGCTTTTAAGTTTAAGTACCATGTAGTAAATTTGTATATGACTCCTGCATGTCAAATTTAAATGAAACGCATTTTAAAAACTTCTTCTGGACCAGCTCAATTTTATTAATACTGCATTGAGTGTAAGGTGACCACAGGGAGGAGCAATACTCTAATAAACTATATATACAAATATCTTTATTCAGACAACATTACATATATATAGCTTATATATACATTTATATTGACATAACAACAATTATTATTTATATTGGTTATTGGCGGAGACTTAAATTATTTAAATAAAAATAATTTTCGTTTTTCCTACATAGATTTTATTAAACTAAATATATTGCGGATAATAGGTTTCCACCTTCATTAATTGAAGTTATGATAAATAATAGATTGTTATAGTATTTACAACGAAATGGTGATAATATTAAAATATTTACAAACTATGTGGTCTATAAACTAATATAAATATAATTGTAAATAACGTCCTAAAGTTTATAAATTAATAAGATTTAAAAGCGTTAACTAGTATCAAAATTTAAAAGATTATCAACGTGTTTTTTTTTTATTTCAATAGACTCAATAGACATGTTTAATTGTGATTCACGTGAAAGTTAAAGAAGTTTTATCATTTTCAATCGAAAATTTATGTCCCGAATTTATTGAATGAAAAGCTACAGCAGATTTTCCCTAGATAAAGTTTTTAATATGGTAAGTATGTTCTTTAAATCCAGTTAAAACACTTCTACTAGTTTTTCCAACATATAATTTCTTACAATTGTTACATTTTATTGAATGAATACCAGATTTTTCTAAAGTATTATTTTTCAAAAAGGTGTTACCTAATAACATTTTCAATTTTATGTTTGAATATGACGCAGATATTAAATTGATTTTTTTAATATTAATTAATTTTTAAATTTAAACATGCGTTATATAAAATTTTTGCATAATTTATACTTGAATTTTATCCATAAAGTTGTGTTAAAGTTGTATATTGATTACAAATTTGTTTTTAAATTTATTAATTATTTTTTATCCAAAATTTAATTTGTTGACTATTTTATATTAATATTAAATTAATATGTTAATATTAAATTAATTTCTGATTTTCTATTTTCTTCGGTAATTGGATTAAAAATGGCTCCATAAATCATTGAATTAAATCCTGCTAGTTTATGCTTATAATATGTGTTAGAATTTGAATCAATCTAATTAAAAGTGTGATTTAGTTTTCTGTATATATTAAATTCTAATTTTTCTAATAATAAAAAGATCTAGAAAGGGAAAATTCTATTAATTTCAAGTTCGTACATAAAATTGATTTTCTTATTAATAATATTGATTTAGTGAATAAATTGTTCAATTTTAATTTTTTTCAAATTTTAAAATTTTCGTTAACGATCGCGAAAATATTGTGCTAGAATTAATAATTTTTTAAGACTTCAATATGTTTGATTGATAAAAAAAAATAATTGATAAAATCAAAGTCAACAATCGAAGGCTTTCAAAATTATATGATTTCCCTAAAATTCATAAACCAACAGTAATATATTCATGTTCAATGATGGACATTCGCTATTGCATAACAATAACATATTGTATAATGCTACAATTTTTTGTTCGAAAATATTTAATGAAAAAAAAAAAAGTTTCTACATAAACTATAAAACTATTTTATTGTATAACTGAAGCAGAATTAAAGCCGAAATTAACGACCTGGAAAAAAATTTGGATCTTCACAGATGCATCATTTCGGCTAATTCTTTAATGGTCTATTCCATTAGTTTTTTTTTTTATAAATCAATCTTTTCAATCCAATCAATGCATCTTGATTTGATCACTGATCTTTCTTTCATATCATCGATCACAGATTGAACGATGCTTACAAAAGATCATTTCCAAATAAAATAAAAATATTTAGGCTGAAAGACCACTGGTCGATAGCCAGTTTCAGAGTTGGAATTATATTGTGAACGTTGGTGTATTGTTAAATATTGTATTGTAATTGTATATTCCAATCTCAGAAATAAAGATGTTTATGTATGTAAAAATATTTTCCACCTTTTACTAATAGGAAAATATTAATATTAAAATCATAAAAGAAATTAGTAAAATATAATTAATTACGGAATCTGTGGCTCTAATTTCGAAAAACAGAAAAAAATATATTTAATTTTACATAAAAATTAAAATTTTAAATTAAAAAAAGTATATGGCCAATTTTTAAATGACGCATGAAAATAAGTTGAAATCTAATTAATTACAAGAGAATTATAGCCGAAACGAACGAACTGAAAAAAAAAATATGGATCTTTAGAGATGCATAATATCGGCTTTTTCTTTAATGATTTATTCTATTAGTTTTTTTTATAAATCAATCTTTTCAATCCAATCTATGCATCTTGATCTGATCACTGATCTTTCTTTCAAGTCATCGATCACAGATTGAACGATGCTTACAAAAGATCATTTCCAAATAAAATAAAAATATTGTTCACCTTTTTCTAATCGGAAAATATTAATATTAAGATCATAAAAGAAAGTAACAAAATATACTTAATTACGGAATCTGAGGCTATAATATGAAAATAGCTTTCTCACTTAATTGTTGATGAAACAAGAAACTGTAAACAAAAAACTGACATTGTTTTATTTTGGCAGCAAGTTGTGGGGACTTTTCAAATAATTAAATAAAATTCGTGTTCTTCCTCATACTTGTTTTTTTTTTCTATTTGGAAAATATTAATATTGAAATCATAAAAGAAAGTAGTAAAATATACTTAATTAATCTGAGGCTCCAATTTCGAAAAACAGAAAAAATATATATTTAATATTATATACAATTAAAATTTTAAATTAAAAAAAAAAACAATATATGGCCAATTTTGAAATGACGCAGTAAAATAAGTTGAAATCTCATTAATTACAAGAGATTAAAGAATCTCGAGCAGATGAAATCAAATACGGAGAATATACTCACAAACAGTGATGGAACCATTCGAATAATAATAAACGATTCAGTACGCATATGTTTGAGAAAGGGGGAATAACTCGGTCATTATAGGTAGGATTTCTATAAATTTAAAATGTTAGTGCATATTACTATTTGTTTCGGATAATTCTAAAAAGTTGATGTCATCATCTTTTTATTTTTTGACTGAATTTAATTTTAAGGTACAATGAATTAATAAAATTTAAGAATTGGGCTAGTTGACGGTCATTTCCAATTGCAAAGGCAAAGATTTAATTAACCACTTAATAATTGATTTTTTTAATTTACTAATTCCATTATTAATGCAGAATTGAGGATTAATTATGTTAATTGTGAAGTTATTAATTGTTTGAAAATCCAGGATAACTTTAAATGAAACTGTTAAGTTTTTGATTTTCGCTTTTTGGTGAAGATCAATTCATGGATCATATCAAATTGTATAAAATCGTCGACATAATTCTGAAATATTCTGCAAAAAATCTATGGATCCATTAATAATTTTTCCAGATCCATCAATTCTACATTGTTTTAAGGATTTAACTGAAACAATTGGTATGCATGTTGTTAAATTTGTTTGCTTAATCCGGCGCATTCACCAAACATTGTATGTATTTTCAATATAATGCATCAAAAGTAGCAAGGCAATAAAACCGGAAAAAAACATTATCTTAATGAGAATGAAACAATCAGAAATTTAAAAAATAACCCTGACTTTTCGAAAATGAAAAAACAATAATATGAAGGGAAAAGTTTGTATATCTTGAAAAATATTTTTATTGTGGATTACTGAATTTTAAGACTTGAAACTAAATTTTTTCTCACACAATTTTTAAAATTAAACTTATAACTTTTATGTTTATACTACTAAAAATTGCACTGTGTCAAAACGATCATATATATCAGAAAGCATTTTTTTATTATCTGAATAATTTGCGAGGATTTTAAAAATATTATTGAAATGTTACCAAACAAAATATCAACTGGAATCGATGAGATGCCAATTATGTAAAATAAAAAAACTGATCTGATTTATTTGCTCCTGTCGCAAATTTGCAAATCTAATAAACGCGAAGCCAGTACACACAAGAAAGAAATACAAAAATGATTACTAACTGTCGTTCAATATATCTTCTAAATAAATATATATATATTTATTTTCAATTAATATTAACTGAGTTCAATTTTCCCGAAACAAAAACAAAAATATTTATTTAATGGCAACAATGACAGTCCGCCAATTGTCGCCTACATTTAAATCCCTTTTAAAGTCCCTGCGAAATAATACAGTACCTCCCATTGCCAGCACTAATGACGCGTTACTATAACAACAATTTACATTTAATTACGTTTTTGCCGGCGACTCGCTTTTGACCGTTCGTTGGAAATAGTTAATCAACGTTTGCACACTGCCTCCCCTTCCAACCCCGGCGATTGATAACAAAAATCAATCAAACGCAATCGTTGCGCCACCGTTCCCGAACGTTCCCGGAATCATACCATGGAAAATACATTATAAACAAATTAGTGACGCCCGTCGGATTCATTAAATCGTCACGCAGTTATCGTTATTTTAATTGGAAACTAAAATCAACATTCGGCGACACGAAATGAAGTAATGACAAGCTGCATCAATATTTTTGAACCGACGCAAGAAACGCCAATTCCTCCGTCGGCTTCTAAAATATTGATGCAGTTTGTGATTACTTAATTTCGCGCCGCGAGAATTAAATTTTTAGTTATTCACAATTCGAGTGATTTAAATTAAATGCAAATATTTAGACATTTGAATATTTTTCAAAATTACTTAGTTTCGTAATTAATATGAACGATATTCTTACCTTTTTTATATATGGCGGAAACACCAGAATCTGAAATAAAAATATTTTTAATTAGAAATAAATTGAATAAAATTTCAACATACATTTATTTAAATTTTTAATCAGAAATATTATATTAGTTAAGTTTCACAATTTTTTTAACGCAACAAAGTGAATAACATGAAATGAAACAAAGATAATTGATCGAATTTTATTGATCATTGCCAAAAAAATTTTCTTGTTTAATTTCATTGCAACAAAATGAATTTAATCAAATATTTTTTTATTTAATTCTCAATTAATTTACATATCATTTAATGCAGTACAAATAATAATAATAATAATAGTTTTCTGCCTCTGATCGATAGCCAATTCCAGAACAAGATAATCATGTTTTATGTATAACAAAATAATATAATATTAATAAGTCCGTCATTTTTATGGAATAAATATATATTATTATATTGATAATAATAGAAAAATGGTGTGTAAAGTAATTTAATTAAAAGACACTTCGTATTAATTCACGAATTATACTTTATTCCGATTAATATGAGTTTGTTAGACAATAAAGTGTAAATTGTGAAACAGCACCAAGTGTCTTTCCTTTAAATTATTTTACATAGTGTAATTTGTTACATAAAGTGCCCGATGAGAAATTAATTCAAGAAAAATAGTATTGACTCACTTGGCCACAGCTATTTAAATTAAATTTAATGAAAATGAATTTTGGAATAATTAATTTACACACAATTAATTATTTTATCTATAGCTACTGCAAATTTTTGACTTGCGTAACGTAAGTGTGGAAAAAAATCAATGGAAGTTTGTACCTTTCAAAAATACTTAAGTTGCGTATTGAAAGATTTTTGTATAAAAATAAAAAATAATTGACAGTACAAAAATATCGGTTATTAATAAAGTCGTAATTATATTTCCATTGTAATAATTCGTTTAATATCTAATTCACTCAAATAATCGTTGAGAGAATGAGAATAAAAGTTTCTTTCTTTCTTTGATGTAAATGCACAACTGCGAAATTACGCCACGCGCGGAGTAATTTACGAAAGTTCTGTTGACACAATGAAACAGAAAAAAAAAAACGGAGGGGAAACTTTTATATTTTGTTGTTTCATTCATATTTTTTTTTGTCGTTTCTCGAGCAATTCCGCCGTTTACGGATTTTCTTCTTCCGTGTTTAATACGAACGAAGGATTTTTTCCTTCAGCTACGGGCTGTAATTGCCGTTTTGTGATTAATTGCTAGATTAAAACGTGTTTAACATTCATCACTGTATATATATTGATACATCGATCAGAACAACCTAAACATGACATATTTTTATTGTTTTTCATTATTAAAATGATTTTCATTAATTTATCGGACGAAATTCCTGGATATTACAATATTATTTTAATGTACAATACAATATTGTTAATTGCATGGGATGTTAATTTAACACGAATTTGATTCGTGAGTTAATGACTGTTAATAATTGTATAGTGATCTCTTTCTACTAAACCGCACCCTTAAAAGATATTTCTCGACGAATTTAATAATTATTACAAGCAATCGCGGATGAAATGAGACTCGTTTAAAAAATTAATAGAAGTGAATTGATACAATAGTTATTTCGTGTAGGGATTATTCGCATTCCCGGTATTAAATTCAACTACGCAAAAATACCAAGCAATTACCGGCGGAGCAATTAAACATCGAGTAGAGTGAGGGGCTTGGTAATTAGCAATTTGGTAATCACCATCGGAATCCCGCGCGCAATTAATTCTAATGGCATAATGCGCCCGGATTGAATGAAATTTCTTGTTTACAAGATAATTGTAAATTCTGGCGGTGGTGTTTGTATATCTCCACTAATTGAGGAAGTTTGATGCAAGTAAAGTTACGTTGTCCATTGTGGAGCCACGACAGGAAACGACAGTTGTTCCTCTAATGCATTGAGTGCTTACCCACATATTACGTGCGAAATCGGTTCGGGCGGAATTCCGAATTTGTCCACCATTATTTAGGAGTATTCAAACATTTTTTATTTATAATAATAAATATCGCTTATTCAGTTTATATTATTTAACATTAATAAATGCCGCTTTAACTGGTCGTCACAAAGATGTTCAAGTCGTCGACAAATAATAAGCATTCAGCATGAATGTAACATTTGACGATATCGTTTATGAATATATTAAAAAATAATGTACCAAGATGTGATCCTTGAGAGATATCGGATGCTACCTGAATTAGGCCAAACGTGCTGAGACAAATATACACGAGTTGCGCAATCTTTGGTATATATGAATCTACTCAATCTAGTTAATGATCTACAGGAACGCAAGCTTTCGAAAAGTCGGCATCAATCGGATCAATCTTTTGCTTTAAAATGATTGTTGCTATTTCCGTATTCTCTAAAATAACCTTAATCGAACATACGAGCACCTCATAATCTAATTACTTTCCTGTTGTCAATATTGGGGCCAATTTTACCAAGGATGCTAAAAACAATCATTAGCAATACAGTTCTGAGTATATGTATTAATAGATTCAACTGCGTTATTTCATAAATGTCATAAATCATGTTTCAACAAGTAACTGCCTAAATACAACTTAAAACTCATATTAAATTGAGTTTTTTATTTGTTTCTTTGTATTTTGACATATATAACATTTAAATAAAATTCACACATTTGCAGTTATTTAAATTACAATGAAATTAAACAAGGAAAATTCCTGGCAAACAAGGACATTGTTGCTCATCCGGCGGGGTAAATGCTCGGGAAGTAGTTGTTTCAATAGATGTTTGTAAAACTTACAGTCTAAGTAATTTTTTTTGCAGTTGGAAAAAGGGATTGATCGAATTTTATTGATCATTGCCAGAAATTTTCCTTGTTTAATTTCATTGTGATATATAACATTTGTTATGTTTTTAGAACAAATTAAGAATGAAACTGATTAAATTCACACACATATGTTTCTCAGCATTTTCATTGAAAAAAAAGTCTTTAATAATTAATTGCTGCGCATTTGTTACATTTCCCTAGGGTTTGTAAATAAATAATGAATTCTTTAATCAATCTTGACGAATTCGGGTTTTCCAGATAAAGGTAATATCACAAATTAATTGCCCTTCCGTTCCATCTATTTGCAATTTCAGAAAGATCTCCCAAAGGAGTTTTGTTAACGCGTGAAAGATAGTCTTTAATAATGGACGGTTGCTGATTTGTTACATTCGAGGTTTGTAAATAAATAACGAATAAAGAATTAGTTATTTATTTACAAACCCTTCCATCAGCAAAAATCCATTATTAAATGCTGTCTTTCGCGCTTTAACAAAACCTCCTTTGGGAGAAATTTCTGAAACTGCAAATAGATAGAACTGGAGGGCAATTAATTAAGAATCGCAATATTAAATTAGGAGGACTTCTATCTCGAAAGTTGTGTTTACGGGTCGCCCCCAAAGTGGAAAGTCATTTGGACGGAATAATGCAGCTAATGTAAGGGCCTATGTTTACCTTTGCGCTAATTAGTGCTCTACTTTGCTCCCGAAAACCTTACACTCTCTTCTCACCCTTGCTCTCCTCAGCAAGGAAATTCACCCTGATAGAAACTTGGAAAATTATATCCTTTTTAAAGAATTTTTAAATAACAGGAATAATATTGATTAATTAGAGCAAATTTCTTTTCACTATTTAGAAATAAAACATTTATTTAAGTTTTACATAATGTATTGATAAACCATATGCCTGATTATGCTAGTGTATTAGTGAAACAATTGTAGCAGTATTATGACCTGCGTACGGCAACGCGTGGATATATAAATAAAAAAATAATAAAAATGTTGAGCGCCACTTGGTTTAAAAATTTCTAAAATAAACTTCCTCTCATAACCAAGAAATTCGAGGACAAAAATAAAGGTCTTAAAAAAATAATGAATTAAAAATATTTAAATAATACACTAAGTTTAATGAACTCAAAAAGATATGTATAATAAAGTTATTAGCAAACAATAAATTATATATGAAAATAAAAATAAGTCAATTCACAAAAAAAAAACTCAATATAACGCAAATATCAAACCAATAATTACCTTAATAAAAAATTAACGCATCTCAATTTAAATCTAAAAGAATTTAAAGATATCGAAATATCAATTAGATGTTAAATACACCAATATAAATCAAGTTGGTAATTCCATAATCATATATAAACTCAGATAGAATAACGTCACCCTTCTTCACATATATCATATAATTAAATCTTATAACTAGAGAAGCATAATCCAAAAAATAATCCCTCTCTCTTAAATTTGTAACCCTAAATGTTTTTTTTTACATAATTAATTTA
This sequence comes from Philonthus spinipes, assembly GCA_963082785.1. Taxonomy (NCBI): domain Eukaryota; kingdom Metazoa; phylum Arthropoda; class Insecta; order Coleoptera; family Staphylinidae; genus Philonthus; species Philonthus spinipes. The sequence continues at coordinate 10,132,315 of OY720314.1, forward strand.
ATTCTATTATTCTCTTAATTTGTATTGCCTTTTTTTTAATAAATTCTTCTTCTTGAAAATGAATATTTAACTAAATCACAATAAACTAAATAAAAAAGTCTAGTAAGCACTAATTTGTAATTTAGTTCGTCACTTAAACAACAAACGAAATTGCACTTAAAAAACAAACCATTTTTTTTTAATTAATCACTTATCTGGAATTTTCCTGGCTAACTTTTCCAACTCCATCGCACCGTCCTCTGAATCCATTGCAAAGCACAGAGACACTCGGCCCTTCCAGAAATCCTCCTAACTCGCTCCCACGAATTCACCGTGGCGAAGAATTCAAATTTGGACTCTCCTCCGGGAACAGCAAAAACTCCAATAATTTTTAAAAATGGATCGTTAAATTTTTAATGAAATTTAACTTCCCCAACGAGGCCTTAAGATGTAGTTTGGCCTCGCTTAATTTAATTTTAGAATTCAATGGTTGTGAAAAGATCAGGAAGATTCACAAAGATTTCTTCTTTAACACAATGGCACACAGCGCGTGTTTTTCAGAACTTCATTCAACAACCTCTTGAGCACACAACTCGATAATTACTCCGAAGTTTTTCTACAAATTTTCATTTCCCCTAAAAATAATTAATCGAGCGCCACCTGCTCAAATTAATTAACGGTTGGCAATTTCACACAACCCTAATATCGTTGCGATAATATTTATAAAACTCCCACACAGGAAATAAATAAATAAATGTTAATAAACAAGATTAAATCAAAAATAAATAATTCCTATTTATTTATTTATTCTATGTTAAATTACTGTTTTTGAATTTAATTAATATTTTATTTACCCAAATTTTCTCCATTATCAAATTCAGCTATTTAAAAATGAAAATGTGACGAAACGTGAACGTTACAGTATCTCTAAAATAAATTATGTGACTCTTAAAAAATCTCTTATTTTATTTACAAATAGTGGAGTTTAAGTAAAAGCATCAACCATCGATTATTCAAATTTTATTTATCTATAAATAATTATTAAATTATTCTTTTAATAATATTCTTTTTTTAATTTAATAATTCTTCGTTATTCATCTATAATTTCATTATATTTTTAATGTAACATCACAATCATGGCTGTCACTTCTTTATTATAAAAAATCTATAAAAACATTTCGAGCATTATCAATGTTTTTTTTATAATTGACAAATAAAAAACATAAACAAAATTAAAAATGTGATGTATTTTAAAATCATATAAAATTAAAATCAAATAATTTTATTTTTTATGAAATAAATATGAATAAATTACTAAAAATCAACCAATAAAACACAGACTAGATTGAATAACTTTAAATTTTAAATTCTCTTGAAAATGGGCTAGTAACCCGAAACTAGTCGAGAATTTAAAGTTATTCAATCTAATCTGTGTTTTATTGGTTGATTTTTAATAATTTATTCATATTTATTTTATACAATATGAACTACCAATGTCTAAATATTAAAACCATTAATTTATTTTTTTTAAAATTGATACATTTAAAAAAATAAAATTAATTGATTTGATTTAGATTTTTTTTAATATTTAAAAACAATAAATTATGAGTTTAAAAAGGGTAAAGGTGAAACCAAAGGATTTTATTCTCTGTTTCACTTGACATACCTTAACAAAAAAGTAATTGAAAATCTACTCCTGAGAATCAAAATCCACGAAAATATATATAAATTCACCCACTCACTAATTTTCACCTGTTTAATTATCAATAATTTCACACGTTCAAAATTTCAACTGGATTGAAATCTCCGAGCGTATTAATCGAAAAAAAAAAAAAATGCAAAAAAAAAAACATCCGATGGCTCGCTCTGCCTCCTTCTCAGATAAGATTCAATGTAATTGGCGCGGGCTGATACATACGTACTGAATAGTTTTGTTGTGTTAAATTCATTTTTATTTTGGAAAATGATAATTAGTGATATTATAGGGTTTACGAAAACTATGCCTTTTTGTTATTCAAAAACAATTTATATAATTTAAATTTTTAAGTCATATTTAGTTCTAGTATTTCGTAATATCCAATAAAAATAATATTTTGTCCACCTTATGAGACAAAAGTATAATGGTGAAACAAGATCAGGATCGACTCCCTATTCCTGTTGTTCCCCAGATGGAGAATCTCCGTTAATCCTAATAAATAATTTGCCCCAAATCCCGTAACCCAAGTCCTATTAAACCGACTAGGCCTTACACGTAACCCAAAAATCCCTTCTAAATTCCGCTACCATGAAACTACTATTCGTAAGACAAATTTAACATATAGACATGGACTCCTGGCCATTTAGGAAGAATATTATATAAAATACATTGCATTACACCTAATACAAATTTTACAATCAAGATGATTATATGTATGAAAGTTAAAAAATCAAATAATTAATATCTGTTAATTATCTACTGACCAGTGGTCTTTCCGCCTTAAATATAATTCTGTTAATTCTATTATTTTATTATTGTAACTATTCATTGTATCATGTATGTATGTTACTGTATTTAATGGCCTCCGTTAATTGAATAAATAAATAAATAAATAATAAATTAATTCAATTTCTGCTATTGCTTGAATGAATTTCGATGTCGGTATTTTTGGAGAATCCCTCTTTAATTTGAATCAAAAGTTTATTTAGTTTATTCCTTTTATTATAACTTAATAAAACACTTTTAACTTTGTCTGCACAACACGTTAATGTTGTTGAAACTATAGTCACTAAATAAAAAATAGTTTTGCAAACAGAGTTAAAAGTGTTTTATTAAGTTATAATAAACCATGTACAACCAAGTGAAGCCTTAACAATTAACAAGTATTCTTTTTATTACTATTATATTTAACTTAAATATATTAATAGTCAATATATAAGCAAGTGTCTTAATTAAAGTACATCTTTATTATTATATAATATTGTTTCAGTGCATGATAAGTGAAAAATTAATTCAAAATATAAAAATATTTTTATTAAGGCTGAAATATCTTAAGTCGATTGCCATTTAGAAGATACTTTTCACATTAGGATATTTCATGCAATATGTTCAGTTATATATTATTAATTTTATATATTTGAATAAAAAGATTGCTTATTACTGGAATACGCCCTCTAAACTTCGTCCTTGTCCCAAATCTATAATTATCAATATAATTATCTTTCAAATTTTTATCACCATCAATAAAGCTACCGCTAACACTTAAATCAAGTTTTAAACATTATTTTAGAAGAAGTAAGCATCTAATTTTAGAAAATAAAAGTTCACCACTTTTGATTTCGTATTTAAATATTTTTTCAAGTTTGTGAAAGAAAAATGTTTTCTATCAGTACTAGACGTAGACAGAAATATAGAGAACAAAATGAAAAATACAAATTAAGTCGACACTTTTGTAATAGCTGGAAGATTTTACTGGATAATAAAAAAAATGTACTTAATAAAATGTTCAACCACCATTCATCTAGTTGTGGGTTGTCTACCTTGTAGACTCGAATCATTGACGATTTATTTATTTATTAATGACTTATGGACATTTGTTATTAAAAATGTCATACAATGAAAGTATTAAAGCTTTTTTAATAAAAGCAATTAGGATTTTTTATTAAATACAATATTTTTTTTTAAGTGGGATAAATGTTTAAATTTTAAATGAAATAAAAAGAACTTGAAAACAATTAATTTTCAAAATTGAACAATTAATTACTTTGTCTTTAGCCACTGCAACTTTTTGACTTATATTATGTAAGTACTTTAAAAACAAGAAAGATTCATTAAAACAACTACTTTTCGGGCAAATACCCCGCCAGTCATTGATTGAAAAATTAATTACTTTGTCTTTTATCACTGCAACTATTTGACATATATTGTGTAAGTACTTTAAAAACAACAAACGTTCATTAAAACAACTACTTTTCTGGCAAATACCCCGCTGTATTTAACATTTGCTGTTGCATAACAAGTAATTGTATAATGCAATATAATATTTATAATAATTATTCAATTGAGTAAATTAATTATTTTCATTTTTTATATTTTTTTCTGTGACCTAGTGAATAAATACTCTTTTCTATTATTATTTCAATGTTTAGTAATTTGATTAAGACGGTATGTTATTAAAACAAAAATCCACAATCTTTGTTATAAATGTAAAGATAAAAAAATATTGTTTACGAAATACACTCTGTTGTAGTTTTTTTGGTTTTCTTCCTTCTTGAATAGGTTTCCGTTATCCATAATATATTTTACAAATAAGAAAATAAAAATGTTGTTAAATTATATTAGAAATTATCAAAATACCATTTTCCAAAGTTTTAGAAAAAATGATGTCAGATTAATTAATTTAAATATTGAATGTTAGTTAAATTTTCAGTTTTAAAATATTAATTTACATTATATAGTACATGTCAGGAAAAACAACCTTTGGTCGCTAGCCAATTACTGAACATAAATGTATAATAGATCTCAGAGTATAGGAGTATTGATTGTTAAATAGTAAATGTGTAAAATGCATGTTTCTTCTTGTAATCATTTTGAAACTTCTTAAATAAATTTTATTAATTTGAATATTTTAAATATTGTAAAATTCGTTAAAAATTTCTTAAATTCAATTAATATTTTCTGAAAATTTTTTTAAATTTTTTTAATTCATTCTTTTTACTTTCCCCGGACCCCCTGTTCAAGGGAAAGTATTGTTATCATGAAAATTTTCGAACCGCCAATTTCAACAAATATGCACGTTTTGAGGTCCCCTGAGTCCATTCCATCGAGTTTTGAAAAATGTCTGTGTGTCTGTGTTTTCGCGATAGCGCATAAACGGCTTAATGGATTAAGCCCAAACTTTATATATAAGCTTTTTATAACAGTGAAATGATCTCAAAAGCTTTTGGTTAGAATCAAAACTCATTAAGTGCAACTATACTCTTAGCAATTTTTCATTATTTAATTCGGATAGAAAAATGTTTCAAATAAAAGTTTTAGATCTTGGAAAATAAATAATTTCTGTTATAAAATTTTTATTGTAGGATCTCCGGTTTTCATTTTATAAGCGTTTACATGATAAATTCCTTTAGAGATTTTAATTATTGAAATAATTATTTTAATGACAAATAAAACGTCAAAGTGCCGTCATATTAAGCACATTCGCAAAGTTTGAAAAAATGAAGAAGAGTGTGGATAAATGATTTCAACACATTATAAGGTAAGAAATAACACATTTAATTATAATATTCTTCTAAATACTCCGTTTTAACTTTGGAAGACAACAATAAATTTTTTCTATTAATCATTTTGCTTTCCTATTAAATTTTCAATCAGAAACTTATTTGTCCGTATTCACCGGGGAAAGTACCATGATGGACACATCACCATTTTTTTTTTGATATCCATTAACAATATATTGAATTATTCTACCATTTAATTTTTAATTGTTTTATGACACAGGTCTAAACTAACTGAAATAATTTAATTAATTTACACTATTCTGTAAATTAATTATTTACAAATTTCTTTCTACATATATTGTGGGTAATTGTTATCAATTTGTCAAGCGCTGGATTTTACTTTATAAAGTAGTTTGGTTTTAAAAATAAAGCTTGTACTATTTTTTAAGGAACTCCGCGGTTTATTCCTTAACTGATCAACACCAACATTAAAATAGTAATGTCGATTTCTACGTTATAAATCTTACAGCTATACACGAAAGTAAATGTAATATAAAGATGCAATAGATAATAGGAGCATTAGGATGAGCCAATTGGCAATGCAACGGAAGTTATTATTTACTGTTTCCAAAGTTATCTCTATTCATAATGTATTTAAAATGAATTCAATTGGTAAACATCATAATCAACATTGATAGTTAAAAGAGATATTTAAATTGATTTAAAATTGTTATATAATATGTTTTAAATGCGAAATATTAAGAAATTGACTCAACAAAAAGACGTAATATTAATGATATTAATTATTAATTATAATAATGGTAATCCTTTTCCTTGTATATATAATCGTAACTCACTCAAAAATCAAAGTAGACAGGAAAATTCTGTCTGTTATACCTAGATGTCCATGGGTTACATATTTTTCTTAAATTTTCTTACTGCCAGAGTATAATACTTTTTTGAAGACACGTCGTATTCTGATCGCGATTTGACCACGATAGTTATTTAAAAAATGAAATTTCGGTTGAAAAAAAAAAAAACATTTACCGGGTGGTAGGTATATATAAATTATTATCAGGATATTACACATAATTTTATTTAAATATCTAAGATCAAGTGAATAAATACTCTTCTATTATGAATTAATGATAATATAGTTTACTAATTCGTTATACTTTATTTTAAGTTTAAAAAAGTTTAGTGGCTATTATTATGTTTAAAGTACGGTCATTGAATAAACAAGTTTAGTTATACAAAACTAATTTATTAGTGACTATTCCACTCTGTTTGCATGTAGCCAATAACAAAGGAAGCTTATGTTATTTTTAAGCCAATCTCGTCAATTTTTAAGTGAACAAACCGAACATGGCGTTTCAACTGAGAAAACCGAAATTAACTATTCCCCGAAAAAACATGTCAGTTGTAAGTAAATTATAAAATGGAAAGGTTTGGTAGCGCTTCATCATCCATAATAAATGCGGCGATGACAAGTTCCGTACGATAAAAATACAACAAAAATGAGTTTAAAAACAATTTGAAGAATTCTGCGAGGATAGAAACTATAAGTTTTAATAGTCGCAGATTAGGCAAGCAACAAAAGAAAATGTAAATGTTTGCAATAATTGCATATTTCACTGCAATATGTTAAATTGTAGTATTAATAAATAAAATAGTTTTCATTTCTTTTCTAAATAATAATAAATATATTGTACCTTTTGTATAATTTACATTGTATTTTAGATAAATGTGAACGCTGTTTTTAAAGTCTTGGAATGGTCTTTCCAAATACCATTTGTGATGGCAATTAACTTGGAATAAATTTTGTTTTTAGTACATTCAAGCTTATTGCTTATTTGTAATTTTAATTCGAGCAACTGACAGTTTTCATGACAATTGCTCTCATTAAAATCGCTAAGCAATAAACTTTCATGAAAAAACTAAATTAATTCAAGTAAATTGAAATTACTTATGGTATTATGTGTGAGCCTCTTGTTTCATCCTTACTAATTATTTTATTCCTATCCAATAAAAACTAATTATATATCCATAATGACTTTAATAGTGAGTCTCTTCCATCCTCATTTCTTATTATTTTATTCCTGTTGATGTAATTAGGATTTAATTAAACATCTCGTGTCATTTTAGGCGAATGGAGCGAAATCAGGCGTGTTGATTGCGCCGGGGCAAAAGTAAACGAGTTGCTTAAGTACATAGCAGTGGCAGCAGCAGCAGTAACCAGGAATGTCGGACTGGATTGAACAATTAGCTAGTCGGGCTTGTTTCTGCTTTGGTAGCTGCGAGCGTTCGACCGAGCGCTTCTGTTTACCTGCCGTGTCGCAGGTGATGGCCCCGGACAAATTAGAACTACCAAACGGACACCAATTATAACACAATCAACGCTGCACTACAACGAATGGCAATTACAAATGGAAATAACGAATAATTGATTGATGCTCTTTCGATAATAAAACGTTTTGAAAGATTTTCTGTAAGGGGGATTACGGGAAAAATATACTTATTTTTATTAACACAAAATAGTATTCATTAGGCTGAAAGACCTCCGGTCGATAGCCGATTCATCATCATCTACCGAATATAATTCTAATCTTTGTATATTATTGTACATACATATACACATTTGAATAAAGATGGTTAGTTAGTTAGTATTCATTCACTTGGTCACAGCTGTATAAATATCTTTATTCAGACAATTACATTTTTACAAATATTAAGTATATACACTAAAATAAAAGTTTGTCTGTCCTTGGATTTTGACCCGATGTGTTTCTGCCCTGATCCCAGGTATTTAAATAAATTAAATAAAAATAATTTATTAATTATTTTCAAATCATTTTTATTTATATAAAAAGAATTAGAAAATTATCAATAAATTATTTCATCTTTTGCATCTGTGACATTTTGAATTACTTTATGCAAGTACTTTAAAACAAATAAAGATTAAAATCACTACTCGGGCAAGTACCCCGCCAGATATTGAATTACATAATGCAGACTTACTGTTTCACATCCATAACATATAGAATAGTGTAGCAATTTTTGATTCAAGGATATTTAATGGAAAGAGCTGCGCAACATAAGGCCATCTGCAAACACGTGTTTCGGGATATAACTCTCGCCATTACAGCTCTGCCTTACAGTGTTCAGTATGTAATTCAATTATCTGGCGGTGTATTTGCCCGGATAGCAGTGGTTTAACTGTACATATTTAACACTTATTTGTGTTTGTTTAAGAACAACGTAGATTAAAATGAAGAAAAGGGTGGGAATTTCATCAACTGAAAGCGAAAAGATAGTTGTAAAATTTCCAATTATAATTCATTTAGTGGACTATACTTTAAAATTAACCTTCCATCCCTTTTACTCACACGAAACAATTTAATACTTCATATATATTTTTTATTTAGATACAAAATACAAAAATTACGAGAACTACAAGGGAAAAAACAAAACACGACATAAATGTAATGCGTCCTTTTGTAAAGCTGTTTGTGGCAAGCTGGTATAATTAAAAATATCAACGTCAAGCGGCGGCGATTTAAATATTTCATTTCGCCATAAAGCGTTCTGTGCGGGTATATAAAAATGCGCGTGAAAAAACAACAACAACAAAACGAAATTAAAAACTAAAACGAAAAGCGAAATGGAATTAATTTCATATTTTCCGCGAAATTGTTTCACCGTTGAAATGTGAATAAAACTAATGCAATTTTCGATTTTTCTATTATTTTATTTTTGTATGAGCCGTTTTTTTATGTTTTTGTATGCATGAATATTATATTGGCATTTATGCTGTTTCTGCGTACCTGCATTTGTATATATATAAATATACAGGGTGTTTCAAAAGTAACGGATAAATTCTATAACATCGTAAATAAACATATTTTAGAAAAATGCTCTGATACGTCGATTTTTATTTGTTAAATACTATCCTGACATATATTATTCAGCCCCCCACCCTTTCGCCCCTAAGGGGTGGCAACCCCAACTTTGTTCAGTTTCAATCTCCAAACCCAATCATCATTAAAACTTCAATTCTTTCGGTTTCAGTAAGTCTCATTTTGCTAATATTACTTCAATCACAAAAAACTCTGAATTGAATTTGACATAAGTAAAAGCAATTTGCAATTGCTTTAATGATATTGCTATGGCCACTTCAACAGTGCCTACTCGAATTTTGACGCTCTTGTTTGAATACATTTTGGTAAATATCACCGTAATATATTAAGCGATTTTGATAATTTTTATTTCGTTGAATTCAGAATAAAAAATCCATCATTTGAGGTATCGCAAGGGGTGCTTTACTATTTGAATTTGTAAACTTAGGGTTACCACCCCTTAGGGGCGAAGGGGTGGGGGGCTAAAAATGTATGTCAGGATAGCATTTTAAAAATAAAAATCGACGTGTCAGAGCATTTTTCTAAAATATGTTTATTTACGATGTTATACAATTTATCCGTTACTTTTGAAATACCCTGTATATACAATCATCTTTATTCGTATCTTGTATCACAGGTTAACGACCATAGGTCTTTTTGTCCTGTCTGAATTTATGGTGATTTGCAAATTAAAACTAGCTAGCTGAACTGTAATGTATGCATGAGTTAATGGATTGGTGATAGTGACAGAAGGGAAGATATCTTATTTTATTAACTTTTTAGTAGTATTATCTTTAGTTTTTAAATTGTAGACATAGCAATTATAAATTAAAGACGACGCAAGCGCCACCTTTTGCCTAATTTCAAGTGGCATCGTCAACGATTTGGGTCTACAAGGTAGACGACCGAGAATCATTGTTTCGTCCACTAAAGGAAGGCGAACTTATCCTAACTTTTCCGTTCAGTCGCCTTCATCAAGGCATTGCACATGGAACACACTAGTCTGATGAGGTTCGAAAAACCGAAATGGCCATCACTAGTTATCCATACGCTAGATGAAAGGTGACTGAACGTTTCATTAAATGTGACATAGCAATTATTCATTTTTTAATTCGAATCGAATTATGTTTCAAATAAAAGTTGTAGATCTTGAAAACCTAAATATTTTTGCTATATAATTTATTTTTCAAATTGCGATAGAAATTAATAATTATTTTTATGTCAAATAAAACGTCAAAATGCTGTCATATTTCAGTAACTTAACGAGTAAAACCAGAGTTGTTAAATTTATTTGTTTAGTGTTGAATCTCCTGAAAAGGCAATACCCAGGAAGAATATCATTTAAAGAATTATAGAAAAAAATCGAAAATAAAGGTACAGTATTAAACCACCACAGATGTACTTATAGATCAAAGAATGAATAGATTAGAAAATGAAAATGTTTTCAATGTGTTGGTGGATATTACTGAAAACCCACAGACTAGCGTAGGAAGAATTGCTGCTCAAGTAAATGTTCATCACACTACAGCATTCAACATTTTGAAGAGATGAAATTACAAATCTTATAAATTCAAACAACAGTAAGAATTGGTTGATTGTAATGTATAAAGAAGGCAACTATTTTGTTTTAGAATGATGGAGAAGGCAAATGTAGACAGACATTTTTTAAAGCGCATTTGTTTTACCAATGAATGCACATTTCAAAACTGCAGAATATGGAGTAAATAAAACCCTCATCGGTATATTCCTGGGTAGGCTTTATGGGTCACTACATAATTGGGCCGTTTTATCTTGACTAAGAGGCAACAGCAGCAGAATGCCCGGCGCTGTCAACCATTAGGTATTCCATGAGCAGTGAGAAGCCCCGAAATCGTGAAGGCTCCGGATGGAAACTGACCCATGACCAAATATTGGTAATTGCAGGAGCGGCTGAATGGGTCTAGCCACCCGGATGGGCAGCACTAAAATAGGCCAGAGTTCATGGCCTAAGTGGGCGCGGCGTGCCAGCTGCCCTCCCAACCCTAAATCCTTAATCCTTAACGTTTTTCTAAATTTATTGGAAAGGGGTGTTCTTCCGACAATTGGAGATAAAACCGATGGAAATATGGACAATATCTGATTTCAAATGGATGGATGTCCAGCACATAATTAAAGAGATGTTAAACAATATTTAAATGATTTATTCCGAAACAAAATTATTGGAATAAAATTGACGATCCCCTGGCCTGCAAGATCTCCTGATTTGCCCCCAAATGACTTTTTCCTTTAGGGTCACTTAAATTCAAAAATTTATAACGGAATTCGTTTCGAACATTTGGACGACTTAAAACAACACCATCCGAGCTAAAATAGCTCGTATATTTGGTAAATGTTCGACGGAAATTTTATGATCGGTTAGGATACTGTTTAACAGAAAATGATTGTACTTTTGAAAATTTATTATAATCAAAATGTCAATTTCTGAAAATGTATTGTAGTTCATTTTCGTTAATTTGTACAAATTATTAAATAAGTTTTAGATTAATTGTTGATTTTATTTAGTAATTAATTAGTGTCGTATATGTGCTACATTTTTTTAACAATGTCAATAAACTGTTAATTTGTATTTATAAATCTTCGATTAATTGATTTTTAACATATTCTTTTAAGATCTGTTCCACTAGGCCTATTTGAATCTTTCAAATCATTTTATTACTTTACTTTCAAAATGTGAGAATCACATTCTCATGGAACACCTTTAATTTTTATTAGAAACTTATGTAATTTTGCAAGTTTTTCAGCAAATGTTTTTTATTTATCTGGGTAAATACTTTGCAGAAACTATTAAGTAAACCACCAAATTATTCAGCTTAATAAGCTTTAACAATAATGTAAATAGGCTGTTACTCTCAAATAATTAGGGGAGCCAATATTAACACATTTCAAATTTTACGTGTAAATCCCTATGGCCCGCTTTACAATTCAATTTATTTCATTTAAAAAAGTATAACTTTGTATCAATATTTTTTTTAAGAAGGATGATTGAAAGGATATTAAGTTTAAGGAATGATTCAGCCACTAACGAAATAGTCTATGAATATATACTGTCATTATTCTAAGTTGTATCAACATTTATTTATAGGACACCTTCTTCCGATATTTTGAAAAAAAAAAAAAAAAAATGGAATATTTATCTGTCATAATGGTTGAATTAATAAATTTTGTTATTAGCTCTATAATAACATTAACATTTTGTTTTAGTCAAATATAAATAATTTAAAAATATTTAATTTAATACTAAATTGAATAATTAATTAATTATTTTATCTTTAGCTACTGCAACTTTTTCACTTACTTTACACAAGTATTTTAAAAAGGCCAAACATCCATTGAAGTAACTACTTCTGGACAAAAATGGAAATACACAATGAACATTTGTTGTTGCATAATAAATAATTGGATAATGCAACAATTTTTGATTGAAGAATATTTAATGCAAAGAACAGAAACTTTGTGAAATATATGACCATCTGCAGACACGTGTTTCGGGATATTTCCTTCCTTAGTACAGTTCTACCTCATAAACTTCTGAAGTTATTTAATTAAATTAAGTAAAAGTTCTGTTTCAGCTGCAATTTCCGATATAGGTGAATAAATACACTTTTATAATATTATTGTTTATTAATTCAATAGTTATACCGTATTCACTATGTCCAAAATAAGAATGCACAGTATGTTAAACATGCATACGGTAAAGGATACAGGGTAGTTTAAATAGAAATATAGCTTAAAAAGTGACAATGACAAAGTGAAATTCTGTTTTTAATATCTTTTAAAATAAACTGAAAATTTAGAATGAATTTCTGCAATCGGCATGTGAAAATTCTCTAAAAGTGCAACTTTACCCTAAATTAAGCCACGGTGTATCTCTTACCATTTTCAGTATTCTCATGCTGTATATTTTTATATTGATCACAGTGTAACATATATTGCCACAGGCGCGGATTCAAAGGTTCTAAGGTTGATCCTTATAGAACACCGCATTTGATTAATAACATCCATCATTATTCATGCAAAAATTTACTCGAATAACAGAATAATCAGTCCTGATTAGAAGGAATAACAGAAAAATCAGTCTTGATTATTCTATTATTCCAGTAAATTTTCAGTTGTAATATCCCAAGGACATGGATAATGCGAAATAATTTAATAACAATTATAATACAAACAATAATAATACAAACAAAACAAAGACTTAAAACAATTAATTCCATTTACCCTATTATCAAAGACAAATCTATAAAAAACTATTCATCACTAACATACACAGGAGAAATAAGCAATAAAGTCGCGAAAATGTTGGAAAAAATAAATATCAAGGTAGCATTCAAAACAAATAATACAATAGGGAAAATAATTAAAAATAACAAAGATAAAACCTTTATAACTCAACAAAGTGGTGTCTATTTGCTAAATTGCAAAGACTGCCCTAAGACATATGTAGGACAAACAGGAAGGTCGTTCAAAGAAAGAATCAAAGAGCATAAAACCTCTTATGAACAAAGGAAAACCAACTCCACATACTCCAACCACCTCATCGAAGAAAACCACCACTTCGACGAAAACTTCATAGTGCTTCACAGAGAAGAATAAGGCCGGAAACTCAACATCTTGGAGAGCATGGAAATTAAAAAAGAAAATACACAGGACAACTTTTGAACGACCAATTAGATTTAACAAACTCACCACTCCTAAATTTAAATTTCGCTGAAAAACCCACCCCCCATAAACATTGTAAACCTGTACTGACAAATGTAATTTATCATTTCTTCGCCTGAAGAAGCCACAGTGTGGCGAAATAATTGTAGCGAGTTTACAATATATTTGAAAGTTATAAATTGTTTTATTTATATTAAAGTGAAAATGAACTTTCAATATTTATCTGCCTTATCAATCAACAATTATAAGTATTTATAAATGTCTGAGGGATATTCGGTACGAACATTTCTTGCAAGTAAATTATTTATTTAACATTATTTATTGAAAATACAATTATTATTATTATCAATGGATGGAATTACTATTTTTATTGCCAAACTGTGAACGTGAGTGACATTTCTATATAACGATTACTGCACGCTCCCATAAGGTGATTTCAGTGTAAGTTTATGTTGATTGCTTATTTTTGCACGCGTGACTGAGAATTAAGCGATTTAATTGGATGCTTATTCCAGCAAGAAATATTCATCTTAATAATTATTCGTGTTATTAATCAAATGCGGTGTTCTAAAAGGATCAACTTTATTCGAGTCAATTTATAATCAGTCCTGATTATTCTATACTCGAATAAAAAAATGTATTACTTTTAGAATTAAATAACAAACCAGATCGGTGTTTGAATTTTTGTATTACACACACACACACATATATATATATATATATTCTAAACTTTTATTCGTAAATAAAAACCCGCAGCTACAAAAACGAGACCGAAACATTTCAAGAAGTAAATTTCCGGTATAGAAAAGCCCACTCTTGCACACACACACAATAAAGGGGGCGGAAAATGTATACGCGGAAAATCAGATTTTTATACGTTCATATTGTGAAAGTTCCATAAAGGCTTTTTGTAGGAACCCTTTGGTCTATTGCGAGAGAGCGCATTTCGGCCGCTCCCCCTTGCCCCGCCCGCCCTGCTTCTCATCCCTGAGCAGTTACTACATAATGGACGTCGAGAGGGTTATATCTAAACTCGTCGATAAAACAGTGTGTGTGTGTGTGTGTGTTTGTGCGAGGGGACTATTGTTTACAGATTGTTTCAACTTTTATTGCCACTATTTATACGCCATAAAAGCGGCAGTGAGCGCTCAGATTAGTTTTAATGTGTTTGGTAAATGCGTGTTTATTCAATCAGAACATGTATAATACATGAATGTAGCTTTTCTATTTAAGAACTCTTTTTTGCTGGCGTTCACAATATACAATCGAGACTATTCAATGATTCGAAAAGAAGAAGAAAAATGTCAATGAAAAAATTATGAAATTATTATGTATCAGATAAATGTGTAAATTTTCTTCAAATTGTTCAAAAAAATATTATGATGGTTATGATTCCACAAAGTTTTTTTTATTCTGAAATTGTGATCGAATTATATATCTCTTGTGATTTATAGATCTCATGATTCTACAAAGAGAGCCTTTTTATTTATAAGTTGATAAAATCAATAATCGTTCAATAAATCCTTTTATGAAAATGATCAAATAAAAATAGCTTATTGTTTTATGTTTACTCTAAAAAAATGATAGATAAGGGATTTGTTTTTGCGTTCCCATTGTACAATTAATATTATCGATAATTTAAAAAGAGGGATATGTCATAAAAAAACAATGAAGGGATTGTGTGTCAAATAAATTTGTCAAATATTCTATTAATCTATCTTTAATTTTGTTCTCATTAATCACTTGGTAAAATATTTAAAATAATAAATGAAAAATAATTTTAAAACCTTCATTTTTTAAATTTATTATTCTATTAATCTTTCCTTAGGTACCGACTCATACGCTGCTTTAAAATTAATAAAAAAGATTAAAAAAGAAAAGTGTGCATCTAGTACATTTTTCTTTTCCTCTAACATTCTCTTAGTTGTTCTTGTAACCGTAAAGCTTTTATTTCTTGTGCTCCTCCCTTTTCTAAAATCCCCTGCGTCTCTGGTATTAGCCCTTTCGTTTCTAATAAATGCTATGATTTAACTAATGGTTAAGTCCTGGAAACACACCAACAACAATATTGATCATAATTCTAAGTATTATATTATCATAAAGATTATTCCTGTTACTAATTGCTTCCAGAAGCATGTCTTCTTTCTTTTATGCATCTGTGATTGAGAGTTATTTTATTCCAGCTTGTTTGAAACAATTGTTGATTGAAACTTTAAGCAGTTGATACAATTATAAAAATTACAAATCTATACGAAGACAATCAAATCGGAAGAAAGGTGTTACAATACGTATAAAAATCCATCAACGTAAAATACATTATTTTTCGCTATTTTTTAAATGAAATTTTAGGGATTTTACATATACAATCAATTTTATGCAAATTACTACTTGTGTGATTTAGAGAAAAAAGTTGCAAGAATTAGAATATATGTAAAATTTAATAATCTATGAAAACCGATTCTTCGTTAACTTTTATGATAATATTAATTAATAAATATTAATGGCGGAAAGACCGGCAGAAGAATTTATTTGTATGTTAGTTATTTATTGTATTTATTTATTATTATTACTTTGTTAAAAATAATCTGCCAATAAAGATTTATATATATATATATATATATATATAAATATTGACTGTATTTAAAAAATATCATGTGTTTTAATTACATCAGCCATGACTTATGAAAAAATCCATCTTAAATTGCAATCATAGATATATGTAAAAATTGGCAAATTTAATTATATTTTACTTATTATTTATTAAATAAACATATATCATATATTACAATATATGTAAATGTTTGTCAATAAGCCATCGGCCAATGGCCTTTCCGAGTGAATGTTGTGTTTTCGTCCTTATTATAATGTACGGAAAGCAAGTGAAGATCGTTAACAATTTATGTCAAAAGTTACTGTAAGATATGCATTAATAAATAATAATTTTCCATTAAAATGTTTCTTCCAATAAAATTCGCAACAAGCGTTACATATAAGACAAGATGAAATTCGCGTCAGATTAAAAAAGAAAAGCATACAAGAAACGAGACAAGATGCATAAAATATGGCCGAGCATGCATGTCTGTCTGTAGCTATAAAATAATGTCTTTCCCTTATACATGCAAATACACAGCTCTCCGAATTCCTGGCTGTCGCACACACAAAACAGAAGAACGCCGTTCCATATTGCACTCACGTTCAAAGTGCACGCCCGTCACTCGCCTCCGTTCGTTTCTTTTTTCCTTATTGGAAAATTATTCCGAAATAACGAAACAACAAAAAAAAAAAAAAACGAGTTCATTACGTTTCTGGAGAAGAATGCGTTTTCCACCACCAGGCGTGTTTTGTTAGCCATCAGCCGCAGAATTCTCCGAAATATATATGTATTTATGTCGAAAGTTGGGGTCGTTTATTATTGTGAAGTATTGCCAGCGTCTTGTCTAGGAGAAAACTATGTAACTATGCCGGAACTGTTTTTACCTGGAGATAACTGAATTTTATGTTACCTCAGCTCATAAGATCTGACAAGGCGTAATTTTTTCGAATGAAAAATTTAGTGCAGGGTTATTTTAAAACATATTTATTAAAATGTCTTAATGTAGAGACTAACCTTAAATTTTAATATTTACTTGTAAATGATTTAAGGATTCTGCTATCTTGAAACTACTATTCATCAACGCCTAACAGAGTGATATGACATAAAGACTCCTAGCTGAAAGACCGATGATCGATAGCGCTTAGTTATAATATGTAAAACATATTGAATTATACCTAAAGCATATTTTATAATAAAGATGATTGTATTTATACAGGATGTTCGTATTTCATGATAATGCATGGGGATCTCGGTTATTTGAATTTGAGAGTTCGTTAAATTAGGACAAATATGGGAAATATGGAGCCCAATAATAATCAAAAAAACATATTTGAAATAACAATTTTTTATTTTCGAAGTATTGACAAAAAACATTTTTTTTTATTGTTTTATTCAAAAACTATTAGATATAAGATTTTGCTACTACGTTATACCGGCACTTTTTTAATAGGAAATTTAGTAGTGTATTTACATTTAAAATAACTTTAATATTTGTCCTGGAATCATAGCCAACTTTTGTTTTCCTCATGGAAAATTGGATTTACTAATTTTTGAAAATAACTTTTTTTCTGACCACACTTATAATTTATTTCGCGTTTCAATAATAATATTTAATAATATTTATTGATGATACAATTATTATACATAATGCATAAAATTAATTTTAAAATGTCATTTTGTAATAATGAAAAAGAAGATATGATCGAAGTTTATTATTTTTCAAAGAAAAATGTACATATTTCATCGGAAATATTACCCAATCAATCAAATGCTGCGCCCATTGAGATTTGTGGCAACAAGGTGGCATTCATAAAAACAATTTGTCATTTTATGACATTCACTTGGCTGGTGTCTTTTTTGAGAGCGCGCTCAAAAAAGACACCAGCCAAGTGAATGTCATAAAATGACATAGAATCTTTTCGTGTCAAAAAAATATGTACCGATGTAGGCGCAACTCGTTCACTTAAATTTAAGGTGGAATCGACAGTCAGTGCTTTGGGGCCTTAATAATTGTTTTGTAGAGGGAGACAGGGCATGAAAGATAGTTACGCCTCTGGTCACGTTCGTAGAAAGAAGACAACTCTATTAGTTTGGGCGCCTACACAGGATGAACAACTCGGTAGAAGTTAGAACAGTATGGGAAGTCAAATCACAGGGATAGAGAAAGAGCAAGCCAAAAGATATATGAACGAAGACTATAGAAAAAAACCTATAAAAAAGAGGAGCAACAATTACAGAATTAAAAAGTTATCCCCCCCCCCCAAAAAAAAAAACAATATTGGAAATTGTTTTTATGAATGCCACCTTGTTGCCACAAATCTCAATGGGCACAGCATTTGATTGATTGGGTAATAATTTATATACGAATTACTTATATTCCTCCCCAAAGTTAATAACAGTTGATTTAAGTCCATATATTATAACATCTGCCCTAACTCGTGTGCAAAATATGATTAAGTTAAAATAAAATTTATTTCAATTAAAACATGTTATACACATAATTATATACATTTTCTTCTTTATTTCGCTCGCAAAAGGAAAAGTTTTAATATTATTTAATTAGCACTGTGTCCATTGTTTGTGCCATTCTATGGAAGTAATGAGGGACCGTTAATTGCATCCCAGCGTGCCGTAAATTACTTTATTTGACTGAATTACATTCCATTATTTTATCATTTCCAAAAAAGGGGGAAACTTCTCGGAGTATGTTAATTATTTAACATTTCAACAAATAAACAACTTTATTACAGCATCGCATTCGCCTGAAGAAAATATTATAATTACGAAATATGTATTTGTTTAAATATATTGTACAAAATTTATGAAATTTAATGTTATTTAATGTTTCTAGAATGTTTAATGTTTTTATAGGAGGAGGATGATATCTACAGAATGCTGGGATAAATTAACAAATACTCACGTACGGTCTAACAGTCCAGGAAAAATATTCATATCATATATTTAATTTATAAATAGAAAAGAGTATTTATTCACTTTGTCACAATAATTTAATAAATTAAATAAAAATGATTTGAAAATATTTAATAAATTATTTCGACATTTAATTAAACAAATATTATTTGAAAATAATTAATAAATTATTTCCACAATTTAGCTCTGTGACATTTTAACGTACATTACGTAAGTACTTTAAACAAATGCACATTAAAACAACTACTTCCGGGCAAATCATGTAATATTTTATTGATAGGCAAGAGTAGGTGTACATTATGTAATTTAATGTCAGGAGGGGTATTTTCTCGGGAAGTAGTTGTTTTAATGCGCATCTGTTTAAAGTACTTACGTAATATAAGTTAAAATGTCACAGAGCTAAATTGTGGAAATAATATATTAATTATTTTCAAATCATTTTTATTTAATTTATTAAATTATTGTGACAAAGTGAATAAATACTCTTTTCTATTTATAAATTAAATATATGATATGAATATTTTTCCTGGACTGTTAGACCGTACGTATTTGTTAATTAAAATAAAATAAATTGTAAGTGTATAAATCTACCTCAAGTAATACACGAATTATAAATCCCTTGTGATTTATAGCTATTATAATGGGTCTGTAAGGAGTGGTGAAATGATATTAAATAAAATTCGTCGATAAAATCTATAAATCTATTCATAAATCCATAAAACATTTCCGAATGTGCAATAAAATTTCAATTAATCGGATTACGTGAACTAAAAAGTTTCCCGATGAACAGAGAGACATTGTATAAGTAATGAAAAGACCCGTTCGTGCCGGGGATGGGTGCGGGGGATGGGGGAGCGATGGCTTTGGGGTGCTAATCGTGAGTTATCACTTCTTAAAATTCTGCTAAACGTCCCCCCAACGTGCGAGTTAAAAGTTTCACCCAGTTTGTCAAGTATATATAAGCGCCGGAATACCGAATATAATGGCTTATAAATGCCAGATTCCTGAAATTTATTGGCCTTATCCTTTACAACGCCAAGGATACAAGGTGATTTACTCTTACGTTTATAATGATGTACTTTACTTGCGTATTTTTCAACGGTTTATAGAAATATTGATTTACGGTAATTATTCCTTTTTTTAAATTAATTAGTCTAACACATCATCTAACACTTCATCAATAGCTTAAAAAAAATAATTAACAGCAAATCCGTGTTTTCTCTATCGAAGCATTAAACTGTGATAACAACTTTAAACGAATTATTTTCAATTTTTTTTTAAATTTAATTTAAATATCTATGACCACATCTAGGGGTATAGCCACTAGATATATATATATATGACCATATCTAGGGGTATAGCCACTAGATATATATATATATCAATGACCAAGTGGATTAGTACTTTTTTATTATTATGTTTTTGTGAATATATGATGACGCACTTAGTTAAATCGTGCTTGTTTAATTACGAAGGGCTCTTATTATTCGGTTGCACCGAACAGGATTTGCCTCCTCTCCTCGCAATTTCGTGCATAATACCGAAGTGGCAGAACATGCTAGATAAGCCTATTACAGCTTCTTGTCGGCTAAAACTGGGGCGGTGCCGCTGCCTAAGCCCACCTGTAATATTTACGCATTATTACACCGACTGAGTTGAGTTAAATGAGTTTACGAGATGAAAATATGTTTAAACCCGCAGCAAACAGCGGATATTTTGAGTAATAAAATTGATAGAATTAAGTGGCGTTGGATGAATTATGTTTTAATGAAAATATTGAAAATACTTTTCTTAATTGCATTACAAAACAAGTAAAATTTATCAAGACAGACAGACGGATTACAAAGATGGTCTTCGGCAACACGATTGTAAATCTCTATCATGCTGCTATGCTGCTGGGAGACATGGGAGACATATAGTGCTTTTTTATGAAGAAAATTATATCTAATATAATGTTTGCCTCTGAAATATGGTAAAAGTTATAAATGCATTCTCTTGTATCGCATTATCACGATTTGTTCTATTTACCTACTGCGTATAAAAGCCCCCCTTTGTCATTTTAATCGCAATAACAATATTGTGTTGTTATTTTTAAAATTGCTTTTTATATTATATTATATTATATTATATTATATTATATTATATTATATTATATTATATTATATTATATTATATTATATTATATTATATTATATTATATTATATTATATTATATTATATTATATTATATTATATTATATTATATTATATTATATTATATTATATTATATTATATTATATTATATTATATTATATTTATGAATCATAATTATTCGAAATGTAGCGCAAGCGCGGTCCATTGCGAAATTTCAAGTGACATCGTCAACAATTTGGGTCTACAAAGTAAACGCACGAGAATCGTTGTTTCGTCCACTAAAGGAAGACCTATTTTATAACAAATTTAAATGACTCATTCTTCTAAAATAGTCAGTAAATAAATAAGAAATACGTGCATTTCTATGAATTTCCTCAAAATCTGCTTATTTGTGTGTTTATATTTTTAAGAAATTTTTAAATATATTATTTATACGTTAAGTTAACAATCAATTGACAACATTGACAATTGACAAAATCAGCGATAAAAATACCCTACTGTAGAAACAAGCCTAAAACTGCTTACAGCAAACAAATCCTTTATTTAATCAAATTAAAAAAAAAGAGTTTATTTTATATTAACTTGTAAATGAGGTACTTTAAACAGATAATAAATAATAATTCGTATAAAATTCTACATTCCCCATAATCTTAATAACCTTCCCTCCTAATTACAAACATCCTCCCATCACCATTCACACATTCATTTATGCGAATCATCAGGGCAGTTCAACTGGCTAGCATAGATTTTTTCTTTGACTTCATCATAAATTCATGACACAGCGCAGAAAGACTTTACGCGGATCGATTGCTAAGGCAGATTAACACCTACATGTGGAGTCATCAGAAGAGTTTGAATAAAAATGTACATGAATAATAATATGAGCAGAAAGATTTCTGGTCCAGCCCAAGCCAGATAAACACTTTCATTTAATTGCGTATATATTATGTTTGTAAAAAATATATGCAATTTTCCGAATAAAGATATCTATATATAATAATAATAATGACAATAACAAAAATTAAATCACAAATGCAAAAAATAAAAGGATATAAAAGCGGAACGCTGGGGAATAGATTCGAAAAATCCAATGGGAAATATTAATGATTTCGTCCTGTGCGCGCCGCATAACGAAATTCCACGTCGCTGTATATTTCACAAAGCAACGCTAAACTCCAATTTTAACGCTACATTAATTCGAAATATAAATTTAAAAAGAAGAGAAGTAATATTAAAAAAAATGGCAGAAAGACTGTGCGATTCGATAGCCCAGGAATGACAAACACTAAGTCAATTTGTTGTGTATACTTAATATTAATCTTCGTAAACATATATAAGAGACGGATAGAAAGATCGACAGTCGATTGCCGTTTTTTAAATATAACGTATAATATAGTATACGAATTATATTGCTAATTTACAGTACATAGAATTGCCTGTAGAAATTAAGATGAGAAAGGATGGAGTAGGTGTAGAGATCGCGGTTTGATTGGGATAAGAAAAAAGAGACGTTGGGAGAGTTTAAGGTATAGTTATAAAGATGGGTGTAATGTTTCACATTGTAGATTAATTAAATTAAAAGAATAAAAAATGAAATAATTAGTTACTTAATCACTTTCTTTCCACTTGCTTTGCAATTAAGTACTTACAAAGTAAGTATTGCAACATACAAATATCCATTGAAACAACTACTTCCCAGGAAAATACCCACGCCGGACATTGAATTATACAATAAATATCTGCTGTTGCATCTCAGCTGTACTGACAAGGGATATATTCCGAAACACGTATCTATAGATGGCCTTTTTTTACATATTTAGTTTTGTTTGTATGACATTTTCTTGATTTGAAAAAACGTTGTTTTTTTTAATTTTGCTGAGATGGAACAGCAGATATCTATTGTATAATTCAATGTCCGGCGTGGGTGGAAAGTAGTTGTTTCAATATATATTAGTATTTTAATATATTTACTTTTAATTTAAAGTATAGTGGTGAGAATATGGATTTAATTTATCATATTGTGGAATTATGTAATCAATAATAATGATAATAATCTTTATTAACAAATATTTACAATAAAATGTGTAAATATAATGAAAGTTATAAAGTTTATGAAAAACCCGTGGTCTTTCCGTCTGTAAAACAAAGTAAAAAAGTGTTTCATTTATTACAATTGAATTACAATGTATAACAAAGTAGAAGCCTCAACAATTAACAAGTTAAGAAAATTAACTTAGTACGGTTTAGTCCAAGGAATATTAATCAGCATTATATCAAATCAAATGTCAAATTTAAATTTAATTAAGACAGAGGGTAGTATCTCTTAAAATAAGCTAAATCCCCATGACCAGACTCGAATTTAAAATACCCTGCATATAACAAATAAAAACTATGCATTTTCCGCCAAACGCGACATTTAATCAAATCCGATTAACGAAGAGAAGAAAAAAGGCGCGCCTGCCTTTTCATCTTTTATCTTCCGAGGAGATGAGAAAAATCGCCGACTTTTTAATTAGAAAAGGGTAATTAAATCGAGCCCAGGGACAAAAGGTGTTTTAATTACAGGCTTGTCTATCTATCCTGAGTTGTTGTAGAAGGGAGCGAGTAAAGAGGAGAGAAAAAAAATGTGTGTGTATAATTAGGGGATGTTTAATTAGGGCCTTCGGCAATGGATTTTAAATTGGATTATTTTATACGGGGGCTCTAATTATGTGAAATTGAATCTTTTAACTACATATCGATTTGTTCATTTTTTAACTAATTTGCTGTAATTGTTCGTAAGATATTTTTAAAAATAGTAATCAATTAAAAAAAACTTGATTTTCTCATTACTATAATTCATGGAATTTTAATATTCCGTTAATATGAAATATACTAATAGTTATATATGCTACAAGTAAGTAAAGTACGACTTTTTTCACGAGTGGAAAAGTTTGAAAATACGATCCGAAGGGATTGTGGCAATTCCTACCAATGAAAAAAAAAACTTACTTTATTCATACAACATTTTTTCTACTTCCGAAAATTTAAATAAATTTAATAAAGCATATAATTTCTATTTTTAATGGTAATATTCATCATTGCCATCGATTCCCACATGTCCCAGAGTCCAGATGAATGTTATCGTTATATTATTTCGAATATCGATGCATGTATGAGTTAGGCCTTGTTTATAGTGGAGAGTCAAGAGCCTAGATGCTTTTGAGTGCGCACGCATACGCGATGTTTAGTACTGTTGATAATTTAACAATCATTATAGTGCGGTAAAGCGCGTTAAAAATGAGCGCGCCGAAAAGTCACTCCGCTGTTGGAGAGAGAGCAACGACATTTCATTTCTCAAGATGATATCGTGCCGAGCAGACGCTGATCAACCCAAAACATGTGGATTAAGTGATGTGAATTTCGTTTACATTAATGATTAATCATGAAATTATTACGGTCAGTTTAAAATATTGTTGTATTAGACCATTCCAACCCAAATGAAAAAGTCTTCAAGTCACCTATCTTATCCCCATCACGCGATAAATTTAAAAAATCTAAAAGAAACCTCTAATTATTATAGCAGATATGTTATAAAAACAACAAAAATTTTATTCAAAACACTTTTTCTCATTACTAAAAGATGACGCTGTTATCGAAAATTTTGAATACAGATGTTTGTTTCGTATACAGACGTTTTTATTTTTCTTTGCTCCGACTTATTTTATTTTTTATTTTATATTTTTTTTATAGAATATATTTATTTTTTCTCTGCAGTGGCAGTGAAGTTTAATTGAGTTAAATAAACTCATTTCTTCTATTTACAGAATACATTCAATATAACATAGGTAAGATTTTGATTCATTTCTTAGAATGCAAATTGCACGTCTTTATTTCGTTTCAGAAAATATTACAGTTTAATGGCGTTTATTTTTTCTTTCAGATATTTCAGAAAATGTTTCAGTTTAATACTCTTCCAGAATGGCTAAAAATAACTTGAATGAAGCTGTTGACATGTTGCCAATCCTGGTTTAAAGTTAAGGCGAAAGTAAAATATATGCAAAAATTATTCTGATTAGGCAGAAAGCCGATGGTTGATCGATGTTTTCTAAGGATAACTTATGATATGGTATAAAAATTATATTGTTTATTTATTTTATATAAAATTGTCTGCAGAAATAAAGGTGTTATATATATATATATGTATTACTCCGATTTTATATATAAGGTAAATGGAGATATTTTGAACGGACGTATGATTTTTTTATTTTTCCATTAAATTATTGGATTTATGCAATTTCACCCGCGACCAAAAACTAATTACTTTCAAATTTCCATTCAATTTAATTTAAGTAACTGTGAATAAATATTTTTTTACTACTATTATTAATTATTAATATAACATGGATAGACGTTTTTTTTTAATAATAATAATATATATTGGCGGAATCTTCATTATAAATAATTTACATTACAAATAAAATATAATGAAATGACCATATCAACGAACAACAATATCTATAAATATAAATGTGGAGTATAATAATTTTATTAATTAAATAACGTCTTACTGTGCCATTAATTCATTTAAATCATTTCTAAATGGTTAAAAAAAGCGCAGCCAATATTGCCACTATATATTGGCTGAGCTTAATGACGAAATATTACAACCGCATACAATTATAGATTAATGATATTAGAATATATTAATAAAAAGGTAAATATAAATAACATTAACATTTATAACACATTTAAGAAAAAGTTTTAAAAATAATAGTAATAATTCGAGGGATCCAATAGTTGTACTGCTTTTATAGAATGTATTTATTTTACGGAAATATCTCTTTCGCAAACGCAAATGTATTAATTACGAAAAGCCGTGCAAACAAGCTCCAGTAGTGCAATTTTTATCTTTCCGTTCCGTTTTCCTTTTTTTTTCTCTGTGGAAAAGTAAAGAGAGCAGGAAATAAAAGCCCGGTAGTGCATCAGCAAAATTTCCCGGATACCACGATCCATTAGTAATATGGTTTCCACCCGAAACGCGGGGAATGAAATAAAACGAAAAAGGAGATTTGAGCTCATTTAATGTTAGTTTGTTTTAAAGCCAGGCGTCCCCGCCACGGTCCGCCGGCCAAGCGACGATAAGTGGCAGCGTTTTGGCCCTCTAATTCTCATCCTCTACACTACCCTTAATTACTTTTAGAACGATTACCGTTTATCCGCTTTTCTTTCTTCCTTTGCGCGCGACGCTTTCCCTTCTTCGTTCCTTCTTTGTAATTATCGACTATGAAATTGATTATACTCCCTCATAAAACAAGGCCCGGTTCGGGGAAGGCTCGAATCGCTTTAGATAACGGTTTATGTCTTTATTCTATCGATAATGCCGTCAGTGGAGGAAGAGGAGCAGGATGAGGATGTTCGCCAGTGGAATTCGCCCCACCATAAAGGCCTCGTTTATTTATAGGCGGTATCGTTATTTGTGTGCAACGGCACTTAACTAATTCCAAAAAAAAAAGAAAGAAATACGGCAATTAAAGAAAGAAAAAGATCTTTACGCAACAAACTCAGAAAGCAAGTTGTTAAATAACGAACTTGTTGCAAACAGTAATGACTGCAGCCAATCTTTCTCTATTTGTATTTATTGTACTTGAATTTATATTTTGATTCCTATATTTGTTGATATTGTTATAATTTTCAGACTTAATTATTTGTATATTGTTTTCCAATAACTTTTATTTCTGTTAATGATATTTTTTTATAAATAAAACACTATTTTAAACTTTTTCATGTAATAGTTAGTTACAATAGTTTCATAATATTTATTGTAGAAACATTGTTTACAATTGTTTTTAAGCAGGATATTACAATAATGAACATAATCTTGTAGTTGAATTTCTACCACTTTTTCGAGTATTTTTGACGTTTGAAGATTACTGATTGGATGAATGTCTATTCAGGGTTTTTGTTGAAGTGGGATAACCAGTGCTTCTTTCCAAACTTCCGGACAACTTGATGAACTTAAGGCTGGCGTTTATCGTATGTAAAATGAAGCGATTTTGTACCAATTGAATTCCTACAACAAACAAACCCTGAATAATGAATTTCATCATATTATATATCAAAATAATCCTAAAACTCCACATATTTCGAACGAGTTATTTACAAATGAATCTGATTAATAGTTTAGAAGAAAATTACGTCCAAAGTTAGCACATTTTATGCAAAGAATGTGCTATATTTTTACTTATTAATATAATTATTGAAAGAAAATGAAATATGTCGTAATAATCTACATTGAATGTAGTTATGGTTCAATACATTTTTTCGTCAGAAAATAATGCTGTTTACTTAGGAAGGTCGTTTCGAAAATATCATAAATTCCCGTGAAATTCGGTCATATTGAATAAAACCGGCAATTTACATATACTTTTCTGCATTTGACTAGACAAATATTAGTTCATTAAGTCTCATATAGATAGCGGGAAATAGTGTACTATATTTTAATAAATGTTATTTGCGTTTATCACCTTTAAATTATTTATAAAATTAACGTTATGAGTACTCATTTAAATAATTAATACTGTGAAAAAATATAAACAAAGTTTTTTAATTAATTTTCAAGAGATACTCAATAGATGTTTCTCCCCTCTTCTTGATAATGTTTGTGTATGTATGTGTATATGTGTCTGAATTTGTGTGTGTAGAACAGCTTAGTGCTGTTACACATTCAATGAATATGAGAAAGACAGAAATATCCAGTTATCTCTGCGTGCCGCGATTCTACACACACTCGATCTGCATATCATTTTAAAATAATAAACACTTTAAATAGTGTTCAGTAAGCAGTATACAAATATGAATGAAATCTTTTTGCAAAGGTTTACTCAGTGAAAATATATTATTATGTTTTTTTTAGATTTATAAAAAATGTAATGTTTCAAATAATTTTATTTGAGAGGATTGTAATAAAAGACAAATGATCATAAATAAATAAATATAATTGTAAATAAATATAATTATATAAGGGCTACTTTCTAAAATTATTTTCATATACAGGGTGTCCCATTTACCATTAGAGCATCAAAGTTATGTTTTTTTAAATGAAACACACTACAAATTATTATATTTTTTGATTCTACTTCCAAAATAACTATCGTTTTTATTGAGATTATTAGTATCTAAATCTAATTTGAGAAGTATTTAGGTTATGTGCGGGAAATTTCTAGTGAAGTTAAGTAATGGATCATATTTTATTTTCCAATTATTAAAACTATAAAATATTTACAGGGTGGCCCAAACAATTAAATTAATGAAAAAGGATTTTAAGTAGCCCAAATGGAATGCCAAATTTTTTAACATGTCATTGAATGCACGTTTTAATTATTTATCAAAAGTTTCCTATAACTCGAAGCTCTTAGACATTTGGTTTTTGTGAAATGGCATAGAATCGATTTTTTACATAATTTGGGGTGTATTTTTGATTAATATTTTAATAATTTTAGTTGGCTATGGAATTTAGAAATTTCAAATGTTTTAGTTGATCCGTCACTTTAGCTTACAAATTCACTCCACGCCATTTTGTGCCTTTGTGAAAATATAAATCGAATAAAATGTGGATCCTCATTCCACATCACCCAATAATTTATTTTGATTACTAATTACCATTCCAATCAGAATGATGTTAAATATTCTCTATATTCACAATACTATTCTTATAAAGTGACAGATTTTCTAATAATTGAGTTTTTATAACTCACATCCATTTTTTTATAAATCGGATTAATAATCTCTTTAAAATTGTCGATTTAGAATTACTTCTTTAGCAAAAAGTTTATGTATTGTTTCAGTTGGTTAATAAGGTCTCTTGATAACATTGTCCAAACATTACAAATATATCAAAACCCTTCTATTTTAAAAAATATTTTGAGTAAGTATTACAGTACGTACAAATAATAATGATACAAATATTCATAAAAATTCAAAATAATACTATGACAGCAAAAAACAAGTTTTTGAAAATTGAAGAGAAAGTTTAGATAAACTATTTGACATTTTGAAAATTACCTCGACTTAGAGCTTAGAGGTATAGGAAACCTTTAATAGATAATTATAATGTTCATTTAATATAATGTTAAAAATTATAGCATTCCATATAAAAAAAAGTTTGACCAACTTAATGTTCTTATTGAGTAAGTTTTATTTTTTGGGCCACTCTGTACAAATTTAAAGGTTTTTGTAATTAAAAAATAAAATATGATCTATTGCTAAATATACCTGAAAATTTAGTATACATAACCTAAATATTTTTCAAATGCTTAACATTTGAAAATTAGGTTAGATTTTAACAAAATTCCAATTATTTCAAAAACTGTTAGGTATTAGTACCTAAACCTAACCTTAATAAAAACGATAGTTATTTTGAATGTAGGGTTTTCCATTTTCAAAAATACAACTTTGATATTTTTATGGTATTTGGGACACCCTGTATAATAAGAAAATAATTTTAGAAAATAGCTCTTACTACCCGTACTCAGCCCAGAAATCAAAATTTAAAATTAGCAAGTTAATAACAACTTTAGGTAAAATCAGAATAAATGTAAAAATAAAAATATTTTAGTTTGAAAAATCAAGCTCCATTACATATACGGTCAAAGTTCGAGTAGGTTTAAATAATCTATGTACATATGCCATTGTGTGTTTTGCATTATTTCTGTGATTTCTAAATTTGCCTCTAAAAATGAGAATAAAAACATAACATCCATTGAGTAATTCTTTCGATGATACGACAAAATTCATCAAATATATTTATGCACTGTCTCATTATACACTAAAAAATAACAAACAGTATATTCATTCATTTCAATAAAAAAAATAGAACGCGTCAGCGTCGGTTATCGAATACACATACATACACATATGTAAATCAAATAAGAAAACCAAACTACAGTGTTCTACATATTTCTCAATTAGTTCGCTATTAAAATCGAGAGGCATCACCTCCTTGACGATTCGCAACTATCTCTGTCATCGCATCATTCCTTTTCTAGTAAACGCCAGCCTTAAACAGTGATTGATAATATGCGCACTGTAGGGTAGAAGTTCTGGAGTGCATATGGTAAGCAGTACAATCTTGATACCATCAATGCCAGTGGATTTGCATTTAATTTTATATAGAATGTTGAGAATATTTTGTTCCGCAACGAGAGTAAACTGAAATATGTCTGTTATCCCGTCTCAAACATTATTTTGTAAAAAATTATGTAATGATCATCAGGCGTATTCGAGGTGCTGGATGATGTCACAAAATAATAATTTATTAGATTAGCATTACAGAGAAGAGGAGATATAGACCATGCCTTCCGCTTGTATATGTTAAGTGTATTTAAGTCTTTCTAAAACTGCTTCTTAGAGTTATTTTTAGCTACGTAGTTCAGGTTATACGAGATGATAAGATGAAGGCGTGAGACTTGGAGTGTGAGTCAGGTTAGACTGGAAAACTCCGCTATAATGTTTACAACCTCGGCAAGAGTACTTAATCGCCGATAAAAGTCGGGTTATTGGAGTACCGCTAGGTACTCCTATCATAAATACAGTCTAGATCCCGTTTCTTTATTGTTAAAATGAGAAGAATGCCTGAGATTGAAATTCCAGAAAAAATATAATGCTTTAAATTAAATATTCACAAGTTTCACGGGTCCGTCGCGAACAAGTCTTAAAACTAAATTTATTAGAATATGTGGAAATTATTCAATTGAAATATAAAGTCGTTGCACTTTGTGAACAAATAGAATTCATTTAATTCATTTTATCGTTATATCCAGCTTGTAAACTTGTCATTACATCTTAATATTGGGTATAAAACAGTAATGCATAAAAATATGAAAAACCTATACCCACGCATCTCCTGAACTAAAAATTGTATATACAGGATGTTCAATAAACAAATGATAAAGTTATGTTTTTATTCTTGAAGATAGGTGTAGGAGAGTATATAACAGAATGTATCTAGAATTCTCTCAGGAATCCAAAAATGTAATAATATATAGGATATGCCATTTAAAAATGGATAACTTTGTATCGGCATTTGTTTATGGGACACCCTGTATATAAAATGTTTAGTCGAAAAGATGCGCAATTGAAAATACTAATCGAACTATCCAAGCGCTTTAATCACCAGCAGATTCAATTTGCTCCTTTTTAATACGAAACAATATAGATAACAATAAATATAAATATTGGTCTGTCTGAGTTATCGGCTAGAGGTCTTTATGCCTTGTCATGAATTTATGATAAAGTCGAAGAATAAATCTATGCTCTCCTCATGATTCGCATAAATTAATTTTTGAATGGCGATGGGAGGATGTTTGTATTTAGGATGGAATTCGTGTTACGGGGAATGCAGAATTTTGTAACGCGTTAAAAATCTTATTTCTCTTGTTTCCATAATTTTAACTTAACAACTCACCATTTGGTCCTATTTTAGATTTTTTTTAATCAGTCCACGTATTCAATATATGAATTTTGAAAGCCCACGAAGATCAAGGAGGGGGTGGGGGTATCGGATACAATTCCTAAACCTCCTATCCGTTAATACGTTTAGATACTAACTGAACATATATTTTGTATTAAAATAAAAGCTTCTAGGAATAAACAAGCTTTCGCAATAGAAACAATCTTTATTTACAGAATATATTCATTTACAAATTTACATAACAATAAATACATAACCATTGGCCAACGGTCTTTCTGCCTGATTTTTTTAATTTTATTCATTTATTTTTATTTTGTCAATATTTTGTTAATTAAACGTCATGATCGCTAATTTCATTGTGAAACGAAGAGAACAACTCATAAACTGTCATATTTGGGAATTTGAATTAAAGGTTTATATTGGGGTTTAGAGAAGTGAATGCATTTTTTTGATAATTGCAGGATAAGTGAATTAATCGGGGTGATTTCGTTTTTTTATAGAGCGGAGTGTTTGGAGTATTTGAGGGATTATGAAGAAGGTTTGAGGGATGTCGAAGCTTAACGCTCTCAAGGTTTTTTGGTAGAGCAAGGTATTTGGAGTACTCGAGGAAAGTTTAAGCTTAGTTAACACTCTCAAGGTTGATCTCTCTTCTATTTGAAAATTATGGGGAACTGTTGGATGACGGTTATGGAAAAAGATAGATGCGTATTCAAACAAGGGTCGGCATATGGCTTTATATCGGGCGTATAACAAAAATCGGCGACGAAGTTGACGTTGGAAGTCTCAAGTCAAGTGTGATACTGCAACAATTGTTGCAGTGTTAACCAATAAATAGTGAAATCATAACAAAGTGTATTAATTACCAAAGTGTTAATATGAGAGATATTAAAAAGGATTTGGCGATCATGTCGATTATATTGTTACGAAATCGGGTTTAACCAGACTCGGAAATAAGTGAAACAATGTCTATTTATTTATTTAGAGTACACTTAATACATTGGTTAACAACACACTGTCACTAGTAGGCTGACTGACTGCAGCGCCACTAGCGTGCTCTTATATAGCGTGCTTGTTTCTCGAAGTTTCCGGAACCTTCGGTGACGCAGCGTTTGTCGTCGAGCGTGTCGTGGAATATTCCAGAGTGATCTTTCCAGTTTCTTCTTTCACTTTCGTTACAACATATAAAATGACCAACTAAACGTAGAGCAATTGAATCAAAGCTAATATAATTCAACTTACCTAATAATAGGTAGTGATTAAGGGTATCAAATACCTTACTATAATCTATTAAAATTAAACACGAGAGTAATCCTTCATCACTGATAATAATTATGTCATCGGCAACGTTCAATAGAGCAACTATCGTGTCCAGGAGCTGTATTTTAGCCTTTGAAATAATTTCATTATGTTTGTTCTTCTTCGTTAATGTCGTCTTCAGAATTGGTTGGGTATTGAGTATTTTTGAAGGAATTATACCAATTGTCATTGTCATAATTATTTTTATTGGTCATTGTGTATATATTTTCAAATAACCTGCAAAAATATTAGATATATAGGCGGAACGACCATTGGTCGATAGCTTATAGGGAGACTTTTGCAATATATATTGTTACATTTTACGTGATATGCAGATATAGTTTTACGTCAGAGTGCCATTGGCGTAACAAACATTTATTCCCAAAATAAATTAAATACTTAATTATAACTATATATTTAGGATATTCCTTCAATTTTTTAAAACGAATTAACAATATACGACGCATTTTTACTTGGTATTAAAGACATTAAACAATTAACCAACGACAGAAAGACATGGAGAGAAAAATATAGAAACAGACACTAAACAAAAACTCCTTACACCTAACGGTAGAAAAGAAAAAGATTAAAAAAAATTTACTTGGAGCGATAAAACTCGCTAGATTTTTCGACGGAACATTTTACTTATCTGCAGTCATTGTTGATCACTCTATATTTGTTTGTCGTCTCTCACTATCTCGTTTATGGTCAGGTCTTGTATTTTATTTATATAGACTGTCTTTCAATATTCAAATATTTTTTTTAATCTCATTTCAATATTCTTTTCCTTGTAAATTAATTATGTCATCACATGCCTCAATCCATTTATCTGTTTTATATTTTTAAATGAATTAATAATAAGCCATCATTTAAAAATATTTGGAATAAATAACGTGTACAATTTACTTAGATAATTGGATAAACTATATTTTCATATTAGAAATTAGAACTCAAAATTCTAAGATTAATTCTCCAATCAACTTTATTTTATAAAATGGGAACTTGAAAGAATAGCTGGATGTTTTATCGTTATGTTTCGCGCAAATACATTAATTTTTTAGTGTCATAAGAAAATTATTAAATACTCAGAAACATAGTTTTTGAAAATCACTGATCCTTAGTTTAATGAAAAATAAAATATTTATGATTTTCAACTGTTTTTCGCTACAGTTATTTCGTTACGTTGCAGCGATTTAATTTTGTTAATCTGAAGAAGCGTAGCGAAATTAAATATACAAGAATTAAAACCACAAATATTAAATTTTTCATCCAAGCAGTATCTACTTCATATACAGACGGAATGGGGAAATAGAAATCTCGGAGTCTGGTCGGACTCCGCGTGAGAGAATTCATTCGCCTACGAAATATCGTGATAGAAACATTTCACAATCGCAATAATTTCTTTACCTAATTTTTAATATTATTTACATTTAAATAAAATAATTTCAATTAATGATCATAAGTCTTTAATTTTAATAGAAAATATAAATATTTATCATTATAATTACATGCAAAAATAATTGTTGCAATTTAACCCGCTTGCGTTAAAGCAGAACGCGAGACGAAAAGCGCTCCAAGGTCAGGTATACGTACACATCTGGGAGATTTCTCCACTCCGACATTCACACCTGTATATTTAGTAGGCACTGATCGAAGGCATGAGATAAATCGGTGTCATTCAACCGTATCTTCCTTATATTCCTTCATATCTTATCAAACAATAGTTATTTATCATTAGGAATTAATTAGCAGACTGATTGCAGCCGTTCAATTGTGGTTGTGATACCATAAAGTTTATAAAGGAGTGTGCTTGAAGGCTTATGTAAAAGATTATTAGGGTGTTGGATTTTGTTAAACGTTTTCAAGGTAGATCTCTCTGCAACAACTTCTATGTTTTTGTGACTTTTCTACGAGGATTATGGTGAATGATCGCAGAGAAAATTCACATTTAATGAAATCGTTGACGATGCCACTTGAAATTAGGCGAAAGGTGACGCTTGCGTCGTCTTTAATTTAGCAGAGCAAATGTTTGTATTTTGTAACTGTATTTTAAATCTCGTTGTATAATAACATCGAGATTTAAAATCATTAAGCTTTTATTTCGCCTTTTATTTTTTTATGTAAAATTTTAATTACAATCACAATTGATATGCAATCTCTTTTTTAAACCCGATTTCGAAACGGAGCTAAAACAACATAAAGGCCATTCCGGCTTTTGAGTAGTTATTAATGAAGCGTAAAATTCCGACTCAATACAAATTCCGAACAATATTTTCATTGTGCCGCCGGAATGAAAATCAATACCCGTTAAATAGAGATAACAGTTTTATGTAATCAATTAGCGCGTCCCGGGTTTATCGGCCGCAAAACGCGAGCCCCTTTAATGAAGCACCCCGGCGAATTTTTACCCGCTTATTCCACGCCGAAGATCGCCCTCGTAAAAATCCACAGTTATTATTATTCTCGATTCAATCGGGGAAGCGATAACGGCTTTTTAATAATGCAGCGCTGTGCATTACGAGCGGGGGAAATAATAAAAAGAATAAAATAAAAATTGAGCGCATCTGATTTTTATGATGTTTGCGGGTTTAATTCGGAAGAATAAATGGGGGGACGTTTATATTGAATAAAGGCAGATTCTCCGGGGAGTACGTTTCGCAGATGTCGTTGGAATCGGGGGATGATGATGAGATGATGCGATGAGGAGATGAGACGTCGCCGTAATGTTACGACTATTATTCATTTATTCAAATTTTAGAATATGGATGGGGTTAATTTCCGCTTCGCTTTGGTCGGTTTAAATTAATTTTATTTTGCTCAGCCGGTTTATGTGCCCGCTCTTAGTCTTTTGATATGAGAATTGAATTTTAAAAATGTTATTAAATTGTAATAAAGGACGGTTTTGGTTACCCTGGTCATTTCAACCAACATCGAAAATATTCGTTGATATCTGTATTAGTATTTAACTATCTTTGATAACCGAGGCACTTAATTTTTAAAACAATTTAAAAGTAAAGAATTATATTTCAGAAACCTGTTAATAATAGCAGAAATCCGCATACAAGGAATATAAGAAGAATATGCTCGTACTTTTACATAAGTATATTAAGTTTATCTTATGTTACTATTGTTTATAATGTATTATGTACAAAGGAGATTTCCGTTAAATAAATAAATAAAATAAAAATAATACCTGTTAAGGGGTACATTAGTTTTACGTGGACTGTATTTTTAAATGTATCAGAAGTGCTGGCATCGGGGATGTACAAAGGTTGGCAAATTAATTAAAATCTAAGCCAAATTTACTGAGCAGTCACGATTGCCATCATTCATGCGATCATTTATGACGGAAAGTTAGAATTAGTAATGAGCTCTTCTCGGCAGCAAACTTGGAGTATGGGGTGCCGTAAGGTTCAACAATTAGTGCGACGTTGTTTCTCATAGCCATAAATGATATTACTAAGCAAATTGAAAGCCCTATAAAGAAATGCATATATGTGGATGACCTGGCCATATATATTTCCGGCGATACAGTTCCCAGTATATTGAATAAACTACAAGCAGCAATTAATGGTTTCGACAGCAATGTGGAATCTGTAGGTTTTCGTTTTTCACCAGTTTTCATTTTTATAGACTTCGGCGACTGTGTCATGACTCACGCTTATATCTCAAAAATATTAGAATTAAATGCGTGGAAAATACCCATTTCCTATCCTTAACGCTATATCTGTCATATCTACAACACATAGAGGAGGTAATACAAGAAACAAAACAAACTCTCAATTTAATAAAATGTCTAGCAAGTACAACTTAGGGAGCAAGGAGAGATATGCTGTTCGGTCTCTACAAGGCGTTGGTCCTTTCTAAAATCGATTATGGCTATATTATATACTCTACAGCTAGGAAGTCATGGCTGAAATCCATGAACGTAGTGCATAATAAGGTAATAAGATACGTGACTGGAGCTTACTATACAAGTCCGACGGAAAGCCTCCACTGTGTTCCTAACATCGAGTCTTTGCCGTACCGACGAAATAAATTTTTCCTACAATATGATGCAGGAATGCATTATAAGAAAGGGCATTTTAACGAAATCTTGTTTCCAAACCAAGTTCAACTACAACAAAAGTATGCGATTAAACCAACCACACCAAGATTAGCAAGGAGCCAAGGAAATCACATAACACTGCCTAGGGTGTTTAAGGTCGGGTTTGCCGAATTTCCCTACTGGTACTTTCGGAAACCTATAATAAGACTTGATCTAGCTGTTCTTAGTAAACAACCCAGATATATGAGATTATTGGAAACAGAATATTCGAAATTAGCCTCTGATTATCCGAAGGCAATTGCCTTCAGTCGGATTTAAAGGCAACACGGAAACGGGATGCGGTTTCTCCATTGGAGGAATTGTACATTCGTGGACCCTCCACCGGTCAGCCAGTGCCTTCACGGCAGATCTGTACGCCATTTACCAATCAATTCTCAATATTAATTATAACACACACTTTATTAAAAATAATAATAATGGTATATATACATGTAAACATTACGAAGAATATTGTCACAAACCAAATATAAGACAAATGTCACCGTGTAAATAAATTCAAATACAAGTAACTTAAGAGTAATAATCCTGTATAATATGGAGCTCTTTATCCATGAGCCAAGTTTGCATCTTCTTTTAAATGATTTAATATTATTTAGTGCCTTAAATTTGACCGGTAGATTGTTATAGAATTTCAGCCCGCTCTATAGTGGAAATTTTCCCGAGATATTTATATGGTGTATCTAATATGCATATAGATTGTTGTATCGAGTATTGTAGTTGTGGTTTCAGTTATTTGTCTTGAATTTATCTCTGTATTTAAAATGAAATATAAGTATGTCATAGATGTACAAGCTGGAAAAACGTTAAAATATTAGCTTGACGAAAGTGTCCTCTACATAACTCTGCATATGGAAAGTTAAGTATTATCCGTAGATTTTTTTGCATAAGAAATATTGGGCTGACGAATGTACTGTTCCCAAAAAAGAAAATGATCCCATAACGCTTAAGCAACCAAAATTCGCTTTATAAACAGTAATAAGTGTTTCTGTGTCAATAAATAAGGGGTTTTAATATTCGAATAGCGAAAAAAAAATGTGAATATTTGTATGCAAATTATCAGAATGACTCTTCCAATCAAGTTTCATGTTTATAATGACATAAGAATTTAACGGAATTGCATGTATGTATCATGTTGAAGAGATAATAAATCGACTTTCGGGATTCTAGTTTGGA
The DNA here is from genome assembly GCA_963082785.1 of Philonthus spinipes. Classification (NCBI taxonomy): domain Eukaryota; kingdom Metazoa; phylum Arthropoda; class Insecta; order Coleoptera; family Staphylinidae; genus Philonthus; species Philonthus spinipes. Next base: position 10,170,769 of record OY720314.1, read on the forward strand.
AGATTATAGACTTAGTTTTAGAGGAGTTTAGGATAAGCTTATTTTCCTGCATCTAAGTGTGTATTTTACAGTACATGTGATTAGCTTTGATTTCTACATTAGTCTGCGTTTTTTTTCTTTCTATTATTAGAAGGTTAGTATCGTCCGCGTATGACTTAATGGCTGCTTCTTATTTATCGGTAGTTTTTAGAATGTCATTGACATTAATTATAATAGTAGCATGCCCAGGTTGCTTTCTTGGGGAACACCGATGTTAAGTGTGCCTTTATAGAATATGTATTGTGGACACATGTTCTTTCGAATGATTTAATCAGTTGTTGACTTACCCCCACGAACTCCGAATCTTTCCAGTTTATCAAGTAAAATGGAATGATTTATAGTTTCGAATGCTTTGGAAAGATCTATTAATATACCCATAAGGATATCCCCTTCCTCCAAAGCACTCGCCACATATTCAAGATGTTCAAAAATTGCAGTTTGTGTCGATTTGTTTTTTTTTAAACCAATATTGATCGTTAGGAAACAATTTATGTTGATTGAAGAATGTCATAATTCTTGTCGGTATTATTTTTTCAAGCATTTTAGAGAATTTACTAAGCAGAGTAATAGGTCGGAATTTTGATGGTTTTGTTGCATCACTTTTTTATAGATCGCAATTACTATTTGAGACAATCTGGAAAGATACCCTCTTGTAGCAACTGATTAATTAGATGCGTCAGTGGAGTCGTTAATTGATTAATTGAGTTCATTAAAATCTTTATATTTATTTCATCAAATCCGGCGCTGTTTTTATTGAAACTGCAATAATTTGCACAAATTCTCAATCTGCTATTGATGGAATCTCTAGTACTTACTTACGACCACATCACATCCAAGCACAGATCTTCCAGCTACAACAGCATTCGAACCTAATATTTATTTGGATGCCAGAGCAGAGTGGTATGGAAGATGCTGAGCTAGCATTAGAGGACGCCCGATTAGCGGCGGGCGAGGACAATTCAGACAGACGATATCCCTGTAAGACCAGAGGATGCTAAGCGATACATCAATAGCAAAATCGTAGACGATTGGCAGAGGCAATAAAATGACTCTAGGGGGCACTCTTTTATCTTTTTATTTAATAAAAATATAGTGAAATTCAAAGAGTACTGCTTCATTTATTCAAACATTGCGTTTTTTACTTACCTTTTATTTAGCTGAATGTTTAAATGTGACGTAAATATAAGAACAGTCCTGCTGTAATAAAAGCGTTTTTCTGAGGGAATTGTTGGTTAAATCTAGTGCCGCCGCCTCCGGGTTTCCCCAGGGAGGGCGCTGCGCGTATAAATTATGGTCGAGCAGATTAAAAATTTATATTGGGGGCCATCACAAATTCAGGACGCTCAAGAGGGGCAATTTGTAAACGTCGGATTACCGAGCTTTTACACTTCCTTTTTCACACGTGATTAAGCGCCGCCCCGCAGCCGCCAAGAACGGACGAGAGATTGTCTCCGGTGTATTATCTATTCAATTTTTTTGTTAAATTTTATGCCTACATATCTTTTTCCTCTAAACCGCAATATTAAACTTTAGAATATATATTTATACAGGATCAGTTAAATTCCTGCATGTATTAAGATTAATTTAAAATACAGGGTGGACCACGAATAACGGCCATTAAAAGTTTTCGCGGTTCCTGACCGCGGAAAAAAATAGAAAAAATCTAGATTACACGGTTGAATGCGTAAATATTTCGACTTTCTTTCACTTTCGGTTGTACCGGAAATGGCTACCAACTTTTCTATTTTAAATGGAATGAATTTATTCGTCATATATTAAAAAAAAAAAGAACAATCACATCTGGTCAATTGAAAATCCACATGTAACATGTGTACACATACCAACATAAATTTTGTTTCAACGTATTTTGCACGCATTTTATTTTTTTTTTTCTGTACGACAAAATATTAAATAGTGGAATAATTTCGAAGAATTGTTATTGTTATTGTTATTATTCGTGTCAAAATATCTTTATTTCAATCTTCTTGCTTCGGTTTTTATGTCGTAAGTGAAAACAAAAAATTCTGTCGCACTGCCCATGAACGACAAATAAATTCATAATTTCTTGATTGGTACGCTGTCTCATTTTAATATTACTGGAACGAAGGGTTCAAAAATATTGACACCTTCAAAATTACTTTTTCCACATTCTATTCAATGAGATTTAAAATCATTAAGCTTTTGTTTCGCCTTTTATTTTTTTATGTAAAATTTTAATTACAATCACAATTGATATGCAATACTACTATGAAATACGTATTAACAATGCAGGAATTATCGGTTGTGCAAACATTTTGTGAGAAAAGAAATTTCGAAATAACTCAAAAACTACTATCTCTAAATATTAGGATGCATAAATCTTTTATTTCTCAAATTTGCCAAGCGCCCTATGAGGTAAAATATTGGTTATTCCATTTGAAAAAAAAAAAGAGTTATGATGATTTTTAGAGGATACTGAAAAGTTGACACTTTTGAAATACCTATTATCAAAATTGACGGATGTTAATTTTTTTATTCTAAATGGATCTATTACTAACAATTAAAGATGTCGCTGGTCTTCCTATCTTTTTCCGACTAGAAGTTATAGGCATTTTTTGAAATGTCAATTTGAAATAATTTTTTATCTCTAAAACTGTAAGAGTTATGTAGGCATAAATTCATACGAATGGTTAGGCAATTAAACGGGTAGTCCAAATATATATATATATATATATATATATGGTGTTCCATTTAAAATAAGAAAGTTGGTAGCCATTTCCGGTACAAGCGGAAACGAAAGAAAGTGAAAATATTTACCATGAGGTTTTAATAGCCGTTATATTCGTGGTCCACCCTATATAATACAGTATTGTCTACTGACCAGGACATCAATGTAACACAAATAAGTGTTTGCCAATAATTGTATAAGAATATCTGAATTATTCTTCAAACGAAAACATTTTCAAATAAAAGATTCTTGGACATAAACAGGCTTGGTTGGTTTACACTTGTAAAACAAAGTAAGTGTATTGTATTTAACATTCCCTAATGTTACTAAAATGTTTTACCAAGTGGGACTCAAATTGAAAATGTAAAATTCTCTTTTTCAATTTTAACACCATCTATATTTTCACCTTTTTTGTATTTTAAGATTAATTTTAAGAATTGTTTGTAGAAATTATTATTTCTCTAAAATGCATAAGTTTTATTTTATACGCAATTCATTAATACCTAAGATTACATTTGTTTTTTTTTTTTATTTGCTTTAATTCTGTTTATTTATATAAAATCTTCTTTATTGCAAAATTTACATTAGGTAATATACAATACTTATTATTACATATTCTTTCTAAATCGACCATCTTTGTCTTTCAGCCGACTGTTTATTTTTTTGTAATTCATTTAAATTAAACAAAAATGATTTGAAAATAATTAATGCATTATTTCCACATTTAGCTCTGTGACATTTTGACGTAAGTACTTTAGACAAATGCACATTAAAACAACTACTTCTCGGGCAAATACCCCGCCAGACATTGAATTACATAATCTTTTACATTTTCATTTATTTTTGATGTTAATTTACGATTGGTTGAAATAAATTTATTTGCATGTAATTGAGACACTTTTCTCAAATTTAAGAATCGGTATAACTAATAGGAATTATGGCGTTAATTTATTTAAACAATTACATTAATTAGGCATTCACTAACCCCATTATCCGAAACGTATTCTCGCAAAATGGTCCGCACACACCGACATTTGTCGCTTTACGGCGATTAATTAATTAACCGACACGATATGAAATGCCGGATTATTTACAGGAACACATCCTAGAAGAGGGTTGTAATTAATCATTTAATCTATTAACGCGGGGCGAAAACTAGAGAGAACAGTAGTCGTAATTCGCCAGCCGCCTATGGTGTTTATGCCGGGGAGCGGGGGGAGCTAATTAGGCCCGAGTTAAATACGGTACGGGGCCGACAAATTAGCCAAGGTTATTGCGCTTAAAGTAAATTTCATCCCCGGCAAATAATAGACTCAAAACTTGCCGGGGATACCGCGCGGGACCTTTATTTAATGAAAGCCCCAACCGAAACGCAAACTTCTGTTTGCCCCTGGAATTATTTTCGCGGCACGGCTTAATTAAATATGTTTTCGGCGTTTTACAGAACCGTAATTATTTTAAAATGAATACAACATTATATTACAAACTGGATGGGAATTAGGAATTTCAGTGGGTAATTAAACATTCTTATTTAAAATTTCGTATATGAAAGGTTCCACAATTAATATTCATTTAGTAAATTTTTAAATTACCTTAATAATTATTAAATTTTAATAAAGCACATTAAAACAGATTCTTTAGTGAATACCCATACCCGGCGCATTCACCAAATAATATTCCATTGCCGGAATAATTATATACAGAGTGTATAGAAAATCTCAGGGCGGTCAAATAATTCGAAAAATATACATTTAATCGAAAAATAAATGAACACGTGTTTAATATTTTCGAAATATCTATTAAATGCTGTGAAACACTCGGCTCCGCCACTACTTCTTTTTAGTGAGGCGCATTCATCAAATAATAATCCATTGCCGAAATAATTATATACAAGGTGTATATAAAGTCTCAGGACGGTCAAATGATTCGAAAAATATACATTAAATCGAAAAATAAATGAACACGTGTTTAATATTTTCGAATAATCTATTAAACGATGTGAAACACGCGGCTCCGCCACTACTTCTTATTGGTGAGACGGAGGGTAACTTTGTAATACCCACATTTATTTTTTTTTTTTACAAATTCCAACTAATTATGGCTTTAATACAATGATAACTACAAAGACGTCTATTCTGTTCGTTTGGTTAAACCTTTTGACCCCTGTTCATGCTATTAATCGTGTGTATCTAAACGCTCTACATTTAAACATCGGTTGCTAGAATTTACTGTGAATTAATTTATTAAAATTGGTGAGAATGTCTCTCATATTTCGTACTGAATTTTCTACTGCGTTTTCAATATTTTATTTCACCGAAATTTGTCATTTATATTTTACGCATTATCTGGCCGTTTCTTTTTACATCCCCTCGAGTGTGGTTGAACTTTGTTTGCTTAAACAGGACAAGTTCGCCTTCCTTTAGTGGACGAAACAATGATTCTCGGTCGTCTACCTTGTAGACCCAAATCGTTGACGATGCCACTTGAAAGTAGGCAAAAGGTGGCGCTTGCGTCGTCTTTAATTTATTATGATTTGTACAGATTGTTGATAATTCATAAAAACAAATTATTTTTAAAACAACTTTAAAGCATACAGTATCTTTATGGGTATAGTAATTAGGCATATTGGCTTTTACGTAGTGGACCGGGGCTCGAGACAGCGCCAGCATTATATTTCGTATTAGCTACTTTCTAATTTTTATGTGTATTTATTTTTTCCTTTGTTTCTCTTATGTTATCCCGCACCGTGGTCCTTTTATTTTCCATTGTGTCAAGCTGCTTTGTTAGACCGCGTGTTCTGTTTGATGCTTCCACGGCTTCACAAAATGGAATTTCGCTGAACAAATCATTGCTCAAGGGATAGAGATCACCGGATGATGAACTTAAGGAGTACCAACTTATGACCGTGAAGTACTTTTTGGTAACACGGACCTTTCATCAATTGATGGCCGACGAAGGCGCTAGTTTTCTGCTCCGATCGAAAGTTTTGCTGTCTACCACTTATATAGACGACATCAACGCATCGATAGCTTCAGTTGCCGACGCCTTATTACTACAAGAACAATTGATTGAATTGTTGTCTTGTGGAAGTTTCGAATTAAAGAAATGTATGTGATTACGCCAATCGACGATTTGGGTTTTAAAAATTACTTAGACACGTAATATTAAATGAATTAAATTACTGACAAAACAAATAGATAAAAAAGGCAAAGAATTAATTACGAAATGAAAGTTGAAATAAGAAATGAGAACAGAAATGAATAAAGACTAAGAAAAAATATTGCAAATTTGACTGATAGATAATTGAAGAGAACTTACTTGTGCGGTGGTTGATAGATGAAGAAGAGGAACTTGGGGTGAGTGGGTGAAAAGACGAAGACGGTAACATAAACAGAAAGATAGCATGATTGGATGATGAAATATTCGGAAAAGATTTCCAAGCTGCATTTCTTCCGGCTGGGCTGTAAAACTCCGCGCGCGATAATGTTTATAACCTCGGCGAGAGCACGTTCTCGTCGAGCACAAAAGATTCGTCCGAAAACTTTGACAATGGGGTTTTTACAGTCCGGTTATTGGGGAATACCGATGGGTACTCCCGTCGTAAATGCAGCCTGGAGCCCCTTTTTCTATTATTAGAATAATAGAGTAAACGACAATTTCCAAAAACTTGCAAGATTGTAAAATTAAAATTTCACGCGGTAGGTACGGCGCGAACAGTAGGAGTAATAAGTAGGAGATATTTCAAGCCATTCCATCAGAGTACTGTGCTATTGATCGAGATATATTTCAATTCCAAGATGATACGGATTTCTTCACTAAGATTGCATTACTTATGGATCCGTCTGTATACCATACTAGAGATCCCCTTATCTATGCCGGGACATTGCCTCCGAACCAGTAATCCCGTTCAGATATCATGATCTTGTACCCATTTTCTTCAAATGTGTAGATGACATCTATATGGGAAGCTTCATTAAATGGAGAGGCTTTATTTAGGATGATTGAGTGACCTATTAGTTTTTCTTTTCTGAAATTGATAATTTTGTGTATCCTTAAGGTTTCTTCGAGAGCAACTCAATGCAGGTGTATGTATAAAGGTGTTACATCAAGCATTACTTCCATCGACACTGTTGGAGTCGTCCTCATTGCTCCCGTAATACACAAACATGCCAATCTCTGAATCCTATTTAGGATATGAGTGCATGTTTTTTCTAAGTCTTCGTCACCAAATGAACGCTGAATAAGTGACAGTGGGTCTCACTATCGTCTCATACATCCACCTGTCCCATGTAATTCCTAGTAGTTGCCTACAGGTGTACAAGCCTGTAAAAGCCTTTTCCTTGACGTGCAGCAATTGTCAATTCCAAGTAAGTTTTTAGTCTAGATAAATTCCCAGATATTTAACTTCCTTCGATATTTGTAGCTCTATACCTCCCAGGTGATGATTTTTCATATTGATTGTTGTATCATTTCACAGTTCTTTCAAAGTTGCCAGTTATTATCAGCACTGCGTTGTCGGCATACCCTATTGCAAGAATACCTTCCTTTTCTTAGGTAAATAGTAGATCGTCAACCATCAAAGACCACAAAACTTGGAATAGTACTTCTCGCCTGAGGATTGCCTCTATTGGTCAAGATGATTTTCTAGCTTTGAAGAATGGATTTGATCCATCTCGTTGTAACAGGGTTTACACCCTTATGACACAATGCATTATTTATGGTCTCAAGGGAGGTGTTATCAAAAGTGAGCTCAATGTCTAGGAAGGCACAAATAGCGCGAAAATATACAATACGATGTGCCTTCCAATGATTGAATACTACTTTCTCGTATGCATAAATTCTTTTCCTGCCACCCTCAAACAAGTAGCCGAACGGTTGCGAACCATACTTCGTCATCTCATAAATGCGTTACAAACTCAAATTGATTCTACAACACCACCTAAGTTACTACTATCAGTAAAATAACACGGATTCTCGCAGAAAAATATGCAAGCAATGAAAAAAATAAATAAAATAAAATAAAATAAAATAAAATAAAATAAAATAAAATAAAATAAAATAAAATAAAATAAAATAAAATAAAATAAAATAAAATAAAATAAAATAAAATAAAATAAAATAAAATAAAATAAAATAAAATAAAATAAAATAAAATAAAATAAAATAAAATAAAATAAAATAAAATAAAATAAAATAAAATAAAATAAAATAAAATAAAATAAAATAAAATAAAATAAAATAAAATAAAATAAAATAAAATAAAATAAAATAAAATAAAATAACCAAAAAAAAAAATTTGCATTCCTAGAAACGCCAATATTTTCCATTAATTATTATTTACTTAAACCCAGACCTTTAATCAGAATAATATTATAATATTATAGACAATTGTTTACAAGTATCATAATATCATACATACATGTTTATAATACTCTGCTCTGTTCTCTCGCGGTCATAAACTACCATAAATGGGTTCGACGAGTAAAGCACTAATAACCTTTCTTCACACTTTTATTTGGATTACCAAATGTACATTTCGGTCACAAAGTGACCATTATCAATGGGTTAACACTGAATTCATAAATGGGTTGGTAAGAAGAACAGAATTAATGGCCAACACAATTCACAAGAAAACTTACTTTAAATAGAAACTGCAAGAATGGGACATATACGAAATAAAAATAACCAAACAATTCCAGAAACAGCCAAAGTTTAACTAACAAAAGGCAGATTTATTCAGAATTAAAAGAAAAACTTCAATTAAATTCAATTAATATTAAAAATAAATATAAAAAAGTATTTATTTAAATGTGGAAATATTTTATTAACTATTTTCATATCATATTTATTTTAATTGATATTAAAAAGCTTCAAAATTAATTCCACACCAAATGCCTTTTATTTTTAGTTAATTTCACCCTTAACACATGGCGAAACATAGTGAAATATAATCTACTGATTTAAACAGTTCGCGTTATTTAATGCCTTTTAATGTGTACGTACACGAATTATAAATACTTAACATAGGAGCTTTGTATCCATAATAATCTATGGTCTGGATAAAAATGTGTGAATATAATATAAATTGCAATATAATTTTAAATTACAATAAAAATTATTTGAAAATAATTAATAAATTATTTTCACATTTAGCTCTGTGACTTTTGACTTACTTTAGTAAGTACGTTAAACAAATGCACATTAAAACAACTACTTCCCGGGCAAATACCCATGCCAGACATTAAATTGCATAATCTACATCTGCTGTTGCACGTCAATAAAATATTGCATAATGCAACAAATTTTAATAACTGTGACCAAGTGAATGAATAATACTCTTTTCTATTTATATTAAATTACAACTCTTATAATAACTGCAAATTATTACAAAACAAAAAAATTCTGTTAGTTTCTTTTGCTTGTCTGGTGACTTAAAAGCGTTATTGTTCTAGTTAATTGTAGCCGTGGAAGTTTCGTCCGGAGTTTTGAAGCTTAATAATTCGCCTTGCATCAGAATTTCTGAATATCGCATTGTCTCCGCACCGGGAAATTAACTTACCAAACTCTCTTTGTATAATTCGATAATCTCTTTCTGTACCGTGTCGAAGTTGCCTACTTACAGGAAACGCAATTGAAGATGATCGTTATTGGATTGAATCCGTTTTACGTGCCACTAAAATTGCATTAAAGCGCCTTCCTCCGCCCGGCGGGTTCGCCTTCAATTTTAATAATCTTCGCGTCGCAACGGTGATAATTGGGATTGATGCGTTAAGAAGAAAATTAATTGGAATGTAGTGTGTCTTGATTTAAAAAAATATATGTTTTACTGCGTCTATAAAAATGTATAGAATCTGTCTATTTAAGCTATGCAGGTTTTTATTTTCGCAGAAGTATTTTTGTACAAAATTGGTAGCACTAGCACACAGTTTACTCAGTCTTATTGAAAATTAATAGGATTATAGTATCTTGATTAAAAAAAAAAGTTCTACTGCATCCACAAAAATACACAGAATCTGTCAGGTTATTTTCGAGTAAATATTTGTGTATAAAACTATCACACAGTTTACTCACTCTTATTGATTTATCTTTGACAATTTTTTTGTCCAATTTTAGTAATTAGAGTTCCAAAAAGTGTAAGTAAAGTATCCGCCTTATTAATTTAGTATAAACTCTAATTGCTAAAATTCAACTTTAAAGTGTCCTTCACCGATTATGTTTAATTTGAAAAACAGAACGTATTACTATGTTCGTCAAATATTAACCCTAAAATCACTTTTATTCCTTAATCCGGACTTTTTTTTTCAAAACGTCTATTTGAGGTTACAATTTGACAAATTCATTTTTAACTCAAAAACTTTGGGAGTTATGTCAACATAAATCGATATGAGTAAGTAGGCAATTGAACAAGGAAGCTAAAAACAATATATATAACAAAGTTGATATCAATTTCCAGTACAACCGGAAGAGATAGAAAATCAAATTATTCTCCATGAGATCGCATTCAAACGTGCAATGTAGAATTTATATATATATATATATATACAGGGAGCTTTTTTTATCAGTATACATTTCCCCTACGTATACCTGCAAAATACGCGAGTCTAATGCATTAATCTATGTGTGTTTAGTTGCCTATAACACCCAACTGAACACACATATGCCAAATAGGCAACTAAACATACACACATTAATCGGTTCAATGCGTTTGAGTCGCGTTTTTTGCAGGTATACACTTCCCCTAATGTATACTAATAAAAACACCTCTCTGTATATATGTGTGAGCACAATGGGTCTTGTAGGCCCTTGCATTTACAACACCAAAATTTACTTACATTTATTTATCTAAACTATGTTTCACTTTTCTTCAAATGAAATTCATCATTTGAAATTTACGTTGTAAAAATTAATTTCCGCATCATTGGATACGCCACTGTACATTGTTGAAATTTATTTAATCAAAATATTTGAATAATGCTGTTTACCATTAAATCCTGCACATTTGCAAAATAACTACAATAATAATAACGAAATAATTAAAATCCGCACAATAAACAATTTTATTAAAACCCCGGCGAATTTTCGGTCCGCGCGCAGATAATGGAATCTGGTTTTCACCTCGTTGATTATTTACAGTTAGTGTTATTCGAAATAATTTCATGGCATATCCCTTTATTTAAATTCAAATTTACTCATTCGCTCTGATAAATATGAATACAACGGCGTTAGGTTAATAATAACTGATTCGTTATCAAAAATATGTTTGCGCGTTCAAAAATCCCTGAATGTAAAGTAAAAGACTAATGCTTATGTAAAATAATTATTACGAAAAAATATTGTAAGTTTTATTTGACTTGTTGTTGGTTGGCAATAAATATTCGCTTTTGTAAACGCATTTAAATTTTCAGCACCGTATTTAACGAGTTTAAGGAATACATTTCAACTTCACAAACGTGGAAAGAAACACCTTCCAGGATAAGCAGTTCAATATAGATAGAATAAATTTTCAAATATATAATAATTTTTATTATTTTAAATTCTATTGAATATTACAATAAGACATATCATTAAAGAAAACACAATTACTTTTTATATCGAGTATTAATCACCAAACCTGGCCATAGGGTATAGGATTATACAAAATTTTAATTGTATATAATACATTGCCATGGCATATTTTTATGAAATGTCATATTGACAGATATATTTTAGTTGTGTCATAAACATAAATAACTATTCAAGAAGAAAGAGTGTTCATGATTCAAACTTTCTACCCTTATTATAATTTGAGACGAGTTAGAGATTTATTTGCTGCAAATTTTATTAATCGACATATACCATCCTAATCAACCAAACATAATTATGTAAAAATTAAAATAAATAAAAAAACGGCCCGTGTCGCTTCAAAGTCTAAAGGAAACAACAAAAGAGCATAAAATATTGAATTAGAAGAAAGGGTTTTGGCTATGGTAACAGAGGTTCCTAGAAGAAGTACAAGAAAGAAGAATCTTGCATAAAAATCGACATCATCCGTACAAATTTCAATGCCACCAAGAAATCTTGGACTCTGACAAAGACCACAGAACATTTTTTTCGAAAATTCAGAACAGAGCAAATCTGGAGAGGCACTTTCTCTCATCAATTTGCTTTACTTATGAATACACCTCCACCCTAAATAATGATTCAAACGTACAAAACTTTCGATACTACTCTCAAGATAATCCACGACTTTCTGTAACAGCAAGAATAAAATATCATTAGAAAATTAATATTCGGGCTGGCATTCTTAATAATAAAAATATTTGACTATTTGAGATGAAAAAGGAATTTAAACTCCGAGATATATTTAGAACTTTTAATTAGTGATGGGCAAAGTTGATCTTTTATTATTGCTAAATTAAGTATATTATAATTTTAAGAATGTTACGTATTATAGAAATATCAAAAATAACTTTCCATTTATTAATAAACATAAATTTGAAGTTACTTTTTCGTTTTAAATACTTAAAATGACACATTTAGTAATACTCGATTACTAATATTATTCGATTTTGCCCAACACTACTTTTAATAAATGAAGTCGGTCCTGCAGTTGAGGAAACTGCATACGAAAACCATGATGTTTGGTTCCAGCACGATATCTGTCCTGCACATTTTGGCAAATATGTGAGAGCCTATTTGAATGATGTTTTTTTTCTAAATCGCTGGATTGGTTGCGGTGGTACACTAAACTGGACCGCCAGATCTTCTGACCTTGCAATGTGTGATTTATTTTTATGGCATCACCTTAAAAATAAAATTTATAACCGACATCACCTAAATATTAATTATCTGAAGGAGGCTATCGATGAGGAATGTCGAAATATTTTTCAGAGGCAACTCATCCATGTGACAAATGCTATTTATGATGTTGGGTTATTGTTTAATTTAACAAGCGAGTTTATTTTAACATTTGTTATAAGAAATCTGTTAATTTCTTGTAAAGTTTATATTATATCTATTCTTTTACAATTATTTCGTTTTTGTTTAGTTATTTATTTGTTAATAAAATAAAAAAAAATACACTCTTATGGGTATAAAGTGTTTTTTGATAATATATATATAATAAAAGTGTTGCTATTATCTTGATTATCTTTACCAGTTTACTAACAAATTAAATCAATTGTTTAGTAAAAAAACTACGTATATCTTAAAAACGAAATTCTATTTGTGAGGGTTTCACTTTATTGTTCACATGTTTCTACAATAAGTGACTTAATCCGCCAGATGAATAAATAGTTTGCAATTTTAGACAATAAAGTGAAACCCTCACCACTCAATTGTTTTATTTCAAGTGCTAAAATGGAGTTACATTATGTATCCGCCTTATTAATTTAGTATAAACATTTTTTGACGAAAACATAAAAAATGAAAACTGCTTCTTTGTAGACGTAAGCAGGAGCATTAAAAACTACGGAAAAAAAAAACAGAGTCTTGAAAGAGTTCAAAAATAAGTATGTGTCAAAAATAAATATAATTAATTATTATTCTATAACACCCTTTCCCTACGGCCAGATTTGGTGGTTAATATTCGGTATAACAATATTAAATGTACAAATATTAGCATACTGCAAATGTATTGCATTACTCTTATCCGAAGCGTCAATAGTGGATTTTAAAACGTCATCCTTCGAAAAAAGCGTGTGTCTTGTTGGGTTTAAACCTTACATTGTGCTGCTTAATACATGCTACGAACTGAAAATAATTGATTATATCTCTTAGGGGACCGGAAAGTAATGTCGTTTTTTTTATGTTAAATTCAAACAACAAAATCTTTATCAAAATATTAATTTAATCAATAAAATAATCACCCTCATTTTCTACGCCTTTTTTTTATTTATATGCATGTTTTCAATTTCGGATCGATAAAAATCACTAAGTTTTTCATAAAAATATCTGGAGATGACATTTACAACTTCTTCGGAATTTTTATTTTTTTTTCCACATAAAAAATCTTTCTGTGTCTTCATCTATTTTCTTATATCGTTTTATCGAGTCTGTTGTTAAGGTTTGTGCATGCCTTACTGTTGTACATTTTTAGTTCGAATGTTGGATTTTCTGGAGATTTTATGTTGCTGGATTTGTTTGTTTAATGTAAATTTGAATTCAGTTTTGATTATGTTATTTTTTTGTACATTTAGAGCAAACTGCTTAGTTATATTTTTATATTTAATGTTTGCGTTTTTAACTAGAGTTGTTTAATGTTTGTTCTTTTATTAAGTTTATGGAATATTTTTAATACTTTATTTTGTTGTATCTGTAGTTTTCTTCGTTTTTTTTAATACGTAACTGAAATATATAATTGGAAAAATCGCACAAAGCGCCATATTTCGACTAATAGGAAAGATAGCTCAAAGAGCCACCATTTACTTAATTATATTTGACGAGATCTGAGAGCCCGAAATGGCCATCACCAGTTAACCATACGATTAGAAAATGTTGGTTAAACATTTTATTAAACGGTACTGTAAATTACAATGCGTTTACAGAAGAAAATGTTGAAAATTCTATTGTTATTAAATGAACCACTTTTTAACTTTGATTCTATATAAAAGTTTGAAAAACATTATCAAACTATTAGTTTAAACTAAAAATATATAATCAAGTGAAAGCCTTAACAATCAACAGATTCTATTTTTATGTTCACTTTTTTGTAATAATAAAGAAATTTACCCATTTTTTTACGAAGCCTAACTCATATCACATTTTTCCACCATTCAAAAAAGCCTAAAGTTCCTGCTTTTTAATTAATCGATTAACTTTTTGGACTCGCTGTTAGCAGCAACGGTTATTCGATTAAAGATCGGAAAATGATACAGGAAAACTTTGTACAAGTTTTCCGAAAGAAGCAAAAGTTTTCGGGCAAATATGGCCGGCGTGCGAGATTAACTGTACGGAATTACTTGCAGATATTCCTGATTGAAAATTTCCGCAATAAATCAATCCGCCGGTGAGTGAAGACGTCCGGAACAATCGGGTGTAGAGGTTTTTTTTTTTTGAAAGCACGAAATTTCGTAAGAGGGTAATTTATCGATAGAAATATTGCATCGTGATGAAAATATGGGAATTACAAACAAACCAAGTGTTTAATTTACCTTGAATTCTACTACTACTAAATCTTTAATATCTGAAAATATAATATATTGCTGATATGTATTGATGATATGTACATCACTTAACTGTCTTGAATATTGTAAAATGAAGTGACGCATTTTACAATATTCAAGACAGTTAAGTGATGTATATATCAGACAAGAACTTTTGACATAAACTGTAAAGGATTTTATTAGAATATTTTGACAAGGACGAAAATTTAATACAAAATCCAGGTGGAAAGAATATTGACCGATAACTAAAAATCAGACCTTTACAATAGACATTTCAATATTTTATATTATATGTAGATATTGTTTTAAATATATTTTAACTCAATAAAACACTTTTAACTTTGTTTGCACAACTATTTTTTTATTATTTATTTTTTTATTATTTATTTAACTAAATAATAAAAAAATAGTTGTGCAAACAAAGTTAAAAGTGTTTTATTGAGTTAAAATATATTTAAAACAATATCTACATATAATATAAAATATTAAAATGTCTATTGTAAAGGTCTGATTTTTAGTTATCGGTCAATGTTCTTTCCACCTGGATTTTGTATTAAATTTTCGTCCTTGTCAAAATATTCTAATAAAATCCTTTACAGTTTATGTCAAAAGTTCTTGTCTGATATATACATCACTTAACTGTCTTGAATATTATAAAACCATGTACAACCAAGTGTTAGCCTTAACAATTAACAAGTTAAATATATTTTGTCATAATTTCATTCCCAAATAAGGGCTATCCACCATAGCTGCCCTATTTTAGATACTTTCATAATATTTTACGAAGTGATAAGTGGAAAGTTACCTATGAAATAAATAATTTGCTCATTAGTTACACTAATTAATGTAATACTTTTTAAACTTACTGCATTAACATCAAAAAATGACGTCACAAACTTGCACTCAAATCAGTGCAACTCACTTTTTCGACTCGCACTGAACTGAGTGTAAGTTTGTGATGGTACTCGTCATGTTAATACAGAAAGTGAAAAAAGTGTTGCATTGATTTATGTAAAAAACATATTATTTTGAAATCTGGCAACAAAAGTCACGTATATAACTCTTGTTGCCAAGTTTTAGTGAAATCAAAACTTGGCAACTGTAATTATTACATTTGTCTCATTTTTTTCAGTAAATAAATATTACAATTTTACCCAATATTGGCCCTAAAGTCACTCTTATTACTTTGTCTTTAGAGCAATATCAATCTTCCTGCTCTATTACGACTATACTATCACTTTTTGAAACTCTAGTTGTTAAAATCTACCTACAGTTGGGAAACTAAAAACGTATGGAAATAAATTAATTTTGTTTTATTTTTTTCATTCTATGAAAATAAATAAACTGTCGGCACGCGTTAATTCGACAAAACCGCCGCGATGGTGGGAAGTTGTGAATACGGAGAGTAATTAAGTTGATTATACAATTAACGGCGATACAAATCTGAAGTAAACATTTTCCGAGTCGGGAGTCGCCGGCATCGCAGGAATTCCAGCAATAAAAAAGGAGAAGAAGTGTGGGTGGAAAGTAAAAGTTCCGCCCGTGCCTCTTTTTACGGCCTCGACAACTTTAGGGCCAGATAGGGTGGATGGTGTAGAGGGGTGCAGGCGAAGCGGGAACAACTCCATAAAATTCCCGCCCGAGATTAAGCGCGCAGATTTCGAATGTGTCTGCCATGTTTTAATTCGGGATTTCGTGAGCGCGCGTTGTTTTCGTCGTGCGTTATGGTTTTTTTTTATCAATTTGGTTTGTGTAACATATTTTGATAATCAATTGAAAAAAAGATGAAACTGTTAAATAAATGTATTGTAACGTTTGTTGGATTCAAATAATTAAATCGACCATACTTTTCACTTACAAACTACGAGTTTTTCCGCGAACACTGTTACACACTCACCGCGCCAAGAAACACTCCGACATCCCTTTAGATGGCCTCCTTCCTTCTTTACCAACCAATGTGTCAGCGCCACCAGCGTTTATTCATGGAACCATTACAAATAATGCGTGCGTTACAGTATTAGTAGAAATAGTAACAATATGCATTCTTAAAGGTGGAAAAGACGCAATCCAGATATATTTATCATTCTCTTCGCCAAACGACATGAGGTGAAGGCAGGGAGGTGGGAGGCGATGCGTCTTAGAGTTTAGGTATTCATTTTTTTTCCTATTCTCCACTGTGAGCGTGTTACCGTTTGGTGAGCAATTTCGTCGCTAGGGATCATTGGTCTTTTTTTAAATGACGAGGTGAATGCAGCTCAATACACGGAGGTGATTTAAGTATTTTTCCTTCCACATCTGGAAGAAATGGATGTTAGACTTGTGTAGTTTCAACAAGATAGAGCCATGGCCCACACAGCACGGGCCTCGTTGGAATTGTGTAGGGAATACTTCTTCGGCAGTCTCGTCTCTTTCAGAGGCAATCTCTCTTGGCCGGCGCGCTCACCAGATTTGGCTCCAAGTGACTTATCCTATAGGGTTATTTGAAGTTTATAGTATACAATGATCGACCACTGACCCTATCTCACCTGAAGACAAACATTCAGAACGCTATCGCCGAAATACCGGCAAACACGTTTGAGACTGTGGTGCGAAACTTCAGAAATAGACTCAATCAATGCATAAGCATTAGCTGCCATCATTTGATGTATGTAATTTGTGTGAAAAGAAAATTTGATCTCTAAGGGGGTATTTGCAATAGTTTCGTTTTTTTTTTTATCTTAAAAGAAAATAAGTTTCTTTGCCGAATCTTATACTAACTTCGAATTACCAAACAGTGCGCTTAGAAAATAAAAAGTCATCCACTTTATTTCTCGACATTAAGAAGGCCTATGATTCTGTTTTATATGCCAAACAGAATCATATGCTATTATTTAAATGTCACCTTTTAAATATTCTTCAAAATTTTATTTATATATTAGACAGCTTCCTCATTAACAGATATCTTTGTGTCAGAATAAGTAACTCCATATCAAAAGTATTTTCTCAAAAATAAGGTTTAGCGCAAGGTTTCCCTCACTTCCCTATCTTTATAACATTTTCGTCCATGACCTTTATCATATGGTTCTCTTATATTTAAATCCCTCTGCATACCCATTATTATATACATATTATACAGCATTAATCGCACATACTTCTACCCTTCCCCACCCCACGCATTAAATCCATTGCAGGAATTAATAGACAGAATCCAGACTTGGTTCGCTAAATGGAGGATATCAATAAACCCAAACAAAACCTAAATTCTAATCCCTTTCCACCGCCTAACAAATATACCATATTTCCATCAACAGCTATCCCGTAGACCATATTGTCGGGAATGTGAATATTGTCGGGGCCAAAAGGAACATAAAGAGTAGGGCTCAGGATTTCAGAGCATTCACTTATAAAAAAAGATGACATCAGCACCAAAACCGCAGTACAGATTTAGTGAATGATATGCCGCCCCCTCCTCGAATATGCAGTGATCCTCTCAGTAACCCTGACCCTAAAGTCCTAAAATAAACTTGGAGTAGCAGAAAAAGCAGTCCTATGAACCTTTATTGCATCTCTCAGTACCTATACAAAATAAACTGTGTAATAAAAACTAATTTTTCACAGATTTAATCTGTTTAACTTTATTATTATACTACGGTGACTATATACAGGATGCAAACGGGGTGACTAATGCAGTAAATAATAGTTTTTGAATGTTGATTGAGAATTCTTTTCAAAAAACTATAGATAAATTCTAATTTCTGAAAGGCTTTTGAACAAATATTAATAATATGCTTTGTAAAACACATTTTTTTCTGAAATATTAGGTCAAGACCTCTAACTTATAGGAATTCTTTATTATTTAATAAATGATGATGTAATTATGACCAATGTAGATTTAAATAAAGCTAGTCAATTTAAAATGATTTTTTAAAATAAAAAATAAAGAAATAATAAATAAAAAACGTATGAATCATTTTCGTCATAATCGATTGATAAACACGATATTAAAACGAGCCGAAAATATGTTAAAACGAATTCTGTACGACTGGCGCGTAAAAGCGAAGCGAAGCCACTGGCATATATCTGATTATTTTTGTTAGGAAACCATTACTGATTGCTATTTTAAAGATTATGTTTAATTTCTTGTTGTAATTATTTTTTGGCATTCGGATGTTGATTAGACGAAGCATCATACTTTTATAAGTTGCTAATTTATGATTTAATGGATAATGTGAATAGTAGTGAATTGTTGAGTCTGTATGAGTAGGTTTGTGAAAAATGGCAAATTCATGTTTATTATTATTTTTAATTATAGCAAGGTCCAGAAAATTTATCATATTGTTTTTTTTTGTTTCCATTGTAGTTTTCTTTTTTTTTTTTCATATAAAGAATTTAACGATTTAAAAAAAGTTTCTAATTTCCTACCATTCTATATACTAGTAACTGTGTAAGCTACTATTACGTCATCTACGTATATGTACCAGTATGCTTCAAAATTTGGGATTTCCGTCAATTTGTTTTCAAGATCTGTAACTCATAGGAATTCTTTATTATTTAATAAATGATGATGTAATTATGGCGGTATAATGAAAACCAAGATATATTTAAAAAAAAGCAACTCAATTTGAAACGATTTTTTAAAATAAAAAATAAAGAAATAATATATAAAAAACCTATGAATCATTTTCGTCACAATCGATTGATAAACAGGAAATTAAATCGAACCGAAAATATGTTAAAACCAATTGTGTACGACCGGCGCGAAAAAGCGAAGCGAAGCCACTGGCAGCGATTCAAAAATATTTTTATGATATAAGAAGAATTATCTCCCCGACTCGCCGCGGCTGCAAGAAACAATAAAAATGGAAAATATATTACGTCCCCGAGTTTTATGGCACTCGAATGAACAGGAAGTTCCGACGACACGACGCAAGGAACTAAAAAAAGAGGTGGAAAAAATACGGCGCTGATTTTTTTTTTTTTTCTGAGCACTTCTTCTCCAACATTATAATAGAGATTACGTCCCGCGATCATTCGGGGATCTATGATTAAACGGCTTCGGGAGGGGGGGATTTTCCATTATTCCCCCTCCCCACTCCTCCATCCTCGTTCATTACGTGTAGTTCCTAACGAGAAACTGCAGCAGTTCCTAATTCCAGCCCTCCCCCTATTACAAACACCGAACTTTTCGTATTTAGTGCTGAACTTAACGGAATGTAATGCCGTTTAAAAGCGGGGAATTTGCAGCGTTTTTCTTTTGCTTGATTGTAATACGTTCGATTTTACGAGTATGATAAATTGATTTTTATGGATTTCGGCAAATTACATTTACTAAAGCTACAAAATCATTTTTATTTAATTTAAAGCTTTATTGTTTTAAAATTGTTTTGCATTAATATTAAATATGAATAATTAATAATGGTTTTCGTGATTTAAATGAAGCGCATTATTCTAGCATTAATTAGTAATTTTTTGGTGCTTTAAACCTTGCATATTATTCCAATGCTACATAGTATTAAATTAAATAATATATTGTACTGACAATAAAGATTCTTTATATATATATTGAAATTTTAGATAAATCTTAGTTGGATTCTAATACTATTGGCGATTAGGAAAATCAATATTTGAAGTTAATCGAACTAATTCATTTATTAAAAATAATTGTTTGTCAAATCGAGTAACAAGCAATGATTGAAAAGCGTTTTTAGCGAAACAAAACTATCAAAAATTCAATAAATAAAATTTTCGGGAGAATTAAATAAATTGCTTCCAATTTATAATGCGTTTAAGTCAATTATTCAAGATCGCACAAATTTAAAAAATACTCTAAAATATCACAATTTAAAATTGAGATTGTATTTTTGATTATTTGTGATGGTGAAGCAGCTGAAATTATTGCTTCGTCTCAAATATGTTCTTTCTACTTACGAAGAGGGATGGAATGCATTAATTAAAGCATTTAATAATAAACATAAATTACTTTAAAATATTATTTTGGCAATTATAAATTGGTCTAATTTCTTTAAAAAAAATCGGGTGAATTTTTAAAACTAATAAGAAAATTTGCCAAACTTTTTAAATTATAAGAATTACCCACCAATTCACGAAAAATATTACTTGTTTGCATATTTAGAAGCAAATTAGATGCTATAACACGTAGGGAATGAGAGTTTATTTTATAAAAATAAATTACTAACCCTGGAACAATTTTATGATTGCATTGAAGAAAAAATGCGTTTCATGGGATTTCAACGAATTCAAATTAGATACTCACTCACAGCTTAAAATCAAAATGTTCAACCCTCGTGTGGTTCTTGTAAAGGTTCTAATTTTATTGAAAAAACGTAACCACTTTAAACATCGAATTACTGTTAACAATTTATTTTTCTTCACATCTTATTTTATTTTAATTTATTGAACATCTCGAGCATTTAATTAAAAGAAAAACGAAACCTCTTTTAAAAGGGAAGGAGGGGAGAGGGAGAAATCGACGAGAGGCCTCAATTATCCACCCCGAGCCCGTTAATTAATATTATTATTTTCGGAAAAGTCCGGAACCGGAATCGGCGGCTAATTAATTAACGCGCTCCGGAGTCCCCGTTTTGCGGCTGCGGCGTAATCTTTCATAATCTCGCGACGTCGAAAATTTCAATAATTAAACATTGATCCCCATTTCCGAATTACAAAGAAGGGATTTACATTCATTTCATTGATGATTGTAATAATGGAAAATGAGTTCTTTTATTTGATTACAGATATTTAAATAATTAACAAGGAAGATAGTTTGGAAATAGTTATTATTTATTATATTTCTTCTTCTTGAATCCTTTGTTATGAGTTTTTTTTCTCAATTTTCATTATTTTATTCCTTGCTATTTCAATTAAATTAAGTGAAATTAATCTGTAAATTTCGCTCGTTTCCTAATGAGATTCTCACAAACGAAGGTGTGTATATATATCGATAAAGTCTCAATCCACTTAAGTTTTAGCGCCGGCGGAGAGAGTGAGAGCGAGAGAGGCAGAGAATCGCGCTCCACACATCCGGAGTTTTATCCCGGTTTTTATTAACACGGTAAATTTCTTTTCCACTTTGCGAAATGCGCAGCCTGCGCGGTTACATTGAATTAAATATTTAACATGGGATTTTATTAACTGTGTAAAATTTAATAACGGGAGTTTATTAATTCAAATTATATAGTTTTGATTAAATAATAAAGTTTTGTTTTTGAATGATCGAGTTTTCAAGTTATGATTGAGTTATGAAATGTTTTTCTTATAACGCTATTTTCCCCTTTCGAACCGCATTTCAAAAACAGTCAAGTTTCACCGTGATTTGTTTTTTTATGAGAATTGTGATTGCGAATGTCTTAAATAAATACTACGAGTGAGTAATCTGCATAGATATTTTATATCAAGGTCCCGGTAGAAGAAAAGAGAAAATTATATTTAAGAATTCAAAACTGATACCTTGCGATTTTTTGTAACTGGATATTTCAATTAATTTAATGTAATAATAATAATAATAATATTTTTATTTTTCCATAACAGAACAAATGTAAATAAAAGACTATTATTACTACAAAAAGTAAACATGCTAATAACCTCTATCACAACCCTTTCAATACTTTCTTCTACGAAACATACAAAATTCCCACAATTAAACGCAGACATTTTCAAAATGCTTTCCTTAAAGTTCATTTCCACCAATCTCCACATAGTTCCTATTATCAAGCATCTTATAATTCTAACATTAATAGTATATATGTCTACCCTTCGCCAACTATTCATTAATTAATATCATCAAATTTGGAGAACTTGGGCAATGAAGTTGGTGGTATGACGATTGAATAAAGACAATAACTGGACAAAAACTGGCATAAATATCGACGGCCGATAGCCATTTTTTGAGGCTTAAAAATGCTTGAAAAGTAAAATATGATCTATTGCTAAATATCACTGAACATTTCCTAAAATAACTTAGATACCTCTTAAATAATTGAAATTTGAAAATTAGGTGAGATTTTAACAAAATTCCAATTATTAAAAAAAACATTAGATTTGGTACAAAAAACCTTAATGAAAACAAAAGCTATTTTGAATGTAGAATCTAAAAATGTAATAATATATCCTATATATTATTATATTTTTTATTTCATATAATATTATTAGATTTTTAGATTTCATTTATAAAATGCAACTTTGATATTGTTAAGGTATTTGGCATACCCTGTACAATATGAAAATAATTTTAAAAAGTGCTGTATTTTGGCTAAAATACTTCGTTTCGTATATCGTCAATAATCCGGTATATATATTATCATTATTATAATAATAATTTCCTTCAGAGAGAGAAAAAAGGGAGGAAGAAAAAGAAAAAAAAACGTGTTGGATCGATCGACAGTCGGGACGTATTAAATCTGAAGCAAATTAATATTGAAAGACCTCCGTCTTGTTCGGGGATCGATATAAATGTAGAAAATATCCGGGACGGCCCCCCTTCTCGAAAACATAAATCACTTTTTATAGGGGGACGAACCAACTCATCCGGAAAGATTCTCCTTGTAATTTATTTCCCTTTAAAAACTTTTTGCGTGGACATAAATAATGTTTATTATGCAACCGATTTCAATCGGTTAAAGCGACATTAACAGCGATTTATTTATTCAAATTGAATTTTGGACGACTCGCAAATTTTTGGAGCATTTTTTGTAAGCTTTAGTTGAAGTAAATAGACTCTATTATGTCATCAGAAAACGATAAAATGAAATGTGAGATTTCGCGAACACTTTCCAATCTTTTTTTCTATCTAAAGGAAATTATTATAATAATATTAAAAATAGACGATTCGAAAATTATTTATTGTTATTATTACTTTTCTAAATTAGACAACTTTACGATTTCATCGAAATAAACAGTGAGACTTTATTTTGTCTTCAGATAACGATTAGCAACTGTTGTTTTTTCAGCCTGTCTGTCTAGTTCTTGTCGTTATATTCAAAGGTCATGATTATAAAAAACTAAATCAAAAATAATTAATTAAACTTTAACTTTATTTTACGGAAATCTCCATTATAATTGATTACATTATACAATAATTAACATATTTGTATATAATCAGGTAAGTATTCCTAAACTATTAATAATTAATAAGTAAGATAAGTGCATTCCCAAACGGTTCAAAGAATTGATTCAGTGTTACTTATGACTTCACAAACTAACATCTACGGGTATATAATTACACAATGGAAACAATAATTTACCTAAGAAAATGTAAAAATTAAATTTACCCAAACTATGTAATTAATTATTTAATTAACGGCAGGATCTTTAAAACGGTCTCAGTATTTTTGCTTACAACACCAAACGGAACTTTTATTTTAAAAGCTAAAAATTAAATCGAATAGATTATTCTCAATTTAAGTCTCATCAATCACTTGGTAAAACATTTTAGTAAAATTAGGAATTGTTGAGTAAGGTTTGCTAAACAAAGTGAAACTTACTCAACAATTCGAATAGATTATTTTTTATGCGCACGGTTAAATATTTCATTTTTTGTTTGTTTGATTTTTTGTTGTTGTTATTCTATTACATTTTTATTGACACACTTTTTTGTCAGATTAAATTTAAAAAAAAAGCTGTGGTTGGAAAATACTCTTCTTTCCATATACTATGAATGAAATGTGAAAATATTTGTATTTTCAATTTGTGAGCAAAAAATAGCAATATCGACAATAAGTCTATATTTTGTTTTATAATTTACCGCTTTATTCGAATGGCGTAATTGACGTCTACTAGCTAGCGTAAAAGTTCAAACACTAATTACTAAATAGCTTTAGTCATTGGTTAAAAAAAACCTACAGTCAACTATCTTTTTCTATGTTGTCATTAAAGAAAGGCCGAGTACATACCTCGGCCTTGCTTTATCGACAACATAGAAAAGAGGTAGTTGACCGTAGGTTAACTTTGGTGGTGCCATATTTTTTTAATTTTTTTTTTTTTTTTCGAGATATCGAAAAACCGTTTTTACGACCTTAGGCCAATTTTTAATTATAAAAATAATTCGAACAAAAAAAAAAGATCCATCTTTTACCATTTTTGGGTTATAACTGGACACTTTCTCAAAGCAATATTTAATGCTGACTTCGAATATGTTATCACATTTTATATATCATTTCTAGTTTTTAGTTATATCTAATATAGTTTCATAAAATTGTTTAAAACTTTGTAAAACATAAAAAAACCTAAATAGACTATATACAGAGAGTATTTTTTTTATCAGTATACATTAGGCGAACTGTATACCTGCAAAAAAACAAGTCAAACGCACTGAACCGATTAATGTGTGTATGTTTAGTTGCCTATAAGAGACAACTAACCGTCAAACGCTAAACTTCAAGTTGTGTGAAATATTTGATCGAAAATGTATTCAAATGAATAAAAAAGACGAATTTCAAGCGCGTATTACAATTCTAACAGTATTGAGGAGGATAAGACATATTTTCTATGAATCCAAAGTGGCCGAATACCTCGGTTATGATGATTCTAAAAATAATTAAACTAAAATATTTTCTTTGGAAGTTTGTATGTTTCTTTCTCTTTATTCTATTGAAAAACGCGACAAAATAAATCATGACTAACACTGCATGCGTTACCGTCACATTTATTTTTTTTATCAAAAATAAGTCACTTATTATTATGGAGAAATTACATGTAAACAATTTTAAGAGATTTTATTAAAACAATTTGAAAGAAAAGCAACAGTGGAGAACAATAAACTTGACATAAATAATTAGAATAAGTGCTAGAAATGACCACCAGAAACTGCAAGACAGTAACTCAAACGATCGCGAAAATTCTTCCACATTGTGCATTTCGATATTGTGATAAACAGAAATAGAAATAATTGTTTTTTTGTATTATCCTAGTTGAAGGAGTCGATAGTTCGGGTTGCGTATTATAGGCAACTAAACACATAGATCAAAGCGTTTGACTTGGGTATTTTACATGTATACATAGGGGATATATATACTGTTAAAAAAACCTCTCTGTGTATATTTTTTATTGCTTAGGTACTTCCTCTTTTCGGGTACAAAGATAGTTAATAGGATTTCTACTTTAATACTTATTAAAGTAGAAATCCAATTTTTAAAAATGTGTTCTTCATTTATAATAACCCTGTATTTATAAAAAAACCCTTATTATCTAAGATTTTATTATCACCTGGAATATATTTTTTTAGGATTAATAAAGCAAAATGAATTCGCATACATACACATTCATATCCCTCGCCTAACAAACGAAAAAGAAGAAAAACTACAAAAAAAAATATGAAAGAGAAAACGAGTACAGAATACGTTTTTCCAATTGTACGGACTTACGTCATGAAATTTATTTTTATTTATAGTCCTCCACCCGGCTGAATCCCAAATGTGCGGAGCCGGAGCTCGGGAAAAGGGGGTTAAATTCGTTCCATCACCCGCTCACTCCGCGGGAACAGGGCGAGATTGTAGATATAAAAGTGTTTACCGCCACAATTGAATGCAATTTAAAATCACGCACTATTAACTTTATTAACCCTTGTCAGTCCGCCTCCTCCGCCCCCTTGTGTATCAACGTATAAAACCGTTATCGTTACAGGGAATGCACAATGGGCGAACGACACAAAACCCGCACACGCATATTGATAAAAATACAATCCGAGTTTGTGTTTTTTGGTGTGTGAGCTGTTGTTGTTTAATAGGTTTCACGTTGAATTTTATTTTTGATTGAATCCAATGGAATTGAAAATACTAAAAAATTATTGCAATGAAATTAAACAAGGAACATTTCTGGCAATGATCAATAAAATTCGATTAATCCCTTTTTCTAACTGCAAAAAATTACTTACACTGTACGTTTTACAAACATCTATTGAAACAACTACTTCCCGAAAAAGGGGTTGATCGATTTTTATTGATCATTGCCAGAAATGTTCCTTCTTTAATTTCATTGTAATTTATACAACTGCAAATATGTGAATCACCTTTGTTTCATTCTATTAAAAAAATAATAATTGATTGAAACAAATAATCCTATTTGATACCATAATGATAATAAATATATGAAATATGAAAATTTGGTCACTGAATATATATATACAAGGTGTACAGAAAATGAGTGGAAACCTTCAGGTAACTCAATTCATTAATTAATTTTTAATAGAAAATCCAAATAAAAAAATGTTGTATGATTCTTCATTGAGGCTCACGAGGTCTTCAGAATTTTAAATATGTGACTATAAATTAGTATTGTTTTTTAAATATTTTGTAAAAAATTAATATCATTAACAATCAATTAGACACGTGTATAATTCCATTTATGTAAATGATTAATAAATCGGATATTTTTACAATTTTATAACTTCATCATAAGCATTCTTTTAATGAAAATAGATCTGGCAACGACGCACGCTCGTTTGTATAAGGTGTATGCAACACCTCCAGCGGATGATGTAGCAGTTATAAACAGGATAAATGCACACTTGTTTGATCCAGCGTTGCCAAATGTATAGTTTTTTTAAGTGGCCCGCGAGGCTTAAGGAAGGACCGTATGACTTATTTTCGTTAATATTTGTATCTAAAAATTAGTCAAAGAGTCACGCTACCTAAAGCTTTTCACTCATTTTCTGTACACCTTGTATAGTGGGCTACGAATATCGGCCATTAAAAGTGAAAGAGGTTCCTAACCGAGGAAAAAATTGAAAAAATCTACATTGCACGGTTGAATGTGATGTCCTCATAGAAACCATGTTCACTTTCTATCACTCCCGGTTGTACCGGAAATGGGTACCAACTTTAATTTTAAATGGAACACCCTATATATAAATAGAAAAGAGTATTCACTCACTTGGTCACAGTTATTTAAATATATTAAATAAAATATTTGATTCCCCGTTCAATTGCCAACCGACTCAATTCAATTTATGTCCAAATAGCTCTTACAGTTTTTGGGTTAAAATTTTATTTGTGAAAAATTAACCTCAAATAGACGTTTTGAAAAAAATCCTATAACTTCGAGTAGGAACAAGATAGATAAAAACAACGGATTCTTAAATTTTTACTATTAGATCTCTCTAGTATTAAAAAAAGTAATATCTGTCACTTTAGATAATGAATTTCAAAAGTGTCAATATCCCCATTTAAATAAAAACTTCATAATTCAATTTGTTCAAATGAAATGACCAATATTTTACCTTTTAGGGCGATTGGCAAGACAATTTGAAATATAAAAGTATTACATATTTCTATATATAAAGCAAGTCGCTTTTGAGTTATTTTGAAATTTCTCTCCTTCCAATTTTTTTGCACAATTTAGTAACAGAATCTGCTTCTAAATTATATAGAAACAATAAATAATAAAACAATTTAAAAAATCTACACAATTTTCCGAACAACCTGATAAGACAAACAATGAATTTTCAGCCACCCTGAATTTAAATACACATTTTATTTTTGAATCAATAATTTTCCTTTATTAAGTTGGGATCGGATTCAATCATCAAATTGAAATGCACGAAATCCGCATCCATCCCCCCCTTCCCCTTCCTGCGCCAATTACCGTTCCCTTGCTTTAAATTTTAAATCTTGCAAACGTTGGCGTTCCGCCATACGAAAGTGGGGAAATTCGTTTTATATCATCGGGATCCGCATATCCACACTGTGCATATTTTCCCATTCCACCAACGAATCTTCCTACATTTCCCAGCGTAAATACAGAAAACCCGGCTCGCGTCTGATTTTGCACGGCTGCAGTTTCTTCCACTCATGCAATATATTTGATGTATGCGAGCGGGTGTGTAAGCGTTTTGTTTCAATATTTACTTTTATTTGTTTGTTATATGCTTATAACTGAATATATAATATTGAATATACAAAAATTGAAAGGTGCGACAAATTGTTTCGTCGCTCAGCTAAAACGCGACAAAACCCAGATTCGAGATATACTTTTTTGACTTAAAAAAGCAGTTCTAAGAAACTCTGGGAATTTCCGTAAAAACATTGTATGTGATCGTGTTATACTTTATCTGTTTCTATTTCTTTTTATCTGTTTTCAAATTTCTTCATCACTGTCACGTGATTCTGAAACCTCTTTCCGATTCAAACGTTGTCCCAAAAAAATCACTCTACTTCGACAAATTATTGTTGAAATAGATAACAGAAATAAAAGTAGAAATATCACATACGAGTGGTATCTATATCTATATATCATCTATAATAATCATACGAGAGGTATGATTATTATAGATGATATTTTGGAGTTGATAATATCCTGCTTCGGTTTCAATGACACAATATCATCCATAATTAATCATACCACAAGTTATATTTAGTGAGAGAATTTAACAAATAAAATATTGCGAGACTGAACATTTATTGTTGATTGTTGCAATACATATATTGAACGTTGAAGACACAATTTCGGTAAGCTATAGGTTCCTTTTCAATTTTATCTTGTTCAGCACTTGTAACTTTCTGACCTTTGTGTCCCATATTGTTGTTTCTGTTGATTTCTTTGTGACGGGTTTCTTGTACATTAGGTTATGACTGAATAGAGCTAGAATTTGTGAGGTCCGCAATTTTTATGAACGTTTGTTTAGGAATGTTTGCGTTAGCAAGTTGGGTTACAGCCTTAGATCAATAGCTTTGGTTGGTGATGAAATAAACTGATGAATTGGCGAAGAGTTGCTGCTGAATATGTATATATAAACCGTGGTTATTTCAAAAGTGAACTTATGAGTGAATTCAAATTAACATTCGAATACCGACGCTTTATAGAAGTTTTATTAAAATTATCGACCGTTGCGGGTCAATATATCGCACTCGGAATAAAAAAAGAGAAGAGTACGTGATGAAAATTATAAACATCCGGAATCTCGCCCCTCTGAAAGGAGGCAGACAAGTGGGCGGAAGGCCAATATTTGAGGGTCGCTCGGGCGCGCGGCGTCTTTAATTAAAATATGGCACGGCGACGGACGGGTAGGGAAGGGAAGGGAGAGCGCCGATATGGATGTCTTTTGATAAAAATTAGTCAGGCTAAATTAATTGGGCGCGCGTTTGAATAAGTTCATTGGCGGGTTGTAATTCCGGGACGGGAAAAAAAGTAATTTGAATTTATGCGTCCGGGGGCGGCAAAAGAAGAGACGTGAAAAGAGAGAGATGGATTAGAAGGAGTTGGGGTGTTTTCATCGAAAAATTAAACTGGAAAATACGCTCTGGTGAAAATTAGTATTCAAGTTTTAATTTAATATAAAAAAATAATATCTAATTTAAAAAATATTATGTATAAAATAATATCTAAATTAAAAAAATATATTACTTTATATTTATTTTTAAATTATTTGTTTATTTATTTTATTTTACATTAAAACTTGAATGGTAATTTTCACCAGAATTAATTACACCGTACCAACTAGTTTGATGTATACGTTAATTGTTTTTTAATGGTTTTAATATTTAGGCATTGGTAGTTCATATAGTATGAAATAAATAATGAATAAAATATTAAAAATTAACCAATGAAACACAGATTAGTGAAAAATTAACCTCAAATAGACGTTTTTAAAAAAATACCTATAACTTCGAGTAGGAGTAGTAAGAGCGGATTCTTAAATATTTACTATTAGATCTCTCTAGTATTAAAAAAATAATATCTGTCAATTTTGATAATAGGTATTTCAAAAGTGTCAATATTTCAATGCCCATTTAAATAAAAACTTACTTCATAATTCAATTTTTTAACCAATATTTTACCTTTTATATCGTTATTCAGGGCGGGGCACTGCTCCGAATCCACTTCAACCATCCACAAAATGTTTCCTTCTCTATTCTCCAACTTTAAATATAAGGGAACAATTGAAAAAATGGTATTTCATGGAGGAACACTTCGATTTCAGTGAATATCGACCTGACAGACTCGTTATTTCGGATGAAGTTTTCGTACGCGAAAGACACGGTATTTCACCAACCTCAGCTCATGGCTCTCACTGATAAATAAATGCTAAGATCTTATGAATTCAACGGTACCTGTCCTTCCAAATCACTCACCTGGGGGTGGGGAAGGGTGTGATTGGCTCTACTTACTAGCCATTTCAAAAATGTCCGCTTGCTCTACTCAATCCTGTATTATTAACAAATGTATTCTTTTTTGAAATCTGATGAAAAAATTGTAATTTCATAGTCCAAATTGAAGTTATTATTTCTTTTTTAAAGATCGTGCATTCTATTGGTAGATAATAAGGAATAACGTTTTTTTTTTTTGTTCTTTGAATTAAATATTCTCTAATCGGAGATTGTTTCATTATGCAATTATTTGCCGTATAACAGGAAATATCGATTGTGTAATCCAATATTTCGCTGGGTATTGCCTAAAAAGTAATAGTTTCAATGGACGTTTGTCAATTTACTTATGTTATGGAAGTCAAAAGTTGCAGTGGATAAAAAGGAAATAATTATTTAATTTAATTAATTAATTATTTTAAGATTTCTATTCATAAAAAAATTAATAAATTATTAACAGTATTTTATTATTAGTGTAAAATTACAAGGACGTCGGTAGGGGATAATAATTTATAAATCCGAATGAAAAGCATGGGAGGGCCGTTATGCCGGCTCCATAATTTATTATTCTTAGTAAATATTTACGCGGAGAGCACCTTTGTGCCTTCAATCTTCCCCAGCATAACAAAGTGAACGCTATTATTTCCCGCGCACCTAAAAATAACCACCAGCCAACCCTCAACCTATTACAATAAACGCGCACTCTTTCTCATATTTCTCCCTTGCGCGCGTGGTCCATTTTATTTTGTTCAGCCGCTTTTTTTTCTCTCTCTCTCCTTCTTCAATTTTAATATCCAGAGAGCAACAATGGAATGATAATGAAGTGGATGATACCAAAGGATGACTATGCGGTTTATCCGCTTTAATATATAATCAAAGAAATACAATGCGGTTTTGCCCTTTGAGCAGTTCTTTCAGGGAAGAAATGTGTAAAGCAAAGGCGTCATTACGGAGAAAGGAAGCGCGCCCGCCCCCATTTTCTCCCGAGTTCCTCCTTCGCTTTGATAACCCCCTCGCATCCGTCTCCTTTATTCCAAAAAGGCTTTATTAAGAATGTGTTTAGTAAAACGATGGAATTGGATAACTTCTAACACGGTATTATTAGAAAGGGCTGGAATCGATATGGTAAGCACCCCCCCCATCCCTTCAAAGTTTTCCATCTTCCTTTCCGCGGAGGAGATAAAATTAATGACGTTCGTTTCGTATCTGGGAGATCTGCGTTCACAATGTGAGGGACGCGCGCGAGTGTGATGATGAAAAAGCGAGCCCCCCTTTTTTTTCTTCTACATTCTTCTTTCGCTCTTCGGAAAAATGCGTTGATGTAATTTTATGATTTTCGTCGGAGATAATTACGTTTATGTGTATTTTATAACTTTTTTCTCTTATCTGGGAACATCAAAAGCCCTGATTGCGTTAACTGAGTTTTCGTTTTATATATATATATATATATATATAAAAGTATTTTCTTGCAGAATGAAATGTGAGGAGGGTTTTCTTTTAAAACTTAATTATAAAAAATAAAAATAAAATAATATAAATAGAAAAGCTCTGTTGGTCATGATTTTTTTATAAGCTAGTCATTACTAATCTAGTCATTGCTTAGTTTATAAAAAATCATAATTGACAGATTATATATATATACATATATATATTTAAATTTTTATTTTGTGATCTACAGGCTTTGTAAGTTTAGAATATTTTTTGGATGCCATCGCTCGCAATACTGAGACTAAGCTTAATCGTGAATGATTTTAAGCTTGCTATCGCTCGCATACCTTAGGCTAAACTCTGTGAGTAAAGATTTTTTTAGGCTCGCTGTCGCTCGCAAACTTGAGACTATTCTCATTAAATTTGTTTGGCTCTGAGACTAAGCTCTATCAATCAAGAATCTTTTTTAGACTCGCTACCTCTTGTGTATTTCTTACTGTGCTTAACCAGTCAAAGATATTTTTAGCTCTGCTTTGCAAGTCTCGAATATTTTTTATTCTCGCTATCGCTAGTAAACATGAAACTAAGATGTGTTAGTTAAGATTTTTTAGGCTCGCTAACTTCAGACTATGCTCGGCTAGTCAAATATTTCTTAGGCTCGCTTTCCCCCGTAAACCTGAAACTAAGCTTTTTCGACAATGAATTAAACCTGAGACTAAGCTCTGTCATTTAAGATTTTTTTAGTCTCGCTATCGCTCGCTAACTTCAGACTATACTCAGCAAGTCAACATTTTCTTAGACTCGCTTTCCTCGTAAATCTGGGACTTGCTTTCTCAGTCATGAATCAAACCTGAGACAAAGTTCTGTCAATCAAGAACGTTTTTGTTAAAATCGCTATTATTCGTCTATTTGAGACTATGCTTAGCCAGTCAAAGATATTTTTAGTTATGCTTCGTCAATTTTAATTTTTCTAGGCTTACTAACTTCATACTAAAAACTGAAATAATATGGTATCCATGATCCGATGTTAACACGGATTAAATCTTATCTCGCATACAGATCGCAAAGAGTTGCTATTAAATCTAATTTATCAAATCACTGTAATCTAATTTGCGGTGTCCCTCAGGGGTCTCACCTGGGGACAATTCTGTTTTCTTTGTTTATTAATGATCTTAGTATTGAAATAAAGTATCCATATTTGATTTACTCTAAAGTGTGGATGCTTAATGATTATTGGCTCATTAAGGAAGATCTTGCAAGTATATATAAATGGTGTGAATTAAATGACATGGCTCTGAATGTAAAAAGTGTCAATTTATTTGTTTTAGCCGGAGCAAGAACCTAATTGAATTTCAATACTTTCTCAATGGTAAATCATTAACTAAAGTAAATTTGATCCGAGATCTTGGAGTTTTATTTGACGCAAAGATGTCATTTAATCGACGCGTGTTATTAGTAAAGCTAATAAGTCTCTTTATTTTGTTAGACCATTTTCGACTGATTTAATTAACATATGGTCCATCATTATTTTCTACACTTCACTGTTAGAACACAGCTAGACTACTATCTGATAATTTGGTCTCCATCTATTAATATGAACCGCATAATGGTTCATATTAATAGATTAGAATCGGTTCAGAGAAAATTCATTAAGTGTGCATTCTATAAGTTGCATTGCAGTCAAGATTTGCTTATAACATTTTGATTTTTCTATTATTTTATTCTATATTTTGTTATATTTATATGAGTAATTAATATTTGTAGATTTGTATAAAAGAAATAATATTAATAATAATAAATAATAAATATACAGTATATATATATGCATATGCTTTGTATTAATTTCCATTCTTTCTGTGAGCACGATTTTTTTATTCCCTTGTTTGTTATTTATATAAACGCCAAATTGCACTACTACTGAAGATGGAAACACAGCTCCGAATCACATTTAATTCAACGAAATAACTTTGAGGAAGGGGAAGAATTGTATTTAATTAATACAACTTTTTTGTGTAATTTATTATTACCGTTTTTTTATGATGATAAATTATAAACACGACACGCTTTCGGTACAGCAGAGAAATTCGGTTCATATCCGCAACACATGTTATCCCGTAAACATGAGAGATTAAGGGCTAATCCCTTATATCCCCATTGTCCCTAAAACATAATCAACTATACCCACGAAAGCATTGCGGCCGGAATAATTAAAGGAACTTGATATTGCTATAAATAATAAATCGTAAATACAGTTTATCGCATTTTAATTAATATTTTTTTAATTTGAAATGTTCTGTACAGAATCTCTCAATAAACAATGTACGAGAATTAATAAAAATCACTTGGTATGTTTCACAAAACATTTCATTTAATCCGACTAGTTTCGGCTTCTAGCCATTATCAAGGAATGTAGAGAAATTACATTTTTATAGAGTATATATACATAATCAGGTAATAAGGGGTTTAGCATTGGAGAAATCCAAAGTTCTTTTTGTTTTCTTTATATACTATAAATATATATAGTAAATAAATATAATATATATAAATATTTTGAAAATGTACCACCAAGTTAACGCCGACAAAATTAAAGAATATACAAAATGTTATTAAAATCAAAATTATATTTACATTACAAAAAGTATATTTACGTTACGTAAGTCACTTTTGCAAAATAGGAAATAATTTATTAATTATTTTCTAATTCTTCTTATTTGATCTATTTAAATAACTGTAACCTGGTCAATGAATACGCTTTTTCATTGATTTTAATATGTTTTAGTTGGGAATTTAGTTTCGGAGTTGGGTCATCATTTAATTCTTTGAAATGCCCTCCGTATTTAAAAAGGAATTTTTTACGACTGTATTTCTTATCGCCTTTTGTAATTGTGAGATTGTTCCGTTTTATTTTGTGTTATAAATATTTCATAATTTTTGTGTTACGGTTGTTTGAATATTTGGATATTATTATTTTATTAGCGATTTGTGATACTGTATGGTTACTATTATATTATGTTACTTATTGCAATTGCTGATTCCACAATAACATTTTCTTTAAATAATTTCGGAGTAATCGGTCATTATTCTAAATTGAACAAGTTGTAAATGATTGTGATGCTGCGTAAGTTTGCGAAATAATCCACCAAAGTCGGCACTAAAATTAGGTGAAATTTTTCAAATTTTTAATATTTTATTGTTTTGGACGTATTTTCAAAATGTTTTCAAGCATTTCCAATCCAAAATATTATCAAGCCACAAATCAAATTTTGAGAATAACGTTCGCACGTTTTGGACCATCTAAATTAATTGTGTCGACCAAACTGCCGATAATTTACTTCTGTTCAGTTTTGGGAGTTTTCGAGAATGAATGCTATGTCACATCACCAACGCACCTTGCCATTCACAATCGAATTGTACTGCGGTGCAAACTGTTATATTCAAGAGAGTTTTATTTAAAATAAGTATTTAAACATTAATCTAGCATTAAACAATTTCCTTTTTGATTACAGAAATGTAATATATTGTACTGCAGGAATTCCTCTTGCTACTGTAATGTTTAGAAATACAGTAAGAACAAGATTTGAATTTTTAACACGCAATTTAAAAAGTAATGTTATAAATAAACAAAATAAACAAAAAAAAGTCTAAATAAATTAAATGTCATCTTAATGATATAGTATTATTTGAGGATTTATAATAAATATAATAATAATAATCTTTATTGTCCAACAGATATACCATAAAAGGACAAATATAAAAAAAATATACAAATCAATTAATTAATAACTAAAAATGGTTCAATAACTACGTAAGTATAATATAAAAATAACAACTAAAATGAATTATAAAAATTAATGTTCTACATAAAAATTTCATCATAGTGTTATTTGCATTACGGCTCCTATGCGTAATAGGTGCTCGTGGTAATACATTTGTATTTGCGGTAGGTATAAGGAACATAGTGTTTTGACGTGAATTAAATCGCGGTACATTAATTTTAACAACAGCTCAGATGAATCTATACGATTAATCAATAATTTTTTATGAACACCGCACTACATTTTTCTCTTCGTTCAGATAAAGATACACAGTCATGTTGTCGAAGCAAATCAATATAGTCTGTTGAGTGATCGGGATAAATACCGCTGACTTTAAAAAGTAAGAAATTTAAGAAAGCACTTGTTCAATTATCGAGGAGCCCGACGCACAGATGGGATACTAGATGATCGATGCATATTCAAGTCGGCTACGTACGAGAGCGAAATATAAAACTTTTAGTAATTGTACATCAGTACAATTCGCATTAGAAATCCAAAAGAAGACTTGTTTGCTATATGTATATGATCAGAAAATGTAAGTTGCGAATCAAACCAAGCACCAAGATCCTTAATTTTAGAATCACGAGGTACCGAATCACTTCCGATTTTATAATCATTCAAAAATGGTTGCCTTTTCCGTGTGTAAGATACTACAACGTATTTATTCACATTTAGATATAATTTGTTAACAGTACACCAGTCAACTATAGTGTTTAGGTTTTCTTGCAATAGTGCGCACTCACGTTCGATAATATATGTACTATACATTTTCAGATCATCGGCATACGCTAAGGCTGGACATGTAATAGATACAATTAAGTCATCTATATATAGAATAAATAATAATGGGCCCAAGTTTGACCCTTGTGGTGTTGATACAAAATTATGTGACTTAAATCACATATGCTATTATACACTGTATGTGTTTTCGTGCGAAGACCACGGGTATTTTGATAGCAAACATTTAGGTACATTCTGTTGGACACATTTAGTTTTTCGAGCTTCCGGATGTAGAGGTGATTGTTGGTATGCCACGATATATTTGATACTAAGCTCTGTCTCTCCTAACGATGAACGTCGCAGAAGTTCCTTTTTTGTTTCTCTGTATAATTCCACTTGAGCTGGAGTTTGATCTCGAGATACAGTCATTGTAGTTTTTCAGTTCTTTTTATTTCTTGAGAATGGATATAACAGATGATTCATTTGACAGCGTCACTCGAATGGGTCGTTTGTTAATACTACGAGATGGATCGTATCTACCCAGTTTAGTAGTATTGAATACATCTTGATTAAGTATTGATGATGATAGAACTTTCTTGACAGAGTTTGAATCACTTTCAATTTGTAACACCTTTGAAGTGCAAGATTCATCCACACCATAAAATATTACGTTGCGCTTACGTTTTTCACGTGCTTGAACCTCCAGAATTATTTTTTCAGTTTCGACGAGTCCAGACGTTGTCAAAGTTGGTGTATTTTTAAGTAATTTAACTTCATGCTGTAGGTTTATAATAGCACACTTTAGTTGATTTATATCATCGCCTAGTGAAGAACATTATTTACAAGTCCAGGTGAGGCCAGATTTAGAATTGATTTACGAGCTTCGGCTCTTGTTAAATTAATTAATGAGATTCTATAGAACTTCTTACAAATACAACAATTAATCATCGAATGTTGCTCTTCTGATTCGTTGCAGCAAGTACATTTATTCATGATTGAGGAAAAATATAAATCAGATAAGGACAGGAGAGACGTACTTCACGCTAGCGCGATCCACCGCAGCGACTTAAAACACTAAAGGGCAGATAGGCCACGGAAATATATGGGTATTACAAAAATATAAAGAGATATTAATTAACAAAAAGTCAAATTTTTATAAATAATTTATACTCCTGTCGGGGTTTAAACCGCTGTTGGCCAGTTGAGAACCATGTGCTAACTGGGATGTACAAGTTTGATATGAATAAATCAGTTGCCGGCTTTGATTATTATGTTTTATTATTTGTATATCATGGATTTATTGATCATCGATGATATTTATAGGTTATAATTAATACGCCTACAATTAATAGGCTTTCACACACTAAATCGAACGTTACTAAGCAAATTTTATACAATTCCTAGGCAAGGGAATTTCAGTAATTACGTTAAACCTATGCAGGTCCTTTTTTGCCAAATACAAAAGTTGCAAACAACTGGATTAAACGTACCATTTAACACACAACTCACTCACACCATGATCAATATTGCAACAAGAACATGACTAAACATACATGGGTAAAAGAGAAAATATTAAAATAATTAGGTTCAAAGACGTATTTCATAAATGAGTCAAAATCTCATATTACTTAGAAAAGACACACTAACTAGTTGAGAAAAATGTTTCATTATCTTATA
The DNA here is from genome assembly GCA_963082785.1 of Philonthus spinipes. Classification (NCBI taxonomy): domain Eukaryota; kingdom Metazoa; phylum Arthropoda; class Insecta; order Coleoptera; family Staphylinidae; genus Philonthus; species Philonthus spinipes. The sequence continues at coordinate 10,209,371 of OY720314.1, forward strand.
ATAAAATTCCCTCAGGATAATAACAACAAAGAGGTTGTAAGTTGTTATCAGGAGAGTGGTATAATTTAAAGAAATTACGATTGCCCTAAGCGAGGAATTAAAACTATCTCCCAGAATAACATATGACTTTTTTTATGTAAATAGTGTACTGGATTAGGGTGTATAGATTATATATATATATATATATATATATACAGAGAGTTTTATGTAACACCGAACATACTAGAATGTACTGAATGTAAATTTCCCTATGTTCGATTTGTACTGAAACGCATCAAAGCATTGAGTGCGATGTGATTGGCTACTATTTCTAAAAATAATATAGTCAACCCAAACTACACCCTTCTCCGTCAAAAATGACGGATATCATAATGTCAGTTATCGCAAAGCAAGCGATATTTACTGTTCTGGCTCTTAAAGCAAAAGTAGACGAAGAGTTGGACATCTTTACGTATCAATAATGTATACAAAGGAGATAAGATTTTTATGGTATGCATTGCGGTTAAGTATAATATTCATAATTATACATGTTGCACTTGACATAATAGTTGACATTAGAAATCGTAGCCAATCATATCGCACCCAATGCTTTGATGCGTTCCAGTACAAATCGAACATAGGAAAATTTACATTGAGTACATTCTAGTATGTTCGGTGTTACATAAAACTCTCTGTATATAAGTGTGTTTAAGGGGAAGTGACGACGTGTACGTATGTCTTTTATATTATTATTATTGTGTGCGCTGAGCATCTATAAAAAACAGTGCCTACTAAATATACAAGCCTGAACGTCGGAATGGGGAGGACTCTGAGATGCAAACGTAAACCTGGCCTTGGAGCGCCTGATCGTCTCTAATGCAAGTGGGTTAAATTGTAACAATTATTTTTGTATGCAGTTATAATGATAAATATAAAAAAATCTTTTAAAATTAAAAACCAATAGTATTTAATTTAAAATATTTTATTTAATTGAAAATAAAATTTCAAATTAGGTAAAGAAATAATTATGAACGAAAGATGTTTCCATCACGATTGTTCGTAGGCGAATTCTCTCGTGTGGATTCCGAGGTTAAATTTGGATTTCCCCTCTCCGATATTCTGGCCTGTATATATAGCAGGCACTGTAAAAATGTGTTGAGTTTTTTGTATTCGCAGATGCAAGCTCGGCTCTCCAGTCAATTTCGATCTGATTATTAAAAAAAAAAAAACGCATCTAGTGAAGAGAAAATTATTTTCGACATAAACCTATTACTATTTATTTACTTTTTCTACCACCGAATACCACAGAAATCATATTATTTCTCATCAAAAATCGATAAAAAGCAATCTTTAAATTATGACAATAAGCAATTTATTTATTGCACCACTTATGAATAAAGACTTTATTAGCCTTTAAATGTGATATAGCGCCAGCCGCCGATTGCACGATCATAATTTCTCCAAACAGATACCGATAAAACACACTTTAGTTAGTAAAATTAAGCTGTTTGTTTATAGTACTGCTCATGAATCACATCATTGTATAACTGTAAAACCAAGGTTTTAAGTTATATTTTAAATCAGCAGAATGTGTGCTTTTTTAAAATTCAGTGGAACTAAAAGAAATAATCCAAAATTAAAATTTTGAAACTAGAATGAAAAAGAAATGTCAATATTAACTTTGATTCCGTTTAAATAAATAAAATATAAAATATATTTACTTCGCAATTTATTTTTGAAATAAATTCTCACTTAGCCCGTGGTGAAACGCTTTTATGTTATAATTAGGATGTATTTTAATAAAGATACTTAGTTATAACTTAATAGTGAAATGAATAACCAAGTGTCTTAATTAAAATACATCCTCTTTATTTCGCAATTTTATATAAAGTTCCGATTTTTTGTGTAATTAAGTTAAATCCCCGGCTTGTGTTATATAATTAATGATTTAAATGTACTTACGCGTAGAAGCATTGAGTTTCTTGACCAGGGGACAGACCCTCCAAAGTCCTATCCGGAAACTGATGGTGGTCGGCGTATCCGTATTAGGCAGGGTGACAGGCTCCTTGGTATAGAGCCAGGATCCGCTGACGAAGGCGACGAGGAGGGTGCCAAGGGCGAGCAGCCCCCACAACACCCCCAAACGGGACAATCCCCGTGACTTGCAACACATTACAGACCGCCGCGGAATTGCGAAGCAGACTCAGACAGAGCTAATAAATTAAATAAATATACACCCGCACAAAAAAATGGAAACAAAAGGAGAGTTTTCGCGGGGGTGTTAATGTGAAAGAGTGTATGTGTGTGTGGGAAGGAGAGAGAAAGCGCGCCCTAACTTTATTTTAATTTCATTTCACGTGGCGTCGCGGTAATTGTTCTTTCGGGTAATTGAGAAAATTGAATTCCGCTCGTTTCAAACATTTTCACACTTTCGTCCACTGTCTGCACACTCTCGCCTCCATTTTTTTTTTCACTTCTCCCTTTCCCTTAATCCATTTGAGTCTGAAACAAAAAAAGGAAATAAAAAACACAAATAAAATAACAATAAAATAAAATTGAGATTAAACTAAACAAAAAAAAAACACAATTCTGTATGTGTTAGAATGAAAATACCCTTCTTTTTTATTTTCTCTTCTCATTTTTTTTTGCTATTATTTCGATTTCGTTTTGGAAATGGCGCAATTGGGAGCGTTATCTCAAATATTAGCGCGCGCTTTTGTAATAAGGGGAGTTTGAAAAAGTACTTCAAGTTTGCCCGCGTAAAATGTTACGGCGGATCCGGTTAATGAAAACCTGTTTTGCTGAAAGTTTTACGCCGGAAAAAGTTCATAATAGTTACATCGGCGCTAGGCAAAAAAAAAATCTCCACGATATTCTCTGCATAATTACTAAAGAGATTACTTCTGCAAGAAGAAAGAATAAGTTGCATCCCTTATTTCTTTTGATACTTAATTATAAAATGATTCTTTTTAATGAGTACAAGTGTTTTACTTAATTTTTATAGAAATGATTGTATTCATTTGGTCACAGATTATATAGTTAAAAATGAAAAAAAATGTTATTATATTTAACTAAATATTACATATAATAACAAATATGAATTAATAATTAAAAATCTAGATTAAAAGAAAATATTTTTAAATTAATTAATTAATTGATTATTCTCTTTCTATTGCTGTGCTCTGTGTTTTTATTTATTTTATTGGTAGATGTGTAGTTATAAAGATCGATGAAATGTTTCACACTGCAGTTTTAATTTAATAATAAATAAATATGAATTAATTATATATATATTTTTATTGCTCTGCAATTTATTTACTTACGAAATAAGTACAATGAAAAAGCAAATATGTTATATTTTACTCTGTCTTTAGAAAACGGCAATCGACCGTCGCTCTTTATTTTAATGTTATTTTGATTATAACTTATTTTATTGTAAATGGTTTAAATCAATTTAGGGATTAAGCATTTTTTATCGAGTGATAAATGAGAGAGACACAAAAACGATATATACCAAATGGAACTAACCAACAAAAATCGATTTAAACTAGCATTTTTTTCCCAGGGGACATTTATATAACTTAATCGCAACTATGACAAATGTTCATACCCTTCGCAGAGTTCGGTGCTAGTCGGCCCCCCATTATTGGAAATCCGTGTTCGGGATTGTAAAAAATCGCGCAATAATGGATAATGTATTACCGGTAATGGGCCGCGATTTTTAATCCGAAACCCATTTCCGCATTATTACCCTCCCCGGTAACAGAAACGGGAGAAAAACAACGGCAAACCGGGCGGTATATTGTTTGATGGTTTAATAAGACCGCGATTAATCGGCGGGCAATAATTCGGCAAGTGGTGCTGCACGTGCAACATCTGCCGATGGAGAAATATCGTCCGCGATATATTTCATCCCTAACGGTAAATTGCGATATAAGTCACGATTTTTCTTAGTTTTTTTTGCTTTTGTTCCGGTGATGTCTTATTAGAAGTTGTATTGGTTTGGGTTTGTTGAGCGCCGAGGCATGGAGCATCATATTTCTTTCTGGGGATTGAGATGGATTGTTATTTATTTCTTTAATTGAAGTTTTCATATATATTTTTTCAAATTGAGTATACTCTTTTAATTAAATTCTCACCTAACCTGCTCTGAAATATATTTAAACCTATACAGGGTGGGCCACGATTAATGGCCATTACAAGATTTAAGTGAGTTTCAGTAAAATACCAATTTTGTCACACTGGTCATATATGACGAATAAAATCATAATTTATTGTTTGGTATACTTATTCATTTTACTATTACTCGAACGAAGGGTTAAAAAATATTGACACGTTGGAAATGATTTTTTTTAGCTCAGTAAATATTGACAGTAGCCTGTTATGGCGAACGTGTAAAAAATTTACAAAAATGTGCAGGACAGCCATCGTGCTGTTTCAATACTAGATTTAAATCTAGTATTAAAACTATGATCGGTGAGCATAAAAAAATGCTTCTTTAGTAATAAAGATTACCCCACCTTGGCCAAATGTGTCCTAGACAGCAATCGTTCCTTCAATTATAAATTTAAGGTACTTCATACATGCAATAAGGATTTTAAACTCAACCTTCTTGAACTGCTTGAAACAAATAAATTAAAATCTAAGATTATTTACAGAGCCTCCGAGAAGCTTACGTATACCTAGCCGTGGAAGGCCTGTTCGACTCTCGCACTGCTCGCATTGTATTAAATTGAAACAATTATTTTTACGTGTAGTTATAATGATACAAATTTAAATTTTCAATGAAAAAAATATGACTCAGGTCTTAAATCAAAATTATTTTATTAATTTCAATAAAAATGGTTATCGCCATAAAGAAGATTATTTTATTTAGATAAAAATAACATTCCTAATTAAGTAAAGAAATGATTGTGAACATTTCCTGTTTGTCTTCGTCATAATGGTGCGTAGGTGAATTAAATCTCCCGTGTGAACTCCCAGTGGATAATATTCTGGCTTGTATATTTAGTACACTTTAACTATAATAATTCTCTACTAAACCTATAATATTCTTTTCTATAACCTTCCTTTAATTTTAATTGCAATATTTGTATCAACTGTCCGCTCCACTTATTTTGTCTGTTTCAATGTATATACACAGTGGCGCAAGATTGCCGTGAAGTCCAATATCTGAGTTATTTAGAAATGTACAAAAAATGTTACTTACTTACATTTGTAGGTACTCTTAATATGTACATTTTAAAATTAGTTTCATTTATACATATGTTTTTTCACATAGAATGATATACTTTTAATATCGATTTTAGATTCTACGCAACTTGAAATTAATCATTTTTGATATAAGATTTATTTATTAGGTCAAAGTTATAAACAATTGAATGTTGAAATTGATGGATGTTTGGGGCCTTATATTTCGGAACTGAAAAATGAATTAAACATTCTGTTAACGCAACGTAATTAGAAATATACTCAATAATCTAAACAATACTTGTTTTATGATATTAAAGCAAATTTTGTATTTAGGGTGCAACAAAACATAAAATGTGTTTTCTTTAACGAATATTTTTTTGACAATTACAGAGTAGAAATTGCAATATATTTGTATAAATGAAACATTATTTTAAATCTCTGCAGTCGTCTATTGAGTCCATCACTTGGTCCTCGCCTCGCAATGCATGGGTCCAAATCCGATCGCAGGCTATCGGTATTGAAAGATACCTGGTTGGTTCTCTTGAATTAGTTTCCTTATTTGATTTCGTTTTTAATAAGAATGTTTTTATTTTCAGATTAAACCGAACTAATTTCAGTGATTTTGTATTTGTAGGCAATTTTTGTTGTATTTGTTTATAATGTCTGTTGTCAGGTGTTGCGTGTATTTTTTGGTGTTATATTTGTTAATTCGGAGATTTGATTTTCGTCTGGTTTTGTATTTGTGTACTTTTTTTGTATTGTTTTGAATTTAATTCGAGTTCTGATTAAGTTGTGTAGTATTTTATATGCTAGCAGTATGTCGTTATGTATTATCATTTTTTATATCAAGTTATATTTAGATATTTAGCGTTCGTCTTTTCGTCAAGTATGTATTATATTTTTAATATTTTATTTGTTGTCTTTGTAGTTTTCCTTTATTTTGTTTGGTAATGTTTCCCTATATAGTAGATAGATAATTTATGTTGCTTGTAAATAGTGCGTTGTAAAATGCATTTTCTTCTATTATCTGGGATGTATTTTTTGATTTTCCACAAAGCTGCTATTTTGGTCCATCTAAGGTTATTGTTTATTTTTAGTTGTAGATATTCCGTTTTGTCAATTTCTTTTATATTTTTTTCATTTAATTTAATTGTCAAATTTGTGGGTTGCTTCTTTGTCTAGGAAAAAAACTACCTTTATGATATGGTAGTTTTTACCTCAGCAATTGTTCCATTTTTTTACTTAAATATCACACTCTATATTTTTTGAGTTATTTAAATAAACAATTATTTCCTCTTTAATTTTTATGTAACATTCCCTTCAAGCAGCTTTTGTAATTTTTGAGATTCAATTTAAAATTCAAATTACGGAAATTTGTTAATTTATGGTAGGCTAGATTTAAACATGGCAATAATTACATTTATTACTGCCATTTGACAACGCTGTTTTAAAATACAATATTCATTTCATTGAATTTTAATTATTAACACAGGCTAATTAGCACTATTTAAGTTAAACGTTTATTAACTAACAATTGTACAATTAATTATTTAAAAATAACCGACAAAAATGCAATAATTTTTTTTGCATTACTAGGTAAATAAAAAATAACTATTTAAAATTTAGTCATATAAAATAATTTATTAATTAATTTTCAAAGTGAATTAATACATAGTTATAATCGTCGTTTAAATGATTTTTTTACATCCCGCAACATCTGTGCAGTAATATTTTCAAATGCTTGAATTATTCTGTTTTTCATGTCTGCTTTACTTGTAGCCTTGTATACTTGGTCTTTAACGTAACCCCACAGAAAAAATCCATTTTTGTTAAATCTGGTAATCGAGCAGACCACGTAATTGGTCATTCTCTTCATATCCATTTATTACCATAATTGGTATTTAAATATTGCCGGATCTGGAGCTTCGTCATGTAAAAACGACATAATTTGTCTCAAATTAATGCGACCGTTTTCCAAAAGAATAGGCAAGTGAAGGCGAATTTAGTGGACGAAACAATGATTCTCGGTCGTCTACTTTGTAGACCAAAATCGTTGACGATGGCACTTGAAATTAAGCAAAAGGTGTCGCTTTCGTCGTCCTTAATTTATTATGAATAGGCAAGTGGTTCTCCAAAAAATTGCAATATATTTGTCCATTAACCCGTCGTTCAAAAAAATGCCCAAATCGCCCAATGTACCTCCTCATTCATTAAGCGACCATCTGGACTTACTTCTAGTCCTAATCAAATGGGGATTATTTGTTAAACACTGGTGGAAATCATGTCAATTTACATATCCGTTTTTATTAAAAGTAGCTTCGTCTGTAAATTATACATTTTCAAAAAAATGTTCTTAAAGCAATTTTTTTTCGTTGAGACCATTGACAAACTGTAGTTCAATTAGCACAATCTTCATTTAACAATTCTGTATTTAAATTAATTTTGTATGGTTTTAATTAATATTTGTACAAAATTCTCTGTGCACTTCTTCCGCCGATATCATTTTACCTAGATATGTCCCGAGAACTTACGTGGGGATTTTCGGTGACAGCCATCAACACATTTAATTAATTTTCCTTATTTATAATCATTTCGTCTTTTGAATATTATTCATATATTACACACGCTGTCCTATTGATGCCCTTCATAACTCTTTGTATCACTTAAATATTTGGTTGTCTTCGCAGTGGGGATCTTTCTTTGTAAAGTCTTGTAGCAAGTAAGCAATTCTTCACAGATTCCCCCAATTCATTAACCGAAAACTGCATTCTGCTTTAATTGTTAATTCAAAAACTTTATTACAATATAAATATTGTTCGATTTGAAAACAATTTAATATCACTTTTTGTCATGGCCACCTACTATAAATACACAATTAAACAATTTTTCGAAATTTTCATTTTAAATTGAATTATCTCAAAAATGCTAAAAGTTAGGTATAGGGAATGTTATATAAAAATTAAAAAAGAGAAAAATCATTTTGCTTATTGTTGCACCCTGTATATAAAATTTACTTTAATAACAAAAAGCGAGATTTGTTTAGATTATTGAGTGTTGTTCTAATTAAGTTGCCTTAACAGAATGTTTGATTCATTTTCCAATTCTGAAATTGGAAAATGAAAGGCCCCAAACATCTATCAATTTCAACATTCAATTGTTTATAACTTTGAAAATATGAAAAATCAACCTATTAAACCTTTTATCAAAAAAATTTTAGGCGCTTACGTCGTCTTTAATTTATTATTCTTTTATCATAAATTATTAATTTTAAGCGTAGAATCTAAAATGTATATAAAAAGTATAGCATTCCATTAAAAAAAAACATATTTTTCATACATCACATGATTATTGGACACCCTGTATATACGAAACTAATTTTAAAGTGTCCATATTAACAGTAGCTACAAATTATGTTAATAAATTTTTTTTGTATATTTCTAAATAACTGAACTTCACAGCAATCTTGTGCCACCCTATAAACTATACTAAAACAACCCGCCTTGTTTTTGTAAAACTCATTAACCATCTGCCTGATGATGTAACTTTGTTGTCAAAAATATTGTAACAGTATCTCTATTTTTTTAACCTAAAAAACGTTGTTTTATTTATAAAAAGTGTAAGAATCCTAAAAATTTCTTACCGGCATTTATTACCGGAGAGGCTGACCGAAATTTCGTTAATTGGTTGAAAAAGGTTTTTTAATTAATTTAGTCAATTGTGGAAAATAAATGTTAAGTTAAAACAAATTAGCAACGAAATTCGAATGGAAAATATCTTGCACAAAATATTTAAAATTGTAAGTAAATTTCCTGAGCAGGCAAATAAGAAAATGCATAGTTTGCGTAAACAATTTTCTAAGAATTAATCAAAACTAAAGAAAATTCAAAGCGGAGACTGCACCGTGTGTGAATAATATTTAAAAAAAACTTTGACTGAAGATCCCGGTCGTGACGGTTTTTAATTAATTTAATTAACAACTTTGCAATTATATAAGGCACAACTATATTGATGATGCCTTATATTACATATTTTTTTGTTTTGTTTTTTGCATTAAATATTTTCAATTAAAAAATTCTTGCATTATACAATATGTTATTGTAATGGAAAAGGAAATGTCCATTATTGAACATTTGTTTAAAATACTTAATGTAACATAAGTCAAAATGTCATAGTAGCTAAAGAGGAAATAATTAATTAATTAATTATTTTCAAATTCTTTTTATTTAATTTACAAAATGTGAATTTTATAATACGCTAAAATTGTTCTATCATTATTCATTATAATATCAAGTCAATGAATAACATTCATGGGTAAGGGAAAGTAATTAAATATGTTATTGTATAAATAAATTGTTTTCAAAGTTAATTTAACATTCTGTTTTCTTTTTTCATAAGTAATACAAATTTCGTATAAATTTTCATATATACATCTTTGTACAGTCTATGCAGATAGTACAAAACACCATAACATAAATAATTACAATACATATAGGTATTAGTCTCTCTGGGCTATAATTCAAATTTTATTTACTAGTTAAGTTTAAACAATAATTTATTTAATATAAATTATGCGTTTTCCTCGCAAAAAATAATTTGTATACTCATATTGAATTGGTAATCAATATTTCATTTCGAAATATTTCTGGAATTTAATTTTATTTCTGTAGAAACTCATTCATGTGGTACAAAGCCAGCTCTACCTGAATTCCAATTTCGTTATTACATATTGTTCCATCCTTGTTCTCCATATCAAAAATATCTGATGCTTCGTATAATTGTTTTGATTTCTTTTTAGGTGTTGTAATACAATACTAAGGGCAACAACGCGCCCTTATTATTGTTATTATTAGTTTGTGAAATTTCTACACTTCTTCTTGGACTCAAAATTTCGCCGAACAAATACAAAAAATATCTTCAGTTATTCTTCCTGCTTAAGATATTCGATAGTTTTTTTTTTAATAAATAGTTAGGGTCATGTACATGAGCTACTTGAACTAGCTTCGAAGGTGGGAATGAATATTAGTATAAATATTTATTGTATTCTTACATTTCAATATGCATCTATCTATTCTATATACATTAAATAACGTTGCATTTCAATGAATTTTCCATCACAATAACCTAACAGGCAAAAAAACTCGCTATCATTCTTTGGCTAGTAGTGCGATCGGAACTACTGAATTATTTAATTAGTTTATTGTTTTCAAGCAATCAATTAAGTGTAATATTTCCTATAAGATCAATTTGTAATATCATTTGAAAGACAACAAACTCAACACAAATATGCTCGCAACGCTCGTTAGTCATACAGGCAAAGTTGCGCGTTATTTATAGCGTTTCTGACCCTCGTCAAAATCGTCCATTTCCTCATAATCACCTATATAGTTCAGTCTGGTCGAACCGGACCGGACGGGCGATGCCAAAGTATTCCAATCGATGAACCAAATTGTCCGAACGGCGGCGTGGGATTTGCGGTTGATTTATCTTAGCGGACCCGGATTCTTGTAATGATTGTTAAATTGTTTGCGTCAGGTTTACATTAATGTCCGATCCGGTTTTATTTTATTGCGTTTGATTTATCGCACGCCTCGCTAATCGATGTCCAGACTGATCGAGATGATCTCTGTGGGGAAATATTAATTTCTTCCAAAAAAACTAGAGCTATAATAAAATGAATAAATATTCGTAAAAGTACTGTAAATAAGGATTATTTATGGCTTCTTTTTTAATACATTTATTGAGCTGGCGTCTAATTTATTTATTAATTTCAATACTCGATTCTAGGATAATGACAACTCTCAACAAAAAAAATGGAAATTCCTTAAATTATTTAAAAATGGAAAACTGACATTTGTCTAGAAAATGAAAGCTATAATTTTCAAAATTATTTATAAAATTATGTATAACAACGCTACGTTTACTATTTTAAAATACCCAAAACCTTCACTTATTTCAATTTACATTGTACTGTAACGAAAATGAAAGAAGAAACTGGAAACATTACTCTAGAACATTCCACAGAGCACGTGACGGTAATCGCGGCGTCATCGAAAGTTCCGGAAAGTTCGAGAAACATGCACGCCATATAAGCGAGCGCTAGTGGCGCTGCTGCAGTCAGTCTATAACAAACGTCCGAGTGCACAACATCGCGTTATGAATAAATAGTGACAGTGTAAGGTTAATTAATGTGTTACGTGTACTGTAAATAAATAGTTTGTTGAGCCAATGGCAGTATAGGAGATTTCATTTTCATATGATCAGTTGTACCAATATGCGGATTTGATTGTCTACCTCTCAATCTGCTATCATTGTTTATTACTCTGTATGTACGTTTTATTTATTAACAAATACAATCAATGTTTTCTCCACAAGATGTATTAAAACCAAATGTACATTTCGATCACGATGCGGCCATAATCACATGAAAATAATATTATTAATATTTGTATTTTTACTTTCCCCGGACCCCTGTCCAAGGGAAAGTATTGTGATCGTGAAAATTTTCGAACCGTCAATTTCAACAAATATGCACGTTTTGACACTGATAATGGTCGTATAATAACGATAACGGTCATATGGTGACCGAAATGTACATTTGATTTTAATAAATCTTGTAAAGAAAGGATACTCAATCTTCCATTAAATAGTAATGTCTTTATGCTTGTTTCATTTCAAACATGTACGAATTTAAATCGTCACTTGAGTGTATTACTCAATTACTAGACATGTCATTCTTTGAAGCACACCCTCTCATCATTATCAAAAAACGGAAAGGGAACAAAAACGCGAATTAAAATGTAGATGAATGCGCGGGAATTTCGTAATAATTGCGATAACGACGACGTAGAACACGAGTGAAAATTTCCGCCGGCGAATTAAAAGCCGCAAAAGAGAATGCAATTTCGAGTTCCTTTGGACGCGGCCTAAAAGTAGTTTTCTAATTACGCTGACGTAAAAAGGGCCGTTCTCCCGGGCGCAAATTTGCATTTCAGCGGTGAAATGTGGACGACGAGATGTTTACTCCTAACCGAGAACTTTGCGAATTCAAACGGGTTTTTATTTCTTTTTTTGCTGCGTTTGTTGATTTTTCTAATTTTGATCGTAATTATAAGCAAGTTGTACGAGTTCGAATAGAATAGTTTCAACATTATTATGAAAGAAAATATAATAAATTAAAGACGACGCAAGGGCCAGCTTTTGCCTAATTTCAAGTGGCATCGTCAACGATTTGGGTCTACAAGGTAGACGACCGAAAATCATCGTTTCGTCCACTAAAGGAAGGCGAACTTGTTCTGTTTATAAAAACAAGGAAAACGAAATGCACATTTAATGAAACGTTCAGTCACCATTCATCTGTTCACTAGTCTGATGAGGTTCGAAAAACCGAAATGACCATCACTAGTTAACCATACGCTAGATGAATGGTGACTGAACGTTTCATTAAATGTGAAAGAAAATATGACAGTACGAGTCAAGAAAGAAACGTAATACTTGTAGGAGACCTGGAATATTTAATTTTTAATATTTAACCCTAGAACGATAACCATTCGCAAATTTGACGAATGTCATTAAAAATCGTTTGAGCATTTTTGGTGCCCCACAATGCCACGGATTGCATTAGTTTCATCATTTGCAATTAGTATCCGGTTGACAGTGTTGTGCAGTGCTACAGACGTCTAGTTTTTCTTGTGCCAGTATCCCATTCCTAATTTACGAGAGGTTAAGTCTTCACGTAACTTTTGAATCACAGGCAATATTATCAAATAATTTTATTTACTAAGTTATATTGTTAGAATTTATTTTCAAAATGGACGAAAAAGAAAATAAAACACCTCCGATTGACCAAAAAATCCAGGGGATATTAAATGCATCTGATTTTTATGACACAGCTAGCGATTTTAGTGGATCTGAAGCGGAGGATAATTTAAAATATGAACCATTTGAATATTCGTGCAGCGAATACGAATCATCAGATGATGATAGTGATAGAGATGACCAAATACCTGGCTCTAGTAAAAGAAAATGAAAGTCTGATAAAATAACGGTTAAACAATGTGTTATTTTTTTACACCAAATCTGTATGTGGATCCCAACCAGAACGTATCAGAACAAGATGCGAAACTGCATTATTCAAAAAATTCTTCGCAACTGGACCTGGAGGTTATGGGGAGCGAGTTAGACAATGTAATTTCTTCACAAATTCATTAACCACAAAGTTCCCAAGTATCCCTCCAAGGTAAAAATGGACATCGCTGGTCAACAGTAGTTGGAAAAACTTCAAAAACATTACCCAACAAGATCGAGAATGTCATACTTTTAAATACAATTCATTCAGGAAGTACGCTCATGTCTAAAACCACAGGAAATCCGGATATAATTGACTTCTACAATAGGTGGAGTTGATAGTTTCGATCAGATGTATGGGAACATGTGCACATGACGAAAAATTAAAAGATGGTCTTTGTGTATGTTTTAGGGAATGCTTAACATGGCAGTCATAAATGCGTATATAATTTATGCAAGTAATATAAGTTAAAACAAATGCTCCTGAATAGAAAACATTTCATGATTGAATTAAGTCGACAACTAAAATTTCCTAGGCTGAAATACCAGCTAAACATACCAACATTGTAGCGCTCGCTCAGATCTGTTATTGAAGAGATTATCAATGTGAAACCTGCGGAAGAGAGGGCTATTCAAAATGAACCATTTACCAAATCTGTCCATATAATAGGAAGAATGACAACAAATTATTGCGAGGTATGCAAACGCCAAACCTGCGCCAAACACAGCGCAAATATTTGCTCCGAATGTTTTTATTAACATTTACAAAAATGTATAGTATGTATTACAGCGGTTACGTAAAATTAATTGTGATTGAAAATGTTGTTTATGTTAAATTTTAAAAAATCAGAAAATTACGAGACTTAACATTTGAATCGTAAAATTTACCAAAGGTTAATCATCCTGTGTCGCGAAACAAGGTTAGCCCTAGAGAGTTAAAATTTCGGGATTCATCCCTCGTCAGTACAGCACCGCTTTGTACTGACGAGGGATGAATCCCGAAATATGTGTCTACAGATGGCCTTATATTACGTAAAGTTTTAATGACTCGTTAATATCGTTAAAACTGTAGTCTGAAAAAATGTAATATGTAAAAATTAATCATGTATGTTATTGCTTGTAAATTATCACGACTAAATTAATAAACGGCGTGGCAATCAAGCTTAACTGAATAAATTCGCATTCACGGCTATAATTCTAGCCAGACACGCGACCGTGTTGTATTATTTACAGCATCCATTTAGCCAGGTAAACCGCTGCAAATGCTGTTGCTCCAATCGCTTATTATTTATACTAAACCCTCGACTATCGTTTCTGTAATCTATTGTGGAAACCACTCGATGTTACATCTAAATATCGCCCCGCGCTCACGCAATACGCGTAAATATATATATATATATACCAACAACAAAAAATAAAACAAGAGTATCCATCCTGTGTTCGTTTCGTTTCGTAAAAAAATGAGCCCACATTGCTAATTCACGTCAGGCAACGTGCAGAAAAAACAAAATGGATTGCGTCGTTACTTGTCACTTCACATTGTTTCCTACTTTGCAGCGAGCTGAAAAGCCAATGGCTGGGCTCGTGTTAATGCGGGCCCCTTTCCACCACCCCCCGACGAACACGACATTTGTAATATTCGATTCTGGATTTTGTGTTTTCCGAAAAGGGAAGAATGTGTTTTGTCGGCGGAATGGATGAGCCATTAATGCGTCGCGGATTAATAAAGTTGAATGTGTGCCGCGTTACGTTTCCCATTCCGGAAAGTTGTCCCGCTTGCTTTTCGCGAGAGCCCGAGTTTCGTATTAACTTAAACTTTGATATTTGTGGACTTTGCTGAATTAGAATTTCATCAGTTTCAGTTACTAAGGAAACTTGCTTGTACGGGATTACTGCATAGTTGCGTTGAATATATTAATACTCTAGAAAATTATTAATTATCCTCTACTTTCAACGTATTCATAACTTACACACATTCATCAGATTATCTTTAAAATTATTATTAATTATAATAATCCGAATTAAAAAAAGAACATAATTTAATTAAATTCTCTATTTTAGAACCTCTGAATTCGTTATATCCTATATGAGCTAACCAATATTACTCCCATCAAAGAAAGACTGTCTTTCTTATCTCAAAAATTTGCCTCAGATCCCATAAACATAGAACTAATAAACTCCCTTTGCATTCCTCGTAACAAAACTATAAGTTCCAAACGTAAATTCCCCAGTCTATCCCTCCATGAATTCATCACTTTATTTCACAACATTCAAGACAGTTAGGTGACATACATATTCGATAGGGACTTTTGGCATAGACTGTTAACGATCATCACATTTTATCCGTATATTTTGGCAACGACGAAAATTCAAAATCCGAGCGAAAAAATTACTGGTCGATAGCCAATTGGTAAACTCTTAATATTTTATATATAGGTGTTGTATTACGTTTGTTAATAAAGATTATGTACATGGTGGTCCATTTTGGTGGTGCCACATAGGGAAAACTTTTTTAAGATATATTGAGAAACCGCTTTTTGCCCATAGGCCAATTTTTAATGATTAAATCAATGGCAAAAAAACTGATCTATCTTTAACCGTTTCCGGGTTATAACCGGAAGTTGACGATGAATCATTTTTCGAGGATGCCTGTAACTCCGTTGTTATTAAAAACAAAAAAAAAATATAATAAAAACTTTCTCAAAGCAACATTTTATGCTGACTTCGATAAATTATCACTTCAAATTTTTAATGGTAACAATAGTCGAAAATAACATTATTGGATACATTTTTTTTTTCGTAAATTCAAAATATAAAACACACTTTAATTATAATCTAAGTATCTTGTCTAATGTCAAAAATCTGTGCTGCAGGCGTTATTTCGCAGATATGTCGTTACTTTTTTGTATTGTAAATGGCACTGTTGACTGTCCCCCGTTGCTTCTCAAATTAAACTTTGCATTTAAGTCTGATGGCCGTAAAATCCATAACCCACCGCTATTTCATATACCATTCCACCATACCAAATATGGGTTTTACAGAGCCCTCTTTCGGTTTATTTGTACGGCTAACTCTCTAGGGAGCCATCCAAAGTGTGATCTATTCTGTGGCGATCTATCAAGATTCATGCATTTTGTGAAAGGAGTTGGGTCATGCCATTGTTGTAATCTAGTTGTTGGTGACTGTTAAGGTTTTTTTCTTTTTGCGTTTATATTTGCGTTCAAAGTGTTTACTATTGTATTTAAAATTAGGTAGTAATACATATAATTTTATTGCATTTTACATGTATGTCTTATATTAATATATTCCATTAAATAAATAAATAAAATAAATATATAGTTTGTTTAGGTTTTTTTTGTATTTTTGCAAAGTTATGAACAATTTTATGAAACTATCTTATATGGCCATGGAAAAAATGAGTAAAAAGTTTTATAACATTGTTTAATTATTATTTTATTATTTAGTAGTGTAATATTTCGCAATTCTGTGTTATATTTTTAAGTATGGCTTTTTCAAATAGTGAAAAACCATATGCAAAATGTCATTCATTGTCGTTTATAAAAAATTGCTGGTAAATTTAATTTGTTATGCATATATTTCTGTTTTTTTTTATGCAAAATAATTTTGAGTTTTGGATTTCAGTTGCTCTTTCTCATTGCTTGCAAGAACCGCTGGATTCATTTCCACTCTGGCTATAATATATACTTTTAATTTTCATAACTTGTTTTTTATAGTTACCCGCTACATCTCTGTAAAATCTTTTAAAACTAATTAAATTATTCTTTAATTTTGGAAATAATATTCTGCATGGTTGTCTTCATCTTGGGTTTAAGTGATCATAGCGCTCTTCTCATGCCACCACGTCTTCGTTACACAATACAATTGAATAACTCATACTTAAAAATATAACACTATATGGCAAAATATTATATTATTAAACTATTAATAACTGAGGCTTCAACTTTGTTATACATTGTTTATCAATTTAATAAAACACTTTAAACTTTGTTTGTATAACACTAAATTATATTTATTGTGACTGTAGTTTCAACAATTTACACTTGTCATTATCAAACTAAAAGTAAATTAAACTAATTACATTTTCGGTATATACAGGGTGAGTTTTTTTCGATGTTCTCTATGGGGATCTCGGAAACTATAAGAGATAGAAAAACGGTTAAATGGGGGAAAGAAGTGTAGTTTTATAAGACGAATAAAATGACACTTTCAAATTATTTGAAAAAGTCAAGGGTAACTAGATATTTTGAAAAAAGTAAAATGTGTCAATCAATCAATATATCTCTATTATTATCATAGATAGAAAAAAACTGTAAAGGACAAAGTTGTAGAAAATTTTACACAGATTAATAACAAAAAATCAAAAAAAAATTTTCGCCCATATTTTGGGAGATATGACACAAACTTACCTTTTTTTAAATGGAAACAATAGTTGGCTATGACTTTATTAAAAGGGCTATTTTTTTCCCTTTAATCCGATATAACATATGCCATAGTTATTTTCAAAATAAAATAAGTTACAGTCGTTTTTAATTTTACCATCCACCAAAAAATAGTTAGCCATGAAAAAGACAAAAGTAAAACAATTGCAGTTGTTTATTCTAAACACACATTAATTCATTTCCATATTTGGTTTGTTTCGATAAGTTTTTTTGTATTTTTTTGGTGTTGTAAATTTTTTTAAAGTGATAATGAATTTTTCCAACGAAGAAAAGCGTTATATGCTTGTTTGTTACATTCAATGTAATGAAAACACTGCGGATGCTGCAGAACAATATTATAATCAATATATCGATCGTCGGCAGCCATCTTTACCAACATTCAGAAGAATTTACCACCTCATAGCACGTTGGCTGTGCGAAACTATTTAAATGATGCTTTTCCTAATTCATGGGTGGGAAGAAATGGACCAATCCTATGGCCACCCAGATCACCCGACCTATCCGTTTTAGACTTTTTTCTGTGGGGTTATGTGAAGAACAAAGTGTATCAACAATCATATCAATCCGTGGAGGATCTTAGACTAGCTGTACTTGAAACATTTTATTCTATTGACAGAAGAAAAGTCAAAAAAGCCACAAATTCGATTTTAAAAAGATGTACTTTATGCCATAATAATAATGGTGGACTTTTTGAGCATCTTATGTAATATTTAAAATTTTCTTCTATTATTATTTTGATAATTTTGGAATTATTTTACTTTATGTTGCTTTTGACAAATCTAAAGAAAAATAATAAATTAAATATTGATTTCGTTGCTATAAACAACCGCAATTGTTTTACTTTTGTCTTTTTCATGGCTAACTATTTTTTGGTGTATGGTAAAATTAAAAACGACTGTAACTTATTTTATGTTATAAATAACTATGGCATATGTTATGTCGGATTAAAGGGAAAAAAATAGCCCTTTTAATAAAGTCATAGCCAACTATTGTTTCCATTTAAAAAAAGGTAAATTTGTGTCATATCTCCCAAAATATGGGCGAAAAAAATTATTTGATTTTTTGTTATTAATCTGTGTAAAATTTTCTACAACTTTGTCCTTTACAGTTTTTTTCTATCTATGATAATAATAGAGATATATTGATTTAAAAAAATTGACACATTTTACTTTTTTCAAAATATCTAGTTACCCTTGACTTTTTCAAATATTTTGAAAGTGTCATTTTATTCGTCTTATAAAACTACACTTCTTTCCCCATTTAACCGTTTTTCTATCTCTTATAGTTTCCGAGATCCCTATAGAGAACATCGAAAAAAACTCACCCTGTATAATCCGTACAATGTAGCGACAAACAGTGGACGGGATTATTAAACAATAAGTAAACAATATCGTATGACTGTTTACTTTTTTTCTTCATTTGTTTCCATGATAATCTATGATAGTTTCATTAAATTGTTTATAATTTTACCAAAATGTAAGAAAACATAAACAAACTTAATATATTTGGAATCTACGAAAAAAACGTTACCAATAATGTCATTTGTGAATATAGTCATATTTAAAATAATCAAAATTTGAGGTTATAACTCTAAAAATGATAAATAAACTGTGAAATATATTCGAAGTCAGCATAAAATGTTGCTTTGAGAAAATATTTATCATATTTTTCTAATTTTAATAATAACGGTGTTACAGGCACCCTCGAAAAATGACTCGTCGTCAACTTCCGGTTATACCCCAGAAACAGTTAAAAATTGATCAGCTTTTTCTTCGCCGTCGTTTTATCATTAAAAATTGGCCCAGGATTGCGAAAACGGTTTTTCAATATCTCTTAAAATAAAATAAAAAGTTTTCCATATGTGGCACCACCAAAATGTACCACCCTGTACATATGTAATTCGTTATAAATGTTTAAATATAATTAACTATAGGTTAAGTAAAAATGATTTGGAAATAATTAATAAATTATTATATTTGTAAACGACAAGAAATTTTTGATTTAATGGTGTTACCAAATTAATAATACGATGACAACTGTCAAGGAAGTGACTAAAGTGTCAAAGAGTGCGGTGACACAACTTAATTGTGTCACCGCACTCTTAAGACAAGAGGAAAAACGTGGTTAAGATGGATACACTTACCACTTCCGTCTCCATAAAGTTTCTATCTGCGTTGTGGACTATTACCACAGTATACACAGTAGTTGCACCAACCGAAAATTTTCGGAATAGAGGCTACCTCGCGCAGCTTACAGAACTTACTCACACACGCTTACTGTACGCTCACACATACACATTTCGCGTGGCGCCAACCAGTTTGAAATTTGAAAATATATAGTTTAGAAATAAAAACTTCTAGATTTGATATGAATTATACCTGATATAATTAAATATTTTTTTAATGAGTCATAATAAGTTCATTTCACAGTGTCAATGGAATATTTAAGTCAAGGTATATTAATAATTGTGTTTATACTACTAAAGAAAGGCACTTCTTACAATGGATTAATGAAACATTCAATTTTAACATTTATTTCTTTGAAAGGAGACAATATTTTGGTTAACTATATGAAAGTAAACATTTAAATATAGTTTTATTGCACAGATTTTCTATTAAAATAATGTTTTACTCAAAAATAATATAGAGTATTATTTTTCAATTAATATAAAGTATTTTATGTCTACATCATAAACTAAATATTTAATTTATATTGTAGATGTATTAATGAACTGTCGTATAATAATTAATAATATTTAATTTTATACTTACTAATTGATGATAGTTTGCTTTATTATTGGTGAATATATTTTATTTAAATTAAAATGGCTTGTATTAACTTAATATGCATATTTTAATTTGTTGTGCATAATATTATAATATATACAAAATATGAATAAAAACGATCTGGATATATTAATTAATGCAAAACAACAATCTGTTGGTGCTCGATCGAAATCACCATACCAGAGAAAGATTACTAAAACAGAAAGATTACTATAATGAATATTTGTATTATGGATGATTTATTATTGTGGGAATATTTAATTATCGTGCCATTTTGTGATCAAGGCATGCGTACGATGGCCATAAAACGCCAAAAAGTCTTTAGTGTTCGGATGTGGAACTAATTTTACAATGTGCTCTGTGATTTTCTTCACCATCTACACGCACTTTATGGCTGTACTGTAAGCTGCGCAAGGATTTTCCATTCCGTAATAGTTCAAAGGCGCCGACACCAACCGACCCTACTGCATACATATACTGTGCTATTACTACCGGTTTTACCGGAGGGCTCGCTATTTGCCGAAGGCCGTTCTATACGCCGGAAGCCGTACTATATGCCAGAGGCTATAGTATGGCCTCTGGCATATAGTACGGCACATGCGGACTATATCTTTTTCCCGACCATCTGCTAATAGCGTGCATTTAGGAAAGGGATCAGGCTCAATGGGGGATGCGCGTAAGGATCGTTTTGGAGCACTAAAGAGTGTGTTTACACGCAACAGACACCATTTATATTTTTTGTTGAATTCAATTGTTCTAAACATAACTCTCCTCTATACAAGACTCGTTGAATGCAGACACGTTTCAAAATGTCCTGGTTTTAATTGACGGCATGCAATGAAAATCCTATTTTTTTATATATATTTTCTTATTTCATTAATTTTTTGTTTGTTAGCTGAGCGTATAATTGTGATGGATATTTGGGTGCAAGAAAGTGCCCCCTATCCCAATTAAACAAAACATAGATATGGTGTCATTTGAAAAAAAAAGTTGACCATCGCTACCTTGACAGTTGTCATGGTATTATAAATTTGGTGACACCATTCAATAGACCTTTACAAATATATATGGTTTGTTATAGTTTACTGCCAATATAAAAAAAAAATATAAAAAATAAAAAGTAGAAGGGAGTGGAACGCCAAAGTGAATCACCCTGTATACATATAATAATACTTATATGTGTTTTATATCTTTTTTTTTTTTCGGAAAACATAAAATATACAGCTTAGTTAGCGGGTCGCTCTTTAACCGTGAAGTAAGTTTGTCAGTTGGTGAGCCAAGTTTGATATACCCAGCTCGTTTTGAACTCAAATATATATTTTCCAAACGTTAATTTAAATAGAAAATAGTGTTTATTTAGAATTTGATTTTAATTCCTTTAATTTTTAATACTTGATTACCATTTACATTTTTGATTACATTTCTATTATTTTCTATTTTCTAACTATTTAATATATACAAACATCTTTATTTGTGAAATTGAAACATCATATACACAATACGTTAGGAAACCATTACATTACTATATTATACATAATAAATTTCACAAATTGGCTATCGACGATAACTATTTAATTCATTGCTAAAATATAAAAAGTATAAAATATGTAATATTACATTTTATTGTTCTTAATGAAATATTATATCTTTTTATGACAATTTAAGGAAAAGAAAAAAAATAGAAAATATAGGGTCACTAAAAAAAATACGTTCATTGGAAAAGTCATATATTTAAAGTTATTATTGAATAGTATGGTATTATTTTAATATACATACAAAAATTAATTTCTTAATCTCAAAACAAAAGTAATGATTTTTTTAGTACACCACTACAACTGTCAACATTTATTAGATATAGGATTTGACATTTAAAATAAGCACGAAATTTGACATTGAATGTGTTTCGGGAGATACGTTAAATTACCAAAACCACTTAAGATTTTAAATTTATATAAAAAACATAAAATATTTACCCATTAATCCAATATACTGATATAACATTTAATTTGTTATCATTCACGCATTTGAAGGTTGTGTTTTTTTTATTCCAAGGTCATTTTTTCCAAGATTGTTTAAATACTTCAAAAAATATGAGGTTTAGGCGTATGAACTTATCTTAATAAATGAAAGACGATGCAAGCGCCATCTTTCGCCTACATGAATGCTGATTGAACATTTTATTATATGAACTTATAATGAAATTTAACCTTAGTTTGATGTAGAATCTGAAATAAATATGAAATATGGGGTGTTCTATTAGAAAAAATATAACTATGATACACCATCCGTATATTTAAAACTGATTTTAAAATGTGGTCATAATGGACGTTCATGCTCCTGCGAAAACGGATTTTGAAAAAAAAAATGTTCAACTGTAAAGCTACTCGGCGCGCACGCTGAAACATACTGTATAAAAATTATTTTACATTATCAGCGTCTTCAGTATTCAAGCAAGTTTTATTAATAAATTAATACTGAATTTCTAATTACAAGAAAAATATTGAAGATGGACTCTGTATTTTAATATATTTATTAGAATAATTTATATTTGTGTGAATAAACAGTAACTACAACAATGAAATCGCATTTTTCAATTACTGAAATTAATTATCTATCATAAAAAATCTGTTGAAATAATAATTAAGCCATGTTTTTATTCTGCTTTAGTGATATATTTAGGAATGCCGGTTAGAAGGGGGTTGTATTAAAGTATCAATAGCCCTCATATAAATACGGCACTTAGAAGGTGAAGTTATTATAACATGTACATTTAATTTAACATTTAGCTATTATATCAATATTAATTGAAAAAAAAAAAAATGACAGTTACAATATTCAACTGTCCTTTTTGCATTTGTAACATCATAAAGTTATTTTCAAATTTAAAAACAAATGCACGAATAATGAATTCATTGGCGAGGCCAATATTTCTACAGAAATTGAATGAACAAGCCCGGTGTGCGGTGAATGTTATTCGTAAATGAAAATAAACAAATCAGTCGTCACTTCAGATAAGACAACCCTCTCTTTCACACTCATATGCAACATTGAACGTAGTCAGTCATGTCACTAAAATATTGCATTGCTTTAGGCGGATATCTAATTAATGCGTATGGTCCACTATAGCCGAATTAAACCGAACCATGACCCCTCTAGACCTAGACGTAAGTAATGGGTAGGTTTGTTTAAATTCAAATTTCTTTCACACTCCACAATGCTCTTAATTAAAATCCGCAACCCAAAAATTTCTCTTCGTAACCCATCCAACACAATACTTTATGACAAAATATTTATAAATTTGTTGATTGTTAAGGCTTTCACTTGGTTATACATTTTGAGTTTATTAAATAAAACACTTTTTCACTTTGTTTGTATAACTTGACGCTCTATGCTTCGAAACTATAGTCACTAAAATAAAATAACAAGTTATACAAACAAAGTGAAAAAGTGTTTTATTTAATAAATATTTATAACCGCAACATCCCAAAAATTTACCCAATTATCCCATAATTTTTTTAGAAACCCCGAAATCTAAGACCTATTAAACCGACTTTGACTTAAACGTAACCCAAACATCCGTTGTACTATCTCCAGACTATTATCAATTCATCAATCGCATGATTCAAGGACTAACGGACTGACATAACATAAAGACAAGGACTCTTGGCTGCAAGCTAATTGTATTAATTATTTATTTTCTTTTTAGCTACTGTAACTTTTTTACTTACTACTTATTTTAAAGAGAACAAACAACCACTTCTGGAGCATATAATATAATTATTTTTATTTGTTAAATTTAAATAAAATCTTACCAAAAAACTTGAGTCAAAACAGTTCTGAAAATTAGTTTATATTAAATATTCTTTACTAATTCTACGATTGTTAGTAAGTGCGCATTAATTAAACCTCATCCTTTAATTTTTACTGAGAAAATAAAAACAAATCTAAACACTGATTAATTTCCAGTCGGATCAAACAATGCGATCCGGCTGTGCAAATTCCGGCGATTCGGGGCGGGGGAGCAATCTCCGCCGGAAATGGTTTACTTTTCAACTAATTTATTTCGAGTTATGTCATAAGTAAACTGGCAAATTAATTATAACTTCGGGGCCGTGTTCTTTATTATCGGATTATTATTTTTATCGATAGCGCCTTATCTTTATTTTAATTAAACCGAGAAACGGGAACGGGGCGAGGGGCGGTGGGGAAGAATCTTATTAATTTCCTGCGACCGTATTAATCGCGCCCGTTTTGGGGCGGGGATTCCGAACCCTAATCCCATCGAATTACCCCGAAATGAACGTACACGCCATGGATATTATAAAATTAAGGGATTTTTTTTTATTTCTAGTAAAATAAGAAATATTTAAAGTGTGCACAATGGAAAGGGCATTTATTGAAATTGTTGAAATTTAATAACTCTTTTTACTTTCCCCGGACCCCCTGTCCAAGGGAAAGTATTGTGATCGTGAAAATTTTCGAACCGCCAATTTCAACAAATATGCACGTTTTGAGGTCCCCTGAGTCCATTCCATCGAGTTTTGAAAAATGTCTGTGTGTGTGTCTGTGTGTTTCCGCGATAACGCCTAAACGGCTAAATGAATTAAGCCCAAACTTTATATCTAAGCTTTATATAACAGTGGAATGATCTGAAAAGCTTTTGGTTAAAATCAAAACTCATTAAGTGCAACTTTACTCTTAGCGATTTTTCATTTTTTAATTCGGATAGAAAAATGTTTCAAATAAAAGTTTTAGATCTTGGAAAATAAATAATTTCTGTTATAAAACTTTTATTGTAGGACCTCCGGTTTTCATTTTATAAGCGGAAGAATTTCGTTTACCTGATAAATTCCCTTAGAAATAAGCAATTATTTTTATGTTGGCAGTGGAGAGTTTAATTATTGAAATAATTATTTTAATGACAAATAAAACGTCAAAGAGCAGTCAAACGCCTCCAGTTTAAAAATATTTAAAAAGGATGTGGAGAAATTTTATCAAGTCATTGTAAGGTAAGAAATAACGCAATAAATTATAACTTATTTGACCGTATTCACCGGGGAAAGTACCATGATGGACACATCGCCATTTTTTTCTATAAAATTGACTATTAAGTTTTTGATATTCAATATAATTTATTCATCATCATGTCAATATACAGACCGCTGAATCTTAAACCAGAGCTTTTTATAACTGAACTAGATGAATACTTGCTTAAATATAAAAACTCTAAAAACTTCGTAGTTATTGGAGAAGTAAATATGAATTTATTAGAGAGCAGTAACACTGCTATAAGATATGTAAATACAATGTTCAAACGGGTATTATGGAGATCATTAACACAGCCAATCGAGTTGAAAATAGAAATAATATTTTCGTTAGCTCATGTATTGACGACATTTTTTTATAAAGGACAATCCAATAAATTATCAACTAGTACATTTAATACAAAAATATTTCTGATCATTATATGATTGGAGGTTCTTTTAATTTCTCAAAAAATATCCACCTGATAAAACGGAATAAGCCTCAAAACAAGATAAAAAAACCTTTCAAACCATTATTTCTCAAAAATATCATAAACATGTAATTCATTAAAATAATTAACACTGTTGTAACCTTTCTTCACACTTTGTTTTCTAATATTTAGATATATATTAGAAAATAAAGTGTTAGGGCAGAAAGACCTCTGGTCGATAGCCTAGACAGACTAACACCTACACGTATTTTAATTATTTATATTGTTATATTATTAAAATTATCGATATAGTCTGAATAAAGAAATATATATATAAAGTGTGAAGAAAGGATACAACAGTGTTAATTATTTTAATTATACTCTTCACGTAACTCAAAACCAATCATCGAATATAATTGATTCATATAATTGCCCTGAAAAACTGCTTGTATATAACAACAGACATACACAAATACCAAACAAACATGTTCATACATATTCAAATAACTAAAACGTCAATTTAATCAATTACCTGTTTATGATGTTTTTGAGAAATAATGGTTTGAAAGGTTTTTTTTATCTAGTTTTGAGACATATTCCGTTTTATCAGATGGACATTTTTTTGAGAAATTAAAAGAACCTCCAATCATATAATGATCAAAAATTTATCAACCGTGGAAAAGAAGCACGGTAGATGGGATTAGAAGTGATAATTTAAGAGAAAAGTACGAAATAAGTCTAAATACAGTAAATAATTTAATTAAGAAAGAAAAACAAAAATTATTATAAGGAACGTTTTCATAAAAATATTGGAAATATGAAAGAAACTTGGAAGGACATAAATATAGTTATGAAGGAAAATAAAACTGTAAGTAATAAAAGCATCAATCGTCACTTTAAACTACCGGATAAAGACATTGCTAACAAATTTGCTGAATCAGTTTCATCATTTCTAAAAATTATAATACATAAGTGCGATAAAATTATTTAAAAAGAACACCATGCCAATCAATATTTATCACATAAGCGACCCAAGAAGAAATAGTGTATAATATTAAAAACATGGAAACAAATAGGTCCAGGTTATGATGAAATGACTGCTTATGACATTGTTCAATTTCATGATATATTCAGCTATCCAATTACTCGTTTTATTAAATTATCCTTAAAGACGGGATACGTACCACCAAATATCGAGCGTATGACGAAAATCAACGACGAAGTTAGCGTTGGAAGTCTCGAGTCATGTCTGTACTAAGATCACACGCGTGAAATGCTGGTTGCGGTCAACATGACAACCAGTACTTTACGCGTACGCGTGTGATTTTAGTTCAGACATGACTTTAGATTTCCAATGCCAACTTTGTCGTAGATTTTTGTTATACGCTCGATATAAAGAAATCTATTGTTGTACCCATACATAAACAAAGATAACCGAGGCAATTCCCAGAATTATAGGCCAATTGCAATACTTACATCCATAGATAAATACTGAAAAGCTGCATGGAACAAAAATTGCGAAATTATTTAATAAAAAATAAATTGCTCGATAACAAGTAATACGGATATCGTAAAAAAAGAAGCACCATAGAATAAGAGAATATGAGCAATTTAATTAACGAGTCACTGAACAAAAACATGCACACATATTTTTTTTATTCTTAGATTTCAGTAAGGCCTTTGATACAATAAATCACAAATCTTTATTAAAAATTCTTGAAAACTACGGTATAAGCGGTAACTCAAAGAAATGGTTCGAAAGCTACTTTGAATCAAGAACGTATACGTTAAAAATAAACAATGCAAAGAGTGAGCAATACGACGTAACAACAGGGGTAGCCCAGGGCTGTTTTCTTGGTCCATTGCTATACCTCATTTATGTAAATAATGTAGGAAATTGTTTTGACCATTACGAACATTATCTATATGCAGACGATACACTTCTGATATCAAGACATCTCAACGCAGATATTGCAGTAAGTAGACTCGAGCATGACTTAAAAAACAGAATTGGATTCATGATAGACAGCATTTCATTAATCAACAGAAACCAAATTGATGTATATTACTCCACCAAATAGAGAACGATTTCCAGATAAATCCATAAAATTTGGCTGAGACGTTTCTGGCCTATAGCCAATTCCTACAAGAACACTTTTTAAAGTTTGAATAGTCAAAAATGTAAAAAAATGTTAAACCACCCTTGTAAGGAAAAAGATGATGTATGTATATATATACAGGGTGGCGCAAGATTCCGATGAAGTCCAATATATCAGTTATTTAGAAATTTACAAAAAAATGTTACTGACATAATTTGTAGCTACTATAAAACTTCACATTTTAAAATTAGTTTTATATATACAGGATGTCCAATAATCACGTGACGTATCAAACATATGATTTTTTAAATGGAATGCTATATTTTTTATGTCGATTTTAGATTCTACGCTTGAAATGAATCATTTTTGATATACATTTTATTAGGTCAATTTATTATATTTTAAAAGTTATACACAATTTAATATTGAAATCAATAGAAGTTTAGAGCCTTATTTTTAAAAATTGAAAAACGATGTAAACTTTCTGTTAACGCAATTTAATTGAAAAAAATGCTTAATAATATTAGGAATAGTCGTTTGTTACCATAAATCAAATGTTGTGTACAGGGTGAAACAATACGCAAAATGATTTTTTTCTTTTTTCACTTAAATGGAACACCCTATATTTTTTTACACTATTTCGATAGAAAATTGGTTGATCTTTAATTTTTGTATAATAGACTATACCCCTATCTGTTACCGTTTTTTAACAATTTCAATTCAAAGTACAAAATTATAATATAATCTATCATTTAAGTAGGCTATAATTAAAACAAATGCGTTTCATAATCGTTTTCTGACATTTAATAACATACTTACTCCCTAACCTAAAAGAATATTCAAATGACAATCGATATTTAAAGGCGCATGCAAAATATAAAGAAAATAGTTGCTCGACGATTATTCGGCGAGTTATAATGGTTATTGTGACACATTTTTTTTAAGAAAAAAACTGTAATATGTTTGAATGCCATTGAATTAAAAAATATGATGTGAATGCGTGAAATAAATACATAAAAATGTTAATACTAACAAAATATAATAATATAAGTATTTTATTATTTCATTTAGTATATATTTTTGTTTTTTTTCAGACAACATAAATTGTTTAAATAAATCAATTTAACAAGCATATAGGAATATTTTAAATATATTTCGAATAATAACCAAAAAATATAGTTGTTAATTTTTAACAATTAAATTAATCATTTATTGAAGAAGTATGTTTAACTGCACCAGTGTTACAAAATATAACGTAAAATGTACTTTACTAAATATGATATTAAGCGTCACTTCCACAACTAAATAAATTAGTTGTTCTGGCTTAAAAATTCAATACCAAATTTGTATTTGAGATTAAATATCTCAAAAATGGTAAACGGTAGCTATTTAATATGTTATATAAAAAATGAAGAGTGATCATTTTTCTATTAAAATAGCATAAAAAATATACGGTGTCCCATTTAAGTAAAATGAGAAAAAAATCATTTTGCGTATTGCTTCACCTTGTATATAAAAATTTGTTTTAAGAGAAAAAAGAGTATTTCTTTTATTATTAAGTATTTTTGCATTTGTATGGCGTTGACAGAATGTTTATTTCGTTTTTCATTATTGAAATATTAGGCTCTAAACATCTATCGATTTCAACTTTCATTTGTTTATAACTTTTAAACTATGAAAAATTGACCTATTAAATCTTATACAAAACATGATTAATTTTAAACGTAGAATCGAAAATCTTTATAAAAAATATACCATTCCATTTAAAAAAATCATATGTTTGATACGTCACGTGATTATTGAACATCCTGTATATATGAAACTAATTTTAAAATGTGAATTTTGACAGTAGCTACTAATAATGTAAGTAACATTTTTTGTATATTTCTTAATAACTGAGATATTGGACTTCATCGGAATCTTGCGCCACCCTGTATATATATCCATATTTTTTTAGCAGCCATTGCATTCATAATGAAACACTTGTCGACAAATCTTAAGTATGATGCGATTGTAAAGTTATGGATTTAACATCTACACACACATATCTGGGTGTAACTATTGATGACAAGTTTTCATGGTCTGAACACATATTATCATCAGAAGAAAAAAACTGAAATATTTATCATACAAGTTCTTCTATTTAAAAGACTTGATGCTTAAATGTACTCTAAGAATAATATACCAGCCGTTAGTGCAGTCACTTTTCAATTATGCAATAACTGTATACGGATTTGCATCAAAACACCTAACGGATAAAATATATAAACGCCATGACAAAATAATTAAACGAATTGAATCAACGAGAGCAACACATGGTAACATGACATCATACCCAAAAATTTTATCATGGGAAGAACTTCAAATTTAGGTTTCTCGTGAATAACTACAAATACATTCAAGACTTAACACCACTTCCTCACGAAAATCAAACTAGAAGCAAATCAGCGGGAGAATTCTATGTGCTTCCACAGAATAACAAGTATGGACAAAGTAAAAAAGTGCAACTTTCAACATTATTAAATTCCTTGCCCAGTGAATTAACAAGACAATCATCCCCAAGTGAATTTTAAAACAAATTAAAACTGTTACTAAAGTATGGTGAAAATTTTAAAGAAATCTATCTAGAACTATTTCAAAAAATTGTGAAATCGACATGTTTGAGAACACCATAAGCTACTAAAAGACTGACTTCTAATCATAAAGCCGCTGACAAGACATTGGCTTAGAAACTATTACTGGTTTATCCAAGACATCTTCCCTCACTATATCATGACATTTTAAGTATTGCTACATTTATTATTATTATTAAAAATTGTAGTATCATTAATTTTTTTATTATTTAAACGCTTATTAGTTTGTGCTTTTTTGATAATAATAATAATAATAATAATAATATTCCTTGGACGTGCGATTGGTCCACCCAGTATACACATAGGCGGAAGTGATGGGACAAAACAATATTATTAATTATTATTATTATTAAATAGGATAAGGAATATCATTTTAGATAAAACATAAGTGATATCCAGTCTTTCTGATGACAAATTTAGTACCCTTATAAGGATTAAAATGTACGTGATTTATCAGATAACACGAATAATTTTGAATCATGGTTAAAACGTGTTGTGTACCGGAACGTGCTTCAAAATTAACATTACATTGAACACCTTCAACCTTAAATCATTGCAGTCTAGAAGAGTTGAATTGGATTTATGCTTTTTTCATAAATTGATATCAGGTGAAACTCAATGTTCGGAATTATTAAGTTTGTTTAGTTTTAATGTTAACCCATATTTGTTGAAATGTAGAAGCAAGGCGGTTTTCAATATACGTCCCTGTAAGCAAAATTATTCACTTACCAGTCCATTGAATACAATAATAAGATGTATTAACCTACTCAACTGTGATATTAAATATGATATATTTTGGAGTTCGTTCATTACATTTAAGCGTCAACTTAAGAAAATACTTTGATTTTGTACTTTTTTTTTGTACTTGCATATACATTGATTGATTGTAACACTGGTATTTATATTGTATTGTTTTTGTAAAAAGGTGATTTCGTAATAAAATTATTATTATTATTAATTTTAAAAGGTTTTACTTTATCATTATATCATTCATTATAGATATATATATATATATTGTATTGTTTTTGTAAAAAGGTGATTCCGTAATACAATTATTATTATTAAAAATCAATTAACAAGAAGTTAATTTTCAAACAGTATCCATCTGATTTGATAAATGAACAAATTAATTAATTTAACACTTACACAATTAATGCTGCTCTCTTCGTGGAAAATATCACTCTATGAATTAAAAGAAATCTTAAGAAATTCAGAGCACACGCGTTAATTTACAATCACTAAATAATATATATATATGCGAATATTTTCTTTCGCCTGATTGTTGATCTGATAAACTAAACCGCTTCGCATGAATCATCAACGGCCGATCTGATTGGTCCGAGCTGTTCTTATCTCGCCGGTAACTAGCACCGTTATCCTTTAATGAATATTAAAGGTGATGGATAATATGGTCATCCTTTTCACTCTTCTCTTTCGCACATATTTAATTATCAAGATACAACCCATTATTTTGAATTAGAATTTATATTCTCTGGAAGGTCTGAATTGTTGTTCAAAATTTATAATTTAATTGAAAATGAATTAATTGTTATAAAATAAAGCGCTTTTGAATGTTCGCTTCCTTCATTCTTGTACATTTAGTAAATGGAATATTATTTCATTTTCATATTACAATGACAGAGAAATAATAAGAACACCCCTCCGAAGGAATTGAGACGAAAAAAAAAAAACGATCAGTAGTCTATCCACTGATCGTTTTTTTTTTTCTGATCTCAACATTTTTTTTGTTAAATAAAATAAAACAATGATGATTCATACATTTACATGAAATTAAACAAGGAACATTTCTGTCAATGGTCAATAAAATTCGATTAATCTCTTTTTCCAACTGCAAAAATTACTTACACTGTCAGTTTTACAAACCTCTATTGAAACAACTACTTCCCGAGCATATACCCCGCCCGACATTGGATTACATAATAGATATTTATTTGTTGCATAGCAGTACTACTGAGAATTGCAACGTTTTTTTTTTGTATAGTTACACATATATAATTATTGGGTTGTTCAGAAAGTGGTTTCGTTTTTTTCCGACAGAGGATTTAATTATATTTGTTTGCACCCAACTTCACACTTAAGCCGTATAATTTTTATATGCTTCGAGAGCTTATATAGCAATGTCAAACGTAAGAGGTCATGGAGCAAAAAAAAAATGAACCGGCTCAAACCATTTCCAAAGCCGATATTTACCAAAAAAAAAAGTGATGCTGTCTGTTTTGTGTGATTTTAAAGGAATCGTTTTTTTTAGCTTTACACAACAAATAATTCGGAAGTCTACTGTCATCAGCTGGACAAACTGAATGATGCACTTCAACAGAAAACGCCAGAACTAATCAACAGGAAAGATGTAGTGTTTCACCAAGACAACGCGAGATCTCACATAAGTTTGGCCACTCGCCAAAAGCTTTTACCGCTTGAATGGGATACAATGCCATACCCACCATATTCTCCAGACCTGGCACCATCGGATTATTATTTGTTCCGGTCACTTCAAAATTATTTAGACGGTAAAACCTTCACCTCAAATGAGGAGGTCAAAAACCACATCTATCAGTTTCTTGCCAGCAAAGACCTGAAGAAGCAATAAATTTGCGAAACAATTGTAGTGAATAAACACAAAAACTTTGAAAATCAAGAAATTTTCTTTTTAATTTTTTAAAAATAAGTAAACCAAACATTTTGTGAGCGTGGAACTATGCTACTACCAGAAAGATGGAAAAAGGTGGACCAGAACGGCCATAATATAATTTAATAAAGTATTTGTTTATTATATGAAAACTGTCTTTCATATCCACAAAAAAATTCAACCCAATACTATATGAAGAAATTTAAATATACAATATTGAGATATAATTATGTCTATAGATATAAATATAATTTAAAAGGAATATCAATTTAAATAATTAAATATACTATTAATTTAGTAATATTTTAAAACATTCAAAATATTTAATTTTCTCATTAAAAAAAAAGAAGAAAAATACATCAACTGGATGAATAGTTAAGGATGTTGTGCACAAGCAACGGAATCTCCGCCCCCTCACTTCCACCTTCACTATCTCTATCTCGAGTGGATCATACACACCCTTCAGAATGGAATCACCCCCTTGTAAAATATTCCAGCAGTATATTCACGGTGTGTATACACGGAGGTTATAATCTAGTGAAGGGTGGAGGGAGAGGCTGACTTTGTTTGAGAGATACGTGCCCGGAATTGTTCCGACGGAAATTGTTTTCTAAGTGTTTCTTCATTACTCGATGCCTCTACATAAATTTGCAACTTATAATCATTCGAGATTATGTACAGGCTAAGTTTCACACACGCGGCCCAACTAAATATCACTTGATTAATATTAATTAATTCCATATAAAAATATACCACGTGTTGACTCGACAAGGTATACATGTAAAAATATTTTTTATATAAATTTCTGATTCTCGTATGATTTAAAAAATGAACGAATTAAAATATTTTAATAAACGAAACACTTTTTTACTTTGTTTGTATAACTAGGATTGATTTTATTGTTGACTATAGTTTCGACAACCTTAACGTGTCAACTATAGTCAACAATAAAATAAATCTGAGTTACACAAACAAAGTAAAAACGTGTTTCATTTATTAAAATTGAATTACAATGTATAACAAAGTAGAAGCCTCAACAATTAACAAGTGAATTCAAATATATTAAATAAAAAGAATTTGAAAATAATTAATAAATTAATTCTTATTTTGCATACTTTAAAACAAATAATATACATTAAAATACTTCTTAGGCACATACTCCGCTATATATTGAATAAAATAATGGACATTTTCTGTTGGATATCAATATCATATTGCCAGAGAAGTAGTTGTTTTAATGTACATTTGTTTTAACGTAACGTAAGTCAAAAATGTCGCAGATACAAACGAGTAAATTATTTTTTTAATTATTTTCAAATTCGTTTTATTTAATTTATTTTAATATCTGTGACCAAGTGAATTAATAAGCTTAACTATTAAATTAAAATGTGTTTTAAATTTAAAAATATGTCTAAAATAATGCTTTGTTTAATTTTATAATCGATGTATAATTAATAAATAATAAAGTAAATGTAATTAAATTTGTCAGTTACCGTATAATTAACCGTATTATTATCATGAAATCACTTGTTTTTTTTTTTTACTAAGTTTTAGTAAAACAAAATCACTTGGTTTTGTTTTACTACAATTTACTAAAAAAAAACAAGTGATTTCATTATAACCAACGGTTATAAAATATGTTTCACCAAGTGATAAATGAGGAAAAAGTATACAATCACATATGCATTAGCAATGAGTTTCATATAAAAGATTCATTTAAATTAACGTAAATTTTTACATATTTCTATGATTGCAAATTAATATGGATTTTTTTTATAAGTCACGGCGAATTCAATTTAAGTATGTGATATTTTGCGAATATATTAAATATTTATTAATTATTTATAAAATAAACACCGATTTTAAAAGTTAATGATGTATCGTTTTTTTTTTTTCATAGAATTTTAAATTCTTAATACATTTTAATTCTACATACAGGGAGGCGGGAATTGCTTATAATTTCTTTTACATGTAAAATCTCTACGTATACCTGATTGCGTTAACACCCGGTATATTGGTGAATGCATGAAAATAATTTTAGTACCATTAATATTAAAATCTACATTTTAATTACTTCAATATTTTGTTTTTGTAAAAATTTAACAGCAAATAATATTTGCAGCACGATGAATTTAAAAAGAAACTAAATTCAATTTATATTCACTTTATTACGCAAATTTGTCAATTCAGTAAGCTGCGATTCCAATTTGAAACCACTTGACATTTATTAATTGTCAATGTCATAAAAGGACATTGTAAGTCATCGAAGAATTCATTCCATTTTTTACATATATAAAATTTTACACTGTTTCACTTGCGAGGAGTAGGAGGCAAAAATGCACCGACCCGACAATCTCCGGAAAATCGACGAAGACGAAGTAACCAGAGCGCACAATTGCGCCGTATCGAACCTCATTGCTTTCGTGATCGTTTGCTGTGTGATAAGGACCATACCGATATTTACGAATCGTACGTAAAATGAAAAAAGAAAATGAAACAAAGACAGCGAGAAAAGTAATGAGATGAAGTTGCAGGAATTTTAAAATCGATTGTATTATAAATGCATGCAAATAAATTTTATTTTTTATTTGAAGATATTATATATGTAGAAAATATTTTTTTAAGAGTTAAATTAAAATAGATTACAATATTTGCACCTTTACAATCATTTATAAATTTATAAAACACCAACCATTGGATCTTTCTGCCCTGAAGAAAATATTTTTATTTAATTGTAAAATAATATCAATCGACTGGCAGAAAGGCTATTGGCCGATAGCCGTTTACTTCAATTATTATAATTACGATTAAATATGCAGTGCGTCTTATTATAAGCGTCGAGTAGGACTAAATGGTTTATTTTTTTCAAAATCGGCTTTCGCAGGCGCATGTAAGTTTATTACCACCATATTTTAAAATTAGTTTCAAATATACAGGGTGTCCCATAAAAGCATGGCGTATCTTTCAATATTTTTTTAAACAATTTTTGAACTATTTAAATATTTTTGAAAAAAAATGACGTTTTGAAAAAACATCATAACTTATGGGTGAATGAAATCAAATGAAAATTTGTAGCAATGTATTAGACTAATGGGTGAATATTTTAGACTATTAAGAGGAATTTAAATTATTAAGATGATTTGATAATTCAACGTATCTCCAGAAACACGTTCAAGGTCAAATTTCGTGCTTATTTTAAATGGCATACTATCTTGTAGAAAATGTTATCGTCTTTCAGAAAGTATAAAGGTATTCTACACCTAAGCCTAATAATTTTCAAAATATATCCATTTTTGTTAATTTTCGTCATAATTATTATTATTTTAAAATGGCAAGGTGACATAAAGCGCCATCTATTGCTAAATTTAATAATTATTATTTTGTTTTGTTTATAAAAAAATTAATTGACACATTCGTATTATTAGTAACAATTGTAAAAATTATATTTTCCTTAAATGAAAGAATAAACAGGATTCTAATAATAATGAAACGTCACGAAAATGGTCTTTTAGTGTGCAAAACGTTCTGAGATGGAATACATCCTAATAAGAAGACTGTAAAGGCAGTTTTAAATTTATTCAAAACTGCTAGTGTAAAGTATTTGAAAAGAAAAACTTGAATCCAGAAACTAACTATGATGAGACATAATTACAAGTTTAATTCCATTGAATTTTCGCAAAAACAGATGGTCACAACTCGATGGTGCGCGACCTAATTTTTCATTGACTCTCAATATTTAAATTCAATATTTAATAGGCGATAGATTGGAAGAGGAGACCACTTAGCTTGGTCACCTAGATCCTCTGATATAATCCCCATGGATTTTTTCTGTCAAATAAAATATACATTACTCCTCCCACAACAATTGAAGACATGAAAGGTAGAATTAAGAATGCAAATAGATCAATAATATAATATCCGAAGATATGTTAAAATATCATTAAACATAAAATTGAATTATGCATTTAATGATGGTATTTTTGAAAATTTAATATGAATTAAGTTTAATACTAATAAATAAATTTATAGATGTGGACGGATAGAAAACCAGATATAACTAACCAATGGATTTTTGGTAGTGTAGCTATGGTCAAGGTTGCCAAGATAAATGGTCTTGAATGGGCAAAAGATCACAAAGAACATAAATTGTGGATTATGGCGACAATGTGAAGAGTTACAGAGTATACGATTACGAAAATAACACGGTAAGTACAAGTCGAGATGTAATCTCATCTGAAAATGATAATTTAGAAACGGATATGATCGAAGAAACAATTATTTATTAGCGCTACATGTAATTTATATTTATATATGTAATATTTTAAATAAAAATGATTTGAAAATAATTAATAAATTATTTCCACATTTAGCTCTGTGACCGGGAAGTAGATGTTTTAATGTGCATTTGTTTAACGTACTTACGTAAGTAAGTCAATAGTCACAGAGCTAAATGTTGAAATAATTTATTAATTATTTTCAAATCATTTTTATTTAATGTACTATCTATATTTAACAATATATCACTACACATATTTTCAGTTTTAAAACAGTTAGCAGCAATGTACTTTATATGTAAGGCTATGTTAAATAAACTGAGTTTATTCTAAATATTCGAAGTTTGAACACATTACTCTCAGACTTGTTTTAACACAAAAAAGAATCACGTAATATAAGGCTATCTGCGGACACGTATTTTGGGATTCCATCACTCGTCAGTACAGCTCTGCCTTATGTAATTATAAAATTGTTAAATTAACATCGAAAAAAAAAAAACGAAAATGAAAATTGACAGTGTTCTGCAGAACTATGGAAAATTCTCATATTAGAGTGGCTTAAGTTAAAAATTCATAAAATATTAAATTTAAGGCATTATATTTATATACTCTCTAAATTATTTAATTAAGATGTTATCAACAAATTAACATCAAAAAATGAAAATAAAAAGTGACAAACAGGGTTCTGCAGAACTTTGAAGCAAGCGCATGTTGAAGAGGATTTTAAGAATAAATTACATCCAATGTAAAATACTAAAGAGTCAAACAAAATGCTCGAATTAAACGTATACTTAGCAAGTTACAACTCCAATAAACAATTATTTAACAGGTAAATCCATGGGCAACTTTTAATCGGTGCAAAATGGGCCTTTGAAAAGTGGGCAACATATCATCTCGTTTTTGCAATTGTTTTCTAGAAAATATATTCAAGCTGGATTCTTTAGGAATTGAATGCTGAAAGGCCCGTTTTTCTAAGTTGTCTATGAACTTAATCATAAATGCCCATATAAATTTCGAGGAGCTATTTAAATGGCCAAAAATGGTTAAAATATATAATTTTTCGGAAAAGTTAATAACCCAAGTTCTATCTCAAATTGAAAGACTGTTATTCCTTACTTCACAATTTATTTTTATGTTAGATGTACATTTCGAGACACAAAGTGCTCATTATCAATAACAACTAAATTCTTAAATCTAAGTGCACGATATATAAAGTATATGGATTATTGGGAAAAGAAAACCACCTAGATCAATCAGGAATCTATGCAATCGAGTGTCACAACTGTGATAGAGTATACGTAGGACAAACACAACGAAACATATTAAAACGATTCAAAGAACACCAATATCACCTCAAATCCCAAAACCCAAACAAATCAGCAGTAGCGCATCACTCAATGGAAACAGGACACAAATTTTCGGTAAACAACATAAAGCTTTTAAAACAATCAAATCTAAATAAATTAAACATGCTTGAATCTATTGAAATGTTTAAATATAAAAATAATTTACTAAATTTCGACCTTAGCCCACTGGATAATCCATTATTGGAATTGTTACCCGAAAAGAACCCCGCAAAGAATGTAATCCCACCGACAACCACCCTACCTTAATCCATCCTACAACCCGCAGATACCGACAACCCAATTAGTGTAATCAACGTTTTTTCCCAATAATCCATATACTTTATATATCGTGCACTTAGATTTAAGAATTTAGTTGTTATTGATAATGAGCACTTTGTGTCTCGAAATGTACATCTAACATAAAAATAAATTGTGAAGTAAGGAATAACAGTCTTTCAATTTGTGATTAAACACTTCACTTAAACTCAAAAAACCATTCAGTGATCAAGTTCTATCTATTATGATATAGATTTTTTTTTAAAAAAAAAAGAAAATCACCGAAATCGAAAAATATGGAATTTCCTCCAAAATTTAAAAATCACCAAATTACTTCATTTTGCATAAATTTTGGCTAAATTATATATTGCTTAAATGAAAGCCTTTATTTACTACATAAATTAATGGGAAGTAGCGTATAGGACGCTTGACAATATCCCATGTGAAATTACCCCACGGGATATAGGGATGTCTAAAAAAAAGGTTTTAAACATCGCACTTTTCTTATCTCAAAATATATTAATAAGGTCTTTAGCAACAAATTAACGTCGAAATAAAAAATTTACAATGTTCTGTGGAACTTTGAAAATTTTCAAGGAATTCGTGTTCAGAGATAAAAAAAAACACAAAAAGTGAATTTTGAAACATCCCACTTTTATATTCTCAAAGTGTGTTTATA
Source organism: Philonthus spinipes (assembly GCA_963082785.1). Lineage (NCBI taxonomy): Eukaryota > Metazoa > Arthropoda > Insecta > Coleoptera > Staphylinidae > Philonthus > Philonthus spinipes. The sequence goes on from OY720314.1 coordinate 10,249,262, forward strand.
AGGTCATTAGCAACAATTTAACGTAAAAAATCTAACAATTGATAAACAATGTTTTATAGGACTTTGAAAATGTCCAAGGAATCAGTGAGCTGAGATAAAAAAATTTAAACAGTTTATTTTAAAACATCATACTTTTATATTCTCAAAATGTGTAAAATAAGTTATTTTAAAAGAAAAAAAAGTAACACAGTTTTATATAACATGGAGAATACAACTGCCAAGAAAACGTAAAATTTATTATTTATTTAGGCAATCCATTGTAAAAGCATTAATGTATGCCTTAGTTGAGGATTCAATTTGAATATAATATACAATATGAAATAAATATGAATAAATTATTAAAAATCAACGAATAAAACACAGATTAGATCAAATGACTTTAAATTCTCGACTAGTTTCGGGTTATTAGCCCATTTTCAAGAGAATTTAATTTTTTTAAATTCTCTTGAAAATGGGCTAATAATATTCAAGAGAGAATTTAATTTTTTTTTTAAATTCTCTTGAAAATGGGCTAATAACCCGAAACGAAAAACAGAATTTATTTTTTTTATATTCTCTTGAACCCGAAACTAGTCGAGAATTGAAAGTTATTCAATCTAATCTGTGTTTTATTGGTTGATTTTTAATAATTTATTCATATTTATTTTATACAATATTAACTACCAATGTCTAAATATTAAAACCATTAATAATATACAATGTTTAATTTATTGTTAGAAATGTAGAAAATATTAAAAGAGAGTGCGATAGCTTCACATCAGTTTGAGTATAGCGAGCTATATAAATGGACAAAATTGTTTAAAATAAATATTTTTACGGAAAAGTAAATAGCCCAAGTTCTCTCTATCTAGCAAGGGTCTTTTAACCTCTGCCTATGGTGAATGCGCCGGGCATAAAAATCGTGAGGAACTTCATATCAGTTTGAGAATAGCAAAGAGCTGTGAAACTCAAGGAATTTAAAGAATCGAGGTCATTAAATGTGAATAAATTCATTTTTGTAATACATAGTATGATTAAAAGTAAAGTGTTTATGTATATTTAATTATATTACTAATATATACAATGCATTTCAAACGAATTCTATAAAATCGTAAATAAAAATATTACAGAAAAATGCTCTGAGATGTATATTTTTATTTTGAAATTACCATCCCTATAAACACGTTTCAGCCCCCATCTCTTCGCCCTTAGAGGGTGGTAAGCCCAACTTTAAATATTCAAATAGCAAAGTACTCCTTGCGATACCTCAATTAATCGATGTTTTTATTCTTTATATAATGAAAAAATAAAAAATCTCAAAATTGGTTTATAAATAACGACGCTATTTACAAAAATGAATTTTATACACGAAGTTGAGAGAATAACAAATTAAATTAATTAGTCCTTAATTAAATATTTAAAGTGCTATTCTATTCACAAAAGCCCATTTATTTAATTCATTTATTTACGGAAATCTCCTTTCTACAAAAACTGTAAACATTTACATAAATCATCATATTGAAAATTTTCTAAAATTTCTGGAGTAATTACGTGAATTTCTGCACGAATTTCTCTTTGTCCTTTGTCTTGTATGTCTGTTAGTCATTTATTTGTAATTATATGATTTCATGAATGGTTTGAGGATGTTTGAATGTAATTTATGGAAGATTTAAAATTCCACATTGAATAATATTTTGGGATAAATGGGTAATTCGTTGGGATGAGAGGATAATACATTTTTTTTTTCGTAAAGGAATGTATAGGTTTGTGTAAGGGGTTGTTTGGATGTCGGATTTTCGTGAGGATTCTTAGAGCTGACCATTTCGCTACCACTATATTGTTTAGGATATGAGGGTGAGGATTGTGTAAAAGGATTGCACAGTAGTCCAGCAGGGGACGACACATAATTTTGTAAATATGAGTTGCTGTTTTCGTTGATATGCCTTTATTGGTGTAAGTTAGGGATCTGAAGAGCCGTGTACTTATCTGGACAATGACTTTTATTATTTGGAAATGGGGTTTGAAGTTAAGCTTAGGGTCAAAAATAATTCCAATATATATGCAGGTGGAAGAAAAGGAGATTAAAATTTGGTTGGGATTAATTTTTAATGGAAAGGTTAGGGGCTAGTGGTAAGGAATAAACAGATTCGTTGGGATTAATGATAATTTTCCGTTTAGCAAACAATAGCTAAATTTAAATCTTGTAAGATAGACAGCGCTTTCGGGAGACTGGGCAATTAATGACGTATCGTTTGCAAACTGCATAAGCTAGGCGGACCGTTTCAGTTATTCTGGATTCTATCTAAATTAAAATTCTATCTATTAAAATAAAACTGTTTATTGAAACTGTTTTATTTATCTTATTATCAAGATTTAATAAAATTTATTAATTTCAATGAAAACTCCTTCCCTTATATAATTACCAAAAAAGAAATAATAAGGGACACGGGTTAAAACAGTAATTATTATTTGTGGATCCCGCGAGCTTTGCGGAATTTCACTTAATTCGACTCTATTAAATTACGCGTAATTCCGCTCACATTATAGCCGCTTAAAATATTGTTATAATTCCGACGTGGAAACTTTAAACTGCAGTAACGAAGCCCGACGGAATTAACAGAACACACATTCCCGACGTTAACGTGCACCCATCGCGGGGCTTTTTGTGTCTAATTAAAACCGGAAGTTTCGCTTTATCCGCGCGCGTTTTATTTGATAACTCCATTTTTACCTTGTGTTTGCTCGCGCGGTGCTGTTTGTTTTAGTTTTCGGTCGCGGTCAAATTTCCGCTCGGTTTATTGGAATGTTTTGTTTGGGACATTTGTTTGTGCAAAATTGATTACACTGAATATATAATTCTATCGCTTATAATTGACGGTTAAAGCCATTATTTTGTGATATGTTTTTAACAAAATGTAAAAAGAGATGGTTTTAAAAATTAAACACATTGCTCGTATAACGCACTTGTTTTTTTTTTTCCTTTTTGTGTCTGTGTTTGATATGAGCAAAGTGTTTAATTTTTACAGTGTATTCACTGTGTGGGGCCTATATTTCAATGAACCGTAAAGAGTGCCCTTAATTCAAAAAATAAAAGTTGATTAAAAATCTAATAAGCAGTAAATCTAACAGGGACGTATCTTCGTATTCGGGAATTGTTGCTAATTGTGTTAATAATGTCAATATTGTTAATAATAATATTAATAATTTAAATGAGAAAGAGTTCCTTATATTAAAAGAAAGAGATAGTACAATTAATCGCAAACACGAAGATTTTAATTTTCTCAAAAAGGTATGTACATTTGTGACCAACATTTATGTATTTATTTACATACAGACACAGAATGAGTCGTATGAATATTACAATATATATATACAATATATATATATATATATATATATACAAAAAGGTTTTTTTATAAGTATACATTAGGCGAATTATATACCTGCAAAATAACCAAGTCAAACGCATTGAACCGATTAATGTGTGTATGTTTAGTTCTCTATAACACACAACTAAACGTCAAAGGCTAAACTTCAAATTGTGTGAAAAATTTGATCGAAAATGTATACAAATGAAGAAAAAATCGATTTTTAATTGTGTATTACAATTTCAACAGTAGTATAGGAGGATAAGACATGGTTTTAATTAATCCAAAGTAGCCGAATACCTCGGTTAGGATGATTCTAAAAATAATTAAACTAAAATATTTTCTTTGGAAGGTTGTATGTTTCGTTCTCTTTATTCTATTAAAAAACGGAACAAAATAAATCATGACTAACACTGCATGCGTTACCGTCACAAGCAATTTCCGTATTTTTATCAAAAATACGTCACTTATTATTATGGAGAAATTACAGGTAAAAAATATTAAGAGATTTTATTAAAACAATTTGAAAGAAAAGTAACAGTGAAGAACAATAAACTTGAAATAAATAATTACAATAATGACCACCAGAAACTGCAAGTCAGTATCGCGAAAATTCTTCCGTATTGTGCATTTCGATATTGTTATAAACAGAAATAGAAAATTGTTAAATTGTTTTTTGAATTATCCTAGTTAAAGGAATCGGTCGTTCGGGTTGCGTATTATAGGCAACTAAACACATACATCAATGCGTTTGACTTGGGTATTTTACATGTATACATAGGAGATATGTATACTGTTAAAAAAACCTCTCTGTATATACATATATTGACTACGCACAGAACTCTGCAACCACTCGAGTGCTAAGACATACTAATATGATAGGTAGCAATTTTGCCTTTTTTGCGAACAGCCGTAAAGAATTGCGCCACAGGCTCACACTTTTACGACCTTGATGTAAATTTAAAATGTTTTTATATTTCATTGTTTGTGTTTTATTTTAAATGTTTAATGTATTTATTGTTACCATTTTATTGTAATATTCTATGGTTGACCACCGTTATAAAATAAATAAATAAATATAATACAAAAATATAAGTAACTCAGTGAAACACATGAACAATACACATATAATTTCTTCAAAAACGAGCTTAAAAACAATCTTAAAGCAACCTTAAGAAATATCTTCCTATTTTTAATAAAGAACATATCCAGTTCTAATAACAGGATACATACAAAAATTTTTTAAACATAAATATTTCACAAAACGTTTTTGCACAGACTCAATAAGTTGACAGTATTTATCATAACAGGGATTCCAAAACAACAACATAGGGAAATATTGTTTCCTGCATAAGCAAACAATAATGCAGATTCTTCTATATAGAGTAAAGAATCTTTTAATGTGAAATTTTAATAAACACAATAATTTAAAACAATATTATTTCTTTATTTTCTGTCATTTCTCTGTTTCCATGGATAACCATTTAATTAATTCTTAAATTGCCTTAAAAATAGTATAAAATGTGAAATATTTTGAAAACTACTAAAGATAATCATGTAACATGCTATATAAAAAATGTTTCTCTTTTTATGACAACTTAATAAAAAAAGAGAAGTGTAGAGTGCTATATAAAAAAATAAAATTGCACCAGTTTGAAAATTCACACTTTTAAAATTATTTTTAAAACACCTTGTATAAAATCATTTCACCATTAAAATTATTATTGCATAGATGTGATCAGAAACAATGATACAAATTTAAATTTAGAATCGGTAATACAAAATCAAATAGAGTTTGTTTTATCTTTTAAATCGTTGCAATAGCTGAATTAATATTAATTTAAAAGAAAACAGGTTTTAGAATATTTAATTTTCGAATATATATATATATATATATATATATATATATATATATACAGAGAGCTTTTTTTATCAGTATACATTTTCTCTATGTATACCTGCAAAATACGCGAGTCAAACGCATCAATGTATGTGTGTTTAGTTGCTTATAACACGCAACTGAATACACATATGCCAAATAATCAACAAAAGATACATTAATCGGTTCAATGCGTTGACTTGCGTTTTTTGCAGGTATATACTTCCTCTAATGTATACTGATAAAAAAACCTCTCTGTATATTAATTTATGTTTAATAAGCAAACCATAGTTTAGTCCCAAATTGCATTTAATTTTTTTTCTCGATTTAACTTATTAAGAGACGATAATACAAACCGGAAAATTTGAACATGTATTTTATTTAAATAAATTAATATTCTGTAGGAACCATGCAAGTAATATTTGAGATTCCTGGAATTAAAGCAACTGGGATTTCATCATGGTGCTTGTGATGACTCAAAAAATCAATAATAAAAGTGTTAATCTATTAGAAGCCGTAGAAGTGACTTATGTTTTTTTTTTAATGACGATTTCCCACCATTTGGTCCATTATCGACTATAGTTATAACAATTTGTACTCCAGATATCGCAGCTATTTCAACTTGGAATATTAATGACAATACCTTAAGTTCAAACCATTTTTCAATGTAACTCTCGATTAATATATATCCAAATCTAAACAGATTTAAACCAAACAAAGAGGGAATTTAGGAAAAGCAAATTGGGGCAAATTATCCAATAAAATGAATAATAACGAAAGCTCTCGTATTAACAAGTTGTATTTTTAATGAAAATGCCAGTAGATATCATTTAAAAAAGATTGATCTGATACAGAACAAATGTCTTAGATTGTATATTGATGTGTTATGAAGTGCTCTCATTAATTTCTTACATGCTGACTGTAATAAGAAATCACTTTACATTCGAAGAAAATATGTTGTTTATTGTGTCGTGGATTACAGCTATGTTTGCACTCAACAAATATATGTATAAAAATAGATAACTAACATAAAAAAGAAGAAAACATATAATAAAAATATAAATTGCAAAAATATAATTCCGGAACTAAATATAGTGTAACACATTTGTTTTCACACATCTATATTGTCCTGGAGGAACTCTTCTTCGGAAAACAATGATTTATTTGCTAGATAATTTTGTACTCTATTATTAAATATTTTAAGTGGCAATTGTTTCATGTTATCAGGACATTTATTGAAAAATCGTAATGCATAATAGAGAATACCAGGCTGGGTCTTCTTAGTGTTATTTTGTCTAGCATAATGTCATTTTTTCCTAGTGTTGCATGTATGATCCTGAGACGAGTATTTCATATGATATTTTTTATGTAGCAGACACACTCTAAAATATATAAACAGGGAACTGTAAATATGCTATGCTGTTTAAAATAAGGCTTACAATTATCTCGATACCCAATTTGAGCTAATACCCTAATTGCACGTCTTTGCATAGTAAATACCCAGCAGCAACATGAAGAGTGACTCTATACCACGGGCTACAATGAGTGGAAAATGGCTTATAAAATAAAAGATTTATTCACTTCGTCACAGTTATTTAAATAAATTAAATAAAAGGAATTTTAAAATAATTAATTAATAAATTATTTTCCATTTAGCTACTATGACATTATGACTTATGTTACATAAGTACTTTAACAAATGTCTAGTAATAGACATTTGCTGTTGCAAATATATGATATATATAATATATTTAATAAATAGCACCGGTCCCAAAATTGATCCTTGAGAAATACCTGTGCTTACAGGAAGAGCCATATTCCGTCATGATAAACTGCCTGCTGACGCTTTTGTAAATATGATTTAATAATCTTATGACTTTTTGCGCTGAAATTATATTTGTCAAATTTATTGAATAGTTTATTGTGCGGGATATAGCCAAAGGCCTTATTTCTAGAAAAAAGCTCGTCAAGGATTTTTTTTCTCAAAGCTATCACAGACTATATCACGAAGTTCCACAATTGCATCCACAGTATATCGATTTGAACGAAACCAAAATTGATTTTCTGACAAAATACTGTTCTTCTCAAAATAGACAATCATCTGTTTCTTAAGAACTGTCCCGACAATTATGGAAATAATAGGGAGTAAATATATTCGTCCATAATATATAATTTCTTTGATATTACCCTTATCGTGAAAGGGCATGACGCTTGCTATCTTTATTGAAAAATTAATTTTAATGTCGTATTATTCAGACAGTGTTTTATTAAAATTGTAATTATAGGTATCATTGTACTTTTACTAATTTATATTATTACGGTCTAGATGTCATTGGCTGATTTTTGTTTAAGATTTCTTATGATCTTAAACAAAAATCAGTAAAATTGAGAAATATAATTTCAGCGAAAAAAGTCATAAGATGTTTTCTCTAACTTTTCATTCAGATACATTTTTAGAATATAGGGGTTAGGTAGTTCTTTGGGAGGACTCTGGATTTGCTGCCTAAATTCACTTGAATTAATGGATCAACTATATTCACAAAATGATTAATAAATTAGCTAGAAGTTATTTTACATTCACTCTTGATTTGCTTTTTAACTGGCCTAAATATAAATATAAATAAATAAAAATAAATATATCGCTTTTGATTTATGATTATTGCGAAGAATAAATAAGTCATTAGCAATTTTTTTGTTTATTTTCAATAGCTAATCTATATTTAGTTTTGTAAGATGATAATGCTTGCTTCAGTATTTAACCGGTAATATTTATAAAGTCTTCTTTTAATAAATGTAATACTCACGCATATTGTAAAGTTCATTGTCACATCAATTAAAAACATTATCGTGGGCGGATCCACTTTTCTTTTTTATAGGAAATGGGAAGCTAGTAGCGTCAGACAATATTTTATTAAAATAATGCCACTTAATATTTAGGTGTAATGCGCTCCTTTTTCACCTCCAGTTTGTATTGCTAATAATATTAAAAATGTCATTTTACCCTTTATAATTATTGGTCTGTTTTTTGAGATGTTTTTCTGAAAAATATGCGTTAAGCATAACCCTAATAAATCACAACTTTTTATTCCTTACCACAAACCTCTCACCTCCCCATACAAAGTTAATATCAACAACACCTTGACCTCCCCTTCTCTCACCTGTAAATATCTCGGAATTACCTTTGACCCCAAACTTTTCTTTAAACCTCATTCCCAATTAATCAAAACCAAAGTCCAGAATAGCGCACGACATTTTAGATCATTAACATACGCCAATAGAGGCATTTTCACAAAAACAGCGACGCAATCTTTTTCCACAATCCTAGACCTCCAACATTGAACAACATGGAGGTGGCGGAACGATCAGCCCTTCGAATCCTCACAAAAATCCGACATCCCAACAATCCCTTACATAACCCTTCCAATACACTCCTATATGAAAAAAACCGGTATTGACCCAATATCGCAAAGAATTACCCAATTAGCCCACAAATTTGCTTCAAAATCCCTCACCCAAGATATACTAAATATCCTCTGCCTCAAACGAAACCCTAATATCCCTCCTAAATTCCACTACCCCCAAACCACTATTCATCAATTCATCTCATCTCTCATTAACGACTAACCGACATACTAAATACATGACATGGACTACTGGCTGAAAGACCTAAGGTCGATTGCCATTTATAAGTTTAGATCTAATATATTGTATAATATATGTATATATAAATACCACAATAAAGATGATTATATATATATATATATATATATATATATATATATATATATATATATATTTAGGTGTAATGCGCTCCTTTTACACCTCCAGTCTGTATTGCTAATAATATTAAAAAATGTCATTTTAGCCTTATTAGTCTTAGATATCTCTCTGTTTTTTTGAGATGTTTTTCTGAAAAAAAAAAAAAAAAAATATGCGTTAAGTATTAATTCGATAAAAAATGAGCAAGCTAAACAGATATTTGATTGCAAGCTGTCTTTGTAATAATATTATCGAGACAATTATTTTTACAAGTTGCAACCTGTACATTTTTATATATATATATCAGTAAAGCTGCTCTAACATCCTTGGTATTGAAAATAACATTGAAATCAAAAATTATATTGTGCTGCATATATTTAATTTCGGCTAAAAATATAGACAATAAATTCACAAACACATTAAAATTTCTTGAATGGGAGCAATAAATACAAATCATATATCTTTTACATTTTTCTATAAATACGAGGTGCGTAATAAGGTTTATTTTCAAATTTCGTGGACACCGTACTTTGGATTATCGTTTTGTTCTTGTTGTGTTGGTTCACGTTTTCCAAACGTATGTTCACAATTTCAAGTACATAGCATATTTCGTTTGTGTTTGACAAATAAAAAGGTTAGACGTGTTTTGTTGTACTCGGCGATTTTCTATTACTATATAAATGGAGTAAAGAATTTGCATAAAAAATTGTCTGAAAAATTGCATCAAGTCCTCTAAAATACTTGAAATGTTGACAGTGGTGTACGGTGAGTCTGCTCTAAGTAAAAAAAATGTTTACAAGTGGTACAGACGCTTCCAAGATGCCAACAACGAATTTCGCTCTGAACACCCCAGCACGTCAACAACAGAAGATATCGTTGAAGCTGTGATGAATAATGATTTTAAAGTCGTCGAATCACAATAAGAGAAGTTATTGACGATGCTGGCATATCAGTCGGCTCGTGTCATTCATTTTTTCGGATGTTTTTGGCATAAGACGTGTGTCAGCGAAGTTTCTACCGAAACTTCTGAATTTTAATCAGAAGAACCGTCGCATGAGCATGTTGAATAACGTCAGCGATGATCCTCATTTGCTCAAAAGGGTCATAACTGGTGATAAATCATGGCTATATGGTTATGACGTCGAAACCAAAGCCCAATCGTCCTAATGGAAGCATCCAGGAGAGCCAAGAAAAAAAGCAAGTCCGATCAAATGTCAAAGTTTTGCTCGCTGTTTTTTTAGACTACTGTGGCTTAGTGCATCAGAAGTTTTTATCTCAAGGTCGTACGGTCAATAAGGAGTATCACTTTGAAGTTATGTACCATTTGCGAGTAGCAATACGAAAAAAACGTCCGGAATTGTGGAAAAATAATTCATGGCTTTTGTATCACGATAATGTACCCGCTTATCCATCGTTATTTGTGAGAGATTATTTGACAAAAAAAACGACAATTATACCTTAGCCACAATATTCACCGGATTTGAGATTCTTCCTATTCCCAAAACTGAAAAGACCTATGAAAGAACTGAGATTTGCAACGATTGATGAAATAAAAACTGCATGGTATGCAGTACCATATATGCCATTGGTATGGCTTTGAGCTCCTCTAGGAGGATACCAAAAAGTGCTTATGAGACTTTAAAGGGGACAATGTAAATATTGATGAATAAATAAATATTTTTTCGTAAAAATATAAAGTCACCTTACTTTTTGAACACACCTTGAATATATATATATATATATATATATAATTTTGAATAATCGATTCTTCTTTTTTTTATTATAAATGAACAATAGTTGATAAAAAAGGACTTAATACACAACCTCCTTTATAATAGCATTATAATTTAAACAATTCCAGCTTTCTACATTCCGTACCTCCCTCGCCCTCTGCCATCCCTTTTCTCTCTCCCTCTCTCTCTCCTCATTGTCATCAATTAAAGAGAACAGATATAAAATACCATTGTTTTCGTCCTTACAATTCCGACAAAAGAGGATTAATTTATATTCGCGTTCGCTGTTGTGAATTCGAGACAAACCCGAATGCAGCGGGCGAATATATATAAAAAGAGAGAAAAATAATAAAAATAAAAAGCGGCGGAGAAGTAAGCGCCGCCCCCGCGCGCACCGACACGGGATCCGTACACTGATCTACATCCAGATTTGCAGAATTGCTCGTTTAGTTCCACAGAAAAAAAATACCAGGGGGAAACACTTTAAAGCTCGCCGGGCGAAAGGAAAATATGTGATTTTGTTTATTTAACAGTCCGCCGCGGCGCTGGGTTTTAAGTTGAATCCGCTTAAATGTTTAAGTGGGCCACTAGTTTTCGTATGAAATATAAATATGTTTTGAAAATAGTCAGAAGTTTCGAAAGTTTTCTGTCTTTATATAATTCATTCTGTTATTACGATTATAAAACAACTAATATTTATTGAATATTTGTGACTGTGTATACAAAAATCTCTTCTATTTTTGTTAAAATATGTTGAAACAAATAAAGTGTAATAATATAATACAGTTTGTTTCACAAGGATAGAGTGGAGTAATAATCGAATCGTTTCATTAATTCTATCACAAACCGAAATTAGCCGGAACTAAAAAAAAAGAACTAATTAACTTAGTTTCATACAAAGTTAAAAAGTGTAATAACGAAGTATGAAGAATTGGAAATGTCAGCAATAATTAATAATATAATAATATATTCGTATGAAACTAATTAAATTAATTTTTTACCTAACTATTTAATTTAATTTAATTTATATATATATATATATATATACATATATATATCTTTATTTAGACTATATAGATAATTTTAACAATATAACAATATAAATAATTACAATACATGCAGGTGTTAGTCTGTCTGGGCTATTGACCAGAGGTCTTTCTGCCCTGTCGTGAATTTATGAAGTTAAAGAAAAATCTATGCTAGCTAGCTGAACTGTCCTGATGATTTGCGCAAATGAATTGATGAATGGTGATTGCAGGATGTTTGTATTTGGGAAGGATATTAGGGTGACGGGGAATACAGAATTTTGTAAGAAGGGGTAGATTATCAGAATTATTGGCAAATTTTTTATTTAAGGCTATTATACGCTGGGATATGGGTGGGATTTATTTAATTTAGTTACAGAAATTTATTTTATTTCCGACTAATTTCGGTTTGTGATAGATGTGTGAGATATAATTAATACAACGATTTGATTCTTACTCCACTCTTTCCCGTGAAATAAACGAAGTTATATTATTATATTGTATACTTTTTTTCTCACTTGTTACTTCGTAAAATCTATTTAATAACCGTTTCTTATAATGAAATCACTTGGTTTTGTTTTACTAAAACAAACGGTTATATTATTACACTTAATTTGTATAACAGGAAACATTATTATTTGAATATAATAATATTAATAAAACATTTTAGTATTCACTCATTCACACATATGTTCAATTCGATTCTCACTCCACTCTTTCTTTCTTTTTTTTACAAACGAAGTTATATTATTGCACTAAGCTAAATAATTCTAACTAATTATCTTAGTTTCATGCGTTTTTATTAATTTTATTAATTGCTAAGATTATTACATTGACATACTTCATTATTCGATTACAGGAAACATTTTTAACTTTATATAACTGACATTTATTTAGTTACTCATCATTAGTAAACTAACATTTAATTTTTATTATGACGCTTGAATCACGTCGAAAAGTAACTAAATAAATTTCAGTTATACAAACAATATTAAAAAGTATTTTCATTAAATTCCGTCTACTTTCGGTTTCTAGCCAACAAGTAGAAAGTGTTATTTTATTTGCATTCCCGAAATCGATGTTTCTGTTTCAACCTCTCCTCCACCCCCTCTCATTCTTTCCTCTATTTGCGCATTTATCCGTATTTTCGTATTCGCGTCGAGATTTAACCCAAGTTGTTCCATTTAAGTGGGTTTTCGGCGCACGGTGGGGAGGGCGGGGGGCACTTGATCTAATTTGCCGGAATGAAAGCCTTAAACAATCCAATCAGTCCACTTCACTTTTTCTCCCTCTTCTGGCCCCGTGTTTGTATTTAGTGGCATGTAAGCGAGATCATTTTTCTAGTTTCCTCCGAGACTTTCCTTAATTTCTTTTAACCCGATTTTCCCTCGAGATTTTTTTCGCCGGCGTTCTTGTATATATATTTTTCTTTTTCATTTCGTGTTTTGTTTTTTTTCCTCGCAATTCGGTTGCTTAATCGATACATAAATCTTGACATTTCTATTTGTGGTTAGGATTAGCACCGCACCATTATTAATCTATAAAAACATTGATTTTAATTCAAATCAACATGCAGCCTGTTGAGACTAGTGAGCATTTCAATATAAATGCGTGAAAACAACTGCACATGAATAGTTTTCATTTTTGCAAAGGTTATGTGGTAATGTGTAAGCGGGCAATTGTTAATGTGTGTGTATGCGTTCCGTGGAAGACCAAAATAATCAATATTTTAAAAATTAATCAACAAGGTAAGCATCCATGTTTTCATAAAATAATGTATTAGGGCCGTTTTACACGCACAAGAATTCTCGCATAAATTCATAATATAATTATATATAGAAAAAAATAAAATATTATAAGTTTGCGCATGTGCATTACAGCGATTTTTATAATATATTTCTTGCGAGAATTCTTGCGAGAATTCTCGCGAGAAATATATTGAACATGTTCAAAATAATCTAGAAAAGAATTATATAAAACAGTCTCCCAATAATGTTAAGTAATATCATACTACATAATGGCGCGTCTGCTTGTATTGGACGACTGTAAAAACAATCTGCTCTGCTTATTTCCACAATAATTATTTGCTGTGTAAAACAGGAAAAATATTTTTATATATATAATTATAGCAAAACTTTTATATATAATTCTCGCACAACTTTCTGCGAGAATTCTTGTGTGTGTAAAACGGCCCTTATAAATAGTTTTCGCACTATTATTTTAATTAATTCGTGCTAGTGTATGAGATACTGACCCTTTCTAAGATGTATTTTGAAATACCATCAGGCTACTCGAAACAACTGTATTGTACAAGTTATTTTATTGCAGAATATTGTTATTTGTTGGTGAACGTTTGATACATGATCTGTTTTACATAATATTAAATATTTTATTTATTATGAAGTTAAATACAAATTACAATAAAGTTGTAGATGAGTCCAAATTCTCGTCCATAGACACTAAAGAATTAGAATAAAAAGGTGAGAATGTTACATTATAAGATATTCCTGCCGATGAAGAATTTTATACTGATGACAATGAATTAGAAGAGCAATTAAATGTGTTTGATAAGATTGTAAAAGAAATTAACGTTGAATCTGATGGAAATATATGTTTAGAAGGGGTTGAAGAAACTGTAACAGAAAAAGAGAATGCTGTTCCATCATGTCGACAAGAACAAAAAATAAATTAAAATGTTAACCCATTGTCTGTTATAATGATGATTGAACCTGTTCTAGAGAATATTATTTATCAGCCTAATTTATATGCTACGCAAAAAAATAAAACATTTAACCTAAAGTGGTGTTTTGATGTTGCATGTCCAAAAAAAAAATAAGAGTAATTAAAAGTACTAACCCAACTAAACCTGTGTTTTCGCCTGAATTGCGCCGAGAATTTCTCGAATTAGAAAACATTAACTGGCTTAGAAAACTTACAAATCGGGCTGATATTAATGATAAATATATGATCAAAAAAAAACTACTATAAATAAAAAAAATCAAATTGAAAAACATAAATTCTATAATGATAAAATAAATAATAGTAAAAACAAATCTAAAATGCCGTGGAACATAGTTAATACTGATAGAAACAAAACAAGTTCCTTACGTATTAGTATTACACTTAAGCTGGATAATGATATAATACATACTGTTGATGAAATAACTAATTTATTTGGATCATATTTCACGCAAAACATCAGTGATAAAATCAAAAATTCGTACATAGCACAGACAATTGCACTCTTTCAAATCCCATTATTAACACTATGCACTACACCGAATTTACAAACGAGGGCATCATTAAAATAATAAAAACTCTTCCAGACAAAATATCTACGGGCATCGACGAAATTCCAATAAAATTCTTGAAAAAATTCGCAGAAGTATTAGCTCCTTTTCTGTCAAAAATAATGAATACATCAGTCATGCAAGGAGTTTCCAAATATGCTATAAACGGCAATAGTTCGGCCTGTTCACGAAAAAGGTGACCCACATAATATAAATAAGTACCGCCCGATCTCGTTACTTTGTTTTAAAAAATATTTGAAAAGAGTATGTATATCCAACTAAATAATTATCTTTCTGAAAATAACCTCCTATCTAAAAGTCAATATGGTTTTAGAGCGGATATACAAAATGCTATAACTATATTGACTCGAATAAAATAGTTGTGTGCATTCACTTTGATTTAACAAGTGCTTTTGACTGCCTTGACTTACGATACTGTTATTCAGCATTGGGTATTACAGGAACAATTAATTCGTGGATCACGTCTTATATGACATCAAGAAAAGTCATTATAAAAATAGATGAAACTTATTCAGAACCTTATGCATCAAGAGTAGATACCCTGCAATGTGGTACTCTAGGGCCTCTTATATTCATATTATATATAAACGACTTACCACAATATATTAGAAGCAGTGACGTATTTATGTATGCAGATGATACTGCGGTAATTATACATGGGACCTGTCCACAAGAGGTGGAAGAACGAGTTCATACAGTCATTGAGCAATTCGAGTGATGGTGCACCCGCAATAAATTATTATGGAACTCAACAAAAACAAATATTATCGAAATCACAAACAAATACAAAACAAAAAAATATATTCAACTTCATAATTAACGGCAACACAATAACAACTACGGGACAACTGAAATTTTTAGGAACGATAATAGACAGTAACCTATCTTGGAGCAATAATTTAGATTACATTTGCAAAAAAACTAAACAAAGTAATATTCTTACTATTGTCATTAACAACGAAATTGGACACAAAAGAATTACTTCACCACCTTCCATTCGATAATTGGTTACAACATAATCGTGTGGGGTCAGGGTAAAGACGCAATTAGACCTTTCATATTTCAAAAAAGAGCCATTCGTTTAATATACAATTTAAAGTCCACAGACTCGTGCAGAGAATTATTTGCTGAAAAGGAAATAATGACAGTACCATCTGTATATATATATATATATATATACAAGCTTCTGGTCGGTACGCGCAGGGATGCATCCGTCCTGCCTGTGAATAGTGATATACATAACTATTTAACAAGGCGGGAGAATATTATGATAAACAAACACTCGCATAGCTTCTATAGAAAATCACCATCATATAACGCAATAAAATTATTTAACGCACTGCCCACAAAACTGAAGTTACTGGACTTATCTGTATTCAAACAAAAAATTAAACAAATCTTGAAACAAAACGCAATATACGCTATAAGTGAATTTTTACAGATCTGTAATACTGTATTGAAAGATTAACAGAAACATGCTACTTCATTGATTTTATTACACAAAGATTAATATATTGTTAGAACAGATCATTAACCAATGTGACGTAACTATAAGTATCATGTGTATCCTATAGTTCAATAAAGAAAAAAATGAACTGTTGTGTTCATTTGACATTTATATTACGACGAGTTATCATATATTGCCTAGCTCCCTAGGAGGGATTATTTGGTCAACGACACCAGACTTAACGGTTTTTTGTATCAGTTCCGCCATGATTCAAATTTTACCGAATCTCCATGCTAATGGCAACAGTAGCATTCCAAATCACAACAGAAATAATAAATTATATAAAATTCCAACAATAATTTATAAATTCAATGATATATTTGGGTCTTCATATAGTGGTACCACGGAACAAATCCATGATTATGTTCAAAGAAAGAAGCATTATCCAACAATATAACCCAATAAAACCTATAAAAATGTAAATTACTACAAATAGAAAAAACAACTTTCACTATAGTGTTTTGTCTCAAAAGACCTTACATTGACAAATATGGGTTCACATTTTGTAAAATATGTTATAAATCGAGGACTTTGTGAAGTTTGTGTAAAAAATAGCATTCAGTTCACACCTGATTCAAAGTGAATTACTTTTTAATGTTTTTTTATGTTGCAATGAAAAAAAAGTGTATTGCATAAAATAAATGTTCAGTAAATATAATTACATATTTTGAAATAAATTATATGCAAAACATTATAAATTTATTTTCAGTCACTTTCCAGAATTATATTACCATCTGCGAAAACTGTCTGTACTTTTAAGTCAAGATATTTAAAAGTCCAGATATTTATATATTTTTGGAAAAAAATTAATAAAAATATATTTCTAGTCTAATTACATGTAAATAAATCGAAAGAAATATCAATATTCATAAAAAAATCAATTTTCATAATCCCATTAACAAGCGGCTAAATACTCTTTTTTATGCACAGGGTCGTTTGGCTTTTCAGCCTTCCTGCACCGCGGTCAATGAGGTCTATTGTATCCACATTTCTTCCTTTATTCTGCAAGTAATCCTACCCCTTGAGCGAAGTCCAGGTAATCCTTAAGAGACTTTGTTCTTAGTTCCTTAGGAGTCTGTGTTTTATCTCTGAAACTCACAAGTTTGCTGTGCGCTAGTGCCACATATGGTGCTCAATGGTTTCCTCTGCTAAGTCACATAACCGGCAGGTGGTTCTCGCTGCATTACTCAGCGGGTAGTGGACAGTGTATACTCATACCACGGTTTAGATGTCGCTTCTAGTGAAGCATAGGACCTTTAAGATTCTGTCTGCCGAATACTCTATGAGCATTTTAGATTGCCTTAGCTCTATAGTGTTTCTCCAGTGAACTCATTTCTGTTCATCTTAACATTCTTTGGCCTAAAGTGGGCTTTGCTAAGCCGAGTCATGTGACAGTTTGTAATGAATCGTTAGAATATTTATTAAATTTTTGCATTTATTATAAAAATTCGAATTCTCGTTTTTTTTTTTCTAATATATTTGGCAATTTAACTTATTTTACACAAGTACTATAAGAAATGTCTAATAATAGACATTTGTTATGCAACAGCAAATGTCTATTATTAGACATTTGTTATAGTACTTATACAACATAAGTCAAATTGTCACAATAGCTAAAGAGGAAATAATTTATTAATTATTTTCAAATTCTTTTTATTTAATTTATTTAAATAACTGTGATCAAGTGAATAAATCCCCTTTTTCTATTATTTCTTTCATGTCACCCAGCATAACAGGTTATGTTTTGAAATCGGTTGCCAATTCATATTTCATGCATTTTACTTCTCGCTGTCAGTGCTGAATTTTACGCAGTGTTTGAAAACCGGGGCTGTGCAATATGCCACAGCTCCCAATCAGTGCGCATTGGTGCGCTCCAATTTAGTGTAAGTAGGAAACACTGTAAGGGAAATCTGTACAAGGATAAGTCCACGAACTTTCCTGCACTTGGCCCATATGGGTTAGCGCATATTCCATCATTTTTGTAAATATTTTGTAAAATAGTTTCTAGTATTAAATTAGTTATTATTCTGAGAATACATATACAGATATTTGTAAAAATTCAACGTATGTAATAATAAATATGAACATATAATTAAAAATCTACCAAATAAATAAAAAAAACGCAGATTAATTTGAATAACTATCAATTCTCTAAATTCTTAAAATTTAATTTTCCATTTTTAAGAAAATTAAATTTTGAGAACAACAACTCATTTAAAGTTATTTGATTTAATTTGTGTTTTTATTTATTTAATTGGCAGATTTTTCATAAACTATTCATATTTATTATTACAATATGAACTACCAATATTTAAATATTAAAAGTATTAATTACATTAAAATAAATGTTCAGTAAATACAATTACATATTTTTTAAATAAATTATATGGCAAAACATTATCATAAATTTATTTTCAGTCTTTCCAGAATTATATTACCATCTGCGGAAACTGTCTGTACTTTTGTATCAACATTAAATATCTTGTCCAGATATTTATATATTTTTGGAAGAAAATTAATAAATATGTGTTAATAGAGAGTTAAAATCAACTTAGTTGTTTTTTTATTAAAACAAAAATAAATAGAACGAGTCCTGTGATCCAAGAAAAAAAAACCTTTTACAACAAATACTAATATGAATCATAAATTGTAAGAAATGCGACTTTTGTCTGAATTATCCATAAAATCCTAGCACATTGGCCGCATAGACATTATCGTATTTTTCTTAAGGGTGACGATTATCCAGAGAAGTATGGTAATCACTGATTCAGCTTGTATAATAATTGAATTGCAAATGTTAACGCGTATATTTTTACTTGAAACTTGTACTTAAGAAATAGGAGAGAGAAAAAAATGGCAGCTTTTTTGCGTTGTGCATTTCGTGTTAAACGGGCATTAAAGTTTCGGGAATGAAGTCACAGAAAAGCGTTCGGTTTCGCAGAATCGAAAAGTAAAGAGAGGAAGTGAGCGCTTTTTTTTCTTTTCCTCCTTTTTTCGGCAGCATAGGGAGAGGAGGGAGGCGTTCGCAGGAGAGTGGAGTGGAAGTGGAGAGAAGCTTTTAAAGCTCGCATGTCCCTATCTCGGTTTATCTGGCTGTTCGCATGTATCAGATCACTGCTGGCTAATGGACTGTGTAATACCGCCTCAATTACCTCGCAAGAGATTAATAGGTCTCATTCGTATGTTCTACCCTTGTCCACCGACTGCCAGACGTCACTAAAAAACCTTAATGGACCTCACCCTTAAACCAACATATATCTCCGGGCCGATATCGTCCCGCGCCCCGATCGAGCCGGCAAGGCCCGGCCCGGTGACGCCCCCTGCAGGGCTTGTAGCGGCAGTCGGAGCCAACAAAACGCTAATCATTATGCATCCGTCGTCTTCCCGCAACGAGCTTTAATCTAATGCTGTCGTTCTTTTATAATCGAAACCACCCACCTACCCCTAAACGTTCAACTGCTTTTTTCACCACGTAAATTGCTTTGCTGGAATTACCTTAATTACACTTAATAAACACTATTACCATTTACTTAATTTTATTTAAAATTACCCAAAAGAAATAATTTATTCAAATTATAAACATTAATTTTAATACCATTCTTTAATTTTTTAATTTTTAACTACATATATTTGGTAATTTTATTAAATTCAACATAAATAATGATAATAAAATGTCTGTCATCAATAATATCGAATTTAATAAAATGTTCAACCATCATTCATCTAGCGTTTAGACGGTGGTTGAATATATTATTAAATGAATTTCGTTTTCTGCTCATATAAACAGGACCAGTTCGTCTTTCTTCAATGGACGAAATAAAGATTCTCGGTCGATTACACTGCAGACACAAATTTTTGGCGATATCCCTTATAAATTAGATAAAATATGGCGCTTTGGGCTCTCTTACCGGTATATAATAGTATTGAAGTTTCATAAATAATGCCCGGCAGGTGCTTAAACCCTGGGGGATCAGCCTTGATCACCGGTTCTGAGAAGAAGCGATTTGGGAAATCGACGAGGACCGGGAATACGGAACAAAAGAAGATCACCACCCTGACGAAAGAATGCACATGCATGCGAACATGACCTATTGCTAGGACATGCCCCTCTTCAGCCTTATACCTTTCTGTGTTGACCATGTGGAGAACCGCAATAATTGCAGCATCGATGTCATATCGTCGAAACCACTGCCCGTCCGAGGCCAACCCACGTGTGGACTGGGAGGGCGATAGACACCCTCGGGCTTTTAACGGCCCACCTCTGACTCCTCATTTAGTCGTGACAAGCACGAGGGCTGAGTCGACCCCGCCGTATGCAGTTAGATCTATCCAAGATAGAGACACAGGGATGCCACGGGTAGGCCTGCAATTCCGATTTGGGTATCTGCCCCATTCAGACATCCATGCTCTAGAGCATGGTAGTCCCCGCAGCTTGGCGGTTCCAAGCTTTTATGCGAGCCCCCTGAAAGAATGGACAGCCGCATCAAGGGATTCGCAGTTTCATTCACCTTCCCCAGCGAAAAAATGATTAAATTCGGATTTTCCCTTTGAGACTCCGGATCCGCTCAAAGAAAATTAATCATAGCCTGAAGGCTGAAATTAATTAAAGCAATGATAATAAAAAACATAAATAATTACAGTCAAAAGGGGAACACCGAACGACAGAGACCTGCCACAGTACATAAACAAATAGCTGTCCACGGGGATGATCTTCGGGGGCTGTCGTGGCTCTGAAGATAATCGAAATGGAAAGTCCGATAACATCAAGGATAGAAATGCTATTCATTCATACAGCGTAAATGAATAGCATTTCTATGTGACCCTTTGCCGCCACGTTCCTGGAAGAGAAATCCATTTAAACACCAGAAAAAAGGAAGAATCACCAAGCATAGGTGATACCACCAGCCTACGCTCTTAGTCTTAGGGTGGCAGAAGGTCAACTAACTTCGACAGTGGAACATTAACACTCTCAGCGAAGGACGCTAACCCGGTTGATGTTTGGCTGCGAAGAATGGGAGGAAGGTTTAAAAGGAGCAGTGTTCTTTGATATTCGGGAGAGGGCAATGGTCGCGCAATTGACAAGGGCTGACCCGGCCGCTGTTCAACTTGTGTAGACAAACGATGGCTGCCGACGCTGAAAAGAAACGATAAAATAATCCCACAAACATCTCTGACAGACAGACAGGACCGCAAAACCTTAAGAAGAAGATCATTTTTATGAAGATAACCCATACTGCAAGGTCCGCGTTCCTGGATTTGAAATCTTTCATGAAATATACATCTCCCCATCATTACCCAAACACTCCGTAGGAAGAACAGAATAAACCCCAAAAAACTTAGACATCCAGATCGAAAAATTGGGCCAAAATGCGAACTTGTCATAGCCTGACGGCTGAGACAATTTACAGAAGAAGAAAAAAAAAATAATAATCAGAATCAAGCACCAAACTCCGTCAAGAAATTTAAGACTCTTACAAGGTGGGCTGCAATAGTGCAGGTATTCGTCGATCCCTGGAAGAGAGCATCAGTCACGCGATTAGCATGGCTGGCTGGCCCGGCGGGCGTTTAACTTCGTAGGACCAGTGACGGTGACCTTGTTCTGAAAGGAAGAGCTATGGGAAGAACACCGACAGCTATACTTAGTTCTATCCAAGAAGGATAGAAGATCAAAAGGATTATTTTTAAGAGGTTATTTTTACTAGAAATATTCTGCGAGAAACCATTTACGATTACATATCCCCATTACATTCTACAATTACAAATGAGGATATGTAGTCGCAAATGGTACAAGAAGGGTTTTTTAAATGTTGTAGTAATGATGGAATTTCTTGGGTTGCACATTTTTTAAGTTGTTTCAAGTTTTTCTTATTAGAAGAAAATTATTCTGCGAGAAACCATTTAGACATTAAGTTTTACGAATTTTATAAGTTGACAAACTCTCTCTATGGATACGCTAAATTTAAAAAAAAATGGTAGTAAAAGTAAAATAAGGCAGATATTTAGTATTATACTAGCACATTTTTAGAAAGATTGCTATAACTTGCGTTCTGTGACTCTGTTGAATTTAACACCACCAGAACTCGATCAAGGTGCGCAGTTGGCGCACCAGTGAAAATAAATAAAAACATAACGTACACGTCAAACTTGTTGGAAGATCTTCGAAATTTACGATGAAAGAATCTCGTCTTAGATACCATTTTTCTGTTCAAACAAAAACTTCATTTATATTAAATAAAAATGATTTGAAAATAATTAATAAATTATTTCCACATTTAGCTCTATGACTTTTGACTTACGCTACGTAAGTACGTTAAACAAATGCATATTAAAACAACTACTTCCCGGGCAAATACCCACGCCTATTTATATTAAAAACTTCATTATCAACTGCCCCATTAAATAATCCCAAACGACTCATATTTTTGAGTGTTTGTCATTACCTATTCGAACAAAGATTATTTTACTATTAAGTTACTTTTGTTTAGCTAACAAAATAAAACAAACAAAAACTCAGACTAATTCTCTGTAAAAGAAAGTTCACATAAATCAACCCATTAGTGGCTAACTTTTAAGACTTAAGAATAAACGTGTTTTTTTTAAACGTTTTAATCAATATAAAATAATATTAAAAAATACAAAAAATATGTTTTTAATTATAATTATCAACTGTATTAATTGAATTAAAATGTATAATAAAGTAACAAATTGGGCATAAAGACCTTTGGTCGATAGCGCAGACAAACTGATACCTACATGTATTGTAATTATTTATATTATTTTGTTAAAATTAACTATATAGTCTGAATAAAGATGTGTGTATATAAAGTAACAACATTGTTTAAATAAACGATATGAACTTGCCTCCATTATGGTGAATGCGCCCGGAATACTATTAATATTTACTATATTTCCAATTGTAAATTAAATACTGTCTATTAAATTTAAACTAAACTCTCCACTGAAACGTTTTCATTACTCAATTGCACAAAATCTCTCTGTTTTTACGATAAAATTAAACGAGTGGAGGTAAAAGAAAAATTTGGCAGAATTTTAGTGTTGCACTAACAGATATTGCACAAGTGCACACTCCAGTTCCTCTTTCTAATGTTATTCTTTGTTCATAACGACAAATATTAATACACATGGCTATAACTTGCGTGACTTACAATTTTGAGAGTTTTTCGTTCCTTTTTCTAACAACAGTTGTTACGTTAGAATTGTTTTTTTGAGGCTAACAAACAATTTTAATTGAAAATAATATTTGTAAAGAAAATTAGAAATTCAGACGAATTCATTCATTTATAGAATAGAATTAATCTATTAGCACCCAAATTTAAAAATAAGAATAAACGATTCTTTAGGATTGTGGTCCGAGTAAAATAATATAAAAATATTTAAAAAAAAATACAGAGAGTTTTATGTAACACCGAACATGCTAGAATATACTCAATGTCAATTTTTGTATGTTCGATTTGTTCAGGAACGCATCAAAGCATTGAGTGCGATGTGATTGGCTACTATTTCTAAAAATAATATAGTCAACCCAAACTACACCCTTCCGTGTCAAAAATGAATTACACTTGTCAGTTATCGCAAGCAAGTGATACTTACTGTTATAGTGCTTGACATTTACTGTTTAAGTATCAGTAATGTATACAAAGAAGGAGAAGATTTTTATGGTATGCATTGCGGTTAAGTAAAACATCCATAATTAAACATGTTGTACTTGACATAATGGTTGATAAATATAATTTATTTTTGATGGGAAGAGTGTAAATTGGGTTGACTATATTACCATTAGAAATCGTAGCCAATTACATCGCACCCAATGCTTTGACGCGTTCCAGTACACATCGACCATAGAATGAGTATATTCTAGCATGTTCGGTGTTACATAAAACTCTCTGTATATATACATATTTATTCAGATAATAACTTTACATAATATACAGTTATATAATACAATTATAAGTTTGTATAAAGGTGTTAGTCGGTCCTGGGCTATCGACCTGAGGTCTTTCTACCACAAAATATATTTTTCTTATTATTAATATTACCACAATATGGCCTGTTTTTCAACTATATTATAGCTAAAATCATAGTAAACGAAACTAACATTATTTTGTGTAATGAGGAATAAGACAGTCTTTGCAGTGTTGCATCACGTTTGGCACAAAATAAATTTGGTTTTGATGTTTAGAAGCAAGTTATAATAAAATTGAAAAATAAACATATTGACATAAATAGAAAATAGTATTCATTCACTTGGTCACAGTTATTTAAATATATTAAATAAAAATGATTTGAAAATAATTAATAAATTATTTCCACATTTAGCTCTGTGACTTTTGACTTACGTTACGTAAGTACGTTAAACAAATGCACATTAAAACAACTACTTCCCGGGCAAATACCCAAGCTTGACATTGAATTACATAACGTACACCTGCTGTTGCATATCAATAAAATATTGCATAATGCAACAAATTTAAAACATATTGACATTATACTTAACAAGTAAATAAATTATTTAAACAAAAATATAAATTATGTGAAAGCAAAAATACATATATATTATTTGTCTTATAAATGGATCACTAGTATATAATTGGTTAAGTAGAATTCACCATCGACCACTGTTAAGTTTTTCAGCCAGTTTTTTGTCTATTCTTGATAATCGTACTTGTTATTCGGAATACCATTCGACGCATTTTTTTTAAAGTTATTATTTAGTGATTTATTCCAAATATCATTTAAGGGAGCTGTTTCAAACAGAGACACAGCTATGTAACCATTGACAATTACTAATTCGCTTTAAATTGATGTCCTGGTTAATGCACCATAACGTCACACGAGGCCGTTGAAATCGTTATGTCTGCAAATTCGTATTATTTTAAAATATTTTAGAAAAAAAATTAAAAAAAAAATATTAGAATTTATGATGAAATACATATTTGTAAATTTTAATTGGCATAAGTCAGATATAAATTGAAAATTTCAACAATTGAAATAAAATAAAAAAGTATATAAAATCATATTACTTGACTGTGACATAATAGATGTTTACAATACATTCTGTAGGTTAAAATTTGCCGCAGTTTTGTCAGAAGAATTGAAATTAATTTTAATAACTCGCTTTTATATAAAAAAGTAGATTATATATGTTATGTAATAATCGTCTTTATGATAGTTGTAAAGACTTAACTTATTTAATTTAATGTTATGTTAACAAAAATGTCGGAAATTAAAATTTCAATAATTTCACTAAATTTTACAATGAAATAATTTCAGATTAATTCCCTCTAATAATTTCTTTACATCTTACAAGATTCTTGTCTAATAAGAAGTTGTAAATTGGCACAATACTTAATAATTAGCTATTTTTGCAACATCGCCTGATTATACAAAAACATATAAGAAAGTAAAAACCTTACTCATAAAGGAATGATATACATTATATCATAAAATTATGCAATTATTTTGCCTACCCTCACTTACTTAGCAAAGATCCATTCAATGTACCAATTCTGTTAAGGTCAGGATCCTGCTAAAGCGCTACCGTTTTTTTGCTTACACGCTTCAACAGATTATTAAAAAATAAACAAAACATATGGATGTTATTCTTATTTTCTTGTGAATAACGTCAATTTATTATTATTATTATTATTTTCTAAAAAAAGAAATGAATTAAAAATATAAATAGAAAACAGTATTCATTCACTTGGTCACAGTTATTTAAATATATTAATATATTTAAATAACTGTGACCAAGTGAATGAATACTGTTTTCTATTTATTTATACATAATTTAAAGATGTTAAAATAAATCAATTAAATTAATTCAAATACAATCAGCATAATTAAATCAGTTATATTAAATCAAATTAAACTAAATCAATTTAAATTAAATTAAACCAAATTAATTCAATTTAAATCAAAACCGAATAAAATTAAACGAAAAGAATTGAATCAAATTAATTAAAAAGAGCGACCCTCACCTGCCGCGCGTTGAGATAGTAATGACCGGCGAAGGAGGACGTGCGCTCGTGTATTGTTGTTATCGCAAATTCACAAAAAACTTCTCTCGGTTCGGATTTGAATAAATGCCTCGCTGGCTATTAATATAAATAGAAAACAGTATTCATTCACTTGGTCACAGTTATTTAAATATATTAATATATTTAAATAACTGTGACCAAGTGAATGAATACTGTTTTCTATTTATATACTGTTTTTCTATTTATATTAATATATTAATATATTTAAATAACTGTGACCAAGTGAATGAATACTGTTTTCTATTTATATTAATAGCCAGCGAGGCATTTATTCAAATCCGAACCGAGAGAAGTTTTTTGTGAATTTGCGATAACAACAATACACGAGCGCACGTCCTCCTTCGCCGGTCATTACTATCTCAACGCGCGGCAGGTGAGGGTCGCTCTTTTTAATTAATTTGATTCAATTCTTTTCGTTTAATTTTATTCGGTTTTGATTTAAATTGAATTAATTTGGTTTAATTTAATTTAAATTGATTTAGTTTAATTTGATTTAATATAACTGATTTAATTATGCTGATTGTATTTGAATTAATTTAATTGATTTATTTTAACATCTTTAAATTATGTAAGGCATAGCTGTACTGACGAGGGATAGATCCCAAAACACGTGTTTGCAGATGGCCTTATATTATGTAACGTTCCTTTTGTTGTTTTTACATAAAATTTTTCTCGGATCAAAAATTTTGTTGCATTATTCAATATTTGATATGCAGCGGCAGGTGTACATTATGTAATTCAATGTCCGGCGTGGGTATTTGCCCGGGAAGTAGTTGTTTTAATGTGCATTTGTTTAACGTACTTACGTAGGTAAGTCTATAGTCACAGAGATAAATGTGAAAATAATTTATTAATTATTTTCAAATCATTTTTATTTAATAGAATTAAAAATATTTTTCAATAATTAATTTAATTTAGAAAATTATGTTTATTTCATTAAAAAATGTAAGCTGCATATGGAAGACATTCTTCCTTAAATATAGTCTTAAATATGTTGAAAATATAACGTCGTATTCTCGCCTAAGCAAAAAGCGGCTTGGATATGAAACGCGCTAAGAGGGGCTGGTTCGCTTCTCCGCTTCTCAAATTAATTTTTTCAATTGCCAATTAATCATATGCAACTTGTTCGATAGTACAACCTATATGTAGTATTCATTAGGGGCTAAATCTTGTCCTTCACCAATAAAATCATTCGACCTTAAAATTACTGTACGAACTGGTATACTAAAGCTGTCGCCGATCTTTACGATTCGAATAAAAACTAAGTGCTTAACAAATGTGTCAATTTGCATATTACATCAGTGTATAGTTGTGTTATTGTATTGTACTTTCTTTTAATAGGAAATCATATTGTGCCATAAAGGCTATTATTATTATTTTCTTAATGGTCGAGGCTTCTACTTCGTTATACATGTTACAATAATAATAATAATTTATTTATTTACGGAAAATTCACCATTTTACAAAAATTGTAACAATTTTTTACTATAAGTAGTAAATGGGCTATTACATATAAATAAACAATAACTAAAAATACAAATTAACAAATAAATTAATCAATTATTATCCCAAGTGGTTTTACGAGTTGTTGGGTTAACAGAATAAATATAGAATTAAATCACATCAAATCAAATTAGCCCGATTGGCATCTAATGGTGTCACACACCTACCCTGACTTCCCCAGAATAAATATAAATAATTCAAATAATAATGTATAAATACATAAATAAAACAGCGTGTACAAGTAATGACAATATTTGATAAAGTTTAAAGAAATGCAGTCGCAATACATTAAAAATCAATACAATTTACAATGACGAATAAATGAATAAATTAAAACAAAACAGATAACTAACTAAAAGTCCGGTATTCACACTAAAATAGCTAAACATGAAGCAATACCGTAGAATTTAATTTAAAGGATAAATAAATAAATAAATAAATAACTTTGTTTGTATAACACACTGTATGTTATAAAAACAAAGTTATTTAGCTATTATTATTATTATTATTTTGGTTTTTCATTTAATATTAATACTCTTAGTATTTGTTTATTTTGAAATAATTATTTGTGCGATTAATTAATTGGACGAATAAACCGTCGAATGCTCTTAATAATTCACTGTAAACGCAAACGCAAAGTATAATAACTCAAAGTGAATTTATGTGGGGCATTGATCGGGCTCCGCTTTAATCAAATAACCCCTATTTAATTATAATCTGCATTAATCGAACCGGTACACACGGGATATTTATGCGCCTGGATATAATAAGCCCGGAAAACGCCCCGTTGTACACAACTTCTCGCGATTCATATTGTTTTAATTGATCGATTCGAGTTATTATTCGATAAAATCTAATAAATTATTAAAAATTTATTATACAAGGTGTACAGAAAATGAGTGAAAAGTTTTAGGTAGCGTGACTCTTTGATTAATTTTTAGATAAAAATATTAACGAAAATAAGTCACACGGTCCTTCCTTAAGCCTCACGGGCCACTTAAAAGAACTATACATTTGGCAACTCTGGATCAAACAAGTGTGCATTTATCCTGTTTATAACTGCTACATCATCCGCTGGAGGTGTTGCATACACCTTTTCTTTTACAAACGAGCATGCGTCGTTGCCAGATCTATTTTCATTAAAAAAATGCTTCTGATGAAGTTATAAAATTGTAAAAATATCCGATTTATTAATCATTTACATCAATGGAATTATACACGTGTCTAATTGATTGTTAATGCTATTGATTTTTTTACAAAATATTTAAAAAAATAATACTAATTTATAGTCATATATTTAAAATTCCGAAGACCTCGTGAGCCTCAATCAAGAACCATACAACATTTTTTTATTTGGATTTTCTATTAAAAATTAATTAATGAATTGAGTTACCTGAAGGTTTTCACTCATTTTCTGTACACCTTGTATAAATATAAATCCGGACAAAAAAAAACTCTCATTGCCCCAGGACTGATAAACTAATTCTATTGGGTAAACTTAATGATAATTTAATTTTAATTGCTTTAGATACATATAATCATCTTTATTGTACAATTTTCATTAAGTATAAAACACTAAATTTTATATCTTAAATGGCTAAAGACCATTGGTCTTTAAGCCAGAAGTGCATGTCTTTATATCATGTTAGTCGTTGATGAGTGATGTGATGAATGAGTGAATAATAATATCAGGATGGCGGAATTTGGAAGTCATTTCTTTATTTATGGAATTTCACTTTTCTACAAAGTAATAATAATTACACAACATAAAAAATACAATTTATATAGTATGATAAATATACAAGGACCTGCATCACAGCTCCCGTCTTTAATAGCTACTAATTAAGTTAGGACTTTCAAATTTTGGAAACGTTACTTGGGTCTTAGGACATACTTCAGGAAAATATTTTTTATTGCATTTCAAAAACATTATTTATTCTTTCGCCTAACAAACTTGCTCAAATAAATTCCTTATTTTTTGTCACATATTTATTGTGTTTTTATAAAAAATGATGACGGATTATATAAAGTATTGCATCATTGCTCCCGTCTTCGATGGCTCAGTTACTAATGAAGTTAGGACTTTGAAATTTTGTAAACTTCACTTGGATCCTATGAAATACTTCAGAAAAATATTCTTTATTATACAGGATGTCCCAAAAAAGAGTTACGGCATGATAATATATATTATTGAATTGCTTGATATACATTTTATACCTAAACATACCCCTAAAATGTTATCTTTAAAAATCAGGTAAAAACGTCAGAGGATCTCAGTCTGGTCGTTTATTAGCGGAATTCCCGGATTGAGTAACTTTGCTGAAAAGGGCTATAATGGTTCATAATTTTTAAGTATATATAAGGACTTCCATGCTAATTTTAAGTACTTGGTTTGATAATGGCTCGCTGATGGGTCGAAACTAGTCATCGTAAAAATAAAAAAAGTCAATACAAAAAAGTAATTAGTGTTATTAATTTAAATGATAATTAATTATTTTCACATTATTTTTTATTTAATTAAGCTTTAATGTGGGTAAAAATGATCTAAACTGTTGAAAGTAATGTGAGAGTTATAGATCACAAACTTTTAAAATCGGAATACACATTGAGTCTATTCCATCGATGGTAGAAATTTAGACATATATATTTATATACATATATATATATATATATATATATATATATATATATATATAATCGATGTCCCCTTTTACCAATTGATATCGGGAAGATTTAGACATGGTGTACTTAAAACATAATTTACAATTTGTTCCCCAAGATTATTATCATCAAAATGTATGGGAAAAGTAATAACTGTATTGTAAATGAAATGAGACAAGAAGATTTTGTATCAACAAAACTATAAGAAGACGCATTTTTTAGAAGGTTGAAGAATACTAAAATGTATAAGAATACTAAACTGATTACAAATTTATTGGACTCGTTTTGTTATAAATTAATAGTATACAATTTCTGTAAGATATCAATGACGACAAGAATGAACATTTTAAAAAGTTCTGAATTCATTATCACGTCAGGGTAGACCAAGAAAGTTCAATTATATTATATTGACGTCACTATATAAAAATATCAGATAAATTACAACAACAATTTTGAAGGACATAATTGACCCATTACGATATTTTCCTGAGTAATATCATGTTTTCCTTTTTTAAATCTCTTTCACACACACAAAATGTGACCCGCATTGAACTTCCGAATATTTTCTATGATTATGCACTACCAATACATTTTTTTCTCAGCTCGCAAAATAGCCTTTTTGCGAGTAAAAATATTAATTATTGAATTCGAACAGGGGCTATTTTTCTTTTTTTCTTTTCATATGGCGTCGCGCCTACGCAATTTATTTGTGTATATTGCAATTTATGTTTGTAGTTTTGTACGTTATGTAGTCAAAAAAATCTCATATTTTTTTTTTCTTTTCAATTTGAAAATGAAACTATATTGAACGAGCGTGGGTTTCTTTATATTTTACAAGTCTGCCTGTTAATTTTGAAAGTGACTTAATTCCATTCTTGGCAAGAAAACATATATTATTCATTTAATAATTGCCATTATTTTAAAAAGAACTATAAAATTAATACCTTTAGATACAGTTAAGCATTATGATTCACTAGCATCTTTTACGTATATTTTTTAATTGTATTGAATCGTAAACTTTTAAATATCTCAATTTAAATATAAATGAACTTTGGCCACTTTCAAAATAAACGACTCATTTATTTTTATTTATTATTATAAAAATCCAACCACCCGTGACCTACACACTTTATGTATCCCACGTTCCCCAAACACAAGACCTATCCGAAAAATCCCTCCACAACAATATTTCAATTCATTACATTCTTTCAAACAAAGACAGTTAAATTGACCCGGATCGATTCAATTGACAGTTTAACAATGACGACCAACGATAAAGTAATTTGCGAAAGAAGATAAAGACAATTAATTATAAGACAGTCAGAAAGACGTACGGCCGATAGCCGATTGACAATAAACCTTTACATTTTCCATTTTTATATCGTTATTATTATTATGTACCCAACTATAATTATAATATAATAATGACCGTTGATCAATGGCCTAGATTAACTGATTATAAATAATTAATAATAATTTCTTGTAAATAAATATTTTAAAGAAAATCGTATAAGCGGTGGTCGATAGCCTATAACTAACCCACCAATATGTATTGTAAATACATCCCATTAGACTCCATGTTAATTTCGCAGAGCTATTCAAATCGCTAAAAATGGTTCAAAAAGAAACTTTCTAGAAAAACTGAATAGCCTACGTTATTTCTACTATTTTCAGGAGTCTTCCTGATTTTTTTCAGTTTTTTTGGGAACAAAAATTTTCATCGAAAATTGAAAATATCGAAATTTCGGCGAAAATCCGAAAATCTCCAAATGACTTCATATTATATCAAAATAAAGCTAAAGAATGGGGGTATAATCTGTGAGAATTTCAGCTATATCAATTAATTAGTTTTCGAATAGTTCTCTCGCAAATTGAGCCTTTGAAAATTGCGTGAAAATTTTGCTGAATTTTGTGATTTTTTTGTGGCGGTCTTAAGAGGTCTAAGAAAATAATGTTTGGTGGAAATGTTGCTACATTCTTTAGGAATCCAATGTCTACAAATTTGTTATAATAAGTCGTCTGTAAATTCTGTAATTTTGATTAAAGCATAGACGCATCTCAAACGGTCAATCGGCGGGCTTTCACTAAACCGTTCCCATAAGACTCCATGTTAATTTCGCAGAGCTATTCAAATCGCTAAAAATGGTTCAAAATGAAACTTTCGAGAAAAACTGAATAGCCTACGTTGTTTATACTATTTTCAGGAGTCTTCCTGATTTTTTTCATATTTTTTGGGAACAAAAAAAAAATCATCGAAAATTTCGGCGAAAATCCTAAAATCTCTAAATGACTTCATATTATACCAAAATAAAGCTAAAGAACGGGGGAATAATCTGTGAGAATTTCAGCTATATCAATTAATTAGTTTTTGAATAGTTCGCTCGCAAAGTGGGCCTTGGAAAATTGCGTGAAAATTTTGCTAAATTTTGTGATTTTTTTGTGGCGGTTTCAAGTGGTGTAAGACGATAATATGTGGTGAAAATATTGCTACATTCTTTAGGAATCCAATGTCTACAAATTTGTTATAATAAGTCGTCTGTAAATTCAGTAATTTTGATTAAAGCATAGACGCATCTCAAACGGTCAATCGGCGGGCTTTCACTAAACCGTTCCCATAAGACTCCATGTTAATTTCGCAGGGCTATTCAAGTCGCCAAAAATGGTTCAAAATGAAATTTTCTAGAAAAACTGAATAGCCTACGTTATTTCTACTATTTTCAGGAGTATTCCTGATTTTTTTCAGATTTTGTGGGAACAAAAAAAATTTCATCGAAAAATGAAAATATCGTACGGGCTTTGACGTTCTCATAAGACTCCATGTTAATTTCGCAGTCCTATTCAAGTCAATTTTTATATAAGTCCGTAAAACCTTTAATAAATATGTAACATGATTGCGTTCACGGCCGTGATACTAGAGGCAGTAATTTAATATGTATTGCACGAGCGCATTTGCTAAAGGGTAGAGATGCATATAATTATTTATAATGGACCAAAAATATTTAAACTATTGCCCTTTCAATAAAAGCTATTTCCTGTTAAAATTATTAAAAGAGAAAATTAAAAGAATTTCTCGCAAGGAAAGCATTTTTTAGTATTTATGAATTTATTTAAATGGCTTGTTAATTGTTGAGGCTTCTACTTTGTTATACATTGTAATTCAATTTTAATAAATAAACACTTTTTTACTTTGTATAACTCGGATTGATAAATGTAATATATTTAAATATCTAGATTTGTAATTTTTAAAATACTTTTGTTTTGATAATGACACGCTAAGGTTGACGAAACCTATAGTCAACAATAAAATCAATCCGAGTTATACAAACAAAGTAAAAAAGTGTTTCATTTATTAAAATTTTTATTTAAATGGAACTGAAATTTTAATCTGTTTGCACTAGCGTTGATTGACTGTTACTGTATTTTATTTACTTTTGTTGTATTATTTTAAAATGTTTTTATTATTTAAAACATTAATGGTCTCATAAAGCGTATTGAATAATTACCCAATATTTTTTTGTGGAGGGGGGGGGGGTTATTTAATTTAATTTTTTATTTAAAAAAGTTTTTTTTAGTATTTTCTCCTTAAAATTGATTTACGAACTACTTTAACTGAAGATTATCACACCTTTTCTGGCCACCCTGTATTGTTAAAAAAATAAAAATTTTCAGATATTTTTATTAATAAATTATTTATTTGTAAAAATATGAACTACCAATATTTAAATATATTTTATATAATTGATTGTTGAAGCTATCACTTTGTGATACATGTTTATTATTAATATGAAGGTGAAATATTAATTAATAAAACACTTTGATTGTATCA
The DNA here is from genome assembly GCA_963082785.1 of Philonthus spinipes. Taxonomy (NCBI): domain Eukaryota; kingdom Metazoa; phylum Arthropoda; class Insecta; order Coleoptera; family Staphylinidae; genus Philonthus; species Philonthus spinipes. Next base: position 10,283,871 of record OY720314.1, read on the forward strand.
CGCACTTGATTTTTTATTCCGTAACTAGTTTCGACTTAGTACAGTCATTATCAAACGGTAAAATAAAATTTTAAAATTAAAAGTGTTTTATTAATTAATTTTTTACCTTGACATTAATAAATATATTTTATTTATTTATATATATATACACCTTTATTCAGACTATACAGATAATTTTAGAAATATAACAATATAAATAATTACAATATATGTGGTTGTTGGTCTGTCTAGGCTATCGACCAGAGGTCTTTCAGTCCTATTTATTTATTTATTATGCCTTTTTACCGTTTTGGGTGTAAGCCTAATATTCAAGAATATAACAAATGTTGTTTATTATTATTATTCAGAGAACGATAATACAAAAAAATTGTTTAAATGAGGATGCGCAAAATCTGTAAATTTATCAAGATAAAAATAGATAGCCATTGAACTTTTCCCACAATTGTTTTTTTTATATCAAGAAATACTTCTATATTTTATCTAGATTTTACACTAATGTTGAGTAATAAGCTGTCGACTCGAAATCTTTTTCTTTGAAAATCGCTGTTTTTTTTTTTTTCGTATTATTTAAAAAATTGAATAGCAGAACCAAGTGTGCTCTTTCCATCGGTATAAAATTCAGTAAGATTGGAGTGAATTAATTGGAATTTGAATTTTCAAAATTATATTTGCTAAATCGCACTCAGTGAAATAATACTGCCAAATATTTATTATCTGAGAAAAAATGTTAAACTTTGTATTGTTATTTTTCTCAGATAATAAATATTTAGTAATAGTATTTCGTTTCACTTATTTGTATTTTATTTTATACTAGTTTCGGCTTGATGCCATTATCAAGAATGATCATTCTTGAAATAAGTGAAACAAAACCAAGTGAATTTAATTTACAAATTAATATTTTTAAAAAATGTTTTACCAAGTGATTAATAAGAAAAAAGTGTCCGATAAATAGTACTTCACTGATATAATCGAACATAATATAAAAAAAATAATATTTTTATAATATATTTTCAAATAAGGGCAACAGACCTTAGGTCTTTCTGCCCTTGTTTCTACTTCTATTTTTTTTTTATATTTATGACAATTCAGTGACATATTTATTAATAAATTATGTATTATTATATAATTATTATAATATGAACTACAATATTTAAATATATTTTATTTATTCATTAATTTTTATTCTTTTGTTGTTCTTTCTTTTGTTCAGATGTAAGGCTACTATTAAAATATAACATAGGTTAATTATTATAATTTAGTGGACAGAAAGACCTACGGTCGATAGCCATTATTTGAGAAAATATTATGAAATGTTATTTAGTGTTTAAATGAGGATAAGAAAAAAAATATAAATTTATTAAAATTTAATAAGGTGAACATTAAGCACTTCCCACTACCGGATTTTTTAACAAGAAATACTTCTATGTGTTAATAATGATTTTATACTAATGTTGAGTAATTAGCGGTCGACCCAAAATATTTCTGTTTGAAAATCGCTGTTTTTCTTTATTTCGTATAATTTTAAAAATATCTAATGATAGATCCAAATCAGCTCCATTTAAAATTTATAAAGATTTAAGCAGGTTAATTGGAATTTGAATGTTCAAAATTAGATTTGTAAAATCACACTCATTGAAATATTTTATTAATAAATTATATATTATTATTAATAATTCATATTATTATGAACCACTAATATGTAAATATATTTTATTTATTTATTTAACGGATTAAACTTTTTACAAGTCTACAACATAAGTAATAATATTTATGTACTGTAGAATAAAATAAAGAAACAATAACAACTACAACAAAATATCATTACATATATATTGATTATGTCTTTCTACAGTTTTATATGTAAGGTTAATATAATATAGTAATATTTTATTCCTTTCTTCACTTTTTTTATTTTTATCACAATATGTACATTTGAAGCACAACGTGCTCTTTTTCAATAGTTTTATGTAAAATTGATAAATAAATAAATAAACATGTAAACAAAATTTAATATATAAATGTGATGTGTAAGGTTAATATTTAAATATAACATATATTAATTATTATTATTTAGAGATCGATAATAAATAAAGTTGTTTAAATTACAAAAGCCTTAATTACAATTTTATTATTAATATTTGTTACCTTAATTAAAAAAAATATCGAAAGATATAGAAAAAGCCCAATGCGTGCTTCAACAAGTTCACCAATTAAGTCATCATAATCCACTAATTATAAATATCTTTTTTAAGTATGAAACTTCACATTTAGTATACAAACATCGATGTGTGTTTACTCAGTAAATAGTAACGAGCGAATCTCGACACGCGCGTGTTCCGCAGGAAAAGCTCGCGGCGGCGACCGAGCGCGGTGGAGCTTTCGGTGGACTGAAAGCTCCGGCGGCTCCGGCGAGCCGAGGACCGCTGCTGGGCGGAATGATGGCGCGCCGCCGCCAAAGCTGCCCGGCCGGCGGCGGCGACGCCGACGTCGCCGTCGCCCTTGGCTGTGCCATCTATCAACTTGTACTTTTTGCTTTCCAGTCAACATTTTTGATTGCTAATCTTGAGCAGACCGAACGCTTACACACACACAGAAGCACATACACACACGTATAAAGCTGGGGTGTGTTGTGTTTTTTTTATTGCACTCGAATCCGTGGATTTCGCCGTTTCTTTCGCCTCTCTTCCGTCCTCTATACACTTGTAGGGGGTTCTAATAAGTGGCGAGATGCTTTAATTAATTTCTGCGTGCGGATTGCCGAAGGCGACACATTTTTATTGCCACTTGTTTCTTCGTTATTTCCGTAACTGACTCCCCAGCGTGGATTTATTTCATTTTATTTTATAATTCATTTAAAAAAATACAATCAACTTATGTCATACAAAATAGCATTGTACAGGCTCCGATTTTCAAACTAAATGATCTAATATGCTCGCGAAGACATACCCTATTGTTCATTCTACCATTGGCATATCAAAAAGATATTGTATATTCCTAAATCTAATACTCTTGTATGAAATAAATATGAATAAATTATTAAAAATCAACCAATAAAACACAGATTAGATTGAATAACTTCAAATTTTCGACTAGTTTTGGGTTATTAGCCCATTTTCAAGAGAATTTAAAATTTGTTTTATTAATATTTCTATGGATATTTACATGAATGGATATATTGATTTTTTAATTTTTAATTTTATTTTGCCTGCCCCACAATAAAATTTCGGGCTAATAACCCGCAACTAGTCGAGAATTTAAACTTATTCAAACTAATCTGTATTTTATTCGTTGATTTTTAATAATTTATTCATATTTATTTCATACAATATAAACTAGCAATGTCTAAATATTAAAACCACTAATACACTTGATTTAGATTATTTAAATATTAAGTAATGGACTGTAACGCTAATATTTAAATATTTTTAAAATAATTTTACTTTAGTAATAGAGCTGTAGAGGGGCATATATTATTTTATATTTTCATTTTATCTCTTTCACAGTTTTGAGATACAGGAGTCCCTTAATATTTTCAAATAAGTTCATATACTTTTATTTCTAAATTCAAAACAACACGATAAAATTAGTATACTTTAGTTTTTATTTTTGAATATGCTTTTCTTGACTGTGTATTTTTTTAGTCTTGCAGTTCTCTATTTTCTCCAAAACATGTGCTTCGATGAAACAATATATTGCTACGAAATCGGGTTTAATTAGACTTGGAAATAAGTAAAACAATATCTATTTATTTATTTATAGTACACTTAACACATTTATTTACAATACACTCTCACTATTTATTTACAACGAGATGTTGAGCACTAGGACGTTCGTGATATACTGACTCCGTGCAGCGCCACTATTGCGCGCTTATATAGCGTGCTTGTTTTTCGAACTTTCCGGAATTTTCGATGACGCCGCGTTTACAGCCGCGCGCTCTCTGTACATGGTAATTAAATATTAATTTATCATCGAACCACACACCCAGATATTTAAAGGTACTTTTTTCCAGAATATAGTTATCGATTGAGTAAATAAATGTATTATATTGACTTTTTTGATAATTGTCATACATTTACCTTTGTCCCAATTTAATAGTAATAGATCCAGGAAAAAAAAATATCTTATTTAAAGCTACTAAAATAAACGTAGGTTTTACGATCAGATAGATACGAGGAAATAAGTATTTTCGAATTAGAGGAAAATCCAAAGTCTTTGAGTTTATTAAATAAGAGACTGGTCCACTAGATGAAGAGCTTTTAGCAATGTCATGTGTAATAATAGCAATATTTATTGTGGTGAAACTGGTGACAGTCAAAATCAGATTGAATTATCGAGTAGTTTTATTTTGACAGCTTTTAAAAGTCATCAAGTTTGTATGTGTGTAACGAAATCGAATTGAAGTTGCATGCCGTTTATAAGACCATGCGCCTTCGATGATTACCATCAGGTATTGGTTTAATGAATTCAAGTACGGCTGAACATCCACTGAGTGATCCTATACAAAATGTAGGCATGAGCCATCGGCGAGATGGTTGCATTTTTCTTGAGAATATTTGTCAAATTTGTCAAAGAATTGAATAGTTTAATTCCTATATAATGAATCATAATAAAGAAAAATCGAGGCAAGAGCCATCTTTTGTCCAATTTCATGTGACAATAATTTATTAAACCTGTAATAGTTTCAACCGGGGTGTATGCAGAATTTATTTTTCGATAAAATTTGTTAAAAAGTAATAATTAAATAAGGGAAATTATCCATACGTTGTATCTTTGCTGCGGCAATTTTGTTTGTTTATATTTTATACAATTTAATATGTTAATATTCTGACGGGGAAGTCCCGCACGTGTTCTGCCTCAATTTTATGTAGACTTGAAATTATGCATAAAGAACTTACTATTGTACAAGATAAATGTTGAGATTTCAGACGGGGAAGTCCCGCACGTGTTTGAACCCAAATTTATGCAGAATTGGAAAATAAGCGAGAATCGAATGTGTGAGAACGGGTGTGAGATTGCAAGAATGGAAGAGCTTTCATGGCCATATATGGTCAGGGAGAAAAGTTGCAAATAAGTCAAAATTGCGTGAACGAGAAATGGTGAGAGAAAATCGTGAACGTGAACGGGGGCGGACGTGAAATGAAGCAATCGGGTTTTTGAAAATTAATTGAAACTTATTTACGGGTAGAAGGGACGCGGATAGTACTTGCGGTCGTGCGTAAATTAAAAAGCCGGAAATAAAAAAGAGAATAAAAGTAGAGAATTGGTTGTGAGCACGTGTATTATTAATTAATGAAATAACAGATTTGTGAAAATGGGTCAAACAACTGCAGAGATATCGCTCAAGTCTGAAATCAAGTAAGTTCAAAATTTTATTCAAAGGAATCAAAAGTTTTAATTGATATAATATGATTATTTAATGCATGATGCTTCACAATAATTAATGTATCATTTTGGGGCCTGAAAAGTTGAAATAATGTATAGTTAATATAAAGTCAATAACCAAAATCTAAGAATAAATTCAAAGTCATGTGCATAAATCATAAAGTAAGAATATATAAAGGGACTACGTTTTAAATCTACAAAGGATAATTAATTAAATTCTGTTTTCGTAAAGTTGATATTTTATTTGTTAATCAGTTGTATAAAACCTAAAATAATCAAAACCATTTAAATGCTACCAACGTTCAATACAGCTCTCTATGTTATATTTCTCCTCTCAAATTCAAACACTTTAGTGACTAAAATTCCTCTCACTGAAGAGCATTTACATTTCTTTCATTTGGATAGATGTTATCCAAGACAGTAACGAATATGATAATTTGACTACTCGTTAAAGGGGATCACTTTTTCTTTCGATTTATTATATCAGAAACTTTAATCTAAAATAAGAGAGCTTTCTCTTTCATTCTTTAGATCTTTACAACAAATAAATCAATAAACACTATCATAATATATGAATATTTTTCTGATGATAAGTCTGTACGTACTGTTATAAAGTTTCACCACTGTATCTGGTTAATATCAGAATTGGGATTTTTATCTTAAACTTTTCACTCTCTCACAAGATATATATATATAACTATATTATGAATTAATTAATTACGAAATGTAAGTCAAAATTTGATCAACGAATTAAATAGAAAAAAGAACACAAACTCGAACGAATAATACTAATTCTCAAACAGAAAATGTAAATAACACAAACTCGAACGAACAATACTTATTCTCAGATCAATTTCATAAAAATGAATTACACGTTATTGAAAAACCACAGAAATCACAATAACCCGAAAACTTTTTAAGATAAAGCACAACTCGAACGAATAACCACAAACTCGAACGATTATAATGTGCCTACTCTTAAAACCACACATAAAACAAATAAAAGTAAAACACAATTCATAAAAATGAATTGCACATTGTTGAAGGACAACAAAATTCACTATTATCCACAAAATATTCTAAGATGAAGCACACCTCGAACGATTATAATGTGTTATTCCTAGAACTACACATATTATAAATAACCCGATGAAATAACGATTCTGAGAGAAAGTAAAATCACAACAAGCAAAATAAATCAAAGATATGTCCCCCGGTCTGTTGCACACAAAACCGAAAGTAACTGAAAAAACAAAAAATTGCAAAAGGACGAGCCAGGGCCAGTCTGCGATAATCACACAACCAAAAGTCATGCCCCGAGGCGGTACAGTTTTAGTGGGTTTTTTCCGTCCTCTCGAAGCAAATGCGGGGCAGAAGCGCGTAGTCCCAAACATTTTTTTTTTTGAGTTTTTTAGTCAAAATGCACATGACAAGCAAATTAAAATATGAAAAAATAAGGCGCACACATATTTAACAAACATAATGAATGTAATCATTTATTAATATCTAAAAAAAATGCCTTATTAAATTAAAATTAGTGCTGCTTGCCGTAAAACTCACTTAAGGGTGCGATTTAGAAGAAAGAGATAGCTATACAAATATAGACAATCACTAATTTGAGTTAGATTGTTGTTGTGATCAATGAACAATATTGTATTATACATTAAAATAATCTTAAAATAAGCAGGAATTTCATCGAATAAATTAAAAATTATTTTAATGTTTAGTTTCTGTGAAAAATAATTATGAAAAACAATGAAAATTGATCAAATTTATAGCAAATTTTAAATTAAATTTTTGCTAATAAAAACTTGTGCAATGAAAATTTAAAGGATTTCACTAAATTCTGCATTCAAATAACTTAGCAGACATGACCTATTAATTTCATTATATCCTACAATTTTCTTTTCTAACTTAAACTAGTAAATTGACGTAATACACGAAAATTAACGATTTATTTTTTATTTAGACTTATACTTTATACTTGGTAGATAAAAAATGTAAATACACATTCATATTATGAAATCCAAACGAATAGCTCTATTTTCAAACGATTATTTCCATTTTACTATATAGCTATCTCTTTCCACTAAACCGCAACCTTAATGTCTTTTATTTCTTGTCGATAAGTCACCCTTTTAATTTACAGGTGAAAACACGGTAAGTACCGATAATGCATGTTGACATAAATAACGGGTCTGTTAAATAATTAAGGGTTACTACATAATCACAACAAAACGACGTTATTGAAGTTTCAATTGTAAATTTTAATAATACCGGGGGTCGAACTATTTCAAACCCATATAATGAATTCATAGCTCAGTAGTTTTAAGTTTGTGCCTCGGATATATAAAGTTAGTTATATAAACTTTGTTTGTTATCATCTCTTTGAATGTGTTTTACTTAAAAATACAATGGTGCTAATTAAATATTTGACTGTTAATTTATTTTAATTTCTCTCAACATGATATATTATAATCCAGTTTCATTACGGCTCGATCGGCTTTTTTCCTGCAGAGTGAAGATTTGTATTGCTTATTTAACCATATTTTATTTTACTGACAACATTTAAAAATTTTCTATCTTTGTGGCTGATCTAGATAAATATTTTCCTTTATATAGTATCCTTCTCGGACACTGTAAAAATATTGGATTCAAGAATTAGAAAAATATTTATCGAGATTAGCCTATATCTTCAAAATATGCTATCATTGTGGTTGATCTAGTTAAATATTTTCATAAATCTCGGATTCTATATTTAAATATAGTATACAAGTATTAGGAAACTATTAATATAGATCAGCCACAATGATAGCATATTATGAAGATAAAGGTTTCTTTAAATCAAAAAAGAGTATTATTCATTCACTTGGTCATTAATTAATTTATTTTAACATCTTTAAATTATGTAAGGCATAGCTGTACTGACGAGGGATAGATCCCGAAACACGTGTCTGCAGATGGCCTTAAATTAAGTAAAGTTTCTTTTGTTGTTTTCGCATTAAGGAAATTTTTCTCGGATCAAAATTTGTTGCATTATGCAATATTTTATTGATGTGCAACAGCAGGTGTACATTATGTAATTCAATGTCCGGCGTGGGTATTTGCCCGGGAAGTAGTTGTTTTAATGTGCATTTGTTTAACGTACTTACGTAACGTAAGTCAAAAGTCACAGAGCTAAATATGAAAATAATTTATTAATTATTTTCAAATCATTTTTATTTAATTTCTTTAAATCGTTTATGTGTGACTCGCCAGTAGGTCTATTCTTGATTTTTAGGCATAAGATTTTTACCTCACTAACTGTCCATTTTTTTAGATTCATATCAAAGTTATATAATTCACCAACTTTATTATTAAAAAGACATTATATTTATTTTATCATTATATGTCGCTAATTTATTTTTACAAAAAATATTGTTTACATTTAATAACAACTGTATTGCTTCCATTTCCGACTTTTGTATTGTTTTTGCTGATATCATTAGATTTGTATCTTTCGCATTATTTATTATTTTTCACTGCTATTAATGAGCTCATTTATAAATATTATAAATACTGTCGAAGCTACGAAGTGCCTGCTTCACTGATCCATTTCCGCAGATTTTGCATCTTGGGATTTCCTTTTGTTTCTAAACATGAAAATATGACTTGGGGGAAAGCGATTCTCATCAAACGAGGAAGTCGTCGCCGAAACAGAGGCCTACTTGGCGGAGTTTGACAAATCAGAAATAAATAAAAAAAAAACGTATGCGTCTTCTTGCCTAACACGGGTACTTATCATACTTATTATTCAGGATGGTTTCGAAGTTGCTGTGGTGGAATATTTTTGATTCAATTCAGGATATTTAATTAAAATTAAAACACTTATTTTTTTTTTTACGTATTTAACTAAATGTTTCTGTAACATACGATGGTGTTATTTGTCGTTACGGTTCTTTTTGTACTTTGTATTTCCTGAGTTTGTTGTCGAAGACGCGATTTACTCAACTTTAGTCCAATCGAAGAAGTTTAAAGTTAAAAGACTTGTATTTAATTTAAATCATACGAATCATACGAAAATACAATCGGTCAGCAAATTTAGAATTTTAAAATTCAGTGTTTGGACTTAGGATTGTTGACTGTCTTGCTCAACTGCCGAAATAGAAGTGTCCTCAACGCCAGAACAACATAATTTCTCAAGTGATAAGATACACTAATAGCTTATATGCATAACATTGAATAACAATTATAATCTTGTTTAATTAATAACAATAGATGATTTGGAATGTAATGTGCAAAATGTTTAATTTACTAATCACTGCCATTTCCAATGTTATCTATACAAAGCGATAACTACACAAAAATAACCATTATATACAACATAAAAGCATTAAATCTAAATACAATTGAGAGGTACATTACATTTCTATTTTAATTAAATATCCTGAATCAGTACCTGATTAGTTTTAGGTATAAAAATAAGTTTTAAATCTTAACCTTAAATTAAGAAACCTTAAATCATAATAGAAAAAAAAGTTATGTCATATTTCGTATAGCGTGAAACTAATCCTGTAAATAAAGTGAATAAAAAGGTTCGTTTTTTTATTAATATTTTATGAAGGACATCTGCCAGACATTTAGATACATATTTTTTGAATAAACACGACTTGGACATATTTAAATATAAATTCCATAAATATATATAAGCGAAAAATAAATTTTATGGTATCGATATTATGTGAGAATGTTCATGTACATCCATCAGAGCGGACGGGCGGGCGGGCGTTCGAGCTGTAGCGGAGGGATGGGGGGTTTTGGCAGCCGAAATCGGTCCCATCTGGAAGGGCCGTCATGTGACATTATCCTTATCCACGTGCGGAATAAATAGAATAATAAAATAGATTTGTCTCTGTCAAGTGTGCCCGCTCTTAAAAATTCGACTGTTTGCATTAGCGTCGGCCGTATTCAAAGTTAAATTGAAATGCAGGAGCGCTACACACGGGACAATCTTTTCAGCAAATATCAACCGGCGAACGCCGGAGCGAGGAGCTCACGCGTTTCGGGCCTTCTATCATACGTACACAAATATTAAATATGTATAAATCATTAATGTAAATTCACTTTTTCGTATTTATTTTCAATAAATTTAATAGGAACAAACTTGCCGTAAAGGGGAATCGATAAATGCATTTTTCCACTAAGAAATTAGATTGAACAAATATCCCTTTTTCTACAATTATTAAAATTAACATAGTTTATATACTCATCGATATTATAAGCTTTACACTCTCCTAATTAATTTTTTAACTACATATTTTTGCAACAAGTTATTCTTGAATAAAAATAAACAATAATCTGATTGGTTTTTTTAATATAAATAAATTATTATTTTTATTTAGGGCTGAAAGACCTATGGTCGATAGCCCATGACACACTACTAACACAACTGTACATATTGTTATAATAAATTTTGTAAAATTTATTATTAAATTTGCTTTTCTTAAAAGAAAGCAAGAAAAGGAAAGCGTGTTTCCGCTAGGGTCGTCCTAATTTATTACTACAAAACAGTGTTTCCGCTATTTAATGCATCACACACTACAACAATGACGTGTAAGTTCGCGTCAGGTAAAAAAAAGAAACAGTGTTTCATTTAGTCAAACTCATTGACGTGTAAGGTCGTCTTGACTTAGTACTACAGGGTAGTGTTCTCGCTAGTTAATACACCACACTCTACGTTGAGGTGTAGGGTGTTCCCGCTTGTCAATCTCGTTGACGCGTAGGGTATTTTATGAAATAATACTGCATGATAGTGTTCCCGTCAGTCAATGCTATGAAACCTACATCATAAACATCAACTGAGGAAGATTGAAATAAACATACGTGGGCAGTCCGATAAGTACTTAGCCTCGCGGCCCGATGGCGCTATTTTGCAAGAGAAATTTACTGTCATCTAGAACATTCTCCCTGAGGGCAAGTATCGAAATTTTAACCGAATCGAACTCATAGTTTTGTTTTGATAGCGTGCAGAAGAGAGCATGTCCTCGGAATTTAAAAAAAAATGGAAAAAGAGCAATATCGGTCGGTGATTCAATTCAAATTTTTGGCAGGTAAATCGCACAGCGAAATCAAGAAGTGCTTGGATGCTGTGTACGGTAACACTTTTCCTTCGATGCCGACGGTCAAAAATTGGTTTAATGAGTTTCAACGTGGTCGAACATCGGTTTTTGATCAGCCACTCCAGGTACCCCGAAAACGGTTACCACGGAGGATAACGTGGTAAAAATCCAAGATCTTGTATTGGTAGTCCGCTAATTGAAAGTACGCGAGATGGCTGATTTTCATATTTTGCATGATTTTTTTTTCTAATGAGAAAGCTGTCGGCGCGATGGATGACGCGTTTGCTCACTCCGAACAACAAGAGCAACAGTAAGGTCACTTCGGAGTAGTGTTTGACGCTGTTTAAGAGCAATCCGAAGGAGTTTCTGCGTCGTTTCGTGACCATTGACGAAACATGAATCCACTAGTACACACCAGAGACCAGGGAACAGTCGAAACAATGGACTTCGCTCGGCGAACGTGCTTCGTAACTGGCTAAGTCTGTTGTATCGGCTGGAAAGATGATGGCTACTCTTTTCTGGGATTCACAACTATTAATATCACAAGGTGTGATCTACATGGACTACCTGTAGAAGGGCAAAGCAGTGACAGGGCTCTACTATACCGAATTATTGGACCGATTCGACGTCGAATTGTAGAAAAAATAGCCCAAATTTCCGTTTTTCTTTTGTAGATTAAGTACTTATCGGACCACCTACGTACCTCTGTGATAATCATAAGAATAAGTAAGTTAAAGGTAATTGCTCTGGGATGTTTTTTTAGTGTTTTTTTGCCATCTCCCCGATGCGTATGCGGAGCAATATCTACATAGGAGAGAATAAGTGGACGAGAGAATTATAAATGAATATAGTAAGAACCTGTTGAATTAATTCATGGGTTACTACTAAAAAACACGACGTAATTAAAGTACAAATTTTATAAATTTGGCCATACCGAGGGTCAAACTATTTCAAGCTAAATGCGCTTTTTATTCACGTCTAGGCATAAAAAATGAGATATTCCTTGTCACTTTGGATTTTGTAGATTAACTTTAGTAAAATCTATGGAGGATGCTGCAAAGTGGACAATCTTCGCTCCTTAAAATTCCACACACGTTCTATGGGATTTTATCCGACAAATGGGGTGGTCAAGATGGAATATTTACACTGTTTAATGGAGAATCTAGATACTTCGATGAGCAAAAAAAACACGCCAGGTGTTTATTTATGGTAAGGTGCAATTATTAACTTATCCGTATCGAATTTAAATAATGTTTAAATAATCTTTTACTTAATGGAGGCATTTACAGAGAATGAACAAAAATATGCAAACAAGAGCAATATGGGAAGCAAAGACAAAAGGGATAATAAAATAAGACGACCAAGGAAGACATAGATAGGACTGTTTAATGAAATATTAGAAGAAGAAGAAAGGCATTACTTGGAGCTATGCTGGAAGAATGGCACAAGACTGTTAAACCAGAAAGTAATTTACGGATAATAAGAAAGACTCATATGGGTGCATGATACCTATTAGTGTAGAAAGAGTTATTCAATACATATATACAGGGTGTAGATTTAACTAAACGTATCTATATACAAAGGTTAACCGTTAAGCCAGTTATCATCTCCAAAATTAAACAAAATATTATTAGTTTTATTAATGACAATTGAATGCATCATTCGTTTTTTATAAAATTTACCATGATTTAATATAATAGCAAATATCATTCGTATTGATATAACCACCATCAATCAACACTAACTTTGAAAATTTCCATTTTTTTTACATGAGTGTCCAAATAAAAAAAAATGCTTAAACAAAAACAAGATATATGTGGCATTTTTGTATTGTTTAATTTTATAAACAAATCCTTAATAAACTATTATGGCCCATTAAATCATAAATCGACAACGAAAATCGATTTTGGCACTTCGATAATTATGCAAATTCAATGAAATTTGCATAATTTCTTACTGCAATAATTTACAGAAAATAAATGTTTTTAACTTTTTAAAGTTATTAGAGGATCTGAGGCGTTTGATTATTAATGAGTTAACACTATTTTGTAAATAATTGTTTCAGTTAATATCCAAATTTGATGATTAGTCAAATGGTGGAGGCGCCGGATTCGTGGCCAACTTCTCATCGATATAACATTTTGACTTTCTATCAATGAATATTTACAGTAGCATACTACGATGCATGTATGAAGAATACAGGAATTACTCAATTGTAAAAAAAAATGGAACTACCTGCTCTAGATATAGGAATACATTATACTTTTATGTTGCCAATTGTCTTGTCAATCGTCCTATAAAATATTGGTCATTCCATTAAAAAAATGAATTATGATGTTATTAAGCGGACACTAAAATATTGACACTTTTGAAATACCTATAGTCAAAACTGACAGATTAAATTTTTGCTTCTAGAGCGATATATTTGTAACAATTCAAGATGTCGCTCAATTGTTTTGTTCCTACTAGAAGTTATAGGCATTTTTTTAAACGAATAATTTTTTTAACTGTAAAAAAACTGTAAAAGTTATGTGGACATAAATCCATAGTAGGTAAGATTTATGTCCACATAACTTTTACAATTTTTGAGTTAAAAAAATATTCGTTTGGAAAATTATAAATATACAAAGGTTACTGAGTTATATGGTTAAAGATAAACCGATACCCATGTGTGAGTGGTGAGAAAAAAAAATCGACTATTCTTTTGATTAATATCTGTATTATATACCATAATATAAATTTAATGGTTTATTTTTGATGTTTATTTTTTAGTTGTCTAATATAATAAGAAAGTAAGAGTCGAACAGTTATTTTTTTGTTCGCCTTCTTCTTCCAATTTTTTTTATTAAACAAAAAATTCTTGTTAAAATTCCAGTGCGGCATTACATCTCCACTCAGGCCAACGTTTATTTTATGCGGAAATTTTTGTAAAAATTACTTTATGGTCCTCGACGGATTTACCTCGAACGGTGTGTAACAGTGCCACGAGGGCGCATATAATTTTATAACTTTCAGAAGTAGCGGAATTCTTTATTTACTTGTTTTTTGCGGCGCTGTCCGTATTTATATGAAAATATTTTCATGCAATTTTTCCTTTTCGCATAATAAATAATAAATTATAATTAAATAGGAAAGGAATTTCAACAAAAATCTCTTCAATGCCAACAAATAATTGCTTACGCATATAGGTAGTACAACAAATATCCATTGAAACAATTACTTCCCGGGTAAATATCCCGTCAGAAATTGGATTGTACTACAAATAAATGCTCAAATCAAAATTATATTTATTATTCACAAAAATAACTTTTGCTTTTGTAAATACAATTAGAATTAGCAAATTGGATTATATAAATAGAATTTTGAAAATCATCAATATGTAATAGTTATTTCTTTATTTTTGTTCTACAATCCACTATACATAAATATTATTAATCATATTGTAGATTTTTAAAAAGATAAATCCGTTAAATAAATAAATAATTATATATACATCTTACAGATATTTATTCCTTATAGGTAAACAATATACTTATAAGAGCAAAAATTTCTATTTACATTTATAGTATGATATGCCGACCTCGCCTTGAATATGCAGCTATCCTTTAACATAATCCACATCCAGCCGTCCTTAAAAACTTAGAAGTTGCGGAAAGGTCTTCCCCGCGATTACTTATAAAGGGTGGGCCACTAATTAGTACAATTTTGAAAATGCGATAAAATGTGCTTGCATTGAAATATTTATTTGTTTACTTTGTGAAGCTGAAACTGTCATATTTATGAATGGAAAACGATTTTGTTCAAGTTGCTTCCTCTGTTGGCCTTACAGTACTCCATTCAGTCGGCAAAATGATTGATGACAATTTCGATGACCGCGGCTCCTATCTCACTCAAAGCAATTGCAATGTTTAGTTTCAAAGCTGGATTTGTCCGCATATCATTGGTGTTTAACAGCAACCGAAAGAAAAAAGTTCAACGGTGTCAAATCGCCAATTGACGTCTTTAAAACGATTATTCGGTTATGGAACTTGGTGCGAAAAAGTTCGATCGTAAGTCGGCGTGTATGGCATGTGACGTCATCTTGTTGAAACCAAAGGTCGTCCACATCCATTGTGTCGATTTGAAATGATAAAAAATTGGTCAACATGGCTTTGTAGCTGTCGGCTTTTTCAGCAACATTTTCGAAAAAAATGGGCCAATTATGCCACCACTCTAAAATCCACACCAAACTATAACTCTTGATGGATGTATTGGCCTCTCTACGATTGCGTGTGGTTGTTCTGAGCCCAAAATCCGGCAATTCTGCTTGCTTACATATCCGTCGCGGTGGAAATGTGCTTCGTCCGAAAAGATGATTTTTCGAGCAAATTTAAGTTGGTCTAAGGCTCACACAGCGAACTGATTTCGAAGCGGATGGTCATTTGCTTTCAACTCGTGATTTATCTGGACCTTGTAGGCGAATAATCCGAGGTATTTGTGTATTATTCTCCCCCAGGCTGGTTCGGCTGATATACAGTTGCTGCGACCGTCGTCGAGTTGAAGGTTGGGTTTTCTGCCACAATATGGGCAGGCACTGTTGGAGTTCTGTGACCACTTCAATTATCCACCGGTGTCCCTGACGTCCGAACTTTCTTCACCAATTTGCGAATGGCACCTTCAGTGGGCGCTTTATTACGGCCCATTTTACTTTTTTAATTTGCACTATTTGGGTCGCACAACACTCACTTTGGAAATATGTTTGCAATATTACAAAACGCTCCTCACGTGAAAACATGTTTGTTTCATAAATGGAGGACTATTACTGACTGAACTGTCAAAATTTGAAATCTGTAGCTAGCTTAGTGTTACCATACGACGAAATTCAATCACGTACCAACAGATGGCCTTTACTTTGATATTTTGACTTGGTTTTTATCCGGAGTAGGATGTCTTGGTTCGATTATTTTTTTATTTTCTTGTATTATTTTTTTTTCAATTTATAATTAAAATACATGAAATAGACTTAGGGGACATCTATTTTATTTAGATAAAGTGCAAATTGAAAAACAAAAATTAAAAATAAAGAGAAGAAAATAATTATTTTATTTTTATTAATTAATGATTTTCAAAAACAAAAGCTATTAGAAGATAACACTTGAACAATTTAACCCAACCTAGACAGCTTGTAATATAGAGACTCAATTATAAAATTTGAAAATTCATATAAAAATAAATAATTATATTTAGTTAGTATACAGGGTGTCCCATTTTACATTATTTTCTTGAAAATCTTGAAATTAAAGCATGGTTTCGAGGGAGAAATCGGATTTTGACATAATGGCCCGGTAGATGGGTCAACATGAAAATTTTAAATGGGAATCTCTATTTTTAATTGCAAATTCTAAAAGAGCGTTAAAAAATATATAGGGTTTATACAGATACTTTTTTAATTTCAAACAGGTGGTGCTTTAATAGTAAAAGTATGAATTTTCTATACAATTTTCATGAATTAATATTGTCTTAATAACTTTATTAAAAATAGCATTTGTTGTTTCGAAATATTATGATGTCGTAAAAAGAAAAAAGAAATCAGTCAGGAAAGACCATTCGATTTTTGTATCTGAGTGGTTTCCGTTACAATTGTTAAAGTAATTTGCAATGGTCGGGATCCATTATTCAGTCAACGAGGTAGTGGACATACTGCTGATTCTTGGAGAAGTTCGGAAAAATTACGCTGCAGCAGCCCGGCTTTTATGTCCAACGATATCCTGATCGCGATCATCCAATACCAGCGACTATTCGCAACATCGAGGCAAGAGCACGAGAAGGTCACCTGATACGGCATTGCGAAAAGGTTGATAGGATGGATAATGATAATGCCGATCCAAGAACTGTGGCTGTATTTGGACTGGTGCACATGGATCCACACCTCAATCTGTGTAGTATCGAACAAGAACTGGGAATTTTGAAGTCTACAGCGCAACGCATCCTAAAAGCTGCGAAATTTCACCCATATCATATTACACCGGTGCAAATGCTTACAGAAAATGACCCTCGAATCAGGCTTGAGTTCTACAATTGGACTGAACAGGAAAAGACCAGCGATCCAGATTTTTTTCGCCGTGTGATGTTTTCGGATGAAGCGACATTCCACAACACAAGGATGGTGAACAGACACCACCGTCATTATTGGAGCACTGAAAATCCCCACTGGATGCGAGTACTGAACATTTAGGCTCCAATGGTGCTGCCTCCATTGGATTGATTTCATATTTATACATTATTCCCTTCTTCACTTCTCTATTATTTAATACATTTTGCTCGAAATGTACATATAGTATTAAAAAATGGTGATGTGTCCATCATGGTACTTTCCCCGGTGAATACGGTCAAATAAGTTTCTGATTGAAAATTTAATAGGAAAGCAAAATGATTAATAGAAAAAAATTGATTGTTGTCTTTCAAAGTTAAAACCCGAGTATTTAGAAGAATATTATAATTAAGTGTGTTATTTCTTACCTTACAAAGTGTTGAAATAATTTATCCACACGCTTCTTCATTTTTTAAAACTTTGCGAATGTGCTGAATACGACGGCACTTTGATGTTTTATTTGTCATTAAAATAATTATTTCAATAATTAAAATCTCTAAGGGAATTTATCAGGTAAACGCTTATAAAATGAAAACCGAAGGTCCTACATTAAAAGTTTTACAACAGAAATTATTTATTTTCCAAGATCTAAAACTTTTATTTGAAACATTTTTCTATCCGAATTAATAAATGAAAAATTGCTAAAAGTAAAGTTGCACTTAATGAGTTTTGATTCTAACCAAAAGCTTTTCAGATCATTCCACTGTTATATAAAGCTTAGATATAAAGTTTGGTCTTAATCCATTTAGCCGTTTAGACGCTATCGCGGAAACACACAGACACACACACAGACATTTTTCAAAACTCGATGGAATGGACTCAGTGGACCTCAAAACGCGCATATTTGTTGAAATTGGCGGTTCGAAAATTTTCACGATCACAATACTTTCCCTTGAACAGGGGTCCGGGGAAAGTAAAAATATAGAAGTAAATCAAGGAATAATATCTAAATATTATATAGTATAGCCTAAATGTTTGGTTGTTTCTTCGATGAGGTATTGACAGGTGCGCGGTATCTCCAGTTCTTGCGCGAAGACCTGCCGCAGTTATTAGAAGATGTCGAGTTGCAGTTGAGGATGACCGTGTGGTTTCAGCAGGACGGAGCACCGGCGCATTAAGCCAATCAAGTTCCTGCTCATCTCAACAACGTTTTCTCGGAACTCTGGATTGGTCGTGGAGAACCATTGAATTGGCCGGCCCGGTCTCCGGATTTGACGTCCTTGGATTTTGTCTTGTGGGGATTTCAGAAGGACATCATTTTCCGCGATCGGCCAACCTAAATGAAAGAAAGGATTCGCCGTACCTATAGAGGAATCAGCCCTGCCATTTTACGTAAAACGGTGGGGATATTCGAAAAGAGAGTCACAATATGCCGCAACAGCAATGGACATCACTTCGAGCAGTTGCTGTAGGTTGAATGCGAGAAGAAAACGGTCCTTTTCAGGACCAAGTGATGTGCAAAGTCCGATCGCGCGTCCTCCTTGAGCACATTGGGAAACGCTAATGCCGACGGCACGCAAACTGAAATAACTCTTATATGTATATAAATAATTAAACTAAAACATTTTCATTGGAAAACGAAACGAAATAAATCATGACTAACACTGCATGCATTATCGTCACAAGCAATTTCCTTTTTAATCAAAAATACGTCACTTATTATTATGGAGAAATTACAGGTAACAAATATCAAGAGATTTTATTAAGACAATTTGAAAGAAAAGTAACAGTGAAAAAGAATAAACTTGAAATAAATAATTAGAATAAATGGTGGTCATTTACACCACAAACTGCAAGATAATAACTCAAACGATCGTGAAAATTCTTCCACATTGTGCATTTCGATATTGTCTTAAACAAAATAGAAAATTGTTAAATTGTTTTTTTTTAATTATCCTAATTAAAGGAATCGATTGTTCGGGTGGCGTATTATAGGCAACTAAACACATACATTAATGCGTTTGACTTGGGTATTTTACATGTATACATAGGGGATATGTATACTGTTAAAAAACCTCTCTGTATATATATATCGACATTTCGAATCAAACGCAATAATTTGATTTCAAATGTCTTTATTGACTGGTTATTTTGTTTTAGCTAAATTTAGAAATATTGCATGAAATAACCCTATTAAAATACTTAATTTACAATGAAATTAATTAACAATCAGTAAACATAACATAAAAATCACCTCCATAAAGTTGGCACCCCCACTTTGCCAAAATCAAATAAAAATATGCTTATAATTAAGGACTAATTAAAGACTAATTTGTACCCACAAAATTAGAATTTGTACCAACTTAGTTTCGCTGAAAAACCAATTCTTATTATGGGGGTGCTAGCTTGACTAAAGTTAGCAACCCCACCATTCTCAATTGAAATTTTACCAGGTTCATACAAAATTTTAAATTAAAGACTAATTTGTACCCATGTTTCTTTCTCATTGTTTAAACAATTTAAAATTTATTTAAACAATGTATACATTATTTAACCAATTTATAACAAAATAAGTACTTTTCATAATTAATAAAAATAGAAATGTAGAGTATAAAATTAGGATAGATTAGTACCCATGTGTATTTTGTTTTAAACATTGTTTTGTTGATAAAATAATTTTCGTTAAATCTCAAATTTAGATTATCAGAATAGAACTGTAAACAATTTGCAATTGTTTTATAGAAAAGAAATTAAATGAATTCTGCATTGTCGTTTTATGATAAGTTTTTGTGATTGAATCAATCACATCATGTTAGCATATGCTATGAGCCATCGTTACATAGACTTTTTTCACCTCATGAAGGTTAAGTTGGGTGGTACATTTAAACATTGTATACGTGTATTTTTATTTTCATGTCTAGAGAAATACCGATTTTTGCCAATTTTGAATTTTGTCGTCTGTCACGAATACAAAAAATTAATTCAGATAAAACTTTCTTATTTTTCCCGGAGTATTCAAATCAGTACAAAAAATGGGAGTGCCTATTTGCGGTTATAAGGATTTTCATTATAAAACTTTAAAAGTATTTGATATTTGCTTTTGATATATTAAAACTCGAGATATTATCAACAAAATAATTGTTTACAACAAATTACTTGTGGGTACAAATTAGTCCTCAATTCGAAACACAAGGTTCCCCAGTCAACTGTGGTCAATTGTTTTTAAATGGTTTTATAACAAAAATTCTTGAATTCGCGATCTGAGATATTACCAAAACTTATGTTATGAACAAAAAAAGTTTATAATAAAATAGTTGAGGGTACTTACTACTCCTAAATTGGAAATACAAGTTTTTATAGTTTAATAATGATCCCAATATTTTGAATGGTATTATTACGAAAATCGAGATGTGATAGTTAACCGAAAATAAAAGTGAAAGTAGTAAATTAGAAACACAAGTTTCTCTAGTTTTGTTGTAGTTCTAATTTTTTTACAGTTTTATTCCGAAAATCAAAATTTGAGATTAAACTGAAAATTATTTTATCAACAAAAAAATTATTTTTAACAAAATGCTTGTAAGTGCAAATTAGTCCTAAATTAGAAACACAAGTTTCTTTAGTTTGATTATGGTCCCAATTTTTTATTAAGGTTTCATACCGTAAATCGAGATTTGAAATTAATCTAAAAATCATTTTATCAACAAAAAAAATATATAACAAAATGCTTGTAGGTACAAATTAGTCCTATATTAGAAACACAAGTTTGTCGAATTTTATTGTGGTTCCATTTTTTTTACCGTTTTATACCGAAAATCGAAATTTGATATTAACCGACAATTATTTTATTAAAAAAGAAGATATTTACAACAAAATGCTTGTGGGTACAAATTAGTTCTAAATTAGAAACACAAGTTTGCGGAGTTTTATTATGGTCCCAAATTATTTTACGGATTTACAGCGAAAATCGAAATGTAAGATTAAACCCAAAATTGTTTTATCAATAAAAAAAAAATATTTAAAACAAAATATACATGGATACTAATTAGTCCTAATTTTATACTCCACATTTCTATTTTTATTGATTATAAAAAGTACTTTTTTGGTTATAAATTAGTTAAATAATGTATAAATTATTTAAATAACTTTTAAATTGTTTAAACGATGAGAAACAAACATGGGTACAATTAGTGTATAATTCAAAATTTTGGATGCACCTGGTTAAATTTCAATAGAGAATGGTTGGGGTGCTAACTTTAGTCAAGCTAGCACCCCCATAATAATAATGGTTTTTCAACGAAACTAAGTTGAAAAGTCATGGTTTTGAAGGGGAAATCGGATTTGTTTTCCCCTTTAAAACCACGGCGATTATGATTCGACATACTTTTCAGTAAAATGCTTTAATTTCAAGATATTCAAGAAAATAATGTAAAATGGGACACCCTGTATAGTGGTATTTAATATTTCAAAAATCTCTGATTCATTGAGTTTTGAGTAGTACATTCGTTGTGACTGAATTGTAAAAGTCCAATAAAAAAATGTTATTCCTATCTCCATTAATTCATTAATTAGTCAGATATATTAAACAATTAATAAGAAAATTTACATAAGTTACGAAGTAATTTTGTATGAAAATACTTTTTTTATTTATCTAAAAACATTATTAGTACGCAATATGATAATCTAAGGTAAAATTAGCGCACGGCTTATTTTACACATAGGCCTACCAAATTCGAGCGGCGCTTGCTTAGACATAATTACGCTACAGGAATAATAATATTTCGACAGGAACAATAAACATCCCACGTAATTCCACACACTTAATTTCAAACTTGGCGCACGTTAAGAAATATACTCAACAATTCACGTTCGTGTATCGCTCGAGCTAGCGAGCAAGTTATAGTTTATCCATTGTTGTTACACCCCCCGAAACTTGATACATTGTGGCGCGGAACAATTGACCCCGGATTTCTATACGGGGAGCATGTATGCTTATCTAAACACACTCTATTTGGGAGTGTTTCTTATTCTTTATTCGTGTAATATTAACTAGAATATTAATAAAGTATATTAGTAAATAATTCTGAGTATAAAACAAACTGAGTGGTTTTATTTATTACTTATTTATATTTATTGTTAAAATATTTTACTAATTGTGGCTTAAGCTTCACAATCAATTGCGTTGCAAACTACTATTCATTTATGGCTTAAATATGAATAAATTATTAAAAATCAACCAATAAAACACAGATTAGATTGAATAACTTTAAATTCTCGACTAGTTTCGAGTTATCATCCCATTTTCAAGAGAATTTAAAATTTGTTTTATTAAATTTCTATCGAGAATTTAAAGTTATTCAATCTAATCTGTGTTTTATTGGTTGATTTTTAATAATTTATTCATATTTATTTCATACAATATGAACTACCAATGTCTAAATATTAAAACCATTAATTACAATTATGGCTTATTTATAAATGATACAAAAGCCAATAATTTGGTCATTTTTAATTAGAACCAAAATAATTTTCTTATTGATTTATTAAATATTCCAAATGCTTATAAATTTTAATTTCATTGTAATTATAAATTTCTTTAATAACATCGACGTATCAAAATATAAAGCCCACGATACGTATATTTTTTCAACGTCAATATTGTTTTATTGATCATTCAATACTTCTGCATAATCTAAACTAATGGACCTGTAGGAGCGTTTTCCATAAATAATAACCTGAGTACAATATTTAAAGGATAAACAAATTTATTTTTTAAATAAATTGCATCCTTCCTTTTTTTCATTTTTTTCATTATGATTCGATTGTATAAGGCTGTTATAATCTGTCAATATTAACAGTTGAAGATATTTATGACAAAATGTATAAAAATATATCTATAAATCTCTAGAGAATCCAAATATGTAATAATATATATGGTGTTCCATTTAAAGAAATGTAACTTTATATCGGCATTTCTTTATGGGACACGCAGTATATAGAATTTTCAGTGAAAAAGATGCGCAGTTATTACTAGTACCAATCGATCTATTCAGGCGTTTTTCTATAAAATAATCACCTGATTTTGTTCCATTCATTATGAACGTACTGCATAACGATAAACATTTTTTTTTGTTTAAAGAATTTATTAATTATATTTATAATGACATGTTGTGTCATTCAGTAAATAAATAAATAATTACTGTTTTTTTTTATATTTTAAAATTTACACTAATCATTTCCGCTCTTTCGCGTCACGAATAACAATACAAGAGCAGTGTAGTCCGAAATGTGCAGAAGGAACAAAACAGAAGTAGAAGAAAAAAAAGTAAACTGGTGGAGGGCATAAAAGCGAGTCTCGGGTCGCCTCCTCGTTCTCAACTTGAGCACCCCGGCCGTCCTTCCTCTCGGAACCTTCTCAGGTTTAAACTGTTTCGCAGCGTATTTCACCCTTAGCGATCACGTTCGCCCCGTGAATTGCCCCGCTTTTGTTTTATTACACCGAGGGGCTGTTTCGCTCCGATTTCCCTCCGCTCCTTATTAAACATATCATGAACGCGCGACGGTAAACCCCGCCCCACCTACCCCTCCGAATAATGCGACGGTCCTGATTGTTTTTATAATTTCGACACTGCAAAATTATGTAATCCAGGAAAAGGTGAAATCGTGAAATTATGGTTGGTATTATCGACAGTTCAACTGTTTAAATAAAACAATAATTTTAAAAAGAAATTTAAAGATAAAATTATCTTTATATTAAAGATAAGAGATAAAGTTATCTTTAAATTTTATATCTTGTAATTATATTTTGTTATCTTATGAAAAGATAAAAATTACAAATTCAACAATTAAATCAGAAAAACAAAAGATTGAGGAGGAAGATTTCCTCAATAACCTGATTCGTCTGCAGATTTTTTAGAATTTCACGGAGGACATGTTGAACCAATTGAAAATTCTTTATGGCATGATTCAATCGTTGGTACGAATACATTTTTGAATCAGAAAAATAAAACGGCCCTCATACATCTTATTTAAAATAAGAATAGAATAATTTTAATAAATCAACTTCTTGAAATTGAGACAACCATAATCCTCCTTATTCAGATTTATTAAAATAATAATAAATTATTATTTAAAAAGAAATATTAAACTAAACCTAAGTATTAAAACTGAGACTACCTGAATCATTCGTATTCTTGGCTGTAAAAATAAAATATAATAATTTAAATGACTCAACTCTTTGTACCAGAATCCTCCTTATTCTGGACGGTTAAAATCAAAAAATAATAATTTAAATATCTCAACTTTTTGAAAATTAAGACTACCAGAATCCTCCTTAATCTGGCTTGTTAAAATAAAATAAAAAAGAATTATTTAACCAATTCAATTTATTGAAATTTAGATAACCAGAAACTTCCTTATTCCTGGTTGTTAAAATAAAAAAGGCCAATTTAAGTTTCTCAACTCAATTTTCTCAATATATTTTATTTTAAATATAATTTATTTTAATTTGTTGAAATTTCGTCTAGAAATCGAAGTAAATTGCCAAACACAAACAGAAATACCAGATCACTCCTTGTCCGAATTTCAACAAATTAGGTGATTCAGATTATTCTTTTTTAAATATAATTCATTATAATTTATCTTATAAGAAATTGAAGTAAATTGGCGAACACAAACAGAAATACCGTCGTCGATCCGTTATTAGATCTCCAGATCCGCGTTTCCATCTAATTCCAGTGATGGCATCATAACGAGCAACATGGCAATACACGGAGAGCGCAGACGGTGTAAGCATATAGGAATTGAGAGAGAGGGGGGGTGGTTTTTCGCCCTCAATTATTTAGGACGCAGGTTGTATGTAGGAGACGGCCGTTTTATTTTTCCATCTGGCTTTTGCCATTACCGGCTTGATAAACTACTCGAGGCTCAATCCCCGGCGGCGAATAATAACGATAATAATAATAATAATAATATTCGGAATGAAAATCGTCGCCGGCTTTAATTCTCAAGATAGAACGCAGAATAACGTGACGATATTCACAAAAGGCTTACGCGAATTATTTATCGTTTTCCGCGATCCTGAGAGGTTTATATCCGCTTTATTAAAGTGTACACGTGGAATATCAATTCGGGCTCCGACTCGACTCGTCTCTTTTATTCCTTCAAATTGTTTTCTTAACAAAAAAAAAAAAAATAAGAACGAAATAATAATACAACTTCATAAAAAAGGAAACAATTCAAGCAAATAAAGTTGTCTGAAGGAACGAAAGTACTCGGAATGAAATAAAAAATAATTATGAAAAATTGCAAGTATTTTTTTAAGAGGTGGTTCTTGACATGCCGCCTGAAAAATGGGTCAACTTTGGAATATTTTCTCGAAGTCTTTGCCAGTTATATTGGCCATACTGTGGACAATGAATTTCCAGTTTTTAAATAAAAAAACATCCATAATTATGGCTCTAAAATCCAACTGAAAAGACTGAGGAGATATCCTCGGCCTTTTTGGAATCACAGCTGATTGGTTTGCTTCGTTATTTTAGTTTACTTTGTACGTTCTCTTCCATATCTGTCACGCGAGTTGGGAAAAATTAAAGTTCGCGCACGCAATACTCTCTTACGTGCGGAAGGATTGCAACGGGGTGCCCCGCGATTCGAAATACTCGCGACTGAGCCCCTCAGTCATGCATCATTGGCGTGTATGTTAGTAATATTTCCCACCAATTTATTTTTAATAATCGCGCCACGGTAAGGTCCTCCAAATTCAATTTACTATGTTAACTGTTAAAGTTTTTCTATTTCAGCCACTCTGGGGGTTTGGTAGGATATATTACTAACATACACGACAAGGAGATGTATGGGGAGTGTTTCGAACATCGGGGCACCTGGCGCACCCCATTTCTATAGTCTTCCGCACATAAGGGTCTTTGGTGGACGAACCCTCGGGTTCCGATCATTGTAACATTAGATTTAATATCGAGTTAGGCTATAAAGACCTAGTGCAGTATTGCAACACCAGAAGTACAAATTGGGAGGGCTACACAACCTCACTCAAAGAACGTTTCAGGGGAACGGTAGCAATCCTGATGATATCGAAAGGATGGCTGATCACATTGAAACGGTCATCAAGAATGCTTACCATAAGAATTGTCCATTTTAATAGACGAAGAATAACGGGAATGGTTTTTGGTGGAACTACAAAATGGAAAAGAAACCTAGAGTCGTCCGAAAATTATTCAATAAGGTTAAAGCAGGCGGAAACTGGAACGGATAATAACATAATCTTCCATCTACAACAAACTCATCAGGAAGGAAAAATAGAGTCTTGCGAAAGGTTCTGCGGGAAAATAATTGACACACCCGCCAGTACCAAAATTCTCAAGGTACTCTTCAAAGATCAGGCAGAGCACCTAGTGGCACCAGTCAAATTCAACGGGAAATACATCGACTCTAGTTTTTCTCCGATAACTTCCTAAATTGCCTAATGATATGTGACAGCAATGAAGATATCACACTCTGCCCAGACAGGCCCAACAGAACTGACTACGAGGTAGCTAATAAAGCAGTCATATATGATGAGATGTGCTGGGCCATCAACATCAACCATTGAATGTTGATGATTCAGAGCTAGTATAGCGTGAAAATATATACCGAATAGGTGGTCTGAAGTCAAGGTGGTATTCATACCAAAAAATGGATAAGCACGAACCCACTACCAAGTTATTCAGGCAATAAGTCTTATGCCGTTGATATTAAAAACCCTGGAAAAAGTACTGGATGAGTGCCTAAAGGTCAGAGTACTTATCACATGTCCTTTGATTCCCATCAGTACACCCACCGGAAAGAAAAAATAATGGAAATGGCACTATTATAACCTCGTTGAGAAGATTGCAGAAACTGTTGATAATATTGTCACGACCACAGCTGGCCGTGAGGGGATATCTTATAAATTAAATGACAAATTAAAATATATTTTATTACTTACATTACTCAAGACTTATACTAACAACCTGCCCGCACTGCCTCCAACACCTTACTCTAAGACAATAAGACAACACCCCCCTCTCGGGGTTCAACAACCACTTTATAGGTCGATTTACCCCACTATTGAAGTCCTATGGACCAATAAGCAGGTTACAACACTGTTACTTAGCGGCGTAACATGCTTACCTGTCGATTTATGCCCTTCAACCAAGGATGCATCGACTTGCTCGAAGGTGCAATGTCAGCGTCTGATTGATTTCCGTTGCTACCGGAAATACCAAACGTGACAATATGGAAACGGCAATGGTGGCCGACATGGATATTGAGTAAGTTTTTAATTCTACACTAACGAACTCTCTCTGCTAAGCTGCCATCAGCAGAGGGTCTTGTCAAACCTAACGGGATTAATTACTTACGTCCATAAATGCAATGATGACCCTCTCTGATGACGCACTTCAACTAAAAAGTACTAGTAGATATCCACAGGGGGGAGTTATCGCCCCTTCTGTGGTCGCAGTTAATGAACGACCTGCTGGCAATCATTGACTTCCTGGATGTTGAAGTGCATGAATACACTGACGACATTGCCTTACTGGTCAGAGGCAACGATGCAACGGGGACAAAATACAGGAAGCGCTAGACACCACCTGGTAACTAGGATACAGAAAGTCTCAGTGTTGACCGAAACAAAACTGTAATAGTTCGCTTTACTCGCAGAAACTCTTCGGGCTCACCGAAGCGGGAAAAGCATTATACTAGGCAAAACTTTGAGTTAGAACCCGCATCTGGAAAAGATGAACAACAGGGTAATTTCTCTATACATGTCAAAAAGTCTGCGGGGAGAATATTCCTACTGGCTGTACAGTACAGACGTTTGACCAGTCATGACGTACGGCTTCGAGGTGTGATGGATAGCCTCAAAATGTATAGCGTTAAAGATATTGTCACGTTTGGTATTTCCGGTAGCAACGAAGCGCAACGGAAATCAATCAGACGCTGACATTGCACCTTCGAGCAAGTCGATGCATCCTTGGTTGAAGGCCATAAATCGACAGGTAAGCATGTTACACCGCTAAGTAACAGTGTTGTAATCTGCTTATTGGTCGATAGGACTTCAATGGTGGGGTAAATCGACCTATAAAGTGGTTGTTGAACCCCGAGAGGGGGGGAGGGAGTTGGTCTTAGAGTAGTTTACTGAGTTAGTCCAGTTTTGTCTTAGAATAAGGTATTGGAGGCAGTGCGGGCAGTTTGTTAGAATAAGTGATTAAATGTAAGTACTAAAATATTTTTAATTTGTGATTAAATTTATAAGTTATCACCTGTTTCCTTATCCCCTCACGGCCAGCTAAGGTCGTGATAAGTGGTGGAGGCGCCAAAAAATAATAATAATATTTTTCCTTGTCCATAATTGTTTAAGTTTCATTTTTCAATTATTTTTTACTTTCCCCGGACCCCTGTCCAAGGGAAAGTATTGTGATCGTGAAAATTTTCGAACCGCCAATTTCAACAAATATACACGTTTTGAGGTCTCCTAAGTCCATTCCATCGAGTTTTGAAAAATGTCTGTGTGCGGCTAAATGGATTAAGCCCAAACTTTATATCTAAGCTTTTCATAGCAGTGGAATGATCTGAAAAGCTTTTGGTTAGAATCAAAACTCATTAAGTGCAACTTTACTCTTAGCAATTTTTCATTTTTTAATTCGGATAGAAAAATGTTTCAAATAAAAGTTTTAGATCTTGGAAAATAAATAATTTCTGTTATAAAACTTTTATTGCAGGACCTCCGGTTTTCTTTTTATAAATTTTTGAAATATTTATTTTAATGACAAATAAAACGTCAAAATGCCGTCATATTCAATACATTCGCAAACGCCTACAGTTAGAAAAAATGAAGAAGAGTGTGGAGTAATTATTTAAACCCATTGTAAGGTAAGAAATAACATACTTAATTATAATATTCTTCTAAGTACTCGGTTTTAATTTTGAAAGACAACAATCATTTTTTTCTATTAATCATTTTGCTTCCCTATTAAATTTTCAATCAGAAACTTATTTGACCGTATTCACTGGGGAAAGTACCATGATGGACACATCACCATTTTTTTAACAAAAGAAAGGTACGCGTTATAAATTTTAAATGATAGGGAAGCAGGTGAATATGCTTGTAACTTTCCGGGGTCAGGATTTTGCAGTTCAGTAGTGTGTGGTTACTTGATATTGTTGACTAAGATCGGGACTTCAATGAGCAAGGACGGCGAGCATAATTATAATACGCGGTATCAGTTACAAGTGTTTAATAAAGAATTGGATAATTTTGAACCGCCCCGTAGAAAAACTGAACTTTTTGAGGGACCTAATAACGTTTTTTTGCAAGAGTAGCAAGTTGGCATGCTCACCACCTGTGGTAGCGAGAGACATTGAAAATTGGACCCTATCGGAAAGTTGGTGTAGTAAAGCATCAGAACCTTCAGAAATTTCCGATCTCGCCGATAGAACATTCATAGACATCGATAAACCCATTGATCCCGTGTTTTGTTCCGAGGGGGATCTTGTGGAACCCACAAGCCCGTCACTAAAAACAGCTACGAGCCAGACTGTTCAGGCTACAATCAATTCTCCGTCTCGATTAATCATAAAAATGAATGCAACCATCCGCGATGCAGGTAATCTGACTCTTCCCCCGGCACAGCCAAAATTTGTGCCACCTTCAACGTTCGATACAGCTTTTGGTAATGTGGTATCGTTCTTCAGACAATTTGGATCTGCTGCGTTTGCAAACGGTTGGGAAGATCAGTACAAGCTGCATTTTTTGAGTTCACATCTAGGTAATGGTGCATTTTATTGGTATTGCAACTACGGATCGGATCCGAGAAACGCAGAAAAAAACATGGGAGGACGTAAAAGCGATATTGGCTATTGTAGCTATCATGGCAGTAATGGGCATCACCCGAATGTTCGCACTGGAGGTTTTTCAAGATCTTACTTCACATAGTCATTGAATGGGAGAGTGCATATTATTTCACAGATCCAAGATTCGGGTGTAGCGTTTCTCCGCTGCAAACCTAAATTAAAATTCTGCTACAGTATGGGTGTATATGCCACCATTCTTCAGGATGAAATATTAGCCATTGACCAGTGTACCAGTGTACCAGAGAGTTTTACAAGAGCTATCCAACACACGGGCTAATCAATATATGCTCTGATGGCAAATCTGCGATATCTGCTCATGTTTTGGTAAATGTACATCGCTGCAGGTCAGAGAGTATAAAGAAGCCCATCTGAGATTATAAAAGTAAACCTTACGTCTGGACAATCCGAAAAGCCAGGAAATAAAAAGCGGAGGAAACTGGGAGTGAGCTTTCCCCAACACCTGGTTGAGGCAACGGTATACGGAAGGATGGAAGATATGCTATAATGCTGGAGGAACGTTATATAATATGTCCTCGACTTCATGGGCGAGCTGTTCTTCTAAATTAGCCATTATGATGAGTATGAAAACTTTGTAGCTTCATTGACAATGTTTGTAAGTTTGAATTGTGCCTTTAATTTCAGAAACCATAACGCAGGACGCTTACGCCAAAGTGGAGGAAATTTAATTTTTATGCGGTTAATTTCTGCGATTCCTGGCGCGGAATTCGCTGGATGCTCTCCTTGCATATCTATTGGCTTTAAAAATCACGTCGGGTTCACCAAATGTGAGGAGATCAATGAGATGAGTTCTAATTCAAAACTTGTGTTTATTTTAACTTGCTCAAAAAAATAATAATAATTTTACATTTCTATTACGAGGTTCATTTTATAAAAACACGCACACATTGTTCGCTTCCTTTCTGTAAGTTGGTCAATCATTTTGATCTGAGATCGTAGAAAAGAAATTTCGAAATAACTCAAAAACTACTTGCTATAGATATTGGGATGCATAATACTGTTGTAAATTGTCTTGCTAATCGTCCTATAAGATAAAATATTGGTCATTCTATTTGAAATAATTGAGTTATGATGTTTCTAAGAGGGCACTGAAATGTTAATACTTTTGAAATACCTACTGTAAAAATTGACAGATGTTAATATTTTGATTCTAGATAGTTCTATGACTAACAATTCAAGATATCGCTGGTCTGTCTACCTTCTTCCTTCTAGAAGTTATAGACATTTTTCCAATTGTCAATTTGAGGTTGAGATTTGACAAATACATTTTTATCTCAAAAACTGTAAGAGCTATGTAGACATAAATCCATATGAATAGGTAGGTAATTGAACGGGGAATCCAGAAAAATATATATAGGGTATTCTATTTAAAATAACAAAGTTGGTAGCCATTTCCGGTACAACCGAAAGTGAAAGAAAATCAAAATATTTTCCATGAGGTGATCGTATTCAGCCGTACAATGTAGATTTTCAAAATTTTCCGCGTTCAGGAACTCTGAAAACTTTTAATGGCCGTTATTCGTGGCCCACCTTTAATATTTGCCCAAGAAGTGATTGTTTTAAGGGTGCGGTTTAGACGAAAGAGATAGCTATATAAATATTGGAAATCACTAATTTGAGTTAGATTGCTTTTCTGATCAATCAACAATATTGTATTATACATTAAAGTAATCTTAAAATAAGTAAGAATGTCATCAGATGAATTAAAAATTATTTTAATGTTTAGTTTGTGTGAAAAACAATTATGAACTTTTATTGTTTTTCATAATTGTTTTTCACACAAACTAAACATTAAAATAATTTTTAATTCATCTCATGAAATTTAATCAAATTTATAGCAAATTTCAAATTACATTTTTGCTATTAAAAACTTTTACAATGAAAATTTAAAGGCTTTAACTAAATTCTCAATTTAAATAACTTAGCATATATTATCGATTAATTTCATTATATCTTACAATTTTCTTCTCTAACTTGAACTAGTAAATTGACATAATACACGAAAATTAACGATTTATTTTTTATTTAAACTGATACTTTATACTTAGATACAAAATGTAAATACACATTCATATTATTAAATCCAAAATAATGGCCCTTTTTTCAAATGATTATTCTACTAAACCGCAACCTTAATATGCATTTGTAAGTACTTACGTGACGTAATTCAAAACGTCATAGAGCTAACTGTGGAAATAATTGATTAATTATTTTCAAGTCATATTTAATTTATTTAAATAACTGTGACCACGTAAATAAATAATCTTTTTTTATTGAAATAATTATGTGTTATTACTTGTTTTCTTGATTAACTTTTGTATATCTTAATAAACATTGTTTTTAGTAATTTTTTACTAAAGAAAAATATTTTTTATTAATTCTTTTCTTATTTCGTTATTACAAATCTTATTAAATATTCTATTTTCTGTGCCTTTTTTTAACTAACTAACCATCTTTATTCAAATGTGTATATGTATGTACAATAATATATAAAAATTAGAATTATATTCTGTAGATGATGAATCGGCCATCGACCGGAGGTCTTTCAGCCTGGCCTTTTTTTATTTAAACAGAAAATACTATTTTTTGAGGCTGAAAGACCTCCGGTAGATAGCCGAATCATCTGCAGAATATAATTTTAATTTTATATATTATTGTACATATATATACATATTAGAATAAAGACGTTTATTTTGCTAATATTTTTTTTATTGTTTATTTTCTTATTAAATTATTGCAAATCTTATTAATAATTCTCTCTTTTTCATATATTTTTTTTATATAAAAAATGATTATATAAATGATGTGTGTAATACATCGGTATTGTGCTAGGACCCGCAATATTATTAATCCCCGTGCATTCTGGAGTTTATTAATAATAATTTGGGAGTAATTTGGTAAAGTAGGGGCATCAATCAAACAACAATTTCTGAGATTATTCCCCGAGTTTCGGAGAGGCCAGTGCAGGCCATCTGCGCTCCCTAATGACAGATGCGGGGATGACACCGTACATTTATTCTACTTCAGTTCATTTCGACCCCGCAAAACACACACACATATTGTATACATGTTTTGTTGATTGAGTGAAATTGTGTGTCTGGTATTAAGCGAGCTTAACCACCGTGTGCAAATATTTCATGTATTAATAGCTGATTTACTTACTAAGCAATAGTGTTGTTGATGATTTATGCGTTTAATGAAATGTCAGTACTGATTTAATAATATTTAAATAAATAATAAAAACTGCCTTTATCGATTTAGAAATTATTAATCTACAAAAAATATTAATAATGTACGAAACAAAATATTTAATAATTAAAATTACAATCGACTAAATTTTTACCACCTTCCTATCTTTAAAAACCCTTCAAGGCCATCAATACTTTTGCTATTCACCTACTTAATACTCTGTTGGTATTATCAAATAAACTAAATCAGATATACACAACATCGACATTCTTACAAATTCTAAACTAACTAAACATATAAAACATCAGCACACACATCAGATCAGTTTAAATAAAAAAATCATATTTAATGACGAAACATTTTTTTTAATCGGTAATGAACAATAAAATGTAGTATGAAATTGGTTACAAATTACATTTGATTGGCGAATTGTGTAAAGAATTGATACAATTATGTCACAAAAAAAAAACTAAAAAAAAAACGAGAGTATTTAAATCTAATAGCTATTTACGAAAAAAATCTTAGAGATAGACTTAAAATTCCGTATTTTCAGGCAAATATGGTGTTGCAGGCGTTTACTTTATGGTACATCTTAAATATACATATGTTTAAAAAAACATGATTATCTAATGTGGAGTCTTACCAAATACTCTACTATAAATTAATCAATGAGCCATTCTATTAGACGTGTCTAGCACACCATTTTACGCCATCTTATATTTTGATTGGTCTTTCTTCTCAATTTACGCATGCGACATAAATGTCTTAATTAAAAAGTAATTAGAAAAGTAATAATTCAATTACGAACAATCCGGAGTGTGTTTTGTGAACTCAAACGCTCATCCGGTGCGAAGTAATTGAGTAAAATATTCTGGGTGTTAACAATGACGCGGAATCCATCGCTAGGTGCGGAACTATTCGGAAATTCCTGAAGTTCGGTTTATCTGGAAATGTCTGCAGAGTGCAGACTAAACACCTTATTTAGCATTCAAGGCACAATAGCGCGCGTTTCGCACGGGGGAGGGGGTGATAGCGGCGGGAGGCGGCAAATAATTCATGGGACAGTTCATAAGGTATTTGCGCCTTTGTAGATTATTTCTGGAATTAATTAATAAATTTGCAATTATTACTCGGGGAATTTCGGAGATTTACATTGAATTATGTCCGATTATTATCTCCGTTATTTACATAGTGGAATATAATAATATTTCAAAATTATGGAAACGTTAAACTTAATATTTCCCTTGCAGAATAGCCTTGATATTTAGTTCAATAAAAGAAGTAGGAGAATAAACAGGAATTATATTTGAATATCTCCACAATCAGTTTATAGAATATAATACAAGGTTATTATAAATGATCGAGCCATTTTTAAAAATTCGTATTTATTAACGTACAAATCCAAAATTTATAAGCCATGAAAAATGGAAGTTTTTTTTTTTTAAAAACATTATAAACGTTCAATTTGTCCACCATTTGATGCACGATAGCAGTGATACTGTTCCGCAGATCATTCAGAGTTATTGGTAGAAGCGGGTCGTAAACAGCTTCCTTAACATAACCTCATAAGAAATACATACATACATAGATTCATACAGGGAAAAAAGACCTATAGCCGATAGCCCATGACAGAATACCAACACAATCAAATGGAGTTAGATCATAATTGTAGAGCCAGGTCTTAACTTCCCCTGTGACATATACAGCGCTGAGGAAAGAATTCATTGAAAAATCCTCGTATAGCGAGGTGCTTTCCATATAGTTGGGCACATTAAATATTTATAATATATTAAAAAATCTCATGGCTGCAAAGACTCTTAATTTTCGATTTGTACTTTAATAAATACGATTTTTTTAATATGGATCGATACGTCTTTAATTAAATTATAGAAAAAAATTAAAACAATATAATAAACTAAAATAGAGTAGTTTCAATTTGCAAATCACCATAGATTCATACAGGGCAGAAAGACCTATAGCCGATAGCCCATGACATAATAGTAACACAATTGTACATACATATTGTTATAATAAATTTTGTAAAATTTTGTTGTCATATTGTCTGAATAAATGTGTTTGTATATATAAAAGAGGGAGGTAATCCACATATTTGCAGTTATTTAAATGACTAAAAAAATAAACAAGGAAAAACTACTGTCAATTAACAATATTATTCCATAGAATTTTCCTAAAGTTATTGTAAAACAATATATCATAAACAATTACAATACATGTAGATATTTGCCTGTCTTGGATATCGACGAGCGTTAAATTTTTCTGCCCGGAAGATTATAATTCAGTATTAAATCATAATAATCTACATCACTAATTTTGCATCACTTTTGTATATATCAGATATTGCCATTTGATACATACAAGAAAGTTAATAACATCACATTTCAAAATCGATTTTCCATGCAGATTCACGCGAAAATATTTGAATCAGTGCGCGCTATACTTTTTTGTCTCCCCGCTTTTTATATATTTTTCATATTCTCTCTGGCTGGATATATGATTACAATATGTCAGTATCGACTCGTTTTGTAATCCACGATGCGGACGGAATTGTTTTTGTTCGCCCTCGAAATATATATATCTATATATATATTCATGCGTGTATATCTGTGCAAATATTAAATATTCGGGCACCGTTATCGAAACACGAAATCAATTAAAAATTGCACGCGGTTTTTTGTAATTGAAATTGTGACACTGTGTTAGGAATATGTTATTTTTGTAGCTGTTAGTATTTTTTTGTGTAAGATTATTCATTCATTCTTTTTGATTGTATATACAAATATCTTAATTCAGATATAAATAAATATATATACATATCTTTATTCATACAACAGATAATACAAAACTAAATATAAATAATTACAATACACGTAGATGACCAGAGGCTTTTTTGTCCATTTATTCAGATACATATACATATGTTTACGAAAATTAACATTATTTTTATTATATGATTTGTGTCGCTAGCTATACTAATATTTATCATTTTATGTCTCTTCCTCAGAATATATCTGGAATATAGTAAAATTACCAGGATTTCTGCTTGGAAGGTGAAGCAGCCAGATGTCAAAGATATGTGGATTTCAGTCCTTACTCCCGGAACTGAAATGCCATTCCTTAGGGATCCATTTGTATACCATACCAGAGATCCCCTTACCTCTGTGTGGGGATATTGCCTCCTGACCAGCCATCCCTTTCAATCATCACGGACTTTCTTCAAATGTGTTGATGATATAGATCATCCCTGGTAAGCCCCATTAAATGAGGGGCTTTATTTAGGATGCTTAAGTGACTATTAGTTTTTCTTTACTGAAATTGGTATTTTTGTGTATTTTTAGGATTACTTCGAAAGCTACTCTTTGCAAGTGTTTGTGTAGAGGTGTTACGTCAAGCAACACCGAACTCACCAGTTACTATCAGTACTACATCATCAGCATACCAAGAATACCTTCCTTTTCTAGGGTAAATAGTAGGTCGTCAACCTCCCAAATTCACAAAAGTGGAGCGAGTACTCCCCCCTGAGGACAGCATCTACTAGTCAAGATGGATTTTGAGTTCTTGCCGATTCTAGCCATTATTTCCCTGTTTGTAGCATGGATACATGCACCATACAGGGTTTTCACCCTTATAACACAATGCACTATTTATGGCTACAAATGAGGTGTTATTCAAGGTCCCTTAAATGCCAAAGAAAGATAGCCGTTTCGAGAAATCAGGAATCTATTCCATCAATTGCAGTAATTGCGAAAAAAATTACATAGGGCAAACACAAAGAAATATTTTAACAAGACACAAAGAACATATTGCCCACATCAAATATCAAAATCCAGACAAATCTGCGGTCGCTAACCACGCAATCGAAACAGGCCATAAGTTTACAATAAATAATCTTAAATTATTGAAACAATCCTCACACTATCAATTGAATATGCTTGAGGCAATTGAGATGAAAAAACATAATAATAAATTGTTAAATTTCGATTTAAGTCCGCTTGAAAATGTATTATTAGATCTATTGTAAATTTAATGTACCCGCCTTATCTTGGACTTTCCTAATACTCTTACAACCCCATTTAAACCGCCTATAAACTTACCCGCTTATTAAAATCCATACCTGCAGCTAATTAGGTTTTCCCACTAATAACTTCATATCTGCCTACACCGACACCCGCTAATCCACCCACTTTTTCTGTACATATATAAATGTTAAATGTATTTTTGTTAATTAGTATAAACTATTGATAATGGTAACTTTTTGTCCGAAATGTACATCTAGTAACAAATAAATTAGTGAAAAAAGGATTCTAAGTATTTTTATTCAAGTTATTATCATCTTCACGTAACTTACTCAATCAAAAATCCAAACACCATTGTTAAGAAAGAATGGCGGGCGTTATATTATGCCATATGTTCGGTAAACTTTGACGCCGGTCATTCTTTTTCAACGCTCGTAAATAAAAGAAAAAAGAATATAATATGATTAAAATTTGTAATATTCAAACATTAGTAATTTATATTAAAAAATGAAGTGTTCATCACAGTCACTTACCCGATGAGATTAATCAAATTTGAAGCTATTGGAACTCTTTAAAAATGTATGCAACATTTTTTCATATGAATGTAGCAATTAATTCAGGTACTTATGTTATTGCTGCTGTCTTTCAGAATTTTAAAAAAAAATTGTACAGGGAAGTTATAATTAATTGTATAATTTTTATCTTACACGAGTGGCAATACAAAACGGACACATCCGTTGAAATATTCGATTACAAAGTTACGATCACAATATTTTCCTTTAGACAGTGTTTCAGGGAAAATGAGTGGGCCACAACGAACAAAATTAATAAAATAATTTAAAAATAATTAATAAATACTTACTGTGTGAATTTTGACTTACGTTATGTAAGTTATTTAAATCAAATTTACAATAATCGGCACTTGCAACGGCATAACAATAATATATTTTATAATGCAACAAAATTAAGTCATAAAAATAAGCCACGCCTATCAAAATAAAAATAGCCCGGCTTTTTCTTACAGCTTAATTTTAATCCTTTGAAGAAAGGACAACTCGCATATCAAAATGTATGGATCAATCAATAGGGCTTAAAAGTCAGAATGATCCCAATCAAATCGTAGATAAAAATTGAATAACTTAAAAGCCAAAATATTCGCTCAAAATAAAAGACACACTGAATAGATATATTAAAATCCAGTACATGGAATCAACACACAACCTTCATGGAGTGGAATTTGAACTCTTCCATGATAATTAAATCGAAGAAGAAAAAATGAATTATTCAATTAAATAATATATTGTGACGAAAGTGAAAGAAGAAACTGGAAAGATCACTCTGGAATGTTCCACAGAGAGCGCGACGGTAATCGCGGCGTCATCGAAAGTTCCGGAAAGTTCGAGAAACAAGCATGCTATATAAGCGCGCTAGTGACGCTGCATTCAGTCAGTCTGTCACGAACGCACGAATACTCAACATCTCATTATAAATAAATTTTGACAGTGTGATGTAAATAAATGTCTTAAATGTACTGTAAATAAATAAATATATATTGTTTTACTTATTTCAGAGTCTAATTAAACTGTAATTAAACCCGATTTCGTAAAAATATGCATACATACATCTTTATTTAGACTATACGGATAATACGAAACATTATATTGTTCTAAATAATTAATTATAATACATATTATAATACCGAGTGTCTGGGATAAGAGGCGAACATAGAAATGTAACATGTAAAATTAAATATGTGTAAAAAATAGCTTTCCTATTAATTTTAGAGAAAAATCGTAAAGGAATATTTACGATTTTTTTAAGTATTTAAAACTGTATTAGATGTATCCATTGAATTTACGTTTTTACCAGAATCCACCACAAAAATAATAAAAATAAGTTGAACAATGCACCATTGAATAAAACACAGTTTCCGCAAAAATTAAATATTTGGGTTGGTATTATTAAGAAAAATATTATTGAGCCATTTGAAATTTATGGAAAACCACTATAAATTATCTTGATAATGAACAAATGATTTTTATTCAACTAATTAAGTACTATTATTATAATTTATCCAAACAACAAGCATGCATTATAATTATTTCTAATCATTTAAATATCTTTGGTAACATTTCGATATAATGGATTCTGGTAGAAACGTAAATTAAAAAATATTCCTTTACTATTTTTCTCTGAAATTAATAGGGGAGCTAATATTTACACATATTTAATTTTACATATTAAATTCCTATGTTCGCCCCTTATCCCAGACACTCGGTATAATAAAATATTTTCAGTATTTTCATTAATTTCAAATATATAAAGTCATAATTATATATTGATGTAAACAAATAATAAATAACTTTAAGTTAAATGCCAAACACCGTCCTATGTAGAAAAATTCTGAATATACAATTAGATTTTGCTAAAAATAGTGACTTAAGAATGTTTTTATAGAAATACATTATTTTTATAAATAAATAAGTTACAGGGTTTTTAAAAATACAGAAAATCGGAAAATTTCATTCAAAAATCGATCTACCTAATTAGGTATCACAGGGCAGGATCTGTTGGAGTGTAAATAATGTGTAAGG
Organism: Philonthus spinipes; assembly: GCA_963082785.1. NCBI lineage: Eukaryota > Metazoa > Arthropoda > Insecta > Coleoptera > Staphylinidae > Philonthus > Philonthus spinipes. Next base: position 10,324,147 of record OY720314.1, read on the forward strand.
ATAATTTGGTAAGACGAAATGACTCAATAAAAAGCATTTGTAAGAAAATCTAATATTCCAAACAGTATGGAAAGCTTTTTGCTTGTCTCAATTGAATAATTAATTAATTACTTTCTCTTCAGCTGTTACTTCTTATTATTGTTTAATGATTACGTTTGTAGAAGAGTCAGTAAGTTAGCCCACGAGAAGAAGGAAATCCCAATATTAAACTAGTCACAAAAAATAAGTGTATTGATCCTAAGATTTGGTATAAAAAAGTAAGCTTTTTGGACGTTTTTTTGTAAGCTTTTGAAACTCTATTATTAGGATATTATTTTCATCACTCGAGATAATTTTGTTTAGCACTTTTGTACAATATTGTCTCAATAACAATGTTGTGTTGTTTTCTTTGTCCTTATTTGTGTTATAATAAATAAAACTTTTTTTTCTTTGTTTGTAAACTTGGATTCTGGATATTTGAATATAGTTTTGACAACTTTAACGTGTCAACAAAGTAAAACGTGTTTCGTTTATTAAAAATTTGTAATCCAATTTTTAATAAATGTAACCAAGTAGAAGCCTCAACAATTATTAATTTATTTCTGTATAATTAAAAATAATTATTAAATTATTAATCAATTATTTTCCCTTTAGCTGCCGTGATCCTTGATTTACGTTATGTGAGTACTTAATAAAACAAATTTACATTAAAACAACTACGTCTCCAGTTTAACATTGAATTATATAATGAACACCAGATGTTGCACATTAATAACATATTGTATAATGCAACAATTTTTCATTCGGGAATATTTAATGGAAAGAACAACAAAAAAATACGTAATATAAGGCTATCTGAGGGCACGTGTTTTGGGATTTCATTCCTCGTCAGTACAGCTCTGACTTCTATAGTTATAAAATAGTTAAATTCAATTAAGTAAACGGCATAAATGATCGAGCAATGAACCAGAGATTAATTGAATTTTTCAATTGTTATTTATATTTAACTCAAAGTTGTGTGTGTTTTTTTTTTTTTAAATACACACATTTTTATTCGGATTATACAAAAAATACAAAAGTATATAAAATAAGTAAATATAATACATGTATCCGATGTGTTGTTGTGAGTTACGTGATTCGACATTTAGCTCTGTGGCATTTTGACTTACGTTACATATGATGTTAATTATTACGTGATTCGAATAATTAAAAATAAAAGTAAAGGAATGAATGCAAAGTGTTTTATTTTTAATAATACATGTAGGTGTAAGTCTGTCTGGGCTGCCCAATCATGAATTTATAATGATGTAAATGAAAAAAGCTATGTTATGCTTAATGATTCACCCTCTTTTTTTATTTTTCATTTTTTGCTAAGTTAATCACGATTATTACACTCAGCAGACAACAACGAGTGTAAAATATAAAACCGCGGACTTTGCCTAATTGGAATTACACCCGCGAAATTTATAGCAAACCCCCGTCGCGCGTTCATTATTTTTATTCCATTCCTCCCGTTAGTATTTTATTAGGGCAATGAATGCCAATTAGGCGTAAATTATTTTTATGTAAATATAATTCTCCGCTCATTTCGTATTAATTCGCCGGTTATGAAAATTGCGACGCGCCACAAGAAAATTTAATAAAAGCGGCTTCTACGTTTTACGCGCGCCGCAATAAAACAGATGGATTTTTATTGCCGGCGCGCACCATATAAACTCCTAAATCTATTTTTGAGTTTAAACTTGCATCTGCTAACTCTGATTTATTGCCGCGGATGTACGGAAGAACGTAATATAGGAGGATACAGGGGATGTGGTTTCGTATCGTGAACATTTTATATATTTATAAATAGGAATGAATACAAAAAAATATATATGTTTATAAATTTATAATTTCGTTATTGGCGGAATCTCGACTTTAACATTGATTCATACAATTTTGAAAAAATAGGACAGAACAACTGAGCTTATATTGTCATTTATTATGTTATAATGCCTTGTGTTATTTGTACAGTCTTGTAATAGTTCCAACTAGGTGTATACAGAATTTATTTTTCGATAAAATCTCTTAAAAAGTAATAATTAAATAACGGAAATTATCTATATATTGTATCTTTGCTGTGGCAATTTTGTTTGTTTATATTTTGTACAGTGTAATTGATTCATATTCTGACGGGAAAGTCCCACGCTTGATCCCAAATTTAGGCGAAATCAACAATTAAGCTAAAAGCTGTTTATTTTTATAATCTCCGACAAAACCAAAATTTCAAAATAGTCATGCTCCGAGGCGGTTCGTTTTAGTGGGTTTTCTTTTTCGTCCTCTTGAAGCAAATGCGAAGCAGAAGCGCGTAGTCCCACATATTTTTTATATTTTTAGTTTTCAGTCAAACGGCATATGACAGCAAATTAATAATTGGCAAAATAAGGCGCACACATATTTAACAAATTTAATCAATGTAATTATTTATTAATATTTTAAATTGCCTTATTAAAATAAAATTAGTGCTGCTTGCCGTAAAACTCACTTAAAGTCTTTTATTTCTTGTCCACAATCCACCCTTTTAATTTACAGGTGAAAACACTACCGTGTTTACTTACCAGTAACGGTAATGCATGTTGATATTATTAACGGGCCTGTTAAATAATTAAGGGTTACTACATAATCACAACAAAACGACGTTATTGAAATTTCAATTGTAAATTTTAATAATATCGAGGGTCGAACCATTTCAGTCTTAATAAAGATCTGTATATATATAATAATATTAAATATATTACGCAGAATGAGTTATAATACTTTCAAATATAATGATTTCTACATATAAATGAATATTAATCGTATATAAACTGTGGTGTACTCCAACTTCCTTTAGCTTCCAAATGAAACACAATATTTTGAGATAAAACTTTATTAATCGCTGGTCAAATTAACACTGTTCTCTGCGCTCCTCACGCTCCGTTTTATCAAATAAAAAAAAACACAGGTACAAAAAAAGGCAATTCAAAATCTATTTTAATATTCTAATACAAATACACCACATAAACAATTGAAACTAAATGAAAAAATCTGTAATTAATCTTAACTTTTTCAGTAATTTTTCTTCAATTAATTTCCATTATTTATACATGATTATTTTTTATTTATATTTAATAATTATTATATTTTTAGAATTTATATAAATGATAGTTTTCTTACGTGCGATATTTTAGACGGAAATAATATTGTTTCACGAGTGGTAACGTTGACAAATCACCGGCACCCTCTCCGTGGGTCAACTTAAAGTATCCATCAAAAACCCCGTTCTCGTCAACGTCGGTATTCATACTGCACTTCTTTCGAGTTCATCTACCCTGAAATATTGATCTCGGATTACTCTTACATGATGCATTCATTCAATTATTCAACATCACCACCACGCCATATCTCATTTATACGTACCGACATATTTTACACCGTCGTAATTTCTTCATAACTTATAAAAATATAAAAAGAAGTGTATTTAGCGCCAGAACAGTAAACATCACTTGCTTGCGATAACTGACAAGTGTAAGTCATTTTTGATGTGGAAGGGTGTAGTTTTGGTTGACTACATTATTTTTAGAAATAGAGCCAATCACATCGGGAACATAGGGAAATTTACATTGAGTACATTCTAGCATGTTCGGTGTTACATAAAACTCTCTGTATGTGAGTCAAGTTAGTGACTTGATATTATCAAATGTTGCCTGCAATAGTTCGATAGGTGCGTGTACGCTATTTTATAATTAAATTTATTTACTCTTGAATACATGCGTTCTTTCCATTTCAAAATCATGAAATAATGTAAATAACATTACATCATCTCAAATCACTCTCTCTCTCTTAATATATTATTTTTATACAGACCTTTTTTTATATCCCTTACTATTTACATTTTCCGCGGGGATATTACGTGCACAACTTGCATCCATACCCTATTTATATTAATGCCACTTTTAAAAGTTCGCACACGTCTAGAGCCCAGCTTATAAACATAATGCATACCCCCTACATATATTCATTAATTCGTATGTAAAAATACGAGACACACCCTCCTGCACCGTTCAATATTTCAAGCAGACTTTTTGCAGTGTGTGCGCTCGTGTATTTTTTTTGTTCCATCTAAAACCTGATTAAAGTAAATCTAACGCTCAAAATTGCACCCCGGCAGCGGCGTTTCAATATTTATAAGGTTATTTCAGGCTTTTTCTTTTTAATCGGATCATCTGATAAATTCTAATCCGCGCGACGTGCTTTCTATAGGATTTAGATTAGATTTTACCGTGAAATAAAATAAAATGAATGTATTTCTATTAATATAAAAAGGAATTATTTACTTGATCACAGTTATTTAAATAAATTAAATAATAAATGATTAATGAAAACACTTTTTTAAACTTTGTTTGTATAACTGAAATTAATTTGGTGACTATAGTTTCGACAAAATATTGAACTATAGTCACAAAATAAATTTCAGTTATACAAACAAAGTTTAAAAAAGTGTTTTCATTAATCGAATAACTATGTATAACAAAGTAGAAGCCTTAACAATTAGTAAATAAAAAATGGAAACAATTAATTATTTTTCCTATAGCTACTGTGACATTATGACTTATGTTACATAAGTGCTTTAACAAATGTCCAATAATGGACATTTGCTATTGCATAACAATAACATATTGTATAATGCAACATTAATTCGAAAATATTTAATGTCACAGTAGCTAAAGGGAAATTAATTATTTTCAAATTGTTCTTATTTAATGAGTATATTTCTTTCAGATATTTTATCAATTTCTCATTATTGCTAATGATAATACCAAAATAAAAGCACACATAAATTGGAATAACAAAATTAATGCTTCCTTGGCTGAAATTAATTAACCAACTACAGATCAATCACAATACTGTCAAATTTTGCTAAAGTTTTTGAGCATGCCTTATATAAGGATATTATTTCAAGCATCAAATCTTTTATATCACCACATCAGCATGGCTTTATACCAGGTCGGCCAACCGTGACAAATGTTGTTACCATTAATGTACTGTACATTAGAGATACAATTGAAAACAGAGGTCAGACTGATGTGTGATCTATAAAGATTTTTCACGTACCTTTGATAGTATAGATTATTAAATTATTATTAAACAAGCTTTCTAACTTTGGTTTTAGTATCCATACTATAAGATTCATTGACTCATATCTTAAAAATAGAATTAATTATATTCACTACAATGGCTTCAAATCATATGAGTTTGTTTCAACATCAGGTGTACCTCAAGGATCGAATCTGTGTCCCTTGTTATTTACAATATTTATTAATGAAATAATTATGAATATTGATTGTTACGTTTTAGCCTATGCCGATGACCTGAAGATATACAGTAAAATTAATAGCTATGATGACTTATTCCATATGCAATCAAACCTAGAGCGTATAAATCAGTGGTGCACTCAGAATAGGCTTACCTTAAATAAGAAAAAATGTATTTCTGTTAGCTTTGGTCGTGTGATAAGGTTTTCTTATTCTTATAATATAGACTCCTCTTCAGAAGCATGAAGAGGTGAAAGACCTTGGTGTTGTATTTGATAAACAAGTTACATTTATCCGTCATATAAACAATACATGTAAATCTGCGTCTAAAACATTAGGTTTTATTATGAGATGAAGCAAATATTTTAGTAATATGGAAGTACTAAAATCCTTATATATATATTGCATTGGTTAGAAGTAAGTTGGAATATGCTTCTGTTGTCTGGCATCACATTATATAAATTTGTTCTTATGTATCGAAAATGTACAAAGGCGCTTCTTGAAATTCATTTTATTTAAAATTGATGGTATTTATCCCTCGCAGGGTACTAATCACGCAATATTGCTAGCAAGGTTTGACCTCGATTCTCTAACAACTAGAAGAGAAATGTATAGTGTCAAAACAATGTACAAAATCATACACAACATTACTGATTGTCCTGAAATCTTGAGTATTATATTTATATTTTTTATATACCAAGAATAAACTCACGTCATAAGTATCCATTTTATAATCCTTTAACAAATCTAACACATTATACAAATCTCCACTATTTCATATGAGTAGAAATGCGAATGTTAAATATGACGATATTTTCATGAAAAGTTTTTTCCAACTTGTAACATATTGCGTTATTGTCTGAAGTTAAGCTTGTACAATTGCTTTATAATCTTTTGTATTCTCTCTTTTTTTGTTTATATTGCCATCAGGTTAAGTTATACGTTACAATTATTTTTTATATATTTTTTGTTTGTAAATTTTTAACTCTAGAATTAGTACATTATTTTTTATATAAATACATTGTCCTATTAATGGTGTCTGTTGGGCAATAAATAAATCATATTAAAAAAGGCTTCTGATTTGATTTGATCTACATATCTGTCAAGGACTTTTGAGATAGGTTGTTAACTATGTTCACTTTTATCCGTATATTGTGACAAGGACAAAATAAAATGTTCAAACGGAAGGACGACCAATGGTCAAATTGGAAAACCTTTTGTATTGTAATAGTCTATGTTATATGTAGATATTGTATTGTATTTGTTAATAAAGATTATGTAAATTTATTTCTCATTCCTTTATGAGTGGGAATATGAATTTTCTATTTATTAATAGTACTTTTTTGTTGAGTATTAATGAGTTACAAAACCAAATAAATGGTATTATATATTGCAACGAAAGTGAAAGAAACACTGAAATGTTCCTCTAAGCGCGCGTCAGTAAACGTGGCTATATAAGCGCGCCTTAGTGGCGAGGAGGGTGAGTCTGATTAAACCCGATTTCGTAACAATATATTTAAATATCTTTATAGTGTCGCCTACTATTTCTAATTTATTTACGCGGCATTATCTCTCTCTCCAGAGGTGAGGAGACCGCAGACCTTATTGGTAGTTTTTTAATGTAATGGTTAGATTGATTCTCTCCCTTTATTTGTAGTACATCGGCTGCCTTGATAGTAAGGTGGGCACAGTCATCCTCTCTAAAATGTTAATGTAAATACGTTTTTGTTGGTAGACTTTGTTGTTAAATTATATAAAGTATAATTTTGAACAGGTAACTTCTCTGCTCTATCGCTAGGCCACAATAAAGACGATTGCATACCCAAAGCCAGCGATCGGAGGTCTTTCTACCCTTAACCATTAACCAAATTTCACAAATCTATAAAGTTGAATGTATTTTGCATTTACGATTGTTTATCTAAATTGTTGGACAAAATTAACGCACCTAAATATTTACAATATAATCACAAAATAAAACTAAATAACATTGAAATAATAATGTGTACATACAAATTAGTGCAACACAACCTTAATTTGCATATTTTTTTCTTTAAAATATAGTTTTTGCTGGAACTGCATAAATAAGCTAGCATAACTTCAAATTGAAAAAAGAAAAAAAGAATCAATAAAATAGAATAAATGCATCTAGCCCAACCCTAATACTGAGTAGGACCTCCTCTACTTGCATTCATGCGTTGAGGCATGTTTGATATCAAATATTCAACAATAGCTTGCGGAATATTCTCCCATTATTCAATAACGGCCTCTATGAGTTGATTGTAATTAGCAACAGGAGGTCTACGATTTCAAATCTTCCTTTTGAGATACTACCATAGATGCTCTATAGGATTCATGTCCGGACTCTTAGCTGGCCACTCTAATAAAGATATATTAACATCATTTAGGTAGCCAATAATCGTCTAGTCACGTGAGGACGAGAATTGTCCTGCATAAATAAAAAAAATGTCCCAGCAAACGGAGCAAAAGGCATTACATATTCGACAATAATGTTGTCTAATTGATATTGAGCATTCATAGACCTCGTGCGTATAGGGATCAACTCAGTACAAGCATCGAAACAAATTCCTCCCCAAAACATTTTAGATCCATCACCAAAAAGTACTTTAGGAGAGATATTACAGCTGGCAAACCTTTATCCTCGCCTTCGCCAGACACGTTCATGTCCATTTGGAGCTTTAAGGCTAACTCTAGTTTCATCGGAGGACAAATACCGTTTCCAATCATTCATGGTCCAATTCTGATGTAGTCTTGCAAAATTTAATCTCTGAACTATGTGTTCTTTGATAAGCAGGTGTTTTTTGGCTGGTCTTCTGTTGCTCAATCCTGCTTCATGTAAACGTCTTCCAACCGTTCGAGACGATATAGCGATATTTTGAACATCTGCTAATTCGATTTTTTAGCAGATTGCTGGTGACTCTCCTGCTCCGAGAACACGTTGTCTCAAAAAAACGATCATCAACGTTACAACGTTTTCGCTTTTTTCCTGCTCTTCGTGGTATGAGCATTGTCTCACTATGCGATTGATGCTCGAATGATATCTTTCTAACAAATAAGCAACATATCGCATTGAATATCCTTCTTCTAGGAGAGTCGATACTCGCACTTTTCCTTCATTGACACATTTCTTTGGAAATTCATTTTTCTAACTTGATTTACTCACAAATAAACTTCCAAACAAGCATGTTATTGCTTCTCAGAGAAATGTTGGCTTTAATCAGCACTTTTTAAGGAAATGTTCGCACAGTTTTAATCTAAAACAAGGTTTAATACGAATTTCTGCCAAAACAAGTTATTATGTGATACTAGCCAGCTTAAATAACGACTTTTACTGTCAAACAATGTCGTACAGTAAGTTATCAATAAATAAAGATTATCGAGAAAAATATGAGTGGTGCGTTAATTTTGTCCAAGAGTTTATATGATACAGGTTTATCTACATTTCATCAGACAGTTTAAGTAACAATTACATAATAATGAGCGATAATTGCAGATCACAAAAAGGATCCATCATAAAAAGAATCAAAAGGAAAAAAAAGAAAAATTACATCTTTGTGTAAAGTTTCCCCGCGGAGGGCAAGAATTAAACGAAACCCCCCACCCGCACTGGCGGATTTAATTAAATGGAAAATGAAAAAGAACCGCGACGATTCCGTTTCGATTCACAACAATCCTATCATCGCACGGTTTTCTTAAAGTCCATTAGCGCAATTGAAAATGTGATTAAAACCGCTCACTAACTTATCTCGCAAAGTTCAAGCGCTCCTACCCCACCCCAACCCCATTCCGATTGGATTAAATCCATTGACGGCGCCCGACGCTTCACCGTGTATTGTTTACTTTTATTTTCTTTTTTTAAGCAGGCTTTCATACGTTTTCAGATATAATTAAATTGATTAAGAAGAAAATTGGTGTTTAAAAAATTTCTTTTGCTATAGTTTTTATTAGAAATGTTTCGTTCTGAAATTTCCTCTTTCCATCGTAACACTTACAAATAAATCTTAACACTTTAACTTCTTATAAATGGAACAAACATCTTCAAAATACGTTAAAACGTTTTTAGCAATAATGCGATAGATCAATATTGCAATTGTTCCCATGCATATTTATTCACTTACTAAATTAAAAAGCTACAATATTAAAAAAAACTGTTTTTTTTTACTTTAAAAGCATTATGTGTTTCTGCTTTTGTGGCCATATAAAAGAATGAAGTTGATGACAATTCTTGGAGATGCTACAACAAATAATGCGTTAATAGGCAATACGCGATTTTAGAATTTGGGAATTCCAAGTCATTAGTGACGTTTTTTCCCCATTTTCTTCAAAATTTTTCATTTATAACTTTCATGCAAGATTTTAAAACTATATGATTTGATTCATTGGTTGAAATGCAATGTTTGTAAAACCCTACTTATGGTTTGTTGTCTATAGTGTTTCCGCTAGTAAATGCGTCGAACCAACTGCATTTATACGTAGGGTCGTGCCATGTAAGAAAGTGAGGAAATTTCCGCAATAGTTAACCAGTCATTGAAGTGTTGGATTGTTCCAAACAAGTACTGCAGGGTAGTGTGCCGGCTAGTTAATATAGCTTACACACCACATTGACGTGTAGAGTCGTCCTGTTTTAGTCCATATGTCGCTGGTTGATGCACAAAGCAGTGATGTGTAGGGTTGTTATAAATTAGTACTACATGATAGTGTAGTGTATATGAAATTATAAAAAATGCTCATAAAGATTCAAGTGAAAAGGATTGAAATCGCGGAGGTATGTAATAATTATCAGAATGAAACTAAGTAAGCGGTGTGAAAGTTAAAGAAAATTGCTCTGGGACTGTCGTTTTTGTGTTTTTTTTTTTCATCTCTCAGATGCGAATGAGGGACAAAATTGCAAATTCCCACAATTTTTTTTTAAATTTAATTCATCACATATATTGCTTCTAAATAAATGCAATATTACGAAATAATAAAATAAAAGAAGCCGAAATACTTCCGGTCGATAGCCGTTTCTCTTAAGAATATAAATGTGTCTTAAATTATTTTATGTATTGTAAATTAAATTAAATATATATGTATTCTTTGGGAATAAAGATGTTTGTATATATATATATATAAAATAAAATTGAGAAAATTGTTAATGTAAAATTTAAATATAATAAGGCATGTTTTGGATATACGCTGCATACTGTAACGAAAGTGAAAGAAGAAACTGGAAACATCACTCTGGAATGTTCTACAGAGCGCGAGACGGTAAACGCGGCGGCTTCGAAAGTTCCGCAAAGTTCGAGAGACGCTATATAAGCAAGCGTTAGTGGCGCTGCAGGCAGTCAGTCTATGACGAACGTCCGAGAGCTCAACATAACCAAAAAATATAGTTGTTGTTAGTTTTTAACAATTAAATTAATCATTTATTGAAGAAGTATGTTTAACTTACTAATTATAATATTAAGCGTTGAAAGTTACTAAATAAATTAGTTGTTCTGGCGCGGCCTACTTTGGTTAAAAATTCTATACTAAATTATTTAATAAAATGCAATTTTGGAGAATAAATTGATGATAATAATAGGAATCGTAAAATCTGTTTAAAAATAAATTATTAATATTAACATACCTTAATAGAAAAAATAACTTCCAACCCATTCCTGGTGAATCGAAAACCAACTCACCTCCACCACTCACTAATTACCACTTGTTCATAAAGAAAAATAAATCGCGTTTTTAATTATTAATAATTTCTAACGTTAAAAATTAAACCGGAATAGTGAATACTGCGCGTTTTCGGACGATTGAATCGAAATACAAGAGCGCAATTATCGCAAATCAAGAAGAAAAAAACGATCGACGACTCACTCCGAGAACGCATTCCTGAGATAAGAAGATTCGTTGTACCTGGATCCTGGCGCACAGCCAAAAACATACCTATTTAAATTATTGTATTTTCAATATTATCGTGTATTAAAATAATTACAGCTTAATATTTATTTACTTTTTTTATTAAATTCTCATTTATTCCGTGGTAAAAAAAATATGTATGAATTATGATGTATTTTAATTAATACACTTGATTATTCGTTTCACTAAATTATTTTATATTTGTGTTCGCGTAACTTTCACAACTAAATAAATTAGTTGTTCTGGCACGGCCTACTTTGATTAAAAATTCTATACGAAATTTGTATTTGAGATTAAATATCTCAAAAACGGTAAACGGTAGCTATTTAATATGTTATATAAAAAATGAAGAGTGATCAATTTTCTATTAAAATACCATAAAAAATATAGGGTGTCCCATTTAAGTAAAAAGAGAAAAAAAATCATTTTGCGTATTGCTTCACCTTGTATATAAAAATTTGTTTTAAGAGAAAAAGAGAGTATTTCTTGTATTATTAAGTATTTTTGCATTTGTATGGCGTTGACAGAATGTTTATTTCATTTTTCATTATTGAAATATTAGGCTCTAAACATCTATCGATTTCAACATTCATTTGTTTATAACTTTTAAACTATGAAAAACTGACCTATTAAATCTTATATAAAAAATGAATATTTTTAAAGGTAGAATCGAAAATCTTGATAAAAAATATATCATTCCATTTAAAAAAACATATGTTTGATACGTCACGTGATTATTGGACACCTTGTATATATGAAACTGATTTTAAAATGTGAATTTTGACAGTAGCTACTAATAAAATAAGTAACATTTTTTTTGTATATTTCTTTATAACTGAGATATTGGACTTCATCGTAATCTTGCGCCACCCTGTATATATATATAAATATAAGGGCACAAAGACCTATGGTCGATAGCCCATGACAGACTACTAACACAATTGTACATATAGTTATAATAAATTTTGTAATTTTTTTTCTGTAATATTGTCTGAATAAAGATGTTTGTATTTATATAAATATAATTCAACTAATAACAAAAAAAATCTTTAGCCGTATAAAAAATCAAATTTGCGTTTATTTCGTAAATTGATTGATGTTTCTTGTGGATCCAAGTCCTCCGCCGCCTCTAATGTAGTGTAAAAGGGACGTTTTATAACTTTTGACAGTATCAATTCTATTTCCCGGGGGGTCTTTTATTATCCACCTGGAATGCCTTGTTCAACAAGTGAAACTTCTTCAATAGGACTGCACACGTGAAAAAAAAGTGGAGGACCGAGAAGGAAAAACGAACGAGCCGGATAGTTTTACATGTTTATGGACAGTTAAATATCGACGGTCGTATTTCAGGTGCGATAAAATAAAAGAGCGGCCAAGAGAAAGAGAAAATTGACTGTGCTGAAAGTGAAATGTATTTTATTCATGAATTTTGTGAAATGAAAATTAAATAATGTTAAGGATTTCCTACATGTCTACTGTCTTAACCCCCGGCGATTCGGATTTTGTACTTGGACTTTGTGCTTACTTAGGTCCGGCGCAGACTCATTTTCAAATTCTTAAATGGAACAAACAAATTTCCACGAGTAAAGGTCTGACGAAACCTATTTATGAAGACATTTTATAAGGTAACAAGTATTTAAAAGATCCAGACTTTTTTAAATGTGTCACTAAAGGCTTACTTATATTGTTAGCAAAACATAATATTATTATCAATTTTAAATCTTACACAAAAACAAAACATTTTATGAAATTAAACAAGGAAAGTTTCTGGTAATGATCAAATTTCTGTTGTGTAATCCAATGTCCGGCGGGGTAAATGCTCGGGAAGTGGTTATTTCAATAGATGTTTGTACAACATACAGTGTAAGTAATTTTTTGCAGTTGGGAAAAAGGGATTGACCGAATTTTATTGATCATTGTCAAAAATTTTCCTTGTTTAATTTCATTGTGATTGAAATAAATGAAAATGTGTGAATCACCTTTGTTTCATTTTATTTAAAACATTTTATCTTTAATAAAAACTTGTTTCTCATTGATCACTTGGTAAAACATTTCTATTAATATATAGGTATTTTAATTGAAATTCACTTGGTTTGTTTTACCAATAAATTGTTTTATTTTCAACTAGTTTCGGCTTAATGCTATTTTCAAGAATGGTGTACAAAATACAGGTTTATCTAAATTTCATAATGCAAAATTGATTATATATACTAGATGTCGGCACTTCAGGCAATAAGCGCTCTAATTAATTTCCATTCTTGAAAATGGCATTAAGCCAAAACTAGTTGAAAATAAAACAACTTATTAGTAAAACAAACCAAGTGAATTTCAATTAAAATACCTATATATTAATAGAAATGTTTTACCAAGTGATCAATGAGAAATAAGTTAACGATATATTAAGTGCCTGTGAAGCAAAATTCATAATCATGTACAAGAAATCTAATTAAATTTGCAAGAGCGAACAACCACATCATCTTCAATAAAATATGTCTTCGTGAAAAACTAAAATCAAGATACATGAAAATTCAGTGCAACCACCAATCAGCAGAGTCCAAAGTAGTAGTAAAAGCAGCTTACCAGATGTGGATTTCATTAGAAATGAAAAAATGGTACAAACAGCGAGATACCCTATCGGAAATGATAAAATTACTGCACTCAAGTCTCATCATAAAACTGCACCCGATGGAATTTGACTACATCGACTCCACATCCCGGGAAGAAGCCAGGAACGCATCATTTGAACATTTCAAGAAGCAGAAAGAAAAAGTATCAAAACTCCGAATCGAAAAAGTGAACAGTGATAAAGTCAATAGTGATAAATTTCAAGTGAATATTAACATTAGTGGTGAGCAAAGTAATGTTAGGTTCTTTCCCATAATTATAAATTTAACTGACACTCGATTTAATAATACTGAATCATCTTTACTTGTGAAAGGTTTAAAATACAGTCCACAAATTACTTCATCACTCGAGGCAGTAGGTATAAACTCAGAGATAATTTGTAATAAAATATCCGATGCAGAAGTTAGAACAATTGCCAAATGTAATATTACAAAACTAATTACAAATCATAAGAAATGGCATTTTAAAAGTAAATTCAATAATTCAGATAGCCAAACAATAAACAATACAAAGAATAAACTAAAAAAATAATAAACCTAATTCTGTGCAAAGCTGACAAAGGGAACACTGTAACCATAATGAGTAAAACAGATTATATTCAAAAAACAGAAAACTTATTGAAAACAGATATTTTTAAAATCAGAAAAATTGATCCAACAATTAAATACGAGACTGAACTCAAAAAAGCATTAAGACAAGGCATAAATTTAATTTGAGATAGGGATAGACAAAAACTAACAGTAATGAACCCTAAAGCACCGATTCTTACCTAAAATCCATAAGGAAGATGTACCAATACGACCGGTAGTGTCATATTTATACGCTGCGACTTATAAATTATGTAAATTCTTAAATAATTTAATTCATTCGTTCATTGACTTCAAACCTCAACATTCAATAAAAAATGCAATAGATTTGGTAAATAAACTAAAAGAAGTGTCATTTCCTCCAAATGCTAAATTAATTACGTTTCACGTGAAAAGTCTCTTCACATCAAAACCGACAGAAGAGTTGAAAAATATTTTAAACCAAAAAATTCAAAACACTGTCAATCTAGAATCACATAAAAAGGAATTAAAATGTTTAATAGACATTTGCATAAATCAATGCTACTTTGAGTTCAATGGGGATATATATATATATATTCAATCAGACGGACTACCAATGGGATCACCGTTGTCCCCTTTAATGTCAGAAATCTTTATAGATGATTTCGAAAGTAATTTACTAAAATAATCAGAAAGCAAACATATTAAATTTTGGAAGAGATTTGTAGATGATATTTTCTGCATATGGACAAGGTCAATAAGACAATTAGAAATTTTTACAAAATATTTAAATTCATTAAATAGTCAATTACAATTTACAATAGAAAAGGAACATAACAATATTCTTAACATCTTAGATTTAACGATTACGAAATCATCCAACAATACACTAACATATAAAATATTTAGAAAAGAAACATGTACGGATACAATAATACCTATAAACTCAAACACACACAACCAAATTAAATATAGTACTTCTCATTCATTTATACACAGATTAATTAATATTCCACTTAGCAAAATAGATTGTCAAATCGAACAAAACACAATTAAACTATAGCAAAAAATAACGGTTATAAACAGGCATTAGTTGATCGAATGATTAAAAAGAAAAAACAAAAACAATTGCGGAAGTATTTTTATAGTGTGACAAAAATGGAGAAAACCTACTGGAATAGATTAGAATATGTCAATAACCTCTCACAGAAAATTAAAACAACAGTTAAGGGAAAGGACAATAACATAATTTTGGCTAATTCTGTTAACTTAGGGAAAATATTAGTGAATAATAAAATTAAAACAGACAATAGTCATAATAAAGAAAGCGGAATATATGAGCTGAATGATTGAATGAATGAATTGATTTTACCCTGTATTGGGATTTTCTGTTTGGACAATAAACGTGAATTAAAAAAGGTGAATTGTTAAAAAAACACATATTAGAAGTAATCATAGAAAATACAGGGCTGTCATCATGGGGTATCAATGTTCAATATGTTAATTTAAGAAAATGTAATAATTAAAATATAACTCACAACAAAATTTTCAGATCGTGATTTTGTGTTTACATACGCATAGTATATAAATAAATAAATGTAGTTTTCAAAATAAGTAAACTGGGTTTATGCAATCAAGCCAAAATGGAGTTTCATCAAATAACAGCCTCGACTACTGCGGAGCATTTCAAATGAAAATACATCTAGCCGAGTGGGAGACAGTAGTATTTTTGTATTTGCATTATATTTAAAGATATATCCCGGAGGAGAGTACTGCTCGTATATTTCCCCACGATCCGTCTAGTCACATTATGTACACTCCGCCTCGAGATTCGAAGTCTCCGGCGGCCTCCGCTGTAACCACGGTGTACTTATCAACCGCCCCGTATTTATTCTTTTGCCCTCCTCATTCTTACTCGAATAACACGGAATTTATTGCAAAGCACGTTAATTACGACGCTTTGAGGTTTTGAAAGAAAGCGGAAAATATAGGTGAATTATTTATATTCGTGTTATTTTTAATCGAAATATTGCATATTTTATTTGCCAGATTTTTTTGTTCATCAATATAAAAGTTAATTAAATGCGTACACAAATTTACTCAGGTCGATAGCACAGACAGACTAACATCTACAAATATTTTAATTATTTATATTATAATGTATTGTATTATCTTTATAGTCTGAATATAGATGGAGCATAATAAGTAATACTAATGTCCCATATATTGATACACAGGGTTGGAGTAAAGTAATATGAAACCAAGTAAATATATTTAAAATAAAACGGACGTTTTTATTGAAATTTTGCAGACCATGGGAAAAATATAATTCCGGCTTAACCGGAAATACCCTCATTTCAAAAAAAAAATGTAATGGGACATTCTGTATATTTCTGCATGCTATTTCCAATTCGTATTGAGATTAGTGTAAAAAAATATGTAAAAATGAAAAATAACTAACTGTTGATTGTATTAGTTGTACCGCCGTTTTCCTATAGACGGCTTTAGTGGTAAGTAAAAGTCAAAATAAATAGATTATAGACGTAATAAAGTTCAATATTAACCTCATAGAAACATTAGTCGGTTTATGTCTGTATCATCAAGTTGTTCTCAATTGGAGAGGTCTGTTTACGAGCCAAATTCTTGTCATTTGCGGGAGGTTTTAATTTTTGTTTAAATATGAAGAAGAAGGCCGTTATAAGCTAAATAACGTGTCGCAAGTGATTAAAACACACTGAAACAACCAGAAGCAAACATGATCGCATGCAATTAATGCGTTTGTGCGAAGCATTGAACGAAAAACGACAACGAGAGATATGATACAAGATTTTAAAGCATGGCAATGCTCGACCGAATATTGTGAAAGTAATCAAGATATACTTGGAAACGTTGCTTCGTGTGACTATCACTTATATCTATCAAGGGCAGACGATTACGATAACCAGCATTTCCGATCATATGAAAAAATAAGAAACTGGATCGATTCGTAAGGCGCTTCAAATATGAATCATTTTTTTCAATGTGGGATTCGTAGGCTAAAAAATGGGAGAAAGTAGTGGCCAGCAATGGACAATACTCTGAACCATACGAGTGTAACCAGATTTTTACAATATGTCTTTATTTTGGGAAATAAACGGCAGAATCAAAATTGCATATTTAATATAATTTATTTACTTTAGACTAATGAGAATAATAATCTAAATAAAATTAAATGAAATGTTTAAAGTGCCTGCCGTTCACCTATAAACAATATGCCAGCCTAGTTACTTTATTATAACATTTTCCAAGACTTTTCCACGCATTAATTCACATTATTCAATAATTATTTGTGTCAATTCCTGCAAGCAAATTTATTTATTACCATTAATTTTTTTTTAATATATTATACTCATGTATAGTATTTCCAGATTAATTAAAGCTAATCAAAATTCAATTGACAACATGAGTATATTAAAACGCCCGCAATATTTCAGTAAATCCTTTCTTAAAAGTTGTCTATTTAAAAAATAGATTTCTGGGAAGGACAATAATTCAAAAGATCAGAGCTGAAGTAGAAGAGAAAAACGGTAATGGATTATAACTCAGAAATAGCGATCTAAGAGTCAAAATTACTCAATATTAGTGAGCTAAAGCGTCTTAAAATCATCTATACGCAATAAAGCTGGAAGTTTGTTTGGTTGTTGAGATCTCCTGGTCCTGAGATCCAACCGATGGTTCATAGATGTGGAGATTGAAATAAAATATATTTAACACTAATACTTCTATTAACTCCAACACAATATTTACAGATACTATACAGTCTAAACTTTACAAAATACGTGTTTCTTCTTCGAATGATCGTAAGTAAGTGATTCTAAAATATTGTTTAAGATAAAATTTACACTACAACTATGTGGGGGTGTATGCTACGCATGTTACAGGACGCGTCGCAGGTAACAAAAATGGTTTAGGGGAGGAAATATGCAAGTTAGGGTAACCGTTTTCGTGCACGTCCGAGTGCATCCCAGATGTTCGGTTTCATCGCGATTTCACGAATTCCCAAAAAAAAAACGGTTTATTGCCGTATTTGTGGAATTCGAGGAAGTTTTTCTTCAATCTTATGAGAACAATGACGAAATAATATAATAAAAATCCTTTGTTAAAAATCACGTCGAGTCCTGAACAAAAGCTTACTTATTTTAACTCAAATATAGTCAATAGTAAGTAATAACTAGGCAATAACAATAATTTACAACGATTTTTTAATCAAATCTTGGCAATAACAATAAGTTACATCAATCTTAAGATCATAATTAAGCAACAAAAGTAACTTACAGCGACTTTTGTAGTCAAATATAGACAAAAATAATAAGCTATACTAATCATAAAGTCATAATTAGACAAATAGAACTAACGTCAAATGACTTTGTAGTTCAACTTAGCCAATCATAATCAGCTGTATCTATTTTAAAGTCAAATTTAGGCACTTACAGTGAGCAGTTATGTTTTTTTAGTCAAATCTAGGCAATAATAATAAGCTATATCAATCGTAGAGTCATATTTAGGCAATAAAATTAAATTACAACGACTTTGTAGTGCTCTTTATAGTCAATTTAGGCAATAATAATAAGCTGTCTCAATATTAAAGTCAAAATTAGGTTGTTAGCTTTTGTGCTCTTTCTAGTCAAATCTAGGTAGTGATAGTAAGTTGTATCAATGCACAGAGTAATAATTAGGCAATAAAATTAACTAACAACAACTTTGTAGTCAAATCTAGGCAATCATAATAAATTAAATTATTGATAATAGAGGCTTCTACTTCGTTATAAATTGTTTTTATTAAAACATAATAAACTAAATAAAATGAAACAAAGATCATTCACACATTTGCAGTTATTTAAATTACAATGAAATTAAACAAGGGAAATCTGGCATAAAATCAATAAAATTCGATCAATCCCTTTTTCCAACTGCAAAAAATTACTTACAAATACAAAATACAAATATCTATTGTGTAATGCAATGTCCGGCAGGGTCAATGCTCGGGAAGTAGTTGTTTCAATAGATGTTCGTAAAACTTACATTATAAGTAATTTTTGCAGTTGGAAAATGGATTGATCGAATTTTATTGATCATTGCCTGAAAATTTTCCTTGTTTAATTTCATTGCAATCATAATTAACCATGTCGATCGCAAAGTGAGTTGTACTTTTCTAACTAACTTTACAATTGATATAGCTTACTATTATTATCAAGTTCACCGTTCTTGCTTAATTAAGTAAGTATGGTAAACTTTAGTGCTCCTTGTGATCAAATCTTGATAATAATAGTTAGCTAATATCAATTGTAAAGTTAATTAGAAAAGTAAAACTTACTTAAAACGACTTAGTAGTTCAATCTAGGCAATTATAATAAGTGATAGCCAATTTGAAGTCAAGGTTAGGCATTTAAAATGAGCTGTAGTAATCTTTCTAGTCAAATCTAGGCAATAATAATAAGCTGTATCGATTATAAAATCATAATTGGGCAATAAAACTAACTTACAGCGGCTTTGTAATCAAATCTAGACAATAATAATAATCTATATCGATTTTAGTCGAAATTAGGCACTTAAAGTGAGATGTAGCGCTCTTTTTAGTTAAATTTATATAGTGATATCAATCTTAAAATAATAATTAGCAAATAAAACTAACTGAAAGCAATAATATGCAATAATAATTCTAAGCAATAACGACCTTAAAGTCAAAATTAGGCACTTACAATGATCTGCGGTATTCTTTGTTGTTAAATATATGCAAAAATAATAAGCTGTATCGATCTTAAATTCATAATCGGGCAATAAAATTATCTTACAGCAACGGTTTAGTTAAATCTAAAAGATAATATGATTACATATGGATCTTAAAGTCAAAATTATGCATGTATGCATGTAGTGAGCTATAATGCTATATTAAATAAAATGATTTGAAAATAATTAATAAATTATTTCCACATTTAGCTCTGTGACTATTGACTTACCTACGTAAGTACGTTAAACAAATGCACATTAAAACAACTACTTCCCGGGCAAATACTCACGCCGGACATTGAATTACATAATGTACACCTGCTGTTGCACATCAATAAAAAATTGCATAATGCAACAAATTTTGATCCGAGAAAAATTTAATGTAAAAACAACAAAAGGAACGTTACTTGTTTCTATTTATCAATTTATTTGAGCTATAATGCTCTTGGTAGTCAAATCTAGGGAGTAATAATACGCCATCTCAATCTTAGAGTAATAATTAGGAAATCAAACGACTTTCTAGTAAAATCTAAGCAATAATAATAAGATACATAGATCTTAAAGTCAAAATTAGGCATTTATAGTGACCTGAAGTACTCTTAAAATCATAATGTGTGTAACTTACACTCAAATCGAGGCAATCTAGTGAGCCACATCGATCTTAAAGTAAAAAAATGCTAACACCAGTCAGCTGTTGTGATGTTAAAATTATAATTAGTTAATAAGGAAAACTTATAGAGACTTTAATGTCAACAACACAGAGCTATTGTAATCTTAACATTCTGATTAGGTAAGTGAGTTATATCTATCTTAAACTCAGAATTTTGTATTTAAAATTAAATTTATGTTAAATATTGAGCAACAATATTTAGCTTCTATGACTCTAAATTTAAATAGAGGCTATGATAATTACTTTAAAGCCTAACTTAGGCAGTAACATTAACCTTATCGTAGGAAGACTGTCGATAGCCAATTTACTGAAGGGCATTAATAATGATATGTATTGATTATTATGAAAATATGTAAATTTATATGTTCTGTAAATAAAGATTGTTTCTATCGTGATTTTGTTAATTTTAGTTCAATGGTCGCGTTCAGGGAATTTTAAAGATGTAGCGCTACAGCGCAAAGCGCTTGATGTTCCCTGAACACGCTTTCGATGTTCACGAAAATATGGCAGTTTTGTTTACAGCTGCACGGCTTGAAAAGCAATCAAGCGGAAAAAATATATGCTTTACCGCTTGATAAAGCGGTACAGCGCCACACATAAAGCGGTACCGTTCAGGAAAACCGCTTTCGTAAAGCGCTTAAGTGCTACAATTCCCTGAACGCGACCATTATTAGTCAACAATGGCGAGCTATTGTCAAGTTTAGGCAACAATACCGCGTTATATCAATCTTAAATTACTTAATTCACTCATATAACTTAATTAATAATAATTATAAGAGTTGTTAACAGGATTTATTTATATTAAGAGTTATTTTAAAGTCATTTTTTGGCAACAACAATGAGTTTTACTGATCCTAAGTTCTTAATTGGACAATGATAGGGATTTAAATTGATCTTAAGATTAGAATAAGGCAACAATAGCGAGCTTATATTGCTGTGAAAATCATGATTGGAAAAGAAGAGTGATTAAAATGAATTTAAGGTAAATTTCAAACAAGAGTAAGCTATTGTGATTTTAAAGTCTTCTCTATTAATAGTGTCAGAATTGCACAATAAGAGTAACTTGCAATGACTTTATTGCAAAATCTGTGCAACGTAAGTAAGTTATATCGATTTAAAATCGAAGTTATGCAATAGTAGTGAGCTATAATAATCTTAATTAACTAAGTAGGCAATACGATTAATTTACAATAATTTTGTAGCTAGCTATACGAGATTTTTGATTGTAAAGTGAAAATACGCCAATGATTATAACTTGGAGAGATATTACATCGATTTATTTTGTTGGTGTTATTTAAAATTTTTCAGATAAATCTAACAACATAACAAGATTGATATCTACTAGAGTAATTTTTTGTCTTTTTTTTAAATAACTTTATGTAAATTCTCTGGCTAAATAGTCCGTGTTAATATCCATTTGCACAATGAAAAATGCATGATGTAGGAAACAGTGCACAAAAACAAAACCCGCAGTAGCAAGGGAAGAAAAGCAAAAAATAAGGGAAAGAGAGAAAAAGCGTGCTGAGTGTTAGCTTCCATGAAAATATTGCACCCCGTCACATGAACTTCTTCAAAAGAAAGTTATGAGCAGAGCACATCTGCCGAGTCAGCGAGAGTGCATCCAACAAAAGGATAATGTGCCGTTTATTATAAAAGCGCACAGAAAAAAAGAATCGGAGAGTAACAAACAGAAGGAAAAATATCTAACCGGGAAAACCGACTGGATTTTCAGCGCCGTATATACGCGAACACGGTGTAATTGTAATTTATTTCCGTTTCCGGTTCAGCGGAGCGACACCGATCGCTCCGTGATTGCGATTGCGATTGTGATTTCGCCCCCACCTCCTTCTAATCTGCGCTCCTTCGCTCCCACTTCTTCTTTATTTGTTTCGCGTTAATATTTTTACTCTTCGGGACCCTCTCTTTACTCCGCTGCGCGGGATTCCGATGATTAATGTCCTCGTCTCTCTGAATTTATTACTTATATTTACATCGATCATCTTGTCTTGGATATCTCTTATAATTCAGCCCGGTGCATATTTTTCATCCGAGACAATCTATGCGCGCGTAATTAACAAAAAAATAAATAAGTAAAACGGGATGAATTAATGGTGTGTGATTAATTGGTGTAATTTTTATGCGGATAATTAAAATACCAAAAATCGTGTAAATATTATTACATTTTTCCCAAAATAAAATACCGTAGAAATAATTACAATATATATATTCCGAGACGGGCCAATGACCCTAGCAGTCGACGCCGGTAAAGTGGGAGGGGTTAGTCGGTATTCTCCCGGACAAAATCTGGGAGGAGTCCGACACTCCGTCCGTAAATGGATTTTCTCCTTCCACAGCCACAAAAAAATAGACTATTAACGAAAGATATACCATTTAACAAAATTTAGTTCTAACTAACTCTCGACCTGAGTTAAGTCTTCTAAGACTTAACTCTGGCCAAAAGACCAGACAAACTAAAATCTACATATATTATAATTATTTATGTTATATTATTTTTTATTATTTGTATAGTAATAAAGATACATAGTTAGAAATATTACACGATTAAATAATATCCTGTCGTTTGTTTAAATAATAGTAATTATAAGCAGATATTAAACGTTGTACGATTTCACGGCCGGAAGGACTAATGCTAAGCTTCCGGGCTGCTGGACCGTAGTAGGTTAGACTTTATTCGTTTTAAAAATTTGGAATAAAATCCAACCTACCGTGGCTCTATAGCTCGGAAGCCAATATGATTAGTTACCTGGTGAGTCATAGCATTATAACGGGACAATAAAAATTATATAATAGTGATATTAAGGTTGCGGTTTAGTGGAAAGAGATGGCTATATAGTAAAATGGAAATAATCGTTTGAAAATAGAGCTATTCTTTTGGATTTCATAATATGAATGTGTATTTACATTTTTTATCTACCAAGTATAAAGTATCAGTCTAAATAAAAAAATAAATCGTTAATTTTCGTGTATTACGTCAACTTACTAGTTCAAGCTAGAAAAGAAAATTGTAAGATATAATGAAATTAATAGGTCATGTCTGCTAAGTTATTTGAATGCAGAATTTAGTGAAATCCTTTAAATTTTCATTGCACAATTTTTTATTAGCAAAAATTTAATTTAAAATTTGCTATAAATTTGATCAATTTTCATTGTTTTTCATAATTATTTTTCACAGGAACTAAACATTAAAATAATTTTTAATTTATCTGATGAAATTCCTGCTTATTTTAAGATTATTTTAATGTATAATACAATATTGTTCATTGATCACAACAACAATCTAACTCAAATTAGTGATTGCCCATATTTGTATAGCTATCTCTTTCTTCTAAACCGCACCCTTAAATAGTAGTCAATAAGAGTCACTTTGAAGTTAAAATTATGTAAACATCTGTGAATATTTCTAAGAATATTTTAATGGTTTTCCGGCTGCCCACCTTCAAGTCTTTTTTTTTTAGTTTATAAATGTCGTACATAACAGTCGTACATGACTCAACTGGAGGGAACCGGCGTCGGCAGCGTGAAGCTCGAGGCGTTCAACAGAAGGACTGGTACAAGGTAACATTGCAGGATGTTTTGTACGTGTCGAAGTTGAGCTTCAACCTTTTTTCCCACGGACAAGTATTAGACAACGGCTATATGCAGAGGGTAGATCGAGGTAAGTCAATCTTCGAGACGCCAGACAGGAAGGGGTTGTCGCGATGGCCTGTTCGCGAAGGCACTCTATTTCGAATGGAGCTATACCGGGAGGAAGTGGAGCAATGCCTAGCATCACCAAAACAAAACCAAAACATTCGACATGTCAGGGACATACTCGAGAGGACAAGAATCGCATACTTGGACGTATAGGGTTGTCCTAGTCGTCCATGTATCTGCAAAGGATGCGTCCTTGGAAAACAGCACCGGGTGAACGAGAAAGTCGTCAAGCAACCCTTGGACTTGGTGCATATGGATCTCAGGGAAATGAATAAGCCATCTTTTGGAGGAGCCAAATATTTACTCTCTACATTCAGGAAAACATCGGTAAGACAGTAAGTGTCAAACGTTTGCAAAGCAGTGAGCAGTTAGCAGACATCTTAACCAAGCCACTTAGCTTATACACCTTTGTGAAACTTCGTACTGAAATAACTAATGATTGTGATTGAATTATTTCAAAATCGCGCCAGCCGACGTTCACGTCTTTTTTTTAGTATATGAATGTCGTACATGACGTGCCTTAAAATACTGAATTCTCTCTAAATATTGTTTATTTTTCTCCTCGACTCCACATAAAAAAGTACTAAACAGCAACACCGGCGCATGCACCAAAATGGTTAGGTGACAAATTTTAGGTGCCATTTGGCTTTAGCCACTTTTATTTTTTTCTGGTATCATTTAAATCAAGAAACGTATAACAAGCATAATAAAACAATTTCTAGTGGGTTACCTTCAAAAATAATATTTTCCAATGTTTGAGTCGTTCAAACATTTTCATTGTTTTTTTAATCCTTTAAGAAATGTATAACAAATATATTAAAGCAATCACCTTTAAATTTTTTTTTTCAATACAGTAATATTATGTAATATTCTAATCGGATCGTCAAAAAAAAGTGTTCTTTAGCGCTAGATTTACCGATAATAAACTTTAAAATTATTTTTGATCATAATATATAAACTTTGTCAATAAAGTGGAAATACGTATCAGCAGTCATCTAGTGAAATGTGAATCATATTAATGAATATAGTAATTGAAAAATCTAAAACAACAGTAATTTTCACTTAATTATGATTATTACATATTCAAAGTTTGATTGATTAAATGTTTCAAATAGAAGTCAGCAGAACCACCAATTATAAATTAGTACTTGTAATTGAAAAGATTTAGGAGCTTTAAATGAAATAATTAGTTATTCATCTTTCACAGTACGATTGCTAACCATAATTCCCTTTTTATGGATCATTTGATTGGTGCGCGGATAGAAAATCCAATTTAAACAACGGTTATTTTTTACTTAATAATCTTTTTTTTATTTTATTTATTTATTCAACGGAAACCCCTTTTTTACAAAAATATTGAAAAAAACTGAAACTTAATATTAACAAAGACATATTCGATATATATAGACATTGACTAGCATTACAACTTAAATTTATTAGAAATCGATTCTACGCAGTAAAGATTTAAATATATTTATATTTGTAGCGAATAAATCAAAATATACATTATTGTTAAGTGAATTAGCCGTTCGCATCATTCTTATTACAGAGTTATTAGCTGCATAATTGGTCCTACTACACGTTAATCGAAATAATGTATTGTTCCTCGTGACGACTGCACTAGTTTGATACCAGAATGTAATTGATGATAATAATTGAATGCAGTTAATGTAGTTATTTATGATTTTATAAAGAACGCATAAGTCAGAGAAGGTACGGCGATATTCAAGTAGTTTTAAGTTTAAGGAATTAAGGATATTATCATAATTTATGCTGTGTTTTTTCAATCATATCTTTTAGGTATTTCTGATGAGGATTCCAAACTGGTGCAGCATATTCAAGTAATGAGCGCACAAGTGAACAATGCAATATTTTTAATGTAGGGATAGAAAAGTCAGAACCAATTCTTAATATAAAACCTATTGTTTTTAAGGCACGGTTTACAATATATCTTATATGACCATCAAATGATAGTTTAACATTATAACGCACACCCAGATCACTTATTTCCATTACACGTTCTAAGAAGCTATTATTAAGTGTATAGTTATAGATCGATACGTTAACAATACGATGGAAAGTTATAGTTTTACATTTGGACACATTAAGGCTCGATCCATTTTTCTCGCGCCAACGACAGATGTTATCTAAGGCATTCTGAATTATAAAATGATCATTATATTTTTTTATTACATGAAATATTTTCAGGTCGTCAGCGTATAATAAAAATTGACAATGAATGACAGATTGAATGTCATTAATAAATAAATTGAATAATAATTGTCCTAAATGTGTGCCTTGTGGAACCCCTGAGAGTACTTTTATTGGAGTCAAACATTCACCATTAATTTTAATAATTTGTAATCTGTTAGAGAGAAAACTAGCTAACCACCCAACGATAGATTGATTGATACCAAGAAGTGATAGTTTACGTAGTAATATTGAATGGGGTACTCTATCAAACGCCTTGCTAAAATCAGTATATACTGCATCAATTTGATTTCTTTGTTCAAGGACATTTGATATATAGGAGTTATAAAGCAATAAATTAGAAGTTGTTGATTTCTTTGATTGGAATCCATGTTGGGCATCAATTATATAACTAGAAGTGATCCATGATAGTTGATTGCTTATCATTTGTTCGAATAATTTAGGTATGTGTGATTACATGCAAACTCCGCGATAGTTTTCTACATTGTCTTTATTACTATTTTTATAAATATATATAAAAGTAATGTGATGGGAATAAATTTTCATCTTAAGAAAACATCATTGATCGATAGCCAATTAACAAATATGAATTATAAATTCTATTCTTCGGTTGTACACTTCCGTTAGCAGAAAACTTATCAACAACTCTAACGATAGAAGGGTGTTATCTTACCTTTTCAGAAATAAACGCTCAGTATACAAATTTACAGCATCTTCGAAATTTCTGGTGTATTCGAAATAAATGAAAATTATTTCATATTTTCTTCTACGCATACATAATTTATGGTGAGAAGATCGATCAAGAAAGGTCGGCTGCTCGATCCTTACATGTTATTGAGCCATTCAATCTCTATAAATGGCTCGATCTTTTTGATCAGTGATCGAGCACGATCGTTTTCATCTGCACAATCTCTTTGATCGGCTCGATCTTTTCGACGGTTCGATATTTTCGGACTGCTTAATTTATTTACTGAATACATTTGTAATTCAACCAAAAAAAAAAAAATAAATAGAGTAATATGCAATTAATAAAATAAAACCTGTCTTCTAAATTCTTTCGTAATGCACTTTCGTTGAGTGAGCGTAATTGATGATGTATCGACGTCCATATTTTTACGTCCTTGCCGGTTTAATTATATTTATAAGATCTATTTAACGTTCAGCATTATTACTCGAAATGTTTAATTATTTTTTTTAAGAAATTTATTTGAAATGATTCCATAATTAATTTTACTGTTTTTAATTTAATTTATATGTTTAATTTATTACGTATTGTGCTTTTGATTTTCAAAGAATAATTCGACAGGGGTGGTTTTTGAAAGAGATGAATTTTAAGAGCGGTTGTGATTTTACGGATACATTTTAATATCAATAACAGGTAAATTTTATGTAGAGAATGTTTTTACAGGTGTTAATTTGGGGCGTAATTTTTCGGGATGTGCTTTTTGTGGGAGATGATTTTATATGATTTTCAAGGAATTACTTCACAGGAGTGATTATTGAGAGGCATTGTAATTTTTCTGATATGTTTCGCAGGATTGTTTTCTAAGGTGGAGATTTTGGAGTAAGATTTTTAAGGGATTTCTGATCATCTCAATTCTCAATCTTTCTTATCAGCTCGATCTTTTCGAACGGCTCGGTCTTTGCGATCAGTTCGATCTTTCTGATCAGCTCGAGCGGCTCGATATTCTAACTGATCGATCTTTGCGGTAAACGGTCTTGCTTATCACTAATAAAAACTCTTAGTTTCACTAAATTTCTTTTAAAAATGATTTCCAGTATTAACAGCTTTTGGAAATCATTTCTAAACGAAAATTCCGCTTGATTTATTTTCGATAGTAACAACAACTTTTATTAATATTTAAAATATTTAAACATTAGTAGTTCTTATTAGAGTAATAAATTATTAAAATTCTACGAACAAAAATGTATTCAAATTTGTTATTACCATTTAATATTATTTGATAAATTTAAACATGCTTTAATTAGGAAATGTTGTTTCTATTCTAAAAAAAAGAGAATATATATCGAAAATAAATCAAGCGCAAATTTAGCAACTTCTGAAAATTATTTCTAAAGGAAAGTTGGTAAACAAGTAGCTATATATTTTGTAGTTACTATTATGAAATTAAAAAAAAAATATAGCACAGAAGAATACTTGTAAAGTAAGTACACAATTATTATGGAAATACCACAATATTTTCTTTATTTAATTCAAATAAATGTATATTGTCTTTTCTTTTACTAATTTTCTGTTTAGAAATGATTTCTAGAGTCTGTTATGTTTCCGCTTGATTTATTTTCGATAATAACAATAAAGGCGAGTGTTTATTTGTATATATTCAACAAGTTTAATGGTTATGTGGAAGGCATTGTCCGAGGATGGGTGTTTTCTGTGGTTAGCCGAAAGAATGGGAGTATAACTGAAAACAGATTGAATTTAATGTCGCGGAACGGTGGAGGGAAGAAGGGAGGGGTGTATAAAAGTGACTACGCAGCTCCAAGAAGTTTCGGCTTTTGGCAGGGTCGGGAGGAGGAAAACTGATTTGTTGACTGTCTGAGGCTCTTTTTATTGTCTTTCCTCTATCTCTCCGCGGCGGCCATTATTTATGATACGCCTTATATAACTATTCTATATCATACTTAATCGTAACAATACATCACGCGTTGGAATCGTGATAACACATAAATCTATTCCAGATTCCTCTTTTTTTTTTCACGGATTTAACACGTTTTCACTGATGAACGTTTACTACACTACGACTCGTTCTAATAGTACTTATAGCGCAATCAGCTTTTTATTTGAGCCGTGGTGAAATTACCATACAAACGACGCTCTCAGTCCGGAGTTACAGCTACATAAAAGACCTCGCTGCATACATACAAAACATCCAACTAGAATAGGGTCAATATCAATCCCATTTTAAAAAAAGAACGCCGCTCGAGGGAAAAGCACCCGCTCCTAATAGTCCCAAGACATCCTCCGAAGCCATTGTAGCTAGTCTTCCCCCGCAAAGTAACGAAACCTGTTTACAAGCCCGAGTTTACCGTGAACCCATATCATGTACTCTAATTACATTTTAGTGTATGAGAGGGAATCAGAATCTTCGTTCGTAACGAGACAAGGACTGATTTACTTGTGTTTGAGTTTGATGGGGGCGGGAGTGGATATTCTATTGACTTTGCAACATAACTTCAACGGCGCGGCGGGAAGGGGAGGGATCAGTTAGGTAAAGTATCCGCTTTGTTTGAGTTTCGGGTCGCCCCGCAAACGTTATTACGTCCAGGAACTTTAATTTCTATTTATACTAAACATAGAAATCGCTGAAAAAAATATTTAGCCATTGTAAAAAAATGTTTAATTTTTTACGGTGTTTTTGCGATTCCTATGTTTATTATAAAGAGTCAGCACTTTTTAAACTGTTACTATTGAATCAGCAAGATTAAGTTTACTTCTAAAGTGGAGGAAATTGCATCGATGAGGATTTAATGTATTAATATTCGATTACGTTTTTTTCAATTAAATTGACTTTTTTTAAATAATAATTTATAGTGATCAGCATTTTTTTTTTATTTTCGTACATGAATTAAAAGACGTGTTTTTTCTTAAGTGCTCCACATTCGTTTGATTATTCTAAGTATTAAAGTGATTACAGTTATACAAGTAGTCTAACGTTCCAATTTCCAAAAAGTATTACTAAGTATCTGCAATTAATTAGTTTTTGTAATTCATTATCGTTTCGCGAAGTTTCTTTTTAACAGAGGTGAGATGATCAGATTTAAATAATTTTTAATACTAATACTTGTGAATTATTTAGGAACCTCTAATGTTGGGCCTCAAGAATACGTTTTTTGTCTATTTTAACACCGGTTGTGGTGTTGTCAGTTCCTCACCTGTTCGAGTTAGACAAGGATTTTTTCTTATTTTTCAAAAATTCCCGTCCTAGAGCCGAAACTAGAAATACGAAAAGGCACCGTGTTTAATTTAAGCGTGAACACGACATTGGCCAGCGAGGGTTGTCCAGATGGGGTATAGTTCACGGAATTAGCCAACGCCGGGTCAGGTAGTCGGTCCCTTAATCCATCCGGAGGAAGAGGAGAGCATCTTCCCCCAGGGTGCGCTGCACCTGACCGACACTATATTTTTCCTCAGTTCGGGGTAAGGGGGGTGCATTTCTTCTTCTTCACGCCCCCTTCCTTAAACCAACCAGGCCTTTGCGACACAGCGGTGTCAATTTACAAAGATGATCACCGCACAGTCGCTCTCCGCTTTATTATACATTATAGACTTTTTATGTTCTTTGATCCGTTTTTCAAAACTTCGACCGGTTCATCAAAATATTTAATTCTAATTTTACTCACATATATACCATTAGAAAAATCAGACTATGAACAAGAAATAAACATAATTAAATAAATAGCAATTAATAATGGTTACGATAGTAAATTAATAGATTCACTAATAAAAAGAGAAAAATAAACGGAAACAATTTATGAAATATCTCCAGGGTGTAGACGAACAAAACGGAACATAGGATTTTCAATGTTAATTTCTCTATATTTTTTCTTACAAAAATACCTTATTAGGGCTGATAAGCTTTTTTCATAAATTCTTATTTTTTTTTTTTGATAAAATGTGTTGTATACCAAAATCTCCGAGCTTATCAGTCTTAATAAGATTTTTTTATAAAAAGCTGTTCAACAACTGTGAGGGAATTAACTAAGATCAAAATAATTATATAAATATATTAAATAAAATTAATTTGAAGATAATTAATAAATTATTTTGACTTACGTTACGTAAGTACTTTAAACAAATGCACATCAAAACAACTACTTCCCGGGCATTTACCCCGCCGGACATTAAATTACATAATGTACACTTGCTGTTGCTTATGAATAAAATATTACATATTGCAACATTTTTTTTTTAAATTATTTTCAAATTAATTTTATTTAATATATTTAATTAACTGTGACCGTGTGAAAGAATAAATACTCTTTTCTATTGATAATTATATAAAGCTGAATATATTTGAAATTTACTTAAATTTTGCATAAAGCATACTACTGTAATTTTCTGTAGTCATTAAGCTCACAACTGTAAGAGTGAAGTCAAAAATAAAACGCAAAATGTTAAAAATTTGTTTATCTTCGAACAACCCAATCCGAAAGTCGTTACAACACGTCGCCTTACAAACGACATAATCTTTCAAGACAACATCACCATTGTTGTGTTCTTGCGTTGCCGTTTTTATTCGCAGTGTTTCAAAATAGGAACTATTGCACATATTGACCATTTTCGAACTCTGTAGTCATGTTGTAACAAAAATGAAAGAATCAACTGGAAAGAACACTCTGGAATGTTCCGCAGAGCGCGCGGCGGTAAACATGGTGTTGTGGAAATTTCTGGAATATTCGAGAAACAAGCGTCTGCTATATAAGTGGTCTATCAGGAACGTCAGAGTGCTCAACATCTAGTTATAAATAAATAGCGACAGTGTAGTGTAAGTAAATGTATTAAGTGTATTCTAAATAAATAAATCGATATTGTGTTACTTATTTCCGAGTATGATTAAACCCAGGGAGGTGTCACTCAAATCTCGGTTTGTATACATTAGATTGTAAACGTTGCCAACGTTAAAACATGAAATTTATTATATTTTTTAAGTTGGCACCAACCTCGAAGCGCATGCGTGGTGTGGGTCAATATGGCCGGTTACGTTTTCTATTGCCGTTTGCACTTAAAAGATAGCCGTATAATCAATTTTTAAGAACCGCCCAAATCGTGGTCAAAGTTTTATCGAAGCTAAGTATGTCTTTGTATTTTCAAATGTCGGTGGTGTAATGTGTGTTGATATTGTGTAGTTTTAATATTTAATTGAGAACATGAGTCTACTTGGAAGTGAAAATATCCAAACAATAATATGGAGCTATGGTGGATATTTTCCATGTGCTATATGTAAAAAATAATTATAGAATAATTAAAAAAAAAATAAAAAATGTCTTGTTATAATTATATTTGTTCATTTTTAAATTGTTTAAAAAATTTTATACTTTATATTATTTAAGTTTGAGAGTTATTTATGGATGATTTTTGATGATTTTAATATTTATTTAATAAATGCATTATATTATTTTTTTCCGTTATTATTATATACTTGATATCCCAGTATTTCCTTTCAGATTTAAATTTTCCCGCTAACAAAATATTTCGATGTTGGTAGAACTGCTTCCAAGGTAATCTTTCAATGTTTGTAGGTTGGTATCAAAATGTGCTAATGTAAACAATCGTTATAAGTGTCTTTTTTGGAGGGGAGTTGCTCTTCTATTTAGGTTTTCTATAAATAAACCCGATTTCGTAACAATATTTTGGAGGATTATTTCCTTAAGGATGATTGTTACCTGTGATGCCGGGAGTAGAAAAGGATTCTTATAATTATTGTATGCAGTTCAAAAGAAAAAAAAACAATTTTAGTTGTATACCTCTCTAGACTGACAAAGCTCTAGGTGGCACCTGTTTTTATTGGTTTGTAATGTTAATGAATAATTACTAACCTTTAGATATTTAGCTTATTTTCTTTTGTTTTAGATAAAACCGCTGAATTTATTTAATTTCTATATTTGTTTCCGGATCACCCATCACCGCTCAGAAAATTAACAAGCTGAATATCACACAGTACAAGAATGAGTAATTCATTATTTGTTTCCCTTTCACACGGGAACAGATAACTGATATAAAGGCAATTATCAAGGAGGCAATTGTTGAAATTTTGAAGGATGATAAATTCATATATAAAGACGAATAGAATGAATCCATTAGAAAAACATTAAAGCAGAAATCATTTAAGAGTTATCAGATTATAAGAGCAACCAAATGAGAAATTGTGTTTATTTTGAGCGAAATTGCGCGTAGACGATACTAAAATTGATACACACAACAATAAAGAAAATTATAAAATTAATACTGTAATTGTTAAAATGCAATCAATAGAAATGTTATCAAAAGTCAGGAAACAACAACGATTGCTTAAACAATCGTAAATATTTATTACTGACTATAATGATTTATAATCTTCTTAAATTTGGAAAGGATCTTCTCTTCTATTTACAATTAAGGACCATACATGATATGAAATTACAAGAATAATTAATAATGAAGTTGAACTCTTCATAATCAATAATTCATACGAGCATTTCTCTTATTTTTTATTTTTCATTATTATCATTTGCATGCATGCACATGACATGTTATCACATTTTTGTATTCAACTATCGTTTTTATTAAATTTATTTTTTTATTGCGCAAAACAAACAACATATATAATCAAATACCTGCACAAACTATGATATATTTTTTGATCCTCTATCGTCTCTTGTTATAGTGTATCCATAGCTTTTTGCTGATCAATAAAAATCGAACTTGAATATCCTCAATAAAATTATAATCGTATGAAATAAATGTGAATAAATTATTAAAAATCAACCAATAAAACACAGATTGGATTGAATAACTTTAAATTCTCGACTAGTTTCGGGTTATTAGCCCATTTTCAAGAGAATTTAAAATTATGACAGTATAGAAACAAACAATAATGTTTTATATTATTGTGAATTTTGGATGATTTTAGCTCAGTTATAAGATCAATTCTTACTTCGTACTCGTATATAGATTTTTCATAACGCTAATTTAAATATAAAATAGTATTTATTTTCCAATTGTCTTCAATTACCTTATTTTTTTATGCTTGGTTTCTCTAATGTTTATTGCTTTTGATGTCCAACTATTCAAATCATTGTTAAAAAGTCATATAAATACTGTAAGTTGTAAAATATTTCAATAAGTACAAAAGATAGGCATATAGTATGATTAATGAAATACTTATAATATTATATGATAATTCAAGAAAAAAAAAAAAAGAAAAGTATAGAGTGTTATTTAAAAGTATTAAATAACGTCCGTTTGGAAAGTCACAGATTTAAAATTATTTTTCAAGCACGCTGTATAAAAATATTTCATATTTACAGTTCTTATTGAATAGAAATGTATTATCTTAGTATGTGAAAATAGTATCATCTCTCCATCTTAAAACACAAAAAAGTATGATTTTTTTTTTAAATATATATTCTAAGGATTTTTGGCGTAAATCCTTAGAATATATATTTTTATGCAGTAATATCTTGTCAAAACTTTTAACTGTTATATTGATATAAAGACTGTTTAAAAGGAATCGAGTAGAATTATAATATACGGTGTTCCATTTAAAATAACAAAGTTGATATCAATTCCGGGAACATGGGTTGCCCTGTATATATGAAAATAATTTCACATTATCAGTATTCAGTAATCAAACAAGTTTTATTAATGAATTAATGCTGAATTTCTAACGACAAAGGAGATATCGAAGACGGGCACTTCGGTGACTCACCCTGTATATTCGCGATATTTTCACAAAAAATGCACTAAGAAATAATGTTCATTGCAATTAACAATTGTAATATTTAAGTCTTGAAGGTGGTATTTTAATTTCAATTACATCATTGTAATTATAAAAAAAAACTTATATTATTTTTACATAATACTCATTGAAAATTGTAGCATAAAATACATACAAAAATTTACATTTTCAGATAAATTGAAGGTTACTTTCCTCCTTTCTTTTATTTTATCATGGTAGAGGAAAAGAGGGAGACAGGCAGAAGAAGGTTTATTCTCCTACTTTCTTCATCTATTTCTGTATCACCCCTTACATCCTTCCTCCTTATTATTATCTTTTTCTCTCGTCTTCCCTTTCTTCTTAACGAATATAATAATAATAATAATTTTGATTTGATTCACTTCAGAAATAGAACAAATTCAGATATTGCTGGTTTCTCCAGTGATGATTCTAAGGAAAATGAGCAAGATATTATTAAACAAGCGGTAAGAATAGGTATATAAAAAGATACATTGCAGTTTATAAGAATTCTTACATTCGTTTGTTATTATTGAAGGTGATGATATGCTAGGGAGGAATGAAGAAGGTATATCAGAATTTCACGTATACGAACAGGAGGGGTTCGTCTTGAAGCCTCGGAATTTTAAAGATCAAGATATCCCTGATGAAGTTCAAAATGATACATTATTTAATTTCACCATAAAATCTGAAATCTAATCATGTAAGCAAGCCTCCATCCATTAATCGTATTCCTAACACCGTTAAAGACATTTTCCAGTAATGGTCACCTCTGAATTATTTCAGCAATTACTTTCGCCATAAAATCTATGAAGATATTGTCGAAAAAAAAAACATCTATGCTCTACAAAATAATTATTAACCCACTACAGCATCTGAGATAAAAGTTCTTATTAGATTACTTTTTAATATGTTTTGTTTGAAATTTCCAGGAACTTTTATGTACTTTTATGTTACCAATTATGAATTTTATATTAAAATCACATGTAGAATATAAAATTGTAATAAAAGTATATTGTGTTTATGGATTCTGATTGGAAAACTCAGTGGTTGTACTTGATCAAGGAGTTATTAGTCTAAATTTGATCAAATCAATTGAATATATTGTATTTTGTAATTACAGATTGTCATTAATTGTAAAAAGGTGATTTTCCGTAAATAAAGAATTAATTTAAATTTAAATTGAAAAATTTAAAACAACGAGGTTTCGGCCTACTTAAAGTATAAACAGAAGTGATAAATTCTTTAATTTTTTTTTTGTATGTAGAAGAAAATATATAGAATACACGTTTTTTTTTACATAAACGGTAAAAAATATGTATTCTATACAGGGTGACCAGAAAAGGTATGATAATCTTCAGTTAAAGTTGTTCGTTAATCCATTTTAAGTAAAAAAATAAAATAAAAATTTAAATTAATATCGATTTATTTCTTCCTTAATAATGTGTGATAATCTTCAGTTAAGGTGGTTTGTTAATCAATTTTAAGTAGAAAAAAACTAAAAAAGTTTTAAAATAAAAAATAAATTAAATAAAACACAAAAAAATATTAGGTATTCATTCAATAAGCTTTATGAGGCCATTAATATTCTAAATATGTGACTAGAATCCGTTTTTAACATGTTATGTATAATTATTGCTATTAATAATCGACTTATAATTAAATAAACATTTGCAATGTTTAGCTGGATATTAATAAAACTAATTTGAATTAAAATATTTCAAAAATATTACTGATTTATAGTCACATATTTATTATATCAATGACCTCGCGGACCTTAATTAAGAACCGTACAATATTTTATAAATTTTTTTACTTAAATTTTCTACTTGAAATTAATAAACAACTTTACCTGAAGATTATCACACCTTTTCTAGCCACCTTGTATATTAAAACTAATTTAAACTAATCATTCTCTCTTATCTTCTAAATAGAAATATTCATTAGAATCCATCAAAATAAAATTTTATTTTTACTATGAATTCTCGGTGAGATTAATGTATACAAGGTGCACAGAAAATGAGTGAAAAGCTTTAGGTGGCGTGATTCTTTGACTAATTTTTAGATAAAAATATTAACGAAAATAAGTCACACGGTTCTTCCTTAAGCCTCACGGGCCACTTAAAAGAACTATACATTTGGCAACGCTGGATCAAGCAAGTGTGCATTTATCCTGTTTATAACTGCTACATCATCCGCTGGAGGTGTTGCATACACCTTTTCTTTTACAAACGAGCGTGCGTCGTTGCCAGATCTATTTTCATTAAAAGAATGCTTCTCATGAAGTTATAAAATTGTAAAAATATCCGATTTATTAATCACTTACATCAATGGAATTATACACGTGTCTAATTGATTGTTAATGCTATTGATTTTTTACAAAATATTTAAAAAACAATACTAATTTATAGTCACATATTTAAAATTCCGAAGACCTCGTGAGCCTCAATGAAGAACCATACAACATTTTTTTATTTGGATTTTCTATTAAACATTAATTAATGAATTGAGTTACCTGAAGGTTTTCACTCATTTTCTGTACACCTTGTATACCAGTAATCTTTATTGGCAGACTTAAAAACTTTTTCTATAACCATATATCAAATTTAACAATATTTAACATATATTTCAATTGACCATCGACTCTCTCTGCAATATATGCTTTATTAATAAATAAAATACGTTCACTGTCAATATTCTACGTAATAACAACCTTAATCACAAGTTGTTTACTTTTAGCTTTTGCATATTTGTGTATTTTTCCGCCTGTGTCTGTAATTTACCAAAAATGTTGGTTTAATTAAAATTGTTCCCCTTATAAAGCAGTTTTCGTGTCGGTATTTTTTAATCTAACCGAGGGACAAACGATTGCCATTTATAGTCGAGTTTAGGTTTAATTAAATTTTGAATATTTCCCGGCCACATAGGCCCGCGTGCAAATTGAAAATATTTATACGGGCCCCTCCACGCACCACTCGAAACATTTCACTGTCCGGCGTTTTTTTTTCCTTTTCGAGCCCTTTAATTAATATTGTTGTTGATCGGATGGAATGTTCAAGGTTCGATCGAGGAATGGGAAAAGGGCAATACAATAACAAGTTTGAAATGGGTGGATGTTGATGATAAACAAGTTTGTTGATTGTTTATTCGAATTAGACTCATTATCGTAATAAAGCGAGTAACGATTTACAATTTTAAATGAAAAAATTAAATAATAATAATACAAACGCATATATTTACAGGGTAAGTAATCGAAATGTCTGTCTTCTATATATTATTGTTGTCAGATTTTCAGCATTAATTTATCAATAACATTTACTTAACTAATATTATTTTCATATATAGAGGATGTCCCATTTTCCGGGAATTGATATTTATTTATTTATATAAATAATGTTTACACTCGTCAATATAATTATGTTAATAGTATACAAATAAATAGAAGAAAAATAATATATTATATTAAATTAAATGCTTATTAATTACCAAGGTGGACTGATATGTACACGTTTCTGTTGAATATTTATATATATATATATATATATATATATCATGACAAAGCTTGTGCACTCTCATAATGTGTTAATTTGGTTATTACGTAAAATAGTAAATATTAAGGTTATGAAAGTAAAATAAGAAGACACAAAAGATTAAAATAAATAAATGACTAGATTACAATGGTAAAATGGCAAGATACAACAGATTAAAATTAGAATAACTAAATGACTAGATTATAATAGTAAAATGACAAGACAACAGATCAAAATAGGAATAATAAATAATTGTTAAAATTTATAAAAGCAAACAAAAAACGGTAAAATTATAATTCCAGAACTTATGTTAAATGGAACATACTATACACCATTTCTTATTAGATTCTCCTTTAAAATTTCTCTACAACATAGTTAGTAGTTTCGTATAGTCGTCATTGCTGAAAAAAAGACAGTTGCAGTGGTGCAATTAAAAAAAATATAACTTTTTGTTTTTTGAAATGGAGAAATGATTTTTTTATGAATACAAAGAAAATACCAATTATAATGTTAAATAGGAATAATTTTTATACAGGGTGTTTGAAAAATAATGTTTATTGTGTTACTTTTGAAACGGTCGTATTTTTTTTTA
Organism: Philonthus spinipes; assembly: GCA_963082785.1. Classification (NCBI taxonomy): domain Eukaryota; kingdom Metazoa; phylum Arthropoda; class Insecta; order Coleoptera; family Staphylinidae; genus Philonthus; species Philonthus spinipes. Next base: position 10,363,478 of record OY720314.1, read on the forward strand.
ATAGCACCCTACAATTATTTTTATTCTTAAATTATCAAATAATGATACAAATATTTCATTAAATATATTATACGCCTATTTTTTGCACTACTTGAAATATTTCAAATTTAATTTTATTTATAAGACATTTTAAAATGAATTGAATAGTAGGACACGAAAAACAATAAAAATGACGGAAATCAAGCATCAATAATTAAGAAAAATGGAAACAAATGTCAAATAAACGTTATTTAAGTTAACGTTATAGGAAAGAAATAGCCTAATTAGACATGACCTATGAAGTTCTAGCTAAAATAATACGAAGCATGTAGCAGAGACACGAAAGAGAAATAATTCGGGATTATCAAGGAGGATTTGCATGAAACAAGTCCACAATAAACCAAATATTTACGCTAAAGACCTTACAAAATAATACCTATGAACAAAACATGGGATTACAGATCCTCTTCATAGACTTTAAACAGGCCTACGATGCCATCTCTATGAAGAAAAAAAAAAACATGGTAAGATTTGAATTACCAAATAAACTTATTGTTACGAAATCGGGTTTAATCAGACCTCGGAAATTAGTAACACATTGTTTATTCATTTATTTTGAGTACACTTAACACATTTATTTACACCAAACTGTCACAATTTATTTACAACGCGATTTGAGCACTCGAACGTTCGTTATAGATTGACTCGGACTAACTGCTTGCAGCGCCACTAGCGCTCGCTTATATAGCGTGCTTGTTTCTCGAACTTTCCGGAACTTTCAATGATGTCGCGTTTACCTTCGCGCGCTCTGTCAAACATTCTAGAGTGATGTTTCCAGTTTCTTCTTTCACTTTCGTTACATTATTAAGCTAGTGAAAATGAATCGATCGGATAAAATGAACAAGTTTTATTACAAGAAAATTTTTCATAGCATTTCAAAGTTAATGTAAGGTTTCTACCATTTTTTCAATTTGCTCTTAGTGACAATAATTACAGATGCCAAATTTCAAAGGACGGATTACCATTACCATAATAGAGTGTATATTGTATGTATTGCCTACACATAGGGATCATAAAAAAATATGGCTGAATGACGTAATAAAATAATAAAAGACGTAGAAGGCCTAAAGGACTGAAGAGAAATAAAGAAGCGGATTGAGGAAATTAATAGACAAGATAGAAACCAAGAGCCTCTAAAATGTATGGTGCTGATATACATACATATATATATATATATATATATATATATATATACATATATATATATATATATGTATATATATATATATTTTCAACCGCTGATCATTCTCAAATAGAATCTTGAAATAAGTTAGAGAAATATGTAAATTGTAAAAGAAAACAAAGTGCTTTATTAATTTTAATAAATTAGTTTAAAGTTATGTTTTTTTATTTATTTATTTACGGATTTCTCCTTTTTCAAAATTACAAAAAAAAAATATAATAACACATACAATATAAATAATTACAGTTAGTAGAACATTACAACACTAAAAACAGAGAGAAAAATACAAAAATGCTATAAGTGACTAATATTGGCGAGATCAATAAATGATAAGTGGCGTTTAAATACATGATACGAATTTGAAAAAATAAGAAAATTAGGATTTAACATAAGTAAGTTACAATACCGCATTATACGCGAGACTGGACTATGAACGCCGTAACTAGTGCAATGGAAGTTTAACCGGAACAATGGCCTGTTACGGACAGTTGTGGATACAAAGAAATTAAAATTCAATAGCGAAAGTAAATAACTGGAGTTCACAAGACCATTGATCAGTTTAAATCCATAACACACATCTATTCAAAGTCATCATTCTAAATGATACCAGTAATAAAAAAATATTCTGTACTTTCTCAATTAACTCAATGTTGTTGTTATAATATGGAGACCAGATAATCGAACAGTATTCTAACTGCGGTCTTACCAAACTAACATAAAGAGTCCTGAACGTATCCAAACAAAACTGTTTAGAGAATCTATTAATAAATCCTAACATGGAAAAAGCTTTACTAGTAATATTATTAAAATGGGGCACAAAAGTCATGCGACAGTCAAATACTACACCCAAATCGCGAACCGTCTCAACAGAGGGTAACTTACAATTGTTGATTGAATATTCAAATTTCGTAACTTTACGGCGATAAAAAGAAATAGATAGACATTTCTTTAAATTAAGATGTAGATTATTTATTAAACACCAAATAGCTAAGTTATTTAAATCTGACTGTGATCACTAAATTGTTCGATTTTTCTAAATATTTTGAGGTCATCCGCAAACATTAAATATTTACAACCTTTAATAAAACTGCCAATATCATTAACAAAGAGCAAGAAAAGGATAGGGCCACAATGTGACCCCTGTGGTACACCGGATGTAACATTGATCGCTCTGGATACGAAGTTGCCAATTTTAACGAATTGTTTACGCTCGCGTAATAAACTATCGAACCATTTTACAATATGATCACTGAACCCAAGGCCCACAAGTTTATTTAAAAGAACAGAGTAACTAACACGGTCGAAAGCTTTGGAAAAATCTGTATAAACAGAACTAACTTCATGGTCTTTTTCAAAAGCCTCCAATAAATACATCTGGTAAGATAATAAGTTAGACGTCGTAGACCTGCCTTCAAAGAATCCATGCTGCTTGTCACATATGATATTTTTGCAGTACCACATAAGTTAGTCGGACATTAATTTGTCTAGTATTTTTGGAATTGTGAACTGAATAGAAATGCCTCTATAATTTTGTATATCGTCTCTCTTGCCATATTTAAAAATTGGATTAATATATGAATGTTTCCAATAACTTGGAAATACAGCAGAATTAATAGATTTATTAAATAGTGATTCAATCGGGGTGGTAAGGGAGAATATACATCGTTTCAAAAAATTCAGTGGTAAACCATCTGGAACACAGTTAAGTGAATCTTTTAAATCATTAATAGAACTGAAAATCTTAGAGGATTTAACGTTGAATAACGAACAAGAAATTTTATTGTCGTAATTAAAAGATGGAGCATTCGTAAGATCCTCGGTATACACGCTACTAAAGTACTCGGCAAATAAATCCACACAGGAAGTTCCTGAGTTGCATTGCTTTTCATTGAAGAACAATTTATTCGGAAAACCCTTTACATTTTTACAATCATTAACAAACGACCAAAACAATTTTGAATTACGTTTTATATTGTTTTCAGATTTACTAATATAAGATTGATACAGTGTTTCACTTAAATTACGACAAGAAAATCTCAGGTTTTTAAAAGTTTCATAGTCAGTAAAACTGCCACTACTTTTAAAGGCAGTATGAGCTTTTTTTCTTAGCTATGATTAGTTGATTAATTATATTGTTTTGTCTTGTTTGTTTTCAGTAAAGATATTTCGTAATTATTACTTGGGATTTTTTAGTTATTCGTCAAAATTACTATTTAATTTCTGAAGAAAAAAAAAGCATTATTAACGTAAATACTTTTACTTTATTTTCCTTGTATTATTTTTATATGAGCGTGCATTTTTACCTAATTATCCTATAGTGAACTGAATACCGAAAGAGTAAACGAGTTTTAAAATATGATTAAAGAATAATAAAATCCGGAGCAGAGTTATTTCCACACACACACACAGCCAAACCACGTTTGCCCCGCGCGCAAAACATAACACACACCCAGGACGACCCTCTCTCCATGTACACACACATTCAGAAATAACAAAGTTTCTTTTTTGTTAACCCCGGAACGGATAATGAAAGGCTTCGCCTTTTCCGGGGGGTATTTTAAATAATCCACACAAAAAAATAGGCGACGTTTTTATTTTGAAGAGAAATTTTTCTGTGAAATTTGAAGGGATATTGCAATTATTTTGTAAATGCGGAAGAGATACAGAGGGTTGGAAAACGGAGAGGGTGGTTTACGCTCCCGGTGGCGGGATTCCTGCGAGCCCAAAATTATGCATTAGCAAATTCCTGGCCGGGCTGCGCTGACCGCATACTTGCCCTCTCTTGCGTCGATAAATAACATTCATATTCGTTCCTTTCTTCTACGCATTCAGTTTTTTTTATTATTAAGCGGTTTTTTTAATTAATAACATGTTTTTTGTTCCGTTTAATTATATTTTATTGAATTTTGCATATTCGTTGTTTTGTCCCACGGATATTGTTTTTATTTTTTTCTGTTTGTATTCACACATTTTTTTACACAGATAATACAAAACATTATAACATGAATAATTATAATATATGTAGGTATTAGTCTGTCTGGGCTATCGATCCTCAATTAAGTCTTTCTACCCTTACCATGAATTTATGGTAACGTCATAGAAAAAAAATATGCTAGTCAGCTGAACTGCCTAGATCAGGGGTTCCAAACCATTTTTTCATTTTTGACTGTGAGCCTCCCTACATCGAAAAAAAAAAATCCCCCTTTTAATGATGATTCTTTTTTTACAACTTTTATTTCACAATAACAAGCAGTCAACTAGCCATCACTAGTTATCTACAGGGTGAGTTTTTTTCGATGTTCTCTATGGGGATCTCGGAAACTATAAGAGATAGAAAAACGGTTAAATGGGGAAAGAAGTGTAGTTTTATAAGACGAATAAAATGACACTTTCAAAATATTTGAAAAAGTCAAGGGTAACTAGATATTTTGAAAAAAGTAAAATGTGTCAATTTTTTGAAATCAATATATCTCTATTATTATCATAGATAGAAAAAAACTGTAAAGGACAAAGTTGTAGAAAATTTTACACAGATTAATAATAAAAAATCAAAAAAACATTTTCGCCCTTATTTTGGGAGATATGACACAAACTTACCTTTTTTTAAATGGAAACAGTAGTTGGCTATGACTTTATTAAAAGGGTTATTTTTTTCCCTTTAATCCGATATAACATATGCCATAGTTATTTTTAAAATAAAATAAGTTACAGTCGTTTTTAATTTTACCATACACCAAAAAATAGTTAGCCATGAAAAAGACTGCTTGCATTTGATGTAAACTGATGCTGAAAAACCTGTTTCAAGTAAGTAACTTGACGAAAATGGGATCATTATGCGCAGTGTTTTATCAAAAACTTCTCTAGTATCAACAGGTGAAAGCCATATTTCGTGTTTAAACCGGTTTTTATTTCTAAAATAACTCCCTGAACATCTTTTCTTAATTGCAGTAATGTAATAACTGTGTCTTCCGAGAGTATTGGATCATTAATTATAGGGGCATTACCATGATGACGGTGGGATACAAGATCGCCATGACAGTAGTTAAGAACCGGCTAGAAAGGGAAGTGAAAGAAAAGGGACTATTGCCGGAAACGCAGGGAGGTTTTAGAAGGGGAAGGGGAACCCGGGATCAAATCTTTACACTTGCAAAAATGAGTGAAAGAGTGTTAGAGGAAAAACAAAGTATGTATGCTGTATTTTTTGACTTGAAAGCGGCGTATGATTCGATACCGAGAGAAAGGTTGATGGAGTGTATGAGGAGACGGGGAGTGAGTGAGGTAATGGTAGAATGGGTGAGAGGAATATATGAGGAAACATGGACGCGAGCGAAGGTGGGTGGAAAAGTGTCTGATAAGTTTAGAGTGTGAACGGGTGTAAGACAGGGATGCCCGCTGAGCCCTTTACTATTCAACCTATATATAAGTGAGATGGAGGAGGTGTTGAGGAATGGGCAGGCGGGGGGAGTTGTGGTAGGAAGAAAGAAGATATGGATGTTGGCGTATGCGGATGATGTGGTGTTGCTTGCGAAAGAATGGGAAGAAATGAATGAGATGTTACAAAGAATGGAGAAGTACATGGATAAAAGAGGGCTGTGCGTGAACGTGGAGAAAACAAAGTGGATGAGATTTAGGAATAGGGGAAGAGAGGGAAAAACGAAAGAATTGAGGTGGAAGGGAGAAGTGATTGAAAAAAGTGAAGGAATTTAAATATTTGGGTTTTGTGTTCAAGGCGAGTGGTGGATATAAGGAGCATGCGAGTTGGGTGAACGGTAAGGCAAGGAAAGCGTGGGAAATGGTTAAAGAGAAATGGGGAAAATGGCTGGAAGGGAATGTTATACTGACGTGTAAAATGTGGGATGCGTGTGTGAGGCCGATCTTGATGTATGGAGCTGAAGTATGGGGAACGAAAAAGTATGAAAGTATTGAGAGAGAGCATGTAACGTTCCTGAAACAGCTATTGGGAGTAGAAAGGTCAACTCCTGCTCATATACTGTTTCAGGTATTGAATAGAAAGTGTATGCATGTTGAGGCAAAGGAACGAGTGGTGAGATTTGAGATGAAAGTGGTAGGCTTAAGTGAAGAAATGATAGTGAAAGAGGTGTGGAAAACGTGTGTAGGCGTAGCGGAGAGTGAATGGAGGAAAGAAAGAAAAAGTATGTATGAAAAAGCTGGAGTATCAGAAGTGCTGGCGAACGAATGGTTGGTGCAGGAGTGGATGTGGCAGCATGGATGAAGATACAATGGGAGGAAGTGGATGAGCATGAAAGACAGAAAGACATTAGGCAGAGCCAGTACAACCCTTTATATAAAAGGTGGCAGGTACAACAAAGAATACCTGCGTACCTGGTCAGAAAGGATCTGAGTTCAGGTGAAAAGAGGGGGTTGGCTAGAGCTAGGTGTGGGTCAGAGGAGAAAGGTAGGAAAGTATGGATGGGAGAAGAATATGTGAAATGTGTGTTGTATGACAGCGGAATGGATACATGGGACCATTTAGGGGAGGAGTGTAAGGGCATGTTGGAGGAATGAACGAGTGGAAAGAAGAGAATAGAGGATTGGATGAGAGAAGATGGGGCAGGCGTGAAGATTGTGAGGAGGATAGGGTGGGAAAAGCAGAACAGAAAGTCAATTTAAGTTGAATAACTGTAGTAATGTGATGTAGTTTTTTTTTGTTTGTTTTGGGAATGCCAATAAAGGTTTTTTTATTTGGTTTAGTCGATAGAATGATCAAATATTTGCAGCATTTATCTTTTTCAACCAAAGTTGAAGTTTTGAAATAAACTATAAGGATTAATTAATAAGTAATACTACAAGGATTATTAACATATTGTTAGGACAATTTGACTTAACTATAGGTATCATGTATATCCTATAGTTCAATAAAAAAAAAACATGAATGTAGTTGCAGTTGCTTATCAAGTTCCATGTCCGCCCTGAAGCTTCAAGGTAAGTAGATTTAGTCGTTCAAAAATATCTAACTAGGCTAGTTTTTGATATCGTCAGGTTTAGTGTCACCGGTCAAAGATTGATAATATAAATTTTTTTCTTTAATTTGATCTTTACTTACGTAACGAATATACACGAGCAACTGTGGTCAGTAAACGATATGGGTCGATTAATCGCAACTAATGGCAGAAAAATGGTGATGCCTTTACTATTTTAATAAGCCAGCTGCGAACCACACTTGCCACTGTGCTATCACAAATAAAAACTGTCAATTTTGATTTGTCATGTGCATCTTGAAAACGTAGATCATGAAAACGGAGGCAAACTCCGAAAATATTGTCAAAATGAAATAACAGGTTGTATGTACCACTGGCTTAATTGATGATAATGGCCTTCGACAAATTCTCTGGGGCTATAATATTATGCCCTTAATAATAATATTAATAATATTTATTGATGTTAATGACCAAGGCTTTACATAAGTCAGGAAATGTAGTATAATATATAATTACCTAAAAACAGTATATACATTTTAGTAATCATATAAGTAGAGAGATAGAACATATTAATATTAATGTATATGTGAACGTTGACTAACAAATTAAGAATTTATATCACAGTAAAATATAAAATGAACGGTACTAACATGTTAAAATAAATGTATAGACGGAAATTTACATAAAGATTAAAATAAGTGAATATGTGAACATTAACTTACAAATTAAAACTTTAAAAACACATTGTAATATAAAATATTGGACTAAATAAGAAATAAATAAAGTTGGACTGTTCAGATATATTAAAAAAGTTTAATAAATAGATTTATAAAAAGTTGAAATAAGTTATTAATACCTCAGCTGTGATATAGGTCAATAAAACGGTGATTTAAACAAAAAAATGCTTTCGTAGTTAAATAGTCTTTAATGATTTTTTTAAATTTTAAGTAAGGTTGCTATTTTATAGACAGCGGTAAGGAGTTGTAGCATTTTGGACCGAAAAAGTTTACTCCCGTCTTAATTTTCGATAAACGTGCACAATCAGGATGGACAAGATCACAACTTCTGGTATTGTATTTATGAATTTGGTTTGTTGTCACATATTTATTTACATTTCTATGGACATGCAGCAGATATTCAAGTATAAACACACACGGCAAAGTAAGAACACCCAGTTTTTTTTAAATAATTCTCACAATCATTAGTATACCCTATTCCTGCCACTATTTTAATTGCTCTGCGTTGTAATGCGAATGTATGTGTTGATATTATTGACTGTCCCCACACAAGTATACAATATTGATATTGTATATTTAACATAAACTCAAGTGAATTAAGACGTAAGTTAATATCTATGTATAGTTATTTAGGGTGATATATATCAATAATTTAATGAAATAAATATGAATAAATTATTAAAAATTAACCAATAAAACACAGATTATATTGAAAAACTTTAAATTCTCAACTAGTTTCGGGTTATCAGCCCATTTTCAAGAGAATTTAAAATTTTGTTTTTAAATTTAAATTCTCTTGAAAATGGGCTGATAACCCGAAACTAGTGGTTAATTTTTAATAATTTATTTATATTTATTTCATACAATATGAACTACCAATGTCTAAATATTAAAACCATTAATCAATAATTTAATTTTACTCAAAAAGTGAATATGAGTGGATTATTGAGGGTCAGCCAATAAAACACAGATTATATTGATTAACTTTAAATTCTCGACTAGTTTCGGGTTATTGTTAGTTGATTTTTGGTGGTCTATTCATATTTATTCCATACAATGTGAACTACCGATGTCTAAATATTAAAACCATTTATTATAATTTTACTTAATTAAAAGTTATTTGTGCGCAGTTATTGAACAATTAATTATTATTTGTATAATTGTATGATCATGAATTAATAAATTAATTTGTAAAAAGGTTTTTATACCGTTTAAGTAAATAAATAAATAAATTAATTAATAAAATAAATTGTAGCTTGGAGTGGAAGAGGGCATGATATGCGGAGATTAATGCTGGTTTAGATATACTCTTACTAAGTTGTCTTAGTAAGTAAGAGGCCTTACTTAGTGCCTGTCCTAATTGTTTATTATGCTCCTTCCAGCTTAGTTTAGAGTCTATGAAAACCCCAAGAAATCTGCTATATCCGATCTCGTTGTTGACACTTTTTAATGTAAACATTAATCGCACAATTTATCTGGTGTTTAATGACAGTTTATTGGTGTTAAACCATAGATGTGCATGGAAATATATTTGCTCCCTTTTGTTAATTGCGGATTGAAGATTTGTTCCTTTGTTTAATGATGTTGTATCATCCGCGAACGTAACAATCTTGAACTTTTCCACATATGCAATGCAGGAAAGTCATTGATATAAATAAGGAACAGAAGTGGGCCTAATATAGAGCCTTGTGGGACAACACATGTTATTGGAGCAAAACTAGATATTTTATCTTTGAGTTTTGCACATTGAAGTCGGTTCTGTAAGTAGGAGGAAATTAATCGACAGCTACTTGGGTCAACTATGTTTCTATGTGTTTAATTATATACACAGTGAGGATTTTATTTCATTGAAATAAGACCTCTAGCCTTTATGTGTGAGAAGCTGACAGTAATTCCAGCAATAACCTGGCGTTGTTTACAACAGATAAGTGACTAATGAAAAACCTTTTATAATAATTTGTGTAAATACAACAAATTTTATAAAACGTGATAAGACACAATAATATAATTGAATCTTAACCAATTAAATGATGAATTGACAAATTTCAAAAGTTAAATTTTGAAAAGAACAAAGAGGGTATGATATAGTAAATTATTTATAACGCACATAATTTCATTTAAAAATTGAGACTCTAGAAATGTCAACTTTGGTTGAATACATACTATTTCTCTCGGTCTTTATTTACAGAACATACAAATTTACATAACAATTAACATATAACATTATCAATGCAGTTCAGTAAATTGGCTATCGAGCAATTGTCTTTCCACCTGTTTTGTTTTAGTTTTATATTTACTTATTTTTTGTTCGTCGATCTACTATTCTAATCAATGTACTGTCAATTAAATGTGCTGATCAATAATTTCAATGTAAAATGAAGAAATGAATTACTTGTAATATCGCTACAATTGTTTCACCACACTGTGCCTTTTTCAGGCGAAGAAATGATACACTACACTATTCTGTACGGGTATATATACACAAAAAGTTTTATTAGTTTATGAGAGGGCTGGATTAAAAAAAATAAAATTAAGTAGTGGTGAATTTGTGACGTCCAGTTGGTCGTTTAGAAGATGTCCGTTGAATGTTATTTTGTTTATCTGCATATTCTCCATAATATTTAATTTCGAACTTTTTTCCTCCCTGTATAGGATTTTGAAATTATCGCTGACATTGTGGTTCTCCTCGATAAGATGATTAGCATATGTGGAGTTTGTTTTCTTTTGTTAGAAACTGGATTTATGTTCTTTTATTCTGCTCTCAAATGATCTTCCTGTTTGTCCCACTTATGTCTTGGGGCAGTCTTTATAAGTTATCAGATAAATACCACTTTGTTGTGTTTTTGTAGTTTTGCCTTCCTTGTTTTTTTTTATAATAATTCCTGATGAATTGTTTGTTTTAAAGACAATATTAATGTTGTTATTTTTTAGAAATTTTCCGACTTTCTCACTCGTTTTGCCAGTATACGTGATAATTTTGTAATTGTGTAAAGATTTATCATTTGTAACTGGATAAATTGAATTAATAATAAATAATGTGAAATAAACCACGTGTTTAATTTTACCTAATTATTTAAATGAACAGCCATTGATGTTTTAATGCCTTGTGCTTTATAAGTCAAAATTCTATAAGGCCTCGCATTGCTATCAACTTTGGTTTTCAAGAGTGAGGAGTGAGTTTTGAATGTAAGTTTACGATAAAGAATAATACCGAGATATTTGCACGAGTTTGTGAAGGTTACTAGTTGAGAGTATTATTTATGATGTTAATGAGAAAACATGAAAATGATTTGTTAGGGCAAGATTATTTAAGTGAATCTGGTCTAATTCACGTTTTTAATTACTTTGGTTATATGCTACATGCTTTTATGGCTTTGACAATCTAAACTTCTAAATCAAGTCATATTATTGACATTCAGATTTTTATTAATCATGAAAATGAGTCCAAAAAAAAACTGATTCCCAATTATTTATTTTTTGAAATAAATATGAATAAATTATTAAAAATCAACCAATAAAACACAGTAGATTGAATAACTTTAAATTCTCAACTAGTTATTTAAAGTTATTCAATCTACTGTGTTTTATTGGTTGATTTTTAATAATTTATTCATATTTATTTCATACAATATGAACTACCAATGTCTAAATATTAAAACCATTAATTATATTTATTTTTTATTTTTGAACACCTAGATACAAAATTTAATCCAAACGTGAAATGTTAATTTAAACAAATTCGATTTCAATTTAAACACCCAGTAATGGCATAGCGCTGTTAAAGGTCCCCCTTCCAATAAAAATAATACGAATTAATTAAACTCGGTTTCAGTTTCCATTAGCGGATTAACGAAATCAAATCATCATATTTATTTCCCCGGTACGCTACCGTGTTGCTAGTGTGATTAATTTTAGGGTAATTTTGAATGAGTTCCGTCGACGTGATGATTGAACAGCGGCCATCCAATCACCGCTGATATTAATTATGTAGCGGACAAACTATGGCGACAAAACCGTCGGTTTATCAATATTTATCTTAGCGAATGCAGTCGGCGATAAACAATTAGCGAAAATTGCAAAGATAATAATACGCGATTCCATTATTTTTTATAATAAATATGATGGTTTAAATTATTCTAAAAAAATAAATAAAAATGCAGCAAATGTTTTGTAGCGTAATTTAACTTAAATTTAATTTTTAAACACAGCTGAACGTTTCATTAAATGTGAATTTCGTTTTTCTTGTTTGCTTAAACAGAACAAGTTCGCCTTCCTTTAGTGGACGAAACAATGATTCTCTTTTGTCTAGCTTGTAGACCCAAATCGTTAACGATGCCACTTGAAATTATGCAAAAAGTGGCGCTTGCGTCGTCTTTAATTTATTATGATTAATATCAGGTATATAACTACAATACAACATTGACGATGCCACTTTAAATTAGGCAAAAGGTGGCGCTTGCGTCGTCTTTAATTTATTACAGCTTTATGTGTTTTTATTTTTAATTGCAAAGATAATAATACGCGATTCCATTATTTTTTATAATTTTATCCTAAAAAATAGATAAAAATGCAGCAAATATATTGTAGCGTAATTTAACTTAAATTTAATTTTTAAACACAGCTTAATGTGTTTAAATTGTTATCTGTAATACTCTTCGCAAAGGCAACTCATTTTTATTTCTACAAGTTATGTGTTCAGTTTTTTTTAATATCACAATTAAGACAGCCTTTAGATTGTACATTGATTTGTTTGTTAACATGAATATAATTAACTTAACCTTGTGTTTAGCTTTTGTTTTAGAAATTAATAAATATATGTTTGTTATTAACTTACCTGGGTTAATTACAAAACTAACAAATATAAATCTCTTAAAAATCAAAGCAAAACATTATTTCATGTTGTTAACATATTTTAAAGATTGATTTCTTCATCCTTCTTTTTAATTCAGTATGAATTAATTTGTCATATTCAGCGCTTACATTTATACCAACACAATAATATTATTTAATCATTATAATTATTATTCAATTTCTTCGTCTTTATCAGTTATTTAATTATTTTTATCATATGATATAACTAAAAAAAAAATTCCTATGACAGAATTGATTTTTTTTAATCAATGAAAATGAGTCAAAAAAAAAAACTGATTCCCAATTATTTGATTTTTTTAATCAATTTCTGTTGGAGATAAATTTCGACATAAAATATGTTAAAAGGCCTGCTATTTGATACTATTTCAGTCAGTCCTTTTTGAAGATTTGGATATGAAAGATTACTTTTTGGTATTACAAGCGATCCAGAAGCCTTTCAAGAGAAAATCTCAGCAATATTGAAGACGCCGTATTCAAATATTTTGGTACACGCAGATGGCATTTTAATTAGCAGTAGAGATAAAAAAAACACAATCTTATATTAGAAGATGTTTCAGGAAACTACCTGGTCGAAATGTGAATTCCCTGTGAACAGATCAAGTATTTATGATTTATACTAACCAAAGAAGAAATTAAGCTATCGCTGAATATCTAATCGCTCAGGACGAAGATGAACCGAAAAAGAAAAGTTGGCAGTTGTGTGGACATACGAGAGGTTCCAACAAATTTTGGTCAGAAAGAAATTTAATATTAAAACAGATGATAATCCTCTAAACAATAACAACCACAATACTCCAAAACAGATTGAGATGGCTAGGACACGTTTACAGACTACCAAACTCAAGGGTAAAAAAGGCAGTGTGTATAAAGGAGAAGCAGAAAGAAGAAGCAGAAGAGGTAGACATAGAAACAACTGGAACAACAGCGTATTTAGTGACTTGCGAGAACTAGGAATTAATGACTGGAAAGTACGGGTTAAAAATAGGGAGGAATGGAGAAAGACTGTCAAAAAAGCCAAGGGCCTCTGAGGCCTGTGCTGAACTACTATTATTATTAATCCTCTAATCACAATTATTCAATGAAAAGCTATAAAGGAACTAAGCCTTAAGCTACAACGCTTTGGGATGAGAATGGCCTGATTTTCATATTGGGTAGAATATAAACCAGTAAGGAACTCTTTGTGCTGGATACACTGAGTCGACCTAGAGTTGTCGACGGAAATGATATAATGGAAGAATAATTACTAATATTAGAAGTTAAGTCAATTAAATCAGATTTTACATCACTTCAATATAATTTAAAAATATTACGAGAATATACACGATGGCCGGAGAAGACACAATGTACACAAAAAAACAAGATTTCTACAAATATCGATACGAAATTGAAAAACTGACAATATCATAACATATAAAAATTGAATAATAGTTCCCTCAGAATCAAGAAAATGGTATTCACTATTTTATTAATATTAAATTTTTATGTATTATGATATTGTCAGTTTTTTCAATTTCGTATCGATATTTTGAATTTCACTCTCGACCTCATAATTTTCCTCAGGACGACGCAAGGGGTGCCTGTATCAAACCAGACAATTAGGTCGATGGTATCAAATTTGAAAGCAAACACTCTTTTAGGAGACGCCACAATTTTTTCTCGTGAACATGTCACATAGCAACTTCGATAAAGGAAGTATGTGCTCTTACGAATGAATCAAGATTCCGTATTACTCGTTGAAATGGCTGAGTACGTACCTTTTAGTCGAAAGATTTGGAGGTTGTTCAGTTATCGTTTGGGGTGGGGATGGTATCGACAGTAGAACCGATCTTGTTGTTGATAATACAAGACCGCATACTGCACGAATCACTTTAGACTTCCTACAAGAACTAAAAATTAAAAAAAATGGTATGGACTGTGATACTTCTTGCAAAAGTTTCGTTGGGTGTTAAAGATAAAAAAACTTTATGAATTTTCGATGTTTATTTTTCAACGACTCGAGGAACACTATTTACAAATATTTACAAAATTTTACAAATCCCCTCCGAATGTAGGAGAGGTGCTTTCCATCCCTTAATAAAAGCATCCACAAGGTTACAAATGTACAAAATATGACAACACTGTCTAATTATACATTTTCTGTAGAAAATATTTAGTGCTAGCAGATGTCTAAAAATCCAAGAATAACACAAAAGAGTTATAAGACAATTTTAAAACTTTTTGAGCACTCTTTCTCAGAAAAATCGTCTTTAGGCACGTAGCCACCCACCATTAATAGAGTCCCTAGGGTCGCACCCATGCTGCGCAGGTACGGTCGCGGTCTATTGTCCGTACTTTTTAGGGAAATCGCGTATTATATCGCGACAGACTGCGTTAAGTCTTGATTTAAATCCCATAGAGCATGTTTGGAATATGATCTATAGACATATTCTCAGTCTTCCGCATCCATCTTGGACCATCCAGTAGCTAACGGCGGCTCTTATTGAAGAATGGGACTCTATACCGCAAGAAGACCTTCGAAGACTTTTGCGAAGCAGCTAAGCTGACTTAATACCGTTGTTTATGCTACGGGAGCACATATTCTTTATTAAGTTACCACTTTAAGTTCAAACGTTTACAATAACAATTAATTTTATTTCATTTTGCAATGTGCTTTTGGTATTAATTCAGGATGATTTAATTGAAATTAAAACACTTGGTTTGTCAAAGATTTCAATTAAATCATCCTGAATTAATTCAAAAATGTTTTATCACGTGTTAAGTAAGAAATTAATTAAACATTGCTTTTGATAGTTGTTGTTAATTATTACGCGTACTTTAAAATTACGTGATGCTGACTCTTCCTTATGCGCCAATTAAAATATATGAATAGAGCGTCTTTCAGATGTCCTTAATTTTATTTACATATAATTTTCTGTTTGAATTTTATGGATGTACAAATTATTGACCCGCTTTTTAAGCAGTGTAATTAATAAATTATTTCTACATTTAGATCTTTGATATTTTCACTTACTTTATATAAGTACTTTAAACAAATGCATATTAAAACAACTACTTCCCGGAAAAATACCCCGCCCGATATTGAATTACATAACGTTCACCTACTTTTGCATATCAGTAAAATATTGCATAATGCAACAATTTGATCCGAGATAAATTCAATAGAAAAAAGAACACTACTTAATATAAGGGCGTTCAATGTCTGGTTTCTAAGACAAACTATACCATTATTTTTGTTTATATTCCACCTGGAATTCATAAGGATCATTATGTCTCACTTTCTAATTATATCGACGAAAACGTTTCTTCTGATAATCTACTCATTTGTGGGGACTTTAATCTTCCCAACCATAATGCCTGGAAACGTAATGATACTTCATGGGGGATACTTCATGGCTTTAAAGGATGTACAGCAATGCAACGACATCATTAATATAAACAACAGATTGCTTGATTTAATACTTATCCCGAATAATTGGCAATGTGTTGTCAAGAAAGCTATCGAAATTCTAACCGGGGAAGATGATCATCATCCAGCGTTATCTTTTGATATGGAAAATTTACCAGACAGAACTTTTTATCCTCATAATTAATTTCAAAATTCATTTAGCTTCAAAAGCGGAAATATTTTAGGATTGTATACTGATGTCACTCATATTGGCTGGACGGACGTTTGCAACAAAAATGATGTTAACGAAGCTTGTGATTCCTTTTATAAAATCGTATACAGTTTGTTTAATAAAAATATTCCAAAATTAAAAAAGAGCCTAATCCGAGTTGGTTCAACAGGAGCATAATCGATTTACAAAAAACCAAAAACAAATTACACAAAAAATGAGAATATCAAATGGCACATATCTAGCTAATCAATATAAGGATATTAGTAAACGTCTGAAAGAACAATCTTCACGGGCATTCGATGAATACATTAAGCACACAGAAAAACATATTTCCTCCAACCCCAAGAACTTTTGGTTTTATATTAATAAGAAAAAGAAGACATCTAGGATTCCTGGTATCCTGAAACATAGTGACAGCACACTCACTTCGTCGTCTGATATTCTTCAGGGATTTGCCGACCTTTTCAGCGGTGTTTACTGTGATAATGGTGTTAGTACAAGTGATCAACCTAGTGAAAAAAATAGTTTAGTAAAGGGTAATTTCAGTGTTGATGAGGAAGTTGTTCTTGTGCACCTAAAGAAGATCAAACCAACTATTATTATGGGACCCGATCAAGTTCCTGGTTTCTTTTTGAAAGACTGCGCATTACAATTATCAGAACCACTTGTTCATATTTTTAATTTAATCCTACGTAATGGCGTTTTTCCAGAGAAACGGAAATTGGCACGTCTCTGCCCAATTTTTAAATCTGGTGACAGATCGGAAATTTTCAACTATACACCCGTAGCAATAATCTCTAATTTCTCAAAAGTGTTGGAAAGCATCATGTATGATTATATCTACAATCGTGTTCAATATTACATTACACCCAACCAACATGGATTTTTTCGCAAAAGAAACACAGAGCAATTTGTTATGCATCACTCAATACATATGAACTTGATCTTGATAACCAAGTAGATGTAATCTATACTGATATATCGAAAGCATTCGATTGCATGCCTCATGATAAACTAAACTTTTATCTCATTTAGAAAAATATAATTTAACATCGAATGTAATTTCTGTAATACGATCATATCTTGTATACCTTTTTCTCATTTATCACTTGGTAAAATATATTTAATAACCGTTTGTTATAATAAAATCACTTGGTTTTGTTTTACTAAAAAACTTGTATTTTAGTAAAACAAAACCAAGTGATTTTATTATAACAAACGGTTACGATCATATCTTGTTAACAGATATCTCTTTGTCAGCTATTTGGGCTGCCAGTCTGACACATTTGAAGCTACCAGCGGTGTACCGCAAGGATCGAGTCTGGGTCCACTTTTGTTCTCGATATTTATCAATGAATAATCAGGTGTGCTTGGCTACAGTATGCTGTAATCGTCAATTAATAATGACATGGACTGTTTTATGTTGCAAACAAATTTAATGAAATTATCCACTTGGTGTACCGAAAACGGCCTTAAAATAAATACTTTAAAGTGCAAGGTGATATCCTATACCAGGTCACGTAATAAATGTATCCATAACTATACGCTAAATGGAATGATTGTCAAACGGGACACTTATATGAGAGATCTGGGCGTAATTTTTGATGAAAAACTTGTATTTCATTGCCATATCGAGACTATAGTTAATGAATGTCTGAAAATGCTAGGATTTATTAAACGAATTTGTTATCAGTTTGAAAATACAGATACAATTATACGAGTATTTGAAACTTTTATATTTAGCAAATTTATTAGAAACGATTTGTTATAATGAAATCACTTGGTTTTGTTTTACTAAAATTTTAGTAAAACAAAACCAAGTGATTTCATTATAACAAACGGTTATTAAATATGTTTTACCAAGTGATAAATGAGAAAAAGGTATACAATTTATTAGAAACGGTTCAAAAGCGCTTTTTGAGATATTTGTATTTTAGAAAACGCAAAATATTCCCTGACTATGAAATGTCGTATAAATCACTTTTGGCTGAATTCAATATGTATTCAATACACGACAGGCATCGGTTCATTTTGACCTATTTGTATAAAATCATTCATTTTCAGAGAGACAATACAGCCTTCTTAAATTTAATTAATTTCAACGCAGCTCACTAACTGTTAACTATGCTACTCCGCGCACTCTACATCATTCATTTTCTCCGCTTCTACATATGTTTAGATGTTACCATGTATTTCAAAGTGACTTAGATATATTTTGTTTAAACAATTCAGAATTTGTAAGATCATTACATTCATGTCTGCAGCAACATTAAGAATGTTTATACATTATTATTTAGATTTTTATATTTAAGTTATTTATAACATAACCTCAATTAATGGTAATTTTTCCTTTGTAATTATGCTTTGCCTGTGGGAAATAAATAAATAAATCAGCAGACACGTGTTTCGGGATCCATCCCTAGTTAGTATAGTTCTGTCTTACATAATTTAAAGATGTTAAATTAAATTAATTAAATTAAATCAAACTAAATCGATTTAAATTAAATCAAATTGAAATAAACGAATTGAATTAAATTAATCAAATTGAGCGTTCCTTACCAGCTGCGAGCTCGGATAGTAACAATGGGCGAAGGATGGTCGTGTGAACAATGTATGCGTTCTTATCGCAAAATCACAAAAAACTTATCTTTACTCAGATTTGAATAAACGCTTCACTGGCCATTAATATAAATAGAAAAGAGTTTTCATTCACTTGGTCATAGTTTTTAAAATAAATTAAATAAAAATGATTTGAAAATACTTAACAAATTATTTTATCTTCATCGAACCAAAAAAGCTTAACGATCGAGGTTGTTTGTAAACTAATAATTGATCAGCTTAACTTATTTCGTGAAGAAATAAAAACCAGTATTCTGGCCCGTTTTGATAATTTGGAATCCCGCATTACACAAATTGAAAATAAGCAAGCTGTTCTTGAAGCAGATTTAATAAATTTTAAAACTGATTTAAAAGTAAATTATGAGGAAATAATTACTGAGATAGATGATCGACGTTCCCGTTTATCCAATACTATGCTGTTTAATTTCAAAGAGTCCACTTCATCCATTCCAGAGGAGCGTATTAATGAAGATTTCTTGGGTGTCACTAATATTTTAAAGGATCGCAAAGTTCATGTACAACCGCTTAAAGTAGTTCGTCTAGGTAAAACTCATACTAATAATAAACCCAGACCTTTAAAAATTATTTGCAAGTCACTGGAAGATGCCAAACATATATTAAAAAGTAATACATCTGATACTACAAAAAATCATATTTTTTATGCAGATAAAACCAAAAAACAATTGGAATATTATTCACAATTGAAGAATGAGGTAAAAAAAGGCACTCTAAAGGCGAGACTAATGTTATCATTAGGTACCGCAATGGAGATCCCTACATTCATGAATCTAGTTATAAACCTTCAATAAACCCAGATTTAAAAAACTAAACATTTATTACCAGAACTGCAGTGGAATTAGAACTAAATTAAAAGAATTCTTTATCAATGTTAATTGTAACAATTTTGATATTATTATAATTGTCGAAACGTGGTTGTACGAATCCATCTTAAACAGTCAACTTCAATTATCTAATTATTCTATTTATAGATCTGATCGCTCTTCTGATGGTTCTGTAAGAGGTGGTGGAATTTTAATCGCTATTAAAAAGCAATTTGCCTCTTCCTTTATCTTAAAGAATAATACACTTGAACATCTCTTTGTATTATTTAAAAATAATAATAAATCTTACATAATTGGTGCGGTTTATATTCCCCCTGCTTCACCGATTGAGAAATATGAATTACACTGTAACTGTCTTGAAGAAATATGCGAACAATATATGTGCAATAATTTAATAATCTGTGGGGACTACAATCTACCACAAGTTAAGTGGGACAATTTACCATCCACACTTAGTCCCGCCGCGCGAGTTATTAACAACTGTTTCAATTTTTTAAACTGTAATCAAATTATAAATATTCCTAACTCACGTGGAACTTTTTTAGATTTATGTTTTACCACTCTTACTAATCCAAATGTTTCTCTTTCTGATGAATGCTTATTACCATCCAACTGTCATCATTTTGCATACACTTTAGACATACCTGTTACTGAGTGTGAAAACACAGAAACTTTAGAATTAAGATTCCAATATCAGAAAGCCAACTATGATTTAATTAATCGATATTTTAACTCTGTCGATTGGGACTTCATCTCTAACATTTCTGATATTGATGAAGTAACTCAAAGGTTTTATGAAATAATTATGTATGCTATTGACCAATTTGTCCCTTACAAATTTGTTTCATATAAAAATCGATCTTTTCCTATCTGGATGACTGCTGAATTAATATCTTTAATTCATAAAAAGAAAATTGCACACATAAAGTATAAAAAAACTGGGTCACCTGAAGATTATGCAATTTTTTCAAACTATCGCATATGTTGTAAAAAACTAAGTAATACTTGCTACAGTAACTACATATCCCGTATCGAATCAACTGTGAAATCCAATCCCAGATATTTCTGGAAGTATGTCAAGGATATCAAGAATGAAAATGGTTATCCTAAAACAATGTACTATAATGATTCAGTGGCAGACAATGGTTCAGACATTGCAAATCTATTTTATAGTTTCTTTTCTTCTGTGTTTAGTGTTTCAAACAGCTGCAATTCACTTTACAATACTCAGACACTGTCTATATTTGATGATAATATTAACATATCGTTACATGATGTATTTAATGAAATTCTAAAACTAAAACTAACTCATTCATTTGGTCCTGACGGACTATCCTGCTACTTTATTCAGAATTGTATTTACTCCCTAAGTCGACCTATATATTGCATTTTCAAAAAGTCATTCGAAATGGGTCGAGTTCCATCTGGTTGGAAATCTTCTTTTGTTATTCCCATCCTTAAATCAGGCCCTCGACACAAAATTGATAATTACCGTGGAATTGCCATTCAATCCGTCATTCCTAAAATATTAGATAAATTGGTAGCTAATCATTTGCAATGGTTTGCACGTAAAATTATTTCTGATAATCAACATGGTTTCATACCAGGCCGATCAACGGTTTCAAACTTGTTAGAGTATAGACAGTTTGTGTCGAGTGCTTTGGAAAAGCAGCATCAGGTAGATACAATCTACACTGATTTTTCTAAAGCATTCGACAAAATCGATTGTGACCTATTATTAAAGAAGCTATCTTGCCTTAGCCTTCACAATAACACATTGATATGGTTAGCCTCCTTTTTATATGATAGGGTGCAGTTCGTGCGAATCGGAAACTTCATTTCAAATCCTATATCTGTTACTTCTGGTGTTCCCCAAGGGTCCCACTGTAGTCCAATATTATTTAATTTGTTTATTAACGACATCCAACATAGTATTAAAAATTGCAAGTTTCTCTTATATGCGGATGATCTCAAAATTTTCAGAATTGTGCAAAACCATAACGATTGCCAAAAAATTCAAGATGACCTAACAAGAATTTACAATTGGTGCACTGAGAATCATCTACTATTAAATGTAAACAAGTGTTACGCTATGTCCTCATCAAGGTCAAAGAGTTGTATAAACTATATATATTCGATTGGGGTTACTACACTTCAAAAAGTGGAAACGATTAGGGATTTGGGTGTAGTTTTTGATAATAACCTGTCATTCAATACTCATATAGAAAAAATATGTCTTAAGGCATTACGATGTTGGGGCTTTGTTTGGAGCAAGGATCTTGATATTGATTGTATAAGAATACTGTATTGCTCTCTTGTTAGAAGTCATCTTGAGTATGCGTCAACTATTTGGTCTCCCTACACTTCCGCAAACATCGAGCGCATTGAGAGTGTACAAAGAAAATTTTTGCGATGCATGGAATATCGCAAAGGAATTCAACATTGTCGCGGTCGCTATAATAATATTTTGTCAGATCTCGAACTATTAGAACTTAAAGACCGCAGAACAATTGCTGATTTGTGCACTCTTTATACTATTTTAAACGGTTCTTTAGAATCTTCTTCATTACTCAATTGTTTAACATTAAATGTGTCCAATAAACATACAAGAACTCATAGATTGTTCTATGTTGACTTACACAGAGCAAATGTATTCTTAAACAATTCAGTTTCCCGACTAATGACTCTCGCAAATGACTACTGCAATTATCCTTGGTTCGACTTATTTGGCGGATCAATTACATCGTTCAAACGAGCACTAAATAAACATTTATTTAACACTCAAGTGAAATGTGATGTGCAGTGATTTGTTTTCTGTCCATACATATTATTGTTTTATTGTATTGTATTATTTTTTTATACTATTTTATACTATATTTTATATATCATATATTATATTTTATTTGTTATGTATACAATTATATTCTGTATTTATGAAATGGTGATTTACCGTCAATAAACATTATTGTTATTATTATTATTATTATTAAATTATTTCCACATTTAGCTCTGTGACATTTTGACTTAAGTTACGTAAGTACTTTAAGCAAATACACAGTGTAAGTATTTAATGTATATTTCTATTATGATTTTTATTACTTTTTTAGATAAATTAATTCATATTAAATTAACCAACATAATAAATTTGAAAAATAAATAAGTCACACTAAACACATCCTGCTCTCGATAATTCCAAGTCCCGTCCATAAGTGGATTTAACGGTATCGGCCGAATGTTTCCTGCGGTTGAAATAAATCGCCGCAATTTACCAATGGCTTTTTTACGGCCGTCCTAAAATACAGTCATTTATAATATTTTAAACGAAAATCGAGACCAATTCCGATGATTAAACGATTTCATGTTATATTTGACGCGGCATCCGTCTCTCTCGCCCTTTTTATCGGACCGCTCCGCCAATATTCATATAATCGACCGGCCGGCTTTATTCCGTGTCCGATACATTTATTAATTAGGTTATTATTTATTGCCGGATTTAAATGTGTTATTCGTTCGGCGACGGTTTATTTGATGTTTAATGAAATTGTTGTGCGGACTCGCTTTGAGATTCACAAACGAATAATACATCGATTTGTTTAATATTGGAATATATGGAAAATATTGTTGATTGTAACAATAAATGTGACTTTTCGTTTATATGAATTATGAAATAATAATAATAATCATTTATTATTAAACAAGCAAAACAAATTATAAAAAAAAACATTAAATACAATTTAGCAATTAAACAATTTGAGAACGTCATAAACCAAATGATTAAAAAAAAATTAAGATTATTATTTATTAAAAGACATTTAATTTTAAATAATAAATTTATTTCCAGATTGACATAAACTGAAATGATTCACGGATTAATATTAAGTATTCCGAAGTAGTAATAGAAGTACATTAAAAGAAGCTCCGGCGAATCAATTCATAACCCAATGAATGAAATTCCAAGAAGTGAAATTACATTCCCTCCAAATTAACAAAGCGGGAAGGAAATAAGGAAAGGCTGGCCTTAAAGAAACGGAATTACAAGTAAATCAATTAGATCCAATAAAACATAAATATTTTACGTGAACGGCTTTAAAAGGAGGCAATAATTACCTGGGATGTGAATTCCTCCCACGTCCAACCTGGAATTCTGAAACTGCCAGTCGTAAACTGTCAACGATCTACTCTGAAACGGAAAAAAAAACAGCTGGGTAAAAAAAAAATAAAACAAAGCTGGAAGAAACGATAATTCGGATTGAACATTGCGCGCATCGATTGGAATCGAATTGAATGTACAGGGTGTAATTCTCCGGGGTTAAATGTAGTAGCTAGTGTGTAGTGTGTATGCGTTGGCAGCCGGATTGAACATCATTCAGTCCGCATATATTGCGTTACGTAATGCAGTGAATGTCTCTCCAATATTTGCGGAGCACTTTATAAGCCCGGGAACATGCGCCGCATCATCGTATTAGTGTCTGGAGCCTGAAAATGAAATATCACCTGATACCGCCAACACTTCAATGTAAATATCGAACACTCTCTGTGTGTGTGTGTGGAAACCGGAAACAAACAGATGGTTGCATGTATTACATAATAAATGCAATGCTGGATACGTGTGTGTTCTGCAGTCTATGATGGTCTATGGTCCGTGCGCCCCGGCGCTTTATTCGATTAGTCCGAATCCCGGACGTACTGTGCAGGCATTAAGGGGAACCATTCAATTGCCCCTAATAATGTTTGAATGTTGCTACAAATTTCGCGGGTATTACATTGCATCCATTCAATTTCAATAATGCTGTAAATATGTTTACTAATTATTTACATATCTATATTTAAAACTCAACAAAAATATATTTTTACTATTACAAAACACATACGTTATAAAAAACAGTATTACAATCTATCAATAATCAATAAATTCTTTATATACCATTTATTTCTGTTTGCACATAGTATCAGTATCAATATCAACATAAAAATAAATTAAAAATATGTATATGCGGACAAAAAAATCCTCAGGTTGGTAGCCTAGATAGTCTAATGCCCTCTTGCACCGACTCCGATTAAATTCTCGGCCTAGTCAATCATGATTAACTGAGCAGATTTTGGTTGCACCGTATATCAATTAACTACTGGGAGTCCACCAGATAGTAAATTCATCCTTCGCATTTTTCTAGCAATTTTTATTTCTGTTTTGGGTGATTTTTAGTAATTTTCACGCCCCTAAGTTAGAATCAATCGTAGCACGCGTTTGTCATGTTTGTAAACTAATGTAAATCAAAATTAATTGGATCCTTTACTTCTAAATTAACAATTTCGTCGATTCTAAATCCACGCTTGGTTAATGCCGCCAAATCTCTATCTAACTATCTCTTTCTATGATCTCTATCAACTGTAAATAACTTCACGATAATCCTCACTATATGTGAAGTTGTACAATTATCTTAACATGTATAAGATAATCGGCCAAAATTGGCTCATTAAATATTCGATGTTTTTAGGTTTTCTTAATCTTGATTAAGTCTTAGTGCAAGCCAATTTCTGACTTAATTATAATTAACTATGGTTAAGTACTCGCGATGCAAGTGGACATCAGTCATAAAAGTGCTATAAGGGGTGAAACGAGAAATTTTGTGATATAATAAATTTGACACAAGTTCGCACTTTTTTTTTCTTTACTTATTCAATCTTTTGATATTTCAAATATCATATTTCAATATTTCAGTATTTCAGCGCTATTTCCAAAATGTCTATTATTTCACAAAAATGAGACATTTCTAGAAGTATACAGTGAGATACCATCACCGCATGTCCCAGTATGTATTACTTATTGTTGTAGTCATATTTGGCCGCTTAATCTTTTTATTCGAATTAAATTAAATAAAATGAAACAAAGATGATTCACTCATTTAAAGCTATTTAAATTACAATGAAATTAAACAAGGAAAATTTCTGGTAATGATAAATAAAATATGATCAATCCCTTTTTCCAACTGCAAAAAATTACTTTTTAGTTGTCTCAATAGATGTTTTAAAACTTACAGTGTAAGTAATTTTTGCAGTTGGAAAAATGGATTGATCGATTTTTATTTGCCAGAAATTTTCCTCATTTAATTTTAATTTAAATGGCTCGAATAAAAAAAGCTATGGAACGGACTGTACCAGAGCCTACTAAATATATAGGCCGGAATGTCAAAGTGGGGAAGACTCCCTGATATATACGTATATCTGGTCTAGGAGCGCCTGCTCGTCTCGCACACTGCTCCAATGCAAACAGGCTACATTGTAACAATTATTTTTGCATATAGTCATAATTATAAATATTTAAATTTTCTATTAAAAAAATAAATAAATACTTAAGGGTACTGATTAAAATTATTTTATTTAGATGGAAATAAAATTCCAAATTAAGTAAACAAATGATTGTGAACGGGAGATGCTTCCATCAGGATGGTTCGTAGGCGAATGAATTCTCTCGCTTGGACTTTTACCATACTCCGAGATTTCGATTTGCCCAGATCGATATTCCAGCCTATATATTTAGTTGGTACAGGCTGTACAGCTTCTTTTAGAAGAAAACCATTCCACATTCCATAAAATTCCAAATCTTGACACGATATGTTAAAAAAGCCAAGACTATAACAGAGCGCGCGACGTCATCGAAAGTTCCGGAAAGTTCGAGAAACAAGCACGCTATATAAGCGAGCGCTAGCGGCGCTACAGGCAATCAGTCTATCACGAACGTCCGAGTGTTCAACATCGCGTGGTAAATAAATAGTGACAGTGTGGTGTAAATAAATGTGTTAAGTGTACTGTAAATAAATATATAGACATTGTTCTACTTATTTCCGAGTGTGATTAAAACCATCTGGATCGCGAATGATCAAGAATTTTGATTCCTTAAATACTGCACAAAAAGAGGAATAATTACTGGTATGGTATTTGTCACAATATTCGAGATACAAAATATATAATAGTAATATAAAATATGGGTGTATAATATAAATATCATTTTTGCTGGTTAATCATATCGCTATATATTTTCTAATCATAGAACCGCGCAAAAAAGAGAGTAGTGCGTTGCTGTATGCAGCGTCTTTAAATCTGCAAAAGGCGGTAAATAAAGTGTAGCAAAAGCTATAAAAACTTTACAAGAACCACCCAGAAGCCAATTGAAAAATAACGATAGTAAAGAAAATAGTCCCCAAAAAGTAAAAGTCTGGATTGTGAATTGTCTAAATCTCAATACATTCGATTGGGGTAGAATTCTTTAGAACAAGGTGAGTAATAAATTTATACAGTATTTCTATCTCTGTATATTTATATTTTTAATACTTTCAGCGATAAATAGGTTTCTAAGCTATAAGAAATTGCGAACGTCAAAGAAGAATGTTATCCAGATGGTTAAATTGTGAATGATACCGTAGCAGTTGTTTCACTACAAAATATCCTAAATAAAACCGCAAAATGATTTTGTTTAACGTTGAAGTATGGGGAACTGAGTAGTGAGATGGTTATTCACTATAAATGGGGATTTGACGATAGCTCGGTAATTCGCAATAGAAACAATTATTGGATGAAAATTGCCCTTCAGAGGTTTCGGTCGTCATAATAACATTATCGCCATTATTAATTAATAATTCATACGATCGCTCTGTTTTATGGAATAATGAAATTTATATAAACATGAAATTTATAATTAACAATAATGATATATTGATAATACGACACGCTGTATAATTGAAAACAATTTTATTTTATTATTTCATTCAAAATAAACAATTTTAGTGAAGACTTTTTTTCTATCTCTGATAATAGCTGTGATATCTTGCGACAACTTATTAATGGGACACCCTGTATAATAATTAGATAACCCATAAAATTATTATGTAATTCAAAGGAATAACATTTATATAATCAAATTCTTATGATATTAACTCGGTATGAACATTTACCGCTTTTGGACATATGAAAAATCCCGATGATCTTTTTCAATTTGACATTGGATTACACAATAGATATTTGTTTGCTGCATACCTGTACTACTGCGCAGTGCAACGGTTTGAGTCGAAAATATTTAATGAAAGGAAAAAAAATATTAATTACAAGACTATCTGTAGATAAGTGTTTCGGGATTCATCCCTCATAAATACAGATTTGTCCTCTAAATCCTTAGTTGTTAAATAATTTTTAATTATTTTTAACAAATTTTTACGTACCGTCTTCACCGGGATCTCAGATGAAAGTTATCGCAAATGAGTGAACCATCTATGTTTCATTTTATTTAGTAATATTTTTGTGATAAGGGTCAACCAAATTTCTCAAGAATTTGAAAGAAAAAACTGCTACGCGCTAGTGAAGTTCCCGAACAAGGTTCAATTGGAAAATTATTGAATCTTGTGGATGGAGACAAGATTATGTAGGTAGAGAAAAAGTGATGCAGTTAGATGTCTCAAATGCCCAGATGTACCAGATCTACACACTGCAAACCAACGAAATTTCGAGTTTATTCTTCGATCAGTTCAAATTGGCTCTCATTAGAATTCTCACTCTCATTCCATACTTGTAAGGTTTTGTTTATAGTGGGGAGCGAGCCTAGAGCCTAGATGCTTTTGAGTGCGCACGCATACGAAAATAAAATGTTGTTCTCTCTCCAACAGCGGAGTGACTTTTCTGCGCGCTCATTTTTAACGCGCTTTACCGCTCTATAATGATTGTTAAATTATCAACAGTACTAAACATCGCGTATGCGGGTGCACTCAAAAGCATCTAGGCTCTTGACTCCCCACTATAAACAAGGCCTTATTTATGTTAAGAGTAGTTGTTTCAGAGTATAACACGCACTGTCTGAGTATGTACCATACCTAGTACACAACGAGACAATTTTCGCTCCATTTTAAATGAAGATTCTTTTTTTATTTTGTGTGTATTTACGTATTGTAATGATCTGTTGATATAATAAAATTAATAACTCGTAAAATTGTATTTGCCCAAATCGATCTCACTAACCTCCCCTAAACGCTCTGAAATGGTACTTTGTAATTGTCTGAATAAATATTAAAATTACCGAAACACCCAAATAATACTTGAACCGTAAAAAAAAAACATGATTCAAATAAAAGTTTTCTGGTTCTAAATGAACTATCATTTAGATGTATTTTTAGTATAGAGGATATTAAATTTGCTACGATAACTTAATGAATTTTCGTTTTTGAAATAAAACAATCTGTTTATTTTTATATTTAAGAATTCTTAGATCAATATAAGTGAAACGAATAATCAAATTTATTAATTAAAATACATCCTAATTATTACAATTCTAAGAAGTTTTTATAGATATTATTTTTATGAGATTTTTTTATAAAGTTTTATAAACTTCAGTATTTCTCCTACAACATACATAATTAAATCGAGCGTATAACAAAAATCGACGACGAAGTTGGCGTTGAAAGTCTCGAGTCATGTCTATACTAAGATCACACGCGTAAAATGCTGGTTGCGTTTAAACATGACAACCAGTCATAGAGTTAGGATTACTAGAGGAAGCATACGCACCGTTTGTTATCATCCAATATACAGGGGAAAGGCGTAAGGGGAATACACAATTTGTAAACACAAAGAAACTTCACAGCTGATTTTGACGCCTAACCCAATACACTAACTCGTTAGTGCTTTATTGAATTACTAGCTCGTATTGGTGTTTTTGACTAGATTTTGATTGTTTGTGTTTTATTTGCTTATTTCTGCTTGCGTTTCTTGTCTGATTCGTGATTATTGTTATATTGTCATTGTTTATTTCATGAATTCTTCGAACTGATTATTGAAGTCATTGGAAACAATTCATTTACGATTTTCTTTGTGTCTTACGGTAATTATTCTGATGTAAAAATATAAAATTATATTTATTTACAATTTCGAATTACCATCGGGGCTGTTTATGTAATAATAACATAATAAGTAATAATGAGTCTGCATATTTTTTGGTTAATTAAGATATTAATACCGTGAAATGTCAGATATTTCCATGATTCGACGATGCTTAACAATTCCAACCATCATAAACAATGATAAATAATTGTTTGTCATTTTCCTACATTTGAATTTAAGCGGGAAATCGAACAGCTGTGAGGTTCCACTTGTGTTTATGTTTACGTTTACAGACGCTGTATATCGGACTACAAACATTCCCTATCCCCACCACGTCATTACTCGTATAGTATATTCTACGTCTATGCAACCAGTACTTTACACGTGCGCGTGTGATTTTAGTTCAGACATGACTTTAGACTTCCAACGCCAAGTTCGTCGTCGATTTTTGTTATACGCTCGATATAAATAGAAAAGAGTACTTGGTCACAGTTATTTAATAAATTAAATAAAAATGTGGAAATAATTTATTATTATGAAATTATTTTTATTTAATTTATACATAATTATTTTTAACATATGTGATTGTTAGGCTTTCAATTGGTTATATTTTGAAATTATTAAATATTTGTAATACAAACAAAGTTAAACCGTTTTCATTTAATAAAACAAAAAAAATGAAATAAAAAAAACTCAAAAAATAACAAAATTATTTTTACAATTACCATCATTGAAAATAGTTGTTTTCTTTTGCTTCTGCAAAGCTTGCAATGAACAATGATGGCGCCGATTGTACCGTCCGTGTTTTGTTGGGAAAATGCATTCTTTTGTAGCTCATTCCACTTGAATAAAACAACTAATATTTAACAATGAATAATGTTTTAGGTAACAATTTATTATGAAATTTTCAACAACACGTTAAAAGGCATTTTTTTCTAATTAACGGAATTGAAATGTAAAGGACGCCATTTTTGGCCTACTCGAAAAAGCACCTGAATGTTTTGATTCCTCCTTACATTTATTTTCTCTCCGAAAGAACTTACTCATTGTTAATAGTAATTATCACACTAATTATTATTAACCGCAAGTATTTTTTGAGAGACTGGCACGGATTTTATTCAAATAAAAGACGAAATATGTACTTACTTCAATTGAAGTGGATGGCGGCGTCAGCAGCAACACTGGGTAAACAAAGGACTGCCAATTGTCGCGAACGAAACTGAGTCAAACAAAAAGCACGCGTTGGCAAAATTAATAGATTTTAGAATAAATAAACTTTATAACATAAAAAAAATAATGATTGTTTCAATTTGTAAATCATAAATTATTAATAAATAAGCGTTATAAATACGCAATTTAAGGTGTAAATTCGCGCGCCGAAGTTGGCCGTCCGTGAAGTTTCGCCCTTCATCTTATGTTTGAACAATTGAAATATCTGTATTTATTTACGTGGATAAGAGGTTGTTGAAAATTTGCGACAGTAATAATTTCTTCGATAATATTTATTACTAAATATTGAATGTTTTGTACCAAACACTCAATATTTAGATGCATGTGTTTTTGAATTGGAGGATACAATCGGCGAAAGAATAAAAGACTACTAATTCCATGTAAGTAAAACAGGAATCTTATAAAAAAATATTGTGTAAGTTTTATCGTTTAATTTATTTAATGGAATCGAAATGCAAAGGACGCCATTTTGCTCCACTCGAAACAGCACACGAATGTTTCGATCCCTCCTCACATTTATTTTCTCTCCGAATGAATTAATTTATTATTATTTACAATTATCAATCGATTAATTATTAACTTCTATTTTTTTAAAAGACTACCACTGATTTTACTTAAAAACAGACGAAATGTAAACTTACTTTAATCGAAGCGGATGGCGGCGTCGGCAGCAATACTGGGTAAACAAAGGGTTGCCAACCGTTGGGAAAAAAACAGCGTCAAACAAACTACACACGTTTGGCGAAATATATATATTTTTGAATTAAAAAAATGTTTCAAATGTAGAAAATAATGATTGTTTCAATAAGATAAACTATAAATTATTAATAAATATGCGTTAGAAATACACGAGTCAAGATTTGATTTCGCGTTACTCAGTTGGCAATATCATCACAACACGAAGCGTCGACCTCCATCTTATATTTGACAATTGAAACGTTGTTTATTTACCTGTAAGTAAAGGTTGTTTTAAAATCGCGCCTCTTATTAATAATTTGTTGAATTATAATCGTTACTAAATATTGAGTGTTTTGCACCATACATTCAATATTCAGTAATAGTGAAAGAAGCTACTCAAGAAAGCCTTATTTTCATCTGGAGAATACAAGTGGCGTAAAAAAGGAAAGACAACTAAATCCATGTAAGTAAAATAGGAATATTATATAAATAAAGAAATTAAAAACATCGGATTAAGTTTTATCAATATATTTACATTTTAATGTTATTTGATTAAAATTCATTTTTTCTCATATTAAAACAACAAATAATAATAAAAGAGTAATAGATTGTAGTTATCGACATAACAGATGATTTCATAATCATTCTCAATATTATCAAGAGGACTCAAAATACTACCCTGCATCACACCAATGTCAATAGAGAGCATACTTGCGGAGGCCTTTTGCTTGCCATTATTCATCCTAACATATTGGAAATGGGATTCTAAAAATGAAACCATTCAGTTGTGTTGTATTCATTAAGATTTTAAAATATTTTTGAGTTATAGTGTATCCATCGCTTTTTTTCTGAGTAATAAAAATCGAACCTGAATACCCTCAATAAAATTATAATCATTATACAACCTTGCGGTAACCAGCTCTGTGAGTGACAGGCTAACAGGGATGCTAAATCATTTCTACTTCTTCTCGCACAAAATGTATTTATAACTACCTGCGATCAATCCCTTTTTCTAACTGCAAAAAATAATTACACTGTAAGTTTTATGAACATGTATTGAAACAACTACTTCCCAAGCATTTACCCCGCCGGACATTCGATTACATAATAGATATTTGTTGCATAGCAGTGCCATTGCGAATTGCAACGGTTTTAGTCGAAAATATTTAATGAAAGGAAACAACAAATAATTGCATCCGAAGACCAATATCTATGCCAAATGTGTGAATTTTCGCTAAAAAATGAAGTATTGGAAGAAGTTTATTTTACACCCGACTTTTGAATTGTGCAAAGGGTCGGAATTGCAGGTATATTTTAAGCCGGCAGACAACAGTAAATCAAACTATTTATCATTGTTATTATTCGCTCAGGATTCAAAATTATTAAGAAATATAGGTGTTCTTTCCGTACTAGATTTATCTACTAGATATTGGATTCTCAAAAAATCACCAGCACTCGTGGAGTGCTCTCGAATATTACAAACAAAATTATATAAGCCTAAATTAAACCTGTTATACTCAATTCCTTACGAAATTTTGATTCAACTCATAAAAACTTATTATTACAATTATTCTATATCTCAATCCCCTATAAATACTGCAGCATTATTTAGACAGTATGAACTTAAATCATATATCATACAATCAAAACTCAATGTTCTTGCCTCCAATAATAATAACGGAGATAACAAATGTTTCAAAACGACTAAAAAGTAAGGAATGTAGCGGTGACGATGAAATCACTAATATCATAAAATATACCATTGACGTCATTGCGGAGGTATTAACATTTACAGTGAATAACTCCTTTAAATATGGAATTTTTCCAAACAACTTAAAGCTTGCATTAATTATGCCAATATACAAGAAAGGAGACCGCGGGTTGTTGAATAATTATAGACCAATAAGTCTTTTGCCATCCTTTTCTAATTTATTTGAAATGTTGATGTGTGAAAGGCTAATTTCATTTTTCAACAGCTGCAATATTCTATCTGAATCCCAGCATGCGTATATGAAAGGAAAATCGATCAATAGTGCAGTTTTCCAGTTCACTAATTTTATTAATGAGGCAATAGAAAATAAAGAAATGGCACTTGGGGTATTCCTGGACCTCCCTAAAGCATACGACGCAGTCGACCACACTCTCTTATTAAGGAAATTGGATCATTACGGTGTCAGAGGAAATACACTATCATGGTTTAAATCTTACTTATCAGAGTTCAGAGGGTTAGTATAGATAAATGTGGGAAAGAATTTAAATCTGAAATACGTCACTCTGGAGGTGTAGGAATACCCCAAGGCAGCATTGTAGAACCAATTGTCTTTATTACGTATATAAATGACATGCATAACATAGACATACAAGTTAATCATTATATCACTAATTACACCGACGGCACTAATTTTCTAATAACTACCAAACTATACTCAAAGCTCCTAGAAATGTGTGATTAGATGTATCGTGGAATATACAATTGGTTTTCTGCAAATAGATTAAAACTAAATAAACACAAGCAGTACTATTTAAAAAGAAACAACACAAATTCGAAACCCCAGAAGAACTAATACTCTACAACAACACCGTAGAGTTAAAATCGGATGTAAAATTCTTAGGCATCCATGTTGATGAATCTTTGGATTGGCGAGCACACGTGGACTCTTTAGTCACAAAAACTGCAAGAATGTGCTATATTATAAACAACATTAAAGAGTATGTGAGCCGGGAATCATTACAAATTATATATTATGTGAGTTTCGAATTAATTTTACTGTTTGGTATAATTTTTTGGGGAAATAGTTTTACAATTGAACAAATATTTAAATACAAAAAAAAATGCATACGATCCATATTCAAACTAAAATATAGAGACTCATGCCGAGGAATATTTAAGGCAAACAAAATATTAACTGTTTTTCACTTTTTATATACGAGTGCCTTATATTTTTATTCAAAATTAGACATGTTTTTTTTAACGTTGTAAATGATCACGCATATAGCACAAGAACTAAAAATATTACTTATCTAGCACACAAATTAGCTTTAACTGAACGCAATGCCCTTTACCAGTGCATTAAGTTCTACAACACTTTACCAGACAACATAAAGACAATAGACGTTTTTATATAATATAAAAGTGAAATACATAATTTCTTATTGGACTCAGAATTGTATAGCATAAACCATTTCTTTGGTGTGAATTGAGAATGTTTATTTTGTTTATTTGCTATCTGATACAATTTCATTTATGTTCCTCAGTATTATTATTTTGTAAACATTTCCTGAAATAAAGTTGATTTATTATTATTATTATTATTATTATTTATTTAATGAATTCATATCTTCAAAATGACCAAATTATTAGAGAATTTACACAGATAGATCCAAAGCTTGTTACCGGCGATTAATTTTAATCGTCGTCAACGAAATTAAAATTTTCAATTTTAATTTTTTTTTTATAAAATGAGTTTTGGCCAGCACTCTACCTGCCGGCCGCCGCGGATTAACCATCGGGTCAACATTTACCTGACCCGAGGTTGAAGGATCACCGCCCGGCCCTCCGGATTATCGTGCAGCAATTAGGGCCCGAGCAGCAGATTAAGACACCCAGGGAGAGGACACAGGCCGCCGTTGCAATTTGAAAGAAGAGAGATTACAGATTAACGTAATTCTTTCAAACGGTTGGATTTGAGAATTCGTTGGAAATAATTATCTTGTTTACGATAGTTATTTTCCAGTGAATTCTTTGCCAACGGCCACGTGGTCCTCGAAAATCATCCCTACTCCAGACGATTTTCGGCGATTAAATACGGGATGCATCCACCCAGATCTTCAGTCCACTCTGGTGCTGTACAGGGGGCAGCATGTGGATTCATGAGGAACTTTTGTTCCTCGAAATTTAACCTTCTCTCTGAGACAGGAAACTCTGACCGACGCAGACGCCAGATGTTCCAGACGTCGTTCCTGCCAGAAGAAGTCGACTCCAGGACCAGTGCTTCCTGAAGTCCACCAACGCCGAGCTTCATGGTTACTGGTGTAACCGTCTCGATGCCACACCGACGCTACTAGTGTAGTGTCCTTTGCTGTTGCCGGATCCAGTCCAATCCAGGAACCTGCCGACTCCAGGAAACTCAGCCCGACGCCGACGTTAGCCGTTCCGCCGTCGTTCCTGCAGTCAACACCGACGCCAAGCACCTAGGTTGCCAGTACAACCGCTTCGACGTCAACACTACGAGGGTAGTGTTTGTTCCTGCCCCTGGATCCAACCCCGACGCAATAACCCACGGACTCCGACGCCGATCACAGGACGCCGAACTGCCGCCTGAACGCCGACTCCATCCAGACGCCGACGCTACATCAGGTCTACCTACATGTACACTGTGTGACTACTCTCTCTGTTTTTTTGTTTTGTTTTTTTTTTTGCTAATTTTTGTAAATAAATTATTTAAAAGCCAATTGTGTTTTAAAGGTTAGTTGCTTCGTCTTTAAATCAACCTGAGCTAGTTGATAATCAACGTGAGGTACCTTCCCTCCCGTTGACAAGCTGAAGAATTATATGGTTGCGAATTCTTTGATCATTTTAGAAATATAACGCGTTTCATTTTCTCTCGGTAATATAATGTCAGTATATTCTGTAGAAACCATAGAAATACTTAAGCCATAAAATATTTAAGCACTTTAAACATACCAATTAATAAAGATATACCAATATTTACAGATTGTAAGGGTATTGTAGAATATTTTAATAAATTTAATATTTCTACAAAACTAAATTACATTACTAGAGAATATTAAAATATTTACCACTATTTAATAATAATATTTGCTTAATATGGGTAAAGGGTCATGCAGGTATATCAGGAAATGAGAAAGCAGGTAAGTCAGCTAAAGAAGGTCTTTATAGTGATACAATATTAAAATATCCTGTTGTACCGAAAGATTTAATGAATACTTTTAAAAATGAACTTTGTAAGCAATTCCAAACATATTATGAAAACAGTAACTATGGGATGTTTTATAAAAATATATTTCCAAAAATTCCATCCAGTCCTTGCTTTTTGGACGTCGGAATTACCTCAAAACAGTTTGTCAAGACACTTTGACGTCTGAGAAGTAACCACGGGATCTGTCCATTTTATTTATATAA
Source organism: Philonthus spinipes (assembly GCA_963082785.1). Taxonomy (NCBI): domain Eukaryota; kingdom Metazoa; phylum Arthropoda; class Insecta; order Coleoptera; family Staphylinidae; genus Philonthus; species Philonthus spinipes. The sequence goes on from OY720314.1 coordinate 10,400,238, forward strand.
AATTAATCAAGCAGAAGAACACTTTTGCGAATGTGGAGAAAGAGGCACTCTCGAACATTTAATAATGCTTTGCGCTAGACACTCTGACAAAAGGAAGATCCTCTTTGAGGCAATTTCTCCTAAATTAGATCTCCTATTTTCATATGTATGTATATTACGCTCAAATAGTAAACTTGTATATAGTAAATTATTTGATTTTATTAATAACGTTAAGATTTCAATATAGATGATAATATGCTATAAATAATATATTTTTGTGTGAATGAACGAAAATCCTTTGTTTATTTCCTCTCTGGATAACCCATAAACCGTGGCTTAATTCTGTGTGTATCTAGAAAATTTCTCGATAAGCCTCTAGACGAGAAGATTTTGTGACCCTGTGATATCCCGGATATGAATGATAAAATAAATTTAGTGTTAGTTATTAAATCAAATAATTGGTGGCTAATGGTATTCATTTATCGTTTTTGTCGTCCCGGTCTAACTACCCTCCACGCTGGTCACCCGCAGTGCCGATAGCCACAAGGTTGTATAATAATTAAAATTTTATTTATGGTAATCAAGTTCGATTTTTATTGCTTAGCAAAAAAAGCGTTGGATAATCCATACTGTTTGTAAATAAAACAGCAGTTTTTAAAAGTTTGACTTCAGAGACACAGCTACAATTTTTTCGCAGCACAGACTCGTCATCTGCCTCATGACTGCTACAATAAATGATGTAAATCTTAAAAGAAACAACTGTTGTTTTATTTACAAATTGTGTATAATGGAGCTTCGTCAAGTGAGAGTTATTTTAATTTTTGTAATAAAATAAAACAGAGATGGTTTATATATTTGCAGTTATTAAAAAATTAGAATAAAATTAAACAAGAAAAAATAAAATTCGATCATTCCCTTTTTTTTCATCTGCAAAAATTACTTACACTGTAAGCTTTTGACAAACATTTACTTTTTTTATTATAGAGGGGATTGGGAAATCTGCTAACAGACACTGGCCTTTGGTCTTGACGGCTAGTAGTGTCGGGTTCTGATACCGACTAAAACCCTTCCCCCTCTCTTCCCCGGTATCGCCATCACGGCATTTCTTCGGGGGGACAAACATTTACCTAGATAGATATTTGTTGCATACCTGTATTACTGTGCATTGCAATGGTTGTGTTGAAAATATTTAACGAAAATCATTATTTTCGAATTACTTAATTACAGAACTTAAAAAAAATCTTCTCCGGAATTGATTACGTATAGCTAAAATTAACATACATTGTAGTATATATATTTTTTAATATTCACATTCTACATTCAATTCCGCTACACAAATATTCACATTATTTACATTACACAAATAAACACGAACGCACAAACAGCCGGGCGAAATTATCATTTTCGATACAGACGCGCGTATGTTTTTATAGAATTGCGCCCGCAATTGTAATTGCGATTTATAATTAATGAACAATAAATATCTGGAACACGGGATAAATTATAATGCAAATATAAAACGCGCGCCGCGCATTTACTATTTCAAATAAAACCGAAAAAGGGGCGCGCGCGCGCGCTCGCATGTTAATTTTACGATATTGTACACAGTTGTTACCTATGTATATCATACGCGTTTATGTATGTATTCTATGTATGCATGTACAGCTGAGTATCGATAGTCAGGGTGTACATATTAATTGTTTTATTTACTTTACGCTGGAAATTAAATCGGAAATTTCACGCACGATATTAATTATACATTATTTCGGTGTTGATGGATTGCTGTTTTTATTTTTTTTGAATCGCTCAATTATTATTAAAATGTTCGCAAATTATGCGCACATTTTATACACGTTTTTGTTTTTGATGATCGAAAATTTTGAATTTGCATCAAAAATTGCCCATTCGAATTAAATTTATCACTTCTCGTTTTCATGTTAATTTAATTACATTTAATTAATACACTGCCAATCAAATGAATTTTCAATATTTTCACAAAAAAAAACGTTTTCATAAATGAGAGAGAGAGACAATATATTTAGTGACAGAACATTGACAAATAAATAAATGTTTATTAACGGCAACGCCATTTGTATAATACAAACAATTATATATAAAACAATTATAATAATAACAGAAACTGCAATAATAATAAGTACTTTATTGCCTAGCAGACATACAGCCCAATAGCAGAGCAATCTCATGTAAAATTGTTCCAAATGAATTATTGCTTAATATAAATTATACATTATTATCCACTGGTTTAAATTAAAATCACAACAAAATGTAGATAACATATTAAAAGAGTCGGATATACGAACACAACAAAAGAGTAAGACATTAAAATGAAAATATTACATTCACAATTTAAAATATAAAAGAATAAATACGTAGATAAATAAATACACAAAAGTGGTACAAATTATTTAAATGCGAAATTTTGTGATACATATTTTTTTAAATTTTGCAGGGAAAGACTAAAAATGTCAAAGTTGTGCTCGATTTCGATAGTTTTTTAACATTTTTATAAGTGGTGAGTTAAAATGATGTTGTGTACTTGGTATCTCATATCTAAAGGTACAACAATTGATCACTGATGACCTAGGGATATTGATTCTAAGCTCACTTACTGTGTTTATATCATTAATATAATTGTTGATTAATTTAAAGAGGCATATTACGGACAACATTTTATGATTCGTCTGAACCGTTTGGTAGTTAAAATGGTTAAGTGGAAATCCGTAACTACCCCCTTCAGGGTACATACCATGCACTGAAAAAAAAATTAAAAATTTCTTCTGTACAGATTCCAAGTATCTCACATATATGTCATAGTATGGGCTCCAGACGGGAGCGCAATAGTTTAATTTATTCATCACAAAAGAAACATATACTTTTATTGTGGAAGTAATGTTAAAATACATCTTAGTAAGAAAAGAAATGATGTATTTAAGTTAGGTTAATCTTTTTTTGTGTGTAAAGTTATGCCAATAAAGGTGTTTTTTTACTTACTATTTCGTATTATAAATCCCAACATACGATAACATTCGTTAAGTAAATGACAAATGTGTGAGTTAAATGTAAGCCGACAATCAAATATTACTCCTACTTTGGTTATAGCTTTCAATACATAGTTTTCCAAACTATACCTGTAATCATGATTTTTTTCCGGGAATAAGTCATACCCGAACATTTATTATTATTTAAATATAATTTATTTTCCGCACACCACCTACATAACATATTGAGTTCCTCATGAAGATACACAGTCATTTACATCTTTGATTATTTTAAATATTTTTAAATCATCCGCAGATAATAGGTAATCAGAATTCAATGTTTTTGATCGATTATTAAAAAATATTAAGAAAAGAAGTGGTCCTAAGCTAGAACCTTGAGGAATGACACTAGAAGGACAATAGCTCTTAGATATTGTTGCCTGATTATAAACAAAATGCTTTCAAGGCTTTTAGAAAAATTACAGACGATACATTACGATCGGTAATTCATCTTCACTCCTATCCCCTGCCTTGTAGATTGGACACACGCGCACACATCCGGAAAACTACCATATTTTCAAATTAAATTGAAAATATGTGAAAATATGGTAGTTTTCCGGATGTGTGCGCGTGTATCCAATTTACAATAAAATTAAAGCTGGAATTTGGTCCATTCCCAATGTTAATGAGCTTAGTTTTTTTTAAATGCCGTATAACATCGACCTCAGTGATTTTCCAGTTTCCTAAGTGATCATAATTCTTAGAATTTAAAAGTTCTTGAGTCCCTTCTAATTTGGTATTATGAACAGATTTGAAATGATTTGCAAAACTGTTTACCATACGCTCTGTGCTGATATACTGTGTACCGTTCATCTTCATGTAACTCAATCAACCCAAACAAATAACCAAGTTATTTGCATTTAAATATTTTTTTTACTCATTTATTTCTTACGATTCGCATATTTTTTTATGGTATATAACAGATGACGATGAAATATAGTATTTGCGGCTATGCATAAAGTACATGTGAACTTGATTATTTAAATAGGTCACACTATATATTATTTAATTTTTAGAATCTGCGTCGTGGGACACCCTTAATAAAGCTATATTTTAATCCATCATAGAAATTTCGCAACTGTAAATACTTTATAAACATGTTTAATTTCTAGCAGTTCATTTATTCGACTGGTTATTGTGACTTGAAATATAAATTTGAAATCTTTGTCTGGTTGATTGGTTGTTGTTGTTAAGTCTTAAACTAAACTCTGACTTGATTTAATCAATTAATTAAAATGATTGTAAGTTAATAATTTCATTGATTGATATATTTTGAATAGATTTCAGCGAAACAACCAATTACAAAAAAATGAATTTGAAAACGAAATAATAATTTAAACTAACAGATTCACTTTGTTTATATAACTATAATTTGATTTACCAAAGTTACAAACAAAGTGAATTGGTGTTTTATATAAATTTGAACAATGTATAATGAAGTAGAAGCCCCAATCACTAATAAATTAATAAAAGCTGGTAAGAAATAATTTTAACAACAATAGGAATGAGTATTAATTAATTTGGCAAACCTATTTAAATAAATTAATCAAAAAGAATTTGAAAATAATGAATAAATTATTTTATATTTTGAATCCGTAACATTTTTTACTTATGTTACGCAAGTGAACAAATGTACATTAGAACAACTACTTCTCTGGCAAACACCCCACCAGATAATGAATTAGATAAGGAACACTTGCTGTTGAATATCAATAACATATTGCATAATGCAACAGTTATTCGAGAATATTTAATGTAAAAAGTAAAAAAAAATATTTGCAGATGAAGTAATTATTTTAATGTACATTTGTTTTAAAGTTCACAATGAAAGGAACAAATTCATTTATTCTACTCGTATTTACTTTCGAAAAAAAAAAAAAAAAAAAACGCCCAGACAGGTCGATTGGTATTTTCAATTCCACTAAAAAATATATCGTTCAAACTTAATTGTGTTCCATTGCAACTGCTGCTATTTTTTTTTTAATGGTTGAAGGAACTATTTTGTAAACAGTTAAATATAGTTATGGGAAATTATGCATGAAAATATCTAGAATTCTCTGAAGAAGATAAATATGTAATAATATATAGGGTGTTACAATACAAAATAGAACTTTTTATTGGAATTTGTTTATTTGGCAGCATGTATATATAATTGTTAGTCCAAGAGATGCACAGTTACAAGCACTAATTGACCAATCTAAAGTTTTTTCAAAATTTTTCATCTGAATATAATTTATTTAAAAAAATAAATTTGTTCTATATGTTACGATTGCATTGTACAAGATCTTTTTAATCTGTCAATAATTCGTAAACAGTTGATAGTATATACAAAAAATTCTCTAAGGAATCCAAATATAACAATTGGTGTTCAATTTAAAAATAGATAACTTTCTATCGGCATTTGCATAAGGGAACCTCTGTATGAAATATTGTTAGTGAAGATGCGCAGTTGATTGAAATTACTAATCGAATTGTGAGAGCTTTTTATCGAAAACAATCACGAGCAGTTTAAATGGATTTGTGCCTTTTCACAGTACCTATTTGCAAACCCTTTCCCACCTCGTTTGGGAAATGTTTTATCAAATTTAAAGTAATTGTTTAGCTAGCAGTTGTAAAACACCTTAATTTCTATTTATAACAAACATTTGCGATATCTTTTAACATTTTTAACATTTTCAAAATACAGCGCCAACTTGCATTTTAATGGCACGGGTATTCATGATTATACTAATTTGTCAGCCTATTATTTAGTCTATTTAATATGTAATTATTCTTGTGAGATCTATAGGGAAAAATTTAAGATGCTGCTCGTCTGTCTATCTTGTTCCTACTAGAAGTTATAGGCGTTTTTCAAAACGTATATTTGATGTTAAAATCTGACGAATAACTTTTTAACTCAAAAACTATTAGAGTTATGTGGACATAATCACTATGAGTGGGTAGGCAAATGAAAGAAAAATAAAAAATTGGGTGTTCCATTTAAAATAGCAAAGTGAATGTGAAGTGAAGGAATGTGAAAATATTTTCCATGAGATGCCATTTTTTTCTTCAAATTTTTCCTCGGTCATAATTTTTGTGTTTAATTATTATATTTTTGAGAAATACATTTATTTTATAATTTTAATTTAAATATATATTTTTTACCTCATACGGAATTTATTTTTTAATTTGTAGTAAATTTAATAATTATAAATTAGTTGCCGATTAATCTATAAAAAGAAATAAATGAGTCAATTTTAACATATTAAATTATTTAAATATATGACGAATTTTAGTCAAAAGTATATATATATCTTCCTTTTATTATTAAAAACAGTATATGTATGCGATTAAAAAAATCAATGTAGAAAAAACAATAAACATCAAGGAGAATGATTTTTCTAATCTATATAAATTTTATCAGAAAAACAAATATTATTGTATCCCATTTTTGGTAAAACAATTTTTTCTACAATTGTCCAAAATGCTGTTATGTTTAATTGTTAATAGCTAATTTCTAATATCAAAAGTATAATTAATAATTACGCTCTAACATATTTTTTTTTAAATAATTTGAAACCGTTTCAATATACAAGCTACATATGCAGATTGATTGAAAAGTGCAGTCTATAACCAGAAAATACGAAATAAATAAGACGAATACGTGTGTATTTGTTTAAAAATTAAAAAAATATTGGAGTTGATCAGCTGATACAGCGCGCTCTTAAGTGGTAGACTTTACCGCGTTTACTACATTCGACTTTAGCTTTTACGACACTTTTCCGGCATTTATTGCAATTAACTCCCATATTGTATAATTTTTTTAACTTTTTTTAACGGGGACTTTCATATATAGACAAGACATGTTTACTAGGCAAAAGAAAGGTAAAGGTCATGTGTACAGATGGAAAAATAAACAAATATGATTGACTTCCTCAATGCATGTTTTTTTTTTCGAACATCGAACAAAAGTTCAATGCGTGGTCTCGAGCGAGTAATTGAAGCCCAAACAATGATGAGAAATGTATTCAGTAAATCTACAAAATCATCCTTAAGACGGATTAAAATTATAAAACAACTTAGATTAGATAGATCTAATTTAAAAAAATGTGACAGATCAGGAATCTATCAAAATAATCATGTTTTTTTTTTGTTCAGATTCTCAATCGCTATTTAAATGATTTTTTCTCTAATTTAAGCGACCTCGTGTATCTTATCGTTTCCGAGATACCAATGGTGAGCATCACTCTGTATACTCTACTATATAGGTGATTCCAAATTTATAAGCATCGAATAATTCTATGATTAAGCGCGCGGAACTAATTAAGACCCGCAATAAATCCCCATTAGATTTATTAAGCGATTAAAGTGGAATTTGCTGTTTGTAGGTGACTCGAGGACCGAACTTTTCAATAACTGAAAAGAGCGCAAACATCTGCGAGAGGGAGGGGAAGCGCGGAGAGAGCGAGTTAAATCTCCTTTTAATTAACTCCCCATCGCGAGGAGTCGCAAGATGGCGCTCTCCAATTACCATTTGAAAATCTTAATTAAACAACTCGGTATTTGCATACGTCTCGTCAATGGGTGAAAGGCAAATATTTTTTTAGGGGATGCAACCCGGGAATGTTGTCGGGCGCGACCGCACGGGGTGTTTCGTTTAACCCACCCCACACAGGAGGGTGCATACCTAATGGGGCGGGCTTATGTCTTCTCTAATCTTATGTTTTGCATAAATGTTGATCCCCGTTTAAGTCGTTTGTTATAATAATGTTCGCTTTTATATTCGCGTGGATTATTCTTTCTGTTCTTCAACTTTAAAAATAAACGTTACAACACTCATACACAAAAACACGAAAATTTAAACCATGTTCTTGTTGAAATTATTATGGCGTTAATTTAATAATAATTTAAAAAGAGCAAATCATAAACAGTTAAACCTATTCGGTAATAAGTTTACCCTCCCCCCCCCTTCAAAAAAAAATCAACCGAAATAAAGCAAAACGATTTCAAAACAAAATTTGGCGTAACTTATGATTTAAATACGAAAATTACAAACCAAAATATAATGTTAAGGTTGCGGTTTAGTAGAAAGAGATAGCTATATAGTAAAATGGAAATAATCGTTTGGAAAAAGAGCCATTCTTTTGGATTTAATAATATGAATATGTATTTACATTTTTATCTACTTAAGTATAAAGTATCAGTCTAAATAAAAAATAAATCGTTAATTTTCGTGTATTACTTCAATTTACCAGTTCAAGTTAGAAAAGAAAATTGTAAGATATAATGAAATTAATGGGTTATGTCTGCTAAGTTATTTGAATGCAGAATTTAGTGAAATTCTTTAAATTTTCATTATACAAGTTTTTATTAGCAAAAATATAATTGGAAATTTGCTATAAATTTGATCAATTTTCATTGTTTTTCACACAAACTAAACATTAAAATCATTTTTAATTCATCTCACGAAATTCCTGCTTATTAGTGATTGACAGTATTTATATAGATATCTCTTTCGTTTAAACCGCACCCTTAAGGCATTAATTGAAAATTCAAATAAATTGAGTGGATTTAATAAAATGTTCAACCACCGTTCATCTAGTGTTTGGATAACTGGTAATGGCCATTTCGGACCTTGTCAAACCAGGGTGTCCCATGTGTAATGCACATGGAACACCCTGATTAAGGTAGTTGAACGGATGTGGTCTTGTTTCAATTTCAATTCATTGTCAAATTAAATTTATAATTTGTAATTACATATTAAAAATTTACAGGGAAAGTTTGACACACTAAAAATATTACAAAACATATGTATAAAAATGGTAAATTACCAATCATAAATTACGACAAATATATAAAAATAATACGCATCAAAATAATTATTTCTCAATCCGAAACAGTTCATACTGAAAACGAAAAACATAAAAAAGCATAAACTTAAAATTTATACATATTCTAACTTAACATTATTCTACTTTTTTCTTCTTCCTTTCCCACTCCACTCTTTTCAGTATCTCTATGCCAGCTCTATTCTCTCTCGTCCACTCATACACTCTCTTTCTTCCCAACAACCAATCTTTACGTACTCCTTCACACTCATCACCTAAATGCCTCCACGTATCCCTACCATTCTTTCAAAACACACAACTACCATACCTCTCACCCTTCCATCCTCTCACACCGGAACCACACTTAGCTCTTGACAAGGTTAGAGACTCCTTGAGCCGCCTAGGTACCTTCTAAACTCCAATGCACTTGCCACCTTTCATTCATTGGATTGCATCCACTTTTCCTTGTACATACTTGCCTTGCGTGATCTTCTGCCTCTTTTCACTTTTCTCTTATCACTTATCCCCTCTCCAACCATTCATTCGCCATACTGCCCGACATCCCCGCCCTTTCAAACATTCTTCTACGGTTCATCCTCCACTCACTCTTCTCAACTCCCACACATGCTTTTAATACCTCTCTCACTAAACCTTCATTCTCTAGATCACTTAACTTCATTTCGTATCTTATCTTTCCACACCCTCGCCATGCATGCTCCATCTATTCGCTTCCTGAAGAAAAATATAGATTGGAGTTTTAGGCTCCAACTTCATTATTTGCCTCAGGAGCATCCATTGTTTTCTCTCACAACCATTATATCCTTTTATTCCTCACTTTTAAAGCCGTATAATAGCATGGGCTTTATACAAACATCCCAGAGTTTCTAAGCCATTAGGAAGTTTTCTTTAAACCATCTTGCCCACTTCTGTATTATAATTCCTGATGCCTTCCTTGCCCTCATGTATTTGACATACTCGCTATATAATTCACTGCACTTTAATATGAATCCCAAGTATTTAAATACTTTTAATCTCTTTACACGTCTTCCTTCCGCTTCAATTCACTCACCTTCCCTTCTTTTCCTTGTTATCCATTTCGTCTTTTTCACATTCACATACAACCCTCTTTTATCCATACATCTCACCACACTTTGCAATATTTCTATCAATCCTGCCAAATCTCTCGCCACTAACACCATGTCGTCTGCATATGCCAAAATCCATACTTTTTGTTTTCCAATCATTACCCCGCCCGCCTACTCTTTTCTCAACAATTCGTCCAAATCAGTTAAATATATACAGGGGATGGACAAATAATATGAACATCATGCAATATAGTATATCTAGTTGCATGCTGGCAGCACTGCTAATATGTAAATAATGCGACGCGTATATATTGCATTGTTTACGTGCCAAGTCTTGTAGCTTAAATTTCAGTATATTATACGCTTTGTTCTGCGACGTTTAAAACAGGCGATCGGTGAAATGTGTGATCTCTCAGACTTCGAAAGAGGGCAAATCGTTGGTGCTCGATTAGCGTTAGCGTCTGTGACGAAAACGGCTGAACTGTTTAACGTTTCACGAGCGACAGTATCCACAGTAATTACAGCATACATAAGATATGGTAGAACATCATCGGCGAAGAGGAATAGTGGGCGAAACCCAAAGTTAACTGACAGAGACCGACGAACATCAAAAATAATTGTGGCCAGACAACATAAAATTACCGTGACAAAAGTGACAGCAGAAGTCAACACTCCCTTAAGTAATACTGTTTCGACAGAAACAGTACGGCGGGAGCTCCACAAAGCTAACATTCATGGAAGGGCTACAATTGCCTTTATACCGGAAGCCAACGCTAAGCTGTGAATAAAGCGATCATATAATCTGGATACTTGATGATTGGAAGAATGTGGTATGGTCCGATGAATCATCGTTTACATTGTTTCCTACAAGCGGCCGGGTTTATGTATGGAGAACCCTAAAAGAAGCCTTCGATCCGGACTATTTGCTTTCTACAGTCAAGCATGGGGGAGGTTCCATTATGATTTGGGCTGCTATATCGTGGTATTCAGTTGGTTCTCTTATTACGATCACTGGCCGGATTACAGCGAATGAATATATCGACATCCTCAATGATGAAGTTCTTACAATGAGTAGCATATTGCTGCCAAACACTGCCATATTTAAAGATGATAATGCCCCCATACACACTGCCAAAAAAGTTCAGTCTTGGTTTAAGGAGCATCAGAATTGATATTCTGATGCTCCTCAAGGGAAAATGGCCAAGGAAAATGTTTGATGATTCAAACATTTTTCCCTGGCCAGCACAATCGCCAGACCTAAACATAATCGAACAATTATGGGGAGTTTTAGAGCAGAGATTGAGGGGAGCAAATTTCCATCTCCAACATCACCGAAGCAATTGGCGAATATTTTAGTACAAGAATGGGACAAAATTTCGTTGGAAACCATCCAGACACTCTACGAATCTATTCCGCGAAGAATTGCTGCTGTTCTAAAAGCAAATAGTGACCCAACACCTTATTAATAAATAAATATTGCGTACATGTCAGGTGTTCATATTATTTTTGTGTAAATAGCAATGGGCTAAGCACGTATCCCTGCTTCATCCCCATCCACACTCTTAATTTTTCTGAACCGTTCCCATCCACTTTTGCTCTCAGGTACGTTTCCTCATACACCCTTTTCACCCATTCTCTCGCATCCTTGTTCACATCTCTCCTCATCAAACACTACATCAACTTTTCCATCGGCACCCTGTCATACCCCGTTTTCAAATCTAAAAATAATGCATACATGCACCCTTCCTCATCCAACACTCTCTTAATCATCTTAGCCAGAGTAAAGATCCGCCCTCCTTCCTTTCTTGAATCTAGGTAATGGTATAAAAAAATACATGTATATAGAAACTGATCGTTTACATTTTTTATCTCTCTTTTTGTTTTTGTTGTTATCATCTTTGGAACAATAAATTATTTATTTACAATCACACTTTGCGAGATGTCGTTGGTCTCTGGTGGGCTGTACAAAATTAAATCGAAGAATGTAACATACTATCATTTATTTATACATTTTACATCTTTATTCCCTAGAAATGTGTTTTATAAAATAAAATATTTTTTATCCACCCAGAGTCTACGGCAGCAGTCTTCTCTCTTCAACCTCTTTCTCCATCCTATTCTTTATAACCGACATGACAATCTTGTAACATGTGCTCAAAATCATCACCTCTCTATAGTTCGCAATATATCTTTTATCTCCATCCTTGTATATTGGCACCATTATTCCCATTCGCCATGTACTCGGAATTTTCATTTTCCCTATCCACATCAAGTTAAGCAAATTCCCAAATCTGTCCCAACCTTCTTTCCCAATCTACTTCCACATTTCTGCTTTTAACCCATCGGGAAATGCCGTCTTTATTTCCTTCGCTTCGTCAAATGCCTTATTAAATTCCTCCTCTGTGAACTCCCTTACCTCTTCCACCATCTCTCTTTCACCTATTCCACTACACTTTTGAGATCATCCTTTTAATATCTCGCCTTTTTTTTAGAATTGACCATATTTCCTTCTCAGTCGTACACATCGTCATCTCCTCGCATACTCGTTCTAATGAATTGATTAATGGTTGATGCGTTAACTTCGTGATACATATTAGAAATTAAGCACAAATGTTCACTTTGTTGATATCACACATTATTTTTAAGTGACTCGAGTTTTGATCATTAACTGATAATTTTCAAACTCAAAGTAAATTAATCTACGACAAAACATTTATTTATATGGAAAGAAATAAGGAGGAAAATACTAGGTCTACCTGGTCTTAATTACTGGGATTTCCGGATTACTCTTCGCTTTATGAATCTCTAGGGACTCGAGTGGATTAATTTACATTAAGTTTGAAAATGATCAGTTAATGATCAAAACTCGAGTCACTTAAAAATAAAGTGTGACGTTTACTTTGTTGATAGTAAACGTTTTTGCTTAATTTCCAAGATGTATCACGAAGTTAACGTATCAACCATTAATCAATTTATTAGAACGAGTAAGTGTGATATCAACAAAGTATACGTTTTCGTTTTAATGACTCTATTTTCTTTCTTTCGCCTAACTTGTTGTATCTAACACTTGCAGCTGCTATATTCATCTATTCTTTCCTTCTTAACTTCCACCCTTTCGTCGCTTTTCTCACTTCCCTCTTCGTATTACGACAATCCTCATCAAACCATACACATCTCTGTCCATTTATTCTTTTTACCCTACCTCCACATCCGATGATGATCTCTTCCATCTCTTCCATTGTTTTTACATTATTCCAGTTGATATTTTCCATGCTTTGGCCCATTATTTTAATTTTCGTTGTCCCGTATGCTAACCTATACCCCCACTGTCCTTGTTTCTTTCCTTCTTGTCTATCCGAATCTCCACCAATACTGGGAAGTGATCAAACCCCAACACTTGTTTCCTTTCATTAAATAATTTCGACTCAAACCGTTGCAATTCACAATAGATCTGCTATGCAACAACAAATATCTATTGTGTAATCCAATGTCTGCACCTCCATTCTTCTAACTTCTAGTTTGTTTACCCCCTTTACTAATACATGGTCAATGACCGACGTCCCATGTTGTCCTACATATGTTTTATTTCCTTCCCAATCACCTTCCGTGCATCCGTTGAGTACATTCCATCCCTTCTCCATTATCTAATCCCTCAGTACTCCACCCTCATTATTTATTACTTTGTCCTGTGGGGATCTTTCGGCTAGTTCTCCCCCTAATTCTCCCATTCTCGCGATAAAATCCCATCCCACTATATATCTCCCTCCTTCACGACTCTTCCCGTTTATCACTGCTCTCATATCTGACCAGTTCTCATTGATGTACACCATCCCTATATGCAATTGTCATTCCCCTTGTCTACACTTAACCCATACTATACATTCCCCCTCTTTCATCACATGCACCGCTCGATTATCAAATTTCTCCTTTATTCTCATGATTATACCCCCTTTCGTTCTCCCTTTATCCATGCTTTTTGCTGCTCCTTTTATCGTCCTTCAAATGGACGCGCTGGTAACATTTCTTTCGCATTCTTGGATTTATTTTCAGGTTACAGTGATTTAAATAAATTAAATAAAAATAATTTGAAAATCCTCCATTGCCAGTCATGATTCCACTAATCCCACCACATATTTTCCCTCAACCCATCTTTCCAATTCTCTTCCCTACCTTTCGCCTTTACATTTTGTCTTTATATCTGATATATTCCTCTATCATCAGTCATGAATCCACTAATCTCCCCACATCCTTTCCCTCCACCCATCCCTCCAATTCTCTTCCCCATCTTTTAACTTTACATGTTGTCTTTATTCCTGCTACATTCCAAAATCCCACCCTTATGTGCCCCTCTATCCTCTTTACTTTTATTGTTTTTTTTTTATTCATCCTTCTCCCTTACAATTATATCTTTTTTTCTTGTCCCAAATCCACCTTCGTCTCCTAGTCGCATTTTCTGATACGCTAACCTCACTTGATTTTCCCTTGTTTCTTTTTTCTTGTGCCACTGTTTTTATTTTCATCTGTATATCTCTTTCGTCCTTTCATCATCTATGTATATCCTACTTTTTTTGGTTTTCAGTTAGCTTTTTGTTGACATTATTGTGCTCTTTCCTTCCAGTTTTTGCACTTAACGAAAATTGGGATCTTTTCCCCTACTGACTCTTTCCCTAACCGAAACGCTTCTTCAATCTGCACCTGCCCATTACCTCCACCAATTTATTCATTGCTAGTATTACTTCTCCTCCTTCTTTCATTCCGTTGATTATAATATTATCTCTTTTTTTCTCTTTCTCTCTCACATCCACTAACTTCTCAATTTTATTCTAGTCATCAATTGCGATTTTTCTTCTTCCCATTTGTTTTCATTTTGTCTCAGTTCTTTCTTTAGTTCATTATTATACGCTTTCATTTGCTTTTCTTTTCTTCATTTTTAATTCTTTAAAATAATTTTTGAAATCTCCTCAGCTACCAATTCTCTGTCTCTCCATGAATATCTTACCAAATTGATATACAGGGTGTCCCGTTAATTTTGGGAAATGGCTTAACCTCAAGTTCCTTAGACCAATACACGATGATTTAAATCGAAGGAAGCATTCAATTGTTATTAATAAAACAAATAGAATTTTGTTTGAGTTTGAAGACGATTTCCGGTTTAACGGTTAACTTTTGTATATGATAAGATGAATCATCATATTTGGGTCCCATTAACCTGTGGTTGAGCCATTTCCCAACATTAACGGGATACCCTGTTTATATATTTTTTCTTTGTGTTTTTATTTCGTATTAATCATTTACATTTATTTATTATTACCGAAAAAAAAAACAGATTATAAAAATGTTGAGTTCAACATTTGTAAATGATCTGTCAAAATCGAAACACATGTCAGGAAACTAAAAAAATAAAAAGCATGAAACATAACAAGACTGATTGTTTTTTACCTAATATCAGTTATTTTATATTAATGTAATAATAATGATATGAATTATTATTATAATATAAAATATCTGATGCGGGATTATTTCCGCAGATTTTTCTCTCGATTCTGGATTTAAATAAAAAAGGACGATATTTAAAATCGAATCGCACGTTCCCGAGTTTTAGGATTTACGTTTATTGACTGCCGGCGTTTTATATAATTGCCTTGCAAATGGAATGGAAATCACAACACGCCCCGGATTCGATTGTTTTATTGTGAAAGTTTTTTAAAAGAAACAGCGCGAGGAGGCTTTTGCTTTTAATCGAATTTTCTAAATAAAACTTAACAAAACAAATAAATTTCGTGCTATGCAATTAAAGTGTTTATACAAATATAAATTAATAAAAAAGAAAGAGTAGAAAGACTGTTTTCTGGTCAATAACCCAGAACACATTCTTTCATTTTATTTTGTATACATAATGTTAATATTTGTAAAAAAATGTATGTAATTATCGGAATAAAGATATTATTATATAAATTAATAATAATAATAGTTTATTTAACGGATAATTCCTCTTTACAAAAGTAATACATATAAATTTAAACATTACAATAAATTAATATATATACAGAGAGCTTTTTTTATCAGTATGCATTTCCCCTATGTATACCTGAAAAATATGCGAGTCAAATGCGTTAGTGTATGTGTGTTTAGTTGCCTATAACACGCAACTGAAAACACATATGCCAAATAGGCAACTAAATATCTAAACATACACACATTAATCGGTTAAATGCGTTTGACTCGCGTTTTTTGCAGGTATACACTTCCCCTAATGTATACTAATAAAAAAACCTCTCTGTATATATATACATAACAATGGAACAAAAACTGCAGTAGCAAAAAATTATTCATTATTTATCTGTTACAAGTCATTTTCAAATTTCTTTTTACTTAATTTAAATATTATATTTTATTTAGTCTTATATAAAATCGTTATATGTTACTCTCTACTTCTCAGTGTGAGGTGTTAATTTAAATAACTGCAATTAAACGAATAAAATGCTCTTATCAATTATTGAAGAATTGGAGCTATTCCGTATATGAAATGTTAATAGAGCTTTTTAGTGAAACATTCGATTGCTATTAACGTACGTTATTTGCTTGTTAATACGAAACGGACACTTTTTAGTTTCACGTAAACGTCTTTAGAAAGATATATTATGACTTTTCACCTAGTTTGTCATACTACATGAAACATAAAACGGCACGGAAATATGTCTGTGAGTAAACTTCGTTTTAAGATAGGGTTTTTTTATTCATTGACCCTTTTACCCTTCGGCGTAGGGTTTTATAAACATTCAATACAAATTGATACAATTCCCTTAATTTCATTTGGATTTATTTTGTATAATAGTATTCCCTCCATTTCTTTCTATCCTGTGTTAGTTCCTTTATTTCTCCCCATGTACCCTTTTTCTTTGTGCCTCTTGTTTTATTGTGTTGCTTCAATCTTTCCTTGGTCTTCCTCTTTAGTTTTTTCCTGTTGCTCGTGCCTCGCATATTTTCTTGGTGTTTCGTTTTTCATTCATTATGCAGATGTGACCAAACCATCTCATCTGCCCTTCCATTATTTTTTCATTTATTGGTCTTATTTTTAGGTTATGTCTACATGTCTCATTCCGTATCTTGTCATTCCTAGTTTTATTATAAACTGTGACAATAAAGAATAAGATGTGCATACGTTAAAATCAACATTTCACGTATGAAACATCCCAGAAAATCTGTTTTATGTACTGAATTATAATAAATTGCAATCATTATAAATAAAATGAATAAATCGCAGCGTCATTTAATTATGTTGTTAAATTTACAACTCTTTAATATATTCTATCCCATTTAAATGTTCGCAGTGTTACGTACGTATATTTACTTTCGTGATTTGCGCAGTTATATCCAAAGTGTGTATTCGAGCAACTTCGGAAATTAGTAAGTTGAACTTTGATCAACTCCAAGTTTCAGCTCCAATAATATTACAATCTACCGAAGTTCAACAAGCGTGTAACTTAACAATCTGATTTCTTATTAAGAAAATTATTATATTAACAACTTTACGCAACTACTAATAGTGAATAAAATATTAATGGACGCGAAACACATGCTCTGAAAGTTTGTATTAAAAATATATATATATATATTGTTATTGATTAATAATATTTTGTTTTCATTTTTTAAACACTTTGTATTAATTATGGTCAAAATATATGATATTAAAAAATATATAAGTTGCTAATTATATAAAACAAACAGAATATCATTAATTCACAAAAATTCATTTTTTTACAAACTTTCTAAACATGTGTTTTGCGTCCATAAATATTTAATTCACTATTCGATAACATACAAAAAATGTTGAGTATTTACATGTATTAAACGTATCATATATTTGTCTGAATAAAGATCTTTTTTATTTTTTATTTTCTAGCGTTAGGTGTAAGAAGTTCTGTTTTATGTTTAATGTCTGTTTCTGTATTTTCTTCTTCACGTTTTTCTGTCTTTAGCTTACTGTACGTATCATTCATTATTCTATCTCTTCTCGTTTAATTTTCAATTTTCCTAAAAAATCTCATTTCTATTGCATCATTTTGTTTATGTTTTTTCCGTCATGAATAAAGATCTATTGCATATAATTTCGTTGTAATTTATATTTTATTATTTTAATTGGTAAAATTGTAATGAAACAATTTTAATTTACAAACAAACAACAAACGACATAAAAGACCACGCGATTATTCATGACCCTTTCACGGTGATTTAGGCCGGAGAGCTCGTTGGGGTTGGCTCTGGGCGCTGCGGCCGGTGTTTCTGTTGTGTTAATATCGCAATTATGGGCCCGATGAGTGTGCTAAAACCGTTTAGCGTGAAGAAAAATCACTTTAGTTTCTAAATCCTGTTTATTGATCCCAGGACGGCGGTTCGGCGGTAACCGGAGATGCTTTCGCCGGTAAGGTTACAATTTAGATTCCGCCCCTACCGAGTTATTGAAGTTTTTCTTGATTTCCCCCGAGCTCCATCTTGGAATTTACACGCCGACCGCTTAAGTACCCCCCACCATGCTCATCCTTTATTTCTTCTTGTCTTTCATCCGCTCTCTTTTTGTAATTACAATACTGGCTTTTCAAAGCGATTGTTTTATTCCACTAAAGTACCTTTTAACCATGTCGGAAGAATTGATGAATTTAAATTAAACTTAAGCTGATAATTCTTGTATATAAGGATATCTTTATTCAGACAAATGTACATTTTTATACACTACATTAATGTGTTAGTCTGTCATTTCAGTCTTTTACCCTGCCTTGAATTTCAGTTTTTGTGCTAGCTAAACTGTCTTAATATTTGATTGTTATAAATTCGTGAATTTTAAAGGAGGATCGCCTCATACAAAATTTTCAGAGAAAGTGTAATAATTTTTATTTTTTTTAATTAAGGCTGCGATCCCCAATACGTTTCAGTTTTAAGGGATTAACAATGTTGTACAGCCATAAAAAATAAATAAACATTAAATACAGGCATTTAGCTTATTTACTGATAAACGACATCAGATATTTTTTATTTTTTAAAAACAAAAATAAAATGAAAAAATATGTTTTCAAAAATTAATTTGATTTACAAAAGTACATTTAATTTATATTAAATATATCTGAGTATACGTGGAAATTCTTCCTCTTAATATATATATTTAATAATATTATTATTTGTATGCTCCTTAATCCTATAAAATTGTCAATGAGATCAAATTTTGTTCGATGCCCTCATTTTTATTTGGATCAGCTGCTAGTAGTTCAGACGTTTGCCGATAGATTGAAAAATCAAAGCTGAAATAAAATAAACACACACATTTTGTAAAAAACACTGCACGCTCTAGCGCTAATCGCACCGTCTATTAGACGTAAAATCGCAGCCTTAATTGTTTTCTTTTATATTAAAACATTATCTTTAGCGAAATTAACCATTGAATTAATATCAACTGTAATTATTGAAACAAAAATGATCAGCTATTAAGTTTTATTTGCAAATTGATATCATAATAATAATCCAAGCTCAAGGCGGTGCTACATTGGGAACTGGAAAGCACATGGCAAAGACAAGCTATAAAACTTTTACTTAAACAAAAATACATCCATCCACTCCCAGTTGGCGATTCTTGACATACGAGAAGTATTACCTAAATTTCTTATCCTCAATCTACTACCAAAAAGTGAAAGAGTGTTTTCGGACCCAGGAAAATATAAACCAATAACCTGTCTACCTACGTATTATCTATAAAGTAATTATCTCAATATTCTCAGAAGAACAATATATGCAAGTAACTTACTGGATGAGGAACAAAAAGGATGACGCAAGGAATGTCGAGGAACAACTCATAATCGACGCCATAATAACGGGTAATGCCAGTGTTAAGCGGAAGAGGAAGACGCTGCATACGGCCTTTATAGAATATCAAAAAGCATTCGACGACGTTCCCGCTAGCCTCTAGCGCATGCAATTAGCACGTGACAAATAGAAGTGCAGCTAAGTGAAAGTATTTTCCAGAGCATTTCCCTATGCTTATTGTGATTTTATCTAGCGCTCAAACCACTAACCACCTACCTAAATAATTAAAACAATAAATACGATGACTTATGGTACATGAATGACTTAAAATTATAAAGAAAGAAAACACCTGCTTTTAAAATGCATGGGAAGATTCACTAGTAACATAGGCATGCAGTTCTGTATAGAAAAGTACATAATCAGTAGCACGGCGAAAGAGTGAACATAGAGCGTGCGAAGTAAGCAGAGTACAAGGGACGAAACTAAATATACAGGAGAACTTCACCTATAAGCACGGTTAAGAGCTTAGGAAATTCTAAAATGTAAACTGTCGTCGAAAAATACCTTAACCACTGTCAACAGCTACGCAAGCTAATTCCTTACCTACATATAAACAATGTTAATAATGTATTGTAATAGTAATTTGAATTTTTATAAATATTTCATATAGCAATGGAAAACCATTTTTGAGATACGTAGGTCACATTTTTGTCACTATTAAAAATAATGTTAATATTCAAATTTTTATTATTGAATTAAATAAACTATTCAATAGTATTAATTTCACATATTCAACTGAAACTAACGGCTGTCTTCCAATAATTTTAATTATAACAAACTACAACAAATTAAATTTTAATATTTATAGAAAATTATTACATACCTTTAATTATATACATGTAAGCACTTTTTATAATATAAAACACAAATGTTCAATCGTTAGCAGCATGCTTTTTCCAACAATAAATTTACCAAAAATAGTTCACAACAGAAGTATAAAATTTAAATAAGTTCTATATATTGATAATTTTTTAATTATAATATTTAATGTACTCGCCTCGGTGGTACATAAACTAAAATTGGAACGACACAGAGAAGATTAGGATGGCCGCTGCGCAAATCGTTGGGATTTGTTAGGATTTATGGATATTTAGCAAACCAAAGGGAAAGTGAGTCGTTTAGTTCTTGAATAATGTAGAACGCTTCGCGATTTTGTGACACGAAAAAGTTCACTAGTGTTGATCCCGACAATGTCCCAAATTAATTTCTATGTAACAGTACCGCTTACTTAGTTGACCCGCTTCAATGTTTATTTAATTTGTCCAATAGAACTGCTCTAATATCTCGAAAGAGTCATATGTGCTTCCCATACCTAAGGCTGGTTCTAAATCTGAGAATTATTGTCCGATTTCAATTCTTACTGCACTATCGAAGGTTTTTTTACGGTGTATATGAACACCGTGCTTATTAATAACTTTTCCACAATTATCAGCGAACACCAACACAGTTTTTATCCAATAAGATCCACGTTAACAAACTTGTTCTTATTTTCAAACTACATTTCCAACACACTAGAAGAGGGTAGTGAAGTTCATGCAGTTTTATTTAGATTTTAGCAAAGCTTTCAACTGCGTTAATCATTAAATTCTTATGCAAAAACTGAAATCATATGGCGCCCATGATCCGTTGTTAATATGGATTAGATCTTATCTCGCATGCAGGTCTAATCTAATTTATCAAATCGCTTTAATGTAACTTCCACTGTCCGTCGCTGTCAGTAGTCTCACCTGGGTCCACTCATGTTTTCTTTGTTTATTAAACGAACTTAACGTAATGCAATGAAGTGTCCACATTTGATTTTTGTAGATGATGTGAAGATTTACTTTAAAGTACAAACACTTCATGATTGTCTGCCAATTGAGGAAGATTTTGCAAGTATTCTAAGTGATGTAAATTAAATGACATGGCTCTGAATGTGACAATTTATTTGTTTTAGTTAGAGCAAAAACCCAATTGAATTTAAATATTTTCTCCATGGGAAATCATTAACTACAGTCACTTTGATGCATCCGATATCTTGGGGTTTTATTCATGTGTGTGAAGCTGGCAATATTTACAGCAATAACCCGGCGCCTCCACCATGGGACCAAATAATAAATTTTATTACATAATTAGAGCATTCACAAGTAGAAATACACACTGTTTTAAATGCTTTTACTGAATAGATTAATGGTGATTAATATAAAATAGAAAACTCGTCGATTTTTTTACTCCATACTTAAAATAAATTCAACATTTCGGATACCGAATGATAAATTAAGATTTTGCGGCAAAACCGGGTGATACAAACCCCGGTTTTTTCAATTGTTTTTTGTAGCCAACTATCCACTGGTTAATGTAGAGTAGAATTTGTCCATCTGGGATATGCAACTCTTATCGATATTTGACTCGACACTTAGAATATTCCACGAATTAGACAACCAATTAGAAAAATCGATTTTGCGGGAAAACTAGGTTATGAAAACCCCAGTTTTCTCAACTGGTTTTTGTAGCCTAATGTCCACTGGTTACTATAGAGTAGTTTTTGTCCACCTGGGATATGTAACTCTTGTCGATATTTGACTCGACACTTAGAATATTCCACGAATGAAATACGCAATGAGAAAATTCGATTTTGCGGGAAAACTAGGTTATGAAAACCCCGGTTTTTCCAACTGTTTTTTGTAGCCTAATGTCCACTGGTTACTATAGAGTAGTTTTTGTCCACCTGGGATATGTAACTCTTGTCGATATTTGACTCGACACTTAGAATATTCCACGAATAAAATACGCAATGAGAAAATTCGATTTTGCGGGAAAACTAGGTTATGAAAACCCCGGTTTTTCCAACTGTTTTTTGTAGCCTAATGTCCACTGGTTACTATAGAGTAGTTTTTGTCCACCTGGGATATGTAACTCTTGTCGATTTTTGACTCGACACTTAAAACATTTCACAAATTAGACAACTAATAAGAAAAATTGATTTTGCGGGAAAACTAGGTAATGAAAACCCCGGTTTTTCCAACTGTTTTTTGTAGCCTAATGTCCACTGGTTACTATAGAGTAGTTTTTGTCCACCTGGGATATGTAACTCTTGTCGATATTTGACTCGACAGTTAGAATATTCCACGAATAAAATACGCAATGAGAAAATTCGATTTTGCGGGAAAACTAGGTTATGAAAACCCCGGTTTTTCCAACTGTTTTTTGTAGCCTAATGTCCACTGGTTACTATAGAGTAGTTTTTGTCCACCTGGAATATGTAACTCTTGTCGATATTTGACTCGACACTTAGAATATTCCACGAATAAAATACGCAATGAGAAAATTCGATTTTGCGGGAAAACTAGCTTATGAAAACCCCGGTTTTTCCAACTGTTTTTTGTAGTCTAATGTCCACTGGTTACTATAGAGTAGAATTTGTCCACCTGGGATATGTAACTTTTGTCGATTTTTGACTCGACACTTAGAACATTTCACAAATTAGACAACTAATAAGAAAAATTGATTTTGCGGGAAAACTAGGTTATGAAAACCCCGGTTTTTCCAACTGTTTTTTGTAGCCTAATGTCCACTGGTTACTATAGAGTAGAATTTGTCCACCTGGGATATGTAACTCTTGTCGATATTTGACTCGACACTTAGAATATTCCACGAATGAAATACGCAATGAGAAAATTCGATTTTGCGGGAAAACTAGGTTATGAAAACCCCGGTTTTTCCAACTGTTTTTTGTAGCCTAATGTCCACTGGTTACTATAGAGTAGTCTTTGTCCACCTGGGATATGTAACTCTTGTCGATATTTGACTCGACACTTAGAATATTCCACGAATAAAATACGCAATGAGAAAATTCGATTTTGCGGGAAAACCAGGTTATGAAAACCCCGGTTTTTCCAACTGTTTTTTGTAGCCTAATGTCCACTGGTTACTATAGAGTAGTTTTTGTCCACCTGGAATATGTAACTCTTGTCGATATTTGACTCGACACTTAGAATATTCCACGAATAAAATACGCAATGAGAAAATTCGATTTTGCGGGAAAACTAGGTTATGAAAACCCCGGTTTTTCCAACTGTTTTTTGTAGCCTAATGTCCACTGGTTACTATAGAGTAGTTTTTGTCCACCTGGAATATGTAACTCTTGTCGATATTTGACTCGACACTTAGAATATTCCACGAATAAAATACGCAATGAGAAAATTCGATTTTGCGGGAAAACTAGGTTATGAAAACCCCGGTTTTTCCAACTGTTTTTTGTAGTCTAATGTCCACTGGTTACTATAGAGTAGAATTTGTCCACCTGGGATATGTAACTTTTGTCGATTTTTGACTCGACACTTAGAACATTTCACAAATTAGACAACTAATAAGAAAAAATGATTTTGCGGGAAAACTAGGTTATGAAAACCCCGGTTTTTCCAACTGTTATTTGTAGCGTAATGTCCACTGGTTACTATAGAGTAGTTTTTGTCCACCTGGGATATGTAACTCTTGTCGATATTTGACTCGACACTTAGAATATTCCACGAATAAAATACGCAATGAGAAAATTCTAAGTGTCGAGTCAAATATCGACAAGAGTTACATATTCCAGGTGGACAAAAACTACTCTATAGTAACCAGTGGACATTAGGCTACAAAAAACAGTTGGAAAAACCGGAGTTTACATAACCTAGTTTTCCCGCAAAATCGAATTTTCTCATTGCGTATTTCATTCGTGGAATATTCTAAGTGTCGAGTCAAATATCGACAAGAGTTACATATCCCAGGTGGACAAAAACTACTCTATAGTAACCAGTGGACATTAGGCTACAAAAAACAGTTGGAAAAACTGGGGTTTTCATTACCTAGTTTTCCCGCAAAATCAATTTTTCTTATTAGTTGTCTAATTTGTGAAATGTTCTAAGTGTCGAGTCAAAAATCGACAAGAGTTACATATCCCAGGTGGACAAATTCTACTCTATAGTAACCAGTGGACATTAGGCTACAAAAAACAGTTGGAAAAACCGGGGTTTTCATAACCTAGTTTTCCCGCAAAATCGAATTTTCTTATTGCGTATTTCATTCGTGGAATATTCTAAGTGTCGAGTCAAATATCGACAAGAGTTACATATCCCAGGTGGACAAAAACTACTCTATAGTAACCAGTGGACATTAGGCTACAAAAAACAGTTGGAAAAACCGGGGTTTTCATAACCTAGTTTTCCCGCAAAATCGAATTTTCTTATTGCGTATTTTATTCGTGGAATATTCTAAGTGTCGAGTCAAATATCGACAAGAGTTACATATCCCAGGTGGACAAAAACTACTCTATAGTAACCAGTGGACATTAGGCTACAAAAAAAAGTTGGAAAAACCGGGGTTTTCATAACCTAGTTTTCCCGCAAAATCGAATTTTCTCATTGCGTATTTCATTCGTGGAATATTCTAAGTGTCGAGTCAAATATCGACAAGAGTTACATATCCCAGGTGGACAAAAACTACTCTATAGTAACCAGTGGACATTAGGCTACAAAAAACAGTTGGAAAAACTGGGGTTTTCATTACCTAGTTTTCCCGCAAAATCAATTTTTCTTATTAGTTGTCTAATTTGTGAAATGTTCTAAGTGTCGAGTCAAAAATCGACAAGAGTTACATATCCCAGGTGGACAAATTCTACTCTATAGTAACCAGTGGACATTAGGCTACAAAAAACAGTTGGAAAAACCGGGGTTTTCATAACCTAGTTTTCCCGCAAAATCGAATTTTCTCATTGCGTATTTCATTCGTGGAATATTCTAAGTGTCGAGTCAAATATCGACAAGAGTTACATATCCCAGGTGGACAAAAACTACTCTATAGTAACAAGTGGACATTAGGCTACAAAAACCAGTTGAGAAAACTGGGGTTTTCATAACCTAGTTTTCCCGCAAAATCGATTTTTCTAATTGGTTGTCTAATTCGTGGAATATTCTAAGTGTCGAGTCAAATATCGATAAGAGTTACATATCCCAGATGGACAAATTCTACTCTACATTAACCAGTGGATAGTTGGCTACAAAAAACAATTGAAAAAACCGGGGTTTGTATCACCCGGTTTTGCCGCAAAATCTTAATTTATCATTCGGTATCCGAAATGTTGAATTTATTTTAAGTATGGAGTAAAAAAATCGACGAGTTTTCTATTTTATATTAATCACCATTAATCTATTCAGTAAAAGCATTTAAAACAGTGTGTATTTCTACTTGTGAATGCTCTAATTATGTAATAAAATTTATTATTTGGTCCCATGGTGGAGGCGCCGGGTTATTGCTGTAAATATTGCCAGCTTCACACACATGTTTTATTCGACACAAAGTTGTCATTTAATCCACACATTGATAGTTTTATTAATAAAGCTAAAAAATCTCTTTATTTTATTAGACAATTTTCGTTTGATCTAACCAACATACGGTCAATCGCTATTCTCTACAATTCGCTCGTTATATCACAGCTAGAGTACTGTCGGGTAATTTGGTCTCCATCTCAAGCGATTCACATTAATAGGTTAGAATAGGTTCAGAGAAAATTTATTAAGTATGCATCGCATAAGTTGCACTGCAAGGGGCTACTGATACCAAGCGATAGTATGGAAACATACTTGGGGTTATTGCCATTGGTGATACGTAGCAGGCGGATAGATATGTGTTTCCTATACAAGATCTTAAATGGCTGCATTTCATCTAACTGCCTGGTTAGTTTAATTAATATCCATGTTGCCGCAAGGACTATAAGAAACATGCAACTAATTCATAACGTATATCATAGAACTTCTTATGGACAGCATGGTCTCTTGCCGCGTATCTTCAAACGGTGTAATATTATTAGTTCTACAGTCGATTTTGTTGGTGTACCTTACAGTCTATTAAAGCAGCAGTTGTATCAATGCTTAACTTAATCCCAATACGATGATATATCTATACATGGTCTATTGTATTTATTACAATTGTTCAATTAATGTGTGTATGTATACACTTTGAACACTTTTTTTAATGTTTACAAATTATAATTTGTATCCAGTTTTTAATTGTCTGTTGTTCAATCTAACTAGGAATGTTTATATTTAATAATATATTTTTAATTCCATATTTATATTATATTCATTCATACATTCCTTTTCTTTTTTCTTTTCAATTCCAGTCGTTTTGAATATTATGTTTATTTTTTCGTTATACTATCAAGCGTTGCTTATAACTTTGGTTGTTCTATTATTTTATTGTATATTTTATTACATTTATATGTCCGTCTACACAAATCTATGTAAATTTTTATTTAAACGTTATTAATTTACATTAACTGATTTTCAAATACGTCACATAAATATATATAATTTCGTTTATGTTTATTTATTTGTCAATTTTATATAAAAAAAAGCATTGATAAAGAACACAATGTGCTTAAAATGTACATATAGTATTTTAAAATAAAAAAGTAAAGAAAGGAATATAATAAATTTTACTATCTTTGCTATCTATAAGTGTATTTATGGGAATTAATATATTTTTTCTGTTATGAATACAAAATGATGTATAAATTTTGTTTTGCAAATTATATTTTTCATTAACAAAACGCGACGTTTAAATTTCTAAATTTGAAAACTTTTATAAAGTACTGCATTTACTTAATATTTATTTCGGTCCTATATTATCGTTTCCGTCAATACAACTACAAACATACACATTTCTTTCAATTTAGTCTAAAAATTGATTAAATTATGCAATGTGCAAATTATCTCCATCCACAACGTGTAACAAAAGATATTAAATTCATATTTACCAAACACTCCCAAAACCTAAAAGCAAAAGTTAAGAGCAGAGCCCGGAATTTCAGAGCTCTAACATTTAAAAATGAAGACATTTTAACTAAAACCGCGGGTTTTATCAGTAAAATGACCTGCCGGCCTCTGTGTTTCATCATAATCCTCACCCACGATCATTTTAAACTTCTGCGATTATTGTAAACGTGTCTGCAGATGGCCTTATATTAAGTAACGTTCTTTTTGTTGTTTTTACATTGAATTTTTTCCGGATGAAAACTTTGTTGCATTATGCAATGTACAGCAGGTGTACATTATGTAATTCAATGTCCGGCGTGGGTATTTGTCCGGGAAATAGTTGTTTTAATGTGCATTTGTTTAAACGTACGTAAATACAGAAGTAACGTAAGTCAGAAGTCACAGAGCTAAATATGAAAATAATTTATTAATTATTTCCAAATCATTTTTATTTAATATAATTATTCTCACATTTAGCTCTGAGACTTTTGACTTACATTACGTAAGTACGATAAAAAATGCACATTAAAACAACTAAAAATGTGCATTTGTTTAACGTACATTACATTACATTTGTTTGGAAAAACTGTGACCATGTGAATGAATACTATTTTCTATTCATATTAAAATAAAATACTCACCATTTATTTGTTGTTGAATAATAAAAAGCCATTCTTATTGTAAAATCTGTAATATCATTAATTATCACTTTCCAAAAAAAAAATGAATAGTTCACACGAAACAATTTAATACATTTGTACCCGGCCGCGCCAGGTACAACTAATTTCCTTATCTAAAGAATGCAAAGCGAGCCATCGTTTTTTTTTTTTTGTTTTTTTTTGTTTTTATTGTGATAAATGCCCTCGCAGATTTCAATCCAGTTGGCTTTAAACGCGCGGTATGTTCACTACTCCGGTTTAATGTGTGAAATTAATAATAATTAAGCACGCGATTTATTTTTGTTTTTAAAAAGTGATAATTAGTGGAACTGAGTTAATCTATTTATGTTGTGGAGGATTTTGATTCACCAGGAATGGAATTTCAGTAATTTTTATTAAGGTATCTCAAATTCTCTTTTTAAACATTACCTTCGCGGTTTTCTTCACTTTTATGAGTGTTGTAGTCACTCCCTTTGGCGCGCAGGTTTAACTCTACCAATGAGTCCTTGGTTCGATTCAAAGGTCTGGTGGGACTGGAAGTAGTATAAATGGTGTGATTCTTCCCCAATTTGACAATGGTTACTAAATAAAATGGTTACAATATGACCGATACCGATGAGTAGAATAAAAAAATGTTTTTTAGCAGATGCTGAAAAAGTATTATTTTTGGAGCGAGTCGAACAAACTCAATAACATTAATAAAATTTCACTGATTGCTTGAATATATTTCGAATGCATTTATATGGATATTATTAAATCGAACATGGAGATTTGTTCAATGGAATAAAATCCTTATTGTATATTATTTAGGTTACATATGATTTGAATATTTTCCCCGTCTTGATAGTTATCTTCCATTTATTTATGTATTATTTGTTTTAGCCGGAGTATATGTATGTCTACATATTTTTTTTATTGTGTAAACTTATTGAAAATTTAACTTGACCTATGTTAAATTAAATCTGTTGGACAAATCAAGTTATTATTATTATATCCAGTTTCATACTAATTTATTTTTACAATTAATTGTTAAAAGCGCAAAATCAATGCTCCAAGAACTTACATAAATCTATGCAACAGATTCTCCGACGAGTTAATTCAACGCCATTTAATAAAATAAAATAAAAACAGGACCGAAAGAGCTCTGCTTGATAGGATAGACACTTTATTTTTTTTGTATACTTAATTTTTGTAAAAATATAATTGTCTGAAATTGCATATAAAATCAATACACCCCTGGTGCACGCAATTTTTAATCCGAATTAAAAATCCAAACAATTGCCCTCTGCATACAGCGGTGAATTTGATTTAATAAAGTCCAAATTCCGCTTTCATTGCGTACAGCAGGTTTCATTAATGTCCATTCCAGCGGGTTAACTGTGTTAAATAAAAAACGAAAAATAAAAACCGTAAACTGTCATAAAATTGTATTTCTTTGCTATTTGCGGAAAATGGAATAATAACTAACTAACCATCTTTATTCAAATGTGTATATGTATGTACAATGGCGGCCAACGAAATGTGAACGATGTTTATTAGCTATGTGAATATGACTTTTAATCATGAGCGTCGCGTTTGTGCGAAACAAATATTTGATCCAAAAATATGCCTAAACATCTATCTTTAGACGAGAAGTGCAGGCCAATAGCTAAACTAGAAGAAAACTGGTCTCTTAGCCCAGTGGCTGCTGATTTGAATGTAAGCAAAACCTGCATACATAATTTGAAAATGCGATTTGAAATAAGGCAAGATTTAAGAAGGCCACCCCGAATTGGAATATGAAGAGTATCTAATGAAGAAGAGGATGTTGCATTGGTGAATAATCTCAGAGAAAATCTATTTGATAGTGCCTTAGATGCTCGAAAAGTAACGGGTTTTGCGGGGTCTACTAGAACTGCTCGGAGACGTATTAAAGCTGCAGGTCTACAAAATTTTCAAGCAGCCAAGAAAGTTTTTCTCCCAGAAAACAATAAACAACGAAGATTGGAGTTTGCCAACGAATTTGTGTATCGTGGGGATAATTTTTGGAACTCGGTCGTCTTTTCTGACGAAAAAGTATTTCAATCATGTAATAATGGGAGCCTACGAGTTTATAGACCAATAAACCAAAGGTATGAAGAAGGATTCACCCGTCCAATAACAAATAGTGGTCGTTTTTCTGTTAATTTTTGGGCTTGGGTCAGTGTAAACGGACCCGGATTAATTTGGAAAATAGATGGCCATTTAAATGCTATTAAATACAGGGATATTTTAGAATATGTAATGTTGCCTTCAGTAATACAAACATTTCCGGAAAATTTTATATTTCAACAGGACAATAGTCCTATCCATACAGCAAGAATTCTGACTCAGTGGCTAAATGACCACCGCATCGAAGTATTGCCTTGGCCTGCGAAGAGCCCTGATCTCAATCCAATTGAGAATGTTTGGGGATACCTACAAAAAAAGATTTACTCAAGAGATTTTAGACCTAGGAATGCGGATGAACTTCACGAAATTGTTGAAAATGCATGGGAGGATTTGGCTGACAACTAGAATATGAGGAATCTAGTTTCATCCATGAGTACACGTTTGGCAAAAGTTATCACAGCAAATGGTGGTCCTACAAAATATTAATTTCATAATTTCTACTTGTATTAACAATAAAAATGTTTAGCATTGTAATTAGCAATTGAATAATAGTCCTTTAAAACCTAAGTTACGCCACTTTTAAGAGTTCTGATAAATCTGTACAAAATTAGACAATTTCTCTATGACATCAAAATACCGTTCACATTTCGTCGGCCGCCATTGTACAATAATATACAAAAATTAGAATTATATTCTGTAGATGAATCGGCTATCGACCGGAGGTCTTTCAGCCTTGGAATAATATATTCTATAACGTTATAACGATAGTGGAAGATTATGAACGCGAGCGCTACCGAGTGTGAGAAACCGCGTGTATCAAATTTTCATTTTAATCGAGTAACAAACTATGACAAGAAAGTAAAAAGTATTGATAATTGAATAAATCTGAACAAAACAGGTTCATTCTTGAAACATTTATATTATTGAGTGTATCCCAGATGTTCGGTTTCACCGCGATTACACGAATTCCCAAAAACGGTCGTTTATTGCCTTATTTGTGGAATTCGAGGAAGTTTTTTCTTCAATCTTTTAAGAAAAGATAAATGGCGATGACGAAATAATGTAATAAAAAATCCTTTCTTAAAAATCACGTCGAGTTCTGAACATACAGTGTTGGTACAATTACTGACATTGAAATCAGATGCATTGGAAATATTCTCCGTAATATTTTTCGAAACAGATTTATTTGTGTATAGCAGGTAGAATTTAAGAGTGGAGGGACGGTTACTGGCGAATTAGATCTAGCAATTTCATTTCGTTATATAGTTAATATTTACAAAGTTACATACTATATTCCATACACAATCCCCAACAAACTTGGTTCCAATTGATCACTCACTATAACCAGAACTAACAATCATTTGAAACACATATTTTTTTCTCTTCTCATCTATAAATCACTATGACCTTATAATACGCCTATAACCCCCATAAAAATTATCAATATTGGCTTAAAGGCCGATAGCTATTTATCAAAATAAGAACGTAGTACATAATGTATTATTTTAAACTATTGCACAAAACGTATGATAATAAAGATTTTTGGCTGAAAGACTTAAGGTCGATGGCCATTTATAAGTTTAGATCGAATGTATTGTATAATATATGTATATGTATATGTATATGTATATGTATATGTATATGTATATGTATATGTATATGTATATGTATATGTATATGTATATGTATATGTATATGTATATGTATATGTATATGTATATGTATATGTATATGTATATGTATATGTATATGTATATATATATGTAAATACCACAATAAAGATGATTGAATATATAAAGATATTTAATACTACTATTCCATGCACAATGAGCACCCTGTATATATTGTATTGGGCGCGATATCGGAATGAGAGATATCTTGATATCGCACGCAGAGGGTGAATATTCTCAAATTTGTATAAATTCTCAAAAAGTCAACAATTTTCCACCATTATTATTATTATTTTTTATTCGAGCGTTCACATATTTTATTTTGTTTTCGTGAGTTATTTAAAGTATTGAATTAAAAATCCCATCAGCGAGACGAAAATATTCGACGCCAGATTTCCTATACCATATGGGAAATTATTTTTCTGCTTTTAACAACGGTAATAATGCGAGAAAAAGAGGGAGCGAAATGGAGATGAGGGTTGTTCGCGCTGGATGGATGTCAGGAAATTATTTTTTTCCCTGAACCGAACCGTATCTTCGTAGAAACGCGAAATAATATTTGCTCGAATCGAAATCAATTTTTAATTAGACCAAAGCTCAGGATTCTCCGTTTTTTTTTTCTATTGCAAATACGCGATGTGAATTCTTTCAAAATTATATTGTAAGGTATTTTTAGATAGAAATTGAAATAATTATTATTAAAAAAAAAACGGCGACTAAGTAAGCAGACTACTACTACTACAATATCTTTATTCAAAGTTATTTGTTTTACATATATTTACAATATATTATGGTATATTGGTTTCTTTCTTGCTTGCTTGAACAGGCTATCGACCTATGGTCTTTCTGCCACAATCAGACTATTTTATATGAAATATAATAAACTTTATTAACAGATATAAACATATTTTTTTAAAATAAATAATAATAATTACAAACGAAATATACACAGTGCGACTTTAGTGGAACTATCGCAAAAAATCGTTGAGTAAACGTTTTTTCAAAAAAAAAAAAAAATCTCGAACAGGTCAATTCTTAAACGTATTGTACTGTAATTGTCACTGAAGGATCGTATTTTGTTTTTGAGATATGACGTAAGTGATTTTTTAAATAGAAACCCATTTTTTATGCCGAATTTTGAAAGAGCATAAAATTCTAATACTAAATATCCTTACTATATTTTTAAATATTCCATATTATTGCTTTTAACATTTTAAATCCAAAAAATAAGAGTTCCAAGTTTTAATAAAAATATCTAGTGGCCATGTAACAATTGCCCTTAAAATGTTAACAGTTCCTTATCAGCTTGTTTATCCCATGAGAGATATTTCTATTCCACTTTATATTTAATTAAATTTAAATATATAGAAAATCTTTATTTCTGAGAGATACATTAAATTACATTACAATATTTACATTACAATCATAAACCTCTAGTTAAGCCTCAGAAAATGGCTATCGACCATCAGTCTTTCTGCCTGTCTTTGTCCAGTTTCTTTTTATTGAATCGTTAAATTTAAATTATATCTCAATGTTTTACATTTCATTTTATAGATATAAATTCAATTTTATTTCATAGATATAAATATAATTTAAAAGGAATAAAAATTTCATTTAATTATTTATCTGTATTTATTGTGTGGTTTTTACGTAATTACAAGGTTACTTGATTTACTTTTATTATAACTCGGAACTCTTGATTGTTATTAGGTTTTTGGTTTAAAAACTTCAAAAGCTATTATATCGAGCGTATAACAAAAATCGACGACGAAGTTGGCATTAGAAATCTGAAGTCTGTCTAGTCTAATGTCTGAACCAAGATCACACGCGTGAAATGCTGGTTGCGGTTAAACAGTGACAACTGACTTATCAACATGATAACCAGTACTTTACGCGTGTGATTTTAGTGCAGACATGACTCGAGACTTCCAACGCCAACTTCGTCGTCGATTTTTGTTATACGCTCGATATATACAGGTTGTTCCACGATGTCGGGTTGTAACAGGGGGGGGGCACCACGCTTGCCGAAATATTAAAATAAAACTAAAATGTGGTGCTTCCTGTTAGCCTCCGGCTTGGCTCAATAATAATATATATATAAAAAAATCACTTACTTTACTCGCTCTGGGTTTAGTTGGTGTTCTCTTACCCTTGGGTGGACTCGTCTCAGATATCACTAGCACTTTTATTTAGAGGGTATGACGGTGCAAGATTTAATTCAATAAAAAAAATGATTTATTTAAGATGAATCGACTAATATGTACATATGAATATATACAAAAACTAGTACACGGTTAAATATAATCGAAACATTAATTGAATTACCGATTTGCACTCGCGAGCACCAAAATAAAAGCAAATTAAAATTTAAACACTCTTAAAAAAAAAATTAAGAGGAAAAATAAATACAACAAAAGACTGTTAAAAAAAATGAAATAACTAACGTAAAACCACTTGGAAAATTAAAAAAACACTCACTTTAAAAATCGGGAAACAACTAACTTTAAAAATCGGGAAACAACTGTGTCTGCTTGAGGGCTCCTCAAGCAGTTTTATTCCAGGGAGTACGGGGTGGGATCGCCCTTCTCCCATTGGTTGAGATGGTTGCGCGTGCATCCATCTTCAGCCAACGCGAGGGTGCGCGCATGCGCCCCTCAAATTGCCTATCGCCGGGAACCAGTACGGAGCTACAACTGCGTAACTGAATTTCAATTACAAAAAAAATAATATTTACAATTTTAATATTTACAAGTTGCAGTTGTAGCCACCGTACCAACGATAGGGCTTCTACCATTTATGGTAGTTAATCGACGATGTTCCCTTTTGTTGCTCAATCAATCGACGATGGTCGATATATATATATATATATGTACGTTTAAAAATGATGAACAAAAAACACGAATTATAAAAATGAGTGGTGATGTGGTTTTAATTTGCTTTGATTAATTAAAAAAAAAAATCGTAAATAAAAATATAAAATAAAATAATGCCGCAGCTGTACCAACACATTTCTTCCGTACTTTCCCAAAATTACGTCGGACAATAACCCAAGCGTTTTTGCATAGCCGGGTGCCATAAAAGAGATTAAGAGATTTGCCCGAGCGCAATTTTGGGGCGTAACGAATACCTGGAAAAGATGTTTGGTACAGCTCTCCTGGGCGTAACTCGGGATTGGTAGTGCTTAACGCGAGTGCAAATTGATGAAGGGAAAATACCCACTAATCCTAAAAAAACCTACCTAAACTTAAATTAAAATATGTACATAATTACAAATTTAACAATCAATGCATGTAATACGAACTTAAGTCATTTTAAAATTAAATTGATTTAATAAGTTAAAAAAGAAACAAGTACGCGGGTGCCGATGTAAAAAAAAGGAATCAAAGTTATGTTGCCCGAAAATAATTCAAAACTGATTAAATCAAAGTTCCGGCGTTTCCGCTGAAACGCCGGTAACAGGGTGTATGTTCATTAGACATTTTTGACTTGAAATAACCCCAGCCACATAATTTCAAGCTATAGTAGTCAGTCTTCTTTAAAAAAAAAAATGGGGGAAGAACCCAATTTTATCACTAATTTTGGCATTGTTTTTACTGTCATTCTACTTATCCTAACCACCTTAAATGTTGTGCCCTAATCACGCCTACTATATCTTGTTCTTTACATTTCTCTTATTTCGAAAGTGTTTTGTCTTGCTCATAAACTACCTATTTTATTTCCCCGAATATCTTCCTAAGAATCTTTCTTTCCGATATCTCCAGCATTGTTTGATCCGTTTTCATTAGCATCTACGCTTCACATACATGTCACAATAGGTCTAATAATAATTTTATAAACTCTTTAGCATTTCTAAAAATATTTTTTTTTTAATATGTTATTTAGTACGCTCACGTATATATTTCCTGTCATTATCTTTGCTTTAATTTCTATTACATTTGGTTTTCTTGAAAATAGGATTCTCAAATAAGTGGCTACTTCTTCAAATTAATTTTCCATTCTATTTATTGTCAAGTAGCTTCCTTCTTAAAAGCTTGTTTTATTTTATTCCATGTATATAGCCTCTTTCTCATATATGCAAAATATCATTTTTCTTTTTGCTTTTTCCAATAATTCCGCTACTACTTTTATTTATTGAAGTAATGAATAAATAAAAGTAGTAGCGGAAATATTGGAAAAAGCAAAAGCTATTTTCACAATGTAGTCAGCAAATGCTAAGAATTGATGTTTTCTGTGACATATAAGACCGCGTGTGTTGATATTTGCGTCTCTCATTGTTTAACGCCTTCCTTAATTGTACATTTTTCCAATGTTCTATTATTATTTATATTTACCATATTTTCTATTTCACTCAACGTAATTTTAATCGTATTGTAAAGAAAGTGAAACAAGCAACTGCAAAGAATGCTCTGGAATGTTCCACCGAACGCGTGACGGTAAACGCGGCTTCATCGAAAGTTCCGAAAACTTCGAGAAACAATCACGCTATATAAGCGCGCGCAAGTGGCGCGGCAGTCAATCTATCACGAACGTCCGAGTACTCAACATCTCGTTATAAATAAATAGTGACATTGCGATGTTAATAAATGTGTTAAGTGTGCACTAAATAAATAGATAGACATTGTTTTACTTATTTCCTAGTCTGATTAAACCCGATTTCCCAACAATATATATCAGTTTGTATTTCCTTTAGCACAAAAATGTGATCGGTCCTACTTCTCCCTAGCCTGAAACCACCTTGAAATCCAACTGTGATCAACTCTATTGTCTCGATCAACTTATTCTTAACAGACCTTGCAAGTAAGATACTTGCCACATTCAATGCATTATTTTATATATTTTTTAATATTGGGCCAATAATTACTTGGAGCACAAAACCAAAATTATAATTTATTTAATCGCAAAGAATTTAAAAATAATTAATTTAATAATTAATGAATTATTTTCTCTTTAGCTACTGCAACTTTTTGATTTACGTCATGTAAGTACTTTGAAAAGAATAAACATCCATTGAAACAACTACTTTTCGGCCAAATATCTTCACTTGTATTGTGTAGCGTTTTTTTCTTTTGTATTAAATATTCCGGAGTGGAAATGTGATGCATTATATAATTATTTGTTATGAAAAAGCAAATGTTCATTGTGTAGTTCAATGATAAAACGTAGTTACATTCCTTCCTTCACTGTGAAGAAAGGAATATAACTACCTTTTATTTATCATTATATAATCTTCACTTAACTCACAAATATACGTGTAGTTCAATATCTGGCAAGATATTTGCCAGCAAAGTAGTTGTTTCAATGGATTTTTTTATTATTAAAGAACTTACGTAACGTAAGTCGAAAAATTTCAGTAGCTAAAGAGGAAATAAATAATTATTTAAATGAATAAATTAATTATTTTCAAATCATTTGTATTCGATTTAATTTAAATAACTGTGACCAAATGAATAAATACTCTTTTTTATTATAATATGATTTATATCTATTAATTAGCTATCGACTAGTATTCTTTCCACTTTATTTCGTATTACTATCATTCATTTGGAATAGTGTTGAAACGTTAAATTTACCATTTTGTGGAAAATGTAAGAATTCGCATATTTTTCTTGGTGTGCTTAGTTGGCATATTCATGAATGCAAATTTGCTGTTATATCGCTGCTGTCTTTGCGCTACATAAACACATGTGGCGTGTAATATCCTAAGTTTTGGAAGTAGTTTAACAAAAGGACTGGGAATATGAAAATAAGCAGAATTTAATTTCCCGTGTTGGATGTTTAGAATAAAAAAAATGTAACCACAGCCACGAATTTATGCATTAAATAATGTTGCAATGAACAATGAACAAGTGGGCATAAATTTATTTATTATTAACGTTTATTTTGTTTTAAATGGGGAAATCAACAATCTTATATTTCATCATTGGCAAATGAAAAATAATCCAACAACTAATCCTGAATTTTTAATATTATTATTCCATTTATACACTCGCATATCATTGTTGAAACTATACAGATAATAAAATAAAACAAATATAATATAAATTATTACAATACAGGTAAGTGTAAGTCTGTCTGGGTAGATAGACTTAATTAAGGTCGATATAGTTAAGTCTTTCTACTCTAAAATATTTTATTTTCATTTACATATATTTAGTATATACAGTGAGGATTGTATTTTACTAAACAAGATCGGTCAGTGTGAAGTTAGCAGCTGTACGAGTTGTTCCTTTTTTGATAATTATTGTTGTCTATTATTAGACATTTGTTAAAGTACTTCTGTAACATAAGTCATTGTGTCACAGTAGCAAAAGAGAAAATAATTTATTAATTAATTATTTTCAAATTATTTTTATTTAATTTATTTAGACAGCGGCGACCAAGTGAATAAACCCTTTTCCTATTATTATAAATAAATATTCTTTGTTTACCCGATCCTACGTGGTTATAATCAATATTCACAATATAATTGGCCGCAGAATCATACTTTTAAATGCCACATGAAGATTTCGTTCGTCGTGAAATATATTGTTGTTTAGTGTTTATAAGAATTTCATTATCAATAATATGAGTGTGAAATAAATCGCTAATTATATTTTTGTAAGTAGAATAAATTTGTTCGATTCACAATATATTAGTGATGCCTATTTATTATTTACAACTGCAAATGGGTTTTAAAGAATGCACATATTTTTTTTTTATTTCTCAAAATTATGTCGTTCGGGTATATTCGAAAATGTTGCCGTTTAATAAAATAAACTATTTTCATTTTTTTTTCAAGTTTATATGTTGGATTATTTTTCAGTCACTATTAAATCAGTGAAAACAAAACATGTACTCTCCACAAATGAAACAAAAATAGTTTGGATCATTCGCACAAAATTTTCTAGATGATGCCATTATATTAAGAGAAATGAATAACCTTTTACATAGCTGCAAAGAGAACGTGTACAAAAGAATCATTTTACTGACGACTATAGCTCGGAAGCAAAAGCTATTAGAAAATAAGAGAGGTTTTCTTCGAAATTATTACCACACGTAAGTCATTCATTAGTCAACAAATTTATGTTGTGTTATTAATATCAAAAACTGCATGAATAATACTTAAATTCAAACTCCATCACTATATGAACCTGCGAAGAACTATTTCTGACAGTTTATGACATTAATATAACTTCACCGATAATATTGGAATTAACATATATTCAATAAACAATGAAATAAAATCCTTACTGTATATTATTTTAGTAAATATCAAAAAATATTTGCAGAATTATATTTCATTAGCAGAACAGAAAGACTGTACTATGGGCGCTAGCCTAGGACAATCAAACTCTTTCAGTTTAGTTTATTTATTTATTTATGGAATATCCATTTTACAATATACATTTCATTTATAAAATATAATAAAATCTTAAGTCTAATTGGTGTATGTAGTCCTAAAATGGTCCAATAAAGCCCTATCAATATTAAGATAAAAATGCTTAACTTCACTATTTAATACAAGAAAATAATAAGTTTTATATTCTTAATATTTGTAAAAATGTATGTGATTGACTCGATAAAGATATTTGTAAATATATCAATAACCATTGGTGATGAAAATGTAGATTTCTTATATTCGTTACATGATATATAACTCGGAAGTATAGTTTAATTAAAAATATTTATTCCTTCACGAAGCACAACGTAAATATTACAACTAATAGTGATCTTAATAAACGAGTAAAATCCTGTTTCAATTGTGAAGTAATTCAAAGAACGCGAAGTATCCGCATCCACAAATAACAGATGCATTTACAACAGAGTTAGGCAAACTTAATATCGAGCAATGTCTTTGTCCTTAAACAGCGCATCTGCTACAGGCTACATAATTCAGTTTAAACAGTTTCAGATTTCGAAACTTGTCGGGATTTTGGAGTGGGGATGGAAGCGCTTAGCTTACTCGAGTGCACTCGAAACGGTACAGTAAACTGCGTGTAAAGTTGCAATACCTCCAGTTAATTGCACTCCAGTTTTCCACAAACTCGTATTAAAGCGCCGATACCAGCAATAATTCGAAATTATGAAATCAGGCCGGAATCAAGTGAAGGGGGTCAATATTGTGTCGTGGAGTTTGAAAAAAAAAATAATGCGTTAATTTCGATCCTGGAAGATTTGCGGGCGTGAATTCCGCCGGGGATTTTCTAAGTAAATCGAATTCGAAAAGAAGTGCAATAAGAAACAGATATTCGACACGTAGGTAGTCCATAAAAGTAAGTGCTGACAAGATAAGAAAACTGTCTGATCGTTAAAAAAAAGCGAAAGCTTTTACGTCCCTTCGTTTCCCTTCTCCTGCTCCCCCATTCATTTCCCCCTCCCTCCTGTGCGGAGTTTCTCAACAATACCAATAACCCTAATTATGTAAGTGAGCTTTCGAAGACGCACAACTAAAAGCCACTTAAGCTTTTATTTCTTGCACCGACAACACTGGCGAAGTGTAATCAACGGCAAGTCCAGATGCTCCCGCCCCCCGCAAAAACAACCCCGATGATACACTTACGTTACATTAGATATCTGTCTGGCAATCTGCCTTTGATATTGCACACTTACTCAATTGATTCTGGCGAAACTTTCTAGAACTTTCTTAATACTAATAACTAAGAAAACAGAGTGAAGATAAATATACGAAAATTTTTATAAATTTTCTTTTTAATATAATTATAATTGACAATATATCTATGGATAATTTTTGTTTTGATGCTCTGCATCGAATGTTTCACTACGCTATAGAAATTGTTTCAATACTATACAGATCGATCGATCGGATTGCTTTGCCAAGCTGTATTATTTCGTTATTGTTTCATTACGATACAGAAATTATTTTATCTTGCTATAGAAATTTTCTGCTTTTTTTTTTCGTTACATTGCGAAAATTTTCACGCTATGCTGCAGCATTTTTACTTTTCCCGAACCCCTGTCCAAATGAAAGTATTGTGATCATAAAAATATTTGAATGGCAATTTTACTCTTAGCGATTATTATTTTAAGAAAAGTAAAAGGTTGAGTGAAGTAAGGCCAGTTCCACGGATCTAATTTTCCAATCCATTTATTTTTAAGCAGATCTTCTAAAAAATCCTCGACATATATATATTTTTTAAATTGTAAATGCCACTATTTAATCTTTCGTGATACAAATAAAAAGATGCGTGTCCTTCAATAGGTAAAATACCTTGAAACTAAATGTATTTTTTATGTACACGCGTTAAATTCATAATTTCTTAACTGGCATACTTATTCATTTTAATATTACTCGAACGAAGGGTTCAAAAATGTTGACACGTGGAAATGATTTTTTCTAAATTCAGTTCAGTGAATAGTAACAGTAGCCTACTATGGTGCATGTGTTAATAGAATAGTAATTAATCAATTGTGCAAAAAAATTTACGAGAAAAGAAATTTCGAAATAACTCAGAATCATAATACGATTAATACGATATGACAGTGATTTTGTTACATAAAAAATCAATTAGTTACAAGTTTTGTCGATTTTATTAACTAGTTAAATTCATATTTAAATATCTTGTTGAATGTCGATTTAATTACAATAATACATTGAATGAAATATTTATTGAATACAGATATTGTTCTTAATCGATTATGTTTTAAAAACAATAATTTGTAAAGAATTTTATTAAAAGAAGCATCGTGATATATTTTCAAAATATTTGGTAATGGAACTAATAGACTACTTCATACCGCTTAAACTTTATTTATTTCTGTGACTTGTTTCGTCTACAAGGTAATCGTTATCAAACTTAGTTATAGTCGAAACTAGTCAAAAATAAAGTATAATTTGTATACAGAGGTCTATTATTTCAATTACCTAAAAAAATTACTTGTAGTTTTATAAATTCCGTAATCAATGATTAGAACTTGCCGATCACTGATAGTCGTTGATTATATGTCCCATTTATAACTGAGGAATAAGATAATAACAAATCTACAGACCAAGTCATAATCGACACAAACATAAAACCTATTTTAACAATAATTGGTCTTTGGTGAAGCTTTACCCTATATTTTTTTAAGAACACAGTATATTCAAACACTGGTTTAAATTTTTAAAATAAATACATAAATTTCACAATCAGAAAAATCTGCAGAATGAAGATTAGATTAATAAATTTTCAAAATATTCCCGCTAATTAACTAATGCACACTACCGCCATCCATTTGGTTATGCTGTGAACTGAAAAATTCACCTATTTTTACTAGGCTATTTTCGGAGCAAGTGGAATGTCATTGAGTTTTCCCAGACAATTTCGTGAAATTCTAACTTTCCAAAAATGATTTGGGGGCATCGTTAATGACTTTCAGTAAAGAAAAATCATTAAAATTGCAATTTTTACTAATCACCTACATCATCCCGCCTCCCCCTCCCACCCCCTTATCAACCTGCATTGGCTAGCGTGGTTGATAAGGGCTAAAATCCCCGGCAAATTGTTTGTCCCCGGCTAAGGTGGCGATCGGAAAAGATAACGATTGGAGGGTGCTAAGAATCACCGGATAGGACCAGGTTGATAACGAAAACTATATATCGCCACATACAATACAAGAACCCTTTTATTCGACGAAAGAATATTAGAATTGGAGGAAGAACTCGTACAAGTACAATTCACAAAAAAGAAGAACAATGACTCTTATTAAAATCAGGAAATGTGTTGCTACGTAATGATTTTGGGCGCCGGTTTGCTCAGGCTCAGGGTTGCGGGAAATACAGTATTTTTGTAGTAAAAGACTAATTTAAACATAAAA
Source organism: Philonthus spinipes (assembly GCA_963082785.1). NCBI lineage: Eukaryota > Metazoa > Arthropoda > Insecta > Coleoptera > Staphylinidae > Philonthus > Philonthus spinipes. The sequence continues at coordinate 10,443,048 of OY720314.1, forward strand.
ATGAACTCTGGTTTATTTCTTGATAACAATTCTAACAAAAGAAACACAACATAAGTTTTCACGCAACCGTTTACAATCAAGTATTTAGCTTACCTAATACCAGGCTGAGTAAATCGTTTAGTATCACAAACAATTACAAATCGCACCAAAGGTTGTCGACAATTGTTTTAATAAATTCACGGTTCGCACAAGTGATCACAAAAAACGTCGTGAAGCAAATGACCGAGCTCGGTCAAAGGTTAAAGAAAACAATGCGCAAAAAAAAGTAACAAAATAATTTAGCGCGAATATTCAAAAATGTTAAAGAACAATAATTACGCTACAATGTATTACCAGATGTAACGAGAATTGTTCTGTAGGAGAGGTAGGACTGCTAATTCATAAGCGGCATGTGCAAATCAAATCAACACTGTAAGTCCCAGAGTGTGTTATGTGATTTTGAAACTAAACCAACGATACGATATCAAAATTATCCAAGCGTATGCACCCATATCCCAACAACCAGACGAAGATATCGAAAACTTTTATGATGATGTAGCTCAAGCAATGTCAACTTTCCCAACCTATTTCACGGTTCTGGCTGGAGACTTTATTGCCAAGTTAGATAAAAAATAAAATGAAGAAGAAACGTCACTAGGTTGTCATGAGATGGGAGAAAGAAATGAACTAGGAAACCTACTGCTTCAATTTCTTCTCCATCGCTAATTGGTGGCTATGAATACTTTTTTTTTAAAGGCGAAAGTGGACATGGATCAGTCCAGATGGCAGAACAAAGGACAAAATAGACTTTATTATCACAGTCAAAAAACAAATAGTCAAGGATGTAACCGTACACTCAGTTGGGAGTGACCATAGAATGATGAGGGCGAAGATATTACTAAATTTGAAGACGGAACGGAATAAGTTTGTCAATAGGAATAAAAGTAAAAAGTGGACAAGTGTAGACAATGTTGAAAAATAAAAAAAAATAAAAGAAAATCTAAAAAGACGTTGATACAAGTAACCTCGAGGATTTAAATAGAAATATTGTGGAGTAAATCAACGCCACTCAAAATAAATACTGCTTGAAACAAACAGAAAATGTGTGACAAACTTTCTATAAATACTAAAAATTTTATGAAACAGAGGAGGAAACTACTTGGAAAATATCCACAACACAATTATGAACTAAGACAACTAAATAAAGACATAACGAAAGTCATAAGGACTGACACTAGAAACTATAAACAATTATCGATATGTCTGTTGATACACCTATATAAAGTATTCACCAAATTCATTACCGCGCGGCTTACAACTAAATTTTACCTGTATAAGCTAAGAGAGCAAGCTGGTTTCAGAGCAGGATATGGAACAAATAAACATTTTCAGGTGATAAAATCATTCATAGAAAAAAGTATAGAATGCAACAAGCCTTTAGTACTAACATTCGTCGACTATGAAAAGGCATTCGACTCCATAAATCACCAAGAACTGTTTAAAGCTCTCGCAGACTGTCGTATAGTCCCATCGCGAAATTTCCATACTACCACACATATATGAGCACGCAACAGAAAAAGTTAAATTACATGCGGAAACAGATCAGTTCAAAATCGAAAAGGGCGTCCGATAAGCGAACACAATTTCCCCCAACTGTTCACAACTCTGATAGAATAAGTGTTTAAAAAGATAAATTTAGACAATAAGGGCATAAACGTTAGTGGAGAAAAGCTAAACCACCTACGTTTTGCCGACGATATCGAGCTGATTTCATACTGACTAGATGAGGCAAATGAAATGATCTCCATAGCTTCGCAGAAAGTTGGCTTAAAAATCAACATTGCCAAGACCCAATTCATAAGAAATTTAGTTCCCAGCTGTAACCCAAGGAAAAGAAATTCAATATGTAACATGTCACAAATATCTGGAACATGAGATCCGAATGAGAAGAGACAATCAGACCTGCGAACTAAGCAGAAGGATAAAGCTGACTTGGGCTGCCTTTGCCAGGTTGAGGTATTTATTCAGATGAGATATACCGATATGTCTTAAAAGAAAATGCGCCCTCCCGGTATTGACGAATGGCTCGGAAACACAAAAAAACTGTGAACAAAATAAGAATAACTCAACGGTCACTCTATGTTAGGAGTGACTATGTTAGGAGTGACTCGTTGACTCTCATTAGTCTATGTTAAGAGCTATGTTAAGAGTAACATTGCGAGATAGAACTCGAAATGTAGAACTACGTAGAAAAATAAAAGTTGCGGATGCAATTGAAAGAGCCACATAATTAAAATGGAACTGGACTGGCCACGTCGCAAGAATGTCAGATAATGGACAAAAATAATACTAGAATGGCGTCCTAAAGACGAAGCACACAGAATCAGGGGACGCCCACCGACTCGATGGAAGGACGATTTCAAAAGATTATCCTCAAAGTGGATCCAAAATGCCCAAGACCGAACAAAATGGCTTATGTTAAGAGAGGCTTATGTCCAGCAGTGGACGAGACAAGCTTGCATATTATGATGATGGTTATCAAAAACACCAACGATGCAATGGTTTCCATGGAATTTGAACCAGCTCCCTCTCAATGTAAAATTTATTGATTTTGATTTTGAATATTTTCAATAATGGGAATGTGGATTTTTTTATATAACAAAATCATTTATATTTTTATATTTATTTTTATATCTAATACTCGAAATTTGTTCTTTGTTCGTTATATTTTTTTTTAAATAAACAATCAAATTACGCGTGTAAATACTAAACAACTTCGCAACAACAATTCACGATCCATCGAATCTAATTAAAATCTTATCGAAAACTCAAACGACGCAAAGTTTCTCCTGGAATATGAACCCCCTCCTCGAATTCCCACCCCCCTTTACCCACGGTTCGCCCCTTGCCACTTCCAGTGTATTGCGAACGAAATTTGTTTAGACTACTCGCATCCGTGATTTTAATCTCGGAGCATTCAGCAGACAACAACACACTGTCTTGAACACCATTTGCCCCGACAATGCGAAAAGAGATCGCGGGGCGGGCGGACTTCTTTGTCTCCGCGGATAATTAGTATGCGTTTTGCTTTAATTCATCGTGCCCGTTTTACTCTCAGCTTGTGTGTGTATGTGTTGGTGGGGTTTCACAAAGACGCAATCGTTTTCATTGTTTCTTTTTCATTGTGATATGATTGTATTTGTCGCGTTCTCTCTCCCACAATTTCTCATACATGCAGGGAAAGGGTATTTTTTTTAAAGAAATATATACACGTTGTTCCCTGAAATTTTAAATATGAGGAATGTAATGTAATATGTTTGTATTTGTGTCTCAATTACTATTATTGGTCTCTATGCAAAAAACGAGCGTGGAAACTAAGTGCCAAGTAATGCATTCAAATGTCCATATTAAATATTTAATTTACTATTGGTAAACAAAACATCGTATTTTAACATTTAATGAAACGTTCAGTCACATTCATCTAGCGTATGGATGAATGTGACCGAACGTTTCATTAAATGTGAATTTCGTTTTCCTTGTTTGCTTAAACAGGACAAGTTCGCCTTCCTTTAGTGGACGGAACAATGATTCTCTGTCGTCTACCTTGTAGACCCAAATCGTTGACGATGCCACTTGAAATTACCCAAATAACAGATGATTATACTAATACAATTGTTTCACCAACACAATGGTCACATTAGCCAGATGATTAAATCTGATCTAATGATATTTAATCATCTGTCAATTGTAGCAGTGTTTCTACAATACGTTTTTGTGAAACTTAAAATACGATTCATAATAAATTAAAGACGACGCAAGTTTCACAAAAATGTATTGTAGAAGCATTGCTACAATTGACAGATGATTAAATATCATTAGATCAGATTTAATCATCTGGCTAATGTGACCATTGTGTTGGTGAAACAATTGTATTAGTATAATCATCTGCTTGACGATGCCACTATGAAGGCAATATAATTGTAACTGTGTTTGTGCAAATATTTTTTCTGAAACTTGAAATATCATTATTTTATTTACAAATACTGCATTATGGAACTTCGCCAGTAAAGTTTCACGTTTTATATTTTTCTCTCCAACTAGTTTTAACCATTGCTCATGTTCAGTGAGGAATGTATAAACAATTTTAAAGCAATTTTATAACAAAATGTACAAAGAATCATAAAATAATAAAATAATCCAGGCAATAAGAAGGCATATGATAGATATTTTAACACAGGTTAAATGAGAACTTAATTAATCACATTAGTTTACACGGTTTATATACCTTAGCTAAAAGTTATAATTTTGATTTTGAGCCACTGAGCCCAGAAAAAAATATTTTAAAAAACCCATCACGTCATGTTACAGAAATATTTAATTAATAATAACAGAAATCAGCAAAACAAAAAAATAAAAATAACATATTCTACTTTGTTTCTTATTATTCGTTGGATCAATTTCACTTATAACGTACGAACATTCTTCCATCCTATAAACCTTTGTATCGATCTTCAAAAACCTTCAGATCCTGAAGGAAATGCTCGGCCTGCTAGTCATTCATGCTACCGAAGTTTTCAGGAACAAAAGTCCAAATGCGAGTGAAGGAAATGTATTTTAAAAGACATATTCATACCCATCTCCTGATAATTTCGTAATAATTTAGCAACAATTTCCTGATATCTCTCATAATTTTTATTTCAAAAAAATCCTTAAACAATGTTTTAAACGATTTCCAAACATTTCTTTCTTTAAAAGACAATAGATTGTCAAATTCTATTTCTTGCATGATTTTACGTATCTGTGGACCCATATATAACCCTTCTTTTTCCTTTGTTTCCGAAATACTTCGAAACTTTTTTTGTAGATACTGAAAACCAGCATTAGTTTTATCCATTCACAGCATTTTTATTCTTTCTTTCTTTCTTTCTTTCTTTCTTTCTTTCTTTCTTTCTTTCTTTCTTTCTTTCTTTCTTTCTTTCTTTCTTTCTTTCTTTCTTTCTTTCTTTCTTTCTTTCTTTCTTTCTTTCTTTCTTTCTTTCTTTCTTTCTTTCTTTCTTTCTTTCTTTCTTTCTTTCTTTCTTTCTTTCTTTCTTTCTTTCTTTCTTTCTTTCTTTCTTTCTTTCTTTCTTTCTTTCTTTCTTTCTTTCTTTCTTTCTTTCTTTCTTTCTTTCTTTCTTTCTTTCTTTCTTTCTTTCTTTCTTTCTTTCTTTCTTTCTTTCTTTCTTTCTTTCTTTCTTTCTTTCTTTCTTTCTTTCTTTCTTTCTTTCTTTCTTTCTTTCTTTCTTTCTTTCTTTCTTTCTTTCTTTCTTTCTTTCTTTCTTTCTTTCTTTCTTTCTTTCTTTCTTTCTTTCTTTCTTTCTTTCTTTCTTTCTTTCTTTCTTTCTTTCTTTCTTTCTTTCTTTCTTTCTTTCTTTCTTTCTTTCTTAATCTTATCCTCATTGTATCCACTCGTTTCTATTCATTGATAGTTCCCTTGCCTGTGCCCAACTCATCCCTTATTGTTTTAGTACTTTCTTAATTGTATCATTCCAGGTCTCTTGTGGTATTCCTCTTGTTCTCTTTCCATTTGCTCTTGCCTCCCACACTTGCTTCAATTGTCTCCTTTATGTGTCCAAACCACCTTAGTTGTCCCTCTTCTATTTTCTTCTGCGTAGATATGCTTCCTAAATTTTTCCTTATATCTACATTCCGAATTCTGTCTCTCTTTGTAACTCCTTCCACTCTTCTCAGGTATTTCATTTCTGACGCCTGTACCTTGGATTTTTGTCTTGTGTTCATCACCCATGTTTCGCTTCCGTACGTCAGTATTGCCATGTATATTGTTCTAAAGACTATCATTATTATTATTTTTTTTTTTCGATACTTCTCTCTTATTTATGAAAGATCTTTTTAGAGCACTATACATTCTCCCCGCTGTCAAAACTCTGTTGTTGATATCGCTGTCGAACTTTCCCTGGCTGTCTATTATTGATCCCAGATATTTAAATTCCTGTACTTGTTCCAGTTTTTCTCCATTTACTTGTATGTTCATTATCTTGTTCTCCTTGGATATTGCCATTACTTTAGTCTTGTCTTTGTTTATTTTCAGCTTTCTTTTGTTTAGGGCCTCTTGCCAAATTTTTACATTCTAATTGAGATGTTTTTCCGTCCCTGCGAATATTACAATGTCATCTGCAAATGCACACTCCTTTATTTCTATCTTTCTCATATTTTTAAATCCAATTGTAATTCCTTTCGTTCTTGATTTTGTTTCATTTATTATGTCGTCCATGAGCGATATAAATAGCAGTGGGCTTAAAATTCCTCCCTGTCTTACCCCGTGGTTTGTCCTGAATTCTCCCGACTTCCTATTTGCGGTTCGTAGTAGTTCCTTGTTTCCTTGTACATTGACTGTATTGCCTGTATTAGTTCTTCTCCTACACCTTTTTCCTCTAGTCCCTTCCATACTTCCTCTCGTGGTATGCTATCAAACGCTTTTTCTAGGTCTATGAAGCATAGATATTCCTTCTTATTGTACTCTCGTGTTTTTTATGTTATTTGTCATGAGGCCTAATTTAATATGTAATTGGGGAAAAAATATATTTTGTAGATCTACCAAAGATGTTTCTTTAACATTCATTTGTCTTGGAATAAATTCATTCTGAGCAGGTCATAGTTTTTTATGTTGTGATGTTATCTAGCACCGAAAACAGGCATATATTGTATATCCGCCTTGTAAATCAAATAACAAGCCTACCACCTTAGGTATCTACTTATTTTCCAGTTGTGCTGCTCATATTTTATCACTTTAATTAGAACAGACATCATTGCATATTCTTGGATCTTGGAGGCTTTCACTTCGTGGTACATTTTCAATTTTGATATAAAGAAAACACTTAACTTTTTTATACCACTTTTATATAAAAGTGGTATAAAAAAGTTAAGTGTTTTCTTTATATCATCATTGCATATGTTTTTTTACTGTTCATATATCGCTATATTTCGAAACATCAATGAATTACCGCTACTCGTTTGGGTTATATTCTTAATTCATTGCCTTGAAAAGCCCTGAAATATCCTGGCAGACACAAACTCATTCTATTTAATGAAGAAATCACTGTAACTTTTACTCCTTTTCCTATCATATATCACTTGTGTGCTCGGTATCAGCAGGTCCCATTGTTGTAATCGAGAGGCAAGAAGCTGTGCCTTCGATTTAGATAGCTGTAAGTCTCTTGCCAAATCGTTCAATTCACTTTGGTCAATTATTGTCTTCCATATAGAAAGTTTCATGTGAGTCAACGTCTTCAATAAAATCCTGCACCTCGTTACTTTGGCTACGTGTCATTCCTGGGTAAACAGGGTGTGGTAGGATGTCTTAATGAAGTAATAGCATTGTGACAGACAGAATATCAGGATAAAGAATCTTATGTTTGTTTTTAGATTTAAAACCAGAAGTCTGCGTCATAACGAAGTAACAGTTGTTATCGTGATTCATTGGCTTTCGCCATTATACTGGAACTCCAAATTGAAGAAATACATTATCTCCTGACACTCATCGCACAAAAGTCATCCTTTCACAAAAAAAGCTATGGTACCCATTTTTTTTTTTCTCTTGATTAGACACTATAAATCCAAAATAACACAGATGTGCTGTTTTCAGACAGAATATCAGGATAAAGAATCGTATGTTTTTTTTTTAGAATTAAAACTAGAAGTCTGTGTCATACAGAAGTAACAGATGTTATCGTGATTCATTGCCTCTCGCCATAATACTGGAACTCTAAATTGAAGAAATACATTATCTCCTGACACTCGTCGCACTAAAGTCATCCTTTCACAAAAAAAAACGTGTGGTACCCATTTTTTCTCTTAATTAGACAATATAAATCCAAAATAACACAGATGTGCTGTTTTCAGCGCTTCTGATATGGGTCTTCCTTTTTTACAAATATAAATTGTCCACAAATGCAATAAAAAACGATCACAATCCATTTTACACGATCTATTAGACATTTTGTAAAATTTAGAATACCTTCTGATATCCTGGGCTTCAAAACACTAAACTTTAAATCACAGGCATGTAATTATTCAAGCAAAAGATTTTCACGTCATATAATAATATGTTCGAATGTCATTGTTGTTTTATCAAAGCCTACTAAACAAAAATAAGAGTTTGACGAAAGGTATATAAAAAAAAATATTTGTAAACTAATGTCATATAACAAAATTGAGAAAGAAAAGAGGTAGTTCGGAAAAAAAAAAATAGTTGCGAGAAAGAATGAGAGTTAAGAGAGAGAATGCGAATTGAGAGAGAAAATAAGAGTTAAAAGAGAAAGAGAGTTGAAACACCCGAACAGTTTATGTGTGTATTTTGTGCGGTAAGAGAAAAGAGGGAGGGCGCGAGAGTGGGGTTCCTAAGGATTATCTCCGCGACCCTCTTTAAAAGCCCGAATAACGCCGTAAAATATGGCGTTCGGGGGCGATTAAAACTGAACTTAATTAGCGGCCTACTAGGTGAGACAATAGGGTTTTGAGTGTGTTTACCTCGGTTATTAGCGTGGCGCGCAATCAAAGTTGTTTATCTAATATTTTCACATTTACGCCGCTCATACTAAATTGAGTTGTTTTAATGAGATTTTGATAAAGCCATACACAACTACTTATCTCTGTTTTTTATAAGTAATCAATATTGTTTAAATGCATTTTTTATTACTTACCTCAAGTATTCTTATAACAACATTTTTAACTTATATTAGATTTAATTTCATTCTAGATCGAGGAAATAAAATACCGACTTTTTAAATTGTAATAATAAATTTGAATAGATTATTAAAAATTAATAAAATTTTATTCGTTGATTTTTAATAAACTATTCAAATTTATTATTACAATTTAAAAAGTCGGTATTTTATTTCCTTATATTAAATTGAATAACTTTAAATTTTCCACTAATTTCGTGCCGTTTTTATTTATTTTATTGGTAGATGTTTAATGATTTATTCATATTTATTATTACAATATAAACTACCAATGTGTAATGTTTAATTTAAATTAGGCAGAATTTTTTATTCAATTAATTGATTGATAATAATTTACTGTTTATTTCATTCCGCAACAGTAATTTAAATTATATAGGAAAAATTGAAAACAATTAATTTGTAAAATTCAATAATTAATTACTTTCAATACAATTGTTCCGGAAGAACTATATGTTAAGGATTTCACTTGTATTGATAACCAGTGGTTTATAATAAATGAAATTAAGATGTAATAGCGATTATTATTTAAAGTCCTGATATTACTTGACAACAAACTCCACACAATCTTTAAATATTAAAAGTATTTTTTCAATTGTATTTCACATAGTTGGAAGGATAGCATTTTGTCTAATGTACAAGTGGTATCTTAAAAAATTGGGTTCTACAAGATAGACGACTAGGAATGGTTGTTTTATTCGCTAAATTAAGACGAACTTATTAAATGTATTTTACCAATCATCGAATGACTTTCATTATTTCGCAAATATGTTTCGTATGGTCAAATATTTATCGCTATTTTTAAATAAAACAACAATAGTGTATTGTAGAGTTTCATCAAGTAAAAGCCTCAACCATCGATTATTCAAATATTTATCAATTCATTTCGCAATAAAATCAATTTCATTATATAAAACATACATTTTCATTACATATTTGATAATAACATTTTGCAATAATATACGCATTATTAAATTGAGAGATTTTGTATTAAATTAAACTTCACAATTTAATTTTAAAATAATATGCAACTTTAATTTAATTAATATTTTTAATATTGAAACGATGGTAGTTCACATTGCAATAATAAATATGAATAGGTTATTAAAATTCTCCGAATAAAATAAATGAAAACACAGATTAAAATTAATAATTTTATATTCTCGATTAGTTTCGCGTTATCTGTCCATTTTCAACAGAATTCGAAATTTAATTTTGAAAATGGACTTATAACCCAACCAGTATGATTATTCAGGAATCGCCTTTTATCATTCTTTAACGTTTGAAGAAAAACTTCCTTGAATTTCACAAATGCGGCAATAAACGACCATTATTGGGAATTCCTGAAATCGCGGTGAAACCGAACATCTGAGATGCACTCGGACGTGCACGAAATCCTTGGAGGAGTTGGACTACTGGAGTAGATCAGTTCTATTCTTTAGAAAATCGTCATGCAAGAAACAGTATTTTCAAAATTGATCTTATTTTATTGTAAAAGCAACAATGGAAACGCTTGGTTTATAATCAATCTCTTTTTCCTGCATAAACCCAAATTATTTGAATTTTCTAATTCTTGTTCTGTTCCTTTTATTGAAATAGCATTATTATCTTATTCATTTTTTACTTAGATAATATAAATCACCTGAAGAAATCAATAAGCTGCCGAAACTGCCTAAGAAGATTCAGTGACGATATAAAAATGGAATTTAGGTTGGATAAATGTCGAACTAGTGTGAGTGTGTAGAAGTGAGAAAACCACCTGCTTTGAAAGAAACAATCTCGACCATTCAGCACAGACACTACGTAACATAAGACAATCTAAAAAAAATCGAAATGTACACATCATCATAATCATTGCTTTCAAATTCGCTACTAAAATAAACAGTAAATTATCCATAATGGAAAAAGTAAATACTCTTTTTCTATTATGAATAATTTACTGTTTAAATTAAATGATGAGGAATGAAATCCCGAAACACGTGTCTAGAGATAGCCTTGTAACTATTATTTGTTGTTTCCTTTCATTAAATAATTTCGACTCAAACCGTTGCAAGTCGTAGCAGTGTGTAATCCAATGTCCGGCGGGGTAAATGCTCGGGAAGTAGTTGTTTCAATAGATGTTTGTAAAACTTATTTTTTGCAGTTGGAAAAAGGGATTGATCGAATTATATTGATCATTGCCAAAAAGTTTTCCTTGTTTAATTTCATTGTAATTTACTGTTTATTTCATTCCGTAACAGTAATTTAAATTATATAGGAAAAATTGAAAACAATTAATTTGTAAAATTGAATAATTAATTACTGTCTTTTTAGTGGATGTTTGTTTTTTAAAGTACTTACGTTGTGCAAGTCAAAAAGTGCAATAGCTAAAACGAAAGTAATTAATTATTCAAGTGAGTAAAGTAATTGTTTTCAAATATCCTTCAAAATTAAATAAATTCTTCTTCAAGGTGTAATGTTTACTGATTCAGGTTGATTTAAGTTGTGCGGGGGTCACAATTGAATCAAGGGGATTCAAAAAAATGAGTGACTAAAAGTAAATTGGTGAAACCGAGACGAGTTACAGAATGTTGACTAATTACATTTTTCCCCATCAACATTACAACATTATTGAAAATATTCAATTTAAAACATTTTTTGCATCTAACAAAAATGACTTACGATATTCAATTTAATATGCCATCTGAATTTAATTGAAATTATATACAGAGAGGTTTTTTTATCAGTATACATTCGGCGAACTGTATACCTGCAAAAAAACCAAGTCAAACGCATTGAACCGATTAATGTGTGTATGTTTGGTTGCCTATAACACACAACTAAACGTCAAACGCTAAACTTCAAAATGTGTGAAATATTTGATCGAAAATGTATACAAATGAAGAAAAAGTCGAATTTTAAGTGTGTATTACAATTCCAACAGTACTTGAGAAGAATAAGACATGTGTTCAATTAATCCAAAGTGGCCGAATACCTAGGTTAGGATGATTCTAAAAATAATTAAAATAAAAAAATTTCTTTGGAAGGTTGTATGTTTCATTTTCTTTATTCTATTGAAAAACGCAACAAAATAAATCATGACTAACACTGCAAGCGTTACCGTCACAAGCAATTTCCTCTTTTATTATTATTATTATTATTATTATGGAGAAAATATAGGTAAAAAATATTAAGAGATTTTATTAAGATAATTTGATAGAAAAATAACAGTGAAGAACGATAAACTTGAAATAAATAATTAAAATAAGTACTAAAAATGACCACAAGAAACTGCAAGACAGTAACTCAAACGTCAAAAGTCCTTGTCAGCTATAAACGTCATATAACTCTCTTGTATGTTGTGAAATGAAATCATGAATTCATGAAGGATAAGGCTGGGGAGTTTACGTTTGGTACTTTTATTTTTGCTACGAGGAATTCATATGGAGTTTATTAGTTGTATGTTTATGGGCATTGAGGCAAATTTTTGAATAAATAAAATATGCCGTAATTATTTTTTTTTAATTTCAGCAGTCCCCAGTCCAAGGGAAAGTATTGTGATCGTAAAAAATCGAATCGCTTATTTGAAGTGATATATACGTGTTTAAGTCCATTTAGTCCATTCCGTGAATTAAAAAAAATATCTGTTGTGTTTCCGCGATAAAGAAAAAAAAAACGACCGAATAGATTGAACCGAAACGTTATATGGTATCTTTTTATAACAGTGTAACTTTACCGTTCTTTTTTTATTTGTCATAATTGTTAGAAAAATAATAATCGCATCGAAGAATATTTCATATAAGCGTTGTCTTGAAAAAATATATTTTTTTATATTTTTTTGTCGTATTATTTTCAGTTTTTAAATTATAGAGTTAGCGATTATTATTTTTTTATTCAGATATGAAAATTTTCCAAATGAAACATAATATAAATCGCAAACTAAACACATTTTCTTAAATGACTTTTTAATGTAGGATCTTTAGTTTTCATGTTATAAGCCTGATAAATTCCCCTACAAATTATGACCAAATTAAAATATTAGTATTATTCACTGTCAATTTATAATTATATTTCAGTTTGATTATCATTTACATACATTTATATATTTAGTTGTAATATTGATTTTTGTTGCATATGTTTTGTAAAAAGGAGATACCGTAAATAAATATATTATTATTATATATTATTATTATAAATACACAATTATTTTTATTATGTCAAATAAAACATCAAAATGCTTTCATATTCAATAACTCAGTAAATCTTTCTCGAACGACTAAACTATTTTCAAGAAATGAAAAATTAAATAAAATGAAACAAAGATGATTCACACATTTGCAGTTATTTAAATTACAATGAAATTAAACAAGAAAAATTTCTGACAATGATCAATAAAATTCGATCAATCCCTTTTTACAGATAGTCTTGTAACTATTATTTGTTGTTTCCTTTCATTAAGTAATTTCGACTCAAACCGTTGTAATTCTCAGTAGTACTGCGATGCAACAACAAATATCTATTGTGTAATCTAATGTCCGGCGGGGTAAATGCTCGGGAAGTAGTTGTTTCAATAGATGTTTGTAAAACTTACAGTGTAAGTATTTTTTGCAGTTGGAAAAAGGGATAGATCGAATTTTATTGATCATTGCCAGAAATTTTCCTTGTTTAATTTCATTGAAATCAAAAATATTGATGAATTTTTTTGCAAAGCCATAGTAAGTTAAGAAATAGCAAAATAAATTGTAAAATTTTTCTAAACATTTTTCTATAACATTAAAAGATAATAATGTATGGTTTCATTTAATAATTTTTAATTTACTATTAAACGTTTATGACAAACTTATTTGACCGAATTCACCAGGGAAAGTATTATGATGGATACATCAACTTTTTTTAATTTGATCCTTTTCGACAAACTCATGCATTTTTATGCAATTCCATCCGTTTTCAATATCTATCTGTCAAAGGAATCACATTCGCACAGCGGAATACGGGAATCATATAGACGGTTCTATTTTTCAAATATTCAATTATACTTATCACATTAATGTATTTATTTAATCAACGGACGAATTCAGTTTAATTTGTTATAATTAACTTCGCATAAAATATACGAAACAAGCCTTAAACGAACTTTTATAATAATGATTACAATTTTCCTATCAATAATACCGATTGTCAAAACATTTATTTATTTGCTTGTACATCTTGGATTGATTATTTTAAATCGTGTGTTGATATTAATGATGCTGCAGATGTCTTTTATTCTATATTATATTTCGCAAGAAATTCGTTTGTTCCTAAAAAGAAAATCCACTATAGCAATAAATATCCAAAATGGTTTAGTTATGAGTTAGTTAATCTAATTAAGGACAAAAGGATTGCCCATACTACATTTAAAAGAACCAGTAGGCCATTTATTTTTAAATAATTGTTGTTAAATATATATGATACTGTTCTTAATTACTAATATTAAACAAAAATGAATAGACAGCAAATACAAAAATATAAAATAAAAAGTACGTGTTTTCTTTTCACTTAAGAGAAACGAGTTCATTTACTTGGTCGCAATCATTGTTGAAGTTGATCTCTTCAACGACAATAATTTAGTAATTAAATAATAATTTAAATAATTAATTTTTAATTTATTAATTATTAAAATGAAAAAATAAATATTTTCGTCGATTATTCTATTCTCTTTTAAAAACTGGACTTAACAATTTATACTTTTCTTACTTTAAATAAAACTTTAATATGTAATGATCTAGAACCTTAGGTTTCAAGGAAAATTTTCAGTTGTGATAAATTACCAGGAATAAATATTATTACATCATTATACTATTGCATAATAAATTAATGACGACGCAAGCGCCACCTTTAATTTATTATGAATAATATCGGGTATATAACCCCAACACAATTTCCATCGCCTTCATCAAGGCATTGCACATGGAACACACTAGTCTCATGAGGTTGGAAAAACCGAAATGGCCATCACTAGTTATCCATACGCTAGATGAATGGTGACTGAACGATTCATTAAATGTGAATACTATTGCAATCGAGAAGTTTTTCGAAAGTTCATAGGGTTTTTTAGAATGTTTTCTGACAAATATACGTCGGGATGTTTGTTTACTTTTATTTATTCCTGGTATTTCGTTTCAATGTTCATGCGTACATTTCTAGCAAGAATGAAAGGAGGGAAGTAATAACTTTTCAAATTATAGATGACTGATGTTTCTACTTCTAAATTTTTAGATTATGTTTGTAAAACAGAATCCTATATATAATGAAAAAAGTTTCAGGAATTTGCACTACAATATTTAATGTTGATAATCCAGTCACTTTGATTTAAAATTCTGGTATACCAACTAAAAATATAATTTGTTTTGACGCAGTTTAAGCGTCTCGCTAAGAAGGAATCGAACCTCGACTGGACATAATATGAATGATTGCCCCTTCAATTTGAAATTAAAAATCTACTGGGTTATATGGTTAAAAATATACGGATACATTTTGCTATATACTAACACGTATTATTAGTTATGAAATTAGATCGCAGGGAATAAACATAAAAACTGCAATAAACATTTATAAAATGATTTGTTGTCCCCTGCTTGATTATGCTGCAATCTTCTTCCATAACCCTCATCCGCTGACCCTTCGAAATATACAAGAAAAGATCAGCACTCAGAGTACTAACAAACCCCAAAACCCACTCCATAAACCATCAAACATACTCCTATATGAACAAATAAATATCCTTCCCTTTGAACAACGTATTAAAGCTTTCTCCCAAAAATTTGCCCTAAATCCAACCACCCGCGACCTTCTACAAACTTTATGTATCCCACGATCCTCAAACAGAAGACCTATCCGTAAAATCCCTCAACAACAATATTTCAATTCATTACGTCCTGTCAAGACATAGACATTTAAATTGACCCGGATTGATTCAATGGACAGTTTAACAATGACGACCAACGACAAAATAATTTATTTGCAAAAGAAGATAAAGGCAATTAATTAGAAGACAGGCAGAATAGCTAATTGATAGGAAACCTTTACATTTTCCATTTTTTTTAATACTATTATTATTGTAAACTCAAAAAACTTGTCAACCATGAAATTAGTAAAAATTACTTAAATAAAACACATTTATAATTAATGGTTTTAATATTTAGAGATTGGTAGTTCATATTGTATGAAATAAATATGAATAAATTATTAAAAATCAACCAATATATTTAAAATTTTAAATTATCTTGAAAATGGGCTGATAATCCGAAACCAGTCGAGAATTTAAAGTTATTCAATCTAATCTGTGTTTTATTGGTTGATTTTTAATAATTTATTCATATTTATTTCATAAAACACATTTTATTATAGTATATAGAAAAAATATTATTATGTCACTTTTTTTAATTAGAATTTTAAGTGGAATGTGTGATAAGAATATGTATTTAGTTTAATTATTTATGGAATTATATAATTATGCAGGCAGAAAGACAGATGATTAAAATATAGGGTGTTCCATTTAAAATAACAAAGTGATACCCATTTCCGGTACAACCGGAATTAAAAGAGAGTCAAAATTATTTCCACGGGGAGATCACATTCAACCGTCTAATATAGTTTTATTTTTTTTTCAAATTTTTTCGGGGTCGGCAACCCCGAAAACTTTTAATGGCAGTTTTCGTGGCCCACGAAAATAATTAGCGATTATTAATTTTTTATTGCGATAAAAATAATTCTTTAATATAATTACATACAAAAAAAAACATAAGGCATCGTTCAAATTAAATGCAAACATTCATATTTCCAAACGTTGCTATTTTGCCTTCGAAATTTCCCGATGTATAAAAAAATACAGAAAACTAGCATCTGTATATGTATCCGTGGCATGGTATCCTATTCATTTTCGACAGTGGTGAATAATTCATGAGGACTCTATAGCATTATAAATAAAACATAAAGATAGGAATAGAAGAATTCCACCGGTTTGAAAACTGAATAATATGCCAATACGCCGAAGGGTATGTTTAATAACAAACTTTTATTTTCGTTCGATACAATTTACTACAGTAATTCAAGAATTATTTACATTCGATTTTTTTAAATATGCTCTATTACTATGAAACGTTAACGATTATCAAATAAATAAAATTATTAAATCTGCCGTAATTAACTTCAATGTAAATAAATACTTATATTGAAGTACATTTCGTCGGGTTTAATAATTTGATTTAACATATTCGAATCAAAAAAATATTTATTTTTTTATTTCCTATACATTTATAAAAAAAAATGTTTTTCTCGTATTGAGGAGAAAAACTCCATCTTCGCAAGCTGCAAAAACATTTCACTCTCGACAAAAAATATTTATTTTAATTCACTTTGTTTGTACAACTTAATTTTTTTATTTCAGCGACTATCAAACTGAGAATTTGATAATGACAAGTTAAAATTGTTTAAAATATAATGACTAAAATAAAAATGAAAATTATACAAAGTGAATCAGTGTTTTTATTAAAATAATGGACTATTGCGCCTTGGTTTTGCACCACTCTTCGCAGATACTCCTAAACAGAAAGTATACAGGGAGGACCAAATTGCGTGTTAATATAGGGAATCTGAGTTATTAGCAAAAATAGAAAAAAAAAACGGATGGCACATCCTCGGATTCTTTTTTTTTTGTTTTTTCAAGACAAATTTAACAACCAAAATAAAGAAGTAGCAATCGTCTTTTATGTTCAAATTATAATGATTAAAATGGATTTATTAGAGGCGCTACAAATCCACAAAACGAAAGATAAGCCGGACTTCCCAATCATTAACGACCAGGTCGACTTAACCTACACCCCCCTCTTCGAAGCATTATAGCAAAAAGTTTGGGTCACCCTGTACAGCGCAGGTTTTTGAAATATTTACATTATAAAAATACTGGACAGTATTCACCGAGACGGTATCCATACGAATATTTTCTAAATGATGATGATGTCTGTCAGAAATCATCACACATATTTAAACATGATTAGTTTATATAGTAGTTCACAATGAGTTTGATAATGTAATTCTGGTGTCAAAAATAAAATATTATGTTCTTACTATTGTAACGAACTTCACTTGCATCGATTGTCATAGATGATAAATAAAGATTTATTGGTTGGCAATCGATACCAGTTGTACATCAATATCATAATCATTTGATGAGCGTGTTCGTCTTAATATTATTCTATTGTTGTTTGCAATTACTTAACAGTTGGCAATGCTTTTGTGGTCGGATTAAATATTAGTTTCCTTAGGTTGGTAATACTTTTGTGATAAAGTTGTTGGAACTTGAGCTATGCATAAGCCTCCTTCCAGAGTAGCCTCCTAATTACTTCTTTGCTACGCATAAGTGAGTTGTAATTAGCCGGCTAGTGTTCCGAAAGGTTACTGCTATGCATAAGCGTACCTGTTCGTTTGAACGTAGCATACCTGATTCCTGTCCCGTTGAATTCAAATACCTGTTTTAGAGAAGTCTGCTACGCATAAGCGATCTCTCTGTTGAATTCAAATACCTGTTTTAGAGGAGTCCAGCTAAGCATAAGCGTTCTCTCTCTGTTAAATTCAAACACCCGGCCACAGTGGAAACGTGTTCGTTCGCGCATCTGCTAAGCATAAGCGATCGCTAACGAACATCGGAAACGGGCAGCCCTTTCTGTTAATGCTGCTAGGCATAAGTGCTACAGCAGGAAGGTCTTGAATTGTACATACATTGTAAATATATAATTATTGTGTCGCTACCGTTTAAACACTTTAATAATTATTTGTCTATTTAATTTTCCCGCAGACAGCGACATCTGTGAACGGCGGCCAGAATAAGCGACAGAGGAGGAATCGTCGTTACCGACCGAAGGATTTATTTTTAGTTTTCATTAAATTTGTATATATTCTTATTATTTAATTTTATATTTTTATTAATAAAGTTTAATTTTATAAAGTACAGTATACATTATTTCTACACTAATAAGAACTCTGATTGACCTGAACCTGGACCAACCCGAGGTGTATCCTTACAGGGGGGGTTTAAACCGTTACACTATATATATTCGAAATCCTGGAACATTTGAATATTCAACACCCCGCAAATGCCATTACACTAATTCGCTATTATTAAAACTTTTAAAGTCATGTCAAATTATTCAATATACAACACTGTGGATATGTGATGTGTTTAGGCGGTATAAGGAATATGTATTAAATTGCGTTGCCCTTATATATTTTTTCTTTTTGTTGTTGTTGTTAGTACCTTTTGATTAATTAATTGGTCTTCCGTATATTTACTGTAATAATTATTTATAAACTACTTGTAGATTTGTATTTGTGTAATTGCTTATTTAACTGCACACTTTTGCATATTTTTGTACAATACATTGATATTTCATATTGTGTAAATTTAAACACTGGTTTTGTACCATGTTTTCACCAAGAAAATAGAACAATTATCGAATTAATATTATATAAGTGATGTGTAATTAGCTTCTTTATACAAATAAACTAAGTTATAATATTAATACTTTATTTCTCAAAAGATTGTTCCTAACAGGAACAATTATACAAAATTATAGTTAACAAAAAAATAACAAAATCGTGTAATGTATATGAATAAAAAATGAATATATAAATAAAAGCTAAAAAATGGTGATGTGTCCATCATTGTACTTTCCCCGGTGAATATGGTCAAATAAGTTTCTGATTGAAAATTTAATAGGAAAGCAAAATGATTAATTAAAAAAAGATTGTTGTCTTTCAAAGTTAAAGCCGAGTATTTAGAAGAATATTATAATTAAGTGTGTTATTTCTTACCTTACAATGTGTTGAAATCATTTATCCACACTCTTCTTCATTTTTTCAAACTTTGCGAATGTGTTGAATATGACGGCACTTTGACGTTTTATTTGTCATTAAAATAACTATTTCAATAAATAAAATTTCTAAGGAAATTTATCAGGTAAATAAAATGAAAACCGGAGGTCCTACAATAAAAGTTTTATAACAGAAATTATTTATTTTCCAAGATCTACAATTTTTATTTGAAACATTTTTCTATCCGAATTAGAAAATGAAAAATTGCTAAAAGTAAAGTTGCACTTAATGAGTTTTGATTCTAACCAAAATCTTTTCAGAACATTCCACTGTTATTTAAAGCTTAGATATAAAGTTTATGCGCTATCGCGGAAACACACAGACACACAGACACACACACAGACATTTTTCAAAACTCGATGGAATGGACTCAGGGGACCTCAAAACGTGCATATTTGTTGAAATTGGCGGTTCGAAAATTTTCACATTCACAATACTTTCCCTTGGACAGGGGTCCGGGGAAAGTAAAAATAAATTAAATAAAAATGATTTGAAAATAATTAATAATCTGTGACTTTTGACTTACGTAACTTAACTATTGCCAAATGAATGAATACTCTTTTCTATTTAAAAAATAAAGTTTACAATGTAATGAAATAAAGTTGATTCTTAATTGCTATTAGCGATTTGTTTAATGAAACATTTATAGCTACAGTTGTAAATATCAATGCAATTTAGATTGATACTATTATTATAATTTCGCATCAAATTATTTAAGGGAGAATTATAATAAACATTGGTGTTGCTGCGGTTACATAAGAATGACAAATTATATTATTACTGCAAAATCTGAGTACACAGATATTAATTTGTCTAATTAAATTGGGATCGTCTATTTCGTTATGAAATATTTGATACAGTGTACTTAGAGACAGTATGTTACGACTGGATACCAAAAATGTTACGTTAAACTTAACCAATACGTAACTGTCTATTTTAAACATATTTCTATGTTTAAAATAGACGTATTTGACGAATATTTTTTGAATGCGCTCAATTGAATTTATATAGGAAATATAAAAAGAGAAGAATTCCACCGATAAAAGCTAATGTTTTTATAGCTGAATTTACTGTATTTGCTAGGTGCGGCACAAAAGATATATCTTTGTCAAATAAAACACCTAAGTCTTTTATTAGTGTTACACGCTCCAGGTAAATGTTCTTTAGTGAATAGTTGTGTGTTATATGGCTATCAGTTCTAAAAAATGATATGCATTTGCATTTTTTTATATTTAGATGCAACTGATTTATTTCACTCCATTTATGAATGTTCTCCAAATCTGAATAAAGGATTAAACAGTGGGATATTGAAGATACCTCTACAAATATTTTAATATCTTAACATCTGCATATATGAGTATTTCGGATTGTATGTTTTGGTTGACATCATCAATCAATATAAGAAACAGCAACGGACCAAGGTTTGAATCCTGAGGGATACCACTAAATGGAGAGAAAGCTGCTGATTTATAGTTCATGTACTCAACATTATTTTTCCTTCTAAAGAGGTATACACTTAATAACTTTATCATACTCCTGCTGAAGCTCCATTTATCTATCTTGTTTAAAAGTATTTTATGGTTTATGCTATCAAACGCTTTCTTAAAGTCAGTATGAATAGCGACCACTTATGTACGTTTGTCGAGGTGATACGAGGTAAATTCTATGAAATTTAATAAATTAGTAGTAGTAGATCTTCTTCTCATAAGACCGTGCCGTTTAGTGGTAATGTGAGTATAACTTGTCAGCGATAATTGTTTCGAATAACTAAGCAAAATTATGTATTATAGAGATTGGACGGTAGTTGCTTTTCTCATGTTTATTATCAGCTTTGAGAACTGGTGTTATTCTAGAAACCTTTCATTGACTTCAAAAATCTGATGTCTTTATTATTAAGTTGAATACATGTACCAATGAAGTTGTTAGAACCTGGATAAAATCTTTTATAAGAAACGACGCAATGTTATCACATCATATCGTGAAATTGTTGCTCAGTGTTTTGCAGTCTCAAATATATCACAAGTTTAAGTTTAAGCCTCATTAATGTGTATCGCAACTTTTAAGACAGATCCACCAACAGCGTTTTGGACGTTACTGTTTCTCTTTGTATATACATATGCAAAGGTAATGATGTCTTGGGGTTTTCCAATATTTTTTTGTTCGCAGATGGCCTTAAATTAAGTAACGTCCTTTTTTGTTTTGTTTTTTTTTACATTGAATTTTTCTCAGATCAAAAATTTGTCGCATGATGTTTTATTGATATGCAACAGCAGGTGGACATTATGTAATTCAATGTCCGGCGGGGTCTTTGCCCGGGAAGTAGTTGTTTTAATGTGAATATATTTTATAATTTTGAAAATGATCGTAACGGATTTAAACACGTATCAGGCAAGTTAAAATAAGAACATGGAACAAGAAAGTGTTTAAATTTACCTAATATAATTTTTCATTTATTACATTTTTATTTACTACAGAAAGCTTATTTAATAATTTATTTGGCCGAATTCACGTACCATAATGGTCATATCACCATTTTTTTTATTACAAGATGCACCTTTAAACGAAACATACTATTTTTCTAATTTTATAGTTTTTAAATTAAAATATTACAGTTTTGTAAATGCCTCTCAACAAAATTTAGATTATGGATTAGATTTATTGGCGGCAAAATCAATACTCTACAAATAATATACATAATTTACAAACTACAATTATATTAGAAGTTTTTCGTAGCGTACGCTTTGCTACATCTCCTTGACTTCCACTCACGCAATTTCTTACACACTTCACTCATTACCACTTTCCCTGACATTCCTATTTCGTTATTTTCTAGATTCCCAATCAACATTCTACATTCATTCAACTAGTGACAATTTTACCATAAAAGAAAAAATGGACTAATAATGTTTATTAATTTTTCATGAATATATAAAAATGTAGATTGTATTATAATAATTGTATAGGAAACGCAAACGCCATCTTTTGCCATAACCATTTATCCATCTAGGCTAGATTAATGGTAGTTGAAGGTTTTATTAAAATTGTATTATTTGTTTTCTTATTAAATTTTATTTATTACCAAAGGAAGTGTATTTTATTGTCGAGGTATGTTAACCCTTCGAAGTAGTCCGTGAGAGGCAGTGGAAATTTCTAAAGAACGTGTATATTAGAATTCCAGGGGACGAAAAATCCCGATTCACGCGAATTCGATACGAATAGTTTATTGGGTTCGTAAATCGATTGTGTAAGACTGGAGGCAAACAAACAGCAATGCAATATATTTCAGGTGAGTGACAGGGTCGAGTGGCGATCGCTTTTTTTTTATTTCCAGCCCTATATCGCGCGCCCAATCCTCGCTTTTCATCCCCCGCTCCAAAACCCTCGACAGCGAAACTACATTAAAAATTCAAATCGACGCGAAAATTATGATAAATCGTATTAATGAACTGTTTCCAGTCGGCGTCTTTCCTTTTAATGCGTTTACGCGGGCGGCCGTGACTCGAATAACGGAGCTGGAAAGTCTAATGGAAAAACAAATTTCGAGCGAGCAAACACGCTTCATGTTATTTTTGTTTTGTTCGGGTCGCTTTTGCTTTTCTCTTTTTTTTTTCATTTTGCTTCAGACGAAGGCTGCCGCCATGAAATCTAATCAGATTGTATGTTTAAATTCTATTTGGAATTCTTTACAGTTTAGCAACCGCGGGAAAGGGATGGCTTTTAAAAAGGAACATGAAAGGATTCTTATTTCCATAATCTAGATTTTGTTGAAACACATTTATAAGACTATATTATTTAAAGTCTATATCACCCCATTCTTTAATAGAATTGTAATGCGCAAAGCTCTTAACTTACCAGTTTTCATTGACATACAATAATCCGTTATCTAATCTTGCTTTAGGACTCAGATTAAAGTAACTAGATTCCGTGAAAACAAAACTGAAAGAAAAAATCTTTATTGTCAACAAATTACTTGAAAGCAAAAAATATACAGTGCATTTTTTTATCCAGGCCTCATAGGGATTTACATAGGAAAATCTTTTCGTCGTGTTAATGGTTTTTCCATGGTATGGATTTTGATCAAATTAAACAAACATTTAAAAAGAAACACAAAAGAGCTTATTTTGAAAAGATATTAAAGTTTAGTTAATTATTTCAAATTAGTTTTCAATATTCAATAAACTTTAATTAATTAACTTAAACTAGGCAATACAATAACTTTAAAAAAATCATAACATTAAATTAAATGTTCAAACTGTTGCCTATTAGCAGCTAAACAATGATCTAGCCTATCTTTAAAATGTCTTTTCACATTTTGAAGCTGCCGGAGAGTTATTTTAGCAGATTCTTCGAGAATTCTTCGTTTTAATTCTTTTAAATCCTTTGGTCTGCTACGGATATCAAAAACATTGCTTGCCAAATAACCCCAGTAAAAGAAGTCGAGCGGTGTTAAATCGGGACTCCCTGCTGGCCATTTCAGAGGTCCAAATCGCCCAATCCATCCATGCGGAAATTGAGTATTTAAATACTCAGTAATTTGTCGCGTGCTATGTGGAGGAGCACCGTCGTGCTGGAAAATTATTTCACCATTTACTGGCATTTGTTCAATGGCAGGAAAAATATTTTCCATGAATAATCTTTGATATTTTTCACTATTTAGCGATCCCTCTATAAAAAATGGACCTATAATATGGTTACCCACCATTCTTGCCCATACGTTGACTTTTTGTGGCCATTGTGTGTGTGTGGTTTGGAAGAAATGTGGATTTTTTCTAGACCATAATCTTGTGTTTTGATCATTTACTGATCCATTCAATATGAAAGTTTTTTCATCAGTAAAAAGAATTCTATTCATTACATTTGGATTTTCATTAATTTTATTAATCCAATACTCGCAGAATTCCATTCTCGGAAAATAATCACTTTCTAACAGATGGTAGCTATTGTGAATTTTATAACTTTTAAACTTTTCCAACTTCAAAGCTTGGTAGCAACTGCTTCGTGTAACTTGAAATTGGCTGGATAATTTTGTCACACTTATTATTGGATTTTCTTCAATTGCCAAACCCACATTTTCACTCAAGTCTTCTGTCACAACCCGATTTGCACGTTTTCTTCCTCCACTATGTTCCGCATTAACACAACCAAATTTAACAAAGTTGTTGTAAAATTTTAGAATTGTTTTCTGATTTGGAATTGGCCATCCTGGATACTCCACGGAGAAATGATCACGCACTTGTCTACTTGATAGCCCTTTTATGTATCACATCACCATTTTAACCTTTTCTTGGGTGGTATAAACCGACATTCTTTCAATAAAAGGTGTATAATAAATTGGAACATTTTGACAATTATGATTGATGTCAGTGAACTAAGCCTACTATTTAAAAAGATATTCAAAATTATTATCATTTAAAATCAATTTTAAAAACATAAAGCGCATTTGAAATAGTTTAAAAACTACTGAAGTTTGTACATATTACTCTAAATTAAATGTGTGTTTAATTTGATCAAAATCCATACCATAGAAAAACCATTAACACGACGAAAAGATTTTCCTATGTAAATCCCTATGAGGCCTAGATAAAAAATGCACTGTATGTATACATAAAAACACAATACAATATAATAGATTTAAACAAGACGAGCTTGCCTTCTTTTAGTAGACATACAACGATTCTTGGTTGTTTATCCTAATTTACAAGTGGCATCCTTAACAATTTGTGTCTAAATTGTTAGCAATGCCACTTGTAAATTAGACAAAAGATGGCGCTTTGTGCTATCTTTTCAATCAAATGATAGATAGTTGTTCATATTAAAGGCGTAAAATTTAATTATTTTTAAGTTTTTTATAATTGCGGGGACGCAGAATATTATATTAAAATAGGCTTTTGTTTAATTTATTATCTATGTGTTTAGATTTTCCTTACATATAGAAAAAAAAATTGAATTGATTTTTTTAATATTTCCTTTACAATTTTGTATTGTCTTTACATTTAAAAACAACTTTAAATTGAATTATTTGTTAATAATAATAATAAGGAAAGACCATATATTTTTTTCAAGCAAGAAAAGTTGATAAACACGCAAAGAGTGATGCATCGTATAAAAAACCTCATACACAGTATGCATAGTAATGTTACGGATGAAAGAAACGCGGGAGGCTTTTCTGTTGTGTGCGATACCATAACGGGAGTGTGCAAATATGAGGGGGTGAGTTTTCTGGGTCGGATGCGAGCGTTGTCGTTTTCTTATACACTCCGAAACTCACTTCGGCATCGGACACTTGAGTCGGGTTTGATCCGTCCGAAGCCCACGACACCGCCAGCATAGTTTGATTGATGACGCCGGGCCTATTTTCTGCAGCGCCGCCGAAATGCCACCGCAAATAACTTATAATTTTATAGCAAATTGCGTAACCGAAAACCGGATAGAAAAAATGTGTTAAGGTAGGAGATACTTCTTCAAGTGACTGCGCTGTATCGTGTAGTTCTACGTGTAACAATATTTACTGATCGCGACAGATCTTTAAGGTTCTTTCGATCTCCTTGTACTGTTAGGTACAGTAAAGGCTAATAGTTTTTGCCATAGAATTATATGAAGGATTAAAATCTATAATATAAAATATAGGGTTCCATTTAAAATAATAAAGTCGACTTTTGGTATAACCGGAAGTGTTAGAATCTTGAAAATATTTTCATTAAAATGAACATTTTTGGTTATATAAATAGTAAACATTTCAATACATGTGATGTGCTTTCTATTTTGTGCTTGGTGAAACTTTTTAACTAATTGTTAAACTTTTTAAATTAAACATTTGGTTTTGTTTCACTGTGCTTTTTATTTATCCAACTAGTTGACTTGTCGTCATTCTCAAGAATTTAAGAAAGGTGGATAACTTTTTAAAAATGACAACATGTCGAAATTAGTTGAATAAATAAAAAGTATAGTGAAATAAAACCAAGTGTTTAATTTAAGAAGTTAAACAATTAGTTAAAAGGTTTCATCAAGCACAAAATTGAAAGCACATTATATGTATTGAAATGTTTACTGTTTATATAATGTGTGTTCTTGCTGGGATATCCTACACATAATAGTAAATAAAAATGAAAAGATTGCAGTTTTGTATATATCGCAAGCCCCATCTTTCCAGAATCCAATTATTCGCAAATATAAAATCCTTAATGAAGTTATTGTTCTCTGAATCGCCTATTATAAGAACGTTTCGGTAAGTTGTCGGAACAATTTATATTATCGAGCATTATATTTCACTTATTATTTCTGACGAAATCCAATAAGAAAAAAAAATCGAGCGAGACGGGGGTGAATGAAGCGCCCCTCCTGCCTTTGTACCTCGCATCGAGTTAATACTGATATAAAAAAGAGGGAAAGGGGAGGAGAAAAGAAAACTCTCAACTCATTCTAGTTCCAGATTTAATTGATAAGTATTGTAATGAATAATTCACAAATATTTTAATGATTTACGTGTGCTTGTTGTAATGTAAAAAAATATTGAGTCAACTAAATAGAATTTCATTTAATCAAATAATTCGGATTTCGACAATAACATGATATTAGCGATCATGACGAGTATTTAGACAACTATAAGAAAAAGATGGATAGGCAGAAAGACCTCTGGTCGAAAGCCATTTCGTAAAATTTGAATACATATGTATTAAAAATTTAGAATTTTATTTATTTTTTTGATTGCTACATTTTGTGATTACATTACGTATACAATACATATATTATTATTGCTAATTGCTGTAGCTATCTTCCTTGTTTCCATCCCTCTGTCCTCGCCTCGTGATACATGGATGAATTCCTATCTCGGGATAACGGTATTGAAGGATATTTGTTTGATTTTATAAATAATATTTATTTATTTATTTATTTATTTCCACCCAACAGACATACAGTCCACTTACAGGGATATAAACTAAAATTACATTTTATAAAAATATTTAGAAAATGAACATAAGTTAATACTTAAACTAATAATAATCTAATACTACATTAAAATACAGCATAAGAATAAAGGGCGTTTTTATAGTTTTATCGTTCCTAGTACTTCATTACAAAAGGTTTTAAATGATGGTTGAAAGATATCAGTAGCATACTGAATCTCATTATACGCACGAGACAACTTATAGACAGGGGAGTTCAGGCAGTAGTTAGTATTGGGGGTACAGTATGTAAAGGTTTTAGCATGGCGTGACGATATTCTAGGTACATTGAATTTAAATTGTGATAGAAATTGAGGATTATCTATTTTAAAATGAATTAAATTATATAAATAACATAGCGAAATGTATAAATGCCTCTTGTAAACGGAAATATAATCAAATTCACGTAACAGATCATCATAGGAAATTTCGAAGTCATTTTTTATAAAATAAATATACCTTAAAAACCTTTTCTGATCACTTTCAAGCAAATTTATATACTTCACATACATCGGCGACCAAACAATTGAACAATAGGTTAGTTTAGATAAAATATAGGAAGAAAATAATGTTTTCATCACATCTAAATTTTTGAACACTTTACAATTGCGCATGATAAAACCCCACATTCTATAACAACTTTTGACAAGATTATTAATATGTAAATCGAATCGCAACGAACAGTCGAATATTACACCAAGATCCTTTAACTCTACGCAATGGTTAATTACACGAATAAATAGTTAATATATTTAATAAAATGTTCAGCCATAATTTATCTAGCGTATAGATAACTAGTGATGGCCATTTCATTGTTTTCGAACCTCAGCAGACTACATGAGCAATGTCCATGTGCTTACGTCGTCATTCATTTATTAAGAATAAAGATGTTATATAAACTTGCTTGCATAGATATCGGCCCATTTTACCCTAATTATCAAACTGACGCCTTAAGTTTAATAATTTAGATAAAAAGAACAGTGTTTTCATTATTCTAAATTACGACGCATAACAGAGTAAAAGCCTTAACAATTATAAATTTTCTATGATATTTTCTTTTATAAAAAGAATATTTATTCACTTGGTAACAGTTATTTAAATTAAATGAAATAAAAAGAATTTTAAAATTAAACAATTATTCAATTGAGCAAATTTTCAATTTTTTTGTATAAATTTGCGTGCATACAAAAAATAACTATTTTTTTTAGAAATTATTTATTAGAAAAAAATGCTGCTTGATTGATAAATTAATCTGCTTCCATATTTGTTAAAATTCATCAAGAGTGCTTATCGTTTATATGCGTAGCAGGCGGAAATAAATAAAAGTTATTTTGTGGTGATTATAACGAGAATAACAATCTTGTGAACGATTGAAATGATTGCCTTTGCAATTGAAATTTGGACAGTATTTGTTTTTTTTTTTGTTTTTGTTTTTTTCATAATTTGATTAGTTTTCAAGTGTATTAGTGAAATGCACACTGTCGCCCTAGTAATTGCCTTAATCGACAATGGACTTAGCCAGTGAACTATAGCTTGACAAATGGATATGACAAGAGAGCACAACGGTTCGAAGAATCTGCCAACGATAAGGGAGACTCAATCCTTTCATCGACAACCGGGAACATACAGAAAGCGATTTACAACTGCCTGTGATGACCTCTGTATTGTGTCAAGAACATTACGAAAAGATCACTTTAATTTGGTTCAATAGCTCCGTGAAATACGAAAAGTGGTTATTAGTCAGTGAACAGTTAGACGAAGACTGCAGGTAAAACTTGAACTGTAAAACATCTACGATTGGTCCAAAATGTTAAGCAAGCCTGCATTTTTCACGGGATCTACGGATTTCTGTCTGTTCTGTAGTCAGATGACACTAGATATGACTATGGTACCGACCTAAAAATGTGTACCGAAAATCAAGAGAGCGATTTGTAGAATGAATGTAGAACTGTCAGCTTTTCTTCACTGGATGTTTATTTGTACCAGATGTACATTTAAATTACAGACGTAATTGTATATACTTTTTATTAAAAACAAATTTCACATTTTTAAAAAATTAAATAATTGAAATTACGCATATCCTGCATGATATTTTTTATGGGTATACGAACCGATCCTTCTTTCATTCGTACGGGTGACCGCGGTCACGGGAGAGGAGGTTTACCGGGTGTTAGGTACGTCCAGAATATTATATTAGCAGTCCATGTGGTAACTACATTGGAGACAAATTCATTTTAATGCATGATAATACCAAGCCGCATACCGAAAAAATCGTACAAGATTACATTATAGAAGTCTGTTTTGGAGTTTGGGATCAGCAAAAAAGGAAGAATTCGATTTTGTGCCCCAATTTCGATCCCTGAGCTTATTGTTGTAGTAGAAGCAAAGTGGTTTAACATCCCACAAGAAACAACAAATAACAAACTTGATTCAATCTATACCTAATTGTATGAGAGATTATATTAGGGCTAGAGGGGATCATGCCCATTACAAAAAGTTAAGTGTTAATTTGAATAAGTGTCAATAACGATATTTATTTTCGCAATAAAAAAGTTTATTTGTTTCATGTATTAATTTCATTATGTGGGAGGTTTATTTACGTCGACCAGACAGAGTTTAAACAGGTCGTGTGCTTTTTAGAGTTTTATTTACAAAATATAAAGTTTGTAAGATTGGTTTTCTTGACGGCGGCAAAAAGGAGGTGGCAAGTCCAAACACGGTCCTCCCTCCCTCGAGCTTCTAAACGTATTCCCTTCTCAAAGAGATAGAAATTGTGAATCACTGACTTAATTCAGGATGATTTATTTAAAATTAAAACACTTCGCTTCTTTCACTTATTTATATTTTTCTTCAACTAGTTTCGACAATTGGTCATCTTCAGGGAGGAATGTCCAATTTTTTTTAACAAGTAAATATACAAAGAGTTTTATGTAACACCGAACATGCTAGAATGTAGTCAATGTAAATTTCCCTATGTTCGATTTGTTCAGAAACGCATCAAAGCATTGAGTGCGATGTGATTGGCTCTATTCATAAAAATAATATAGTCAACCAAAACTACACCCTTCCACGTTAAAAATGACTTACACTTGTCAGTTATCGCAAGCAGATTAAACATCACTTGCTTGCGCTTAAAGCAGACGTAGGCAAAGAGTTGGACATCTTTACGCATCAATAATCTATAGAAAGGAGATTTTTATGGTATGCATTGCGGTTAAGTAAAATATTCATAATTATACATGTTGCACTTGACATAATAGTTGACTCATATAATTTATTTTTGACGGAAATTGTGTAAATTGGGTTAATTATATTACCATTAGAAATCGTAGCCAATCACATCGCACCCAATGCTTTGATGCGTTCCAGTACAAATCGAACATAGAAAAATTTACATTGAGTATATTCTAGCATGTTCGGTATTACATAAAACTCTCTGTATATACAAATTCATGCTATCATAAAATCAGGTAAGAAATGCTGACGTTATTGGAGAGTTCCAAATCTCATCCATATTATTTACAATTGGTTTACCCCGCTTTAGCGCCTTCCTAATTTTCAAACCCTCGCGGAAGTTTAGGTACCGTCCTTTATTGTCCGAATATAAAACTTTACAATCTGTTGTGTTAAAACTGTGATTATTCTCGATAGAGTGTAATGCGAATCCGGTTGAACATTTGTTATTAATTATTGATTTTTTGTGTTCTTCTAGGCGTGTTCTAAAATTTCTTCCAGTCTGCCTTATGTATATGCTATCACAATTGCCGCACTTCACTGACTTAGGTCTCATTGTCATCGTGAGAGGGAGTCCGTTCCTGCCTCGGCATGTTTTAACGGCGAGGATAATCTTCTTCAGTGTCGACGTTTCGTGTAACGCAACTTGTTAGTCCTGCAAGTTTCTAACCTCATAAGGGTTCGGAATGCTTCTATGTTCTCCATGGACAGGAAAAGATGGTAATGATTTGGTGCTAGGTCCGGATTATAAGGTGGATGCACACGAATCTCCCAACCAACATCCCGGCGCTCCTAGAGCTCCTAGCGAGTCATTATCGAGTCACAATTTATTGGCTTTGGCTAATAGGAGAGAAATGAGAAATGCGAAATTGATGAGTCTGGTTGTGAAGTCGGGCTAGTGTACATCTGTTTTCGTTATTTCTCGTAGGTCGTGCTGGACATTTTTCCCTCACCCTCCAACAGGGCTGCTCGCAAGGCGTACACGCTAGAGTCGACGCAGGGTGTATGGTTTGGTGGGCTGTGCTTGTTGAAGGGCAGGTGCCGTGCTGAGAGCTTCCTTCAGGTACTCGTATGCGTTTTGCTGCGGTGGTTCCCATGATCAAGGAATATCCTTTTTAGCTGACGATAGCCTATGAGAAGATTAGGCTATCTGGAGATGATCTCCTTGTCAACAAGAGGGAAGGTACCTCTTGCGGACTGCCAACTAGATCAGTATTTATTTTAATCTGGAGAGCAGGAGCAACTAACTTTTAAGACACAAATGCTGATGTATTAAAAAAAAAAACAGAAAATGATAACCTACTGTTACGTGTTTGGATTCGTGGTTCGTTCGTACTGCAGGTGGCTGGCGTCATCAATTGTGGCGGAACAAGACGGCGTCGGAATTGGACAGAGTTACACCGGACGGCGTCGAAATAGGACAGTGTCAGAAATGTCTCAAATCCTAATAACCATTAAGCTGCAATTTGAAGAAAAGATGCATATCATCTTTTTTTCAAATTGCAACTCCTTGATGGTCTGACCCTTAATTGCCATACGTATTCCTCCAAAGGCCCGGACGATAACCCTCACTGGTAGAAGTTGGGCAAAAACTTATTTTACAACAGGAAAATTTAAAATACAAAATTTTAAATTTGTTGCCAACGATTAAAAATTAATTACCACTAACTTCCTGTTCTACTGCCTCCGTGGGAGACCCACGTCATCGAATAATCCTCAATACAATAGTAATTGGTTAATTTTCTTCCACTGGTCGTCGCTGAGCTGGACAGCTTCTTCACCAGGTTTCAGGCGGATCTCTTCCAGATTTAGGGAGGCTAGATGTAGGTTCCACTCATTGTTTATCTGTGTAATTGCATCATGGAATATAAAGTCATATGTATCCTCTCAACGGATGAATTGGGGTGGTCAAATCGTACGTCTCAGCGTCTTTGGAAGTGGCGTGATCAGCGGATCGTGTTCGGCAAGTTCATCTAATAATAATTTACCATAGATATCATCTACTGCGTTTAGGGCGGTGTACCTTCCTCTCTTTAACGAAAAGATGTATTCCTTTTGGGTGAAAGGGTACATTTTGTTTTTGTACCAGAACGACAAATCTCTATTCCTCAGGTATAGGATTAACACAGCGTCTTCCTCGAAGTCAATGCCCAACAGCTTCTACTAAATTGGAGAGTGTGCCATGTAAACAAAGGCGGTAGGTATAACTCGGTCCTGTAGCTTGGCTAGAATATGTGTATATTTAGTCTGGTTTGTACGGTTTGTACCATCTGCAAGGATAAGGCGCATGGATTTTCCTTCGAAATGATGTCCTTGCTTTAGTAATTACTTTTACAGCTCTTCACTGGCGAGGCTGGATCTGGCACCAGTGTCTATAGAAGCTGTACCTGCTATGTTGCCAACACTAATATTGAGGGCTGGTCTGTCTCCAATTCTTAACCCCAGATCCGCTGAACAGAAACCTACCATCAGCGATGATGCTGGTGGTTTTTGTGGCGAACAGTTTGGACAATTCTTCTTTATGTATGCAAGCTTCAGGCAACCATAAAATTTTAATTCATTCTTCTCATTTTTCTGCAAGAAGTAGAGCTTTCTCCTTCTTCCTGCATTCCTCGATGGTGTGTCCGTAGCCTTTGAAGAAGGTACACTTGAGGCGAAATTTTGTTGGAATTGGTGTATTTCCGGTGAGTGGGTTTCTAGCGGTCCTGCTTTCTCTGGCAGATCCTGGTGGCTATAAAGTTAGGATCTGCTATTTTAAAAGACCGTACAGTATATTTAGCTGATTTCGTTGGGGAAAATGGTAAATGTCCAGCAAGCTGAAATCTATGCGATCAACCACTTTATCTTGGAAAATTTACAGAGAAGATATAAAAAACAAAAAATCTTAATCTACTCCGACAACCAAGCTGCTTTGAGAGCCCTTGATCAACCACTGTATTTTTGAAAATTTACAGAGAAGATATAAAAAACAAAAAATCTTAATCTACTTCGAAAACCAAGCTGCTTTGAGAGCCCTTGACAACCATAAGATCCAATTAAAGCTTACATGGGAATGCCTCCAAAACCTAAAAGCACGGGTAGCAATGAACACTACAACTATTCAGTGGGGCCAGGACATCAAGGGCAGGAGGGCATTAGAAAAGCCGATGAGCTAGCTAAAATTGGATCTAGAAGACCAACCATTGTCCCAGAGCCAATATTGAGCATTTAACAAAAATTTATTAGACCAACTGTACGGGAGTGGGCCTTCGAAAGACACACCGAACGTTGGAAAAAATTGCCGGGGCTTAGACATAGCTAATAGCTACTCGAACAACCCCACCAAAATCTCGCGACTGAGGCCATTGCACTCAGTAGAAACAACCTGAGGATTGTTACAGAACTAGTAACTGGACATTGTCCCCTCAGGAAACATCTGCACAACATTAAGATATTTGGAGAAGGAACCAGTGTGCAGACTCTGCAATAAAGAGGATGAAGACGCTTACCAACTGGAGGTAAGAAATCCTGAATCAAGGGTATCCACATCTACTCTTCCCAAAAGACAAAATGATCAAGAGGATACTGGAATTTGTCACAAAAATCTTTGATTAACTATAAGAGTGAAAGCAACACAATAATTGGCTGCAGTACTTGGGCTAACTAACCCTTACTTTCGCTCTGGTAACCCAATACAAAAAAAAAATATCTAGCTGCATCTTTTCGACAGGTGGGGTCTCCATTTAGGCTAATAGTGATCTTATTATCATTATAAAGTCACACGAATCTTCTTCTGGTTCCTGTGCTGTTTTAAATATTTGCAGAAAGAGCTTGTAAGCTGACGGTCTAGGTGCGAATTCGTACCTTATGACTGTTTTCGCCTGATCCCAGGTTTTGATCGAGTCCTTTATCCCTGCCCATCAGATATTAGCTGGCCCTTCTAATAGCATTATCATTCCCTCGATGGCGTTTTCGCCGGGTATGTGAAACTTAGTCTAAAAAATGCTGTCCAGAAAATTCTGTTCAACTTCGAGATTCCGTATTCCTTGAAATCGTGCCGCACAGAGAGTAAAGTTTTTTTGTTGTTGCGGTCGGATAACCTGTATTAGCTGCTGCTGTTGTTCTGTTGATATCGTCATCCTTCCTATCGATTGGCTCCTTGTCATCTCGTTGTTTTGCCTACTCTGTACCACTTGCTTTTACTCAGTCAAATCGTTGGGCTTCAGTTTGTGAAGGGTTTATATACGTCATGTGGTTTTATTTACAAAATATATAGTTTGCAAGAATGGTTTTATCGATAGCGGTAGAAGAGGCATGGCAAAGGCTGGCATGGTCCTTCCTCCCTTGAGCTTCTGCACATAGTCCCTTCTCGAAGTGTTAGAAATCAGGAATCACTGACGGGTCTGGTTGTCGTTGTGACAGATGGAATCTGTTTCAGCCTCTGCGGGAGTTAGCCTTGCAAGCTTCCGATTTCACTATGGTGCGGAATGCTTAAGGCTATAAAAATGGCTGTCTTCGGTGGCTATATATAATGTAACACAAGAACTTAACTTGTTAGTCTTGCAAGCTTTTGATCTCGCAAGGGTTTGGAATTCTTCAAGACTGAGCGTTGAATATGCTCTCCTGATTTCTAAAGTAAAACAATTTTTAATTTAGATAAAATCAAAAATGTCTATGCACGCAAGTTTATAAAAAAAAAGAATTCGAAAATTTACTCAATTGAACAATTAATTAATTTTCAAATTATTTTTAATTGATTTAATTCAAATAACTGTTACGAAGTTAATAAATATTATTTTTATTAAAGAAAATTTACTAATTGTTGGGGTTTTTACATTGTAATTCACAATAATAAAAACACGTTCCCTTTTGTTCGAATTACTACACTTTTATTTGTGACTATAGCTAATATGGCCTCAGCTTTATACTGACGAGTCAATGTCGTCGCAAATATAATCAAAGTTTCCATAATAACGTTAGAAAAAAATATTTAATTGTTCGCAGTTATTTGAAACAATTAAATAATCCAATTATGCTTTTATTACATATCTATGTGGTGCATAAAAGAAACAGTAATTAAAAAAGAGAAAGAGTGAGTGTAAAAATCGCGGTGGAAATGTGCAGTGGGTTCTTTTTTTCTCTTTTTCGGGGGCAGAATGTGAAATGTGTCTGACGCTGACTGCCTATGATTGCTCCTATCTACGTTGGAATTACCCTTATAATTCCTTCTCGCGTCTGCACTA
This sequence comes from Philonthus spinipes, assembly GCA_963082785.1. Classification (NCBI taxonomy): domain Eukaryota; kingdom Metazoa; phylum Arthropoda; class Insecta; order Coleoptera; family Staphylinidae; genus Philonthus; species Philonthus spinipes. The sequence goes on from OY720314.1 coordinate 10,479,054, forward strand.
AATTGTCCCCCTTATCAGTACCTGCAATAAAATACTTATTTTATTATTGCTGGCATGCGTTACTCAGCCATTTTATACATTTTTATGGGGGCCCATTGTTACTCGGAAATACTTGCAGTAATTTACTCCCACCGTTCTAAAAAAAAAAAAGAAAGGGAAAAGAAAGGGGGAAACGCCCGGATTATGGACCATGTGAAATTACCCCAATTTACACGTCTGATTCAATTTAGAGATTAATAGTTTTGATTGATAATTTTATTTATAGTAATAGAAAAGTGTATTTATTTACTTCGTCACAGTTATTTACTGTTATTTAAAATAAATTAAATAAAATGAAATCGAAAATAATCAATTATTTTCCCTTTAATTTCTCACTTTTCCTAACTTAAGTACTTGAAAACAAATACATTTATATATACAACTACTTGTCGGGTATGTACCCCTTCAGGCCGTTTTTATGCAACAATTAATTGATTTAAGTCAGAGCTGTACTGACGAGGGATTAATCACGAAATACACGTCTGCGGATAGCCATATATTACGTAACGTTTTTTCGTTCTTTGCATTAAAAATTCTAGAATAAATATTTTGTTACATTATACAAATGTTATTGTATATCGTTTTTTTCGATAATATTTCTCAAATCTATTGTTTTTAAGTTTTCTAATAAATTTTCTTTCACTTTAATATCGAAAATACTGAAACATTTATTGAAATTGTAGTTTTAATTAAGGAGATGATTTGCATAAGTAGGTGTTTGCTTTATTTCTGGATTTAGACGTCTTTGGGTTCCGTCATCTCTCCGAAAAATCTTCCAGTTTTGTTGGGGCTGTTAAATCTTAGTGTCCAGTTAGCTGATAATTTAAAGATGATAATCCAGGGACATATTATCAGAGATAATGTAAATAGTGGTTCGCTTATTATCGATATTTTTTTACAAATCCAACGAATTTTAATCCTAATAATGAAAATACGACTAATCCAAAGTTTGAATTGAACTTTCCAAAGATCGGGATACAAATAAGTTAGGATTCGTGAAAAAAAATCGTTAAGCGAACCACCAGTTCTATTTGGGAAGAGAATATAATAAGCAAACGTTTATGTAAACATAAAATCCAAATAACATTAATCGAATAAACAGTAAATAAAGATCAATAGATAAATATAGTTTTGAAATGAATTTCTTGAAACTACAATATCTTTACTTTGAACAATGTCTGCAAAATTTACGACTGCTATTAACTGGTCCTTAACAGTACTAGTTGAAGCCTTATTTTCAATATTCCCACGCATTTTATTTATTATTTCATTGTGCCTTTCGGTATGCAAATTCAAGTACGTTTTTAATGAAGTTGAGTTATTGTGCAAACCACTGTCATTAACTCTTGTTCGGATACGTCGGCTTGAGCAAGATGTGCTATGTCAGTAGATCGCAAACTGTGATCTGATATCGAGATCAACCTTTTTTAACCGTTTTTTCGTCCATTTTGATATTCCGGCTGAATTTTTGAACATTAGGATTAGGAGTCAAGAAGAGTTAATCGGTTATAATATATACAGGACGTCTTTTCATCAATTTTTCAAAAAGTCTTACGGGATATATGTCAGATGCTACCACATTTTTCGTTAGCCATTTTTTCCGTATATTGTTTTACACCGTACAAACCAAATATTTGGGGGTAAAATGCTTTGTAATCAGCGCAAAAAATGGTTATAAGCCACTTGAATTTCGTAATACCTATAAGCATGGCCGATAGACAAAAGTAGGAAAGACGGTAAAACGAGGACTCGGGGGAAAATTGTGCGTTGCAAAGAATGGGATAAAATAATGATAAGAAGACTTGGTTGCCAACCGAATACTCAAAACCATTAATTTATGTACCAAACAACGTCATATTTTCACGGGCGAATTATATTTTTACAAAGACTCCACATTTATTAAGTCTGTTTTATTATCTGTATTAACAAATTAATTATATAACTAGTCTTTTAAAAAAGCCATTTTTACACAGTTAAATTTTATTAAACACGAAAAACAGCCCCCATAACAATATTTGACACGAGTGCGGTTAATTGATTCACCGCCTGATAAAACCCAGCAAATTTAATAATTTATCACTTTATAAATATCGATTAGGCTCGCGTATGCAAACCCGGTAACACGTGTTTATCAATATTAAACGATAATTTGGAACAATCAAGAGGTAGGGGGAGGAAATAGAGGCGGGAGAGAGATGCAGAATGATACACGTTCGCTAATGAATTTTTGATTCTGATGGCACATACAAACATCACACACACTAAAGCATACAACTGATGATAGGAGCTGAAATGGGTTGGCATGTGTGTATAGTTTAAAGGATGTGTGTCAACACTGATGTCTATAATTAAGTTAGATCTGATTATTTGTGCAATTGAATACGTAACATGTAACTATTATTACATTTCAATTATATTGCATTATTATCTCCTTTATGATTTCACAACAAAATGTTGAAGAGATGAAATACAAGTAATTTTGTAACTTAATATGTATATTTGATTACATATAGCTTTCTCGTTCAATACTTGGCGAAATGCTTTAGAACAAGTATTCATATTTTATTTCGTTTCATTTCATAATATCTTCCATATATAAATATTTATATTTTTTCGATATTTCTCACCACCAGGTTGAATTTGTAGTAAATCTCCACTCCTCCATGCAATCGCGTTCATATATGGTTTAAGGTGAGTTTCGGATACCAACATCGCCGTGATATCATGTTTTCGCAAAAAAAACCTCAGCTCTTCTTTTTTGTGTTAATGTCCATTGGCGTTCCATATGTCGTCTTGATTGGAATATTACTGACTTTATGATTGAATGTTTACGCCGAGAAAATTTCCTTGAAGTTGCATTGTTGTTTTAATAGCAATTTCTGTTATCATTTTTCTAAGATCACCGCTAAATTTGCAGTTGGAGTTGGTGTCATGTTCTTTACTTGATCCGCGAAGCTGCGACCTGCCCATGTCCTGCTCTTTTCTAGTTTTATCCTTGTCTCTTTTTCTTACGCTTTTCTAATGCTAATAGGATGCTGTTTACATTTGATTGAGAGCGTCGGGTGGTTTTCTACACGATTCGCATATTTTATATGCTTGTCTGAATTATCCTCTTTCCTCGGGCACTGGTACGCATGTAAATTTTGTCCAAAGCGGAACTGCACATGGCCGAACTTTTGACTGAGGAAACATTGCTGTCTGTTGGTCCAACGTCGCTTAGATTTTAAAAATCTTACTAATCCCTAATAAGAGACTTGTAGATCTGTTATTCTTCGGAGTTGTTGGTGTAGATGAGCCTTTGAGGATGGTTATAATATCTGCTCTCTTCCAAACCTTAGGATATATTCCTGTGCTGATTTTTTTTAAGAGACGTAATTTTATCCACATCTTCTTCAAATTCTTTTAAAGCACGGTTGGGAGAACTGTCAGGACCTGCAGCTTTCTTATTAGAGCGGCGGTCAATAATAACACTCTCTCTTTCTTTATTGATAACGATGCGGTCTATAATGGGACTATTTATAATGATACTGACACGTTTTGATACATTGCAGCCTTATCAGAAGAATCTGTGTTTAAAAATTGACAAAATTGACTAGAAAGGTGGGTAGCCAATAACTTCTTTTTTCTGGTTATTGTAGATGAATTTTTCTTCTTTGAACAAGGGTGCATTAGGACTCACCCGTTGTGCGAAGTACTTTTCAAAATATTCCTTGTTCCTCGTTGGCTATTTTTATTCTACCTTCCCACAGATTATTCCTCATTTCCCCCAACATGTCCTTAACTTATTTTTGAAGCTTATTACTCAAATATTTGTCTTCTACTTGACTCGTCTGTACTGTTTTGCTCTCAACATGATTTTGTTTTTCCTTTTATCCATTTCACTTTCTTCTATGTTCAGCTCTAATCTATTCTGGATGCTACACTCATGTATAGAAGAACATTCCGTGATGAGATTTTGGATTATTTGTGTTCTACTGCTTCCTCTTATATGTTCTCCTATCAACGGGGAAAATTAAGGCGTTAATTAAATTTACAAATTAACAGCCCCGATTCTGAATTTAATAATAAAATCAAAGTTTGGCCTAATATTCAGAATCGGTTTCTGTTTATTTAATCTTAAAATAGACAAAAGTAGGAAAGACGGTAAAACGAGGACTCGGGGGAAAATTGTGCGTTGCAAAGAATGGGATAAAATAATGATAAGAAGACTTGGTTGCCAACCGAATACTCAAAACCATTAATTTATGTACCAAACAACGTCATATTTTCACGGGCGAATTATATTTTTACAAAGACTCCACATTTATTAAGTCTGTTTTATTATCTGTATTAACAAATTAATTATATAACTACTCTCTTAAAAAAGCTATTTTGTCATTTTTACAGAGTTAAATTTTATTAAACACGAAAAACAACCCCCATAACAATATTTGACACGAGTGCGGTTAATTGATTCACCGCCTGATAAAACCCAGCAATCTTAAAATTTACAAGCTTGGGATTGAAAATAATCCCAATGCGAACGAACGTACTTTAATCATTTTAATATCAACAATTATTACGGTAAAATGAAATTAATTAATAAATAAATTATATTTTACTAAAATAATTATGGTACAAGTATTTTAACCAAAACACCTGTAACACTCCATAAAAACTTCCTCTGGAGGAAACATAATTTTACTTTTATCCTTAAATAGGTTTCAATTCACTAATTTTTTTTATTAATACTTCCTCCCTCATTAGTATCCCGTTTGATCAGCACTGGGAAATGGTCCGAATTTAAGACCTGAACCGTTTTAATATCTTAAGAACCCAACTTCCCCTTGCTTATCAATTAATCAATAACGTCCCTTGACTTGTATTTTCTTATGTTTATATTTGTGGCGTCTTCGGGTCTCCAAACTCGGAAGTCCTTGTTTATGTGCATGATTTTCCTTAACAAATTCCCCGCTGGGTGTCTATTTCTGCTGTTCCAAGCTGGATTATTAGCATTTAAGTTCCCTCCTATTAGGGTTCCCTTATTCTTTAGTAATTCCAGGATCTCATCCTCCTTTAACCTTGCTAGTGATGGTTTGTATGCTACTACAGCGTTTATAATTTTATTATTCAAACATAACTCAATTCCTGTCGCCTCTATTTTTTTCAGTATTGAACTTTACTATCCTTACAAATATGTTATTCCTATAGAATACTGCTTCTCCATATCCTGGAGCTCCGCTTCTGTTTTTTCTCACAGATTTAAAGCCAGGGATATAAGCATATATTTCTGGCTTAAAATCTTTCTCCACTAGAAACATTAATTCTGTTATTTTATTCCTTAACACGTTAGCGTTCCAGGGTAGGATAACCGTAGGAGTATCATTTCTATTTGGAGTGAATGCTATGACCTTAATTACCTGAGAGAATGGTATCCTAACAAATCTTACAATTCAGTTTTCTAGCTCTTCTGATCAAGGAATTCCTTGGGTGTTATCCGTCTTTCTAATACTGGCGTAAGTCACTTCCTGATCCTACTTTTCTCAGCTAACTTAGAATTTCACTTTCTGCCTCTTTTTAATCTAAACAGATTGTTCCTCACATTCTAATGAAAAGGTTTTATGGCCCTCTCCACAATTAATACATTTAATTTTTTTACTGTGCTCATTTTTGGGGTAGGTGTATGGTTCATGATTCATGACCTGTGCAAAATGCACAAAACTGTTTTGCTGTACAACGAAATTGTACATGTCCATTGCGTTGACATCTAAAACATTACTAACTTCGGCTTCCTTTATAGTTCAGCTCTGACTTCATGGTATAATATGTTTAGTTCAATCCTTTTAGATTCTTCACTCCTTGGTAGACTAACCAACACCACTGAAAAAGGCCATGATCCATTACGTATCCTACTCACAGTGTTAGAGGAGAAATTTAATTCTTCCAAGCTTTCCTTTATATCTTCTCCGAATAACAGAGGGAAATATCCCTTATTACTGCCTTGAGCTCTTTCTCTTCTTCCAAAAGAAAATGAAACCTCGCTGCTTTCATTTTGACTAGGGTATCAACCACAAAACGAAACGCTGCTGAATTTCTTGTGAAGATCCTTATTCCTTCCTTGAAATTAAAGCATTGAATAAACACCCCTTTTCCTTCCTTGAAATTAAAGCATTGAATAAACACCCCTATTCAATGCTTTAATTTCAAGGAAGGAATAAGGATTTTCACAAGAAATTCAGCAGCGTTTCGTTTTGCGGTTGATACCCTAGTCAATTCCTTCATGACTGCTTGACACAACTACCAGCGTGATTGTCGCCGGCAGCTTCTGTTTCCTAATTGTATAACCAACGGAGTCCTGGTCCTTTTGCAGCAATGAGTTGTTTCTGCTCTTTGTCGTTCTTTTAACATGATAAGCCGAGAAAATAAATGGAAATACTCGCTATGCTCTTACCTGCATTTTCTTTAGTGGTGTCTGTTTTGTTGTTGGTCATTTTGGCTGGCGCATCCTCCCGTCCTTCTAATTTTTGTTTCTGCTTCAGTGCAGCTTCTTTAACACACATCTTCTCAATTAGCTCCTTGTGAATTGCCCTCTTTTGCTTTGCAATTATTTCCTTTAAATTCTTGATGGTGGCCATAAGCTTCTCTGATGGAGACATCGACTGAGGTTTAGTTTCCTCGGTAATCCTTCCTATCGCTTTTGTATCCATTTCCAAGTCTTCGCCATCATCCATTATTGCACCAAGAGCTTGGATCATATAGAAATTCTGTAATTGGTCCCGGGCTGCCGGTTCGCATTAACTATACTGATCACTTTACCTATGAGATTTCTTAATCTCAAAATGTTTCAGTTCATGCGCGACGATCGCTCGAACTAAACTGATAATAAATGGAAATACAAATAATTTTATATTGGATGTGATGTTTTTTCTTAATGGATGGCGTTGAACCCAACATCTAGTAATGTATTAATCGTATCAGGTCATATTTACACTGGTCAAAAATGTTAATTTACGTTTTGACGGTTTTGTGTTCGATTGATTCAGTCGAGTATTATAGCCTGTCAAAGATCGAAGTGTACAAAGAGAAAATTCGCTATATTTTACAATAGTGCCCTTATAAGGAAGGAAAAACAACGCAGGCGGCCAAAATTGTGAATGACGTTTACGGGCTCTATCCTATAAGAGAAAATAATGTGCAATTTAGGTTTCGTTCAATTCATTCCGTTTTTTTTTTTTTTTTTTATATGCAAAACACTGCACGCTTTGGAAGGGCTCTGTCATCGTAAACGTCGATGAAATCATCGAAAAAGTGAATGGAGGCCGGCATATGTACAGCGTGGAGATTATCAAGGAGCCAAACATTACTCATACAAGCGCTTTGGATTTGGCTGAATATACCAAGATTATCAATATTTGGGTACCACATGAACTGACGCAAAAAAGTAGCATTTCCATTTGCGAATATCTGCAGAATCTTAACAAAGTCGGCCCACTTCTGAAGCATATGGTGATACTGGAGATGAGAACAATTCCAAAAAAGATAGTGATCAAAGACCGACGATGCCCCAAAGCGAGGAATGACAGCCAGGAAGAGTTTACTGTGTGCTTGGTGGGACTGTAAGGGTATACTCTATTATAAGCTGCTCTAGCCTGGCCAAACATTTAATTCGGATGTATACTGTCAGCATTTGGACCGTTTGAAGTAGGCAATTGGTCAGAAACGTCTGAAATTGATCAATCGGGAAAGGATTGTGTTCCTTCAAGACAACGTCAGGCCGCATATATCATTAACAACTTACCAGAAGAGCTTGGTTAGGATATTCTTATGCATCCTTCATATAGCCTAGACATAGTACTAAGCGATTAACATTTGTTCAGGTCGTTGCAAAATTCCCTTATGGGTGTAAAACTGGGTTTAAGAGATGCCTGTGATAATCATTTGTACCAGTTTTTTGCCATTAGGGATACGGACTTCTAACTATATTAAATAAAGACTTGAAAAAAGTGTAAAAGTATCAATATAAATTAAGGACAACACTCAAGTGCTGTCGGTTTTTCTTCTTCTCTTTGTTTGTCTGTTAAGCATTGCTATTAATGATATTTCTATTAAAAAAGTTTATTTTTTGCGTATTTTATTAACTCATTAGCGCTTAACTTTTAGCATTTTGGAATAAAAGTGTTGGGGTTCTGCTGAAACTTGTCGTATTGAAAAATGAACGTTTTTTATTATCGATTGAATTATATTTTTTTTATTAAAACGGCGCATATTTCACATCCAATAACTATTCATATTTCATCATAAATAGCTTTCTTTTAACAGTTGATGAAAACTTTTGAAATACCAAATTATTTCACCAAGAATGTGTATTCGTTTCTATATATATATTCAATATAAAAATATATTATCAAAAAATTCACATCGCCTGTCTCATTTGTATAAATGGTAGAACAACAGAATTCAATAGTTCAACTTTTTTTATGAGAATTTTTAAGTTATATTTTTTTCTCTTCAGTTAGTTTTTACATAATATAACACTTAAATACAACTCTTGGACTGTTTCACTTGTATATACAAGTGATTATAATTAAATTCATATTCCTTTTAAATTATATTTATATCTATGAATTAAAGAAATTTCCAATGTACAACGTTAAGATATAATTTAGATTAATTAAATATAAATGGAAAAGAAATATCTCAAGTTATTATATATTGAATATATTATAAAATGAATACACATTTGAAAGCATTTCAATGTCAAATAAGAAAGTTATTAAATTGAAAGCTAATAACATTTAAATAGAAAAGAGTATTCATTCACTTGGTCACAGTTATTTAAATATATTAAATAAAAATGATTTGAAAATAATTAGTAAATTATTTTCACATTTAGCTTTGTGACTTTTGCCCGGGAAGTAGTTGTTTTAATGTGCATTTGTTTAACGTACTTACGTAGCGTAAGTCAAAAGTCACAGAGCTAAATGTGAAAATAATTTATTAATTATTTTCAAATCATCTTTATTTAATATACTAATAATATTTCTTCACACTTTTATTTGAATTACCAAATCTACATTTCAGACACAAAGTGGCCATTATCTGGTATTAATAATGAAATACAAAATTATTTCTATTTAATCTCTTTACATTTATTTAAATATTATGTTAAGTAAGAACTTAATTAAGCATATTTTTAAAAATCGCATTCAGAATCCAGTTATTCAACAGTTTATATTGTTTCGATACCATGTCATGATAATAACGTGATAATGAGTACACTCATTACGATAATCATATTTAATTTTCATTTTTACAGTTACGAAATAATTATAAAAAAGTTAATCGGAAGCAACTAACACACACATACACACACATACATTTTTTGTGCGTCCATAAAATTCCTTTATTATCTTATGGCGAGAGGTGCATTTGACAGGAGATAAGTGGAATAGTTGACATTTTACGATATCTGGGAAATTCTGCGGAAACGCGAACGGAATAATATCTATACACATCAGCATTTTATGCCATAAATGACTTCGCCCTAATGGAAAACTACATGCCGGGCGTTGTCTACTCCTATTTCCCTCTTTATTTCTTTTTTTTTATTTCATTTTTACAAAATGCAGACGGAAATCTTCCATTATTCTATTTCGTTATTCTCTCTCCCCCGCGGAGAAAGAAAACAACGCGAAATTAATATTCCCGCTTTCTTGATTTAAGTTTTAAGAGACAAGAGAGACCGTACTCCGGGGGATGCAGCTGAATGATTTAAATGTTAACGTTGATATACATTCAACTTGCGTTCGCAGAAAAAAAATTCAAGCTCGAAGCTTATTGTTGATAGAATTTACGGAAATTGCAATTGCTTTTTAATTTAAATTAGTGTGTATAATTTAAAAATAACTATTGGTAATAATGAGTAATCTTTTTACCTTAAATTAAATAATAATTTTACTTTAACTCTTAGATGCCGGACTAAAAATATTTTATTTTTTCGAAATTTTTCTTGTGCATTCTTAATAAAAGATTAACATTGGTATACCAATTTATTTTTTTAATTATTTTTAAACTTGGTTCACAAAAAATCCAAAATGGTAATTTAGAGTATCGTGAGTATTATTTATTTATTTATTTGAAATACAACCACAGAAATTTATTTTACAAAATTTCCTATCTCTATTTGTGTGCTATTTAAATATACACTAAATAATAACTATTGCCTAATTAACAAAAATATAATTACAGTTCTAAATTTAGAGTGTATTTTGGAATGATATAAAAATTTCGCACCTATATAAACGCGCAACACTTTTTTTATTATCATTAAAACCAAACCGTGTGTTAAATTTAAAATTCAGTATTTCGTTTAGTCGTTTATGCAGATCCCCCTCGCCGTCGGTCGGGCTTTTTGCGTCCCCCTCAATTATCAGGATATATTTTTTTCTGGCGACTTTTCGACCGCGATCCCTTTATTTCTTGCCCTAAACGTCCTTTTGTTTGCATTTCATGCAAATTTTTCGCTTCTTTGGAGCCCACCGAAACGGCATACATTATCCACTCGTCTTTTTTTATTTCCCGGCCGCCGCCTCTCCATTTAAAAGTATCAATATAAATTAAGGACAACACTCAAGTGCTGTCGGTGTTTTTCTTTTTCTCTTTCTGTTTGCTATTAATGATATTTCTATTAAAAAAAGTTTATTTTTTGCGTATTTTATTAACTCATTAGCGCTTAACTTTTAAAAGTTTGGAATAAAAGTGTTGGGATTCTGCTGAACCTTGTCGTATTAAAAAATGAACGTTTTTTTATTATCGATTGAATTATAAATTTTTATTAATCACGACTTTTTTACATAATCAGTCTATTGTTGTTATGAGAACTGCAATTATTGTTTATTCATGGCATAAAGAATTAAACAACTGTTTTTTAGTGGCTATAAATGGTGCTAACAAAAGTTTTTTTAGTTTGAGTACAATAATATTTAAAAGATACAAAAAAAATATTTCTTTATTACAATTACGAAAATATGACCTTTTATAAAAATACGACACTGAGACTTAGAGATATCAACTGTATTATCGGTAGTATCATAGCAAACCAAGTAGCAATCATATAGATAGAGAATATAAGGGCCAGATTCTTATATTTGGGGGGAAACATGCACAACGCCATACAGTGCTTAAGTGATTAACTATTTACTTAGTTTCAAACTTTTATATTTTTTTTTAGATTAGGTTCATATACAAACAATTGAAAAGCGGGTTTTTAAACATATTTTTGTAGTATTTTTTGGGTGTATTGAAATAAAATTTAAATTAAAACAAACACTATTTATTGTTAACAGGATGCACACATTGCACAGAAAAAATAACAATGAACCCCTCGGACCCAAAGATAGTCCGCAACATTCATATTCGCTCATTTTCGTAAAAGGTAGATGACCCCAATATTATTATACTAATAATTTGAATTTATTACACATCCTCCTGCTTAACTTAAAAATTCATTTTTTTATTGAATTATTATTGAATTCTTTCAGGTTTCATACGTGATCTCACTGGCGGAAATTCTCTATAATTAGCTTGAATAGATTCAGCAAAAGAATCGTTTCTTCGTTTACGTTCGACGATCCAATTGTGCGCAAACTTCACTTTCACTTTTTCTATCGCCGTCCCGTACTTCACTAAATTACGAAGGCTTGCGATGGACTTGTAACAGTTGATTGGCATGGCGTTTCCACAACGTATGACCAAATTTAACTTCATAAGAAAAAAAAAAAGCTTTACTGGCATTGTTTACGCGGTTTACGCGATTTTATTTTCAAAATTACTTAGACACGATAATTTATTAAGAAAACAAACACCGTGCATTAAAAAAATAATTAAAATAATGAAAAGAGAAATACAAAATATTACAAGAAAATTAAAGATTACTTAACAAAAATGTGTAAAAAAAAACGTTAAATTACAAGTTTAAATGAACAAATATAAATGAATAATATGCAAGGAATGGAAAGTTGAAAATCAAAGATAGAATTTAATTTCACGTAGAGAACTTAAAGAAGGGAACTTACTTGTGTGTTGTTCAGAAGAAGACTGACTGAGTGATATAAAATGTTTTATAAAGAGGGCAGAGAGTTGAAGAATAGAAGACAGTTAAACAAGGAAAACGACACCAAAAGGCGTGCAGAGAGAAGGATAGAACAGGAAATACAGTAAAATGTGTTTGTCTAGTTTGGCGCATATTTCTCGATTTTAGGGAAAATCTCTCGATGCTGGGTCAGACCTTTTTGCCCATTGTTGATCACGTAGGGCCGGAAACCTATTGTACAGCCGGAATTTTGATACAAAGCTTTACTAGCCGTTTATTAAGTTTCCGACGAACAGGGTTCTCGTAAGTAAATATAAAGACCTTTCGGTTGACAATAGGTTCGAGGAAAATGTTCAAATGTCACGTTTCTTCCTTCGTGGTATTTAGCGCGAACAGGCATCATCTTAAATTAACAAAACAAGAATTCACAAAAACCTACACCTAAGATCACCCTAATTATCCCTTCCTTCTTTTAGCCTGACCCTCTCGCATCAACTTCAGCAAGATTTTTACCTCAGCACCATCCTCTTTTATCCATCTCTCCATTCTTCTCTCTGTTTCTATTCATTCCTTGCATACCCCCACACATTCGTCCCCCAAGTGTCCTCCCCATCGTCATATAATACACATATAACATACACCAACCCCATTCATACCTTCCTCCCATGCTCTTCCGAACCACACAGTGTCCTAACTAAAACCTTTTATTCCCCGGCAGTCAGTCAGGAAGTAGACTGACTGCCTTAGGTACTTCGGTAGAATCCCATTTATAACTCACATACATGGGATTATATGTGCTTTTATCCATAAAAACCTACATCTCCTGCAGTTCAACTTCCATCCATTTCTCTCTCATCCATGCTGCCACATTTAACCCCTTCTGCAACCATTCATCAGCTCCCTCCTCTCTCATACAAGCTTTTCAAACATCTTTCACTAACCCATTATCCTCCAATTTACTCATACTTTACTACACTCTTCACAGTCTTCCTATGCATACTTCCCCTATTTTTTTCTTGAAGTAGAATATATCCGGGCGTAGATTTCTCTACTTCCAGTATCTGCTTCAAGAACGCCATTTGCTCTCTTTCCACATAATCATATGTCGTCCATTTGACCTGTTCTTCATACCCGCCTGTACTTCGGAATATGAAACCCAAATACTTAAATGTATCGACCATCTTTTAAGTATAAATTAAATAGCAATGGGCTCTGTGGGTATCCCTGACTCACACCACTCCACACTCTAAATTGCTCAGACACATTCTCTCCCACTTTTGCTCTTACCCAGGTTTCCTCATACACTCTTATCCATTCAATTACCACCCCACTCACACCTCTTCTCCTCAAGCACTGCAGCAATTAATCCGTCGGAATCGTGTCATATGCAGACTTGAGATCCACAAACACAGCAAACATCTCCTTCTTTTCATCTAACACTCTCTTGCTCATTCTTGCTAGAGTAAAAATCTGGTCCCTGGTCCCCCTCCCCTTTCTTAATCCTCCCTGATTCTCCGACAACATCCTAAGCTTCTACCTCAGCCTCCAAGCGTGTCCTCTCTGCTGTCATTGCGATGTTGTATCCGATAAACATTAACGATATCCCTATATAATTGTCCACATTTGTATAGTCTCCTCCTTTGTGTACCGGACATATTATTCCCACCCTCCATGCTGTCTCCTTATACCATTCCATCCTATCCGCTTCCATATGTCTGCTTTTCCAACCTTCATGTCATCTAACGCTTTTTCAACCTTTTCCAATGTAAACTTAACTACCTCCTGTCTTCCTCTCACGCTACTATGTTCTCCGTACACCCCTAATCCTCTTCCGATCTCTCCTTTTTTCAACACTTTCCACATTTCCCTTTCATTTCTATTCTGCCTTATTTCTTAAGCTACTCTTTCTACCTCCCTTAACTTCTTATCCATACATATTTTGTCACAAAACTTTCTTCCCTCGGACACCTCCATCCCACTGTCATATCCTAATCTCCACCGTCGGACCCGTCTCATAATTCCCTCTTCACTCATCTGCACTCCTCGTCGAACCATGGGCATCTATTTGCACTTCCATTTCGTATTCTATACCCACATTCCACAATTTTATCTTCCATCTTCTCCATTGTTTCTACTTCTTCCCAATTAATCTTCCTTAGACGTTCGTCCATCACTTCAATATCTTTCACATCTTATGCTAGTTTCGACTCACCTTGCACCTTCTCCTTGGTTTTGCTTCCCATCGTTCCAATTTCCACCATCAATGGAATGTGGCCCCACCACTAGTGCTGGTTCAGCGTAGCTGTCTTCCAGTCTAGGTTTGAAGCTGACGAACGCTGCACCCACCCCTTGAACAGTTTTTTATCCGTCAGTATAATAGCATGACCTTTCTGTAACGTCGGTAATTTATTCCCGATCCACTGGCTTCCGTCTGAGTAGAGTATTCCAAACCGTCTTTCAGTGTAGAATTTAGGTGTCATTCTATTTAATCTCATGCTCAGTATACTGTCCCTTTCGATCATATATGTAGGATCGTTAGGGACGCACTTGGCTACGTGCGGTTCATTTACCGCTGTGTTATGATACCTGGCCTCCCCTTCAATGACTAGTTAGGGGAGTAATATCTAGTAGAACCTCTATTGCCAGCGTTGGTGTAGTGCTCATTGCTCCTGCGATGAAAACGATAGCCAGTCTCTGCAAACTGTCCAGTTTTTCCTCACCCCTATACGTCTTGTGGCTGTCCACCACACCACGCAGCCATACGTGATGATTAGCTTAACAACTGTCAGGTACAGCCAGTGTACATATCTGGGTGCTAAACCCCAGTTCTTGCCACAGAAACTTTGATATGTATAGAGAGATGTCCGGACCTTGTTAGCCATTTTCTCCAGATGCGGGTTCCAGCACAAAGATTTGTCTAGTATAATGCCTAGATATTTGGCTTCCCCTGAAAATGGAATAGCTACCCCTCGTATGACTGGTTCAATTATCCCGGTTGTTCTTCTGCGAGTAAAGGGAACTATTACAGTTGTGTTAGTGTTGACACTGAGACTTTCCGTCTCGCACCAATTATAGACAGTCTCCAGTGCTTTCTGCGTCTTTTCAGAGATGACCTGTTCATCGTTGTCTTTGACCAGTAACGCAATATCAACAGCAAATGCCTGCACTTCAACATCCAGGGAGACAATTATTGCTTGCAAGTCAGCAACAAACACAGAAGAGGCGACAGACAGGGCGAAGGCGAGGATATCCCCTGGAAGTTTTTAGTTGAAGCGAGTCTCGTGAGCGGGACATGGTCACCTTTCTGGAATCAAGTACAGCCTTAATCCAACAAAGGTTGACGAGACCCCTCTGTTGGTGATAGCCCTGCAGAGAGAGTCCGCTAAAGCAGTATTAAAAGCTCCCTCGATTTCCAGGAATGCCACTATTGCCGTTCCCCTGTTACCAATGTTTCCAACGAGGTTATTCAATGCCAGTTCTGTAGATTTCCCTTTTTGGTAGGCATATTAGTGGGCAGGTGTTGAGAACGCTCTCCCGCAGATACCCATTAAGCACCTTCTCCAGAGTTTTCAATAAGAATGACATTAGACTTATAGGTCTGAGAGACTTGGTAGTGGATTTTTGCTTCGCCAGATTTGGTATTAATACCACGCTGACTTCAGACCACTGGTATCAAAAATTGTTGCATGATGCAATATGGTATTGATATGCAACAGCAGGTGTACATTATGTAATTCAATGTCTAGTGGGGTATTTGCTCGAGAAGTAGTTGTTTTCAATGAGCATTTGTCTAAAGTATTTACGTATCGTAAGTCAAAATGTCACAGAACTAAATGTGGAAATAATTTAGTAATTATTTTCAAATAATTTATATATATATATATATATAAAACATCTTAATTGAGGCTTTAATACAATTTAGTTATAATACAATTTTTAATTTAATACGAACCAAATGGCTTTCGACCATTGGTCTCTCAGCCGGAAATCCTTGTCTTTAAGATATGACAGTTGATCAGTTGATGAGTGATGAGATTAGTGAATATATTCTGGATTTGGGATATTGGAATTTAGGGGAATAATATTTTTTATTTAATTGCGAACAAAATTCTTATTATTTTTATTAATATAAATAATTTATAATATGATATAATGTTATATGATTTTAAATTTATTTATTACTCCAATAATTGTTTTGAGACAAATAATTCGAAATAGTAGGTTTCAAGTGAAATTGATGACGCGAGACATACGATTCCCGAACTGGGAGCAGCGGCCAAGATAAATCCGGGAACGATACATCGCAGATAAAACTTTTATAGTGTTGTTGTACATTTTATCGCCGAAATACATTCCGGCCGGCACATAAAAGCAGACGAGCGCGAAATTTCAACTAAAACTAATTGAATGATCCTCCCGCTCGCCTCGAGCTCGACGAATGTTTAATCGGTTAATCAGTTTACCGCGCCGACGTCAATCATTAGCCTAACAAGAATTATTCATTATATTTGTTAAGTTGGCGGTGCGGCGTGAACCGGTCGAGCCCGGGGGGCTTTGTTAACTCAACACTAATCAGCACTTATCACCTGAACCCTCCTTGGAGACTACACCGCCTCGCATTCCCACCCACCACCCTGCAAGTTCGCAGACTTACTTTATACGTCCTGTTTCCCCCGACCTGAGAAATTAAATTTCATCCACAACTTGAGCGGCGCTTATTACATAACGCGCACATGCTACAGACAAAAGCTCTGTCGTCTGTGGAAATTAGAGCTTTATTATTTATTAATTTTAATAGGCATAAAAAATTGAAGATAAGAAGATTTTTATTACTTAAAATAATTAATGATATTAAACAGAAGTTAGAAAATACATATTTTAAGAAAACAAAAGAATAACGAATAAAATAGTGTCCTAAGACACATTTGAAGAGCACAACCGAAAATTATTAATTATTGCATTTTATAATAGGTTTCCATAGGGCTAAGAAGACAAGAAGAAGACGATTGGAAAATTGATATTCAAAATAAAATGAAGAAAATATTTTTTTAATTATAATAATATTTATTTAACTAATGAAAACAATTAATTTACAATACATTATAAAACATGTTACAATATATTCTTTCTCTTGTCCTGGCCTCAAGATTATTGGTCCGTACTGGGTCCATCCTGGGCTGCCGGTATCGGGGGATGTACGTTGTTATATCATGTGCGTGTGTGTTTTTATATTATGTGTTTTTATCCATTTTATGTCTTTTATAATTTATTATGTATAAGTAGGTTCTAGACTTTGCGTTTAAATGCTGTGTACTGTGGTTTCCGTATATGTTGGTCTATTTTATTATATTTATTAATTGAGACGGTCGTCAGCATGTTTGTGTATTGATTGGATTTGAATGGCTCAGCTCTTGTGTTTGATTTCCTTCTTGTTTTGTGCTCGTGAATTTCTTGGTTTGTTATTAGTGTTATGTTTGTTTTTATTATATTGTTTTTTTATTTTATACAAAAATTGTAAATTATTTAGGGCTATTAAGTTATTCATTTTTGGTTCGTTCACGATTATTGTATATTATTTTGTATGTTGTAGACTTGTTTCACATTTATCACTTGGTAAAACATATTTAATATAAGTGTTGGTTGTAAAAAAATAAAACTCGTGGTTTATTGTTTTACTAGAATACTAGAGTCCATAAGAGCAGTCCAGGCATCATACCAGTTATGGCTCGGCTTAGAAATCAAAAAAATGGTAGAATCAACGAGATATCAGAGCAGCATTAAGAAAAATCATCCACACACGATTAAGATCCTAGCTCCATCCAATTGAGTTTGATGTCATCGATGCAGCATTGAGGGAGGAGGCGAAAGAAGCATCGTATCAACACCACAACATCCAGAAAGTGAAAATCAATAAGTTACGTGTAGTGAAAGGAAAAATCGAGAAAAAAAGTGCGTCGTATGATTCTGTTAATAACATTAATGATAGTGAGCAAAATCATGTTACATTCTTCCCAAGAGTATTTAATCTATCAGAAATAGAATTCAATAACCAGGAAGCAAGTTTACTGGAAAAAGGTCTAAAATACAACCCTCATATTAATGATCCAAAAAGTTTAGAGACAGTAGGAATAGATTCAGAAATAATATGCAACAAGAATTTTCCAGATGATGAGAAAAACGTACTTAAAAATAAAATAGCTAAATTAATAAAAAAACACAAATTGCATTATAAAAGCAAATGTCTAAACAGTGATAAACAAACTATAAAGAGCATAAAAAATAAACTTAAAAATAACAAATTTAATTCTATGTAAGGCATACAAAGGTAACACAATATCGATTATGAATAAGTCAGAATATATTCAAAAAACAGAACAATTGTTAGATTCAGATAACTTTACTATTAAAAATTACGATCCCACAAGCAAATTTCAATTACATTGCAAAAAATTAATTAAAAATAGTACACACATAATTCCAGAAAGAGATAGGTATAAATTAATTTTGATGAATCCAAAAGCACCAACTCTCTACGGGCTTCCCAAAATTCATAAGGAAAATACCCCAATCCGCCCAGTAGTTTCGTATATACAAGCTCCCACATATAAATTATGCAAATTTTTAAATCAATTAATTCCCCCATTCATCAATTTCGAACCCAAATATTCAATAAAAAAACACAATCGAACTAATTACTAAAATTAAAAATATTTCCATTCCCCAAAATTTTAAACTAATTTCTTTTCGCGTAAAAAGTTTATTCACTTCTATCCCAATCAATGAATTAAAAGAATTATTACACACTGAAATAAACAATACAGATGAAACAGCACATACAAAAATAGAATTAGAATCACTCATTAGTTTATGCCTAGATCAATGTTATTTTGAGTTTAACAATAAATTCTATACACACACAAGCTGAGGGTTTACCAATGGGTTCGCCTTTATCACCACTCATGTCTGATATATTTATGAATAAATTTGAAAATGATTTACTAAAAAAAACCGAAAGCAAACATATACATTTCTGGGCAAGGTACGTAGATGATATATTTTGTATCTGGACAGGCATAAATAGACAATTAGATATTTTCTTGGATTACTTAAACAAAATAAACAAGAACATAAAATTTACAGTTGAAAAAGAGAACAATAAAACCCTGACTTTTCTAGACATCACAATAACAAAATCATTGAACAACAAATTAACATACAAAATATTTAGAAAACCAACCTGTTCAGATGTAATCATTCCAGAGAGTTCTAACACTCTCATACAAATAAAACTTAGTACCTTTCACTCCCTCCTACATAGATTATTAAATATCCCATTAAGTGCAGTAGATTTCAATTCAGAACTAAACACAATAAAAACAATAACTATAAATAACGGTTTTAACGTAGAATTAATAAATAATTTGCTAAAGAAATCCCATTAAGTACAATATATTTCAATTCAGAACTAAACACAATAAAAACAATAGCTATAAATAACGGTTTTAACGTAGAATTAATAAATAATTTGCTAAATAAAAAACAAAATAAACACATAATAAAATACTTTTATAATGCAACTATTACAAAAGACATAAAATGGAACAAAATTGAATTTATTCCTAAATTATCTCTAAAAATTAAAAATCTCTTAAAAGGCAAGAACAGTAATATAATTTTTTGATCAATCCAGAGAATTTAGGAAAATATATTGTAAACAATAAATTAGCATCAATAGATTCAAAAAAGAAAAAAAGTGGTGTTTATTTAATAACTTGCAATGATTGCAGTGCAAGTTATGTGGGACAAACCGGCAGGTCATTTGAAGAAGGATTAAAAGAACATGAAAGAGAAATTAAAAATAACAAAAAATCCACCGGTTTCTCCACACATTGCATTCAAAATAACCACCACTTTGATCCAAACAATTTTAAAATTAAATATTGCGGCAATAAGGGATTAGCGCTAAATTACCGGGAGGGCTTAGAAGTCGCAAAGGATATTAAAACAGGTACGAACAAAGTCAACGATTACGAAGAACTTTGGAGTTCCCCCATATTATCCGCCCTCATCAACTAATCCGCTGGTATAAATACTATGTTATTTTCCATTTGTAAACCACTTGATAATGGCATTACGCCAAAGCCGGTCGTGAATATAGTATTCTAGTAAAGCAATAAACCACGAGTTTTATTTTCTTTAACCAACACTTATATTGTATATTATATTTATGAATTGAATATATTCAAATTAGTTAAATATAATTGGAAAAGAAACATCTCTAATGGGATTTGAACCCACGTCCCTCGATTTCTAGCCTAGTGCGTTACCAACTACACCACAGGGACATGTGATATCAAATCTTCATTCAGTGATTCAAGTTCACCTAAATTCAATTTATACATATTTAGTATATTTAAATTTTTCTTACTTCTCGTTATTTTTTATTAGTTTTACATGCTTATTATCTCATATTATTTTCAATAAAAATCAATTTATTAATGTTATAATGAATTGTACTTACATATAGTATACTAAGGTAAAATAAAAACAATTTATTATAAATAAACGAATATTTCAGCTTGAATTTACAATTCTACAATAAGCAGTAAAAATATATCTAATTTACAATACGCACTGCATAATTCATGGGCGTCAGAAAATAATACAAGACGAGTGAGTGAGAGAGAGAGAGAGAGAGAGAGAGAAAAACGAGAGAGTGGGGAATACGGGCGGACGTAAAAATGTTGAAATATTACAGATATTTATAAAGCCACATAAACCGGCGCAAATTGTGGGCAGACAAATACAGGTTATTATATCACGAGGAAATCTTTAGATTTTCCTTGCGGATATACGAGCACTAAACAATATACTTTACCTTTATGGTGTAATAAAAGAACACGTCCGCGAGATAAATGGAATACACTTTTTCGCTTATAATAAAATTCCGCGAAACAACTCAATTTACTACGACCTATTAAATTGTATACACACAAATAGTGGACACAGGCGGATGGAAGTATATTTTTTGCTCTTTATATTGTTATTTTTAATTTTATCTTATTTATTTTTGTGAAAATCGAGAACCTTTTTCCTCTTGAGTGTATTGCACTTATTTATTTAAAAACTGATGTTTGAAATAAAAGTAACGACACACTATAAATTGATTTCCTAAAAAATTGAAGAATTTAATTCGATAAATAATGACACATATGACGATTTATATTTTTATTCACTGCCAACAAAATGTAAAATTGAGAAGAAAATAAAATCTAAATGAGAAAAGTTCTCGATCCTATGCTATAACCAATAATAAATAAATTGTATAGTTTCATTAAAATTAATTTGATCTTTCCTATATTCGCATTAATTTCTTGATGAAACAAAATTAAAATGAAATATAACTGATAATCTTAATATTGTATTGGGTTTATTTACATATCTCTTGATTTCCTTTTTTGGGAATGGTAACAATATAAAAGAAAGGAAATATATTCCACTTATTCTAAGATAACCAATTCCGGAAATTACATTTTTAGAAAAAAAAATCCAGAATTAGTGGAAAATATTTCCTTTCTTGTATGTTGTTACTATTCACAAAAAAAGAATACAAGCCAATTTTGGTTTAAAATTACAAATACTAGTAAGTTGAATTAAATAATGTTTATTCCAACTACCGACCAATATAAAAATAACAATTAAAACAAGATAGACTTAGAAAATATGTAATAAATAAATATTTAATATGTAATATGTGATAGACACAGTTATAATACGCGTACGAAACATAAATTTCACAATCCGTATGTCAAAATAGACAGAACTCGTTGTGGCGTCAATTATTATACAATAAATTTATATAATTCACTCGCGGAATATGTACGTCTTACAAATATTAAAAATTTTAAAATATGTATTAAATGTATTTTATTATCAAATATTATTGGTAAATCTTGACAAGCGTAAATATTTTAGACAATAAAAAAAAATTAAAAAATATTTGCAGTGACATTTTCAACTGCTCGAATTATTCTGTTTAGCGTGCCTGTTTTACTTGAAGCTGGTACTTTATAAACTTTAACTTTAATGTAATCCCACATAAAAATATATTTTTTCTAAAATCGGGTTATTGATTAGGCCATGCAATTGGCCCTCCCATTCCTATCAATTTATTACTATAATTAGAACTTAAATATTGTCGGACTTGGGAAAAATTGTAAATCGGAGCTTCGTTATATAATTTGTCTTAAATTAATGATATTTTCTAAAAGAATAGGCAAGTGTTTCTCAAAAAAATATGAATATATTTATATTTAATCCTTCATTAAAAAAAGTAAGGTCCTCTCCCCAAATAATGTCTTCTATTCTTCAACAAATAATCTCCATTTAATTAGAACTAGAATCCAATCCATGTGGTCGTTACATTAAGCGACGGAATATTTGAAGAATAAAAGCAATTATGTCGGTTTACAAATGTGTTTTTACACAAAGTAGCTTTGTCTTTTGATAATAAATACATTATCAAAATATTTTGTTGAACCATATTTTTTTCTTGAGAACTTTCATAAAATGTAGTTCGCTTAGAACAATCTTCATTTAACAGTTCTTGATTTAAATTAATTTTGTATGAATGCAATTTATGTGCGTGAAGCTGGCAATAATTCCAGCAATAACCTTGCGCTTCCACCATTTTTTTAAAAATAATTTAAATAATATTTTTTACAACAAATCAGCGACTAAAGGTAAACATTTTATAACCATTTAAGTAAAAGAAACAAAATCTATAAAACGCGATAAGACTCAATTTTATAATTGCATCATAACTAAATTAATGGTGAATTAAAAAATCCCAAAAGTCAAATTTTTAAAATGTTTTTTCTTCCAAGTACACTAATTCAGATTCAATTTTCTTTCACTAAATGTTTATACAATTATTATACAATACATTTCCAATATCAAAATGTTTTCATTTTTATTAGTTTAATTTCTATGGGGCTTATTGCCAGCTCCAATACTTTCTTCTTTCTGAGACATTTTCAAATAATCATATTTTCAAATTCGATACTCTAAATTTAACTATGTTTCTAGAGTTATTTAAACTATTCCTAATGAACAAATATCACTTGTCAAAGGCTTTACTTTATGCTTTCTTAAATTGTTATTACACATTTTCAAATTGCACTACTTTAAGAGTAATTATTCTTCAGCAAATGCTCAAACAAGCCATAATCAACAAATATCAACTGACATAATGTTTACATTCCACTTGGCTAATTTGCTATAAACATTTTTTTATTAAAAAATATCATATCTCGAAATGTCACTACTTAAAATTAAATTTTCTTTAAAATTATAATAAAACAATCATCACATAAGAATGTTTACATTCGTTTTGGTTAATTTGTTTTACTAGCAATCGCGCTGCCACCATCGGATTTTCACTTTCAAAAATTAATATTTCTAAATTGCCCTACTTTAAGGGTAATTTTTCTTCGGCATATGCTCAAAGCCATAGTCAATAAATATCAATCCATTGAATGTTTACATTCCACTTGGCTAATTTGTAATAAACATGTTTTTATTAAAAAATATCATATCACGAAATTGCACTACTAAAAATTTAATTTTCATTCAAAATATAGTTAAACAATATACATTTGACAAGAATCAACAGTTAAAAGGTGTACTAAACAAGTTGATGTAATAGCATATGTTTGTAAATATAACATGGGAATTGGTCTTTATATTTTATATATTTTTCAAGAAACTCCTTTTCAATCAATTCTTAATGGTTTCTTAATTTTTGTATAACCAGTAATGTATCCCGAAAAATGATCCGGTATTTAACACTTCTAAGCTCGATGGGCGGTCCTTTTGTCATGCGATCCTGGAAGTAATAAATTTATATGGCCTTTCTTTCTGCAGTCGTACCCCGGGTTCGAAAACTGTGTTTCGATCCCTTTGTCTGGAGTTTTTTTTTCTTTCTACCAGTTGATGGACAACAGGTAATAATGCAAGTCGACTGTTACTTAAATTTTTGGAGAAAATCCAGATGTTTACTCCAGCTGCATTTTTCTTAGAAATTTTATGCGAACTTATGTGTAGATTTCGGTGGCAACCATTTAATTCATTTCACCATTTATACTTTTATACACTTTTTTATATTTTTCATATATTACCGACTCCTGTTCCATTGTTGTCTTCGCAGGGGGTACCTTTCCTTGTTAAGTCTTAAGTCTCTAAGAAGCAACCAAACAATACTTCAAGAATTCATACCCCATCCGTTAATTAATTGACCGAAAACTTTTATTTATATCTTAATTCAAAAACTGTTATTTTAAATTGAAACATTTCAAAAATTAAATTAAATTGTTATTCCTTTTAAATTATATTTATATCAATGAATTGTAGAAATTTTCAACGTACAACATTTAAATTTAATTAAATATCGAGCGTATAACAAAAATCGACGACGAAGTTGTCATTGGAAATCTAATGTCTGAACTAAAATCACACACGCACACGTAAAGTACTGGTTGGCGCAACCAGCATTTCACGTCTGTGATCTTAGTACAGACATGACTCGAGACTTCCATCTCTGATGGGATTTGAACCGATTGCCGGTCGGGTGCGCTACTAAGTACACCATAGAGACATGTTATGTCAAATCTCCATACAGTGCTTCTACATGCTTATATAGACATTCGTGATGGGCTGAGATCGATACACAGCGCTAACCTGTTCCCATCTGAAGTCGATTTGAAGCACTGTATGGATATTTGATATCACAGGTCTCTGTGGTATAGTTGGTAACGCACTCTACTAGAAATCAGGGGACGTGGTTTCAAATCCCATCAGAGATGTTTCTTTTAAAATTTATATTTACTTAAATTTAAATTATACTTCAATGTTGTACATTGCAAATTTCTACAATTCATAGACATCACAAAAATGCCTAAAGTTACACTTCTTTACAGTAATAGTAACTCATTTTTAGTGCACCAATTACAAAATTTGGTTAGGTCGTTCTGTATATCCTCTCAGTCTTTATGTATTTGCATAATTTTAAATATTATTAGATCATCTGCATATAACAGGAAATTGGAATTTTGAAAACAAATATGGATATCGTACATTGAAAAAAATGGGACCACAATGTGATCCTTGCGAACACCGGAGGTAACATATATTGGACTGGACAGGTAGTTTTTGATACGAACAAATTGATAACGATTTGACAAGAAATTTGTTAACCATCTTAATGTGCTAAGTAAGTATGGATTGAATCTACTTGATACAGCCGTACCAGGGCATTTGACAGATATTGCCTGTATTTCAACAAATTGGAGACAGTCGATCGACCCCGTATAAAGCCGTGTTGAATATCAGCAATAACTTTTCGTGAGAACCACCGCAATTGTTTCGCAACCAATATATTCATATTATATATCTTAAAAATAATGAATTTAATGGAAATTTCACGTTAATTTTCAACAATACGAGAGGGACCTGATTTATAGGAGGGGATAATGTAAGAGGTTTGCCATTTTGATGGCATAATTCCTATTTGAATCGAATTCTTATATAGTTTATAAATTGGCTGACTCAGCGAGTATATACAGTTTTGAAGAAAGTAGCTTGACAATCCTTCGGAGCCACTAGAGTTGTATGATTTATGCCTTAAATACTTCCTCAAGTGTTAAATCTAAATTGTCATCCTGCATGATATTTTTTTGACTAAAGATTGATAGTGTAGAACTACATGATGTTATAAACTAAAGAAAAAATGTGGAAAATAAATTGGCAATATCTAATCCATTGTCAGCTTCTACATTGTTGTATTGCATAATGTTAGGGTACCCCTTTTCATTGTGACTTTAATGAAGACTGGACTTGAGCTATATAATAATTGTGACATATTGTGGAAAGTTTTTTATGATCTTAAACGTAAAAAAATATTAAATAATCTTCCATTAGTCTACTTTTTCATCACATTTTAGATTTGGTAATTCATTTTGAATTTTATAAATTCACGCTTAATATCTGATTCCTTTGATATACTGTAATAAAAATTGGATTGTAATGTATTAAATAAAAATTAATAAATTTGAAAGAAATATCTTTTGTTTTGAAAGTTTTTTTTTTTCGTATAACTTTTGCATTTTTTTTTTGGAAGGGGGCAAAATAGGTCGAGTATATATTTATAAAGGTAGGCCTATCACTCGGCTCATAATGTTATTCAGTCTTCAAGGAAAAAAAGCACGATGGACACCGCTGACGTCATAGCTTCCTGCTCTTATTCAATTTGTTGCTTATGTTTGGCATCTGTTTATAGTGTTATTATTTGTATTCTTGAATTTCGTGATAGTTTTTGTGTCTTTTAGTTAGTTTTGGACATTTTATTAAACTAAAAATAATCTTATTATAAAGGTAAATGAAGTTAATGATGTTATACAAATATTTAATTGTTTTATGAGTTTACAACAATTAAATTAATTCAGTGTTTCAAGAATTAAAGTAAAATAAAACTAAAATACTCTTTATAATTTAATACTAAAATGATTTACTTTTCACCAATGATGTTTAGCAAAATATGTGAAAAAACGTATGAATGTAAATTAAATAATTTTAATTTTACTCTGAGCGGCCATAATTGACACTGAATCACCAAACCGCCACATGATTTAGAAAGAAGAATAATTTAATCGGAATCAGAATAAGTGAGCATTAGTTATGAATACATAGATGTTGTATATTGTAGCGGTCAACAATGATTATCCAGTTAAAATTATAGACGATCATATAAACAAAAAAGAAAGACAGCAAATAAAAAGGTTACTATATAAAGGACAATCAAATCCACATGATATACACACTGTTACCATAACCTATTTTGGAAATATAAGTTACAAAATAAAAAAAATACAATAGAAAAATGAATAAATGAGTAGATTGACAATAAATTGAGTAATTTAATATTTAATGCCAATACAAAACGTGACCCGATAAAAAAAAACTCTGGAGTATACAAACTTACATCTTATCTATCTATCTACATAGTCAGTCTGGTAGGAATTTTGATGTGAGGTTAAAAGACCATATGAGTGCCTATAAAAATTATAAAACAACAACGTTTTCGCAACGCAACTCATAGAGCATAACCATATATCTCCTAAAGTTAGGTATATATTTATATAAAAATGAAAGAGGAAATATATATCTATTTAATTAATATAGGGTATGTAAAATAAAGAAAAATATCATTTTGCGTATTATTGCACCCCGTAGATAAACTTTGCTTTAAGGGAGAAGTACACTATGCAAGTTTCAAAAAATAGATTTTTATTTTTTGGCTTTGCAAAATTCTCTGGAGTGTCTACTCTATCTTTTACCCGAAGCTCATGAGACACTCCGTTCCAAAGTTACAGGCTGAAAAACCGAGTCGCAGCGCCCCGAGCGTACTCGAGCCTGCGCCCGGAAAGCTCGACCGTCGTCGACGGAACGGACGAACTTTTTAGTTCCATTTATTACCGCGTATTACCAGATGGCTGTCGTATCGTATTATTTTTATGGTCTCGGCATAGCAGATTTAAGGTATGTAGACGAATTTGATGAAAAACTGGACCCAAAACTTCAAACGCGATTATCTCAAAACCATGTTTTCAAAGTTTGGCGGACATCATAACTCAAAAACGAGTATCCCGATTTGAACGTGGTTTGAATTTTTGAATTCTACACATTGTTTTCTGTCACATACATAGCCGTTTTTTTTATCTTAAAAAATGGCTCTTCGGTACAAGCTTCTATGTCCATTTTTGCGTCCGAAAACCAGATGTTTGTTTCAAAATGTTGATTTTTCAACATAATCAAAAAATATTACAAACGATGACAAGAAATTGATCTAGGATCAAGGGGAAAATATCGATTTCGTTCTAGCTCGAACGGTGCGGCCTCAATGATTTCCGCCTATCAGCAGGTTGCCGTCGGAGATGCCACGTTGCACCTGGTATAGCGGCCGAAGGAATTGCCCGATGCAAGCCAAACAAATATTTTTTGTGTGTTTCATTTTTCTCAAAAATTAATAGATATCTTTAAGAAATCCTGAAAAGCACCATTTTTTACGCCGCCAGAGAGTATTACCCCCTTAAGATGAAACCGATTATTCTTTAGATTATTGAGTATTTTTACATTGCGTTAACAGGATATTTATTTAGTTTAACAATTCCGAAAAATAAAGTCCCGCAGATATACTAATTTCAACATTTAATTGTTTATAATTTTTTAAATATAAAAAATCGGCATGATAAACCTTTAATCAAAATAATTAGGACATATTTTAATGCACTTGGTTGTTCTAAAATTAATGATATTATTCCATTTTAATAAATATATGTTTTATATTTCACATGATTGGACACCCTGTATAAATCTAGCTAATTATAAAATGTAAAGGCTAACGATGGCTACAAATTATGTAAGCAATTATTTTCGTTTTTTTTTAATTACTTCAAAGCAATATTACGCCACCATGTCTATAAATTCATTAACATTTTATATATATATATATATTCCTGGGTGGAAGCGCCTTTATAAAATCCTCTAAAAATCTATATTCATTAACAAATCGGGGAATGAATAATGTAAATGTGAATTCCTCCACATAAATAGAACACCCTGTACAATTAATTTATATTAGACTGAATGGAATGAAATTATTTCATCATTTCCAGCACACCATTACAATACAATACTAATTGCATAAATCTCGTGCTCGGTGTTTGCCCAAAAACAAATTACTCGCAATATAAATTGCGTTATTTAATTTAACAAATCGACCAGAAAACGAATACAATTATAACACTGGAAATAATGAAATCATTCATATCATTTATTCAATTGCGAACCGAAACAATTGTTTTCAACAAAATTAATGCGTGAAACCGTTCCCTATTCTTAATTGTAATATGAGAAAAATGTTTTGTGTGTTTATAACCCAGTGAGATTTTTTTTTCATTTCGAAAAAAGGTTATATCAATACTGGATTGATGTTGTTTCGATGTTGATTCAGTATTATTTTTAAATATTGTATTTGGTGGGTGGAAGCACTTACAGACTTAACTTTAACAGAGGAATATTATATTTTTATGATAATCTATGGTTGAAGCTTTTACTTGGTGAAATTCCATAATATACTATTTATAAATAGAACCTCGTTTTTTTTTCTTTTAAGTTTGACATAATGTATTGTAGAGCCACTGCTACAATTGTTTCGCCAACACAATTAATTAATCATCTGCCTGATGATGCCACTGCATTGGCGAAACAATTGCAGCAGTGTCTCGGATGATTAATTTATTAACTAAATTAAATAAAAAGAATTTGAAAATGATTAATTAATAAATTATTTTCCCTTTAGCTTCTGTGACATGACTTATATTACATAAATACTTTGACAAATGTGTCGTGCGTATAACAAAAATCGACGACGAAGTTGGCATTGGAAATCTAAAGTCACGTCTAAACTAAAATCACACGCCAACGCGTAAAGTACTGGTTGTCATGTTGACAAGTCAGTTGTCAATAATTATGTGATCTTAGTATAGACATGACTCGAGACTTCCAACTCCAACTTCGTCGTCAATTTTTGTTATACGCTCGATACAATAATAGATATTTTCTGTTGAATAACAATAACATATTGTATAATTGTATATAAGTTAATTCACCACAAAATCAACGACTCATTATTGTTATCTTTACTGAACTTTTATGTACCACGCCAAAATAGTAGACTACAACATACTTTCTATATAAGTACATCAAAGTACATCAAGTACATATCATCACATGAACTCGCCGATTTTGTCAATGTGTAAAACAGTGAATAGCCATTGCAAAAATATAGATATATTTTATACATGCAGCGAGCGAAGATTAATGAGTGAATTGATAAGTAACGTGACTCAAATGTAAGTGTATTTTTCTGGTGTCCTTGTATGTGAATATGTATATGTATCAACATATGTGTGTATCTGTTCTATCATTTAGAAATGTGTTATATTGTCTTTTTTTTATTAATTTGTCCTGTAATTGGCCTTCATGGCTGTTGGGTAATATACAATAGAATATATACTTATTTAATATTATATATAAGTTATTATATTACACTATCTTATGTAGCGCGATTTTTTTTTAATTTTAATTTATCCTGTAATTAGTTTCCTGTAAACTGTTGGATAATAAATAAATAAATAAATAAATAAATAATGAAACAATTTTTGAATCAAAAATATTTAATGCAAAAATCAAACAAAAAATAAAATTTACACAATAGAAGGTTATCTGCAGACACGCGTTTCGGGATTTGATCTCTCATCAGTACAGCTGTGCCTTATATAATTGCAAAGTTGTTAATTAAATTAATTAAAAATTAAAAACGCACCGTCACCTCTGAGATCCTCGATTGAAGTGAACGCAGAGGTCATATCTGAAGAGACAGGTTGCACCATTGTCATGCGCGATCTCGATAAATTGTTTTGTGCAAAAAATCTTTTTAAATCGGATTTTAATAAAGCCTCGCTGGCTATTAATAATAATAGTAAAATGATTTAATCCCTTGGTCACAGTTATTTAAATAGAGCGACCTGCCTGTCCACATTTGACCTCTGCGTTCTCTTACATGAAGTATCTCAGAGGTGACAGTACGTTTTTAATTTTTAAATAATTTAATTAACAACTTTGCAATTATATAAGGAACAGCTGTACTGACGAGGGATGAAATTTAAACAAAACATTGTACAAATACAAATACTGTAGTAATTATATTGTATTTATTATTACATACATTGTATTTTTATGAATATTACTTTGTCGTCACCTGAATAACAAATTTAATTAATTTAAGAAGTTAAGAAAACCCCTTTTCTGTACAGTACAATTTAATCGCGATAGAAGTTTCTGTGTACGTGCAGGTTTGTATATGGAAAGGCAGGGAGGCGGACAGAAGTAAAGAAAAAAAAAAGAAAACAAGTGGGAGAACGAGGAGGAATGGAACTTGACAAATGGTTTCGAGTTTCCTGCATCCTGTTCTTTCTATTATGAAGTTAGTCTAAAAGCACATTTGCGTTTTTCACAACTTTTATTTCATAACTGGAAAGTTTCGTAGTTTGTATTTTTCAGATAAAATTACGCCCAGGAGGACGCGCTGCAGAAAAAATCCGGTAACCGTGAAAAATCTGTTACGCGGATTCGGACGGATAATCTAGTTTCAGACAGTGAAAGAAAAAAAAAAGGAAATAATAGAGTGTAAAATGTTTTGTGAACGCTTAATGAGTGTTTAATGCTTATTTATTTAATAATATGATGCGTTTCATATATAAAAAGCTATACTAGACAGGAATATAACTCTATATAATACATTTTGTGAAGCCCGTTTGTAATCGAAGACACGAAAACTTTCTGTATTATTTAAATTAAATTGAGCGAGTTTAAAATATTAATTTGCTTATTTGACACTACAGGCAACGGAGCCGGAAGAGCCATTTTTAATTGTTAGTTGTATTTTGGAAATAATAAGAGAAGGTTGTAGAAATAAAATCTTTAAATTTAAAAGTGTTAACTGTATATTTTCGAGTTTACGTCAAGTGATTGATCACAAAATAGAAAGACTGTTATTCCTTACTTCACTTTTTAATCCTGGAATAGATCCACTCGGTAGTGAACACCACACTGTATTTTTTGGTACTTTAAAATGTATTTATTATTACTTATTAGATATGGCATATCATATTTTTTATTGATAAACTACAATGTTTTAAGGTAAACGTTCAATTTTAACACAAATAAAATTTTCCCGGGAAGTAGTTGTTTTAATATGCATTTGTTTAACGTACTTACGTAACGTAAGTCAAAAGTAACAGAGCTAAATGTGGAAATAATTTATTAATTATTTTCAAATCTTATTTAACATATAAAATTATTTAAAAAATAAAACTTATTTGTTAATAATAAGTACGTAAGAGAGAACGACCTAACTCTAGTCGATAGCCCAGGATAATTGTCTCTATTATACACTTTATGTGTATTTTCACTGTGATAAAAAGCTAAGATATAACGGAGAAGATAGCTGATTAAATTTGCTCCGTAATAAAGGGATTTTGCGAGTGAAGTAATTGGTAAAACGAAAGCAGTATAAGAAACAATGCAAAAATATAGTGTAGGACATGGTGTAAAAAAAACCACAAACAAACCAGAAAAAGTATGAGTGAACAAAAGTGAAAAGAAATAAGAATAGAATAGGCAACACAAAAATTACACAGCGATAAGTATATACCATCCTAAGAGCCGATCTGTAGTGGACAATTTCCGCCCAACATTATTAAGAGGCAATAATAGAGAACTAAATAAATATAGTAAATAAATAAATAAAAAAAAATAATTTAAAATTCTATGAATACGAGTAATAAAAGGGGGAGATAATTAAATTCTAGCTACGAAGAACGAAATATATTATACAAAAGTATAAAGCCACTTAGATCAACAAAACAAGAACAAATCTTAGTTAACGAAAACATAACACATAATAACGAAAAACTACTTCCAGAAAATCATATTGAACGACAGACTCACACATACAACATGGAGGAACTAAAATTATTGTTAATAGATATTAGAATTTAGGACAGAAAGACCTCCGGTCGATAGCCCATGAGAGACAACCCTTTATTTTAATATATACTCAATGTTTGTAAGAATGTTGTAATGTATTATTAATTTAAATTAAAAATAATACATCTAGCAACCTCTTGCGATTAATTTGAAAAGTATTCGTTTTTATTTAGAATTTATTTTAAACCTTTTTTTGTACGGCATTTGTGAAATCGAATGGACAGTTGTTATTGTTACCTGCTTTTATCAGCACGTGAATAAAGTATTATTTTTGGAGTTTGTGAGTTATCATATTATAACCCTCAACATCACAGTGGCGACGAGGATTGTTTTCACGCGTACGTTTGTAGTAAATTTAAATTAATTGGTGCGAATAAGTACGGCAGTTTGAATCCGAAAATTAAAAAAAAAAATGTCGACAGAAATTGTTGGACATTTGCGGGAATTTGATCTGGCAACCAGCGAATGGTCATTATTCTTAGCTAGAACTCAAAATTATTTCTTGGCTAACAATATATCATCAGAAGTAAGAAAACGTGCCATTCTGTTGAACGTGTTAAGTGAAGAAGCCTATAAACTATTATTTAATTTGCTTCTGCCGGAAAAAAACCCGAAGAAACTGCGTTTGAAACATTAGTGAAAACGCTAAATGAACATTTTAAACCACCCGAAAGTGTATTTGCTGCGAGATATTCATTTTATACAGCAGTAAAAAACCACCACGAGACTGCAAAAAATTGGACCGCAAGATTAAGAAGTTTGGCTTCCCAGTGCGATTTACTACTTTCGAAATCGATGAATTAAAACTGGTGCTGCGGGATATGTTCATTATTGGATTTGGGCTCATGGAGGAGAAAAAATCATCCACATTATCGGATTTATTGAACATCGCTACAGCTAAGATGGCGACGCAGGCGCAGACGGTGTCGGTAAAGAACGAACCACTACATCATTTCCGGGATAGGCGCATCACGCCACAGCGCACCTCTACGTCATCGATGGCGAGAACGTCAGCATCAACGTCATCAAGAAACAGCCAAAGAAAGTGTGCAGTGTGTGGTAGGAAAAATCATAACAAGGATAAGTGTTTTTATCGCAATTACAATTGCAATATTTGTAATATTAAAGGTCATTTGGCTCCAATGTGCAAAAATAAAGATATATTTAAAAATAATTGCAATTATCTCGAGACTAATGACAAAATATTGAATGATATAGATTTATTATTTAATATTGAAGATGTCAACAGTGATAAACCAATTTGTATCGATGTTAAAATAGAAAATGTACAGTTATCTTTTCAACTAGACACAGATGCAAGCATTTCGGCAGTTTCAGATAAAATTAAACAACAATATTTTCCAAATTGTAAATTAATTTCTACAAATAAAATTTTGTATTTTTATAATGGTGATCAAATTAGTCCAATGGGATATTGTAAAGTCAATTTCACATATAAAAATATCACTAAATTAATTGATATTTACATAATAAAAGGAGGAGGTCCTCCAATATTGGGAAGACATTTTTTGAGTTTGTTTAAAATTGATTTAACCAATTTATGTTATATTACAAAATCTGATGATGAAATTGTAACACAGATTCAAAATAAATTTAAAATGCTATTCTCTCCAGATTTGGCTACATTCAATAAAGATGATATAACTTTGAAACTGAGCCAAAATGCTTCACCGAAATTTTATAGGGCACGACCGGTTCCGTTTGCTATGCGTGAAAAAATTGATTTCAAAATTAAACGTCTGCAGGATTTAGACATTATTTCTCCAGTAAATTTTTGTGATTGGGCTGCTCCTATATTTAGAAGTGGATCATTATCCACTACCAAGTATTAAACTATTATTTTCAAAGCTGCAAGATGGCGAACAGTTTACAAAAATTGACCTATCACAAGCATATCAACAAATTAAATTGGATGAAACTTCACAGGAGTTAGTTACAATATCAACACATAAGGGACTTTTTAAATATAAAAGATTACCCTTCGGTGTTTCGTGCGCTCCTGCAAAGTTTCAGAAAATAATGGAATCACTATTTCAAGATATTGAAGGAACAGTGTGTTTTTTAGACGATATATTAATTACAGGAAAGTCTAAGTAAGAGCATATAGAAAATTTGTTGAAAGTTTTAACTAAATTGCAAGAAGTTGGTTTAAAATTATCTCTAGAAAAATGTCATTTTTTTCCAAAATGAAGTAATCTATTTAAAATTTTAGCAATTGTTAATGCTCCGGCGCCGAAAAATGTGACTCAACTCAAATATTTTCTCGGATTAGTTAATTATTATGCAAGAGAAAGAGGAAATAATTTAATAATTATTTTCGGGTTATTTTTATTTAATTCGTTTTAAAGTTTTAAGAGTGCTGTATGTATTTGACTGAAATGAATTGTGAGAGGTTCATCACATATTCATCACTTACGGCGTGTAAAAAAGAATAACTAACATGTATAAATTTGTATCTATGTCTAACACGAACCAATATTTGTCTTTGTCTCTTACTCTCGTTCATTGGCGTAGAATCATCTGGGTATATCATGAAACTCATGCGCACCATAGCAGGGCCTGGGTTATCCCAAGCGACCGTCGTTCTTCGCCTGTCATATAACTTCGCGTCTCGTCTCACCCCGTGAAGCATGCCAATATACTCGACGATTTTATATCTCACAACGTGTCGTCTCGTTTCTCTAGTATGCGCGTCTAATTTGAATTGTAGTCGATCCTAACAATTACAGACTATTTTCCGCAAACTATAAGACAGTTTGAAAATGTAAATTAGATTATTTCATTATAATTAATTTATTGGTGCGAACTTTACTTGCTTGGATATTATTGCTTCTATTGATGTTAAATATTTCAGGAAATGTGGGCATTTAATCTCCAAATATTTCGAATATTTCAAATTACAGGATCGTACTTTAAACAGTATAAATGAACTCCTCTACTGTAAATGAGTTAATGAAGTCGATTTTATAATCAAATATATAAATAATGTTTATACAAATATATTAAAAACCCTTTACAAATTTACAAGAACATAATAATTTCACACAAAATTTAATTATATCTTAAATGGCTTACGACTATAATCTTTCTGTCTGAAAACCTTTTATTATTGCGAATTCAATTAATTTCATTTTTTTTTTTTTTCGTTTTAATCAACTCACCTTATTATTATTTTTTTTCGCCGTTAATAAATACACTCTATGGATTAATTTTCCAAAGATAATATTTGCTTTAAACATTTATAAGATTACTAATTAAAACTGGAACTTTAAATGTGAACGCTCAGGGCTCTCGCACTCCCAGAAAATCCTGGCGACACTTCAAAAAAAAAAAAAACGAGCGGAATTTCATGGAGTAGTTTCGAGTAAATGCGCTCCGGCAGTCCCTTAAAACTTTAAATTAAAACAGCAAGGCGCGCGAAATATACCTTAACAAACAAAATTACAAGTGTAAGCATAAGTTTGTAATATCAACACGGATTTAATTGCAGTAAAGTGCACCGGAATATTATACGGGGATATTGTTTAAGCGCAGAGGTTTATTTTGTTTCGGATTAAAATTCAGAATAAGTTTGCGTAGAAATAAATAAATGTTACATTCGGATTTAATGGCTTCGAGAAATTTAATTATAAAATTAAATGTAACACACATCTACGAAAAAACTTCTGAATTGCGTTATTGATAGCGCAGAATAGACAAATAACTGTATAGAGCAGTTCTGGAATCTAATATTTAGAATGTATCTTTCTGTACTGAACGTAATGACTGATGAAAATCAACAAAGGTACCACCGGCAGTTCAATAAAACTAACGAAGCGAAGAAACATTTACGTAGTTTTTCAACCAGGTTTCCTACAACGGACTCAGTAAGGCTCAACACCAATAAAAAATATACCGACATTTGAGAATGGATCTGATAAATTTCAAAGCTTATATGAACAAGCTATTCACAACAATCTCCACTTATTGCATATTGAAAAACTAGAATATCTTAATGGTTACATACGTGGAGGAGCTTCGAAATTAATATCTTACCTACCGATGATCAGTGCAAACTACATGACTGCCTGGGACACACTAAAACGATGGTACTTTAACATACAGCTATTATTGGCACAGAAAATCGATATACTGACAGATCAGCCAATATGTGAATCAAACTCTCCCGCACAATTAAAACAGTTACATGACACAACAATAAAATGTCTACAAGTTATCCCATATTTTGGATAACTTGTAGACATTTTGTGTCTATCCCATATTTTGGATAACTTGTAGACATTTTATTGTTGTGTCATGTAACTGTTTTAATTGTGCGGGAGAGTTTGATTCACATGTTGGCTAATCTGTCGGTATATCGATACAACACCGATATCTGGGGCCCATTTATCAGTAGAATCATCATGAGAAGATCTTTTCTATTAGCTCCAAGTATTAGTACAAAAATCAAGTAGCCATGTAAAAATTGCCGATAAAATGATTACTGTTCTTGATCAGCTCTGGTTTTATTGTGTGGTTCTTCGATTAGAGCCTGGAATCTCTCCATGAAGTCCCCGAAATTCTGACATTTCTCGAAAAAGTAGTCCTGTCCTTAGAACAGAATCGACCAGTACTCTCCAGCGGAATGCCAAAAATCCACAAAAAGTAGGATCTCTCTGAGATACTATGATGTCTATCATTGTCCTAACTTCCTGGCATAGAGTGTACAAGAGAGAAACCAGATTATTAGAGAAAGAAAACTTTGTATAAATTGCCTAAATCACCCGAGTACGGAGTTCTGCCCTAATTGCAATAAATATTATTACATATTGTTACATAATGATATTCTTCAACATCGCTCAGGACAATATCAATCTAGGCAAAACCGCGCAGCACAACAAAACCAAGCACAACTAGGTCTTTCCAGCAATTCATACGCAACAGAATTTCTGAGAATTAAAGACTTATTACCTACAGTACTGGTCAATATAATAACAAGCAAGGGCTCCCCACAGTACGAGTCCTTTTAGAACAATGCTCGTTCATCACGGAAAATGCAGCACAAATACTAGGAATATCACACCAAAAGGTCCACAATACAGTCTCTGGAGTAGGATCCACAAAAAAGCAATTAGTTCAAGCTACTAACACAATTATACGTTTTACCACGAATTACTAGCTAGCAACAAAAATATCCAATCGCATACACCGTTTAGGACCAGTTTATGGAAATTGATCCGACCAACGACATATTCAACTGTCTAGGACAAGTTGACATCTTACTCGGAACGCGCCACTACAGCCTAATCTTTCTGAAGGATATGGAAAAACATAATGAATTCCTTCTTCAGAACACCGAGTTTGGATGGATATTACCAGACGGAGATACAAAAACTCATTCGGAAGTAGTAAGCTTAACTACACAATCTGGGAACGATAAAGATCTCTCACGATTCTAGAAAATGGAAGAGGTAACAGAACCAACAGCCGATGATGAGTTATGTAACATACACCACAGTATATAGCCACATCGTCGTGCATGGGTTTAGACCCCACGTCTTCCCCGCGGCACGTCGACATTGCCAAAAGGCCCTCAACGCTTTATTTCCTTTCAGTTTAATGTATTTTTTTCAATTTTGTTTCTTATCGAGGGTAACTTCCAGATATTTCACATACTCTAAATTGTAACATCGAATTCAATAATATTGGTGCTTTTTCCCTCTTCCTGGTAAAGAGAACCATCTCCGTTTTGGCCGGATTGACCGAGAGGGAGTGATCCTCGCACCACCTGGATAATACATTAAGGGCAGTTTGCAAATTGCACCTTCGTGCTTACGCCGTTACGAAAACGTTCCTCTTAAGCAATTGTTGAAGGAGACTATCCAGTACCATATTCCATAGAATAGAAGTGGAGATAATACTCCACCCTGTGGACAGCCTCTATTTACCACAAAGGTAATCGATTTATTACCTGCGTCAACCTTGACTGTTCTGTTGGCTAGTGCATTGCCAATTCAGTCGCACATTCTAGATGGTACTCCGCATTCCATGAGTGCGTTCCTTATATTATTATTGGTCGTTTTGTCAAACGCACCCTCAATATCCACGAAAACACTTAGGGTGAATTATTTTTTATCGAATGATCTTTCAATCCTGCACAATACATTATGTAGGGCAGTGTCGGTTGATCTTCCCTTAGTGTATGCATGTTGGACATGCATAAGTGGATTGTCTACTAGAGTTGTTACTCTTATAAATTGATCACAAGGCCTCTCCTAGGATTTTAGTAAAAAGGAGGAGAGGGTGATAGGTCTGTAGACCTTCAATCAATCAATTAATCAATTTATTTGTGTTTATACATAGGTTTACACACGTCACATAATAACTATGTCATAATATTATTTCACTCTAAAAATAAATAATTAAATAATTGAAATAATAAAAACAAAAAATATAAAAAACATCACATTATAGAATACAAACAACGAATGAACATATTAAAATCACACATTAAAGGCGATAAGGTAAAAAACATCATCAACTATAACTTAATAAATAACTTAATAAAAAATAAATAAAACACTTAGATATAAAAATCACTTAATAAAAAATTATAGGATAAAAATTCGTTAATACTATAAAAACCTTTCCTAATTAATACATGTTTTATATATTTTTTGAACATTTTACAGTTAAGTTGTTTTATCTCTTGTGGAAGTTTGTTGTACAATTTAGGAGCATAATATCGGGTTCCGTTCTGGGTAATGTTAATATGTTATGTACTGATCTCAATTCCTCATTTCTGCGTGTAGGATAATCATGGTAGTGATTATTAAAAAAATATTGACCATGCTCTTTAGCCCACAGTAAACAATAAAATATATATTGACAAGGCAAGGTTAATATCTTTAATTCAATAAATTTGTTCCTACAGTCATCTCTGTATGCCACACCAGCTATAACTCTAACAGCTCTGCGTTGTAATTTAAATATTCGCTTTGCCACATTCGAGTGACCCCATACCAGTAGTCCATAGTATGTAAGCGAGTGACAGAGAGCAAAATAGGCTGTCCTAATAATATGATGAGAAACACATCTAGATAAATTTCTTAATAAATATATATTTTTGGTAATCTTACTTGCCAAGTTGCTAACATGCACATCCCACTTTAAAGCTTCACCTATATGTAACCCAAGAAATTTTGCTGATGGAGCAAAAGCTTCATCTTCTTGGTGCTCTCTTAAAGTAAATAATAAACTAATAGTCTTACTATCATTCATGCAAAGGTTATTTGCTGCAAACCAACGCCTACACTGTTCTCGAGCAGCAGTATCACATGTCAGTAGCTGTTGCATACTAGGACTCATCATAAATATTGAAGTATCATCAGCAAACTGTGTTACTTTAATCCCACTATTAAGAAATATGTTTGTTAAATCATTAGCATAGATCAGAAACAGCAGGGGGCCTAGGTGTGAACCTTGTGGTACACCTTTGGTAACAAGGATTTCCTTAGACGTAGTACATCCATACGAAACTATCTGTTTCCTGTTGCTGAGATATGACATAATCATTCTACAACTAGTTGGCAGAAAATTGTAGCTATATAGTTTGGTAATTAATAACTGGTGGGATACGCAATTGACCGCCTTTGATAAATCCATAAAATTTACCAATGCGAACGATTTCGCCTCGAGGCCACTCAGCACTTTATCAATCAGTTCCACTATCGCGTGAATTGTTGATTTTCCTCGTCTGAAGCCAAACTGATTTTCCGCCAGCAAACCATTATTCTCAAATTACTCAGTCATTTGAATGTATAACACCAATTCAAATATCTTTGCAATGACCGGAATTATGGACACTGGTCGGTAGTTATTAAGGTCTGATGGATTACCTTTCTTGAGTACAGGAATACACTTGCATAATTTCAGACAGTCTGGAAAACCTTGGGAGCAGTGTAATCCGCTCTCCCAGGCTTAGGTCTGTGCCGGTATTAAAGAATATAGTATAGCAAGACTATACTGAGATAGAGAGATAATTACAGATAACACAATCCCTAACAATATCACAGATATAGTTTTGCTGCTCAATGAACAAAACAAGGTATACATAATAGATGTTGTCATCCCTGTACTTAAAAATATAAGACGAGTACGTAGTAAAAGTTAACAAATACGTACCGCTCTTGAATGAGATAAAACAAATGTGGGCATTACATTCCGTCGCCATCGTTCCAATAATACTTAGAGCCACAGGAGAAATCCCAAGAACACTGCATGACAGTATAATGAATCTAAACCTGCACAACAATATATACATACAAATGCAGAAAGAGGTCATTCTAAAAACATGCAAAATAATTAGACGGGCGTTAGCCGAAGATCAATGCGCGTAGAACCTCAACTAACAAATGTCTCACCGTTTTTAGTAACACCCCGGTGTGAGCCCAACTATACCCTGAAAAAAAAACAGGTTAAATAGAAAAATAAGATGATTGGATATAAAAGACAAGAACTAGACAAAGCCAGGCAGAAAGATCGATGGTCGATAGCCCTTTTCTGAGGCTTAACTAGATATTTATGATTGTAATGTTGTAAATATTGTAATGTAATTTAATGTATCTCTCATTTTCTATATATAGAAAAATAAAAATAATCTTTATTAACAGACATATATAGAAAAATATCTAAAACAATATTAAAAGTTACAAAATCTAATATATAATTTATATCTATTAATTGTCCATCGATCAATGGCTCTTTTTTATTTAATTTTTATAGATTAATTATTTTTTAAATTTAATTTAATTAAATAACTGTCACCCATTCAATAAAAATCGTTTCTATTATCGTATTCAAAATACATGATAACAATTTATATTCATGTGCGGATTATTTATTTAATTTATTTTTGGCAGAAAAAAAAACTATTAGTCAAAACAAAACGCGTGACACATGTAACAACAGAAATCGCGCTTGCGAAGATAATGTGCATCGATAATCCAGCCCCGGTTAATGATTTATTCGAAAATAATACCGTCGCGCGCTGTCGGTAAATACAACAGTTCAAAAATTGATTGAAACATTTTAAATTTACGACGCGGATTATTTTCGGAATAAATGATGGATACCTAAATTTCGCGTGTGTAGTAAAATGAATTAAACATGAATCGCAAACAGCGTTGCATTCATTCGGCCGCGGCGCGCGTATAATTCCGAATGCATAAATAAAAGTAACCCTTCCCGGTGTGATTATTTTGTTATTTTATTCCATATTGAATTATAATATTCATGGTGTGATTATTTCGTTTCGGATTGAATTATAATGTTTGGGAATATCGGGAAGCGAGTGGAAATGTTTTATTGCCTTTGT
Organism: Philonthus spinipes; assembly: GCA_963082785.1. Taxonomy (NCBI): domain Eukaryota; kingdom Metazoa; phylum Arthropoda; class Insecta; order Coleoptera; family Staphylinidae; genus Philonthus; species Philonthus spinipes. The sequence goes on from OY720314.1 coordinate 10,521,206, forward strand.
CGCGATGGAATCAGTGGGCGAATTGCGTTTTTGTTATCGCTTTTTGAAGTTATAATGCACACACATGATGGGTTTAACGGAAGGGTGGTTTAATATGTGTTGGACGTCAGCGCGCTTCAACTTTCCTGACTGACACATCTTCGCTTTACACCAGTTGGTTGAGAGATTCTTTTTAGATACTCCCAAAGGATTACATAACGTATTTGATAGTTCATGAAACAAAATCAATTTTCAACTAATAAAACACTATATTAATCGTATTTGTATAACTCAAATGTATTTAAATTCGATATTATTAAAGCGTCGTTAACAAACTTGCAGTCACTAAATAAATAAATTCCTTAATAATAATATATACATAATAGATTAGAAAACTAAATAAAATGCGCGAGAAAAGTACTTATACTTAAAATGTTGACCAAAAGCGACAATAAATGTGATTTAAAATTGTTAATTATATATAAACAAATTTTGAATTAAAAAAAAAAATATTTCCAAATATTAAATATATTTACAATACATATACTTAAATCGACCACGTAGCTAATATACAGTGCGTTCATAATGAAAGGAACATATTCATTTAAACTGCTGGTAATAATTTTCGAGAAAAACGCTCGGAGAGGAATGTTAATATTTTCAACTGAGCATCTTTTTTTTTGTTACTAATAATTTTTTAGTTGAATTTATATTATATTAATTTTTTTTTTAATTACATTTGTAAAAATGGATTTCCGTTAATAAATAAATAAATAACTAAATCTTTTCACCAAAAAAATTCGGCATAAATAAATGCCGACAAAAAATTATCTCTTTTTAAATGGAACACTATTTATATTATTCGACTTTTAATTTCCTCAGAGAATTCTACCTATCTTCAACTGTTTACGAAATATTTTCAATTATATAATTATGCTGTGTCAGACATTGAATACTTTTTTATATGATAATTATTCTTATATTGTCATTTTTGTTTTATGTATTATTGTATATTATTGTTTAAACTTAATTATGTCCCATGACAACTGTTGCTATGTATTGTTTGAATTTTTTAAAGGTTGGCAAAGAATCATGAAATAATTGATATTATTTCATAAACAGTTGCAGATAGATATAGGATATTATGCAAGTAAAATTTCTAAAATTCTGTAATGGATCTAAAAATATAATAATATATAAGCCGTTTCCTTTAAAAAAAAAATGTATCAGCATTTGTTTATAGGACACCCTGTATATATTTTTTTAGTCGAGAAGATGCACCATTAAAAAAGTAATGGACCTATCGGAGCATTTTTCCAAAAATACTAATTTGAATACAATTTATTTAAAAAATAAATATGTACATTTTGTAATGATTCCAGTGTATGAATATCTGTCAATATTTCGTTAACAGTTGAAGGTAGGTATATGAAAATACATACAAAAAATATCCAGAATTCTTGAATGACTCGAAATATGTAATGGTATACATAGTATAAAGAAACATAACTTTGTATCGGCATTTGTTAACTGGAAACCCTGTATACACATAATGATAGAAAATTAAAACACTTGTTTTTTTTTTATGTTTCACATATTTTATTTTATTCTCCGACTAGTTTCGGTCAGTGACCATTATCAACGAGTAATGTACAAAATAACAAAATGCCCGTACATCGAATTAACTAATTACGGGTAACAAGAGCTGTCAGGATGGGATAATGCCGGATTTCTTTCATATTGTTAAGCGTGGTTTGTCCGCTATTAATTGACCTGTATATTTCCAGGCCTTCTTTGAAGTTTAATTCCTGGTCATTGTTAGCTGTATACAATATTTTTACATTATTTTTGTTGAAAAAAGTGATTTTCCTCAATACAGTGTTGTGCAAGTCCTGTTGAATTGGTTTTATTATTTAAAATGGTCTTTCTATGTTCTTCGAGTGGTATATTAGGGCCGTTTTACACACACAAGAATTCTCGCAGAAAGTTGTGCCAGAATTATATATAAAAGTTTTGCTATAATTATATATATAAAAATATTTTTCCTGTTTTACACAGCAAATAATTATTGTGGAAATAAGCAGAGCAGATTGTTTTTACAGTCGTCCAATACAAGCAGACGCGCCATTATGTAGTATGCTATTGCTTAACATTATTGGGAGACTGTTTTATATAATTCTTTTCTAGATTATTTTGAACATGTTCAATATATTTCTCGCGAGAATTCTCGCAAGAAATATATTATAAAAATCGCTGTAATGCACATGCGCAAACTTATAATATTTTTCTATATATAATTATATTATGAATTTATGCGAGAATTCTTGTGTGTGTAAAACGGCCCTTAAAGTATCTCCCTGTTTGTCCAACATAATAACTTTCACAGTCACTACACTTTATTTTATATATGCTACATCTGTTTAATTTGTTCGTTTTTGATTTATTATTTCATAGTAAGGCAGAAAGAGCGATGGTCGATAGTAATTTTCTGAGACTTAACTAGATGTTTATGATTGTAATTTTGTAATATAATTAAATGTATCTCTCAGAAATAAAGATTTTCTATATATTTATATTAAATAGTAATGTTTGTAAGTTGATGGGGTTCGTCATTATAATATTCAATTGGAACCCTTTCAAACATTTTCTTTTTATTTTCAATGAAAGATCACTAACATACTCCAATCTACACACGTTTTTACTTTCATTATGAACGCACTGTATATTTAAAAATAGTTTAACAATAGCAAGTGATTTAATTAATCTTCTAATTAACATAAAAATGTTTCACCAAGGGTCCTTGTTCAGTCCCAGTCGCTTAAACGATAATTTAGAGTAATACATCACACAAAAATCAACCTCTAACGTCATTGTCAGTATCCTGATAATGAAGTGTTGAACAGATGGATCATCTAAAGGGGAGATTTATATTGGAATTTTATTGTAGGATTACTGGCTATACAAAGTTCTTTGAGGATTTCTGTGTTATGAGAATTAGAGGCAAACTTAATGCATAAACTTTCGAGGCGTTCAGCCATGGTATGAATAATACAAATTTTGTACAGGAGTCTATTGCAAGGATTACATTAAAGATTATTAGAATATCTAATTTTAGTGAGCATTCTCATGGCTAATTGGCGATTTCTAGGTTTATACTTACATTAAAGTGAGAATTATGGTTTCCTTAATTATTTTATTTACTTTTTGTTTTATTTTTCAATTTAATTAAAACTGCATTGAAAAAATCATAACAATAACTAACACAAATAAATATGTTTTATTTATTTGTGTTTATTAGTGGTAATTATATAAAAATGTTTTCGTTGCAGTTTTAATTAAAACGAAAACGAAAAGGATGAGGAAATAGTTATTGTTATGATTTTTTCAATGCAGTTTTAATTAAAATGAAAAATAAAACAAAAAGAAAAGAAAATAATTATGGAAACCATAATCCTCACTACAATGTAATTACAAACCTAGAAATCGCCATATTACGAAATACAAACTTTAACAATTAATACTTACAATTTTAAAATTTAGGAGATGAAATAAAAAACAATTTAATTTTTAAGATTAAATCAAACAAAAATAATTTACTCAACTGAATATTAAATTATTGTTAAATTAACCTGCTGTAACTTTTTGACTTACATAATTACTTAAAAAAACCAACATCCATTGAAAAACTACTTCTACAGCAAATACTACATAATTAACATTAGCTGTTGGACAATGAATAATTTGTAATGCAAACATTTTTCATTCGAGAATATTTAATCCAAAAAAACGCTACGCAATATAATATGGGGTATTTGCCCAAGAAGTAGTTGTTTCAATGGTTTTTTTTTCAAAGTACTTACGCAACGTAAGTGAAAAATTTGCAGTAAAGGGAAAATAATTAATTAATACTTCAATTGTGAAATGCAATGCAAATGCAAACATTTTTGATTCGAGAATATTTAATGCAAAACAAAAACGCTGCGCAATATAAGGCGGGGTATTTGCCCAAGAAGTAGTTGTTTCATTTAATGTTTGTTCTTTTTAAAGAACTTACTTAACGCAAGTCAAAGATTTGCAGTAAAGGGAAATTAAATAATTAATAATTCAATTATGTATTTTTTTAAATTATTTTTATTTGATAAATTAAAGCTTGTAACAATGAATAAAAAACACTTAATATATTCTTTAAGGTATTGAGCGTTATTAAAAAGTTAGGGGTGAACAAATTTAGAGGTTATTAAAAAGTAGTTCTAGAAAAGGATACAAATTAATATTATTAAAAAAAAAGCGAAAGCATTTAGTTTTCCTATTATAATTTCATGATACAATTCACCAAGCGAACGAGCAAAATTAGTGCGACATTGGTTTGAATGATCTTGATATATGCTGAGTGATCATTGTTAAATTTGTAATTTGTTAAAAAAGCTACTTATCCTAAAATATAAGTTTTCGCATGAATGATTCTTTTAAAAAAAGGAAGCACATTAATTCTGGTTTTCCAGATTATCTAACCTTTCATATTACAGATTAAATATCTTGTAGTTTTGTAGCTTTCCTATAAAATAAATGAACAGGAAAGCAGGAATTTACATAAAATTGTTCTTGCGTGAAAAATCCCTATGAATGCCTGGTCACGTTAACACCCGATATATATATATATATATATATATATATATAACCTTAATCAATTTTATCCCTTCAGGTGATGAATGTCTTATATTTATTTTGCTAGCACTTTTGCTGCATTTACGATATTTTTAGTTGGTTTTGATAATGACATGGTTGTCAAAACCACAGTCAACAATAACACAATCTTAATTACAAAAACAAATTGAACAAGTGTTTCATTTATTAAAATTGAATTACAATGCACAACAAAGTAAAAGCATCATGATAAAAATTCTCTTTTATCGTCTTTTCCACTCCTTTTAGGTCTTCCTCTTGCCATGTTTGCTCGTACCCGTCATATCGTTGTGTGGTTTCGGTGTTCTCCATTCTTTATAAATTAACTTATAATAAATGGAAATTATTTAAATTAAACACCTGGTTATTTATAATAAATTAAAGACGACGCAAGCGCCACCTTTTGCCTAATTTCAAGTGGCATCGTCAACGATTTGGGTCTACAAGGTAGACGACCGAGAATCATTGTTTCGTCCACTAAGTTAAGTAATGTATTCGAAAAAACAAAACGGGAATGTAGATACTGTACAAAAAAATATGCGAATTACAAATTACAAAAAGCGATTTTTTCTTTTTCTTTGTTTCTCAGATCGAGGAGTGCAAGGATTTTACTTTTTCTCTGCTTAGTTTTCGTCGATGTCCTGTTCTTGTTCCTCGTCGAACTCGGCGTCCTCGTCGGCCGTGGCTTCTTTGGTACCAAGTCGTTCATGTTGGACTCGGCTTCGGTGAACTCCATCTCCTCCATGCCTTCCCCGGTGTACCAATGCAAGAAAGCCTTGCGCCACTAAACGAATGTGAACTTGTCCTTTTTATGATAACAAGGAAAATTAAATTCACAAGTATATTTATATACAGAGAGCTTTTTTTATCTGTATACATTTCCCCTATGTATACCTGCAAAATAGGCGAGTCAAACGCATTGATGTGTGTATGTTTGGTTGCCTATAACACGCAACTGAACACACATATGCCAAATAATCAACCTGAATACAAAACTTTCACATTTTGGATATTGAAAAAGTGATTATTCCGAATACAGTGTTGTGTCGAATTGTATTTCTATACTTCAACACAAAAAAGTAATAGAAGTACTTCTATACTTCTATTGCTTTTTTGTGTTTTTTAATATTACAAAAAAATATAGACAGTTGTATTCACTTTACTTTTAATATTATCTTAAAACTCCTCCCTATTTAACCTTATAATATAAATCACAGTCCGCATACTTAATTTCATTCATTCCATATTTACTAAGTTTGTCTATTGTTTAATGTTGTATAATTTTTTTTTTTCAAATTAATTGGATTTGTGATTACACCATTGAATTTTTACCCTTTTTAGGCTGTTCATTAGATTTTCGAATAATCCATTAATGTAGTATAATTTATTCCTTTCGTTGCAGTCTTTCTTATTACTGATGGCATAGAAATTTAGTGATTTGTTTAAATCTTTTTCCTGAGCATATTATCCATTAATTCCGGATTATGTCCCTCATTAACTGCTATTTTTTATGGTTTTTAATTTTATTTTATAATTTTGTTCATTAAAATGAATATAAGTAAGTCTGTGAATTAGAGAATGAAACGCAACGTATTTAACTTCATGGTGGGTATTAGATGAGTTAGGAATAATTATGTCTGAGAAACTATTCTTTTAATAAATTTTAAAATCTACCTTATTTGCATTTTTTGTTATAGTTAAATCAAGAGAGTTTAAGCTGTTATTTAGTTCCATTTCAACTGTGAATTGTATATTATGATTTAATTAATTCAGATTCTGTGTGAAAAATTCAAATTTTCGTGTCGTGCCCTTTAAAATACAAAAAATATCATCCACAAAAGCAATAGAAGATAATAAATTCAATTCTACAGGGCTATCACAACACTATATTCGGAATAATCATTTTCTAAATATCGAAAATGTGGAAGTTTTATATTCAGGTAATAAGGGACGCGAATTAAATATTCTTGAAGGGTTTGAGACTAATCGAGTCATCAAAAACGCAAAAAAAAAACATTCTTATTAACATCGAGGAAGTTTGAAAATCACCAATCGTAATCGCCCTTATTACCTTGGATTAGCGTTAATCGGTCTTATTATAAATACCAATACACTGTATTATCTTGTATATTCCTTGAAAATGACCATTGGTTGAAACTAGTCGGTAAAAATAAAGAAAACTGTGTAACAAATAACCAAGTGTTTAATTTAAATAATTTCCATTTATTATTATTTAAATATGTTACACCACGAGTTAAGTGAGAAGTTTATACAACATACAAATTAACTCATTTATCTTCTTTCTATGAACTTGAATATCTCTTTCAATTCTAGATACTCCCTGATTGGGGAATATCTTATTCTGCCTATTCTTTGAGTCCTTTAATCACTCTCAGGTATTTCATTTATATAGCTTCGATTTAGCAGAAGGTTAATGTGATTTAAAACATGTTTAAATTTTATTGTAAAGGTTACATTAAAAATTAAATAGAAAAAGAATTTTAAAAATAATTCATTAAAAATATATATTTTTTATTTATTTATTGCTTGCATATTTAAACAAGCACTTATAATTTAAGGAATATTTGCACCAAAAATTGGATTTTCCAACGGTTATTTGCCGTTGCAAAATACAACAGTTTAAAAATTGATTGAAACATTTAAAATTTATGATTAGGGTTATTTTCGGAATAGTTGACGGATTCCTGGCTGTCGCAATATTTTTCGCAATTTTCCGAAATTACCGACAATTGAGAGCCAGCGTACTAGCGCAGCATGGGTGCGACCCTTTCAGTCCCGTTAATGGTTGTTACGTCCTTAAAGACGATATTTGCACAAAGTGATTTATTATGGTTTTAAAATATATCTTATTATGTTCCATAATTTTATTACCAGCTATCTAACACGTGTTTCGGTCTTCACAGACCATCATCAAAGGTAAAACTAAATTGAAAAGGAAAGGATGTACAGTTTGTGAAGACCGAAACACATGTTAGATAGCTTATAATAAAATTATAGAACATAGAATAGTTTTTATTCATCTAATTTAAATATAACGTTTCATCAAGAGTGTAGTATAACCAGTATCAACTTTATTACAGTTTTGTTAAAAAAAATCCTTTTGGTAAAATCTGTTTTTCTACGGGAAGTTTGTGATTATGCCGGTATTGCCATATTTTTGATTATTGATGTCCTTGTCTAGAGACGTTATTTTTTTATTCTTAGATTTTATAGACTTGACACATGATATAGATTTTTAACCTTTGTAAATATTTTGTGAATACTGTTCCACGAAATTTTTAAGAATAAACTGAAAAAAAACGTATTTCTTTCAAAACCAATGAGACTTATGCACAACTGGTTTCAATCGCATCAATGCATAATTTATTTATGCATTATGTATGTTTTAATAAAAAAACGAATGTTTTAATTCGGATTTTATTCGCTTCATATGTATCAAAACATTTGCTTTACCCATTCTAAAGTCTCTAATCTAAGAGGTAAATGCAACGTTTTCTTCTTTTTATTATTATTATTATTTATTGATTACAATATTAGATTGTGCATTGAAACCATTACACGTCCCGAATGAAACAATACGATCGAACTCCCCCGATATGATCCTCTCTGGGCGAAAAGGAGATAAACCGCTATTATCAGATCATTAGATTTGTAATGTAGTGTGGCTTAAACAATTCAATTAGTTCCGCTACATGAAGCAGCGGGGGCTATAACTGGCCTGTCAGCAGCAAGCAGCAAGCCACCGGGCCGCAGCTATATGTGGAAAATACGAGCAATTGCCATTGATAAAGCAGATGTCAACTGTCTTAAATGCGACGCCATTTCTCTAATCTACTAATTGTCTTTTTACGCCGCCGGAGCATCGATCTTTGACCGCAAGACTCGGCCCGGCTCCGCTTCTAGCACTATTCGCGATTAATCTCTGTTGAATAAATTCACACAGGACTAACTACATTTTCGGGTTACCCTACGATTTAATTTATCCTTTTATTTAAATATTGGTTTTGAAAAATGTTCTTGATTTTTAATGAAAATGCATTTCTTCTTCATTTTTAATAAATGAAACACTTTTTTAGTCAACAATAAAATCAATCCGAGTTATACAAACAAAGTAAAAAAGTGTTTCATTTATTAAAATTGAATTACAATGTATAACAAACTAGAAGCCTCAACAATTAACAAATTTCTTCTTCATACTTTTTTTATATATATATATATAACATCTTTATTTCTGCAAACAATTTTATATACATTAAATTAACAACATAATTCTTATACTATGTTATACCTTGTCCTTAGAAAACGGCTATCGACCATCGGTCGTTCTGCCTTACTTGTTTTTAATTTTCTCTAAATATATTAGGGAAAATAAACCTTAAGTAGCATTGAAGTTTAATAAATAATAATTTGTTATGAAATTTGCTATAGTTGAAAAGATTACAGATGATTAAACGGGCATCTGTGCCTAATTTACAAATGGCATCGTCAACAATTTGGGTTTACTACCTTCATCAAGACCACACTGGTCTGATGAGGTTCGAAAAACGAAAATAGCCAACACTAGTTATCCATACACTATATGAACGGTGGTTGAATATTTTATTAAATGTTATATGCTATAGTTAACTACTGAAGCAATAAATTTTTTAAATCGATGAAGTATTTTATTTTTTATCAAAATATAATAAAAAATAAAATATATGAGTTATATTGCAAGATATACAGGGTGTTTCAAATTCGAGTCTCACCATGGGGATCTCGCTTATTGTAAAAGATTTCATGCTGATTAATATTCCGTTGAGAAAACTGGGCTAAGTTTCTTTGTTTTGAAGAAAAATTAAAAAAAATGAAAAATGCTATTTTCTTTTTTTATTTATATCTTCGTTATTTGAAGCAATAATTCAATATAATGAAGACATTCTTATTGCACTTTTTTATAATCTAACCGATGGCGTAATTTTACTAATAGCATGTTTCGTTACTTCTGGACCATTATCAACTTTCTTATTTCTTATGGGCGCCATATTGTTTTTTTATCACATTAAAATCCTCTATTTTTTCAAACAAAGTGAATCAATGTTTTCATTAAAAATTATTTAATTGTTATAAATTAAATAAATACTCTTTTCTATAATTATTATTAAAATTATTTGTATAATTTGATTTGATTTTAAATGAAAATTCCAACCGAAATTACAATATTTCAGCGTAGGCAATAAATTCTGTGTTGGTACTGATGTGGGGGAGAGACCGGTTAGAAATTTTGCACTCGTTTGGGAATTGTCAGTGCAGTGCACTAAGGGCATTAATCAAGTTTAAGTTTCCCACCTGGCCGTAAACTTGCTCCAACTTGTAATATTTAAAGAAAACCCATCTGGGACTGTTACGACTTAAAACGTTAATTTAGTAATGAATCGATAAATATTAGGGAAAACATGAAAAAAAAGTTACTGAAATTGCTTTGAAATATTTATTGGTTAAATATGAATTGATTTAATTAGATTTATTTGTATAATTTTTTTATTTCATTATGGTGATGTAAATTTTCATTTTTTTACTGCTATACTCAGGTTAAGTGAAATTATTTTTTTAACGGAATATACCATTTTTACTAATATAAGACGTACATGTAAAATGCAATAAAATTTATATATTACTAACTAATTTCAAATACAATAAGTAAACATTTTGAACGCAAAATAAATATTCGAAAAATCTGTAAATATAAAAAATAAATATTATTGCAGCTCCCTATTTCAACGTAGAGGGTTTATATTGTCATACATTGAAAGCAGATTATTTTGCTCGTTTAATAACACAAATATTAATTTTCGGTTACATTTCTTTATTTGTGTTGAAAATTCGAGATTAGTCTGATTAAACAAAAACGTTAATTATTTTTTACAATTGTAAATAGCTCATCCTATTGTAAAATGATTTTGATTCCTTTGCCAACTGCCTGTTCGTTATCGTGTTGTGAATTACAATATGTTTTACTGCTGTACTCAGATAAGGTGAAAATAATTTCCAAGATTGGTCATTTTAATAATAATAACAATAATAATTTTATTGCCCAACAGGAAACAACATAACTCAATTACAGGATAATAGGTATAAAATAGTAAACATCAAAAACGTAACAAAAATGGAAATTATAACTAAATAAACTATATGTATATAAAGAAAAATATATTTATATATAACTATATGTATATAAAGAAAAATATATTTCAAATAAAATACAAATTAATATGAACTGACAATAGACGATAGTGAATCATTAAATAAATCACAATTACAAAGTTCATTAAATAAGTTTCACATTATTTTTAAGAGTGCCTTAAAACCGTAATTGGTTTTATTAAAATTAATATAAAAGCATGCAGTTATTCGGCTATTGAAAGAAAGAAAGTTGATATCTTGCAGCAAGTCAGAGCAATTAATTGTATCATATACTAATTTAAATTAAAATTATACACACGATTTTTTTTTCGTTTAAGTGCAAGGGATTTAATCTGGAATCTATTAAGAAGAAGATTATTATCATAGCCTCTAGGCGGATAGAAGCCAGTGTCTATAAAATACAAAATTTTTACAAATTTACGTTTAACACTTTCAATTAGGTTAATTTGTCGTTGAGTTTGAGGATACCACATAACTGATCCATATTCCAACTTAGATCGTACATATGAATTAAAGAGAAATTTTAAGGCATGCGAATTCTTAAGATTAAGAGAGTTGCGAAGAATAAAGCCTATAGCATTAAATAAAATGAAACAAAGATGATTCACACATTTGCAGCTATTTAAATTACAATGAAATTAAACAAGGAAAATTTCTGGCAATGATCAATAAAATTCGATCAATCCCTTTTTCCAACTGCAAAAAATTCTTACACTGTAAGTTTTACAAACATCTATTGAAACAACTACTTCTCGAGCATTTACCCCGCCGGACATTGGATTACACAATAGATATTTGTTGTTGCATCGCAGCACTGCTGAGAAATTGCAACGGTTTGAGTCGAAATTATTTAATAAAAGGAAACAACAAATAATAGTTACAAGGCTATCTGTAGACACGTGTTTCGGGATTTCATCCCTCATCAGTACAGCTATGCCCTGCAAGCCCTTAGTTGTTAAACAATGTTTAATTAATTTCTACGTACCGTCTTCAACGAGATCGCGGATGGAAGTGATCACCTATAGCTTTAAAATATTTTTTAACAAGATTGTCAACGTCATAATTAAATTCAAGCTTATTGCCAAACCAAACATCTTTAGAAAATCTAGCTCGTTCAATAATAACTTTGTTGATAGTGTAATCGAATGTAATAGATTTGGTTTTATTAGTGAATGATATGAGCTTACATTTATCAATATTTAAATGAAGTTTATTGATTGTGCACAAATCTGAAATAATGTTTAGTTGGTTTTGCAGAAATAAACAATCATCAATTGAATCATTGGCAGAGTATATCTTCAAATCATCAGCATACAATCAATGTTTACAACTTAATGCACATGAAAGATCATTTATAAAAAAATAACAATAATGGTCCCAAAATGGAGCCTTGTGGAACACCAGAAGTAGGAAAGTATGATTTAGATATAACATTATTAACAGTTACGTAAGATTCACGACATGGGAGGTGTAATTCAATAAGTGAAACAGACATTGATGAAAGAGTTGCACTTTACGACATCCCATCACGATATTGTTATTTTTCTGATGGAATTAGGTATAAACGTATGTGAAATGTACGAATCTGTAATTCGTTTTTGTCGGACACTTACCGTTTAAGCACAAATCGCGTTTAAATTTCCAAATTGTTGGTTATGTATATGCAATTTCTAGTAACGAAATTTAATACCTTTTTGCTATTATATTTGATTATCAAGCATTTTAAATAAATATAATTATAAATAAAATTTTGACGTATTTTGACATTTATTAGCAAATAACAATACTAAAAATAGAGTTAAACATATATTTTTATTCCATGAAAATAAAGTAGAGAGCGCTAGGGTATTTATACATGTGATGTCAAAATAATGCGGGAAATTTAAGTTCGCTGAAGATGCGAACCAGCGGCGACCGAACTAACCTCACTTTCTCATTTCTGTCACTAACTTATAACTATCCAATAAATTAAATAAAAAGAATTTGAAAATAATTAATTAATAAATTATTTTCCCTTTAGCTACTGTGACAATTTGACTTATTATTATTATTATAACTATCCATTGCTAAATTGTCTGTTTTGATAAAATAAACTTTTATCTGAAGCTTTCTACTTTGAAAAACCTCGAAGTTGGCTAACGTAAATCATTTTATTTACTAAAACCTACTTTAATAAGTGGTTTTTTATTTAAAAATCGAAAGGTATGTTTTAATATGATGTTGAAAAGTAATGCTGCCAGCTAATTGATTTAAATTAAATCTCTCTATAATATTAAAAGTTTCAGTTCAGTTCAGTCTATGAAATAATTAAATCAATTTAGAAATCATTGTTTAGTGATATTTTAAATTAAAATATAAGCCGTCATTACATTAATTTAATACAAATAGAAAAGAGTATTCATTCACTTGGTCATAGTTATTTAAATATATTAAATAAAAATAATTTAAAAATGATTAATAAATTATTAGCATTTAGCTCTGTGACTTTTGACTTACGCTACGTAAGTACGTTAAACAAATGCACATTAAAACATCTACTTCCCGGGCAAATACCCACACCGGACATTGAATTACATAATGTACACCTGCTGTTGCACATCAATAAAATATTGCATAATGAAACAAATTTTTCATCCGACAAATATTCAATATAAAAAAAAACAAACGGAACGTTATTAAATATAAGGCCATCTGCAGACACCTGTTTCGGGATCTATCCCTCGTCAGTACAGCTATGCTTTACATAATTTAAAGATGTTAAAATAAATCAATTAAATTAATTCAAATACAATCACAAAATTTCTCGGATCAAAAAGAAATCAGAAAGAAATCGTGATGGGATATAAAGACCAAAATAATTAAGTTTGGAAAGAAGAAGCTGATGATTTACTCTGTTAAAAGCTTTCGACAAATCTGGGTATATTACATAGATATAATAGCTAAGTTAGTTATAGTAGAACGTTTAGGGACAAACCCATGTTAATATTTTGAAAGGTATAAAGCAACATGTGAATACAATTGATTATTTTTTTTTTTCAAATATTTTAGCTATATGCGAAAGTATAGCTATAGGTCTATAGTTTTCTATACGTTCATGGTTAAATTGTGATTTGGGAATAGGGAATATTGATGTAATTTTTAATTTGCAAGGAAAAACACATGAATTAATAGACATATTAAAGATAATTGCAAGTGGATAACAGAGTGCAGAAGCACAATCCTTCACGATAAAAGCTGGAATTCTGTCAAAACCAAAAGAGAATTTATTTTGCAATTTCTGTAAATATTTACGAATTGTTTTATAAGAATCAGTGAACTTAAAAAAAAACGGAATATTATTTATATTAAGATTTTAATTAATCTGCGATTTTGGTAGAAAAACAGATTCAAAGCAATGCTGAAATTCATTAGCAATGTCAATTGGGGTCTGAAATATATTTTCTTGGTAAGTCATTTTTGATGGAAATCTGGAGGGATTTAACTTTTTAGCATTGACAAAAAACCAAAATTGTTTTGGATTTTCTGTAATCTGATTTTCAATATTAAAACCATGATTTCTATGCTCTCTACAAATTTCCCTTTTTAACAAAGCTCTTGCTCTTTTAAATTTTACAAAAGCTGCAGGATCAGTAACCAGACGCTTACGCTGATAATCCTTTTCCTTAATTAGTTGTATATACAAAAATGATGATGACGAGTAAACCAAGCTAGAAATTTATGACCAACTTTAGGCCTGGTGAAAGGTATGAATTTATATAGGCTATAGTTTACAATTTTATAGAATTCGTCTAGAGCCAGGTCAACAGTTGAACATGTCTGTAAAAAAATCCAATCCACTGATCCTAAGTAACTATACAAAGATAAGTAATCACCATTACGAAAATTAAATTTATCTCGTATATTTTTAATAGGCAACATAATCCGATCATATTTCAAGGATAATAAAAGTGGAGGATGATATACGTCAATAATCATGGATAATAATGGATCAAGATCCCTTTCAATATTGCAATCTAAATTAATAAAAACCATAGCTAATACATTACCAGCAATATTTGTAATATTATTTAATTGATGTAAGCCCATGAAAGAACAGGCATTTGAAATTATATGAGCTTTTTCAGACGTCATGCCCTAAGCAAATAATAGACAATTAAAATCACCTAAAAATATAATCGCATTATTATTAAAATATAATTGAATTAATTTGTCACAAAATAACTCTAAATAAGCTTTTGGAGTATCAGGCGGTTATTTATTTATTTATTGGCGGAATCTCCTTTTACACAGATCTACAAAGATTAATTACATATATAAATATAATAAAATATAGAATAAATTAAAAGAACAACCTAAATCTTATAAGCAAAGCTTGATAGTAAAACGGATAAATAAACTTAATATACAAAACGGCTAGAATTTAAAATGAAAATGAATGTATGAATGAGTATAATATAAATATGGAATTAAAATTATATCAATAAATGAAAACATTCCTCGTTAGATTGAAAAAATAAACACCAGACAAATAATAACTTGATAAAAGTTAAAAATTCTAAAATTCTATAAATTATAAAAAATGACTAAAAGCTGTGATGGGTAGATTTCAAATTAATATAAAAAGGATATAAAAGACGGAAAACACTTGATAATTGACAAAAGAACACAAATTTAAAATTTATAACATTAACTAAATGACATTTGTAAACTATATACAATAATAATATAAATGCAAGTACAATGAAAATAAATATTACAAATTAGAAGATCTATTAAAGCAATTTTGGCTTTTGTATGGTCAACTGATACAATATTTATAATTAGCGAGTTTTTAGCTACTAATAAAACATCGCCACCTTTAGATCTACATGTCAGCTCTATATCACAATCTGCGCGAAATATTGTATAATCACCACAAACCAATTCACGTTCATTGACATTAGTTGTAAGCCAAGATTCAGTTACAAAAATTAGATCATAATCATGACAAAATGCTACTAGAAAATTCTGCAAGTTTTGTATTAAGACCACGAACATTTTGGTAGTAGGTCTTCAAGTTTCCTATGGGCTGTTGACATCATTGGTGAGAAGTTTTGATCAAAAATGGGTTGCCATTACGATAACCAATTTTCCAATTAGCCTCCCTAGACTCAAGTTCCTGCTTCAGTTTATTATAATGTTGTAATTGGAGTTTCGTTTTGTCGGCATGAAATATTCTCCTGTCGGTGCCAGGATTTTTATTACTACGAAGAAGAGTTGAAGCTACCTCCTTAGATTCAAAAATTTTTAAATGACGAGGTTTATTAACATCAGTACGTTTTTTTACCTAATCTAAAAATGTTTTTCAAGAAGAATCTCGAAACTTGTAGGAGAAATATAAAAATGGTTAACGTAAATTAATTGTTTTAGTTAATCATTTAATTAGATTAGGTTAAATTATTTTCTTTTTTGTTTCTATTTCATTCTGATTAAAAATAAATGTGCTTCAAATAAAAAATGCATGGAAGTGAAAATTAATAAATTGGTTACTTTTTCTCATTAATCATTAATAAAAAATGATTTGAAAATAATCAATGAATTATTTACATTAAATATAAAAATTATTTACAGCTAAATGTGGAAATTATTTACAGCTAAATGTGGAAATGGTTTATTATTGTTGTTTAATTTATTAAATAACTGTGACCAAGTGAATGAATATTTTTTTCTATTTATTTTATTCTTGATAATGGCATTAAGTCGAAACTAGTTGAAAAATAAATACATATAAGGGAAACAATACAAATTTTTAAAACAAAATTATTAAACTAAATCACAACCGCAAACAACAACTATAACCATGACCATAAATTACAGTAGCAAAAGAAAAAAACGGTTGTTTGGAAGAAATAATAGGAAGGATTGTAAAAATATCAATTTTCAATTTAATATAAAGTCATTGAATTGAAAATTTATACCTCCTGCAATTTTTAACCTAATATATTTTAATTTATTTATTGTTAGGGTTTACTCGTAATATATCATTATTCGATTAATGCAAACCCTTTTTTTAACTTTGTATAAGAAAGAGAACAAAAAATTAAATTAAATAATTTAAAATGTATTTAGTGACTATAATTTCGACGTTAAAAATATATGGTTGTATAATAAATATTTAAAACAGAGAAGCGAATTGGGAGCACGCATAAAATGTACACAAATAAATTGTAATTCCATCATCGTCATCATTTCCTTTCAGGGTGACGTTATTATTATTTCCCCGCCATCCCAAGACGACGTATCCCCGTGATATTTTAGAGCGACTCGCACAACTTTCGCAAGGATTCATCCCCCAACTGGGATACGGACTTAGTTGTGGATTTTCTTTAGTAGGTCCATTGAAAGTGAAGTTATACCATGGGGTTTTTATGTCTCCTCGAGGAGAGCAAAGAAAAAATACGCGATAGAGAAAGAGAACGAGCGGGGTGAAAATATATTCCGTCTGTATAGTTATATTTTAATTTCGGTCGTAACTTGTATAATAAAATATATACTTCCTTTAGGGATTTCTTTTTCTGGGAGCAGCTGTGGGGGGAGGGTAACGGAAAAATGGGTAGTTTTCCTGCTGCTGCAGCTTATTTACGACTGTTTCGGTCGATGGGGGAAGTGTAATAATAGCAAACAGATTTATTTACAGGATATTTTTTTAAAATTGATACGCTGACGGTATATTTCACTTACTCGACTTTTTTTTGAGAGGACATATTTTAATGTAATAAAAAAATAGCTAGCCCACCAAAAAAAAAATCGAAGTAAGTGAAATATACTATTAAATCCCAAAAGGCGTTTTCTAAATAAGTCACTTTAACATTACGCTATTTACCATTTTCAGCGCGCGCAAATTTTCAGGGGAAATCTGCGTATCTTGGCGCAGTTTTCCAACCCTCGAGGACGATTACGTTTATAACTAGCCTGAGACATAAGGGCACTTTGGCGTTATCCCTGTTCGCAGCAAGTTCTCCTGGGTTACTTCATGATAACTGGTATTTATGCGGCTACGTAATTTTGTGTGTGTGTGTGCAACCGCGTACATCGTTATCGCAATTCAAATTCTGATGGAAAATCCCCTTCAAACTCCTCTCAAGAACGTTTCATATTAAGTATAATTGCCCATTGACATGTTATTACAACAATTGTCTTCTATTCTTTATTTAAAGATTCAGTTTGGATTTAAATGATCCATGTCAAGTGATTATTGATAAGAGGATTGTTATAATAACAATTCGATTTAAAGAAAAAAAGAAAAATTAAAGAAAAGAGAATTAATTCTAAATAAAATAACAGTTTCTTAAGTTTCACTAAATTTATTGTAGAGACCCTGTTACGATGGTTTCATTAACATAATGGCTTCATTAGGCAGATGTTTAATAATTTTTACAGTAATAACTCGGATTATATATACAGAGAGGTTTTTTTTATCAGTATACATTAGGGGAAGTGTATACCTGTAAAAAACGCGAGTTAAACGCATTGAACCGATTAATGTGTGTATGTTTAGTTGTCTATTTGGCACATGTATGTTTAGTTACGTGTTACAGGCAACTAAACACACATACACTAATGCATTTGACTCGCGTATTTTGCAGGTATACATAGGGGAAATGTATACTGATAAAAAAAGCTCTCTGTATAAGTTTACAATAACTTAACAAATATTGATTATATATATCACGCAAAAATTAATTAATTGTTAAATATCAGCCATTGCTCTTTATTCCTAAGTTTTAAATGAACTGTATTTGTCTTAGTATGTGTAAAACGGGTCATGATTGTTAATGTCGTCCCGAGTCCGTATGAAGGGGTGATTCAATTTTTGTGATTGCTACTGTTATGAAATGATGCAATGAATTCATTAATTGAGGAAGACGGAAATTTGCAATGGGAAATTATGTTCTTATTTCGGAGAATACGGAGAGGCTGTAACAGGTCATACTCGATAGGATTACAGGTAAATTTTGTAGCAAAGGATTATAAAAGTAGTAGGATAGAAGTGATTTGAGTGAGGTGATATAGCCGGGTTGTGTAGAGGGTTTTGAACGAGGCGAATTTTAATTAGCACTCTTGGGGTCGATCTTTCTGCTATTTCTAAATTAGATGGTTATAGGATGGGGATTATGAAAAAGGACTGATTTTATAAATATCTACAGCAGTTTTCGTGCACCTATTGGTTGATTTTTAATAAAAAAACACCTTTGTTGGCATAACTATTATTAACAATTATATACAAGTAACCAATCAAGTGTAACCATTATAACCATCCCACCCGTCATTAATTATTTACATCAAGACTACATCTCCCTGTTCTCCATTTAAGCATTTTTTTACACATATCAATTCCATAACCATTCTCTCCCAAACCATCTTCTCTTGCCATACCCTTTTCTCTTACATTCCATTTCCCTTTCAGCCATTTACACTCCTTCGTCCAATGATCCCAATCATCCCTTCCTTCCTCGCAATAACCACACTTTCTATATTCATCCCCCATCTATTCTTTATTACTCCTTTCCTCATTTCCACATCTAAATCTTGCCATTATTCTCACATCCTCTCCTTTCATGCTAAACAAATATCTGGATGGTCCAACAAATGTCTGCAGTGCACCGTAAGCAGGGCTGGCTTTACTGCACCGTATTCTTTCTTGTTTCTCTTGCAGTTCTACTCCTGCCAGTAAATCTCCTACCACACTTTCCACTTTTGCACTACTGTGCAGCATTTCCTCTGCCACAATTGCTGACCACCCGGCCTTCTTATACATAATTTCCTTTTCAATCTCTCATCATTCATTCCACATATCCGTCTTTCCATTCGTACCACCCTTTTTGCTGCCATTCATCCAATTGACATCCTTTGGCACTCCTGCAGTACTACATAATTCGGAGTTGTCCGTTGCAACCCTAGGATCCTTTTTAGATTCTGCAGTTGTACCCTCTCCATGCTTTCGCTCCCGTTCACTCCCCATATTTCCATTCCATACATCAATACCGCTTTTATACATGCATCCCACCATACTATCTGCATTCTTACATTATCTACTAACACGCCCTCCCATGTATTCTTCAATCGTTCCACGTAATATCTTCCCTTCTGTTCCTTCCACCCGCATTTCTACACACTATCCATTTTGTTTTATTTACATTCACAATTAGCCCTCTCTTTTTAAAAAATCTATTCAGCCGTTTAACAATTTCCTGTAACTCAGTGGTAGATTTGACCATTACCACGACGTCATCTGCATATGCCAGACTCCATATTTTTCTTTGCCCTACCACTATACCTCCTGCCTGGCCTCTTTGTAACACAGCTCCCATATCCGCCACATATAAATTAAATAATAGAGAGCTAAGTGCACATCCTTGCCTAACACCCCGCTTCACTTCCATTCGCTTCCACTCCCACTCCCCCACTCTTATCTTACACCGAGTCACTCTATAAACCTGAATCACTTGCTCTAACACACCCTTATCTCTCAAACATTCCACTAGCATTCTTCGATCTACTGTATCATACGCCTCTTTCAGGTTCACAAACAATAAATACATTTTCTCCTTTCTCATTCTCGCCCTTTCATTCAACCAGTTCAATGTAACTATCTGGTCGATAGTTGACCGCCCTTTGCGAACCCCCCCTGTGTCTCCGGTAATAGCTTCTTTTCTTCGACTTCCTCCATTAAGCGTTCTGTAACCATGGACATTGCCACCTTATACAGAGAATCCATCAGCGTAATTTCCCTGTAATTTTGGGTTGTTCAGCTGGTCCTCCCTTATGTACTATCCCCCTCTCCAGTCATTTGGAAATTCGTCTTCTCCTCTCCATACAGCATTAAGTAGTTCCAAGATTTTATCCTTTCCTTTCCCGCTACATAACTTCCATGCTTCCGCTCGTATGTGATCTCTTCCTGCCGCCTTCTCCCATTTCATTCTCTCTATCGCCCCTTCCAACTCACTTAACGTGAAATCATTACCTCTAAAGGTTTTTCTCGCTGTTTCGCCTATAAATTTTTCGTCAAACGCCTCCACCGTACTCCGAAAGTAGTTCTCCCATTGCCGCATTTCCATATCCTCAGCTTTTCCTTTTTTTCTGTAGTTTTCTCCTCTTTATATATTTCCAAACCATTTTCTCCGATTTCAGTTCTCTTACCAACTTTATTTCTTCCTCTACCCACTCGTTCTGTCTTATCTCACACACTCATTTAAATTCTTTCCTCCTCTTTATATATTTACAAACCATTTTCTCCGATTTCAGTTCTCTTACCAACTTTATTTCTTCCTCTACCCACTCTTTCTGTCTTATCTCACACACTCTTTTAAATTCTTCTTGGTTCTTGGGCCTTCTTTATGTCTCTCCACTCTCCTATCCCATTTCTCCAATTTTTAGTGATTTCTCTCAAATGATTTTTCGCTGCCTTACATTTCTCGTTAAACCATTCAATCGTCTTCACCCTTTTGTTTCCATTCTGTTTGACCATTACTTGCTTAATTGTGTCACATAATTCACCAATCGAAGTTATCCCATCAAAGCTTAGTTCCTCCACCCTTTTGCAGTATATTTGTTTAGTTTTGTTCAGCTAAATTTTTCTGTCATTTTCTTCCGTTTCCGCATATCCAATTTCTATTGTCGCTGTTACCGGGAAATGATATGCACCACTTATATTTTCCACCGTCAATTCTTTTACATTATTCCTATTTTCTTCTCCTACCAAAATATAGTCTATCACGGAACTTCCGCTTGGGCCTGTATACGTGTATTCTCCTTGTCTATCACCTTCTACACACCTATTTAATATTTCTAACCCATGCCCATTTGCCAACTCAACCCACTCTTCGCCTTCTTTACTTGTCACTGTATCTTTGGAATTTCGTTGTCCTCTCTCTTTTCCCTCTTCATCTATACCCATTGTTCCCATCCTACACGATCGTATGTTCCAATCTCCCCCTATTATAATATTCTTTGTATTTCCAATCTCTTCTGTCCACGTTGTTATATATTTCATTATTTCCTAATATCTTCTTTGATTATACACCGTTACTGTTCTTCACGCCATCCTCCTCTTCCAGAACCCCCTTCCTTCTACTCCTTCTATTCCCCCTCCTCACATTCCTCTAAATCCGACCTCACCCCCGTCACTATTTCCCCTCTTACTCTCCCCATGATTAATTCCCTTATCGCTCCTTTACATTTCCATCTAAATCCACACGGCAGCTTATTTTTCACCCTTTCCCAGTCCTTCTCCTCCACCCATGTTTCTACCAATTCTACCATATCCTTGCCTACTAACCAATCTTTTAGCTCTATTCCCCACTCAACTTGTTCAAGCTTTTTTCTTAAACCTGCAACGTTGCAAAAAGATATCCTATCTTCTTCCTTTTCGTTGGTCCTTTTCTTATCCTTATAACTACCCCTGGTAAATACTCGGTTTTTGTATTGATGGTGATATGGCACCATTACTTTTTTGTTCTATTTGTCGTGATTGGTATAATTCCATTCGCCTCTTTATTCCATCCATATTCTTCTGCATTAATTGTTATTCTCTGGTATCCTATTTTTACTGTATTCCCTTTTTCTTTCTGTTCTTTAGCAATGCTTCTCAGCTCTTTCTGTATTCTTCTTTCTTCTTGTGTTAGATCGTTATCTATATAAATTCGTGATATTTCAGTATTTATTTCGTGTACCTTTTCAATACATGTTTTCACCTCCAGTTTTTTGTTCTAAAAAGGATTCGACGTCCTTTTTTGCTTGCTCTTCCTTCACTTTCACTCCTGTAATTATTAAGTTATTACGCTCTCTATCCGCTCTTTCCTTTTGTTTTTCTAAATTCTCTATTCTCATTATAAGTTGTTCTTTTTCCCTTTCCCATATCTCTTCCTTTTTTTTCTTAATTCCTCACGGATCCCTCGTATTTCTTCGGTGATAACATTTTCTTCACTTCCTCCATTTTCGCTTGTTCGTTCAGATTTAAAATCTGATTAAAAATTTTACCCTTTTTCTGTTTCTGTTGGTTCTCTTCGTTCACTTTTCTCTGCTCTGGCGATCGTAACACTTTTTTACTTCTATTAAATGCAATCCTTTTCTCCTGTGCCACTGCCTCGTCCTCCCCCAATCCTCTCTTTTTGCTACCGAACATTTATTTTAAGCTTTGAGTACAATGCAGAATAAGTTGCAGATATCCACTGCCGTTTGCAATATTTATTTTACAATTATAAAAAGATTTCAAAAAAGATCTGACATATAACTGCCCTACTGTGGATTTTTTGTACAGAAACCAGATTCCTTTACCACTACGCTACAACTTCTTGTAATTGGCTAGACCTTTCCTAAATAATCTTTCCCTCTCTTCCTTTTGTTGGCCTACACCACGTTGTTTATATTATATCCCCGTGTAGGTATATTAGGTTGTATTGTATACTGCTCTTTTGTTAGGCTTTTTTACCCTTCCTAGCGGCGTGCACCTCTGCCCCTTTTATCCCCTATGGATCTGAATCCCTGACTCTATTCTTCTTATAATTTTACTTCAGTTTAAATTATTTTTAACACTTTATTCATTTGATTTTCGTTACTCGACACTCTCTGGTTACACTGTCGAATTGTAATCGATTTTTTAATAATCTATTCATATTTATTTTCAAATTTCTTTTTACATATAACATATACATCCGAATTGATGTAATTTTACATAATTATTAGTTACACTATATATATGTAACGAGCAGAGGAATCTTCTTTTTATTTAATTTAATTAAAGAATGTATTTTATTATTCTTCCAAGAAAAACGAGGATTTATAAATTAAAATCAATCACCAATGAAAAGAAAATTACGAACGTTCATACCAAAGGACTCATTATAGTAACAGAAGAAGCTAGATCACACAAACAGCTCGGATTGTAATAAGCCATAGAAAGATCACAAGTTATACACATGTGCAAATACGTGCATACAACGTGCAGCGAAAATTGTTGTAATGATGTAATTAATATAATTATTAAACAATTTCCGATGCACTGTAATTTATTTTTTGTAAAATTTAATTTATCATATAAAATGTTCGCCACTTAGATCGTGTATACGGTATGCAGTGAGGATTTTAATTCAATGGACATCTCTCTACTTTATCGTTGATTTTTAAAACGGAGTTTCTGCCAGTAACAACGGTAGAATTCTTAAAAATGTATATAAATTTCAATTATTCTTAACGCGAGTTCCGATAGGTGGTAACAAGTTTTTCGTTAAATTAATTTAATAATTATCATTATTATCCAATAAAACTTGTAAAATTTGCTGAATACACGCTCCGCTAAATTCAGGCACTTATTTTATTTACCTTAATTCGCTTCGGCATCTATCCAATAAAGTATCACGTACCACCCTCGCACTCACACACACACACATACACCACCTATTAGTATTCTATGAATGCCGTAACGGCGAGAATGTGTACTTAATGTATCAGAGCACGTATAATTCTCCAAAGGTTGAGTCGGTATGTATGTTACAGTGGCAAGCTGCTGGAAGCCGTCTAGATCCCCCCTGAAAGCCACTCTCATGCACCAGGATATTTCTACAATTTTTCCGATGCACGTAGCTCCCTGCCTCGCATCAAAATACACACCTCATTTAAATTAACTTATAATGCGAACACACTTCATAAATTATGCTATTGATTAAATTACGTATGCCGAGGGCGTATTTCTCAACCCCCACAAATACACACAGAGATACACAGTGATATAGATATAAAGGGGGAGAGAGAACTCTCTCTCTATCTCTCTCTATTTGTGTGTTTAACTTATTCTAAGCGAGTTGCTTCGTTATTCGCATTGATATGTATGAAAGATGCAAATCAGGCGGATTTATTTCCTTAAACGGATTTTTATGCGGATCTTAATCGAAACTGATTTCCGCCGGTGCATTTGAATGAAAATTGCGTTTGGATAACCGGGGGCTAATCCCTTATATTTTGAGGTAAGGATTTCGCGGCCAGTGGTTTATCTTGCGCTTATTTAACGGATTTCGGGATTAAACTGTGCTTGAATTCACGTTTTATTTAATAAATGAATTTAAATTTTCTTTAATCAGTTTTAATTTGAATTTTACATTTGATTTAAATCTTTATTAAATTATAGGTTTTGTTGTTTACAAGTAAATGTATGACAAACCTTAAAAAAATTAAACATTGTATACAGTCTAACTTATTATAATAAATAAATATTTTCATAATAAATTCCCAAATAAGGACTATCGACCATTTATCTTTATACCCTTTAAATTTTATTGCTTGAGTTTTTATTTAAATCAAACTAATATGCAATAATTATAAATCTTATAATTTAAAAGATTCACTTTTTGACGAATCCTCTAAATTAATATATTTTATCATTACGTGTTAGTTTGATTTAACTAAAAACTCATTAAATAAAATTTAAAGGGCAGAAAGATTTATGATCGATAGTCCCTATTTTTGAAAATATTATAAAAATATTAATTTGTAATATTATGTTATACTATATAAGATGTATTATTTCTTCTTCAGAAAATAAAGATTTAGTGGTATTAAAATTTAAATTAAAACTCATTAAATAAAATTCAAATTCATTTATTAAACGTGAATTCAAACATCGTTTAATCTCGAAATTCTATATTAATAATATAATTTTAAAATGATTTTAATGAATTTATTGATTTTTGCTTGTCGAATAAAAACGACAAGGATTATTTTTATTAAAATATTTAGCACAGTTTTTTTTTATTCTAAAAAGAATTGTTAGAATTATTGACATAAAAATTAAGTGAACAAAAAAGTTAATTAAATAAAACATTCATTTGTGGTATAGATAACTGGCTATGACCATATATGAAAAAAATCTAAACAACCCAATTTTCTCTTGTTTTTGTAAGGATATATTTTCAAACAGCGCGACCATCAATTGTCAAACCACCCTTAAGCGTGTCGTTTATTTATTTAGAGCGTCCGAACGTAAACACTGGACATTCGATCTGTCCAAAAAGGGAATCGATTATAAATTAATTATAATGCAAATGAGGTTCCCGGAGTGAGAGAGCCTGAGCCTTTAACGGTACGAAGTTAAAGGATGTTCGCATACAAATGTCCCGCCGAATTAAAATAAATAGTCGCGGTTAAATAAACATTCCTCCGTCTCTGCGTTTACAGTAACATTTATTTCGGCGCGCGTACAAATGTTGTTGCAGGCAATTTATTTCATGGGTCACCTCCCTTGCTCAAGTTTACCCCGCCAAATCCCTAGGCAGATTAGAAAAGAAAACTGAATTTACTAAACGCACTGGCAATATATATATATATATATATATATATATATATATATATATATTTATATATAAATAATATATATTATTCTTTTAAATTCTGTATTAAAGTGAATTAGAAAAAAAAAACACAATTTTAATAAATTAAAACAAAAGCAAAGTTAAATTTAAAAACAAGAATTGAATAGTTATGAGCATCAATAATAATTAATAAGTTATAAATTATGTAAGTACGGAAAATCTACAGACAAAGAGCATTGATGATGACGGTCCGTATGAAGGGGTGATTCAATTTTTGTGATTGCTACTGTTATGAAATGATGCAATGAATTCATTAATTGAGGAAGATGGAAATTTGCAATGGGAAATTATGTTCTTATTTCGGAGAATACGGAGAGACTGTAACAGGTCATACTCAATAGGATTAGAGGCAAATTTTGTAGCAAGGGATTATAAAAGTAGTAGGATAGAAGTGATTTGGGGAGGTGATATAGCCGGATGTTTAACGGGTTGTGTAGATGGTTTTGAAGGAGACGGATTTTAGTTAGCACTCTTAGGGTCCATCTTTCTGCTATTTCTAAATTAGATAGTTATAGGGCGCGGATTATTATTAAAAACAAGAATTGAATAGTTATGAGCATCAATAATAATTTATAAGTTATGTAAGAATGGAAAATCTACAAATAAAGAGCATTGATGATGACGGTAAAGCAGTTGGAGTAAGAAAATCTAAGGATGTGACTATAACTAAAAAAGGAGAAGAGTGGATTTAATGGGCGGATTTGGATGGATTGGAAATATTAAATGGCTGTACAGCAGGCGATTGGGATGGAGAGATGACATACACAGGCCCACGAAGAAAATCAGTAATTGATTACATACTACTAGGGGAAAAGATAAGAAGAGAAGTGTTGAAGTTTGAAGTAGCAGACTGTAGTGGTTCGGATTACTTTCCAGTGACGGTAAAGGTTGGAGGAGAAGTGAAGGAAATTCAAACAACTAAGGAAGGATGGTTCTGGTCAGAAGAGGCGAAAGAACGTTATATAGAAAGTATTGAGAAGGAATATTTTGAAAGGATAAGCTCAATAAAAGACATGAAGGATGGAGTCAAGACAGCGATGGCAAGAAAATAGAAGTGGGTTGGTACGTTGATCAAAAGATGTTGGTTCGATAACGGGTGCAAAAGCGCGAGGAAGGAGTTGAGATATGCAACCAAAAGTGGAGGATAGGGAGTGGTACAAAAGCGGAAATGAAGGAAGCCAAGCTGAAATACGAGAGCATTTGCAGGAAGAGAAAAGAAGAATGTATGAAAGAAATAAAGGAAGTGCAACAAATTACGAGGGAGAAGCAGTTGTGGGCGTTTGTAAAGAAAAACACCCCAACGGCGGTAAAACGGGGAGAAAATTTTAATTTAACACTATGGAGGAGCTTCGAGGGACTATTAAGAAGAATTGATGGGAAGGAAGGAGGGAGAAATAAAAGAAGCAGATTTGATAGTGCAGGAGACATTAAGGAGGAAGAACTAGAATAAGTTCTCCAAGAAATAAAAGGCGGTAAAGCAGCGGGGCCGGAAGGGATCCAGGGGGAGGCTTGGAAATGGTGCAGTGAAGGCGGATTATACTGAAAATATTAAATAATCTATGGAGGAGAGATGAACAGTTCCCGGAAGAATAGAAAGAGGGGATAATTGTACCCGTCAATAAAGCTGGTGACGAGAAGGACCCAAAGAATTATAGGGGCATTACCTTGATGAACACACTGTATAAGGTGATGATGGCAATGGTCAAGGAAAGATTGGAGGAGGAAGTGGAAAAAAAGGAATTACTTCCGGAATAGCAGGCCGGGTTCAGAAAGGGAAGGTCAACAGTGGACCACATAGCTACTCTGAACTGGATAATTGAGAGGGAGATAACGAGAAAGGAAAAAGTGTACTTTTTATTTGTAGATTTGAAAGCGGCGTGTCTTCGGTGGAGAGAAAGTTGTTAGTAGAGTGTTTGAGAGGTGAGGGAATATCAAGAGTGGGTGAGTGAGTTGTACAAGGAGACGTGATACAAGGTAAGAGTAGGTGAATGTGAGTAAGAGATGATCAAAGTAGTGCGTGGATTGCGACAAGGATGTCCTTTTAGTCCACTACTATTCAACCAGTTCATAGCGGATATGGAGAAAGTATTAGAAATGGGACAGGCAGTGGTGAAATGAAAATATGGAGTCTGGCGTATGCGGATGATGTTGTATTGATTGCTAGAACGATGAGTGAATTGAATGAGATGAAAGGAAGACTTGAGAGGTATTTTTATAAAAGCGAAGTGATTGTGAGTGTGACGAAAACGAAATGGATGGTATGTAAAAACGCACGTGGAAAAAGGAAGTAAGAGGAATTGAAATGAATGGGAGAGAAGCTGGAAAGGATGAGAGAATTTAAATATTTGGGGTTCACATTTTCAGAATATAGAGTATATGTGTAAAAAAGCGAGAATGGCAATGGGAAAAAATGCGGAATATATGGGAGGAAATGTTAGGGGGAAATATACGGATGAAACTAGTACGGTGGGATGCGTCTATAAGGACAATAATAATGTATGCGTCAGAAGTATGATGAGTAATTGGGTATGAAAGTGTAGAAAGTGTACACCTGCAGTACTTAAAAAGCATTATAGAAGTAGAGGTTACAACACCAAACAATATAGTGTTACAACAGTGCCAAAGAATGACAGTAGAATGGGAGATAACAAGGAGTGTTGCGACTACCTAGCTAGTCCCAACAAATTTACATTTTATGACAGGGGCTCCTGTCCAGGGGTAAATAATTAAGTGTTCCGTTTCGAAGATTTGTGCGCGTTTCCGAAAATACGGCGATAAATCGTGCTAGCGGGTTTCGGTGAACGAAGAGAAAGCGTCCTGCAATTCCATCATCTGGCGGACACACCAGCGCTGCCCAGATATGGAACAATAGACTAGTGGAGGGTGTTTTTCCGCATTTCCGCCGAGTAACCCTCGGGAAGAAAGCGAAGAGAAGAAAAGATCAGACGAACTCGAGACTTTGAGTAGTTAACATCGGCGACGATAAATTCATTTTTGTACATTTTGTATATGTGGTGTTGTAATTATCAATATACATCTTTAAGTTAAATTATTTTGAATATTATTCAATGGTCCTTCGAAAAGTAAACAAGAAGTAACAAGAAGAGTGGTAACATTTGAGAGAAAGATAAGTATGTTAGGGGAAGAAAGGTTGGTAAAAGAAGCATGGAGTGTATGTTATAGGGAATGGCAGACGAAACCGAGGAGTGTAAGGTGGTGAGGGCCTGTACAAAAAAAGTAGGGTGGTTGTGGTTGGTGGTGGAGCAGAAAATAGCAAGAGATGAAAAGCTTGATTTAGAGTATGGGGTAAGAGCTAAAGATGTTGAGCTGTAGGTACGACAATATCGAATAGATAAGAGTAGCTATTACAAAGAATTACAGATATTGATTGGAACCCCGCGCTATTTTCAAAGACTAAACAAAGAAGAAGCACGACTACTGACGCGATGTAGATGTGGGAATGAGGAAAGGGAAAGGAAATGGTGGATGAGTGAAAAATATATGAAGTGCGTGTTTTGCGGAACAGAGAACATTGGACGAGAGAATGTATGGGTTTGCAAGTAACGAATGGAGTAAAAGATATTAGTCGATTTAAAAGTATGTGTGAGAGTGGACGGGGTGTGGGAGTGATAATGGAAGCGTTAAAACAAAGGCCAGATAGGAGTAGCTACGGATAAAGGCTCGAAGAAAGGGGGATTATACATGTGAGAAATTATTATTAATTTTAGTTTAATAATTATAATTGTGAATGGTAGGTATTAATGCCAAATAAAGGTTATTTATATAATAAGTTATTTAAAATGAACCAAATTGAAGTAATTATTTATAATAAAATGTTCAACCACAATTTTTGTAGCGTATGGATAACTCGTGATGGTCATCACTTGACATCCATACGCTAGATGAATGGTGGTTGAACATTTCATTAAATGATTTTCGTTTCCTGTTATCATAAATAAGATAAGTTCGCCTGCCTTTATTGGACGAAACAGCGATTCTCGGTCGTCTACCTTGTAGAACTAAATCGTTGACGATGCTACATGAAATTAGGCAATAGATGGCGCTTGAGTTATCTCTCCATTATTATGAAATTATTATGTCATCATTTATTTTTTAGTGTGTACAGAAATTAATAAGATGAAATATATAAATAATTTTCTCTGAGTCTAGAATTTTAAAACATTATCGTTTATTACGAGAAATCCCAACATATATGAAGGGAAAACTCTAATTACAATTTAACAGATTTTTAATTTTTTTAATACTCCCATGAATGTATGCACATTAATTTTTAGAATGAATGTTATTTTATTCCCTATTAAGTAGTTTTTATTGGTTAAAATCGCTATTTGAATAGCAACTAAGACTACTTACAAATAAAATAAATCAAACACTATATGACACAAAAGCTTCTAACCTTTAGCCGATTGATATGGATTTAAAATCCTTAAATTTGAAATGTTAAATATTATTCTATTAATATTTCTATTTTAATGCAATATTGATATTATTTTAATAAAGATGCTTATTAATAATGGTACATTGTTTCGTTTTTACAAATCAATATT
Organism: Philonthus spinipes; assembly: GCA_963082785.1. NCBI lineage: Eukaryota > Metazoa > Arthropoda > Insecta > Coleoptera > Staphylinidae > Philonthus > Philonthus spinipes. The sequence continues at coordinate 10,552,041 of OY720314.1, forward strand.
CTATTCTGTAAAATGATAAAAAAACATATCACGATTTTAGCATAGCACGATCGATATAACTCATAAGGCATTGCATATGGAACAGACTGGTCTGATGAGGTTTGAAAAACCGAAATGGCCACCATTAGTTATCCATATGCTAGATGAGTTGAACATTTTATTAAACTATAATTTATTTGCGATATTTTTTATTAATATTAGAAATATTATAAATTTACCAAATAACGATTCCCACAATGTATTTTTCAGTAATTATAAGATTGTATTACCGAGACGCATTATCAGCGTACTGTTTGAATAAAACCATATTGCATTACTGTGAAGAGAGAATTGTTAATTTATAATTGTAAAACACACGTCGTGTATTCTTCTTTAATTAATAATATATGTTTTTAAAAAGCCTTACTCTCTGGCTAAAAACGTAACTACCATTTAATTTTTTAAAAATCAATCTTTTTAACAGTTGTAAGTGAAAGATAGTGAGACTCCCTGAAAGATATTTAGTTTCGTGCAGGTGTTGACTTCATTTATGTAATCAAGTTTGAATTTAGCGAAGTCCTTGCCGCTCCGGGGTGAACTTTGAGTTTTGATAATTTGATAAAAGTGGGAGGTGAAGGAGGGGGCCGCATGTTAACTCCGATGCGAATTGAAACACCAAAAATCCGGCACGTTCACGAAGTTGCCACCCGAGTGCTCTTTTCCACTCCGGAAACTTAATTTATATCGGTATTAATTAGATGAAGTTAGTAAAACCGACGACACTAAATATTAAAGAGAATAAAAAAAATACTGAAAATTTAATTTGTAATGATGTTATTTAAATTAAATAAAAAGAATTTGAAAACAATTAATAAATGTTTTCGTTTTTAGCTACTGTGACATTTTGACTTAGGTTACATAAGTAATTTAATAAATGTCATTTACATAAAATTAAAGCCGATAGAGAAAAAAATAAATTCAGTCTTACTCCTCATCGTAAATTTAAAATTTTTTGTCACAATATTTCAGTCTGCGATGAACATGTTGAAAATAGTCTCTTTCATCTTGTTCGTCTTAGACTGAAAAAAAAATTACCTTATTTTGCAGATTTTGATTGGTCAACAATTTTTTCATGTTGCTGCTTTTCTTCTTCTAATAAAATCTTACGTCCTTCACATCTAGAGCTTTTTATATATAAATAATCTTTATTGATGAACATAATGCATATAAAATATGACAATACATGCTGTAAGAGTTTGCCAATTGGTTATAGGCCAGTGGTCTTTCCTCCTTGCTGTTTTTATATATACGCAATTAATTGAAAACGGGATAGCACAAAAAATAAAACTAAAGAAAATATCAACAACAAAATTCAATTCATTTATTTACGGTAAATCACCTTTATGCAGAATAATAACAATATTCAAAATGTTTAGATAAATATCATGACTGTAAATCACATATAAACAAAATAATACAACTTTACATATATAACATATTTTAATATCAGTAGTGGAAATTGCAAAATAAAAATTGTAAGAATATATACAGTATAAATGGTAAAACTAAAATTATAATTATGATTACAATTCATAACATAATTATATTGGTTGAAATTATATTTAATGATTAAAACATTTAACGAAATAAAATGGTAGCTGTATTTCCCGGCGTAATTCATTTATAAAGTTAGAAAACCCGCGAGAGGGGCAAAAAGAGAGAGGGATAAAAGCAACGTTATTTTATAAACTGGAACACCTCCACCTATTCCTAAAGTGGGAGTATTAGTATATAGTATATATCTTTCCGCAAGAAGTTGGCTCAGGTGTCCCCCATGACCCCGATGGCTTATGCGCCTTTATAAATTGAATCTTTCTACCCGATATTGGCTCGGCTTTCAAGACAATGAAGAAGCTACATATGGAGGAATTGCGATAGGATTCGCCTAATATTAAACTTAATACACATACGTGAGTGTTTGCGTCTCTCTCTCTCTCTCTCTCTCGCCTTTTCTCATTCACCATTTTTATTTCCAGAGCTAGAGTGGAGGCCAATCGATATCGGGGTATATAAAGATAAAATAATGGAAGATGTGTTGGATAGAAATGGGGGGTCTTAAAGACCGGGCACGATGGCACTTAAGAGACTAACAAGGACGCACACGGCGGACGCTTATTCTTTGCGGGTAATATATGATTTCCCGGTGTTATCAACAGTGATAAAGTTTTTTCCTCTCGAGGACGATTGTGCTGAGTGTTGCACATTTCATTCCTCTGCGGGATTAATTGATGCTCTCATAGTATTAATCGTGTCCGGCTTTTATGTGCATACGCTGCAACTGAAATTACCCAGACGTGTAATGAAACAAATGAGCTAAATTAAAATTATTTAAAAGCTAATTAAAAAAAACTAAATTATTTATTAAAAAATTTTAAAAAAAACACTCTTAATAAATATGTGTAGAATTAATTTCTAACTTACGCCATTTAAGAATTTAAAGTTATTCATTTTAATCTGTGTTTTTATTTATTTTATTAGTTGATTTTTAATAATTTATTCAAATTCATTATTAGAATATAAGCTACCAATATTTAAATATTAAAAGTATTAAAATAATTAGTATTTTCATAAATTAAATCTTTATTAAATTTATATCATATTTAAATGTATATAATAATCAAATTGGTGAAGTTGATAATAAATACGAGAGAGTTGAGATAATTCCCAACAACAATTTGCATATTAATCGTATGCAAATAGCGATAATTCGCGGATAATACGAGAGGGGAGTGTATCCGTTGCATCCGGGACGAGAAGGGGCGGCGGTGGGGTTTGGGGGCATGAAATCAAGATGCGTTTGATTGATATAGTCAATATGTTTAGTGGAGCACATGTGCGGTGTTGGTGTTGCTGTTCCTGTTGTTGGTGGTGTTCCAGTTATGTGTGTTTAAGTTATGATGTGCACGAAGACACTAAATAAACAATGCAATTGTACTAACGTAAATGCTCCACTGAAATATTATGCAGGCGCGATGTGAATTTACGCTGACCGCAGAGGGGGGCGGCGGAACGGGGGGCTGCATAATAACGCTACATACATTTCGGTTTCGGCGATAAATTTAATTGAAAAACAGCGGGGAGTATTTCAATTTGCCCGAAATCCGCACACCAAGAACACACTGCACGTCGAATTATTATACCGCGCACGCTTTTATAATCGTTATTATAATTGCGTTTTCTAAAATACAATATTTGTATTTGCTTTAAATGTTTAATTACATGTTCATTCAATAATTAATTAAAAAATATTCTCACCAATTTAATCAGAAACAAAATAAAATCTCACGACTCTAAACTTATAGCTTAGATATCAATTTTATGAATTATAGCAAGCCTATTAAAAAAAATTAAATGGCTCAGCCTAAATATTAAATATGCGAGCCTATATGACTCTGACTCTTAACTAGCAAAGCTTAGCTGTTAGCGATAGTGATGGTTTCTATAAATAGTGCATGCGCCGGGATTTTACATTATAATTATTATAATACTAGGTGTTACGTCTTCAATCTAATAAAATAATGATAGTAACAAAAAATAATTGGAAAAAAAATCGCGATAGCGAGCCTATAAATAAAATTTGATGGCAAAGAGTAGATGTTAGATATGCGAGCAATAATGAGTCTAATGCCCGTTTGCACCGCCTTGTTTAAGTACTCCTTAGTGCTAAGTAATCCTTAACATATGTCATTTGGTTTGCACCACGCGCGCACGATGTCTAAGGTCTCCTTAAATTTAAGCCGCCGATGTTGGCGGCTTAACTTCACTAAGGCTTCCTTAGCGTTGACGTACAGCTGATTCTAACCTATAAATTTATAGATAACGAATAAAGTAGAGAAAGCGAGCGATAATGTTATAAAAAAATGGTGAAATGTATACATTCTTAAATAAATATACTATTTAAAGTTTCTTTTGATTTCTATAATGTTTATAACGGTAATAATTATCCGAAATAGTTGTGATTTTCTAAAATTAATAATAATTTTCTATGATTTCAAGGTTAGGAAGCGAGAATAATAGACGACATGAAGTTAGGCACTAACTTTCCACTAGATTTTCCCCCAACTAAGGAGACCTTAACTAAGCGGAGATTTTATATGAGCGGTGCAATCCAATCTCTACTATTCTTTCCTTAACTTTTAAGGAATCCTTAACTAAGGAGGCCTTAAAGTAAAATCGGTGCAAACGGGCATAAGTAAAATTGTAGAGCCTAGGAGTCAAGTTAGTAGTCTGATTAAAGATATATATATATATATATATATATATATATATATATATATACAGGGTGGCGCAAGATTCCGATGAAGTCCAATATCTCAGTTATTTAGAAATTTATAAAAAAATATTACTGACATAATTTGTAGCTACTATAAAACTTCACATTTTAAAATTAGTTTCATATATACAGGGTGTCCAATAATCACGTGACGTATCAAACATATAATTTTTTAAATGGAATGCTATATTTTTTATGTCGATTTTAGATTCTACGCTTAAAATTAATCATTTCTTACATAAGGTATATTAGGCAATTTAATGTTGAAATCAATGGAAGTTTAGGGTCTTATTTTTCAAAATTGAAAAACGATGCAAACTTTCTGTTAACGCAATTTAATTGAAAAAATGTTTAATAATATAAGGAATAATCGTTTTGTCACCATAAAGCAAATGTTGTATACAGGGTGAAACAATTCGCAAAATGATTTTTTTCTTTTTTCACTTAAATGGAACACCCTATATTTTTTACACTATTTCGATAGAAAATTGATTGTTCTTTAATTTTTTGTATAATAAACTATACCCCTATCTGTTACCATTTTTTAACAATTTCAATTCAAAGTACAAAATTATAAGTTTCGCTTATAATCTATAATTTAAGTAGGCTATAATTAAAACAAATGCAATTCATAATCGTTTTCTGACATTTAATAACATACTTACTTCCTAACCTAAAAGGATATTCAAATGACAATCGATATTTAAAAGCTCGTGCAAAATATGAAGAAAATAGTTGATCGACGATTATTTAGCGAGTTATAATGGTTATTGGGACACATTCTTTTAAGAAAAAAAAAAATTGTAAAATGTTTGAATGTTATTGAATTAAAAAAAAAAATGATGTGAATGCGTGAAATAAATACATAAAAATATTAATACTAACAAAATATAATGATATAAGTATTTTATTATTTCACTTAGTATATATTTTCGGTTTTTCAGTCAACATAAATTGTTTAAATAAATGAATTTAACAATCATATAGGAATATTTTAAATAATAACCAAAAAATATCGTTATTGTTAGTTTTTAACAATTAAATTAATCATTTATTGAAGAAGTATGTTTAACTGCGCCAGTGTTACTAAATATAACGTAAAATGTACTTTACTTACTAAATATGATATTAAGCGTAACATTCACAACTATATAAATTAGTTGTTCTGGCGCGGCCTACTTTTGTTAAAAATTCTATATAAAATTTGTATTTGAGATTAAATATCTCAAAAACGGTAAACGGTAGCTATTTAATATGTTATATAAAAAATAAAGAGTGATCAATTTTCTATTAAAATAGCATAAAAAATACAGGGTGTCCCATTTAAGTAAAAAGAGAAAAAAATAATTTTGCGAATTGCTTCATCTTGTATTTAAAAATTTGTTTTAAGAGAAAAAATGAGTATTTCTTTTATTATTAAGTATTTTTGCATTTGTATGGCGTTGACAGAATGTTTATTTCATTTTTCATTATTGAAATATTAGGCTCTAAACATCTATCGATTTCAACATTCATTTGTTTATAACTTTTAAAATATGAAAAATTGATCTATTACATGTTATATAAAAAATGATTATTTTTAAACGTAGAATCGAAAATCTTCATAAAAAATATATCATTCCATTTAAAAAAAGATATGTTTGATACGTCACGTGATTATTGAACACCCTGTACATATCAAACTAATTTTAAAATGTAATTTTTGACATTGGCTACTAATAATGTAAGTAACAATTTTTTTGTATATTTCTTTATAACTGAGATATTGGACTTCATCGGAATCTTGCGCCACCCTGTATATATATATAAATTAATCAGTAGAACTATGCCAGTCAATTTATGTTATTATTATTTTATCACAATTGAAAATCAATATAAAATCCCGGCGCATTCGCCATTTATAGAAATCTAAATTAATTGACTATTTATTTTGATTCACAATTTAGATTCTGTGAGTAAATTTTCTTTATTGACTCATTATCGCTTGCAAACTTGACACTTTGACTTTATCAGTTAAACTTAACACCTAGGCTGTCATTCAATTTTACTCATAGACTCGCTATTGCTCGTAAACTTGACAGCTTGACGTAATCGTCACGACACTTTGCAACAAGTTCGAGTTGGATTTCTTGCAGCAGACTCCAGATTTTGCTTAGGAGCCCATGGTGGAAGTAGACTTGTCCGTCGATTTTGCGGTGAACCAATACGAACGATAGCGAGTTTATGAGTAAATCCTAAGTGTCAAGTTTAACTGATAAAGTCAGTGTCAAGTTTACAAGCGACAATAAGTCCATAAGGAGAATTGACTCAAAGAATATAGATTGTAAGTCAAAATAAATAAACAAATAATGTAGATTTCTGTAAATGGCGAATGCGCCGGGATTGTTTATTAATTTTAAATTATAATACTTGATGTTGATTGTAATATGATAATAATAATTGACTGGCAAAATTTAGGGCGCTATCGAGCCTGTAAGTAAAATTGACTGGCAGATTTACGAGCGATTGCAAGGCTATAAGTAAAATTGTCCGACAGAAACCAAGTGTGAAGTTTGCGAGCGATAGCGAGCCTTAAAGGTAACCTGACTGACAAAGTCTAGGTGTCAGGTTTCCGAGCAACAACGAGCCTATAAGGAGAGTTGACTAGTGTCACCGACGAACGCTTTAAACTTTTAATTCATGATTCAACTGGTCAAAGATTTCCTTCACAGTTTATTTACTTCAATATAAAAAAATAATCTTTTAGGTAATTCGAAAATCTGTTTAAGTTCGAAAACATCTTTAGACCTAATGAATTGTTAATACTTGGGCCATAAAACATTGCTACATTTTGCTTCAATATAAAAAAATATTTTTGATAATTCGAAAATTAAGGTCGGAAAAATTATTTGCCCGTAGCCAAACATTGCTACATATTGTTTCGATAAAAAAAAAATAATTTAAATAACATATAATTACAAAGTTGTTAAATTAAATTAATCAATCGTAACGTTCAGGCTACAATCTCCTATGCAAATAATCGAGGACATTGATAGAAGCGAATGCTGCGTGCATTTTCAATTAATTGTCTTCGGCAAAAAATATTTTCCACTCAGATTTAAATAAAGCCTCGCTGGCTGTTACTAATAATAGAAAATATATATAATATTCGGATCCGCGATTTGGGTTTAAAATTACAAATACCAATAAGTTGAATCAAATAATGTTTATTCCAACTACTGACTAAAATTAAGATAACAAAAAGTGTAACAAGATTTAGAACTTAGAAAATAATCGATAAAGTAAAAGCAGGAGCGACCAAAGAGCACGATGTTATGTGCAGGAAGGTTGAGACAAAGCTCACTCAGGGAGGAAGTTTTACAATTTACTTTTAAAAAGGGATATTTAAAGACAAGAATAAATAGAGAATTCTATAGAAGAAGAAGAAGGATAAAATAAAACAAAACGGGGATTTTGACATCTGGTGGTTGGATTGGAAAACGGTCGTTTACGACTTAATCTCTCGCTCAAGGATTATCTCTTATTGCCGTCAATTCGTTACGGTCTTGACAAACTGAATAGAAATATAGAAAATTTTACACAATGGTTTATTGCCCCTTCAGTCGTTTCGAAAATATCTTAAAATATTTAATAAAATTCCCATATTACAATTGGAAGTAAATTTCGCGTTAACACTATTATTGTAAAAAATATTTTAGATAATTAAAAAAAAATAATAGAAAAAAAGGATTTATTGTTATTGTCACAGTTAATTAAATAAATGAAATAAAAAGAATTTGAAAAGTCAAAATGTCACAGTCGCTAAAGAGGGAATAATTTATTATTTATTGGTTTTCTTGTTTGTTTAGTTAATTTATTTATTTCGTCAAGGTTTTACATATTATTAATATATTTTTTGTTGTTGTCGTTACTTCCTTGTATTTTCTCCTATTTGTGGTCCTTCCTTCTTTCTTTCCCTCGTGATCTCTGGGTTGGACCCTAGCTCGGGCTATCGATACCCAAGGAAACTAGTAGCTTAATGTGATTTAAGTTCGGAAAAATCCTTTGACCCGTTGAATTATTAATACGGTGGCCATAAAACAACGGTATATTTTGGGAACATACTAGAAATTTGGGGAAACAAGCTATTACGAAGTTTTCGCAAAAAAAATCATCTGCTTTTCTACTTGCGTACATCCGAACAAAGGGGTTGTTAGTCTCCGATTAATATGAAATTCCGAAAATATACCGACGGTAAATAAGCATCAATAAAATTTAAAAAACACAATTAAATCGAGGAAAGGGAAAATAATTTATTAATTAATTATTTTCAATTTCTTTTTATTTAAATAACTGTGATCAAGTGGATAAATCTTTCTTTATATAAAAATTAAATCACTGCACTATTAATATATTTTAAAATTTTCAAGCCTAAGTAATTGACAATCCACTATAAATATTTATTTGATACTTTTTAAATATTTACTTGCAAATAATTGCTTTGAGTCTCATTTAATCAAAAACATTGCTACAATTGACAGAATTTTAGTAAAAATATCAACATTTAAACATATATTAAAAGGCAGAAAGACCAATGGTCGATAGCCTCTTTCCAAGGACAACGTATAATATAGTAACTAACTAACTAACCATCTTTATTCAAATGTGTATATGTATGTACAATAATATACAAAAATTAGAATTATATTCTGTAGATGATGAATCGGCTATCGACCGGAGGTCTTTCAGCCTATAATATAGTATTAGAATTATATTGTTAATTTATTGTATATAAAATTGTCTGCAGAAATAAAGATGTTATACATATATATTAAAAAGACATGTCGCTATCAACTTAGCAACATAAAATTACGTTACAAATTCTGTGAATTAATTGTGTGTTGTAAATTTTATGAAATTCATTCCAGTGGACTAACTCTACCTCCAATTCCAATGGAAAGAATAGATTTTAATCAAATTTAAGGTATATTTAATTCACAGTATTTGTGATGTAATTAATTAATTTATTTAAGGCACAAATAAAATGAAATAAAAATATATTTCATTTCTTAGTAATTGGTTATACACTATTGAAATTTATTGTAATGGAAGAAGTAGCTAATTTCAAAAGTAATATAAATTCTAGTAACTAAGCAATTTGTAAGTTTTTCCTTAATTCTTCTAAAGTATTTTAAATTAATAGCGAAATACATTTTAATTCTGTATTTAAATATTGATCTTGATAAAAAAACACCATGAGGTCTAATTAAAAATAATAAATCAATAGGTGCAAAAAAATATTGTATGATAATTATTTATGTTATATTATTTTGTATTCAATAGTTTAAATAAAGGCCTGTATATATATAAATCAATTAGCTTACTTTTTTAAATCAAATTAAATAAACAACAATTAATTGAAGCTTTTACAAATGGTGAATGCGCCGGGAGTTTATTTTAATTTGTTTTATAATTCGTGGTGTTGCGTTTCAAATATAATAAAATAATAACAAAAATATAACAATATTAATTAACTTCTCATTTAACTTATTTTTTAAACGATTTCTTTCATATAATATTTCAAAACAAGAAATAGTGAAACGAATAACCAAGTGTCTTAATTAAATTACATACGAATTATTACATAAATATGCATCACCACGGGATAAGTGAGAGATTAATTCAAAGTATAATAAAAATCAAATTGTTAAGACAGAAATATTTATTGTGGATGGCCAGTTTTAATAATATTTTGAATTTTATTTTATGTTTTTTTTTTATAAATACGTATGTATACATATATAAATGTAATTATTCTGTAAAAATAGATTACTATATACACATATAATAGAAAAAAGTAACGGAAACAATATAACATAAATAATTACAATATATATATATAGGTAGCATTAGTCTGTCTGGGTTATCGACATTTTTCTACCTCAAGATTGTTATATTGATTTTTTTTAATTAAAAAAATGTATTTATTAGCTTAATAAATTATGTCTACGCAATTATGAATATAAAATCCGTGTTAACAAACTGTTTTCAGTATTAGGTCTTAGAATTGTTCGTGTATAATATTCCTTATTCTTTAATCGGAATACAATTCGTATTGCTTTTTTGTAGCATATAAATTTGTGGAAATGGATTAAGTGTTCTGCACGAATGAATAAATCTCAATTAATCGACGCGTTCTTTTAAATTCAAGAAAAAATGGGATATTTTGTATATTGGATCCTTTTTCCTCATTAATCACTAGGTTAAACATTGTTATTATTAAATTAAACTTGTACATTTTGGTTTTCAGCCACTTGTTTTTATAATAAATCGTCTGTTTAAAATTACTTATTTTAAGGGATATAAAATGTTGCAGTTTCAAATAATTTTTCCATAAATTAAATAGTGCTCCAATAATTTCAATAAATTAAACAGCGACCATTGAATTCTCGCCGATAATTTTCAATGCAAAAATGAAAACATCATTCCGATGTGAAATAACAGCGCGCACTCGTGCGCCCCGGGGCTCCGTTCTTTTCTATTCCTTACAAATAAAATCGATTCCGCATAGGAAATCTGCATTCAATAATTTAAATTAAAAGCCGTGATTTACATATAAATAGCGGGCGGGCCGCGTTGCGTTGCGTCGACTGTAGGGTGAAATAAAGTCCGGGGCGTCCGGAATCTGGCCGGTTTTCTGTTTACCATTTATTTAGCGGAAACCGTCGATGCGGTAAAGGATGTTCGCAGTATGCAGATAATGTAAGTTATTGTTCCCAGCAGATGGATATCAGGTTATCTGGGCCATTGTGAGCGGCGGCGCGGCATTGACCTTTTTATTATTAATACTATTCACGTCCTGTTATTACAGCGGGGGTGCTCCGCTTGAATTATATCAACGGTATAATGGATATTGAAATGACACACGCAGAATCACGTGTGCGATTTCAAAAGGGAATTTCTATATGTGTATCTATATTTAACGTCCAATGGAAATGATGTCTGTGTATTGTGTGGCTGAGGGGGTGTTAATGTTTTTAACATTCAAATTTTATTCTATGTAAAAGAAAAATACAAAAAAATAATACAAATCCGCAAGCCTTAAACATTTATCATTCATTGGAATTAAAAAATATAATAATAAAAAAAAAGATTTTTTCACTTGGTCACAGTTATTTAAATAAATGAAATAAAAAGAATTTGAAAATAATTAATTAATAAATTATTTTCCCTTTGTCTAATTATAGACTTTGACTGAATAAATTCTTTTTCTATATATATACAGTATATACACAATACGGTGGAAAACCATTACATTACTATATTATACATAATAAATTTCACAAATTGGCTATCGACCAGTGGTCTTTCAGCCTGTCTCTGTCCAGTCTATGTCATTTCTTTAAATGTTATGATCTGAAACGTCATTGTCAATGTCCGGGTGATTGGATGCAATGAATTGATAGATGGTTGATTCTGGAGTTTTATATCTGGAAGGGATCGCCAGGTTGCGGGGCATAAAAAGACACTTAATGATATCATGAATGAAGGGGTTGGTGGCAAATTCTTTCTCTATTATTAGATAAATTTAGCTTTTGATAAACAAGATAACTTCACCTTCCCTTTAGTATACGAATAATAATTTATTGTGTCTACATTGTAGAATAAAATAACGCGTTTAAATAAAAGTAATAATACACATTTGCTGTTGCATAACAATAACATAGGCGACCTGCCTATCTAGATACAACCTCTGCATTCACTTACATCGAGGATGTCAGATGTGACAGTGCGTTTTTAATTTTTAATTAATTAATTAACAACTTTGCAATTATATAAGGCACAACTGTACTGACGAGGGATCAAATACCGAAATACGTGTCTGTAGATATATTACGTAACTTTTATTTTAATTATTATTTTTTATTTTGTTTTTTGCATTAAATATTTTCGATTCAAAAATTGTTGCATTATACAATATGTTATTGCAACAGCAAATGTCTATTGTTGGAAATTTGTTAAAGTACTTATGTAACATAAGTTATTATGTCACAGTAGCTAAAGGGAAAATAATTTATTAATTAAATATTTTCAAATTCATTTTATTTAATTAAAAATATAATTCTTTCATTCTATTCTGAACGTTTTTTCTTGCATTTAATAATTTATTAGTAAATTAAACAACAGTATGCGTCACAAAATGTATTGTCATCTACAATTGTGGCAGTGTCTCTACAGTAAATGTTGTAAAACATGAAAAAGTGTTGTTTTAATTAGAAATGTATGAATAAAATTAATCGTGTTTGCGGATCTGTCACAGTTGTTGATATTTAATTATTAATAATAAGACACAAATATTATAAGTTAATGAATGTAAGTGGGTGAGTGATCACTATCTGCAGCTAGAAACAGGATCATATCGACTACTGGTATTTTTAGTTGATAATAATAGTGTTTTATTCACTTGTGGTTACGTTATTTGAAGAACATATCACATTTTTTAAAGTTGCCGGTTATTTTAATTTTTGCCTGCTCAAATTAATTAGGAGTGTGCCGGACACTTGCGGAAATTTAAATTTTAATAAATAAAACACTTTTTACTTAGTAAAAATGTCTTAAGTTCCACTCCTTAGTCAGTTCAAAGACACTAAATATGCCAAAATCATTTATTCTCCACACATCTATCACCCTATTAAAAAAAAAAAAAAAAGTTTGATTTAACCCCAGCATTCTACGTTAACACGAAACTAAGATCTCTATTAGGCAACACATTTAGTAGAGTAAATGATCTAGACAAATCTGGTATTTACTCTATTAAATGTAACAATTGCCCCAATTTATATGTAGGACAAACAAAACGAAACCTGAACACCAGATTCAAAGAACACATAGCTCACATCAGATATAATCACCCACAAAAATCAGCAGTCGCCCATCATGCCATTGAAACAGGACATACATTTTCAATAAATAAGGTAAAACTACTTAAGAGCTCAACAGATTATCACCTAAACATGTTGGAAGCAATTGAAATGAGAAAAACATAATAATTACCTAATTAATTTTAACCTGAGCCCGCTAGAACACACGCTGTTACCTTTAATCGATTCTTAATGATAAGCTTATCTGCCAAAGAGAATAATAATAATTAATCCCTTTGCGAAAACACACCTTAATCCCCTTGTCACTTATTATATATAATTACCGCCACTAGATGTAACCATTAATTGTAAACTATTGAAGATGACTACATCGTAGTCGAAATACGTATTTAGTAAAAATAAATATTTGTGAAGAACAGTTTTTATTAGTGTTTTTCTATATTAATAGTTTTGAAAACCTTAACTTTTGATAGTGGCCTATTACAGGCGGTTCACTTCATCACACGTTCGGCCGATCGTCCGCTGACATGGTTTACACGGATACGCGCTTTATTACCCTCCTGCGAGGTTTAATAGAAATATAAATATTGTCATTTTGACGTTTCGTTGTTTCCCATATTCAAAACTGTCTCTAAAAACAATATTGAAAATGATAGAAGGATTTCCATCTAATCAGTTATTCCTAAACTTTTGGATAAATTTGTTTCTGAGCAATTGATGAGATCATGTTCTCAATGAATAATTGATGAGCAGCATGGGTTCCTTACAACAAAATCAAATATGACGAAACTAATGATATACCACGGCTTTATATCCGAAGCTTTCCAAAAGGTATCAGATTCAATCTACAAAGAGTTTTCGAAAGATTTTGATTAAGTCCGAAACAGAATACTGCTGGGAAAGCTAAAATATATTGGTTTATGTGACAATGTACTCAAATAGATTAGCAGTTTCTTAAGTAATACGATTCAATGTGTTTGAATCGGAACGCATATTTCTAAAACCATTAATGTTACGTCAGGGGTACCACAAGGCACTCATTGTGGACTTCTGTTATTTCTTCTGTTTATTAATGATATTGAAATGCGCGTTAATCATATTAGGTTCGCAACTTAGTTCGCTGTTTTGTTTTACATGGTTACAAGTGAATCTTTCAAAATAGTGCCCATTGTTAGCGACAATTATTTCCCTTCTTTCTGGCAAAGCTCGAATACCATCAAGGTAGAAGTGTTCGTCTTTTGAGATTCTTCACGAATCAAGTCTTCATATGAGTGGAACTGCTGATTAACCTAATCATATGCCATCGAACGGAATAAGTAATAATTGAACGCCACAATATCTGAAGAATATGGCTGGTGGGGTAGGACTTCCTATTGAAGCGGCGAAACTGATGACGACGCATTGTTTTACTTGGAGAAACATCTCCATAAACTTTTTAAAGTTCTCGATGCGCTTCAGTCGCCGTTTTCATCGAATGAAAGAATTTTTTTCACACAATCAAAAATATGAGGCGCAACAAAAAAAATAATAATAATAAATGTCTTTATTTTCTCTTCAGATATGTTACAATACATGTTACGTTGAAGATATGTAGGCGAAGTTCAGTCTATAGTCTCGGTGACTATAGAACTTCTCTTCCACTTAACCTACCTTAATTTAAGCATAATTATACAATATAATGTACTATGTACGCATTTCAATCAAACAATAAAAATATAAAATAAGAAAGTATATCCCTATAAAATATGAAATATTAAAGCGCTAGTTTAACCTCATTCAAATTATGACATATTTCACACTTAAAATTAATCAATGTGAGATTTTTTATTTGTGTTGGTACTTTGTTATAAATTTTATATATATTGTATGAAAATGACCGTTGATATAGAGCTGTTTTATGCAACGGGAGTGAAATAGTACCTCACATTGATATTATGTACATCCTATCGAAAAACCATCCTGTTATAAAGATATTCAGGTTTGTAAGAGTGCATAATTTTATAATAAAACGTACAGCAGTGTAGTATTCGACGGTTGTTCATATTTAGCCAATTTATTTCTTTTATCTTGTGCGAAATGTGATCATACTTCTTAATACCCAATATCAAACGAATACAAGAGTTTTGGACCCTCTGAATGCGCCGTTTTGTAATACCGTCCAAGCAAGCATTGTAGATTACATCATCAAAGTTAAAGTGACTTAATATCAGTGCTTCACGAAGCATGCGCTTCATTTTAATTGTTAAATAGTGCCTACTGGAATAAATCAACTTTAGATTTAAAAAAGATTTTGAAATACACTTATTGATGTGTTTTTTAAATCGTAATTCATTGTCAATTATAAGACCAAAATTTCGAGCCGAATCTACGAAAGGAAGTGTGATATCATTAAGTTTAATTTTTAATTGCTGTTTCGCAAGCTGAATTGATTTTCGTGGGCCAAATAACATAGCTGTTGACTTATTAGGATTTATATGCAGAGAGTGTTTAAGGGATTGTTCAACTATATTGGAGATATCATGATTAATGTTGTTGCCTGCATCTATCACGTCTTCAAGTTTAAATGAATATAACAGCTGTGTGTCATCAGCATACATGTTAGCAGAGCAGTGATTTAAGATATTTATTAGAGTAGAGGTATAAATAGAAAATAATAATGGACCTAATATTGAACCCTGTGGGACCCCCGACTCAAGTTTAATAAAGTGAGAAGGTTGACCATCCAAAACTACTCGTTGTTACCTATTAAATATGATTTTATCAAGTTTATTGCTGTACTACTGAAACCGATATAATGTAGTTTCGAAATTAATAAATAGTGAGTAATTGTGTCAAAAGATTTACTGTAATCAAGCAGAGTTAAGCAGGTGACATATCTTTTATCAGTAGCGGTAATTATATCATCCAATACATTCGTTAATGCAGTAGTACAGCTATAGTTTGCTCTAAAACCAGACTGAGTGGATGATAATAATTTTTTGTTTTCAACAAATTCCACAATCTGATTGTAAAGCACCCTCTCCAATATTTTTAATAATACCGGTAATACACTTACAGGTCTAAGATCATTTAAACTAGATGGGGCATTAATTTTTGGAATTGGCATCAAGTTTGCAAATTTCCATGCGTCTGGAAAATATGCTTGCTCGATTCAGCAATTAAGAGTATTAGTTAAATCAGGAGTTATATAAGGGTTACAAAATCGGACCATAGTTATATTTATTTCATCTAAACCAATTGCATTAGTTTTAATACTATTTATAATTCGTGAAACTTCTTCAGTAGTTGTTAAGAAAAATTTAAAATAGTGTTCATTTATATTGTGAGTGTTGTGCAAATTAAAGTTGATTAGATTGTTGTCTGTCGTAATGCTAATTGAACGTGAAAAATGCGCATTAATGGCGTTCGGATCATTAATGTTATGTGGCAGATATATTTTGGGCTTGTTGCCAATTATTTCATTGTTTTTTAAACATTTCCAAGTAGATAAAGGGTTATTTTTAACAGAGAATTCAATACATGCCTTCTTCTCTCTTGTCACAGAAGAATTTACAATGTTACGCCACTGTTTGTATATCTTGAAATCCTCTTGAAGCTTGGTTTGTTTAAACTTTGCATAAGCGTTATTTCGAGATCGCATCATTGATTTTAGAGTATCTGTGAGCCAAGGTGCAAGGGGCTTTGTAATTTTTCGTGTAAAAATATCAATTATGCAGTTATTAAAAACACTCACTTTATGTTCGATATTATTTAAATAAATGATATCCTTGATACAAGATAATTCCAAATCCCTCAAAAAGTCATCTCTGCATATTTCCTTAAAGTTCCGATAAGTGATAAAGTTTACTTGCTTTTTATCTATAATTTTAAGCTTACAATAGACTAAATTATGGTCCGAAATATTATGAATCTTTACAACATCTGATATAATGCAACTACTCTTGTTGGATAAAACAATTAGATCTATTAAAGATTCACCAAGAGGACTAGTACGTGTAGGTTCAGTAATTACTTGTGTAAGCTTATACGTATTCAGAAAGTCCGAAAATTTGCACACATCACTAGACTGGACATTTAACATGTTTACATTTAAGTCGCCTAAAAACATTAAATCATCAAACTCAGGTAAAAGACAACTTATAATATCTTCAAATCTGTCAAGAAACTTGTTTAAACTGTAGTCGGGTGGATCAAAGCGGTTTGTTTACCATATGTCTAAGCTTAGTTCATGACGTTTTGGATTTGAATTTACTACTGGAGCCATCTGTTGCAAAATAGTGGGAACTTAGTTGCGCACTAAATACCTAGTATCTTCTTTATGCGAACGATTTATTTTTAATAATATAATGTCTTTATCAGATCAAGAGGGACTTCAGGAAGGTTTAAATCGGATTGTTGATTGTTGTAAAGATAATCAACAGGAGTTAAACCTTAAGAAGTTTGTCTATGTACCATTTAATCGAGATCTATTTAATTTTTGTAAATATTTTATTAATGGGAATTAAGTAACGCAGAATTCTGTAGTGAGAGACCTGGGGGTTATTTTTACGTACGAGTATGTTTTAATAGCAATACAACGCACATATGCAACAAAGCACTTAGGAACTTGGGTTTCATCACAAGATTTTCTAAGGATTTTTAAATTGCAATTATTAAAAAAATGTACTTATCCCTTGTAGGATCACACTTAAAGTAGGAATCGTGCGTATGGTCTTCTTTCACTGTTGTCGCAAGTAAAGTGTTAAAACGTGTGCAAGGTAATTTTTTAAAGTATATTCACTATAAAATATGAGGCAGAACGATTAACTTTAATCACAGAGGCATGTTTGTCCAAATGAATTTAAAGTCGTTAGCAGAGAGGAGAATTATTTTAGATGTCATGTTTTTATATAACTTATTAAAAGGGTTTATAGACTGCTCTTTTAGTGGACTGCAATTTAACGTCCCACGAAGACCGAAATCTCGACATAATTTTACATTTTAAAATTATCAATAAAGTTATGGTTATTTTCTATCAAATAATTGGCATATAAACGTGGTTTCATTATTTTTGCCGGGTCCAGGCCACAAAGGAAAAACCGGCAAAAAAAAAGAACATCGACGGGACATGCAAACACGTCAAAATAAATAGTTTACACTCAATTTAGAAAAGATTTATGGCTTTCCGAAATGGTCAGAAATAAACCAGATGTCACCAAACGAACTTGCATCGCTACCTCCCTAATGCCACATGTTTTTATTATCGTGCCTTTTCCGTCCGTTTGCATTTTTGAAATTTTATTTTGGTGATGTTTTTGCAATTAAATTATGAAATATTAATTGCAATGCACTTACATTATTCCGAATACAAATAAAAGGAACAGAATGGAATATGTTTGCAATTAAAACAAACATTCAATTGTAAATGATGTAAAATATATTAGGTGGGTTTGTGTTTAATTTTATTAACTTAATGGTATTCAGAGATATAAAATTAATTGATTGAGATTTTCTTAAATCTCGATATAGCTAATTATCTTTTTTAAAGGAACAATTTATAAATTTTAAACAAAAAATTATACCCGACTCAATTTAAAATATTTAATATGAAAGCTTCTGATAACCCAACCTGCATAATATTAAGCAGTAGTAAATATCTTTATTATCATACATTTGTACAGTAGTTTAAAATAATACAATAAGTAGTACATTTTTATTTTGATAAATGACTATCGGCCAGTAGCCTTTCTGTCGCATAATATTAATTTTATTGCATTTGAACTGGAATTCATTTAAGCGAGATAAGAGAATATCGAATTAAATTATTTCTTTAGAAAACACTTACGAATGAGTGTTAGAAGATATATTTTTGTTCTTTTGAAATGCATGAAATATTATAAGTATATTAATAATCTAAAACAAATTTTGAAATATTTATTTTGGAGCAACCATTATCAATTAGATTTGAGATAATTATAAAACAATCACATTTTAATTGAAACACCCTATATATTTTATCGTGATTTTCTCTATATGTCAGTTAATTAATCGTTACGTAAGTGCATTATGCAATATTTTATTGATATGCAACAGCAGGTGTACATTATGTAATTCAATATCCGGCGTGGGTATTTGCCCGGGAAGTAGTTGTTTTAATGCGCATTTGTTTAACGTATTTACGTAACGTAAGTCAAACGTTAGCTCTGTGACTTTTGAGTTATGTGGAAATAATTTATTAATTATTTTTAAATTATTTTTATTTAATTTATTTAAATAACTGTGACAATTAATAACAATATTTTTTTTTTCCTGAAAAAAAATATAAATAAAAAAATGTAAAAAAATAAACAAAACTATTTACACAAATAACATATATTTAAAATACATTAAAAGATTCTAAAAATTAAATAATATATAGGGTGTTCCATTTAAAAAAGATAACTTAAATAAAATAAAATTTTTAGTGAAGAAGGTGCACAATTAAAAAAAGTTGAGATGTTTTTCGCATTTATTTTTACATATACAAATATGGGCAAAATGCTGGTTTTCACTAAACCTTTGAAATAATATATTCATGCTCTTTAATTTTTCCAAAATTTGTCATGTGATTAACTAAATATTTTCTTTCTTGTTTTTTAATTCTCTAATTATTAAGATTTTAAATTAATTTGTTTGTGCTAAAAATGAGTTGCGTTAACAGTAATATTTATAAATAATGTCAACATAAAATAAAATTAACAGTTGTTAGTTTTCAATCTTTAATTTTTAATGTCGGAGAATTGAAATTAGAAATAATTATTAACTTCATATACTTACCAAGTGGATAATTCATTTCGGCATCCGTGATTATTTCACGATACGGTCAATGATTAGATGTGATATTTTCTTTAATATTTTTAATAAATTTAAGTTTTTCAATTGTTGATAGACTTCCCTCGTAATTATGATCACTTATCATTATACAATACAATTACTGTTTCATATATATAAATAAATTGTTTATATAATACACACAATTTTAGTTACGCACAACTTCTATTTTAACATCTTGGTAGTTGGTTAAAAACTAGTTTATTTACTATAAACTTGGAAAAAATCTTACATATTTTACAATTTTATAATTGGAAATTCCATTTTTAAATACTAAATATCCAAATATATGAGAAAGTACAATTAAATATTATGATAAATAATTATGTGCTAATATAAATGAGAATAATTTAAAAAATAGGCACTTTTAATTCAATAATGCATTTCAAGGGATGAACGCAAACGAAAAAGGGTCGAACGCAGGTACCTAGTAGCGGTCTATTCTGAAAGTCGTAAATTTTGCAGGCTTGCTTCGCGATGACAGCTTAAATGACACCTCCTATTGAGTGTTGGGGTAAACATCCATGTTCTTTTTTTCGTTTTTTTTTTGCATGTGGACCGTCTACGAAGGTCCTGTCCCAACACAGCATACAGGCTAAATGGTTTTTCAAATTTAAATTTAAATTCAATGTGATGGATCAAAACATGTGGTTCCTATATAAGTGTAAAAAAACACGGAATTGTTCTTTCTTATATTTAGATTAAATTGAATAATGACACTAAAGCAGCTCAAAATGTATTGACCAATGGCTAAGAATACCTGGGTGGTGCAAAATTTTAAGAAATTACTCACCAGAAGAGACACAATTTCTACATATATTAAGGTAATCCATGCGGAACTAACATATAAATGCCACAGCATTACATTTGATTTATTTAATTAAGATTTAAATCGTTTTTATTTATTATAAATTTGATTTACTTTATGAACAAATTCAAAATAAAATCAATATATTCATCCAATAATTCACAAAAAGTACTTGACGCAAAATTCAAACTTTAGAAAACTGATTAGCAAGAAAAGCAAACCCTTACCATCCTCCTTCTAACGATTAACCGTCCTTAAATAAACATTTTATTAACTTATTTGATATTCAATTCAATAATGAATCCGAGAAGGAAACGACTGGTCTTGGCAGGCCCAAGAAAACTGCTACAGTTAAAGCTAATAAAATAACTGTTATTAGCTTTAACTAATAATAACTATCCATGATTAGTCATAATTAAATGATGACCACGTACCAGGAGAAATATGGGTAAGAGGGCCAACATGAAAGACGAGACGTCCAGCGAGAGCGACCTTTAGCCGTCTGACAACAGCGAGGAAAAAAAGCCTTCCGTGAAAAAAAAAAAAACGGAAAAGAGTAGGCCGCAAGAAAAAGAATGACAGCGAGGAGGTCAGTGATGTTGACAGTGGTACTTCTGATGGCAGTGACGATGATTCTAAAAATAAAAAGAAGAAAGCGGTGGCAAACAGTAACATGGTAAGGGACAAAGGTCCAGGAAGAGGTAGGGGTAGACGACCAGCAGCTTCTACTCTAGCTGCAGATAAGAAGGGAGCACTACTGCCAAAGAGGGGCAAAAAGAGTGCATAAGAATCTTCAAAGAAGAAGAGGGTGAAAGTGGAGGCGATGAAGACGCGCGTGACTAGGAGGGAAGCTTGTGAAAAAGACTGTTTTAGCGATCTTTTTCACTGATAAGGAGATTTAGACTTATGTGAAGGAAGTTTCGGAGGGGGCCAACTTGAAGGAGATCAAATTGAAAACCGTCTGCTAGCAAATGTATGTACACTACCCTAACTTTAATCTTATATTAAGACGACAGTAAAATCGATTATATCAATATAATTTCCTAATTAGTAATTAAGATCACGCACAAAAAAAGAAGAGGATATTATCGTTTTAAGACACGAAAAGTTGGTATTTTCTTAAAAGAATTTCCTCCCTCTCTGACTCCCCCTTCTCTCCCATCCTTAATACCCCCCTCCCCTGGAAGTTCCAATTTGAAATTTAAAAGTTGCTCCCCGCTCCACCCACTGAGGGGGTAGCCGGGAGCTGAATTTAGAACAAGATGATGTTTCCTTATGAAACATTAATTTTTGGCCTAGTAACATTCTTCATACCATGAGTATTTTTCAAGTTATTTTGATTTATCATGTTATATATACAAGGTGTACAGAAAATGAGTAAAAAGCTTTAGGTAGCGTGACTCTTTGACTAATTTTTAGATAAAAATATTAACGAAAATAAGTCACACGGTCCTTCCTTAAGCCTCACGGGCCTCTTAAAGGAACTATACATTTGGCAACGCTGGATCAAACAAGTGTGCATTTATCCTGTTTATAACTGCTACATCATCAGCTGGAGGTGTTGCATACACCTTTTCTTTTACAAACGAGCGTGCGTCGTTGCCAGATCTATTTTCATTAAAAGAATGCTTCTGATGAAGTTATAAAATTGTAAAAATATCCGATTTATTAATCATTTACATCAATGGAATTATACACGTGTCTAATTGATTGTTAATGCTATTGATTTTTTACAAAATATTTAAAAAACAATACTAATTTATAGTCACATATTTAAAATTCCGAAGACCTCGTGAGCCTCAATGAAGAACAATACAACATTTTTTTATTTGGATTTTCTATTTAAAATTAATTAATGAATTGAGATACCTGAAGGTTTTCACTCATTTTCTGTACACCTTGTATAGTCACTAAATAAGTTTCAATTATACCAACAAAGTTATGAAGTGTTTTCATTAATCTTAGATTAGTTAGAAAGGTTTATCCATTTTATTCAGCCCTTAAATCTAATATCCACGTTAAAATTTAATATAGAATTTACAACACGTATTAATATTCAAGTAATATCAGTTGGGGACTAAAATGAAAATAATTTACATCGAAACACACTCGCACACATGCACGAAAAACCCACATACACACAAGTCCACGATGAGCAGTCGAGTTCGTGAAAGTTGTGTGTACAGAACAGATTTGAGATTTCATGGGAGTTTAGTGCCACCGCCGCCGCCACCACGAATGGCTGAGCGTTCAGCTTCCTGTTATATCATTAAATAATAGCAACTAGCGATACTATTTTATCCTCTCCGCTGAACACTGGAGCGGTTTATATGAAAATGGGAATGTAGACATTGTGAACTTGTGCAGAATCCGCCCTTAGGTAATGTTGCATGATAATACATTACATCCTCCCCCTTGCTCTGCGCTTCGCGCGTGTATGTGTACAAGTTTAATATTAGCGCCAGATTTCGGTATCGCCGAAACTGAAATAGACTCGATTCCCTTCTTCCCGCACGAGATGTGAATTATGCCCGCGAAACGCACATCCGCTTGGTTCAACTGCGGGTGTGTTACAGTTTCTCAACTCGAAACAACTCGTGCGTCGTAGACAGGAAATGTTTCGGTTTTTTATGCGATATTTGAATTAGTCATCCTTCACATGTTTTATTTTTTTGAGAATTAGGATATTTGTTTTGTCCAACTTTGAAACGTTTATTTTTTTAAAACTACGATATTTGAATTTCTAGAAAAAAATATAATAATAATATTCTATATTAGTGGGTATAGTAAGTTCATCTACGGCGACCATACGGTCTATTGTCGCTCATATGTGAGACCTTACACCTCGTTTTTTTTTTCAGATGAATGGTTTCCAAGTATCCCATGATCTTACTTAGAAGGATCCTGTAATAGACCTAATATTTGACGCTCTGCTGGGCAGACTCAAAGTACATACTCTAGTGTCTTATCGTCTTCTAGATCAGTCTACAGGTAGAGTTATCCAGTACCCCTATTCTGGAGATATGGTGGGTAGTTAAGGGGGCAGGGTCCAGTTATTTTGACCACTGCAGCTCTGAGGTTGCCTCTACTCATTTCTAGCACAGCTTTGGCTTTATTATCGAATAGTCTTTTGAAGAGTAGTTTTAGCTACTCTCATGCCGGAGCGTTCTTCCAGCATCTCCTCTTTCATCCATCCGTGTACCGTTGCCTTGGCGAAGTATCGAGGAAGGCCGACTGTCCGCTTTTCCATTCCCTGGTAATCTGAAGTGTCCAGGTAGCCATACCACATTACACATTCAGCTAAGTGCCACTATACAGTTTTTGACCTACAGCGATGGGCATCTGTTGGATGCAAGAGCACATATCGCAGATTTGCTACCAATATTGATTGGCCTGTGTGCTGATGGGCTCTTGTAGATCTGTCTGGTACATCGGTCAATAGCGAATATTTAAGCCTAAAGTAATATGTACACCTAGACTGTAGCCACATTCTTGTGTAGGTTTACAGCTGCCGAACGCTGTACCCGTTCCTTAGGTAGTTTTAGATCCTTCAGTAAAATAGCATGCACTCATCGTCGTCGGTAATTTATTCGCTATCCATTAGCTTCTACCTGGGTGGATTAACCAAAACATCCGTTAGGTGTATGGTTTAGGAATCATGCTATCTGATCTCATGCTTAGTATTCCGTCCCTATGCTCACGCTCCCGTAGCCAATCTCTGCAAGCCGTTATGTTTTTTCCTCACCCCTATACGCCTCGGGGCTGTCTACCATACCACGCGACCATACGTGTTTATTGGCCTAACGACTGCTGTATACAACTAATGGCAGTATCTGTATGCTATCCCCAGTTCTTGCCGCACATTCTTTGACATGGATGTCCGAACCTTGTTGATCATCTTCTCCAGACGCGGGTTCCAGCTCAAAGTTTTGTCTAGTACAATGTCTAAAAATTTGGCCTCCCCCGAAATTGGTATTGTTGCTCTTCGCATGATCGGTTGGATTAGATCGGTTACTCTGCTGCGAGTAAAAGGAAATATTACGGTCTTAAGTGGGTTAACGCTGAGACTTTCTGTCATACACCAGTTACACTTTATGCATTTTTTCACAGATAACCTGGTCATAATTGCCTCTGACTAGTAAGATAATGTCGTCAGCGTATGCCTGCACTTCAACATCCAGGAAGTCAATTATTGCTAACAGGTCGTCTCATAAGCGATCACAAGAGAGGCGACGGGAATCGCCTCTGCGGACCTGCCATAGTAGTTTTTAATTTAATTGAGTCATTAGAGAGACCTCATGATCGTTCGAGAGTTAAGCATATATTTAATTGAACCCGATAGGTTTGACGAAACTCCTCCGCTGGTGGCGGCATGCAAAAAGAGTCCATTAGTGCAGCAATTAATGCTCCTTCAAAATCCAAGAATACCACCATTGTCGTTCCCTTATCGCCAAGAACTTTGATAATCTATCCAACGAGGTTATTCAACAAAAAAATCCGTTAATTTTCCGTCCTGATAAACATACTGGTAGGTATTAAAAGGGCAGGTGATAAGTACCCTGTCTCTTAGTTACCCATCCAGCACTTTTTCCAGGGTTTTTTATAGGAATGACATTAGACTTATTGGCCTGAATGACTTGGTAGTGGGCTCACACTTCCTCAGTTTAGTATGAATACCACCTCGACTTCAGACCGTGTCTTCATTGTTGTCACATAACAATTGGTACTCTAAGAAATAATCGGAGGCAAGAAGTTCAAGAATTTCTCTACTAAAGTAGGTGTATTCCCAGTTGGGTTTGACCAGTACCCACTAAAGAGACACACTCGAATGTCGGATTGGGGAAATTCGAAATCTCGAATTCAATTATATGCCTTATTTGGAATTACAACAAATTTTATAGTTAATATAATTTCATTTTTTAATACTTTGATTTTTAGTTATTGATTTTTACAATAAATTTTTGTATAAAATAAATATTGATCATTAGAACTGCATCTGAAAATAATTGTTATAATTTAACCCCCACTCCTACATCCCGGCCTGTATCTTTTAGTAGACACTGGTTTCGCTAATGCCCCAAGGTGCTGTTCCCGATCTCTGGAGAGTGCCATGAGAATTCTAGCGTTGGCGGGTGTGTCATTAATCTCTCCACAGAACCTTTTCCGGGACTCCGTTTTAGCTTATTAAACTTTTAAAAATTGTCGCCCTCTTCTTGACTTTTGCTTTAAAGTTCACGGAATGAGTTTTAAATGTGAATTTGGGATCAAAATGTATGCCTAGGTATTTACACAAGTCTGAGGGTCAAATGGTGTGACTGTTGATGGAAACAGAAAATGGTGAATATAATAAATAGTGAAAAGGAGTTGTGATTTGGTTGGATTTATAGAAATGCGCCATTTTCCGAACCACGTTTCAATTGCCCTGTAATTGAGGACTTTAGGAAGGGTGAAAGCGTGAACAATTAGTGCAGTATCGTCTGTGTAAAGGAGAGTAGAAGCAAAATTATTTATATAATCATGATTGAGATTGTTAATGTCATGAATTAGGAAGTTATACAGAATATGAGATCATGGGAAACCTTGAGGCAGACCTTGTGTGAGTGGAGGAATAGTATCTATGAAGCTTTATTTGCAGAGATCTTTTATGGAGGTAACTGTCTAGGAGGTTAATGATGTTTAGGGGAATGTTATGGGAGTAACACTTCTACAACAAGCCTCTGTACCAAACAGAGCTAAACGCTTGTTTTGATTTGTTTTGCCTTCGAGGCTTGCTGTTTGGCAGTTAGATGTGAGGATGGATAAAGGCAATACAGTAGAGCGGATTTCAAAGCAAAAAAATTATATGTCAGAACTTCGTGGGATCTAGGGATCTTTATCAGGTTTAGAGTTGTAAACAATAGTGCCATTCTTGAGGAATATTTTGCTCGGAATAGATATGATAGAATATTTTTAGGATATGGTTATGGATGTAAGTCGGGGGGGATTTTAGGTTAAGTCTAAGAATTTTGCATTTCATTAAGCTTTCAAAATACTCTTCCTTCTTTATTTCATCGTTTGGGATAATAAGAGTTTTAGAGGATTTGAAAGACCAAAACGGATTTATTATCTGCTCGTCCCTTTAGGGTGATCTACACTTTTTTTGCAATGGAATGAATGTTTTTTGGCCAGAATTAGATAGGTATTCTATGAAGCAGAAAATGTTGTTCTGGTTAATTGAAGGGTTTAAAGAGTTAAATTATGTTACTTCATTAATTATTTTTTTAATGTTGTTTTTAAAATAAAGAAAAGTCTTGGGATGGGAGTATCAGGGTTGAGGAAGGATTTAATAGACATGGGGTCTGAACATAGATAGGGGATGAGATTAATATTATTAATGGGCGAGAATGTTACTTGTGCAGAAGAGAACATCAGGGGTGGTGGACATAATATACGTGAAAATGAACAAACTTGAAATTTGAAATAATTGAGAACTATTTAGATTTTTTTTAGTAATAAAATCTCTGATTATGACAACATGATCAAACAGGGAAACTTGTTTAAGGATGGTATCTTCAAAGGAAGAGGAATTGTGTATGTAAACTAGGAAAATATGGAGGCGAAATTGTGAGAGTTCACACCGTGGAGTCATTTATTTATTTAACTGTTGAATTTAAGGGGATTGGATTTTTTTAATACGATTTATGGTCTGACAGCAACATAAAATTTTTGGAAAGAAATTAAGGAAGAAATTTGAATAAAGGACCAATTTTTGAATTAAAAAGGTTTGTCTGTTTTTGTCTGTTTTAGTTTATACTAGTTGAACAATGTCAATAGTATTATTGGAAAGATAGTGGAATAACAGTTGAGATTTCCGGGATATACAAATAAAAACGTTTTTAGTTATATTCTTAACATCTTGCACGGCTCTTAAATTTGTTGTGTGCACTGTGTATTACTTTTTATTTTATTTTTAGTTTTACATTTAAAAATATAAGCCATGTTATTAAATTATTTAATTTGTAATGATTATTTATGATTTTTAAATTATTGTTTATGTATTGTGTATTTTGTTATTTATGTAATCCTTAATATGGCCTTAGGACTGTTGGTTTATTAAATAAATATAGAGTTGATATTTCTACAAAGAAAATTAAATTTAGCCATCATTTCTGAAAATTCGGATGACTGCTGTTTGGATACTGGATGTGGGAGCAACAGGAGGGATGTCCTAAGTCAAACATAATTATAAACATCTTGTTTCCTGAGAAGTTTACATGTGTGTCAATATTGAAAGAATAGATGAAGCGGGATTTAAATGTCCTAGTAAGTCAATCATGGCAGGCTAGTTTATTTTAGTTGTGTAAATGTCCTGTATGTATATGAATTCACACTGCAATCACCGTTCACGACTATTTGTGTGTGAATTCTTGCATCTTCAGTCATGTTCTTTTGTATCTAAGCAATATTTTTTTTATTTAGGCAAATTATTTTCTTGTTAGGAGTTCCTTCTAACGGTTGCATAGGCCTTTTCTTCCACTTCATTGGGCATGCTGTGTGATTAGTAATAAATTTTATTATTTTGTATATTCTCCATAATTAATGTCAATATAAAAATGTTTAGTCTTTTCAATAATTCCGACAATTAAATTAGCCCACTTTGAAATCTCTCTTTTTTAAAACTACCATATTTGAATTAGCAAACTTTGAAATTGAAATGACGTCTCCCCTCCGCATAATTCGATAAATATAAAAGGCTCGGTCCAGATGTGAATGCGAATCCCGCTACAATTTATCTGTTTGCCGTTTTATTTGTTCCTGACAGGAATTAAATTATTGTGTTGGTGGATGTATAAAAAAGGCACCGCAATGACAACTGCACTTTTCGGTTTATATATTATTTCAGCGAAATGTTAATTTCTGATTAAAAACAAAACTAAAAAAACATATGATTTATGATTTTCAGGAAAATAATTTTATTTAAATGTCATATAATTTTTTTAATGTTGAAAAATATTAATTTGTAATTCAATTTTAATAAACGAAAAATTCTTTTTACTTTATTTGTATAACTTGCATTGTTTATATCGCAATATATATATATATATATATATATATATATATCGGGTGTTGATGCGATCATGTATGCATAGGGATTTTATGTGTAAAAATAATTTTATGTAAATTTCTGCTTCCCTATTTATTTTATAGAAATCTGAACGAATTGAAACGTATTCAGAATATAAAAATCTCTGAAAACCGATTCTTTATTAAATTTTAAATTCGATGTATAATTTATAAATAATTAATAAATATTGATTATTTTTACAAAATATTACTACTTCAAATTGCATTAGCCATGACTTATAAAAATAATGTTAAATTGAAATCATAAAAATAAAGTGACGTTAATTTTCATTGTTTTTTTTTATGAAAGTCATGGCTAATGCAATTTAATTATGCGATAATTTTAAAATTTAATTATATCTCATTTATTATTTATTAATTATACATCGATTATAAAATTGAACAAAGCAACAATTTAGAAACATTTTTCAATTTTTCAGTTTTACTCTAAATTTAAACATGAAGCAGGAATTTCAAAAAAAATTTATGAAAATTTTCTGTGTTTACCCAATCGCGTAAACACTTTATGTACCTATAATTGTAATTTTTAATCACTTTTATTTTAATCTGTTGGTTGTTGGTTGTGGAGACTTTAATTATTTAAATAAAAATATTTGTCCTTTCTCCTACTTATTTTTTATTTCACTAGATATATTTCGGAAACTATGTTTCCATGTTAACTATAAACTAATCTAAATATAATTATATATAATGTGCTAAAATTTATGAATTAAAAAGATCTAAAAGGGGATTATTTAATGAACTAGTATCGAAATTTAAAAGATTATCTATGTGGTTTTTCATTTCAATAGACTCCAACATGTTTAATTTTGATTCACGTGAAAATTTAAGAAGTTTAACATTTTCAATCGAAAATTTATGTCCCGTATTTATTGAATGAAAAGCTACAGCAGATTTTTCAGAATTAAAGTTTTTAATAAGGTAATTATGTTCTTTAAATCTAGTTAAATGTAGTTTGACCTACATATAATTTTGTACAATGGCTACATTTTATTGAATAAATACCAGAATTTTCTAAAGGATTATTTTTCAAAAAGGTTTTGCCTAATAACATTTTTAATTTTTTGTTCGAATATGGTGCAGGTATTAAATTGATTTTTTTAAAAATATTATTTAATTTGAAATTTATACATGTATTATATAAAATTTTTGCATAAGTTTTACTTGAATTTTGTTCATAAAGTGGTGTTAAAGTTGAAGTATTTTTGATTAAAAATTTGTTTTTAAATTTATTAATTATTTTTATTATTTTTGATTCAAAATTTATTTTTTTGGCTATATTATATATTAAATTAATTTCTGCTTTTCTATTTTCTTCTGTGATTGGATAAAAAATGGCTCGATAAATCATTGAATTAAATGCTGCTAATTTATGCTTATAATGTGTGTTAGAATCTGAATCAATGTAATTAAAAGTGTGAGTTGGTTTTCTGTATATGTTAAATTCTAATTTTGAATAATTTCTAATAATTAAAAGATCTAGAAAGGGTAATTTTCCATTCATTTCCAGTTCGTATGTAAAATTTATATTTTTATTAATAGTACTAATTTCGTGAATAAATTGGTCAATTTTAAAATTCTCGTTAATGATAGGGAAAATATCGTCTACATACCTGTACCATATTCTTGGGAAATTAACTATTTTTGATTTTGCTAAATTTTCTAAATTATTCATATATAAATTTGCCAAAAAAGGAGACACAGGATTTCCCATAGCTGTTCCGAATGTTTGTTTAAAAAATTTGCATTAAATTCGAAGGTGTTACATTCCATAACTAATTTAGTCAAAATTACGTAAATTTTAAATGTTTCTAAAAATATTAAAGTTTCATCAATTGGTATGCTCAGAAATAGTGATTGAACGTCAAAAGAAATAATTTTTTCATCAGAATTTAAAGTGACTTTTGAACGTTTATTTATTAAATCGAAAGAATTTTTAATTTGAAAATCATTTGTAATTTTGAAATTCTTTAACTAAGAATTTGGCAATTTTGTAAGTTGGTGAATTAATATTTGAAACTATTGGTCTGAATGTATTACCTGGTTTATGAATTTTTGGTAAACCATATAATTTTGGAAGCCTAGGATTATTGACTTTGATTTTGTCAATTAATTTTTTATCAATCAAACCTGTTGAAGTTTTCAAAAAATCATTAATTTTAGCACAGTATAATTTTATTGGATTCTTCCTTTGTTCTACATATAGCCCATTTTTCAACATCTCTTCAATTTGTTCAACATAATTTGATTTATCCAATATGACGATGGAATTTCCTTTATCCGCTTTAAGGTAAAATTAATTTTGCTTCCTCCACAATTCACTCGTTTATCCTTACTTTCTTCTGTATGCATTTCTTTAAAATTTCCTTTACGTTGTTCTTAAGCGCAATTGATTTTTCACTAATTAATTTATTGGATGCTAGGTCTAAATCATTTATTATTTGTTCTACTGGGATCTTTTTTGGTAAAATCGAAAATGTGATTCCTTTCTTTAATAAATCAATTTCTTTTTCATTAAATGAACTATTGGATTTGTTGTGTACTAAAATTTGGGTTAAATCTTCTAATTCCTTATGATCCTTTGTAATTGCTTCTTCTTTTCTTTTAATTAAAGAATCAAGTTTATTTTCTAAAGTAATTGTTTTATTTTGTAATTTCGTCTTTATTACATCATTTATTTCTAAAACTTTTTTTATCCCATATTATTGGCGAAATATTATTTGATAATTTTAAATGCAATTCGTAAGCCTTAACTTCCAAAATATTTCTATTTTGATGAAATAAAATTTCATTTTTTATAATTTTAATTTTAAATTCTTTAATTAATTTATCTATAGTCAACAATAAAAAATCCAAATTATACAAAGTGAAAAGCGTTTGATTTATTAATATTTAAAATAAAATTGTAGAAAAAAAATATTATCAACCATAAAATGAACACACAAATAAATACAATCACACTCAACATCGTCGATATCTAATAAATAACCGATCAATACGGACGGTTGGCTCGAAATGTTGGTAAATAAATACGAGTCGAGTAGAGGAAAAACTTATTTCGTAGATCTGTATCCGTTCCCCATATGTCCCCGGATTTTTCACCGACGTCTCTCAAATTTAATATAACCTCTTTCTTTCCCTATCTCTCTCTTTTTCGTCTGCAGCAATATTGTCTTGCAGCGAACATCCTCCAATTTTCAAAGCGCTCAAAGTTTCCCCTCTATGCGTTCGTCCTTTTTTTTTTCGAAACCGGGGCAAATTAAATTTTCCACGGCTCGATTCTTTGTCTTTTAATCCGCGCGTTCTACGGAGGAATCCCTGGTAAATAACAATGAGGGGAAATAGAAAAGTTGGGGAATTCAATAAAGTAGAAAAATGTAAATACAATTTTGTAAATAGAATTAATTATATTTTCATAAATTAAATACTACGCCAATAATTTCAATAATTTTAGTACACTTACTTTGTTTGAATTAAAAATGTTCAAAATCGTCCATTAAAATTTAAGAGAGCAAGGGAGAAAGAGGTGATCCCTTAGGTAAACCATCTAATTGTAAATTAAATAAAAAAAAATTGAAAATAACTAATTAATAAATTATTTTTCCCTTTAGCTATTGTGACATTATGACTTATGTTACATAAGTACTTTAACAAATGTCTAATAATAGATATTTGCTGTTGCATAACAATAACAATTCCATAATGCAACAATTTTTGAATCGAAAATATTTAAT
Organism: Philonthus spinipes; assembly: GCA_963082785.1. Taxonomy (NCBI): domain Eukaryota; kingdom Metazoa; phylum Arthropoda; class Insecta; order Coleoptera; family Staphylinidae; genus Philonthus; species Philonthus spinipes. The sequence goes on from OY720314.1 coordinate 10,584,729, forward strand.
GCAAAAATTACGTAAGGCACAGCTGTACTGAGGAGGGATCAAATCCCGAAACACATGTCTGCATTTTACATTAAATATTTTCGATTCAAAAATTGTTGCATTATACAATTGTTATTGTTATGCAACAGCAATGTCTATTATTATATTATTAGACATTTGTTAAAGTATTTATGTAACAATTTATTAATTTATTTAAATAACTGTGACTGATTTCATTGTTGAACTTAAAGTAATTTTGGTTAATGCAAATATTTATTAAATTAATTAAATCAGTTTTCAGTTCTGTAAGTTGATTTGTGCTATTTATTTCCATATTAATAATTAATTTTAGTTGTGTACTGGGGATAGATTTATACGGGCTTTTTACGTCGAATGGGATTAGTTTTGCATTTCGAGGAACTAATTGAATCCTGAATTATTTTTTTTATCGCGTATTTTTGATTGAAATTAATAAACGTGTGGATCAGATGGTTAAAATGTTAACACAAATTGTATGTTGGTACATACTGATATGAAACAACGCATCGGTATTCCATCCTTGTTGCGTGTTTTTGGATTCATTTTAGATAATTATATTTCTCAGAGTCTGAAACCAAATTACTGCACTGTATTAATGTTTTCTTAAGTTTTCATTGGAATTTATTTAAAAGGTTTTTTTTACATATTATAAAGGTATCACTGTTTAATAGGTTTTCTGTTTTTTTTTTAATATAATCCTATTTGTGCATTATAGTAATGTTATTTTCTCTATCGGCTTTGCATAAAATTAAATTGTTGAGTGTAAGTTTCTTTTTAATGCTAAATATCGCTTTCTGTTCTGGTTTACAATTTATTTTACTTTTTGATTTATATAAGTGTTTATTTAATAATTTTGCTATATTATTTTTAACTAATGATTTTTCTGTCTTTTATTTGTCTACCTGTATTCAATTTGAGATTTTTGTTCTATATGTGGGTTATATTTAAAACCTTTTTCCATTGAGCTTATTTCTTTACAGTTTATGTTTGTCAGATTAATTAATTTTGGGAAGAATTTAATATTATTATGCTCACCATCGCTATCTGTATTTTGAATCACTGTTACACTTGTTTTTTCTTCTTTTTCACTTTTCAACTTTTCACTTCTAATTTTGTTGAGTTTGTCTATCTGTATTTTGTTAAATTTATATTACTCATTAAAGGAATTTTTATTTAAATAAATATGATATGGAATGGATGAAATGAAGAATATTCAGTAATGCTTTTTACAACAAATTTCCTAAACTTAAAACAAATATTTTCCTTATCAAAAATCTATATTTATTACATAATTTTTATTTTTGTTAAGACTGCAAGCTCAGAAACTTAATTTATTCTGGTTTAATTCAAATTAATGTTATAAACATTTTATCACTTTTTTATGTCAAGAATGCTGGGAACTAAATTTAAATTGATTTAATTTGATTCAATATTATAAATAATTTACCCTTTATTATAAACTTTTAAATAAGCACTTCTGTTTCGAACTTCAGTAATTTTAACCGAACAAACGGTTCAAATTACCAAAGTTTAATTTCAATTTCATTACTTCTTGTAGCTATTATTTCCTCCATTGCATCGATTTATTTTTCTTTCTCCGCTATCAGCTTTCCACGTCATTGTTTTAGGAATAAATTGTACATAATTTTTTTCTAATTCTGGTAATTTTCTCTTTTAAATTGAAATAAACACAATCAAATTCCAATTATATTTTGATAATAACAAATATTATTTATACTTTTATTTCTTCGAATGGCAATTTCCATTTGGGAAAGTCGTTTTCGGATTGCATTATCAAACACAAAAAAAATTAAACAATTGAGCAATTCCCAACAATAGCAAATTCACGCTCTAATATTTATGAATCCGCATATTTATTGCTGCGCGAGTCGTTGATAACGGCGAATCCTAATTACCATTAAAAAGGAAATACCTGAATAACCACTCGATTTAGAACAATCGCATTATTCCGCACAAAAGAACTCCGTACTTTCTTTAATAAATTGTCGTCGCGCGGTGCATAAACCATAAACGAAATAAAATCAAATTAATTGTATGTGTGTTTTTTCTGTTGTATTTGTTCTAATTGAAATATGTGTATCATTCGAATTCTAATAATATTAAATTTATTGATTTACCTAACTTATCTATTACATAAAAACTTCTGACTCGACTCGACAGTCAGAGGGGGTTTAGGTTTTTTTTCAATAGATAAGTCAAGTTAATTTGTTGAAATCTAAATTATAACATCTATCTAGATTAAGCAAAAAAATATATTATATATTCTGATATATAAACTTGGTAACTGTTATAATTTCAATATCAACAAATTAATCTAATATATTGAATATTTAATAGAAAAGGAAAAATTAAAATTGAAAAATGTCTGTTTCATTTTTGGAGCTGGAAGCGTTTACGAATAATGTATTAAATATGACCGCACTTTGACGTTTTATTTGACATACAAATAATTATTTAAATAATAAAATAATATATCTATGGTCGATTACTGAATTTTAAAAATGTTAAAATTATACCTATTATACAAGAGAAAATAAGTTAAACTTTATTTTCGTAAATACAACAAATAAAATGAAAATATTTTTTTTATAAAAATTACAATAGATGGTCTATATGACCGCCATTATTATTTAAACAAAAATTTATTCGCTTTTTTAAATTATTGAATACTCTTTGTAAATCTTCTTGAGTAATATTTCTAATTTCTTGTTGAATAGCCTCTTGTAATTCCTCAATACTATGTACACGATTTTTATAAACTTTATTTTTTAAATAACCAAACAAGAAAAAACCCAACGGGGTCAAATCCGGAAAACGAGCAGGCCATCTTCCACGACTAATCAGTCGGTCTCCAAAATACTCCTCAAGATATCTAATTGTTTCTTCTGCTATGTGTGCTGGTGCTCCATCTTGTTGAAAGAACCCCTCTTTTAGTTCATCATCGTGCAACTTTTCTAAAAAACGGTTGTAAGATGTTGTTTCGATATCTTTCGTCATTTATGGCATCGTTGAAGAAAATGAGACCAATTAATCGTCTTCTTGATAAGGCAACCCATACACCAATGTTTAAAGGATGCAACCCAGTTTCAATAAATTGATGTGGATTTTCAGTATCCCAAGTTCTATAATTTTGGCTATTAACATAAGCTGATGAATGAAACCAAGCTTCATCAGACATAAATATTAAATTTAACATATCATCATTTAAATTTTCGTTAAACCACTCGCAGTATTGGATTCGTGATCTTCAGTCAGCGACAAACAATTCTTGCACTACTGTCATTTTATATGGATGCATATGAAGGTTTTTTTTTTCAATGCTTTATAAGAAGTTCCAACAAAAAGACCTAAATAAGTGAACTAATTTAGAAATTCAGTTCGAAATAAGTTTTTGTCGACATACCAGTTTGAAGAGAAAGTTTCACCATAGATTTCTGCGGACTAACTTCCATTCGGCCACGAATGTCAGTAACTGTCTCTTCCGTTAACACTGTTGGGCGCCCCGTTGACTTCCCTTTACAAACGCAGTGCTTTCCTCCAAAACGCAATACAAAAATTCGCTTATGATGACCAAATGTATTATAATTGATCACGACTTCAAAAAATTCTTCAGTTGAAGTAACTTTTTTAATAAATGGTAAATTTTCAAGAACATTTTGAAAGCATTCTCTATAGCTACACAATTTAGTTTCAGCAGAATGTTTTATTCTATGACCACAGAATAAAACATTCTGCTGAAACTACATTGTGTAGCTATAGAGTAGCTATTGCTTTCAAAATGTTCTTGAAAATTTACCATTTATTAAAAAAGTTACAGTAATAGTCGCTGTAAAAAGAAAATTTCTTTCTTTTTTATTGAGGTTGATTCTCTGTTGTTATGGTTTCATTCCAATAAAGGACTATAAAAAAATAAAACGATGGTGAAAGAGTTAATTTAGAACGACTATAGAGTAGAATTTAAAATTGGGTATCCAATATGCAACTTAATTAATAGATGTCAAAATTCAGATTACCCGTTAGCAGATGTACATTTATGGATAAACTTGGTGGTACCTCAGCAATACAATAAAGAACTAAAGCAACGAAAAAAAAAAAAAAATATATGGCGTTTAATAAATATCCTCTAGTGTCATATTATTTTCATCATTCGTATAATAACCAGAAATTATCATAAAACCATAAAAACCTATTAATATTTTTTATTTAAAAATTTGAATACTGAAGGAATTGAGGAATGCGATTTATTCAACACAGAGTGTGAGATTTTCAAGAATTAATTTCCAAAAATATTGAGAAACCACTTTTATTCTGGCGAATTGCCAAAACAGAATACTTTCAGTTGGGAAATATAGTGGAAAAACTTTTAAAAATGCCGGCGGCGTCAGCTCAAATTGAGAGACTTTTTCTAACTGGGGCAATATCCACACTCTAATTCTAAAAAAAAATTACACATTTATTTTACATTACGAGAGACCAACAACGAAGAGGAAAAAGAAGTAGAAATCTGTGAAATCAGTGAAATATCATTAGCAATAAATTAGTTCCTCCACTTTCTTTCTTTCCCCGGATCCCTGTCCAAGGGAAAGTATTGTGATCGTGAAAATTTTCGAACCGCCAATTTCAACAAATATGCACGTTTTGAGGTCCCCTGAGTCCATTCCATCGAGTTTTGAAAAATATCTGTGTTTGCGTCTGTGTATTTTTTGATGAAATACAGACTGAACCTTGTGCTTAATATCGTTTTCCTTCGACTCGTTATCTTTAACTAGATCTTCTTCTTTTTCATGTGAGTATCCAGGCCTAACTGGATCTCGTCTTCGCGCTTTTTTCTCTCAGGAACGATTTCAGCGAGTATATCTTTATCTTCAGAGTTATCATAGCTTCCAATCGATTATCTTGATTGTTAAGATCCTTCGGAATCGATGATGACAATTCTATTTCAATCTGAATTTGAATTTTATGTTATCGGTTTGTCAATTAAAGTTGTTAACTCCTCATACAACTCTTCAAAATGACTAGTTTTGATATCTTGAGATTCATGAATAAATTTCATATCGCATATAAATTCAATCTTGAAGATTTCTGGATTACAAATCCGATATGCCTTGGAAGCTTCATATAAATTCCTTTCCCTATCCTATGGAAATAAATAATGGCAATAAAGCTTCCTCCCAATCGATATTAAATCAATCTCAAATGTCAAATTATTTAATTCTAAAGTTCTTGTTGCATTACTCTTTTTATTCTGCAAATGAGTTCTTCAATTCTCATTTCAAAAATTAATTTTGTCATTTTGTTTTACTTTTTATTAACTTGTATGTATTGTGTTATATTATATGTATTGTATAGATGACATTGAAATATTTTCCATGTATTTTCGATCGAAGGAAAATAAAGGCATTATTATTATTATTAAAATATCTTTTCTTGATTTTGTATGGAATTTTCCTCGTCGTTGCGAGTCATTTAACCAAAGTACTTTTTGACCAAACTTCTTGAAGTATCTAATAAATACATGGCAGTATCTAATATCAGGAGCACTTCCGATCCATACGTAATAGGGAAATTCTACGAAGATGGAGCGGAAATGCTTCTGCTATTAGATACTGCCATGTGGCTTTGATTTTGGTCCTCGATTCCTAATATAATTTGTTGTCAATATTACTTACGCCCAAAAAGACGGAGAAAAACTTGATTGCAAAAGGAGACACCTTGTCGCTTCAATAAAGGTGCGATTCCTGTGTTCAGCCACTCCATTTTGTACGAGATTGCCAATAACATTCAGCCTTCTTCGAATGCCTTGGTACCATTGTTTGCAATATCTTGACCTCTTTACCTTGTTAAGTTTCTATCAACCTTACATAATATTCGAATTCATTAAGAATGTCATTCTTATTACGAATGAATCGAACTTCACACCAACCGCCAGACATTGTCGATGAAAGTTACATTATGACGTGCTCTTCCATTTCCACAGACGTCAGAATGAACTAAATAACCATTCGTCGTTCTGTTTGACTTTTCAGGAACTTATTGGCGAGTTATTATCCCCAGAAGACATATCTCGCAAATAATTTCACTAGTATTACCCTCTACATCAATTCAGAGGATTTTTTTTTTATTTCATCTCGTAGATCCTTAAAATTCAGGTGACTAAGTCTCTCATACCATTGCATTAACAAAGTTATTTGTCGACTGAGCTTCTTCTCTGCATTAATCATTTGACTCTGATTCATTCATGAACAATATTTCTCGTGTTTAGTTTTACCATGAACAAAGAACAGTCCACCAGATCGTTTCGCTATGACGCTTACCTTATTATTTGAATCAATAACTTTTCGTTTCGAAGAGGACTTTGAACGCTAGATTCACATTTTTTGCAACAGATAATTAGTTCATTCGTAAGATCAGTAAAGTGTCGCACAAATTTAAAGTTTCTTCGCATCTATTAGCACAAGTAGTTAATTTAGCCGTACCTCTTCCTTGAACATCCGTTGTGGAATTGTTAGCCAAGTTCAATCTATCTTGACAATTTCTACCAATTTGAATGAAATTGTAAGAAACTCTTGCCGAAATACCATTGATCATCGAAATCCATTTCCGAGACCGTCCGATAAGAGTCGATTTCTTTTTCAATGACAAGGGATGTATTCTCTTTTGAATCATTGGTTCTTGATTTTTGTGAACACTCAGTTACTTTATGTCCAAATTTATGGCAACAAAAATATTTGATTTTTAAATTATTACCATTTTCTCTATCGCGTTTTTTGTGAGTAGTCTTTATTAATTGATGGATTCTCATATAATAGCGTTCGATAAAGGAACATCACTTCTATGGCTAATTCTCACGTTATGCTCTTCCAAGATTTTTACACGTAGCACTTCCACTTAGCGAGATGCAATCGCGCATCAAAGTTTTCATAAACAACTGGCAAACTATAAAGTAGCTCATAATTGATTTCTATATTAACTTCTTTAATTTTTTCAACTGCATCGAAAAATTTTCGTATGTGTTCCCGAACGTCCTAGCCATCTCGTATTTTTTTAACATCAGTTTTTTGAGAAATGTCGCTTTCTTTCAGGATCCTTTCGATTGGTATATTTATTCCAACTTCTTCCAAAAACCGCCTGAAGTTTTACAACCCTTGATTTGTTTTAACTCATAACTATGGATGGATAATATTATATTGGATTTAGCTTTTTTGTCACCTTCTATCTACACCACTGTGTCTTTCTTGGCATTGGCTGCTATCTTCGATTTGACATTTGTACCGTTCACAAAATTCCAGGCGTCGTTTTTCACCGAAACTTCCTTAATCTGAATCTTCTAGGTGTCGCAGTTTTTATGTATATTAAATTTTTTATTAGTCAACATACCAATTCTAGTTGAACTTACCATTACCGACGTGTCCTAAATATGACATTTTTTTAATTCGTCTATTCTTTATTCGTTACATTGAACATAAACCGCAGTTACTCAGAATTGCTGGGTAATTATGGGCCCATAATCTGTTAAGAGTGATTTTTGTATAGAAATAATAAAAAGACGTGTCAAATTGTTAGCTCTTTATATGAATATATATCGAGCGTATAACAAAAATCGACAACGAAGTTGATTTTGGAAGTCTCGAGTCATGTTTGTACTAAGATCACACGCGTGAAATGCTGCTTGCGGTTAAACAGTGTCAACATGACAACCAGTGCTTTACGCGTGCGCTTGTGATTTTAGTTCAGACATGACTTTAGATTTCCAACGCCAACTTCGTCGATTTTTGTTATACGCTCGATATATGCTGATATAGTAACAAAAACGTTACATGAAAACTTAACAACATACTACGATCTATATCCTGCACTATCGATGATAATATTATAAAGTTAAAATTGGGCACCTGTATTGTCAATATTAGACAAATGAGTGATATATTCTAACTTTCAAGTGAGTAGGTAGGTTTGGCTGAAAGCACGCAATTATTTAGTAATTTCGGTGCAATTACCTTAAAAGCAGTAGAAATTAAAAATGAGTTTATAAAAAATATTTTAGTGAATTTGATATATTTTCATGTGGTATTATATAAATTCAATAATAGAAACCATTTCAAACGCTGACCTGAAGAACTGCTCTAGCCCTCTTTCCTCTTCTTCCCTCCCCTCTCGCACATGATTTCCCCGGAGAGACCCGCCTGGAAAATATTACGACGCAGATTAAAATTATATTTCTCTCAATTTATCCGTATATGAGATATATTTAGTATACGTGGTGTGCCCATTTAACGGATTTATAGGTGAAATATCCCGACAGGGCCGGTCTGGCTTTCGCGAATTGATGGCGCGCCATTTGCATATTTACGTTCCCTCTCTAACGGCTCGCAGTTTGCTCACTTTCGCGCAATTAATACGTTCTTCGGTTGTGTTTCGCTCATGTTTAATAAAGATCGCTCCTTATTAAAGCGTTTAAAATAATAAGATAATAACCATTTGCGGATTAATTGGGTTAATTGAACGTTTGATTTTCACGCAGGATTAACTCGGCACATGTAATAAAAAAAACTTTTAATAACTTTATAAAAATCAGCTCTACAAACAAAAATGTAATCGATTTTATAAATTCCATTATTTTGTATTAAATTAAAGTAATTGAACGATTTATTGCTATGCAGGAATAATTAGGGACAAATAATGAAAGTACTTTTTTAATCTTTATAAATATTAGTTACATAAACATTTAAAACAATATTTTCAATTAAGCCATCTTATAAAAGCCATTATTTAAAGTGAAGTTGAAGTAAAAGCACACTTTTAGTAGAATTACTTTACAATTGTACTTTATTTGTTTCACAATTTTGTTTTATTTATATATAAAAAAATCTTAATTAAAACAATATTACATAAGCTTATGCATACATTTATAACTAACTATTCAAAATAATTATTACACAAAAATGTATCACAAATTCATTCAACATAAATGGTGAAACAGCACCAAATGTTTTAATCTATCTATTTTAATCTTGCTATCACAATATTATTCCTGAACATCTAATTATTACAACTATAACTAACTAACCATCTTTATTTAAATGTGTATATGTATGTACTATAATATATAAAATTATAATTATATTTTCTAAATGAATCGGCTATCGACCGGAGGTCTTTCAGCCCATACATTTATATTTACACAACAAGAAAAAAAGATTATGTAAGTCTATCTGGTCTATCGACCTGGGGTCTTTCTGCTCTTATTTTATTTATTTAACTTGTTTCATTTTTTTACAGCATGTTCAAGAGTGAAATTATAATCCAAAAGCTGAATGATAGTGGCTGAATAAAATTTAAAATATATAGTTAATTAGGCTAATCACGACTGTGAAATTTGAGAAGTCCAAACGGAAAGTTATTGATGTTTAAAAAATCTTATGATATTTTCGAAATGCTGAAAGGGCACTATAAACAAATGTTTTATCTTGTTAATTTAACATTGCAAATGACAACATTTTTTTTTTGCAGGCAATTCTATATAAAGTAAATTAACAATAGAATTGTTTACTATATAATACATTATCTTTAGATAATGGCTATGAACCGTCGGTCTTTCTGTTTGTCTTTTTCTAGTTCTTGCCTTTTTTTTATCTAAAGGCCTTGATTATTAACGCCTCGATCTCTATCCGCAAATTTAATTAATTGAGTTGATACTTTGTTAATGAATGATAGTAGAATTTTTGAGTGAGGTTTCAAAATGATATATTAAAAAAAGGATTTATCACCCTTATAATTTTATAGAGTACGTGATAAATAAGAAAAATACAAAAAAATGTGTAAATATATTCGAGTGTATTTTTCAAATGTTTGCGGAGGAGTGTGTTATAATTTGGCGTAGCAATCTTATTGATCGGCAATATTTTCCGCTCACCGATAAGTAAATATAATAAATCGTCCGGATCCCGTACTAACATACATATTTTACGGTGTAGTGCATCTCGCGTGAAATACGCCGCCTCCGGAGTTATCAAAATGCCACTGCAACCAAGAAATATTAATGATATTTGCATATTGGCGTCGGTGTTACCGTTTACCTCCCCCCGAAGATATACATCTTATATATGTGTATATATCGTTACACTAACACCCTTCCCGCATCCCCGTGTTAGCTTTTATATAAACAAATCAGCGGTTTAAATTGTTTGCACTTTACACACACACACACACACACACATTCGCACACAAACAAGAATCCATTCGAATATACTTATTTATTAAACATTTAAAAAATATATATATTCAAATATATCCATTGACTATGCTATGCTCTAATTTTTATGCTACAAATAATTTAACAATAGAAAAGAATATTCATTCACTTCATTACAGTTATTTAAATAAATTACATATAAAATGAAAATAATTGCAGAAAGACCTATGGTCAATAGCCCATGACAGACTACTAACAACACAACTGTACATATATTATTTTAAATTTTGTAAATTTTTGTTATCATATTGTCTGAATGAAGATGTTTGTATGTATGAAAATAATTAATAACTTATTTGCTCTTTTAGCTACTTTGACAATTTGACTTGCGTTCTTTGCATTAAATATTATCGAATCAAAAATTGTAGCATTATACAATATGTTATTAAGCCATTACGCAATTCAATGTAAATTTCTAAAACAGGCCTTGTTTCGGTGCGCATGTTTTTCAATGAATTGACAAGTATTCTACCTTAATGTACCAGAGAAAGAGACAGAGTCAATTATTATTTCATGATAGACGAAGAAACGACGTAACTGCTAAATATATGATATACTTCAGTGCGACACACACGAGAGTCTTAATCGAAACATACGTTTCAATCCGCAGACGTGCTTGGAAGGAAAAGAAATCATAACCTCCGCCTTATGATCGAATTGTTTGCTTTCACAAGGGAACTCCGAATCCGTTCTTTGATTTTTCTGTAAAATTTTGATAAATTTTAATTCCTTACACTGTCATATTAAAGTTTGATAGTATGTTTCAGTAATATTTTGGTATTTTTTAATTGACTGCGGAGTCATGCATTTTTTCCTATTTTAGAGTCAACTTTTGCGGTCCTCGGTATTAAGGCGAGGGTTGTCGGCGAGCCGAAAAAGAGCGCGCCGACAACCCTTGCCTTAGTACATCATCTTTTAGAAAAGTGCGAATGCGATAAATATGCGTTTCATTATTAAAGCCAAAGCGTGACGTTTTTTCATCATTATATTTATATTAATTTTAAATTTAATATACAATTATATAGTACAATTACAGGTTTGCATGAAGGTGTTAGTCTGTCATGGGCTATCGACCTGCAATCTTTCTGCCCTGTTATGAATTTATGGTGATGTGCATTTAGAAATATCTGTGTTAGCTAGCTGAACTGTCTTGGTTCGTACTGATGAATTGATGAATGGCGAGACTAGAGTGTGAATATTTGGGAAAGATGTTTGGATTTCGAGGAATACAGAATTTATTAAGAAGGGATTTGTTGTAAGAGTTGTTTGCGATTTTTTTTGGGAAAGGCTTATCAAACGTTGGGTTATGTGTGTGACTTGGGTGGATTGGAAGAGGTATTCGCTCGAGGGATTGTGAAGGGGGTTATTGAGGTGTCGAAGTTTAGTAAGGATTCGTAGGGATCCTCCCTACGAATCCTTACCAAACTTTCGGTAACTAGTATATGCTGATGATTTTATTTGAGTAAAGACGATAGGACTATAATTTGATAAAGGCCGGTACATAGATTTGTATTTCTGCGTAGCGGTTTTGATGTTAATGCCGTTTGCTTATATGTGAGCGATCTAAAATAGCAAGCTCATATTCTGATTTTGTTTTTTGTCGATAGGATATGCGGTTTGAAGGACAATTTTGATTCGTAGGGGGTAATTTTGTGGTATGGGATAAACAGTTGGTATTTAGTAGGATTTATTTTGATCCGCCATTTGGAACACCATGCTTGGACGAAATCAAAGGACTTTTGGAGATTCTGTTGAGCTATCTGAAGGGTGATGGAATTGCAAATAAGAGCAGTATTATCAGCGAATAAGAGGGCATACAGGCTAGGGTTAAAATGTGTGCGATCTGGATTAGGGATATCGTGACTGTAAATGTTGTAAAGAAGTGGAGATAAGGATAAGTCTTGAGGGACGACTTGTAAGATAGGGAATGTGTAGGAGAATTTTTGACCAGTTCTTACTTGACAGGTTCGGTTTAAGAGAAAGTTGTGGATAAGCACTATTAAGTGATGTGGAATTTTTAGGAGGTAGCATTTGTAAAGAAGGCTAATATGCCAAACCGAGCCAAAAGCTTTTTGAATACCTAAAAAGAGTACGGCAGTTTTTCGCCCTTCTGGTTCGCTGATTTGCAAATTGAAGGTGAGAATGGACAGAGAAAGTGCGGTTCATTTTTCAGGAAGAAAACTAAACTTGTATTCTGGAATAGCTTTACTGGAGGATTTTTTGTTTAATTAGAGATTCAAATAATAATCCAATTACTGCGAGGAGCAAAGTAAAGGGGTGATAACTGGAATTCAGGGTGGGATCGTTTTCTTGTTTTGGGATACAGGTTATTAATCGTTTTTTCCATTGAGGAGGGAGGTTTGGTTGGCGTAGCAATACTTGAGGATTTTTAGAATCAGTATGTGGATTTCATAAGGTAGTTGTTTCAGGATAAATTTCGGGATTTTATCAAAACCAGGGGCTGAGTTTTTCCCAGAGTGTAATGTGGAGAAGTAGTCATCTAGTGAATCATCGTCTGGAGGTGATGTGGGAGTTGTGTCATAAGAAATAAACCATTCATTTACTAAATTAAAAAAGTTGCTGTCATAGTTGTTGCTATCTGTCGGCTGAAGTGTCTTTTCCAGATATCCGGCAAAAGCCTCTGGAATTAAAAAAAACTGTGGATTTTGAAAATTGTTCGTAAAGTCTGTCTTTTTGTATTTGGAAAGACTTTTAAATTTCTGTTCAATATTCTGTGCATGTCATTAATTTTATAGCAAGTTTATTTTATTGCCATTTAGTACTCAATATTAATATTTTGATTTGTCTTGACAATCTATCAAATCTCTGTTTTATTGAACCATCTGAGTAGAATTTATTGTCTCTTTAAATTTTGTCGTTTGTATTTTAATATTCTTAGGATGTATTTAGGTAAAGTATATTTATAGATTTTTTTTAAGTTTTGGGGTATGGAGTTTAATAGATTGTGAAAGGAAGAATTTAAAATGTGTTATTGTTTCTGAAGTAATATCTTGAACTTCATAAAATTTCGTCATTATATCGGAAGTTACTTTCTTTATATTATAGTTCTAATATTGAAGGATGTATTCTGGTGGCAGGGGAGCAGGTGGAGAATTAATATTTATATCAAACATTATGGATATATGGTCAAAATATAGATCGGGAGGTAGCTGTTGGATATTGGATGTACAAAAAAGTATATCACGTGTGGTGGATTATGTTTCATTCATAATGAATGTGGGAGGAGTAGGAATTTTAATGAAGTTGGAAGTGGTGCAGAAATTTTGGATATGTTGACTTTTTCTTCTGTTGGCGTTGGTTTCCTATTTTAAGGGCATGATCATAAAGCGAGGCTTTCGTAAAAATTGTGTCGTCAATAGACGAATTGGGATGGATTCAGGGGAGTGTGAAATGGAGGCTTTCATTTAAGGAATTATTAATAAGTTGAGGGTGGAAAGGGGCAATAGAACCTCCTCGCTGATTATCTTTAAACACTGAAACTGAAATGTGTAGAGTTTTCCACTTAGCAAATGAGAAATGGTTTTTATTTTTGTTTCAACGAGGAGGTTTATATAAATATGGTTATTTAGCAGATAATTGAAAAGGAGATGGGATTTATTGCGAAGAGAATTGATGTTTGCATATAGGAACCGGATATCATCCATCGACAACAAAAAAAAGGTGCACTCCATCATTGTCCATGGGGGCTACTGGAGGAATAGTTTCAGGCGATTTAAGGTTGAAAATCTTAATGAAGAAGCGGTTTCCTGAAAATGCTACATGAGTGTCAACCTGGTATGATAAATCGACAGCGTAACTTTTTTAGGAACTCAGCTCTGTCTACGGCGGATGGTTTGTTAATCTCAGTGGCGTATGTGCCTAAAATGTAGTCATGAAGTGTGAATGATTTGTAAACGCGACTGTCTTTTTTTAATGAAATGTCAATGTTCGCGGATTGTTTGTTTGTTATTTGTATTTTCACATTCGGTAATCCTTGGATTGGCTTTTGTATTTCATGGACGATGCCTGGTGGCCCTCTTCCCCGCATGATGTGCATTTTTCGTGAAGGTTCGTGTTGCATGTTTATGTGTTGCGCGCTCAGCCGCATTTAGTGCATTTAATGGTTTCGGTGCAGTCCGCGGATTTGAGTGTAAAACCGTTGCATTTATTCCAAAGTACTGGAATGGGTTCTGGTGCGATGCTTTCAATTACATTATATATTCCGCAGATAAACCTGAATTTATCGAGCATTAACTTCATATATGCCGCATGTGATCCAATTATGATCTATATCATATGTGTTTTTTTTGTCATTTGATCTTGCAATAATTCTTTTACAGTATCTGTGTGGAATACCGGCTTTAATTAGCGCGTTACTTATTGTGGTTTTGTCGATTTCTAATTCAACTGATTTGATTATACAACTGAAGGACAGCGAATTTTCACGTTTTTCTTGTGTTGGGGACGCATTGTGTTGCTGAATCGTTGACGAGCGGCCACAGGGGCTGAGGTGATACGAAAAATAAAACTCAAATTTTAAACAATCTGTTAATACCATCTCATTCTACATGTATTAAAATTTAGGATCCTAGGTTATATAAACGATTAGATAAATAACAACACCGCAATTAATTCGTAAAGTTGAACAATTTTAAATGAGTAAAATATGGCGAAAAATGCGCTACACAAAATAATTATATTGCAGTTACTATAAGAGATAATGATCTGATTATTTTACTCGAATGGGTATGTATATCGTACTTTAAAATTCTGTAATTTTTATTAAAGTATCTGTTAAAGTAATAGAAATATTAATTTTTCTGTAATTCTCAATTTTATTAATGATTTTTCAATTTCGGAAAGGTTAAATTCTTTTTGTAGAGAAATGATCAAAATTTGATTCAGACCATGATAATCTGTAGACATTTGTCTGTAAAATCAAGCAAAATTTATTTCAATATCGATCCAATTAAGGGAGATATGATTTTTTTTAATTTCGAGCACTCGTAATTTTATGCCGAAGCGCATGAAATTGCATTCACTGACACTCTCGTGCCCGAACCGGCGCTTCGGTATAAAACTATGGACACTAGGAATTTAAAAAAATCATATCTCCCGTAATTGAATCGATCTTGGCATAAATTTCGCATGGTGTTATAGAAAAATGTCTATAGATTATCATGGTGTCAATCAAATTTTGATTATTTCCCTACAAAAAGAATTGAACCTTTCGAAAGTTGAAAAATCATTTATAAAATTGAGAATTACAGAAAAATTATAATTACTATCACTTTAACAGATACTTTAAACAAATCCTACGGAATTTTAAAGTAAAATGTATATACTCATTCAAATAAAAAATTGAGATCATTAACTCTTATAATAACTTTACAGTTAAAATAAATTAAAGTTAAATAAAAAATATATATTACTGTATTTTTTTATGTAGCGTATTTTATCGTCGTATTTTATTAATTTCAAATTGTTCAAATTGTTCAACTCGAATTAATTGCCGGGTTGTTATTTATCTAATCATTTCTATAACCTAGGGCCGGAGTTTTAATGTATATAGAATAAGATAGTGCTAACAGATTGTTTAAATTTTAAGTTTAATTTTCGTGTCCCCCCTGCCTCCGTGGCTGCTCCTTCAACGATTCCGCAGCACAGTGGCGACCCCGAAGTTTGTTATTTCTTTAAATACTAGTGTAGTCAGTTTAATTTGTACCTGTGGTTGAGATGATTTAAGTAAAAATCCCTGTTTAGTTTTAGTAATAACTCCGTCTTTGTCAAAATTTGTTTTCATGTGTGGTTTCAAAGGTGTATGTGTGTGTTTTTTATGTCGTATTATTGTTCGTTTTTATAGCAGCGTCAATGGAGTGTTGTGGAGTTAGTTTTTTGTAAAGTCTTTTTACCTCGTTTACTGAGAAATCCGATTGCGAGTGGAATTGCAGTAGCGTTTTGCTGGGCCGTCCTCGTGATCTTTTTTTTCGGTTTAATGAAACCTTCGTCTGCTTCTATTTCGGTTTGGGAATCCATTTCCCACGTCTATCGCTTCCGATTTGTATTTTACAAGAACTCGTGAAGTAGAAACGCTTAAACACCAGGCTATGCGTCCGCTCATGTCAACAACTAGCGAGCGAGTAATTCAAGTAGTATTTTTACAAATATTATTGCTTGTTCAAATAAAAAGATATTTATGTTATATTATATTTTACATTTACGATGAATTCTGGCTTAACTTTTGTATGTAGATAAATTTGTTTGAATCATATTTTGGTCGCAGGAATCTGAGGTTAAGCTATTTCTGAACATTAATGGCACCATGTATACATGTAGAAACTATGAGTCTTTGGGCTATATTTGGCCATTTTTTCCTGTCCTAGATACTATCCTTCCAGCTCCGCAGTTTGGTTATTCAAGATCTTTGATGAGTTTTTTTTTCCATAGAGTTTTCGGTTTTATTCCTCCTCCTAGTTCTTTCCTGTTTTGAAACCTATAGTCTGCTTGGTATCTTTGGTGCTTGATCTATTCTTGCTAGATGTCCAAGCCATATAGCACCATTATTTAATGGTTTGTTCTTCTTATCCACTCATCATTTATTTTTTGACCCAAAAAATGTTTCCTACCTTTCTTCTCTTTCATACACATGATAGCACATGGTTCTGTTTTATCATTGTCCGTACTTCACTCGCGTATCACTTCAGGTCGTATAACTATTTTATATACACTGACCAAGAAAGAAGAAATCTAGAGAACATATTACTGGATATTATATGCACGGCTTGTCCCTGCTGTTATCCTTATCTTTATCCGCATTATCAAGGGTTCTTATAATTACTATTCCTATGTATGTGAATACTTCCACCTTCTCAATCTTGCATTCCTTAGTTCCTACCTTTATTCTTCGGCATATTTTATGCTTATATGTATTGTTCTTCCAGATCACGTATTTGATTTCCAGCCCTTTTGTCTGTGGTGCTCCTATAATTTTATTTGCATAAGTGTGTCCGGTAGATAAAAAGGAGAAATAGAAGGACGTAAAGAACTATCGGGGCATAACCCTAATGTGTACCGGATACACAATCGCCATTATGATAGTAAAAAAAGTAATTGGAAAACAAAGTTGAAGAAAACGACTACTACCGGAATCACAAGGAGGATTACAAAAAGGGAAGAGTACTAGGGAACATTTTTTTTACACTGGCGAGAATAGTAAAGAGAGTGGCAGCGAAAAGGAAGTTTATGATTCGGTTACGAGAGATAGTTTGATGGAAAGGCTGAGGAGGAGAGGAGTGAGTGAGTAATACTGATGTTGCGACTCACGACTCATTCGAGAAGGCCGTTTAAGTAATCTCGCGACAGACGCGGGTTACTTCATGTGATAGACATGGCCCTCATTATCCACGCTCTCTGTCACCCGGAAGAGTTTATGACTTCCTTGAGGAGGGCGAAACGACCCGTGGACAGAGAGCATTAAGGATCTTCATGGAATGTCTAAGCTCAAATTATATGAAGGCGCGTTTTTAACGAACAATAGGGTCTTAAATGTGCTCTTGGGGCGGATTAAGTTGCAAGAGACATCTGCATGAATAAATTAACGGCAACAAGGCAAATTATCCATCTTCGTCATAATGCCAGCAACCAGTAGGATATCGTTACGTCAACACCCCTAAGGAATAATTAAGAAACATCAGCCCCAAAAACCTCGCACAGAACGTGAAAGAAAGAAGAAAAACATTCACCTTCAAGCGCTCGAACCGTCAAGAACGTTTTATTCTCATATTTCCTTGTTTGCATTTGTTAAAGATAGAGATCAGATTTTCGTTTAAGTTTTAATAAACCTTGTATACGTCGAGTCAGCACAGTGTTTTTAATGAGTAGTTCATTAAATGGTCCTTCGAAAGTAATTCAGTTTGAAGCCCTAACAAGTGGAATAGGTGAAAATAATGTACGAGATAAAATGGGGGAAAGCTTTAGAAGTTTAAAATATGGGTGAGAGTGAGACAGGGATGCTTGCTTAGTCCGTTTTTGTTGTTTGAGCGAAATGGAAAAGGTAGGAATTCTAATAAAAAATTTGAATGTGTGGATGCTAGCGTATGCAGATGACGTGGTGTTGTTGAGATGAGATATTGAGGAGAGTTGAGAGGTATATGGATAAGCGAGGACTTTGTGTGAATGTGGAGAAGACGAAGTGAATGATATTTAGGAATAGAGGAAGAGACGGAAGAATGAAAAATGTGACATGGAAGGAACCTGTGAAAGAGTGACCTTTTCTTCGGAAAGAGTATAAATACTTAGGCTATGTGATTAAAGATAGTAGAGGATTCAGGGAGCACGTTAGATTGGTACAATTGAAGGCAAGAAAGTCGTGGTATGTGGTGAAAGAGAAAAAGAGAAGAGAAGAAGTGATTGTGCGAGACGCATGTGTTAAACCAATATTAATATACAGGGTGGAAGTGTGAATGTATTGAGAGAGAGAGAGAGAGCAATATATGTTCCTAAGGCAGTTACTGGGGGTTGAAAAGTCAACGCCTAGTCTCATACTGCTGCAGAAAATAAATAGAGCGAGTATGTATGGAGACGCAATAGAACGAATGACATGGTATGAGAAGAAGTTGAGCGAATTGTGAAATGAAAGACTGGTGAAAGAGGTGTGGAGAACCTTTGTTGGATTATTAGAGCGTAAGCCCAGCATGAAACGGGAAAAGATGTATAAACGAACAGGGGAACGGAAAGATTAGTGGCTAAAAGAGGGTGTGAATGTAGCAACGTGGATGAAAAAGAAATAGAGAAAAGTAGGAAGGCATGAAAGACAAGGAAGGATCAAAAATAATGCAACCCTATGTATTGGAGCTGGCAAGTTCACGGGAAATGGCCAGGACTATGTGTGGGTCGGAGGAGAAAGGAAGAAAGGTATGGATAGGTGAAGAGTATGGTAGGTGTGTGCTATATAGGGAAGGAAGGAATACATGCGTATATTTAGGAAGGGAATATAAGGAGGTACAAGAAGAATTAACAAAAAAGAATAAAAAGATAAAAGAATGGGTGCAAGATGATGGTGCAGGTGAAAAATTGTGATGAGGTTAGGGCGGGAGAAGGAAAGAAGAAAGGTTTAATTTAAATTACTGATCACTGAGGCTTCTACTTCGTTATACATTGTGTAAGATTATAATAAAACACTTTTACTTTCCCCGGACCCCTGTCCAAGGGAAAGTATTGTGATCGTGAAAATTTTCGAACCGCCAATTTCAACAAATATGCACGTTTTGAGGTCCCCTGAGTCCATTCCATCGAGTTTTGAAAAATGTCTGTGTGTGTGTCTGTGTGTTTCCGCGATAGCGCCTAAATGGCTAAATGGATTAAGCCCAAACTTTATATCTAAGCTTTATATAACAGTGGAATGATCTGAAAAGTTTTTGGTTAGAATCAAAACTCATTAAGTGCAACTTTACTCTTAGCAATTTTTCATTTTTTAATTCGGATAGAAAAATGTTTCAAATAAAAGTTTTAGATCTTGGAAAATAAATAATTTCTGTTATAAAACTTTTATTGTAGGACCTTCGGTTTTCATTTTATAAGCATTTATCTGATAAATTCCTTTAGAGATTTTAATTATTGAAATAATTATTTTAATGACAAATAAAACGTCAAAGTGCCGTCAAATTCAACTTATCATTCGCAAACGCCTTCAGTTTGCAAAAATGAAGAAGAGAGTGGAGGAATGATTTTAATCTATTGTAAGGTAAGAAATAACACACTTAATTACAATATTCTTCTAAATACTCGGCTTTAACTTTAAAAGATAACAATCAATTTTTTCTATTAATCATTTTGCTTCCCTATTAAATTTTCTATCAGAAACTTATTTGACCGTATTCACCGGGGAAAGTGCCATGATGGACACATCACCATTTTTTTAACTTATCAAGGTTTAATTTGTTTAATGATATGAGAATGTGAAATGTAAAAGAAATACCAATAAAGGTCGTCTTTTATACAACTTGCACAAAATTAATAATAACCAATTTAATTTCAATAAATTTGCACAGAATTAAATTATAATTTACCCTTAAATTAAATTCAAATTACAAGAAAAGTCCAATTTAAAATTAAAAGATAATTAATCAATCACGCTGTTTCCCGGCCAGCTAATATTGTAATAAAAAATCTTATTATTAAAAAACAGCACTTTCCAACTTAAGATGCGTTACTCCATGCCCTGGGAATCACCTTGATTAAATCGTAAAATTCCGACAAAGCGCATTTATTGAAATTCCCATCGCGTGATTCGGCCCAATAAAATTTTAATCACGTTATTAATTTCGTTGTTTGCAAATTTAGAGAACTAATAAAAGATAATTGAGTGGGATATTTTATGGAAGTTATTCAATATGCTTTGGGTAATAACCAGCAGGGCATGATGGTTGTGTTTGTTGAAATATGGTGGAAATAAGTGAAGGAATGAATAAATTGAGATTTAAATTTCATTGCAGTAAGATGTAAAATATATTCGCTATTGATAATGAGTACATGGTACTCGAAATGTACATTTAGCTATCATAAATAAAAAGTGAAGTAAGAAACGAATCACTTTTTCATTGTATCAAACACACTTCACATAATTCATAAAACAAATTTGACATATAAAATACTAATTACAAGTCACAAATCCCTACGGTTGATTGTTACTCTCTGAAGCTTAATAATTTGTAAATTATTGTAATTTGGTTTTATACGTCAATGTCACTAAAGAAATCTATAATTAACTAATTGTTAAAGTTTCTGCTTTGTAATTCATCGTTGTTCTATTAATTAAATGTAATTTTTAAGAAGTTTTTTCAATAACCGAGTGTATAATTAAGTAAAATATTTATAATTTTTTAGAAAGCAAAATACTATTGTGGTTAAATTTAAATAACTGTGATAAAGTAAATACAAAAATTTTGCCTATTATTATATCTGTTATATTTTAAATAATAATAGGCAGGAGGGTTACATATATTTGACCATTGGTAAGTATCGATACCACCTATCCCATGCCCAGGTATAAATTCTGATTGGCCGCTCGGGTGTATCTAGAATGAAACATGAAGTTTTAAATTGAATCAAATAAAAAGATGTTGAAGATAATTGAAAACATTTTTCATTTTTAGCTACTGTGGCATAGTTAGTTACGTTACGTAAGTACTTTAAAACAAATATACACTTAAATTATTGATAATAGAGGCTTCTACTTCGTTATACATTGTTTTAAGTTTTAATAAAAACGCTGATTCACTTTGTTTGTATAACTTTAATTTTATTTTAGTGACTATAGTTTCAACAATTTTCACTTGTCATTATCAAACTAAGAGTACTTAAACTAATCACGCTGGCGGTATATATGGCGGGGAATTACAAAGATAAAGGGGGGGGGGGGAGCAGGGGATTAAAGTACAGCTTTAAAGAGCGAGGTGTATATTAGCTCAAGTGTTTTGGTTGTCAATGGATTTTGGGTATATATATTTACCGGCTATTTTCAATTTTTGTTTATTTGTTAATCTATCTATGAGGGTAGATGGGTAGCCATTGGCCACTGTAATGTTTTTAATTGTAATTATTCCTTTGTTGAAATTAGCTTCGGAAAGGGGGATGTTGAGTGCTCGCTCTAAATATCATAGAATTAAAAGAGGCAAATTTCTGTTTTAAGGGGTGGTTTGAGGAAGCGGGAATAACTCGGTCAGTATAGGTAGGTTTTCTATAAATGTGAAATGTTAGTGTTTTATTAATTTTAGTTATGGACAAGTTTAAAAATTTAATGTTTTCATCTTTTTCTTTTTCAACTGTGAATTTAATGTTTGGGTGTAATGAATTAATAAAATTTAAGAATCGGGTTAGTTGACGGTCAGTTCCAATGAAAGAGGATAAGATATCATCGACGTATCGATACCACGTAAAAATATGTTTTTTGCCTAATGGTGAGTATAATATTTGTTTAGTCAAATTATTCATGAATATTTCAGCTAGCAAAGGACTCAAAGGTGAGCCCATTGCTAGTCCTTCAGTTTGTTTGTAAAAATTGTTTTCATACGTAAAATAATTATTGTTTAAAATAATTTCTAAAATATTTAAAAATTCTATTTGAATTGAAATATTAATATTACATTCTTGGAAAGAGTTTTTAATTAAATTAATACAATCAGTTGGCGGAATTTTAGCAAACTGATTCGACACGATAATTTATTTGTTAGTTCTTTGGAGTTTTTAATAGAAGTTGGGTGTTTTAATTGTGTTAATTCTTTAAATAAATTGCTAAGATGGGATGTTAGTTTATGAGCTGGGGAATTTATAAATGATACTACAGGACGTATTGGAGCGTTAGTTTTGTGGATTTTTACTAAACGGTATAGTTTTGGACAGAAAGGATTCATATGGAATATATGGGATTTATTAAATTTATCAAAAATACAACACAATTCATCAATAATGGATTTGATTTTTTTAAGGAATTGGAGGGTAGGATCTTGTTTTAATTTTAGGATATCCGAGGAATGAGAAAAGTCAAATACCTTGACGTCCTAACTGGATTTTTCTAGAATAACGGTGGAGTTTCCCTTATCTGCCTTGGTAATGATTAAATTATGTTGTTGAATTTTACGTTTGATCGATTTTCCGGTTTTGCTATCGAAGTTGTCGGAAGAAGAATTTTTAATTAGTTTCACTATTTTTTGTTTTGTATAATCTGTATCGGGAATGTTATTTAAGGCCAGTTCGGTTTCTATAATTAAAGATTATTCTTGATTATTCGATACAATATGTGGCGCATAGTTGGGTCCTTGTTTTCAAAATACTTCGTCTTCTTTTTTGAATTTAATTTTAGTTAGATTTACTAAACTGGGATAAAACTGGTTTCTCACTCTACTGTCACTGTTTTCTCGTTCACTTTCTTTTTTCTTTGATAAAAGGTGTTGGAGTTTCTTCGTCTGGGTGTTATATTTTTTAAAACAGATGCGGCTCACTTTCTCCCTTGTGTAATCATCTAGTAAATCAAATTCTATTGGATGTAGAGTGGCTGCTAGTTCCGTATGGAGCACTTTTATATATGTGTAGATGACATCTCTTCTTCTGAACCAAAATTTGATTTCTTCCTTTAACCAAATCATTCTGCTCTGTCTTATGGTTTTTCTTGCTGCCGCGCTATCGGTTTTTGATTTAATTTGGATGAATTTAGGAATCACTTTATATTTACTTCACTTCTGGAGGAAATTTATGTTTAAGGATGCTTGTTTTAACTTCAGATGAAGTTTAAAGTACTCTTTTGCCTTTGTTGCTACACTAGCATTAATTAAATTATTGATAATAGAGGCTTTTACTTCGCTATACATTGTTTTAAGTTTTAATAAAAACGCTGATTCACTTTGTTTGTATAACTTTAATTTTATTTTAGTGACTATACATCAATAAACAAAAATTGAAAATAGCTAGTAAATATATATATATATATATATACCCAAAATCCATTGACAACCAAAACACTGTATATTCACCCCTTAGCTTCCTTGGTAACGTCTCTTTAAAAATTAAAAAATTGTTAGCAAAACATAATGTCAATATCGCCTTTAAACCATACACAAAAAAATAATCTTTAACCCTAAATCTAAAACCAATAAACATAAAAAGTCTAGAATTTATAAATTAACATGAAAAGATTGTAAGGGAGTGTATATTGGCCAAACTGGTCGAAATTTTGAAATCAGACTCAAGAAGCATCTTTCCTCTTTTTGCCAAAAATTGGTGGACAAATCGTCATTTGCCAAACATTTAATTGATAATAATCATACTTTTGGTGAAGATGTCCTGTCCATCATACCTTTCGTGGAGAAAGGTCGCAAGATGAACCTCCTTGAGTCATTAGAAATCCATAAAGCCCGTATAAACCGGGAAATTCCCGTCATTAACGACCAGATTGAGCTAATATACACCTTTAAAGCTGTACTTTAATTTGCTGTTACATAACATGTAATTAATTAAAAAAAAACACGATGTTAAACTTTTTAGTTTCACAATATTTATTGTAGATACACTGCTACAATTGTATTTTATTCTTTGCGTTATTTTAGCAGTGTATCTACAATACATATTGTGAAACTAAAAAGTTTAACATGATGTCACATTTCTAAATTAACATGGAGTTTCATAAAGTAACAGCCTCGCCATTTTTTAACAAATGATTGTATAATACATTGTTTTACTCGAGAATATTTAATGCAGAGAACAAGAAAATGTTACGTAATTTAAGCCTATCTGCAGACATGTATTTCGAAATTTATCCCTCGTTGGTACAGCTCTGCCGTATAAACATTTATAATTAAATTAAACTGGCGAGGAATAAATCCTGAAATAACTAAATATGAAAAATCTTTGCGGTTCTTTTTTATTTCTCTCTTTCTACTTTTAGACGTTAAAGGTATATTTATTAGTGCGTGTAATCCGAAACTAAAACAGGCAAACTTTTCCACTCGTTCTTCACTTCACTTCACCCTTCCCTGGCCGCGATAATATAATAATATAGGAGGAATGCTGATTGAAAAAGTTCTCCCCTAATAAAACAGAAATTTTAATTTTCGGCGGGCGTTAAATGAATTTTTCTGATTTAGTGAAGTTTGCGAAGAGAAGGATGGGAGGGGAGGAGGGTAGGGTTTTAATTTATAGAATCCGGCGCGCCGCGCGCGTCTGAATAATGAAGCCGCCCCCCGTTTTAAATTGTTTCGGATTGCATTCGTCGCGGTAATTTTGCATAGAAAAGCCACATTCTGTCACCGGCGATTGTATTTATTGCTTGTTTTGCGGGGATAAAGTTTGAACTAATTCCGCTCTGTTATTCACCGGATACTTTTATAATTTGTGGACCTGTTTGCAGTCTGCGCTGCTGCTGTTTTTTTTTTATTTATTTTGTTTTAGTGTGTGTGTAAACCGGCCCTTGTAAATTGTTTCAATTCAATTTTATCTTGTCACTGGTAATACAATTCCTGTTCAAAACACTCATCGATCCTTTTTTGTTATTCATTTGCCGATTGGATTTGTACGGCGGATCATTTAAAGTAAACACAAATGGCTTTCAATAAAATACACAACAGCAACAAAAAGTTTCATTACACAATAAACATTTTTTTTACAATAAAGAATGAATTGTTAAAACTGAGTTTCCGAAAATGGAGATTTTTTATTCGCAAAAGTATTAATTGAAAACATAATTTAAGCCGAAACACTATATCGAAAGTGGATTTACAAATACAGTTATTTTTTGTATTCATAACTAAAAATATATATTAATTAAAAAATGTTATTTCTGTAAAATATTAATGGCAAGGCAGAAAACGCAATTGACGGTAGATAACCATTTTCTGAAGCTTAACAATTTGTAAATTACTGTAATGATCATAATAAATGGAAGATGACGCAAGCGCCATCTTTTGTCTAATTTCGTGTGGTATCGGCAACAATTTGGGTCTATAAGGTAGACAACCAAGAATCGTTGTTTATCCTCTAAAGGAAGGCGAACTTGCCTTTTTTATGAGAACAGGAAACAAAATTCATTTAATAAAATGTTAAACCATCATTCATTTAGCGTATGTATAACTGTAATGATGTAAATATCGTGATGTAGTTTATTTCCTTGTACATTATGTGTAATTGTAACAAAAAAAAAACGTTTCTTTATATAATAGAATACCTTTATTAAAAAAAAAACGTTTAAAAAACTCACGTAAGTAATACAACGAAGCCAAAAGTCTCTCTTTTTTTAATAACGGGTCATGATAAAATTTCCAAGAATTATTGCAATCTCCGAGGAATTGAAAAATTAATTGCCTTGAATAATTTTGATTGTCTGCCAGTTGTTCCCAAGTATTTTGTACTGCCTCACATAATTGTTCAGAATCGATATTTAATGTCGATGAAAACTGTACAAAAAACTCTAAAAAAGTGGTTGCTCGTAAGGGTAAACGCCAAGTAGGCGGCATAACAAGTGCTGAAGGTGGCGTTCTTACAACCATGGTATGTGCGGTCAATGCAGCTGGGTTTTATGTTCCACCGATGATTTTTTTATAAAATAAAAAAAAAACAACAATGATCTTCAAATTAGCGCACCCCCGGCAAGTTTTGTAACAATTTCAGAAAACGGCTACATAAATTCGTAATTGTTTGTTGAGTGGCTAAAACATTTCAAAAAACATGTAAACTGCAATAAAGATAAGAAAGTCCTTTCACCACTTAACGGGCATACGACACATAGCAAGAACTTAAACGCCTGTACTTTTGCACGAGAAAATGGAATAGTATTACTGCAGTTACCTGGGCATACTACTCATCGCTTGCAGCCCCTAGATGTTGCGTTTTTTGGGCCGCTGCAGAAATATTTTGTTCAGGCGCAAGAAACGTTTCTTCGCCAATATAAAGGGGATAAGATATATCAAACGCAAATATCTCGATTAATAAATGAAGAATATGGCAGAGCGGCAACTGTGGCAATAGCCATAAATGCACTTCACGCCGCCGGAATTTGGTCAGTTAACAGATATGTCTTTCAAGATAACCAGTTTGCAGATTCAGATATGTTACAACCTCGGCATTGCGGCGATGCTACTGAAACAGAAGTAACTACTGGGAATTCAGCACATAGTGACGGTGAAAGCGTCAATGATTCCGCTATTGTTTATATTCTTCCGGAGAAAAAAAGGAAAAATTTTGAGGATATTCTTCAAGAAATATCACCTCCACCTACACGAAATCCACAGCCAGGCACATCGTCATCTCGAGCAAGAAGTGGTATTGCTCACAAAGCAAATACTATCAAGTACTGAAATCGTTCTGAATTAAAAATGAAACGCCGAAGAAAAACTTACAAAGACAAAACAGAGAGGAAAGAAAGGGCAGAGAATACAAGCGAAAACTACATGGTTTTTTTTGTATGATATGTGATGAAAAAAAGGAAAACGAGATGATACAATGTCTTAAATGCCACACTTGGGTCCATACAATCTGTGCAGGAGTGAGTCCAAAAATTAAGAAGTATTTTTGTTGCAATTGAGTTTAATAGTCCATTCTAAGAAACCGGTTTCCCTGATTGGACCAAACATTCATTTTTTTTCAAATTAATATTTTATTATTATAATATGTAATATGAAATAAAATATTTATGTTAGTTTCAAGGTAACAGTAGTACTATTTTTTTCCACCTAAAGATCATTATTAAAAATGCTCTTACGAGCTCATATAATCGAAAATGTGTAAATGGTCCAAATTCGGCAACTCTTACCTAAGTGGTAATTAAGGAAATTGGGGAGTTGGTGTGCTAAGGAGAGGTTTTCTTTAGAAAATAGTACTCCTTTTCTATCATTAAAACCCGTCACGCTGCCCCCACGTGACAACACAAATACCTTATTTTTTGTTTCTATTTATAATTATTTTGAAATTATGAATAATATTTGCTATTTTGAAAAAGGGTTTAAAAACTACGTTACACCTTTGAAAGATTTTTTTTAATTTGTATGTTCTTCACTTGATGATGTCACAAAATGGTGAAACATTTGTTATGAGATAATAAAAATAATTTTTGAAACATTACAAGTTATTTTTATTACACTTACATATTGATCAATTGAGATTCACTATATTCTACAATATATTTCATATTGTCAAAGAAATATCAAAGAGCAGAATTTTATTTCAAAATCCATAAATTTAAAATGATATTTATCGAGCGTATAACAAAAATCGACGACGAAGATGACATTGGAAATCTAAAGTCATGTCTGCACTAAAATCACACGCATCGCGAAAAGTACTGGTTGTCATGTTGACACTGTTTAACCGCAACCAGCATTTCACGCGTGTGATCTTAGTACAGACATTACTCGAGACTTCCAACGCCAACTTCTTCGTCGATTTTTGTTATACTCGATATTATTGTATAAATATTTCATCAAAACAGTAATAAAAATGTTCAATAATAAATACCAAAGGATTTAGAATACTATACAAGTCGTTGGCCATCTATGGTCTGTATTAAGAACTAATGAGTTCACTCGGAATAAAAACAAAGTTGATCGTCCAACATTCGCTCAATGAATGGCATATTTTTGAGAACAATCATTTCACTAATTTCTTTATTATGTGCAGTTTTAACACAACAAAATTGTCGTAATTGTCGTAAAATATAATATAAGTGTAAATAAATGCAGAAAATAACAAAATAATGCTTTTTATAGTAATTAAATAAAATGAAACAAAGATGATTCACACATTTGCAGTTATTTAAATTACATTGAAATTAAACAAAGAAAATTTTTTGGCAATGATCAATGTTTGCAACAACAAATATCTATTGTGTAATCCAATGTCCGGCGGGGTAAATGCTCGGGAAGTAGTCGTTTCAATAGATGTTTGTAGAACTTACAGTGTAAGTATTTTTTTGCAGTTAGAAAAAGGATTGATCGAATTTTATTGATCATTGCCAAAAATGTTTCTTTTTATAGTGGTAAAAATACGAGAAAATTGTAACATACCCTCTAGAATCTCGAGCTGAATTATGAAAAAAAATATAAGTGTGAACCGCTAAAAACCACCAAAAATCAACGCCTATCAGTCATAATATAGTATTTTTTTAATAAAAAATGAGTGTGGGACCAATACTAGGGTTATGCCGATTTTGAAATACTGTAAAAAACGCATTCATTTTAAATTTTCGTAAAACTTATGTTTCCTCAACTGATATTATTACAACAAATAAATAATTATTTTCTCTTTACCTTTCTCTTTAGGAAGTAGTACTCGGTGATAAACTAATCGATTCATGTGGTTAAATTAGCCTTGCAGTAATTATTTTGTGTATTTTTTATTGGAGTCAAATCTGAGGAGTTACAGCAAATTATAATAATACTCGAGAAAGCATAATTCTCAAAAAAATATAAAACGAACCAATCATAAAACCGTCCTTTCGTCGAAATATATTTACTATGTAAATTTATCGACGTAAATTTAAAAACAAAACAACAAAATCAAACCAACTGATAATATTCATAGCAATAACACTCAATTAGTTTTACGAACACAAACACATGATACAGTTACCTCGAGGGGCGGCGATTACTTATAAATGCAAATGCGTCCGAGGTGCATAGGAAATGAATTCCGAACGTTGTCGGATGGACGTGTTGTTCCTTTTAGAAAGTCTCCATCAACTTTATCGCTCGTTTGCATATTCCCATTCTATTATTTTTGCAATTATTGCATGAATTAATCGAGACGCCATTTCCGCGGTTTGATGCAGAAAACGATGTGTTTTAGAAATCTTTATTTACATTGTTACGCATCAATTAATTAATACTTTTCTTAAGAAAATCATGGGCGTTCATTCCGGGGAAGATACACTCGGTTAGATGCTTTAATAATGGAATGATTATTATTGTGATGGGAAATATGCAAATGCTCTCGTTTTTTAATGTTATTATAAGTGAATGGTAATTATGAAATTGTTCTTTCTAAAGTAATAGTAGTAAATATCTTTATTACTATTAATTAAATATATTGTTGTAAACATTTCTTAGCATTTCATGTTAATATTCGATATAAATAAAATTTAACAAATAAAATTATCAATCAGTAATTCTTGTTTTGAACATTATTGAAATGTAAATATTTTGAAGAGAACTAATTAGATTTTAGATATCCAAGAAATGTTGTGTTTTAGTTTGAAATTGTTTTCGATTCAGAACTGATTCGGCTTATGGGCTGATCAGATGTCTTTGTCTTTTGTTTATTGTGATAAACCTAATAACTACGTAAAGTTTGAATAGAAATATAAGTTAAAATTTGGAGTGATAACAATGTGATATTTAAATTAAATAAAAAGAATTTGAAAATAATTAATTAATAAATTATTTTCTCTTTAGCTACTGTGACAATTTGACTTATGTTACATAAGTACTTTAACAAATGTCTAATAATAAACATTTGCTGTTGCATAATAATAACATATAAGTCAAATTATCACAGTAGCTAAAGAGAAAATAATTTATTAATTAATTATTTTCAAATTCTTTTTATTTAATTTATTTAAATAACTGTGACCAAGTGAATAAATCATTTTTTCTATTAATGTGATATTTATTTTAGTACAAATATATATAAAATTAATAATAAATATTTCTTTACATTTAATTATAATTATAATAGTAAACGGTTATCGGCCAGTAGCCTTTCTCCTATCCAAAGTAGGGATTAAATATTTAGGGGAGTAAGGGCAGCAAATATGCCGCACCAATTTAGATCATAACCTCTGGCCCATTGTAATGCCTTTCATCCAAGTGGCTAGACCTAAACGGTATGTCCGGCTATTTCCAGTATTTGATCGTGGGTCAACCCCCCACTTAAGGCCTTCACGATTTTAGGGCTTTTCTCTGCTCATGAAATTCCTTATGCTTAACGGTGCTGGGCATTCGGGAAGTATATACCCTGCTGTTTCCATTTCTTCGTTGCATCCTCTACATAGGTCGTTCTCTTCGATGCCCACTCTTAGGAAGTGCTTCCGAAAGCTATAGTGGACGGTAATATATCTGATTAGAATTCTGGTGTGTTTGGAGTTTTTTTGTCTGACCACACGTTGATATCGCTCTTCCTGTTTCTTGGAGGTGAATGATTTTATTGATTTTGTTAGAGCTCTGGGTGTCAACTATATTTTCATCTCGTAAATATTTGATATTCTTGATGCATTCCTTGCCAAATCGTCGGCAATGGCTTTGTCTGCATTTCCTTCCCTGTGGCTTTTAGTCTACGTTAGGGTTAGAAAGTTTGTTTCCGCACCTCATTTAGCCCTTAATACATCTGTGTATTGGAGGTGAGGACACTTCGGGTTTGCTGCTTTAAGTGCTCCTTTACTATTTGTTATAATAGTGATGTCTTGCCCGATTACGTTTTCTTCCAGAATAATATTAGCTCTCATCATGATTGCATATATTTATGTCTCTGTCATCGTGGCATGTCTATCCAGAGGTATCAAAGGTTTAGAGGTCCTGGAAAACACCCCAACCCCACATCCGGTGTGTTTTTTGGATCCATTAGTGCATTCCACTCTTACTGATGAACCGTTTTTGTGTATTTTATTTTTTATTAAAGATGAATTAAGAGACCTTCAGATCTAGTGTGTTGGTCACAGTTGGGCCCCAGTCCAGGATTTGCGTATGCCCCTCTATCAAGTTTAGTCTTGATCACGTCCCATGGCTCTGAGTTTTACCGCTGTCAGCCATGCCATTTCCTTGGTGTGAAGATCATGGCAGGCAGATGTTTCCAATGCAGATATTGGCGTTGTTCTTAATATTCCAGTTGTGCATATGCAGGCAAGCCATCGTACATGATTAAGTTTTGCCTTTGTTGTTGTTTTATCTGACTTGGGCCACCGTATTCCAGCATCGACCCTATCATCCCAGTCAAGATCCAAGGTCCTGTTATCGTTTATGTAATGGTCGGCACTTGAGTCAGTAATCCCTAATGTGCTGGTCACATAGTTTTTCTAGCGTTTTTAATGGGAACGATGATAGGCTAATTGGTCTGAAGGCTTTTGCAGCCGTGTAGTCATTTTTGCAGGGTTTAGGTGTAAAAATGACTTTCTTTTTCCTCCACGATATTGGAGCGTTGCCGTGGATTAAAGATCCTTTGTATATGCCGATTTGCGTTTGGGTGCCCATTTTAGGAAATCTGGAAATATACCATCTGACCCAGGGGATGTGTATTGTTTGAATGAGTGGATAGCCCATTCGATTATTTTTTCCAGTATGAATTCCGTTGCCAGGTTAACATTTGTTGTTGTTGTATCCCTAACTATTTTGGTAGATCTGGGCAGTTCATCATAGCTGTTGACAATTTTGCTGCTGGGGAAATGCATCTCTTGCATTATTTGTAGTTTCATTTGAGGTGTATGTACAATCCTCTCTTTTTATCTTATCTAGGTAATGTGGATCCTTATATAATACCTTCTTCAGTCTGGCCACAACACTGGTAGATTCTACATCGACACAGTTTTGCCTCCATGCCTGCCTTTGTTTATTTCCTTACTTCTGTTTTGTAGCTCCAGAAACATATACAGAGAGGTTTACATTAGGCAAACTATATACCTGCAAAAAAACCAAGTCAAACGCATTGAATCGATTAATGTGTGTGTGTTTAGTTGTCTATAACACAACTAAATGTCAAACGCTAAACTTCAAATTGTGTGAAATATTTGATCGAAAATGTATACAAATGAAGCAAAAGTCGAATTTCAAGCGTGTATTACAATTCCAACAGTACTAGAAGAGGATAAGACATGTTTTCAATGAATCCAAAGTAGCCGAATACCTCGGTTAGGAAGATTCTAAAAATAATTAAACTAAAACATTTTCTTTGGAAGGTTGTATGTTTTGTTCTCTTTATTCTATTGAAAAACGCAACAAAATACTTTTTAATATGGAGAAATTACAGGTAAAAAATATTAAGAGATTTTATTAAGACAATTTGAAAGAAAAATAACAGTGAAGAACAATAAATTTGAAATAAATAATTAGAATAAGTGCTATAAATGACCACCAGAAACTGCAAAACAGTAACTCAAACGATCGCAAAAATTCTTCCACATTGAGCATTTCGATATTGTCACAAACAGAAATGGAAAATTGTTTAATTGTTTTTTGAATTATCCCAGTTGAAGGAATCGATTGTTCGGGTTGCGTATTATAGGCAACTAAACACATACATCAATGCGTTTGACTTGGGTATTTTACATGTATACATAGGGGATATGTATTCTGTTAAAAAAACCTCTCTGTATATAAATACAAACATCTTTATTCAGACAATATGACAACAAAATTTTACAAAATTTATTATAACAATATGTACAATTGTGTAAGTAGTCTGTCATGGGCTATCGACCCCATTCTTATTTTTTCCCACTCTTGTTCGCCCTGTTAAATAATTTGTTGGCTGTTTTCTTCATTATTTTTAAATTTCTGTTCGGCTAAGTTATATGTCCTCCATTTTTAGGAGTGCTAGTTGGACATGATTCATGCTAGGCCTCCAAAATTGCTTCGGTAAGTTCCACTGTGGCCTCTTCGATTTCGGCCACATCTTTATAAGAGTATTTGTTGCATATGCGGTCAAAGGAGATTCTCAGAAGTTCTCTGTATAGATCCTAATTAGTTCTTCTGGGGTTCCTATCTTTGGTATTTGCTAAATTCTTATCCAATATCAGTTTGAAGGTTTTCCATCTATGATCTGATATGGTTGCCTCGTTATGCACTTTCCGGTCCGTAAAGGTGTGCGCTATGTTGTGTGAGGCTAGCGTTATGTACATCATCTCCTGTCTTATCGCATTTATGAACGTTGGTTCATTACCTATATTTATTATGTTGAGTCAGGTCCCCACCAGATACTCCAGCGATGTCTCGACTCTTTTATTGGTAACGGTGCTGTATGATGTTCATTGGCGTCGCACCCCATAATCAGTTTCTTCCCATGCGACTCGCAATACGTCACCAGCCTTGATAATACAAACTTTGGTGGGAGGTAATGCGGGTCATACGGCATCTATGCCGAAGCAACTGTTAAAAATCTACTTGTTAGGTCCATCACCAGATGTCCCTTAATATGGGGAGGTATGTATATGCCGATTCTTGGCCTTTCCGTGTAGTTATCATATATTAGTTAACCGGGTAGTTTTCCCGGAAATCTTTGATGATACTACCAATGGCTCTTGTAACAAGGCAATGTTTTTTTTTATTATCCGTTAAAAATGTCTGCAGATGCTGCCAATCTGGAATTCTGTAGGTTCGCTTGTATTATTATAGAATTTTGTAATTTTGTCAGTCCATTCTTAAGGTGGTGATAATAGTCTCGACCTTCATCTCCTCCGCCGCCACTATGGTACTTGAGACTAAAATTTGGCCCCTATCTTCTGCTCCCACCGGGATTGATGCCAGCTTAGAGTGTACTGTTGGGGAGGGCTAGGTCGTCCCTCTTTTTTTGGGGGGTTCTTCCTCTTTTTCCTTCCCTATCTTAAGGAAGATGGTTGAGAATCGCAGGTACAGGTAATTACCTGCTTCGGACTCCTTCTCCACCATCTTCTTTGCTTCGTCCTTTGGCATGCCCAACACCAGCAGGATTTCCTCCTTCTTCTCAAAATGGAAGATCGGCCATTCACCAATATTTTGTTGGGTATTTAATATTGTTACTCAGAATAAAAGGAGGAACACAGATACTTTCAAATTTATGGGAAAAGCAACGAATGCGGATCATCCTGTGGTCGAGCCCTGACAGAGGAAATGGCTTTTTGTATCCAGGTTTCACAAGGATGTGACACTCGATGCCATTAAAGCGTATTTATCCAGAGAAGGAACATTTCGTTTTGTAGTTGAAAAACTGACGCCGAGATTTGAAGCATCATTTAAAATTGGGGTCCCCAGTGCGAGAAGATTATAATAAGTGAAGACTTCTGGCCGGAAAATGTATTTGTTATTAGATTTTACTTTAAATCAAATAATCAATAAGCAAGATCTGTATATATTTAATGTTCGTTTATTATCAGTAGAAAAAATAACAATATTTTCATTGATGTCAACACTTTTTATTCAAAGTTTATGTTTAACCGAAACATGGTCTGATTAAATATTTTTATCAAGTAACAATTTCACCAAGTATACTCTCGAAGCATGCTACTCTCGATGTAGCCGTGGTGGGGGTATAGCAATGTAGCGTGATGACAGTGTTGTTACTAAATCACTGGATGTGATCAGATACGGAAGTGATAATGTCTTGGAACTTTGTGGTTTAACTTGGATAATAAATACAAATGTTAAAGTACATATAATAACTATATACCCTATTCGTAACTTGAAATTACGAGCATATTACTTCATAAGTTAAAAGTAACAGGGCGCCTGGTTTTGATGAAATCACGGACCGTATCATTAAAAAGTCGGCTATCTAATATTATATTTTTGTAAAACTTTTCTATGTGTAATGTAGTTATGTATTTTTTTTCTTAATGTTTTTGTTCAAATTGTAAAATGTCTACATATTATTCTATGTTGTAAATAATGTAAGTTAATTAAAAATATTTAATAAAAAAATTTCTATTTATTTTGAAAACGATTTTTTGTTCATGAAAACGCCCATTGATAAAAGTTGTGGAACCACTGATTTACGAAAAATATGAACGAATGTACCCCAATCAGGTGAAATTGCAAATTATATCGCTTGCAACATAATCAGAGCCAATGATCGGCTGTTGAAGGATTATCTGTCGGGCTGCGTTTCTGATCGTTTTACAAGCACAAAGGATATATTAACTCGGCCCGACTATACGTGGGATACAAAGCTGTTGTGTGACAGGGGTTATAGATGTGGGCCAAACCCCCGCCTTTGTAGTGAATTTTAAAAGTAGGGATTCAAGTCTCTGCTTTATTTCAGGGTTTTTGTATTTTTTGTTATTATTAATGCCCATTTTTTTTAAATTATACATTTATTAAAATAAGAATACAATGATTTTGTTTAGAAATATTTAATCTAGGCACTTCATTAAATAAACAAAATAACAACAATATTAATGTCCGTATTTGTAGATGTATTAGTGTTGTAAGTAAGTTAGGTGGAAAGTTTTAAAGCGAATTATCGGGTGTATAATGGGCAATTAGTGCGACGAGTATGGAATGGGTGGGGAGAGAACCCTTGGGTTTCGATAGGTCACAGATGACCTATAATTAAACTATAGACTGTCTGCAAGCTTTTAAGCGACGATAACACAAATTACCCGAATGCTCGTCGAGTGGCTTGTAATTAGTATAATTTCTTCAAAGCGAAATTTATAGACGCCTCGCCGGAGTCGCAGTCGGAGTCACAGTCTTCCGTTTCAATTCACCCGTTGACGCCGCAAAATTTACTACAAGATACTAACGAACGTCACTGTAATTACTACAAGATCTCACAATAATAAATTAAATACTTATAAAATTCGCAACATACAGTTTATCACCGCTCAGTGTAAGACATAATAACAACATAGATTAAAAAAAAAACAATTTCAATATAAAAAGTGAATTCATACATCTGGTCAAAATTATAAAAAAAAAATAAAATTTAGTTACAATTGTATTAAGTTTAGTCCACCGTTTTGTTATTTATAATCACTTCATGTCTCGTAATATAAATCTAATGGCGAAAATAAAAAAGTAAAGTAAGAAATAAAACTCATTTGTTTTTTTTTATTACTTTACGTAACAATTTTTCGACACAGTTGAAAATAATTAATTAATAAACAATAATTAAGCTTTCTTTTTAGGAAGTAGTTGTTTCAATTGATGTTTTAAGTTTTTTTAAGTGGTCGCAGTCCAACTAATCGATTAATAAAATTAAATTACGCTTGGAATTATATACAGGGTATATAAAATCTTACGACCTACTCGAAATTAGACCAACTTAAAATGACTGTGGAGGAATTTAAGGATACATTGAATGAAAACAATTGACACAGTTTTACTACCCTTAGCCTCCGAATAGTAAAACTCTGTCAATTGTTTTTATTCGATACATCCTTAAATTCATCCACAGCCATAGATGTAGTTAAATTAGCCATACAGCAGTTTGTGATTTATTTAATTGGAGTGAAATCTTACGACCCACTCGAAATTACTAACAATTAAGGTTACTGTGGAGGGATTGAAGGGCGTGTTATATACAAACAATTCACAAAGTCTTACTACCCGGAGTCTAAATAAGCGACCCAAATAGTTAAATTATTTTTTTAATTGAAGTCAAATCTTACGACGCACTCGAAATTTGAATTGGGAAAGTTTTATTGAACAAAGAAGAGTAACAATCGTCCATTAAAAATAACGCTACCAAGTATAACACATATATCTGCAGCATTTCGCAATGATCATAGATTAAAAACAAAAGAGCAATTTAAAGGCATGGGCTTCTTAAGGGGCCAAACTCCTCAACAATCTGCTGGCGAAACTGATATTAGAATTAAGTTTAATCGCTGCGATACCAGCTATTGTTAAGGAACTATCGGAAAACTGAGAGCATTTGAAAGAATTTAACTGCAATTATACTATCAAAACACAGGTGCATTGCTTACCAAGACGCGTACATTCTATTATAATTCCTGCTCATTTCAATATTATATCGTCTTTTTATGTGAAAGTTGGCTACACGGTTGTTCGTTAAGGTAGAAGTTTTGCTTCAAAAGGGAAAAGCATCGACAGTAGTGTCTTTTTGGATATCTCTCGTAATATTCATTTTGATGTAATTAATACTGCTTTGGGGAAAATGTTACTCCAACTACGCACAAAGTTATAAGACTATTACACTTCGTGCTAACTTTGAACACGGCCGACAGACAAAAAAGGGAAAATATTCTGGACGGTAAAACGAAAGAGAGGAGGAATCTGACCTGAGGAATCAGGTGCTGCTTCCGTTCCTACTCTTGAGGTAGACACTCCGGAGTTCATTTGAACCTGCTGCCGTCCGACTCATTACACGCGTGCGCGACTTGCTTCTCGCTTCCTAGATGGTTAAAAGAGGACCCTTGCGAAAATTGTGCTTTGCAAATAATGGGGTACAAAAATGATAAGAGGACATGGTTGCCAGCAAAATGCTAAAACCCTTTAATTTTGGTACCAAACAAATACTATCGAGCGTATAACAAAAATTGACGACGAAGTTGGCGTTGGAAGTCTTAAGTCATGTCTGTACTAAGATCACACGCGTAAAATGCTGGTTGCGGTAAAACATGACAATCAGTACTTTACGCATGCACGTGTGATTTTAGTTCAGACATAACTTTAGATTTCCAATACAAACTTTAACGTCGATTTTTGTTATACGCTCGATATAACAATTTTAGCGCCATTCATTAATTTCATGTTCTTATAAATTTGAGAATTTTATATTATATAAATTATTGCATTATACAATATTCAATGTCCGGCGGAGTATTTTCCCGGAAAGTAGTTGTTTTAATGTCTAATGCACATTTAACGTACTTACGTAACGTAAGTTAAAAGTCACAGAGCTAAATGTGAGAATAAATCACCAGATTTTGGTACTTGTGATCCATCCACCGCCCCTGAAATACAGATAGATAGTTAAACAGATTCTGGTTTGGATGAGGAGTTAAAAATCAAAATTAAAGGAAATAACCCAAGAACTTCACAAAATAGATCTGAACTGCTTAATACTGCTCTAGTAAGTGATAATTTATTATGTTATGAAGCTTCAGCTTCAGACACACAGCTGCCAGAGCTTCAGCGGTTCTTACAGATATTTTTTTCAAACATTGGTTTATCAGTAGCACAAATAAATCATTTGTGATAGATAAATCCAAAATTCAAAGAGTCAAGAGAGTGATTCGTAGTAGCCAAGTATGGGACACATAACTACCACAAACTACGATGACTGTACCTAGTATCAACTTCGCGCTCTTTATTATGAGAGCCGTAAAGATAAAACTAGAGTAAAAGAAGGGTCAAACTACTACCGATGCATTCATAACGAGGAGCACATTTCACTTCTGTAAGATTTCAATTTCTTGTTGTTGTTGGTTGCGATGTAACTTACATCAAAACCGGACACAAGCGTGGTGTAATTCGTTTGTTGGAGAAGGAACTAAAACATCTATTACAATGAATTGTTTTGCTCCTCCATTTTAATGAGTTGTATCTGATAGTCATCTTTTGCAATCAAAAAGTGTTAGGGCTACTGATAGTACCTATCAGTGGCACAATAGGCAAACAGCTAGAAAAATGTGAAAGGCTTCCTGTATGCAGCTTCAAAAAATGGATGTGGATTAACCGGATATAGATATTGGAGCTTCCTGTATGCAGTTTCAAAAGAATGGATGTGGATCTACATACGGTTAGTAGATGTTACAGAACTGAGTAAGGATCAGAAGTACCTGTATTTCATTTCCGTGGCCATTCAATCAGAAGTGTGTTCCAAGGACCTAGCGAGAAAAGACTCATAGAAGCTCATAGAAGAACAGGATACTTCGTCTTTAATTAGTAACATCCCATAATCTGAAAGTATTAGATAGTTTTGCCTTGAACATACGCTGAACGTAATATTGAATACATTGAATTAGTAGGGAGACACGTCATTATCCTCGTACGATGAAAGAAGCCAGCGGACTATTTTTATTTAAGTTATTAAAAAATATCATAGACTGTCCGAATTTATTAAACCTAACTAACTTTCCAGTTCCCTGATTATCGGCCAGACATTGTAACACCTTTATGATACCAGTAGCTAGGACAAATAAGTTAGGCCCCCTTAACGCATATGTGTCGTAATGCTAACAAAATAGATCAATATATTTTTTATAAATAATGATTAAAGTCGTTTGATTTAGTTATATCAATTTATTCTTTTCTAGATTTCGTTTAAATTTAACTACGTTTGCTTGTATGTAAGTGATATTTCTATTGTTGGATATTTCTTTTAGTAAATAAAACAAAATAATTTCTCAAAATTAAGGATAGTAATTTAAGGGCGATCAGATAGGAGCAATTGGTAAATTTATGACTACATGGAGTCTAATTAAGAGATCCACCTAGTTACGTTTTTCAATTTTTATAATTATTTAATTCGAGCCAAATCTTAAGACCAACTGAAAATTCCTTCAAATTAAGTTTTTTGTGGACGGGTTAAAGGGCGTATCAGATACAAGCAATTGACGAAATCTTACTACCTGGAGTCTATTAAGCGGTCCATTTGGTTAAACTAAGCCTAAAGTAGCTTTTCTTTTATAATTATTTAATTATAGCCATATCTTGCGAACCACACGAAGTTACTCCAAATTAACGTTAGTGTGGAAAGATTAAAGGGCATATCAAATACAAGCAAGTCACAAAGTCTTACTACCCGGCGTATAATTAAGCGATCAATGTGGTTAAATTAGCCATACGGCAATTCTTGTTGTTTTTATAATTATTTAATTCGAGTCAAATTATACGACTCATTGGAAATTCCCTCAAATTAGGGTTACTGTAGAAGGATTGAAGGGTGTATCAAATATTAGCATTTGACAAAGTCTTACTACTCGGAGTTTAATTTACCGATCCATGTAGGTAAACTAACGGTAAAGCAGTTTTTAATTTTGTCATATAATAATAATAATATAATAATAATACTTTATTGGTGCTCTTAACGGTAGTTTTACACAGGTCAGGATAAATAATCAGAATACATTAAAGAAAATTATATTTATTTTATTGGAGTTAAATCCTACGACCCACTCAAAATTTCTTCAAATTAAGATTATTGTGGAAGGATTGAATGGCGTATCAGATACAAGCAATTAACACAGAAGTCTAATTAAGCAACTCATTTTGTTAAACTGACCCTACAGCAGTTTTCGGATCTTTTATAATTATTCAAAATTACTCCAAATTAAGGTTACTGTGGAGGGGTTGAAGGAAGTAACAGACAAAAAAATGACACATATTTACTACCTAGAGTCTAATTAAGCAATCTTACTACCCGGAATCTATTAAGTTAGTTAAATTAGCCCTGCAGCAGTTTTTATTTTTTATAAATATTTAATTCAAGTCAAATCCCATGACCCATTCAAAATTACTACAAATTAAAGTTACTGTCGAGGGATTAAAGGAAGTATCAGATACAAACATTTGAGAGAGTTTTACTACCCGGAGTCAGTTTTTAATTATTTTATAATTCAAGTCAAATCTTGCGATACACTCGTAAGATTAACCCCCAAATTTACGTTACTATGGAGAGCTTGTTGAATACAAACAATTGACGCAATCTTACTGTTCGTAGTCTAATTAGACTACGAACAGCAAGAATGCTTAATTAAGCAACTCATTCTGCTAAATTAGCCCTGAATTCGTTTATATAAATTAAATTTCGTAATATTCTTAAAAATTCCAAACGAAATAATCGTTTAATGATTGCCTCCCCGCCGAATGAATATTCCGTAAAGTGTGCCGCGTAATTTAAAACCGCCCCCGGAACGTTTTTGCGTTTACCAACGGCGGCGATAAATTTCAATGGGGTAGAGGGGGAGGGGCGGCCGAGTATTCTATTACTTATTAGTATTCGTGTTTAATTATTCATACAAAATCAGTATTCCATTTCCGCCGAGCGGAAACATCATTAGTTATAATATGTTATCGAGGAGGTTTAATTAAATTAAACGGAATTACCCACTAATTCATTGATTTTTATCGGATGGGAGTAAAGGGAGCGGGGGGATATTTAATGTCGAGTTTTATTAATGTTGGAAAGTCAAATTAATGCCAAGCCTTGCTCATATCTAAATAAATTTAGTTGTTCATTTATTAGAAGGAGATTTATTTAAAATTAACTTGTTTTTTGTTTTAATTTTTATAAAAAAATCTTGTATTATTTTATACTTTGTCTTTAGAAAACGGCTATCGACCTCCAATCTTTCTGACTTAATTATTAATAAAAACATTATTATAATAATTATATAATTATAGCAGAAATAATCTAAACTGTGATATTATTAATCATAATAAACGAAAGACAATGCAAGCGCCATCTTTGGCCTAATTTCATGTGGCATCCTCAAACGATTTGGGTCTTCAAGATAGACCGGATAACTAGTGATGGCCATCACTATGGATAACTAGTAATATTAAATAAATTTTAAGGACAAGTTCTCGCCTTCCTTTAGTGGACGAAACGAATCATTGTTTTTAAATTTATTTAATATCACTAGTTATCCATAGTGATGGTCATCACTAGTTATCCATACGCTAGATGAATGGTGGCTGAACATTTTATTAAACGAATTTCGTTTCCTGTTCTCATAAACAGGATAAATTCTCACCTTCCTTTAGTTGGCGAAACAATGATTCTGAGTCGTTTACCTTGTAGACCCAAATCGTTCACGATGCCACATGAAATTAGGCCAAAGATGGCGCTTGCGTTGTCTTTCGTTTATTATGATTAATAAAATGACAGTTTAGATTATTTCTGCTATAATTATATAATTATTATAATAACATTTTCATTAATCACTTCGACGAAATATTTAATTACTTTTTTATTTTGAAATAAGAAATAAAATTATAAAATGTATTTAAGGGGATCTAAAGTTTTTAATAAATTTACATAATATTGAATGAAATAAAAAATATTTAAATCTATTCAACTTTATATTAATTAAAAAGCTATTCAAGTATAAATTACAGTGGGCTATAGAAATTGTAAATCTGAAATATTCCAGCATTAATTATTAAAACGATCAGTGAAACGTGAAAACACAAGGCCGTAGCATATTCCGAGCCTCTTAAGCCTTACAAAGTATAATTAATAACAACCGCGCTTAAGAACTATTTACAGTTGACACCAGAGGAGGGCAACAGCAACAACGGCGACAGCCATTTTCCTCTCGTGTAATAAATCAAAAACACGATGTTCAAGTGATCAACTATTTAAACTAATATTTACATTGCGCAAGAAATTAATGAGGGAAAGTTTGGGAAAGCGCAACCCTTAAAGGTCGCCGGCGGCGGCGGCGGTCGGGCAAGTCTATGTTTACATCCCCCTCTCGGAACACTCCCAATCGATTATGTTGATCTCTTTTGTGGGCTTCTTTTGAGATATGCACGCCGGCAACCGTTCGCGGATTCAGATGGAGATGAATGACTGTGGTTCAAATTACGCTGCAGTCCGAAGCCCCCCGGCAGCCGGAATCCGTTTTATATTGAATTTTCTTGGATTACCCCCTCTGTGCTCCTCGCGTGTAAGGGTAGATTTATTGAACTTAAATATGACGCCGTTCTTTTTTTAACTTTTATTCAATTTCAACTCATGCATTCGTAATAGTTCTATTTTTCTGAGAAATTTTATAAGACTAATTTCATTCATCCACAAAGTGAAGAATCTAATAGTTAGTGAAACAATCCAACTGATTTAATTTAATTTTTTTTAATTTAAATTAAAACAATTCGTATATTTCACAAACTATTACATTCTTCACGTCGTTCTTAATTAAATTTTTACCTTACTTGTAAACGGTGATTATTTAAGTCTTTGGATATTGAAAAATAAAGAAAACGCAATACATTTGTAAAATTGATTGGTGTATATTTGGATCGATAAATCCTTTTACTTATAAAAGAATATTTCATGTAAATGTATTCCGTGGCTACGTTTCACGTGCGAAAGTCCAATTTAAGCACATATTTTCCATCATTTCAGTATGTATCTCACGAATGACACCGTAATGTGGTCTTCCATTGGAAGTAACCAATGATGGGGTTGGCTTATCTCTATGGATAAATGACTTCACGTACACCCACAAAAATATTGTCTAATCGAGTCAAATCGCAAATTTTGGTGGCCAATTAACTCAGC
This sequence comes from Philonthus spinipes, assembly GCA_963082785.1. NCBI lineage: Eukaryota > Metazoa > Arthropoda > Insecta > Coleoptera > Staphylinidae > Philonthus > Philonthus spinipes. Next base: position 10,628,437 of record OY720314.1, read on the forward strand.
CAATACGAGAGATTAATTACTCACCAAACTCATCGCTCAATTGGATCATGGTATCTCGTCCAGAGTGACATGTAGCAATATCTTGTTAAAACCACATATGAAGTATGTCTAATTCTTACATTCTGGGCAAAAAAGTCTATGATCACCGAATGGTACAGCTGTATATATTTACAAAATGGTGGATCTCCCTTTACTAGATTACGCAGCTATCCTTTATTACTATGCCCATACAGTCACCTTGTATCACATACAAGACGCCGAAAGTCATAGGCGCGTGTACCTTTATGCACTTTCAGCTAGCCCAAGGAGTTGAATACGGGGAGCAAGAGCAACAAACTCCATTCCAAAATAAATATTTATTTACAACAACATTTACTCTATAAAAAACGAACACAAATAAAAGTCAATAAAAACGAAACAGGGACACAAATACAGTCAATGAGAAATAATACAAAAAATGTATCAAACATCAATAGAGATTGAAGCAATAAACACCAAGTTTCAGTGGCAGGGGCAAAATCAGGTGGCACCTAGGTCCGGGAAAGGAACAGCAACAAGTCCGGAACACAAATAACAAACAGCAATAAAGGTCTGGACAATAAAAAAAAACTGTGGCAAAAAAAATCCGTAGATGCTGTCCGCAGGTACTTATACTGCGAAAAAAAAGGGTCGAGTGTGGTTGGTTCCGTGGTAGACGTGACCAGCAGGTGGAAATTCGTCGAACCCGTCGTAATTACATCTCCATTTCAGCTTAATACGTTTCTCGTATAAACACAATGGAAAAGATTATATAAATATTTTTCTTAAAAGCGCTCGACTGCGAGTCGTAGTCCTTTTTCTAGGTAGATACAGGTACCGTCCAAAACGGAGCGACATAATCCATCATCATTTTATACAATAGAAGAATCGAAATTTTAATTATCGATTCATGTTGCCGGGGATTAAAATAATCGCCGAGCTAACCGAAATCAGACACCCCAAGAATCCTCTACATAATTCTTCAAATTCTCTGCAATATGAACTCACCAATACCACTTCCATTATATATAGACTTTCCGTTCTATCTAGCAAAATTCCCCCAAATCCCATGAACCCAGAACTAATATACTCCCTAGTATCCCACGCAACAAAACTATAAGTGCTAAACGCAAATTCCCTAGCCTAAGGCCCGTAACACACGCGACGCAAACGCTACCGCAAAACGCGACGCGTTTATCGCGGCGTTTGCAAAATGTACATTATAAACGGGACATGACACACGAAACGCAACCGCCGCAATCAAACGCCATACTATATTGAAGTAAATACGAGCTGACACACGAACCGCCAACGCCTATCAAAAATCATGGATTTCGACACAGAATTGTTTATTGATGAAATCAGAAAATATCCTGAAATATGGAATACAAGCTGTGAAGAATATAGGGATAGGGATAAAAAGAAATGTGCATGGAATTTGGTGTGTCAAGAGGTGTTTGAAACATACAGAACGGTTGAAAGACAAAAAGAAAATATAGGTACGTATGTTTTTATTGTTAATGGTAAACTAATAGTAATATATATAGTGGAATAAAATTATTTTTATCATTGAAATAACCTGTCGTTCAACCTATCCAATTGATACTGGTATCCTGCCATGGCACCATTCCTTCATTTTCATAATAGCAAGCGAATTCATGTCTGATTTCGTGTACATTAGGTTGTGATTGGACTGAATGGGAGGATCCTTTATTTTCTTCAAGTCCAATAATAGATAATGTGTCTACAAAATTAAATCCATCCCTGCTGCGAACATAATTATGTAGAAGACAGCAAGTTTTTATTATGTCTATCGCAAATTCCACATTTACATCAAGAGGTCTATGAAAAATTCTCCATTTGTTGGAGAGAATCCCGAAGGAGCACTCCACAAAGCGACGAGCACGGCTCAGGCGATAATTAAAAATTCGTTTTGTTTTTCCTCTATATGGTCGCATTATGTGCCGAGATAGTCCGAAAGCGTCGTCTCCGACGAAGACATAGGGCATATTTGGCCCATTTGGTGAATTTGGAAGTGGTATATCTAAGGAATTATTTATTAGTTTTTTATAGAAACTTGAATTTTGATATATAGTACTATCTCCTTCTCTTCCATATGACCCTACATCTATATAAAGAAAGTTATAATTTGCATTAGCAACTGCAAACAAAACAACCAAAAAAAACTTCTTATAATTGAAATATAACGATACGCTTCTCGTTGGATTGACACTCCGCACGTGCTTTCCGTCAAGAGCACCTAAACAATGTGGAAAGTTCGCTGATTTCTCAAATACTGATGAAATTTCCACCCACTTTTCACTAGTAAATGAAGGAAAACAATCATCTTTTAAAATGTCCCAAACTGTTCTACAAACTTTCAAAGTAATTTTACAAATGGTTGAATGTCCCAATCTGTAAGTGTAGTGAAGATCCATTATGCTGGAGCCACTACCTAAATATCTGTAACAATAATAATAATAATCTTTGTTTAATATGTCTTTTACTTTTTTAGTGAAAAAAGCAATTTCGAGGTGGAAGAATATTAAAGGCAATTTTGTCAGGTCATATTGTAGGAAAAATACTAAATCTGGTCAAGCGGCATGTAAAGCAAAACAATATCTTTACGAAAAGCAACTTGGCTTTTTAAAAGTATCGATGGAGTTGTCTTCCACGCAATCCACCCTGGAGGAGGAAGAAGAGGAAACGCTTATAGAAATGCCACAGGGGTCCCCTTTTGAGATAGAAAATGCCACCCGTTCTACTTCATCAACTGAAGAGGGGCCGAAAAAACGAAAAAGAAAAAACGACTTCGAAAGGAGTTTATTAGAATATATTAACATCCCACATAACGTCGACCCTGTAAATGCCGATGATACATTTTTTAAATCTATACTTCCAGTAGTTATGAATTTTTCGGAAGACGACAAACTAGATTTTAGAACTGATGTTCTAAGTCTAGTTAAACATTATAAACAAAAAAATAACCAACGACTCCAATTTAGTCAACCTCTCCCTATACACCAAGCGTGCAATTAACAATCCTCTCTTTCAACAACAAAACATCAATATATACACCATCATCCCTACAGTACTCCGCCCACGTTCCCGCCACCCCACACCAACTTTCAAACAGCAAATGACGACACGCCTTCTAATAAATCTAATATTACATCATAAACAGACATTATTATTTTCTTTGCATTGTATTACTAGGATTAAATTTTGTTCCCTTTATTAATTAAATATTTTGAATTATATTAAATATTAACATTATTTTATTTGCCACTTACCTCAATGTTACTGCTATCATTTCCAACGGTGAAATGGGGACTCTCATGCATGTGTCTATCCCTTTTAATGCATCACTAAGTCTTGTAGATAGTTCGTGAAAAGACTTTTGGCTCATCCGAAAATAATTTAAAAATTTATCTTCATCTTCTCTCAGGTCAATCATCATAGTTGTAAATGCACCTTTCAACAGCCTTTCGGTGTTGAAAAACATTTGAATTTCCTTAACAATAAGTGTGTTTTTTTAAAGAAATCATATCACTCTTATTGGAAAACCCTTTATATTGTCGTGAAACAGATCAATTCATACACCGGTGTAGGGTTGCTTTCTCTTAGCGACAACTTTCCTTCGATCAGCTAGTCTCAAGGATTTTCTCTAAAGTAATTTCTGTTAGGCACTGTGTTTATTTGAACGAGTAAGTACAATACACTCTATTTTTATTGATTTTAATTTAATTTAAGCACCTAAAGTCCGTCACGTCGACCCCCACGTGACATTTGTTGGAGGCGCAAGACATATTTATTTAGTTAGTTTTTGTGGTTATTTATTTTTTTTATTATTATTTTGTTTATAATTTGCAATTTAGTGTTAATGAACGTACGTTCATTCATAAAGATTCACGTTAATTATAATAATATGAGCAATCCTTGTTTGTATGTAGATAGTTGTAAGTGGTAACGAGTTGCATGTAATTTAAGATGGTTGTTGACACTGAAACTATCTGAGCGAGTTTATTCCAAGCAAATGTCGAATACACACAAAAAATACAACACTCATTACCAGTTACAAGTGTTCGACGAAGAATTTGCGGACTTTAAACCACCGTTGAGGAGTTCAGATATCGCTAGGTCTTCCGTAAAACAAACCTTATTAGAATGCAAATTCGTGATCACATAGTTTGTGGAATAGAGTAGTTAGTGAATTTGTTGTAGAGGGGAGAATTTGAAGAAGAAAATACGCTTGAGAATGTGTCCGCAAACGCATTAACTATGTCTTTAGGATTAGAGTACTCCGCATTAACACTGCGAAGTACTCCAGGTATTCTGGATGATCCTTTTTTCATTAGAATAAAATCCCACAGCGATCTAGGATTGTTCTTAACGTCATTTTCTGCTTTATTAAGATACCTTTTATAACCCAGAGATATTTTGTCTTTGGTTTATTATCTTAGTCTAGAAAATTCATTATAATAAAACGGTAATTTAGTGGCTTTCCATTTTCTATGGTAATAGTTTTTTTTTTTAATTTAAGTTCATTTGTAATGTCTTGTGTGAATCATGGAGAAAAAGAGAATGTTTTAGGGATATAGACGGGAACACATGAATCAAGAATTAAGTAAATTTTCTTGTAGAATGTAGCTACAACCATATTTACATCAGAAATTGCTTCCAAAAAAAAACCAATCACAATCTGATAATAATTTATACAAACGAATATAATTTGCTTTACGAAAGTTATACAATACATTATTTTCGTTGTTTGGAAAGTTAATCATGGACTTATCTGTACACAAGAACAAATTAATTTTCAATGCAGGATGGTACTTAACTTCCGGAACAAGAGGCATGTTCAACAGAAAAATCTATAAATTTTAAATTAGTAAAGATTAAATCAAGCAATCTATTATTACAGTTTAATACCGAGTTTGTTTGAGTTAGATTTACAGTATTCATTAAATTATGTATTGAGTTGAGTTTACAATTTATTGAGTTTGAAGGAGCAGTGTCACTAAATTAATTTTACGTATTTAAAGGATTTTTAGTCTGAATTATATATGGGCCTGATTCTAATAAGTATTTAAAGTCTCGTGTATGGTCCGCTTTGTTAATCACTTGTTACCTTTATCTGATTTCAAAAAGAAACAATCTTTGTTTTTCATTTTCTTGATGGTGTTCCATGGTGTGCGTTGGTTTTCTTTTTCTTTCTTATTCTCCCAGTCCTATTTCATTTTGATTATTATTTTTTGCTGGTGGTGATAAATTGGGTGGCTTCATCTGGTGATAATTGTCTAGCTGCGGTATCTATGTCGTTGTAGATCTCTTCGGTTAGAAAGGTGGTTGGCGTGAATTAGTATTTCAGGCCTTTCTTGAGGATGTCTTCTTCTTTCGTGAATGTGATATCCGTTTTGTTGATTATTAAACGCTGTGTATCTAACGGCGTTAGTGCTTTTTCATTTTGTTGCTGTTGTGTTTCAGATCTCAGGAGAGCTTTCAGTTTTTTGTTGGATGATTCTGAACAACTAACTTTCTTGTGGATAACACTGTTCATTTTCTGTTGGAGATTGTCCCATTCCGATGATGGAAGGTCACTGCTTAATTTGAGGTGTTGTTGGTATGCCAATAATTCCAAGTCTGATCTTTTCTTGTAGAGAGCACTTGTTTCGAATTTTAGCCAGTTAATTTTTAAATTCGTAATTAAATGGTTAATATTTTTAATATGTTTTGGAGGTTTTATATACATGAACTTTGAGAAAACTTTTTGCTTAGGCTATCTTTAATCACCCCCAACCCTAATTGATCCCCTTCAATTAACACCACCAAATTATAATCTCTTAATCTATTTATTTACATATTGCCGCGCCCTTACCCCCATTCATAAGTATATATATATATTTATATATATATATATATATATATATAACTCTGTTTTGTAACGGTTTCTCTATTGAGAATGAACACATCGTGTTCGAAATGTCATCTGGACTAAAATAAATTTAGTGAAGGAAAGTTTACAGTGTTTTTTTTATTATAAATATTGTATTGTTTGTCAATAAAGATAATGCATTAATCATTATTAAAATAAAAGAGAATCTCATTTTCGAGAAACGCAATAATAACCTAATTTAAATTGATGCAAAGCCATCACCCGAAAACCCGCCCCTGTGGGCCGATTTTTATCTATTAATGTGATTGAGAATGATAGTGAAAGTACAAACTCGGGCCGTCCCGAGCAAATATATAAGTAATTTTTCAGAGGATTATTTCCCGATATATTTCCTAGTTATGATCCAGCATTCTCCTTCCGTTCCCTGACTCCGGCAATAGGAGAAGATGGGAGGGATATTTATATCTATTATAGTGCCGGGGCGAAACTAAATGTGATTAAATTCTTTTCCGGTCCCCAATTTTCTGCAGTGCACGTCCGGACGCGAAAAGTGAAACGTATTACTTCTCATTCGGGAAGATTTTAACGGTATTGCTTATGTGGATTTGATTTCGGTTTCGGCGCGTTTCTCTAGAAATGCGCACGCTTCAAATGGGATTTATTTGATTTGACAATGCAACGGACATGTATTCCATGAAAAGAAAATATCTACCGAAAATTTAAAAAAAGGTATTGAGATAATAATAATGAAAAATAGTAGGAAAATATCTTTGAAAAATATAAAAAAAGTTTTCGTATATTAATAATGCAAAATAGAAGAAAAATCTCTTCAGAAAATTATAAAACTATATTGAGATATAAATAACCGTAAAGAGGAAGATAATATCATCGGAAAATATCAAAATTGTACAAATAAAATAATAAAGAAGTTTATTGTATTGAGATTTATACAAATATCTTAATTCAGACAATTACATTTTTACAAACATTGAGTATATATACTAAAATAAAGGTTTGTCTGTCCTGGGCTATCGACCGGAGGAATTTTTGCCCTTGTATTGAGATATTTATAAAATGTTGGGCCAATATTCTATATCAAACTCTCATTAAGGAATGGTGGAAATATATCTGGGTTTTCTATTATATGATGCAAATATGATTATGTTGAATTATTAGAAATAAAAAGAAATCGTGAAGTATGGAATTATTATTTGTAATATTGTACACTTCACATTACTAAATATTTAATTGAAAACACTGTTATATTCCTTTATTCACTTTTTATTTTAATTGCCAGATGTTCATTTATATTTTAGCATTAAGTTAGTTAGTTATATTATATTATATTATATTATATTATATTATATTATATTATATTATATTATATTATATTATATTATATTATATTATATTATATTATATTATATTATATTATATTATATTATATTATATTATATTATATTATATTATACACACATGGCTATGGATTGATGTATATCGTCTCGTAATTGGGATGTATATTTTCTGTTGGGCAATAAAGATTTATTATTATAATTTCGGCTACTATGTTCCCATTATCAATGGTTGGTGTTAGCGTTTTGAAAAATAATCCATTAGAAAATTCGGGTATTTATTCAATAAAATGTACCAATTGTACAAAATTATATATAGGCCAAACTACTAGAAGTGTTTTAACTAGATTTAAAGAACATACTTACCATATTAGAAACTTTAATTCTAAAAAATCTGTTGTAGCTTTTCATTCAATAAAAACGGGAGATAAATTTTCGATTAAAAATGTTAACCATCTTAAATTTTCACGTGAATTACAATTAAATATGTTGGAGTCTATTGAAATAAACACATTCATATTTTTTTTTAAATTAAGTTACTAGTTTTTAAATAACCCTCTCTTGATCTTATTAAATCATAAATTTTAACACGTTATTTATAATATATTTATATTAGTTTATAGACAACATGTTTTTTTTTTAAATATTTTAATATTATCACTATCGCGTTGTAAATACTATAACAATCTATTATTTATTAAAACTTAACTACTGAAGATGGAAACATAGTTTCCGAAATATATTTAGTTTAATAAAAAATAAGTTGGAGAAAGGACAACAATTTTTATTTAAATAATTAAAGTCTCCACAACCAACATAAAGAAGATTAAAGGAATGTAACTGTTTTAAATTATTTAATATAAATCTTCGCGTAAATCAAGTAAGTTACTAAAAAATACTTATTTATTGATAATTCTTTGTACCAGAAATTATGTACGTGATCTACACTTAGGCATTTTTTAATCACTCTTATTAGTTTCTTTTCCACTTTATATTTAATTAAATTTAAATTATTACCTCAATGTTGTACATTGAAAATTTCTACAATTCATAGATATAAATATAATTTTAAACTAACAACAATTTAATTTAATCGAAATAAAGAAAGCGGACGTTCCTGAAGAAGCTCTGAAACTCGGTGTATTTATTCTCCATTCGGGAATTCGTTATTTTTTAGCTATCATTGCACATTGCATATAAAAAATAGATAAAGAAGTGGCAAGCTCCATCAGCTAAACAGAAAAATAAGATTAAAGAACATAATGAACTGATTCCAAAGAGTTTCAGAGAAGCAATGTGCCTCCTTGCTGACATCCTTAAAGTTTGCTACGAGAATAATAATAATAATTAAGGATGAGCAAAATCGTTCTTTTTTTAAGATCGATTAATTGGTGATCAGATCGATCCGCAAAGGTTGGATCGAAAATATCGATCAAGATGGGATCGTAAAATCATGCTGAAAAGAAAAAAAATCTGCAGCCCGATCTCTAAAGATCGGTCGTGTATTTCGACATGATCGATTAAACTTGAAATATTTAAATTAAATATAAATAAGCATGTATCTATTAAAACAAGAATATTTCTTACTATAAAATTAAATTTGTACAATAAAATGTAATTAAATAAAATGAAACAAAGATGATTCACACATTTGCAGTTATTTAAATTACAATGAAATTAAACAAGGAATTTTTTTTTTTTTTCTGGCAATGATCAATAAAATTCGATCAATCCCTTTTTCCAACTGCAAAAAATTACTTACACTGTAAGTTTTACAAACATCTATTGAAACAACTACTTCCCGAGCATTTACCCCGCCGGACATTGGATTACACAATAGACATTTGTTGTTGCATAGCAGCCCTACTGCGAATTGCAACGGTTTGAGTCGAAATTATTTAATGAAAGGAAACAACAAATAATAGTTACAAGGCTATCTGTAGACACGTGTTTCGGGATGTCATCCCTCATCAGTACAGCTATGCCCTGCAAGCCCTTAGTTGTTAAACAATTTTTAATTAATTTTTACGTACCGTCCTCAACGAGATCGCGGATGGAAGTGATCGCGGTGAAGGACGCGCGCATTGAGCGGATTTATCGGCTCCGAGCAAAAAATAACATCGACTCGGCGTGAGAAAAAACAGCATTGTTTTCAATTAAATTAAATAAAATGAAACAAAGATGATTCACACATTTGCAGTTATTTAAATTACAATGAAATTAAACAAGGAAAAATTCTTGTATGTCGACGATCTGGCTATCTATGTTAGTGGAGCAACTACCGCTTTCTGTTCAAACAAATTACAGGAAGCAATCAATACGGTTGTCAGTGATGCTGAGGCGAGGGGCTTTAGATTTGCCGAAGCGAAAACTGCTTGTATCCACTTTTGTCGCCTCAGGCGACCCCACTTGGATCCACGTATCTTCATCCAAGGATGCCGTATTCACTGTGTAGATAACCATCGATTCCTAGGAATAGTGTTTGACAGTTCGCTCCGGTTCAATAAGCACATAAATGAACTGGCTGATAGGTGCAAAAAAGGTTTAAATGTAATTAAGTGTCTTGCAAGCATTAATTGGGGAGCAAGTAGGGAGGTGCTGTAACAGCTTTACAGAGCTCTTATCCTCTCTAAATTGGACTATGGCTGTGCTATTTATGGGTCTGCTCGACGTTCCCTCCTTAAAGTCCTGGATAGTATTCATGGCACGGGCATTAGGCTCGCTACAGGAGCTTTTCGTACATCTCCATTTAGAAGTCTCTGCTGCGACTCAAGAATAATGCCATTGCACTACAGGCGTCTAAACTTCGCTACGCGATACGAGACGTCTGTATTAGCTGACCCGAGTCATATTAATTACTCTATATTCTCTAAAAACAATGAGCATCATAGAGCATAAAGTTGCAGGCCCACAATTACTAGACCGTTGAGTGTCAGAGTTCGGGAATTTAGAGAGGAGAGGCAAGTGGACTTACCGTTATGTCTACACTTCACGTGGGGTGAAGTCCCACCATGGGCTATGCCTGCTATACAGGTCATCTGGGAGTTGGTCCATCTAAGCAGGAAAAATTCAAATCCCCATGTCGTGATATCCCGATTTAACAGTCTGATTCTACAACGGGGCGATGCACAAACTGTATATACTGATGGTTCTAAAACCGTAACAGGAGTGGGAGCTGCGATCGCTATTAATAATACGGTGCACTCATGGTCACTTCCTAATGCAGCTACTGTATATACAGCGGAATTGTACGCGATTTGGCAAGCGCTGCGTTACTGTGATATGTCCAACAACACTACGTATACTATTATCTCAGATTCCCAGTCAGCTTTGACAAGCATCGCCAATAAGAAAACGGATGATCCTCTAGTTCTCAATATTTTAACAACTACGAATCACCTGCTAACTTCATCAAAGAACGTTATCTTTATCTGGGTGCCTTCTCATATAGGAATTGAAGGTAACGAATTAGCAGACTCAGCCGCTCGATCAGCGGCTGAGCAAGACCATATTGATGTTGGTTTCTGTCGACCAGAGGACGTAAATACCTACATACAATCGGTGGTTCGCAGTACTTGGCAGGCTGACTGGGCGAGCGCTGATAGCAAGTTGCGGGAGGTAAAGCTCACAGTAACACCATGGAAGATGCGGGTTACGCTAGCGAGGAGAGACGAGGTAACACTAGCTCGCCTCAGGATTGGTCATACCAACCTAACCCACTCACATCTCCTCATGGGTGATCCGGCACCCATATGCGAGTCATGCAAGCGACCTTTAACGGTTAGACATATATTACTGGAGTGCAGTGTATTCGACGATGTACGAGGCAGACTAAGGCTCCCCGAAACAATTAAAGGTATGATGGAAGAGGAATCTTGCCAAGTAACATTAAAATTTTTAAGATTAACACAACTCCTTAAAAAAAATTTGAATCTGAACCGTGTGTGTGTTATCTGGACCTTTACACCAGTCTGTCTGATAATTAATTATTTATAGTCTACTATCTAGTCAAAGCTGTGATATTTATTCCTAGTATGTGATCTCCCATTTATAGTATCGTCTATTTATTTATCATTTATCATCAGTGTATGTGTTTATATATATATATATATATATTAGTTTGTTATTATTCGATCTAAGTCTGTGATATTAGTTATAAGCACATATTAGAAAGTATCAATATGCTGTAATAAAAACGATACGCAGCTAATGACCGTAGTAGTCGATGCTGCATAAGGGAAAAAATCACAAATATTGACCACCTCGATTTTTTCGCTTATTTTTTCCAACACTTGTTGGAAAAGATTCGATCTTTCACTAAGATCGACCCGATCGATCACAAGTAAAGATCGAACGACACAATCTTTTTGATCGATTATTCCCATCACTAATAATAATGGCAATACTTAAAGAAGATTTTTCGGATATCCAGGTGGTTATCTGGAATCACTGGTATAAATATGGAGTTAATAAAAAGATTTCAAATTATTCTTGAAGTCATATTAAGCAGACTTAATATTGATCCAGTGAAATTCGACAACTTCTCTTAAACAACAGCCCAACTGTATGTTGAACGATATGGTTAATAAATTAATTCCAAATAATACTAGATCACAAACGAAATCCAAAGACTGCCAATATAGAGCTCCCCGAATTTGAAATCATTTTTTTTTTTCGGCGTAACTTTAGCGCTAAGGGTTTCGTTTTTTTATATTTCATATAACAGCTGATCAAATGTATTGTAAGAATAACTTTATATTTACATAGTCGCACATATGCTACCGCCAGTGGCGTTTAATTTAATTAATAAAATTAAATATATACAGAGAGCTTTTTTTAACAGTATACATTTCCCCTATGTATACCTGCAAAATACGCGAGTCAAGCGCATTGATATATGTGTGTTTAGTTGCCTATAACACACAATTGAAAACATATATGCCAAATAAACAACTAAACATACACACATTGCGTTTGACTCGCGTTTTTTTTTTAAGTTATACACTTCCCATAATGTATACTGATAAAAAAAACCTCTCTGTATTAATCGCTAATTAAATTATATCAACAAAAACAAAACAAAAATTAAATAAATGAGAAGAAAATTAAAAGTGAGAGATCTTTTAGCTTATCTGGTTCCATTGTTGCTTCCGTTTAACACTGTGCCTGCTGCTGACCGCGCAACTGATCAATTACTGTCCAGCTGCCTTACGACACCCAAACCCTCAGATTGCAGAACAAATATCCGGAATTCCAGAACTTCCAAACAATAACGAATCCCCTTTTCGTTCTTTCTTCCTTTTATCTTCCTCTTACTTCTGCTTACTTATCAATTAGAGGACAGAAATAGAAAATTGGTTAATTTCTAACCAAAAGTGAAGAACATAACACACCAATTACGTCTTAGATACTTGAAACAACCTTTACGGGTTCATTTTTTTTTCTTTATACATAAAAAATCGATGTTTTTTTAATCTTGAGTGAATTGATCATGAACAAGTTACGCAACATACCTCAGATCTTGTGGGTTTCTTAGAATAGACTTAGATTGGAATAGAAGAATTTCCACTAAGATTTTTCCTCTAATTCCTAGGTTGAAATGGAATCCGTTTTTATCTACAATGGTGCTGATAATCCCACGTAGGTAAATGTGAATATGTACCAACTCCACCAAATCTCACAAAAGTTTGTATACATTTTTACGTTAATCCGAATTAAATTTTGAAATTCACATTTAAATTTGGCAAAAGGTGGCGCTTGCATCGTCTTTAATTTATTATGATTAAATTTTGAAATTTAAACAATATGTCCACAATTGTTTAAATACGTATACATGTGTATCCACGGCCACCATTAAAATAAATCTTATCATGCTCAGATGAGCGAAAGTGACGGACTTAAAAAAACACTAAAAAAAGACGCGTAATTGAAAATCCCAAAATTAAGTAAATTATAAAATGCGAATATTGTTGCATTTAATAAATATCCGTGAACAAATGAAAATTCTAGCGGAATTTTAATCTGTTGCAATATACATTTACTAAATTATTACAAATCATTTAAAATAAATATTGGATTTGAAATAATGAATGTAAACATTTTCAAAAATTTCGCCGTTGTCAATAGTTTATACATGAACCTAACGTCAAAAACCTTATAAAGGTTTGAAACTTAAGAAATATTCCACTTGAGCACTTGATGGCGTTTTGCGCGTTTCCCACCAAATACATGGATCTGGACCTCTTGTCTCTATCTCTATGATCCTATCACATTCAGCAGATAAAGGAATAGGACATAAGCAACAACTTATTTAAGGGTGCGGTTTAGACGAAAGAGATATCCATATAAATATGGGCAATCACTAATTCGAGTTAGATTGTTGTTGTGATCAATAAACAATATGGTATTATACATTAAAGTAATCTTAAAATAAGCAGGAATTTCATCAGATGAATTAAAAATTATTTTAATGTTCAGTTTCTGTGAAAAATAATTAAGAAAAACAATGAAAATTGATCAAATTTATAGCAAATTTTAAATTAAATTTTTGCTAATAAAAACTTGTGCAATGAAAATTTAAAGGATTTCACTAAATTCTGCATTCAAATAACTTAACAGTCATGACCTATTGATTTCATTATATCTTAGAATTTTCTTTTCTAACTTGAACTAGTAAATTGACGTAATAAACGAAAATTAATGATTTATTTTTTATTTAGACTGATACTTTATACTTAGTAGATAAAAAATGTAATTACATATTTATATTATTAAATCCAATAGAAGAGCTGTTTTTTTAAACGGTTGTTTCCATTTTACTATATAGCTATCTCTTTCTATTAAACCGCAACCTTAATATAATTAATAGAGAAAGAATAAAAATATTTTTGTTTTCAAGGAATTTTAGTGCCAACAACACCGAACTAGAAATACACCGACGAAAACGACGAGGATCACACCATTAGTAAACACGAAAGTAACGATTCCAATTCACTTTATAGTAGCGACAGTAAAATTAATTATGTTTGAAACCTGTATGCTTATTTTATATTATTTTTTTCTAATTATGAAATAATAAACCTTGTTTTTGATTAAATTTTGTCTTTTATTTCATAAAAAGAAAAACAAATACATTAAATAATTTCGTAATTTTCTTTTTTACCTCGTATACCCATACGTACAACGGCCTTATTTCGTCGCAAAATGTTTCGAAAATGGAAACATTCAAATAATCCCTCCTGTGACTTGTCAATTTAGGAGGCCGTGCTTCTACCTGATCAGATTAATTTGAAACATAATTGACATAAAATGAAAAACTACAAAAAAAAATTAAAAAAGCGTTTTATTTTTTAAATCACTTTCAATTTTTATTCAAATCTGAACCAAGAGTTTGCCATATCGAAAACATTTGTACACACTATTATTATTTTCTGAAACAAACATTCAACGCCACTAATGAGAATCAACGGCAAAATACGAGATCAGTATCAGCAGGGACCGCAGCAGGGGGGGCACGACGAGCAGGCCATCGGGCACGGGCATCCCGGAATGGTTGGGCAGCCGTAGCTCAGCTGGCACTGCACCGGAACGCAGCAGTTCATGGGCACGTAGTACTCCACCGGGACGTAGCACTGGGATGGCGCGTAGTAGCAGTAGTTGAAGCTGGGGCAGTCACACATTTTTGGTCGAGTTTGTTGGGCGGAATCGGAACGGACGCGAGGAATTTGGTTTGCACCGCGAATTTGGCTCGGGATGAATAAAATAAATAAGCGGTTTCTCCAGCAACCGACGTCGGATTTATTTATCTGATGTATCGCGATTTTTTATGATTATTTAATTTACAAAAAAAGGGAATGATGTAAAATGACAACTGTCAGATTCCACAAGATTTTATATATGCAAATATCTTTACTCAGACAATCACATTGAGTACATACACCAAAATAAAGGTTTGCCTGTCCTGTGCTATCGACTGAGGTCTTTCTGCTCCCCACAAGATTTTTTATTAAAAATTACAAACATAAGAAGGAAATGAAAATAATAGCTAAAAGAAGCTGCAGAATAAAATGACTGGTCGATAGGGCTGTAAAGCTAAGTCTATAAATCTCAGTAGAAAATGAATATACGGTGCATTCATAATAAAAGGAAAACAAAAAATCATTTAATCTGCAGGAGATTACTTTACAGAAAAACGCTTCGACAGGTCGATTAGTATTTTTAACTGCGCAGTTTAAATGAATTTGTTCCTTTCATTGTGAATGCACTGTATAAACATTTAAGATTAATTTTTAAGCAAAATAAAATGGTTAACAGGTTTATAAAGATAAATCCATAAATGGGAAAAGAAGAACGAATCTCAAAATATTTAAAATTAAAAACAATATTTTATTTAATATTGAATATATAAATAAATAAATGTTTATTAACGGCAACGCCATTTTCATAATACAAAAAATATATAACGATAGAAAAATAATTATAATAATAACAGTAACTGCAGTATTCAATTATACATTATTAACATAAAAGCGTCAAATCAACATGATAAGTTATACTACACTTACGAGTAACACTAGTCTATGTTTAAATGTGTTGTATGATATGCTAAACAGATCAAACCAATAAAATGTGTTAAATTCGTTACCAAGCTGCATCAATCTAGTCATGGTGTTCGACGATCCAGATGCCGTGCGATGAAAATCCAAGTAGAATAATTTGTTTGATTTGGTGTTCCTGAAAAGTACATGAAAATTAACCGTGGTCAACAGTTCTGGAGAGTTAATGTATCCATATAAAATGCGATATAAAAGGCATTAATCAGCATTAACTCTGCGGTTCTTTAACGATGACAAGTTGAGGGAATTCATTACTTGAGTGTATTCTCCCCGAGTGTGAGGCAGCCCCAACTTATACTCTATACATCGCAGAAATTTCTTTTGGACAGCTTCTAATCGATTCACGTTGAAGTTAGAATTTGGAGTCCAGATAGGCGACGCGTACCTAGGGACTCGCCAAACAAATCCCTACATTTTCATAGCACAAAAACAAATATTTGAGATATGAGTATTAAAGGAAAGATTGCATTTGAACGTCACCCCAAGATCCTTAAAGGAGCTAACTTTCTCTAAATTGCTAGAATTAATATAGTATGTGTGTTCAATCTTATTGTTATTAATGTAGATTGACATAGAATAACAATTGAAAATATTTAGATAAAGATGGTTATTATCACACCATTTATATAAGCGGTCAATGTCACATTGAAAATCGCCGCAATCATTAACAGTACGAATAATTTTAAAAAGGTTAACATCATCGGCAAACATTAAAAAATTACAGTTTTAAAAAACTTCATGCAAATCGTTAATAAAAAGCAAAAATAATATTGGCCCCAAATGTGATCCTTGCGGTACACCTGACGCTACATTAATAGGATTTGAAATATAGTTCTTTATTTTCACAAATTGGATTCTATGATTCAAAAATGAATCGAGCCAAGATACCGTATTTTCACAGAAACCCAAAGAACGTAATTTGCCAAGAAGAATAGTACTGTTAATTCTATCGAAAGCCTTAGTAAAGTCTGTATAGACCGTATCAACTTGATAACGATCTTCCAAAGCTCGCAAACGTATTGTTTGAATTCCATTAAGTTGGTGATAGTGGAGCCACCACTGATAAATCCATGCTGTCTGGTCGATAATATATGCTTCGATAACCATGATAATTGATCCGCAACTATCTTATCCAGCAGTTTAGGAATAGATGACTGAATACAGATGCCCCTATAATTTTCAACCAAATCCATAGAACCCTTTTTATACAGTGGAATTATAAAACTTGACTTCCATTTAGCTGGTACTATGCTAAGTTCTAGAGATTTAATAAATAAAAAGTAAATTGGGCGACATAGAGAAAAAATACAATTAAGTAGGACTTGATTCCAAAGTCGGGTCCATAAGAATAGGTAGGTTTCAGTCTAGAAATTGACATAAATACATCTTCAATGGTTACCAATAATTTACAATTTTGTACCTTGAGAACTGGATTAAATTTAGATGATACATTATTAGAATGGCTATGTGACAAGTATAATGATGAAAAATAATGGGAAAATAAGTTGGCAATATCTAAGCCATTATCAGCGGTCGTATCGTTATATCTCATAACAGACGGATAACCATCAACTTTATTAAAATCCTTAGAATATTTCCAGAAAAATCTTAAAGATGATCCGACCTTAGATAAGTATTGACTGTAACATATTTTGGAAATAATCTTACATCTATCTCTGAGACTAGAAAATATGATATAATCCTTAAAAAAACCGTATTGCTTTTTTCTTCTGTTTGGTCAAAGAAATCAATTCTTTAGAAGACAGGTATATTTATAGCGTACAAATTTGTCAATTGCATAGTGAAGAATGTCATAAAATGCATCTACTGTTTTATCTATGTTGTTATTTATAGATATGATGTTCCAATCAATTGAATTAAAAAAATATGTTAATAGAGTAATAATCAGCTTGACTAAAGAGATAAGTTTTTTCGTAAGTGCTAATACAATTTGAATTGGTGAGTGAAAATGACAAGGTATAAGCAATATGGTGAACACTTAAAGGAAGAAGTGGTTCGTCAGAAGCATCTAAAGTGATTTCTGACAATGAGGAGAAGCAAAGAACGAGAAGAACACCACGCGAGTTAGTGATAGTATTAATCTGTTTAGCATTCAGGTAATTGTAACAGTTTGCCAGTTCTAGAGCAATAACGCCATTGTGTGTTATTTGATCCGACGAACTATTCCAGGATACACCATAAAGATTAAAATCACCAAATACGAGTAAGTTACTATATGAGTAACCCTCCATGATTTCTTGAAGCGATCTACAATGCTCTTGATATTTTTCCAAAGGAGAGTTGGGAGGGTATACTGCGCCAATGATAATTGAAATGTGGGATATTGGTAGGTGAGACGGCTTTTTGTTATTATTTATTTATTTATTTCGTAATCGGCACACCAAATTACACTAAAGTTACTTCAAACGGGTTTATTTTGTTGGTCTGTGTAATATTTACTTGATGGAATTCTTTAATAAAAAAAAATATTTCCCCTTTAGCTACTGCGATTTTTTTAAGTTACCTTATGTAAGTAGTTTAATACAAATATTCATTAATACAAATACTTCTCGGGCTTATAATCCCTCCAGACCAGTGGCGTAACTTGAATGGCACTAGAGCCCGCATTGCAAGGGGGGAGCTTTAAATCCAAGGGACCATTTGGAATTTGAAAGTTTGATTCTCTTTATTTACCAATATTGAAATTACCTTACTGCCTATGTATTCATATAGGCACAACTCGTTCACGTAAACTTATCGTCGTAGTGTCCAGTCAGCGTTTTGGGGCCTTAATAATTATTTTGTGACGGGGGGAGGGGGGGGGGGGTTGGCTTACGAAAGATACTTACGTTTCTGTTCCAGACATTGAATTACATAATCGACACTGGAGTGAAAATGAATATTTGAATTGAATATTTATATTTCATTATCGACTAGTTTTTCAAATAATATCTACAAAATATATAGAACCCTAGTAGAAACAAAAAATCGACTATTTCATTTATTAAATCTTCTGTGTGTGGGCGCCGCAGAAAGGGATTCGTTGGAGCGTAAATATGTCTCGCAATAAGAATGCAATTACACCGGACGGGGCGTCAAAGAGACGCAGATAAATGGACGCGATGCATTGAAAATTGGAATTTCACCTCTGAATAAGGACTATTATTTAAAACGTAATTGGTTTTTGTATTTTATTGAATTAATGCGGTGTACGTACATCCGCCCCTCGTCTCGCAGCTTCTTCCCCTAAACCAGAAAAAAAAAAGAATGGGATATAAATCTGGATTCTTTCTTTATTTCTATCGATATTTAATCAGAAGAATGTATTTTTTTACTTCGAATAATTTGCATTAAATTAATTGAAAGTACTACTATATTTTATATGCAGTATAAACATATAGTAAAATTTTATGTAAAAGATTAATTAAATTGATATTCCGTTTAAATTATATTTATATTTACGAAATTTAGGAAATTAGACCTCTGGTCGATAGCCCAGACAGACTAATACCTACATGTGTTGTTTTATTTATGTTATATTGTTAAAATTATTTTTATAGTCTGAATAAAAATGTGTGTATATACAGGGTGTTTCAAATTCGAGTCTTACCATGGGTATCTCGCTTAATATAAGAGATAAAGGGTAGGTTTAAATTTGACACTTTTGTAGAATTTCATGCTGAAAATTAAAAATACATCGAAAGGAAACATTTGCTTATTCAATCATTCCAAACAATTCAAACAACACAAATAAAATAAAATTAAGTACGTTCCACTCTTTTATAAACAGATTAAATAGCATACCGGAACAGAAATTAATTCAAGAAAATAATTAAAAATAAGTAGAAAAGAAACATCTCAACTACACAACAGCGACATGTGATGACAAATCTCCATTCAGTGCTTATTTAAGACCATTTTAATGTGTTATTATTATGTGTGTCTATAAGGTTCAGTCTTGTATATTTTTCAACAATTTTAATATAAATTGATAAATAAAGCACTAATAACCTTTCTTCACACTTTATTTGTTTTACCAAATGTACATTTCGGACACAAAGTGACCATTATCAATGGATTTAACACTAAACAAATAAAGTGGGAAGAAAGGTTATTAGTGCTTTATTTATCAATTCAATTTGATCTTCACGTAACTCAATCAATCAATTCAATTTTAATATAATTTGTAATAGTTACTTCCCTATTTTTATTTTTTTTCTACAATCCACTATACATAAATATTATTAATTATATTGTAGATTTGTAAAAAAGTAAATCCGTTAAATAAATAAATAAATAAATAAATATACAGCGTGTTTCAAATTCGAGTCTCACTATGGGATCTCGCTTATTATAAGAGATAGAATGTAAGTTTAAATTTGGCACTTTTGCAGAATTTCATGCTGATTAATATCCCGCTGAGAAATCTGGGCTAAGTTTATTTGTTTTTAAGAAAAATGAATAATACTGAAAAATTCGAGTTTTTTTATTTATATCTTCGTTATTTGAAGCAATATTTCAATGCAATGAAGACATTTTTATAGAACTTTTTATGGTCTAATCGAAGGCGTACTCAATTTACTAATAGCATGTTTCGTTTCTTCTGGACCAACATCAACTTTCTTATTTCTTATGTTCATATCTCCCACATGTTTAATTAATTGTGACTACTTACTGTGAATAACAATGATTGTAACACCGCCAACACTGTACAAGAAGTCGCATATGAGTGTACATCTTTGTATAACTTTGACTTAATAAAATTTTGTTGTCGCTCTGTTAACACATATATAGGGTGTTGTATTTAAAATATTTACTTGATTTCGTAGTTAATTTAAGACATACCGCATTTAATTTTCGAAATTTTTGTACATTTGTCCAGGAATATTACTATAAATTTTTCAATTTTTACTTCATTATAGCTTGTGGTATCGTATTATAAATGTCTAAAAAATAATTATTTACATTAATTTTGAAAAATACGAAAAACAGTCAGGTTCCTTATGAATTTTGTAATAAAATCATACATATAATCCGAATTTAAAATAAAATTTATTTCATTTAAAATAATTAAGTTTGAATATATGACCGGAAATGATAGAATCTTGAAAATATTTTCATTAAGAAGAGTATATTTGTTTACATAAACTGTAATAATTTTAATACAATAGAATAAAAAGAAATTCATATGATTTTAATGACATTCCTCGACGAAACACTCTGTATATGAAGGATATATACATTATAGATTGATATGTTTAGAGCCTCGACCGATATAATAACAGATGAGGAAGAAAGTCTACATAAAAATGCATTAATACTGCATAAATAATTATTACATTAAGGGAATTCATATTATATTATTACTACTAAATCTTTATTATTTCATAATATATTTTTTCATAATAAATTCCCAAATAAAAGTTATCGACCATAGGTCTTTCTGGCGATATTATATATTAAATTAATAAATATAATATGAATTACCTTTTAATCGATGATAAAATATATGGTTTATTTAAAAGAAATCAGCGAGTATCGTTAATTATTTTCTAAAATGGCGTTTTAAATTATTATATACCAAATAAAAATTATTTGAAAATAATTAATAAATTATTTTCACATTTAGCTCAGTGACTTCTGATTTACGTTACGTAAGTACGTTAAACAGATGCACATTAAAACAACTACTTCCCGGGCAAATACCCACGCCGGACATTGAATTACATAATGTACACCTGCTATTGCACATCAATAAAATATTGCATAATGCAACAAATTTTTTATCCGAGAAAAATTCAATGTAAAAACAACAAAAGGAACGTTACTTAATACAAGACCATCTGTGGACACGTGTTTCGGGATCTTTCCCTCGTCAGTACAGCTATGCCTTACTTAATTTAAAGATGTTAAAATAAATCAATTAAATTAATTCAAATACAATCAGCAAAATTAAATCAATTATATTAAATCAAATTAAACTAAATCAATTTAAATTAAACCAAATTAATTCAATTTAAATCAAAACCGAATAAAATTAAACGAAAAGAATTGAATCAAATTAATTGAAAAGAGCGACCCTCACCTGCCGCGCGCTGTGATAGTAATGACGGGCAGAGGAATATATATTTAAATAACTGTGACCAAGTGAATGAATACTCTTTACTATTTATTTTATTATATACCTTCTAAATATAAAATGCTGTTGCACAAACAGATTACGATTTATTTTAAGAATCATCAAGTGCTTACGATGATTCTCAAAACAACACACACTTATTACTTATCCAACAGATTCATAAAATCTAATCACAGGATAAATTGAAAAATTACAATAATGATTTTTGGGGTTACGTATTCACTGCAATGATGAGATATAGAATTGTATAAGATTACTTCAAAGATTTTAGAAAAGTTGAATATAAAAGAAATAGGTCTGTAGTTATCGATATAATCATTTTTGATTTATGTACCGGTATAATTTTTTTAAATTTTCCATACATTTGGTTGTTAATATAAGATTGTATATATATTAAAGGATTAACCAAAATGCTACTAAAATCGCGATTTATTCATTGCTCGAATATAGTCTTGTCCCATGGTTAAATTAGATTTTTTTATTACACAAAAATAATCTTTTGGGGCAAATGATTTAATTTATGGCGTATCAGGCAATCTAGAACTCTCATAAATTGGTCGATCGTTGTTACCATAAATTACAGAAAAATGCGAGGCAAATACATCAGTTATATTTTGAGAATTTGTGTACGACGTATTACCCTTCTTCATTATTCCTGGTATCCGCGTAACCGATTTACGTTCGTTAATAAATTAACAAAGTTTCTTTGGACTGCGTTTGATTTCTGATTCAATGTTATACATGCAAAGTATTGCAATTATTTTAGATTTTTTCTTGCCTTTTTTGATAAAATGATAAATGGATCGGAAGGGCAATATTGCCGGGAAATGATAATTCGCGGATTTCGTTGAAATGGCGAACGTTGGTGGGCCATGCGGTGTCACTCCATTCTGTATATGCAAATCCGTTGTAATTGTGCTATTCAAATTTATGATTCGGCAGCCGAACTTGGACGGACTGAATAGTGACGCAGATTTCACAAAGAAAACGTATGCTGCTTTTTTTCCAAAATCTGGCCGAAAAAAATACAGACAATAGGAAACACCAACAAATCCTGTAACACATAAAATATTTTACTTATAATTTATTCATCCTGAAAAGAAGATGGGAAGAATTGCAGATGCAGAAGTCGCGTTTACTCTGCTTCGAAACGTTCTTCCTTTGTTGTAGAGATTCTTACACGTTCTGAACGCCACAAGTTAAAACTAACGCACCGCCGAGCTGGCAAAAGGAAGAACTTCTCCACGAAAGAATACACGGCGCAAGACCACAAATAGAAGAGGAGCTTCAATCGTCTCTACACAAAAACAATAACACTATTCATCGGACTGGCTGAGATAAAATCGATAAACAAATACAGACAACAGGAAAGATTAACAAATTCTATAATACATAAAATATGTTACCAATTATTGATTCATCCGGATAAGAAGATAGGAAGAATTGCAGAAAACGTCGTGTTTACTCTGCTCCGAAACGTTCTTAGTTTGTTGCCGAGATTCTGACATAGTTCTGAAATTTGTGCGACAATGACGCACGTTCGGAATCGCAGAAGCTAAAGCTAACGCACCGCCGAGCTGGTAAAAGAAAGAACTTTTCCACGAAAGAATAATAATAATAATAATATAAATGCCTTTATTTACAAAAATGAAAATATACAATTACAATTCATTAGTGTAGGCGAACTTCAGTCAGGTAGTACCTGTTACTGCTCTTCCACTTAATCTACAAATTGAAACTTGATATATTAGAAAAAACAAAATACAATGCGAACTAGTTATTCATTAAACATAAACAATATGAGAAGTTCTGTCAGTTTCATCAATTTATCAGTCTCAAAGCTCTCAAAAAAATAAACCAACACGTACATTTCTTTCAAAACATAATAAATTAATCGATTTGAGGGTTATGGGGAGTTTGTTATACAACTTGTAGATGTGAAATGTAAAGTATCTTGCAAAGGCTGCTACCTTTTATGTGTTGGTGAAGATATTAATCCCCGGAATACACGACGTAAGACCACAAACAGAAGATGAGCTTCATTAGTCTCAACTCAAAAACAATAACACTATTAATTGGATCATAATAAATGGAAGACGACGTAAGTGCCATCTTTTTGTCAACTATTTATTAGACTGGCTGGAATAAAGTCGATAAAAAATACAGACAACAGAAAACAATAACAAAATCTATAACACATAAAATATGTGAATAATTATTATTTTAGTCAGCTCAGAAGACAAGAAGAAGAATAATGAACTTTCTCCTACAGGAATTTTTAACATTGTTCCAAAGTGTCTGCGATATAGACATACGTTCTGGACATCACAAGCTAACACATGTAGAAAACACTTCTCTATGAAAGAATACACGACACAAGATGACAAATTGCTCAATAGCGTATCAACTCAAAAACAGTAACACTTTCATTGGACCGACACGAAATTTGACCTTGAATGTGTTTCTGGAGATACGTTGAAATATCAAAACATCTTAAAATTTAAATTCTTCTTAATAGTCTAAAATATTTACCCATTAGTCAAATATACTGATAGAAAATTTCATTTCTTTTCATTCACCCACTTGAAAGTCATAATTGTTTTTCGAAACGTATTTTTTTCCAAAAATATTTAAATATTTCAAAAATTATTAGATTTAGGCATATGAACATTTTATGAAAGTTAATCTTAATTTTGATGTAGAATCTGAAAAAAATATAAAATACTACTATTCTACTACTAATATAAAAGAAACAATTCTTGGCTGAAAAGGAGAAAAATGAGAAGAAAGCGGGAATTAATGTAGAGGTGAATGAAGATATTGAAAAATAGGGGTGGAGCTAAATGATTTTTTAGTATATGAATGCAACTTGATTGGGAGGCAAGAGGAAAAGCGTATTTTAATAACATTTATTAGCATGAAGGGCAAGAAGAAATTTACGGAAAAAAAATAAAAAATATGAAAAGTTGAATAAATCTGGATGATGACTTCACAAAAGAGGAAACAGATTTCCAGATAAAAATATAATTAAGGGCTGTAGAAGAAAGAAGGAAAAGAGTACCGGTGCAGGTATTTTCTCAAAAAAATACGATTGGGGAATGTATTGTGGGTTTGGTGTAATGAAATGCGTCCGTTTATACAAGACACAGGAGCAATAAATATTTTCGAAACAAGGAGGCTCACAAAAGTATAGAGAAAAGTAATAAAAGAGGTTACCCATCAATTCATTTGTACGAAACATCAGGACAGTTCATCTAGCTAACATTTTTTTCTTTGGCATCATCATACATTTCTGACAGGCAGAAAGACATATGGTCGATGGCCCAGAATAACACTTACATGTATTGTAATTACTTATTCTATATTCTTTTTTACTATCTGCATGGTTTCAATAAAGATGTGTGTATATAAAAGAGATTTTTATGGAGGTATATGGGAAGAAAATACAAACGGGATTATAACAGAATGCTTTTGAAATATTACCTGGTTGAAACAAAGTTAAATAATAACTTGTGGAACAAAGAGTTGAAAATTTGGTTAGAAGGTAAGGATTTTGTTGGAATGATGGGGATATGGCTAAAAATAGATAATTTGGAGGAAATACAGTAGAAATTGTCTGGAATCATGTGAAGGAGCAAAAAAAAAATATAATTTAAAAGATGGAAAAAAGGGGGAAATTATTACTGACATAAGAAAAGGTCTCAAGGAGAAGTAAGATGTTAGGAAAAACGCGTGCAGGGTGGTTAGTAGATATTTCCGTATAGGGACAAAGTAACTGTTTTTAACCAAAAAAGTCGGGAAAGAAATTATGGATCACATAGCGTTGAAACGGGTGAAGGATGAAAAAGAAACGAATTTAAGTATGGGTGGTAATTGGGGAATTGGAACTTCATGACACTTCAGGATGGAAAATTTGCAGAAAAAACATACTAATGAGGAAGAAATCAAGTATATAATGTATATTCTTTATTCAATTCATTATAATTCATAGTTAAAAATGTATAAATTATTAAAATGTTGAATCGTTTAATAAAATCAAGAAGATTGAAATCAAATAAAAAGAAATTGAAAATAATTAATAAATTATTCCCTCTTTAGCTAATGTGACATTTTCACCTATGTTACATCAATGCTTTAAAACAAATGCTCAACAATGGACATTTGCTGTTTCATAACAATAATATATTTTTTAACGCAACAATTTTTGAATCGAAAATATTTAATGCAAAGATCAAAACTAAGAATTACGCAATATAAGACTATCTGCAGACACATGTTTCGGGATTTAAGCCATCGTGAGTACAGCTCTTATATAATTACAAAGTTACTAATTAGATTAATAAAAATCGTATTATCCCGTCCGCGATCTCCGGTAGAAATGATCGAAAGGACATTAATGGACGCCATTACTGCGCGCAATCTCAATTAATTGTATTCGGCAAAAAATCGTGTCTGGGGAGGGCCTTATACAGGGTGCGGAAAAACAGACAGTGCAGTTTTGAAGGGCTATTAAAAAACAGCGCAATTTATTTAACGAAATGGTGTTTATTTTATCTTAATCGGTGCCGTTTTATGTATTAAATCCTGAAGATGAAATCAGAAGAACACAATGAGATCACTCCCACCACACGGGATGTACTGAGCATTCCAAACTGCACTGTATGTTTTGCCTCACCCGGTATTACGTAATTTTTGTTTTCTTTTTTGTGCAAAATATTTTCGATTAAAAAATTGTTGCAATATCATAGAGATAAAGTATAAGAGGGCCAGATCCATGTATTTAGCGGGAAACGCGCGCAACGCCATCCAGTGCTCAAGTGGACAACTATTTCCCAAGTTTCAAACCTTTATAAGGTTTCTGAGGTTAGGTTCATATACACACTATAATATAACTAATGGCGGGACTTTTAAACATTTTTCTATTTATAATTTTTTGTTCACTATTTTGCTTCAAATTATTTATATAAAAGTTTTTTTATAAATGTGTTATTTTACAGAAAAAAAATATCAGTAGATCATGCAAATAAGAAATTGCAAATTATCTGAAAAAAATACACGAAAAATAACATAAAAACAACAATATTTTTAAGTAAAATATATTAAACATATAAAAGTATCATTTAACCTGTTATTACATTCATATATTAATTAAAACATATTAACAACAGTTATAATTTGAATTAATTGATATCTCTCAGCTGGATAATTTTATGAACTCCTTTCCTTAAAGAATCTAGAAAAATATGGATGTAAATATTACTTCAAAAACGTCTACGTTAAATACATTTTTTTCTGATGGAAAATATTGTAAAAAGCATAAACTATATAATAAAAAATGAAAACCGAAAACATATTTTGAGAATGTGGGAAATAAATCATATTTATTAACAATTAATTATTGCTCGATTGGTTCGTAATTTTAAGTTATGTATATTCTTTCAAAAATATACAATTCATAGAAATTAATAAGCAAACGTATTTTAAACTACAAATAATAACTTACCAGTTGTAATTTTATAAGAAAAAGTGAAGAATTTTCTGACGAATACAAAAAAACAAACTGTCAAAAACAATTCATATGATTTACATCAATCAAATTGAAATATGGCAAACTGATCCTTATTTAGAACACCTTAAATGTTTAATTAAAAGTATAAATGTTTAAGAAATATACCTTATAGGGCGACAAAAGTCACCAATAATAAATAAATCATTGCAAAAACCAAAAAATAAAGTATTTTAAATTTTCCACTTGAGACTTCAGCGCCTCCAGTGCTCAAGTAGACAACTATTGTCGTGTTTCCCAATTACATATACCTATTAACTGACCCCCCTGTGCAATATACATAATATTATTGTTATGCAACAACAAACGTCCACTATTTAGCATTTGTATTAAAGTACTTATGTAGCATAAGTCAAAATGTCACAGTATCTAAAGAGCGAATAATTTATTAATTATTTTGAAATTATTTATTTAAATAACTGTGACTAAGGGAATAAATCCTTTTTACTATTAAGATGAAAATCATTTGAAAAATTCATAAGATATCCCGAAACGTGATTCGAAGAACTGGGTAATTCGGAACTCGATGTTATTCGGAAATTTCAAAGTCATTCGACGTTATTCTGAAATTGCAAAATCATTCACCATTATTTTCCAATCCGCACTGAAAATAATTAGTTCCATTTGAAAGCGAATTATATTCAAATCGGCAGCGGCAACCTTTAAATAGGAAGCCGTCGTCGCCGGTACACGTTTATCGTGTCCGCCAACTGCTTATTATTGCTCAAAAGTGGCACACACACAGACAGCCGGCCCGAGACAATCTAATCCCCGGCGTTTTAACATAAGAGGTTAGAAAAATGCGCGAATTTCGTCACGAGCCGCGATGCCGTTGCGTCACTCTCATTCCGAATTTACGGCCGCCTTTTGTAACTCGCCCGTTGTTAAACACTGTGAAATTGAACAGATTGTTTTTTTTTTGTTATTTGTGCAAGCAATTACCAAATAAAATGTTAATTTATTGCTCTTTTCATTTTCTTCGCCAATAACTTAATTACATATATACACATATCTTTATTCAGGCAATTACATACATTTTTAGAAACATTAACATTAAGTATACATAATTAAGTGAAATTGTTTTTTGTTTTAAATTATTTTCTTTTTGGTGATTAGCCACCTTATTCCCGCTCAAATCGAGGAGATCAAATAAGAAACGGAGAGTATGTCCCCTCTATTGACTGGTCCTGGATTTTCGAAAAAGGACAGTCTTTCTGCTGTGACTGCTAACAATATATAATACAACAAATATTCTTAAGAAAAATATTATTTGTTGTTTAATAAAATGAAATACATTCATTATTATTATTATTTTTTAATATTTTTAATATAACAATATTTAATATCTATATTTTTATTCTTTTCTTGACTTCAGTATTTTTTAATAGTAAGTTAAACTCCATTGACCAGAGGCATCAATTGCTATGATTATTGACCACTAGTCTTTGATGCGATTGGTTGTAAGTAACGCTTTAGATTAGTATATAAATATATATATATATATATATATATATATATATATATATATATATATATATATATATATATATATAATATACATATATTGGTCGAATACCTTGTTAGGATCCGTCTCCGAACGTCTTTTATCTCTAACGTTGTACGACTGTTACTTCTTGGGCTTATATATAATATATATATATACAGGGTGGCGCAAGATTCCGATGAAGTCCAATATCTCAGTTATTTAGAAATTTACAAAAAGATATTACTGACATAATTTGTAGTTACTATAAAACTTCACATTTTAAAATTGGTTTCATATATACAGGGTGTCCAATAATCACGTGACGTATCAAACATATGATTTTTTAAATGGAATGCTATATTTTTTATGTCGATTTTAGATTCTACGCTTAAAGTTAATCATTTTTGACATAAGGTTTATTAGGTCAGTTTTTAATATTTTAAAAGTTATAAACAATTTAAGGTTGAAATCAATGGAAGATTGGGGCCTTATTTTGCAAAAATGAAAAACGATGTAAACTTTCTGTTAACGCAATTTAATTGAAAAAATGCTTAATAATATAAGGAATAATCGTTTGTTACCATAAAGCAAATGTTGTGTACAGGGTGAAACAATACGCAAAATGATTTTTTTCTTTTTTCACTTAAATGGAACACCCTATATTTTTTACACTATTTCGATAGAAAATTGATTGTTCTTTAATTTTTGTATAATAAACTATACCCCTATCTGTTACCATTTTTTAACAATTTCAATTCAAAGTACAAAATTATAAGTTTCGCTTATAATCTATAATTTAAGTAGGCTATAATTAAAACAAATGCAATTCATAATCGTTTTCTGGTATTTAATAACATACTTACTTCCTAACCTAAAAGGATATTCAAATGACAATCGATATTTAAAGGCGCATGCAAAATATAAAGAAAATAGTTGCTCAACGATTATTTAGCGAGTTATAATGGTTATTGGGACATATTTTTTAAGAAAAAAATTGTAAAATGTTTGAATGCTATTGAATTAAAAAAAATGTGAATGTGTGAAATAAATACATAAAAAGGTTAACAAAATATAATGATATAAATATTTTATTATTTCACTTCGTATCTATTTTCGGTTTTTCAGTCAACATGAATTGTTTAAATAAATCAATTTAATAAGCATATAGGAATATTTTAAATATTTTTCGAATAATAACCAAAAAATATAGTTGTTGTTAGTTTTTAACAATTAAATTAATCATTTATTGAAGAAGTATGTTTAACTGCACCAGTGTTACAAAATATAACGTAAAATGTACTTTACTTACTAATTATAATATTAAGCGTAACTTTCACAACTAAATAAATTAGTTGTCCTGACGCGGCCTACTTTGGTTAAAAATTCTATACCAAATTTGTATTTGAGATTAATATCTTAAAAACGGTAAATGGTAGCTATTTAATGTTTTATATAAAAACTGAAGAGGGATCAATTTTCTACTAAACTAGCGTAAAAAATATAGGGTGTCCCATTTAATTAATTATGGAATAGAATAGAAGCGTATTCGAGCAAGGGACGGCACATTTTCCATTTATTATAACATTTTGTAAGAAAAAAACAAGTGTTAGTTTTTTGCAAAATTTCAAAGATTATTCAGAAATATTTCACCGCGGGTTAAGTGATGAAAATGATTAAAAATTTACGAAAAAAATGTTTTCTTTGCTGCAAAATTAATTTATTGTTAAACATAATTTTTGCGATGTGGACGATTTAAAAGAATAGGAATCGCAAAACAAACTAGCAAATCTTCATTAATGAATTTAGAACTAATGTATACTTACTTTAGTCTTGCGAAAATCGCATTTGTTTATTGCGAAAGTAATTTATTGATAAATGCAATTTTGGAGAATAAATTGATGATAATAATAGGAATCGTAAAATTTGTTTAAAAATAAATTATTAATATTAACATACCTTAATAGAAAAAATAACTTCCAACCCATTCCTGGTGAATCGAAAACCAACTCACCTCCACCACTCACTAATTACCACTTGTTCATAAACAAAAATAAATCGCGTTTTTAATTATTAATAATTTCTAACGTTAAAAATTAAACCGGAATAGTGAACACTGCGCGTTTTCGGACGACTGAATCGAAATACAAGAGCGCAATTATCGCAAATCAAGAAGAAAAAAACGATCGACGACTCACTCCGAGAACACATTCCTGAGATAAGAAGATTCGTTGTACCTGGATCCTGGCGCACAGCCAAGAACATACATATTTAAATTGTTGTATTTTCAATATTACCGTGTATTAAAATAATTACAGCTTAATATTTATTTACTTTTTTTTATTAAATTCTCATTTATCCCGTGATAAAAAAATATGTATGAATTATGATGTATTTTAATTAATACACTTGATTATTCGTTTCACTAAATTATTTGTAAAATGTACTTTACTTACTAATTATAATATTAAGCGTAACTTTCACAACTAAATAAATTAGTTGTTCTGGCACGGCCTACTTTGATTAAAAATTCTATACCAGATTTGTATTTGAGATTAAATATCTCAAAAACGGTAAACGGTAGCTATTTAATATCTTGTATAAAAAATGAAGAGTGATTAATTTTCTATTAAAATAGCATAAAAAATATAGGGTGTCCCGTTTAAGTAAAAAGAGAAAAAAATCATTTTGCGTATTGCTTCACATTGTATATAAAAATTTGTTTTGAGAGAAAAAAAGAGTATTTCTTTTATTATTAAGTATTTTTGCATTTGTATGGCGTTGACAGAATGTTTATTTCATTTTTCATTATTGAAATATTAGGCTCTAAACATCTATCGATTTCAACATTCATTTGTTTATAACTTTTAAACCATGAAAAATTGACCTATTAAATCTTCATAAAAAATATATCATTCCATTTAAGAAAACATATGTTTGATACGTTACGTGATTATTGGACACCTTGTATATATAAAACTAATTTTAAAATGTGAATTTTGACAGTAGCTACTAATAATATAAGTAACATTTTTTGTATATTTCTTTATAACTGAGATATTGGACTTCATCGTAATCTTGCGCCACCCATATTGGTCTAATACCTTGTTAGGATCCGTCTCCGAACGTCTTTGTCTCTAACGTTGTACGACTGTTACTTCTTGTGCTTATATATATATATATATATATATATATATATATATATATATATATTCTTTAGGGAAGTGTGGTGATGCTTTTCATTATTTTTTAATAGTATAATTTTAATTCTTCAATATTCATAATTCTGTGAAAGCTAGTTGAAAAGAGTACAATTTAAAATGCAGAAAAAAAATCAATCTATTTATAAATACATATTTATAATCCAACTAATTTCAATTTCAATTTACTTTATTAACGGAATCTCCATTTCCAAATTACATTTATAATTAATTATAAGAACAGTGTGACGCTCTAAAAAGATTACAAAACATATGTATAAAAAAAAGGCAAATTATCAATCAGAAATTACGACAAAATACAAAATAAAAATAATACGCATCAAAATATTTATTTATCAATCCCAAACAGTTCATTGTGAAAACAAAATGCAACCGGCTTATTCCTATCTTCAAGTGATGATAAATTAATATAGATAAAAAAATTATGTAATATGAATGAGATGGGAAATATCCATGCGGCGTAATATTTCCATATAAACAATAATGCAAATACTTAACTCAATGGCTGATCACGAATGGCATATTCTGATTGTAGAGCCAGTTCATTAAACGGGACTGTTAAATTCGCGGATGGATGACCAAAATAGCAATATTATCTGAATTTCAATTAAGCGAATGCTTCATGGAATGAAGCGTCCGGTCCGTTCACGGGTCCGAAATCAAACGAATCCATACCATATAATATCGGGGTCGTCCACCCCGAAATGCACATGATTCACATCAGCACAAACGCTTATAATAATTATTATAAGTAATCAATGTTCGCATCACAGTATTTAAAATTGTTACCTAATTAACGGGGTTATTAAATTGAAACGTTGTAAATTATTTACACTTTACTAATTTTGAGGATTCAAGCTTTTAATGCCTTTTCGATTTATTTTTGAGAGCACTTTGATAAAAATAATACCAATAAATAAAAAAAAAAACATCACTATAATTTAAATAGAAAAGAGTATTCATTCGCTTGGTCACAGTTATTTAAATATATTAAATAAAAATGATTTGAAAATAATGTGTACATTATGTAATTCAATGTCCGGCGTGGGTATTTGCCGATATACTAGAAAGATCAACTCTATTTTAGAGCATAACTTTAAATATTAAATTCGGGTATTAATATTTACGTTTTACTGACATTTATGAAATACTACTACTACTTTCCGGGCAAATACCCACGCCGGACATTGAATTACATAATGTACAACTACTGTTGTATATCAATAAAATATTGCATAATGCAAAAAATTTTTGATCCGAGAAAAAATTAATGTAAAAACAACAAAAAGAACGTATTTGCCCGGGAAGTAGTTGTTTTAATGTGCATTTGTTTAACGTACTTACGTAGCGTAAGTCAAAAGTCACATAGCTAAATGTGGAAATAATTTATTAATTATTTTCAAATCATTTTTATTTAATATATCACTATAATTATTTCTATAAAATTTGATTTGTATAAAAATTGAAAGTCTTCCGTGACTTTTAATTCTAAATAACTTTTTCTAATACATTTTTGTTATATCTGCTAAAATAAGGACAGTTTACTCTTGACAAATTTTTAGAATTATGCCAAAAAAACCTGTATATTAATTGGTTTGGCTCATGTTTTTCTATTTCTGAGTTTGAGACTAAGCAGGAGCTGTCCTCAGAACATTAAGATCCAACAAAAAATGTCATTTACACCTTATCTGCAATCAATCCGTGGACACTATATATAAATAAATAAACAATAAATATTATGGAATAGAAGACCAGC
This sequence comes from Philonthus spinipes, assembly GCA_963082785.1. Taxonomy (NCBI): domain Eukaryota; kingdom Metazoa; phylum Arthropoda; class Insecta; order Coleoptera; family Staphylinidae; genus Philonthus; species Philonthus spinipes. The sequence goes on from OY720314.1 coordinate 10,662,483, forward strand.
ACTTCTTTTGTAAGTGAGCGATAAATTACTGTTTTAGATATAAAGCATTCTTAAAAAAGGTATAATTAATCATTTGATCAAATAATGGTTGCATTTAAATCATCTCCGAGCAATTAAATAAATTAAAACGCCATACACCCAATTAATGAACTGAATGAAGTATGATGGCCTCGTGTAATAACGATACCGTTTTAATTTGCTAATGGCGTCCGTTTTTAAAGCAAACATTTTTGCTTAATTTGAGTAGACGCGAGCGGCGGAGGGAAGGGGGTCGGCAATTTTTAACGTTGATTGTGTACAATGTTCGCTTTTAATAATGTCGCAACACGGAATATGGAGCGCAGCACGCTGCGACGGTGGTTAATTGTAATTATGTTACAGTCATCTATTTGTTGGAAAATAAAACCAACCCTTAGAGCGGAACAGAGCGTAAAAAATGTGAGGGAGATAGAGGGGAGGGTGGGGTTTAGTCAGTTGACTTATAATAAAATCCGGGATGACATATGCGTCAGGAGTTATATCGCGTCCCCTAATAAAACGTCAACTACATTTCAGTTCATAAAAATGTATACTTTTTTTTTTTCGCGAACTATTGCGGGAAATTTAACCTACACCCCCCTCAAGCTTCTATTATATAATTTATTACAATTCATTATAACTTCCTTCCATTTTTCTGTCATATAATTTATTATAATTCAATACAATTTACTTCTATTTTATTGGAGCTGAAAAGTAATGCAACACCCCTTAATTGTGGCTTAATACAGCAACAAATACGCACGATTTATTCACCTTAGAAAGAAAAATAAAGCAATATCGTTTTTACTGCCTTATCTAGATTTTTGTGAGCGATTTTTACATTTATCTAAAAAATAAAGCAAATTTAATTAGAAATTAAATAAAAATGATTAGGAAATAATTAATAAATTATTCTCACATTTATTTGGTTTATTTAAATAACTGTGATCAAGTGAATGGATACTCTTTTCTAAATTTAATAATGTTAATAACTAGTTACCTGTTTTCTTTGATACTTTCTGAGCTCTTCAGTATATTGAAAAACCTTGCTAAAATACCTAGAATTCGCGCACCCCGTCGATTTCATCCATTAAGTGATTTTCAAAATGGTCGCATTGTTTGGTATGAAAGAGGCGGGCATCAGTTTGAGGGAAATAGCCCGAATACTCGAAATTACACCTTTAACTGTAATGCAAGTATGGAGAAGATGGTCCGAAGAAAATGATAATCAGCGACAGAGACGGAGTATACAGGGTGTTTAAGAACGGAATAGTATTTTTCAAGCTCTAGTGCTGAGCAATAAAAAATAATCTCGAGTACGCCAATATAAAATACAATGCCTCTTTAAAAATTTAGCCGCTACTGCACTAGGAATGATTTATAGGGGGTTGGTTTCAGAGGGTTTCTACCTGCGAAAAATATTTCCATATTTTCGGTATTCTGGCAGGAAATATTTTAAGTAATTTAAACAAAATATATTAAATAAAAATGATTTGAAAATAATTAATAAATTATTTTCACATTTAGCTCTGTGACTATTGACTTACTTACGTAAGTACGTTAAACAAATGCACATTAAAACAACTACTTCCCGGGCAAATACCCGGCAGGTGAGGGTCGCTCTTTTTAATTAATTTGATTCAATTCTTTTCGTTTAATTTTATTCGGTTTTGATTTAAATTGAATTAATTTGGTTTAATTTAATTTAAATTGATTTAGTTTAATTTGATTTAATATAACTGATTTAATTGTGCTGATTGTATTTGAATTAATTTAATTGATTTATTTTAACATCTTTAAATTATGTAAGGCATAGCTGTACTGACGAGGGATAGATCCCGAAACACGTGTCTGCAGATGGCCTTATATTATGTAACGTTCCTTTTGTTGTTTTTACATTAAATTTTTCTCGGATCAAAATTTGTTGCATTATGCAATATTTTATTGATGTGCAACAGCAGGTGTACATTATGTAATTCAATGTCCGGCGTGGGTATTTGCCCGGGAAGTAGTTGTTTTAATGTGCATTTGTTTAACGTACTTACGTAAGTAAGTCAATAGTCACAGAGCTAAATGTGAAAATAATTTATTAATTATTTTCAAATCATTTTTATTTAATATGTTTAAATAACTGTGACCAAGTGAATGAATACTGTTTTCTATTTATATTAAACAAAATATAATTCTAAAAATGGCAATGTGTCCGTCACAGCATTTTCCCTAATATTTAATAAGTAAATTCATCTTTACAATTAGCTATTCAAGGATGTTTGCGCGTAACTTCTTTGCAATGCTTTTTAGATCATCTCATTTTAAATTTAAATAAAATAACTAGATCACACAGGGTTAAAAAGGGTTAAAAAATATTATATGTCAAATAACGAAAAACATTACTTTATTATTGTCTACAACGTTGTCTTATAACGTTTTTAAAATTGTGTATATTAATATTTTAATTGTCTATATCTATATCTGAGTCATCACTGTCAGAGTCTTGTGTATTTATAATAAATTGATAATTTGAATCAAACGTATTATACTATACACTGGTCGGCAGATATATTTTTTATTTCTTTTTTGATTAAATCTATTACTGATTTATTTAAATTTGGAGTTACATTATTCTTCCGCATATTTCCTTTTAATTGAGCCCATATTAACTCAATTGGATTAAAAATACAGTGGTACGGAGGTAAACGTACCACTGTATGTCCGTGTTCTTCTGCCAATTGATCGATATAATATGTTTTTCTTTTTTTACTACGACTATTTAGAACTTCAATCAATTGGGATTTGGTATAATGTTCTTCAAAAAACAAATTATTTTCATATAAATATTTAGCTATTTCATCTTTTTTTATTTGCCGCTGTGAGTGCTTTGTAAATTTGGCGACTATGATAAGAAGCGTTATCTAAAACTATTACTGATATTGTAGCTAAGTTTGGTATTAAATTATTTATGAGCCAATTTTCAAATAATGATGCTGTCATGTCATCATGGTAGCCAAGATGACATTTGTTTCGCTGATAGCAGTAAACAATCGTTTACCCAACCATTTTCATTCCCGCAGTGTAATATGGTTATTCTTTTCCCCTTTGATGGGGGAACTTTCATCACGCAGTTTTCTGTCTGATCAGACCACATTTTTTTCGATGTATCGTGGGCATCGAACCACGTTTCGTCCAAATAATAAATACTTCTTCCAGAGTTTCTGTAATCTTCTGTAAATATTCATACCGCCATTTCCTTACTTCTTCTTTCTCCATTAGATGTTTCCTTTTATCGATAAGAGTGAACTTGAAACCATTGCATTTTAGTGATCTCCACAACGTTGTTGGACTGCATGATATGATCTCTCTCTCTCTCCTTTAAAATATTATTGATAGTTGCTAGTGTAGGAGCCTTTTATTGTTTAATAGATTCATACGTTAGTTTTCTTATTTTATGAAAAATGTTTATTGTCATTTTTTACACCTTTATCCTTGCGACTTTTTCTCTTGCCGGTAGTTTCTTTAACTATCTTGCTAACTGATCTCGTGGATGTATTAGTTAAAGCTGATGTCACCTCCAAAAAAATTGGTAACTCCGAGTATGTCTTTAATACCTCGATATACGTCTTTTATTATTTATTTAGCATCATACTTAAATATTTGACGTTTTGCTCCGTTGTTCCGTCGAAGAGGACGGCAAGTAGGTAATTCTATAACTAAAGTAAAAGTAATTATATTAAAATATTTTGTGCTATCTAAATTTATTTGTCTACAACTTGATCAAAAAGCAAACATTTTCGCACAGATTTGAGTGCGTATTTTAAATTCTAAAAAGTAATAAGATAAAACATATAATTAATCTACAATTAAGAATTAAGTTTTTGAATAGCTTTTAATTAAATTTAATTTTATCTTCATTAGCAGAAATTTCCCCCTCCACATAATTACTGCATTTTCAGTTTTTTAAAGATATATTCTGAAATATAGAAAATATGAAATAATAATTTTGTATATAAAGTGCGTTCAATATAAACATTATTTTTTCTATAACTGTAATTTAATTAGAATTTAGAAGAACGCATTGTATATGTCAGTCTGAAATAGTGCTGAAAACAGGGGTTTTATTGGAAAAACTTACCTTGGTTTTTTACTGAAATTTTCTTTGTAATATTGACTGCATTAATTTGCTCATCAATATGTTGGTTTGGGTGTTGGTTCAGGTCCCAAGGTCGCCACATTTTTTTCTGATTAATCTATAAAGTCTGTAGTATATCCTAGTATCTCAAACGTCCAACTCCGTAGTATCACAGAACTATTTACTTAAACACTTTAATATCACCCAAGTCACAAATTAAAAGTCACTGCATATCACAATATCACAAATTTCTAATCAGAAGCCGTAGTAGGAGCGAAGTCACCGTAAAAAAACAGAGCTGTAGTTATCACACAATTCACAAATCAAAATCTGTACAGTTAGCGAAGACGTTGTAAGAAGTTCATAATGTTAAAAATCACAGATCACAAATCAAAATCCGTAGTAGAAGCAAGGTCGTTATATGCAAAAAATCCCAAATTCAGTATTAAAAATCAAGGTCCGTAAGAGTATCGTAGTCGTCGTAAACAAAAAAGTACCAAAAAGAAAAACACTAGCGAAGTATACACTAATGCAACTGTTGATGAATTGACAATTTGCTCGCCAGACAAAACGAACTAGATCTCTAATTACAGGGATTTCCAGATTAGTACAAGCATCAAGCCTACCTAAGTACAGTTTTTCAAAAAAAAATGTATTTCATTAAACGAGATTTGGAAAAAAATCATAATAATATTCAGTACCAACCAAAAATATTGTAATATAACTTTTATATTTCATACAATAATTCATTTCATATCCTTCACCGAAAATATACAAATATTTGGAAAAAGGGCTACTATATTAATTTAAAATAAACTATGACGCGTAGGCATCAAACTTTAAAATTAACTGTAAATTTTACCGTAAACGTTGACAATACATTTTTCAAAATATTGAAATAACACATTAAGCAATAAGAAAATGTTGAGTAGAGCGTGTAGCTGTGTGGAGTTTTTTTATAACTAAACTCAAAATTGCTTATTTCAGTATTTTAACAATTTAATATTTGATGTTAAATAACATATCACTATTGATAGTTTGAAGTATTTAGAATCGAATTGCGTTTATAAATATGAAAAATTGTGATTTTTCTGTTGGCCCTCCACCAAGAGCTGTACGATCACACTGTGCGCCGCGCCGTGCTATATTCGTAGAAACTAAGAAGATCGATGTTTCCAATATTCGATGCACAGCCACAGGTACAAAATTTTTCTTACCCATAAATCACACACTGTGCGCAGTAGTTAGTTACAAATTTACAATGTTGTAAAGCAATTGTATTTTTATTGCGGGTACTCGAGATAATTTTTTATTGCTCAGCACTAGAGCTTGAAAAATACTATACCTAAGACTGCTTGCGATACGTTATCGTCACTACACTTTGCGGCAAGTTCGAGATGTCTTTGTTGCACAAATGTGTGGTTTCTAGGCAAACAGTTAATCGAAGATTTCTTGCCATGTGCCTTTATGCGTTTCGTCCGTTTTGGGTGCTACCGATGACTTCGCTGCATGAAGCTCATCGCTTGGAACGGTGTCAAGCAAGATTCAACTGGGATGTAGATGGTCATTTGCTTTAGTGATGAGTCTAGATTCTACACACAAACATGTTCGTCGATTTCAAGGTAAAAGGCAAAATATAGAGTTGTCACAGATAATACCACGCTGTATATCTTGGAAATAGCCCCCCCCCCCTGGTGTTCAGTAGGGGTAGTCTAATAGCACAACGGTACATCGCTGAAGTTCTACAACCTGTTGAAATGCAATACATTGAGACTATCCCAAAGGCCATTTTCCAGCATGACAATGCAAGGCCGCATACGCTCGTCGATCCAAGAACTTTATACAAAATTCTGGCGTAGAGATTTTATATTGACCTGCTAGATCCCCTGATTTATTGCCAATAGAACATGTATGGGATAGCATTGGAAAAATACTTCAGCGATTGCTACCAAGTATTTTGGATCAATTGAGCATCTGTGTTCAACAAGGACCGCTTGCTACAAGAAGACATTGACCACTTGATTCGACCCATACCTCACCGAGTTAGAGAGTGTTACAACAACCACGGCGGGTTAATACATTATTTAATTTTTGTCAGTATTTTTTGTTCAACTTACACCAAATTGTAATCGTTTCTTCTGACATGAAAACTGTGGTGTTTAATTATTTTGATTTATATTTTGCGCGCCTTTATTTCTTAATCAATTTTGTGACGATATCCGGCATGTGCGGACTGATTGTAAGGGTCGGGACACGTAATTGGCATGTAGCTAGCAGGGATTATTATTGACATAAAGTTAAGTTCGGTTGTATTTGTTAGTGTTTTACTCAGCCACCCAGTAGAACACTGGGAAGAGCACTGGGTGGCTGAGTATAAAATATTAATTTATTACAACTTTATTATGTTCAATGAAATATAATCCTTCTATGGTAGAGACTGTTACTTAATGAAACTCCATTATAACTGATTACACAACTAAAACATTCGATTTTGTTTTTAAATTTCACAGATTTATTGTACAAAACACTGCTATAATTGCTTCGATACACAGTCACATCATCAAGCAGCTGATGTAATGGTTAAATAAATTAAGTAAGAGAAAGTTTTCTGGATAGGGTATGTTGGTTTAACTAACGTGTAGATAAGGGATAAACATTTTTGTTAATTAACGTTTTCTCCCGAACGGTGGGATTTTTAAAAACGTTTTTATTTTATTTTTAATAATTTGTTACACGATGATTATTTAACTGAAGTAAATTTATTTATAATCCTTTTAATTTTATAATTTACACAATAATAACTTAACTTAAAAGAATTTGTTTCTAATTTAATAATAAGTTAACCCGAAAGAATACATTTCTAATCTCTCGCGTTCGAGCCTTGAAAAGCCATTTATATGTGAAAGAAATGCAATTATTCATTTATTAATAATGCAATAA